>CM055126.1:99053361-101814265 GCA_029206835.1 Rana muscosa
GCATGACGAGGCTGCCAGCTCAGAAAACCGTCTGACCTAAACCAAGAGGCATCTTTTGCCCTGGTCGACTGCACCGGGAAAGAGGCGCCTGACCCTTCATGGCGTTAGCCTGATCACAATCTGTTGGATCCACCTAGAGATGGTGGCTGACGAAACCGCCAGGCCCTACTAGGGACCAGCCACTGAAACAAACAGTGAGCCTGGACTCCGGAACGGAGCAGTGCTAGACAAGCATTCTCTCAGAGTTTGGACAATGTCCAAAGAATGCCACGTCGTCTCCTTAGGGATTCGACGGCTAAGGACACAAAGGATGGCAGTACAATATCTTCCTTGAGATGGAAGGTCGAACACTACCTTGGGAAGAAAACGAAGGCTGCGGACGCAGCACCACCTTATCCTTGTGGAAGATCAGATAGGGAGGCTTGTATGACAAGGCTGCCAGCTCAGAAACCTGTCTTAACTGGCATAACAGCCACCAAAAGGACAACTTTCTAAGAAAGTGTCAACAAGGGAATCTCCCTGATGTTCTCAAACGGTAGTTTCTGAGACACTTGGAGGCCATGCCGTTGAAGCCATCGACTGCAGGCAGGATAGCATATGGGACCCTGCGACAGCAGGTCCTCTCATAGTGGTAGACGCCAAAAAGGACATGTGCTACACAAGCCCCATGGAGGTAGTGGAGGGTGGCCCGGAGGGGCTGCCTGCCGAACCCACTGTACAAACGTTCTCACTAGAGAGTGAGCCACCAGGGATTGTTGAAAAGACAGCCAGGGCAGATACCTGCCCCTTAATTGTACTTAAAGAAAAAAAAAATTTTGGCCCGTTCCCTGCTGAGAACAGCAGGACTCTGGAACCAATAAGTACGCGGATGCCACCTCATCTCACAATAGGATATGCAGGTCTTCCAAGTGCGATGGTAATCTTCCTAGGGGATGAGCTCCGAGCACTCAAGGTAGAGATCACAGAGTCTGACAGGTCCCGGTCTCTTCGCACCTGGCTCTTAAGCCATGCCCTCAAGACAGTGACTGTAAAAACAGTATGGCGTACGGGATCTAGCGACAGCAGGTCCTTCTTACGGTAGATGCCAAAAGGCGTCTGCTACCAGACGCACTAGATCGGCGTACCAAGGACGCCAAAGCCAATTCAGAGCAATTGGGAGCATTGTAATCCTCTCTGCCTCCAATCTGTGAAGCAGATGAGGAAGGAGCTTCCGAGGAGGAAAGGCATAGATTAGTCGGTACTGACTCTACAGTGCCATCAACGCATCTGTCGTGTTTGCCCATGGGTCTCTTGACCTGTCTACAAACCTCAATACCTTCCAATTGAGTCGAGAAGCCAGGAGAGATACGACTGGCATGCTTCCCCTCTGGTAAGGGAGCCCCTTAGGAGGTGAGCAACCTCCGATGCTGCAGCAGGGCTGCTTGTTCCTCCTTGATGATTGACCTACGCCACCACTGTGGTGTTTGTCCACCTGGATTCTGACTGGACGCCCTTGTCGCCTCCGCGACCATGTAGAGAGGCAAAGTCAGATCGCCCAGATTTCGGGCCAATGATCTGCAAAGGGATTCCTCCGGAGTCCAGCGACCCAGGTTGACTGAGCTCCTCAGACTCCTCTGCAACCGGGAAGACAGGCGTCCGCCGTGACCACCATCTAGTAAAAAGGAAGGAACAACTTCCCAGACAGAAATGCCGGTGATGTCGGCCACCAACTAGGGGAGGTCCTGATTAGGTGGCTCACCCGGATTTCGATAATCCAGGGATGAAGGGCACTTAATCCTTCAGGACAGAGTTACGTACTGTGAAATAGTGCCTATGATACCGCCTCGTAGGAGGCTACCATGAGGCCCAGGACTTGCCTGCAAAAGTGGCGTGACAACCCATCTTTGTGATGTCAACTGCAGCACCGCAGCCCGAACGGTCTGCGGTGCCCTCCCTGGGCTCTGAGCCTTAGCTCAGAGCCCAGGGATGAGGGAAGGCAGAGAGAGAGGAAAGAAAGGGCCACAACCACTTACTTGATCTCTCCAGGAATGTCCAGCCAAGTCACCCTGCCGAAGCAGGGGAGCTACTTACATTTCCTGCGTGGATCATGCTGGAAGACATTCCGGACAGATCATCATCCGCGCACGGAGGTGACGGTCAGGTATGCTGTGAATGAGCCCTAGGGAACGATTGTATGCATGCCCTGGAGCACAAGCTCACCGGCCAGGCTACTGCGACTCGGCCGTAAAGGTCAGCCGTAGCTGAGCGGTCCGATGCAAGCCCTGGAGCGCAAGCTCACCACAGCCAGGCTACTGCGATTCGGCCGAAAAGGTCAGCCGTAGCTGAGCAGTCTGATGCAAGCCCTGGAGCGTAGGCTCACCGGCCACCCGTAGAGAGACGGGCATGTCATCGAAAACCCAGCGCGTAGCTAGGGTCGGCACACGCTCCATGGCCGAAACGGGGGGGGGGGGGGGGGGGGGACAAGGATCGAGGATCCAGCCTGTCACCCAGTCGGCAGTTGATCGAAGATAGCAGGAAACAAAATAATTAGAGATACGCTTACAGGTACCGTATTTTCCAGTAGTCTTTCAGGACAGCCACCATTGAGAGATAGGCTCCTCCCCTTCCTCAGGAAACATTGCGCCAGCCCATAAATTCTTACTTTGCCTGCCGGAAGTCAGTTTTTTTCGAGATCACCTCCGACCAGCTGGGGAGACTCAAGAACACATTAATAACATACTATTATATATATCATTATCATGTGCGTTCCGGTCTTTAGCAAGACCCCCCAATTCTTAGAGGGGTAACTAGGGCTGTCCTGAAAGACTACTGGAAAAGACGTTACCGGTAAGCGTAACTCTAATTTTACCTTATCGTCTTTCAGGACAGCCACCATTGAGAGGATAGATAAGCACTTCCCAACTAGGGTGGGACTACAGCTTGCAGAACCTTTCGTCCAAAGGCTTGCTCACCTGCCAACACCAGGTCCACTCTGTAGTGCTTTACAAAAGTGGAGTAGCTGGACCAAGTTGCGGCCCTGCATATCTGGTCTGGTGTTGCTCCGGCCCTTTCTGCTTGGGAAGCTGCCAAAGCTCTGGTGGAGTGTGCCTTTATCCCTGTAGGAATCTCCTCCCCTGATCGAGTATATTGCCTGCTCTATGGTTGTTCTAAGCCATCTGGCAATAGTGCGTTTAGACGCTTTGTATCCTTTTCTAGCCCCAGAAAACAAAATAAACAGTTTGACTTCCTAAATGCCTTTGTCAGCTCAAGATAGTGCAGGATGCATCTCCTGACATCTAAAGAATGACATTTTAATTCCCCTTCTCCCACAGGATTGGGGCAAAAGGAGGGTAGAACTACCTCCTGGCTTCTGTGAAATCTCGAAGCCACCTTGGGTAAAAAGGCCGGATCAGTCTTTAAAACGACTCGATCTGGAAAAACAACACAAAATGGGGGTCTAATTGATAGGGATTTAATCTCACTGACCCTCCTGGCGATAGCTACCACTACCACAAATACTGTCTTTAACCACTTAACGACCGCCCACTGTAAATATACGTCAGCAGAATGGCACCGACAGGCAGAACCACGTATATGTACAAGATTGCCTTTGTATAGTTGGGGGGTCCGATCGGACCCCCCTTCTTTACAGTGAGCGGTCGTTTTACCTTCGGGAGCGATCCGGCATGAGGGGACAGCCGTTCGATTCCGGCCACCCCCTCTCGATCGCTCCCGGCGAATGAGAGAGCTTCCCCTGCCTGCCAGGAAGGAGGAAGTGATGTCATCTCTCCTGGGGCGCTCACATATACCGAGCGCCGTACAGGAGAAGATCCCAGGTTAGTACACAGAACAGCACACTGACACCAGGACACATAGGCACATAAATCGCCCCCCCAGATCACCCCCCAGCCCCAGTGTCACTGATTGCAGTGACCATTTATTTAGTGATCACTGCAATCAGTGACATTTGTGACTGTAAAAGTGTCAGTACATTTAGTTTTAGGTCCAGTGTAGCCCCCTAACCCCCCCTAATAAAGGTTTAACCCCCTGATCACCCCCCAGATAACCCTTTCACCCCCTATCACCACTGTCACTAAGCAATCATTTTTCTGATCGATGTCTTAGCGTCGGTGATGCTGATCGGTAGCCAGTAATTTTTTTTAGGTTCGCCGCAGGTTTTTATAGCGTCGGGTACCCCCATATATTACCTAATAAAGGTTTAACCCCCTTGATCGCCCCCCCAGGTAACCCTTTCACCCCCTATCACCACTGTCACTAAGCGATAATTTTTCTGATCGATGTCTTAGCGTCGGCGATGCTGATCGGTAGCCAGTAATTTTTTTTTAGGTTCGCCGTCAGGTTTTTATATAGCGTCATGTACCCCCATATATTACCTAATAAAGGTTTTAACCCCCTAATTGCCCCTAGTTAACCCTTTCACCAGTGATCATCATATAAGTGTTACGGGTGACGCTGGTTAGTTAGTTTGCTTTTTATAGTGTCAGGGCACCCGCCATATATAACCCAATAAAGGTTTAACCCCCTGATCGCCCGGCGGGTGATATCAGTTAGGTTTTAGCGTCAGAGAGGGTCTGCGTCACACCCCAGGCAGCGTCAGGTTAGTGCCAGTAGCGCTAACACCCACACGTGAAGCATACACCCCCCTTAGTGGTATAGTATCTGATCAGCTCAATATCTGATCTGATCAGATCTATACTAGCGTCCCCAACAGTTTAGGGTTCCCAAAAACGCAGTGTTAGCGGGATCAGCCCAGATACCTGCTAGCACCTGCGTTTTGCCCCTCCGTCCAGCCCAGGCCACCGAAGTGCAGTATCGATCGATCACTGTCACTTGCAAAACACAACACACATAACTGCAGCGTTCGCAGAGACAGGCCTGATCCCTGCGACTCCAGTGCTGTAGGAGGTAATTTCAGCACCACAGTTAAAAAAAAAAAGCATATATGCCGAAGCATTGGGGCAGCAGGAGCGGAGGAGCGATTTTGCTCCTAATGCCGCGTATATACGGTCGAAATTCGGACGGAGGCTTGCCCGTGGAAAAGTCTGACCATATGTACGCGGCATAACTTTTGCGAGAAGATGCCCCCATGCTTCGGCATATATAAATGGTGCATGTATGCCCATCATTGGAAGTGGGTGGATGAAGGGCGGTATTCTAATGGTGGGCATACCCACCGATCAATCTTTTTTTTTCGTTCAGCCAACAGGCTGCATGAAAAAAAAGATTACAATACATGTCCAACAAGGACCAGCAACGTACTGGTATGTTGCTGGACTTTGAATGTTTATACCAGAATGATGCCTGCGGGTTTAGGTATCATCTTGGTATCATTCTTTTCAGCCAGCGGCCGACTTTCATGTAAAAGCAATCCTAGTGGCTAATTAGCCTCTGGACTGCTTTTACAAGCAGTGGGAGGGAATGTCCCCCCCGGATATAAAAAGCGCCATTGGGAAATTGGGAAAGCATTTTATCACACCGATCTTGGTGTGGTCAGATGCTTTGAGGGCAGAGGAAAGATCTAGGGTCCAATAGACCCCAGTTTTTTCAAAAAAGAGTACCTGTCATTACCTATTGCTATCATAGGGGATATTTACATTCCCTGAGACAACAATAAAAGTGATAAAAATAAATAAATATGGAAGCAACAGTTTAAAAATAAAATAAAAAAGCAAAATTAATAATAATAAAAAAAAATAAAAAAAAAAAAAAAGCACCCCTGTCCTGCCCTGCTCTTGCCCAATGGCGAATGCAAGCATCGGTCTGGCGTCATATGTAAACAGCAATTGCACCATGCATGTGAGGTATCACCGCGAAGGTCAGATCGAGGGCAGTAATTTTAGCAGTAGACCTCCTCTGTAAATCTAACGGGGTAACCTGTAAATGCTTTTAAAGGCTTTTAAAAATGTATGTAGTTTGTCGCCAATGCGAGTTTGTGCGAAATTTTAAAGCATGTCGTGTTTGGTATCTATGTACTCGGCCTAAGATCATCTTTTTTATTTCATCAAACATTTGGGCAATATAGTGTGTTTTAGTGCATTAAAATTAAAAAAAAAGTGTATTTTTTCCCAAAAAAATGCGTTTGAAAAATCGCTGCGCAAATACTGTGTAGAAAAAAAAAATGCAACACCCACCATTTTATTCTGTAGGGCCTTTGCTTTAAAAATATATATAATGTTTGGGGGTTCAACATAATTTTCTTGCAAAAAAAAATGTTTTCATGTAAACAAAAAGTGTCAAAAAGGGCTTTGTCTTCAAGTGGTTAGAGTGGATGTAAGCTTCCTAATGTTGTGTATAAAATGCCAGAACAGTTCAAAACCCCCCCAAATGACCCCATTTTGGAAAGTAGACACCCCAAGCTATATACTGAGAGGCATGTCGAGTCCATGGAATATTTTATATGTTGACACAAGTTGCGGAAATTTTTTTTTTTTTTTTTTTTTTTTTTGCACAAAGTTGTCACTAAATGATATATTGCTCAAACATGCCATGGGCATATGTGGAATTACACCCCAAAATACATTCTGTTGCTTCTCCTGAGTACGGGGATACCACATGTGTGAGACTTTTTGGGAGACTAGCCGCGTACGGGACCCCAAAAACCAATCACCGCCTTCAGGCTTTCTAAGGGTGTCAATTTTTGATTTCACTTCTCACTGCCTATCACAGTTTCGGAGGCCATGGAATGCCCAGATGGCACAAAACCCCCCCAAATGACCCCATTTTGGAAAGTAGACACCCCAAGCTATTTGCTGAGAGGTATTGTGAGTATTTTTCAGATCTCGCTTTTTGTCACAAAGTTTTGAAAATTGAAAAAAAAAAAGAAAAAAAAAAATGTTTTCTTCATTTTCAAAAACAAATGAGCTGTAAAATACTCCCCATGCCTCTCAGCAAACAGCTTGGGGTGTCTACTTTCCAAAATGGGGTCATTTGGGGGGGTTTTGTGCTATTTTGGCATTTTATGGCCTTCAAAACTGTGATAGGTAGTGAGGAGTGAAATCAAAAATTTGCGCCCTTAGAAATCCTGGAGGCGGTGCTTGGTTTCCGGGGTCCCGTACGTGGCTAGGCTCCTAAAAAGTCCCACACATGTGGTATCCCCGTACTCAGGAGAAGCAGCAGAATGTATTTTGGGGTGCAATTCCACATATAACCATGGCATGTGTGAGCAATATATCATTTAGTGACAACTTTTTGTAATTTTTTTTATTTATTTATTTTTTTGTCATTATTCAATCACTTGGGACAAAAAAAAAAAATATTCAATGGGCTCAACATGCCTCTCAGCAATTTCCTTGGGGTGTCTACTTTCTAAAATGGGGTCATTTGGGGGTGTTTTGTACTGCCCTGTCATTTTAGCACCTCAAGAAATGAGATAGGCAGTCATAAATTAAAAGCTGTGTAAATTCCAGAAAATGTACCCTAGTTTGTAAACGCTATAACTTTTGCGCAAACCGATAAATATACGCTTGACATTTTTTTTACTAAAGACATGTGGCTGAATACATTTTGGCCTAAATGTAGGACTAAAATTGCGTTTATTAGATTTTTCTTATAACAAAAAGTAGAAAATATCATTTTTTTTCAAAATTTTCGGTCTTTTTCCGTTTATATCGCAAAAAATAAAAATCGCAGAGGCAATCAAATACCATTAAAAGAAAGCTCTATTTGTGGGAAGAAAAGGACGCAAATTTCGTTTGGGTACAACATTGCATGTCCGCACAATTTACAGTTAAAGCAGCGCAGTGCAAAATTCTGAATTCACCTCTGGTCCTCTAGCTACCAAATGGTCCGGGGCTTAAGTGGTTAAAGTAAAATTCTTTAGAGAACATTCAACTAAAGGTTCAAAGGGAGTTCCCATTAAAGTCTGTAAGACTAGGGAAAGATCGCACTTAGGAAAAGAAGAAACCGTAACAGGTCTTGATAGGGCCCTGAGGAATCTGATTATCCACGGGTTGGTGGCCAGAGGCTTTTCTAGATAAGCACTGAGTGCTGGAGAAACATCAATGAACTAGAAAAATGGACTTTAGGCGGCACATGGATAAATCTTGTAGAAAACTAGGGGTATTTATTTTTTAAACAGAGGCTGGCTAGTTGCTACTGACAAATAGCCACTCTAATTTTACCTAGGATAGTGTGTTGCCCATAGCACCACACTCCTATCTATTACTGTGCTCCTGAAGAAGCGATAAAATCGCGAAACTAGTTGAGCAAGTTAAAACCACACACGATACATTGGACCTCTGGCTCTCGCCAACGTGCTTCACACGATCACCTTTTCTCCAGTTCTTGGTTTGTTGGGATTGATTTCCAACTAAGGTGGAATGCCTGTAATGTATATACTTTGAAATATTGTTAAAACGTGAACCTTAGTCCTGTATCCAAGTATAAACAAACTGTCATTGTTTATATGTATTTTTTCAATACTCAGTTTAAAAAATAAACACCCCTAGTTTCTACAAGATTTATCCATGTGCCGCCTAAAGTCCATTTTTCTAGTTCATTGATGTTTCTCCTGTAATATTGGGACGTTGGCACATTTATATATGTGCATCCACAGTGTCACCCTGTGAGGATGCACGTTAAGCAATTATTTCAAGCACTGAGTGCTCAGACTTGGCTCTTCAGCGTACTTATGGATAAGCCTTTATCTGCCCCGCACTGTAGGAATTCCAACACTGTTGTGGAGCTCTGTACCGAAAGGGAGCTTCCTTCACACCACTTGTTGAAGCGGAGCCAGACTTTCTTATAAATCTGACGAGTCTCCTTCTTCCTACTATTGAGGCGGGTGACAATCAACTCGTTTGAGAAACCCTTAGACTTTAATATTCCTTCTTCAGTAGCCAGGCCGCCAGTTTCCACTGGGTGTACCTAGGGACAAAGGACTGGGCCCTGAGAGAGAAGATCTTCTCGGGAGGTAGCAACAGGGGAGGTTCTACAGCTAGTTGCTTGAGGATTGAGAACCATGCCCTCTTGGGCCAATATGGTGCCACCAGAATCAGGGAAGTGTTCTCCGATTGGAACTTCCTTAGAACTGCCTGTAGCAACACTGGAGGGGGAAAGGCATAGCAAATTTTGAACTGCCAGTTCTGGTTCAGCGCGTCTACCCACAGTGCACCCTCCCTTCCGTTTAGGGAGAAAAAAAAAACAGGGGGTTTTCGCGTTGCCCCTTGCCGCAAAGAGGTTGACCTCCGGAAGTCCCCACCTTTTGGTTACTAGATTGAAGACCTCTCGATTGAGGACCCAATCGCCCTCTCAGCTGCCTCCGGCTGAGGAAGTCCGCTACCACATTCTTCTCTCCCTCTCAGGAAAACAGCCGAGAGCGAGAGAGAGTTGGTCTCGGCCCAGTTCAGGATGTCTGTCGCTAGGGCCAACAGGACTCCACTTCTCGTGCCACCCTGCTTGTTTACATAAGCCATGGCGGACGAGTTGTCCGATCTCACCTGAATGTGGTGGCCCTGGAGTTCCTTTTTGAAGAATCTGAGGGCTAGTCCTACTACCTTCAGCTCCTTACAGTTGGACGAGCGTTTTATTTCCACGTCCTTCCAGGTGCCCTGTGCTAGAAGGGAACCTAGATGTGCCCCCAGCCCGTGCCGCTGGCGTCTGTGGTTACCACCCGAGAAACTGGGATGAGCCACAGACGTCCTTGTGATAGGTTTGCAACCTTCCTCCACCACCAAAGAGATCTTTTTACTTAGGGTGGCACCTGAATTAATGCGTTTAGTTCCTCTGGACTGTGGTCCCACACCCTCAGGACGAGGGCCTGAAGAAGACGGAAGTGTAGACCTGCCCACTGCATGGCTGGTAGGGTAGATGTCAGTAGTCCCAGCGTGGACATTAGGGATCTTATGGAGATAAGCTGATTGCACTGGAAAGAGGCTACAGCTCTGTCCAGCTTTTGTATTTTCTCCCCTGGGAGAAAGACCTTCGACAGAGTTGAGTCGAGTAGGTAGCCTAGGTACGTGATAGGCTGTGAGGGTATGAGACTTGACTTCTCCAAGTTCAGTAACCATCCCAGGCCTACCAAGGTCTTTTTTGTTAGTTTGAGATCCTTGGTTAGTTGTTCTGGAGACGAAGCAAATAGGAGCAGGTCGTCCAGGTACGCTATTACCGACACTCCTTGGAGTCGCAGAAAGGCCATGGCTTCTGCTAGGACCTTGGTGAAAATGCGGGGCGAGGAGGATAGCCCAAAGGACAGAGCCTGAAACTGTAGATGTACTAGCCTTCTCTCCAAGTTTACTGCTAGTAGTAGAAACCTCGGAGAGGATTCCACGATAGGGACGTGCAAATACGCGTCTCTGGGATCCAACGAGACCATGAAGCAGTTTGTGAGGTAGCAGGACCCTGACCGTGAAAACTGACTCCATACGGAATTTCTTGTACGTGACTGACCTGTTTAGGGGCTTTAAATTCAGAATTAATCTGAATTTGCCCGAGGGTTTTCGGACCACGAAAATGTGTGAATAGAATCCCCTCTCCTCTTCCCCTACTGGTACTCTGCAAATTAAATTTTGAGACTCTAGGTCCCTCAGAGCCTCCAACAGAGCATCAGCCTTTGCCCTGCACTTGGGCAGCTGTGTGAAAAAAAACCTTTGTGGGGGAGGTCTTGTAAACTCCAGGAGATAACCCCGTCTTATAATCCCCAGAATGAATAGGTTGGGGAAAATTGCCTCCCATTGAGGAAGGCCTCCAGTCTTCCTCCCACCCTGTCTGGAGGGTCATGTTTTTTTGCTGGGCTGTTCAGAAGGGCGAAAAATCACAGCTCCTCTGCCCCTGCCTCTTTGGCCCCAGGCCTTCTTTTGGCCTCCAGGCTTGAGGGCTTCCCTGCGTCCTTGTGGACGAAACCCCTTTTTTGACTGTACTGGGGTCTTGCATTTGAGAGGGAAAGACTTTCCTGTCCGCAGTGCGGTCCAGTACTGTCTAAGCCCGGCACGAAGAGTAGGTCTCCTGTAAAGGGTATACCACATAGTTTGGCTTTGGAAGCGCTGTCGCCAGGCCAAGTCTTATGCCAAAGGGCTCGTCTGGCCGAATTGGCCAGGGCTGCTGATCTGGCTGACATTCGTACTGACTCTGCTGAGGCGTCTGCTATGTATGCGATACCTCGCAAAATCGTAGGGAATGAGGATAGGATAGTTTCCTTGGGGGTCCCTGCCTCAATATGTTCCTGGATCTTCGTCAGCCAGTGTTCCAAATTGATGGCTACAACAGTGACAGCCATCTCTGGTTTTAAATTGCCAATAGTAGAATCCCACGTCTTTTTAAGGAGGGAGTCTACTCTTCTATCCATTACGTCAGACAGAGCTCCCATGTCTTCAAACGCTAGGTCTGTGTGTCTAGAGACCTGGGAGAAGGCGGAGTCTAGTTTGGGAGTCTTATTCCAAACAGACGCGGGGTCCTCTGAGAAATGGAACCTTCTCTTCAGGGATCTAGAGAAAAAGGGTTTCCTTTCAGGATCCTGCCATTCCTTCTTGACGGTTTCAACCAGTACTTCATGTACTGGGAACACCTTTTTCTTTTGTTCCCTTAAACCCTGGTACATTTGGTCATGGAGTGTTCGGGCCTTTTTATCCTCCTGGATATTGAGAGTTGTATAAATTACGCCCAAGAGGTCCTCTACCTCATCCAGGGACAATTTATGCCTGGAGGATTTCCTGGACTCTCCGTCCTGGTCCTCGCCCTCAGATCCATCCTGGGAATCAGAAGTGGCGCTGTCTGCTTGCGCATGCTCCACCTCCGAAGGGCCTGGGGTTTCCTCTGCCGTAACTGCAGCAGCAGGTGCACAGGGCTGAGCCTGTGGCGGGGTTATAACCTGAGCTGGATAAACAGTGATTTAAAAGATGAGAAGGTGGATGCGAGCTCTTTAACTGAGGCTGCTAATCCAGATTCCTGTTCAGACTCCCTCTCCCTGACCAGGGTATCTGTGCAGTCTTTACATAGAACCTTAGTCCATGATTCTGCTAAAGTGTCCCTACAGGAGGCACACTTCTTTCTAGAGCTATGCATTGACTTTGACGACTTCTCTACAGCTTTCTGAAATACAGTGCAAAAATGCAGAAAAAAATAACATATGAGAAGGATGGTTACAACCCAGGGAGTGCGCTAGCCCTCTTTTCAATATGCAGGGATTAGGGCCTGCCCCCTCTGACCACCCAGAGGATCTGTCCACCCCCCCCATGGACAGACCATACATGGAGGGGCAATCCCAGAGAGTGGATCCTCCCCAGGGTGCTCTTACCTTAGGAAGGCTGGAGGTAGCGTCTGTCTGGGGATCGTCTGACATGTTGCAGGTGGTTGCTTGCTACGGAGTCTCCACGCTGCCTGTGCGCATTCCCGACTCCTCCAGCCTGCGCCAGGCCCCCTATCACCACCGTGACCCGGAACCAGAAGTCGCGGGTCAGAAGGGAACATCCGCCCACCGTAGGAAATGTCACCCGCCGTCCGGCCCGCCTTGGTTAAAAGAAAAAAAAAAATCTTGCTGTCTGTACGCTTGTACAGGGAGGTCAAGATTTCCCTTCTGCAGCGGCCCTGTGGACACAATAGGGGTCCCCCACAGCCTGCTACCGCGCTCGGCGAGGATGAGGTGGCTCAGATGGCGGGTATGTACTGCACTTTGTACCCTGGAAGCCCCTGCTTCCTTCCTGGGTAATTGTTTGGCTTCAATCCCCTGACTGAACAGCCTGGTTCCTTGAACAGTGTCTCCCCGCCGGAGGAAACACTAATAACTGAGGTCGGGCAAGGGAAGAAAGAATTTATGGGCTGGCGCAGTGTTTCCTGAGGAAGGGGAGGAGCCTATCTCTCAATGGTGGCTGTCCTGAAAGACGATAAGGGAAAACAAACTTAGAAAAAAATCCCCCCCCCCCCGGACCAGTGGGCCCGAAGGGAGCCATGTCCTTCTTACTAGGCAGAAAAAAACTGATCTGCAAGGTGCAGAGAGAGGGATTATACCCAGAGGGTCCGCCACCCCCTGGGAGCGGTGCTGTAGAAGGTGTGATGTAACACTTTTTACAAGTTTTTCTGCCTAGTCACTCCTAAATGAAGGATAATACCCACTTGTCAATAGGAAGCGGTGTCCGTCCATGAACGAAAGAGTAATAATTCCCTTTTTTTTTTAATTAAAAGATGTTAAGTAAATTGATACCCAACATGTCACGCTCCAAATTTGCGCCCGCTCGTGGAATGGCGACAAACTTTTACCCTTAAAAAATCTCCATAGGCAACGTTTAAAAGCAAATTCTACAGGTTGCCAGGGTAGCAGACAGGCATACTTTGAACATGGAGATAAAAATAGCAAACTGCTGGCGATGCTAGCGCAGCAGGACAGGCCCTCAGCGGTTATATCGGAGATCCTCACGGCAGATGGCGCTTAAGCCACCTCTCAGGAGGATATTCTGTCTGCATTCAACACTTTCTACACTTCTCTTTATGCCTCTTCACTTCCTGACGGGTTTGATCCTGCGCCTATGATCTCCCTGCTGGACACATTGGCCCTGGGGTGGCTCTCTGACACAGAGAGGCAACTCCTTGTCTCGGAGATCACCCCAGAAGAAGAAGTCACACTGGCCATTAAATCTTTTCCGGCAGGAAAAACCCCAGGGCCGGACGGCCTGCCCATTGAGTACTATAGGGCCCACACAATTGCTCGCCCCTAAACTAGCTCAGATGTTTCAAGCTTGCTTGAATCAAGACTCCTTGCCACCCTCTATGAGAGAAGCCCATGTGGTTCTAATTCCTAAGCAGATTATTCACTAATATTCATGCCCCCCATACTAACCAGGGTACTAGAACCATTGCCACCTTGGATATAGAGAAGGCATTCGACACAGTGGAATGGGTCTATCTGTGGGAGGTGCTTAGACGAATGGGGTTCCCGTTAAAATTTATAGGCTGGATACGCACACTTTACACTGGTCCTACGGCACGCATTAAGCTGAATGGCTCCTTGTCTCCTCCGTTCTCCCTGCAGAGGGGCACCAGACAGGGATGCCCTCTCCCCCCGGCTCTGTTCGCCTTGGCCGTGGAGCCTATTGCCGAGGCCCTTAGGAGCTCAGCCGAGGTCCGTGGTCTTCGGGTGGGCTGGCTGGAGGAGAGAGTGGCTTTATACGCAGACGATATGCTCCTGTTCCTGAATGACGCTGGTGACTCTCTGCGGGGCGCACTTGGAATCATGGATGCCTTCGCCGCCTTCACGGGGCTGAAGGTGAACTGGCACAAGTCGCAATTGTTCCCAGTGGATGCGGGGGCCCGGTCCTCCTCACCCTCCTCTCTCCCGCTTCAGTGGGTTGAGCAGTTCACCTACTTGGGAATTGTTATCTCAAGGGAGACTGGGGATTTTGTGCGGCTAAATCTCGACCCTGTCCTGGTGACCATTAAAGCCAAACTTAAGGCGTGGAGTAACCTCCCCCTTTCTCTCATCGGGCGTATTAACCTGATTAAAATGAAAGTCCTTCCTAAACTCACGTATATTTTTCGGAACTCCCCTCACTGGCTGACTAAAGTCTTCTTTAATTCCCTCAGGCAACTCTTCCTCTCCTTTATTTGGGGGGGCAGGCCACCTAGATTCAAATATTCCACCTTGACCAGGCCTGTGGACAGTGGCGGCTTGGCTCTCCCTGATTGTTACAAGTATTATTTGGCCACTCAGCTTGTGACCGCCCACTGGTGGCTGAGACCGGACCTGACCAACTCCGTGACGGTACTGGAGGCAGCCATAGTGGGGTCCCTGGAGGCACTGCTATTCAGGGGGCCTAAAACGCCTCACAATCTCACCCCTTCCATGCGTACCACTATGCGGGCATGGAGGGCGGGTGAGGCACTAAGGGCACCCCAGCCGAACTCTTGGTCTCGTCACACCCCCCTGTGGCTGAATCCCAACCTATCACAATTCCACACTATCCCTGATCCGCAGGCCTGGGCCAAGTATAAAATACTGACCCTCAAACATATCATCACCAACGGAGATCTCACTCCCTTTCACACTTTATGTGCTAAATTCAACGTACCTGACCGAGCCCACTTTAGATATCTCCAAATTGCACATGCCTTCAGGTGCCAATTTTTGGGCAGGCCAGTCGAACTGGCATACTCAGAGTTGGAATCTACTATCCGGGTGAAAGACCTGGAGAAGCCCGCGTCTCAGATTTATGGATCCCTGCTGGTTGCTGCTATCCCCGAGCTGTCTTCCCTCCGCAGGAAATGGGTGGAGGACATACCGGGGCTGGACGCGGACGACTGGAGGGAGGTTTGAGATTATCCCTTCTCCCCTCTGATCTCAGCAAGGGACAAATTAGTCCAATATAAAATTGTCCACAGGGCTCACTACACGCCTCACAGGCTACACCAGATGTCACCGGAGCATTCTCCGGAGTGCTGGCGCTGCTCCTACCGGCTAGGGGGTTTCTTCCATATTTTCTGGGCTTGCCCAGCAATTGTACAGTATTGGAGTGAAGTGCTACGGGTGATCAATAAGGCCACCGGGACTTGCGTCCCATGCGAGCCCATACACGGTTTGCTAGGACTGGTTGACCAACAGCCAATACTCAGAGCCAGAAAAACACTCATATCCCTGTTGTATTATGCGCGCAAAGCCATTACAATGAATTGGAAACAATCGTCTCCCCCCTCTGTTAAATTTTGGAAAAACTTAATTAATGCCAGTTTGCCCCTATATAGAGCCACGTACTTGTCTAGAGGTTGTCCGCACAAATTTGAAAAGGTATGGAACTGTTGGTTAGATGACAGAAGCATGGCAAGTGATACAGTGACCACTGTCTAGACTTCTATTGTATCATTGAAATATCGATCTATTAACCCAAATAATGTTTCCAGGCTACCTTCCTCTATCAATACCACTTTGAAGCATGACGTATATTGATTGAACCCTCTCCCCAAGCTTGGGGTTGTAGTTTAGACTAAGTTAAGTTCTTTGTTATTTGTCGCCCTGTGACGGTCTGATGCCGAAACAAGGTAATGGCCCCTGCGTGGGCAGCTGTTATGCCTAGGTGTGGGCAAAATGTGTGTATGTTTTATAAAAATTCAATAAAAAGATTTAAAAAAAAAAAATAATTCTACAGGTTGCATGTTTTGAGTTACGGAGGAGGTCTAGGGCTAGAATTATTGCTCTCGCTCTAAATCAGGGATATGCAATTAGCGGACCTCCAGTTGTTGCCAAACTACAAGTCCCATGAGGCATAGCGAGACTGACAGCAGCAAGCATGACACCCAGAGGCAGAGGCATGATGGGACTTGTAGTTTTGCAACAGCTGGAGGTCCGCTAATTGCATATCCATGCTCTAAATGATCGCGGCAATACCTCACGTGTGTGGTTTGAACACCGGTTTCATATGCGGGCGCTACTCACGTATGCGTTGACTTCTGCGCGCGAGCTAGGGACAAGTTTAAAATTGTACTTTTTTAAAAAAAAGTCACTTTTATTCCCATTACAAGGAATGTAAACATCCCATGAAATAGAAAAAAAAAAAAAATGACAAGACCTCTTAAATATGAGATCTGGTGTCAAAAAGACCTCAGGACACATTTACACTAAAATGCAATAAAAATAAATAAAATAAAAATGTTTTTTTAAGAGCCATGGGCAGAAGTGACGTTTTGACGTTGCTTCCACCCTGCAATGATATGGAGACGGGTGAGGGCCCATCTTCCCCTCACTCGTCCCCATGCCAAGCCAGGGAGCAGACGCGATCGCCTCCGCCGGTAGGCCCCTTTCCCACCGCCGATAAAAAGCCATCACCCTGCGAATCCGCCGCAGAGACAACTTTTATCTTGAAACGGACTGCCCAATTAAGAGGACACCAGGGTTATGGCAGCTAGCTGCTGCCATAACGATATCCCTCTTCAAAGCACCGACGTAAAACGATGACAGGCAATCCGTAAGTGGTTAAAAGTTGAACTGCATCCGAGTACCATAAACCAAAAATACTATTTAAAAGTGTTTTTACATCAATGTATTCCCTGCATTAAATGGCTTGTAGAAGAAAAAATGCCAAGAAAATAAAATACCTGCTCTGTGCAATGTTTTTTTTTACAAAGCAGCCCCGTTTCTCTTCTCGGGTCTCCCGCTGGCACTCTGGGCCCCTTCCCCTTATCAAGCTGCTTGCTATGGATGGGGACACACACACAGGCTTTGATTGACAGCAATGGGAGCCAATGGCTCCTGGATCTCAGCCAATGAGGAAGAGACCAGGGAAAGCCTTGGCTCTCCTTCACGTCACTGGATTGAGATTAAGCTTGGTATGCTTCTGTGAAGTGTGGCTGCATAGATGCACACAGTGGCTTGCTATGGGGGACCATGGAGAAGAGGAGGAGACAAGATCAAGAAATGGTTCGGGACTGCAAGACCATTGCACAGAGCAAGTGAATAGAACATGTTCAGCATTTAATTTTTTTTTTTATATAATATATATTATATTATTTAATATAATAAAAAATAAATAAAAATAGGATTTTTATAACAGCTTACCTGTAAAATCCTTTTCTTAGGAGTACATCACGGGACACAGAGCGACATAGTCATTACTAATGGGTTATATAGATACCGTCAGGTGCTGGCACTGGCAACTTCCAAAACCGGAAGTACCCTCCCCTATATAAGCCCCTCCCATCCGGGAGCACCTCAGTTTTGTAGCAAAGCAATAAGTGTCCCCAAAGAGGGGCGGGAGCTCTGTGTCCCGTGATGTACTCCTAAGAAAAGGATTTTACAGGTAAGCTGTTATAAAAATCCTATTTTCTTTCTCGTACATCACGGGACACAGAGCGACATAGTCATTACTAATGGGATGTCCTAAAGCAATGCCCAATGAGGGGGGGGATACACCATATATAAGCTGAGCGCTATCAGACATGAGGATCTTTTGCGGCCTGCAACACACTGCGCCCAAAGGCGACATCCTCCTGACTTCTAACGTCCACCTGGTAGAACCTAGTAAACGTGTGAACTGAAGACCACGTTGCGGCCTTACAGATTTGAGCCAGGGAGGCCTGGTGATGCACTGCCCATGAAGTTCCAACTGCTCTCGTGGAGTGCGCTCTAACTTTGAACGGAGGCGGTCTCCTTCTCAAGCCATAAGCTTGCATAATGACCTGTCGAATCCACTTGGCTAAAGTAGATTTTGACGCTGCCTGACCCTTTCTGGGGCCTTCCGGCAGAATAAACAAAGTATCCGTTCTGCGAATCTGAGCAGTGGCTTTTAGATAAGCTTTAACTGCTCTTACTACATCCAAAGAATGCAATAACTTTTCCTCTACCGAAGTAGGTTTGGGGAAAAAAGAAGGAAGAACCACATCTTGGTTCAAATGAAACCTCGATACCACCTTAGGAAGAAAGGCTGGATGAGGACGTAACACTACTCTGTCCTTATGGATAACCAGATATGGCTCCTTACAGGACATAGCTGCTAATTCCGATACTCTTTTAGCCGAACAAATGGCTACTAGAAAAATCAATTTCCTGGTGAGAAGCACCAAGGAAATATGCTGTAATGGTTCAAATGGTTGTTTCTGTAGAACCGACAGAACCAAGTTTAGATCCCATGGACATATGGGAATATTAACCGGAGGACTAATACGCATCACTCCTTGTATAAAGGCTTTGACTAGTGAATGCGAAGCCAAGGGCCTTTGAAAAAATATTGACAAGGCCGAAAACTGACCCTTGATAGTACTCAAGGCAAGCTTCCTATCTACAGCCCACTGTAGGAAGTCCAGAATCCTACCTATTACGTACTTATGTGGATGCCATTTCTTGGCCTCACACCACGCGATGTACGCCTTCCAGATTCTATAGTAGATCTGCCTGGATACCGGCTTCCTGGCATTGATCATGGTAGATACCACAGCATTAGAGAGCCCTCTCTTTTTTAGAATGTGGGCTTCAATAGCCAGGCCGTCAAACCTAGGGCTGGTAAGGAAGGGTGGTATATCGGTCCTTGCGAAAGCCGGACGACGTGGGAGAGTCCAAGGACTCCCCACTGAAATTTTACAATCTCCGCGTACCACGCTCTTCGGGGCCACGCTGGAGCCACCGGAATCACCGGTTTCTTTTCTACCCTGATTCTGCGGAGTAATCGAGGTAACCATTGTGGCGGTGTGAATGCATATATCAGCTTGAACTGATCCCAAGGGAACACTAGGGCATCCGAGCCGCAAGCTAGGGGATCCCTTGTCCGAGAGACAAACCTGTCCCCCTTTGCGTTGAATCTGGATGCTAGAAGATCTACATCCGATGTTCCCCACCGCTGACATATTGTCCAGAAAACCTCGGGGTGAAGGGACCCTTCCTCTGGGCCTAATTGCTGGCGACTTAGAAAGTCCGCCTTCCAATTCTCCACTCCTGGAATGAATACCGCAGATATGGCTGGGACATATTTTTCTGCCCATTTCAGGATGTAATTTACTTCCCTCTGGGCTGCACGACTCCTGGTGCCCCCCTGATGATTGATATATGCCACTGCTGTGGCATTGTCTGATTGCATTCTGACAGGGGACCCTTGGAGTTTGGATGTCCATGCTACTAGGGCATACCGGGCTGCTCGTATCTCTAAGAGATTGATGGGCAGGGCCTTTTCTGCATCCGACCATCTGCCCTGGAGAGACTATTGCTCCAGTACTGCTCCCCAGCCTATAAGGCTGGCATCTGTAGTGACCACCTTCCAAGAAATCGGACTGAGGGATTTCCTTTTTTCCAGATTCTGGGGAACCAATCACCAACGGAGGCTCTTGCGAACGGAAGGGGACAAGGACATTGTAAGTCTAGGGCCTGAACTTTTTTGTTCCAGGCTGACAGTATGGCCCCTTGCAAATTCCTTGAATGGAATTGACCGTAGGGTACTGCTTCGAATGATGCCACCATTTTTCCCAGCAGCCTCATATACAGGCGTATGGACGGCTGTCTTTTTTGTACCCACTAAGTGGATCAAATCTTTCAAGACAACATCTTTCCTCGAGGCAAGAATATTTTTCTCTGGCCTGAATCCAACCTTAGCCCCAAGTATTCCAGACTTTTGACTGGTTTTTAGGGCTGACTTGTCTCGGTTGATAATCCAACCGTGAGATTCCAGATACTTGATTGTCTTGTGAACGACCACGTCTAGTTTTTTCACTGAGTGGTCTATCAGCAACAAGTCATCCAGATATGCCATTATCATTACACCTTGTGTTCTTAGATTGGCCAATAAAGGGCCAGAATTTTTGTAAACACTCGTGGTGCTGTGGCCAAACCGAAGGGTAAGGCTCTGAACTGAAAATGGCGCCCTTCTACTGCAAAGCGTAGAAATTTTTGGTGGACTGGAAAGATGGGAATGTGCAAATAAGCATCTTTGATGTCGATCGTGGCTAACCAATCCTCCCCTTGTAGGGCAGTGGCCACCGATCGGATCGACTCCATCGGAAAGTCCTGATATACAGGAATTTGTATAGCCCTTTTAGAATTAATATGGGCCTCCCGTCCGCGTTTGCTTCGGGACTGTAAAGAGGTTTGAGTAAAACCCGAACCCTCATTCTTCCAGGGGAACCTCCATAATTACTCCTTGGAGCAATAGTTGTTCTAGTGCCAACAGGAGGGACTCTCTCTTCCGGGGATCCCTTGGCACGTTTGACCTCAAAAATGGGAAGGAGGAGAGTCTTTTAACTCCAAACTGTATCCCAAACCTACTGCGGAGAGCACCTATCTGTCTTGATCGTGTCCCGCCAGGTCTCTTGCGAACAACTGGAGTCCTCCCCCCACCCGACTGAGTGGGGGCTTCATGAATTTAACTTTGGGGGAGGTTTTGTACCTCCCCTAACCCAGGGTTTCTCATTACCCTGCTACTGTCCCTGTTTTTTACCCCCGGGATTTGACCGAGGAGGCCGTCGGAACTGTTACACAGCCGATGCCCCAGGGACTGGAGAAGCAGGCCTCTTAAAGAGGGACCTCTAACTCTGCTTTTAACCGGCAAGAGCGTATTTTTACCGCTGGAAATTTTCTGGATATATTTGTCCAGGTTTTCCCTGAATAAGCGTTCACCATGAAATGGGACGCTAACCAGCCATTCTTTACAGGGAGCTTCAGCAGACCAGTTTTTGAGCCATAGGAGCCTACGCATATGTACTATAGACAGCGTAAGGCGGGAGGCCTGATGGACTGAATCCTCTATGGCATCAACCGCAAAGCCTAAGGCTCTAGGTAGATCAGCTAGGGCAAAGCCTGCTGATCTGTCAAGTCCCTCAAGACCTGTTTCAACTGATCCTTCACTGCTTAGCAGACCCCAATAGCTGCTACTGCTGGTTGTATCACCAAGCAGATTTTCATAAGAACTCCAATCTTTTATCTATTGGGTTCTTGAACATTTGGACATTATCCACTGGACATGTCAGTGATTTATACATACAAGAGATGGCTGCGTCCATTGTAGGGACCTTCCATTTTTTTTTTTTTTTTTTTTTTGATGAACTTATCCTCCATGGGATAGACCACCGGAAATCTCTTGGGGGAATAAATATTTTCTCAGGACGTTCCCAATCCTGGTAAATGAGCCCTTTCAGTAAAGGGTGAAGTGGAAAAGAACAAACAGTCTGGGGGCTTCTAGCGACCCCAACGAGGATACAGTAGTGGTTGATGGTTCCGCAAGGTGCATTTTTAAATGCTGATCGGACCATGTTAGTCAGAGACTGAACCCATAATCTTTCAGCTTGAGATGCTGAGAAAAGGTTCCCCCACTGTTGATTCCTCTATAACAGAATCAACCTCATCCTGATCCCCTTCAGGCAGGTCGATCCCTGTATGGGACTGTTGCTCTGCTAACAGGCACTCTGAAGGAGGAGACGGAGATCGGGCGTGCTTTTCCTGACAGGGAGGCAGCGATAAATTTTGACAATCTCTCTCTAATCCTCCCAGAGCTGAGGAAAAAACCTCCTCTGTTACATACACAGGAGCAGGTGACCGAGGACAGCCACAGTACCAAGTACCCCTGCGGGGTCTCTACGGTCACTTACCTCTGAACTTCAGGGGAGACTGGTGCAGCAGGAGTATGCCCAAGATCCTCCGAGCCCGATGAGACCCCCTTCGCTTCCTGGAAGATTCAGTTCCGGAGCTTCTGGACGGCATATTCCTAAGCCTAAAGCTGAGGTATTCCAGCCGTAATACACCACTTTTACTGAGAATAGTCTAGCACAATTGCTGCTATATCACAGTTGGTGTCTACTAATGTGCCTTTCTAGGGGATGCCTGTATTAACTGCTTGCTGTATGCCTTTAAATGTTGCCAGCTCTGTCTCTGTACTTCATAGCCAGCTCACTACATATTGTGTTTTTTTTAAAACTGCTGGGACGCCCGCACATGCGCAGAAGCGCGCACAGAGCGTCATCCCCCAGGCTCCGCCCCCTTTCCCGGCTCACCTCTATATATAGAGGCGCGTGCACGCGCACGCGCGCGGGCACGTGCGCCTTCGGCGCTAATTTCAAATATGGTAACAAGGGACAGGAGCCAGGGCCCCTCTTTGCCGCAGGCCGGGGGATGGACGAGCACTGCAACATAGCAGAGGAAGCAGTTCCCTATAAGAGAACTCACCATCTGCCTGGACTTTGCTCTGCTGAGAAGAAGCTAGTCCACATGACAAGAAAACATTCCACAGCGGCCTCTAGTGGACAAACACAGGTACCGCAGTCTAATATATTAAATATATATATATATAAAAAAAATTATTTTATTTTTTTCTTGACCACCATTACAAATTATTACATTTTTTTAGTAGTTACAGGCATGCACAGAATTTTGCGGGAATACCATTAGGTAACAGACAGAAAGACAAATTAGGCTTGGGGGTCCCCCAATAGAACCAAGTTCCTGGGGGCCCCCACTTACCTGTTCCCCGCCGCAGGACTTTGTTTGGTCCACAAAAGCCCAAACTTCACCTATCACGGCAGGCATTGTAATCAAACCTTCAGGGACCGGGTTCCCAAGGATTCCACTCCCCTGGACCTGTATAGCACCCTGCACAGAAAACATCTTGGTCGTGGGTATGACCAGAGCTCTGGATCCCAGGGTCCAGCTCTCCTAAGAGAAGCATTACAGGCAAAACCTTGCTCTTCTCTGCAAGGCCCGGGTACCGACCGTTTAGCTATGAAGCTTTTTTGGTCGGATCCGGAATAGCTTACTGAGGCCCAAAAGAACCTGTACGCAAGCTCAGTGAAAAACACATGTTTCTTCTTGGCCAACACCTTAGACACTGGCAAAAAACTGAGGTGCTCCCGGATGGGAGGGGCTTATATAGGGGAGGGTACTTCCGGTTTTGGAAGTTGCCAGTGCCAGCACCTGACGGTATCTATATAACCCATTAGTAATGACTATGTCGCTCTGTGTCCCGTGATGTACGAGAAAGAAATAGGATTTTTGTACTCCCCGTAAAAACCATTTCTCTGACGTCCATGGACTGAAAGCTGGATACTGTAAACGTGTGGGTATATGTCCCTGCTCGCAGGAGAAGATCTAGGCAGAATGTTAGATGTTAGAAACATTCTAGAACAAACCAGAGCTGAACAGCCCCGCCCAGAGGGGGGGCGGTCCCTCCGGACATTACCCTCCCACCTGCAGTCAGCAGACCTCAGTTCGTAACAAAGCAGTACAAACCTTAAAAGGAAGGGTGGGTGCTGCGTCAGTCCATGGACGTCAGAGAAAAGCAGAGTTAGTTTCTTACCGGTAACTCTGTTTCCAGTAGTCTTCCAAGGCAGCCCTTGAGAGATGGAGCTCCTCCTCACAATCAGGAAACACATTGCCATTAATTTTTCCCTCCCTTTAAGAGGCGGTCCCTCAGGTCCCTGGTCAGTCATCCACGAGAACCGAAGGCCGGAATCTGAAATGATATAATACACAACACAACCCCACGAGGTTAGACATTTTAGGGTGGGATCGTGCTGCCTTGGAAGACTACTGGAAACAGAGTTACCGGTAAGAAACTAACTCTGCTTTTCCCCCAGTCGTCTTCCAAGTCAGCCCTTGAGAGGATAACCAAGAACTCACCAAATCTAGGGTGGGACAACGGCTTGGAGGACTTTCCTACCAAAAGCCTGATCCTGGCTGGAAATCAGATCCAGTCTGTAATGCTGAACAAAGGTCGAGAATCTTGACCAGGTTGCAGCCCTGCAGATTTGTTCTGGAGTGGCTCCTGCCCTTTCTGCCCATGAGGCTGCTGAAGCCCTTGTTGAATGAGCTTTAAGTTCTTAAAGTGGTGTAATTTCCATGACACTATAGCACTCTAATATGGCTGTCTTGATCCATCTAGCTATTGTCTTTTTGGACGCTTGCTTACCCTTTAGTTGGCCTGCGTATAAGACAAATAGGGCATCTGATGTTCTAAATTCATTAGTGACTTCTAACATCAAGAAGACTTAGTTCCTGCTCTTTGCTGTTATTGGGTGAACTGCAAAATGAAGGCAAGACTATATCCTGGGATTTGTGAAAAGTTGACGTCACTTTTGGAGTAAATCCCGGATCTGTTTGAAGGACGATTCGATCGTCGTGAATCTTCAAAAAAGGTTCTCTAACGGATAGAGCCTGTATTTCCCCTATCCTACGTGCCGTTGTGATGGCTACTAGGAAAACGGTTTTAAGAGTCAATAATCTTAAAGATGTATCTTGTAGTGGCTCGAAGGGAGGTTTAATGATTCCCCTGAGGACCACTGACAAATCCCAAGTGGGACATTTTTGTATCTTGGGCTTTTTGTATTTTGCCAATGCCCTGCAAAAACGAGAGACCAAAGGGTCCTCTTGTAGTGTCCTTTCTAAATACACTGATAGCGCTGCAATTTGTACTTTCAAAGTACTGAGCGTTAACCCTTTATCAACTCCCTGTTGTAAAAATTCAAGGATGGTGGGTGTATCCATTTTTAGTCTTTTATTTTCAGTGCACCAACTGTTACATTTTCTCCAGGTCTTTCTGTAGATGGCTCTGGTGTTTGGTTTCCTAACGCTCAGAAGCGTTGTCACCACCTTATCTGAGAGTCCTTTAGATCTCAAGAGGTCCTCCTCAGTAACCAGGCCGCCCATTTGAAACTCTTGTTTTAGGCCTGTCAGGGGTCCCTGACACATCAGGTCTTCCCTGTGAGGTAGAAGCCACGGCTCTGCTGCCGAGAGACTGAGGAGTTGAGAGAACCAGGTTCTCTTGGGCCAGTATGGTGCGATGAGTATCAGTTTCGTCTGTTCCTGTAGAAACTTCTTTACCACCCGCGGTATCAGATGAACCGGAGGGAAGGCATAGCATAGCTTGAAGTTCCAAGGGTTTTGTAGAGCGTCTATCCCAAGAGGCTGATCTTGCTGGGTTAGCGAGAAGAAATGTTTCACCTGAGCATTCTTCAGAGAGGCAAACAGGTCTATGTTTGGCATTCCCCAGCGGGCTGTAATTTCCCTGAACACCTCCGGGTGTAATACCCATTCCTCTTGGGAGATCTCCTGGTGGCTGAGGAAGTCCGCTACTTGGTTGTCTTCCCCTTTTAAATGGACTGCTCCTAGTGACAGCAGATTCCCTTCTGCCCACCTGCAAATTTGGTTGGAGATGTGGCTTAGGGATGGGCTTCTTGTGCCCCCTTGCTTGGTCACATAAGCCACTGCTGTGGCATTGTCCGAAAGAATCAGAATGTGACGACTTCCGAGTTGGTTTTGGAAAAACTCCATGGCCTTGGGTATCGCCATAAGTTCTTTCCAGTTTGAAGATGCCTTGGCTTCTTCTGGGGACCATCTCCCCTGAGCAGGTTGCCCTGCTAGGTGAGCTACTCAACCCCAACTGCTTGCGTCTGTGGTCAATTTCTGTGAGGTCGGAAATGACCAAGCCAGACCCCGATTTAGGTTCGTGTGGATCCTCCACCACCACAGTGACCTTTTTACGGATGTCGGGAGTAAAACTGACATGTCCAGATGTTCTCTTTGGTTTTTTAAGAGAAATACTTGAAGTGACCTTAGATGGTATTTTGCCCACTGGACTGCTGGTATCGATGATGTCATCAGACCCAGAACCGACATCAGCTCCCTGATAGATATTGGGAGGTTGATCTGTATTAAACTCACCCTCTTGATGAGGTTTTGGATTTTCTCCTCCGGTAGGGAAGTCTTCTGTTCTATGGAGTTGAGCAGATATCCCAGGAACCGAATGTTCTGAGTGGGACACAGATTGGACTTTTCTACATTTAGAATCCAGCCTAGTGACTTTAACCACAGTTGAGCTTCTGTGAGGTCTTTTGTCAGCTGTGCTTTCGAAGGCGCTGCAAATAGTAGATCGTCTAAGTATGGTATTACGGTCATCTTTTTTAACCTTAGAGGGGCCAGAGCTTCTGCTAACACTTTGGTGAATATCCTTGGGGATGAGGATAACCCGAAAGGGAGAGCTCTGCTCTGGAAATGATATTCCTTTCCCTCTATCTCCACTGCTAACCTCAGATATTTCTGCGACTGTCGGATGGGAATGTGGAGATATGCATCTCGGAGATCCATGGTCACCATGAAGGTTTCTGGTTGTAGAATGTTTTTGACCGAAAATATGGATTCCATGCGAAATTTTTTGTATTGAATCGCTTGGTTTAACGGTTTTAAGTTTAGTATCAACCGAAACTTCCCGGAAGGTTTTTTGATCACAAAAATGTGAGTAAAAACCCCTTCTTTTTTCCTTCTCTGGGACTGGAGTAAGGACCTTCTGGTCCACCATCTCCCCTAGCAACAGTGGAAGAGCCTTGGCTTTCTCTGGATCCCTGGGAAGTCTCGTTACTAGAAATCTCTGGAGGATGACAATTGAATTCCAGAGAGTAGCCCCTTGCGATAATGTCCAAAATAAATTGATTGGCTGTCGTCTTCTGCCATTGAGGTAGGAAGGTAGCCAGTCTTCCCCCTACTGGCACTCTGTTATTGTTTGGCAGTTTCGTTAGAAGAGCCAAAGAGGACATTACTCTTTGGTTTCCCCTTGTGACCTGTCCAGTTTTTCTTAGGGTACTCTTTCTTTTGTTCTTGGGGACGATCTCTTCGCCCACGAAAAAACCTCTTTTGTGGAGGTTTTCGTTTTCAGCCGGAAAGGCTTTCTTCCTGTCCGCTGTTCTTTCCAAGGCCTCGTCCAGGCCGGAACCAAAAAGCAAATCCCCAGTAAATGGGAGATTGCACAGCCTTGTTTTGGATGCCGCATCGCCTGTCCAGGTCTTCATCCAAATCGCATGTCTTGCTGCAACTGCTAGTCCACCTGACCTTGCTGCTAGCTTGACTGATTCTGCGGATGCATCCGCAATATAACCAACCGCTTTGGAGAGAACTGGAAGTGTATTCAGAATCTCCTCCCTAGGCGTACCATTTTTAATATGGTCTTGCAGCTGTGAGAGCCAAAACTCTAAGTTTCTTGCCACGCAAGTGGTGGCTAGGGCTGGCTTCAGACTAGCGACACTTGTCTCCCAAGCTCTTTTTAGGATAATGTCGCCCTTTTTATCCATGCCATCTTTTAGGTGTCCCATGTCTTCAAATGCCAATGAAGAATTTTTTGAGACCTTAGAAAGTGGCGCATCCAATTTGGGATTTTTATTCCAAACTTCTTTTGGATCTTCACTAAAAGGAAATCGCTTTTTATGACTGGCCGCAAAAAAGTGGTTTCCTTTCTGGGTCTGCCCATTCGTTTTTCACGGTATCTGACATTACCAGATGAACTGGGAATACTTTGGATTTTTTCTTCCTCAGACCCTGGTACATCAGGTCATGTTTGGAAGGCAGTTCTTTTTCCTGCTCAATTTCCAAAGTTTCATAAATGGCCCCAAGCAAATCATCCACGTCTTCTAGAGATAACTTGTATTTGGGTCCCTTTCTTTCTTCTCTCCCATCTTCCTGCTCTGGATCTGAGCTATCGGTAGCCATAACACTAGCTGTGCTGCTGCCCGCTCGCTCTATTACCGACTCGTGCGACCGAGGCGACTTCTGATCTGGGTGAGGCCATGGGAGAGGAAACTCCAGTAGGAACTGCTGGAGGTTTAACTTCTGCGATAAACTTTTTGAGATCCTTAAAGGTGTTAGCCATATCATCTCTTACGGATCCAAAAATCTTCGCATAAACTGCATCCGACTGTTTTTCAGTTTATCAATGCATGTTTTGCATAGCGGTTCTGTGTTTTCCAAGAGCATCTTGGTATTACACTTTGCACACCGCTTCTTGGGAGTGGGCTTTGGCTCTTTAGGTGGTTTCACCTGCCAAAAGATAAACACAGGGGGACCCATGGCGGTGAGAAAAAAAATACACACTGCAAACAATACTAAAGTGCACACCCAGTGACATTAGTAACCCCCTGGCCCCAGCTTGCTAGTGCACCATCACCACCTAGCTGCTGTCCCAATACAAAGGTCACCCACTGGTGCCTACCTGCATCCTGCTGGTGCTTTTGCCTTCTAGAGCCTGGGCCGATGGAATCTCATCCTCTTCCAGCATCCTGGCTTGCTGTGGCGTTCGATACTGCCGTCTGCAGCCGCGTCCACACTACTAGCACCAGCCGACCGTTCGAATTTCCCGCGCCTTTAAGGGGATTGGACCAGCTTCCCCGGCGCACGCCGATTGCGTCATTCCTACCCGGAAGTGACGCCCCGCGTCTTCCGGGTCAAGCGGCGTTCAGACGTGGGTACACGCCCCCCCCCCCGCTGACGCCGCCAAGGGAACGCAGCAATGGCGCCTTTCTCCTCACCTGGGCACAGAGGAAATTCGAACCCGGGACACCTCCTGCCCACAGCCTAAGGAGGGTTGCCCGTGGTCAAAGAACCGTCCTCCTCCACGCCAGTGATGCGGCTCCGGTAAAGTCCACTGACCCCCTGCCGCAGAGACTCCACACAGTCAGCCCTGCTGACACCCACTGCTGCACCCGCAGACACCTGTCCCGGTCAGCCCATGGGAGATGGAGCCCCCTCTCAGGTCCTTTTGGCAACATGTCTCCTCCGGACGGAGGAAACACTAAGACTGACCAGGGACCTGAAAGACCGCCTCTTAAAGGGAGGGAAAAATTAATGGCAATGTGTTTCCTGATTGTGAGGAGGAGCTCCATCTCTCAAGGGCTGACTTGGAAGACGACTGGGGGAAATGGATTTTACGGTGAGTACAAAAATCCTATTTTCTCTTATCGTCCATGAACTGACACAGCTGGATACTGTAAACGTGTGGGACGTCCCAAAGCAGTATCAGAAGGGTGGGAGCAGTAGTAAAGGAACAACCAAAACTTCACTCCAAACAAGCAGAGCTCCTCAACGGAGGAGTTGCAACATTAAACAGCGGCCTGCAATGCTTTGCGGCCGAAGGGAGCATCCGAAGATGCAGCCACATCAACCTTATAAAATCTTGAAAAGCCTTGCAAACTTGTGCAACCGACACTTGATGTCAGAAGGCCCAGGAAGCACCAATTGCCTTGGTGGAATGCGCAACCGGAAAGGGAGGCGCCCGCCCCTTAAGGACATAGGCCTGTATGACGGTCTGCCTGATCCACCTAGAGACAGTGGCAGACGACACTGCTCGGCCCTGTTTTGGACCAGACACAGATTTCCGAATGGAAACCGTAGCAGACAGGTACACTCGTAAGGCTTGTACCCATCTTAATGTATGAAGCGCAAACTCTCAGGGATGCGATGGGTGAGGACACAAGGACGGAAGAACAATGTCCTTCTTAAGGTGAAAGGCCGAGACCATCTTTTGAAAAGGACGGTCGTGGGCGCAACACTGCCATATCCTTATGGAGGACCAAGTAAGGCGACTTGCAGGACAAGGCCGCCAACTCAGACACCCGTCTAACCGAAGCAATGGCCACTAAGAAGGCCACCTTCCGGGACAAGGTCAAGAGAGGAATCTCTCCGATATTCTCAAAGGGATGTTCTTGGAGAACCGAGATGCATCAAATTCAGATCCCAAGTAGGGAGAGGAGGCTTGACAGGGGGGATCACATGGCGAACCCCCTGCACAAAAGGTGCTATCAAGGAATGGCCCGGTAGCGGTCGTTGGGAAAAAAAAAAAAAAAAAAAAAAAAAAAAAAGACAGCCCGGGCCGAAATCCAACCCTCAAAAAAGGTATGCAAGGCCAGCTTTTGGGTCACACCACGCTGTAAGAACAGCAAAATCCTGGGAACAGAAAACATCCGAGGACGCCACTCAAGTTCCTCGCACATAGCTATGTAAGCCTTCCAGGTACGGTGAGATATCTTTCTGGAGGAAGATTCCTGTGTCAACAACTTAGAAGAGATGACCGAATATGAGAGAACTCGGTCCTTCAGCACCTGGCTTTAAACAGCCATGCCATTAAAGCCAAGGACTGTAAAGCAGGATGAAGTATGGGATCATGAGACAGAAGGTCCACCCCAATAGGCAGTCGCCAGGAACGTCTGCGACTAGCCAAAGTAGATCGGCGTACCAATGTCGCCGTTCCGGAGCAAGAAGGATCACTGGAACGGCCTCAGCCCCTACTCTGCGAAGCCGGCGAGGTAACAGTAGCGGAGGTTAAGCATATATCAGGCGATACTGCCCCAACGGGCTTCCAACGCGTCTGACGCGTCCGCCCAGGGGTCCCTGGACCTGACCACGATATTGCCACCTTGCAAGTGAGTCGAGAGGCCATAAGGTCCACTTCCGGTGCCCCACCTCCGGTAAAGGAGGTGGAAACACCTCCGGTAAAGGAGGTGGAAACACCTCCGGATGCAAGAACCCTTGCCCTGCAATGCACACGGCTGACAGGACCGTCTTGCAGCGAGATGTATGAAAATCCCAAAGAGACTCCGCAATGTATTGGAAAAGGGAGGCCCCGGTGTACAGGGTGCCTCAGCTGTTGGCCAATAAAGGCAACTTGACGGAACTTCCCTAGAAACTCGGTCAGAAGACTAGTACCTCAGCCTCCACAGGTGACGCAAACCCACCCCGGGCACAGAGACCCTAAAAGGCTAAAGCAGTTTCAGTGCACCTGCTAGACTGATGGATGAAGCAGAGGCTTTTGCCCAGTCATTGAGCTACAAAAAACGCCAGAGACACAGCCACTAACGGGCGTAACGCTAACCTCAGCCTGGCAAACAGTCCAAGCCAGGGCTTCTGATCACCACTGAAAGCAGGTGGAAAGTGATACCCCTGAAACCAGGGATCCTTGTGACAAGGCTCCATCCAGCAGCTACCCATGGATAAGTGCTGATTGTACAAACACATAGTTTATACTATGTATTGCGTCAAACGCGCAAATAGAGTGTTGGAGGAAACCCACCCAGCCACAAAGAGCATAATACCACATACGGCGTATGTAGTTTAGTATGTGTGGCTAAACCTATTAAACATGTATATACTGTGCCAGCGACGAAGGCGCGCACATCATCGGGGCTTGGACGTAAACCAGCCACGCAGATTGCGTACACAACCCTGTAGGTATGTTAGCCTGCGAATAAACAAATTGCACAAGTTTATACTGTGCCTAGCGCTGAGAACGCGCACACCATTGGAACGCAGGGGAGAAACCCGAGCACCTGGATGAAACCCATGCAGACTGCATATGCATACCGTGTAGGTATTATAGCATGAGTGCTAAACATTTTGCACAAGCCCATGTGTGCATAGCACCGAAGGCGCGCACACCGTTAGCGAGTGGGAGGAACCGAAGTACCCCACGCATACTCAGAGAATTCAATACCTACAACTACTGTGAATGTAGTGTATAAACATAATGTGTATGTTTACACCGTGTATTGCACCAAAGGCATGCATGTCATGTAGCGTGGGCGGAAACCCACGCAGACTGCACAGACATACCAGGTAGGTATGTTAGTATGTGGATATCCAATCGCAAAAATGTTGACTGTGCATAGCGCCGAAGCGCCCATACCAATGGAGTGTGTGAGGGAACCAGAGTACCCGGAGGAAAACCACAGGACTGCTTACACATTATAGCATGCGTGATAAACATTGAACATGTTTAACTGTGCAGAAGGCCAAAGGCGCACATACCGTCAGCGCGTGGGAGGAAACCGGAACACCCGGAATAACTCCACACAGATACCGTGTAGGAATGATAGCATGTGAATCAACATATTGCACATGTTTATGCTGTGCATTTCCATTGGCGCGTGGGGGGAAACCGGAGTACCCGGAGGAACCCCACACTATAAACATGTATAGTATGTGCAATAAACATATCTATACTGTGCAGAGAGCCGAAGCGCACATACCATGAGAGCGCAGGAGGACACCGGAGCCCCCGGCGGAAACCCACGCCGACCCAGAGATTATAATACATACATATACTGTGAATGTATCTGGAGTCGTGCATAAACATATTTTGTACGTTTCTATCATGTATGGCACTGAAACACAGCATTGGAACGTGGGGGCACACTCACGCAGACACAGAGACCAATAACACATACATACACTGTGAATAGTATGCAGTGTAGAGGTATAGGAGGAGTTTAAATTATGGCGCAGAGGCACATAATCTCTGTATCATTCCAACCTGCTTGACTGTGCTGCCGAAGCAGCATGCAGGTAACAGGTAACCTCTGATCCTCAGACCGTGTGTCTGTCAGAGCTCAAGCGTTGCCCAGGAAATGGCGGGAAATGTTGCCTCAGGATATCACACAGAAGGCTCACAGGGACTAGAGACAAATGAATAAAGTCCTCCCCCCCACCATGTATCATCCATGCTGCTCTGAGGCAGCGTGTGAGGAAACCAGTGAGGAAGCTGTGTAAAAGAAAGGCTTGTCACAGCAATTCCAGCTTAAGAATGTTTCTCACATCATCAATGAGATCACTTACAAGGCGCCCTGTCATTCACTGAGACAGAACTGGAATCTTCCTCACAAGGGAATGTCCTGTTCATAAACATTAAATATTCAGAGGTAGGGTCCTGAGCACAGTAGCTAGGCCCATATCTGACTCAGAGCACTCCTTCACTAGGATTTTTGTGGGGGGAGGGGGCTTATAGCTCCTTTTGCTCACACACCCCTTCCATTCTGACAAGGAATGATTCCAAGACTGCTGACAACTGGTCCATAAGGACCGCAGGTGCAGGAAACATATGAACATGTTTAACTGTGCAGCACTGCCAGTTGCCCCAGGCAAGTGTGGAGAGCAGGTGTATCAGACTCCATAACGCCACCATCTGAGACCTTATACACTATACAGTGAATATACAGTCCACCCACTGGCTACGCTGAGGCGATACCCGGAGGACCCACCAACCCTTAAGGACCGCTCAGTCTGCGAGGAGATTGTGAGGGGATTCGCGCCACCACTAGAATCGAAAAGAAATGCGCGGCGGCCACAAGAAAATGGCCGCCAGCCGCTGCTATAACTGTGCCACTGAACGCCAAGATGGCCGCTGAGCGCGAAAGTCAAAGCTCTAATGCGCGCCAATGGCGCACGCAATAAACACCTCACACACCAGAAAAAAATGCAGACATGAGCGCCTAGCCAGGCCAGAGTGACCTCCCAAGCACCCCACAGCACAGCACCAGTACAGGGTGCAGAGAGCAGCATAACAGGGGGGAGACAGGGAGAACCCTCCACATAAAGAAACACAGCCAGTATGTACTCACCTGCAGCAGGAGAGACTACTTACCCGTCCCTGGAGGGACCCACTGGCTTGTCTCAGACAGACCTATCACAGAGTCGTACTGCGTAGCTGTCGGCCCGGTCCACCGCGAAAGAAACAGTCAGGTACTGTTCAGTCTTGAGGACCGCGGGAGCATGAAAGCCCACCGGCCACCCCTGGAGCCACGGGGTAGGTCGTGAACTGAGTCTCACACTCACACACACACACAAGGCGAGGATCAGCACGATCAATGGTTGGACAGGAAAGACTACGAGGATATTAGTGTACCCAACCTGTTGCCCAGCCGACAGTTGATTGAAGGTCTCAAAAATAAAACAATTCCCAAAAGGAATAAAATTTAAAAGTTAAATCTTCCAGGAGACTGGCTCCTGAGAGAGCCACGTCTTCTCCTGCTAGGCAGAAGAAAAAAAAAACTGAGGTCTGCTGACTGCAGGTGGGAGGGTAATGTCCAGAGGGACCGCCCCCCTGGGCGGGGCTGTTCAGCTCTGGTTTGTTCTTGAATGTTTCTAACATTCTGCCTAGATCTTCTCCTGCGAGCAGGGACATATACCCACACGTTTACAGTATCCAGCTGTGTCAGTCCATGGACGATAAGAGAAACACCCACACGCCTTTAGTAAGCCTTTAATTTCTTTTTAGAATTAAAGTGTAAAACTCATCCCAACTAGTCATGCATGATGCACTATATTGTTGAGGAACCACTTTGAACCCCCCCCTAGTATTTCTGGCCACAGACATCTTGACTAGGGACAAATGATTCATGCAGCATTTACTTCCTTGAATCCATCTGTCTTCATCTCACAGACATATAAGCAGGAGGGCATGCTTCGCTTTGGAAATTCCGCTTCCTCTCCATCATTTTGTCTAGGCTTGGAAGCCAGAAGTAATTATAAAAAATAAAATAATTTTTTTTCTTTACAATCAATCTATACATATAAACACAGATCTTCCCAACCATTTACTAATGCTAGCAGCATAGGGAATAAAAAAAAATGGCAATATTGATTTAGAAAGTTTAAGTCTAATTTAAGAAGTTGATACTGTACGTTTTATTTCAAACTATATTAAATTTAAGAATGAAATGTAAAAAAAAAAAAAAACACATATAGTTAATGGCACATTTGCACACATTTCTGGCATTACCTTATTGTCTCTGCAAAACTCACTCGTCGAGAGCTTTTTCTCCGCTTGTCAATGGTCGATTCCTGTTTAAAATAAATAGAAATATACCGTAAATAAATCAACACACACACACACACACTGATTAAAAGGAAAACTTCTGCACTCTACATAATTTGACATTTTTGAAATAAACACTACCCAGTAGCTGCAGAGGGAAAAAATGTAATATATATTACATGCTGCTTGAAAAGAGAAAGCTTGTTTTTAGCTAAAAACAAATTGCCATACAATAAATTCTACTGAACCCCTTGACACCCTCTAGGTGGGTATTCACCCAAAAAACTTTCCCAATAGGAAACTTATAACTTTTCTCCCCCCTTTTTTGTATACAAGAATTCGAGCGAGTTATGTTTAGGTAATTTTTTTTAGTAGTGAACGACTTAAAGAAAAGTTTAGGGGGGAAAAATAAAATAAAAAATTAAGGTTTTGACCATACTTCTCTTGTGGGTCACAGGGGTTCACTTACTTTTGCTCTCCTGTGACCGAGCATCAGCTTATAGTGGTCTATTTTTTTTTATTAGAAAAAAACTTAAACTCAAAAACAAATCTGATGTTTTTTTGTATTCTTATATGTGCAATATTGAGAACTATCACGGTGATTCAGCGGAGATTGCTTTTTCCTTGTGGGATCATACACAAGCGATTTAGCCTGACGAGAGTCAAAGGCAAAACTATTTGGTGAGTGAGTTTTTCAAAAGGGGAAGTTGGCACAGCACGGTGGTGGAAGATTTACAGAAATAAGGATTTTTTCATCGATTTCATCATTTATGTTATGGACTTATCACTTGTCACGGGGTGTTATTGAGTTTATTACACCATTATATAATGTATGGTTTTTCAGCGCTACTATTTGCTTTTCTCAGATTGTTTTGAGTTTAAGTTTTTTGTATTATAAAAATGTTTATTCACCAAGTGGCAGCTATAGATATTTGCACATTTTTTTTCATTGGCGCAGTGGTGATAGAGGTTATTCAGGGCGTTTATATCCAATATCAACAACATATTGTCAATAGTGGTCTATTGCCCGCTATCAGCTGAGGAGGCAGAGCCAGCCACTTCAGGCTCTGGAAGGAACCTGACATTACAAAAACAATCTCCTGCGCTTGGGGGCTTAGTCTATAGGTAAGTGGTGCAGCCAACCCTCTGGATAGAACAATGCCTGTGGTCTTGGTGCCCTCTTCAGAACAATGGGTATCCTTAGAACTGAAACATAAAAAAGAGGAAAGGAGGGCGCACAGACCTTGTGCATTACCAATGGTAACATTTATTAAAAAAACTAACAGCAGTAGTCATACTCACAAAAGAGTGTGAATCACCGATTTGGATCTGAGGAAGAGGGTACGCCCTTGAAGCAAGTTAGTTTGTGATGCCATCTGGCCCCTCCAATATCTGGTCCGGGTTGCAGGTGTCCAGAGACGCAGTTCCATTTGCTGGCAGAGTGATATGCTCTTTTGTGAGCATGACTACTGCTATTACAGTTTTTCATAAATTTTACCTTTGTTAATGCACAAGGTCGGTGCGCCCCCCTTTCCTCTTTTTAAAAGGAACCTGACATTGTCAGGATCCACCCGGCTGCCTGATTAACAGCTGGCTCCACCTTTCAGCATGCAGCCGATAGCTGCAACCAGCTGTGCCCGCTCCCTCCCCTGCCTGGCACTACAGTGGACGATGGAAGGGCAGAGCTGACAGTTGCTGCTCTCCATTCCAAGCGGACCAAGAGCGGAGCTTTTTTTTTACTCCCAAATGTCATACTTGCTTTTTAAGCCAAAGCACCACTATGATAGGCATGCAACTAGCACTTTCCAACAGATTGTAGTCTACAGATTAAAATTGTTTGGGAAACATGAATACAAGGTAAAGTCATAATTTGGTAGTATGCGTTACATACTAGCACATTATGAAAAAGACTTCCCTTGAAACGAAGCCCTCCAGGAGCCCGTAGGATGAGCTCCTCAAAAAGCGGGTTCGGTCCAGGGAGAGATGCTGGCGGTAGTTCCTTCTGGAAGCTGACAAAAATCTGCATCTGGTGGTCCTCCATCTTTATAAGAGGGCTATTAAAAGAGGTTAAAAAGACCTACTTCCGAGAGCGAATCTGGAAGGCAGCCAACAGCACGGCCACACTTTAAGACCTCCTCAGAGTTAACCCATCCCAAAGCTACCAGCTCTGCTCCCAAGGAGTCACAGGACTGGTGCCAGGAGCTCGCTGACCTAGTCTCTAAGGTTAAGACCATTAGAGACAACATTCCCAGGCCAGAGACTGTGCAAGAGGACATCGGCCACACAGTGATGGCCCCTGGATTGCCCGATTTCCAAGCGGTTACGGTTATACAGGTGGTTGAGGTAATTGCCTCTTTGAAACCATCTTCCTCCCCATTAGATGTATGCCCTGCCCGGCTCGTTAAAAAATCTGCTGCCCTTTTGGCCCCCTTTATTGAGGAGATAATCAACTGCTGCTTCAGGACAGGTACTGTGGTCTTGGCCCTGCTGAGGAAACAGACCTTGGACCCGGACATACTGGGCAACTACAGGCCGATTTCCATCTTGCCTTTTGTGGCAAAGGTGATGGAGCGCCTGGTGGTTATCCAGCTACAGGCTTACCTTGAGTCTTTCAGTCTCTTGGACGAATTCCAGTCCGGATTTCGACCTGGACATGGAACAGAGACGAGCCTCATCTGTGTCTATGATGATGTCCTTCACAGCTTGGACAGGGGTGATTCAGTAGCTCTGGTTCTTTTGGATCTGTCGGCTGCATTTGATACCATTAATCATGGAATCTTACTAGAGCGGATGAGATCTGTTTTGGGTATGAGTGGGTCGGCTTTGGCATGCCTGGCCTCTTTCTTAGATGGCAGAGTTCAGGGAGTCAAGACTGGCCCCTTTTACTCCAAGTACACTGCCCTGGATTGCAGAGTGCCTCAGGGCTCTGCCTAGTCTCCCCTGCTGTTTAATATCTATATGAGGCCCCTTGCCAACCTGCTAAAGTCCCATGCCGTCCATTACCATGTTTATGCAGACAACACCCAGGTTTACCTAAAGATTCCTAGGAACCAGACGGCCGATTCTACCCTTGCCAGCTGCTTGGAGGCCATCAACACATGGATGTCTGCCAACTTCCTGAAACTTAATGGGGGAAAAACTGAGGTGATCATCTTCAGCGATCTGGCCACCCCTCCAGATATCCCACCTTGGCCTCCCTCATTTGGTCCTGCTCCGGAGGTGGCCCCCCAGGTCCGTGATCTGGGATTTGTCCTAGATTCAGGTTTAACTTTGGCTCCTTAGGTAAAAAAGGTTGTCAGTGCTCGTCACTGGCAGCTAAAACTCCTGAGCGGGCCGTTTAAATATTTGGATATCTCGGACAGAAAAAAACGTTATCTGCGCCACGATAGGTAGCTGTCTAGACTACTGCAACTCTATATCTGTGATTGCCAAAGATGTTAGTGCAGAAGCTTCAACTTATTCAAAATGCTGCAGCTAGGTTACTCATGGATGTCCCGCTGTGGGATCATATCACCCCTGTCCTCTGCACCTTGCACTGGCTGCCGGTCCACTATCGCATCTTATTTAAGGTTGGATGTATTCTGTTTAAGATAATGAGAGGCCTGGCCCCAAGCCATCTCTGCTCTCGTTTTCATAAACAAGTTTTTGTTAGATCACTCCGATCTACTGGCAGAGATCTCCTCCACATCTCGGTGCCCAAGAAGATCCGACGTGGTGGTCGGGCCTTCTCCCACCAGGGTGCCGTTTTGTGGAATAGCCTCCCTGTCGAGCTCCAGGAGGCCCCTACTATTCCGGTCTTCCGCGGGTTACTGAAGACTTGGCTTTTCATGCAAGCCTTCCCTGCGTAGCCTCTCTTCCACCCTTTCTGCCGCTCTGTGCTGCTTCTGGTTCCTGGGTCCTCTTTTCCCAGGAACTCGGCTATGCGCGTCGGGACCCTTCGGGGTAAGACCGCGCTATATTAAGATACCTCTCAACTCAGGAGTACACCGTCTCTGCTGACGAGGCTTCCATCTTTACACTGTCTTCCTTCTGGGCTCTGCTGCCGCAGCCTAGCCGCATTGGCGTCACTCCCGTGAATTTGCTCACGAGTCATGGCGGCCTTGGCACAGGGCTCCGAAGGAATGGCACAGGTATGCAATTTCTTCAGAGCATGCATCGGCTGCTGCTCACAATGATTCCTTAAAAGTACACGTTAAGGAGATATTCATTTAACCTAAACAGGTAAAATTTCTTATAAATGGGTGATAGGGGGGCGCTACGTGATTATATTCCTTATTTAAGACCATATTGTAAAGCGTGGAAAGATTCGCGCATCCCCTGTGCTGCAAAAAAAAAAAAAGGTTCAAAAAAAACGCTGGTGCAAATAAATGGTTATTTCAAAGGAATAAGATCCTTATAAAAGACTAATGAAATATAAGTGATGGGTGTTGCATCTAAAAGAATAGCTGGAATATACAGCTATACAAAAATATTCACAAATAATAAAAATGCGCTACCAACAATTATGTGCAAAAATCAAAGTGCAAACTGGAATACAACTAATACAAAAAAATGTCCCAACAAAAATGATCAATTAGTGTCCCAATAAACACAAAAAGAAAAAAATTGGTGAAGTGACTGTAAATAGGTTGTGAGGTGACTCGCTGCATTCAAAACTTCATAAAAAAGGAATTGTAGCAGGGAAGGGTTGAAGTCTTCCTCTACAAGTAAAAACTGTGAAGTGACTGTAAATAGGTTGTGAGATGACTCGCTGTATTCAAAACTGCATAAAAAAGGAAATTGTAGCAGGGAAGGATTGGAATCTTCCTCCAACAGTTTTCCAGCCAGATGACATAAAAATGGAAAGAGTGGGGGCTTACCGACTCCGGTGGATCTCTATTACGGAGATCATACAGGCTCAGTACATCAAAAGCATCCGTCCTGCAGCAGGTCCGCTCTCTCCCTTGGATCGTTCAGAGACACCGTTTCCTTGTAGTCAGGATCGATTTCCCGATATTTCAGTATGGATATCAAAAAAGATAGGGGGAGACTCATGGTGCAGTATATCAACAATGGGTCCCTTTATTAAAATAACAGGAGCTAACATCCAGAGTCTCTGGATGAGGTTCTTGCCCTTTACAGGGGCGGATTGACCAATAGGCGCCTTAATTAATTCCTGTATGTGTGTCTCGACGGAGTGACGCAGTTGAGGTAAGAGGCAGCCTAACGTCTCAACTTCAGAGTGAGGCTTGGCTGCCGCTTCCGATCCTCGTCGTTACGGCGGAAGTGACGTGCGGATGCTGAGTCCATGCCTCGTTCTCATAGCGAGGCCTGGATACAGCCTGCTTCCTGCCGAGTAACCAGGGGGATTGAAAACGAGGCTTGGATAGCGCCAGTATGTAGGGCGATTTAGAGCCCTATTATCACTATTAATGCCGTTTCTTTGTTATCCTGTTTTTTTGCATCATGCTGAGATACAGTCATAGATTTGTGCATAAGTATTGTGACCATCCATGACATGTATCAAACAGGAAGTGAACCATGTGTGGTTCGCTTCCTGGGTCATGGAGGTCAATATGTTCATAAATTTGCGATGTTTGTGGGACAAGGTCCATACCCCAGATGATGACTTTAGTCGAAACTAGTCGGGTGGATTTGTCCATATACATCGCTCTTGTGCCTGCATCCATGCTTTTAGACCATCTTAAAATGTGAGTGTTACATTGTATGATTTTTTTATTAAATTCTTTCCAAACGGAATTATGCTATGTGAGCTTTTCTATCTCTACACATATGCATTGGATACCGAGTCCCTACATGAATTGGTGTTGTGTTATTGGATGTCCCGTCTGATTGAAGTGCTAAACCCCTTTGACTCCAGACTACCCCTCCACTCAAGACCATCTCTATTGGCGTCCATTAACCCCTAAAGCAATCTCAGATTTGGGCGGCGTATGCCTCTCCAAATCCGAGACCTCTGGTAAGCCTCCTCAACATATACTTGGTGGCGGATCTCACATCACATCTGTATATAACTAGTGTTTGAGTGTTCACACTCTTCAAGTTTATTTGATTTGGGTGGCTTATGCCCCGCCAAATCCATAACTTCTGGTAAGCCTTCCTCTATTCACTTTGGTGGCGTTTTTTTTCTCCCACATACAGAAGACTGGATTACAATTTCACGTTTTGATTCATCACGTTCTCTCTGGACTGATCTTCATCACCTTTTTTCGTTTTATGGATTACATTTCTAATGGACATTCATTTGCATTTATTTGCATAATTGTGTCAATATAATTTGAGGACTTTATCACTGGAGTCACCTAGCACGTTATTTTGGGTGATACAAGTGTTTATCACTATATTATCATATCCAGTTTTTTGTGTATATTTTCACATTTATACATATTTATTTAGATAGCGCTACACTTTTATTTTTCCATGTTATGACATACGCCTTTACTTTTGTTATACTAAATCAGGGGAGCAGCCTGTTGGGCAAAATGGGGAATAAAATAGCCATAAACTGCGATAATAGCCAACAATTGCTAAAAACGCACAGACCTGCTTCTTGCTGGTGGGGCGTGGCCAACTCTGAATAGCCTAAACTTTGTTTACCTGGGACTTGATTAGAACTCTCCCAATGGTATATACCAGATATTTGGCCTCCTCTAGCCCAATAGTACTTTTGGCTTGGCTGTAAATCCAGCTTTCCAGATGGAATCCAACGCATCCTGAACCTTTGGCAAGTGAGAGTCCCAATCCTCACTATGTCTGACAATGTCATCCAGGTATTCAGCAGCATAGGCCGGAGGGGTCTTATCCATCACTTGTTGAAATGTGACCAGAGCATTCTGCAATCCAAAAGGCATCCTTCGATACTTTAAAGACCACTCTGAAGTTACAAATGGGTTTTTTCCTTGGCTCCAAAGTTCTTTGGTTGCTCTAAACATAAACTGGGTGCCCTGGTCAGTTAGTACTTCTTTAGGAATGCCCACATGGCTGAAAACCAGAAATAGCTCTTGGCAATTGTTTTGGCAGAGGTGTTTTAGAAAGGCATCACTTTAGGCCAACGGGTGACATAGTCCATTACCACCAAGAAAGTGCTGGTGCCCTCTAGCGGATTTCAGTGAAGGGCCAACCAAATACATGGAGATACTTTCACAAGGGACCTCAATGATGGGCAGCCAGGCAGGGGAACCAAAAGGACTACGGAAATGTGGCATGGGTGCAGAAATCTGGGACAGGAAGAGCAGTATATTTCCACTTGCTTAGTGATCCCAGGCCAAATGAATCTGTGCGATTCTCTTGGGTCTTTTCAGCTCCTAAACCCCACCAAGAATGTGGCCATGGGCCAGTTTAAAGACCAGCTTGTGGTAAGATTTGGGCACCACCAGTTGCTCGATAGTTTCCTCTGACACCCGGTATAACAGGTCCCTTTCAATGATTAACACACTGGAGGGCAATCCTCTTTTTGGGGTTAAATTCCCCATCTATTTTTACTATATTCTCCCAGGCCCTTAGTACGGCGGGGTCCTTTAATTGTTCAGTGGCAACATTTTCTCTGTGTACCTCTAGATCATCAAACACTAGAGGTTGCGGCTCTGCTTCTGAGGTTGCAGGCTCTTCCCTAGGCCCTCTTTCCCGTCAATACAGACAAGGAAAACTCAGAAGAATTCTCACACTTGGAGGATTCCCTAGGAGAGCCATCAGACTTTGAAGAACCACTTAATGGTGTATCTGGGCAATCCCAGAATTTTACGAAATCCTCTTCCACAATGATGTCGTGTGATAGTTGGGGAACAAAACCCACCTGATGGCACAGGTTACCAAGGGAGGTTTCAAAGTACACCGTATACTCTCAACTGTCCATGTACACAAAGTACTGCCATATACCTACCACCAGTTAAGTTGTTACCAAGGTAATTAGGCTACCTGAATCCAAACAATATAACCATTTTTACCATCTATTACACATTTTCCATAAAGGTTTCTCATTTCATTTCCCTTTACTGCAGTGCATGAAACCATTGCAAATAGGAACTGCCGTCTTTGTAAGAAAGTCACAGTGCATTGGTTCCTCAATAGCTGGGCAAACTGCCACTACATATCCTCCTTCCCAGCAGGGGTAACAAATTAACCTTCTAGTCATATTATCATCAGCAGTCCCAAAAGTACCTTTAGTTCCCCTTTGTTCACTCTCCACCCCCATCCCTTTGTGCAGTCTTACCAGTAGCTGGTGATGGTCTGGTCTTGGGGTGAAAAGTCAGTGAGTCTCAGGGAAGACGCAAGATTCTCAGTCACTAGGTACCTTTCCACAAGGTCCACAAGTTTGTCTGCTGTTTCCGGATCTCTATGACCCACCCATTTCTGCAAGGTAGTAGGAAGAATCCTCAAACTTTTCCATGACCACCTGCTGCACACGTTTGGTTTGTGGCTGCAGCCATTTGATGGTCAAGTCGAGAAGGTCATACATTTGTCACAGGGTTTTTTATTTTTTTTTCAGCCGATGATGCAAATTGTGTACACGCTGAGCACGGACATCCCATTGTTCTTTGTTCTGGCTGTCCCAGAAGATTGCAGGGAGGGGGGGGGGGGTAAACTTCCTTCTGGCACCGTGGAGCCCCAGGAGGAAGTGGATGCCTCTAAAAAGAGGGTATCCACTCCCCCCCAAAAAATGATATGCCAAATGTGGAATGTCAGGGGGTCACCATCACTTAAAGCAGAAGTTCAATTTTTGGTAGAAACTCAGCTTTAAAGTTGTGTAATAAAATGGAATGACAAAAAAAAAGAAGGATTGAACACAAAAGGGGGAGGTGCAAAAGGGCATGGAAAGCCAAGACACCAGCTGAACTATTAGTAATTGGAAAACAATTCTGCACCTTGTCAATGCAAAATTAATAATCAGCTGGTTCAGTCTCAACTGGCCTATAAAGGCCTGATTAAAACTTGTGCAGGTTGCATATTGCAGGTGCATTTTTTCATAGTTACATAGTAGGTGAGATTGAAGGAAAAAAAAAAAAAAAACAGACAAGTCCAACCTATGTGTGCGACTATATGTCAGTATTACATTGTATATCCTCATATGTTGTGGTCGTTCAGGTGCTTATCTAATCGGTTTTTGAAACTATCGATACTCCTCGCTGATATCCTCGCCTGTGGAAGGGAATTTCACATCCTTACCGTTTAAGGTTAAACCTCTTTTCTAATTTTAATGAGTGGCCATATGTCTTGTTAAACTCCCTTCCGTGAAAAAGTTTTATCCCTATTGTGGGGTTACCAGTGTGGCATTTGTAAATTTAAATCATATCCCCTCTCAAGCGTCTTCTCCAGAGAGGTTCAGTGCTCGCAACCTTTCCTTATAACTAATATCCTCCAGTCCCTTTATTAGCTTTGTTGCCCTTCTCTGTACATCCTTCCTGAGGACTGGTGCCCAGAACTGGACAGCATACTTTAGATGCGGCCGGACCAGAGTCTTGTAGAGCGGGAGAATTATTGTTTTATCTCTGGAGTTAATCCTTTTTTTAATGTATGCCAATATTCAGTTTACTTTGTTAGCAGCAACTTGGCGTTGCCATGCCATTGCTGAGCATATCTACTAGAACTCCCAGGTCCTTTTCCATCCTAGACTCCCCCAGAGGTTTTTCAATTCACATTTTTAACCACTTGCCGACCGCCTCCTGTACTTGTATGTCGGCAGAATAGCACGGACAGGCACAATCACGTACCTGCACGTTGCCCTTTAAATGCCTGACGTGCGGTCGCGCGACTTCCCAGTGAGTCGGACTGCGGGTCCCGGACTCGATCGCCGCGGGGATCCCCACGATAGTCTCACGGAGGTAGAGAGCGGGGAGATTCTTGTGTAAACAAGCATCTCCCTGCTCTGTCTAGTGACAATGACACGGGCGTCCACTCCGTGTACTCGGAGCAAAGATCAGTGTCATGTGACACAACCCATCCCCCCTACAGTAAGAAACATGCAATAGGGAACACTTAACCCCTACAGCGCCACCTAGTGGTTAACCCCTTCACTGTCATTTTTACAGTAATCACTGATCGCTGTAAAAATGACAATGGTCCCAAAAATGTGGCAAAGGTGTCCGCCATAATGTCGCAGTCACGATATTAAAAAAAAAAAAAAAAAAAAAGTAAAAACGCTGATCGCCACCATTACTAGTAAAAAAAAAAAAAAAAAAAAAAAAAACATAAAAATGCCATAAAACTATCCCCTATTTTGTAGATGCTTTAAATTCTGCGCAAACCAAAACGCTTACCATTTACCAAAAATATGTAGAAGAAAACGTATCGGCCTAAACTGAGGAAAGAAAAAAAATATATATAAATTTTTTGGGGATGTTTATTCTAGCAAAAAGTAAATATTGCATTTTTTTCAAAATTGTCGCTCTATTTTTGTTTATAACGCAAAAAATAAAAACCGCAGAGGTGGTCAAAAAACAACAAAAGAAAGCTCTATTTGTGGGGAAAAAAGGACGCCAATTTTGTTTAGGAGCCACGTCGCACGACCGCACAATTGTCAGTTAAAGCGACTCAGTGCCGAATCGCAAAAAGGGGCCTGGTCCTTAAGCTTCAAAATGGTCCAGGGCTGAAGTGGTTAAACCATTGAAGTCTATAAAACCAAAAACGTCCCTGGCCCTTTCCAAGGGATGCATAGATATGAACTACATCCATAGGAAACCATGTTAAATGAACTGTAGTGCATTTCTGCAAAAAAGCACTAAAAAAAATGGTGTCTCGTTCCCAAGGTGTCACACATGAAACATCTCATGATAAGTAAAAGCAAAGAGCTCTCTGAAACCTTATTGTAGCAAAACCTACGGATGGCATTGGTTACAGAAAGATTTCTAAACTTCTGAATGTTCCAGCGAGAACCGTTGGGGCCATAATCCAGAAGTTGAAAGAGCATACTGCAATTTCACCATAAACCAGCTCCTCGCAAGATTTCTGACAGAGGAGAAAAAAAGAATTATCAGAAGAGTTGTCCAAGAGCAAAGGACTACTAGTGGAGAGCTTCAGATAGACCTGGAATTAGCAGGTACAATTGTTTCAAAGAAAGCAAAGTAATGCACTCAACCGCCATGGACTGTATGCACGTTCACCACGCAAGACTTTATTGCTGAAGAAAAAGCATATTAAAGTGCGTTTAACCACCTAATGCCAAATCACGTACCTGTACATCATTTGGTTGAAGTGGTTGTAACAGGGTGATGCCTGCTGCAGGCACCACCCCGGTACCGTTCAGAGCTAGTGGTTGGGTCTCATGATAACCGATGCGACCAATGAGCTGCTCGGCCGTTAGAACGAGCAGCAGCAGACATGCGTGCTGGCTATTGCCAGAGCGACCATTCGCCACGTCCGCCGGCTGAACCGTAATCTGCTTCAAATCGGGTCTACGATGTAAAAACCAAATGGAGCAGATTTAAAATAAAAAAAAGTCAGTATTCCAAAATGCAGATTTTGCCATTTTGAATACTTTGCAATGGGGATATTTGGGGTCTTTTAGACCCCCGATCCGTCCATAAAGTGTACCTGTCACAAGGGATGTTTACGTTACCTGTGACAACAATAAGGACTCTTGCAAACGATACTCCTGTTTAAAGCATCTATTTTTTCCAGCTTTTTTTCCATTTGTGTGTATTTTTGTGCATATGCGTTTGCGCAATTTGGCACATGCATGCGTGCACTTATTGTGTTCACAACATGTTAATGGGCATTTACACACAAATGTGCGTGATAATGTGCACAATGCGCATGTATTTGTGGGCATGAGGTATAAATTACTGACAAAAAAATAAAAAATCTGATTCTTCTAAAAAAGAATTTACTGAATACACGGCGCTTGTTTACATGCCTGAGAGCATAGGTACATTACAATTAATGGGCTGTATTTTAGCTCCATAAAAAAAAAGCTGTACTGAGATTTTTCAAGCTGCAGTGTGCAAGAGGCCTTAAAAAGATGGGTTTATAGGCTTAAATGTTTTTTTTTTTTTAACAAACGACATGTCATACTTGCCTCCTCTGTGCAGTTGGTTTTGCACAGTGGCCCCGATCATCCTCTTCTGGGGTACCTCAGAGACGCTACTGGCTCCTCCTCTTCAAGTGCCCCCGTTGGTGAGCCGGTCTCCCTCGGGCGCTCTCCCGTTTCCTGCTGCTGCATCTATTGACAGCAGGACCCGGCCTCGCCCCTGCATCATAGGATTTGATTGACAGCAGCAGGAGCCAATGGCTGCGCTGCTATCAATCTGTCCAATCAGGACTCGATACGCTGGTGTGCTCAGCCCCCGTCGCTGGAAAGACCAGGTTCAGGTAAGTAAAATGGGGGCTCTGGGGGGCAAGCTGCATCACAGGAGGGTTTTCACCCCAAGACCCCTTTCACACTAGGGCGCTTTGCAGGCACTAGAACGCTAAAAATAGCGCCTGCAAAGTGCCCCAAGAAAGCCGCTGCTGTCTCTCCAGTGTGAAAGCCCCGAGGGCTTTTTACACGGGAGTGGTGCGCTGGTAGGACGTAAAAAAATAAGATTTTTATACTCACCGTAACATCCTTTTCTGAGTTCATGGACGGACACAGCCTTAATCTTGACAAAGTGGGTATTAGCCTTCCTTCAGGAAGGACTAGGCAGAATGTGTTAACTTCAAAAGCTGAGCAGCCCCACCAAGGGGGCAGTCCTACTGGCTATATCCCCTCAGCCTGCACTAAGCAGATCAGTTTGTCAAAAGCAGTACAAACTTAAAAAGAGGAGTGGGTGCGGTGTCCTTCCATGAACTCAGAGGGAAGGATTTTACGGTAAGCATAAAAAAATAGGATTTTTTTTACTTACCGTAAAATCTTTTTCTCTGACATCCATGGACTGACGCGGCGTCTCTTTACACGTGGGTTATATCCCTGCTTGCAGGAGAAGACCTAGGCAGAATGTGAGATGTTATACATACATTCTAAAAGCCAGAGCTGAACAGCCCCACCCAGGGGGCGGTCCCTCCGGACATAACCCACCCCCTGCAGCTAGCAGACCTCAGGTTCGTAACTAAGCAGTACAAACTTAAAAAGGAAGGGTGGGTGCCGTGTCAGTCCATGGATGTCAGAGAAAAGTATTTTACGGTGAGTACAAAAAAACCTCAGTTAGACTTACCGGTAACGGTATTTCTACGAGTCTTTCAGGACAGCACCTGGAGAGAGCGCAGCTCCACCCCTTTTCCCAGGAAACACTGCAGTCAGTTTTCTTTAAAGACCGGACACTTCCACCATGGCCTCAGTTGTTTAAGAGTACCTCCAGCCATGCTGAAATTAGATAAGCAGAACATAGCAATAACACCACATCTTATCATTACTTTAGGGCGGGTCATCGGTGCTGTCCTGAAAGACTCGTAGAAATACCGTTACCGGTAAGTCTAACTGAGGTTTTCTCACCTCGTCTTTCAGGACAGCACCTGGAGATGATAAAAGAGTACTTATTCTAGGGTGGGACCACCGCCTGTAGGACTTTTCTGCCAAATGATTGCTCAGATGCAGAGAGTAAATCCAACCTGTAATGGCGGGTGAAAGTGGAGAAGCTTGTCCATGTAGCCGCCTTGCATATTCTTCCCGGCGAAGCTCCTGCTCGTTCTGCCCAGGATGTTGCTACTGCCCGGGTTGAATGAGCCCCTACTCCTGCGGGAGGTTCTATCCCTGAAGTTCTATAGGCTTCGCTGATAGCCATTCGTAGCCACCTACCTATGGTATTCTTGGACGCACTATAACCTTTACGTGGACCAGAAAACAAAATAAACAGGGAATTCGATCTTCTGAATTCACTTGTTATCTTTAGATAGTGCAGTATGCACCTCCTTACATCTAGGCTGTGAAAGGCTTCTTTCGTGCCCACTGGTGTAGGACAGAAGGAAGGGATAACCATTTCCTGTGACCTGTGGAATACCGTTGCCACTTTTGGTAGGAAGCCAGGGTCAGTTCTCAGCACTACCCGGTCTGGAAATACAGAAAAGAAAGGTTCTATGATTGACAGGGCCTGTAGATCACTCACTCTCCTACCTGAGGTAACTGCCACTAAGAGTGCTACCTTAAGGGACCAAAATGTAATAGTTGCTTCCTCCGGAGGTTCAAAGGGTCTTTTTGTCAGACCCTGTAGCACCAGAGATAAGTCCCATTTTGGGAAAAACTTAAAGGGTACTGGCCTAACTCTGGTCAGTGCCTTAAAAAATCTAACGATAAGGAGGTCCTGAGATAGTTGTCTCTCCAGGAACACCGATAAGGCGGCCACTTGCCCTTTTAGGGTGCTAATCGCCAAGCCTTTCTCCATTCCTTCATGGAGAAATTCTAATACAGAGATAGTCTCCTTTGGTGAACAGATCTTTTCTCTGCACCAGGAATTAAAACATTTCCATGTTTTGAAATAGATCGCTCGGGTGACCTTTTTTCGGCTTTTCAATAATGTTGAAATTAGCTTATTGGACAAACCCTTATTCTTTAGGATTTGCTCCTCAGTAGCCAAGCAGCTAGTCTGAGGTGCTTGATATTGGGATGTTGTAGGGGCCCCTGTGTTAAAAGGTCCTTCTGTAAGGGAAGAAACCAATGGGGTTCCACCGCCATCCTCTGGATGGTTAAAAACCAAGTCCTCTTGGGCCAGAATGGGGCTACTAGGATTAATGTTGTAGGCTCCTTCTGTAGCTTTTTGAGGACCAATGGGATCATTTGGAAGGGGGGAAAAGCGTAGCACAAGTGGAAGGTCCATGGTTGTGCCAGTGCATCTAGTCCCTCCGCTTGATCTCGCCTGTTCAGGGAGAAGTATGTTTCCACCTTCGCATTGGCGTGGGATGCCAATAAGTCTATTTGGGGAACTCCCCATCTTCAGGTTATCTTGTGGAATACTACTGGATTCAGACTCCATTCTGATTCCAGTACTCTCTCGGCTTAGGAAGTCTGCTATTTGGTTCAGATCTCCCTTTAGGTGTACCACCGTCAAAGGAGGCTAGATTGGATTCTGCCCAGGCTAAAATGTGGAGGGCTGAGGATAGCAATACTCTGCTCCTCGTGCCTCCCTGCCTTGTTATACAAGCCACTGCCGTGGCATTGTCCGATAACACCTGAATGTGGTGACCCAGGACTTGTTTCCTGAACGCCCATAGTCCCAGTAGAATGGCCCTCAATTCTCTCCAATTGGAGGATCTCAGGGCCTCTCTGTTTGACCATGCTCCTTGGGCCATCTGTCCATCCAGATGAGCACCCCACCCCCAGAAGCTTGCGTCCGTTGTCAATCTGTGTTCTACAGGGAAAGTCCAAAGCAGGCCTTTGTCTAAATTTGCTTGCTTCCTCCACCACCACAGCTTTCTCTGAACTTGAGGGGGTATTTTTATCAATTTTTCCAGCGACTCTCCGTAGGACCAATTCCTGAGAATTGTCTGCTTGAGCGCTCTCGCATGCAGACGTGCCCATTGTACCGCTGGTATTGAGGCTGTGAGTAGGCCTAGGACTGACATGGCTGCTCTGATTGTCATCGGCAGATTTGTTTGTGTCCCCTTTACTGCCCTCTGGAGTTTCTCTATTTTTTCCTCTGGGAGAAAAAGTCTTTCCTGTATGGAATTTATTGTATATCCAAGAAATGTTATCGTCTGGGAAGGGATCATCTTTGATTTTTCTTGGTTTATGATCCATCCGAGACTCTCGAGATGCCTTGGTCTCTTTTAGATCTTTCGCCAATAACTCCTTTGTCTTGGCAAATATCAAGAGGTCGTCCAGATATGGCACTATTGATATCCCCTTTAATCTGAGGGGTGCTAGAGCCTCTGCTATGACCTTTGTAAATATCCTTGGTGAGGATGACAGTCCGAAAGGGAGGGCTCTGAACTGCAGGTGTGAGATCGAGTCTCCCGTCTTTACTGCCAATCGCAGATACTTCTGAGATATTGGTGCTATAGGAACGTGCAGGTACGCATCCCTCAGGTCTGTGGATGCCATAAAACAACCTGGCGTCAGGAGATGTTTCACTGAGAAAATTGTGTCCATCTTGACCTTTTTGTATCTGATGGACCCGTTTAGTATCTTCAGGTTCAAGATCAACCGGAATTTTCCTGACGTCTTTTTCACTAGGAAGATGTGAGAATAGCACCCTATCCCTTCCTCTTCGGGGGGGGGGAACAGCTATAATTACCTCTTGTTGGATGAGTTCTTCCAGTAAGGATGACATCCCTATAGACTTCTCCAGGTCTCAAGGAGCCTGGGTTACATAAAAACGGTTTGGAGGGGGTTGCGAGAATTCCAGTCTGTAGCCCTCCGATATTATTTTGAGGACAAATGGACTGGACGTCGCTGTCTTCCATTGTGGAAGAAAAGCCTGTAACCTTCCTCCCACCGTTGGCGGACTGTCACTGGGTGTTTGTGGTTTGGCCAGGAGGGCGGAATAGTACCCCTGACTTTCCTCTCCCTCTCTGGGACCTCCAAGGTCTTTTATAGCCCGTGTCTTTTTTAACCTCGGTTTGCCGAAAAGCACGAAAAATAGGATTTTTTACTCACCGTAAAATCCTTTTCTCTGAGTCCATGGACCGACACAGCTTCTCTATTGACAAAGTGGGTATTATCCGTTAATTAGGAGTGACTAGGCAGAAAAACTTGTAAAAAGTGTTGCATCACACCTTCTACAGTACCGCCCAGGGGGCGGACCCTCTGGGTATACCCTCTCAGTCTGCACATCGCAGATCAGTTCGTCAAAAAGCAGTACAAACTTAAAAGGAGGGGTGGGTGCTGTGTCGGTCCATGGACTCAGAGAAAAGGATTTTACGGTGAGTAAAAAATCCTATTTACTCTTTCGTCCATGGACCGACACAGCTTCTCTATTGACAAAGTGGGACGTCCCAAAGCAGTGTCAGAGAAAAAACGAGGGGTGGTAACAGCATAAAAACAAACTTCACCCCAAAACACAAAACAGCACTCCTCCAACGGAGGAGTTGCAACTCTAAACAGCCGCCTGCAAAACCTTGCGGCCGAAAGAGGCATCCGAAGATGCACCTACATCAATTTAGTAGAATTTTGTGAAAGTGTGAGCGGACGACCAAGTCGCCGCTTTACATAGTTGGGAAACAGACGCTTGATGTCAGAAAGCCCCAGAGGCACCTATTGCCCTGGTCGAATGCGCCGTGACAGGAAAGGGGGGCGCCTGACCCTTTAAGGCGTAAGCCTGGATTACTATCTGTCGGATCCACCTAGAGATGGTGGCCGATGAGACTGCTTGGCCCTTCTTGGGACCAGCCACCGAAACAAACAGTGAGTCTGACTTCCGGAACAGGGAAGTAGCAGATATGTATACTCTCAAAGCTCGGACAACGTCCAAGGAATGCAACGCCGACTCCTTAGGAATCGACGGATGAGGACACAAGGATGGAAGTACAATGTCTTCGTTGAGATGAAAAGCCGAAACGACTTTCGGAAGAAAGGAAGGCTGCGGCCGCAGCACCACCTTATCCTTGTGGAAAATCAAATAGGGAGCCTTGCAGGACAAGGCTGCCAGCTCAGAGACTCGTCTAACTGACGTAACAGCCACCAAAAAGACCACTTTCTGAGAAAGTGTCAACAGGGGAATATCTCTAATATTCTCAAACGGTGCCTTCTGAAGCACCGAGAGGACCAGGTTCAAGTCCCACGGAGGTAACGGGGGACGGACCGGAGGGGCCACATGTCGGACCCCCTGCACAAATGTACTCACGAGAGAGTGAGTCGCCAGGGGTCGCTGAAAAAAAAAAGACAGCCAGGGCAGATATCTGTCCCTTAATCGTACTTAGGGCAAGCCTTTGGTCTACCCCATGCTGTAAAAACAGCAGGATTCTGGAAACCAAATAGGTACGCGGATGCCATTTCATTTCCTCACATATGGAGATGTAGGCCCTCCAAGTGCGGTGATAGACCTTCCTAGAGGACGGTTTCCGAGCACTTCTCATAGTAGAGATTACTGAGTCTGACAGGCCCCGATCTCTCAGTACCTGGTTCTCAACAGCCATGCCGTTAAAGCCAATGACTGTAAAGCAGGATGGAATATGGGACCTTGCGATAGCAGGTCCTTCCGTAGTGGTAGGCGCCAGGGGACGTCTGCTACCAGACGTACTAGATCGGCGTACCAAGGACGCTGAGGCCAATCTGGAGCGATTAGGATCATTGGAATTCCCTCTGCCTCCACTCTGCGGAGCAGAAGAGGAAGAAGCCTTAAGGGAGGGAAGGCATAGATTAGCCGATACTGACCCCACGATGCTACCAACGCGTCCGTTGCGTCTGCCCATGGGTCTCTTGACCGGGCCACAAACCTCAATACCTTCCGATTGAGTCGGGAAGCCAGAAGATCTACGTCTGGTGTGCCCCATCTTTGGCAGAGGAGTTGGAACACCTCCGGGTGTAAGGACCATTCTCCCTGGTCCAGCATCTGGCGGCTCAGGTAGTCCGCCTGCCAGTTTTCCACACCCGGAATGTACACGGCCGACAGTGCCGGTACGCTCCTCTCTGCCCACTTCAGGATGCGAGCGATCTCCGATGCTGCAGCTGAGCTTCTTGTTCCTCCTTGATGATTGACATATGCCACTGCTGTGGCGTTGTCTGACTGGATGCCCTTGCAGTCTGAGACCATTTGAAGAGGCACAGCTTGATCGCCCGGATCTCCAGGACATTGATCGGCAGGAGGGCTTCCTCTGGGGTCCAGCGACCTTGCGCAGACTGGACACCCCAGACTCCCCCCCAACCTGTAAGGCTGGCGTCCGTCGTGATCACTATCCAGTAAACCGGAAGAAATGACTTGCCGGCCATTAGAGCCGGTGCTGTCAGCCACCATACCAGGGATCTCCTGACTAGGTGGCTCACTCGGATTTGATAATCCAGAGATGAAGGGCATCTGTTCCATCTGGACAGAACTTCCTTCTGTAACACTCGAGTGTGGTATTGAGCATATGGGACCGCCTCGAAGGAGGCTACCATGAGGCCCAACACTCGCATGCAAAAACGGAGTGACGACCAATTCCTGGAAGTCAGCTGCCGTACTGCAGCCCGGAGGGTCTGCAACTTCTCCACAGGGAGGAATACCTTTGCCACTGAGGAATCCAGAATCAACCCCAGGTACACTAGGCGTTGAGTGGGCACCAATACTGACTTTTGCGTGTTTAGTATCCAACCACAGTCTCGAAGAGTCTGACAGGTAATGGACACGCTTACCTCTAATTCTGAGCTTGAAGGGGCCTTCAGCAGAAGGTCGTCCAAGTAACCTGTGATAGCGATACCCCGCTGTCTTAGAAGTGCCAGAATCGGAGCGAGCACCTTGGTGAACGTCCTGGGTGCTGAGGCAAGGCCAAACGGGAGGGCCACAAACTGGTAGTGGTTCTTCCCGATAGCAAATCGCAGAAACCTCTGGTGTCTGGAGTATATGGGGACATGCAGGTATGCGTCCTTGATGTCCAAGGAGGCCAGAAAGTCCCCCGGATGGAGAGCCGTGACTACGGATCGAACCGACTCCATCCGAAATCTTTGTACCTTCACAAAGCAATTGAGGGCTCTGAGATCCAAGATTGGACGAACCCCCTCCTTCTTTGGCACAATGAACAGATTTGAGTAAAAACCCTGACCCCGTTCCTGTTCTGGAACTGGAATAACTACCCCGCGTTCCAGTAGACCCTGGACCGCCCCATACAGGGCCTCCCGACGGGTCGGTAGTAGCTGGAGATTGGAGGTGATGAATCTGTCTGGTGGACAAGAGAGAAATTCTATCTTGTAGCCTGAGGAGATTACTTCGCAAACCCACCTGTCGGAGACTAGAGCAGTCCACTGAGTCGCGAATTCGCGAAGACGTCTCCCCACCCGAGAGCTGGGTGGGGGCGGACCTTCATGTGGACGCAGATTTGTCCGCAGGCTTGTTGGGTCTGCGGGACCAAGGACGCTTTTGTCCTTGGGCAGGCGCTTTATCGGCCTGGGGTCTTCTCCCTGTCGCCCTAGGGGGACGAAAAAACCACTTGTGTGCAGTAAAGGAGGGCCCTTGCCCTTGGCGTGGCCCCTTACCCTTGCTAATTTGGGGAAGCAAAGTGCTTTTACTTCCTGTGGCATCCTTGATGATGTCATCCAGAGAAGCCCCAAAAAGTCTGTCGCCCTTAAAAAGGCAGATCCAACAGGACTTTCTTGGAAGTCTGGTCCGCAGACCAGCCTTTTAGCCAGATCAGGCGGCGTATTGCTACTGCATAAACCGAAGTTTTAGACAGCAGGGGAATAGTATTCATGTCTGACTCGCAGACAAACCTAAGGCCCTGGACCAACAGGTCGGCCAATGTTATCTCATCAGGAGGAGCATCTCGCTCCTTAACCCCTGGAGTAGCAATCTTGCCCATTCAGTAAGTGTGTGAGACACTAGGGCCCCCGCCAATGCCGGGCGTACTGCCGAGCCTACCACTGAGTATAGGTAGCAAGCGAGTGCTTCAGCCTTCTTATCCACAGGGTCCTAGAAAACAGGAGCCCCTTCTACAGGAATTGTGGTGGCTCTATTAAGTCTGGACACCGGAGGGTCCACTATAGGGGGGAGAGGTCCATTTCTTCAGAAAACTCTCCTCAAAGGGGGTACCGTACCGCAAACCTCTTTGGGGCTGTAAAGACCCTCAGTGGGGTCTCCCATTCCTTGTATAAGAGTTTATCAAAAGACACACAAGGGAACACCTTAGCAGTGCGGGCAGGTCTATGAAACCCAAGTGGACCGGAGTCTCTGCTGCTTCTGCAGTATTTTCCAACTTTAGCGTATCCCGCACTGCAGTAATAAGGTCAGATACCAAAGCCGTCTCGCGTACTGACCTGGACTTGGAGTCCTCCTCACTGTCCGATCGGTCACGGTCTGCAGTCTCTGATGCATCAGAATCTGGGCCATGAGCCGTAGCTGGACCTAGTTCTGCATCAGAAATATCCCCAGAAGATTGCAGGGGACGGGGGCGTTTATTACCCCCTGTATTCCCGTGTGCTGCTTCCACCCTGGCAGCAAACGCCTCTAGGATTGCCGACATAGCGTCCATAGACACCTCAGGGACACCAGCTGCTAAATCTGGTGTTTCAGGGGAGAAGACATCTGGCTCAGATGCCATGCTGACCACACGCTGACACCCACAGGGCTCCAGGCAAGATATCAATAGGCCACCCTCCTGCGCTGCAGAGATGCTGGGTTACCCAGAGGACTCACCACCCTGGATAGGTACTGCTATGCTGCGCCTGTGATGCTGTCCCCTTGCTGCTGTGTCAGTCTGCTTCTTTTATCAGCACTTCCTGTGTGAATTTTCACGCCAGTGTAATGCACCCTAGAGGCCGGAGGCTCTCGCAAAATGGTTGCCAAAAACGTCTGTATGGAAGATAATGTGGGCTCTAAGAAAATGGCCGCCGACAGAAGATAGAGGTCAGGCAGCCATAGCCCACAAAAAGATGGCCGCCGAACGGCAATATCTGCATACAGGGTGGACCAACATGGCCGCCGATCAGCTGATAGGGGCCAGTGGGTGTGGCCGAACCACAGGAAGATGGCCGCCAGGCAGTTACAAGAGGCCAAACTTGGCATGGACCACCTCAAAATGGCCGCCGACAGCATGGAGACACAGAAACACAGGTAAGCAAAAATGACATTTCTTTTAAATGTTAGTTACAGCCAGCCCCGCTCCAGTGGGACCCCCTAGGTGACCCCCAGCACCCAGCAACCTTTAGCTAGAAGCCCAGGGAGGAGGGAAAGGCAGGGAGAGAGGGAAGAAAGGGGCCACAACCACTCACTTGATCTCTCCAGGAATGTCCAGCTAAATCACCCAGCCGAGGCAGGGGAGTTTTACTTACCTATCCTGCATGTATTCTGCTGGAAGACATTCCAAACAGATCATCGTCCGCGCACGGAAGGTGACTGTTGGCCAGGCATGCTGTGATTGGACCCAGAAGGGACGATCATATGTATGCCCTGGAGCATGATGCTCACCGGACAGGCTGCTGCGACTCGGCCGTAAGGTCAGCCGAAGCTGAGCGGTCCGATGCAAGCCTTGGAGCGTAAGCTCACCGGCCAGGCTGCTGCGACTCGGCCGTAAGGGCAGCCGAAGCTGAGCGGTCCGATGCAGGCCCTGGAGCGTAGGCTCACCGGCCACCCGTGGAGCGACGGGCATGTCGTGGAAAACCCAGCGCGTAGCTAGGGTCGGCACACGCTCGATGGCCGAAACTGGGGAGACTACAAGGATCGAGGATCCAGCCTGTCACCCAGTCGGCAGTTGATCGAAGATCGCAGGAAACAACAAATGTAGCAAAAAAATAAAATAAATATATATATATATATATCTTTTTTCCCCGGACCAATGGGCCCGAAGGGAGCCATGTCCTACTCCTTGCTAGACAGAAAAAAACTGATCTGCGATGTGCAGACTGAGAGGGTATACCCAGAGGGTCCGCCCCCTGGGCGGTACTGTAGAAGGTGTGATGCAACACTTTTTACAAGTTTTTCTGCCTAGTCACTCCTAATTAACGGATAATACCCACTTTGTCAATAGAGAAGCTGTGTCGGTCCATGGACGAAAGAGTAATTAGTTTTACCCTGAGGAACCACTTTCTTCTTTATTGGGAAGGCCTTCTTTTTATCAGCCGTTCTATTAAGTACGGCTTCCAAATCAGGGCCAAAAACTAAGTCACCGTCAAAAAGGCAAACCACATAACTTCGCCTTTGAGGCTATATCCCCTGACCAGGTCTTAACCCATAAGGCTCTGCGGGCTGAGTTGACCAAGGCTGCTGACCTAGCTGACATTTTGATAGATTCAGCAGAGGCATCAGCCATGTACCCTACCGCCTTCTGAAGTATAGGCAGCGTGTCTAGTAGATCCTTACGAGAAGTTCCTGCCTCAATGTGAGTTTTTAATTGCTCCAACCAGTGTTCTAGGTTTCTCGCTACCACGGTTGATGCCATTGCTGGCTTAAAGTTGGCTAGAGTCGAATCCCATGCCTTTTTTAGTAGGGAGTCTGCCCTCTTGTCCATGGCATCTTTTAGGGTGCCCATGTCCTCGAAGGCCAAGTCTGTATTCCTTGAAACCTGCGAAAAGGCTGCGTCAAGTTTTGTTTTTTTATTCCAAACCTGCTGACTATCATCCTCAAAGGGGAATCTTCTCTTGAGGGATTTGGGAAAAAAAAAAAAAAAAAAGTTGCCCTCTCTGGGTCCTTCCATTCTCTCTTTACTGTCTCGAAGATGTATTTGTGCACTGGGAACACCCGTTGCTTTACTTCTCCCATGCCTTGAAACATCTTATCGTGTAAGGATAATTACGTCTTATCCTCTTCGATATTAAGCGTTGTGTGTATTGTCCTTAATAGATCGTCCACTTCCTCCAGGGATAACCTATAGCGGGAAGAAGAAATTTCCCTTTCTTCTTCCTCTTCTTCATCCGAACCTGTGGCAACATTTATCTCCTCATCCTCCGAGTCGCTGACCCCTCTGGGTGCAGGAGTACTAGGATGAGAACAGGATGGTGAACTGCCTTTCCTGTTTGGCTGGGCCGCCGGACGTCTATCTAAAAAGGAGCGGAATGACTGGAAAGTGTCCGCTAGTTTCCTCTTTTAACAGCTCTGCAATAATGTCTTGCATAGCGCTTTAGGCCATGTTTCCCTAAGCGTGTCTTTGCAAGACAGACATCTCCTCTTGGGAAGAGGAGAGGAGTGTTTGGTTTTGGCTTTAAGCTGAAATACACCAACACCACACTATATTTAAAACATTTTTAAAACATAATAGTAACCAAACCTTCTAAATCAGCTGGAAAATAAAAAAGAGGAAGGAACACTTTAGCCCTTACATTTTATAAGCACAGCTTACCTAGTGACTCACCCCCTGAGCCACCATAACAACAAAAAAACCAACTCTAGGAACAATCTCTAGGGAGAGTGGCACAGGCTCCTTTGCTTTCCCCCCCAGGGGAGAAAAGGAGGGAAAGAATATACAAGACCCCATAAAGTATATATACCGGGACCTCTGTCCCTGCTTACCTGGGTCTGGCTGGTGTGAGTGGCTCCTGTTCCCACCACTGCCGCTTGTTCCTCTTCCATTGCTAGGTTGAAGTGGCGTCCGACAGCTCCTTTTTTGATTTTCCCGGTCCTTTCACCGCTGTGAGGACCGGAAATGACACCAGCCGAAGGCCGCCTCCTCCCCCTGCGTTCCAGCGGCCGAAACCGGAAGCCGCATCGCACCGCGGGAAGTCCCGCCCCCGGCCGGAATGACGCGCTCGCCATCCGGAAAACATGGGGATACAAATGAAAGAGACGCTGCTCGTCTCCTGAGGAGCGCGCCATCCCTCCTTCCATGCCCCCAGTGCCGGTCTGATGAGAGCGGGCCCTCCCGCAGCCTGAACCCTCGCCGGGTATGAAGGGGAGAAGGTACTGCAGCATCCCCCTCACGTAAGGGGGGGTGCTGGGCTGGCCTGGAACAAAGAAAAAACTAACAGGTATGCCCCATACTGTCTCCACCTGGAGAGAGCGCAGCATACCCCTGGTTCCCTGCAGCGCTTCCACCATGGCGGAGGAAACACTACAACTGAGGCCATGGTGGAAGTGTCCGGTCTTTAAAGAAAACTGACTGCGGTGTTTCCTGGGAAAAGGGGTGGAGCTGCGCTCTCTCCAGGTGCGGTCCTGAAAGACGAGGTGAGAAAATCCTATTTTCTCTTATCCATGGACTGACACGGCGTCTCTTTACACTTTACACGTGGGATGTCCCAAAGCAGTGTCAAGAGGGCTGGGAGCAGTATAAATGGAAAAACCAAAGACTTCACTCCAAAGAAGGCAGAGCTCCTCAACGGAGGAGCTGCAACTTTAAACAGCGGCCTGCAGCACCCTGCGGCCGAAGGAAGCATCCGAAGATGCAGCCACATCAACCTTATAAAACGTAGAAAAGGTATGAACGGACGACCAGGTCGCCACCTTGCACACTTGTGCAACCGACGCTTGATGTCGGAAAGCCCAGGAAGCACCAATTGTCCTGGTGGAATGCGCCGTAACCGGAAAGGGAGGCGCCCGCCCCATGAGAGCATAGGCTTAAATGACGGTTTGTCTGATTCCCCTAGAAATGATGGCAGACGAAACCGCTTGGCCCTATTTGGACCAGAGACAGTCACAGTGAGTTAGACTTCCGAATAGAAGCAGTAGCAGACAGGTACACCCGCAAGGGTCGTACCACATCCAAAATGTGCAGCGCAAACTCTGGGATGCGATGGGTGAAGACACAATGACGGGAGGACAATGTCCCCATGTAGGTGAAAGGTCGACATCACCTTTGGCAAAAAGGAAGGTCGCGGACGCAACCCCGCCTTATCCTTATGGATGACTAAATATAGCGACTTGCAGGACGGGGCCGCCAACTCAGACACTCGTCAAACAGAAGCGATTGCCACTAAAAGGCCACCTTCTGAGACAAGCCAAGGAGGGGAATATCGTTGATATTCTCAAAAGGAGGTTCCTGGAGGACCGAGAGCACCAAATTCAGATCCCACGGTGGGAGAGGCTTGACAGGAGGGAGCACATGGCGAACCCCAAACACAAGGTGATAACCAAGCAAAGACCCGCTAGAGGTCGCTGAAAGAAGAGGGCCAAGGCCGAAACCTAATCCTTGATGGTACTCAAAACAAGCTTTTGGGTCACTCTACGCTGCAGAAGACGCAAGATTCTGGGGACGGAATACGTCCGAAGACGCCAGTCCAGCTCTTCGCACATGGCAATGTAAGCTTTCTAGGTACGGTGACAGATCTTTCTGGAGGAAGACTTCCATGCCCTTAACATGGTGAAAATGACCGAGTCCGAGAGACCTCAGTCCCTCAACACCTGGCTTTCAAAAGCCATGCCGTTAAAGCCAGAGACTGTAAAGGCGGATGAAATATAAGACCTTGAGACAGAAGGTCCTCCCTTATCGGCCACCGCCAGGGAACGTCTGCGACGAGACGTACCAGATCAGCGCACCAGTGACGCCGAGGCCAATCCGGAGCAAATAGGATCACCGGAGTTCCCTCGGTTGCCACCCCGCACAGCAGACGAGGGAGCAGCTGTAGCGGAGGATAAGCGTATATCAGGTGATAAGGACCCCATGGGGCCACCAACGCATGCGAGGCATCCACCAAAGATTTCCTAGATCTAGCCACAAACCTCGACACCATGCGATTGAGTCGAGAGGCCATCAGGTCCACATCCGGCATGCCCCACCGTCGGCAAAGGAGCGGAAATATGCAAGGACCACTCTCCTTGATCCAGCGTCTGGCAACTCAGATAGTCCGCCTGCCCATTGTCTATGCCCGGAACGTAAACGGCCTACAGAGCCGGCACGTTTCTTTCGGCCCACTTCAGGATACGGGCTACCTCGGAAGCCGCAGCTGAGCTCCGAGTATCCCCTTGATGGTTTACATACGCCACCGCCGTGGCGTTGTCTGACTGGATCCTGATGGAGCGACCCTGTAATCTCCCCGACCCGAGGAGAGGCACAGACTGATTACCAATCACTGTTCTGGAATTTACGGGCAAACGGGCCTCGTCCGGAGTCCAAAGCCCTTGGGCCGACAGGACTCCCGAGACTCCACCCCAGCCCGTCAGGCTGGCGTCCGTTGTGAGTACCGTCCATTGGATGGGGAGGAACGACTTTCCGGACCGAAGAGACGAGGATCTCAACCACCATGTCAGGGACGCCCTGACCAGGTGACTCACCTGGATCTGGAGATTCAAGGACAACAGGGATTTTGTCCAAGGTGGACAAGATCTGCTTCTTCAATGCCCTGGTGTGTGATTGGGCATACGGAACGCCGCAAAGGAGGTCACGAGTCCCGGGACTCATGCAAAAACGGATTGACGACCATTTTCGGGACGTCAGCACCCGCACTGCAGACTGAAGTGTTAGCAACTTCTCCGGAGGAAGGATACCTTTGCCTCCAACGAGTCCAGAATCAGACCTAGGTACTCCAGATGCTGAGTCGGGACCAGGACTGACTCCTGAATGATTAGGAACCACCCGAAGTCCCTGAGGGTCTGATTGACGATAGTCACGCTTATTTCTATGTCCGAGCCACTTTCTGCTCTTAGCAGAAGATCGTCCAGATACAGCGAGGCATTGCTGTCGTGGGCTATCAGAAAGGCTAGAACCGGAGCAAGCACCTTGGTGAACATCCTTGGTGCCGAGGCTAGGCCGAAAGGAAGAGCCACAAATCGATAGTGGACCTCGCTGATCGCAAAGCGCAGAAACTTCTGGTGACTTGTGCAGATCGGAACATACAAGTAGGCGACCTTGAAGTCCAAGGACGCCAGAAAAAAAAAACCCTTGGAGTGTAGCGATCACCGTGCGAATGGATTCCATGCGGAATTTCTGCACCTTCTCGAAGGCATTCAGGGCCTTGAGGTCCAGGATAGCCGAACCCCGTCCTTTTATGGAACGACAAACAGAGGAGTAGAATCCCTGAAAACTCTGTGACGGAACCGGCACAATCACTCCGGACCTGATCAAATCCTGTACAGCCCCCAAGAGGGCTGCCCGACGGGTAGGAAGGAGAGGAAGATTTGAGGGAAAGAATCTGTCTGGGGGCCAGGATCGGAATACTATCCTGTATCCTGAGGCGACCACCTCGCACACCCACCGGTTGGAGATTCGGGAGGTCCACCGATTCGTGACCTGCGAAGTCGTCCCCCCACCCCAGAGTCGGGCGGGGGCGAGACTTCACGCGGAGGCAGGCTTGGGAGCCGCTTGTTTGGCTTACGCACCCAGGGGCGCTTGTGCCCACCAGCGCACTGCCGTCAGTCTGGAAGGGCCTAACCCTGGACTCCGATGGACGAAAAAAAAACTCTTTTGCTGGAAAGGAAGGACCCCGTTTGCGGCGGGCCCCCTTACTCATGCTAGTGTAAGGAAGAAGAGTGCTTTTACCTCCCGTGACATCCTTGACGATGTCATCCAGAGCAGCACCGAAAGGTCTACCACCTTTAAAATGGTAGATCCGTCAGGAGCTTCTTAGAGGCTAGGTCAGCAGACCAGCATTTCAACCAGATAAGACGCCGCAATACCACCGCCGAAACAGAGGCCCTGGATATTAAAGGGGCCGCGTCCAACGTAGCGTCGCACACAAACCAGGCCCTGCACCAGTTGGTGGGCCAGAGCAACTATGTCTGGAGGAAGATTATGCTCCTGTACAGCTAGGTGCAACATTTTTTCCCAACCTGTAAGTGTTTGAGACACAAGGGTCGCCGCTACCACAAGCCGTAGGGCGGATCCTAACAAGACAAACATGGCTCTGCTCACCACTTCTGACCTGTCAGTAGGGTCCTCAAATGCAGGAGTCTCCACCATTGGGAGAGTGATGGCCTTGTTCAACCGGGCGACTGGAGGGTCGACCACTGGGGGAGAAGCCCACTTTTTAAGTAAGGCATCTTCAAAGGGGTATCCGATAGACAAAAGCAGCGGGACCATAAAAATCTTCTGCGGCTTTTCCCAGACCTTATCAATGAGCTGGTCAAAGAAAGTTATATATGGAAAAACCTCTTTAGAAGGCCTGACCTTAAAAGAACCAAAAAAGGAGACTGTATCCGCCTGAGGTTCTGCATCCGCAGCATTTAGCCTGAGAGTGCCCCTCACCGCAGTCATGAGTACACTAACAAGCGCCCTGTCATTTATTGACTCAGAATTGGAGTCTTCCTCATAAGGAATGTCATGTTCAAACCATCAAATATATTCAGAGCTAGGGTCCTGAGCGGTAGTGGCTAGGCCCATATCTGAATCAGCGCACACCCCTTGTGTAGAAAAAGTGGGGAGAGGGCACTTTTTTGCTCCCTTGCACACAGCTCCCATCCTGGTCAGAAATGATTCCAGGACTGCCCACAACTGGTCCATAGGGACCACAGGTGCTGAAGCACTGCCTGTTGCCACTGACATGTTATGGGAAGCTGGTGACACAGACTCCATATTGTCCCCCTCCGAGACTCCTCAGATAAAAAAAGTCCACCCACAGGCTGTGCTGACTGAGGGGGCGCCCAGGGGACTCGCCAAACCGGACCAGGGACCGCTCAGTTCCGCTGCCTGTACCGCGCATTGTCAGCGCTGGTGAGCTGTGAGATTTGCGCTGTTACAGCAGCGCTAGAGGCCAAAGCTAGTGCTGAAAAGCACGCGGGCTACAAGAAAATGGCCACCGCACTTCACTGAGGCGATCCGCGGCAAAATGGCCGCCATGGCGCAGTTAAAGTGAAAAACGCACACACACAGTGCCACTCGGCGCTCAGGCCCCCAAAATCACACAAAAGGCCCCAAGCATATATGCAGACCAGCATGAGCCCCCCCAGAACAGTGCGACCCCCAGGCACCCCACACAGCACAGCACCAGCAATGGTGACAGAGTGACAATAAAACACAGGGGGAGACCGGGAAAATCCCCCACAGAGAAACACAGCCTTTTGTACTCACCTGCAGGCAGGAGAGACTACTTACCCGTCCCCTGAGGGACCCACTGGTGTGTTTCTGACAGGACTATCACAGTGCAGTACTGAGTAGCTGTCGGCCCGGTCCACCACGAAAGATACAGTCAGTCAGGAGCTGTTCAGTCTTGAGAGGACCGTGGGCGCATGAAAGCAAACCCAGCCACCCCTGGAGTCATGGGGCCTGTCGTGAACTGAGTCTCACGCACACAAGGCGAGGATCAGCACGCTCGATGGTAGGACAGGGAAGACTACGAGGATATCTTGTACCCAACCTGTTGCCCAGCCGACAGTTGATAGAAGATTCTCAAAAATAAAATAAAAAAAGAATTCCAAAAAGGAATAAAAATAGGTCAGGAGACTGGCTCCTGAGAGAGCCACGTCTTCTGCTAGGCAGAAAAAAAAACTGAGGTCTGCTAGCTGCAGGGGGTGGGTTATGTCCAGAGGGACTGCCCCCTGGGTGGGGCTGTTCAGCTCTGGCTTTTAGAATGTATGTATAACCTCTCACATTCTGCCTAGGTCTTCTCTTGCAAGCAGGGACATAACCCACGTGTAAAGTGTAAAGAGACGCCGTGTCAGTCCATGGATAAGAGAAATCCTATTTTCTCTTTCGTTCATGGATGGACACAGCCTTAATCTTGACAAAGTGGGACGTCCCAAAGCAGTGTCATAAAGGGGTGGGAACAGCATTAAAACAACTTCACCCCAAAACAAAAACAGAGCTCCTCAACTAAGTTGTAACTCTAAAAACAGCCGCCTGCAAAACTTTGCGGCTGAAGAAGCATCCGAAGATGCACTCACATCAACTTGTAAAGTTAAGTGAATGTGTGAACCGACAACCAGGTCGCCGCCTTACACACCTGGGAAACAGACGCTTGATATCAGAAAGCCCAAGAGGCACCTCTTGCCCTGGTCGAATGCGCCGGGAAAGGGAGGCGCCTGACACATTATGGCGTAAGCCTGATCATGATCTGTCGGTCCACCTCGGAATGGTGGCTGACGAGACCGCTGGGCCCTTCTTGGGACCAGCCACCGAAACAAACAGTGAGTCTGAACTCCGGAATGGAGCAGTAACAGACAAGTATACTCTGAGCTCGGACAACGTCCAAGGAATGCAACGTCGTCTCCTTAGGATTCGACGGATGAGGACACAAGGATGGCAGTACAATGACTTCCTTGAGAAGGAAGGTCGAAACGACCTTAGGAAGAAAAGAAGGCAGCGGACGCAACACCACCTTATCCTTGTGGAAGATCAGATAGGGAGCCTTGCATGACAAGGCTGCCAGCTCAGAAACCCGTCTTAACTGACACAACAGCCACCAAAAGGACCACTTACTGAGAAAGTGTCAACAAGGGAATTTCCCTATGTTCTCAAAACGGTGGTTTGAGGCACCTAGAGGCCATGCCGTTAAGCCATTAACTGTAAGCAGGATGGCGTATGGGACCTTGCGACAGCAGGTCCTCTCGTAGCGGTAGACGCCAAGGGACGTCTGCTATGCAAGCCCCACGGCGGTAGTGGAGGCAGACCTGAGGAGCCACATGCCGAACCCCCTAAACAAACATTCTCACTAGAGAGTGAGCCCCCAGGGGTCGTTGAATTAAAAAAAAAAAAAAAAAAGACAGCCAGGGCACATATCTGCCCCTTAATTGCCCCACGCTGTAAGAACAGCAGGACTCTGGAAAAAAATAAGTACGCGGGTGCCACCTCATTTCCTCACAAATGGATATGTAGGTCTTCCAAGTGCGATTGTAAATTTTCCTAGATGACGATTTCCGAGAACTCCTCATGGTAGAGATCACAGAGTGTGACAGGCCCTGGTCTCTTAGCACCTGGCTCTCAATAGCCATGCCGTAAAGCCAGTGACTGTAAAACAGGATGGCGCATGGGACCTTGCAAGAGCAGGTCCTTTCTTAGCGGTAGATGCCATGAGGCGTCTGCTATCAGACGCACTAGATCAGCGCACCAAATACGCCAAGGCCAATCCGGAGCAATAGGGATCATTGGAATCCTCTCTGCCTCCAGCCTGCAAAGCAGATGGGGAAGGAGCTTCAGAGGAAGGAAGGCATAGATTAGCCGGTACTGACTCCACAGTGCCACCAACGCGTCTGCCCATGGGTCTCTTGACCTGGCTACAAACCTCAAAACCTGCCGATTGAGTCGAGAAGCCAGGAGATCTACGTCTGGCAAGCCCCCTAATTGGCAAAGGAGCTTAAACACCTCCGGATGTAGAGACCATTCTCATTGGTCCAGCATCTGGCGACTACACCTGCCAGTATTCCATGCCCGGAATGTATACGGCCCACAGGGTCGGTACGCTCCTTTCTGCCCACCTTAGGATGTGAGCGACTTTCGACGCTGCAGCTAAGCTAACAAGTTGAGGCACAGCCTGATCGCCCGGAGTTCCAGGACCTTGATCGGCAAGTAAAAAGGAAGGAACGACTTCCCAGACAGAAGTGCCGGTGATGCCAGCCACCAACTAGGGAAGTCCAGGTGGCTCACCCGAATTTGACAATCCAGGGATGAAGGGCACTTGTCCCTTCTGGACAGAACTACTTTGTGGCACTCGTGTGAAATTGCACATACGGTACCGCCTCGAAGGAGGCTACCATGAGGCCCAGGACTCGCCTGCAAAAGCGGCGTGACGATCATCTTGGGGATGTCAAATGCCGCACCGCAGCCCGAAGGGTCTGCAACCTTCCCATAGGGAGAAAAACTTGCCTCCTAAGGAGTCCAAAATCAACCCCAGATACACTAGGAGTCGAGTGGGTACCAAATACTGACTTCTGAGTGTTCAGCACCCAACCAAAGTATCAGAGGCTCTGACAGGTTATAGACACTCAACATTTGAGCTTGAAGTGGCCCTCAGAAGAATATCGTCCAAGTAGCCCAAGATAGCGATGCCATGCGGTCTTGGTAGGGTCAGAATCAGGGCGAGCACCTTGGTGAACACCCTCGGTGCAGATGCCAGGCCAAGGGGGGAGCCACAAGTTTTTAGTGGTCTTCCCGGGCCGCAAGCGCAGACCTCTCTGATGCCTGGTGCATATGGGGACCCGCAAGTATGCATCCTTGCCAAAATCCCCCGGATGGAGGGCAGCGACAACAGAGCGAACCATCTCCCTCTGGAATCTGTACATTCACAAAGCAACTGAGGACCCCGAGATCCAAGATTGTAGTACCTAAGAGGGGGTTCGTCCAAACAGATTTGAGTAAAACCCCCTGAAACCGTTCCTGTACGGAAACAGGAATTATTACCCCACGTATCAGCAGGTCTTGAACCACCCCATATAGGGCTTCCCGACGAGTCTGAAGCTGGCAGCTGGAAGGGAAAAAATAAAATAAAAATCTGTTCGGAGGGCAAGAGAGAAACCATCTTGTACCCTGAGAAAACAACTTCGCAAACCCATCGGTCAAGGATGTGAGATGTCCACCAGGTTGCAAATTCGCGAAGACGTCCCCCTGCCCGAGAGATGGGTGGGGACAGCCCTTATGCAGACGTAGATATGTTCGCAGGCTTGTTAGGTTTGCGAAACCAGGGATGCTTCTGTCCCTCAGCAGGCGCTTTATCGGAATGGGATCGCTTAATTGCCGCACTAGGCGGACGAAAAAAAACGCTTGTGCGTGGTAAAGGAGGGTCCTTGCCACGGCGTGGCTCCTTACCCTTTTTGGATTGTGATAGCAGCATGCTCTTACCTTCTGTGGCATATTTAATAATGTCATCCAGGGATGCTCCAAAAAGTCTGTCACCCTTAAAGGGCAATCCATCAGGGCCTTTTTGGAAGATTAGTCTGCTGACCAACCTTTTAGCCAGAGCAGACGGCGTAACACCACCGCATAGCTTGAGACTCTGGACAGCAGAGGAATAGTGTCCAAGGCTGATTCTCAGACAATTTTGAGGCCCTGTAGCAACTGGTCGGCCATAGCCACCTCGTCCAAGGGAGCCTCATGTGCCTTAACCCATGGAGCAGCATTTTTGTCCCTTCAGTGAGTGTATGAGACACCAGAGCCCCAACCGCCGTTGGGCACACAGCCGAGCCGTATATGTAGCGGATGACCACCTCAGCCTTCCTGTCCGCAGGGTCCTTGAAAGCAGGAGCCCCTTCCACCAGAATTGTGGCTACCATATTTTTTTTTTTTTTTTAAAAAAGGTAAACTTTTATTAAGTTTTTTTTTTCAAAACAAGACACAATAGACACATGGAGCGAACATCGCCCAATCCAGTACAGTGCAAAAATGTTTTTTAGAAAGCTGGTAAACAATAGGCATATATCAGGAAGACAATATTCAGTCACATTTTTAAGGAGCAGGAGAGACAGTGCTCTCAAAATCAACCCAGTAGCCCCAAACCTTCCTGAATTTTTTCGGACACCCTCTAGCCTCATCTCAGTTTGTAGAATGATACAGCATGGTTAATATTTGTGAGCCAGAAGGCAATAGTGGATAAGGATGGAGACTTCCAATGGAAGGTTATTGCTTTCTTAGCATAAAACAATACTACTCTCAGAAAATGTTTGTGTATTCTCAGATATACTATCAATATAACCCAGTAAACACCTTAAAGGATTACAGACATTAGGTAATTGTGTCAATGAACTAATGAAGGCCGTGACCTCCAACCAGAACTTCCTGATCGGAGCACACTCCCACATTAAATGAAAGAACGTGCCATCAGCCATGCTGCAACAAGAGCATAATGCAGAGGGCAAGCTATTCAGTTTAAATAGTAAGCATGGAGTAAAGTAGGATCTGTATAACAATTTAGTTTGTATTACTTTATCACGAGAAGAGATGACAGAGGGAACCTGGAGGGGCAAAAGCTCCTGCCAGATTTCCCTCCGTCAGCTCAGGAATATCAGCTCTCCAGCTGGCAGCCGTCTTGCTCAGCCTTTGTGTCGTGGAATGCAGAAGGGACCTATAACATGTAGAAACTAGCTTGGTGTGAGAGGAGTCGGTCAACATACGTTCCAGTGGGGAGAGTTGAATGGATAAGTTGAAGACCAAACTGCGTTGCTGCAGTGTGGCGTATCTGTAGGTAGAGGAAGTAAGCCATGCGTGGTAGATTGTAATCTCTACGAAATTCATCAAACGAACGGAACACATTGTCTGAGAATAAATGCAAAATAGTTTTTACCCCCCTTTTCATCCAGAATCCCCCGTCGGATCTACGGAAGAACTCTGGTAGAGTCGGGTTCCCCCAGAGTGGAGTGTTCAGCGAGTAAGTATTACCGTCAGTGAACGACTGTACTTTTGTGAGCTTAATAAGCCTTATAGTCATTGCCAGGACACTCGTCCCTTAGAGGTTCGTAGGAGGTAAGAATAGCAGCCTCCAAGGCAGTGGCTGCGTTGTTGGCTTCAGGAAAAAAACCACAAATGTGCATGAGCTAATTGTGAGGCAATATAATAGGTGTGGAGGCAGGGTAAGGCCAATCCCCCCTCCAGTACTGGTAACTGGAGGGTGGTCTTGGCAATCCTGACTACTCCCCCCCCTCCATAAAAAGGAAGTAAGGATGGGTGGCTACCCTGTTTAATCTGGACACCTGAGGGTCCATCTTTTCAGGAAACGCTCCTCCTCAAAAAGGGTAACGCATCGCCAAACCTTTTTAGGGACCAAAAACCTTGTGGTTTGTCCCGCTCCTTGTATAAAAGCTTGCCTGGTAAGACGCACAAGGTAGCAGTGCGTAGCAGTGGGGGGGGTCGGCTTTACGGAACCCGAAAGGGACTGACGCCTCTGGCGTTTCTGCAGGCTCCTCTATCTTTAGACTATCCCGCACGGCGGGTGCCTTATCGCGGGGTGACCCGGAGTCATCATCACTGTCCGCCAGCCATGGTCCGCACCCTATGATATGTCAGAACCAGGGCTATGAGCTATAGCTGGGCCCAGCTCCGCATCAGAGTTGTCCCCAGAAGATGGTGGGGAGAAAACACTTTACCTACACCCACCCGCCCCCCCCGCGTGCCCATGCGCCACTTCCACCTTCGAACAAACAAACCAGGACGCCAACATAGCTTCTACTGACACAGCAGGAGCATCAGATTCTAATCCAGGTGTATCGGGGGAGAAGCGACTGATTTTGATGCCATGCTGACCCACGCACCTGACACAAGGACTCCAGTCAAGGTACCAACAGCCCATCCTCCTAGCTGCGACAGACGAGGGGTCCCCCCCCCCCCCAGAGGACTCACCACCCTTGAAGAGTAGTACGGCTAACGTCCGCTTCCTAGTAGAGCTGCTTCCTTATCCGCTATCAGTCTGACCACTCTGCAGCGTGTGTCCAGCGCAGAAGAGGCCAAACAGCATGGATCAAAACAAAAACGGCCGCTGACAGCATGGAGCGAACACACCGGTAAGCAAACCCTCTTTTCATGGCAGCTCATAACCTATATCTAGCGGACGTACATGCAGAGTTCCCACACAGGTGGAGCCCCCACCCCAGCAGCCAGCCTAGCTTAGAGAGCCTAGGGAGGAGGGAAGGAAGGGAGTTAGAAAGGGAAGGATAGAACCCCTTACTAACCTCTCCAGGAATGGCCAGCTCTGTCTTCCTGCCGAAGCAGGGGGGTTACTACTTACCCTTCCTACGTGGATTGTGCTGGAAGCATCCCAGACAGACCACTTTCCGCATGGTGACGGAGGTGACTGTCGGCCTGGCTGCTGCGACTCGGCCCTATAGACGGGTCCTATGCATGCCTTGGAGCATATAGCTCAACGGCCACCCATAGAGCGACGGGCATGTCGTGGACGACCCAGCGCATAGCTAAGGTCGGCACACGCTCGATGGCCGAACCTGGGGAGACTACAAGGATGTGGGATCCAGCCTGTCACCCAGTCGGCAGCTGATCGAAGATCACAGGAACAAAAATAAAAAATAAAATAAAATTTCAATCTGGAATAAAAACCTCCAGGCCTATGGGCCCGAAGGGAGCCATGTCTTCGCCTTCGCTAGGCAGAAAAAAAAAACTGATCTGCTTAGTGCAGGCTGAGAGGATATAGTCACTAGCACCGCCCCCTGGGCAGGGCTGTTCAGCTTTGAAGTTAACACATTCTGCCTAGTCACTCCTGAAGGAAGGCCAATACCCACTTTGTCAAGATTAAGGCTGTGTCCGTCCATGAACGAAAGAAAAAAAAAAAAGAAGTCCCACCGCTCCTGACGATTTAAATAAATGGGCACCGCAGCAATACCGCCGTCAAAGCTGCGCTTTTAACCCTTTCTCGGCCACGGGGGGGGTAAAAGCGCTCCGCTAGTGCCCGAATAGCACCTCGAAAATTGATGGCAAAGCAACGCTTGACCGCCAACGCACCCACCGCCCCAGTGTGAAAGGGGCCTAAATGCATTAAGGTGAAAAAATAGGATTTTTTACTCACCGTAAAATCCTTTTCTCCGAGTCCATGGACTGACAGCTTCTCATTGACATAATGGGTATTATCCATTAATTAGGAGTGACTAGGCAGAAAACTTTAAAAAAAAAAAAAGTGTTGCATCACACCTTCTACAGTTCCGCCCAGGGGGCAGACCTTCTGGGTATATCCCCTCAGTCTGCATCTCGCAGATCAGTTCGTCAAAAAGCAGTACAAACTTAAAAAGGAGGGGTGGGTGCTGTGTCGGTCCATGGACTCGGAGAAAAGGATTTTACGGTGAGTAAAAAAATCCTATTTACTCTTTCGTCCATGGACCGACACAGCTTCTCTATTGACATAGTGGGACAAAATAAACTTCACCCCAAACACAAAACAGCACTCCTCCAACGGTGGAGTTGCAACTCTAAACGGCCGCCTGCAAAACTTTGCGGCCGAAAGAGGCATCCAAAGATGCACCTACATCAACTTTGTAGAATTTTGTGAAAGTGTGAGCAGACGACCAAGTCACCGCTTTACATAATTGGGAAACAGACGCTTGATGTCAGAAAGCCCAAGAGGCACCTATTGCCCTGGTCGAATGCGCCGTGACCGGGAAGGGGGGCGCTTGACCCTTTAAGGCGTGAGCCTGGATTACTGTCGGATCCACCTAGAGATGGTGGCCGACGAGACTGCTCGGCCCTTCTTGGGACCAGCCACCGAAACCGTGAGTCTGACTTCCGGAACAGGGAAGTAGCAGATAGGTATACACTCAAAGCTCGGACAACGTCCAAGGAATGCAACGCCAACTCCTTAGGATTCGACGGATGAGGACACAAGAATGAAAGTACAATGTCTTCGTTGAGATGAAAAGCCGAAACGGCCGCAGCACCACCTTATCCTTGTGGAAAATCAAATAGGGAGCCTTGCAGGACAAGGCTGCCAGCTCAGAGAATCGTCTAACTGACGTAACAGCCACCAAAAAGACCACTTTCTGAGAAAGTGTCAACAGGGGGAATATCTCTAATATTCTCAAACGGTGCCTTCTGAAGCACTGAGAGGACAAGGTTCAAGTCCCACGGAGGTAGCGGAGGACGGACCGGAGGGGCCACATGTCAAACCCCCTGCACAAACCTAATCATGAGAGAGTGAGTCGCCAGGGGACGCTGAAAAAAAAAAAAAAAAGCCAGGGCAGATATCTGTTTCTTAAATCGTACTTAAGGCAAGCCCTTGGTCCACCCCATGCTGTAAAAACAGCAGGATTCTGGAAACCAAATAAGTACGCACATGCCATTTCATTTCCTCACATGGAGATGTAGGCCTTCCAAGTGCGGTGATAAACCTTCCTAGAGGACAGTTTGAGGACTTTTCATAGGAAAGATTACTGAATCCGATAGAGCCAGGTACTGAGAGACCGGGGCCTCAATAGCCATGCCGTTAAAGCCAGTGACCGTAAAGCAGGATGGAGTATGGGACCTTCGATAGCAGGTCCTTCCGTAGTGGTAGGCATCAGGGGACGTCTGTTACCAGACGTACTAGATCGGCGTACCAAGGACGCTGAGGCCAATCTGGAGCGATTAGGATCATTGGAATTCCCTCTGCCTCCACTCTGCGGAGCAGAAGAGGAAGAAGCCTTAAGGAAGGGAAGGCAAAGATTAGCCGATACTGACCCCACGATGCCACCAACGCGTCCGTTGCGTCTGCCCATGGGTCCCTTGACCGGGCCACAAACCTCAATACCTTCCGATTGAGTCGGGAAGCCAGAAGATCTACGTCTGGCGTGCCCCATCTTTGGCAGAGGAGCTGGAACACCTCCGGGTGTAAGGACCATTCTCCCTGGTCCAGCATATGGCGGCTCAGGTAGTCCGCCTGCCAGTTTTCCACACCCGGAATGTACACGGCCGAGAGTGCTGGTACGCTCCTCTCTGGCCACTTCAGGATGCGAGCGACCTCTGATGCTGCAGCTGAGCTTCTTGTTCCTCCTTGATGATTGAGATATGCCACTGCTGTGGCGTTGTCTGACTGGATCCTGACTGGACGCCCTTGCAGCCTCTGAGACCATTTGAAGAGGCACAGCCTGATCGCCCGGATTTACAGGACATCGATCAGCAGGCGGGATTCCTCTGGGGTCCAGCGACCTTGCGCCGACAGAACACCCCAGACACCACCCCAACCTGTAAGGCTGGCGTCAGTCGTGATCACTATCCAGTAAACCGGAAGAAATTACTTCCCGGTGCTGTCAGCCACCATACACCAGGGATCTCCTGACTAGGTGGCTTACTCGGATTTGATAATCCAGAGATGATGGACATCCGTTCCATCTGGACAGAACTTCCTTCTGTAACACTCGGGTGTGGTATTGAGCATATGGGACCGCCTCGAAGGAGGCTACCATGAGGCCTAACACTCGCATGCAAAAACAGAGTGACGACCAATTCCTGAAGTCAGCTGCCGTACTGCAGCCCGAAGGGTCTGCAACTTCTCCACAGGGAGGAATAGCTTTGCCTCTGAGGAATCCAGAATCAACCCCAGATACACTAGGCGTTGAGTGGGCACCAATACTGACTTTTGCGTGTTTAGTATCCAACCACAGTCTCGAAGAGTCTGACAGGTAATGGACACGCTTACCTCTAATTCTGAGCTTGAAGGGGCCTTCAGAATAAGGTCGTCCAAGTAGCCCATGATAGCGATACCGTGCTGTGTTAGAAGTGCCAGAATCGGAGCGAGCACCATGGTGAACGTCCTGGGTGCTGAGGCAAGGCCAAACGGGAGGGCCACAAACTGGTAGTGGTTCTTCCCGATTGCAAATCGCAGAAACCTCTGGTGTCTGGAGTATATGGGGACATGCAGGTATGCGTCCTTGATGTCCAAGGAGGCCAGAAAGTCTCCCGGATGGAGAGCCGTGACTACAGACCGAACACACTCCATCCGAAATCTTTGTACTTTCACAAAGCAATTGAGGGTCCTGAGATCCAAGATTGGACGAACCCCCATCCTTCGGCACAATGAACAGATTTGAGTAAAAACCCTGACCCCGTTCCTGTTCTGGAACTGGAATAACTACCCTGCGTTTCAGCAGACCCTGGACCGCCCCATACAGGGCCTCCCGACGGGTCGGTAGTAGCTGGAAATTGGAGGCGACGAATCTGTCCAGTGGACGAGAGAAATGCTATCTTTTAGCCTGAGGAGATTACTTTGCAAACCCACCTGTCGGAGACTAGAGCTGTCCGAGTTGTGAATTTGCGAAGACGTCCCCCCACCCGAGAGCTGGATGGGGGCGGACCTTCATGCGGACACAGATTTGTCCGCAGGCTTGTTGGGTCTGCAGGACCAAGGACACTTGTCGGCCTGGGGTCTTTTCCCTGTCGCCCTAGGGGGGGGGGGGGGGAACGAAAAAAACACTTGCGTGCAGTAAAAGGAGGGGCCTTGCCCTTGGCGTGGCCACTTAACCTTGCTAGTTTGTTTGAGGAAGCAAAGTGCTTTTACCTCCTGTGGCATCCTTGATGTCATCCAGAGAAGCCCCAAAAAGTCTGTCACCCTTAAAAGGCAGATCCAACAGAGCCTTCTTGGAAGTCTGGTCCACAGACCAGCCCTTTAGCCAGATCAGGCAGCGTATTGCTACTGCATAAACCGAAGCTTTTGACAGCAGGGGAATAGTATCCATGTCTGACTCGCAGATGAACTTAAGGCCCTGGACCAACTGGTCGGCCAACGTTCTCATCAGGAGGAGCATCTCACTATTTTAACCCCCTGAATAGCAATTTTGCCCATTCAGTAAGTGTCCGAGACACTAGGGCCCCCGCCAATGCCGGGCGTACTGCCGAGCCTACCACTGAGTATAGGTAGCGAGCAAGTGCTTCAGCCTTCTTATCCACAGGGTCCTTGAAACCAGGAGCCCCTTCTACTGGAATTGTGGTAGCTCTATTAAGTCTGGACACCGGAGGGTCCACTATAGGGGGAGAGGTCCATTTCTTCAGAAAAAACTCTCCTCAAAGGGGTACCGTACCGCAAACCTCTTTGGGGCTGTAAAGACCCTCAGTGGGTTCTCCCATTCCTTGTATAAGAGTTTATCAAAATAAGACATACAAGGGAACACCTTAGTGCGGGCAGGTTTACGAAACCCAAAGAGGACCGGAGTCTCTGCTGCTTCTGCAGTATTTTCCAACTGTAGCATATCCCGCACTGCAGTAATAAGGTCAGATACCAAAGCCGTCGTCTCGCGTACTGACCTGGACTCATCCTCACTGTCCGATCGGTCACGGTCTGCCGTCTCTGATGCGTCAGAATCTGGGCCATGAGCCGTAGCTGGACCTGGTTCTGTCTCAGAAATATCCCCAGAAGATTGCGGGGGACAGGGGCGTTTATTACCCCATGTATTCCTGTGTGCTGCTTCCACCCTGGCAGCAAACTCCTCTAGGATTCCTGAAATAGCATCCATAGACACCACAGGGGCACCAGCTGCTAAATCTGGTGTTTCAGGGGAGAAGACATCTGGCTCAGATGCCATGCTGACCACGCACTGACACCCGCAGGGCTCCAGGCAGGATATCAATAGGCCACCCTCCTGTGCTGCAGAGATGCTGGGTCACCCAGAGGACTCACCACCCTTGGATCAGTACCGCTATGCTGCGCCTGTGATGCGGTCCCACCGCTGCTGTGTCAGTCTGTTTCTTTTATCAGCGCTTCCTGTGTAATGCACCCTGAGGCCGGAGACTCTCGCAAAATGGCCGCCAAACGTCTGTATGGAAGATAATGTGTGCTCCAAGAAAATGACCGCCGAGCCGAAGATAGAGGCCAAAGCAGCCGTAGAGCACAAAAAGATGGCCGAACGGCAATATACACATACAGCATGGATCATTACAAACATGGCCGCCGATTGAGGCCAGTGGGTGTGGAACTACAAGAAAATGGTGCCGAAACCACAGGAAGATGGCCGCCGGGCAGTCACTAGAGACCGAAACCGGCATGAACCACAGCAAAATGGCCGCCGACAGCATGGAGGGGGAAGAAGCGCACACACACGTAAGCAGAAATTACTTTTTTTTTTTTAAATGTTAATTACAGCCAGCCCCGCTCCAGTGGAACCCCTTAGTTGACCCCCAGCACCCAGCAACCTTGGCTAGAAGCCCAGGGAGGAGGGAAGGGCAAGGAGAGAGGGAAGAAAGGGGCCACAACCACTTGGTCTCTCTAGGAATGTCCAGCCAAAATCACCCAGCCGAGGCAGGGGAGTTTACCTATCCTGCATATATCATGCTGGAAGACATTCCAAACAGATCATCGTCCACGCACGGAAGGTGACTGTCGGCCAGGCATGCTGTGATTGGACCCAAGGGGACGATCATATGTATGCCCTGGAGCGCGACGCTCACCGGCCAGGCTGGTTTGACTCGGCCGTATGGTCAGCCGAAGCTGAGCGGTCCGATGCAGGCCCTGGAGCATAGGCTCACCAGCCACCCGTGGAGCGACGGGCATGTCGTGGAAAACCCAGCGCATAGCTAGGGTCGGAAAACGCTTGATGGCCAAAACTGGGGAGGCTACAAGGATCGAGGATCCAGCCTGTCACCCAGTCGGCAATTGATTGACGATCGCAGGACACAAAATGTAGCAAAAAAATATCTTTCCCCCCCCCCCCCCCCCCGGACCAATGGGCCCGAAGGGAGCCATGTCCTACTCCTTGCTAGACAGAAAAAAACTGATCTGTGAGATGCAGACTGAGGGAATATACCCAGAGGGTCCACCCCCTGGGCGGTACTGAAGAAGGTGTGATGCAACACTTTTTACAAGTTTTCTGCCTAGTCACTCCTAATTAACGGATAATACCCACTATGTCAATAGAGAAGCTGTGTCAGTCCATGGACGAAAGAGTAACCAAGGCTTTACAACCCCTTTAATCACTTCAATACCAGGCACTTTCGCCCCTTCCTGCCCAGGACAATTTTCAGCTTTCAGAGCCGTCGCACTTTGAACAAATTGAGTGGTCATGCAACATTGTAACCAAAGTACATTTATTCTCTTCCCACAAATGGAGCCTTCTTTTGGTGGTATTTAATCACCTCTGGGGGGGTTTTTTTTATGCTAAACAAAAAAAAATAAAAAAAAAAATTTTGAAAAAAATTAGATTTTTGTACTCGCCGTAAAAATCAATCTCTGAGCCCATGGGCGGACACAGCAGCATCTTGACATATGGGTATAATCCTCCTAGGAGATTGACTAGGCAGAAAAACCACATGTTAAGTGTTAAAACACATCACACAGTACAGTACCACCCTGGGTACATCCTCTCCCTGCATCATGCAGCTCAGTTCGTAAAAAAAGCAGTACAAACAAAAAAAAGGAGGGGTGGGTGCTGTGTCCGTGCATCTACTCAGAGAAAATGGCTTTTACGGCGAGTACAAAAATCCTATTTTCTCTTCCGTTCATGGACAGTCACAGCAGCATCTTGACATATGGGACGTCCCCAAGCAGTGTCAAAAAAACAAGGGGTGGGAAAAACAGCAAACAAACTTCAACCCAAACAAATCAGAACACAGAGAAGTTGCAACTTAAACAGCCGCCTGTAAAACCTTGCGGCCGAAGGAAGCATCCGAAGATGCACTCACATCAACCTTGTAAAATTTTGAAAAAGTGTGAACGGACGACGACAACCTTACCTGGGAAACAGACGCTTGATGTCGGAAAGCCCAAGAGGCACCTATTGCCCTGGTCGAAAGCGCCGTAACCGGGAAGGTAGGCGCCTGCCCTTTCAGAGCAAAGGCCTGAATCACTACCTGTCTGATCCACCTAGAGATGGTGGCCAACGAGACCGCCAGACCCTTCTAAGGACCAGCCACCGACACCAACAGTGAATCCGATCTCCGGAACAGAGCAGTCGCAGACAGGTATACCCGCAGAGCACCGACGACGTCCAAGGAATGCAACGCAGCCTCTGGGATGCGCTGGCCGAGGACACAGACGGAAGAACAATGTCCTCATTAAGGTGAAATGTCGAAACAACCTTAGGAAGGAACGACAGCTGCGGACGCAGCACCACCTTATCCTTGTGGAAGATCAAATAGGGAGCCTTGCATGACAAGGCTGCCAATTCAGAAACCCGTCTGACGCAATTGTCACCAAAATAGGGGAATCTCCCTAATCTTCACAAACGGTGGTTTATGAAGTACAGAGAGGACCAGATTCAAGTCCCACGGCGGTAGTGGAGGACGAACCGGAGGGATCATATGTCGAACCCCCTGCACAAAAACGTACACACTAGAGTGCACCGCCAAGGGTCGCTGAAAGAAGACAGTCAAGGCCGAAATTTGCCCCTTAAAAAGCGTACTTAAGGCGAGTTTCTGATCCACTCCACACTGTAAAAAACAGCAGGATCCTGGAAACCAAATATGCACGCGGATGCCACCTCATCTCCTCACACAGAGATGTAGGCCTTCCACGCAAGATGGTAAATCTTCCGCAAGGTCTACTTCCATGCCCGCAGCATGGTGGAGATCACCGAATCCGACAGACCTCGGTCCCTTAGTACCTGGCTTTCAATAGCCATGCCATTAAAGCCAACGACTATAAAGCAGGGTGAAAAATGGGACCTTGCGACAGAAGGTCCTCTTGCAGTGGCAGGCGCCAGAGAACATCTGCTACCAGACGCACTAGGTCGGCGTACCAGGGACGTAGAGGCCAATCTGGAGCAATTAGGATTATCGGAATCCCTTCTGCCTCCACTCTGCGGAGCAGACAGGGAAGAAGCTTCAGGAGGGAAGGCATAAAGTAGCAGATACTGACCCCACGGCATCTGATGCGTCCGCCCGCAGGTCTTTTGACCTGGCCACGAACCTCAACACCTTCTGATTGAGTCGCGACGCCAGGAGATCCACGTCTGGTGTGCCCCATTTCAGACACAGAAGCTGAAACACGTCCGCGTGAAGCGACCAATTCTCCTTGGTCCAGCGTCTGGCGACTTGGGTAATCCGCTTGCCAGTTCTGTACGCCCGGAATGTACATGGCCGACAGAGCCGCCACGCTCTGTTCTGCCCACCTCAGGATGTGCGCAACCTCCGCAGCTGCAGCCGAGCTTCTTGTTCCTCCCTGATGATTGACATACACCACTGCTGTGGCATTGTCCGACTGGATCCTGACTGACGCTCTTGTAGTCTTTGAGACCACTCGGAGAAGCACAGCCTGATCGCCCGAAGTTCCAGGACATTGATCGGCAGGCGGAATTCTTCCCGAGTCCAGCGCCCCTGGGCCAACCTAACTCCCCATACACCCCCCCAGCCGGAGAGGCAGGTGTCCGTCGTGATCACCATCCAGTGAAACGGAAGGAAAGACTTCCCGGCCCTTAGAGTCAGACGTCGGCCACCAAACCAGGGAGGTCCTGACCAGGTGCCTCACCCGGATTTGACAATCCAGAGACGATGGGCATTTGTCCCAACGTGGCAGAATTTCCTTCTGTAACACTCGTGTGGAATAGAGCATATGGCACCGCCTTGAAGGAGGCTACCATGAGACCCAGGACTCGCATGCAATAGCGGAACGACGACCATTTTTGGGATGTCAACTGCTGCAGCTTCTCCATGGGAAGAAAAACTATCACCTCTGAGGAATCCAGGACCAGCCCCAGGTATTCTAGACGTTGAGAAGGCATCAACACCAACTTCTGAATGTTTAGCACCCAACCGAGTTCTCGGAGGGTCTGGCAGGTGATAGACGCATCTTCCACTAATTCTGAGCTTGAAGAAGCTCTCAGAAGAAGGGCTTCCAGATATCCTACAATAGCGATTCCACGCTGCCTCAGCAAAGCCAGAATTGGGGCAAGCACCTTGGTGAATACCCTCGGCGCCGAAGCCAGACCAAAGGGAAGAGCCACAAACTGATAGTGGTCTTGCCCAACCGCAAAGCACAGAAATTTTTGATGCCTGGAGCATAAGGGGATATGCAAGTATGCATCCTTGATGTCCAAGGACGCCAGAAAATCCCCCGGATGGAGAGCAGCGACGACAGAGCAGACCGATTCCATCCTGAATCTTTGCACTTTCACAAAGCAATTGAGGGCCAGAGTCATCCTCACTGTCCGCACAGTCTAGGTCCGCAGCCTCTGACATCAGAACCAGGGCCGGGAGCAGTAGCTGGGCCTGATTCTGCGTCAGAAGTATCCCCAGAAGATGGCAGGGGGTGCCATTTACCCCCTTTGTCCACTAGCCGCTTCCACCCTGGCAACAAAGGCCTCCAGGAGCGTCCACAGAAATAGCAGGTGCAGGGGCACCAGTTGCCAATTCAAATATGTCTGGGGAAGAGGCGTCCGCTTAAGACGACATGCTGACCCACCCGCCTGACACCCCTAGGGACGTAAGGAAAAAGACACGGACCACCCTCCTAGCTGCCGCAGAGATACGAGGGACCCCCCCCCCAGAGGACTCACCACCCTGAGCATGTACCGCACAGCTGCCATCTGCCTAAGCCTCCTAAGCTGCTGTCCCCCGTGCCGTCCCTCAGGAAGTGTGCTGGAACCATTCGCGCCAGGAATCTGGCCGCTAAAGGACAAAACACCACCCAAAAATGGCCACGACCCACCGCTCGGTAAGAAAATGGCCGCCGTCAAATGTATAACAGCGCTGGGCACAGCCAAAATGGCGGTCACGAGTGAATTAAAAAAAAAAAAAAAAAAAAAGCATAAACAGCACATAATGGCAGCGAACACCCGGGACCCCCAAGGTGGTCCCCTCCCCACACACTGCACCCAGACAGCACCCCACCGGAGAGCAAACCCGCCGCGCAGCCACCAGCCCTAGGACGGAGCCCCCCCCGGTGGACCCCCGAATCGCAACCATCCTAGCTTCCCAGAGCCTGGGGAGGAAGGGAGAGAGGAAAGGGTAGAACCCTCTATTGACCTCCCCAGGAACGCCCAGCCGTACCGCCCTGCTGGTGCAGGGGAACTGCTACTTGCCTGTCCTGCGAGGACTAGCTGAAGGCATTCCAGAAAGACCCAACATCCACGCGGTTATGGCATGGCTGTCGGCCCAGCACACTGACACTTGCATAGAGTCCGGTCATGTGTGCCCCTAAGCATATAGCTCACCAGCCACCCCTGGAGCAACGGGGCATGTCGTGGACGGCCCAGCGCGTAGCTAAAAGGCTGGCACACGCTCAATGGCCGAACTGGGGAGACCACAAGGATCGAGGATCCAGCCTGTCACCCAGTCGGCAGTTGATAGTAGATCTCAGGAACAAAAATAAAAATAGATTTTTTTTTCGCCATCACTGATGGGCACTGATGAGGCAGCACCAATAAGATGGCACTGATATATAGAATTGATGGGCACAGAGGCAGCACTGATGGGCAATGACACCTTTTTGGAGGAGGGGGATTTGCCGTGTTTAGAGGAAGAATAATGCTCATAACGAAGCACATTAACCACTTAAGCCCCGGACCAATACGCAGCTTAAAGACCAGAGTTTTCACAATTTGGCACTGCGCTGCTTTAACTGGTAATTGCACAGACATGCAATGTTGTACCCAAACGAAATTTGCGTCCTTTAATTCCCACAAATAGAGCTTTCTTTTAATGGTATTTGATTGCCTGTGCAATTTTTATTGTTTGCGATATAAATGGAAAAAGACAGAAAATTTTGAAAAAAAAAAAAAAGATTTTCTACTTTTTGTTATAAGAAAAATCTAATAAACTCAATTTTAGTCATACATTTAGGCCAAAATGTATTCAGCCACATGACTTTAGTAAAAAAAGTGAATAAGCGTATATTTATTGGTTTGCGCAAAAGTTATAGCGTCTACAAACTAGGGTACATTTTCTTGAATTTACACAGCTTTTAATGACTGCCTAATTTCTTGAGGTGCTAAAACGGAAGGGCAGTACAAACCCCCCCCCCCCAAATGACCCCATTTTGGAAAGTAGACACCCCAAGGAAATTTCTGAGAGGCATGTTGAGCCCATTGAATATTTTTATTTGTCGCCAGTGATTGAATAATGACAAAAAATAATAATTTACAAAAATTTGTCACTAAATTATATATTGCTTACACATGCCATGGTTATATGTGGAATTGCACCCCAAAATACATTTTGCTGCTTCTCCTGAGTACGGAGATACCACATGTGTGTGAGTTTGAGCCTAGACGCATACGGGGCCCCAAATCCAAGCACCACCCTTTCAGGATTTCTAAGAGCGTAAATTTTTGATTTCACTCCACTACCCATCAGTTTTGAAGGACAAAAAATGCCAAGATAGCACAAACCCCCCCCAAATGACCCCATTTTGGAAAGTAGACACCCCAATCTATTTGCTGAGAGGCATGGTGAGTATTTTACAGCTCATTTGTTTTTGAAAATGAAGAAAGAAAACAACAATATATCATTTAGTGACAACTTTATGTACATTTTTTTTTTGTCTGTCATTTTTCAATCACTTGGGACAAAAAAAATAATATATATATATATATATATATATATATATATATATATATATATATATATATATATATATATATATAGGCTCAACATGCCTCAGCAAATAGCTTGGGGTGTCTACTTTCCAAAATGGGGTCATTTGGGGGGGGGGGGGGGTTTGAGCTGTCCTGGCATTTTATGCACAACATTAGGAAGCTTATGTCACACATCATCCACTCTAATGCCGCGTACACACGATCATTTTTCCCGTCGGGAAAAATGACATTTTTTTTCGCCGAGAAAAACGATCGTCTGTGGGCTTTATGCCGTTTTTCTCGTTGAGAAAAACGGCAGGAAAAACGACGAGAAAAATTAGAACATGTTCTAAATTTTCTCATCGTTTTTTCCATAATTTTTTTCCGCGGCAGTTTTCCCATAGGGAGACACTGCCGCGGAGCCCACAGACGGTCGTTTTTCTCGTCAAAGAAAAAAATGACGGGAAAAACGGTCGTGTGTGGGGGAACATGCCGTTCCCTCGTTTCTCTTTTTTTTTCATGCCGTGATTGACGGCGGTGTTTTCACCGCCGTGAATCACGATCGTGTGTACGCGGCATTACACTTGACAAAGCCCTTTCTGGCACTTTGTTTACATGAAAACATAATTTTATTTTTCAAGAAAATTATGTTGACCCCCCAAACATATTTTTTAAAGCAAAGGCCCTACAGATTAAAATAGTGGGTGTTGCATTTTTTTTCCCACACAGTATTTGCACAGCGATTTTTCAAACGCATTTTTTGGGGGAAAAAACACACTTTTTTTCTTTTTTTTTTTTTTAACAGAAAAGTTTTTTATTTTTTTTAAAAGACAAACACACATACACCGAAATGACAGTACATTAAGGGTAACATTTGCATTTTGACCTCAATACATCTTAGCAGGCAGCATAGCACATAGAATTAACAACGAAGGGGAAGAGGACTCGTGAGAGCAACACCAGTGGGAGAAGTTATTCAAGCAAGGGAGAACATCATTGCGCCTTCGTGCTGGTGGTCGTCCCCTCCACCCAAGGCCAAGCGAAGAGCCAGGGGGAATCCAGTGGATAGAGGGCGATGGAAGGGGAGGGGGGGGGAGGATAAAGACAGGGAGGGGAGCAGAGGGGAGAGGCCAGGCAGCCCCATCAAGGTGAACAGGGGAGATCGCCCCTGAGTGGGAGGGAGTCTCAGTCAGACGTGTCGGCCCAGCCCGACCAGACCTTCCCAAATTTGGCAGGACAGTTCCTACTCTCATAGGTTAACCTATACAGAGGGAGTACCTTAGCGATAGCCTCAAGCCAGGATGATTTAGTAGGGAGCTCCGGTCTCCTCCAACGGAGCAGGATTTCCCTCCTTGCATAGAAGAGGGCAAAAGTTATACATAGCTTAACGTATCGGTCGCCCTCAACCTCACCCAGGTAGCTGAGGAGGAACACTCTCGGATCCAGCGGGACCTCAACACCGCAACGATCCGAGAGCTCCTCCGCCACCTCTCGCCAGTAGGGAGCCAGTCCGGGGCAGGTCCAGACCATATGGAAAAAGGAACCCGGTGACACCAGACACCTGGTGCACAACGGACTCCTGGAAGGATAAATCCTGGCCAGCCTAACCGGGGTATAGTACGCCCTATGAAGGAACTTCAGTTGCATGAACCTATCCCTAGAGGCGATCATAGAGGGCAAGTACGAAGAGACACAGTCCTCCCAGGTCTCCTCGTCTAGGTCGGGAATGTCCGCGGTCCATTTAGCCAGCACCTCAGTCGTGTCCGTGTCGTAAGCCACCGTGAGTCGGAGGTAAAGGGAGGAGAGAGGCCTCACCATCACCCCCGAGATCAGTAGACGCTCGATCGGGTCTGAGTCTAGGGTCACCGGGTCAGGGAACTGAGATGTAAGGGCATGTCGTAGCTGGCAATAACGAAAGCTCAGGGAGGCGGTATGCGCTAGACATGTCTCTGAAGGACTGGATCCCTCCTCCCGGCATCACATGCCGGAGGGTGAGGATGCCCCGCCGAGCCCATACCACCGGATCCGGGACCGAGTCGAGATGAGGGAGGAGGGGATTCCCCCATAGGGGGGTATACGGGGATAAGGTACCGGCTTTGGCATATTTCGCCCTAGCGGACTTCCAAACCCGGATGACTGTAGTCATTGGCCCCGTGACCGAGGAGTGTGCCTTCGTACCCCGAAAGACCAGATTTGACAGGGCCGCGTAGGATCCCAGGACCGCCGCCTCGAGCGTGACCGCCGGGTTCTGCCGTGGCTGGGAAAACCACCACCGAACCGTGACAAGGACCGCCGCCCAGTAGTATGCTAGAAAGTTCGGTAAGGCCAGTCCACCCCTCGAGAGTGGGGAGGTAGAGGAAGCGTTTCGCCACGCGGGGGGAGCGCCCAGCCCAGATAAAGGTCATGACTATACTATCAAGCTTCCGAAAGAAGGACCTGGGGATGGGGACGGGGGTCTGGCTGAAACAATATAATAGTTTAGGTAAATATATCATTTTGATAATATTCCCACGTCCCACCGGCGAGAGGGGGAGGGAACGCCACACCGCGCATCTCTTAGTGAGATGCTCCAGTACCGGGAGGACATTCCTTGTCAGGTAGCCCTTCGACTCTAACCCAACATGCACACCAAGATAAGTGAAGTTGTCTACCCAGATCAGGGGCGTGTTAGAGTCTGTACGGGCCAATGTCGGGTGGATCGGGAACAGGACTGATTTGTCCCAGTTTATTCGGATTCCCGAAAACCGGCCGAAGGTGTCAAAGTGAACTAACGCATTGCGCAGGGAACCCTCTGCGTCCGCAAGATACAACAGCGTATCGTCTGCATAGAGCGACAGCTTCTCCTCCAGGGGACCCACCCGCACACCCCGAACCCCCGGATCCCGCCGGATAAGGGCAGCTAACGGCTCCAGGGCCAAAGCAAATAAGGCCGGGGAGAGCGGACAGCCCTGTCTGGTCCCCCTCTCCAAAGGAAAGGAGGCCGACAGGGCCCCGTTGGTGCGGACACGGGCCCCGGGCCGGGAGTAGAGCATCCGTATCCAGGAAAGAAACCGAGGGCCAAAACCGAAGTGGGAGAGAACCGCCCACAGGTAGCCCCACTCAACCGAGTCGAAGGCCTTCTCGGCGTCGAGTGAGGCCACCACCCCGGGGGCCTCAGGGCCCGCAACCGCGATGTGAGTGTGTAAGCGTCTAAGGTTGATGTCTGTACCCCTTCCCGGCATAAAGCCCGTCTGATCCGAGTGGACCAGGGCTGCGATGACGGTGTTCAGCCGATTGGCGAGAATCTTAGCCAGGATCTTGGCATCTACATTAAGGAGGGATATGGGTCGGTACGACGAACAAAGAGTGGGATCCTTACCTGGTTTGGGGATAACCACGATCACCGCGTCGTTCATGGAATCCGGGAGGGAGCCAGACTGAGAGGCATGGGCAAAAAGTGATTGTAACCTAGGGGCCAGTTCTTCCATGTAGGCTTTGTAAAAGTCTACCGGGAACCCGTCCGGGCCCGGGGACTTGCCGACCTGCATCATTTTGAGTGCCACCCTTATCTCCTCCAGCTGGATGGGGGCATCCAGCTTGCGCGCAGAGGAAGGAGTAAGGACGGGGACATCTACCTCGCCGAGGTAGGCCGCCAAGTCCGACTCATATGCCACCCTGGAGCTATATAAGCTTTGATAAAATGCGGCAAAGCATTGGTTAATTTCAGACGGGGTAGAACGGAGGGACCCGTCCGAGTCCCTGATCTGTGCAATGGTAGAGGGTCCCGATTGCTCCTTAGACAACCAGGCCAGGAGCTTCCCCGCTCTCTCCCCCTGCTCAAATATACGCTGGGACTGATGGAGCAGTTTCTTCTGGGTCAAAGCAGATCGCAGAAGAAGGGCCTGCTGTGTCAAGGACTTTAAGCGAGAGTAGTGCCGGGGGTCACGGGTCCTAACATATAGAGCCTCCTGTCTAGCAGCCTCGTCCTCCACCCCAATTAGCTCGGCCCTGCGCTCCCTCCTCACCCCAGCTATGATCGATTGGTATTGGCCACGGGAGGAGGCCTTAAAGGCGTCCCACACCGTGGTTTCGGGGGCCGAGCCCGGGTTGGTCGTCCAGTAATCTCTCAACGTCTCCCCAAACCTTGGCTCCACGTCCGGATCTGACACGCAGTACCTAGAGAGTCTCCAGAGATTTTCAGTCCGGTCGTTCGTGGCCGTAAGGGACAGAAGGAGAGGGGCGTGGTCTGAGATCCCCCTGGGGAGAACAACAACGTCCCGGACCCTGGGCAGGACAGGCGCCCCCACATAGGCCAAGTCAATCCGGGAGAACGACTTGTGGGTGGCTGAGTGGCAGGTGAAGGCACGAGATTTTGGGCGCCTCCACCGCCAAACATCTGTGAGCGCAAAGGTGTCAGCCCACTCCGCCAGCCCCTGGCGGGTAGAGCCCGCCGGGGTAAACCTGTCCATGTCCACGTCCGGGACGAGGTTGAAGTCACCCATGAGGACCACGTTATCACAGGAAAACTGCGCCAGTCTGGTCAAGGTAGTACCCAGGACCCCCAGGGAAGCCGGAGGCGGCAAATATAGGCCCACCAGAACCCATGGAAGATTATAAATCAGAGCATGTATCAACACAAATCTACCACCTGGATCCAGAACCAGGTCCAGTAGTTTAAAGGGCAGAGATTTATGAATCAAAACACTGACCCCCCGTGCATAGTTAGAATACTTGGAGTGGTAGTGGTGGGCCACCCACGGTTTCTTAAGGCTTAGAGTCTTGCTTCCCACCAAATGCGTCTCCTGTAACACACAGACTTGGGGATTGTATTTCTTAATAAATTGAAATACCAGGGAACGTTTAACGGGGGAGTTTAAGCCTCGTGTGTTCCAGGAGAGAATATCAAGAGTAGTCATACACGCCCGTGAGGGATAGGACAGGAGGAGTAGTAGGGTCTAGAGGATCCAGACCAGTCCCCACGGCCGGAATACAGCCGAAGGGAGAGTCAGATCCCCCGCCAGTGGAGGTAACAAAATAATGAGCAGTACCGTCATGTAGTATATAACATAGGAACAAAAACATAACAGGGCGCCAACAGGGCCACCCAACCCCCCCCCACCCCACCCCCCCCCCCAGAACGCGGAGGAGAGTCTGTTTCCCAAAACCAACCCCAGCCTTCAGGCTGGACATGAAGGCAGTGAACAAGCGGCTATTCGCCCTTGTATAACCGAACAGTCAGTTAAATCCGTATATCCATGGAAGGATAAGAGTTTGTGTGGAACACCCGGAGCCCCAGGGGCGCAGATCTTGAAGAACGTGGTTTCAGCAGCCCAACCAGGAACAGTCAACAACAGAAGGGTGCAAGAGCTCTCTGTAGGGATGGGCCCCACCACCTCCAGGATGGTTGGAGAGGAGGGCAGGAGGGGGGAGGAGAAGGCCCACACAGCGAGGATCCGAAGTGGGGGACGGGGGGGGACGGTGGAACGAAGGACCAATGCCCCCTCCCCCCCAGACCGGCCAGACACATTAAGGGGCAGGAGTTCACAGTTCATGGTGCCGGAGGAGCGGGGAGGGGGGGGCACCCACAGTCCACAATCCGGGGGCTTTACCCCCAAGTCAGCAGCAGAGTGGGCCAAACCAGGTAGGACCCCCCCAGGATGACCCACAATAGGGGAACCAGGACAAAATTCACCCCGGACCGTCCCCCCATCAACATCCCAGAGAGCTTACTCACAGTCGGGCAGCATTGAGGAGATTCAGGTCCCGTCAGCGCGGCAGTGTCTCGGCCCAGGCCACTGCATCCCTCGGGGAACTTTTTTTCTTTTTAATGCACTAAAACACACTATATTGCCCAAATGTTTGATGAAATAAAAAAGATGATCTCAGGCCAAGTACATGGATACCAAACATGACATACTTTAAAATTGCGCACAAACGCGCAACGGTGACAAACTACATACATTTTTAAAAGCCTTTACAGGTTACCACATTTACAGAGGAGGTCTACTGCTAAAATGACTGCCCTCGATCTGACCTCTGTGGTGATACCTCACATGCATGGTGCAATTGCTGTTTACATATGACGCTAGCGTTCGCCTTTGCGCAAGAGCAGGAGGGGGGGGGGGACAGGGTTTCTTTTTTTTATTATTATTTATTTTGCTTTTAATTTGTAATTTTTAAACTGTTCATTTTTTTTTAACATTTTTATTGTAATCTCAGGGAATGTAAATATCCCCTATGATAGCAATAGGTAGAGACAGGTACTCTTTTTTTTTAAAAGATCAGTGTGATAAAAATGCTTTCCTAATGGCGCTGATTATATCCGGGGGGGGGGGGGGCCAAAGGCTAATTATCTGCTAGGATTGCTTTTACGTGAAAGCAGACCGCTGGCTGAAAAGAATGATACCAGGATGATACCTAAACCCGCAGGCATCATTCTGGTATAACCATTCAAAGTCCAGCAACATACCAGTACGTTGTTGGTCCTTGTTGGACATGTATTGTAATCTTTTTTTTCTCATGCAGCCTGTTGGCTGAAAAAAAAAAAAAAGATTGATCGGTGGGTATGCCCACCATTAGAATACCTCCCTTCATCCACCTACTTCTAAATGATGGGCATATAGGCACCATTTATATATGCCGAAGCATGGGGGGCATCCTCCCGCAAAAAAGTTATGCCACATACACACGATCAGACTTTTCCACGGGCAAGCCTTCGTCGGAATTTCGACAGTATGTACGCGGCATTAGGAGCAAAAATGCTCCTCCGCCCCTGCTGCCCCCATGCTTCAGCATATATGCTCTTTTTTTAACTGTGGTGGTGAAATCACCTCCTACAGGAGTCACAGCTTTATGTATCGTGGGAGCAAACGCTGTTGCTGTCAAGATAAATAATTCCGCGCTGCAGCTGAATGGCGCACCTGAAAAGCAAGCATGATAAAATTGCAGAATAGAATACAGAGAGAGAGAGACAGAGAGAGACAAAAAGAGAAAGAAAAATAAAAATAAAAAAGGAGAGGGAGAGGGAGGGGGGAGAGAGGGAGAGGATAAAAACGACAACCATTTTTTTTAAACTTTTTTTGTAACTTGAACTGTAATGGTTCGGGTCTCTCAAAATGCGATGACATCTTGGGAGACCCTGTGTAAGTGTGTCCTATAGTCTGAAATGCTGTACCCTGCGCTAAAACTTAGCTTGTGTGGTAGTGTTCAAAACATTTACCAATGCAAAGACCAGGATTATCAGGACAGAGTGGACAAAAATAACAGGTGTCACGCCTAAATCCGCGCTTGCTACAGACACATCTTTTTTGGGGGGCTCGTTGGGTAGGGGTACTCTCGAGGACATACAGAAAATACCTCATGCAGCCGGCTTACTGCATTTGGTTGGGGATGGTGAGGTGCAGAACCGCCTGGATACAGGAGGTCTGTGACTATCTCATCCTGGAATTTGAGGAAGGATTAAGTCCCGCCTGAAGCTCTGTATAGCACATGAGCGTTCAGCAAAGCCAATCGAAATAAGGATAGATACACTTTTTTTGTACCAGCGTCTCGCCTTATGGGCAATGTGATACGGCGCCAACAACTGGTCGTTGAGGTCCACCCCTCCCATATTTTGGTTATATTTGTGGACAGAGGGGTTTCTCCACAACACCAGTCGCCGTACGAATTTGGACTGTCGTGTCTGCGTGAAGGGAGGCAAGAAGGAAAACATTCTTATCCCTCCACTTCACAGCGAGCAAATTATTACACCTTAAGCAGGCTCTCTCCCCCAGCCTAAAACGGGAATCTAAAAAGCACCTAGGGAAAGCCCCAGCGATTAGGTCGCACGATGCCACATGCTCCAATCTGATGATCAAACAAGTGACTAAACAGTGGCACGCTCGTGTAATAATTGTCCACATACAAGTGGTACCCATTTCCGAATAAGGGTGACACCAAGTTCCACACTATCTTGCCAGCGCTCCCTATGTAATCTGGGCAGTTCTCCAGCTCAGCCTGACTATCTTTTCCCTCATAAACCGTAAAGCTCCATACATAGCCTGTTGCCCTGTCACAGAACTTAGAGCTTGACCCCGCATCTGGCACGCTTGCTGGGAAGGTACTGCTTGAAAGACAAGTGGCCAGAAAATTTTATTAGGGACTCATGAACGCAGACAACTTGATCCGGAATAAACAAGGCTGCAAAACGTTTGTTGAAGTGGTTTATGAGGGGCCGAATTTTGTAGAGCCGATCGTATTCAGGGTCTCCACGTGGACGACAAAGTTCATTGTCGTTGAAATGCATGAACCGCAAGATCTGCTCGTATCGTTTCCTGGGCATGGAGGCAGAGAACACAGGCATATGGTCAATTGGGCGTGTGGACCAATAGGCGCGCAATAACGAGAATTTATGTGTGCCCATGTTGAGGTAAAGGCCCAGAAATGTTTTAAATTTGGAAACCGTAATTGGTTTCCAATCTCTGGCAATGGAAGGCAACTGGGGACTAGCGGCGATGAATTGACCAGCATATAAAATTACTCTGGTCCACAATAGATCTATAGAGATCTTCCGTGAAAAACTGTGAATAAAAATCAAGTGGCGTAAAATCTGCTGTTTCCACCTGAATACCGGGTTGGCCAGTGAATGGAGGAAGTACGGGTTCTGCAGAAGTGTTGGGCACCCAATCAGGATAGGCAAATTCTGCAGAAAGGGGACAACGGGCCTGCCTTTGTCTTCTTGGTGGCAGCGGGACACCACTTGTGCTTGCCACCTCGCCAGCTCCAACTGCACTTATGGGACTCGCCACGTCACCAAGTGTTACTGCAGTGCTTGATGTACGTCCAGGCTGTACTAGGCCGCTGGTGCTTGCCAGTTCACCAGAAGGAATAGCGGCACTAGTACTACTCTGCTCCATAATACGAGAGCCCTGCGGTTCTTGCTTCTCAACATCAGAAGATCGGGAATGCCTGACCTTAGCAGGGACCTCATCTTCGTCGTCAGTGCTATCTGACATGGAGCCGTTGTCTTCGCCGTCTTCTACGGGAATGTATTCTGAGCCTGAATCTGACAGATACGTGACGACCTCTTCATCTGTCATGCTCAGAATCTTGTAGGCCTCTTTACTAGTGTACCTTGGATTTGCCATTTGGGGCTCTAAATTTAGGGGTACACTAGTAAGATTCACAGGTAAAAAAAGCACCTGACTGTCAGCAAATGTATCAAACGCTACAAAAAAAACTGTTAGCGATCGCAGGGATCAGGCCCGTCTCTGTGAACGCTGCAGTTATGTGTGTTGTGTTTGGCAAGTGACAGTGAGAGATCGATACTGCACTTGGGTGGGCTGGGCGGAGGGGCTAAACGCAGGTGCTAGCAGGTATCTGGGCTGATCCCGCCAACACTGCGTTTTTGGGAACCCCAAACCACTGGGGACCCTAGTATAGATCTGATCAGATACTATACCACTAAGGGAGGTGTATACTTTGCGCATGGGTGTTAGCGTTACTGGCACTAACCTGACGCTGCCTGGGGCGACGCAGACCCTCTCTGAGTCTAAAACCTAATTGATATCACCAGCCGGGCGATCAGGGGGTTAAACCTTTTTTGGGTTATATACGGCGGGTGCCCTGATGCTATAAAAGGCAAACCAACCAGCGTCACCCGTAACTTATACGGTGATCACTGGTGAAAGGGTTAACTCTAGGGGCAATCAGGGGGTTAAAATATATGGGGGTACCCGACGCTATAAAAATCTGCGGCGAACCTAAAAAAAAAACTGGCTTCCTAGGGGCACCACCGACACCAATACAGCGATCGGAAAAACGATCGCTTAGCGACGCTGGCGATATGGGGTGAAAGGGTTACCTGGGGGGTGATCAAGGGGTTAAACCTTTATTAGGGGGGTTAGGGGGCTACCCTGGACCTAAAGGAGCCTAAACCTAACTGCCCTGCAACTGTTTACCGTCACAAATGACACTGATTGCAGTGATCAGTAAAAAAATTACCACTGCAAACGGTGACACTGACTGTGGGTACTGGGGGGTGCAAGTGTGCCTACGTGTACTGGTGTCAGTGTAGTGTTGGTGCACTTACTGTGGGATGTCTTCTCTCCTCGCGCCGGACCGAAAAGACCACCGCATTGAGAGATGATATCACTTCCTCTGCCTGTGTTTACATTACACAGGCACAGGAAGCATCCCATTAGCCGGGAGCGATCGCGAGAGGGTGGCCAGAAACCAATGGCCTCCCTCTCATCCCGGATCGCTCCCGCAACGAAAAGCACCGCTCCATGTATCGGAGGGGGGTCCAATTGGACCCCCCACCCATACGAAGGCAGTCACGTACAGGTACGTGATTGTGCCTGTCTGTGCATTTTGCCGACGTATATGTACATGGGGCGGTCGTTATGTGGTTAAAAGTAGTTAAGACATTGACATGTTTATATAATCCTGTGTATTTCACAATGCTATGTACCCCAGACTGTACATACATGCCGACCCGAAAATAACCTGAGGGACCCAATTTTACCACAAAAAAAAAAACTTGGACTCGAGTATAAGCCTAGGGTGTGAATGCTGTAGCTACTGTAAGCAAAAAAGAGGGGCAAACCTGGCAACTACAAGAAACGTCTCAACTCTGCTTGCCACCAAGGGATTCGCAACCAAGTCATGTTTTGCTTGGGGATTACTTATTTTTACTCACTGAACTACAACTTAAAATTTATAGCATTTGTTTTAGGCGTTTTTTTTTTCTCTGGATTTTTGGTTGATAGTCTGTCTCAATCATTTACAATACACCCATGATAAAAAAAAAAAAAATAGGATTTTTTACTCACCGTAAAATCCTTTTCTCCGAGTTCCTGGACCGACACAGCTTCTCTATTTACATAGTGGGTATTATCTGTTAATTAGGAGTGACTAGGCAGAAAACTTAAAAGTATTGCATCACACCTTCTACAGTACCGCCCAGGGGGCGGACCTTCTGGGTATATCCCCTCACTCTGCATCTCGCAGATCAGTTTGTCAAAAAGCAGTACAAACTTAAAAAGGAGGGGTGGGTGCCGGGTCGGTCCATGAACCCAGAGAAAAGGATTTTACAGCGAGTAAAAAAAAAAATAAAAAAAAAATCGTATTTACTCTTTCGTACATGGACCGACACAGCTTCTCTATTGACATAGTGGGACGTCCCAAAGCAGTGTCAAAGAAAGAAACGAGGGGTGGTAACAGCAAAAAAGTAAACTTCACCCCTAACACAAAAAACAGCACTCCAACGGGGGCGTTGCAACTCTAAACAGCTGCCTGCAAAACCTTGCGGCCAAAAGAGGCATCCGAAGATGCACCTACATCAACTTCGTAGAATTTAGTGAAAGTCTGAGCGGACGACCAAGTCGCCGCCTTACATAATTGGCAGACAGACGCTTGATGTCGGAAAGCCCAAGAGGCACCTATTGCCCTGGTCGAATGCGCCTCGACAGCAAAGGGGGGTGCTTGACCCTTTAAGGCGTAAGCCTGGATTACCATCTGTCGGATCCATCTAGAGATGGTGGTCGATGAGACTGCTTGGCCCTTTTTGGGACCAGCCACCGAAACAGCGAGTCTGACTTCCGGAACCGGGAAGTAGCAGATAAGTATACTCTCAAAGCTCGGACAACATCCAAGGAATGCAACGCCGACTCCTTAGGATGTCTTCGTTGAGATGAAAAGCCAAAATGACTTTCGGAAGAAAGGAAGAAGATCAAATAGGGAGCCTTGCATAAGGCTGCCAGCTCAGAAACTCGTCTGACGTAACAGCCACCAAGAAGACCACTTTTTATGAAAGTGTCAACAAGGGAATATACTTAATATTCTCAAACGGTGCCTCCCGAAGCACTGAGGATCAGGTTCAAGTCCCAAGGAGGTAGCGGGGGACAGATCGGAGGAGCCACATGTCGAACCCCCTGCACAAATGTACTCACAAGAGAGTGAGTCACCAGGGGGTCGCTGATAAAATAAAATAGGGGCGTGGCCTGGACATGGCTGTGTGAGGTTGTGCTATTCCTGAGCTCCCGGCCTGATCCCCTACATCTCGGCAAATTCACAGCCGTAAACCGGTATGAGCCCGACTAAAAGGCACAGGACACGAGCAGTGACAGGGCGGACCCCGGCAGGCAAGACTTCTGGAGAAATCCGACGTTTCTTTAACCCCACAGGAACATCCCCCGGAGCGACGGTGGCGGCGGCGCGTGGCTCTGCACGTGGAGGCCTGCAGAAGGCCCAGGCGCCTGGTCTCGGGACGTCTGAACCGGGGACCTCTGGGACTCCAGACCGCTCTCAGGACGTGTTAACCGAGCCCCGGGGAGCCGGGATGTCTCCCCCGCATGCTCCGGAAGTAACAATCCTGGACCAGGACATTCGGGAGATGCTGCAGGCCCTACCGACCCGGACAGCTATAGAGGCCCTGATCCTTCGCCTGGAGGAGACCCACAGACGGGACATCCAGGAGGTGAGAGGGGAGGTATCCACCTTGACGGATCGTGTGGGAACGGGTGAGGCATCATTGACCTCCCTGGAACATAGGGTCTCGGAATTGGAGCGCTCGAGGGACCAGCACCGGGACACCGCGTTTGATCTTCAGCTTCACTTAGAAGACATCGAGGACCGTAGCCGTCGCAACAATCTGCGGCTCAGAGGTGTCCCAGAATCAATGGAGGATGTCGGGGCAGCAGTGACGGAGGTGTTCCGGACGGTGCTGAGAGACCCCGATGCGGCTGTCATTTTAGACAGAGCGCACAGAGCCCTGGGCCCCAAGTCCCTGGATCCAGATAGGCCAAGAGACGTGATCTGTAGGCTCCACAGATATGCGCAGAAAGAGTCGATCCTGCGGGCGGCCTGGGACCATGGAGATGTGGAAAGAGGCGATGCACGGATCCGGATTCTGCCGGATCTATCGAGGGCAACCCTACGGAGAAGAGCCCTGCTGCGCCCCGTCCTGGATGTGGCCAAACAAAAGGACATCACCTACCGCTGGGGATATCCACTATCGGTGACGTTTCGCAGAGACTCTGGATCATTTACCCTCCAGACCATGGCTGACCTCCCTGCCCTGTTTCAATTCCTGGAAGTGCTGCCAATCCCAGTTCCAGATTGGCGCCAGATCCTCCCTCGCCAGATGGGCAGATCGGGACCAGCGGTACAACACGGTCCTCTGCCGCCCCGCCGGCAGAGAGGCAGACGGAGACGCCGATCTGTATCCAGAGGAGAGGCACGTGAGTAGGCCGTGGGCCGCCCTACCCTGACCACCGCTAGCTAAATGGCCTTGATCCCCCTTTGGTGCCTCGCCCGACTGCCCTCCTGTCTTGCCCCGCACCGGGATCTGTAACTATAGTGCAGCGGCTTACTGGATGGCTGCCGTCCCCTGCCTTCACCACGGGCCCTCCCGAGACACTTTGCATGGAGGGGAGAGAGAGGGGTAGACTGACTTGGATTTGGACGTCTGCCCCCGCCCCTGAGGTGTGTTATTTCCCCCCCGGGTGGCTGTAGTTCCACCACATCCACATAGTAGAGACGTATCAGGCAATGCCGTTTCACTCTGGTGGCATGGGTCCTGCCTGGTGGGGGTAGGATGGCTTCGGGGGGGGGGGTGATCCGGGTTGGGGGGGGAGGGGATATGTCTTGGGTCCCTGTCCTGCTGCACTGCCCAGGGGGAGGGGGATGGCTACTGGGGGTAACCCCGATGGAGGTCGCTTGTTGTACAACCCGGCAGACTGGTGCTCCCACTCTTGCACTAACAGAGGAAACACAATGTAAACTCATTCAGGTTCTATGCACCGGACGGTTGCTGTGCCTCTTGGGGACAGGCATTTTGTTGGGAGGGGGTCGGACGGAGGGGAGGTCAATCTGCAGTAGGTCGGGGAGGTGCTTGGGGCTTATGCCCCAAGCTGTGTTGCACTGTCTGTAATGTTGTTGATCTGTTTTGCATTTTTTCTGCTCTATATGTTTTACGTGATGCATTATGTATTGCCTGTGTAGCTGTACTGGTTTACTAATTATTCTACATTGATAGTTTGCCGAGGGGGGGGGGGGCGGAGAGGGCTGGGGGCTCTCACTCTGGCTCTGTCTGTCCACTTCCCCGTTTAGGACTGTGCTCCAATCCCGGGACTGTCCCGGGGAGCACCCGAGCCTTTAGGGCTAATTTAGTTTCTCTACAGCAGCGGCACCTTCTAGTGCCAGCCTCCTAACTTTGTTTCTTCGTTTCATAGGGAGTACTCTTCCTTTCTTTTCTCTATCTGTACTGCTACCCTCTCAGCTCGTTTCCACTTTCTGGTCCTACTTCAACCTCCCACCCACTCCCCCTACCCCCCCTCCCTCCCTTACCCGCAATACCCTCCCTGATCCTATCCCTATTTAAATATGGGGGACATCCATTTTGTGTATTAATGCTAAGGGGCTTAATACCCCGGAAAAGAGACGGATGTTGCTACAGGACATGTGGCGCGTGAGGGCGGATATAGTTTTTGTACAGGAGACACACTTCCGGGAGGACAACATCCCAATACTTAAAAATAGACACTTCCCCATGGTCTACCACTCTAAGTACACAGGGGCTAAATCCAGAGGGGTGTCCATTCTTATCTCGGCCAAGGTCCCATGGAAACTTATAGACTCACTGACTGACGCGGAGGGCCGCTACCTATACTTGAAGGGTATATTAGGGGACAGGATAATTACTCTGGCCAATCTCTATGCCCCGAATGAACGCCAGGATGCGTTCATCAGGAGACGCATGGAACACCTCCTGCGCTTCACTGAGGGACAACTGATAGTGGGGGGAGACCTGAATATGCCACTGATCCCGTCTGAAGACACTTCCTCTGGGATATCCTCCACCACCCGAGACATACGTAAGCGCATTGGTAATGCGCTACACTCTGCCCAACTGATTGACGCCTGGCGCCTTATGCACCCGGGTGTACGGGATTTCACCTTCTCACAACCCCACCAGTCCTACTCGCGTATCGACTACTTTCTGATACCCCATGGACAGCTACACGCGATTCGGGAGACTTACATCGGATCCATCACATGGTCGGATCATGCGCCGGTCGGGCTTCGGTACTCGCTATCCGCCACAACGACGGGGCAACGTTCTCCGTGGAGACTGAATGAGAGCCTCCTCCAGGACCCGGTGGTCCTGGCTGACTTAGTCAGGGAATTGGGATTTTATTTTTCCACAAACAAAACGACCGACAGTGACCCTGGGGTGGTGTGGGAGGCCCACAAAGCTGTAATTCGGGGGTCCTTGATAGGGCACGGCTCCAGACTCAAACGCGAGCGGACGGCGCAACTTGACTTGCTCCTCACCAGGCTGAAAGCCCTGGAGGTGGCCCATAAGGCCTCTCCATCCAAACAATTAGGTCTAGACCTAGATACAGTCAGATCGCAGATAAAAGATCTTCTTCAATTTAAAGCCAAGGCGGCGATACAGATATGCCGCAGGAAATCATGAGTCGGGCAACAAATGTGGGAGACTCCTGGCCGAACGCTGCAGACTCAGCGTTCGGCTGCCTACATACCACACATTCAGACCACTACTGGGCAGAAGGCTAGCCTTCCCCAACTTATTACGCGAGAGTTTGGGGCCTTTTACCGCTTCCCTTTACAACATACCTGACACAAGACCTATACTGGAGTCCACACGGGAATATTTGGACCGGTCCCTCATGCCCTCACTTACGGTAGAGACGCGGTCTGTACTGGAGGAACCCATTACGCTGACTGAAATCCAGGTGGCACTTAATACCAAACCGGGCAAGGCCCCCGGCCCGGACGGTCTGACCACAGCCTACTACAGGGCCCTCCTGCCCTCCTTGGGCCAGCATATGGCAGATCTCTTCAATGACGTTGGATCAGGGAAGCGTTTCCACGACTCCACGCTTTTGGCCCAGATCTCGGTGATACCAAAGGAGGGAAAGGATCCGGGGCTATGTGGAAGTTACCGCCCGATATCCCTGCTGAATGCAGATCTCAAGATCTTTACTAAGATCTTGGCCACTAGACTGCAAACATACCTCCCTGACATGATACATCTAGACCAAGTGGGGTTTGTTCCGTTTAGAGAGGCCAGGGATAATACCATTAAAGTCCTTAACTTGTTACATATTGCAATTCAAAGCAAGACGCCTTGCATATTCCTCGGTACCAACGCCGAAAAGGCATTCGACCGGGTTCACTGGGGATTCCTGTTCGTGACATTGAGACACATAGGGCTGGGGGAGACGATGCTGAACTGGGTGACTGCTGTCTATACGGCACCGACGGCCAGGGTGAGGGTGAACGGGGTCTTGTCAGAGGCGTTCCCCATTCGGAATGGGACCAGACAGGGCTGCCCATTGTCCCCTCTGTTGTTCGCCCTGACGCTGGAGCCCTTTCTCTGTCACGTACGCCGGAACCCGGATATCATGGGAGTGGAAAAGAATGGGACACAGTATAAGGTGTCGGCATACGCCGATGATCTTCTGTTCTCCCTCACAAACCCCACGGTATCCCTCCCGAACCTTTTGAGAGAGTTTGAGGTTTTCGGCTCCCTCTCCAATCTTAAGATTAACTTCACCAAATCGGAGGCGATGGGCGTGGGGATAGCGGCGGCCCAACTTAAACAACTTAAAGACGGATTTAGGTTAAAGTGGACAGACGTGGCATTGAGATATCTGGGGACATTCATACCCATGACATTAACCAAACTATTTGCATTAAATTTCCCCCCTTTACTAAAATAAAAAAATAAATAAAAACAGCCAGGGCATGTATCTGTCCCTTGCTCTTACCTCCTGTGGCATCCTTGATGATGTCATCCAAAGAGGCCCCAAAAAGTCTGTCACCCTTAAAGGGCAGATCCAATAGGGCCTTCTTGGAGGCCTGGTCCGCAGACCAGCCTTTTAGCCAGATCAGGCAGCATATTGCTACTGTATAAACCGAAGCTTTTGACAGTAGGGGAATAGTATCCATGTCTGACTCGCAGACAAACTTAAGGCCCTGGACCAACTGGTCGGCCAAAGTTATATCATTAGGAGGAGCATCTCGCCTCCTTTAAGCCCTGGAGTAGCAATTTTGCCCATTCAGAAAGTGTCTGAGACACTAGGGCCCCCGCCAATGCCGGGTGCACCGCTGAGCCTACCACAGAGTATATAGGTAGCAAGCGAGTGCTTCAGCTTTCTTATCCACAGGGTAATTGAAAACAGGAGCCCCTTCTACTGGGATTGTGGTAGCTCTGTTAAGTCTGGACACCGGAGGGTCCACTATAGGGGGAGAGGTCCATTTCTTTAGGAAAAAAAAAAAAAAAAAACACACACCTCTCCTCAAAGGGGTACCGTACCGCAAAATTCTTTGGGGATGTAAAAACCCTTAGCAGGTTTTCCCACTCCTTGTATAAGAGCTTATCAAAATAAGACACACAAGGAAACACCCTAGCAGTGCGGGCAGGTTTACGGAACCCAAAGGGGACCGGAGTCTCTGCTGCCTCTGCAGCATTTTCTAATTTTAGCGTATCCCGCACTGCAGTAATAAGGTCAGATACCAAAGCCTTTTCGCATACTGACCTGGACTTGGAGTCATCCTCACTGTCCGATCGGTCGTGGTCTGCAGTCTCTGATGCATCAGGATCCGGGTCATGAGCAATAGCTGGACCTGGTTCTGCATCAGAATTATCCCCAGAAGATTGCGGGGGACGGGGGCGTTCACTAGCCCTCGTATTCCCGTGTGCTGCTTCCACCCGGGTAGCAAAAGCCTCTAGGATTGCTGACATAGCGCCCATACATGCATCAGGGGCACCAGCTGCCAAATCAGGTGTTTCAGGGGAAAACACATCTGGCTCAGATGCCATGCTGACCACGTACAGACACCCACAGGGCTCCAGGCAAGATAATTGGCCACCCTCCTAGCTGATCAGAGATGCTGGGTCTCCCAGAGGACTCACCACCCTTGGATCGGTACCGCTTTGCTGCTGTGTGCTGCGCCTGTGATGCCATCCCACCGCTGCTGAGTCAGTGTGATAGTTTATCAGCGTTTCCTGTGTTTATTTTTGTGCCAGTGTGTGCACCCTAGAGGCCGGAAACTATCGCAAAATGGCCGCCAAGCGGCTGTATGGAACACTGTGGGCTCTAAGAAAATGGCCGCCGAGCCGAATTTAGAGGCAAAAGCGGCCGTGGACCACAAAAAGATGGCCGGCGAGCGGCGGTATTATACATACAGCATGAATCCTAGGAAACATGTCCGAACAGTAGATAGAGGCGAAAGCGGGTGTGACCACAAGAAAAATGGCGCCGAGCGGTGATATATACATATAGGCGGGAAACAACAAGAAAATGGCCGCCGGACACTAGAGGCCGACACAGGCATGGACCACCGCAAAATGGCCGCCGACAGCATGGAGGGGGAAGAAGCACACAGGTAAGCAGAAAAAAATGCATTTATTTTTAAATGACAGCTACAAGCCAGCCCTGCACCAGATGGAACCCCTTAGGTGACCCACAGCACCCAGCAACCTTCGCTCAAAGCCCAGGGAGGAGGGAAGGCAGGGAGAGGGGAAAGAAAGGGGCCACAACCACTTACTTGGTCTCTCCAGGAATGTCCAGCCAAGTCACCCTGCCAAAGCAGGGGAGCTACTTACCCTTCCTGCATGTATCCTGCTGGAAGACATTCCACAACAGATCATCATCCACGCACGGAAGGTGGCTGTCGGCCAGGCATGCTGTGATTGGACCCTAGGGAACGAACATCTGCATGCCCTGGAGCGCAAGCTCACCGGAGAGGCTACTGTGACTCGGCCGTAAGGTCAGCCGAAGCTGAGCGGCCCAATGCAGGCCCTGGAGCGGCCACCCGTAGAGCGACGGCATAAAAATTGTAAACAAACTTGACTACAAAGATGACACAGCAATGCCTGGATGGCAAAGAAATAGAGTATCAGAAATCAAGTTTTTATATGTGCTGTAGTGGAACACAAATTAAACTTTAGTGACAAATCTTCAATAGGTCCAAAACAAACAGATAAACTGTTCCCCCTTCAGAGACCCCATATACCAAGTGATGCTAGTCCACCGCTTCTCAGTAAAGGATCATGGAAACGGCAAAAGTAAAAAAGCATGGTCGGGCCAGGAACTGATAATGACGCTGCTCTACCGCAAAGCGTAGAAGCTTTTGATGGGCAGGAAAAATAGGAACATGTAGATAAGCGTCCCTGATGTCGATGGATGCCAACCATTCTCCCCCCCTGCAGGGTGGAGGCTGACCGAATAGACTCCATACGGAATGATCGGACGTTTAGGAATTTGTTTAGACCCTTGGGATCCAGTATGGGTCTTACAACCCCGTTGGGTTTTGAGATTGTAAAGAGGTTTGAGTAAAAACCCAAACCATGTTCTTTTACCGGTACCTCCACAATTACCCCTTGGGACAACAATCGGTCCAACGCCAGAAAGAGAGACTTCCTTTTTAAATCGGATCTCTCGAGACGTTTGATGTTAAAAACCGAGGTGGAGGAAATTTTCGTAAATCCAATTTGTATCCCAGGGACACCGTGGAGTGAGACCACCTGTCCCGGATCGTCTCTCGCCAAGCCCCTGCGAACAACTGAAGCCTTCCCCCCACCCGCTTGAGTGGGGGTGACCCTTCATAGTGCCGACTTGGGGGCTGGTTTAGTACCCCTTCAGTTCCAGGGTTTTTTATGACCCTGTGGCTTTCCCTGAGCCCTTCCTCCATGATCTGATTGGGGAGGCCGTCGGAACTGCTTAGAGGCAGAAGTTCCTGGGACTGGCGATGTAGGTCTTTTGAAATTAGGACCCCTGAACAACTTGACTGCTAAAAGGGTACTCTTCCCACTGGAGATCTTCTGGATATACTTATCCAAGTCTTCCCCAAATAACCGCTCCCCATGGAATGGAAACCCAGCCAGGAGCTTTTTACAAGGCATCTCGGCTGACCAGTTCTTTAGCCATAGAAGTCTATGCATGTGCAACAACAGCGTAAGGTGGGAGGCCTGATGAATTAAATCTTTAATGGCGTCAGCCGCAAAACAACGCTCTAGGCAGGTCGGCCAAATCATGAGCCTGCTGAGCTGGTATGTCCTTCAAAACAAAATTTAATTTGGTCTTTTAGAGCTTGACAGATGCCAATAGCTGCTACTGCAGGCTGAGTGACAGCACCGGCTGTAGAAAAGGCAGTTTTCAACAAGGTTTCCAAATTTTTATCTGTTGGATACTTAAACATCTGTACATTGTCCACCGGACATGTCAGGAATATGTTCACACAGGAGATGGCAGCGTCCACTGTAGGAAGACTCAATTTTTTGGTGAACTTTTCCTCCATAGGATACACAACCGAAAATTTCTTGGGAGGAAGAAAAAGCTCATCGGGATGTTCCCAATCCTGATAAAGGAGTCCCTCTGATAACTGATGAACCCGGGAACGAACAATTAGTCTGCAGGGCTTTCAAAGACCCCAATGAAGAAACCGATTTAGCTGCTGGTTCTGAAAGGGGCAACTTAAAAGCTGACCGAACCAGGTCTGTAAGGGACTGAACTAGCAATTTTTCAGCCTGTGAAGCTGAAAATGGTTCTTCTAAAGTAGACTCCTGAGGCAGAATCATCCTCAGCCTGATCCCCTGCAGGCAAGTCAACTTCATCCTGGGACACTTGCTCTGCTGTTGGAACTTCTAACGGGTGTGATGGAGATCTGACGCGCTTCTTCCCCGGCAGGGAGGAAGCGATTGATGCTGCCAATCTTTGCTCTAATCCTCCCAGAGCTGGGGCAAAAGCCTCTTTCACATATACAGGTGGGCTGAGGGCCGCTGCAGCACCCAACACTCCTGATGGCTCCCTTCGGGTAACTACCTCTGATCACCGCCTGTTGTATGCCAATCACATTCAATAGTATACTTATACCGTCAGCAATATCAAACCCACGCTCCTGTGTCCGTCCTATTGCCAGTGTGTCTCACAGAGACTCTTCTTAAGGCAGAGGACACCCAGCACATGCGCAGAACCGAGCCGGGGAACACTGAGCGTCATGACGCCAAGCCCCGCCCCCTCCGTCACTCGTTCCCCATATATCGGTCACTTCGCGCGCACGAACACGTGTGCGGCAGCGCGGCCGGAACCCTCTAGGAAAGGAGGGAGGCTGTGACTCCAAGCCCACCATAGCTGAGCGGCGTCAGACAAGCAGGTATGACATGGTACACTAACAGATGGTTTTACCCCCAAAGCTGTACCTATAAAAAGGAAGCTCCTCCACCTGTGCGGCATTACACTAGTAACAAGGTATAGCCACAGTTTAGACATTTCTTAGAGGTCTCGTCCACCCTCTTTTGGCCCAAAAAAGGTACTACCACAATGTCCAAAATATAGAAACCACATGAATTCATTTCAGGTTTAGCAGGATTAGGCACTAGAAAACAGCCAGGAAGATAATACCAAAATAGGTCATTCACAGGCAAGAACACATTAGTTTGAAGGTTCCTTGATTAACCAAGTTCATCAGGGACCTTCACTTACCTTTCCCTGCCGCAGGACACTGTCAGGAACAGATAGCCCAAACTCCACCCCTCTCGGCGGGCAATGTCAGCCGACCTTCAGGGACCGGGGTCCTACTGAAAGGAACACCACTCCCCTGGACCTTTATAGCACCCTGTCAGAAACTCTTGGTATTGGGTCTGACCAGAGTACTGGAACGCACGATCCAGCACTCCCAAGAGAGGCATTACAGGCAAAACCTTGTTCTTAAAGCAGAGGTCCACCCGCGATTTTTTTTTTTTAAAGTCAGCAGCTACTAACAGTGTAGCTGCTGACTTTTAATAAAGGACACTTACCTGTCCTAATCGCCCGCGATGTCAGTCCCCCGACAGCGATCGGATCGCTGCTGGCAGGTCCCGGCTCCTCCATCCTGACCAAGGGAAACAGGCAGTAAAGCCTTACGGCTTCACTGCCCGTTTCCTACTGCGCATGCGCCACTCGCACGGCGCATTGTTAATGGACGGCTTGCCTCCTGGGATACACACAGTTCCCAGAAGGCAGCACGCCCCATTCACAAGAAGAGGAAGGACATCCACCGCGGATAAGAGGCACAGAGGCAGATTAGGGGGACTTCCGCATAGCAACAGCTATTTCGGGTATTAAAAAAAAAAAAAAATTCTTCTATTAATTTTTTCATTTTTTTTATAGGATTAATGTAAAAAAATTTTCTGAGTGAACCTCCACTTTAACCGAGGCCCGGGTACCGTCCATTTTGGCTTTAAAGCACTTTGGACGGATGCGTAATAGCTTGCTTAGGCCCCAAAGAACCATACACAAAGCCAACTTAAATACGTGTTCAACCGTGACCAACACCTTAGCCACTGGCAAAAAACTGAGGTACTCCCAATATGGGAGGGGTTATATAGGGGAGGGGACTTCCTGTCTTGGGTGTGCCAGTGTCCATCACCTGAAGGTAAGCTCTATAACCCACATAGTAATTACTGTGCAGCTCTGTGTCCCGTGATGTACGAGAAAGAAATATATATAATTCAGACCAAATTACCGATTTCACTCAGTTAAGGCTAGTGGACGCCAATCTCACCTGATAAAGCTCATTGCCAATTCCCAGGTCTCCAAGGGGACTTCTAGGAGCTTTCAGAATCTACAAGAAACAAAAACATATAAAAAAAACAAATCGCGCACGAAGTGCAGTATACACATCCTCATTCACAAAAGTGCTGAGGTCTGTAGATTGTAAATTAAAACATTTATGCAGCTTGAGCCGCCAACTGCGGGTGAGCAGCCCCAGATGTTGACAGCTACATGTCCCAATTTAACGTGTGTGGTTGTGAATTCACAGTTTGCACCTGTATGCCAGTCAAATTAGGATGAGCGGCCATGTCTGCGCAGCCACAGCATCCACAGACTTAGTAGGGCTTCCTGCACGTAGCACCTGGTGGCTCAAGCTGCATAACCAAAATGGCTTATTCAGCTGGTCCAGATGGCATCTACCCACAGATCTGAAAATTGGAGCGCTGTCATTTTAAAGCCATAGTTGAATTTTTAGTGACTCTTTAATGACGGGAATAGTACCACTGGATTGGCACAAGGCCAAAGTGATGTCTATATTTAAAAAGGGATCAAAGTCTTTACCAACTTACTATAGACCTGTTAGTTTAACTTCTATAGTCAGGAAGATACTGGAGAGTTGATTAAAAAAAAAAAAAAAAAAAAAAAAGACATCGATGAGTTCTTGCTGGAAAAAATAGGATTTTTGTACTCACCGTAAAATCCTTCTCTGAAGTCCATGGACAGACACAGTTTCCTTAATTGTTGACATTAGGGTTATGTTCCGTCTATTAGGAGAGAACTAGGCAGACATGTTAGATATTTAAAAACGTGCAACTATAGCAAAGCTGAACAGCCCCGTCCAGGGGGCGGTCCCTCTGATCATAACCCCCCCGACCCTGCACTCAGCAGCTCAGATCGTCAAAAAGCAGTACAAAACATAAAAAAGGAGGGGTGGGTGCTGTGTCCATCCATGGACTTCAGAGAAAAGGATTTTACGGCGAGTACAAAAATCCTATTTTCTCTTTCGTCCATGGACGGACACTGCTTCCTTAATTCTTGACATTAGGGCCGTCCCCAAGCAGTGTATAAAAAAAATGAGTGGTGGGAACAGCACTCAAACTTCACCCCAAAACAAACAGAGCTCCTCAACGGAGGAGTTGCAACCTTAAACAGCCGCCTGCAAAACCTTGCGGCCGAAGCAAGCATCCGCAGATGCATGCACGTCAACCTTGTAAAACTTAGTGAAAGAGTGAACGGACGACCAGGTCGCCGCCTTACACACCTGGGAGACAGACGCTTGATGTCGGAATGCCCAAGAGGCACCAATTTCCCCGGTCGAATGCGCCGTGACAGGAAAGGGAGGCGCCCGCCCTTTTAGGGCATAAGCCTGAATCACGATCTGTCTGATCCACCGAGAAATGGTGGCCGACGAGACCGCCAGGCTTGTTTGGACCAGTCACCGACACAGTGAGTCTGACCTCCGAAATGGAGCCGTAGCAGATATACAACCGCACAGCACGTACCACACCCAAGTGATGTAACGCAACCTCTTTGGGATGCGATGGCCGGGGACACAAGGATGGAAGTACAATGTCCTCATTTAGATCAAAAGCCGAAACCACCTTCGGAAGAAACGAAAGCTGCGGGAGTAGCACCGCTTTATCCTTATGGAGGATCAAGTAGGGGGACTTGCAAGACAAAGCCGCCAACTCAGAAACCCTCCTGACAGATGTAATAGCCACCAGAAAGGCAACTTTCTGAGAGTGTCAAAAGAGGAATCTCTGATGTTCTCAAAGGGAGGTTTCTGAAGTACCGAGAGCACCAGATTCAAATCCCCCGAAGGTAGTGGTGGTCGAACTGGAGGAGCTACGTTTGGACCCCTTGCACAAACGTATTCTCCAGTGAATGAGCCGCCAAGGGTCATTGAAAGAAGATAGCCAGGGGCGCTCGTGAGCAGCGAACGGTGATGGTCGCATCCTAACCTCGCTCCTCACTGCCTGAACACATCGGCCTCTCAGCAAGCAAGAGGGTATCCCCGTCCCCCGCCACCACCCGCCGACTCCCGTAGCGGCCGAGCATTCAGGGGAGTGCAGAGCAATGCTCACGCGAGCATCCAGCTCGAGAACCGCACGCTGCCTGGGGCCTCCCCGCCGGACGCCATGTTTGAAGCCTCGGCCTCGAGCCCGGACCCCTTCTCCCAGCTAGCAGCTGAAGATCTGCAGCAGTCTCCTGCAATGAGCGAGGACCCGACAGCGGCTCCGCTCCAACAACCATCACTGTGGGATGCTGATCTCCTCTCCCGCTTCAAAATCATGCTACAGGCAGAGCTCTCGGTAGCAACCACTAAGCTAGCACCCCATCTGACAAAGGGAATTGGGGAGCTCGGCTCCCGCACCAATGACCTGGAGGATAAGATGGATGCCGCTGCTACTGTCCTGGAGAACCACGAACAGGACATCTCTGATATCAAAAAAAGAGCTGGATGGGGCCCTATTGTGCCTGGAGGATTTTGAGAACAAGGCTTGCAGGGGTAATCTGCGCTTGCGGGGCATCCCTGAAATCGGTCGTGGACCTCACTTCCACTGCCACGGCTCTGTTCCAGGAAACTTGCCCCTGTCCCCATTGACAGGCTGGAATTCGACCGCATCCACCGGGCTCTCGGCCCCAATCAATCGGAGGGACCCCCCCGCGACATCATCATCAAGTTTACCCATTACCGCACCAAAGAAACCCTCCTGCGTGCGGCTCGGGACAAACCCAACCTTGCGTTTCAAGGGTACCGCTACCAAGTCTTTGCAGACCTTTCTCAGACCACGATTATGAAGAGGAGACAGATGAAGCCTTACACCTCAGCTCTGCAGTCGCATCAGATTCGGTACCGCTGGGGCTTCCCCTTTAAGCTTTCTTTCTCATACAATGGTTGTAGCCACATACTGACCTCGCCAGATGAAGCACAGTCCGTCCTGGACTCGTTCCAGCTGCTACCACCTGGTAAAACCGCCCGGAGCCCAGCCGGATCTGCTTCCTCTCAACCTTTCATCAACCTCCCGGGTCGCACGTGGGAAAAGGTCAAGGGGCAAAGGCGCCCCCCCCCTCCCACTCCATCCGTAGTTGACTCAACGTTCTGATCCAGGTTGACCTCTGAAACCGCAAATTCTGTCCGTTTTCCTTTGGTCCCCCAGACCCTTCCATATTTTACCCGTCATCCCCCGTAAGTGATGGTTGGACTGGACCCCTTCCTTTCTGCACTCTCCTCCCACTGCATACGGTAATAGCATTTGACCGTTCTCTATTTTCGCATGCCCACTGCTTGTCGTACTTTAGGCTTCCACCACCAGCCTGCCTGGACCCTACCTGCAGACTTTCAGACTTTTACGTCTGCCACCTCCCTCCACCCATGTTTATGATCGTCCTCAATTCCCCCTATCCACTCACCTTTTGAAGCGTCAAACATGCTGAATGACTACCTCTGAGCCCTTTTACTCATTTTTATATCCTGTTGGCTTCAACCGTGCTGCTTCAGGATTTCCGAACTTATCAGTCTACTCCTGGATGTGCAGCACCTGACTGTTTCGGGTTTTTTTGGGGGTTTTTTAGCCACTCACCACCCAATTTATTCCCTCAGGTTCTCCACTCCGGACTTCCATGTTCTGTTTACACTGCCGATTCCTTATGTTGAGACTTTGCATCCAGAACCCCTCCGTTTGGTTTAAATCATGGGGTTTCCCCCCCCCCGTCAATTTGGTCATATGGTCCTGAGGGCGCTTGGTATACAAGAGCTCGCCATACCCACTCCCCCCCCCCCCCCCCGACTCCCTCTCCCCCGCCTTTCCTGAACCTTACTCTCCCTCCCTTACCTTTTTAAACGTTTTTGACCGGGCCTCAACTTGGTGATGTTTCTGTCACTTTATTGGGATTCTCCCGGGGCCTTCTCCTCGTTTGTTGTAGCAGTTGGTGGCTGGCTCCGGGAGACTTCTAGACGGACCTCATGATTGCCCCCCTTAGCCATGTGGCTGGGGGTTAGCCCGACTGTATGATGTACATTCCAAGAGTTGTTTGCCAGTTCTGTTTGAGGTCTTCATATAGTATTGTACTATGTGTTTTGTTATGCTTAAAAGTGCTGTAAATAATTTTCAGGTTAATGTTCATTGCCCAAACTCCTTTTTCAGTCTGCTCGGACTCCCCGGAGGCCCGCTTCCTGATGGCGCTGAAGCCTGGTGGCTGGCCTCCGGGGATCCCTTGACGGACTTTGTCTGGTCCCTCGGCTGGCTGGCTGGGGACCAGCCTAACTGCATGATCCGAACCTCAGAGGTTGTTTAAAGGGGTTGTAAAGGTTTTTTTTTTTTTTTTTTTCTAAATAGGTTCCTTTAAGCTAATGCATTGTTGGTTCACTTACCTTTTCCTTAGATTTCCCTTCTAAATATTTTTTTTCTTTGTTTTCTTTGTGTGAATTTCTCACTTCCTGTTCCTCCTCAGTAAGCTGTTCAGTAAGCTGTTCTGGCTGACTCCACACCACTCGGATGGTGTGACGTTCAGTGACGAGAAACAGGAAGTGAGAAATTCAGACAAAGAAAAAAAAACATTTAGAAGGTAAGTGAACCAACAATGCACTAGCTTAAAGGAACCTATTTAGAAAATAAAAAACAAACCTTTACAACCCCTTTAATACATTTGTGTTTTGTACTGTTAGACAATTTTGTGTTAAGAGCTCAAATAGCAATTTCTCACTAACTCATTCTCAGGTTGACCGATAGCGCCCGTTTAGTGGGCTTTCACCCCTTCAGTTTGGTCCCCCCCTTTTCTTGTATTTTGAGCTACCATGACTTAGAATGGCCATGTGCTTGGCGGTCGAACCCCCCGCCTTGCACGTCTTACTGAAGATGTGGCCCACGCTTAGCGTGGCGTACTTAGTACGTTTACATTGTTTGTTTTATTTGTTTTTTTTTTTTTTTTTTTTTTTTTGTCCTTCCCCCACCCCGCCTCTTGTCTCCCTTGTCTTTTTCTTCTCTTGTCCCCTCAGGCTGGAAATACACAAGTCATTGTCCAGGGTCCCTACTGAACTTGTCTATCGCTGTTGGACTCCATCATGTGAGCTAACTCATCTCCTCGCTATGACCCACTCACCGTTGAAATTTTACTCCCATAATATTCATGGTTTTAATTCACCAATAAAATGGTCCAAGGTGTTTCATCACCTAAAATCTAGCTGCATTGATGTAGTGTGCTTGCAAGAGACCAGGTTTTCCTCCTCTTCTGCTCCGAAATTTATTTCCTCTCACTTCCCTACTTTTTATTTGGCTTCCGCCCCTGAGAAGCAGAGGGGGGTCCTAATTGCCTTTAGACGCAACCTCCTATTCTCATGCTCCAAGGAAATTGCAGACCCAACCGGTAAATACTTGTTACTCCAGGGCACTTTAAATGGCCAGAATGTAACCCTGGTTGGGTACTATGCCCCCAACCGCTTCCAGCACAAGTTTTTCTCTCACCTTCTTAAAGTCGTTTCTCAACATAGTTCCGGAACCCTTATCCTAATGGGCAACTCAAATGTAGCTCTGGACTTCTCGATAGACAGGAAATACGCATCGGGATCCTCCCCCTCCCATGACCTGGTCGTGGAGGAACAGATGAGATCCCTAATACAATCCCACGGCTTGGTGGATGCCTGGCGGGAGCTCCATCCTCGCGACTGCAACTTCACGTACTACTCCAGCCCACGATAGCTTCTGTAGGATCGACCACGTTTTCATTCCTCTGCGCTTCATCTCCAATATCCATAAGATTACGATCCCCCCCTCTGCGTGGTCGGATCACGACCGCATAGTTTTTCTGCTCACCCTCTCAGGTCTGACCCGCCCTACCTTTCAGTGGCAATTAAACGACTCACTCCTTATATCTCAAGACGCCCTCCTTGAGATTAATACACAACTCCAAACTTTCAAGGAAAATGTAGGCTCAGTGTCTTCGTCTATCTCTCTCTGGGAAGCCCATAAGGCTACCATGAGGGGCCACTGTATACAGCTAGCATCCCTCAGAAACCGCCACAGAGAAAAGCGTATCCAGGAACTTACAGGTCTTCTGGCCTCCACTGATGCAGAGTGGAAATCCCATCCCTCGCCAGCAAATAAGAGGGCTAGAGACACTACTGCTGAACTAGACTTGTTGGCCTCCGACCGAGCCGAGAAGGCTCTACGGTGGACTAAACAAATATTATTCCTGCGCAAATAAACCGGGCTCAATGCTTGCCAAGAAACTTAATGCCACATCTCGTGGCCATAAACCCATCCGCCTTCGTTCCGCCAACGGGGACCTCACCTCGGATCCGAACAAGGTCTCGGCGGCTCTGGCAGACTTTCTAGCCTCGCTTTACAGCCAACCTTCCCCCCTTCCCTCTTAATCTCGCGGAGGATTTCTTCCACGATCTTCATCTTCCTCCCCTCTCCTCAACAGCTTGTGCATCTTTTAATGCTGATATTACCGAATTGGAGGTAGCTCAGGCCATTAAGGGCATTCGTGTTTCGAAGGCCCCAGGACCAGATGGCTTCACCGAACTTTACTACCGCCAGTTTTCTCTCCTCTTGCTCCCCCACCTGACGGCCTACTTTAATTGCATGAAACAGGGTGCGCTGCCCTCCCCAGACTCATTATGTGCTCACATCTCCATGATTCCCAAGACCACAGAGGCGGCCTATGAACCCCAGGCGTTTCGCCCAATCTCTATTAAATGAAGACGTGAAACTTTTAAGGAAAATCCTGTGCTCCCGCATTAATACTTGCGCTCTTTGGTTCAAAGAGACCAGGTTGGCTTCGTGCCTGGCCGTCAGGCGGGGGACAATGTCCGGAAAGTTGTCCACCTGATGACCCTATTGCAGCAATGCAAAATTCCCGGCTTTCTCCTTTCGCATATACATACACACATATACATATGTACACACACACACACATCCTTCGATACCCTCTCGTGGGACTATCTGCGATACGTACTACAACGTTGGGGTTTTGGAGACTCGATCCTGTCGTGGTTGGTGGCCCTTTACTCATCCCCCCTCTGCCTCAGTCCGCTATGCTGGTTGCCTCTCACCCTCCTTCCCCATCTTCAGGAGAACGAGGCAAGGATGCCCTCTATTCCCGGTCCTTTTTGTTCTTGCCCTTGAACCGCTAGCCATCGCCCTTAGGTCAGACCCTAATATCAAGGGCATCCCCTACGCGGGTGACAACTATAAACTGAACATGTTCGCTGACGATGCCCTCCTGACCCTCACCAACCCTATCGTCACCCTACCAAACCTCCAGGCCCTTCTAACCCGCTTTGCTATTATTTCAGGCCTTCAAATCAACTGCCCTGAAAATTAATCTTCCAAATCCCCAAGTCTTACATCTCCAATCTTCCTTCTCCTACCGTTGGGCAAGCTCCTCACTAGACTATTTAGGCATCAAGTTGACCCCTTATGCTTCTTTTCTCAGCCAACTACTACCCACTTTTGCGCACTATCACTGCTCTCATGGCGTCTTGGCGATTCCCCACTCTATCCTGGATCGGCTGTATTCACGCGGTCAAGATGACCATTCTCCTGAAGATTCTTTATTTTTTTCGGACTCTCCCTGTCCGGGTCCCTGCTTTTTATCTGCGGCTGCTCCAGAACAGACTTCTTGCCTTTATTTGGGCACATAAGCGCCCCAGGGTTTCCCGCTCTACGCCCATAGGTTGCGGGGCGGACTGGGCGTCCCAGACGTTGCAAAATTTTATCAGGCAGCTCAAATTTCCCAACTCTCCATGCAACGTCTGACACCCCCCTGTGGGTTCTGCTGGAGGTTCCCAACTGCGCGCCGGTCCCTATCTCTGCCTTACTGTGGCTACCCCCTAAAATGCGACCTCCTGTCAGCCCCCTCATGATACACAGTCTGAAATTATGGGACTCAATACGGTACTCGGGCAAACTTATGTCCCCATTCCTGCCGTTACTTCCCCTCCTGGATAATCCCATGTTCCCGCCTGGCTCAGAACAACCCCACTCATTTTCGTGGTGGCCTGCTCATGGGTTCTCACTGGTTCGTCACTTTCTTAGTAGCCGCGCCTTCCCCATGTGGTCCTCGATTCAAGAGACCCACGAAGCTCCACCTGCCGAACTCTATTGCTACATTCAGCTGCTTCACTGGATAACCTCCCTTCGGCGCCTTGGCTCCTTTCCGTATCAAATAACTGCCTTTGAGCACACCTGCCAGCATTGCCCAGGTGCTTGCAGCACCATCTCTATGATCTACTCCTTACTAACTTCCGGCAGCTCTTCCACTACCCTTTCCTATGTACTTAAATGGGAACGTGACCTGTCCCCCATAGATCTTGCAGACTGGAGTAAGGCCTGGTCCAGCATAGCAAAATGCTCTTTTAACACTGCCACGTTGGAGGCAGCCTATAAGGTCCTTCTGCGTTGGTACTGGGTCCCAGCCCGTATCGCCAAGTCAAACCCATCATGCAATGACAGGTGCTTTCGGGGTTGTGGTCAACGAGGAGATGAATTGCACACGTGGTGGTCTTGCCCCCGTCTTGTAAGATTTTGGTCAAGGGTCTTTGGCCTGCTATCTTCCGTATTTCATGTTCCCTTCCGTAGGGACCCCAAATTTGCATTACTCCATTGCCCGATCCCAGGCCTTCTCTCACCAGCAGAAACTAGCCACATACTTATTTATCGCTGCCAAACGAACAATAGCGAGGGCTTGGAAAAAACCTTCTGTCTGATTTCCGGAGGTCAAGAATACCTTGACGACCCTTATGATCCATGAAAAAATGTCAAACATCCTCCACAACTCCCATGCAAAATTCCTCAAGGTATGGGCCCCATGGTGGTCCTATACACTCCCTAACCTACACCCGACTAGTCTAGGACTCTAAATTTTATTTGACCCCATCTCCAGCCTGAGGGACCCTCCTTTCTCTTTCCCACTTTTTTCTGGGCTTCTTGCTCGCTGCTCTGTTCTACAACCCCCCGTGGTGTACATGTTTGTGTGTGTGTGTCTTTGTGCCCCCCCCTTTTTTAATTATTTTTTCGTTATTTCTAGGTTTATTCCCCCCCCCCCGTTTTGCGGTCAACTCTGCTTCCCCTCGTCTGCCTTGGCTCCTGGGTCTCAAGGCTCAGGCATAACGCACTGACCCCGGGCCCTGGCTGGTGGGTCGGTGTCAGTTTATAATACGTACCCTTATAGTATATATTTTATCATGTACTTTAACTTGTACTTCTTTATGTTTCATGTCCATATCCCCTGCGTGGGAATTTGTCTGCTTTCCCTTTTTTCATATCTCAATAAAAAAACATTGTACCAGAAAGAAGACAGCCAAGGCCGATACCTGCCCCTTAATGGTGCTTAGGGCAAGATTTTGATCCACTTCACGCTGCAAGAACAGCAGGATCCTGGAAACCGAATATGCCCTTGGATGCCATCCCATCTCCTCACACAGACGTAGGCCCTCCACGTGCGATGATAGATCTTCCGAGAAGACTTCCATGCCCATAGCATGGTGGAAATTACTGAATCCGTCAGGCCTCGCTCCCTTAGAACCTGACTTTTAACAGCCATGACGTTAAAGCCAGCGACTGTAAAGCAGGATGAAGTATAGGACCTTACGACAGAAGGTACTCTCGCATCGGCAGTCGCCAAGGGACATCCGCCACCAGGCACACTAGGACGGCGTACCAGGGACGCCGAGGCCAATCTGGAGCAATTAGAATCTCCGGAATCCCCTCGGTCTCCACTCCGCCCACAGATCTTTTGACCTGGCCACGAACCTCAATACCTTCCGATTAAATCGAGAAACCAGGAAATCCACGTCTGGTGTGCCCCATTTCAGGCAAAGGGGTCGAAACACATCCGGGTATAGCGACCATTCTCCTTGGTCCAGCATCTGGAGACTTGGGTAGTCCGCTTGCCAGTTTTCTACACCCGGAACGCTCCTTTCTGCCCACCGCAGGATGTAAGCGACCTCCGATGCTGCAGCCGAGATTCTCGTTCCTCCTTGATGGTTGACATACATCAACGCCGTGGCGTTGTCCAACTGGATCCTGACTGAACGCCCCTGTAGTCTCTGTGACCATGTGGAGAGGCACTGCCTGATCGCCCAAAGTTCCAGCACATTGCATCGGCAGGCAGGATTCTTCCTGCGTCCAGCGACCTTGTTTCGCTGGACACCCCAAACTCCCCCCCAACCAGTCAGGATGGCGTCCGTCGTGATCACCGCCCAGTGAAAGGGAAGGAAGGAACGACGTTCCAGACCGAAGGGCTGGAGATCTCAGCCACCAAACCAGGGAAGTCCTGACTAGTTGGCTCACCCAAAATTTGACAATCCAGGGACAACAGAGACTTGTCCCACTTGGACAGGATCTCCTACTGCAAGACTCAAGTGTTGAATTGAGCATACGGTACTGCCTCGAAGGAGGCTACCATGGAGACCCAGGACTCGCATGCAAAAGTGCAGCGACGACCACCTGCAGGATGCCAACAGCTTCATCGCCACCTGAAGAGTCTGCAATTTTTCCAAAGGGAGAAAAACTCTTGCCTCTGATGAGTCCAGAATAAAGCCCAGGTATTCCAGGCGCTGAGTCGGCACCAACACCGACTTCTGGAGGTTCAATACCCAACCAAATTCTTGAAGGGTCTGACTGGCAATCGCCACATCCTCCTCTAAGTCTGAGTCTGAAGCAGCTCTCAGGAGGTCCTCCAGATAGTCCACGATAGCGATTCCTTGCTGTCTCAGCAAGGCCAGAATCGGGGCGAGCACCTTGGTGCCGATGCTAGGCCAATAGTGATTGACCCCGACTGCAAAGCACAGAAATCTGATTGCATCCTAAACCTTCGTACTTTTAAAGGAGTTGAGGGCCTTAAGGACCCAGTCCTTTTTTGGGACTACAAACAGATTGGAGTAGAATCCCTGAAATCTTTCCGGCAGCAGCACAGGTACCATTGCCCCTCGCCTCAGCAGGTCCTGCACTGCCTTAAACAGGGCGTTCGACGAGCCGGAAGATGAAGGTTTGAGTGAAAAAAAATCTGTTAGGTGGACAAGAAAAATGTTATCTTGTACCCTGATGAAACTACTTCGCAAACTCACTGGTCAGAAAGCAGGGAGGTCCATCGAGCTGCAAACTCGCAAAGGCGACTGCCCACCCGAGAGTCGGGCAGGGGAAACCCTTCATGCAGTAGCAGATTTGTTCAGACTTGTTTGGCTTGCGAACCCAGGGACGCTTTTGTCCCTCAGCTGGCCCCTTGTCGGCCTGGGAACGCTTGCCTGCAGGCCCAGACTGACGGGAAAAAAAACAACAACACTTCTGAACAGAAAAGGAGGGCCCTGGCCTACGGTGTGGCTCCCTTTTCTGGATTGTGAAAGCAGCGTGCTCTTACCCACCAGGGACATTCTTAATAATGTCGTCCAGCGAGGCTCCAACTAGCCTCTCTCCCTGGAAGGGGCAAATCCGCCAGAGCCTTCTTGGAAGTCTGGTCCGCGGACCAGCATTTTAGCCAAATCAGGCGATGCAGTACCACAGCAGATACTGAGGCTCTGGAAATTAGGGGAGCTGTATCCAGGACTGCATCGCAGACATATTTAAAGGCCATTCACCAACTGGTCGGCCAGTTCTACCCAGACCGAGGAAGTCCGTTGCTTCTCCAACTCCCAGTGCAACAATTTTGCTCATTTAGTAAGTGTGACACCAGGGCTGTAGCCAATACTGGCCGTAATGCTGAGCATGGACCGGGCCACCGCTTCGGACCTCCTATCTGCAGGATCCTTAAATGCAGGAGACCCCTCTACCGGAATCGTGGTTACCTTGTTTAACCTGGATACCGGGGGGTCCACAACCGGGGGAGACAACCTTTTGAGGAGAGCCTTCGGAAAAAATGGGCAACGGACCGCCATGCGTTTTGGGCCTGAAAAGGTCCTCTGCCGTCATTCCCATTCTTAGTCTATAAACTTGTCAAAATAAGTTACATAAGGAAACACCTTAGTGCCGGACGGCTTGTGGGACCCAAAAGGGACCGACACCTCAGTAGATGCCCCAGACGCATCGTCCAGCTTGAGGGTTTCCCGCACTGCGGCGATAAGTGCTCCAACAAGCGCCTTCTCCTGCGCTGACCCGGACCCAGAGTCTTCCTCACTGTCCGAATGGTCCTGGTCCGCATACTCTGACACTTCAGAACAGGTGTCCTGTGTCACAGCCAGGCCCGAGTCCGAGCTTTCCCCAGAAGATGGGGAGGGGGCATTTTATACCGCCCTTTCGCCCACACACCGCCTTCACCCTGGCAACGAATGGATTTCAGGAATGCCGACAAAAGCGTCCAAAAGTACCGCAGGTGCACTGGCTGCTACCACCGGAATGTCTGGGGAAGAAGCGTCAGCTTCTGACGCCATGCTGACCAGCTCACCTGACAGCCACTCGGACTAAAGTCAAGGTACAAAAAAAGCCCACCCTCCGAGCTGTTACAGACCGAGGGGTATTCCAAGAGGACTGACCGCCCTGAGCCAGGCACTGCGGTCTGCTCTCCTACACAGTGTGTGCCTGAGGTGATCTGTGCTATTCAGAATGACAAAACCAGCGCTAGAGGCCAAAACCAATGTTAAAGCCACAAAAAGATGGCCGCCGGCTGCCTCAGGGAAAAAAAAAAAGAGCGCGAGCTACAAGAAAATGTCTGCCCGCTGTATGAGCAATAGAAACAGAGCGGCTACAAGAAAATGGCCGCCAGCTGTTTTAGCATTAGGAACAGCACGGCTTTGAGGTAAAAAATAATAGGATTTTTATAACAGCTTACCTGTAAAATCCTTTTCTTGGAGTACATCACGGGACACAGAGCGACATAGTCATTACTAATGGGTTATATAGATACCGTCAGGTGCTGGCACTGGCAACTTCCAAAACCGGAAGTACCCTCCCCTATATAAGCCCCTCCCATCCGGGAGCACCTCAGTTTTGTAGCAAAGTAATAAGTGTCCCCAAAGAGGGGCGGGAGCTCTGTGTCCCGTGATGTACTCCAAGAAAAGGATTTTACAGGTAAGCTGTTATAAAAATCCTATTTTCTTTCTCGTACATCACGGGACACAGCGCGACATAGTCATTACTAATGGGATGTCCTAAAGCAATGCCAAATGAGGGGGGGGGATACACCATATATAAGCTGAGCGCTATCAGACATGAGGATCTTTTGCGGCCTGCAACACACTGCGCCCAAAGGCGACATCCTCCTGACTTCTAACGTCCACCTGGTAGAACCTAGTAAACGTGTGAACTGAAGACCATGTTGCGGCCTTACAGATTTGAGCCAGGGAGGCCTGGTGATGCACTGCCCATGAAGTTCCAACTGCTCTCGTGGAGTGCGCTCTAACTTTGAACGGAGGCGGTCTCCTTCTCAAGCCATAAGCTTGCATAATGACCTGTCGAAACCACTTGGCTAAAGTAGATTTTGACGCTGCCTGACCCTTTCTGGGGCCTTCCGGCAGAATAAACAAAGTATCCGTTCTGCGAATCTGAGCAGTGGCTTTTAGATAAGCTTTAACTGCTCTTACTACATCCAAAGAATGCAATAACTTTTCCTCTACCGAAGTAGGTTTGGGGAAAAAAGAAGGAAGAACCACATCTTGGTTCAAATGAAACCTCGATACCACCTTAGGAAGAAAGGCTGGATGAGGACGTAACACTACTCTGTCCTTATGGATAACCAGATATGGCTCCTTACAGGACATAGCTGCTAATTCCGATACTCTTTTAGCCGAACAAATGGCTACTAGAAAAATCAATTTCCTGGTGAGAAGCACCAAGGAAATATGCTGTAATGGTTCAAATGGTTGTTTCTGTAGAACCGACAGAACCAAGTTTAGATCCCATGGACATATGGGAATATTAACCGGAGGACTAATACGCATCACTCCTTGTATAAAGGCTTTGACTAGTGAATGCGAAGCCAAGGGCCTTTGAAAAAATATTGACAAGGCCGAAATCTGACCCTCGATAGTACTCAAGGCAAGCTTCCTATCTACAGCCCACTGTAGGAAGTCCAGAATCCTACCTATTACGTACTTATGTGGATGCCATTTCTTGGCCTCACACCACACGATGTACGCCTTCCAGATTCTATAGTAGATCTGCCTGGATACCGGCTTCCTGGCATTGATCATGGTAGATACCACAGCATTAGAGAGCCCTCTCTTTTTTAGAATGTGGGCTTCAATAGCCAGGCCGTCAAACCTAGGGCTGGTAAGGAAGGGTGGTATATCGGTCCTTGCGAAAGCAGGTCCGGACGACGTGGGAGAGTCCAAGGACTCCCCACTGAAATTTTACAATCTCCGCGTACCACGCTCTTCGGGGCCACGCTGGAGCCACCGGAATCACTGGTTTCTTTTCTACCCTGATTCTGCGAAGTAATCGAGGTAACCATTGTGGCGGTGTGAATGCATATATCAGCTTGAACTGATCCCAAGGGAACACTAGGGCATCCGAGCCGCAAGCTAGGGGATCCCTTGTCCGAGAGACAAACCTGTCCCCCTTTGCGTTGAATCTGGATGCTAGAAGATCTACATCCGATGTTCCCCACCGCTAACATATTGTCCAGAAAACCTCGGGGTGAAGGGACCCTTCCTCTGGGCCTAATTGCTGGCGACTTAGAAAGTCCGCCTTCCAATTCTCCACTCCTGGAATGAATACCGCAGATATGGCTGGGACATATTTTTCTGCCCATTTCAGGATGTAATTTACTTCCCTCTGGGCTGCACGACTCCTGGTGCCCCCCTGATGATTGATATATGCCACTGCTGTGGCATTGTCTGATTGAATTCTGACAGGGGACCCTTGGAGTTTGGATGTCCATGCTACTAGGGCATACCGGGCTGCTCGTATCTCTAAGAGATTGATGGGCAGGGCCTTTTCTGCATCCGACCATCTGCCCTGGAGAGACTATTGCTCCAGTACTGCTCCCCAGCCTATAAGGCTGGCATCTGTAGTGACCACCTTCCAAGAAATCGGACTGAAGGATTTCCTTTTTTCCAGATTCTGGGGAACCAACCACCAACGGAGGCTCTTGCGAACGGAAGGGGACAAGGACATTGTAAGTCTAGGGCCTGAACTTTTTTGTTCCAGGCTGACCGTATGGCCCCTTGCAAATTCCTTGAATGGAATTGACCGTAGGGTACTGCTTCGAATGATGCCACCATTTTTCCCAGCAGCCTCATATACAGGCGTATGGACGGCTGTCTTTTTTGTACCCACTAAGTGGATCAAATCTTTCAAAGACAACACCTTTCCTCGAGGCAAGAATATTTTTCTCTGGCCTGAATCCAACCTTAGCCCCAAGTATTCCAGACTTTTGACTGGTTTTTAGGGCTGACTTGTCTCGGTTGATAATCCAACCGTGAGATTCCAGATACTTGATTGTCTTGTGAACGACCACGTCTAGTTTTTTCACTGAGTGGTCTATCAGCAACAAGTCATCCAGATATGCCATTATCATTACACCTTGTGTTCTTAGATTGGCCAATAAAGGGCCAGAATTGTTGTAAACACTCGTGGTGCTGTGGCCAAACCGAAGGGTAAGGCTCTGAACTGAAAATGGCGCCCTTCTACTGCAAAGCGTAGAAATTTTTGGTGGACTGGAAAGATGGGAATGTGCAAATAAGCATCTTTGATGTCGATCGCAGCTAACCAATCCTCCCCTTGTAGGGCAGTGGCCACCGATCGGATCGACTCCATCGGAAGGTCCTGATATACAGGAATTTGTATAGCCCTTTTAGAATTAATATGGGCCTCCCGTCCGCGTTTGCTTCGGGACTGTAAAGAGGTTTGAGTAAAACCCGAACCCTCATTCTTCCAGGGGAACCTCCATAATTACTCCTTGGAGCAATAGTTGTTCTAGTGCCAACAGGAGGGACTCTCTCTTCCGGGGATCCCTTGGCACGTTTGACCTCAAAAATGGGAAGGAGGAGAGAGTCTTTTAACTCCAAACTGTATCCCAAACCTACTGCGGAGAACACCTATCTGTCTTGATCGTGTCCCGCCAGGTCACTTGAACAACTGGAGTCCTCCCCCCACCCGACTGAGTGGGGGCTTCAATGAATTTAACTTTGGGGGAGGTTTTGTACCTCCCCTGACCCAGGGTTTCTCATTACCCTGCTACTGTCCCTGTTTTTTACCCCCGGGATTTGACCGAGGAGGCCGTCGGAACTGTTACACAGCCGATGCCCCAGGGACTGGAGAAGCAGGCCTCTTAAAGAGGGACCTCTAACTGTTTTTAACCGCAAGAGCGTATTTTTACCGCTGGAAATTTTCTGGATATATTTGTCCAGGTTTTCCCTGAATAAGCGTTCACCATGAAATGGGACGCTAACCAGCCATTCTTTACAGGGAGCTTCAGCAGACCAGTTTTTGAGCCATAGGAGCCTACGCATATGTACTATAGACAGCGTAAGGCGGGAGGCCTGATGGACTGAATCCTTTATGGCGTCAACCGCAAAGCCTAAAGCTCTAGGTAGATCAGCTAGGGCAAAGCCTGCTGATCTGTCAAGTCCCTCAAGACCTGTTTCAACTGATCCTTCACTGCTTAGCAGACCCCAATAGCTGCTACTGCTGGTTGTATCACCAAGCAGATTTTCATAAGGACTCCAATCTTTTATCTATTGGGTTCTTGAACATTTGGACATTATCCACTGGACATGTCAGTGATTTATACATACAAGAGATGGCTGCGTCCACTGTAGGGACCTTCCATTTTTTTTTTTTTGATGAACTTATCCTCCATGGGATAGACCACCGGAAATCTCTTGGGGGAATAAATATTTTCTCAGGACGTTCCCAATCCTGGTAAATGAGCCCTTTCAGTAAAGGGTGAAGTGGAAAAGAACAAACAGTCTGGGGGCTTCTAGCGACCCCAACGAGGATACAGTAGTGGTTGATGGTTCCGCAAGGTGCATTTTTAAATGCTGATCGGACCATGTTAGTCAGAGACTGAACCCATAATCTTTCAGCTTGAGATGCTGAGAAAAGGTTCCCCCACTGTTGATTCCTCTATAACAGAATCAACCTCATCCTGATCCCCTTCAGGCAGGTCGATCCCTGTATGGGACTGTTGTTCTGCTAACAGGCACTCTGAAGGAGGAGACGGAGATCGGGCGTGCTTTCCCTGACAGGGAGGCAGCGATAAATGTTGACAATCTCTCTCTAATCCTCCCAGAGCTGAGGAAAAAACCTCCTCTGTTACATACACAGGAGCAGGTGAACTGAGGACAGCCACAGTACCAAGTACCCCTGCGGGGTCTCTACGGTCACTTACCTCTGAACTTCAGGGGAGACTGGTGCAGCAGAAGTATGCCCAAGATCCTCCGAGCCCGATGAGACCCCCTTCGCTTCCTGGAAGATTCAGTTCGAGCTTCTGGACGGCATATTCCTAAGCCTAAAGCTGAGGTATTCCAGCCGTAATACACCACTTTTACTGAGAATAGTCTAGCACAATTGCTGCTATATCACAGTTGGTGTCTACTAATGTGCCTTTCTAGGGGATGCCTGTATCAACCGCTTGCTGTATGCCCTTTTTTTAAATGTTGCCAGCTCTGTCTCTGTACTTCATAGCCAGCTCACCACACAAAACTGTGGTTTTTACATGCTGGGACGCCCGCACATGCGCAGAAGCGCTGCGGCGCACACAGAGCGTCATCCCCCAGGCTCCGCCCCCTTCCTGGCTCACCTCTATATATAGAGGCGCGTGCACGCGCGCGGCCACGTGCGCCTTCGGCGCTAATTTTGAAAAATGGAGACTAGGGACAAGAGCCAGAGCCCCTCTTTGCCGCAGGCCGGGGGATGGACGAGCATTGCAACATGGCAGAGGAAGCAGTTTCCCATAAGAGAACACCATCTGCCTGGACTTGCTCTGCTGAGAAGAAACTAGTCCACATGACAAGAAAACATTCTACAGCGGCCTCTAGTGGACAAACACAGGTACCGCAGTCTAATATCTTAAATATATATAAAAAAATATTTTTTTCTTCTTGACCACCATTAAAAATTATTACATTTTTTGGCTATATTACTTGTCGGCCAGATTCACCCAATTAGCCCAATGGTATGCCCCTTCATCCCAAATCCCTTGGCTCCTGTTAGAGGAAGAATCTATCCTTCCCTGCAATTTACAAGGACTTCTCTGGTCCAATATCATCCCACCACAAAAAATAAGGCCCTTAAATCTCATCGTCACTCACACTCTTCAACTATGGAACAGACAAATCTCTAATTTTAAGTTATCCTCAGATGTTCCCCCCTTAGCTTCCTTTATGGGCGACCCACGTTTTTCCCCCCCAGATAGAGCTCAGGATGAAAATTTGCTAACATATTGGAAGTCACATAATCTAATACATTTAAAATCGCTCTCCCAAGACAATGCATTTCTTACTTTCACCAGACTACAAACAAAATACAATATCTCTCCTACTGAACTAGAGATCTATGCGAAAATAAAATTCTATGAGAAATATTACTCACTTACACTCCACCCCCCTTATACACAATTTGAGCAAATTTGTATCTCTTCCCCTCGTGACCGGGGTTTAATCTCCAGAATATATAAAAATTTAAATGAGACAAACATGCCTGATAAATCACATCCCATGCTACAATGGGAATCAGATTTAAATACCTCATTTACTCTTGATCAATGGGATACGATTTTTACAAATCTCCACAAATGTACCAGAACAACCTCGATTAGAGAATCGGCCATCAAACAACTTTATAGATGGTATCTTACTCCCGCTAAACTCAATTCATTTTATCCCTCAGTGTCCCCACTCTGCTTTAGGGGTTGCCCCACCCAGGGGACACTTTTACATATATTTTGGGATTGCCCCCACATTAAAGACACTTGGCATAAGGCAAATATTATAATAGATAAAATATCCTGTAGAAAGATCTCTCTTACACCCCAAATAGGCCTTTTATTCACCCCTATACAGGACATTCCAATGACTAGTACAAGGTTAATACATACACTCTTTAGTTCCATCCACTGGGCCATAGCATTTAATTGGCGCTCCACTACGGTACCTTGGCCACAAATTCTTAACCGCATGTCAAACATTAAGCTTTCAGAAAGAATTCATCACACATTATATGATTCTATGCCCCTTTACCAGAAAAAATGGACTCTCTGGGATACCACCTCTCTGGTCTAGTACCTTCCCGTTTTTTGTTTCTTTTTTTCCTCCCACTCTTAAAATATATACAATTGTCATTTAACCCTCTCTCCAATACAATGCTCTTGATTGACTCTATTTGAACAATATACATTCCTATACCAGTCTTAAGAAATAAGAAAAATAAATAAATTAAGAAAAGAAAAAAAAAAAAAAAAAGAAGAACCTTTTCTCCTTCCTCTGTACAATGCTCAATATGTACAATGTTCATATATATACCTGTACCATCATTGTGATTTGTGTTTATACCTTGACCTTTTCTATAATAAAAATCGTTTGTAAACAAAAAAAAAAAAAATTACTACATTTTTTTAGTAGTTACAGGCATGCACAGAATTTTGCGGGAATACCATTAGGTAACAGACAGAAAGACAAATTAGGCTTGGGGGTCCCCCAATAGAACCAAGTTCCTGGGGGCCCCCACTTACCTGTTCCCCGCCGCAGGACTTTGTTTGGTCCACAAAAGCCCAAACTTCACCTATCACGGCAGGCATTGTAATCAAACCTTCAGGGACCGGGTTCCCAAGGATTCCACTCCCCTGGACCTGTATAGCACCCTGCACAGAAAACATCTTGGTCGTGGGTATGACCAGAGCTCTGGATCCCAGGGTCCAGCTCTCCTAAGAGAAGCATTACAGGCAAAACCTTGCTCTTCTCTGCAAGGCCCGGGTACCGACCGTTTAGCTATGAAGCTTTTTTGGTCGGATCCGGAATAGCTTACTGAGGCCCAAAAGAACCTGTACGCAAGCTCAGTGAAAAACACATGTTTCTTCTTGGCCAGCACCTTAGACACTGGCAAAAAACTGAGGTGCTCCCGGATGGGAGGGGCTTATATAGGGGAGGGTACTTCCGGTTTTGGAAGTTGCCAGTGCCAGCACCTGACGGTATCTATATAACCCATTAGTAATGACTATGTCGCTCTGTGTCCCGTGATGTACGAGAAAGAAAAAAAGGCCGTGAAATCACTGGGCCTCCGAGCGGAGGCCCCCCACAAGGCAGACCACCCACACTAGCGTGGACCTGGACACGCCGTGCAGCCCCCAGCCAGGACCCAGAGCCCCCCTCAGGGACCCCCCCGTGAGGTACACAGCAGGCCCAGCAATGCATGGGGAGGAGGAATGGATGGGGAGAGAGGAAAGGGAGGGCTAGAGACCCACTAATGGACCACCCCAGGAATGCCCAGCTGTTCCATCCTGCCAAGACAGGAGGAACCTTACTTACCCGTTCCCTGCGAGTACTGCTGGACGCGTTCCTAACAGACCCATCACCGAGCAGTAAGGAGTGGCTGTCGGCCACGGCCTACTGTGACTCAGACAGCAGTAGCCCGGTCATATGTGATCCCCGGAGCATGTAGCTCACTGGCCACCCCTGGAGCAAACGGAGCATGTCGTGGCTGACCCAGCGCGTAGCTAAAGGCATGCTCGAAGGCCGGACTGGGGAGACTACAAGGATATATATTATCCAGCCTGTCACCCAGCCGGCAGTGGAGAATAGATCTCAGGAGCAAAGAATAAAAAAAAAAGCTCTCCAGGACCAATGGGCACCTAGGGAGCCAGGTCCTTCTACACTAGGCAGAGAAAAAACAGAAATGCAGGGTGAGGGGTTATGACCAGAGGGACCACCCCCTGGGCGGGGCCGTTCAGCTTTGCTATAGTTACAGGTTTTTAAATATCGAACATGTCTGCCTAGTCCTCTAATAGACGGCTTCCTGAATTGACATTAGGCTTATGTTCCGTGTCCGTCCATGGACGAAAGAGAAAAATATTTTAAGCAACAGACAGCATGGATTCATCAAAGACAGAAGTTGTCAAACAAACCAGATTTCTTTTTAGGAGGTGGCAAGTAAAACCTTGGACAGAGGGGTGGTTGTGGACGTGGTATACTTGGATTTTGCAAAAGAGTTTGACACAGTTCCCCACACACAGCTAATGTGTAAGGTAAAGTCTACAAGAGTGGAAAGATCAGTTTGTAAATGGATAGAAAACTGGTTAAAAGACAGAATTCAGAGAGTAGTAGTTAATGATCCTGACTAAGGTTATTAGTGGTGTAGTGGTACCCCCGCAGGGACTGCAGAGATTTGTGGCGTGTCTGCCACCCAGCCCAGCCCTGCATTCAAGCTCAGGCATCCTGAGACAAAAGCAGTCAGTGAACTTTTTTTTTTTTCTGTTTTATTGAGGGGTATAACTTGGTTGGGGGTGGGAGATATGGGATATCCAGCATGAATAAATAGAAACAGCAATTGGTTTTGGGATAACTGTACACTCCTTCAGCTTCCTTCTACAAACTTGCTTGAAGCTGATAGTCCTCACTCCACCAGCACATCACTTGCTGCAGATTGTTATGTCTAGTCACCTCCAGCACATCACTGGGTTTCCCCAGGGACAGGTAGCACCATTTGTAGTTTAGGCCGGACACTGACTCAGCCAGGCCTCAGTAATTGCCCTTTGCAGGCTGGGACCGCGGCCCCCAAAAAGGTGTAGCAGAAAAATCCTTGTGCTAGCCGCCCTAACTATGGCTACTGGTCTCAACCCCCTTCAGGGCCTGCCAGCCCTCCTGGCTGCAGCTGCCTCTATCCACTGCCCATTCACCACAGTCCACACTCCTTGTTCTGCACCAATCTCAGACAAGCTCCCAGTAACTTCAGGCGTGCCTCCCCAATCCTCCTGACTGTGCCTCACTCACCAGCCCTTCTGGCTGCAAACAGGTGTCCTCCCTGGAGTCTTAGCAGTGGTCTCTACCACTGTTCTCTCCTTGATCTCTTGTGCCTCTGGTCCAGGACCAAGGTCACCCCCCCCCCCATCCAAGACTGGGGAGTGCCCTTAAAGGCCCCAACAGCCTCCGCACCCTCACTCCAGCTCTTCCACCCTCCTCCCCAGCTGGGCTGAACCTGGGTATTTAGGGAAGCCTGACAATCCAAGTTGGGGGATTGGTCAGGGCTCCTTTGAAGACCCCAGGTCACTCCGCCTCCCCTCCAGCCCCTTTCCAGAAAACACTGGTACATTCTAGAAAAAGGATGGAGGTCCCTGTCAAGCCACCTGTGGGTTACCCCAGCACTACCCTGAGCCACTCTCAGCCCAGAATGCAAACAAACAAGCCTAGCAACCAGCCTGGCCTGCTTAAATGTACCTATCCTGTCTAGCACACTACTAGAGGGTGTTACAGTATTAGGACCCTTACTTTATAATAGATTTATAAAGGATATAGGGTCTGGGATTAAAAGTACCATTTCAGTTTTTGCACATGACACCAAGCTATGCAGTGGAATAACATCCTTACAGGATGTCGCCAACTTAAAAGCCGACCTCAACGCACTGTTTAATTGCGCAACTAGGTGGCAAATGAGGTTTAATGTTGATAAATGTAGTTATGCACATAGGGGCCAAGAATATGCATGCATCATACATACTTGGGGGAGTAAAACTGGGAGAATCAATGGTGGAGAAGGATCTGGGTGTTTTGGTAGATCATAAGCTTAATAGCATGCAATGACAAGCTGTGGTTCTTGTATTGTGCCAAGTCTTTTGTATTGAGAGTTATGGACTCCAGAGAAAATAGGATTTTTGTACTCACCGTAAAATCCTTTTCTCCGAGTTCATGGACGGACACAGCTTCCTATTGACAAGTGGGTATTATCCTTCATTTAGGAGTGACTAGGCAGAAAGCTTGTAGAAAGTGTTAACACATCACACCTTATACAGTACTGCCCAGGGGCAGACCCTCTGGGTATAACCCCTCACTCTGCACCTTGCAGATCAGTTTGTCAAAAAGCAGTACAAACTTTAAAAAAAAGGAGGAGGGGTGGGTGCTGTGTCCGTCCATGAACTCGGAGAAAAGGATTTTACGGCGAGTACAAAAATCCCATTTACTGTTTCGTTCATGGACGGACACGGCTTCCTATTGACAAGTGGGATGTCCCAAAGCAGTGTCAAAAACGAGGGGTGGGAACAGCATTAAAACAACTTCACCCCAAATCAAAACAGAGCCCCTCAACAGAGGAGTTGCAACTCTAAACAGCCGCAATACCTTGCGGCCGAAAGAAGCATCCGAAGATTCACACACACAACTTGTAAGTTTAGTGAAAGTGTGATTGGACGAGCAGGTCGCGGCCTTACACACCTGGTGAAATAGACGCTAGATGCTCTCAGAGCTCGGACAGCATCCAAAAAAATACAACGTCGTCTCCTAGGATTCAACGGATGAAGACACAAGGATGATAGTACAATGTCTTCCTTGAGATGGAAGGTCGAATAACCCTAGGAAGAAAAGGCTGCGGACGCAGCACCACCTATCCTTGTGGAAAATCAGATAAGGAGCCTTGCATGACAAGGCTGCCGGCTCAGAAAACCGTCTTAACTGACGTAAACCAAGAGGCATCTGTTGCCCTGGTCGAATACGCCGGGAACGGGAGGCGCCTGATCCTTCATGGCGTAGGCCTGATCACGATCTGTCGGATCCACCTAGAGATGGTGGCCGACAAGACCGCTAGGCCCTACTTGGGACCAGTCACCTAAACAGACAGCGAGTCCAAGGAATGCAACGTCATCTCCTTAGGATTTGACAGATGAGGACACAAGGATGGCAGTACAATGTCTTCCTTGAGAAGGTCAAAACACGACCTTAGGAAGAAAAGAAAGCTGCGGACGCAGCACCACCTTATCCTTGTGGAAGATCAGATAGGGAGGCTTGCATGACAAGGCTGTCCACTCAGAAACCCGTCTTATCTGGCATAACAGCCACCAAAAAGGACCACTTTCTGAGAAAGTGTCAACAAGGGAATCTCCCTGATGTTCTCAAACTGAGGTTTCTGAGGAACTTGGAGGCCATGCCGTTAAAACCATTGACTGCAAGCAGGATGGCAAATGGGACCCTGCGCCAGCAGGTCCTCTCGTAGTGATAGACGCCAAAAGGACGTCTGCTACACAAGCCCCACAGAGGTAGTGGAGGGTGGCCTGGAGGGGCCACCTGCCGAACCCACTGTACAAACGTTCTCACTAGAGAGTGAGCCACCAGGGGTCGCTGAAAGAAAAAAAAAAAAAAAAAAAAGCCAGGGCAGATACCTGCCCCCTAATTGTACTTAAAGTAACATTTTTGGCCCGTTCCCTGCTGAAGAACAGCAGGACTCTGGAACCAAATAAGTACGCGGCTGCCACCTCATTTCCTCAAAATTGGATATGCAGGCCTTCCAAGTGCGATGGAAATCGTCCCCTAGGAAGGATTACCAAGCACTCCTCATGGTAGAGATCACCGAGTCTGACAGGCCCCGGACTCTTAGCACCTGGCTCTCGAGCCATGCCGTTAAAGTGGAGCTCCACCCTAAATAGCAACTTTTGCTATTCGGAACCCTCCCCCCCTCCGGTGTCACAATTGACACCTTTCAGGGGGGAGGGGGGTTAAGATACCTGTCTAAGACAGGTATTTTCACCCACATCCGGGAGTCCTCTCTCCGGGAATCTGCGGGAGTGACGTCACTTCCCCCAGACTTCCCGTAGTGTTCTGGGAGACACTCGGCTCCCAGAACAAATCAGAACGGCGCAGCGCGACTCGCGCATGCGCCGTAGGGAACCGGGCATGAAGCCGCAGGGCTTCACTTCCTGGTTCCCTCAGCGAGGATGGCGGAGGGAGCAGCAGAGTGACGAGCGATAGCTCGTCCTCTGCTGCGGACGTCGCTGGACTCCAGGACAGGTAAGGGTCCAAATATTAAAAGCCAGCAGCTGCTGTAGCTGCTGGCTTTTAATATTTTTTTTCCGGCGGAGCTCCGCTTTAAGCCAGTGACTAAAACAGGATGGCGTATGGGACCTTGCGACAGCAGGTCCTTCCTTAGCGGTAGATGCCAAAAGGAGTCTGCTACCAAACGCACTAGATCGGCGTACCAAGGACGCTGAGGCCAATTCAGAGCAATTGGGACCATTGTAATCCTCTCTGCCTCCAGTCTGCGAAGCAGAGGAGGAAGGAGCTTCCGAGGAGGAAAGGTATAGATTAGTCGGCACTGACTCCCCAGTGCCATCAACACATCTGTCGAGGTTTGTGGCCAGGTCAAGAGACCCATGGGCAAACACAATACCTTCCGATTGAGTCGAGAAGCCAGGAGATATACGACTGGCAGGCGTCACCTCTGGTAAGGGAGTCCCATTAGGAGGGGAGCGACCTCCGATGCTGCAGCAGAGCTGCTTGTTCCTCCCTGATTGACATACGCCACAACTGTGGTGTTTGTCTGACTGGATTCTGGCTGAACGCCCCTGTAGCCTCTGAGACCATGTGGTGAGGCAAAGCCAGATCGCCCGCATTTCAGGCCATGCTCTGCAATGGGATTCCTCCGGAGTCCATCGACCCAGGTTGACTGAGCTCCTCAGACTCCTCTGCAACCGGGAAGGACAGGCGTCCGCCGTGACCACCATCTAGTAAAAAAAAGGAAGAAACAACTTCCCAGACAGAAATGCCGGTGATGTCGGACACCAACTAAGGGAGGTCCTGATTAGGCGGCTCACCCGGATTTCAATAATCCAGGGATGAAGGGCACTTGACCCTTCAGGACAGAGTTACCTTCTGTAACACTTGCATGTGAAATAGTGCCTATGGTATCGCGTCGAAGGCCACGAGGCCCAGGACTCGCCTGCAAAAGTGGCGAGACAACCCCTCTTTGGGATGTCAACTGCCGCACGGCAGCCTGAAGGGTCTGCAACTCCACCCCCCCACTCCTTGTACAAAGGTTTATCAAGATAAGACACCCAAGGAAACACCTTAGCAATGCGGGTCGGTTTACAGAACCCAAAGGGGACCGGTGTGTGTTTGCTGCTTCTGCAGCATTCTCCAACCTTGCAGTGGTAAGGTCAGATACCAAAAGCATTTTCACGTGCTGACCTGGACTTGGAGTCATTCTCACTGTCTGACCAGTCACGGTTTGCAGTCTCTGATGTATCAGAATCCGGGCCATGAGCCACAGCCGGGCCTGGTTCTGCATCAGAATTATCCCCCGAAGATGGCTGGGGACGGGGGCGTTTACCACCCCCCGCGTGTTCCCATGCACCGCTTCCACCTTGGCAACAAAAAACCTCTAGGGGCACCAGCTGCCAACTCAGGTGTTTCAGGGGAAAAAATGTCTGCTTCAGCCGCCACGCTGACCCACATGCCTGACACCCACAGGGACTCCAGGATAGGCATCAATAGGCCACCCTCCTAGCTGCTACAGAGATGCAGGGTCTCCCAGAGGACTCACTACTCTTGAAACAGTACCGCTATTGCTGCCGTGTGTTCCACTTGTGATGCTATCCCACTGCCGCCTGTGTCAGTCTGATTCTTATCAGCGCTTCCCTTTGTGAAATTCACGCCAGAGAAATGCACCCTAGAGGCTGAAAACCTCCGCAAAATGGCCACCAAGCGGCTGTATTGAAAACAATCTGGGCCCAAGAAAATGGCCCCCGAGCCGTCAGAGGAAAAAACCGGCCGCGGGCCACAAAAACATGGCCGCCGAGCGGCGGTCTCTACATACATGCGTGAATCATAAGAAACATGGCCGCCGAGCAGTCGATAGAGGCAAAAGCGGGCGCGAACCACAAGAAAATGGCCGCCGAGTGGCAATATATATTGCACAAGAAAATGGCCGCCAGTCACCAGAGGCCAAACAGGCGTGGACCACCACAAAATGGCCCCCGACAGCATGGAGGGAGAAGGCACACAGGTAAGCAGAAGATTTTTTTTTAAATGACAGCTACAGTGCAGCCCCGCTCCAGATGGAGCCCCCCCAAGTGACCCCAAGCACCCAGCCTTAGCTCAGAGCCAAGGGAGGAGGGAAGGCAGGGAGAGAAGACAGAAAGGGGACACAACCACTTACTTGATCTCTCCAGGAATGTCCAGCCAAGTCACCCTGCCGAAGCAGGGGAGCTACTTACCTTTCCTGCATGGATCATGCTGGAAGACATTCCGGACAGATCATCCGCGCACGGAGGTGTCTGTCGGCCAGGCATGCTGCGATTTAACCCTAGGGAACGATCATATACATGCCCTGGAGCGTAAGCTCACCAGCCAGGCTACTGCGATTTAGTCGTAAAGGTCAGCCGTAGCCGAGCGGTCCAATGCAAGCCCTGGAGCGTAAGCTCACCGGCCACCTGTAGAGCGATGGGCATGTCGTTGAAAACCCAGCGCATAGCTAGGGTCAGCACACACTCGATGGCCGAAACTGGGGGGACTACAAGGATCGAGGATCCAGCCTGTCACCCAGTCGGCAGTTGATCGAAGATCGCAGGAAACAAAAAAAAACACGTAGAAAAAAATCCCCCCGGACCAGTGGGCCCAAAAGGTAGCCATGTCTTTTTTTTTCTGCCTAGTAAAAAGAACACACTGATCTGCGAGGTGCAGAGAGGGATTATACCCAAAGTGTCCGACCCCTGGGCGGTGCTGTAGAAGGTGTGATGCAACACTTTTTACAAGTTTTTCTGCCTAGTCACTCCTAAATGGAGAATACGCCACTTGTCAATAGGAAGCTGTGTCCATCCATGAACGAAAGAGTAAATCCTGTTTACTCTTTCGTTCACGGACGGACACAGCTTCCTATTGACAAGCGAGATGTCCCAAAGCAGTGTCAAAAAAACGAGGGGTGGGAACAGCATAAAAGTAAACTCCACCCCAAACAAAACAGAGCTCCTCACGGGGAGTTGCAACTTTAAACAGCCGCCTGCAAAACTTTGCGGCCCAAAGAAGCATCCGAAGATGCACCTACATCAACCTTGTAGAATTTAGTGAAAGTGTGAGCGGACGACCAAGTCAGACGCTTGATGTCGGAAAGCCCAAGAGGCACCTAATTGCCCTGGTCGAATGCACTGTGACAGGAAAGGGGGGCGCCCGACCCTTTAAGGCGCAAGCCTGAGTCACTATCTGTTGGATCCACCTTGAGATGGTGGCCGACAAGACCGCTAGTCCCTTTTTGGGACCAGCCACCGAAACAAACAGTGAGTCCGACCTCCGGAATGGAGCAGTAGCAGATAAGTATTACTCTGAGCTCGGACAACACCCAAGGAATGAAACGCCAACTCCTTAGGATTCGATGGATGAGAACTTAAGGATGGAAGTACAATGTCCTCATTGAGATGAAAAGCCGAAACGACTTTTGGAAGAAAGGAAGGCTGCGGAAACAGCACCAACTTTTCTTGTGGAAGATCAGATAATGGGCCTTGCATGACAAGGCTGGCAGCTCAGAAACCTGTCTGACGCAACAGCCACCAAAAAGACCACTTTGAGAAAGTGTCAAGGGAATTTCCCTAATGTGCTCAGTGACTTCTGAAGCATCGAGAGGACCAGGTTCAAGTCCCACGGAGGTAGTGGGGGACGGACCGGAGGAGCCACATGTCGAACCCCCTGCACAAACGTACTCACGAGAGAGAGTGAGCCGCCAGGGGTCGCTGAAAAAAAAAAAGCCAGGGCAGATATCTGCCCCTTAAAAAAAAAAATCGTACTTAAGGCAAGCCTTTGGTCCACCCCACACTGTAGGAACAGCAGGATTCTGGAGACCAAATAAGTACGCGAATCCCACTTAATTTCCTCACATGGAAATGTAGGCCTTCCAAGTGTGATGGTAAACCTTCCTAGAGGACAGCTTCCGAGCACTTATGGTAGAGAATACTGAATCTGACAGGCCCCGGTCTCTCAGAACCTGGTTCTCAATAGCCATGTCGTTAAAGCCAGTGACTGTAAAGCAGGATGGAGTATGGGACCTTGCGACAGGTCATCCCTTAGTGGTATGCGCCAGGGGACGTCTGCTACCAGACGTACTAGATCGGCGTACCAAGGACGCTGAGGACAATCTGGAGCGATCAAGATCATTGGAATTCCCTCTGCTTCCACTCTGTGAAGCAGATGAGGAAGGAGCCTCATAGGAGGGAAGGCATAGATTAGCCGATACTGACCCCACAATGCTACCAACGCATCTGTTGCGTCTGCCCATAGGTCCTATAACCAGACCACAAACCTCAATACTTTCCGATTGAGTCGGAACGCCAGGAGATCCAAGTCTGGCGTGCCCCATCTTTGGCAGAGGAGATGGAACACATCCGGGTGTAAGGACCACTCTCTTGGTCCAGCATTTGGCGTCTCAGGTAGTCTGCCTGCCAGTTCTCCACACCCGGAATGTACACGGCCGACAGTTCCGGTATGCTTTCTGCCCACCTCAGGATGCAAGCGACCTACGATGCTGCAGCTGAGCTTTTTGTTCCTCCTTGATGATTGACATATGCCACCGCCGTGGCGTTGTCTCAGTGGACGCCCTTGCGGCCTCTGCGACCATTTGAGGAGACACAGCTTCATCGCCCGGAGTTCCAGGACATTGATCGGCAGGCGGGATTCCTCCGAGTTCCAGTGACCTTGCGTCGACTGAACACCCCAGACTCCATACCGGTAAGGCTGGTGTCTATTGTGAGTGAATAACTTATATAGCGCTACAAATGCCAACTGAATTGCCTCAAGGCGCTTTGCATCCAGTGATGTCCTGATCCATCAGAAGGAGGTGGGTCTTAAGTTTTTTCCTGAAGGCCCGATGATTTACTTGCATGCGGATGTTGATGGGTAGAGTGTTCCATAGCCGTGGTCCTTGGACTGCAAATCTTTGTTCTCCCTTTTGTTTTGAAGCAGGCATTGGGGATGTGAAGGAGGTTTTGGTTTGTTGATCGGAGAATGCGAATGGGGGTGTAGTGTTTTATCTTCTCGCATAGCTATTGAGGAGCGTTTCCTTGTGTGCACTTGTGGGTGAGGCAGAGGGTCTTGAATGTGATCCGATCCGTTACTGTTAGCCAATGCAGGGTCCTCAGTGATGGGGTGACGGATTCCCAAGGTTTTTTCCCCGTTACCAGCCTGGCAGCCGTGTTCTGGACGACTTGTGGTATTTGGGTAGTCCGAGGTAGAGGGTGTTTGCATAGTCGAGTCGCGAGTTGATAATTGTTCCCACTACCACTGCTTTGTCTTCTTCCGGAAGAAAGGGGATGAGTCTACGCAGCAGGCGGAGGAGAGGGTGAGATCCGCTGACTACTGATCCTATTTTTGACTCAGATGTCGATGGATGCACAGATGACTCCGAGGCTTTTGACTTTGGTGCTTGGTGTAATGGTCTGTCCAAGGATGGTGGGGAGTGTCCAAGAAGTTTTAGTTTTAGTCTTTTTGTTTGCGTGGAGGAGAAGAGTTCTGTTTTGGATCCGTTGAGTTTGAGGGAACTCTGTCATCCAATCGATTAATGTGAGGCAATTTTACAATCCGTGATATTGGTCTTTTTTCCCAGTGATCCGAAAGTAGAGTTGGGTGTCGTCAGCGTATGAGTGGTAGCACAGGTCCTGTTTGCTGGTGATTTTGAGGAGTGGGCAGAGGTAGATCTTAAAGAGCAAGGGCGACAGGGGTGATCCTTGAGGGACTCCGCAAGAATTTGCGTGAGTTTCAGGAGGTGAAGGTTCCTAGTTTTACTGTCTGGGAACGATTATCTAGGAAGGATGTGAACCAGGGTAGATCCGAGTCTGCGACTCCTGCTACTTCTTTAAGGCGAAACAGTAGTTTTGTGGTCTACTGTGTTGAACGCTGCACTGAGATCCAGCAGCACCAGAAGGCATGATTCGCCATCATCTGCTGCTTCGAGGGCGTCAACCCATATTTTAACAAGTGCAGTTTCTGTGCCATGGCCAGGGCGGAAACCTGATTGTAGTGGATCCAAGAGTTTGTAAGTGTCCAAGTGGAGTTGTAGCTGTTGTACTACTGCTTTCTCAATCGTGATCACCATCCAGTGAACAGGAAGGAACGACTTCCCGGACAAAAGTGCCGGTGATGTCAACCACCATACCAGGAGAGGTCCTGACTAGGTGGCTTACCCAGATTTGATAATCCAGAGATGCCCATCTGGACAGAATTTCCTTTTGCAACACTCGTGTGATATCGAGTATATGGGAACCACCTCGAAGGAGGCTACCATGAGGCCCAAGACTCGCATGCAAAAACAGAGTGACGACCAACTCTTGGATGTCAACTGCCGTACCGCAGCCCGGTCTGCAACTTTTCCCACAGGAAGGAAAACCTTTGCCTCTGAGGAATCCAGAATCAACCCCAGATACACTAGGCATTGTCAGCACCAATACTGACTTTTGCGTGTTTAGCACCCAACCACAGTCGGAGAGTCTGACAGGTTAAAGTGGAGCTCCGCCGTTAAATTAAAAGCCAGCAGCTACACATACTGCAGCTGCTGACTTTTAATATATGGACACTTACCTGTCCTGGAGTCCAGCGACGTCTGCAGCAGAAGACGAGCAATCGCTCGTCTATCTGCTGCCCCCACCACCATCCTCGGTGAGGGAATCAGGAAGTTTAGCGTTCCGGGTTCACTGCCCTGTTCCCTACGGCGCATGCACAAGTTGCGCAGCGCCGTCCTCACTGGTCACCGTTGTGTTCTGGGAGCTGTGCGTTTCCCAGAACACAACGGGCGTTCTGCGGGAAGTGACGCACTACCCGCAGAGAGTACTGCCGGAAGTGGGTGCAAATACCTGTCTTAGACAGGTATCTGCACCCCCCTCCCCCCCCCGAAAGGTGCAAAATGTGACACCGGAGGGGGGAGGGTTTCCGATGAGTGGAAGTTCCACTTTAGGGTGGAGCTTCACTTTAAAGGACACGCTTACCTCTAAATCTGAGCTTGAAGCGGCCCTCAGAAGAAGTTCATCCAAGTAGCCCACGATAGCGATGCCCCGCTGTCTTAGAAGGGCCAGAATCGGGGCGAGCACCTTGTTGAACACCCTGGGTGCCGATGCCAGGCCAAACAGGAGGGCCACAAACTGATAGTGGTCCTCCCCGACTGCGAAACCTGGAGCATATGGGAACATGTAGGTATGCGTTCTTGATGTCCAAGTGCGCTAGAGAGTCCCCTGGATGGAGACCAGTGACTACAGATCGAACCGACTCCATCCAGAATCTGTACTTTCACAAAGCAATTGAGGGCCTTGAGATCCAGGATTGGACGAACCCCATCCTTGTTTGGCACTACGAACAGATTCGAGTAAAACCCCTGAAACCGTTCCTGCATTGGGACAGTAATGATCACCCTTCGTTCCAGCAGATCCTGCGCCGCCCCATACAGGGCCTGCCGACGGGTTGGCTGGAGGTTGGAGGGAAAGAATCTGTTTGGTGGACGAGAGAAACGCAATCTTGTAGCCCGAGCAGATTACTTTGCAAACCCACCGGTCGGAGATCAGAGATGTCCACCGAGTCGCGCATTCGCGAAGACTTCCCGCCCCCCCCCCCACCCGAGAGATGGGTGGGGGCAGACCTTTATGCGGACGTAGATTTGTCCCCAGGCTTGTAAAACCAAGGACGCTTTTTTCCCTGAGCAGGCGCTTTATCGGCCTGGGATCTTTTACCTGCCGTCCTGGGCGGACGAAAAAAAACGCTTGTGTGTAGTAAAGGAGGGCCCTTGCCCATGGCGTGGCCCCTTACCCTTTTTGGATTGCGGAAGCAACGTGCCACGCGCCTGACACCCACAGGGATTCCAGGCAAGGCATCAATAGGCCACCCTTCTAGCTGCTACAGAGATGCAGGGTCTCCCAGAGGACTCACCACCCTTAGAACAGTACCGCTGCCATCTGCGCCCGCCTGAGATGCTCTCCCACCGCTGCCTGTGCCAGTCTGATCCCCGTCAGCGTGTCTGTATACTTTTGCGCCTGTAGAAAGCACCCTAGAGGCCGAAGACTTCCACAAAATGGCCACCGTGCTGAAGAACAGTGTGGACCATAAGAAAATGGCCGTCGACAGAGGCCAAAACGGCCGCGAACCACAAGAAAATGGCCGCCGACAGCATGGAGGGAGAAACACAGGTAAGCAGCACATTGACATTCTTAAAGACAGCCTACAGCACAGTCCCGCTCCAGATTGAGCCCCCCAGGTGACCCCCAGCCTTAGCTTAGCCCAGGGAGGAGGGAAGTCAGGGAGAGATGAAAGAAAGGGCAAAAACCACTTACTTGATCTCTCCAGGAATGTCCAGCCAAAGCAGGGGAGCTACTTACCTTTCCTGCGTGGATTATGCTGTAAGACATTCCGGACAGATCATCTTCTGCGCACGGAGGTGACTGTTGGCCCGGCATGCTGGGATTGTGCCATAGAGACCAGTCATATGCATGCCCTGGAGCGCGAAAGCTCACCGGCCACCCGTGGAGCGACGGACATGTTGTGGAAAACCCAGCGTGTAGCTAGAGTCGGCACACGCTCGATGGGCGAAACTGGGGAGACTACAAGGATCTTGGATCCAGCCTGTCACCCAGTCGGCCGTTGATCGAAGATCACAGGAAAAAACACACACACACACACACACACACACACACACACACACACACACACAGAAAACCACCCGGACCAATGGGCCGAAGGGAGCCATGTCCTATGCTAGACAGAAAAAAACTGATCTGCGAGGTGCGGAGAGGGGTTATACCCAGAGGGTCGCCCCCTGGGCGGTACTGTATAAGGTGTGATGTGTTAACACTTTATACATGTTTTTTGCCTAGTCACTCCTAAATGAAGGGTAATACCCACTTGTCAATAGGAAGCTGTGTCCGTCCATGAACGAAAGAGTAAGATATTTTTTGCCCCTGTACAAATTAGTAAGACCTTATCTGAAATATGCAGTTCAGTTTTGGGCACCAGTTCTCAAAAAGGATAAGCGGGGAATTAGAACTGTAAAGCAAAATAAGGGTCAGTGCCCATCTACAGACCCACCATTGCCAGGAATGCAGCCCCATATTTGACAGGAATGCACTCACGAGCGCCAAAAATTAATTACAGGAGAATCTTTTACACAGCGGCCTTAATAGAAAATCCCACCTCCTTTGATGAACAGTCGTTCAATGGCAGCGCGGGACTTCCTATTAAAGAGGCCGCCCGTAAACAGGAAATTCTGTTGTGTGTACGGCGGCAGCGCTCGCCCTGCCTCCTCCCTGTCCCATTCCAAGGCATATACATCTTTTGTGGCCAAGGCGCTGGGAGATCGTCAGGGCCACAAAAAAAATGTCTAAATAATACGGCGGGCCATTCAAAACCGGAACGCGGGCTGCGATTGGCCCGGGGCGGGACTTTGGACATGCCTGCTCTAAAGGATGTCCCAGGGCCATAACTAAACTGATTGTTGGCTTTGACTAGAGATCATAACAAATTCAAGTCCATACAAAGTGCACAGGAGCAATTATTGGTGAAATGTTGGGTACTCAAAGTAGAAAGTTTGAAAATAATCTTAGTCCATTTACACACACACACACACACACACACACACACACTATAGGAAGAGTAAAGGACCAAGTGTCCAACACTGTATACTTACCGAGGAAATTCGTCTGCGACTTCTTCGTTCAGTTAGGTCACTTAAAATAAAGATAAAATTAAATATTACAATCTACAGAGATTTTCTTTTGCATTAAAGCAAAAACCAATATCAAAAACTGACAATACGTCCATTAAATTACACTTGTGGGGGAACAATAAAAACACGTGGTAGAGCTTTGTTTTTACTGTACCCCAACTGCTCCCCCTTTGTGCCGGTTGACACTGAGGCAACACGACTTACAGCGCGACTTTACAAAGCAACTTGGAGACGACTTGAGTGCGACTTCAGCGCTACTTGGAGCGACTTACAACATGACTTCAAGTTGCCTCCAGGACAGGCGACTTTGCCAGTGGCCAATAACATAATAATCAGCTCTGTGGGAGGGGTTTGCCTTGGAAAACTATTTCCACTTCCTGGAAAGTTGCTTCAGTTAAGACAGGGGATCAGACTTTAGGATTTTTTAAAATACAGTGCCCGTATTGCGAAACGCTAGTTAACCGCATATTTGCAAACCGAGTTCCAATGTACTACTGCTTACTGGCTCACAATGGACCCTGCATTGGGCTGCACATTAGATCGCTTGGAGGAAATTATATTTCAAGAGCCTGACAATTATATGATTAGAGGTATACAGTGTAAACCAGGCCATAGATTGAGCGATTTTCTTTCCTGCAACCATCCCTGCCAGGAGAACTCAGCGATTACTGCCAGCAGCTATAGCCACTGGAAATATTCACACAAGTTGTTAGATCAATTTGGAGTACAATCAGCCAACCACTACATGGTTATACATGGTTCGAATCTCGGCTGGTACCTGCTGAACCAGCCGAGATTCGAACCGTCTATGGCCGGCATAATACCTACACCAGTGTACAGAGTGGAGTACTGTATTTAATGTGCAGCGAAAACACAGAATGGTTAGCTAGAGAGAGTATGCTACGCATAAGGCAACATTGTTTTTGGCAGTGCAGAGTGTGCAAAATATAGCTTATGCCCACCGAAAAGGTATATGATGTACAGACCAGCATGTGGGTGATGTCAGTCTAGTGCAGGGGTCAACGAACTCCAAAACGCATGCACAGACAGCCATGAATGCCTATTGCACCCTATTGCTCGGCTATAATTAACAGTTCTCTAGGCTGTCAATTACAAAGTTGGCCCTGTCCACCCCATGTCAGTGAAAGCCACCAAAGCCCTGAAGAAGCAAGCATGCACAACTGCCTTCCTGCCAATGCTAATGCAGGTGATGTTAATACAATAAACCAGCCACAGGGTCTTATTTGCAAGGACAGCAAAAACTCTGCTTACAGATGGTACTGCATCTAGTTTTGTATGCATTTGTATAGACAGCAGTAGATACCTAGAAGTTTTTCAACTTTTCTGAAACAATGCCATTTTGAACTTTATAGATTTTTAAAACCATCATACATTTATAAGAGTAATATGTTTTTTTTTGTTTTTTTTTTACTTTAAACCAATTCCGTGTATTTCTGAAGCTGTCAGGAATTGGGTCTAAATCTGAAGTCCAAAGGTTAAAGGGGTTGTAAAGGCAGAAGCTCTTTTATCTTAATGCATTCTTTGCATGAAGATAAAAAGCCCTCCTGATCGGCTGTGATTGGACACATGGTTAACCACATGGTTAACCACTTCAACACCGGGCTTTTTTTTACCACATCTGGCACTTCTCTCCTACATGTACAAATCATCATTCTTTTGCTAGAAAATTACTCAAAACCCCCAAACATTATATATTTTTTTTTTAGCAGACACCCTAGGGAATAAAATTACGGTCATTGCAACTTTTTTTCTTGCACGGTATTTGCGCAATAATTTTTCAAACGCCTTTTTTTGGGGAAAAAAAAATGGTTTCGTGAATTAAAAAAAACAAAACAGTAAAGTTAGCCCAATTTTTTTGTAAAATATGAAAGATGTTACGCCGAGTAAATAGATACCTAACATGTCACTCTTTAAAATTGCGCACACTCATGGAATGGCGCCAAACTTCGGTACTTAAAAATCTCCATAGGCGACGCTTTACATTTTTTTTACAGGTTACCAGGTTAGAGTTAGAGGAGTGCTAGAATTGTTGCACGCGCTCCAACGCACGTGCCGATACCTCACATATGTGGGCGGGACTTACGTGTGCGTTAGCTTCTGATCGCGAGCTACCGGGGACAGGGGCGTTTTTATTTTTAACTTTATTTTTTAACACTTATTTTGCTTTTTTTTTTTTTTTATCACTTTTATTCCTATTACAAGGAATGTAAACATCCCTTGTAATAGGAATGTGTGTGACAGGTCCACTTTATGGAGAGATGCAGTGTCAATAAGACCGCACATCTCTCCTCCAGGCTGGAAAGTATGAGATCAGTGAAAAAATTTTCACCGATCTCATACTTACCAGCCGCAATGGCAGCTTTGTTTACATCCGAGGACCCGGGCGTGACTTCATCACATCGCGCCCGGGCCTCCGACGATCATAGAGATGACTGGTGACCATCTGGTCACCAGTCATCTCTATGCTCGTCACGTGACCCACCAATGACGCCGGAAGATTCGCTACGGCTCCCCGATCGCACGGAAGAGCCCGGAGAAGCACCGGATGGCGGCGGGAGGGGATGTCCCCTCCCGCCGCCTATAAGAACGATCAAGCGGCGGAACCGCCGCTATGATCGTTCTTATGGTGCGCAGAATCGCCGGCACAAAAAATGGATATCTGAATGATGCCTCTAGCTGCAGGCATCATTCAGATATCCCCCCTCAAAAGCAGAGGACGTCATATGATGTCCACCCAGGATGGGAGATCCCATCTGTGGACGTCATATGACTATGGGCGGTAAGGAAGTGGTTAAACACAGATGCCGGTAATCACCTCACACTGAGGGAGTGTGTGGCGAGGAGAGCCGATCGGCATTTCATCGCAGGGGGCAACAAGACACTGATCAGTGCCCTGATTACATTATAGCGCCAACAGTGTCACCAATCAGTGCCCATTAATGATGCCAGTCAGAGCCAGCTATTAGTCCCGCCCACCAGTGCTGCCCATCAGTACAGTCTATCCATGCCCACCCGTGGGAGAAAAAAAAAAAAGAGGGACCCGTGTCCCATGATGCATTTCAAAGAAAAGGATTTTACAGGCAAGTATGCCTAAAAAATCCTATTTTATATACATCATGGGACACAGAGGCCAGTCTAATATTCATTACCTGCTGGGATGTCCAAGAGCAATAGCATTGAGGGGAGGGAGACACCCTGCCAAACAATAGCCATCAGAACTTTACACGACAGCCTGCAGTACACTGCGGCCGAAAGCCGAATCCTCGGATGCCCGAACATCCACTTGATAAAATTTTGTGAACGTATGCAATGAAGATCAGGTAGTAGCCTTACAAATCTGAGCCACAGACATTTGATGGCGAAAAGCCCAGGAGGTTCCTACACGTCTGGTAGAATGAGCGCTCATCCGAAAGGGGGAGCTTTAGGTTTCAACCCGTAGGACTGAATGATCAATTGACGGACCCAATTGGCAATGGAAGCTGTCTGCCTATTTCTTGGGGCCTTTTGTAAAAGCAAAAAGAATCTGATACCCGGATCTCCGCAGATCTAGACAAAAGATACCTTGACTGCTTGGAAAACATCCAGAGAATGCAGTCTTCTGCCGAATGAGGCAGAGAGGAAAAAAAAAAAAAGGCAAAATAATGTCCTGATTTAAAAATGAAAAGCCGACACGTTCCAGTCAACAGCCACACTAAGGCCCGGTTCACACAGGGGCGGCACGACTTCGGGGGCGACCTCGGCGGCGCGATCTCAAGATGACTTGAGACGCCAGCCGAGGCGATTTGCATAATGACTTCTGTATAGAAGTCAATGCAAGTCGCCATGCGTCGCCCCCAAAAGTAGTACAGGAACCTTTTTAGAAGTCGGGTCGCTCCCATTAGAACGGTTCCATTGTATAGACCGGGACGTGACTCCTCAGGCGACCGAGTCACCGCCCCTGTGTGAACTGGGCCTAAGGGTATGTCAAAAAACGTTTTACCACTTGTGCAACAGTACATTGTTTGCCTTCTGACCTGCCCGTGCAAGAAGCAGTATGTTTGACGAGCAATCAGGACTTTCACCATTAGGGTGAACATATATCCAACATCAAAAGTGCTAAGACCAGTATTCCCCGCCACTTTCTTGAGCATCATGATCGTGACCCTAGGGGGACAGTTTTTGGCCATTGATCAATTTGTTTCTCATTGGAGGGGAGAGTCCCGGATTCCAGGGGCATCCCGCCTTGAAACATATTGGATCTATGAACTCTGCACTTATGCGCCCTTTGGTATGAATGTTGAGTGGGATATGAATTCCTTTATCAACTTCGCATAATTACCCTCCACATTTGTTTAATCACTTAATAGGATTCATGGTTTCTTCTAGAGGCCATGTCCCCGATTTATGTGCATCTTTTTGCCCCCCTTTTTTTGCCCCCTTTTGCTCAGTTTTCCCACCATTTTAATTTTGTAGTTGCCTTTATCAATACACCATGGCTTTTGCTAGTGGTAGTCAGGTCCTTTTATCATTACATTGGAGATCTTTCTATAAGAATCTGCAGACTTCTTTCCTCCCACATGATGGCGCTGATTACACCATTCACCACTATGTTGTGCATTATGGGTTAAGTCCTATCCATTGCACATATACTATCCCTTGCCCACGCCCCGCCATGGGGCTGCGTGGCGGCTGCGACGTCAGTTGAGCGCCGTGACGTCACGCGCCGCCCGGCGTGGTTTGGTTTGCACATGCACGGGGATCCCTATGCGCGCCACTGTTGGCCGACCAGGACGTGACACGCAATGTTCCGCCAACTCGGGCGGATGTGCCAGTTCTTTGGAGTGTCGCGCCTCGTTTTGGCACAGTGCCACCGCAGATGGGGCTGCTTTCCTATGGGAGATACTTGAAGGGTGTGACTGCAAGTGGAGACAGTTCATACACCTTCCAATCACATGGCTCAGGTTTATCCAATGCGGTGAGAGGTGGACGTGTGGGTGTTCCATCGCTGCATGTCTCCCCTGCCTCCCGTTTTTTCGCGGGTTATCCCGAGTCCCTAATTGGCTGCCGCCAAGTTGACTTCCAGTGAGCCAGCTCATTGTCAATGTCGATCTGGGAAGTCTTTTCTCGATGGCGATTTTGATTGGTTTAGAGTTTGAGGTCGCCGCCTGTACCTGATCAGGCGGTAGTTTTCCTCCAATCCTGTGTTAGCACCAGAAACCTCTTGGATTGGTTAGAATTCAGTCAGGTTTGGAGTGTTGGTTATAAATGTTTGGCAATTTGTGGGAGCAGGTTGATGCCCTGGTTGAATTACTTGTGTACGAAACGCGTTGACTTGGTAAACCACTCCACTCATTGCCTTTTTAATCTTTTGTATGTACTGAGATCACTTTTATATTTATTGGTTTTAATAAACCCACATTTGACCTGCACTATCGGAGCACCCCCTTCATCTTTTTTCTTCCATGTTGGGTTGATTGAGTTGCTGTTTGGAGTTCCTTCCGTTTTCACCATCTTCAAATCCTGAAAAGGATTCTTTGATTGGAAGTCGTTTCTCCATCACCTGAGGACCACGTGGACATCCGGTGAATCCAGAGTCTCTTGAGGTTGGGATACATTCCAAAGAGTCACCATCTGGGATTCGTTTGGTCCACCTTGAATCTTCAGACAAGCAGACGCGACTTGCCACTAGGATTTCACATGCCCCAATGATCTGCCTAATAAGTAGATCCATCAGTTCCGGTAAGAGTATTCTACTTTACCAGAAGTTTATGCTGATGACCTATACTGTTGGGTGTCCGGTTCCAGCATTCCATTTCAAGGATATCTGAAAAGGACGTTTATGTGGACTTTTTCACTTTTGTTTCACTTTGAGTCCAGTCTCAAATAGTGGGATTGGATCTCGCCTAATTTTAGCGCTGTATTTTATTCACATTCCTATATACTGAAGCTTCATCATTTAGGAGTGTAGGGCCAGACGTACTGCCTGTAATTTAAGGACGTTGATGGTCAGGAAGAAAACAGATCCTGCCCATGTCCCCTGGGCTGAGAGCCCGTCTAGCGTTGCTCCCCAGCCTGAGACACTGGCATCTGTAGTCAGTACCTTCCAGGTTACTGGGAGAAAGGATTTTCCCTTTCGCAGGTTCTGATTTTGCAGCCACCAAATTTAGGTTTAAGGATGTCTGAGGGGATAAGCACATTGGATAATTCAGAGCTTTTCTTTCCCCGTTTCAAGCCAACAAAATGCTTTGTTGTAAGGGCCTGGAATGGAACTGGCCATAGGGCACTGCCTCGAAAGAGGCCTGGTTTAGGATCAATCTAGATACTTAAAATTTTGAGCTGTCTCAAGTCTGACCTGTCAGTATTTATGATCCAGCATAAGCTCTTTAAATACCGTACTGTGTGTATTTCTCTGGAGCAGGAAGTCGTCCAGATACCCGAGCACCAGAATCCCTTGGGCTCTTAAAAAGCCCAGTACTGGTGCTAGGACCTTTGTAAATACCCGAGCGGCTCTAGTCTGAAGGGTAGAGCCACAAACTGAGAATGACGTTCTACTGTAAAAACGTAGGAACCTCTGGTGAGGCTGAAAAAGCAGAGTTAGTTTCTTACCGGTAACTCTCTGTTTCCAGTAGTCTTCCAAGGAAGCCCTTGATTGATGGAGCTCCTCCTCACAATCAGGAAACACATTGCCATTAATTTTCTTCCCCTTAAGAGGCGGTCCCTCGGGTCCCTGGTCAGTCATCCCCGAGAACCAAAGGCCGGAATCTAAAACTATATGATACACAACCCCACAAGGTTAGACATTTTAGGGTGGGATCGTGCTGCCTTGAAAGACTACTGGAAACAGTTACCGGTAAGAAACTCTGCTTTTCCCCCAGTCTTCCAAGTCAGCCCTTGAGAGGATAACCAAGAACTCACCAGATCTAGGGTGGGACAACGGCTTGGAGGACTTTCCTACCAAAAGCCTGGTCCTGGCTGGAAATTAGATCCAGTCTGTAATGCTGAACAAAGGTGGAGTATCTTGACCAAGTTGCAGCCCTGCAGATTTGTTCTGGAGTGGCTCCTGCCCTTTCTGCCCACGAGGCTGCTGAAGCCCTTGTTGAATGAGCTTGAAGTTCTTTCGGTGGTGTTGTTATCTCCATGACACTATAGCACTCTAGTATGGCTGTCTTGATCCATCTAGCTATTGTCTTTTTGGACGCTTGTTTACCCTTCAGTTGGCCTGCGTATAAGACAAATAGGGCATCTGATGTTCTAAATTCATTAGTGACTTCTAAATATTGAAGTAGACACCTTCTGACATCAAGAAGACTTAGTTCCTGCTCTTTGCTGTTATTGGGTGAACTGCAAAATGAAGGAAAGACTATATCCTGGGATTTGTGAAAAGTTGACGTCATTGAGTAAATCCCGGATCTGTTTGAAGGACAATTTGATCGTTATGAATCTTCAAAAAAGGTTCTCCAACGGATAGAGCCTGTATTTCCCCTATCCTACGTGCCGTTGTGATGGCTACGAGGAAAAAACTGTTTTAAGAGTCAATAATCTTAAAGATGCATCTTGTAGTGGCTCGAAGAGAGGTTTGATGATTCCCATGAAGACCACTGACAAATCCCAAGTGGGACATTTGTGTCTTGGGCTTTGTATTTTGCTAATGCCCTGCAAAAAACGAGAGACCAACGGGTCCTCTTGTAGTGTCCGTTCCAGATACACCGACAGCGCTGCAATCTGAACCTTCAGTGTACTAAGCGCTAACCCTTTATCAGCGCCCTGCTGTAAAAATTCAAGGATGGTCGGTGTATCCATTTTTAATCTTTTGTTTTCAGTGTACCAACTGTTAAAAAACTTCCTCCAGGTCTTTCTATAGATGGCTCTGGTGTTTGGCTTCCTAGCGCTCAGAAGCGTTGCCACCACTTTCTCCGAGAGTCCTTTAGATCTCAAGATGTCCTCCTCAGTAACCAGGCCGCCCATTTGAAACTTTCCCGTTTTAGGCCTGTCAGGGGTACCTGACACATCAGGCCTTTCCTGTGAGGTAGAAGCCACAGCTCTGCTGCCGAGAGACTGAGGAGTTGAGAGAACCAGGCTGTCTTGGGCCAGTATGGTGCGATCAGTTTTGTCTGTTCCTGTAGAAACAGAACTACCCGTGGAATCAGACGAACCGGAGGGAAGGCATAGCTTGAAGTTCCAAGGATTTGAGAGCGTCCATCCCAAGAGGCTGGTCTTGCGAGAAGAAACACTTCACCTGAGCATTCTTCTGAGAGGCAAACAGGTCTATGTTTGGAACTCCCCAGCGGGCTGTAATTTCCTCAACACCTCCGGGTGTAATACCCATTCCTCTTGGGAGATCTCCTGGCGGCTGAGGAAGTCCACTACTTTGTTGTCTTCCCCTTTTAGATGGACTGCTCCCAGTGATAGCAGTTTCCCTTCTGCCCATCGGCAAATTTGGTTGGAGACGTGGCTTAGGGATGGGCTTCTTGTGCCCCCTTGCTTGTTCACACAAGTCACTGCTGTGGCGTTGTCTGAAAGTATCAGAATGTGATGACTTCTGAGTTGGTTTTGGAAGAACTCTATGGCCTTGGCTATCGCCATAAATTCTCTCCAGTTCGAAGATGCCTTGGCTTCCTCTGGGGACCACCTCCCCTGAGCAGGTTGCCCTGCTAGGTGAGCTCCCCAACCCCAACTGCTTGCGTCTGTGGTCAATTTTCGTGAGATGGGGAATGACCAAGCCAAACCCTGATTTAGGTTTGTGTGGATCCTCCACCACCACAGCGCCTTTTCACGGATGTTGGGAGTAAAACCGACCTGTCCAGGTCTTTGTTTTTTTAAGAGAAATACTTGAAGTGACCTTAAAATGGTATTTGCCCACGGACTGGTAGTATCGATGTCAGACCCAGAACCGACATCAGCTCCCTGATAGTTAATCGGGAGGTTGTTCTGTATTGAACTCACCCTCTTGATGAGGTTTTGGATCTTCTTCTCCGGTAGGGAAGTCTTCTGTTCTATGGAGTTGAGCAGATACCCCAGGAACCGGATGTTCTGAGTGGGACACAGATTGGACATTTCCTCGTTTAGAATCCAGCCTAGCGACTTCAACCACAGTTGAGCTTCTGTAAGGTCTTTTATCAGCTGTGCTTCGGATGGTGCTGCGAACAGTAGATCGTCTAAGTACGGTATTACGGTCATCTTTTTTAACCTTAGAGGGGCCAGAGCTTCTGCTAACACTTTGGTGAATATCCTTGGTGACGGAGGTTAACCCGAAAGTTAGAGCTCTGCTCTGGAAGTGGTATTCCTTTCCCTCCATCTCCACCGCTAACCTTAGATATCTCTGGGACTCTTCCTGGATGGGAATGTGGAGATATGCATGCCTGAGATCCATGGTCGCAGAATGTTTTTGACCGAAAATATGGACTCCATGCGAAATTTTTTGTATTGAATTGCTTGGTTTAAAGGCTTTAGGTTTAGTATTAATCGAAACTTCCCGGAAGGTTTTTTGATCATGGAAATATATGACAGTAAAAACCTTTTTTCCCCTTCTCTGGGACTGGAGTAAGGACCTTCTGGTCCACCATCTCCCCTAGCAACAGTGGAAGAGCCTTGGCCTTTTCTGGATCCCTGGGAAGTTTAGTTAATAAAAAACAAAAACCGCTCAGGTGTAGATGTCCTCTAGGTGGTTATCTCCTCCCAACAGCCAAGGGTGCAGGCAAAGCAATTTCAGGCAAAACAAAAGATAGTCTTCTGGACAGCAGCACTCCAATAAAAAGCCTTTATTATGTAAAATCTTCAAAAATCCAAATACAGCAAGTCACAAAATTCTGGTATAAAGCCGACTAGTTCCACACTCTTAGTGTTTAATCATAGCTATGATTAAACACTAAGTGTGAAACTAGTCAGCCCTATACCAGAATTTTTTGGCTTGCTGTGCTGGATTTGGATTTTACATAATAAAGGCTTTTTATTGGAGTGCTGCTGTCCAGAAGACTATCTTTTGTTTTGCCTGAAGTTTCGTTAATAGAAATCTCTGAGGATGACAATTGAATTCCAGAGAGTAGCCCCTTGCGACAATTTCCAAAATGAATTGATTGGCTGTCATCTTCTGCCATTGAGGTAGGGAGGTAGCCAGTCTTCCCCCTACTGGCACTCTGTTGTCATTGTTTGGTGGCTTGGTTAGAAGAGCCAAAGAAGACATTACTCTTTGGCTTCCCTTTGTGACCCGTCCAGTTTTTCTTAAGGTACTCTTTTCTTCTTGGGGACGATCTCTTCGTCCACGAAAAAACTTTTGTGGAGGTTTACGTTTTTCAGCAGGGAAGGTTTTCTTCCTGTCTGCTGTTCTTTCTAAGGCCTCGTCCAGGCCTGAACCAAAAAGAAAACCCCCAGTAAATGGGAGATTGAACAATCTCATTTTGGATGCAGCATCGCCTGTCCAGGTCTTCATCCAAATCGCACGTCTTGATGCAACTGCTAGTCCTCCTGACCTTGCTGCTAGCTTGACGGACTCTGCAGATGCATCCGCAATGTAGCCGACTGCCTTGGAGAGAACTGGAAACGTCTTCAGAATCTCCTCCCTAGGCGTACCATTTTTAATATGGTCTTGCAGCTGTGAGCCAAAACTCCAAGTATCTTCCCACGCAAGTGGTGGCTAGGGCTGGCTTCAGACTGGCGACACTTGTCTCCCAGGCTCTTTTCAGGATAATGTCACCTATTTTATCCATGCCATCTTTAAAGGTGTCCCATGTCTTCAAATGCTAATTAAGAATTTTTTGAAACTTTAGAAAGTGGCGCATCAAATTTAGGATTTTTATTCCATACTTTTGGATCGTCACTGAAAGGAAAATAGCTTTTTGTGACTAGCCGCAAAGGGTTTCCTTTCTGGGTCTGCCCATTCGTTTTTCACGGTATCCGACATTAACGGATGAACTGGGAATACTTTGGATTTTTTTCTTCCTCAGACACATCAGGTCATGTTTGGAAGGCAGTTCTTTTTCATGCTCAATTTCCAAAGTTTCGTAAATGGCCCCAAGCAAATCATCCACATCTTCTAGCAATAATTTGTATCCGGGTCCCTTTTTTTCTTCTCTCCCATCTTCCTGCTCTGAGTCTGAGCGATCGGTAGCCATAACGCTAGCTGCGCTGCTGCCCGCTCCCTCGCCGACTCATGCAACCCTGAGGCGACTTCTGATATGGGTGAGGTCATGGGAGAGGAACCTCCAGGAGGAACTGCTGGAGGTTTAACTTCTGCAATAAACTTTGAGATCCTTAAAAAGGTGTTAGCCATATCATCCCTCGCGGATCCAAAAATCTTTGCATAAAACTGCATCTGACTGTTTTTCAATGCAAGTTTTGCATAGCAGTTGTGTTTTCCAAGGGCATCTTGGTAGTAAACTTTGCACACCGCTTCCTGGGAGTGGCCTTTGGCTCTTTAGGCAGTTTCACCTGCCAAATGATAAACACAGGGGGACCCATGGTGGTGAGAAAAATAGGATTTTTATAACAGCTTACCTGTAAAATCCTTTTCTTGGAGTACATCACGGGACACAGAGCGACATAGTCATTACTAATGGGTTATATAGATACCTTCAGGTGCTGGCACTGGCAACTTCCAAAACCGGAAGTACCCTCCCCTATATAAGCCCCTCCCATCCGGGAGCACCTCAGTTTTGTAGCAAAGCAATAAGTGTCCCTAAAGAGGGGTGGGAGCTCTGTGTCCCGTGATGTACTCCAAGAAAAGGATTTTACAGGTAAGCCGTTATAAAAATCCTATTTTCTTTCTCGTACATCACGGGACACAGAGCGACATAGTCATTACTAATGGGATGTCCTAAAGCAATGCCCAATGAGGGGGGGGATACACCATACATAAGCTGAGCGCTATCAGACATGAGGATCTTTTGCGGCCTGCAACACACTGCGCCCAAAGGCGACATCCTCCTGACTTCTAACGTCCACCTGGTAGAACCTAGTAAACATGTGTACTGAAGACCATGTTGCGGCCTTACAGATTTGAGCCAGGGAGGCCTGGTGATGCGCTGCCCATGAAGTTCCAACTGCTCTCGTGGAGTGCGCTCTAACTTTGAACGGAGGCGGTCTCCTTCTCAAGCCATAGGCTTGCATTATGACCTGTCGAATCCACTTGGCTAAAGTAGATTTTGACGCTGCCTGACCCTTTCTGGGGCCTTCCGGCAGAATAAACAAAGTATCCGTTCTGCGAATCTGAGCAGTAGCTTTTAGATAAGCTTTAACTGCTCTTACTACATCCAAAGAATGTAAAAACTTTTCCTCTACCGAGCTAGGTTTGGGGAAAAAGGAAGGAAGAACCACATCTTGGTTCAAATGGAACCTCGATACCACCTTAGGAAGAAAGGCTGGATGAGGAAGTAATACTGCTCTGTCCTTATGGACAACCAGATATGGCTCCTTACAGGATAAGGCGGCTAATTCCGATACTCTTTTAGCCGAACAAATGGCTACTAAGAAAATCAATTTCCTGGTGAGAAGAACCAAGGAAATGTGCCGCAATGGTTCAAATGGTTGTTTCTGTAGAACCGACAGAACCAGGTTTAAGTCCCATGGACATATGGGAATACTAACCGGAGGGCTAATACGCCTACTCCTTGTATGAAGGCTTTGACTAATGAATGCAAAGCCAAGGGCCTTTGAAAAAATATTGACAAGGCCGTCTGACCCTTGATAGTACTCAAGGCAAGCTTCCTATGTACAGCCCACTGTAGGAAGTCCAGACTCCTATCTATTACGTACTTATGTGGATGCCATTTCTTGGCCTCACACCACGCGATGTACGCCTTCCAGATTCTATAGTAGATCTGCCTGGATACCGGCTTCCTGGCATTGATCATGGTAGATACCACAGGATTAGAGAGCCCTCTCTTTTTTAGAATGTGGGCTTCAATAGCCAGGCCGTCAAACCTAGGGCTGGGTAAGGAAGGGTGGTATATCGGTCCTTGCGAAAGCAGGTCCGGACGACGTGGGAGAGTCCAAGGACTCCCCACTGACATTTTACAATCTCCGCGTACCATGCTCTTCGGGGCCACGCTGGAGCCACCAGAATCACTGGTTTCTTTTCTACCCTGATTCTGCGGAGTAATCGAGGTAACAATTGTGGCGGTGGGAATGCATATATCAACTTGAACTGATCCCAAGGGAACACTAGGGCATCCGAGCCGCAAGCTAGGGGATCCCTTGTCCGAGAGACAAACCTGTCCACCTTTGCGTTGAATCTGGATGCTAGAAGATCTACATCCGGTGTTCCCCACCGCTGACATTGTCCAGAAAACCTCGGGGTGAAGGGACCATTCCTCTGGGCCTAATTGCTGGCGACTTAGAAAGTCCGCCTTCCAATTCTCCACTCCTGGAATGAATACCGCAGATATGGCTGGGACATATCTTTCTGCCCATTTCAGGATGTAATTTACTTCCCTCTGGGCTGCACGACTCCTGGTGCCCCCCTGATGATTGATATATGCCACTGCTGTGGCATTGTCTGATTGAATTCTGACAGGGGACCCTTGGAGTTTGGATGTCCATACTACTAGGGCATACCGGGCTGCTCGTATCTCTAAGAGATTGATGGGCAGGGCCTTTTCTGCATCCGATCATCTGCCCTGGAGAGACCATTGCTCCAGTACTGCTCCCCAGCCTATAAGGCTGGCATCTGTAGTGACCACCTTCCAAGAAATCGGACTGAAGGATTTCCCTTTTTCCAGATTCTGGGGAACCAACCACCAATGGAGGCTCTTGCGAACGGAAGGGGACAAGGACATTGTAAGTCTAGGGCCTGAACTTTTTTGTTCCAGGCTGACAGTATGGCCCCTTGCAAATTCCTTGAATGGAATTGACCGTAGGGTACTGCTTCGAATGATGCCACCATTTTTCCCCAGCAGCCTCATGCACAGGCGTATGGACGGCTGTCTTTTTTGTACCCACTAAGTGGATCAAATCTTTCAAAGACAACACCTTTCCTCGAGGCAAGAATATTTTTCTCTGGCCTGAATCCAACCTTAGCCCCAAGTATTCCAGACTTTTGACTGGTTTTTAGGGCTGACTTGTCTCGGTTGATAATCCAACCGTGAGATTCCAGATACTTGATTGTCTTGTGAACGACCACGTCTAGTTTTTTCACTGAGTGGTCTATCAGCAACAAGTCATCTAGATATGCCATTATCATTACACCTTGTGTTCTTAGATTGGCCAATAAAGGGCCAGAATTTTTGTAAACACTCGTGGTGCTGTGGCCAGACCGAAGGGTAAGGCTCTGAACTGAAAATGGCACCCTTCTACTGCAAAGCGTAGAAATTTTTGGTGGACTGGATAGATGGGAATGTGCAAATAAGCATCTTTGATGTCGATCGCGGCTAACCAATCCTCCCCTTGTAGGGCAGTGGCCACCGATCGGATCGACTCCATCGGAAAGTCCTGATATACAGGAATTTGTTTAGCCCTTTTAGAATATGGGCCTCCCGTCCCCGTTTGCTTCGGGACTGTAAAGAGGTTTGAGTAAAACCCGAACCCCCATTCTTCCAGGGGAACCTCCATAAACACTCCTTGGAGCAATAGTTGTTCTAGTGCCAACAGGAGGGACTCTCTTCCGGGGATCCCTTGGCACGTTTGACCTCAAAAATGGGAAGGAGGAGAGTCTTAACTCCAATCTGTATCCCAAACATACTACGGAGAGCACCTATCTGTTTTGATCGTGTCCCGCCAGGTCTCTTGCGAACAACTGGAGTCCTCCCCCCACCCGACTGAGTGGGGGCAACCCTTCAATGAATTTAACTTTGGGGGAGGTTTTGTACCTCCCCTGACCCAGGGTTTCTCATTACCCTGCGATTGTCCCTGTTTTTTACCCCCGGGAATTGACCGAGGAGGCCGTCGGAACTGTTACACAGCCGATGCCCCAGGGACTGGAGAAGCAGGCCTCTTAAAGAGGGACCTCTAACTCTGTTTTTAACCGGCAAGAGAGTATTTTTATCGCTGGAAATTTTCTGGATATATTTGTCCAGGTCTTCCCTGAATAAGCGTTCACCATGAAATGGGACGCTAACCAGCCATTCTTTACAGGGAGCTTCAGCAGACCAGTTTTTGAGCTATAGAAGCCTACGCATATGTACTACAGACAGCGTAAGGCGGGAGGCCTGATGGATTGAATCCTTTATGGCGTCAACCGCAAAGCCTAAGGCTCTAGGTAGATCAGCTAGGGCAAGGGCCTGCTGATCTGTCAAGTCCCTCAAGACCTGTTTCAACTGATCCTTCACTGCTTAGCAGACCCCACTGCTGGTTGTGTCACCAAGCTTGCTGTAGAAAGAAGCAGATTTTCATAAGGACTCCAATCTTTTATCTATTGGGTTCTTGAACATTTGGACATTATCCACTGGACATGTCAGTGATTTATACACACAAGAGTTGGCTGCGTCCACTGTAGGGACCTTCCATTTTTTGATGAACTTATCCTCCATGGGATAGACCACCGGAAATCTCTTGGGGGGAATAAATATTTTCTCAGGATGTTCCCAATCCTGGTAAATGAGCCCTTTCAGTAAAGGGTGAAGTGGAAAAGAACAGACAGTCTGGGGGCTTCTAGCGACCCCAACGAGGATACAGTAGTGGTTGATGGTTCCGCAAGGCGCATTTTAAATGCTGATCGGACCATGTTAGTCAGAGACTGAACCCATAATCTTTCAGCTTGAGATGCTGAGAAAAGGTTCCCCCACTGTTGATTCCTCTATAACAGAATCAACCTCATCCTGATCCCCTTCAGGCAGGTCGATCCCTGTATGGGACTGTTGCTCTGCTAACAGGCACTCTGAAGGAGGAGACGGAGATCGGGCGTGCTTTCCCTGTGACAGGGAAGCAGCGATCAATGTTAACAATCTCTCTTCTAATCCTCCCAGAGCTGAGGAAAAAACCTCCTCTGTTACATACACAGGAGCAGGTGAACCGAGGACAGCCACAGTACCAAGTACCCCTGTGTGGTCTCTACGGTCACTTACCTCTGAACTTCAGGGGAGACTGGTGCAGCAGAAGCATGCCCAAGATCCTCAGAGCCCGATGAGACCCCCTTCGCTTCCTGGAAGATTCAGTTCCGGAGCTTCTGGACGGCATATTCCTAAGCCTAAAGCTGAGGTATTCCAGCCGTAATACACCACTTTTACTGAGAATAGTCTAGCACAAATGCTGCTATATAACAGTTGGTGTCTACTAAAGTGCCTTTCTAGGGGATGCCTGCATCAACCGCCTCTGTGTGCCTTTATACTGTTGCTAGCTCTGTCTATGCACTTCAATAGCCAGCTATGATTGTGCTTTAAAACACGTTGGACGCCCGCACATGCGCAGTTGCGCCGCGGCGCACACCGAGCGTCATCCACCCGCTCCGCCCCTTTTTCCAGATCGCCTCTATATATAGAGGCGCGGGCACGTGCGCCTTCGGCGCCTTTTTTGAAAAAAATAAGGAGCTAGATGGGAGCCAGGGTCCCTGCCGCAGGGCCCGGGGATGGATGAGCGCAGCAACAGGGCAGAGGAGACAGCTTCCCAGCAGAGAACTTACCAACTGCCTGGATTTGATTTTGGAAGAAAAAAATCCACATTACAAGAAAAAGAACCATAGCGGCCTTTAGTGTCTAACACAGGTACCGCGGTCTTACACTTTTTTTTTTTTTTCTTGCCTACTATTAAAATTTTTACATTCTCAGTAGTAACAGGCATACACAGAATATTAGCGGGAATACCTTAGGTAACAGGCAGAAAGACAAAATAGGCTTGGGGGTCCCTCAATAGAACCAAGTTCCCGAGGGCCCCCACTTACCTGTTCCCCGCCGCAGGACTCGGTGTGGTCCACAGAAGCCCAAACTTCACCTATCACGGCAGGCATTGTAATTAAACCTTCAGGGACCGGGTTCCCAAGGATTCCACTCCCCTGGACCTGTATAGCACCCTGCACAGAAAACATCTTGGTCGTGGGTATGACCAGAGCTCTGGATCCCAGGGTCCAGCCCTCCTAAGAGAGGCATTACAGGCAAAACCTTTCTCTTCTCTTGCAAGGCCCGGGTACCGACCGTTTAGCTAAGAAGCTTTTTTGGTCGGATCCGGAATAGCTTACTGAGGCCCAAAAGAACCTGTACGCAAGCTCAGTGAAAAACACATGTTACTTCTTGGCCAACACCTTAGACACTGGCAAAAAACTGAGGTGCTCCCGGATGGGAGGGGCTTATATAGGGGAGGGTACTTCCGGTTTTGGAAGTTGCCAGTGCCAGCACCTGAAGGTATCTATATAACCCATTAGTAATGACTATGTCGCTCTGTGTCCCGTGATGTACGAGAAAGAAAATAGACACACTGCACCATACATTACTAAAGTGCACACCCAGTGACACTAGTAACCCCCTGGCCCCAGCTTGCTAGTGCACCATCACCACCTAGCTGCTGTCCCAATACAAAGGTCACCCACTGGTGCCTACCTGCATCCTGCTGGTGCTTTCGCCTCCTGGAGCCGATGGAATCTCATCATCTTCCAGCATCCTGGCTTTGCTGTGGCGTCCGATACTGTCGTCTGCAGACGCGTCCACGCTAATAGCACCAGCTGCCCGTTCGAATTTCCCGCGCCTCTAAGGGGATTGGACCAGCTTCCCCGGCGCACCTAGATTGCGTCATTCCTAACCGGAAATTACGCCCCGTGTCTTCCAGGTCAAGCAGCGCTCAGACGTGGGTACACGCCCCCGCTGACGCTGCCAAGGGAATGCTGCAATGGCGCCTTTCTCCTCGCCTGGGCACAGAAAATTAGAACCCGGGGCACGCAGCCTAAGGAGGGTTGCCTGTGGTCAGAGAACCACCCTCCTCCACGCCGGTGGCACGGCTCCGGTAAGGTCCCCCCTGACCCCCTGCCGCACGGAGGCTCCATTCAGTCAGCCGTGCTGACATATACTGCTGTACCTGCAGACACCTGTCCCGTTCAGCCCATGGGAGATGGAGCCCCCCGCCTCAGGTCCCTTTGGCAACATGTCTCCTCCAGACGGAGGAAACACCAAGACTGACCAGGGACCGCCTCTTAAGGGGAAGAAAATGGCAATGTGTTTTCTGATTGTGAGGAGGAGCTCCATCTCTCAAGGGCTGACTTGGAAGACGACTGGGGGAAAAATAGGTATGTGTAAATACGCATCTTTTATATTGATGAAGGCTACCAATAGTGATCAGTGCTAAAAAAATAAAAATTTAAAATAATGCAGTTACTGTACTAATGACACTGGCTGTCTCTAGGTGCTTACTGTGGGGGGGGGGGGGGGGGGGGCGACAGACTGACTGACTGGGTGAACACAGATCAGTATTCACAGAAGATATGTGTCCTCCCCTGTCAGAATGGCAATCTGCCTTGTTTACATAGGCAGATCACCGTTCTGCCTCTGGGGAACGATCGTGGGTGGACCCATTGATTGGCTCCCCCTCTGTCCGATGGGCACGAGCGCCTACGGTATCTATTGCATGAAAATGACATACAGGTACGCAATTTAGTGCAATAGAGCCGCCATATATGTGGAAGACTGTCTTAACCCCTTCCATACCAGGCCATTGGAAAATGACGCCGGCAGGAACCCCCTCTCCCTCCGGGTGGACGTCATATGACGTCCTCCGCTTTGAGGGGAGATATCTGAATGCCTGCAGCTAGAGGCATCATTCAGATATCCTTGTTTAGAGCCGGCGATCCTGCGCACCATAAGAACGATGATAGCGGCGGTTCTGCCGCTTGATCGTTCTTATAGGCGGCGGGAGGGGACACCAGTCATCTCTATGATCGTCGGAGGCCCGGGCGTGATTACGTCACGCCCGGGTCCTCAAAAGGTAAACAAAGCCGCCATTGCGGCTTGAAGTATGAGATCAGTGAATTTTTTTTCACAATCTCATGCTTTCCAGCCTGGAGGAGAGATGTGGGGTCTTGACCCCGCATCTCTCCATAAAGAGGACCTGTCACACACATTCCTATTACAAGGGAAGTTTACATTCCTTGTAATAGGAATAAAAGTGTAAAAACAAAAAAAAAAAAAAATAATAATTTTTTTTTTTTTAACCACTTAACGACCGCCCACTGTAAATATACGTCAGCAGAATGGCACCGACAGGCAGAATCACGTATATGTACGTGATTGCCTTTGTATAGTTGGGGGGTCCGATCGGACCCCCCTTCTTTACAGTGGGTGGTCGTTTTACCTTCGGGAGCGATCCGGCATGAGGGGACGGCCGTTCGATTCCGGCCACCCCCTCTCGATCGCTCCCGGCGAATGAGAGAGCTTCCCCTGCCTGCCAGGAAGGAGGAAGTGATGTCATCTCTCCTGGGACGCTCACATATACCGAGCGCCGTACAGGAGAAGATGCCAGGTTAGTACACACAACACTACACTGACACCAGGACACATAAATCGCCCCCCAGATCACCCCCCAGCCCCCAGTCACAGTGTCACTGATTGCAGTGACCATTCATTTAGTGATCACTGCAATCAGTGACATTTGTGACTGTAAAAGTGTCACTACATTTAGTTTTAGGTCCAGTGTAGCCCCCTAATAAAGGTTTAACCCCCTGATCACCCCCCAGATAACCCTTTCACCCCCTAGCACCGCCGTCACTAAGCAATCATTTTTCTGATCGATGTCTTAGCGTCGGTGATGCTGATCGGTAGCCAGTAATTTTTTTTAGGTTCGCCGCAGGTTTTTATAGCGTCGGGTACCCCCATATATTACCTAATGAAGGTTTAACCCCCTTGATCGCCCCCCAGGTAACCCTTTCACCCCCTATCACCACTGTCACTAAGCAATCGTTTTTATGATCGTTGTCTTAGTGTCGGTGATGCCGATAGGTAGCCAGTAATTTTTTTTTAGGTTCGCCGTCAGGTTTTATATAGCGTCAGGTACCCCCATATATTACCTAATAAAGGTTTTAACCCCCTAATTGCCCCTAGTTAACCCTTTTACCAGTGATCATCATATAAGTGTTACGGGTGACGCTGGTTAGTTAGTTTGCTTTTTATAGTGTCAGGGCACCCGCCGTATATAACCCAATAAAGGTTTAACCCCCTTATCGCCCGGCGGGTGATATCAGGTTTTAGCGTCAGAGGGTCTGCGTCACACCCCAGGCAGCGTCAGGTTAGTGCCAGTAGCGCTAACACCCACACGTGAAGCATACACCCCCCTTAGTGGTATAGTATCTGAACAGATCAATATCTGATCAGATCTATACTAGCGTCCCCAGCAGTTTAGGGTTCCCAAAAACGCACTGTTAGTGGGATCAGCCCAGATACCTGCTAGCACCTGCGTTTTGCCCCTCCGTCCAGCCCAGGCCACCCAAGTGCAGTATCGATCGATCACTGTCACTTGCAAAACACAACACACATAACTGCAGCGTTCGCAGAGACAGGCCTGATCCCTGCGACTCCAGTGCTGTAGGAGGTGATTTCACCACCACAGTTAAAAAAAAAAGCATATATGCCGAAGCATTGGGGCAGCAGGAGCGGAGGAGCGATTTTGCTCCTAATGCCGCGTATATACGGTCGAAATTCCGACGGAGGCTTGCCCGTGGAAAAGTCTGACCATGTGTACGCGGCATAACTTTTGCGAGAAGATGCCCCCATGCTTCGGCATATATAAATGGTGCATGTATGCCCATCATTAGAAGTGGGTGGATGAAGGGCGGTATTCTAATGGTGGGCATACCCACCGATCAATCTTTTTTTTTCGTTCAGCCAACAGGCTGCATGAAAAAAAAGATTACAATACATGTCCAACAAGGACCAGCAACGTACTGGTATGTTGCTGGACTTTGAATGTTTATACCAGAATGATGCCTGCGGGTTTAGGTATCATCTTGGTATCATTCTTTTCAGCCAGCGGCCGGCTTTCATGTAAAAGCAATCCTAGTGGCTAATTAGCCTCTGGACTGCTTTTACAAGCAGTGGGAGGGAATGTCCCCCCCCCCGGATATAAAAAGCGCCATTGGGAAATTGGGAAAGCATTTTATCACACCGATCTTGGTGTGGTCAGATGCTTTGAGGGCAGAGGAAATATCTAGGGTCCAATAGACCCCAGTTTTTAAAAAAAAAAAAAAAAAAAAAAAAAAGAGTACCTGTCATTACCTATTGCTATCATAGGGGATATTTACATTCCCTGAGATAACAATAAAAGTGATAAAAATAAATAAATATGGAAGCAACAGTTTAGAAATAAAATAAAAAAGCAAAATTAATAATAAAAAAAAAAAAAAAGCACCCCTGTCCTGCCCTGCTCTTGCCCAATGGCGAACGCAAGCGTCGGTCTGGCGTCATATGTAAACAGCAATTGCACCATGCATGTGAGGTATCACCGCGAAGGTCAGATCGAGGGCAGTAATTTTAGCAGTAGACCTCCTCTGTAAATCTAACGGGGTAACCTGTAAATGCTTTTAAAAATGTATGTAGTTTGTCGCCAATGCGCGTTTGTGCGAAATTTTAAAGCATGTCGTGTTTGGTATCTATGTACTCGGCCTAAGATCATCTTTTTTATTTCATCAAACATTTGGGCAATATAGTGTGTTTTAGTGCATTAAAAAAAAGTGTATTTTTTCCCAAAAAATGCGTTTGAAAAATCGCTGCGCAAAAACTGTGTAGAAAAAAAAAATGCAACACCCACTATTTTATTCTGTAGGGCCTTTGCTTTAAAAATATATATAATGTTTGGGGGTTCAACATAATTTTCTTGCAAAAAAAAATATGTTTTCATGTAAACAAAAAGTGTCAAAAAGGGCTTTGTCTTCAAGTGGTTAGAAGAGTGGATGTAAGCTTCCTAATGTTGTGTATAAAATGCCAGCAACAGTTCAAAACCCCCCCCCAAATGACCACATTTTGGAAAGTAGACACCCCAAGCTATATACTGAGAGGCATGTCGAGTCCATGGAATATTTTATATGTTGACACAAGTTGCGGAAAAAATACAATTTTTTATTTTTTTTGCACAAAGTTGTCACTAAATGATATATTGCTCAAACATGCCATGGGCATATGTGGAATTACACCCCAAAATACATTCTGTTGCTTCTCCTGAGTATGGGGATACCACATGTGAGACTTTTTGGGAGCCTAGCCGCGTACGGGACCCCAAAAACCAAGCACCGCCTTCAGGCTTTCTAAGGGTGTCAATTTTTGATTTCACTTCTCACTGCCTATCACAGTTTCGGAGGCCATGGAATGCCCAGATGGCACAAAACCCCCCCAAATGACCCCATTTTGGAAAGTAGACACCCCAAGCCATTTGCTGAGAGGTATTGTGAGTATTTTGCAGATCTCGCTTTTTGTCACAAAGTTTTGAAAATTGAAAAAAAAAAAAATGTTCTTTCTTCATTTTCAAAAACAAATAAGAGCTGTAAAATACTCACCATGCCTCTCAGCAAACAGCTTGGGGTGTCTACTTTCCAAAATGGGGTCATTTGGGGGGGGTTTTGTGCTATTTTGGCATTTTATGGCCTTCAAAACTGTGATAGGTAGTGAGGAGTGAAATCAAAAATTTGCGCCCTTAGAAATCCTGGAGGCGGTGCTTGGTTTCCGGGGTCCCGTACGTGGCTAGGCTCCTAAAAAGTCCCACACATGTGGTATCCCCGTACTCAGGAGAAGCAGCAGAATGTATTTTGGGGTGCAATTCCACATATAACCATGGCATGTGTGAGCAATATATCATTTAGTGACAACTTTTTGTAATTTTTTTTTTTGTCATTATTCAATCACTTGGGACAAAAAAAAAATATTCAATGGGCTCAACAGGCCTCTCAGCAATTTCCTTGGGGTGTCTACTTTCTAAAATGGTCATTTGGGGGGGGTTTTGTACTGCCCTGTCATTTTAGCACCTCAAGAAATGAGATAGGCAGTCATAAATTAAAAGCTGTGTAAATTCCAGAAAATGTACCCTAGTTTGTAAACGCTATAACTTTTGCGCAAACCGATAAATATACGCTTAGACATTTTTTTTACTAAAGACATGTGGCTTAATACATTTTGGCCTAAATGTATGACTAAAATTGAAATTATTCGATTTTTCTTATAACAAAAAGTAGAAAATATCATTTTTTTTCAAAATTTTCGGTCTTTTTCCGTTTATATCGCAAAAAATAAAAATCGCAGAGGCAATCAAATACCATTAAAAGAAAGCTCTATTTGTGGGAAGAAAAGGACGTAAATTTCGTTTGGGTACAACATTGCATGTCCGCACAATTTACAGTTAAAGCAGCGCAGTGCAAAATTCTGAATTCACCTCTGGTCCTTGAGCTACCAAATGGTCCGGGGCTTAAGTGGTTAAACGCCCATCCCCAATAGCTCACGCTTAGAAGCGAACACACACACACGCAAGTCCCGCCCGCATATGTAAACGTCGTTCAAACCACATATGCGAGGTATCGCCGCGTGCGTTAGAGCGCGTGCAACAATTCTAGCACTAGACCTCCTCTAACTCTAACCTAGTAACCTGTAAAAATTTTCAAAGCGTCGCCTATGGAGATTTTTAAGTACCGAAGTTTGGTGCCATTCCATGAGTGTGCGCAATTTTAAAGCGTGACATGTTAGGTATCTATTTACTCGGCGAAACATAGCCCAATTTTTTTTATAAAATATGAAAGGTTAACTTTACTGTTTTGTTATTTTTTTAATTCATGAAACCATTTTTTTCCCCAAAAAAGGCGCTTGAAAAATTATTGCGCAAATACCGTGCAAGATAAAAAGTTGCAACGACCGTCATTTTATTCCCTATGGTGTCTGCCAAAAAAATAAATAAAACAATGTTTGGGGGTTCTGAGTTATTTTCTAGCAAAAGAATGATGATTTGTACATGTAGGAGAGAAGTGCCAGAATAGGCCCGGTATGGAAGTGGTATGAAAAGCCCTGTATGGAAGTGGTTAAAAGCGGAGTTCCACCCATTAAAAGTCAGCAGCTACAAAAAAAGTGTAGCTGCTGACTTTGAACAGATACTCGCATGTTCCTCGGTCCAGCGATGCGGGCGAACGAAGCCTCGGTCCTCTTCACAGGCATTGTAACTGAGGGCACTCGGCTTGACAGCCGTTCACGCACTGCGACGTGTCCCAGAAGATTGCAGGGGGGGGGGGTTTAACTTCAACTTCTGGCACCAGGGGAGGAAGTGGGAGCCTGTCAAAACTGGGTACCTGTTAAACCCCCCCCCCCCCAAAAAAAAGATGCGTCAGGGGATAACCAGTACTTAAAGCGGAAGTTCCCTTTTTATGGGGGGGGGGGGGGGCTCCGCTTTGATCCCTTGGGGCACTATTCCTCCCACTGACACCAACAGGTCACAATTTCTTCCACCGATACCAATGATGGGATACTATTCCTCTTTATTAAGGGCACTACTACTCCTATTGATCACCAACCATGAGGCCATATTTATTCTCACTGATGTCGGGCCAGGGACATTCTCTGCCCCCACTGGCCACAACTCAGCCCGTCTGAAGGAAGGACAGTAAACTGGCCCCTTGTTTGAAAAGTTTCAAGTCCTGTGGTCTAGAGCATACAATGCAGACTATAACCTGTAAAAAAAAAAAAAGGGGACCATCCAGAGTACAGAATATACAGTAAATGAAATCTGCACAAGAAAAAACAAAAAAGCAAGACCTACTCTGTGCCTGTAAAGACAGAGTAAATTGATTAAAACTGGAGCAGCTGTGCATAGTAACCCTACAGCTTTGACAATAAGAGCCCCTTTCACAATGTGTCACCCTGGGCGTCAGTTGTAAAACGCCACCATTTTTAGCACCGTTTTACTGTAGTTTTTGACATGTCAAATCGCATCAATTTGAACCTAGGCTTAACAGCATAAACAATTTATTTAAAAACCTTCCGAAAATGTGTGAGCACTTACTTGTCTGGAAGAATAGTTTTGTTGTCCATGTCGAATACACCAATGTCCTAATGAGAAAATGATAACAATGAGACAAGGCTATAAAAGAACACACACACACACACACACACACACACGCTGGACCTGCAATTTCAATCCTAAAACAAAATGCCTACCAATTGGACGCATATCTAAAAATGGTCAAATAGAAATTTGGACACATTCTCAACACAATACATGTGCCATGACTGATGATCTAGTGAGTTACTTAGTCCATTTTAAACTGGTTGTAAACCCACTTTCTAAACAAACACCTACAGGTAAGCCTAGATTAAGGCTTACCTGTAGGTGCATGAAATATCTCCTTAACCTGCACGGTTAAGGAGATATTTGCATTTAAATGCGGCGACGGTGACGTCACGCGCATGGGGTTAATCCCATTCAGAAATTCAGCTAGGTCGCACTATTCGACGGCGTAGCCGAATTCGACGCAGAGTCACGTCTTCGCCGCTCCGGCCAATCACAGCGCCGGAGCGGCACTGTGATTGGCTTGTGCGGCGATACCCGGAACTAAGATTCCGGCTATCGCCGCAGCGATGGATGGACGCGGACTGCTTCAGGGGCCCCGATCTAAGGTAAGTGGTACATAATGAGCTAATATGCTAGTCATACTAGCTCATTATGCCTGTCTCTTGCAAGTGGGGGGAAAAAAAAAAAAAAAAAGAAAAGTGGGTTTACAACCACTTTAAGTAGTAATGCAGGTCATGGCTGTCTTGTGTACAATAGCTCTTAAACTAAATTCAACTGAAGTCTACTACAAGCAGGCATAGGAAAGCAATATGTAGCGATATCTTCACTTAAGAGGGCCGCAGATTTAGCTTGGGCCCTGAAAACAGCTCCGCCAACCCCCGGCAATGTACTCGATCCCCCTACTGGCACTGTTAGTATTGGCAGCAATATATATATTCTTATACTGTGAGTAAACCCAGACACCAAGACAATAATGAAAAGGGTATCAAATTTACTTTGAAATTTTGGTAAGAAAAGTTAACAGTGGTAACGGTTCACAGATAACAAATTGCAGAGCCCTGCAGCAATAACACACTATGCATTTAAAATGAACAGTAAAGGTGCGCCGCGTGGGCGACCGTTAACTAGGCGTCCTGTGACGCAGTAACCAAATGAAGTAACTAGCTGGCCAGGCCTAGCTCAGATACCTACAACTCAGTCTATAGGGGATGATGGTTTTCTTCACCGGCAGGTCTTTAAAGGTGGTGCACATTAACAGAATAACATTTGTAATCCAATAGGGAAATTGCAATAAGAACAAACACTTCACTGAAGATCCTCTCTCTCAGTTCTGCTATGGACCCTCAGTGAGTATCAAATATAAACTGTGGTGGGCCACGGCAGTCTGTAGGCACATCAGCAATCACAGTATATGGTCTGAGCATACGCTCGCTCACCCGTCTGGGACTTCCACCGACTGTATCTGCGGCGATAAGGTCCCCAATCCAACTAAGGCTGTGGATAAGCGAAGTCAGATGCCACCCAGGCTCGCAGTGGGGTGGAAGGCTCTTTGGTGCTGCGCAAGGCCTCAGGCTTCAGGCCTTGCACTCCGGCACATCCGCACAGGAGGATCAGTCACTAAAGTCTCGTGTCCCCAAAGAGGCCGAGCCCAGCCTCGCCTCCTCCTTTTATAACCCCTCCCATGAGTCTCTGGGGTGGAAACATTGCCAAATGGGGATCTGGGTAATGTAGTCTCTCTCCTCTGCTTTCACTTCCAGTAATGTCTCTCCAACACTTCCTCTCGACTCACCTCTCACCTGGAACTTCTTGTCTCACTGCATTAAAGGGGAACACCCCGCTACAAATACAAGTTATTTGTGGGATAGTTTCTGTAAAGTGGTTATTCTGGGGTCATGGCTGCAGTCATTTCCAACCCCCCCCCCCCCCCCCCCGCAATCTGGCGATGCTGAATAAAGAAGGAGCGATCCCGAGCAGCTATAGAGCCACTGCATTGCTCCTACATGTGGCAGAAAAGCCCTTCCAATCCCCCACCAGTGTCCTGGGCTCTCGTTCCACCCGGGAGCCCAGGATTGAAACCAGCAGTTCGCCGGCTGACCATAGGCGGTGAAGGAGGAAAAGATCCCCAATCTGTATGGTCTATGAAAACAGAAGCGATGAGCATTGTCACTTCTGGTTTCAGTTTATGGTTTACACGCCATTAGCCGCTTACAACATCTGATCTCTAAATAGATCTTTTTCAGGCCAGAGGAGAGAGCCCAGATCTCTGCATAAAGACGACCTTTCACAGCCCTTTCCAACACAAGGGATGTAGTTCATTCCTTGCGATAGCAATAAAGTTGGGCCAAAAGAGAAAAGCATAAAAAATAAAATAAAAAAAATGTTTAAGAAAATTTAAAAAGCCCCCGTCCCACCATGCTCACGCACAAAGGCTAATGCATCCGTTGGTTCCGCACACATATATAAACTGTTCGCAACGCCAGGTCATATCGAGAGTGATAATTCTAGATCCAGACCTCCTGTGTAACTCTAAACTGGTAATCTGTAAAGACTTTTAAAGCTTCGTCTATGGAGAATTTTTAAATACTGTAGTTTGTCGCCATTGCATTGGCGCACGCAATTTTAAGGCGTGACGTTAAGTATCCATTTACTCTGCGTAAAATATTCTTACATTTTACAAGATATTATTGTTCAGGATTTATATAGCGCCGACAGATTACACATCGCTTTACAACTTAAAAGGGGTTGTTAAAGGTTCGTTTATTTTCTAAATGGGTTCCTTTAACCACTTGGCAACCAGCTGCCGACAAAGAACGTCGACAAGGTGGTTGCTTAACTCTGGGAGGACGTTATATAATGTCCTCCCAGAATCGCGCTCCCGCGCACCCCCTGGGGCGCGCACACAGGAAACTCCGCGACCGCCGGGTCCAGAGGACCCGGCGCATCACGAATCGCGGTAAATCGCCGCTGATAGCGGCCGTTTACCACGTGATCGCTCCGTCAAATGACGGAGCAATCACTTGTAAACAGACCGGCGTCATTTGATGACGCCGGTTCCTCTCTCCCCTCTCTGTACCGATCGGTACAGTGTGAGAGGAGAGGGGGAGGGAGCAGATCAAGGCAGCAGCGCTGTGGGCTGGATCTGTGACAATTGCAGTCACAGATCCAGCCATCCATCCCTGCTCAGCCATCCCTGGCGCAATGCCCGTCCGCCGTCATTGACTTTGTACGGGGATATCTGAATGATGGGAGCAGCTACAGGCATCATTCAGATATTAGCTTTTTCAGCCGGCGATTCCCTACACCATAAGAACAATCATAGCGGCTGTTCAGCCGCTTGATCATTCTTTACGGGAGGCGGGAGGCGAGAGGGGATGCCCCCCCCCCCCCCCCGCCGATGCTTCTACCGACTCACCGCTACGATCAAAGCCAGGATTGTTGTTTTTTTTGTTTTTTTTTTCAGGCTTCCCAACCTAGAGGTGAGATGTGGGGTCTTATTGACCCCATATCTCACTGTAAAGAGGACCTGTCATGCCATATTCCTATTACAAGGCATGTTTACGTTCCTTGTAATAGGTATAAAAGTGATCATAAAAATTTTTGGGGCGGAAAAACATGTCAAACTAAAATAAATAAAGTAAAATGAACAATAAAAAAATATATTTTTTTTAAAGCGCCCCTGTTCCCGTGAGCTCGCATACAGAAGCGAACGCATACGCAAGTCCCGCCCACATATGAAAACGGTTTTCAAACCACACATGTGAGGTATCTCTGCGAACGTTAGAGCGAGAGCAATCATTTTAGCCCTAGACCTTCTCTAACTCAAAACATGTAACCAGTAAAAATATTTAAAGCGTCGCCTATGGGGATTTTTTAAGTAGCGAAGTTTGGCGCCATTCCACGAGTGTGTGCAATTTTTAAGGGTGACATGTTAGGTATCTATTTACTTGGCGTAACTTCATCTTTCACATTATGCAAAAACATTGGGCTAACTTTACTGTTTTGTTTTTTTTAAGCACAACATTTTTTTTCCGTAAAAAACGCGTTAAAAAAATTGCTGCGCAAATATCGTGCGAGATAAAAAGTTGCAACAATCACCATTATATTCTAAGGTCTTTGCTAAAAAAACATATAATGTTTTGGGGTTCTATGTAATTTTCTAGCAAACAAATGATTTTTACATGTAGGAGAGAAATGTCAGAATTGGCCTGGGTGCTCCAGAACGCCTGAAAGTGCTCCCTGCATGTTGGGCCTCTGTATGTGGCCACGCTGTGTAAAAGTCTCACACATGTGGCATCGCCATACCCGGGAGTAATAGCAGAATGTGTTTTGGGGTGTAATTTGTGGAATGCATATGCTGTGTGTGAGAAATAACCTGCTAATATGACAATTTTGTGGGAAAAAAAAAATTCATTTTGCAAAGAATTGTGGGAAAAAATGACAACTTAAAAAAAAACTCACAATGCCTCTTTCTGAATACCTTGGAATGTCTTCTTTCCAAAAAGGGGTCATTTGGGGGGTATTTGTACTTTTCTGGCATGTTAGGGTCTCAAGAAATGAGATAGGCCGTCAGTACTTCAGGTGTGATCAATTTTCAGATATTGGCACCATAGCTTGTGGACTCTATAACTTTCACAAAGACCAAATAATATCCACCAATTTGTACTTATTTTTACCAAAGATATGTAGCAGTATAAATTTTGGCCAAAATTTATGAAAAAATTGTAATTTGCAAATTTTTATAACAAACGAAAAAAAAAAACATTTTTTTTTACAGAATTTTCAGTCTTTTTTCTCTTATAGCGCAAAAAATAAAAAACCCAACAGTGATTAAATACCACCAAAAGAAATCTCTATTTGTGTGAAAAAAAGGACAAAAAAAATCATATGGGTACAGTGTTGTATGACTGAGTAATTGTCATTCAAAATGTGAGAGCACCGAAAGCTGAAAATTGGTCTGGTTATTAAGGGGGTTTAAGTGCCCAGTGGTCAAGCTAGTGCATTGTTGGTTCACTTACCTTTTCCTTAGATTTACCTTCTAAATGTTTTTTTTCTTTGTCTGAATTTCTCACTTCCTGTTTCTCCTCACTAAACTTCACACCATCATCCGAGTGGTGTTTAGTCAGCCAGAACAGCTTACTGAACAGCTTACTGAGGAGGAACAGGAAGTGAGAAATTCAGACAGAGAAAACAAAGAAAAAAAAATATTTACCGCATATACTCGAGTATAAGCCGAGGCACCTAATTTTACCACAAAAAAAAAAAAAAACTGGGAAAACGTATTGACTCGAGTATAAGCCTAGGGTGTCCATCTGCATACCTCACTGTGTCCATGTGCATGCCTCACGTTTAACATGGGAGTCTATGGAAGGGGTGCCCAGCTTTGAAAAAAATAAATAAATAAATCGGTGCTCCCCGGCCGTAGGTCCCCCAGACAAAAAACTTTTCACACTTAGAGGAGAAATATGGCTACATGTGTGCCAAGTTTCGGGTCCAGGGGACCTACGACCGGCTGGCAACGTGTCCCCAAAGTTAACGGAGAAATTACCATTTAACATGAGAGTCTATGGAAGGGGTGCCCGACTTTGAAAAATTGGTGCTCCCCGGCCGTAGATCCTCCAGACAACAAACTTTGCACACTTATAGAGGAAGAGTGGGGGCTACATGTGTGCCAAGATTGGGGTCCAGGAGACCTAGGAACGGCCAGTAGCGGGTCCCCAAAGTCCGGGAGATCAGGTGCAAAAAGGTGACTCGAGTATAAGCCGAGGGGGGCATTTTCAGCACAAAAAAAATGTGCTGAAAAACTCGGCTTATACTCGAGTATATACGGTAGAAGGTAAATCAAAAGGAAAAAAGGTAAGTGAACCAACAATGCACTAGCTTAAAAGGAACCTATTTAGAAAATAAAAAACAAACCTTTACAACCCCTTTAAGGGTAGACAGTACAAATACCATAACATTTTAATACAGTAGGAATCAGGTAGCCCTGCTAGCTAGAGTTTACAATCTAAGAGGGAGGGTCAAGAGATACAAGATGTAATAACTGTAGGGGATGTGCTGATGGATAAAATAAAAAATTTACAGTTAAGTGGGGGCCAGATAAGCTTCTCTGAAGAGATGAGTTTTCAGGGATTTTCTGTAAGTAGACAAAGTGGGAGATAGTCGGACAGATTGGGGTAGAGCATTCCAGTGGATGGGAGAGGCTCAGGAGAAGTCCTGGAGGCAAGCATGGGATGAAGTGACAAGGGAGCTGGAGGTCTTGGGAGGAGCGAAGACGACGATTTGGTTAGCATTTTGAGACCAGGTTGTGGATGGCTTTGTAAGTTACCGTTAGTATCTTGGATTTAATTTGTTGGTTGAGGGATTGGCAGCAGCGTTCATGATGGACTGGAGGGGGGGGGGGGTAGCCTGATTAGAGTTAAGCCAATGAGGAGGGAATTGCAGTAGTCTAGGCAAGAGATGACCAGGGAGTGGATTAGAAGTGGTGACATTGGGGGAAAGAAGATAGCGGAGGGGCGTGGTTGGATATGGCCGTGTGAAGACACCTGGGGTAGGAGCTTCATTCCTCCGCTGCCTACTTTACAAGGAAGAATGCACACCTGAGCGGCATGATTAGCCTGAAATCAGATCCATAGAGGGGGGAGCAGCTTTGCGAGAGCGCTGCTACCTGCTTCTGCGCTTCTTGAGACAAACTTTGATATTATTGGGGACAGCATTGAAGAGGGAGAGAGACCCGGGCCCTGCCATACGGGGGTACCTGCCGCTCGCCAAGCTACCTCTGTCAGTCGGACTTGCTCTAGGCGGCCGCATATAAACCATCTCCTATAAGCGGCGGGTGTTCCCCCAGAGAGGTTAGCTGTGATGGGATAGGCGAGAGACCTGCAATAGCCCAGCTGGTATATACAGTGGGTACGTTAAGTATCAGACCCCCTTAAAATTTTTCACTCTGTTATATTGCAGCCATTTGCTAAAATCATTCAAGTTCATTTTTTCCCCCTCAATGTACACACAGAACCCCATATTGACAGGAAAAAAACACCGAAATGACATTTTTGCAGATTTATTAAAAAAGAAAAACTGAAATATCACATGGTTAAGTATTCAGGCCCTTTGCTGTGACACTCATATATTTAACTCAGATGCTGTCCATTTCTTCTGATCATGCTTGAGATGGTTCTACACCTTCATTTGAGTCCAGCTGTGTTTGATTATACTGATTGGACTTGATTAGGAAAGCCACACATCTGTCTATATAAGACCTTACAGCTCACAGTGCATGTCAGAGCAAATGAGAATCATGAGGTCAAAAGGAACTGCCTGAAGAGCTCAGAGACAGAATTGTGGCAAGGCACAGATCTGGCCAGGGTTACAAAAAAAAAAAATTCTGCTGCGCTTGAGGTTCCTAAGAGCACAGTGGCCTCCATAATCCTTAAATGGAAGACGTTTGGGACAACCAGAACGCTTCCTAGAGCTGGCTGTCTGGCCAAACTGAGCTATCGGGGGACAGGAGCCTTTTTGAGAGGTAAAGAAGAACCCAAAGATCACTGTGGCTGAGCTCCAGAGATGCAGTCGGGAGAAAGTTGTAGAAGGTCAACCATCACTGCAGCCCTCCACCAGTCGGGTCTTTATGGCAGAGTGGCCCGACGGAAGCCTCTCCTCAGTGCAAGACACATGAAAACCTGAATGGAGTTTGCTTAAAAAAAAAAAAAAAAAAAACCTGAAGGACTCCAAGATGGTGAGAAATAAGATTCTCTGGTCTGATGAGACCAAGATAGAACTTTTTGGCCTTCATTCTAAGCGGTATGTGTGGAGAAAACCAGGCACTGCTCATCACCTGTCCAATACAGTCCCAACAGTGAATGCATAGTGGTGGCAGCATCATGCTGTGGGGGTGTTTTTCAGCTGCAGGGACAGGACAACTGGTTGCAATCGAGGGAAAGATGAATGCAGCCAAGTACATGGATATCCTGGACAAAAACCTTCTCCGGCCCAGTCTGAGGTCCTGAGCACTCTGAAGGTTTACCTTCTAACAAGACAATGACCCTAAGCACACAGCTAATATAACGAAGGAGTGGCTTCACAACAACTCCGTGACTGTTCTTGAATGGCCCAGCCAGAGCCCTGACTTAAACCCAATTGAGCATCTCTGGAGAGACCTAAAAAGGTCTGTCCACCAACGTTTGCCATCCAACCTGACAGAACTGAAGAGGATCTGCAAGGAGGAATGGCAGAGGATCCACAAATCCAGGTGTGAAAAAATTGTTGCATCTTTCCCAAAAAGACTCATGGCTATATTAGATCAAAGGGGTGCTTCTACTAAATACTGAGCAAAGGGTCTGAATACTTAGGACCATGTGATTTCAGTTTTTCTTTTCTAATAAATCTGCAAAAATTTCACCAATTCTGCGTTTCTGTCGTCAATACGGGATGCTGTATGTACATTGAGGGAAAAAAAATGAACTTAAAATGATTTTACCAAATGGCTGCAATATAACTAAGTGAAAAATTTAAGGGGGTCTGAATACTTTCCGTACCCACTGTACCTCTGAGGGCTCTAGGCAGTGAAGCCAGTGATCGCTACTCTTTGCTGCTCTCCACCCTGCTCTGCTGCTAGACACCTGCAGAGAAGATCGTGGCTCTTCAGCGATTATACGGGTAAAACTATCTTATATATTAAATCGCTAAAGTGCCTGTGCCTTGCTGCCTCTGATTTCGCTGTACATCTATGGAAAAAGACTGTCAATCTACTGAGCAGTACTGTTAAAACTCTGCTAAAGCTATAAATTAGAATACACTTTGCTTTGACTTTGCTTCTATCCTGCTGCTCCCTGTCTGACTGCTGCTGGATAACGGTGGAAAAGGCTATCCCATGGGACTATTCTAGTAAAAAAAAAAAAACAAAAAACAAAAAAAAAAAAAACCACACCTTTACTTTCAATAGCTAAAGTCAAGGTGAGAATAAGGGAGAATAAGAACCAATATATAAAAGCTAATATAAACCAGGGCACGTTCTGCTCTTGCTTTGCTGACCCCTGCTGTTGAATATCCGGGGATACCTGGGGAAAAGACGGATTCCACTGAGCTGCATTGCTAAAACTTCACTCTACATAAGAATTAGAGCGCACCCTGATTTTATTTGGATGTTATTTTTTTTATTTTATTTTTGCTGCTGGATAAATGCGAAAAAATAAAAATAAAAAAAACTCTGGGATTGTACTGGTAAAATTCTATAAATTAAACAACCAAAGCTAAAAACATTAAGAGCCGGTTCACACAGGTGCAACTCGGGATCCAACTTCAAGTCGCCCCAAGTCGCACTGTTTTTAAAACTAATGGAAGTGAATGGAGCCGTCTTAATGTACACGACTGCAGTCGCTCCGACTTCAAAAAAGGTTCCTGTACGACTTCAATCCGACTTCTAGGCGACTTGTACCCATTGATTTTAATGGAAGTTGCCTCAGAAGTCAGATCACCGTCTTCACTGCAGCGACTTTTCAGGAAGTGAAAATAGTTTAGGGCAAAACCCTCCCTCCCACAGAGTTGATTCAAGGTTGATTGGCCACTGGAATGCCTCCTGTCCTGGAGGCGACTTGTAAGTCGCCCCATGTCGCACTGTGGTGCAAGCTCAGATCGCTTCCAGGTCGCCTCCAAAGAGTCGTGTTGCCCCTGTGTGAACCGGCTCTTAGGGATAACAAGAGCTGGTATAAATTAGGGTGCGCTCTGCTTTGTGTCTTGATGCTGCTAGATATCTGTGGAAGAGACTGTGACCCCATTGGACTGTTCTGATTAAAACTTTCATCTTGTACAATAGCTAAAGTGATAAGCGACAAGAGCCAATATAAAACTGAGTACTCCCCGCTTTTGTCTTTTCTGGGCCATCTTTGCGGTATGCAATCGCAAAAACAGAGAGACAAAAACCTCACGTAAAGCGGCTAAAACAGGAGAAGCTCAGGTGGAGATAGATCAATATTTCCCCAGCTACAAACAGACGCGGTTCGGGGGCTAAAATAGCGGACGTGCGAGGTCAGATGACCGGGGCCAAGACAGCACAGCCTACATAGATCTCCTTAGTCAACAAAATAGGAGTGGATACCATCACTTTAGATTCTCAGCAGATATTGCCATCAGAAAGAAGGTTCTCCTCCCAACAAGATCTATTACTAGCTCATAAGAAAGAGGACGACATAAAAATGCTAATCCAAGCACTACGTACACGGGCAGATATAGAGCCCCTTATCTGTAAAGTGGAAGAAACCCCACCGCAAGGACATACAAGGTATACATAGAGAAATACAGACAATATCAGAGCATCTCACAGTAGATGAAGATAAAATACTCCTTAGAGCAACGTGTAACTGCGCTAGAGAAGGACAAGATTTCCCAGACAGAAACAGCAGAAGCCTTTAAATTACAACTGGAAGAATTAGAAGATCGGAGTCGCAGGAACAATGTGCGACTCTGCGGTATACCAGAAAGTGTTGACCAAGAGAATCTTGACAATAAAGTGAGGGGTATCTTTCTTCTAATATTAGGAGAGGCTGCTCCAGCCAATATGGAACTCAATAGAGTTGATAGAACTTTAGGCCCCAAGCCCACAGATCCCAACAGTCCGCGGGATGTGATCTGCCGTCTCCACTATTATTCACATGAGGAATCCATACTTAGAAAAGCATGGGAAACTGGCACAGTAGAACTAGATGGCACACAGATTAAAATACTGCTGACTTATCGAAAGCCACATTACAGTGCAGAGCCATACTACGCCCAGTCTTAGATCAGATCAGGCAAGCTGGAAGTACATAATCGGAGGTTTCCTTTTTATATTATAATACATAAAAACATATGCTTTACGCTAATGTAGCACACGGATCCCTAGCCTTACCTCCTCAAGGCGGGACACACCATACCACAATGCCCAGGTTCCTTTTTGAATAAGAGGGTGAGCAGTGTTCAGAAATTGTTGGGTCTCGCAGCGAGTTACCTTCCCTCAGTTGGTTCTCACCCCTATAGTATAGGGAAGAGTCTGTAGCCAGTCAAGGTTAAACCTTAATGAAAGGTTTATTTTCTTCAATGCTGAAAACTGGATAGGAAAGTTGGAGTTGAAGAATAAAAAGGAACAGGGAGGCAGGTTCAGGCACGCGGCACTTCATCTCACCACTAAATCCCCAGTGTCTCTGTTCATCCAGATAGTCCCCTCTCACGGTCCTAGCAACCGGAATGACACTCGGGCATACACTTAAATTTTCCTTGGAGATACAATCGGGAGATCCTCTGCCACAGAATCTGAGCCCCAAACTTCTCAGCGCTTGTAACTTCAAGAACAGGTGCAAGTTGCTGCACATTACAAGGCCTTAGATGAATAGTGGAATCCCTCCAGAAGTTTACCGGGCCTTTCTTTCTCCATGAACTCTAACCGTTTCATCAGAAAGGTCCTCCCCCGGACTCTTCTTAGAGCGGGTCCCCTCTCAGGGGCACCCTGGGATTCCTCCTTTTAGAGATGAGCTCCAGCTAAAGATGCTAGGCCCAATGGCGAAGCTGCAGCCCCAGGATAAAAGGTGCCTGGGACCAATGCAAACGCGCACCCCTGGCCTGGAGGGCAAGCTCACGCGACCTGAGCTTCAGAACCCCCTTCTCCAGGCGGCTTCTGCCCCTTATGTATCCTCTCCCGGCATGCACAGCAGGTTGACCACACCCACTGTACTACTGCCGAGAGAGGACACCCTAAGGCACAGCACTGTCACCAGTGGTTCAACCCTGACCTGTCATGGCAGTGCCACTGCACACCAGTACAACACCTGCAGAAACAAAGCAACAGAACCTATCAATAAAAGCAGTCTGAGCCTGGCTACTAGCTCAGACCAACCCCTAAATTTAGGCACATAGCACCCCTCAAAGTAGAGGGGCGCTACACTAAGATCAGACAGATTTTCCGGGACTCTTCAACTTTTTGGAGATAGAACCCTTCCCAGTGCCGGATTGGCAACAGATACTTCCACAAATGAGTAGCCACAGGGAAGTGGTGCCAATACAGGATTAAATAAAACTAAATAGAATGGAAACCCGACAGAATATCCTCCAGACAGGAAAAAAATATTTAAAATTTTGTGACAGACTTAACGACCGCCGTATGTACATTTACGTCGGCAGAATGGCACATAAACGTACCTGTACGTGCCTGCTTTCCCACGGGTGGGGGGGTCCGATCGGACCCACCAGTACATGCGGCGGTCCGTTAAGCTGTAGGAGCGATCCGGGATGAGGGGGGACGGCTATTTGTTTCTGGCCACCCCCTCGCGATCGCTCCCGGCGAATGAAATGCTTCCCCTGCCTGTGTAAAGTAAACACAGGCAGGAGGAAGTGATGTCATCTCTCCTCGTGGCAGTCGTTTCGTCCAGAGCGCCGAGGAGAGAAGACATCAGATTAGTGCACCAACAGCCCACTGACGCAGGCACATAAATCACCCCCTAGCCACAGTGTCACCGATTGCAGTAATCATTTACTGATCACTGCATTTAGTATCAGACAGTAAAAAGTTGCAGGACAGTTAGGTTTAGGCCCCTTTAGGTCCAGGGTAGCCCCCTAACCCCCCTTAATAAAGATTGCCCCCCAGGTAGCCCTTTCACCCCCTATCGCCAGTGTCACTAAGCGATAGTTTTTCTAATCGCTGTATTCGTGTCGCTAGGTAGCCAGTTATTTTTTTAGGTTCGCCGCCCTGTTTTTAATAGCGTCAGGTACCCCCATATACAACCTAATAAAGGTTTTAACCCCCTGATTGCCTCTAGAGTTAACCCTTTCACCAGTGATCACCGTATAAGTGTCACTGGTGACGCTGGTTTGTTAGTTAGCTGTTTTATAGCATCAGGGCACCCGCCGAATATATAACCCAATAAAAGTTTAACCCCCTGATCGCCCGGCGGGTGATATCAATTGAGTTTTAGCGTCAGTTAGGGTCTGCATCGCCCCAGGCAGCGTCAGGTTAGTGCCAGTAACGCCAACACCCACGCGCAAAGCATACACCTCCCTTAGTGGTATAGTATCTGAACAGATCAATATCTGATCAGATCTATACTAGCGTCCCCAAAAACGCAGTATTAGCGGGATCAGCCCAGATACCTGCTAGCACCTGCGTTTAGCCCCTCCGCCCAGCCCACCCAAGTGCAGTATCGATTGATCACTGTCACTTACAAAACACAACACACATAACTGCAGCGTTCGCAGAGACAGGCCTGATCCCTGTGATCGCTAACAGTTTTTTTTGTTAGCGTTTGATACAGTTGCCGACAGTCAGGCGATTTTTTTTACCTGTGAAGCTTACTAACGTACCACTAAATTTAGAGCCCAAAATGGCAAAATTGAAGGTACACTAGTAAAGAGGCCTACAAGATTCTGAGCATGACAGATAATGAAGAGGAGGTCACGCATCTGTCAGATTCAGGCTCAGAATACAACCCCGTAGAAGACAGTGGCTCCAACGACAAAGATGAGGTCCCTGCTAAGGTCAGTCATACCCGATCTTCTGATGTTGAGGAGCAAGAACCTCAGGGCTCTCATATTATGGAGCAGAGAAGTACTAGCGCTGCTATTCCTTCTGGTGAACTGGCAAGCACAAGCGGCCTAGTACACCCTGGACGTACATCCAGCACTGCAGTATCGCGTGGTGACATGGCGAGTCCCATAAGTGCAGTTAAAGCTGGCGAGGTGGCAAGCACAAGTAGTCTCCCGCTGCCCCCCAGAAGACAAAAGGCATGCCCATAGTGCCCTTCCTGCAGAAATTTGCCTATCCTGATTGGGTGCCCAACACTTCTGCAGAACCCATACTTCCCCAATTCACTGGCCAACCCGGTATTCACGTGGAAAAAGCTGATTTTACGCCACTTGATTATTTGCTGTTTTTTCGCGGAAGATCTTTATAGATCTATTGTGGACCAGAGTAATTTATATGCTGGTCAATTCATTGCCGCTAATCCCCAGTTGCCTTCCATTGACAGAGATTGGAAACCAATTACGGTTTCTGAATTTAAAACCTGTCTGGGCCTTTGCCGCAACATGGGCACACAAATTCTCGTCGTTTGCGCGCCTATTGGTCCACGCGTCCAATTGATCATATGCCCATGTTCTCTGCCACCATGTCCAGGAAACGATGCGAGCGGATCATGCACTTCGACAATGAACTTTGTCGTCCACGTGGAGACCCTGAATACAATCGGCACTACAAAATTCGGCCCCTCATAAACCACTTAAACGTTTTGCAGTTGTCTGCGTTGGAGTCCCTGATTAAATTTTCTGGCCGCTTGTCTTTCAAACAGTACCTTCCCAGCAAGCGTGCCAGATACGGGGTCAAGCTCTATAAGATCTGTGACAGGGCAACAGGCTATGTATGGAGCTTTATGAGGGAAAAGACAGTCACGTAGAGCCGGAGAACTGCCCAGATAACATAGGGAGCACTGGCAAGGTAGTGTGGAACTTGGTGTTACCCTTATTCGGAAAGGGGTACCACTTGTATGTGGACAATTATTACACGAGCGTGCCACTTTAGTCACGTCTTTGATCATCAGATTGGAGCATGTGGCACCGTGCGACCTAATCGCCAGGGCTTTCCCCAGGGGCTTGTAGATTCTAGTCTTAAGCTGGGGGGGGGGGGGGAGAGCCTGCTTGAAGTGTAATAATTTGCTCGCTGTGAAGTGGAGGGATAATCAGAATGTTTTCGGTCTTACCTCCCTTCACGCAGACACGACAGTCCAAATTTGTATGGCGACTGGTGTCGTGGAGAAACCCCTGTGTGTCCACGAATATAACCAAAATATGAGAGGGGTGGACCTCAACGACCAGTTGTGGGCGCCGTATCACATTGCCCGTAAGGCGAGACGCTGGTACAAAAAAGGTGTCTCTATACTTATTTAAATTGGCTTTGCTGAACGCTTATGTGCTATACAGAGCTTCAGGCGGGACTTCATCCTTCCTTAAATTCCAGGATGAGATGGTCACAGACCTCCTGTATCCAGGCGGTTCTGCACCTCACCATTCCCAACCAAATGCAGTAAGCCGGCTGCATGAGAGGCATTTTCCGTATGTCCTCAAAAGTACCCCTACCCTACGAGCCCCCCAAAGATGTAGTGTCTGTACCAAGTGCGGATTTAGGCGTGACACCCGTTATTGTCCACGCTGTCCTGATGATCCTGGTTTTTGCATTGGTAAATGTTTTGAACGCTTCCACACACTAGTGAAGTTTTAGCATAGGGTACAGCAATGCACAGGATAGGACACCAAAACAGGGTCTCACAAGATGCCATCGCATTTTGAGAGACCTGAACCGTTACAATCTCTACATCTTGCGAGAGAGTCGAGAGGCCAAAAGGTCCACATCCGGTGCCCCACCTCCGGTAAAGGAGGTGAAAACACCTCTGGACGAAAGGACCTTTCCCCTGGAATGCACACCGCTGACAGGACCGTCATGCAGCGGGATGGGTATGATTAACCCAAGGAGACCCCGGCTTACGGGGTGCCTCAATTGTTGGCCAAGAAAGGCAACCTAACAGAGCATCCCTAGAAACTCGGTCAGAGGACCAGTAACTCAGCCTCTACAGGTGGCGCAGACCCACCCCAGACACAGAGACCCTAGAGGCTAAAGCAGTTGCAGTGCACCTGCTGGTCGACTGATAGATGAAGCAGAGGCTTTTGCCCAGTCATTGAGCTTCAGGAACGCCAGAGACGCAGCCACTACCGGGCGCAACGCAAACCTCAGTATGGTGAACACAGTCCAAGCCAGCGCTTCTGCTCCATTGATAAGTGCCGATTGTACAAACATAGTTTATACTGTGTATTGCATCAAAAACGCGCAATTAGAGCAAGGGAGGAGACCCCTCTCAGCCCCAAGGAGCATAGTACAACCACATACGGCGTATGTAGTTTAGTATGTGTGGATAAACATTAAAACACGTTTATACTGTGCCTGCAACAAAGGCGCGCACATCATTGGGGCGTAGGCGGAAACCAGCTGCGCAGACTGCGTACACAACCGTGTAGGCATGTTAGCATGCGAACAAACAAATTGCACATGTTTATGCTGTGCATAGCGCTACAAATGCTCACACCATTGGAGCGCAGGGGGGGGAACCGTGTAGGTACTATAGTATGTGTGATAAACATTTTGAACATGTCTGTGTGCATAGCGCCGAAGGCGCGCACACCGTTGGCGTGTGAGAGAAAACCGGAGTACCTGGAGGAACCCCACGCAGACCCAGAGAATACAATACATACATCTACTGTGAATGTATTTAGTGTTGTGAATAAACATAATGTGTATGGCCCCGAAGGCGTGCATGTCATGTAGCGTGGGCGGAGACCGGAGGGAACCCATGCAGACTGCACACACATACCGTGTAGGTATGTTAGCCTGTGGATAAACAAATTGCAAAAATCGAACATGTTTAAACTGCTCAGAGATCCAAAAGGCGCCCATACCATCAGAGCGAGGGAGGAGACCGGAAGACCCGGAAGAAACCCACACAGACTGCACACAGATACTGTGTAGGAATGATAGCATGTGAATAAACATATTGCACATGGTTATGCTGTGCATTACCCTTGGAAACCGAAGCACCCGGAGGAAACCCACGCAGACAGCATACACATACTGTAAGTATTTATAGCATGTGCAATAAACATGTTAAACATGTTTATACTGTGCAGAGAGCCGAAACGCACATACCGTGAGACACCGGAGCACCCGGAGGACACCCCCGCCGACCCAGAGAGTAGAATACATACATAAACTGTGAATGTATTTAGAGTTGTGTATAAACATATTGTGTATGTTTATATCGTGTATGGCACAGCAATGGAACGTGGGAGGAAACCCATGCAGACACAGATCAATAACACATACACTGTGAATGTATTCAGTGTAGAGGTAAGTGAAGATTTAATTATGATTATGGCGCAGAGGCGCATAATCTTCTCTGTTATCATTCCAACCTGCTTAAATGTGCTGCCGAAGCAGCATGCAGGTAAAAAGGTAACCTCCGACACCGCAGACCGTGGTCCTGTCAGAGCTCAGAGCGTTCCCCAGGAAAATGGCGGGAAAACCCAGGTGCAGAGACCCTGTTGCCTCAGAGACACCACACAGAAGGCTCACAGGGAGTATAGAAATAAATAAATAAAGTGCCCCCCCACCTGCTGCACCGAATGGGGGGGGGGGTGGAGGCACGGTGTACCACTGTATCATCCATGATACTCTCGACGCAGCGTGTGAAGAAACAGTGAGGAAGCTGTGTAATAGAAAAGCTTGAAAAGAACTAAAAAGGAGAAGTGTCCGCCTGAGGTACCACAGCCACAGCATCCAGCTTGAGAGAGTGTCCCTCACATCAATGAGTTCACTTACAAGCGCCCTGTCATTTACTGTCTCAGAACTGGAGTCTTCCTCACAAGGAATGTCCTGTTCAAAAACAATAAAATATTCAGAGCTAGGGTCCTGAGCAGCAGCAACTAGGCCCATATCTGAATCAGAGCACGCCACATGTGTGAGATTGTGTGGGGAGAGGGCGCTTTATATCTTCCCTTGCTCGCACACCGCTTCCATCCTGACAAGAAACTTTTTCCCAGGACTGCCGACAACTGGTCCATAGGGACCGCAGTTGCTGGAGCACTGCCAGTTGCCTCTGGCAGGAGTGGGGAAGCAGGTGAACCAGACTCCATATTTGCCACCCTCTGAGACCTTATACACTATAAAGTGAATAATACAGTCCACCCACTGGCTGGGCTAAAGGGGATACCCAGAGGACCCACCAACCCTTGTAGCTCTGCTGCATGTCACCGCGCTACCAGCGTGTGAGGAGAGTGGAGGAGAGTGGAGGAGAGTGGAGGAGAGTGGAGGAGAGTGGAGGAGAGTGGAGGAGAGTGGAGGAGAGTGGAGGAGAGTGGAGGAGAGTGGAGGAGAGTGGAGGAGAGTGGAGGAGAGTGGAGGAGAGTGGAGGAGAGTGGAGGAGAGTGGAGGAGAGTGGAGGAGAGTGGAGGAGAGTGGAGGAGAGTGGAGGAGAGTGGAGGAGAGTGGAGGAGAGTGGAGGAGAGTGGAGGAGAGTGGAGGAGAGTGGAGGAGAGTGGAGGAGAGTGGAGGAGAGTGGAGGAGATTCACTCCGCAGCAGCGGCGATGGAGGCCAAAACCGAAAGTGAAAGCGCCACGGCTTCAAGAAAATGGCCGGCGGCCGCGTGTAAGCTGCGCTATTGATCCGCGGCAAGATGGCCGCCGAGCGCAGCTTAAACAGTAAAAGCCATGCCAGCTAGTGGCTTCTCCAAACACTCACAGCCCCAGCACACAGACATGAGCACCCCCCGCCAGGCCAGAGTGACCCCCACATAGCACAGCACCAGTACAGGGTGCAGAGATCAGCATAACCGGGGGGGGGGGGGGAGACAGGGAGAAACCCCCCCAGACAGAGAAACACAGCCAGCATGTACTCACCAGTACCATAGGGACCCAGTGGCTTGTTTCAGACAGACCTATCACAGTGGTACTGAGTAGCTGTCGGCCCGGTCCACCGCAAAAGATACAGCAGGGGTACTGTTCAATCTTTTGAGGACCGCTGTAGCATAAAAGCCACCCCTGGAGTCATGGGGCAGGTCGTGAACTGAGTCTCACGCAGACAAAGCGAGCATCAGCACGCTCGATGGTTGGACAGGGAAGACTACGAGGATACCAGTGTACCCAACCTGTTGCCCAGCCGACAGTTGAAGGTCTCAAAAATAAAAAATTCCCAAAGGAATAAAAATAAAATCTTCCAGGAGACTGGCTCCTGAGAGCCATGTCGTCTTCTGCTAGGCAGGAAAAAAAAAATGAGGCTGCTAACTGCAGGTAGGAGGGTTATGTCTGGCGGGGCTGTTCAGCTGTTTTTTTCTAGAATGTATGTCTAACATCCAACATTCTGCCTAGATCTTCTCCTGCGAGCAGGGACATATACCACGTACTTCAGTATAGAGCTTTGTCAGTCCATGCACGATAAGAGAAAAACCTTTAAAAGGCTTAGCTTGAAAAGAACCAAAAAAGGAGACTGACTCCACCACAGGTTGCTCAGCCACAGCATCCAACTTGAGTGTCCCTCACAGCAGCAATGAGTTCACCAACAATTGTCCTGTCATGTACTGACCCAGGTAAGGAAGCTTCCTCACAAGGAACGTCCTGATCAAAAATTCAGAGCTAGGGTCCTGTGCCGCAGCAATGCCCATATCTGAATCGGAGCACTCCCCTGGAGATGGTGGGGGGAGAGGGTGCTTAATAGCCCCCTTGCGCTCGCACGCAGCTTCCATCCTGGCAACAAATGATTCCAGGACTGCCGACAACTGTTCCATAGGGACTGCAGGCGCAGCAGCACCGCCAGTTGCTTCTGACATGAAAGGGGAAGCAGGTGACACTGACTCCATGATACCACCACCCTCTGAGACTTTGTCCATAGCAAAGAAAAAGTCCACCCTCCAGCTGAACAGACTGTGGGAGGTTACCCAGGCGACTCACTAACCCTGCTAGGACTGCTCAGTTCCGCTGCCTGTGTCTGTCCTCTACAGTGAGGCGACTGAGAATTGCGCCGTCCAATCAGTGATAGAGGCCAAACCAGCACAAAAGAGCGCGCGGCTACAAGAAAATGGCCGCCGCAAATACAAATGCGCCACAGGTGGCTACTGCAAGATGGCCGCCAATGCGGTTTTCAATTGTAAGGAAAAAGGCAGTAAAAACATGGCGCCGAACGGCACGCAAAGCCCACGTTGGCACAGCTAAAACCCCCACCAGGACAGAGAGACGCCCAGGCACCCCCAGTCAGTGCACCATAGTGTAGGTGACAGTGGTAAAAAACACAAGGGGGCGACAAGGAAAACCCCACTACCATAGGAACACACAGTATGTACTCATCTGCTGAGGCAGGGGAACAGTACTTACCCATCCAGCTAGGACCCACTGGTGTGTTCCTGACAAGCATATCACAGTGCAGTACTGAGTAGCTGTCGGCCAGTCCACCGTGAAAGATACAGCAAAAAAAAAAAAAACTGTTCAATCTTCTGTGGACCCAGGAGCAAAAAGCTCACCGGCCACCCCTGGAGCCATGGGGTATGTCGTGAACGGATCTCACGCAGAGCGAGGATCAGCACGCTCGATGGTCGGACAGGGAAGACGAGGATAGCGAACTACCCAACCTGTTGCCCAGCCGACAGATAGAAGAACCTCAAAAAAATAAAAAAAATAGGATTTTTGTACTCACCGTAAAATCCGTTTCTCTGGCATCCATGGACTGACACAGCGTGTCTTATACACCTTTACACGTGGGTTATGTCCCTGCTTGCAGGAGAAGACCTAGGCAGAATGTGAGATGTTATACATACATTCTAAACAGCCAGAGCTGAAGAGCCCCGCCCAGGGGGGCGGTCCCTCCGGCATAACCCTCCCACTGCAGTCAGCAGACCTCAGTTCGTAACAAAGCAGTACAAACTCGAAAAGAAGGGTGGGTGCTGTGTCAGTCCATGGATGCCAGAGAAACAGATTTTACGGGGAGTACAAAAATCCTATTTTCTCTTGTCATCCATGGACTGACACAGCGTGTCTTATCCACCTTTACACGTGGGATGTCCCAAAGCAGTGTCAAGAGGGATGGGAGCAGTATAAATGGAAAACCAAAAAGGAGGAGTTGCAACATCAAACAGCGGCCTGCAACACCTTGCGGCCGAAGGAAGCATCCGAAGATGCAGCCACATCAACCTTATAAAACTTAGAAAAGGTATGACCAGACGACCAGGTCGCCGCCTTGCACACTTGTGCAACCGACGCTTGATGTCGGAAAGCCCAGGAAGCACCAATTGCCCTGGTGGAATGTGCCGTAACCGGAAAGGGAGGCGGCCGCCCCTTGAGAGCATAAGCTTGAATGACGGTTTGTCTGATCCACCTAGAAATGGTGGCAAACGAAACCGCTTGGCCCTGTTTTGGACCAGAGACAGCCACAAATAGTGAGTCAGACTTCCGAATAGAAGCAGTAGCAGACAGGTACACCCGCAAGGCTCGTACCACATCCAAAGTGTGAAGCGCAAACTCTCTGGGATGCGATGGGTGAGGAACACAAGGACGGGAGGACAATGTCCTCGTTTAAGTGGAAGGCCGAGACCACCTTTGGCAGAAAAGAAGGTCGCGGACGTAACACCGCCGTATCCTTATGGATGACCAAAAAGGGCGACTTGCAGGACAAGGCCGCCAATTCAGACACTCGTCTAATGGAAGTAATGGCCACCAAGAAGGCCACCTTCTGAGACAAAGTCAAGAGGGGAATATCTCTAATATTTTCAAAGGGAGGTTCCTGGAGGACCGAGAGCACCAAATTCAGATCCCACGGGGGGAGAGGAGGCTTGACAGGGGGGAGCACATGGCGAACCCCCTGCACAAAGGTGCTAACCAAGGGATGACCCTCCAGCGGTCGCTGAAAGAAGATGGCCAAGGCCGAAATCTGACCCTTAATGGTACTCAAAGCGAGCTTTTGGGTCACGCCACGCTGCAGAAAATGCAGGATTCTGGGAACGGAATACGTTCGTGGGCGCCAGTCCAGCTCTTCGCACATGGCGATGTAAGCTCTCCAAGTACGGTGATAGATCTTTCTGGAGGAAGACTTCCGTGCCCTTAACATGGTCGAAATGACCGAATCCGAGAGACCTCGGTCTCTCAGCACCTGGCTTTCAATAACCATGCCGTTAAAGCCAGAGACTGTAAAGCAGGATGAAATATAGGACCTTGAGACAGAAGGTCCCCCCGTATTGGTAACCGCCAGGGAACGTCTGCGACGAGACGTACCAGATCGGCGTACCAGTGACGCCGAGGCCAATCCGGAGCAACGAGGATCACCGGAATTCCCTCGGTCGCTACCCTGCGGAGCAGGTGAGGCAGCAACTGCAGCGGAGGATAAACGTATATCAGGTGATACTGACCCCATGGGGCCACCAACGCATCCGAGGCATCCGCCCAGGGATCCCTGGATCTGGCCACAAACCTCGACACCTTGCGATTGAGTCGAGAGGCCATCAGGTCCACATCCGGCGTGCCCCACCGTCTGCAAAGGAGTTAAAAGACCTCCGGGTGCAAGGACCACTCTCCATGGTCCAGCGTCTGGCGACTTAGATAGTCCGCCTGCCAATTGTCTACGCCCGGAATGTAGACAGCCGACACGCTTCTTTCGGCCCACCTCAGGATGCGGGCGACCTCGGAAGCCGCAGCTGAGCTCCGAGTCCCCCCTTGATGGTTGACATACGCCACTGCTGTGGCGTTGTCCGTTTGGATCCTGATGGAGTGACCCTGTAGTTTCTCCGACCATGAGGAGAGGCACAGTCTGATTGCCCGTATCTCCAGCACATTGACCGGTAAGAGGGCTTCGTCCGGAGTCCAAAGCCCTTGGGCCGACAGGACTCCCCAGACTCCCCCCCAGCCCGTCAGGCTGGCGTCCGTCGTGATCACCGTCCATTGGATGGGGAGGAACGACTTCCCGGACCGAAGAGCCGGGGACCTCAACCACCACGTCAGGGACGCCCTGACCAGGTGACTCACCTGGATCTGAAGATCCAAGGACAACGGGGATTTGTCCCAAGTGGACAAGATCTCTTTCTGTAAAGCCCTGGTGTGCGCTTGGGCATAAGGAACGGCCTCAAAAGGAGGCCACCATGAGTCCCAGGACTCTCATGCAAAAGCGGATTGACGACCATTTTTGGGACGTCAGCACCCGTACTGCAGACTGAAGTGTCAGTAGTTTGTCTGGAGGTAGGAAGACTCTTGCCTCCAAGGAGTCCAGAATCAGACCTAGATACTCCAGACGCTGAGTCGGGACTAGAACCGACTTCTGAACGCTCAGGAGCCCACGATAGCAATGCCTCACTGTCTCAGCAAAGCTAGGACCGGAGCAAGCACCTTGGTGAACACCCTCGGTGCCGAGGCTAGGCCGAAGGGAAGAGCCACAAATTGATAGTGGACTTCGCCGACCGCAAAGCGCAGAAACTTCTGGTGGCTTGCGCAGATCGGAACATGCAAGTAGGCGTCCTTGATGTCCAAGGATGCCAGAAAATCCCCATGGAGTGTAGCGATCACCGTGCGAATGGATTCCATGCGGAATTTTTGCACCTTCACAAAGGCATTCAGGGCCTTGAGGTCCAGGATTGGCCGAACCCCGTCCGTCCTTTTTTGGAACAAAAAACCTTTTCGAGTAGAACCCCTGAAACCTCTCCTGGGACGGAACCGGCACAATTACTCCGGACCCAATCAAATCCTGTACAGCCCCCAAGAGGGCTGCCCGACGGGCAGGAAGGAGAGGGAGATTTGAGGGAAAGAATCTGTCTGGGGGCCAGGAGCGGAACTCTATTCTGTATCCTGAGGTGACCACCTCGCACACCCACCAGTCGGAGATCCGGGAGGTCCACCGATCCGTGAACCTGCGAAGTCGTCCCCCCACCCCAGAGACGGGCGGGGGCAAGACTTCACGCAGAGGCGGACTTTGGAGCCGGCTTGTTCGGCTTACGCACCCAGGGGCGCTTATGCCCGCCAGCCGCACTGTTGTCAGTCTGGGATGGCTTACCCGTGGACTCCGACGGACGAAAAAAAAAACCTTTTTTGCTGGAAAGGAAGGACCCGGTTTACGTCGGGCCTCCTTACCCTTGATAGTTTGAGGAAGGAGAGTGCTTTTACCTCCCGTGACATCCTTGATGTCATCCAGAGCAGCACCAAAAAGTCTACCACCCTTAAAAGGTAGATCTGTCAGGAGCTTCTTAGAGGCTAGGTCAGCAGACCAGCATTTCAACCAGATGAGACGACGCAATACCACCGCCGAGACAGAGGCCCTGGATATTAAAGGGGCCGCGTCCAACGTGGCGTCGCACACATATATCAGACCCTGCACCATCTGGTGGGCCAGAGCAATAGTGTCTGGAGGAAGGTTATACTCCTGCACAGTTTGGTGCAAAATTTTTGCCCATTCCGTGAGTGTCTGAGACACAAGGGTCGCCGCTACTACGGGCCGTAGGGCGGATCCCAACAAGGCAAACATGGCTCTACTCACCACTTCTGACCTCCTGTCAGTGGGGTCCTTAAAACGCAGGAGTCCCCTCCATCGGGAGAGTGGTGGCCTTGTTTAAACGGGCGACTGGAGGGTCGACCACCGGGGGAGAAGCCCACTTTTTAAGCAGGGCGTCTTCAAAGGGGTATCTAATAGACAAACGCCGCGGGACCATGAAAGTCTTCTGCGGCTTTTCCCAGACCTGGTCAATGAGCTGGTCAAAGAAAGATACATATGGAAAAACCTTTTTAGAAGGCTTGGTCTTAAGAACCAAAGGAGACTGTATCCGCCTGAGGTTCTGCAGTCGCAGCATTTAGCTTGAGTGTCCCTCACAGCATCAATGAGTTCACTAACAAGCGCCCTGTCATTTACTGACTCAGAACTGGAGTCTTCCTCACAAGGAATGTCCTGTTCAAAACCATCCAAATATTCAGAGCTAGGGTCCTGAGCAGCAATAGCTAGGCCCATATCTGAATCAGAGCACTCCCCTTGTGGAGATAAAGTGGGGAGAGGGCGCTTTTTTTGCTCCCTTGTGCTCACACACAGCTTCCATCCTGGTCAGAAATGATTCCAGGACTGCCGACAACTGGTCCATAGGGACCGCAGGTGCTGGAGCACTGGCTGCTGCCTCTGGCATGTGAGGGGAAGCTGGTGACTGACTCCATAATGTCCCTCTCTGAGACCACCCACAGGCTGTGCTGACTGAAGTAGGGGAATGCCCAGGGAACCCACCAACCTGACCAGGACCGCTCGGTTCCGCCGCTCTGTCTCACTGCGCCGCGCTGCTCAGCGTGAGTGAGCTGAGAGGAGAGAGTGTGAGGAGATTCGCGCCGTTCCCAGCGGCGCTAGAGGCCAAACTAGTGCTAGAAAAACGTGCGGCTACAAGAAAATGGCCGCCGCAATGTGCTCCGGCGGGTCACGGCAAGATGGCCGCCAATGTAAAATCAGCACACACACACTAAACATGGCGCCGAACGGCGCCCAGGCCCCTCACACCCAAAAACAAAACAGCCCCAGCGAATGCAGAGCAGCATGAGCCCCCCCAGGACAGTATGGCCCCCAGGCACCCCACACAGTACAGCGCCAGCACTAGTGACCAGAGAGTGACATTAAAAAAAACACAGGGGGAGACAGGGAAATCCCCCACATAAGAAACACACAGCATGTACTCACCTGCAGCCAGGAGAGACTACTTACCTGTCCCCTGAGGGACCCACTGGTGTGTTTCTGACAGAACTATCACAGTGCGGTACTGAGTAGCTGTCGGCCCGGTCCACCGCGAAAGATACAGCCGGACTGTTCTATCTTGAGAGGACCGCGGAGCTGGAAGCCCACCGGCCACCCCTGGAGTCGTGGGGCATGTCGTGAACTGAGTCTCACGCACACAAGGCGAGGATCAGCACGCTCGATGGTCGGACAGGGAAGACTACGAGGATATCTTGTACCCAACCTGTTGCCCAGCCGACAGTTGATAGAAGATCTCAAAAGAAAAAAAAAGAAAAAAAAAAAAAAAAAAAAAAATAGGAAAAAAATTCCAAAAGGAATAAAAAATAGGTCAGGAGACTGGCTCCCGAGAGAGCCACGTCTTCTCCTGCTAGGCAGAAAAAAACTGAGGTCTGCTGACTGCAGTGGGAGGGTTATGCCGGAGGGACCGCCCCCCTGGGCGGGGCTCTTCAGCTCTGGCTGTTTAGAATGTATGTATAACATCTCACATTCTGCCTAGGTCTTCTCCTGCAAGCAGGGACATAACCCACGTGTAAAGGTGTATAAGACACGCTGTGTCAGTCCATGGATGACAAGAGAAAAAACATTTCTTAGAGACTGGCTCCGAAGAGAGCCACGTCCTCTGCTAGGCAGGGAAAAAAAAACTGAGGCTGCAGGTAGGATGGTTATGTCCGGAGGGAATGCCCCCTGGGCAGGGCTGTTCAGCTCTGGTAAAGGAATGCATGTTAAAACATCTAACATTCTGCCTAGTCTTCTCCTATGAGCAGGAACATAACCCACTTTGTCAAGATTGAAGATGCTGTGTCAGTCCATGGACAGCAAGAGAATTTTTTTTTTTAAAGATTACAATACATGTCCAACAAGGACCAGCAACGTACTGGTATGTTGCTGGACTTTGAATGGTTATATCAGGATGCCTGCAGGTTTAGGCATCATCTTGGTATCATTCTTTTCGGCCAGCGGTCAGCTTTCATGTAAAAGCAATGAGGGCTGTAAAATACTCACAATGCCTCTCAGCAAATAGCTTGGGGTGCCTACTTTCCAAAATGGGGTCATTTGGGGGTGTTTTGTGCCATCTTGGCATTTTATGGCCTTTAAAACTGATAGCTAGTGAGACGTAGTGAGGAGTGAAGTCAAAAATTTGCGCCCTTAGAAATCTTGAAGGCGGTGCTTGGTTTTCAGGGCCCCGTGCGCGGCTAGGCCGGCAAAAAGTCCCACACATGTGGTATCCCCGTACTCAGGAGAAGCAGCAAAATTTTGGGGTGCAATTCCACATATAACTATGGCATGTTTGGGCAATATATGATTTAGTGACAATTTTGTAAATTAGTCAATCACGTGGGACAAAGAAAATAAATAAAAAATATTCAGTGGGCTCAACATGCCTCTCAGCAATTTCCTTGGGGTGTCCACTTTGCAAAATTGGGTCATTTGGGGGGGGGGGGGGGGGGTTGTACTGCCCTGCCAACTTAGCACCTCAAGAAATGATAGGCAGTCATATAAATTTAAAAGCGGTGTAAAATTCCAGAAAATGTACCCTAGTTTGTAGACGCTATAGCTTTTGCCCAAACAAATACGCTTATTGACTTTTTTTACTAGACCTGTGGCTGAATAAATTTTGGCCTTAAATGTATGACTAAAATTGAGTTTTAGATTTTTCTTATAACGAAAAAGTAGAAAAAGCCGAGTTAGACTTACCAGTAACTCCTTTTCTGAGGGTCTTCCAGGACAGCCCATGAGACCCAAGGCTCCTCCTACCAGGACAGGAAACACGTTACCCCCAGATAAAAGGGCGGTCCTCCAGGCCCCACATCAGTCTTCTCAAGAACCGAAGGAACACACACACACACACACACACACACACACACACACACACACACACACAGGGTGGGAGTCCGGCTGTCCTGGAAGACTCTCAGAAAAGGAGTTACCGGTAAGTCTAACTCAGCTTTTCTCTCAAGTGTCTTCCAGGACAGCCCATGAGACGATGAGCCGGAACTTACCAGTCTAGGGTGGGACAACTGCCTGAAGGACCTTTCGACCAAACGCCTGCTCCTGTGCAGATAGGAGATCCAGGCGATAATGTTTCATGAAGGTCGAAAAACTGGACCACGTGGCAGCCTTGCAAATTTGTTCCGGTGAGGCACCAGCCCTCTCAGCCGAAGATGCAGACAAGGCTCTTGTTGAATGCGCAGTGACAAAAAGGTGGAGGAACTTCTAATTCTGTAAGCTTCCGAGATGGCCTGCTTTATCCATCTAGCCAATGTGGCTTTAGTTGCACTCTTACCTCTGTGCGTACGTGAAAAAAGGCCAAACAAGGCATCTGTTTTTCTAAAGGTCTTGGTGACCGCAAGATAGACGAGAAGAATCCTTCTCACATCTAAAAAACTAAACTTCCTTTCTTGGTCGCCCTGTGGTGAACTGCAAAAGGTTGGCAATACAATGTCCTGAGATCTGTGGAATGTACTGGCCACTTTAGGCAAAAACCCGGGATCAGTTTTCAACACAACCCGATCCTCAAAAATCGTGAGGAACGGCTCCCTTACCGATAAGGCCTGTAACTCGCTTACTCTACGAGCAGAGGTAATTGCTACCAAAAAAAAATGTTTTTAAAGTAAGCAATTTAACAGAAATATCCTCTAGGGGCTCAAAAGGAAATGCTACCAGAGTTTGAAGCACCAGGGAAAGGTCCCACGTTGGACAACTTCTCACCACTACTGGCCTGGCCCTAGAAATGGATTTGAAAAATCTAGCTATAGTGGGATTTTCCAGGAGAGAAAACTGGAGTTAAACACTGATGGCTGCTGCTTGTACTTTTAAAAAAAGGAACCAACTGAAATACCTTTATCGATACCCTCTTGAAAAAAAAAAAAAAAAAATCAAAAATAGAAGGAACATCATGAGTTAATCTTTGATTATCAGATAACCATGAATTAAACTTTTTCCAAACCTTTTTCTGCAATTGACCAGAGTCTTGACTACTTTGTCAGAGAACCCCTGGGTCCTTAGTATCTTCTCTTCAGATACCAAGCCGTCAAGTTTAAGGAAACCACCTGTGGGTGTGAAACTGGACCCTGCGATAGCAAGTCCCCTCTCTTCGGAAGCCTCAGCGGAGGCTTCGAGACCAGCGCCTGTAACAGGGAAAACCATGGACTCTTGGGCCAGAAAGGGGCGATCAGAATAAGGTCTGTTTCTTCTAGGAGAAACTTCCGGAATAAGTCTTATTAGCGGGAAGGCGTAACTAGGGCTGGGAAAAAAAATTGATTTTAATCTTGAATCGAGTTTTGGGCTCAAATCGATTCAGTTTTGAAGACACGGGCACAGTGAGGCATGGACACAGTTCAATTCAACTAAGAGTAACCTCAGGATTTTTTGTTGTTTTATTAGCTAAATCCAAATACAGTATTAATTATTTGGATGTTTAACCACTTCCCGCCCCGTCAATAGCAGATTGACGTCCGGGAAGTGGTTCTGTTATCCACACTGGACGTCATATGACGTCCTGCGGGATAACAGCCGCCGCGCGCCCGGGGGGGCGCGCATCGCGGCGATCGGTGGGTCAGTCTGACCCACCGCTACACTGATCTCGGTAAAAAGCCTCCGGCGGAGGCTTTTTACCACGTGATCAGCCGGCTGATCACGATGTAAACAGGAAGAGCCGTTGATCGGCTCTTCCACGCTCGCGTCTGACAGACGCGAGTAGAGGAGAGCCGATCGGCGGCTCTCCTGACAGGGGGGGGTTCGCGCTGATCGTTTATCAGCACAGCCCCCCCTCGGATACCCACACTAGACCACCAGGGAAGCCCCCCAGGAAGCCCCAAGCATGTGGCCATCCACATGTAATAAAATAAAAATAAATTAAAAATAAATATGCCAATCAGTGCCCACAAATGGGCACTGACTGGCACTATGATGGCACCACCACAATGTGTGGTGGCTGGCATTGCTGGACATCAGTGCCGCCTATGAGTGCCCATCATCAGTGCCACCTCATTGGTGCCCATCAGTGCCCGTCATCGAAGTAGAAAAGGTACTTATTTCCCCAAAAAATTAACAGAAACAAACAAAAACGTATTTTTTTCAAAATTTTCGCTCTTTTTATTTGTTGTGCAAAAAATAAAAATCGCAGAGGCGATCAAATACCACCGAAAGAAAGCTCTATTTGTGGGAACAGAATGATAAAAAATTTGTTTGGGTACAGTGTAGCATGACCGCGCAATTGTCATTCAAATTGCGACAGCGCTGAAAGCTCAAAATTGGCTTGGGCAGGAAGCTGTTTAAGTGCATGGTATTGAAGTGGTTAACAATCTTTGTTGCACACTGCAAACAACAACAAAAGGTCACAAGCGCTAAATTGGTGGATAAAGAAAAAAATATAATGGATGATAATAATAATAAGAAAAAAAATCCCAAATATTTTGGGAAGTACAAAGTATCCAAAAAGGGGGAAAAACAGGATCCAGCGCAGCAAGAAAAAAATCCATACCCAGAAGTACAAAATACACAACATGCACACAATATAATCCAGCGCTCATGGAACATACATTATTAACTATTGAAAACTCTTGAAGAATTGATAAAAAAGCTTAGTCCATTTATCACAATAAAGAGAGGGATCCAATCCCAAATGTGCAGAGGGCAAATGAATCTTAACTCTCCAGTTGCCAGTGGTGACAAACTTGTTAAACTTGCAGTGACATCCCTGGAGCAAGGAGGGGTTAAAAAAAGTCAAAACAAAGCCTGTGGCATGATCTCAGTGTGAGCACAGTACCTTGAATGATGGACAACAGGCAGACCAGTGTGTGGAGGGCCCTCCAACCCAAAAGGATGCAGAGCCAGGATTGCAGCAAGGCTGGGACAGAAGGAATCACACACAGAGTTTCAAGAGTTTAATAGTTAATGTATGTTCCATGAGCGCTGGATTATATTGTGTGTTTGTTGCACACTGACTTTGCAGTTAGAGAAAGGGTTTGCCTTTGCAATTTTGTTTGTTGATGCACTTTAAATTAATATAAAAAAAAAAATCGTAAATCGAGTTTTTATAAATAAAAAAAAAAAAAAAAAAAAAAACAGATTTTTTTTGGGGGGGGGGGGGGGAAATCGCCCAGCCCTAGGCGTAACAGAGGCTGAATGTCCACGGATTTGCCAGAGCATCGACCCCCAGTGAATGATCTGCTGGGTTCAGAGAAAAAAAAAAAAAACTGTCTTGCGGTTGTCCTTGTTTGCGAACTGATGCGCTTCGGGACAACCCCATTTGTCGGTGAGCTCCGTAAACACCTCTGGATGAAGAAACCAATTGTCTCGATCCACCCTGTAGCGACTGAGATAGTCTGCCAAGCAGTTATGCGTCCCCTCAGGTGCACTGCTGTAATTGAGGCTAGATTCCCTTCTGCCCATACTAAAATCTCCTGGGCAATCGATTGAAGGATCCGACTTCTCGTACCTCCCTGCTTGTTGAGGTACGCAACCGTTGCGATGTTGTCGGATAGAATCTGGAGATTGTGCCCCCGGATCTCGATCTGAAAAACTAGCAAGGCTCTCTGAACTGCTAGCAGCTCTCTCTGGTTCGATGAAGCTCTTGCTTCTCTCAAGTACCATTCTCCCTGTGCGACTTTGTTGCCGAGGTGGGCTCCCCATCCCCAGGAACTCGCATCTGTAGTGATCCTCTGGGATATAGGAATGGACCAAGGTAGACCTCGTTAGATGAAGGTTTGTCCTCCACCACCACAAGCTTCTTTTTACTCTTGTAGGCAATAAAACCCTCGACTCCAGAGACCCTGTGTCCCCATCCCAACTCCCCAAAAGAAACCTCTGTAATGGTCTTTGATGGAACCTTGCCCATGGTACTTACTACTGCAGGAAAAGCATGAGGTCATTAGACCTACTGCTCTTGCCACCTCTCAGGGAGACCGATTGATTGGTCTGTAAAGCTGAGACTGTCTGCACCATCTTTGAGACCTTCTCCTGTGTGAGAAAAACTTTTTGGTCTACTGAGCAAAAAAGTCGTAACCCAAATATGTCACCTTCAGGGCCGGAATCAAGGAAGACTGTTTATCAGCCAACCTAGGGATTGAAGGAAGTCTTGTACAGTCTGGAGATCCGCTGCTAACCTTTGGTAAGACTCTGCCACCACTAGGAGGTCATCCAGGTAAGGGATAACAGTTATCGCCTTTAAACTTAGCGGAGCCAGCACCTCCAACACTTTTGTGAAAATGCGTGGGGATGAGGACAGACCGAAGGGGAGGGCTTGAATTTGTTAGTGCCGAATTTCTGTTCCCATTTTGACTGCTATTCTCAAAAATTTTTGGAAGGCTAGATGGATAGGGATGTGAAGATAAGCATCCCTTAAATCCAGAGTGGCCATGAAGCAGTTTGGGTAAAACAGGTTCTTGATTGTGAACACGGTCACCATACGAAAGTGCTTGTACCTGATCGATTGGTTTAGAGACCGAAGGTTCAGGATAAGCCGATACTTTCCTGATGGCTTTCTGATAACAAAAACATGGGAATAAAACCTTGTTCTGAGTGGGGAACAGGGATCAGGACTTTCTGATCTAGCAAGTCTCCAATTTGGAGACCCAGAGCCCTCGCTTTTTCCCAATCTCGGGGAAGAGAGGTGACCAATAGTTGCTCTGGTGGTTGGCAAGAAAATTCCAGCCTTCACCCATTGGCCACTAGATCCAGATTAAAAGGACTCGAGGTGGCTGCTGCCTACTGTGGGAGAAAAGCCCTCAATCTTCCTCCCACTGGGAGACTAGCGTCACTGTGGCTTGGCGGGTTGTTGAGGAGGGTTAAACAGGACGCCCCCTCTACCTCTGCCTTTGTGTCCGGTCCAATGCTTCTTGGGCCTATTGTCCTTTTCTCTAGGACCTTGCTGCCTACTTTGGCCACAAATTTTTTTTCTGGCTGTGTTTTTTCTTGTTTTCTGGAAAGGCCTTTTTCTTATCGCCCGTATGTTCTAGTGCCTCCTGCAGACCTGGGCCAAAAAGATGATTCCCTGTTAAAGGGAAGCCCACATAGGTGCAACTTAGAGGCTGCATCGCCTGACCAGGTTTTAAGCCAAAGGCTTCTGGCCGAATTCACTAAGGCCGAAGTCCTGGTTGACATTCTTACCGACTCTGCGGAAGAATCAGCTAGATACCCTATAGCCCGAAAAAGGAGGAGAGGGAAAGATTTTAGAATCTGCTCTCTAGAGGTACCAGCCAACAAATGGGATTGTATCTGTGTCAGCCATACCTTCAAATTCCTGGCTACACAAGTGGAGGCCAGAGCTGGTTTAAGATTCCCCACAGCTGAATCCCATGCTCTGTGAAGTAGAATATCTCCTTTTTTGTCCATCGGGTCCTTAAGCGTGCCCATATCTACAAACGCCAGGTCCGAATTCTTTGAAACCTTTGAAACAGGTGCGTCCAACTTCGGATTTTTATTCCACGGCTGCGCTGCATCCTCCTCAAATGGAAACCTTTTTAGGTTACCAGAAAAGAAAGGTTTTCTCTCTGGATTTTCCCACTCCAACTTGATAGTATCAAGGAGGGAACTATGCACTGGGAAGACTTTAGATTTCTCTGTGCAAACCTTTGTACACAAGGTCATGTTTGGACAAGTGTACCTCCTTCTCTTCCATTTCAAGGGTTGTATAGACAGCCTTTAATAAGTCATCTACATCTTCCAAAGATAATTTAAACCTTGAGCCCCTAGCGAATTCTCTATCCCAGGGCTCTGTGTCTGACCCCGATTCTTCTGGAGAAGAACGGGTAAATCTGACTTTAGTCTGAGTCCTCACTCTCCGCATTCTGCTGAGGGGCGCTACTGCCTGAAGCTTTTCTACTAGAGGACGGACCCCCTGCGGGAGCCTGAAATCTGTCAATAAGATTTTTTAAAAGCGCTAAAAAGTAGGACGTAAGCATCTTCTGACAGGAGGCTACTGGGTCGTCCTTTACTAGGCCTTCTATACAGGTGCCGCAAACTGCTTTACTCCATGAGGAGCTCAGTTTGTTTCCGCAGACCGCACATTTTCTTTTAGGTGACTGCGCTTGTGCCTTGTCCTGAATCTTGGTCTGCAAGGCAAGACAAAACAAATGACCCAAAATGAACATCTAAACCACCACACACTCCGTAACACCACGTGCAGGAGGGAGAAAAATATGTCCCCTAACACCAAAATCCTATGATTGGGAGGGGGGGGGGTAAAAACGCTCACCAGGACAGCAAGAGAGTGACAAGACAAACACTCCAGGCTTACCTGAGAGGTGCTGGTGTTGGAAACCGCATCCGCTGCCTGTGCAGGTACTGCAGAAGAGTCCATCAGTCCGCTGGTCGTCCACAGCCTGTGCTGCTACTCCCAGAAACACCAGCAAGCCAGCGTCCCCTATTCGCGCCAATTATGGAGACAGGAACCAGCATCTCTGGCGCCCGACGATGACCCCGGAAGTGACCCTCGCCGGATACTCCCTGTGAGCCAGCTTGGAGTGCAGAAGCTCTGCCCCCTCGAGCGCCGCGGCTTACTCTTTCCCCTGCACAGATCAGACAGGCTACCACCATGCTGCTTTACGCAGCACGCTGTGGAGCCTGACATCACCGCGGTCTTGGCCCTCCCCAGGCACCGAGGCCAGGGGACAGCAGATGCTACCAACCTCCCCAGCGGAGATACCGCGTCTGGCGAGGAGAGGTCAGTACAACAAAAAAAAATATATACCCTACCGCAATTTAGAGCCCCTGCTCATGAGACCCAGGGTACCAGGTTCCAGGAAACATGTTACCCCCCGTCCGGAGGAAACACTAATACTGATGTGGGGCCTGGAGGACCGCCCTTTTATCTGGTGGGGGTAACGTGTTTCCTGTCCTGGTAGGAGGAGCCCTAGGTCTCATGGGCTGTCCTGGAAGACGCTTGAGAGAAATATCATTTTTTCGAAATTTTCAGTCTTGCCGTTTATAAATCGCAAAAAAAAAAAAAAAAGCCAATCAAATGAAAGCTCTATTTGTGGGGAGGGGGAAAAAAGGATGCAAATTTTGTTTGGGTACAACATTGCAAAACTGCGCAATTACCAGTTAAAGCAGCGCAGTGCCAAAATTGTAAAAACACCTCTGGTCTTTAAGCTGCATAATGGTCCGGGGCTTAAGTGGTTAAAGAACAAACTCCGCTCTAAGGGCTCTTTCACATGGGCGGATCCCGTCATGATCCGCCCCGTGAACATCCGCTTGCTCAGCGGGGATCGCTCCGTTGATCACCGCTGAGTCGGCGGATGACTGTCCGTCTCTGTGCAGAGACTACGGTCAGATCGCCGCTCTCCTCCATGGGGGGGGGGGGGGGGGGGGGGGGAAATCGGATGAACCGCCGATGACGGATGGATGAAAAAAACAGACATATGGTCCGCCCGTGTGAAAGGGGCCTTAGGCAATAAACCTTGGGAGATATGCTTATCTTTAAAAGGAGACACCTGACAGAATATGCTCCAGAAAAGACAAACCAAGATAAACCAATACGGCCGGATATCCTCTGTGGGGGGGGGGGGGGAGAGAGGGGAGAATATTACCTCCCCCCCCCCCCCCTTTTACTTTTATTTTTCCCCTCTTTTTGTTGGTCCCTGTGCTTGCCTCCATCCACACCATTTTTTCTTCTTTTCCTTCTCTTCCCTCTTGGCAATGGAGACTCTAAAGAATAAGCTCTGTCCTAAGGTATTACATTTGGAAGATATGTTCCTTCTTAGAATGATAAGAGTGAAAATGCATAATCTATAAAAGCTATAAAAGCTATGGTAATGCTATGGCACCTCCTTCTTTGGACTCATCCTGGGAGCCAGGAGATGGAGCTTAGACAACGAAAAGATTAGATTGAGACTAAGGACGGGATATTATAAAATATTTGGACATCAGAATATATCTTTATTGTTCCAGGAATCATTCAAGGGCATAGGAGGCTCACCCGCCGTGACGGTGTTCAACTACTTATTCCCCCCTCTCCCCCCCCCCCCAAAAAGGATAGCACTCAATAGCTCAAATGAGCCAAGTGCATAAAGCAAATTGCCAAGTGGTCTCTAGGGCGGGCGCCGGAAGACGCCCACCCTCGATGACCATAGTGAATAGACCCCAGAAAGTTGTATAGATTTTGGGGCCTCCCTTCTCTTCTTTCCTTCCCTAAACCGTATTCCCTACCCTGAGATGGATACTATCAAGATACTTTCATTAAATGCTAAAGGGTTAAATAACCCTGAAGAGAGACGTATACTGCTCAACGACCTGAGATGCCTACATACAGACGTAGCGTTTATTCAAGAAACATCCAAATTGCGTACCATTCTATTAATAAATTTGCCAAAACTAAGGGTGTGTCCAGTGTGTCCATATTACTATCCAGCTGACTTCCATGGCAGAATCAGGATACCCCGATAGATCCAGAAGGGCACTTTGTTTATTAACCACTTCTCTACTGTGCACGAAAATCCCCTTCCTGCCCAAGCCATTTTTCAGCGCTGTCACACTTTGAATGACAATTGCGCGGTCGTGCGACGTGGCTCCCAAACGAAATTTGCGTCCTTTTTTTCCCACAAATAGAGCTTTCTTTTGGTGGTATTTGATCACCTCTGCGGTTTTTATTTTTTGCGCTATAAACAAAAGAAGAGCGTCCAGTTTGGAAAAAACCACTATAGTATTCTTCTACATATTTTTGGTAAAAAAAAAAAAAAAAAATCCCAATAAGCGCGCATTGATTGGTTTGCGCAAAAGTTATAGCGTCTACAAAATAGGTGATAGATTTATAGCATTTTTTTTTTTTTTTTGTTTAGTAATGGCGGCGATCTGCGATTTTTTATTGTGACTGCGATATTGCGGCGGACACATCGGACACTTGACACATTTTTGGGACCATTCACATTTATACAGCGATCCCTGCTATAAAAATGCATTGATTACTGTATAAATGTGATTGGCAGGGAAGGGGTTAACCACTAGGGGGCGGGAAGGGGTTAAATATGTTCCCTCAATGTGTTCTTACTGTGGGGGGAGGGGACTGACTGGGGGAGGTGACCGATGGTTGTCCCTATGTACAAGGGACACAGCATCGGTCCCCTCTCCCTCACAGGACGTGGATCTCTGTGTTTACACACAGAGATCCACTTTCCTGCTCGTTTCCCGGGCAATCGCGGGTGCCCGGCGGCAATCGCGGCCGCCGGGCACGCGCACCGGGGCCTTGTGAACGCGGCGCTCGCCTCCTAGCTCGTTTTAAAGGGAGGACGTCATATGACGTCCTCCCAGAACGAGAGTATCCTCCGCCCGCCGTCTATTGACAGTGGGCGGGGGACAAGTTGTTAAAGGCCTCATAGAAGTAAAAATTACCTTTGCTTGTATATAAGCTCCAAATGATCAAGATCTTTTTCTTAGTCGAACAATGAACTGCCTTATAGGATTTCTTGAAGGCCAGCTGATTCTTGGGGGCGACTTTAATGTTCCGTTACTTCCCAATGTAGATACCTCCGACATCCGCAAACGAGTGATACAGACTATCTATAAGGCTCAACTGATCGACGTCTGGCGCTTACAACATCCAGATGAGACACTACACATTCTACTCCTCTCCCCATAAACTATTCACGTATAGATTTTTTGATTCCGCATACACATTTACAGGCAGTTCAAAGTAAAACACTCGGCGTGATTACATGGTCAGACCATGCACTGATCAAGTTGACATACCGACTTTCAGAGCCCCCAAACTTTAGGACTAGATTCTGGAGATTAAATTAAAGCCTACTGCAGATCCCTGAGATAGCGGAGGATGTACAGTGTGAGATAGACCAGCATTTTCAAGTCAAACAAGCTGACTGGCACAGGGATTCTATGGGAAGCTCATAAGACAGTTATAAGAGGTGTTCGTAAACACGGAGCATGGCTTAAACGCCAGCGGACAGAACTTACAGTAGTTCTTCATGATGTACATGAAGCAGAAGTCCAACAAACATATAACGAACCCTACGCTTGAACAAAAAAACATTTCTCCATCCGTAAACAGGTCATAGATTTAGTAAGATACCAAGCCAAAGCTGCTTTACAACAATGTCGTAGAGCAGTATATGAGTCGGGAGATAAATGTGGGAGAATGTTCGCACACTCAGTCAAAGAACAAAAACTAGCTTTATACTTTCCCCAAATCATTACACCTCAAGGTCAAAAAATAGGATTTTTGTACTCACCGTAAAATCCTTTTCTGAGTTCATGGACGGACACAGCCTTAATCTTGACAAAGTGGGTATTAGCCTTCATTCAGGAGTGACTAGGCAGAAACTTGTAGAAAGTGTTAAACACATCACACCTAACAGTACCGCCCAGGGGGCAGACCCTCTGGGTATAACCTCTCTGCATCCCGCAGATCAGTTCAAAAAGCAGTACAAACTTAAAAAAGGTGGAGGGGTGGGTGCTGTGTCCGTCCATGAACTCAGAAAAGGATTTTACGGCGAGTACAAAAATCCTATTTTATCTTTCGTTCATGGACGGACACAGCCTCAAAGTGGTCGTAAACCCACTTATGCAACTTGGACCTACAGGTAAGCCTAGATTAAGGCTTACCTGTAGGTGCAAGATATATCTCCTAAACCTACATGGTTTAGGTGGTATTTGCAAAAAATTACATGCACCGATGTCTACGCGGAGTGACATCTTCGCTGCTCCGGCCACTTACAGCGCCGGAGCGGCGCTGTGATTGGCTGGAGGGGGAGACGAGGACAGCTTCGGGGGCCCCGATCCAAGGTAAGTGATGCATAATGAGCTAGTATGCTAGTCATACTAGCTCATTATGGCTTTGTCTTGCAGGTGGGGTTTTTTTTTTTTTTTAAATTCAGGGTTTACAACCACTTTAATCTTGACAAAGTGGGACATCGCAAAGCAGTGTCAAAAAAGGGGTGGGAACAGCATAATAAACTTCACCCCAAAACAGAGCACCTTAACTGAGGAGTTGCAACTCTAAAAACAGCCGCCTGCAAAAACTTTGCGCCAAAAGAAGCATCCGAAGATGCACTTCTATCAACCTTGTAAAATTTTGTGAAAGTGTGAACGGACGACCAGGTCGCCGCCTTACACACCTGGGGAGACAGATGCTTGATGTCGGAAAGCCCAAGAGGCACCGATTGCCTTGGTCGAATGCGCCGTGACAGGAAAGGGGGGCGCCCGACCCTTTATGGCGTATGCCTGAATCATGATCTGTCGGATCCACCTTGAGATGGTGGCTGACGAGACCGCCAGGCCCTTCTTAGGGCCAGCCACCGAAACAAACAGTAAGTCTGTCCTCCGGAACGGAGCAGTAGCAGATAAGTATACTCTCAGAGCTTGGAAAACATCCAGGGAATGAAATGCCGCCTCTTTATGATGCGATGGACGAGGACGCAAGGATGGAAGTACAAGGTCCTCATTGAGATGGAAAGCTGAAACGACCTTGGGAAGAAAAGAACGCTGCAGACGCAGCACCACCTTATCCTTGTGGAAGGCCAGATAGGGAGCCTTGCACAAGGCTGCCAGCTCAGAAACCTGTCTGACATAACAGCCACCAAAAAGACCACTTTGAGAAAGTGTCAAGGGAATTTCTCTAATGTTCTCAAACGGTGACTTCTGAAGCACCGAGAGGACCAGATTCAAGTCCCACGGAGGTAGTAGAGGACAGACCGGAGGGGCCACATGTCGCACCCCCTGCACAAACGTACTCGAGAATGAGCAGCTAAAGGGGTCACTGAAAGAAAAAAAAAAAAGCCAGGGCAGATATCTGCCCCTTAAAATCGTACTTAAAGCAAGCTTTTGGTCCACCCCACGCTTTAAGGCTCCATGTACACAGAAGCTGATAAACTGCAGTTAATGGGCGTTTTTGCGTTTTTTTTAAAAGCCCATTAACTGCACTCTATGTTAGCCTATGTGTTAGCCTATGTGTTCATGTACACATAACGTTTTTTAGCTTTAATGAGCAGTGGAGTTAATGGGCTTTTTTCTGAACGCAGGAAATTTGCGTTCAAAGTGCCGTTTTTTCGGCAGAAAAAAACGCTAAACGCTCAAAAACGCTCGAAAACGCTGGCCTCGAGCGTTTTTTGGTCCATTGAAATTTTTTTTTTATTATTTTTTTTTTTTTAAAGCTAAAAAAAGCTACACTGAAAAACGCTAATAAAAGCTAGTAAAAAAAACGCTGATAAAAGCTAGCTTTTTCTGCTGCTTTAAAAACGGCCGTTTTTGAGCTTCTGTGTACATGGAGCCTAAGAACAGCAGAACTCTGGAAAACAAATAAGTACGTGGATGCCACCTTATTTCCTCACACATGGATATGTAGGCCTTCCAAGTGCAATGGTAAACCTTCCTAGACGGCAACTTCGAGAACTCCTCATGGTAGAGATCACCGAATCCGACAGGCCCCGGTCTCTTAGCACCTGGCTCAATAGCCATGCCGTTAAAGCCAGCAAACTAAAGCAGGATGAAGTATGGGACCTTGCAGCAGCAGGTCCTTTCGTAGCGGTAGACGCCAAGAGACATCTGCTACCAGACGCACTAGATCCGCGTACCAAGGACGCCGCGGCCAATCTAGAGAAATCAGGATCCTTGAAATCCCCTCTGCCTCCACTCTGCGAAGCAGATGAGGAAGGAGCTTCAGGGGAGGGAAGGCATATAGTAGCCATACTGACTCCACGGTGCCACCAACGCGTCCGTCGTGTCTGTCCATGGGTCTCTTGATCTGGCCACAAACCGATCCTTTCCGATTGAGTCGAAATGCGAGAAGATCTATGTCCGGTTTGCCCCTTTTTTGGCAAAGGAGCTGAAACACATCCGGGTGTAGAGACCACTCTCCTTGGTCCAGCATCTGGCGACTCAAGTAGTCCGCCTGCCAGTTCTCCACACCCGGAATGTACACGGCCGACAGGACCGGTACGCTCCTTTCTGCCCACCTCAAGATGCAAGCGACCTCCAACGCTGCAGCCGAGCTTCTTGTTCCTCCTTGAAGGTTGACATATGCCACCGCCGTGGCGTTGTCCGACTGGATCCTGACTGGACGCCCTTGTAGCCTCTGAGACCACGTGTAGAGGCACTGCCTGATCGCCCAGAGTTCCAGGACATTGATCGGCAGGCGGGATTCCTCCGGAGTCCAGCGACCTTGCATCGACTGAACAGACTCAGACTCAGACTCTCCCCCCCAACCGGTAAGGCTGGCGTCCGTTGTGATCACTGTCCAGTGAAGAGGAAGGAACGACTTCTTGGACAGAAGTGCCAGTGATGTCAGCCACCAAACCAGGGAGGTCCTGACTAGATGGCTCACCCGGATTTGACAATCCAGGGACGACGGTCATTTGTCCCATCTGGACAGAATTCCCTTCTGTAACACTCGAATGCGATATTGAGCATACGGAACCGCCTCAGAGGCTACCATGAGACCCAGGACTCGCATGCAAAAATCGGAGTGACGACCATCTCTTGGATGTCAACTGTCGCGCGGCAGCCCGAAGGGTCTGCAACTTTTCCAAAGGGAGAAAAACTTTCGCCTCTGAGGAATCCAGAATCAACCCCAGATACACTAGGCGTTGAGTCGGCACCAATACTGACTTTTGCGTGTTTAGCACCTAACTAAAGTCTGAGGGTCTGACAAGTTATAGACACGCTCGCCATTAATTCTGAGCTTGAAGTGGCCCTCAGAAGAAGATCGTCCAAGTAGCCCATGATAGCGATGCCACGCTGCCTTAGCAGGGCCAGAATCGGGGCGAGCACCTTGGTGAACACCCTCGGTGGCGATGCCAGGCCAAACGGGAGCCACAAATTGATAGTGGTCCTCCGACCGCGAAGCGCAGAAATCTCTAATGCATATGGGTACATGCAGGTATGCATCCTTGATGTCCAAGGACGCCAGAAAGTCCCCTGGATGGTGAGCAGCGACTACAAAGCGAACCGACTCCATCCAGAATCTTTGTACTTTCAAAAAAGCAACTGAGGGCCTCGAGATCCAGGATTGGACGAACCCCATCCTTCTTTGGTACTACAAACAGATTCGAGTAAAACCCCTGAAACCGTTCCTGCACTGGGACAGGAAGGATCACCCCGCGTACCAGCAGATCCTGGGCCGCCCCATACAGGGCTTAGACGGGACGGCTGAAGTTGGGGCGAAAAAATAGGATTTTTTGTACTCACCGTAAAATCCTTTTCTCTGACATCCATGGACTGACACGGTGTCTCTTTACACTTTACACGTGGGTTATGTCCCTGCCTGCAGGAGAAGACCTAGGCAGAATGTGAAATGTTATACATACATTCCAAAAGCCAGAGCTGAACAGCCCCACCCAGGGGGCGGTCCCTCCGTACATAACCCTCCCACTACAGTCAGCAGACTTCAGTTCGTAACAAAGCAGTACAAACTTAAAAGGAAGGGTGGGTGCCGTGTCAGTCCATGGATGTCAGAGAAAAGGATTTTACGGTGAGTACAAAAAATCCTATTTTCTCTTACCATCCATGGACGGACACGGTGTCTCTTTACACTTGGGATGTCCCAAAGCAGTGTCAAGAGGGATGGGAGCAGTATAAATGGAAAAACCATAACTTCACTCCAATAAGGCAGAGCTCCTCAACGGAGGAGTCGCAACTTTAAACAGCGGCCTGCAGCACCCTGCGGCCGAAGGAAGCATCCGAAGATGCAGCCACATTAACCTTAAAAAAAACTTAAAAGGCATGAACAGACGACCAGGTCGCCGCCTTGCACACTTGTGCAACCGACGCTTGATGTTGGGAAACCCAGGAAGCACCAATTGTCCTGGTGGAATGCGCCGTAACCGGAAAGGGAGGCGCCCGCCCTTTGAGAGCATAGGCTTGAATGACGGTTTGTCTGATTCCCCTAAAAATGATGGCAGACGAAACCGCTTGGCCCTGTTATGGACCAGAGACAGTCACAAATAGTGAGTCGGACTTCCGAATAGAAGCAGTAGCAGACAGGTACACCCGTAAGGCTCGTACCACCTCCAATATGTGCAGCGCAAACTCTCTGGGATGCGATGGGTGAGGACACAAGGACAGGAGGGTAATGTCCTCATGTAGGTGAAAGGTCGACACCACCTTTGGCAAAAAAGGAAGGTCACGGATGCAACACCGCCTTATCCTTATGGATGACTAAACATGGCGACTTGCAGGACAAAGCCGCCAACTCAGACACTCGTCAAACAGAAGTGATTGCCACTAAAAAGGCCACCTTCTGAGACAAGACAAGGGAATATCCCGGATATTCCCAAAAGGAGGTTCCTGGAGGACCGAGAGCACCAAATTCAGATCCCACGGTGGGAGAGGAGGCTTGACAGGAGGGAGCACATGGCGAACCCAACACAAGGTGCTAACCAAGAAAATGACCCGCTAGAGGTCGCTGAAAGAAGACGGCCAAGGCCGAAATCTGATCCTTGATGGTACTCAAAGCAAGCTTTTGGGTCACTCCACACTGCAGAGGACGCAGGATTCTGGGGACGGAATACGTCCGAGGACGCCAGTCCAGCGCTCCGCACATGGCGATATAAGCTTTCCAGGTATGGTGATAGATCTGCCTGGAGGAAGACTTCCGTGTCCTTAACATGGTCAAAATGACCGAGTCCGAGAGACCTTGGTCCGTCAACACCTGGCTTTTAACAGCCCTGCCGTTAAAGCCAGAGACTGTAAGCCGGATGAAGCATAGGACCTTGAGACTGAAGGTCCTCCCCCATCGGCAATCGCCAGGGAACGTCCGCGACGAGACGTACCAGATCAGCGTACCAGTGATGCTGCGGCCAATCCGGAACAATTAGGATCGCCGTAGTTTATATCAGGCGATAAGGACCCTATGGGGCCACCAACGCATCTGAGGCACCGCCCAAGGATCCCTGGATCTGGCCACAACCTCGACCCTTGCGATTGAGTCGAAAGGCCAGCAGGTCCACATCCGGCGTGCCCCACCGTCGGTAAAGGAGTTGAAATATGCAAGGACCACTCTTCTTGGTCCGGTGTCTGGCGATTGGCGACTCAGATAGTCCGCCTGCCCATTGTCTATGCCCAGAATGTAAAATGGCCTATAGAGCCGGCACGTTTCTTCCGGCCCACTTCAGGATACGGACTACCTCGGAAGCCGCAGCTGAGCTCCGAGTTCCCCCTTGATGGTTTACATACGCCACCGCCGTGGCGGTGTCTGACTGGCTCCTGATGGAGCGACCCCGTACTCTCTCTGACCTGAGGAGAGACACGGTCCGATGGCCCGTATTACCAGAACAGTGATTGGTAAACGGGCTCGCCCGGAGTCCAAGGAATGAGCTGACAGGACTCCCCAGACTTCACCCCAGCCCGTCAGGCTGGTGTCCATCGTGAGTACCGTCCAGTGGATGGGAGGGGAACGCCTTTCCGGACCGAAGAGCCGAGGATCTCAACCACCATGTCAGGGACGCCCTGACCAGGTGAATCACCTGGATCTGAAGATCCAAGGACAACGGGGATTTGTCCCAGATGGACAAGATCTCCTTCTGCAATGCCCTGGTGTGTGATTGGGCATACGGAACGGCCGCGAAGGAGGCCACCACGAGTCTCTGGACTCTCATGCAAAAAACGGATTGACAACCATTTTTGGGATGTCAGCACCCGCACCGCAGACTGAAGTGTCAGCAACTTCTCCAGAGGTAGGATACCTTTGCCTCCAAGGAGTCCAGAATCAGAACTAGATACTCCAGACACTGAGTCGGGACCAGGACTGACTCCTGAATGTTCAGGAACCACCCGAGTCCCTGAGGGTCTAATTGACGATAGTCACCTTTCCTCTAAGTCTGATCCACTTTCTGCTCTTAGCAGAAGATCGCCCAGATAGCCCACGACAGCAATACCTCGCTGTAACAGAAGGCTAGAACCGGAGCAAGCACCTTGGTGAACACCCTTGGTGCCGAGGCTAGGCCGAAAGGAAGAGCCACAATCGATAGTGGACTTCGCTGATCGCAAAGCGCAGAAACTTCCGGTGACTTGCGCAGATCGGAACATGCAAGTAGGCGTCCTTGAAGTCCAAGGACGCCAGAAGAAAATCCCTTTGGTGGAGTGTAGCGATCACCGTGCGAATGGATTCCATGCGGAATTTCTGCACCTTCTCGAAGGCATTCAGGGCCTTGAGGTCCAGGACAGGTCGAACCACGTCCTACCTTTGGGACGACAAACAGATTCGAGTAGAATCCCTGAAATCTCTCCTGTGACGGAACAGGCACAATCACTCCGGACCTGATCAAATCCTGTACAGCCCCCAAGAGGGCTGCCCGACAGGTAGGAAGGAGAGGAAGATTTGAGGGAAAGAATCTGTCTGGGGGCCAGGATCGGAATACTATCCTGTATCCTGAGGTGACCTCCTCGCACACCCACCAGTCGGAGATTCGGGAGGACCACCGATTCGTGACCTGCGAAGTCGTCCCCCCACCCCAGAGTCGGGCGGAGGCAAGACTTCACGCGGAGGCGGGCTCGGGAGCCGCTTGTTTGGCTTACGCACCCAGGGGCGCTTGTGCCCACCAGCCGCACTCCGTCAGTCTGGGAGGACCTACCTGTGGACCCGACTGACGAAAAAACCCCTTGTTTGCTGGAAAGGAAAAGGCCCTGTTTGCGGCGGGCCCCCTTACCCTTGCCAGTCTAAGGAAGAAGAGTGCTTTTACCTCCCATGACATCCTTGACGATGACATCCAGAGCAGCACCGAAAAGTCTACCACCTATAAAAGGGTAGATACGTCAGGAGCTTCTTAGAGGCTAGGTCAGCAGACCAGCATTTCAACCAGATAAGACGACGCCATACCACCGTCGGGACAGAGGCCCTGGATGTTAAAGGGCCCGCGTCCAACGTGGTGTCGCACACATAAACCAGGCCCTGCCCAGTTGGTGGGCCAGAGTAACTGTCTGTAGGAAGATTATGCTCCTGTACAGCTAGGTGCAACATTTTTTGCCCAACCTGTAAGTGTTTTAAAACACAAGGGTCGCCGCTACCACAGGCCGTAGGGCGGATCCCAACAAGGCGAATATGGCTATGCGCACCACTTCTGACCTCCTGTCAGTGGGGTCCTTAATGCAGGAGTCCCCTCCATCGGGAGAGTGGTGGCCTTGTTCAACAGGGCGACTGGAGGGTCGACCACTGGGGGAGAAGCCCACTTTTTAAGTAGGGCATCTTCAAAGGGGTATCTGATAGACAAACGCAGCGGGACCATAAAAAAATTCTTCTGCGGCTTTTTCCAGACCTTATCAATGAGCTTGTCAAAGAAAGTACAATGGAAAAAACCCCTTTAGAAGGCCTGGCCTTAAAAGAACCAAAGGAGACAGTATCCGCCTGAGGTTCTGCATCCGCAGCATTTGAGCTTGAGAGTGTCCCTCACCGCAGTCATGAGCACACTAACAAGCGCCCTGTCATTTACTGACTCAGAACTGGAGTTTCCCTCATAAGGAATGTCCTGTTCAAAACCATCCATACATCCAGAACTAGGGTCCTGAGCGATAGTGGCTAGGCCCATATCTGAATCAGCGCACTGCCCTCGAGTAGATAAAGTGGGGAGAGGGTGCCTTTTTTGTACCTTGCGGTTGCACACAGCTCCCATCCTGGTCAGAAATTGATTCCAGGGCTGCCCACAACAGGTCCATAGGGACCGCAGGTGCTGAAGCACTGCCTGTTGCCACTGACATTTTTAGGGGAAGCTGGTGACACAGACTCCATATTGTCCCCCTCTGAGACTCTCTCAGATAAAAAGTCCACCCACAGGCTGTGCTGACTGAGGAGGGGGCGCCCAGGGGACTCACCAAACCGGACCAGGGACCGCTTAGTTCCGCTGTCTGTACCGCGCTGTGTCAGCGCTGGTGAGCTGTGAGGAGACTGAGGAGATTTGCGCTGCTACAGCAGCGCTAGAGGCCAAACTGGTGCTGAAAAGCGTGCGGGCTACAAGAAAATGGCCGCAGCACTTCACTGAGGTGATCCGCGGCAAGATGGCCGCCATGACGCAGTTAAAATGAAACAGCACACACGCACAGCGCCACTCGGCGCTCAGGCCCCAAAAAAACCACACAAAAAAGCCCCAAAGCATACATTGCAGTCCAGCATGAGCCCCCCAAGAACAGTGTGACCCCCAAGCACCCCACACAGCCAGCGCCAGTAATGGTGACAGAGAGCGACAATAAAGACAGGGGGAGACAGGGAAAATCCCCCACAGAGAAACACAGCCTTTTGTACTCACCTGCAGGCAGGAGAGACTACTTACCCGTCCCCTGAGGGACACACTGGTGTTTCTGACAGGACTATCACAGTGCAGTACTGAGTAGCTGTCGGCCCGGTCCACCGCGAAAGATACAGTCAGTCAGGAGCTGTTCAGTCTTGAGAGGACCGTGGGAGCATGAAAGCAAACCCGGCCACCCCTGGAGTCATGGGGCCTGTCGTGAACTGAGTCTCACGCACACAAGGCGAGGATCAGCACGCTCGATGGTCGGACAGGGAAGACTACGAGGATATCTTGTACCCAACCTGTTGCCCAGCCGACAGTTCATAGAAGATTCTCAAAAATAAAATAAAAAAGAATTCCAAAAAGGAATAAAATAGGTCAGGAGACTAGCTCCTGAGGGAGCCACGTCTTCTCCTTCTGCTAGGCAGAAAAAAACTGAAGTCTGCTGACTGTAGTGGGAGGGTTATGTACGGAGGGACCGCCCCCTGGGTGGGGCTGTTCAGCTCTGGCTTTTGGAATGTATGTATAACATTTCACATTCTGCCTAGGTCTTCTCCTGCAGGCAGGGACATAACCCACGTGTAAAGTGTAAAGAGACACCGTGTCAGTCCATGGATGGTAAGAGAAAAAAAAATTTGTTCGGCGGGCAAGAGAGAAACTCCATCTTGTAGCCTGAGGAAATTACTTCGCAAACCCATCGGTCGGAGATCAGATATGTCACCGAGTCGCAAATTCGAGAGATGGACGGGGGCAGACCTTCATGCGGACGTAGATTTGTGCACGCAGGCTTGTTGGGCTTGCGAAACCAGGGATGCTTTTGTCCCTGAGCAGGCGCTTTATTGGCCTGGGACCGGTCTCTGCTGTTTCAGCAGCATTTTCCGCACTGCAGTAATAAGGTCAGATACCAAAGCCTTCTCGTGTATTGACCTGGACTTGGAGTCACTCACTGTCCGCTTGGTCACGGTCTGCAGTCTCTGATGCATCAGAACCCGAGTCATGAGCAATAACTGGACCTGGTTCTGCATCAGAATTATCCTTAGAAGATTGCAGGGGATGGGGGCGTTTACTACCCCCTGTATTCCAGTGTGCTGCTTCCACCCGGGCAGCAAAAGCCTCTAGGATTGCCGACATAGCGCCCATAGATACCTCAGGGGCACCAGCTGCCAATTCAGGTGTTTCAGGGGAAAAAAACAAACATCTGGCTCAGATGCCATGCTGACCATGTGCTGACACCCACAGGGCTTCAGGCAAGATATAAACAGGCCACCCTCCTTGCTGCAGAGATGCTGGGTCTCCCAGAGGACTCCCCACCCTTGGATCGGCACCACTATGCTGTGTGCTGCGCCTGTGATGCTATCCCACCGCTGCTGTGTCAGTCTGATAGTTTTCTCAGCGTTTCCTGTGTCCATTTTCGCGCCAGTGAAAAGGATTCTAGAGGCTGGAGACCATCGCAAAATGGCCGCCATGCGGCTGTATGGAACAATGTAGGCACCAAGAAAAATGGCCGCCGAGCCTACAGTAGAGGCAAAAGCGGCCGCAGACCACAAACAGGTGGCTGCCGAGCGGCGATATTAACCTACAGCCTGAATCTACAGAAACATGGCCGCCATCAATAGAGGCCAAAGCGGTGTGAACCACCAGAAAATGGCGCAGAGCAGTGATATCTAGCTCTAGGCGCAAAACTACAGGAAAATGGCCGTCGGACAGTCACTAGAGGCCGAAACAGGCATGGACCACCGCAAAATGGCCGCTGACAGCATGGAGGGGGGGGGGGGGAGAGAAGAAGCACACAGGTAAGCAGAAATGATATCCTTTAAAATGCATATTTACAGCCAGCCCTGCATCAGATGGAACCCCTTAGGTGACCCCCAGCAACCTTAGCTCAGAGCCCAGGGAGGAGGGAAGGCAGGTTGAGAAGACAGAAAGGGGCCACAACCACTTACTTGATCTCTCCAGGAATGTCCAGCCAAGTCACCCTGCCAAAGCACGGGAGCTACTTACCTATCCTGCATGTCTCATGCTGGAAGACATTTCAAAACAGATCATCCGCGCACGGAAGGTGATTGTCGGCCAGGCATGCTGTGATTGGACCCTGAGGAGCGATCATATGTATGCCCCGAAACGCGACACTCACCGGACAGGCTGCTGCGACTCGGCCGTAAGGTCAGCCGAAGCTGAGCGGTCCGATGCAGGCCCTGGAGTATAAGCTCACCGGCCACCCGTAGGGGGACGGGTATGTCATGGAAATCCAAGCGCATAGCTAGGGTCGGCACACGCTCGATGGCCAAAACTGGGGGGACTACAAGGATCGAGGATCCAGCCTGTCACCTAGTTGGCAGTTGATCGAAGATCGCAGGAAACCAACAAAAAAATCAAATGTAAAAAAAAAAAATTTATATTTATATATATATATATATATATATATATATATATATATATATATATATATATATATATATATATATATATATATATATATATATATAATTTTTTCCCCCTGGACCAACATGGGCCCGAAGGGAGCCATGTCCTACTCCTTGCTAGACAGAAAAAACTGATCTGCGAGATGCAGACTGAGGGGATATACCCAGAGGGTCCGCCCCCTGGGCTGTACGTGGTGGTGTGATGCAACACTTTACAAGTGTTCTGCCTAGTCACTCCTAATTAAAACGGATAACACCCACTATGTCAATAGAGAAACTGTCGGTCCATGAACGAAAGAGTAATAAGAATTTGCAGACGCCTGAAAGGCTCAGTTCACATATGCGAATAGGATGAGTTTTGAACTGCATCAAATTCGCATAACATGCGAACTAGGGTTGTACCGATACTAGTATCGATACTGAGCATTTGCCCGAGTACTTGTACTCGGGCAGATGCTTCACCCGATACTTGTATAGTCAGCGGTGATCAGTGCGGTGGGGGAGTCTCTCTCATCTGTGCTTGCAACTCCCACACACGATGACCGCTGATTGTCCCTGTATATCTCCCTCTGTCCCCCTCTATGCTGCTCTCCCTCCGTGCCGCCATCCCCCTTGATCTATCAGGATGGAGAGCGGAGGTAGGAGCCTGTAAATCCAACTTTTTACCAGACCCCTGATATCTCAAAGATCCCTAACAGAGCTGATTGGTAACATCGGCAATTGGTATCGGCAAGTACTTTAAAAAGTATCGGTACTTGTACTCGGTCTCAAAGTGGTATCGGGACAACCCTAACATGAACCGAACCAGCTTTCAATGAAGCAGGTTCACACGTCTGGGGCGGCCACAGTACATTTTTTGAAGAAATTCCTGTGGGATTTTGGGGCCGGTTCAGGTTCGAAATAAAGTACAAATTTGCACCTAAAAATCGGTGAACAAAACCACACCAGACCTAGCCTAAAGCTAGAGCTATGCGATTTTCTAAAAAAATAATTTGATTTACAGATTCACGATGCTAAGAGTTTTTTTTTTTTGATGGACATTGTGCCGGTCCTGAGCTGCGGTCTTTTTGACACAGATCTCATATTTAAGAGGTCCTGTCATGCTTTTTTTCCCCATTACAAGGTATGTTTACATTCCTTGTAATAGGAATAAAAGTGAAATTATATATATATATATAAAAATTTAAAGAACAGTGTTAAAATAAAGTAAAAAAGTAGCTTGAACGCATACGTGAGCAGCGCCCGCATATGAAAATGGTGTTCAAACTACACATGTGAGGCATCGCCGCGATTGGTAGAGCAATAATTCTAGACCTTCTCTATCTCAAAACATGCAACCTGTAGATTTTTTTTTAAACGTCACCTATGGAGAGATTAAGGGTAAAAGTTTGTCGCCATTCCACGAGCGAACGCAATTTTGAAGCGCAACATGTTGGGTGTATCAATTTACTTGGTGTAACATTATCTTTTGCAATATACAAAAAAAGAAAAAAATTGGGCCCAATTTAGAGTTTTATTTTTTCCAAAACAAAAGTGCGCTTGTAAGACCGCTGCGCAAATACAGTGTGACAAAGTATTGCAACGACCATTTTATTCTCTAGGGGAGATATATAGAGATATATCATTAAAATATCATAACCAGATCTAAACTGAAATTCATATAGTCCATATGATAAAAAAAAATAAAAAATAGCGCTAATTATGGATGAGTGTCCAAATACACATAAAGCACTTAGGTGATGACTTTGCAACAGACAGAAAAAAAGCGATGGTTGCTTCTATGGATACGGTCTGTAATGCACCCTACACCAATACCAGATCTTCACCACAAGTGAGGCACTCTCCCCCTTCAAGGTTCAAACTCACAAGGATGAAAAAAAAAGCAGGCCTTTTAAGCTGTAGAAACTTTCACTCCAACTTCCGTCATCACCACCAGGGTAGTCTGGGCTATATTCTCAGGCAAACATATAGGGAAATAAAGGCAATATAATATTGTGTAATATTGCTTCAATAAAAAAATACCAATACATAATCCCCGTTTAAAATGCACATACATTTCAATCACTTGTAAAGAGCACATAAAGTAAAGAGTGTGTTCACCGCTATCCTGTCCCAAGAGGGTGCCCGTGTTGCTAGCGTGGCGCTGCAGTATTTCTTCCGGGTATGAGACAGCTGGCTGTGGAGCGCACTCCGTACTTCCTAATTGCAGAGACGCTGCGGTATCTGCACCCTGACCGGTTTCGTCATAGGTTGACTTCAACAGAGGGCGTAGCTAGCCAGTGTCAGCGTGCGTGCTATCAATCCCCCGCTCGTCATCTATTGGTTGCGATGACGTAATCGGACTGCCCTGATTGGTGCTTGTCAGAGCGGAACAACGATGCGTTCATCCTCAAACCTAAACTATGGAGGATGATCAGTCTACACAGATTACTACACAAAGTTATTGTATAAACAAGATCAAGGGCTAATTAGTACTGAATTTCTGACATATGCATACTGTATAGCTTAAAATTAAACCAGCACACAGTAAACCATATCGCGGTAGTTCCCGCACATGTTATATATGAGCTTGTCACAGATTGTAAGTGTCATTAGTATTCAGGATAAGGAACAAAAAGAACAAAAACTAAAAATGCATAGTATTCAAAACAGTGCATCTCAGTTAGTGGTGCAACGGATCGTCATTGATCCGTGATCCGCACGGATCAATGACTTCGGATCGGCACACCCGTGATCCGCACGGATCAATGACTTCGGATCGGCACACCCGTGATCCGGATCGCAGAGCAGTAAAGCATATATTATAACAGTCTCCGCTCGCACTCATACAGCCCCGCCTCCTCCTAACCCCACGCTGTGATAGACAGAATGCGGATCCAATGCTAGGATGTGTTCTGTCTATCACAGCGTGGGGTTAGAAGGAGGCGGGGCTATGTGAGTGCGAGCAGACAGCTTCAATGGCCAGAACATACAGATAAGGTGAGCTGCCATCCGGTGAGCTACCATCCGTCCTCCCCTCTTCCCCCCCCCCCCCCCCCCCCCACCACATACCTCTCTGCTGGCTGCCTGGCTGCCTTCGGGACTCAGTCCTCCCCCTCCTCCCCCCCAGCCGCCGAGTCTGTCTCCTGTCCCTGCCGTCTATGTACACAGTGAGAGAGGGGTGAGCTGTGCACTTCCCCTCTCAGCTGTAACTCCTGTTTTGGAGGCGAAAGGGTAAAAAAAAAAAAAAGAGAACCTGTCGCCTCCAATTGCTATCACACAGGGAATTGTTTTCTCCTGTGTGCTAGCAATAAAGTTATGTGAATAAAAAAATAAAAAAAAATAAAGGAGAAGGGTATAAAACATAGGCATCTCAGGAAAAATTTGAAAGTTTGTTACTTCCCAGAGGGGCTTCTAGTAAGAGTATTACAAAGTCAGCCAAAATGTGAAATCCATTAGACTGTTTACATTTTAAATTTTAAAAGCAGCAGCAAACCTTACATAATGTGACGGAACACCTCTGATTTTCACATTTAACATTTAGTTAAATGTGAAAATCAGGGGTGTTCTGTCACATTAGCAACCATGCAAGGTCAGCAGGTTTGCTGCTGCTTTTAAAATGTAACATGTAAAGAGTCCGTTGGATTTACAAATACTGTATTTAAGCATATAAGCTCAGTTTTGTGTTGAAAATAACTGTAAAATCGAAAATTCCGGTGGGTGTAATATAAAATTTTCTTCATTTTTTTTTGCCGATCCGAAAATGATCCGATCCGTGAGTTTGATCCGTTGCACCCCTAATCTCAGTGGTATACAGATTGGTGATAATATCAAGCCAGACTTTCTATACCATGTAAAGTGCAGTATGTGTCAGTATGCATCTAATGTTTATAGATGTAAGTTGCAAAGTGACTTTGTAGTCACTGTGTATAAATATCTACATACACACTGAAGGCAAGGATACCCGAAAGTGGGATTTAACTCCAAAACTCAGAACCTTAAAATTGAATAAAAGGTGAACCAAGTTCATAAAATAAATAAATGGCAGGCATACATACGGAAAATATAGCAACGAATGTCTTTATCCATGTATCAAATAGGCTGGTTTTAGAAAAAGCTATTCCAGTGAATTAAAAAAAAGTGTAGTCTAAAAGCACTAAAAAAATTTTTAAAAAAAAATTTATTAACTCTAAAAGTGCCAATAAAACCACCTGGTATATTACATCAATAATCACTGATAAAACAGTTGATGTCCAGATCAACGTTTAACCCAGGCCTTGACAAACCCCGGGCGCCAGGTCGCCATTGCGACTAGAATTAGCGACCTGGTGCCTGGGGGCACAGCTTGAGTATCCTGTGTCTTCGTGCCCCCCCCCCCCCCCGCCGCGGGATCGCGTCGGGCCGCGCCGGCCAGTAATTGAGGCCGCGGCTTTGCGGCCTTCTGCAGGCCTATGCTTCCTTCTGTGGTCTAGCGCCATCTTGTGGTGGCCGTTGGTATTGCAACCAGCAATGCTAATGGAGTTTCCCCGTCTGTTTTCCCTGCCATCTCCTTCCCTCTAATTAGAACCCCCAAACATTATATATATATTTTTATTCTAACACCCTAGAGAATAAAATGGCGGTCGTTGCAATACTTTGTCACACCGTATTCGCGCAGCGGTCTTACAAGCGCACTTTTTTGGGAAAAAATACACTTTTTTTAATAAAATAAATAAAACAGTAAAGTTAGCCCAGTTTTTTTTATACTGTGAAAGATAATGTTACGCCGAGTAAATTAATACCCAACATGTCACGCTTAAAAATTGCGTCCGCTCGTGGAATGGCGACTAACTTTTACCCTTTAAAATCTCCATAGGCGACGTTTAAAAAATTCTACAGGTTGCATGTTTTGAGTTAGAGGTCTAGGGCTAGAATTATTGCTCTCGCTCTACCGATTGCGGCGATACCTCACGTGTGGTTTGAACACCGCTTTCATATGCGGGCGCTACTCACGTATGCGTTCGCTTCTGCGCGCAAGCTCGGCGGGACAGGGCGCGTTCCTGGCTCCTAACTTTTTTAGCTGGCTCCTAGATTCCAAGTAAATTTGTCAAGCCCTGCTTTAACCCCTTAGGTCAGTGGTTCTCAACCTTTCTAGTGCCGTGACCCCTTGATAAAAATTTCCCAAGTTGTGGGGACACTTCACAGTAAAATTTTCATAGCGTGGGTTGTCAACACCCAAGGCAAGACAAGTAATTTGCGCCCCTAATCCAGACATTTAGCGCTCCGAGTTCTTTCCACTCGTACAGTATTAAAACACCTTATGGTACATTTTAGAACGTAACACTCTTTGCTCTCCTTACTTTCCCTTTTATCTCTCTCTATCCTAATTTCTTTTTTTTCCCCCTCTAGCCATCTTTCTTGTTCTCTTATGCTTTCTCTCCTTTTCTTTGTTCCTCCCCCTCTTTTCCTCTCCCTTCAATGTATTCTCTTTTTATTCCTTCTCTTAATCCTTGGTGGGGGGAATGGGATGAGTGGCAGTGCTGGGGGGGAGTTCTGATCAGCCAACTTAGGTGCTCTTGAGCAAGGTCATCTGTTGATCTGAGAACTGTAGTGGGGACTTTTAATGGCAACTCTAATCACAGGTAGTGTTACTCACTGTGTCTCCGGCTTCACCGTCTCCAGCTCTGTGGCGTCTCGCAGCAGTGACACCTATGCCAAAATCAGGAGATAGGGTCTCCTCCAGCCCCTCCCACTTCACATTCCTCAACAATCAGCTGACCTCTAGTCTCTGCCCCCATCCATGCTGTGAACTGAATGGGCAGCTGCAAAGAGGCTGAGTGGGCTGCCGCGTGCTCCAGGAACAGCCCAGCTGGGCAGCCACAGGCTCCAGGGACAGCCCTGCTGAGCAACCGCAAAACAGCTGGGAGAGTGGTGCAGGCTTCAGGAACAGCCCAGGATTCGGTGACTCCTGGCAAATTGTCATTCGACCCCCAGGTTGAGAACCACTGCCTTAGGTGATAAGGTATCTACTAAATATATCTACTGAATATATCCATTGGGTCTCAAGTTTAGACCATTATCTTACTAGATTGGACCCCCTCCATGGTGGTTTAACCACTTGACCACTGGGCACTTAAACCCCCTTAATAACCAGACCAATTTTCAGCTTTCGGTGCTCTCACATTTTGAATGACAATTACTCAGTCATACAACACTGTACCCATATGAATTTTTTGTCCTTTTTTCCCCACACAAAGAGATTTCTTTTGGTGGTATTTAATCACTGTTGGGTTTTTTATTTTTTGCGCTATAAGAGAAAAAAAAAAAAAAAAAAAAAAGACTGAAAATTCTGTAAATTTTTTTTCGTTTGTTATAAAATTTTGCAAATTACTATTTTTTTCTTCATAAATTTTGGCCAAAATTTATACTGCTACATACCTTTGGTAAAAATAAGTACAAATTGGTGGATATTATTTGGTCTTTGTGAAAGTTAGAGTCCACAAGCTATGGTGCCAATATCTGAAAATTGATCACACCTGAAGTACTGACGGCTGATCTTATTTCTTGAGACCCTAACATGCCAGAAAAGTACAAATACCCCCCAAATGACCCCTTTTTGGAAAGAAGACATTCCAAGGTATTCCGAAAGAGGCCTTGTGAGTTTTTTGAAGTTGTCATTTTTCCCCACAATTCTTTGCAAAATCAAGATTTTTTTTTCCACAAAATTGTCATATTAGCAGGTTATTTCTCACACACAGCATATGCATACCACAAATTACACCCCAAAACACATTCTGCTATTACTCCCGAGTATGGCGATACCACATGTGTGAGACTTTTACACAGCGTGGCCACATACAGAGGCCCAACATGCAGGGAGCACTTTCAGGCGTTCTGGAGCACCCAAGCCAATTCTGACATTTCTCTCCTACATGTAAAAATCATCATTTGTTTGCTAGAAAATTACATAGAACCCCCAAAACATTATATATGTTTTTTTTAGCAAAGACCTTAGAGAATATAATGGTGGTTGTTGCAACTTTTTATCTCGCACGATATTTGCGCAGCAATTTTTTTAACGCGTTTTTTTACGGGAAAAAAATGTTTTGTGCAAAAAAAAAAAAAAAAAAAAAAAAAAAAGGAAAGTTAGCCCAATATTTTTGCATAATGTGAAAGATGAAGTTACGCCGAGTAAATAGATACCCAACATGTCACCCTTAAAAAAATTGCACAAACTCGTGGAATGGCGCCAAACTTCGCTACTTAAAAAATCCCCATAGGCGACGCTTTAAATATTTTTACTGGTTTTGAGTTAGAGGAGGTCTAGGGCCAAAATGATTGCTCTAACGTTCGCAGAGATACCTCACATGTGTGGTTTGAAAACCGTTTTCATATGTGGGCGGGACTTGCGTATGCGTTCGCTTCTGTATGCAAGCTCACGGGAACAGGGGCGCTTTAAAAAAAATATATATTTTTTTATTGTTCATTTTACTTTATTTTAGTTTGACATGTTTTTCCGCCCCAAAATTTTTTTTGATCACTTTTATACCCATTACAAGGAACGTAAACATCCCTTGTAATAGGAATATGGCATTACAGGTCCTCTTTACAGTGAGATATGGGGTCAATAAGAAAAAAAAAAAAAAAACAAACACAATCCTGGCTTTGATCGTAGCGGCGAGTCGGTAGAAGCACCGGAGGGTGGCGGGGGGGGGGGATATCCCCTCTCGCCTCCCGTAAGAATGATCAAGCGGCGGAACAGCCGCTATGATTGTTCTTATGGTGTAGGGAATCGCCGGCTGAAAAAGCTAATATCTGAATGATGCCTGTAGCTGCTCCCATCATTCAGATATCCCCGCACAAAGTCAAGGACGTCATGACGGCCGGCAGGCGGGAAGTGGTTATTGCGGAGTATTGCCGAGTCTTGCGCAGGGTATTTTGCAGAGTATTGCACAGGGTATTGCACCAGGGATGGCTGAGCAGGGATGGATGGATAGCTGGATCTGTGACTGCAATTGTCACAGATCCAGCCCACAGCGCTGCTGCCTTGATCTGCTCCCTCCCCCTCTCCTCTCACACTGTACCGATCGGTACAGAGAGGGGAGAGAGGAACCGGCGTCATCACATGACGCCGGTCTGTTTACAAGTGATCGCTCCGTCATTTGACGGAGCGATCACGTGGTAAACGGCCGCTATCAGCGGCGATTTACCGTGATTCGTGATGCAGATCCAGAGGACCCGGCGGTCACGGAGTTTCCCGTGTGTGCGCCCCAGGGGGCGCGATTCTGGGAGGACGTTATATAACGTCCTCCCAGAGTCAAGCAACCACCTTGTCGACGTTATTTGTCGGCAGGTGGTTGCCAAGTGGTTAAGGTGGTCCACTCCCCAGAACTTCAGCCCTGCGGGGTTTTGATCATGGAACAATTTAAAGTGTAGAGAAACGTTATGTCTTTGTACCCAATTTTAATATTTGCCACATGTTCAGCTACATGTATTTTGAGAGCTCTTTTGGTGCGGCCTATATAAAAGTAACTTGCACGGACATTCTAAAACATACACTACAAAAAAGGTAGTGTTGCAGGTGATAAAATCCTTAGTGAACTCGATGTTAGACGTAGATCTTAAGTTTTCCAGTGCTCTAAGAGGTTTATTCACTTCTCTACAAGGACGACACTTTCTGCAGGCGTAGAAGCCATCTTTGTCCCAGAAAGAGGGGGGTTTATGTGGTGCATCAAGCACCTTTTTGACGACCCTATCTCCATAATTTGGAGCTTTCCTGTAAATAAAGGTAGGTCTTATTGATATATAAGTTTTGAGGATCTTGTCAAGAAGGAGTACATGCCAGTGGGAGGTGAAAATTTTCTCCACCTCTTTATATTGTGAGTGGTAGCCTGGATATAAGACTCCATTCATGATTGGTTTTATGGCGTTCGAAACTGTTTATTCAGGCAATTGATTCTAGGAATTGCTACAAGTTCAATGGTTTTAACAAGCTGTATTTCTTTATAGTCTTTCAATAAATGTATTCTTTAATACACCAGCTTGGGATAAAAAGTCAGCATCTTCTGTGCAATTGCATCTTACCCGCATCATTTGACCTTTGGGAATGTTTCTTAGCCAGGTAGGATGATGTCCACTCTGTGTGGGAAGAAAACTGTTAGCATCTGTGGGTTTAAAATACACCCTCGTTTCTAGTTTGTTGCCACTCCTGTATATATTAAGGTCTAAAAAGTGGATACTTTATTATATTCACAAGTAAGATTAATATTGTGGGTATTCTGGTTTAGTTCTGCCAAGAAAGTTTAGCGATGTTGATCCTGCCCAGATGAGAAATAAATCAATATAGCGGCGGTAAAGTATCAATTCATTACTTTGTGTGGAAAATTGTCTTATCCTCCCACTCCGCCATGAAGAGATTTGCTATACTCAGAGCAAATTTAGCTCCCATGGCTACTCCTTTTCTTTGGGAAGGCTCCACCATACCAAAAATAAATTATGTCCTAAGCAAAAATCAAGAGCGTTACGTAAAAAAAAAAAAAAAAAAAAAAAAAAAAAACTTTGGGAAAAGGAAATGTCCTCTTGCTTAGTGCCCAATTTAAGGCCAGGAGGGCATCATCGTGCTGTATTATTGTATATAGCGACGAGACGTCAGCAGTCACTGGGAAAACTTTCTTTTCTGGGTAAGTCTATCTCTTGTAGTAGGAGATCTTTAGTGTCCTTTAGATAGGCTTGTGTCAGTACCACGCTACTTTGAAGATAATGGTCGAGATATTGACCCAGACGTAATGTGATTGATCCAATACCGTTCACGGTTGGTCTGGCTGGTGGGAGATTGATGTCCTTATGAATCTTGGGTAGAGTATATATAGTAGGTATTCGGCTACTACTCGGTACCAAAAATTTACTCTCCCGTAAGGACAATGCTCTAGATTGGTAACCCATTGCCACCAGTTTCTGCAGATTTCATATTGGGTAGTGGGGTCTCTTTCCAACCTCAAGTATGTTGCCTCTTCAGATAACATCTCTATTAGTTGGTCATGATAAAATTCTTTGGTAAGAACAACAACCCCTCCTCCTTTGTCTGCTGGCCTCACCACTATCTCCTTTCTCTTCTCTAGGAGTTCAATGCCTTCCTTTATATATAACGTGGATTAACATTCCTCTTTGGGTTTATATGTTCCAAATCACGTAATATTAGCCCTTTGAATACATCCAAGGGTTGGTTGGTCCTCAATAGAGGATTAAACAATGATTTATTTCTCAAGCCACTATCAGTCGGTGCTGAAGAGGTACTCGTTACCGGGTTTGAGTTTTTATTCAGAAAATATTTCTTCTCTTCATGTTTAACTTCATGTATTTGTGTATATCTATAAATACATTAAATTTATTGGGTGGTGTAAACCACACTTGAGACCCAGATTTAAAATATTGGTCTCTATCTGTTAAAACAACATCGGTTAAATTGAAGATTCCACCTACTCGTACTCCTTCTCGTAATCTTTGACTTTTCTTGTGTCCTTCATCCAGCCCTGCAGCCTCTGCTCCTTCTCTCCTTGGGCCTGGTTGTTGCATCCTCTTGTTCCCATTGTGGGGGATCTCTCCATTGTGGATCTTTCTGGATCGGTCCATGTTGTGGTCCCCTGTATTCTGTTACTTGTTGAGAGTATGTTGGAGTTCTTCCTGATTATTTGTCCCTCTGCCCCTATTCTGCCACCTCCTGCCCCTTCCTAAAAAAGACGACCGTGGTGATTGGTATGGTTGTCTGTTCCCATCATCCCATAGGGGTTCGTACCTGTTGTATACTGGTACATTATAGTAATCTTCTGTAGGTGGGGGGGTCGATGCTGAGGGTTTGATGGTCCTGGCTTTCTTGGTTTCCCCCTTCCATAATTATAATCATTTCTGATTGGTGTGGAGTGATTAATAGGGGCATGTTGTGTGCCAAAATCTCTATCCATTATGGGTAGTGGTTGATTGCTAGAGGGCTGTGGTCTTCCTACATTAGGATCTTGTTGGGTTTCCATAATTGTACCTTCTGCTTCCCTCGCTTAAATGGGGTTCTGTTGTTGCCATAGATAAATCATATTTAAAAACGGAAATCTCACAGATCTCTGTGGAATTTTTTTGTTTTCTTTTTCCGAGTTTCCCTGTCCACTTTCTCTAATTTTTTCTTTATGCGACCATTAAAGTCAATAATTTGTTGACTCTTTAATAGGGTCAAGTTGTTTCTGCAACTCGTTTATCCTTGTCTCCAATTTTGACATTTTTTTTTTCCTTTTCCGAATTCATTCTTGAAGTTTAAGGCCCACCCCATTGAAGAATTCAAGCCATTCTGACATGGATTCAGGGTCATCTAGCCCGTCCTGGGGCACTACCTCCCACCTTAAACTTCTAATAATGATCCGCTCTTTTAGATATTGTTCTAGGGTACAAATGTCCCACCAGGTTCTTGCCTGCTTCTCTAGTGAGTTCCCCAGAGCGGTCATGACCCCATTGTAATTTAACTGTGTAGTAGTGTGCTCGTTAACAGTGAAAATGCTGTTTCTATTATTCCTTATTATCTATTATTATTATTCTAATATTCCTATTGCTCAGAAATAGCAATGCATCCATGGCTGCCAAGAAAATAATTTATATAAAATATAGAAAGAAGGTGCAAAAAAGGGGGCCCAAATTGGCACCTAGGCGCCGAGAAGTGCAAATTGGAATTGCTGATGGTCACTCCTTCAGCTGTAACAGCTGGAAGTGTGATAGGAATAGAGAAATAATCAGCCCAAATAAATAAATATCAAAGTTGAGTACAACTGATATAAATACAAAAAATAGCAGCTATTTAAATTATATAAATGAGAGCACTCATACATACAAAAAAGGTAGTACATTATGAATTTCCGTTTAGATCTGGTTATGATATTTTAATGTACTACCTTTTATATGTATGAGTGCTCTCATTTATATAATTTAAATACCGTATTTATCGGCGTATAACACGCACCGGCGTATAACACGCACCCCAAGTTTAGGAGGGAATTTAAAGGAAAAAACTTTTAGCAGGGAAATTCAAGGAAAAAAAAATACATTTAAATGCAGCATGCAGCCTTGCCCAGTGTCCATCTGCAGCCTTGCCCAGTGTCCATCTGTCCATCTGCAGCCGTGCCCAGTGTCCATCTGTCCATCTGCAGCCGTGCCCAGTGTCCATCTGTCCATCTGCAGCCGTGCCCAGTGTCCATCTGTCCATCTGCAGCCGTGCCCAGTGTCCATCTGTCCATCTGCAGCCGTGCCCAGTGTCCATCTGTCCATCTGCAGCCTTGCCCAGTGTCCATCTGTCCATCTGCAGCCTTGCCCAGTGTCCATCTGTCCATCTGCAGCCTTGCCCAGTGCCTTTGCGATAGTGTCAGTCGCGGCGGTTTTTAAAATTTGGCGCCGATTTCTGTGGAGAGGAGTGTACTTCGGCTGGACTCGGCTCCTCGCAGTTCCGCCCATCTCCACTGACTGCGCCGCTGACGGAGAAAGCCGAGTGTACTTCGCCTAGACTCGTGTCTGCTCACAGTCACAGGCAGGACTGCGAGAGGAGCCGAGACTAGGCGAAGTACACTCGGCTTTCTCCGTCAGCGGCGCAGTCAGAGATGGGCGGGACTGCGAGAGGAGCCGAGTAAAGCAGATTGTACTTCGGCTTCGCTCGCTCCTCTCGCTCATTTTCAGCAGGGGAATTCGGAGTATCGGCGTATAACACGCACCCACGATTTTCCCCTGATTTTAAGGGGAAAAAAGTGCGTGTTATACGCCGATAAATACGGTAGCTGCTATTTTTTGTATTTATATCACAGTTGTACTCAACTTTGATATTTATTTGGGCTGATTATTTCTCTATTCCTTTCACACTTCCAGCTGTTACAGCTGAAGGAGTGATCATCAGCAAATCCAAATTTGGCACAGAGAAGTGCAATTTGGACCCCCTTTTTTGCACCTTTTCTATATAGAGATATATGTTCAAGTAATTTTCTAGCAAAAAAAAAACTGTTTAACTTTTAAAAAAAATCTCAGAAAGAGGCTCGGGGGCTTAAGAAAAAAAAATAAAGGGGGATGACCGGAACTTTGCTTTAAGTATTTTATCAACATTCCCGTCTGAGAGAAGCTGATAGACTTCTCTGGAGCAGGAAAGGTCATGGATGGATCAGTTTACAGCATATATGTTGCCGCACTAAAATACTGTAAGTGCTAAATTCAAAAGAGAAGACATTAACCACTTGTCGACCGGCTCACACCAATAGCTACGTTGGCAGAATGGCACGGCTGGGCAAAACGTGCGAGTACGTTGTTTCCTTTAAGAGCGGCCGGAGGCGCGTGCACAGCAGGGGACCCGATGCGTATGGATGCCAGGCACGATCGCAGACACATGAGCCAGCATGGGGATTTGTGTGTGTAAACACACAAATCCCTGTTCTATCAGGGGAGAGGAGACATATCGTTTGTTCCTACTAAGTAGTAACAGCGATATGTCTCCTCCCCCAGTCAGCAGTTAGAAACACTAACTAGGGAACACATTTAACCCCCTGATCGCTCTAGTCTTAACCCTTTCCCTACCAGTGACATTTACATAGTAATCCGTGCATTTTTATAGCACCGATTGCCTACGGACTGCCCGCCATCGTTATACGACGCAACTTTGAAGAGCAATACCGTTATGGTAGCAGCTAGCTACCATAACCCCGGTATCTACTTCAGCGGGCAGTCCTCTTCCAGATAAAAGTGCAAGATCACTTAATCAGCAGCGGTGGAGGCGATCCGGTCCTGTCCCTGCCTGGGTATGGAGACGAGTGAGGGGGAAGGAGGGCCCCCACCCATCTCCATATCACTGCAGGGCGGAAGCGACGTTAAAACATCACTTCTGCCTAATGCTCTTAAAAAAAAAGATTTTTTTTATTGAATTTTAGTCTAAATATGAGATCTTTTTGACCCCAGATGTCATTTAGGAGGACCCGTCATGCTTTTTCCCTTTACAAGGGATGTTTACATTCCTTGTAATAGGAATAAAAGTGACCCAAAAAAATAAAATAAAAAAAGTCAAAATAAAAATAAAGTAAAAGCAAAAACGCATACGTGAGCAGCGCCCGCATATAAAAAAGGATTTCAAACGACATGTGAGGTATCGCCGCGATCGTTAGAGCAATACATTTTAGCCCTAGACCTCTGCAACTCAAAACATGCAACCTGTAGCACTTTTTAAACTTAGCCTATGGAGATTTTTTTTAAGGGTAAAAGTTTGTTGCAATTCCATGAGCGGGCGCAACTTTTAAGCTCGTCATGTTGGGTATCAATTTACTTGGCGCAACATTTCACAATATTAAAAAAAAAAAAAAAAAAAAAAAAATTTGGGCCAACTTTACTGTGGTCTTAAAACAAAAAAAAAAAAAAAAAACCATAAAAATTTCCCACCCAAAAACTGCGCTTGTAAGACCGCAGTGCAAATACGGTGTGACAAGTATTGCAACAACCGCCATTTTATTCTCTAGGGTGTTTAAACCTGTAGTGGTTTTCTTTAAAACACACATTTGGACTTTAACCACTTAAGCCCCGGACCATTTTGGCTGGTTAAAGACCAGGCCCCTTTTTCTCTTATCGTCCATGGACTGACACAGCTGGATACTGTAAACGTGTGGGTACATGTCCCTGCTTGCAGGAGAAGATCTAGGCAGAATGTTGGAAACATACATTCTAGAACAAACCAGAGCTGAACAGCCCCACCCAGGGGGGGCGGTCCCTCCGGACATTACCCTCCTACCAGCAGCCTCAGTTTTTTTTTCTGGCTAGCAGGATAAGACATGGCTCTCTCAGGAGGCAGTCTCCTGGAAGATTTTACTTTTAATCTTTATTCCTTTTGAGAATGTTATTTTTGAGACCTTCAATCAACTGTCGGCTGGGCAACAGGTTGGGTACACTGGTATCCTCGTAGTCTTCCCTGTCCCACCATCGAGCGTGCTGATCCTCGCCTTGTGTGCGTGAGACTCAGTTCACGACATACCCCATGACTCCAGGGGTGGCCGGGTTGCTTTTATGCTCCCGCGGTCCTCTCAAGATTGAACAGTACCTGTCTGTATCTTTTGCGGTGGACCAAGCCGGCAGCTACGCAGTACTACTCTGCGATAGGTCTGTCTGAAACAAGCCAGTGGGTCCTTCTGGGATGGGTAAGTAGTCTCTCCTGATGCAGGCGAGTACATGCTGGCTGTGTTTCTTTATATGGGGGGGGGGGGCGTTTCTCTGTCTCCCCCGTGTTATGCTGCTCTCTGCACCCTGTACTGGTGCTGTGTGGGGGTGCTTGGGGGTCACTCTAGCCTGACTGGGGGCACAAATATCTGTGTAGTGGAAAGGAGCAGTGTTTTGGGGAAAAAAAAGTGAGTGTGGGGGACTTCATTGCGTGCGCAATTAGCGCTGTGTGGTGAATTTGAAAAATGCGCTCGGCGGCCACCTTGCCGGGGTTTAATGGCGCAGTAATATATGCGACCAGCCGCCATTTTCTTGAAGCCGCTGCGCTTTCACTTTGATTTCGGCCTCTAGCGGAGCAAATCTCCTCACAATCTCCTCAGGCTTCACTCGTGCTGCAGCGCGGTTCATACAGCAGAACTGAGCGGTCCTTAAGGGTTTGTGGGTCCTCTGGGTATCCCTCCTCAGCCTCAGCGCAGCCAGTGGGTGGACTGTAATTTTCACTATAATAAGTGTCTCAGAGGGTGGCAGTATGGAGTCCGATATACCTGCTTCTCCACACTTGTCAGAGGCAACAGACAGTGCTCCTGCACCTGCAGTCCCTATGGACCAGTTGTCAGCTGTCCTGGAATCATTCCTTGTCAGAATGGAAGCGGTGTGCGAGCGCAAGGGAGCTGTAAGCCCCCTCTCCCCACAAAAATATTTAGTGGAGGAGTGCTCTGATTCAGATATGGGCCTAGCTACTGCTGCTCAGGACCCTAGCTCCGAATATTATAATGTTTTTGAACAGGACATTCCCTTGTGAGGAAGACTCCAGTTCTGTGTCAGTAAATGACAGGGCGCTTGTAAGTGAACTCATTGATGTGAGGAACTCTCAAGCTGGATGCTGTGGCTGTGGTACCTCAGGCAGACGCTGTTTCCCTTGGTTCCTTCAAGCTTCTTTTACACAGCTTCCTCACACGCTGCGTCGAGAGCAGCATGGATGATAGTGGTACACTGGTGTCAAGCCTCCTCTCCCTACTTGGGATCTGAATTTGATGCATCTCGGTTCTCCAAGAACATCCCTTTGAAAATAGAGATTCCTCTTGACCTTGTCCCAGAAAGTGGCCTTCTTAGTGGCCATTACTTTGGTTAGACAGGTGTCTGAGTTGGCGGCCTTGTCCTGCAAGTCGCCTTACTTGGTCCACCAAAAGGATATGGCTGTGTTGCGCCCACGACCGTCCTTTTCAAAAGCTAGTCTCGGCCTTTCACCTGGAGGACATTGTTCTTCTGTCCTCACCCATCACATCCCTGAGAGTTTGCGCTTCATACATTAAGATGTGTACGAGACTTACGTGTGTACCTGTCTGCTACTTCGGAAGGCCAACTCACTGTTTGTGTCTGTCTCTGGTCCAAAACAGGGCCGAGCGGTGTCATCTGCCACAGTCTTTAGGTGGATCAGGCAGACCGTCATACAGGCCTATGCCCCTAAGGGGTGGGCGCCTCCCTTTCCGGTTGCGGCGCATTCCACCAAGGCAATTGGTGCTTCCTGGGCTTTCCGACATCAAGCGCCGGTTGCACAAGTGTGCAAGGCGGTGATCTGGTCGTCCGTTCATACCTTTTCTAAGTTCTATAAGGTTGATGTGGCTGCATCTTTGGATGCTTCCTTCGGCCGCAAGGGTTCCAGGCCACTGTTTAATGTTGAACTCCTCCGTTGAGGAGCTCTGCTTGTTTGTAGTGAAGTTTTGGTTGTTACTTTATTACTGCTCCCACCCTTTCTGATACTGCTTTGGGACGCCCCACACGTTTACAGTATCCAGCTGTGTCAGTCCATGGACAATAAGAGAAAATAGGATTTTTGTAAAATCAGTTTCTGACGTCCATGGACTGACACACCACCCACCCTTTTAAGGTTTGTACTGCCATGTTAAAAACGAAGGCTGCTAGTTGCAGGTAGGAGGGTAATGTCCGGAGGGACTGCCCCCCTGGGCGGGGCTGTTCAGATCTGGTTTGTTCTAGAATGTATGTTTCTAACATCTAACATCCCGCCTAAATCTTCTCCTGCGAGCAGGGACATATACCCACACGTTTACAGTGTACAGCCGTGTCAGTCCATGGGACGATGGGAAAAGGGGCCTGGTCTTTAACCAGCCAAAATGGGCTGGAGTGGTTAAAGTCCAAATGTGTGTGTTTTGAAGAAAACCACTACATGTTATGTTAACCACCTGACCTCCGGAAAGTTTAACCCCTTTCATGGCCAGGCCTTTTTGCAGTACGGCACTTCGCTACTTTAACCAACAATTGCACAAGTGGTGCAACACTGTATCCAAATTAAATTTTGTCCTTCTTTCCTCACAAATAGTTTTCTTTTGGTGGTATTTGAACAACTCTGCAGTAGAGCTGCACGATTCTGGGAAAAATGAGAATCACGATTATTTTGCTTAGAATAAAAGATCACGATTCTCAAAAAAAAAAACAAGTTGTTATGGTTATTATTATATTTCTTGTTGAGTTTAACTTATAGATTTTTCTTTTTTTAATTAACCATTTTAAAATGTAGATCTGTGGGTGGTGCCGCATGGTGACATAGGGAGGACTGAGATTAGCTCCTCCTATGTCATGGGCTTTCTGGATATCAAGTCCAAGCAAGCAGTCATAATATATTATAAGCTCAAATTTGTGTTGAAAAAAAGCATGGCATCAGTTCAATGCTGCTGGTGCACACACTCCACACTGGGCAGTCACTGCGTTTCCCGGGCGGGGGCTCCGACTAATAAAATGCGGAACCGCCCAGGCATCCACCTCGGCGCATCACGCTCTGCTGACGTCAGTTCCAGTATCGGCGCCATTTGTGTTCCACGCTGGTTCCGACGGCTTCTCCTCCGGTTCAGGCTACATCCCGGGGATACCCGAAAAAAAATAAAAAATGTAATCCAGGCTGGAGATCCCTGGGGGTGCATAGAGATCACGATTCTATTATACAATTAAATCGTGCAGCTTTTTTTTTATAGCATAAAAAAAACAAAGGATTGTACTGTACACGAAAAAAGTATACCCCTTAATTTTTCATTTTCTTACATAAAATACATATGTTTTTGGTTGTAATAGACCAACACAAAGTCGCACATAATTGTGAAGTGGAACGAAAATGATAAATGGTTTTCAATTTTTTTTTTACAAATATGTGAAAAGTGTGCATTTGTGTTCAGCCCAATAATAAATACTTTGTAGAACCACCATTCCATTAGTTTTTTGGCTGTCTCCACCCAGCTTTGCACATCTAGAGAGAGTGAAAATTTTGCCCATTCTTCTTTGCAAAATAGCTTAAGTGCTGTCCGATTGGATGGAGAGCATCTGAACAGCAATTCAAGTCTTGTCACAGATTCTCAATTGGATTTAGGTCTGGACCATTCTAACGCATGACTATGCTTTGATCTAAAACAATTCCATTGTAGCTCTGGCTGTATGTATAGGGTTGTTGTCCTGCTGGAAAGTGAACCTCCACCCCAGTCTCAAGACTGTCCCACCTGAGATGTGGATCTCTGCAGCTCCTCCAGAGTTACCATGGGCCTCTTGGCTGCTTCTCTGATTAATGCTCTCCTTGCCCGGACTGTCAGTTTAGGTGGACGGCCATGTCTTGGTACATTGGCAGTTGTGCCATACTCCGTGAGATGTTCGAAGCTTGGGATATTTTATTTATAACCTAACCCCGCTTTAAACTTCTCCACAGCTTTATCCCTGACCTGTCTGGCGTGTTCCTTGGCCTTCATGATGCGGTTTGTTCACCAACAAACCTGACGGCTTCACAGAACAGCTGTTTAGTTAGGGGTACCAGAGTAAAGGGGCTGAATACAAATGCACGCCACACTGATATTTTGCATCAATTTAGGCCAATGGGATTTTTGTACTCACCGTAAAATCCATTTCTCTGACGTCCATGGACTGACACAGCTGGATACTGTAAACGTGTGGGTATATGTCCCTGCTTGCAGGAGAAGACCTAGGCAGAATGTTATATGTTAAAACATTCTAGAACAAACCAGTAGCTGAACAGCCCCGCCCAGGGGGGGGGCAATCCCTCTGGACATTACCCTCCCATCTGCAGCTAGCAGACCTCAGTTCGTAACAAAGCAGTCCAAACCATAAAAAGGAAGGGTGGGTGCTGTGTCAGTCCATGGACGTCAGAGAAATGGATTTTACGGCGAGTACAAAAATCCTATTTTCTCTTATCGCCCATGGACTGACACAGCTGGATACTGTAAACGGGTGGGACGTCCCAAAGCAGTATCAGAAGGGTGGGAGCAGTAATAAAGGAACAACCAAAACTTCACTCCAAACAAGCAGAGCTCCTCAACGGAGGAGTTGCAACATTAAACCGCAGCCTGCAATGCTTTGCGGCCGAAGGGAGCATCCGAAAATGCAGCAAGATCAACCTTATAAAATCTTGAAAAGGTATGAACGGACGACCAGGTCGTCGCCTTGCACACTTGTGCAACCGACGCTTGATGTCGGAAGGCCCAGGAAGCACCAATTGCCTTGGTGGAATGCGCCGCAACCGGAAAGGGAGGCGCCCGCCCTTTAAGGGCATAGGCCTGCATTACGGTCTGCCTGATCCACCTAAAGACGGTGGCAGATGACACCGCTCAGCCCCGTTTTGGACCAGACACAGATTTCCGAATGGAAACCGTAGCAGACAAGTACACTCGTAAGGCTTGTACCCATCTTAATGTATGAAGCGCAAACTCTCAGGGATGCGATAGGTGAGGACACAAGGACGGAACAACAATGTCCTTCTTAAAGTGAAGAACCCAAAACCATCTTTAGAAAAGAAGGACGGTCGTGGGCACAACACCGCCATATCCTTATGGAGGACCAAGTAAGGCGACTTGCAGGACAAGGCCACCAAATCAGACACCCGTCTAACCGAAGCAATGGCCACTAAGAAGGCCAACTTCCGGGACAAGATCAAGAGAGGAATCTGATATTCTCAAAAGGGATGTTCTTGGGGAACCAAGATGCATCAAATTCAGATCCCAAGTAGGGAGAGGAGGCTTGACAGGGGGGGGGGGGGGTCACATGGCAAACCCCCTGCACAAAAAGGTGCCAATAAAGGAATGGCCCGGTAGCGGTCGTTGAAAAAAAAAGACAGCCCGGGCCGAAATACGACCCAAAAAAAAAAAAAAGTGTATGCAAGGCCGGCTTTTGGATCACACCATGCTGTAGAACATCCTGGGAACGGAATACATTCGAGGACGCCACTCAAGTTCCTCGCACATAGCGATGTAAGCATTCCAGGTACGGTGAGATATCTTTCTGGAGGAAGATTCCCATGTCAACAACGTAGAAGAGATGACCGAAAACCAGAGAACTCGGTCCTTCAGCACCTGGCTTTACACAGCCATGCCATTAAAGCCAAGGACTGTAAAGCAGGATGAAGTATGGGATCATGAGACAGAAGGTCCACCCCAATAGGCAGTCGCCAGGAACGTCTGCGACTAGCCAAAGTAGATCGGTGTACCAATGTCACCATTCCGGAGCACTGGAATGGCCTCAGCCCCTACTCTGCGAAGCCGGCGAGGCAACAACAGTAGCGGAGGGTAAGCATATATCAGGCGATACTGCCCCCACGGGCTTCCAACGCGTCCACCCAGGGGTCCCTGGACCTGACCACGATCTTGCCACCTTGCAAGTGAGTCGAGAGGCCATAAGGTCCACTTCCGGTGCCCAACCTCCAGTAAAGGAGGTGGAAACACCTCCGGATGCAAGGACCCTTCCCCTGCAATGCACACGGCCAACAGGACCGTCTTGCAGCGAGATGTACGATAATCCCAAAGAGACTCCGCAATGTATCAAAGAGAGGCCCCGGTGTACAGGGTGCCTCAACTGTTGGCCAATAAAGGCAACTTGATGGAAATTCCCTAGAAACTCGGTCAGAGGACTAGTACCTCAGCCTCCACCCACCCCGGGCACAGAAACCCTAAAGGCTAAAGCAGTTGCAGTGCACCTACTGGACGACTGATGGATGAAGCAGAGGCTTTTGCCCAGTCATTGAGCTACAAAAAAAACGCCAGAGATGCAGCCACTAACGGGTGTAACGCTAATCTCAGCCTGGCGAACACAATCCAAGCCAGCGCTTCTAATCACCACTGAAAGCAGGTGGAAAGTGATACCGCTGAAACCAGGGATCCTTGTTACAATGCTCCATCCAGCAGCTACCCATGGATAAGTGCTGATAGTATAAACTATGTGTTTTTACAATGTATTGCGTCAAACGCGCAAATAGAGTGTGGGGAGGAAACCCACCCAGCCACAAAGAGCATAATACCACCACATACAGCGTATGTAGTTAAGTATGTGTGGATAAACCTATTAAACACGTATATACTGTGCCAGCGACGAAGGCGCGCACATCATCGGGGCTTGGACGTAAACCAGCCACGCAGATTGCGTACACAACCGTGTAGGTAGGTTAGCCTGCGAACAAATTGCACATGTTTATACTGTGCATAGCGCGGAAAATGCGCACACCATTGGAACGCAGGGGAGAAACCTGAGCACCCGGATGAAACCCATGCAGACTGCATACACATACCGTGTAGGTATTATAGTATGTGTGCTAAACATTTTGCACAAGCCCATGTCTGCATAGCACCGAAGGCGTGCACACCGTTGCCGTTTGGGAGGAACTGAAGTACCCCACGCATACTCAGAGAATGCAATACCTACAACTACTGTGAACGTATTTAGTGCAGGGCTCGACAAACCTCGGGCGCCAGGTCGCCATTGCGACTAGAATTAGCGACCTGGCGCAGCACAGCTGGGGTATCCTGCGTCTCCGTGCCCCCCCCCTGCGCCGCGGGATCGTGTTGGGCCGCGCCGGCCGGTAATTGAGGCCGCGGCTTTGCGGCCTTCTGCAGGCCTATGATTCCTTCTGTGATCTAGCGCCATCTTGTGGTGGCCGTTGGTATGACAAGACAACAGCAATGCTAATGGAGTTTACATGTCTGTTTTCACTGCCATCTCCTTCCCTCTAATTAGAACCCCCAAACATTATATATATTTTTTATTCTAACATTCTAGAGAATAAAATGGCGGTCGTTGCAATACTTTGTCACACCGTATTTGCGCAGCGGTCTTACAAGCGCACTTTTTTGGGAAAAAATACACTTTTTTTTAATAAAAAAAACAAAACAGTTAGCACAATTTTTTTTTATATTGTGAAAGATAATGTTACGCTGAGTATATTGATACCCAACATGTCACGCTTCAAAATTGCGTCCGCTCGTGGAATGGCGACTAACTTTTACCCTTTAACATCTCCATAGGCGAGGTTTAAAAAAAATTCTACAGGTTGCATGTTTTGAGTTACAGAGGAGGTCTAGGGCTAGAATTATTGCTCTCTATCTACCGATCGCGGCGATACCTCACATGTGTGGTTTGAACACAGCTTTCATATGCGGGCACTACTCACGTATGCGTTCGCTTCTGCGCACGAGCTCGGCGGGACAGGGCGCGTTCCTGGCTCCTAACTTTTTTAGCTGGCTCCTAGATTCCAAGCAAATTTGTCAAGCCCTGATTTAGTGTATAAACATAATGTGTATGTTTACACCGCGTATTGCACCAAAGACATGCATGTCATGTAGCGTGGGCGGAAACCCGCACAGACATACCAGGTAGGTATGTTAGTATGTGGATATCCAATCGCACAAATTTAGACTGTGCATAGCGCCGAAGCGCCCATACCAATGGAGTGTGGGAGGGAACCGGAGTACCCAGAGGAAAACCACACAGACTGCCTACACATACCGTGTAGGTATTAAACATGTTCAATGTTTATCACGCATGCTATAACTGTGCAGAAGGCCAAAGGCGCACATACCGTCAGCGCGTGGGAGGAAACCGGAACACCCGGAAGAACTCCACGCAGACAGCACACAGATACCGTGTGGGAATGATAGCATGTGAATCACCATATTGCACATGTTTATGCTGTGCATTTCCATTGGAGCGTGGGGGGAAACCGGAGTACCCGGAGGAACCCCACGCAAACAGTATACCCATACTGTAAACATATATAGTAAGTGCAATAAACATATTGAACATGTCTATACTGTGCGGAGAGCCGAAGCGCACATACCATGAGAGCGCAGGAGGACACCGGAGCCCCCGCCGACCCAGAGAGTATAATACATACATATACTGTGAATGTATCTGGAGTCGTGCGTAAACATTTTGTACGTTTCTATCATGCATGGCACTGAAACACAGCATTGGAACGTGGGGGAACACTCAAGCAGACACAGAGACCAACAACACATACATACACTGTGAATGTATGCAGTGTAGAGGTATAGGAGGAGTTTAAATTATGGCGCAGAGGCGCATAATCTTCTCTATCATTCCAACCTGCTTGACTGTGCTGCCGAAGCAGCATGCAGGTAACCTCTGATCCTCAGACCATGTGTCTGTCAGAGCTCAAACGTTCCCCAGGAAATGTTGCCTCAGGATATCACACAGAAGGCCCACAGGGACTAAAAACATAAATTAATAAAGTCCCCCCCATGTATCATCCATGCTGCTCTGAGGCAGCGTGTGTGGAAAACAGTGAGGACGCTGTGTAAAAGAAAGGCTTGTCACAGCAATTCCAGCTTTAGAGTGTTCCTCACATCAATGAGATCACTTACAAGTGCCCCGTCATTCACTGACACAGAACTGGAGTCTTCCTCACAAGGGAATGTCCTGTTCATAAATATTAAATATTCAGAGCTAGGGTCCTGAGCCCAGTAGCTAGGCCCATATCTGACTCCGAGCACTCCTTCACTAAAAGATTTTTGTGGGGGGGGGGGGGGGGGGGGCTTATAGCTCCTTTTGCTCACACACTGCTTCCATTTTGAAAGGAATAGATTCCAGGACTGCTGACAACTGGTCCATAAGGACCGCAGGTGCAGGAAACATATGAACATGTTTAACCACCTCCATACTGGGCACTAAAACCCCCTTCCTGCCCAAGCCATTTTTCAGCTTTCAGCGCAGTCACACTTTAAATGACAATTGCGCGGTCGTGCGACGTGGCTCCCAAACAAAATTTGTGTCATTTTTTCCCCCACAAATAGAGTATTCTTTTGGTGGTATTTAATCACCTCTGCGGTTTTTATTTTTTGCGCTATAAACAAAAGAGCGTCCAGTTTGGAAAAAAATATATATTTTTTACTTTTTGCTATAATAAATACCCATTTTTTTTTTTCAATTAAAATTTTCCTCAGTTTAGGCCGATACATATTCTTCTACATATATTTTTGGTATAAAAAAAAAAAAAAAAAAAAAAAAAAAACCCAATAAGCGCGTATTGATTGGTTTGCGCAAAAGTTATAGCGTCTACAAAATAGGGGATAGTTTTATAGCATTTTTTATTTTTTTATTAGTAATGGCAGCGATCTGCGATTTTTATTGTGACTGCGATATTGTGGCGGACACATCGGACACTTTTGACACATTTTTGGTACCATTCACATTTATACAGCGATCCCTGCTATAAAAATGCATTGATTACTGTATAAATGTGACTGGCAGGGAAGGGGTTAACCACTAGGGGCGGGAAGGGGTTAAATATGTTCCCTCAATGTGTTCTAACTGTGGGGGGAGGGGACTGACTGGGGGAGGTGACCGATGGTTGTCCCTATGTACAAGGGACACACCATCAGCCTCCTCTCCCTCACAGGACGTGGATCTGTGTGTTTACACACACACAGATCCACTTTCCTGCTTGGTTCACGGGCAATCGCGGGTGCCCGGCGGCAATCGCGGCCGCCGGGCACTGGGTCCTTGGTAACGCGGTGGGCGCGCGCACGCCCTGCCGGCGGCGCGCGCGATCCCCCTCCTTCTGAGGGACGTTCAGGAACGTCCACTCAGGAGAGAGCACCCACTCGGCCGTATATGTACAGTGGCCGGGTGGGAAGTAGTTAACTGTGCAGCACTGCCAGTTGCCCCAGGCAAGTGTATCAGACTCCATAACGCCACCCTCAGAGACCTTATACACTATACAGTGAATATACAGTCCACCCACTGGCTACGCTGAGGAGGGGATACCCGGAGGACCCACCAACCCTTAAGGACCGCTCAGAGGAGAGGAGTGATGGGGATTCGTGCCGCCGCTAGAATCGAAAATAAATGCGTGGCGGCCACAAGAAAATGGGCGCCGGCCGCAGCTACAACTGCGCCATTGAACGCCAAGATGGCCGCCGTGCGCGAAAATCAAAGCTCCCGCTAATGCGCGCGCAATAACCACCACACACGAAAAAACTGCAGACATGAGCGCCCAGCCAGGCCAGAGTGACCCCCAAGCACCCCACAGCACAGGGTGCAGAGAGCAGCATAACAGGGGGGAGACAGGGAGAACCCCACACACACACACACACACACCTTGCAGCAGGAGAGACTACTTACCCATCCCTAGAGGGACCCACTGGCTTGTTTCAGACAGACCTATCACAGAGTCGTACTGCGTAGCTGTCGGCCTGGTCCACCGCGAAAGATACAGCAGGTACTGTTCAATCTTGAGGACCGCGGGGAGCATGAAAGCAACCCGGCCACCCCTGGAGCCATGGGGTATGTCGTGAACCGAGTCTCACGCACACAAGGCGAGGATCAGCACGCTCGATCGTCGGACAGGGAAGACTACGAGGATACTAGTGTACCCAACCTGTTGCCCAGCTGACAGTCGATTGAAGGTCTCAAAAATAAAATTCCCAAAAGGAATAAAAAATTTAAAAAGTAAAATTTTCCAGGAGACTGCCTCCTGAGAGAGCCACGTCTTCTCCTTTTGCTAGGCATAATATAAAAAAAAAAAAAGTGGTCTGCTAGCTGCAGGTGGGAGGGTGGTGTCCAGAGGGACCGCCCCCCTGGGCAGGGCTGTTCAGCTCTGGCTTGTTCTAGAATGTATGTTTCTAACATCTAACATTCTGCCTAGATCTTCTCCTGCAAGCAGGGACATATACCCACACATTTACAGTATCCAGCTGTGTCAGTCCATGGAGAAATGTATTCTGCTACATATTTTGGGCAAAAAATCCCAAATAGGCGTATATTGATTGTAGGTGCTATAACTTTTGCACAAACCAAACTGGGATATTTTAATCATTTTTATTTTATTTTTTACTAGTAATGGCGGCGATCAGTGACTTATTTAAATACAAATTGCAGTGCTAAACAAATACATATGTAGCACTACCCCCATAGGAGCTGCTGGTTTAGATTTGGCCTGCACTCTGCCCATCAACCCCAAAAGTTTGGCTTGGTACAACTTGACAATAACGTGATTGTGGAGCCCACAATGATACCATACAATATATTATTATAAATTACAGAGTCCCACACAAGATGTAGTTTAACCAAGGGTAAGATGTTTACTTGGCGAAGAAAACATAATAGGGGTTACACAAACATTTGACTACAAACAGATCCCTGGTAGAGTCGATGACACGTCAGTTTCAGTATTTTACTGTACAAAAGACCCAATTAACACAACCTGGAGTCAGACCTGGGTAAGTGCGCGGTGGAGGAATCTCCCAGTGCAATGACGCCAGCAATGGGATACCTCTCAACAAGTCCCACCCAGCTCACCGAAACTGCATTACTTTTATTATTGCTTTGCCAACAGTTGTTTCACATATGTGAGTTCGCAAGCTATTTGGCTCCCTCTAGTGGGAAATGAACAGAACTGATGATTGTTCCTTCAAGTTTCCAGTAATCTTCTGCTAGCTCCGTTTGTGCACTTAGTTATTTGTAATCCAACAATAGGGTGAAGAAAAAGCAATCACTTGGAGTTTAAAGTGGAGCAGTAACAGAAACGTCAGTTCTCCCACACCGCTATACTGCTCTCAGGTGTAGTGTATTCCCGCCTGTGGCGCTGCAGATGCCAGCAAGCGTGGCTAGAGCTGTAAGCAAAACCTCCTTTTTAATAACTCAGTTAACTATGTGGATAGGCAAGTGCCTTCTCACCAATTGAGGCCCCGCCGGTTTGCTCCGTCTGGGCCCCTCGACTCCCAGTCTGCTGCTTGAGATGCCTGGTCCTCCGCGCAGCCACTCACGAGGTGCCGGTGGATGGGCGACTCCAGATGCTGAGGAGTGTAGACCGGTCCCTCTCTGGTCGGATCAGCTAGTCTATGGCAAGGATCCTCGGGTCCGGTGGTCCGGTCTCTGCAACTTTAGGCCCAGGCTTCTTCGGCTCAGCCCACTCACAGCAGGCCTCCTGCCTGTTGAAGATGGCATCCCAAAAGACCGGGCTGAGGCCCCGCCTCAGACTTAAGCAAGTTCCCCCAGCAGGCTGTGCGTGGCGCAATGCACTTTGGTAGCGCTGTGGGCAATGTAGTCAGTTTCCAACCAACACCAATAGAGTGTCTCTTGCACTACAATGTCCATCATGCTTTTCTCTTGTCATAACTGAACCAAACAAACTGCAGCAATATGACACAAACGGACACCAGAGGGAGCCAAGTTGTCATTCGGCACAAATTGTAGTCTGTAAGCTACGTTCAAAAGTGACAACTTGCTACATGTAAGAAATCCAATAATTGTAAATAAGCATAAGTGACATACAAATTATGAAAAAAAAAAAAAAGAAGGTTTCCGTGAAATTAATTGTGACCACCAATAGACCGTGTATGAAGCGATGCTTCAAAAATATATACAAAAGTTCTTCTGCCAGATAAGGAAGAATCCAAGGATAGCAGTTGTGACACTAGGGCTGCAACCAACGATTATTTTCATAATCGATTAGTTGGCCGATTGTTTTGATTAAATCAGATAATAACCTTAAAGTGTGGTGTAGAATATAGTCAATAGGTTAAAAAAAAAAAAAAATGTATTCCTAAATATAAATAAACCAACTACCGTATATACTCGAGTATAAGCCGAGATTTTTCAGCCTTTTTTTGGGCTGAAAGTCCCCCCCCCCCCCGGCTTATACTCGAGTCAGCGAAAAAAATTTACATTGAAAATAGTACATTTAAAGACGTTGCAGCGTCCATCGTTCGAATTCCGCGGTCTCTTCCTGTTCCTTCCGTGATAGGCGATTCTCAGACACTCTCCGCCTATCACAATCATTCTCTCATCCTCAGTTTCCCAGCAGACGTCTGTGATTGGCGGAACACCCAACAGTGTCTGCTGGGAAACTGAGGATGAGAGAATGATCGTGATAGGCGGAGAGTGTCTGATGAGAATCGCCTATCACGGAAGGAACAGGAAGAGACCGCGGAATTCGAACGATGGACGCCGCAGCTTCTTTACAGGTACTATTTACAATGTAAAATTATAGGATAGGGGGAACAGCGAGGATAGGGGGAACAGCGAGGCATTGTTGACCCTCGGCTTATACTCGAGTCAGTAAGTGTTCCCAGTTTTTTGAGGCAACATTAGGTACCTCGGCTTATACTCGAGTATATACGGTATATGGTTGGGAAGAAAGATCTCTAATCCACTCTGAGAATAACAGACAGAAGAGATATTCTGTATATATCATCATTAGCCGTTGAATCTGGTAAATATCAGACTCAAATTTGTTAAAGAAAACTTCTTGGTCAAAGACATTTTCAGACAGTGCATGTGGTTTTCGTTCAGAAACGACATTCATCAACCACTTGCTTACTGGTCACTTAAAACCCCCTCCTGCTCAGACCAAATTTTCAGCGCTGTCACGCTACACTGTACCAAATGAAAATTTTTATCATTTCCCCCCCCCCCCCCACAAAGATTTCTTTTGGTGGTATTTAAGCACTTCAGCCCCAGAAGGATTTACCCCCTTCCTGACCAGAGCACTTTTTTGCGACACTGTCATACATACAAAATCTCTCAGGTTTAGGCCGATCTATGTTTTCTACATTTATTTTTTTACAAAAAAAAAAAAAAAGAAAAAAACGCAATAAGCTTATGCTTTGCGCAAAGGTTATAGCGTCTACAGATTAGGGGATAGGTTTATGGCATTTTTATTATAATTTTGTATTATTTTTATTATTAGCAATGGCGGCGATCAGATTATCGTGACTGCGACACTGTGGCGGACACATCGGACACCATTTTGGGACCATTGTCATTTATACATCGATCAGTGCTATAAAAATGCATCAATTACTGTGTAAATGACACTGGCAGAGAAGGGGTTAACACTAGGGGACGATCAAGGAGTTAACTGTTCCCTAGGTGTGTTCTAACTGTAGGGGGGGTGGTCTCACTAGAACATGACAGATCACTGCTCCTGACAGGGAGCAGTAGATCCCTGTCATGTTGCTAGGCAGAACAGGGAAATAGCTTGTTTACATAGGCATCTCCCTGTTCTGCCTCTCAGTGTCACGATCGCGGGCCCCCGGCTGACAGAGTCCGCAGGAACGCTCACAAAGTACGCAGCGAGTGCACTCCCACTATGCCATGATTAAAAGGAGACTTACAGGTAAGCCCATTTGCCCAGCCGTGCCAACGTATATCATCGTGCGCTGGTCGGCAAGAGGTTAAATCACTACTGTAACATCCTTTTCCAGGAGTCTCAGGACAGCCACCTTAGAGATCCCGGCTCCTCCCTTCTCAGGAACCACTGCATTCAATTCAAAGATTTAAGCCTCATCCTCCCGCCGGCCCCCTCAGTTCTTCGAGAGCACCTCCGGCAAACTGGGGAGAAACAAGAACACGTCATACAAGTACAATTTTCTTACCTGACGGCCTCATACAATGAGTTCATTTATACAAGTACAATTCCAATAAAATGGGTGGGTACCGGTGCCGTCCTGAAAGACTCCTGGAAAAGGATGTTACCAGTAAGTAACTCAGTTTTTCCCTGTTCGTCTTTCAGGACAGCCACCTTAGAGGATAAGCAAGTACCTTACCTTAGGGTGGGACTACTGCCTGCAGTACTTTACGACTGAAGGCCTGGTCTTTGGCTGACAGCAGGTCCTATCTGTAGCGTTTCACAAACGTGGTAAAGCTGGACCACGTTGCACCCCTACAGATCTGCCCTGGAGAAGCCCCAGCCCACTCTGCTTGAGAAGTCGCCATTGCCCTGGTGGAGTGTGCACTAATACCCTCCGGGGCCTCTAACCCCCCCCCCCCCCCCCCCATCACAAAAGCTTGAATAATGGCTGCCCTTAGCCATCTGGCTATCGTGCATCTAGAAGCTCTGGAACCCATTGCTAGACCCTGAAAATACGAAAAGTGAATCAGATTTCCTAAACTGCCTTGTACCATCTAAATACTGAAGAACGCACCTCCCAACGTCCAAATTATGAAAGCTACGCTCCTGTTCCCTCTCAGGATGCAAACAAAAAAAAAAAAAATAATAATAATAATAATAATAATAATAATAATAATAGGCAAATCAATTTGTTGGCCTCTCTGAAAATTAGAAGACACCTTAGGCAAAAAGGCCGGATCCGTTTTAAAAACCACACGATCCGAGAAAACTTGGAAAAAAAAAAAAAAAAAAAAAAAAAAAAAAAAAAAAGGTGCCCTAATCGAGAGGGCTTAGAGTTCACTCGCCTTGCCGTAGTGATCGCCACCAGAAATAACGTTTTGAGGGTGATCAGTTTAATCGTGCAAGATCCCAGCGGCTCAAAAGGTTCCCCTGTAAGGGCCTGTAAGACTAAGGAAAGGTCCCACACAGGAAAGGAGGAGACTGACTGGCCTCTGTCTGCCTAAGGCTTTAAACAAACCTTACTTACTATCCATGGATCTACGGCTAGTTGTTTTTCCAGGATAACGCTCAAAAGCAGACACTTGTCCTTTCAGGGTGCTAAGGGCTAAGCCTTTGCCTGCCCCGGACTGCAGAAATTCTAACACTGCTACAGAACTGCGTATGTCAAAAGAGCTTTCTTAGCACCAACTACTAAAACGTTTCCAAACCTTTAAGTGGATGGCCTGCATTTCCTTTTTTCTACAGCTTAGGAGAGTTGTGAGTAGGCGATCCGAGAACCCCTTGCCCCTCAATTCCTCCTCAGAAGCCAAGCTGCAAGGTTCCACCTCTCTACGCGAGGACAACAGACTGGACCTTGAGTAAGAAGATTCTCCTGGGTTGGTAGAATCCAGGGAGGTTCTACAGCCAGGCTCTTCAAGATGGAGAACCACGGCCTTATGGGCCAATGTGGCACAATAAGAATGAGAGTTGTATTCTCTCCCCGGAACTTCCTCAATACTGCTGGAATCAGCACAGGAGGGGGGGAAAAGCATAACACCTGGAGAAAGCCCAGGTCTGAGGAGCCAGAGCATCCACTCCTAGCGCCCCGTCTGTTCAGGGAAAAGAAGAGACTTGCTTTGGTATTGTGTCTTGAGGCAAAAAGGTCCACACATGGTACCCCCCCACTTGCGAGTGACCATGTTGAAGACCCCCTGGCTCAAGACCAAGTCGCCCTGCCTCATCGTATTCCTGATGAGGAAGTCCGCTACCTGATTCTGTTCCCCCTTCAAATGTATTGCCGAGAGGGACAGAACGTTGATCTCGGCCCATTTGAGGATGGTTTCTGCCAGAACCCACAGGGATCCACTTTTGGTACCCCCCTGCCTGTTGATATAGGCAATCGCTGGGGAGTTGTCTGACCGGACCCACACATGCTGACCTTGACGTTCTCTCTGAAAGGATCCGAGTGCCATTGCTACCGTCCTCAGCTCTCTCCAGTTGGAGGACCTCTCTGCGTCCTCTCTCCCCCAGGTACCTTGTACCATCCGGGAACCTAGGTGCGCTCCCCAACCTGTGCCACTTGCATCGGTCGTGACAGTACTGGATACCGGTAGGATCCAATCCAGACCTTGCGTCAGATTTGCCCCCTTTCTCCACCACCAGAGGGATCTTTTGACCTGACTTGGTACCAAAATCAGGGAATCTAAGGACCCCCGACTGTGGTCCCAGATCCTCAGAATAAAACAGCTGTAGGAGGGCGAAAATGCAGCCCCATCCACTGAACTGCGGGGGAGCGTGCATGTCAGTAAGCCCAAGGCTAACATAGCCCTTCTCACTGAGACCTGACAGCTGCCCTGGAGAAGCAACATTGCTTTGTCTACATTCAGGACCTTCTCTTGGGGAAGGAAGACTGACTTGTTGAATCAAACACGTATCCCAGGAATATGACTTTTTGGGACGGAACCAAGTTGGATTTCTCCAGGTTCAAGAGCCACCCCCTTCCCCTGTTTTTACCACCAGCCTGAGGAACTTCTGATGGTCCTCTGCAATGGGGATGTGCAGATATGCATCCTTCAGATCGATCGATGCCATGAAAGTTTGGTGGCAGAAGCGCCTTTACCAAGTAGATCGAATTTTCCAGAAAGATGTGGGAATAGAAGCCTCTGCCCGTCTCTAGGGTTGGGACCTGTACTACCACCTCCTGTTCTTCCAACTCCTGTAGGGAGGAGAGAAGAGCAGATGACCTTTCTGCACACCTTGGTAGGTTGGTGACCAAGAGTCTGAGGGGGGGGGGGGGGGGGGGAGGATTTAAAAATTCCAATTTGTATCCTCTGAGTATCCCCAACTAGAACTGATTTGAGGTGATCATCTCCCACTGTGGGAGGAAGGCCCCCCAAACTTCCTCCCACCTTGATTCTGTCACTGGGTCTTCTTGGGCTGTTCAGGAGGGGGAAAAAATCCCCCCCGCGCTCTTTTCCCTTCTGTCCCCAAAAATTGTGTCACTCGGTTTTCGGGGCTTCCGACTTCCTTTGAGGGCGAAACTTTCTTTTAGCCTGTTCACCAGATTTCTTTTTAATGGGAAAGGCCTTTTTCTTATCGGCCATCCGATGCAAGACTGCCTCCAAGCCTGGTCCAAATAACAAATCCCCTGTGAGAGGGATCCCACAGAGATTTATTTTGGACGCACTATCTCCCTGCCATGTCTTAAGCCACAAGGCTCTCCTTGCTGAATTGGTCAGGGCTGTGGATCTTGCGGACATGCGTACAGATTCAGCCGATGCTTCCGCAAGGTATGCCACCCCCTTTGAGCAGCATGGGAAAGGAAGAAAGGATAGTCTTTCGCTGATCCTGCTTCAATATGTGCCTTGATTTGAGTAAGCCAGTGCTCCATATTGCGGGCCACCACGGCAGGCTTAAGATTCCCCTGTTATGAGTCCCAGGACTTCAAAAGTGAATCCATCCTTCTATCCATGGGGTCAGAAAGCATGTCTTCGAAGGCCAGGTCCGTATGTCTGGGAAACCTGGGAAAAGGCAGCATCTAGTCTAGGAGACTTATTCCAGACTAGAGCCTCCTCCTCTGCAAAGGGAAACCACCTTTTCAGCGCCTTTGAAAAAGAAAGGTTTCCTTTCAGGATCTTGCCATTTCCTCTTAATGGCATCGACCAAGACCTCATGGACCGGGAACACCTTTTTCTGTTCTCCCAAGCCTTTGTACATCTAATCGTGTAGCGACAACGATTTCTTTTCCTCCTGAATTCTTAAAGTGGTATGGATAGCTCCTAAGAGATCCTCCACCTCTTCAAAGGAAAGTTTGTACCGCAAGGTTTTTGTGGACTCGCCGTCCAATTCTTCCTGAGAATCTGAAGCCGCGTTGTCTGCTTCTTCCTCAATTTCTTCTCTGGAATCCTCCGGTTTCTCAACTACTAGGGAGAATATCCGCAAGACTGGGTGTAACTCTGCTGCGCTGGTGGAGGGTTTCTTTGGGGCAACTGGAAACTAGAAAAGAGCCTGAAAGGACTGAAAAGGGCTCGAAATCTCCTTTACTGACGCCGCCAGGTCTGCACCCTGCTCTGCTGTCTGCTCCCTTACTAGTTCAATACACTCCCTACAGAGTGCCTTGGCCCAGGAATCCCCCATGGTGGTTCTACATGAAGGACAATTCTTCGTGGCTTTTTGACAGACCCACACAGACAGACCCACACAGACAGACATAAGCTAGAGCCCACCAGCACTATTACAGAGGACCACCGGGAGTGCACCCCCCAGGACCGACCACCACCAGGGTCCCAGACACACTCCCCTTCCCCACCGACCACCAGGGAGTGGACAACACCCATGGAGCTATCGGGAAACAGATAAGGGAACACCTCCCCAGGGTTCCACATACCTTAGAGTGGCTGGTGCTGTTATCCCCAGGAGCTGCCCGTGAAGCCTCTGCCTCCGACATTTCCCGTTGAGGATGAGTGGTCACTAGCCTCCAACCGCTGTCTGTACAGCGTACAGGAAAGGCCGCACTAGCCCAGCGCTTGGTCCGTTTCCTAGGCCGCGTCCGGAACCGGAAGACGCAGCTCCAGGGGAAGTGCCCGCCCCCAACCGGAACTGACGTTGTCCGGCCTTAGAGCTCCTACGCTGGCTGCTATGCCGGGGGGACCTGGAACACTTCCCACAGCGCCCCCCTGGGCGAACGAATCACAGACCTCCCAGCTTGTAACTTCGCCAAGAGAAGCTGGGAAGCACATAATGCGGCTGAAAGGTAACCCGGCTCCCTAGCCGACCAGCCGCAATAATGGGAAAGAGAGAGCTTAGTAAACACCATCTTCCCTGGCCTCAGCCTCCCCAGCCGTTTGGCCCTGGTTCCATAGCGGTGTCTCCCCACCGGAGGAAACACCATAACTATGGGGCCGGCGGGAGGATGAGGCTTAAATCTTTGAATTGAAGGCGGTGTTTCCTGAGAAGGGAGGAGCCGGGATCTCTCTAAGGTGGCTGTCCGGAAAGACGAACGGGGAAAATTTAGAAAAAAAACAAAAAACTTTCATAGTTTGTTATAAAACTTTGCAAACCGGTAATTTTTCCCCCTTACTCCGATCTGTGATAAGCCGAGTCTCAGACATGCTGATCAGAGCACACCGTGCACGCCCTGCAGTGAGTGCGCAGGTGGCTCGAGCACGGAAGGATCGCATTACGGCGTCCGGCAAAGTAGGTCTGCGCTGTAGCCATCATTCGGCTATAGCGTGGACAGGAAGCAGTTAAAAGCAAGTGAAATTTTCAAAACGACATTCTTACATTTAGTGAATGTACAAATATTTTTTGCATGAATATTCTTGTCCAAAAATTGATGTGTACGGTCAGCATAAAGTTAGGTTCACACCTATGCAGTTTGCTTTTGATCCGTTTCTGCTGCAATTTGCGTTTATGCTTTTTTTTTTTGCTTTAAAAAAAAATGCAAATTGCATGCTTTTCTGCAGCTTCTCCATTGAAATCTATTGAACGAAACAAGCAATAAAAAAAAAGCACCGTTTCACGTTAAAAAAAGGCCAACCTTTTCCCAAACACACAGCAACTGAAAAAAGCATAGATGTGAACATGTCCCATAGGAAACCATGTTAAAATGAACTGCAGTGTGTTCTGCAAACAGCACCAAAACATAGGTGTGAACCAGGCTTAAAGTGATATTAAAAGGTTCAAGTTTTTTTTTTTTTTAAACCTACATATCATACTTACCTCCCTTGTGCAGTTTGTTTTGCACAAAAAAAAAAAGAAGCTGATCACTGGCTCTTGTGCAAGGGACATCAGTCGGGAAGAGGCACATCTGCCTCATCTGTGCCCACCATTAGCGCCTGCCAGTGCCCACAAGTGCAAAAAAGTGCCACCCATCAATGCCCACGAGTGCCACCTATCAATGCCCACCAGTGGTGTCAGTGCCACCCATCAGTGCAGCCTCCATGAAGAACAAAAATTACCTGTTTGCAAAATTTTATAACAAAAACAGGGTTTTGTAATTTTTTTTTTTTTAAATAGTCTTTAAAACGCTTGCCGGCTGCAGCAAGTTATTCTGGGTGGACATCGGTGGGATGTCCACGTGCACTTGCCCCCTGGTGCGCGCTCTCAGAAGTGTCCGTGCTTACGGGACCCAGCGCAACACGGATCACGGTGAAGAGCCAATGATAGCGTCTCTTTGCCACCTGATCGCTCCCGCCAATGAGGGAGCGATCAGAATGTAAACAAACTGGGGTCAAGGAGAGGTCCTGCTCTCTTCTCTCCTCACACCGATACAGCGCGTGAGGAGAGAAGAGCAAATACTAAAACAGTGAGTTTTTTTTTTACATTTTGCGGTGAACTACAGTGCCCAGCAGTGCCAATCTGTGCCCTACAGTGTCACTACACTACCCATCAGCGCCCCTACAGCACCCATCTGTGTCACCAGTGCCACAAAAATACTCATCAGTGCCACTACAGTACCCATCAGTGCCCCATCAGCACCACTACAGCGCTCAGTGCCACTAGAGTGCCCACAAGTGAGTGCTCAGTGGATACTCAGTGCAGCCTCAGTGTGGTGCATTAGTGTACATCAGTGCACCCTCATTAGACCAGCCTCATCAGCACCCATATCTGTTCCAGGTTCCCTACCACAGTTTGTCACCATAGCCCACAGTCTCCAGTATGGCAAAAAAAAAAAAAAAAATCCACTGGAGGAGGCATACCAACAGCTTTGCTTGACCGACGAGAGCAGCGGGGAGCTCTGATTCTGATTCAGAATATGAACCTGTTGTAAGCAGTGGGCCTTCTACAGATTCAGAGGAAGAGCAAAGTGTGCCCAAGAAACGAAGGCGTTCTGACATGGAGCAGCAGGCTACCACAAGTAGCGCTGTGGTATCAACCAGCAGCTCAGTACCATCCACCAGAAATGCAGTGGCATCAACTAGCAGCTCAGTGCCATCCACCAGAAATTAAAGTACCAATGCAGAAAAGGCCAAAAACTAGAGGGGTGTCATCTCACCCCCAAAGGGTTAGGACCCATGCCAGCCTTCCCTATGCCCTTTTAAACCCTCTGTGGCTTCCCCCCCAAACCCATCCACCACATCCCACTCTTCATTCATTATGTCAAGATCCAGATACCTCATGATAATGCATTTTTCTCCACTACAATGACAACACCCAGTGCTTTCCCCGAAATGACCCATCACGACAAATTTTAAATTCGCCCACTTCTAAATTTTTTCTCTGAGAAATTCCCCCAGTTATATATCCCTGACCAAAATATCTCAGTGGATGAGTCATTAGTCCACTTCACAGGCAGGCTTGGCATCAAGCAGTTTATTCCAAGCAAAAGGTCCAGATATGGGGGTTAAGATCTACAAGCTATGTGACCGAGCCACAGGGTACATCTACGCCTTCCCTGGTGTATGAAGGGAAGGACTCCCAACTGCATCCCGCTGAATGTCCAGAGTACATCGGTGCCAGCAGAAAGGTTGTTTGGGAGCTTGTATATCCACTCCTTGGAAAGGGTTACCACCTTTATGTGGATAATTACTATACGAGCTTGCCCCTCTTCCGCAACTTTCACCAGAAGGACACTCCAGCGTGCGATACAACAGGAAGAGTTTCCCGCAAAGGCCCTTTACTGAAAGACTTTGAAAAGGGGAGACAGCGTATTTGCGGAATGAAGAGATATTGGCTATCAGGTGGAGGGACAGACGAAACGTACACATGCTCTCAACGATAAATAACGACACCTACGTGGAAATCCCCAGAAGAAACGGCCTTATCCAAAGACCAGCATGTGTTCATAATAATAATTTGTTCATGGGGGGGGAGTCGACTTCAATGATCGAACCCCATCTTCCCACAAGAAAAAGCTGCTATTGGTATTAAAAAGATCTCTCTCTCTCTCTCTCTATCGGAAAGTATGGTAAACGTAATTGTCATTTACCGCCACACCCCTTATGCCACTGTACGTACCGCTGCCTTCTCCGGAACTGACCCTGACCTGCTAAACGACCACGCTTCTGCCCAACACTAAACTCTTCCTAACTCTGCCTGACCATGTTTTTTGCCTGCCTCTTGGATTGATTTTTTTACCCTGACATGCAAGAGGGAACATAGGGGTCTCGCATATGTGAGGGGCTCCAGAATTGTTTTTCTGGACGAAGAAAACTTAAAAAAAAAAAAAATAGGTTTTCTCATTCCCGGATTAGGGTCTGGAGACTCGGAGGCTTCAACGAGATTTGGGTGGGAGAAGTCGCTACCCCTGTCCCGCTACTTGGACCATGTTCCTGCTTACTACCAGGACCAATATTTTGGCACTGCTGGCAATGTCTCTACTTGCACTGACCCTGGACTGTATATGGACAGTATCCCTGCTTGTACTGACTATGGACAATATTCCTGCCTGCTGCCTGGACAATTCCATTCACCGACGCTGACCACGTCCCTGCCTGCATCAGGGCTCGCCTCCTGTGGACAATCGCACTACTAAAACCACAGGTAATCTTTTGTTTACCATTTACTCAGCAGAATGTATTTTAGGGTGTAATTCTTGGCATGTACATGCCATGTGCTAGAAATATGAAGGGCCTTCAAAAATGTGATAGATTTTAAGGAAATTAGAAGTTGGGCCTCTATGTAGCCAGGCTGTGTAAAAGTCTCACATGTGGTATCGCCATACTCAGGGAGTAGGAGAATATATTTTGGGGTGACGCTGTTTTTACCTGTATGGCTTTTTTTGCCTTTTTGTCAACTACCGGTTTTAATAAATTGACCTATGTGCCTTTTAACTTACTACACCATGGAGATCTTTTCTTGCTTTTAAACCCTTGGATCCGGAGATACATTTCCCAGGAAATCTGTGGTGAGGTCGGAGGCAGTACTGCAGTGGTGTCCTGTTCAAAACACACCAAGGAGGAAGTAGTATTCACCGTTGGTTGGCCAATATCATTCAATGCACCATTAGACCCAGTGGGGTCCATTTATAAGGTAAGCGGCCATCACCACAGGGTGAGGATACGAGGAATCTGTCGTTTTTATCTTCATATTTTCCAGACTTGGACTCCCTTGACCGTCCCTTTCCTCCGCTCTGTTATTTTGCTCATCCATGAAATTATCCTGTTGTGAAAGGACTGAGTTGTTCCCTTGATTATCAGAGAATTTTTCTGTGGATGCACAAAATTATAGCACTTTCTCACATGGACTTGGTTTTAGTTTAGCATATATTTTACCTGAATGGACTTTATATTATTATTAACTATACACTGGTGTGAGGCACGTTATTAATATGAGATTAATTTGCACTAACTTTATTCACATAGCACTTTGTTAAATAGTAAATAGCGCTACTTCATTATATAAAAAAAAAAAAAAGTTCAGGCACTATTTCTGGTGCTAAAATGCCTCAATGTGAAAAGGGGTCAAAGGGATTTGATTCTCTGCATTGCAAGGAAAGAAAATCCATCACATCCCTGCTTACAGAACAGAAACCTGCCTTGTTTACATAGGCATAGCTCTGTTCTATGTCTCTCCACGATGATCAGCGGACATCCATTGGCCGGCACCCAAAGATTGGCTTGTGCAGTGTCTAATCACAGCACAGCCACATATGCCCCCCAACCCAGAAGTCCAAGATCACGTACTAGGCGCGTGATCCAGTGCAGGAGAGTCGCTCTGCCGCCGTATAACCAAGTTATGTGGGCGGAAAGCGGTTAATAAAGGCTGTTCACAATGTTTACTGCCCTATGGGAGGTTGCACTTGTCTTTTGTTACTCACAGAAGCACAGAGAGGATGTATTTGTTATAGGTCTGAGGAAAGTTTATATAAAAAAAAAAAAAAAAAAACAGACTGCAGGCATATTTGTATGTGCATTGTGATGTGAAGAGGCCCCAATTGCTGCGAGATGTGCGCATTAACACGCATTCCTATGTGGTGCGATATTATGCAAACATGACGTATAAAAGTACAGAGATATGGAGTGTAGAGGAACACCGTGTTCTTGTGTGACTAGGACTTGTGTGTCTCTCACCTGTACTTATCCCTGAGGTAAGTGCACACAGTGTGACCCCCCCCACTGACCAAATGTCATGTAGGCCTGAATCTACATAAAAACGGAAAAATAAAGTCTCGTCTTCCATTCATAACAATGTCTCCGTGTATTCCCACCATACACAATGGAGAGGTTACTATAGAGACAAACCATCATGTAGTAGGGATTCTATGGCTGACCACCCACAACACAGGACAGGGAGCTCCTCACACACCAGCAGCCTGCAGGCCCCGATAAACTACAAATCCCAGAGATGCTGCCAAGGAGCATACCGGGAGAACGTACTGCGCCTCACCTCCTGACACAAAGTGCGGTTATAAGGCCGCTACATTGTATTACATTTCCCCCCCCCTGTTACCTGTTTGCGCGCCCCGTCTCTCAGGCCCGGCAGAAGACGGTCAGACCGAGCCACTACGACACATTTTTAAATTTAACCGCCACTCGCCTGCACACCCACCACGCCTTCTCCCCCCTCCGGATTGGCTAAGCTTCTGGACCCGCCTATCCTCTGCTGTTGCTGACTTGTGTTGTGCGTTGTATAGAATGTGCAGTGCGGAGAGCGGGCGGTATATTCACTCGGGCCACAGATATAGTCGTGTTATTATAATCCGCTGTGCGAACAATAAATATAGCAAATACTGAAGCCTCGCAGCGTTTACCTTTGTGCTGGAATCAGAGTAAAGTCAGGAATGGCATGCTTGTGGATGACGAGGTGGCCGAGTGGTTAAGGCGATGGACTGCTAATCCATTGTGCTCTGCACGCGTGGGTTCGAATCCCATCCTCGTCGCAATTGTTTTCTAAATATGGGTTCCGATTTCCCTATTTATGTATTTTGTTTCTTCTATTAACCTTTTTGCTGCCAGTGAGATTTTTGCAATTGTTCTTGTTAAACTGGTTGTAAACCCCCTTTTGCAACTTGCACTTACAGGTAAGCCTAGATTAAGGCTTACCTGTAGGTGCAAGAAATATCTCCTAAACCTACACGGTTTAGGAGATATTTGCTAAAAATGACATTGCTCCGTGTCTACGGCGCATGCGCATTCATGGGGTTAATCCCATTCACAAATCCGGCTAAGTCCCAGCATTCGACGACTTAGCCGGATTCGACGGCTCCCGCGCACACGCGCGGGATCACGTCTTCGCCGCTCCGGCCAATCGGAGCGGCGCTGTGATTGGCTGGAGCGGCAATACCCGGAAGTAACCTTCCGGCTATCGCCGCAGCGATGGCTGCGGCTGCAGGGGGAGACGAGGACGGCTTCGGGGGCCCCGATCTAAGGTAAGTGATGCATAATGAGCTATTATTCTAGTCATATTAGCTCATTATGCCTTTCTCTTACAGGTGGTTTAAAAAAAAAAAAAAAATTTATAGGGGTTTACAACCACTTTAACATATTTAACCAGTTAACCACTTCAGCCCCGGAAGGATTTACCCCCTTCCTGACCAAGCCCTTTTTTACGATTCTGTACTGTGTCGCTTTACCTGACAATTGTGCAGTCGTGCGACGTTGTACCCAAACAATAAAATTTATGTCTTTTTTTTTCCCACAAATAGAGCTTTCTTTTGGTGGTATTTGATCACCTCTGCAGTTTTTATTTATTGCGCTATAAACAAAAAAAGAGCGAACATTTTGGAGAAAAAAAAGCAATATTTTATAAATAAATAAATAAACATTCCCAAAAAAATATGAAAAAACGCATTTCTTCCTCAGTTTATACTGATACGCATTCTTCTACATATGTTTGGAAATAAAAATTGAAATAAGCGTATATTGATTGGTTTGCGCAAAAGTTATTGCGTCTACAAAATAGGGGATAGATTTATGGCATTTTTATTATTTTTTATTAGTAATGGCGGCAATCATTTTTATCGTGACTGCGACATTGCGATTGCGACATTGCGACTGCAAATTCCTCAAATTCCAGGATGAGATAGTCACAGACCTCCTGTATCCAGGCGGTTCTGCACCTCACCATCCCCAAAATGCAGTAAGCCGGCTGCATGAGAGGCATTTTCTGCATGTCCTCGAGAGTACCCCTACCCAACGAGCCCCCCAAAAAAGATGTCGTGTCTGTAGCAAGCGCGGATTTAGGCATGACACCCGTTATTTTTGTCTCTGTTCTGACAATCCTGGTCTGTTTATTGGTAAATGTTTTGAACGCTTCCACACAAAAGTGAAGTTTTAGCGTAGGGTACAGCATTTCACAGACTAGGACACACTTACACAGGGTCTCCCAAGATGCCATCACATTTTGAGAGACCCAAACCGTTACAGTTGTTAAAGTTACAAAAAAAGTGTAAAAAACAAACAAAAAAAAACGTAAAAAAAAAAAAAACACAAAAAATATATAAAATAAAAAAAACAAAAATAGTTGTCGTTTTATTTTTCTCTCTCTCTCTCTCTCTCTCTCTCTCTCTCTCTCTATCTCTCCCTATTTTCTCTCTATTGTTCTGCTCTTTTTTACTGTATTCTATTCTGCAATGTTTTATCATGCTTTTTGAAAAATTTCTTTTTTTTGTCATTATTCAATCACTTGGGACACAAAAAAAAAATATTCAATGGGCTCAACATGCCTCTCAGCAATTTCCTTGGGGTGTCTACTTTCCAAAATGGGGTCATTTGGGGGGGTTTTGTACTGCCCTGCCATTTTAGCACCTCAAGAAATGAGATAGGCAGTCAGAAATTAAAAGCTGTGTCAATTCAAGAAAATGTACCCTAGTTTGTAGACGCTATAACTTTTGCGCAAACCAATAAATATACGCTTATTGACATTTTTTTTACTAAAGACATGTGGCTGAATACATTTTGGCCTAAATGTATGACTAAAATTGAGTTTATTAGATTTTTCTTATAACAAAAAGTAGAAAATATAATTTTTTTTCAACATTTTCGGTCTTTTTACGTTTATATCGCAAAAAATAAAAATCGCAGAGGCAATCAAATACCATTAAAATAAATCTCTATTTGTGGGAAGAAAAGGATGCAAATTTCGTTTGGGTACAACATTACATGTCCGCGCAATTTACAGTTAAAGCAGCGCAGTGCAAAATTGTAAAATCACCTTTGGTCTTTATGCTGCGTATTAGACTTGTGCACAACAGAAAAATGTGTTTAGTTTCGGTTCATTTCTTGTGCACAACGGAAAAATTTGTTTAGTTTCGGTTCGTTTCTTTTCGGTCCCGTTGATTCGTAATCGTTCGTAATTTTGCTAGACAGGATTTTTCGTGTTCAGACTAATTCGTATTTTCGCAGGCGACATTTTTCGTTGAATCGGAATGATTTGTATTAATGTAAGCCTTATTTTTAGTTGATTTATAATTCATACTTTCGGTAGAGTACATTGTTTTTCGTTGATTCTGGATACAACTCCTACTTTCGTAACTTTTTTTTGGGTTCGTTGATTCGTTTTTCTCCGTGTCTCTCTCACAACGACGCTGCCTATTATGCCTAATGTGCTTCGAATGGATTTGTACTTTTCTAAATACATAGCGGTTATTTGTAACGATTCGAAATCTCGTATTTTACTTTCGTTTTTTACATGCAGCTATAGCCTCCGCCCCTGTACACCATTTTGAGAGGGAGTTCAGCACGGTGAGGGAGAAGCAGAGAGCAGAGCAGAGTGTTATTGTGCTTCCAATGGATTCGTACATTCGTAACTTTTTTTGCCGAAGACATTGGGGTATGCGCTATTTGCGATATAATTTATTTCGGATTCGGTTTTATTCGTAATTGCTTTGTTCGGAAATTCGAATGCTTCCGAATGTCCGAAGGTTGCTAAATTCGGACGAATTTCGGTTCGTTACGAAACGAATTGCACAAGCTTACTGCGTATTGGTCCGGGGCTTAAGTGGTTAACTGACCGTGCATTAGTGGCAAACCAACTTTCTCCTCCTTCCCCCAACTTTCCCTTCTTTATTTTCTTTATTTGCCGGTAAGTTGGACATAAGTGACAGAATGGAGGTAGGTGATATATGAAACCATTACAAAAGAGGAATTTATATACACCAAGAGGGGAAATAAAAAATAAATTTAAAAACATGTGGAAACAATGGATAGAAGTGGAAACACGTTCAAGGGTGAGCAAGGGGCATGGATGTGGGAGAGGGAAATATGGAAGTGTTGAGTGATAAGGGGATAAAGGGAAGGGGAGGGTAGCGGAATGTGGGTTTCCTTCTTTTTTTGTTGTTGTTTGATACATGTACTATTGCATATAAAAGGAAAATGGCTTTATAGTTTTTAATCATGTGGAAAAAAGAAAATAAAGAATATTTGATTAAAAATAAAAGTTGGACATAATGAGCTAGTATGCGATGCATAGTAGCCCATTATGCTTTTACTTTGCAGGGAACAAAAGAGGAAGTAAAACCCATCAGGGTTTACTTCCTCTTTAAGGACCAGGCCTTTTTTTGCCATTTGTTGTTTTTTTCTAGAAAATTACTTAGAACCCCCCAAACATTATATATATTTTTTCAGCAGAGACCCTAGAAAATCAACTGACGGTCGTTGCAATATTTTATGTCACATTGTATTTGCGCAGCAGTGTTTCAAACTAAATTTTTTGTGGAAAAATACACTTTCATGAATTAACAAATCACAAAACAGTAAAGGTAGCCCAATTTTTTTTATAATGTGAAAGATGATGGTACGCCGAGTAAATAGATACCTAACATATTATGGTTCAAAATTGCACATGCTTGTGGAATGGCGACAAACTACGGTACTTAAAAATCTCCATAGGCAACATTGTTTTAAAAATGTACAGTTACAGAAGAGGTCTAGTGCTAGAATTATTGCTCTCGCTCTAACCTCACATGTGTGGTTTGAACACTATGTACATATGTGGGCGCGACTTACGTATGCGCTTGCTTCTGTGCATTAACTCGGAGGGACAGGGTGCTTTAAATTTAAAAAATTTTCTTATTTATTTAACTTTTTATTTTTACACTGTCCATTTAAAAAAACACATTTTGGATCACTTTTATTACTATTATGCCCTGTACACACGATCGGTTTTACTGATGAAAACAGTCCGATGGACTTTTTTCATCGGACAAACAGATCGTGTATGGGCCCCATCGGTCTTTTTTCCATCGGTGAGAAAAAATAAAACATGTTTTCAATTTATCCGATGGAAAAAAAAACGATAGCAAATACCGATCGTTTGTGTGGAACTCCATCGGAGAAAAAACCCACGCATGCTCAGAATCAAGTCGACGCATGCTCAGAAGCATTGAACTTAATTTTTCTTGGCTCGTCGGAGTGTTTTACGTCACAGCGTTTGGGACGGTCGGATTTTTGACTGATGGTGTGTAGGCAAGACTGATGAAAGTCAGCTTCATCGGAATTCCGATGGAAAAATCCATCGGATTTGAATCCATAGGAAATCGGATCGTGTGTACAGGGCTTTACAAGGAATGTAAACATCCCTCATCCCTTGTAATAGAAATAAGCATGACAGGGCCTCTTTTGCGAGATCTCACATTTACACCTAAAAGAAAAAAATAAATAAATAGAATTTAAAAATTTCGAATAAAATAAAATTGTTCCTTTAAGGCCGTTATGCAGAAGTGATGTCAGACGTTGCTCCGGTCCTCCAGGGGCATAGAGTCGAGTGGGGGCCATCTTGTCCTCACTCGACTTCCCGCCCATCGCTCCACAGGATCAGATTGTTTTTGCCGCTACCGACGGCTACGGTAAGCGGAGTAAATGCCCGGGAAGTGGCGGGAGGGGGGGGCACCTCTCCCACTGCCCATAAAAGTTATCCCGTGGCAAATTCACCGCCAGGACCACTTTTATGTGAAAGAGGATCGGTCACTGTTTAAAAAAATACTTGGGTTATGGCAGCTAGCTAGTGCCATAACCACTGTATATAACATCAAACTAATGACAAATATATAAAGTGGGCGGTCCAGAAGTGGTTTAAAAATAATTTTAGGCGTGAAGATTAACCACTTCAGCCCCAGGCCACTTTTTGCGATTCGGCACTGTGTCGATTTAACTGACAATTGTTTGGTCGTGCGATGTGGCTCCCAAACAAAATTGACATCCTTTTTTTCCCACAAATAGAGCCTTCTTTTGGTGGTATTTGATCACCTCTGTGTTTTTTATTTTTTGTGCAAAAAAAAAAAATAGAGCATCAATTTTGAAAAAAATTCAATATTTTTTACTTTTTTCTATAATAAATTTCCCCAAAAAACATATAAAAAAACATTTTTTTCCCTCAGTTTAGGCCGATACGTATTCTTCTACATATTTTTAGTAAAAAAAAAAATCACAATAAGCGTTTATTGATTGGTTTGCGCAAAAGTTATAGCATCTACAAATAGGGGATAGTTTTATGGCATTTTTATTAATATTTTTTTTTACTAGTAATGGCGGCGATCAGCGATTTTTATCGTGACTGCGACATTATGGCGGACACATCGGACACTTTTGACACCATTTTGGGACCATTGTCATTTTTACAGTGTTGGAGGGGCAAACAACCTAGTATACTCCTAAGGTTTCCACACATCTCTTTTTACAACCAAGATCAGATGACACTTGCAGTCCCAAAACAGAGTCTGCCTAGCAAAAAAAGGGCTTGTCTCGAGCCCCCCTGTTGTGTTGGAAGCCTCAAAGAGTTTGATGACAATGGACTGCGCATGGGCTGCAACACCGCCCCCATAGGACAGTTAGTGAATAGGAAGATTGGCCTGTGAAAGGATTGGGCCAGAGGCAAATGGGTTGGCAAAGGGGGGGGTTGAATGGCGACTGTTTTGTAAAAAAGGTTTGTAACACAGAGCTCAGCCTCTTTGACTGCAAGGACCTCTGCCATGAGGTTATCTTGCTGGGACCTTGCTCTGTGTAACGCTTCAGGCAATGTTACTATAAAGTTTGGTGTGGATCACAGCTTCGGAGGTATATATGATATACTTAACAGTTAACAATAAGTAGGCAGAAATCAGATAGGGAGACTCAGATAATTTGGCAATACTAGTGGTTTTATTTAGTTTGGTAGTACACAGTCATAACATGGAGTTCCAGAGGAAACTTAGGTGAAGTAGCAATACACAGGATAATAGGTTATAGTATACGGAGGAATACTTTCTGTGAGAGGACTGGGGCTCTGTCTGGCCCAAAAGCTGGAAGTTGGAGGCTCTGACCCACCCAATGGTGAGGAGGCAGCCGGGCTCTATCCGGCCCAATAGTGAGATGGAAGTCGGGGCTCTATCCGGCCCAATAGTGAGATGGAAGTCGGGGCTCTATCCGGCCCAATAGTGAGATGGAAGTAGGGGCTCTATCCGGCCCAATAGTGAGATGAAAGTCGGGGCTCTATCCGGCCCAATAGTGAGATGGAAGTAGGGGCTCTATCCGACCCAATAGTGAGATTTAAGTCGGGGCTCTATCCGGCCGAATAGTGAGATGGAAGTCGGGGCTCTATCCGGCTCAATAGTGAGATGGAAGTAGGGGCTCTATCCGGCCCAATAGTGACATGGAAGTAGGGGCTCTATCCGGCCCAATAGTGAGGAAAGACAGTAGTCAGCTGCGGTAGCTATTTACCTGGTGTCAGGTTCCTAGCACGAACACCAAACAAAGGGTGTCGGCTGTTTAAGTAGGGAGAAGAGGTGGAGTCGGGTGATGTCGCTGTGAGTCATCGGACTGTGACGGAGTTGGTTGAGATCTCGGAGCCCCGGTGGAGAGATAAGAATATTACAGGTGTCCCGGTGGAGAGATAAGGACTTTACAGGACCCCCCCCCCCCCAGGGACCCCTGCCGGGGGCCAAAGGAGCAGACCTGTCAGGATTGTGAGAATGGAAGAGGTGGACCAGCCGTGGGGCATGAACCTCGGAGGCGGGTTCCCAGGAGTCATCCTGTGGACCATAGTTCTTCCAATGGATCAAATACCTTAAACGGATTCTATATAGACGGGAGTCCAGGATCTGTGCGACGTCATATTCCTCCTGACCGTTAACTTTAACCGGCGGTAGGGGGGCTGGAATACGACCTGTGAAGGTTTTGGGATGGTAGGGTTTGATCAGGGAGACGTGGAAAGTCAGATAAATACGTAAGGTGGACGGTAGTTTCAGTCTCACTGCCGCCGGGTTGATCACTGAGTGGATGGGGAAAGGACCAATGAATAATCCACTAAATTTGCATGATGGAGTCTGCAGGTTGAGGTGTTTGGTGGATAGCCATATTAAATCTCAGATTTTGTATGTGGGTGGAGTTCTCCTGTGAAGATCGTAGTAGGCCTTCTGTCTGCTCTGGGCTCTAGTGATGTTATCGCGTAGGTGAGGAATGAGGTCCTTTAAGATGTTGACAAAATCTTCGGCCGCTGGGTTGTTGGTAGGAATCTGCTGAGGGATGAACGAGGGATGGAAACCGTAGTTAGCATAAAAAGGTGAATGTCAGGGAATTAGTTGACCAGACTGTGTGGACTGCACAGAGAGAACCAAAAACGCATGTAAAGTGAATTATAATGATGTTTATTAAGATAGGTGATATATAAGTAAATACAAACAGTGCAAAACCAACCAAACAACCCACAAACAACAAATAGTATATACAGCTAAGGGCAGTACCAGAATCTTGAACGTAAGCCAGGCCAGGGTCAAACACAGCAAATCAGTAGATGGACAAAGGGGTGTTCCAGAAGCATAAACGTAGCCAGGCCAAGGTCATACACGGGGAGTCAGCAGATGAGGACAGGGAACAAACAAGACAGGGAAAGGGCGGATGGATAGACTGCAGGGCAGGGATCCAAGCAAATCAGGTATGAAAGGTAATCAGGGAGGACAGGTCCAGGAAAGGCTCAGGATGGGGATCAGATCAGGTCAGGTGAGGTACAGGCTCGAGGTCAGAATACAGGCAGCGAGGTCAGGGCTCAAGGAGAGAGAGATACCAAGGCAAGCATGTAAGGGCTCGCTGGGTATTTATAGGATTGCAGTGATTGTCCTCACGTGACAGCTGAGCGGAGGAAGTGCTGCCTGCCCCACACTGCCAGAATACACCTGCTGGTGGACGCCGGTACTACGGCCCATGGATCAGGCATTACCACCAGCAGGTGAGATCCTCTATCAAAGATACTGGCTGCAAGAGGACACCTGCTGGTGGACACTAGTACTGCAATCCATAGGACCAACAGCGCCACCAGCGGGTGAAGCCTTTCCTGACAGTACCCCCCTAAAGGAGCGGCCTCCGGGCGCTCCAACTATTCTTAATTGTCCATAGTCTATGGCATTGAGTAGCACAAAGGATGAGGGTACTTCAGACTGGTCATCAGGCACTTTAAACTGGACCAGGGGCACATCCGGGCAGACAGCAGGCACATCCGGGCAGACAGCGGGCACATCCGGGCAGACATTGGGCACATCCGGGCAGACAGTGGGCACATCCGGGTCGTTGAGCTGGGCAACAGGCTCCGGGTCATCGAGCTGGGCATCAGGCTCCGGGTCGTCGAGCAGGGCAGCAGGCTCCAGGTCGTCGAGCTGAGCAGCAGGCTCTGGGTCGTCGAGCTGGGCAGCAGACAGGAACACCTCAGGCTGGGCAGCAGACAGGAACACCTCAGGCTGGGCAGCAGGCAGGAACATCTCAGGCTGGGCAGCAGACAGAAGCTCATCAGGCTGGGCAGCAGACAGAAGCTCATCAGGCTGGGCAGCAGACAGAAGCTCATCAGGCTGGGCAACAGACAGAAGCTCACCAGGCTGGGCAGCAGACAGAAGCTCATCAGGCTGGCCAGCAGACAGACGCTCCGCAGGCTGCGAAACGGGCACCACAACCTCAGGCCGGGAAATGGGCACCACAACCTCAGGCCGGGAAACGGGCACCACAACCTCAGGCCGGGACGCTTGCTCTAGCTCTTTAGGCTGGGACGCTGGCACCCCGGGCTGGGACGCTGGTACCCCGGGCTGGCACGCTGGCACCCCGGGCTGGAACACTGGCACCTCGGGCTGGAACACTGGCACCTTGGGCTGGAACACTGCCACTTCCGGCTTGAACACTGGCACTGGCACTTCAGGCCGGAACACTGGCACTCCAGACCGGAACACTGGCACTCCAGACCGGAACACTGGCACTTCAGGCTGGAACACTGGCACTTCAGGCTGGAACACTGGCACTTTGAGCTGGAACAGATTGGTGGATGTGGAGGCAGGTTGGGTTAATGGCAGGATCATTTTGGTTGGAAAAAACTTTTGCTTCTTTTTTGGCTTAGCCACTGCAGATTTATAAATAACTGGAGGACTGTAAGAAAAGGAAGTAATTGGGCAAAAAGAAGGGCTGGAATGCGGTGGAGATATGGGGGCAGAGGCTGGAGGAGATTTTTGTGGGATTGTTACAGGAGGAAGGGAAGAGGCAGGTGGATTGAAGGCAGGATAAGTGCGGCAAGTAGAGACTGGGTAATAGTACTTGGTGGGAAGCTGAGTATACTGGGCTGTAGCTGAGATTGCCATGGGCGACGGAGAGATAGATACTTGGGAAGGCAGTTACCTTTAATGGCAGGGCTGGATTGTTGTGGCTTGGCTAAATACAGGAGATCAGACCATGCCTAAAGCACAGGCTGAACAAAAGTTGGTTCACACACACCCTGCTTAATCAGAGACTGCACTGCACAAATACAATCTTTTAACAACTGTTTGGAACAGGCTGAATAATGCTCAAAAAAGGATGCATAGTCATCCTCCAACAGCCATCCTAGGGACTCCACATGATCAACACTGAAAGGGGGAGTGTAATCATCATGGCCCTTTGGAACACAGGACAGGGCTAGCTCAGTACACATTTGAATCAAGGGCTGAACTTCCCCAAATGGCATTAAGCCCTGATCAGCCAGGGAGTGAATTAAACTAATACTCCCTAGCAGCTGATCACTGGTCCACTCTTTCAATGCCTGGCGGCAGTATTCACTACTCTCTGACGCCAGCAGAGCATAATAAACAACCTCATTGGCATTCATGTTTTAGCAAAACACACTGAACCAAAATGGTTTCTCTGTGCAGCCACTTCTGATCAGGGATGGGCCTTGGTATACTGTCAGGGAATTAGTTGATCAGACTGTGTGGACTGCACAGAGAGAACCAAAATTGCATGTAAAGTGAATTATAATGATGTTTATTAAGATAGGTGATATATAAGTAAATACAAACAGTGCAAAACCAACCAAACAACCCACAAACAACAAATAGTATATACAGCTAAGGGCAGTACCAGAATCTTGAACGTAAGCCAGGCCAGGGTCAAACACAGCAGATCAGAAGATGGACAAAGGAGTGTTCCAGAAGCATAAACGTAGCCAGGCCAAGGTCATATACGGGGAGTCAGAAGATGAGGACAGGGAACAAACAAGACAGGGAGAGGGCGGATGGATAGGCTGCAGGGCAGGGATCCAAACAAATCAGGTATGAAAGGTAATCAGGGGGGACAGGTCCAGGAAAGGCTCAGGATGGGGATCAGATCAGGTCAGGTGAGGTACAGGCTCAAGGTCAGAATACAGGCAGTGAGGTCAGGGCTCAAGGAGAGAGAGATACCAAGGCGAGCACGTAAGGGCTCGCCGGGTATTTATAGGACTGCAGTGATTGTCCTCATGTGACAGCTGAGCGGAGGAAGTGCTGCCTGCCCCACACTGCCGTAATTCACCCACTGGTGGACGCCGGTACTACGGCCCATGGATCAGGCATTACCAGCAGCAGGTGAGATCCTCTATCAAAGATACTGGCTGCAAGAGGACACCTGCTGGTGGACACTAGTACTGCAATCCATAGGACAAACAGCGCCACCAGCGGGTGAAGCCTTTCCTGACAGTGAATAACCTGTGGTAGTACTGGTATTGTTGTTATATGCAAACTCCGCTAAGGGAAGTAACTCATGCCAATTGTTTTGTAGGTGAGTGCAGTAACAACGGATATATTGTTCTAGACAGAGGTTTACCCTTTTGTTTGAGGATGGTAGGCAGTTGATAATCGATGGTCAATCTGGAGTTTTAGACAGAGAGCTTTCCAGAATCTGGAGATGAACTGTGAACCTCGTTAGGACACCATTCTGGAAGGGATACCGTGGAGTTTGAAAACATGCTGAATCAAGATCTCGGCCGTCTCTTTGGAGTTTGGTAGTTTCGTAAGAGGTATGAAGTGAGCCATTTTGGTAACGTAATCGACTGCGACTAGGATCGTGTTATAACCGCCTGTGCGGGATAATTCCACGATAAAGTTAAGTGAAACGGCCGGCCATGGTTTTTTGGGTATAGGGAGGGTTGTGAGGAGACCGAAAGGGGGTCGGGATTTGTGTTTAGAGCGGGCACAAGTCTCGCAGGAGGACACATACTCGCTTACTGACTCCTCCATCTTCGGCCACCAGAAGTGTCGGCGAAGGAGATCCAGGGTCCTGGTGATGCCGGGATGCCCAGCTAGGGGTGCATCATGAGTAAGTCGAAGAATTTGATGGTGTAGAGGAGTCGGGATGCACAGCCGGTTATTTTTGTAGAGGAACCCTTTTTCATCTGTCTCTAACTGCAGTGGGGGTTTTTTCTGAGTTTAGGGCTTGCTGCATTTCCTCTTTGAGGGTCAAAATGGTGCATAAGATCTTCTGCTGTGGGATGATTTGGGAAATTCTGTCAGGTGTACATTGATGTTCTTCCAGGCGAGATAGTGAATCAGCCTTTCCATTTTTGGAGCCAGGACAGTAGGTGATGACAAAGTGGAATCTATCGAAGAAGAGAGCCCAGCGTATCTGTCTGGAGGAGAGTGTTTTGTTACGCTGAATGTATTGAAGGTTTTGATGGTCAGAGTACACTAGAAATGGTAGTAAGGTACCCTCGAGTAGGTGTCTCTAAGTCTCCAGGGCGGATTTCACTGATAGTAACTCTTTTTCCCCTACTAGGTGATTGATCTCTGCGGGAGTGAGGGATCGGGAATGGTAGACCACAGGGTGAAGCGGTCCATCAATGGACGATTTTTGGGATAGGATAGCCCCTAGGGCCAGATGGGAGGCATCGACCTCCAAGATGTATTGTAGATTAGGGTCTGGTAAGCGTAGGATGGGAGCCGTAGTGAAGTGACATTTCAGGGTATCGAAGGCCTCCTGAGTTTGTGCGTTCCATGCATAATTGGAGTGGATACTTGTTAGTTGGGTTAATGGTTTTACAACTAAGGAAACATTTTTGATGAATTTGCGATAAAAATTTGCGAAACCAAGGAATCTTTAAAGTGCCTTCCTATTCAGGGGTCTAGGCCATTTTTGGATACAGTCTATCTTACCAGGATCCATCTGTACGCCATTCTCGGAAATGATGTAACCCAAGAATGCAACGGAGTTGGATTCGAAAGTGCACTTCTCTAATTTGACGTATAAATTATGTGTGCGTAACCTAGAGAGAACCCATCTGACATGCTTGCGATGGTCTGTGATGTTGTCTGAGTATATAAGGATGTCGTCTAGATATACTACTAGACAAATATCGAGGAGATCCCTGAAAATGTCGTTCACGAGGAACTGGAAAGTTTCAGGAGCGTTGCACAGCCCAAAGGGTATGACCAGGTACTTGTACAGGCCGTAACGGGTGCGGAAAGCTGTTTTCCATCATGATGAATTCTGACCAGATTATACGCGCCCTTTAAATCAAGTTTGGTGAACAACTTCGCCGTTTGCAAATGTTCCAATAATTCTGGGATGAGAGGAAGGGGGTATCTGTTTTTTACTGTGATCTTGTTCAATTCTCTATAATTGATGATGGGACGTAGGCTTTGATCCTTGTTCCGGATGAAAAACATGCCGGCTGCGGTGGGTGAGGTGGACGGTCTTATGAAACCTTTCTTCAAATTTTCTTCTATGTATTCCTTTAGATGGGCCAATTCAGGCTGTGATAAGGAATAGATATGCCCAAAAGGGATTTTGTTGCCAGGGAGAAAGTCAATTGGGCAATCGTATGGTCTATGTGGGGGTAGTAGCTCGGCATTCTTTTTGCTGAAGACATCAGTGAAGTCTTGGTATGCCGTAGGTACCAGGTTGACTTCCCCTGGGGACAGTGACTCTGCCTGTGATAAAGAAGTCTCTTTGAAACATGTATCCTGGCAATATTGAGAAGTGAGGAGCACGCTCATGTCTTCCCAATGTAGTGAGGGTTTGTGGGTATGCAGCCAGGGTAGACCTAGGATAAGGGGAAAATGGGGAGACGGTATCACATCTAAGCAGATGTATTCTATATGAGTAGAATCTGTCACCATAAGCAGAGGTTGTGATTGTGTAGTGATGTGACCGGAGGTTAAGGTAGTTCCATCAATAAGTCTAAGAGAGACAGGTTTGCATTTAGTGGATACAGGAATTTTATTGGTTTTAACAATATGCATGTCTATGAAGTTCCCACACGCTCCTGTGTCAATCATGGTCTCGAGAGTAATTCGGGTTTGGTCCCACTGCAGATAGACAAGAATTTTGAAATAGTTAGACTCTGGTAAGTGGGGGTTTATTAGCTTGCAGAGGTATGTTGATTTACCGGGTTTTTTCTTTCTGAGTATGGGGCAGTCTTCAGCGATGTGGTGTGGCGCGCCACAATACATACAGAGCTGAAGGGACCTTCGCCTAGACCTCTCTGCTGGGATAAGTGGTCCCCTAATTACACCGATTTCCATGGGTACCATGGGCTTGGCAGTATGGTTTGAAGGAACCGAATAGGTGACCCTTGAGAGTCTCTCAGCTTTCCGTTCCCGCATTCTCCTATCAATGGGAATGCTAAGGAGTATAAGAGCATCCAATGTAGAGGGTATTACAGTGCGGGCTAACTCATCCTTCAGGGTTTCTGATAAGCCGAGCCGGAATTGATTTTTTAGGGTAATCTGGTTCCACTCGGACTGAGTCGCCCACCGTTTAAATTGGGCGATGTAATCTTCGACAGGGTGTTTACCCTGTCGCAGAGCACGTAAGGCAGACTCCGCGGAGATCTGTTTGCTGGGGTCATCGTATAGAAGATTCATGGCGGCACTGAAATCGGTGAAGGAGTTTAGGATTGGATCGTCTTTCTCTATGAAAGTATTAGCCCAGGATCGGGGTTCCCCTCTAAGGAAGGAGATGGCAGTGCAAACTTTTGTTCTATCGGTGGCATAAGTGCGTGGCTTCATGTCAAACAATAGTTTACAGGCGTTATCACCCGAGAAGATGTCTGGTGGGTTTATTTTTGGTTCAGGAGTGTCGGGGTGTGTAACCCGAGTAGGGAGTCTTTCAGTGATATATGACTTGTGATTTTGGTTCTCCGTTGAAAGGTCAGTGACCATCTGTGAAAGTGCGTCAAGTCTCTGATTGAACGCCGCCATGTGGTTAACTACCTCCGATGGATCCATTTTACTCTATTTGGTAGAGGAGTTCGTGCTATCTGTAACGCTTCAGGCAAGGTTACTATAAAGTTTGGTGTGGATCCCAGCTTCGGAGGTATATATGATATACTTAACAGTTAACAATAAGTAGGCAGGAATCAGATAGGGAGACTCAGATAATTTGGGAATACTAGTGGTTTTATTTAGTTTGGTAGTACACAGTCATAACATGGATTTCCAGAGGAAACTTAGGTGAAGTAGCAATACACAGGATAATAGGTTATAGTATATGGAGGAATATTTGCTGTGAGAGGACTGGGGCTCTGTCCAGCCCAAAAGCTGGAAGTTGGAAGGGCTCTGACCGGCCCAATAGTGAGGAGGCAGCCGGGCTCTATCCGGCCCAATAGTGAGATGGAAGTCGGTGCTCTATCCGGCCCAATAGTGAGATGGAAGTCGGGGCTCTATCCAGCCCAATAGTGAGATGGAAGTCGGGGCTCTATCCGGCCCAATAGTGAGATGGAAGTAGGGGCTCTATCCGGCCCAATAGTGAGATGGAAGTAGGGGCTCTATCCGGCCCAATAGTGAGATGGAAGTAGGGGCTCTATCCGGCCCAATAGTGAGATGGAAGTCGGGGCTCTATCCGGCCCAATAGTGACATGGAAGTAGGGGCTCTATCCGGCCCAATAGTGAGATGGAAGTAGGGGCTCTATCTGGCCCAATAGTGAGATGGAAGTCGGGGCTCTATCCGGCCCAATAGTGACATGGAAGTAGGGGCTCTATCCGGCCCAATAGTGAGATGGAAGTAGGGGCTCTATCCGGGCCAATAGTGAGATGGAAGTATGGGCTCTATTCGGCCCAATAGTGAGATGGAAGTAGGGGCTCTATCCGGCCCAATAGTGAGATGGAAGTAGGGGCTCTATCCGGCCCAATAGTGAGATGGAAGTCAGGGCTCTATCCGGCCCAATAGTGAGATGGAAGTAGGGGCTACATCCAGCCCAATAGTGAGGGAAGACGGTCGTCAGCTGCTGGAGCTATTTACCTGGTGTCAGGTTCCTAGCACGAACACCAAACAAAGAGTGTCGGTAGGAAGAAGAGGTGGAGCCGGGTGATGTCGCTGTGAGTCATCGGACTGTGACGGAGTTGGTTGAGATCTCGGAGCCGCGGTGGAGAGATAAGAATATTACAGGTGTCCCGGTGGAGAGATAAGGACATTACACTCTGATGGCCATTTTGGGCCTAAGACATGTGGCCTTCAGAAGCCTACAAAGGCCTATAGAGGCCTAGCTCCTCTTACCATCCGGAGCTCAGCCAGCAAGGGACTTTACCTCGAGGAGTGAATAAGCATCATTCATTATTAGTATTATTGTTATAGGCTTTATAGATATCTGTTGTTAGAATATGATATTCCTACGTTAAAGGATATAAATGTGACTTGTTTTACTAAGCAACTGTGTCTGTCTTCGTAGTTAACACTGTATCATTAGGCCTAGCATAATATTATACTTAGATTATATTAGTTAATAAAGGGACTTACAATACAATTAATACATAGATGCAATAGTTATATACTGTAGGTTACAATAGAGTGTATATTATTGCGTACTTTACAATATACAGTAATCAGTGCTATAAAAATGCACTGATTACTGTAAAAATGACACTGGCAGTGAAGGGGTTAACCTGTAGGGGCTCTGAAGGGGTTAAGTGTGACCTAGGGAGTGATTCTAACTGTTAGGGGGTGTGGCTTGCCGTGACACGTCACTGATAGCTGTTCCCGATAACAGGGAACAGACGATCAGTGACATGTCACTAGGAAGAACGGGGAGATAGTGTTTACACTAACATCTCCCTGTTCTTCAGCTCCATGACACGATCGCGGGACACCGGCGGACATCGAGTCCGCGGGTCCCGCGGGCACGGTCACAGAGCTCGCGTGCGCGACCACACGGCCCGCAAATTGAAGGGGACATATATATACGCCCATTTGCGCAGCCGTGCCATTCTCTTGACGTAAATCCTCGTGCGGCGATCGGCAAATGGTTACATTAAACCTTCAAAACATTTAATATTTTCTGAAAGCAGATGCCCTAGAGCAGGGGTATCAAACTCAATTTCATTGTGGGCCGCATCAGCATTATGATTGCCCTTAAAAGGGCCGGTTGTATCTGTAAGATTAGATGTCCAGCGCATCCCCTTCCCATTTATTAGATGTCAAGAGCCACCCCACCATCAGAAGTTGAGTCCTCCACCCTCCCTTACATCACAGTGCACCCCCCTTTCCTTATGCTGCTGCTGGAAAGAAGCTGGATGCATTGCTTGAAAGCAGAAATTAAGGGTCTGGAGGAGGACCAGAGGAGGGCTGGAGCTCTCCTGCAGCTGCAGGAGAGGTGCGAGGGCCACATGAAATGGCATGGAGGGCCGGATTCGGCCCGCGGGCCTTGTGTTTGACACCTGTGCCCTAGAGAATAGAAAAGTGGTAGTTCTAATTTTTTATGTCACATGATATTAGCGCAACAGTTTAGGCAAAATCTTAAAAGCCCCCTACAGATCACAAGGTTAGAGTTACCAGTGTATAAGGCCGGGTTCACACTGGGGCGACAAACGCTCCGACATTGGGAGCTCATGTCGCATGACGTGTGAAAATCAATGTTTCCCTATGGGAGCCGTCTTAACCGGTCCGACACATGTCGGTCCGACTTTGAAAATGCTCCCTGTACTACTTTGGTCCGACTTTGATCCGACTTCAGCCCATTGACTATCATTGAAGTCGGATCAAAGTCGGACCGCAGTCTTGCATGATCCGACTTTGGCATGCAACGTGTGCTTTGCTGCTCTTGATGGGGAGCTCCACGCCAAATTTTAGATAAAAAAACCGGCATGGGTTCCCCTCCAAGAGCATACCAGGCCCTTGGGTCTGTTATGGATTTTAAGGGGAACCCCCTACGCCGTAAAAACGGCGTGGGGGTCCCCCCAAAATCCAAACCAGACCCTTATCCGAGCACACAACCTGGCAGGCCGCAGGGGAAGAGGGGGGATGAGAGAGCGCCCCCCTCCCTCCTGAACCGTACCAGGCCGCATGCCCTCAACATGGGGGGTTTGGTGCTTTGGGGCAGGGGGGCGACCTGCGGCCCCCCACCCCAAAGCACCCTGCCCCCATGTTGATGAGGACAGGGCCTCTTCCTGACAACCCTGGCCGTTGGTTGTCGGGGTCTGCGGGCGGGGGGCTTATCGGAATCCGGGAGCCCCCCCTTTAATAAGGGGGCCCCCAGATCCCGGCCCCCCACCCTATGTGAATAAGTATGGGGTACATCGTACCCCTACCAATTCACCTGGTGGAAAAAAATGTCAATAAAAAAAACACACACAGGTTTTTAAAGTAATTCATTACACAGCTCCAGGGGTCTTCTTCCGACTCCGGGGGTCTCTTCCATCTTCGGGGGTCTCAGGTGTCGTCTCCGCGCTCTCCGGTTCTTCCTTCCTTCTGCTGGGCCTCCGCTATCTTCTTCCAGCTCTTTTGCTAGCGGGACCCGGTCTTCTCCGTTGCCGTCTTCCCTCGCTCTCCGGTTCTTTCTTTCTTCTGCCGGCCCCTCCACTATCTTCTTCCAGCTCTTTTGCTAGTGGAGGAGGCCGGTCTTCCCGTCGCCGTCAGCGTCTTCTTCTCGATGTTGACACGTCGCTTCCTCCTACTGTAATGCTTGGCTATTCACTCCGCAGCGATTTATATAGGCTTCTAATGACATCACAGTCACATGCTCCCATGACGTCACAGTCACATGCTCCGGGGCCACCCGGAGCATGTGACTGTGACGGCATGAGAAGCCTATATAAATCACTGCGGAGCAAAAAGCCAGCATTACAGTGGGAGGAAGCGATGTGTCAACATCGAGAAAGAGAAGAGGGAAGAAGACGCCGACGGCGACGGGAAGACCGGCCCCCTCCACTAGCAAAAGAGCTGGAAGAAGATAGTGGAGGGACCGGCAGAAGAAAGAAAGAACCGGAGAGCGAGGGAAGAAGGCGACGGAGAAGACCGGGCCCTGCTAGCAAAAGAGCTGGAAGAAGATAGCGGAGGCCCGACAGAAGAAAGGAAGAACCGGAGAGCGCGGAGACGACACTGGAGACCCCCGAAGACGGAAGAGACGCCAGAAGACGGAAGAGACCCCCGGAGCTGTGTAATAAATTACTTTAAAAACCTGTGTGTGTTTTTTTATTGACATTTTTTTCCACCAGGTGAAGGGGTAGGGGTACGATGTACCCCATACTCATTCACATAGGGTGGGGGGCCGGGATCTGGGGGCCCCCTTATTAAAGGGGGGCTCCCGGATTCCGATAAGCCCCCCACCCGCAGACCCCAACAACCAACGGCCAGGGTTGTCGGGAAGAGGCCCTGTCCCCATCAACATGGGGGCAGGGTGCTTTGGGGTGGAGGGGCCGCAGGTCGCCCCCCTGCACCAAACCCCCCATGTTGAGGGCTTGCGGCCTGGTATGGTTCAGGAGGGAGGGGGGGCCGCTCTCTCATCCCCCCTCTTCCCCTGTGTCCTGCCAGGTTGCGTGCTCGGATAAGGGTCTGGTTTGGATTTTGGGGGGACCCCCACGCCGTTTTTTCGGCGTAGGGGGTTCCCCTTAAAATCCATAACAGACCCAAGGGCCTGGTATGCTCTTGGAGGGGGAACCCATGCCGGTTTTTTATTTAAAATTTGGTGTGGAGTTTCCCCTCAAGATTCATACCAAACACAGTGCCTGGTATTGGCGGGGATCCAAGTCGGATCCCCGTTCATTGAAAGTCGGACATATGTCGGCTTCATGTCGCAGGGCAAAGTCGGATCCAAAGAAGGACGGCTGTCGTGTCGCACAAGTGTAAACCCGGCCTAATGGGCCAAACATTATCACTCTCATTCTGGTGTTCGTGTAGGTTAGGCAGGTGATAGCTCCTCCATGTTCCCTCCTTGTTGGGTACCAAGTGTTGGTCACATAGGGGGTCTACCCCAGGATGGGTTCTTCTGGGCTACACTTATTACCAAATAAATTCCCCATGTGGGACTTTAAAGGCAATATACAGTATAGCACAAGTTGCTTAAAAGACACATAGTCGATCTTTATTAATACAAATCAGGTGTAATAAAAACAGTAATACGACTCATTGTTCGTAAAAAAAATGTACAGTTGACAATATACAGATGCAAACTTGTATGATGCACTCCAATCTCCACCCAATGCGTTTCAGAGGCATATAGCTCCTTCTTCTGGGGTGTCTGATAAAGATCAGTTCACATCTCTACGATATAATCAAAATCATGTTACATAACATACGTACATACAGTATACATATTGGGGACAAAAAGTATTTAGTAAGCCACCAATTGTGCAAGTTCTCCCACTTAAAAAGATGAGAGAGGCCTGTAATTGTCATCATAGGTATACCTCAACTATGAGAGACAAAATGTGGAAACAAATCCAGACAATCACATTGTCTGATTTGGAAAGATTTTTTTTTTTGCAAATTATGGTGGAAAATAAGTATTTGGTCACCTACAAACAAGCAAGATTTCTGGCTCTCACAGACCTGTATCTTCTTCTTTAAGAGGCTCCTCTGTCCTCCACTTATTACCTGTATTAACGGCACCTGTTTGAACTTGTTATCAGTATAAAAGACACCTGTCCACAACCTCAAACAGTCACACTCCAAACTCTACTATGGTAAAGACCAAAGAGCTGTCGAAGGACACCAGAAACAAAATTGTAGACCTGCACCAGGCTGGGAAGACTGAATCTGTAATAGGCAAGCAGCTTGGTGTGAAGAAATCAACTGTGGGAGCAATAATTAGAAAATGGAAGACATACAAGACCACTGATAATCTCCCTCAATCTGGGGCTCCACGCAAGATCTCACCCCGTGGGGTCAAAATGATCACAAGAACGGTGAGCAAAAATCCCAGAACCACAAGGGGGGACCTAGTGAATGACCTGCAGAGAGCTGGGACCAACGTAACAAAGACTACCATCAGTAACACACTACGCCGCCAGGGACTCAGATCCTGCAGTGCCAGACGTGTCCCCCTGCTTAAGCCAGTACATGTCCGGGCCCGTCTGAGGTTTGCTAGAGAGAATTTGGATGATTCAGAAGAGGATTGGGAGAAAGTCATATGGTCAGATGAAACCAAAGTAGAACTGTTTGGTAGAAACACAACTCGTCGTGTTTGGAGGAGAGAGAATGCTGAGTTGCAACCAAAGAACACCATACCTACTGTAAAGCATGGGGGTGGCAACATCATGCTTTGGGGCTGTTTCTCTGCAAAGGGAACAGGACGACTGATCCGTGTACATGAAAGAATGAATGGGGCCATGTATCGTGAGATTTTGAGTGCAAACCTCCTCCCATCAGCAAGGGCATTGAAGATGAAACGTGGCTGGGTCTTTCAGCATGACAATGATCCCAAACACACCGCCCGGGGAATGAAGGAGTGGCTTCGTAGGAAGCATTTCAAGGTCCTGGAGTGGCCTAGTGTCAGAGAAGGCTAATAGACCAGACTGTGTGACTGCATAGAGGAGACCAAACGGGTGTAGGTGAAAGTATAACAATTTATTATGGTAAGTGACCAACATACAACCACCTCAAACAGAACACAGTGCAAAGAATAAATCAATAAACAGTGACTATAAACAAAGTATATACAAATATGGGAGATACCGGAATCGTAGTAAAAAGCCAGGCCGAGGTCATACACAAGGGGATCAAGCAGATGGGTAAGGATGGGAATAAAGCAGGAACAGGGAGAGGACGGATGGGTTGGCTGCAGAGCAGGGATCTAAGTAACCGGGGAGACAAATGCAGGATGAGCTCAAGGTAGGGATCAGGTCGGATCAGGTCAAGCAGGATGCAGGGATGCAGGTTCAAGGTAGGGATCGGGTCAAGCAGGATGCAGGTTAGGGATCGGGTCGGATGCAGGCTCAAGTCAGGGTCACAGGTCCTAGGTCAGGGAGAGAGATACCAGGGCAAGGAGTGCTTGTACTTCTCGGGTATTTATGGGAAGGCTGATTAGCTTCAGGTCACAGCTGAGCGGAGGAAGGGCAGTTTGCTCCACACTGCCAGGATCCATCTGTTGGTGGAAACCAGTACTGCGTCCAAAAGATAATACAACACCAGCAGGGAAAGATTCTCCTGACAGTTCCAAACTGCCAGGAGACACCTGCTGGTGGACCACAGTACTGCAAGACAAATAATAAATATCACCAGCGGATGGGACCTTTCCTGACACCTAGCCAGTCTCCAGATCTCAACCCCATAGAAAACCTTTGGAGGGAGTTGAAAGTCCGTGTTGCCCAGCGACAGCCCCAAAACATCACTGCTCTAGAGGGGATCTGCATGGAGGAATGGGCCAACATACCAGCAACAGTGTGTGACAACCTTGTGAAGACTTAAGCCTCGTACACACGGCCGAGTTTCTCGTCGAAAAAAACACGTAGTTTTTTTCGACGAGATCCTTGGACAAGAAACTTGTCTCGGCCGAGTGTACAGACGCTCGATTCAAAGAACCCGCGGTTCTTTGAATGGAGCGTACACGGTGACGTCATCGACTCCGACGAGCATGCGCTCGTCACATTCGATGCCGTTGCCGCCATCTTGGTATACCCTACCTATGCCTAGGAAGCTACCGCACATGCGTCGAATTCATTTCGAACATGCGCGGGCTTCCCGGAGGACAGGTAAGTGTACACACACTCACTTTTTTCGTCGAGAAACAGGCTGACGAGAATCTCGACGAGAAAATAGAGAGCAGGTTCTCTATTTTCTCGTCGAGATTACTTGTCGGTTTTCTTGACGAGAAACCATACACACGAACGAATTTCTCGGCAAGACATCTCTGCCAGCAAGTTTCTTGCTGGTTCTTGCCGAGAAACTCGGTCGTGTGTACGAGGCCTTACAGAAAACGTTTGACCTCGGTCATTGCCAACAAAGGATATATAACAAACTATTGAGATGAACTTTTGATATTGACCAAATACTTATTTTCCACCATAATTTGAAAAAAAAATTCTTTCCAAATCAGACAATGTGATTGTCTGGATTTGTTTCCACATTTTGTCTCTCATATTTGAGATATACCTATGATGACAATTACAGGCCTCTCTCATCTTTTTAAGTGGGAGAACTTGCACAATTGGTGGCTGACTAAATACTTTTTTGCCCCACTGTAAGTATAAAATAATCTATGTTACTCACAAATAAACAGCAAACATTTAGGAAGAATATAACCATAATCCTAAAAACATCTTCCATGTCAGCCAGAAGAAACCAGGATACCCAACATCGCCAGGAGACACTCCATGACCAACGAGGCCACCAAAACGTCAATCCTGGGAAACATGCATTGTTAATTAGGAACCAATACCCCTGAAAAAGCTAATGTGTATAATTTATAGAACAGGGGTCTCCAAACTTTCTAAACAAAGGTCTAGTTTACTGTCCTTCAGACTTCAGGGGGGCCGGATTGTGGCCATTGGAAGTGAAAAAAGTCCCAAAGTCAATGGGAAAAAACAATGCTCCATCTTTGGTGTCAGTGGGAGGAATTGTGCCCCATCATTTATGTTAATGGGAGAAGTTATGTCCTATCATTTGAATCATTGGGCCCCACTGTTAGTGCCATTGGAGAAATTGGGCCTCATCATAGTGTCAATGGAATCTGAATCTGAATTGGGCTTTTTTTAGTGTCAGTGGATGAAATAATGCCCCAAGGGCTGTATAAAAGCAAGCAAAGGGCTGCATCTGGCCCCTGTGCCGCAATTTGGAGACCATTGGTATAGAAGAACAAACCGGGTTCCAACCTGTAATGTGCAGGTATCCTGAATAATTCTTACAGGAGGTCAGATTGAAATAAAGGTCCCACAGGAGGAAATCATGGGAAGTTGTCTAAAAAAGGAACCGATATATACAGTATAATAAATATGTATACTGTGACAGCAGGAAGGTAAAGTCACCTGGTTGCATCCAGGGGGGTAGATATATTTCTCCCAGATTCAGGCTTTATGCCGACTTATACAACTAGGGAGAGGGCTGGGCGTCGTGCAGGCAGGGAGTTGATGAGATCAGCTGAAGCTTGTCAGCTCGTTTAAGGCCTCTACAATAACTCCCAGATTCATTAGGTGTTGGCTCATGCCTGGACCCAGACCTGTGTGGACTGTCTAGGGAGAGTGAACCCCTGTGCGGTGAGACAAAGCCTGTGTGGCTATTTATTTTTGGACATTGACTAAACCAGGGACTTAGGGACTAGGACAGCACTAGGCTGATCCCAGTTGTTAGTTAGGAAACCTGCATGTTTAGTCAGAGGTCAAGCTGACCAGGATTTATTTTGTTTATGTTTCTTTTTGGCTTTGCTGTGTTTTTGTCACTGTACATAGAAAAATAAACCGCACCTTTTGATTCGGAAAACCACAAACTCCGTCTGCTGGCCCTGTTTTTGTGTGGGGAGCCCAACCAGGGGGTCACACACACCCGCTACCGAGTTAACCCCCTCACAGTTGGTGGAGAACCAGTGGCAGTTTTTTTTAAGCCAGCATGGAGGAGATACTGAAACAGCTGGCTCTAGCAAATGCCAATCAACAGCAGACAAATGCAGGTTTGCAAAGGAGCCTTGCAGCCCAGCAGCAAGCTCATCAACAGAGCCTTGCAGCCCAGCAGCAAGCTCACCAACAGAGTCTGGAAGCTCAGCAACAAGCCCAGCAGCAATCTGAGGCCCGCTTCATAGACCTGTTACAGAAGCAAGAGCAGAGACTACAACAAATGGAAGCAGTAATGCAGCAACGTCCGCAGACCAGTGAGGAAAGCCGTCCCACTAATACCGCGTCCTTTGGGGTGAGTCGTTTATTGACAAAAATGACTGGAGAGGATGATCCAGAGGTATTTTTGACCACATTTGAAAGGACTGCTGAAAGAGAAAAGTGGCCTGAGGAGCAGTGGGCTGGACTGGTGGCTCCTCTGTTAACTGGTGAATCGCAGAAGGCTTACTATGACCTAGAGCCTGACCAAGCAAAAGACTATGTGATGCTAAAAGCTGAAATATTGGCAAGGCTGGGTGTCACCCTGGCTGTCCGGGCTCAGCGTGTGCATAACTGGACTTTCCAGCTTGGAAAACCCCCCAGGTCTCAAATGTATGATCTCATTCACCTGAGCAGGAAGTGGCAACAGCCAGAGACTTTGTCCGCACCAGAGATTGTGGAACGTGTTGTAATGGATCGGTTTTTGAGAGCTCTTCCTACTGCCATCCAAAAGTGGGTAAGCCATGGAGACCGAGAGACGGCCGGTGGTCTTGTGGATCGTGTAGAGAAATACTTGGCTACAGAGAACCTGACGGCCTCTTCCAGAGACTCTCGGACTTTCCACCCTAAGACCAGACCATCCCCAGGGGCGGATAAGAGGATTCCAAGGGGTGAGGGTGGAGAGAGTGAGAGGGTGGGAGCTCTACCCAAAGTTTGGCGAGAACAGCCTGGGAAGTCAGGGGCTCAAGAGGCAGCCAAAAGGATTGTTTGCTACCGCTGCCGGCAAGCGGGACATATTGCAGCAAATTGCCCGGTTGTGGAGGAACCCATGCAATGTGACTTTCTGACGGACCGACGTCAGTCGCTGTGTGCGACAGTCGCATGCACTGCCATTCGGGGAACTGAGAAACATTTATGCAAAATGTGTATTAATGGTAGAAATGTTGTGGTATTGCTGGATTCAGGTAGCCTTGTGACCCTGATAAAGGCTGAATTAGTTAAAACAGAGGTTTCTGGGAATAGCAAGGTAGCTGTTATTTGTGTGCATGGGGACACCCGAGAGTATCCAGTGACTACAGTGTGTTTCGAGACCCCCAAAGGTACCCTCTCTCATCCAGTGGGGTTAGTATCTCAATTACCGCATGATGCCATTGTGGGAAGGGATTTTCCGAAGTTCTGGGAACTGTGGGATGATCCTGAGCCCCCCACTGGTGCCCCTATGTACCAGGAATGTGATAGCCAGAACTCCTCTGAGAGTGGTGAGGACTCTCCAGAATTTCCCTTGTCAGTATTGGCAGGGGAGACTCAAGAAACTGGAGAGGAGCCCACCTCCTCAGACGAAAACCTACCGTCTGTGGAGTTTTCTGATCTGGAGGTTCACAGGGAAAATTTTGCCACAGAACAGTTAAAAGACCCCGCCCTAATAAAGGCACGGGAAAACGTAGTGGAAATAGATGGCGAGTTAGTGAACCCAGATAATACCTGCACTTACCCATACTTCAGCGTAGAGAAGGACCTACTGTATCGGGTGGCAAAAAGGGCAGAAGAAACCGTTGAGCAGCTTGTGGTGCCCAAACCTTACAGGAAGTTGGTGTTGGAGTTGGCCCATGGGCACATTCTTGGAGGTCATCTGGGGACAGAGAAAACCCGAGAGAGGGTATTACAGAGATTCTATTGGCCTGGGGTGATGAAGGACATAGAAAATTATTGTTCCTCCTGCCCTGTGTGTCAGAGGTCGGCCCCGATGCCACATTTCCGTAGCCCGCTGGTCCCTCTACCCATCATTGAGGTCCCGTTTGAGAGAATCGCAATGGATTTGGTAGGTCCTATAATCAAGTCCGCTAGGGGGCACCAGTACATATTGGTTATAATGGACTATGCCACCCGTTATCCAGAAGCGATCCCTCTCAGAAATACCTCGGCCAAAACCATAGCCAAAGAGCTATCTCTTGTTTTTAGCCGGGTGGGTATTTGTAAAGAACTGCTTACGGACCAAGGTACACCCTTTATGTCCCGGGTTATGAAAGAGCTGTGTAAATTGTTCAAAGTGACGCAATTGCGTACATCTGTGTATCACCCCCAAACCGATGGACTGGTTGAAAGATTCAACAAAACCCTAAAACAAATGTTGAAGAAAGTGGTGGATAGAGATGGAAAGGATTGGGACTGTCTACTTCCTTATTTGATGTTTGCTATTAGGGAGGTACCCCAATCCTCTACGGGATTCTCCCCCTTTGAGTTACTGTATGGGAGACACCCAAGAGGGCTGTTGGATATTGCCAAGGAAACTTGGGAAAGTGAGAGTTCTCCCCACAGGAGTGTGATTGAGCATGTCGCCCTGATGCAAGATCGAATTGCACAGGTAATGCCCATCGTGAAGGAACATTTGGCCCAAGCGCAGTTGGCACAGCAGAGAGTGTACAACCGTGGAGCCAAGACTCGTACCTTTTCCCCGGGGGATAGGATATTGGTACTTGTCCCTACGGTTGAAAGTAAATTCCTTGCCAAATGGCAAGGCCCCTACGAGATAATGGAAAAAGTGAGCGAAGTGAATTACAAGGTCAGACAACCAGGAAGGCGAAAGCCCGAACAGATATATCACGTTAATCTGTTGAAAGCCTGGAGGGATAGAGAGTCCCTAGTCGCAGAAACTTGGTCACCAGCTCAAACTGGTTGCGTGATTCCGGAGGTTGGAATAGCAGCCACCTTGTCACAACCCCAACAGCAGGAGGTTAAGGAGTTTGTGCTTCGCAACAAGGAGGTGTTCTCTGAGCTGCCGGGACAAACATCTGGGGTAGAGCATGATATTATTACCCCGCCCGGTGAAAGGGTGAAGTTAAAACCCTATCGGATCCCAGAGGCCCGACGGGAGGCAATACGGGAGGAAGTACAGAAAATGCTGAACTTAGGGGTGATAGAGGAGTCCCAAAGTGATTGGTCTAGTCCCATTGTGTTGGTGCCTAAACCGGATGGGAGCTGGCGATTTTGTAACGATTTTCGTCAGTTGAACAAAGTTACAAAATTTGACACCTACCCCATGCCACGTATAGATGAGTTGATCGACCGGCTGGGAACAGCCCGATACATGACAACTCTTGACCTCACAAAAGGGTATTGGCAAATTCCCCTGGCCAAGTCGGCCAAAGAGAAAACCGCATTTGTAACCCCAGACGGGGCGTTCCAATATAAGAGAATGCCGTTCGGGTTACAGAATGCGCCGGCCACATTCCAGCGGAAAATGGACCAGATACTGAGGCCCCATCGGAAGTATGCTGCGGCTTACCTGGTTGACGTAATTGTCCATAGCACAGATTGGGCCTCACATCTGCCAAAAGTGCAAGCAGTCCTAGACTCTATCCGGGAAGCGGGGTTTACGGCTAACCCCAAGAAGTGTACCATTGGGCAGGAGGAGGCCAAATATCTTGGGTACACCATTGGCAGGGGAGTGATAAAACCCCAACTCAACAAAGTCGAGGCCATCCAGAGTTGGCCACGTCCCAACAGCAAGAAGCAGGTACGGGCCTTTCTGGGAATCGCGGGTTATTATCGGCGCTTCATTTCCCACTTTGCTTCTAAGGCTGTGCCCCTAACCAACCTGACGAAAGGGAAAGGGTCGGGCATGATTAAATGGACCCCCGAGGCTGAGGCAGCATTCCAATTCTTGAAACAAGCCTTATGTAGCCAGCCAGTGTTGTACTCACCCGACTTCTCTAAAGACTTTGTTGTACAAAGTGATGCGTCAGATGTGGGGTTAGGAGCAGTATTGTCCCAGGTCTGGAACGGGGAAGAGCACCCAGTCATTTACCTCAGCAGGAAGTTGAAGTCCCATGAGGTAAATTACGCCACGGTCGAAAAGGAGTGTTTAGCGGTGAAGTGGGCTCTAGATTCCCTTCGGTACTATCTGCTAGGTAGGCACTTTGACATGGTTACGGATCACGCTCCGTTAAAGTGGATGGCTCAAAACAAGGAGACAAATAGAAGAGTGAATAGGTGGTTCCTGGCCCTACAGGAATTCAACTTCACAGTAAAGCATCGCCCTGGCGTTCAAATGGGGAATGTGGATGCTTTGTCTCGAGTACATGAATGCCTGATTGCTGGTGTTCCAACCCCAAGGTTAAAACAAGAGGGGGGGGTATGTGACAGCAGGAAGGTAAAGTCACCTGGTTGCATCCAGGGGGGTAGATATATTTCTCCCAGATTCAGGCTTTATGCCGACTTATACAACTAGGGAGAGGGCTGGGCGTCGTGCAGGCAGGGAGTTGATGAGATCAGCTGAAGCTTGTCAGCTCGTTTAAGGCCTCTACAAAAACTCCCAGATTCATTAGGTGTTGGCTCATGCCTGGACCCAGACCTGTGTGGACTGTCTAGGGAGAGTGAACCCCTGTGCGGTGAGACAAAGCCTGTGTGGTTATTTATTTTTGGACATTGACTAAACCAGGGACTTAGGGACTAGGACAGCACTAGGCTGATCCCAGTTGTTAGTTAGGAAACCTGCATGTTTAGTCAGAGGTCAAGCTGACCAGGATTTATTTTGTTTATGTTTTTTTTTTGGCTTTGCTGTGTTTTTGTCACTGTACATAGAAAAATAAACCGCACCTTTTGATTTGGAAAACCACAAACTCCGTCTGCTGGCCCTGTTTTTGTGTGGGGAGCCCAACCAGGGGGTCACACACACCCGCTACCGAGTTAACCCCCTCACAATACATATAACCACCAATTCACAGCCATCCATCATACAGGAATATCCATAATTATGGAAGTAATCCCCATAGCAAGATAATGTATTGATTTAGTGACACCATGTCATTGCAATAGTGCCAAAAATGTAAGCGAGGGCATGGGGAGTGAAGCCAGAAATCAGAAACTAGATCCATCAAAAATAACCAGTAAATGAGAGGTGTCTGCTATTTTGTAAGTACCGTATATACTCGAGTATAAGCCGACTTGAGTATAAGCCGAGGTACATAATGTTGCCAAAAAACTGGGAAACCTTACTGACTCGAGTATAAGCCGATGCCTCACTGTCCACTGTTCCCTAGCTCGCTGTTCTCTATTTTACATTGTAAATATTACCTGTAAAGAAGTTGCGGCTGCGGCGTCCATCTTTCAAATTCCGCGGCGTCCATCGTTCAAATTCCGCGGTCTCTTCCTGTTCCTTCCGTGATAGGCGATTCTCAGCAGACACTCTCCGCCTATCACGATCATTCTCTCATCCTCAGTTTTCCCAGCAGACACTGTGTTGGGTGTTCCGCCAATCACAGACGTCTGCTGGAAAACTGAGGATGAGAGAACGTTCGTGATAGGCGGAGAGTGTCTGATGAGATTCGCCTATCACGGAAGGAACAGCTAGAGACCGCGGAATTTGAACGATGGACGCCGCGGAATTTGAACGATGGACGCTGAAGCCGCAACTTCTTTACAGGTAATATTTACAATGTAAAAATTTTGATGACTCGAGTATAAGCCGAGGGGGGGGACTTTCAGCCCCAAAAAAAGGGCTGAAAATCTCGGCTTATACTCGAGTATATACGGTATATGTTTGAGCATGATGCTATTTTTTGAGTACATGTACGTGATTCAGCATTTTTATTAACTTCATATGATTAGAAATGTTATTTAATAGCAAAATATATGTATAGTTTATACTACAAAAAAAAAATGCTATGCGCCGCTAAAGTGTTCGGGTTTCACTTGAAGAAAAGGTGCCAACCCTACTGTCCAGGGAGCCTGCGATGTCGGCACCCCAGCTGGTTTTCGTTTTGGCTGTTGGGTGCTGCCACCGCCATCTTCACTAAGGGAAACCGGCCTTTCCGCTTCACAGCTGGTACCCTACTGCGCATGCGCAAAGCACGCTGCACTTTTTAATTGGCTCGAAGCCGAGGGAAGGAGGAGGGGGCCAATCTTCAGATGGACAGCGCCGCTGCATCATCTCCTGGAAGTGGGGACAGGGACCTGTCAGAAAAAAGGCCCTTTTTCACCCTCCCAACTGAAAGGTGCCAAATGGGACACCAAAGGGGGAGGGGGGGGCGTTGGAGGAAGTAATAAGCAGAGGTTCCACTTTTAAGTAGAACTCTGCTTTCATTTTTCCACTAGTACCCATGAAGGGGATTGGGTGAAGTGAGGTTTATGGAAAACCATGGCCTTATTTATATTAGCCACACCTTATATCAAAAATATCCATGCCCAAAATTTGTAGTGGTGTGTAGATACTTGATCACATTTGTAATGTTGTTCCTGGGTTGAAATCTCAGAAAATGAAATGTGGAGTCAACATCTAATGTGTTTTATGCATGAAGCCACACTTGGTCACAGTGGTCAGTTTTGTCAGGGAAGAGGACAGGGGTCACGGCTGTCAGAGCAGAGGACAGGGGTCACCGCTGGAGAGGTAGATGACAGGGATTGCTTCTGGAAAAGCAGCGGACAGGGGTCACTATTGGCAGGACAGAGGACAGGGGTCGCCACAGGGGAGGCAGGGGACAGGGAACACCGCTGGCAGGGTAGAGGTCAGAGATCACTGCTGGAGAGGCAGAGGACACGAATCATCGCTGGCAGGGCCAAGGGCAGGGATCATCGCTGGCAGGGCAGAGGACAGGCATTACCGCTGTAGAGGCAGAGGACAGGCATTACCGCTGGTGAGGACAGAGATTACGGCTGGAGAGGAAGGGATCACTGCTGGAGAGGCAGGGATCACTGCTGGAGAGGCAGGGATCACTGCTGGAGAGGCAGGGATCACTGCGGGAGAGGCAGAGATCACTGCGGAAGAGGCAGAGGACAGGGATCATCGCTGGCAGGGCAAAGGACAGGGATCATCTCTGGCAGGGCAGAGGACAGGCATTACCGCTGGTGAGGACAGAGATCACGGCTGGAGAGGCAGGGATCACTGCTGGAGAGGCAGAGCACAGGGATCACCGCTGGCAGGAAAGAGAACAGGGGTCACCGCTGGCAAGACAGAGAACAGGGATCACCTCTGGAGAGACATAAGACAGAGATTACCACTGGAGAGGCAGAGGACAGGGGTCACCGCTAGAGAGCTAGAGGACAGGGATTACAGATAGAAAAGCAGAGGACAGGGATAACCAATGGAGAAGGAGAGGACAGGAATCAATGCTGGAGAGTGTTACGGAAACATTCATACCTCGCTTAAATGATTTAAATAAGTGATTAAAACCTTTTGTCTAAATAAAATGAAATCAAACGATAGCGGTGCAAAAAGAGAAAACAATTACATTTATTTATAAAGAAAAGATACTTGTATTAATCCGATATCCGGGACTACAACATAAAATGATACCACCTTTAAAACCAAGATGATACTCACTAATACAAATTGGGAATATTGCTATAATACAAATGATACACAATAATACCAATACGAATATGGCTATAATGGACACAGCAGTATACCAGAACAAGTTGTAGGGTTACAGGAAAGATGGGGAAGTAAGATTCATGTCAGGCCAAATCTTACAATAGAATGGAAGGAGAGGGAAGGAGAGGGAAGGAGAGGGAAGGAGAGGGAAGGAGAGGGATACTACGTCACCATGTCTTGTTCGGGTCAGGTGCTCATTCTAAGAGAGCTAACCATGGCTTTGCCTGACTGATTTATACCCCCCTCCAGATACCAAAACTCCCTGTAACCCTATTGGTCTATAGTTGCATTATACACTGATTGGTTGAAACTCAAGCCTAGATATTCATTGGTTCAAAGTTCCCTCCGATCCTGATTGGTTGAAATCTCAAGCCATCCTAGCATGTTCAGATCTGCCTTCAGGACTACGGTGTGTCCCTTTGATGTACAGTTTAACCACTTCCCACATTAGCATGTTAAGTGCCCCTGCTGTGATGGAGTCTTGCTGTCTGTACTGGCTCCTTTCAAGACAAAAGGATAATTTAACACCTCTAAGTATCACCTGAAACCTATTTTGGGTTCCGAACAGACAGGAGATGATAAGACCTTTGGGGGGGGGGGCTCTCCCTCACAGAAAATATATATTTCAGTAAACTCATAAACAGATTTTACCCGTCCACCTACATATATATATACATACATACATATATATACATTCACATGCAGCGCCCTGTTCCCAATGATTGGGCGCTATTCTAACTTCAGTGAAACCAGCAGCTCCTACGGGGGTAGTGCTACATAGATACATATATACATGTGTCCGTTGGGGGCATGGTGGGTTATTTAGAGTCCAGGATATGAAATATTCAAAATATCCACCACAAGAGGCAGAGGACTGAGATCACGACTGGAGAGGCAGAGGACAGAGATAATGGCTAGAGAGGCAGAGGACAGGGATAAAGCCTGGAGAGGTAGAGGATAGGGATTACAGATAGAAAAGCAGAGGACAGGGATAACCGCTGGAGAAGGAGAGGACAGGAATCAATGCTGGAGAGGCAGAGGACTGGGATCACGACTGGAGAGGCAGAGAACAGAGATAACGGCTGGAGAGGCAGAGGACAGGGATAATGGCTGGAGAGGCAGAGGACAAGGAATAACGGCTGGAGAGGCAGAGGACAAGGAGTAATGGCTGGAGAGGCAGAGGACAAGGAATAACGGCTGGAGAGGCAGAGGACAAGGAATAACAGCTGAAGATGCAGAGGACAAGGAATCACGGCTGGATAGGCAGAGGACAGGGATCACGGCTGGAGAGACAGAGGACAGGGATCACGGCTGGAGAGGCAGAGGACAGGGATCACGGCTGGAGAGGTAGAGAAAAAGGATCACGGCTGGAGAGGTAGAGAAAAAGGATCACGGCTGGAGAGGCAGAGGAAAAGGATCACCGCTGGCAGGGCTGAGGACAGGGATCACGGCTGGAGAGTCAGAGGACAGGGATAACCTCTGGCACGGCACTTGGCAGAGCTCCTTTCCAATCCCAGCTCTGTACACAGCTCCTCCTTCCCACACTACACAGAGCTGAAATCACATTCTTTTACTAAAAGCCACCATCTTCACAGGGTGTAGCTGGCTGCTATGTTACCGATCTGACCTGTGAAATTCCCTGGTCAGGATGCAGTGTACAGTGCCTTGAAAAAGTATTCATACCCCTTAAGGTTTTCCACATTTTGTCATGTTACAATCAAAAATGGAAATGTATTTTATTTGGATTTTATGTAATAGACCAACACAAAGTGGCACATAATTGTGGAAGGAAAGTGATAAATGGTTTTCAAACATTTTTACAAATAAATATCTGAAAAGTGTGGCGTTCATTTGCATTCAGCCCCCTTTACTCTGATAAAGTCCACCAGTGTGTAATAATTTAATCTCAGTATAAATACAGCTGTTCTGTGAAGCCCTCAGAGGTTTGTTAGAGAATCTTAGTGAAAAAACAGCATCATGAAGGCCAAGGAACACACCAGACAGGACGGGGATAAAGTTGTGGGGAAGTTTAAAGCAGGGTTAGGTTATAAAAAAAATATCACAAGCTTTGAACATCTCACGAAGCACTGTTCAATTCATCATCCGAAAATGGAAAGACATGGCCATCCACCTAAACTGACAGGCCAGGCAAGGACAGCATTATTCAGAGAAGCAGCCAAGAGGCTTCTATCCTGTGGATAGATTGTCCCACCTGAGCTGTAGATAAGTCCAACCTATGTGTGTGATTATATGTCAGTATTACATTGTACATACAGGGATATACAATGGAATACTGACATAATCACACACATAGGTTGGACTTGTGTCTTTTTTCTACCTCACCTACTATATAAACATAGTTACATAGTAGGTGAGGTTGAAAAAAAGACACAAGTCCAACATATGTGTGTGATTATATGTCAGTATTATCTTGTATATCCCTGTATGTTGTGAATGTTGTGTTACGTTGTGTAACTATGTAAGAGGCTCATGGTAACTCTGGAGGAACTGCACAGATCCACAGCTCAGGTGGGAGAATATGTCCACAGGACAACTATTAGTTGTGCACTCCACAAATCTGGCCTTTATGGAAGAGTGGCAAGAAGAAAGCCCTTGTTGAAAGAAAGCCATAAGAAGTCCCATTTGAAGTTTGCGAGAAGCCATGTAGGGGACACAGCAAACATGTGGAAGAAGGTGCTTTGGTCAGAAGAGACCAAAATTGAACTTTTTGGCCCAAAAGAAAAACACTATGTGTTGCGGAAAACTAACACTGCACGTCACCCTAAACACACAATCCCCACCGTTAAAACATGGTGGTGGCAGAATCAGGTTGTGGGGATGCTTTTCTTCAGCAGGGACAGGAAAGCTGGTCAAAGTTGATTTAAAGATGGTTGGAGCTAAATACAGGGCAATCGTAGAAGAAAACCTGTCTGCAAAAGACTTGAGACTGGGGTGGAGGTTCACCTTCCAGCAGGACAACGACCCTAAACATAAAGCCAGAGCTACAATGGAATGGTTTAGATCAAAGCGTATTTATGTGTTAGAATTGCCCAGTCAAAGTCCAGACCTAAATCCAATCGAGAATCTGTGGCAAGACTTGAAAATTGCTGTTCACAGATGCTCTCCATTCAATCTGACAGAGCTTGAGCTGTTTTGCAAAGAAGAATGGGCAACAATTTCACTCTCTAGATGTGCAAAGCTGGTAAAGACATACCCAAAAAGACTTGCAGCTGTATTTGCAGCAAAAGGTGGTTCTACAGAGTATTGGCTGAATACAAATACACGCCACACTTTTCAAATATTTATTCGTAAAAAAAAAAGAAAAAGTATATTAAATGTTAGTTTGAAAGTTATAGCGTCTACAAACTATAGAGTGTGTATTTATATATATATATATATATATATATATATATATATATTGTGAGGGGGTTAGCTCGGCAGCGGGTATGTGTGACCCCCGGGATGGGCTCCCCACCCAAAAACAGGCCCAGCAGACGGAGGTTGTGGTTTTCAAAATCAAAAAGGTGCGGTTTATTTTCTATTTACAGTGACAAAAACACAGCAAGGCAAAAAAAACATAAACAAAATAAATCCTGGTCAACTTGACCTCTGACTAAACATACAGGTTTCCTAACTAACAACTGGGATCAGCCTAGTGCTGTCCTAGTCCCTAAGTCCCTGGTTTTAAATGTCCAAGCAAAATATAGCCACACAGGCTTTCTCTCACCGCACAGGGGTTCACTCTCCCTAGACAGTCCACACAGGTCTGGTTCCAGGCATGAGCTAACATCTAATGAAGCTGGGCTTTCTTATAGAGGCCTAAATGAGCTGACAAGGTTCAGCTGGTCTCATCAACTCCCTGTCTGCACGACGCCCAGCCCTCTCCCTAGAGGTATGAGTCATCCATGAGCACACTAGCCTTATACAACTCTCCACCTAGTTGTACAAATCGGCGTAAAGCCTGAATCTGGGCGAAATATATCTACCCCCCTGGATGCAACCAGGTGACTTTACCTTCCTGCTGTCACATACCCCCCCTCTTGTTTTAACCTCGGGGTTGGAACACCAGCAATCAGGCATTCATGTACTCGAGACAAAGCATCCACATTCCCCATTTGAACGCCAGGGCGATGCTTTACTGTGAAGTTGAATTCCTGGAGGGCCAGGAACCACCTATTCACTCTTCTATTTGTTTCCTTGTTTTGAGCCATCCACTTTAACGGAGCGTGATCCGTAACCATGTCAAAGTGCCTACCTAGCAGGTAGTACCGAAGGGAATCTAGAGCCCACTTCACCGCTAAACACTCCTTTTCAACGGTGGCGTAATTTACCTCATGGGACTTCAACTTCCTGCTGAGGTAAATGACTGGGTGCTCTTCCCCGTTCCAGACCTGGGACAATACTGCTCCTAACCCCACATCTGACGCATCACTTTGTACGACAAAGTCTCTAGAGAAGTCGGGTGAGTACAACACTGGCTGGCTACATAAGGCTTGTTTCAAGAATTGGAATGCTGCCTCAGCCTCGGGGGTCCATTTAATCATGACCGACCCTTTCCCCTTCGTCAGGTTGGTTAGGGGCACAGCCTTAGAAGCAAAGTGGGGAATGAATCGCCGATAATACCCAGCGATTCCCAGAAAGGCTCGTACCTGCTTCTTGCTGTTGGGACGTGGCCAACTCTGGATGGCCTCGACTTTGTTGAGTTGGGGTTTTATTACTCCCCTCCCAATGGTGTACCCAAGATATTTGGCCTCCTCCTGCCCAATGGTACACTTCTTGGGGTTAGCCGTAAACCCTGCTTCCCGAACAGAGTCCAGGACTGCTTGCACTTTTGGCAGATGTGAGGCCCAATCTGTGCTATGGACAATTATGTCATCCAGGTAAGCCGCAGCATACTTCCGATGGGGCCTCAGCATCTGGTCCATTTTCCGCTGGAATGTGGCCGGCGCATTCTGTAACCCGAACGGCATTCTTTTATATTGGAACGCCCCGTCTGGGGTTACAAATGCGGTTTTCTCTTTGGCCGACTTGGCCAGGGGGATTTGCCAATACCCTTTTGTGAGGTCAAGAGTCGTCATGTATCGGGCTGTTCCCAGCCGGTCGATCAACTCATCTATACGTGGCATGGGGTAGGTGTCAAATTTTGTAACTTTGTTCAACTGACGAAAATCGTTACAAAATCGCCAGCTCCCATCCGGTTTAGGCACCAACACAATGGGACTAGACCAATCACTTTGGGACTCCTCTATCACCCCTAAGTTCAGCATTTTCTGTACTTCCTCCCGTATTGCCTCCCGTCGGGCCTCTGGGATCCGATAGGGTTTTAACTTCACCCTTTCACCGGGCGGGGTAATAATGTCATGCCCTACCCCAGATGTTTGTCCCGGCAGCTCAGAGAATACCTCCTTGTTGCGAAGCACAAACTCCTTAACCTCCTGTTGTTGGGGTTGTGACAAGGTGGCTGCGATTCCAACCTCAGGAATCACGCAACCAGTTTGAGCTGGTGACCAAGTGTCTGCGACTAGGGACTCTCTATCCCTCCAGGCTTTCAACAGATTAACGTGATAGATCTGTTCGGGCTTTCGCCTTCCTGGTTGTCTGACCTTGTAATTCACTTCGCTCACTTTTTCCATTATCTCGTAGGGGCCTTGCCATTTGGCAAGGAATTTACTTTCAACCGTAGGGACAAGTACCAATATCCTATCCCCCGGGGAAAAGGTACGGGTCTTGGCTCCACGGTTGTACACTCTCTGCTGTGCCAACTGCGCTTGGGCCAAATGTTCCTTCACGATGGGCATTACCTGTGCAATTCGATCTTGCATCAGGGCGACATGCTCAATCACACTCCTGTGGGGAGAACTCTCACTTTCCCAAGTTTCCTTGGCAATATCCAACAGCCCTCTTGGGTGTCTCCCATACAGTAACTCAAAGGGGGAGAATCCCGTAGAGGATTGGGGCACCTCCCTAATAGCAAACATCAAATAAGGAAGTAGACAGTCCCAATCCCTTCCATCTCTATCCACCACTTTCTTCAACATTTGTTTTAGGGTTTTGTTGAATCTTTCAACCAGCCCATCGGTTTGGGGGTGATACACAGATGTACGCAATTGCGTCACTTTGAACAATTTACACAGCTCTTTCATAACCCGGGACATAAAGGGTGTACCTTGGTCCGTAAGCAGTTCTTTACAAATACCCACCCGGCTAAAAACAAGAGATAGCTCTTTGGCTATGGTTTTGGCCGAGGTATTTCTGAGAGGGATCGCTTCTGGATAACGGGTGGCATAGTCCATTATAACCAATATGTACTGGTGCCCCCTAGCGGACTTGATTATAGGACCTACCAAATCCATTGCGATTCTCTCAAACGGGACCTCAATGATGGGTAGAGGGACCAGCGGGCTACGGAAATGTGGCATCGGGGCCGACCTCTGACACACAGGGCAGGAGGAACAATAATTTTCTATGTCCTTCATCACCCCAGGCCAATAGAATCTCTGTAATACCCTCTCTCGGGTTTTCTCTGTCCCCAGATGACCTCCAAGAATGTGCCCATGGGCCAACTCCAACACCAACTTCCTGTAAGGTTTGGGCACCACAAGCTGCTCAACGGTTTCTTCTGCCCTTTTTGCCACCCGATACAGTAGGTCCTTCTCTACGCTGAAGTATGGGTAAGTGCCGGTATTATCTGGGTTCACTAACTCGCCATCTATTTTCACTACGTTTTCCCGTGCCTTTATTAGGGCGGGGTCTTTCAACTGTTCTGTGGCAAAGTTTTCCCTGTGAACCTCAAGATCAGAAAACTCCACAGACGGTAGGTTTTCGTCTGAGGAGGTGGGCTCCTCTCCAGTTTCTTGAGTCTCCCCTGCCAATACTGACAAGGGAAATTCCGGAGAGTCCTCACCACTCTCAGGGGAGTTCTGGCTATCACATTCCTGGTACATAGGGGCACCAGTGGGGGGCTCAGGATCATCCCACAGTTCCCAGAACTTCGGAAAATCCCTTCCCACAATGGCGTCATGCGGTAACTGAGATACTAAGCCCACTGGATGAGAGAGGGTACCTTTGGGGGTCTCGAAACACACTGTAGTCACTGGATACTCTCGGGTGTCCCCATGCACACAAATAACGGCTACCTTGCTATTCCCAGAGACCTCTGTTTTAACTAACTCAGCCTTTATCAGGGTCACAAGGCTACCTGAATCCAGCAATACCACAACATTTCTACCATTAATACACATTTTGCATAAATGTTTCTCAGTTCCCCGAATGGCAGTGCATGCGACTGTCGCACACAGCGACTGACGTCTGCCCGTCAGAAAGTCACACTGCATGGGTTCCTCCACAACCGGGCAATTTGCTGCAATATGTCCCGCTTGCCGGCAGCGGTAGCAAACGATCCTTCTTGCGGCCTCTTGAGCCGCTGATTTCCCAGGCTGTTCTCGCCAAACTTGGGGTAGAGCTCCCACCCTCTCACTCTCTCCACCCTCACCCCTTGGAATCCTCTTATCCGCCCCTGGGGATGGTCTGGTCTTAGGGTGGAAAGTCCGAGTGTCTCTGGAAGAGGCCGTCAGGTTCTCTGTAGCCAAGTATTTCTCCACACGATCCACAAGACCATCGGCCGTCTCTGGGTCTCCATGGCTTACCCACTTTTGGATGGCAGTAGGAAGAGCTCTCAAAAACCGATCCATTACAACACGTTCCACAATCTTTGGTGCGGACAAAGTCTCTGGCTGTAGCCACTTTCTGCTCAGGTGAATGAGATCATACATTTGAGACCTGGGGGGTTTTCCAAGCTGGAAAGTCCAGTTATGCACACGCTGAGCCCGGACAGCCAGGGTGACACCCAGCCTTGCCAATATTTCAGCTTTTAGCATCACATAGTCTTTTGCTTGGTTAGGCTCTAGGTCATAGTAAGCTTTCTGCGATTCACCAGTTAACAGAGGAGCCACTAGTCCAGCCCACTGCTCCTCAGGCCACTTTTCTCTTTCAGCGGTCCTTTCAAATGTGGTCAAAAATACCTCTGGATCATCCTCTCCAGTCATTTTTGTCAATAAACGACTCACCCCAAAGGACGCGGTATTAGTGGGACGGCTTTCCTCACTGGTCTGCGGACGTTGCTGCATTACTGCTTCCATCTGTTGTTGTAGTCTCTGCTCTTGCTTCTGCAACAGGTCTATGAAGCGGGCCTCAGATTGCTGTTGGGCTTGTTGCTGAGCCTCCAGACTCTGTTGTAAAGTTGCAAGGCTCTGTTGATGAGCTTGCTGCTGGGCTGCAAGGCTCCTTTGCAAACCTGCATTTGTCTGCTGTTGATTGGCATTTGCTAGAGCCAGCTGTTTCAGTATCTCCTCCATGCTGGCTTAAAAAAAAACTGCCACTGGTTCTCCACCAACTGTGAGGGGGTTAGCTCGGCAGCGGGTATGTGTGACCCCCGGGATGGGCTCCCCACCCAAAAACAGGCCCAGCAGACGGAGGTTGTGGTTTTCAAAATCAAAAAGGTGCGGTTTATTTTCTATTTACAGTGACAAAAACACAGCAAGGCAAAAAAAACATAAACAAAATAAATCCTGGTCAACTTGACCTCTGACTAAACATACAGGTTTCCTAACTAACAACTGGGATCAGCCTAGTGCTGTCCTAGTCCCTAAGTCCCTGGTTTTAAATGTCCAAGCAAAATATAGCCACACAGGCTTTCTCTCACCGCACAGGGGTTCACTCTCCCTAGACAGTCCACACAGGTCTGGTTCCAGGCATGAGCTAACATCTAATGAAGCTGGGCTTTCTTATAGAGGCCTAAATGAGCTGACAAGGTTCAGCTGGTCTCATCAACTCCCTGTCTGCACGACGCCCAGCCCTCTCCCTAGAGGTATGAGTCATCCATGAGCACACTAGCCTTATACAACTCTCCACCTAGTTGTACAAATCGGCGTAAAGCCTGAATCTGGGCGAAATATATCTACCCCCCTGGATGCAACCAGGTGACTTTACCTTCCTGCTGTCACAATATATATATATATATATATACACACACATATATATATATAATATATATATATATTGTGAGGGGGCTAGCTCGGCAGCGGGTATGTGTGACCCCCGGGATGGGCTCCCCACCCAAAACAGGCCCAGCAGACGGAGGTTGTGGTTTTCAAAATCAAAAAGGTGCGGTTTATTTTCTATTTACAGTGACAAAAACACAGCAAGGCAAAAAAAACATAAACAAAATAAATCCTGGTCAACTTGACCTCTGACTAAACTTACAGGTTTCCTAACTAACGACTGGGATCAGCCTAGTGCTGTCCTAGTCCCTGGTTTTAAATGTCCAAGCAAAATATAGCCACACAGGCTTTCTCTCACCGCACAGGGGTTCACTCTCCCTAGACAGTCCACACAGGTCTGCTTCCAGGCATGAGCTAACATCTAATGAATCTGGGAGTTTTTTATAGAGGCCTAAATGAGCTGACAAGCTTCAGCTGGCCTCATCAACTCCCTGTCTGCACGACGCCCAGCCCTCTCCCTAGAGGTATGAGTCATCAATGAGCCCACTAGTCTCAGCTGGGCTTATACAACTCTCCACCTAGCTGTATAAGTCAGCGTAAAGCCTGAATCTGGGCGAAATATATCTACCCCCCTGGATGCAACCAGGTGACTTTACCTTCCTGCTGTCACAATATATATAATGTATATATATATATATATATATACACACACACACAGGTGTATATATATATATATATATATATATTGTGAGGGGGTTAGCTCGGTAGCGGGTGTGTGTGACCCCCTGGATGGGCTCCCCACACAAAAACAGGCCCAGCAGACGGAGGTTGTGGTTTTCAAGATCAAAAGGTGCGGTTTATTTCTCTATTTACAGTGACAAAAACACAGCAAAGCAAAAAGAAACATAAACAAAATAAATCCTGGTCAGCTTGACCTCTGACTAAACATGCAGGTTTCCCTAACTAACAACTGGGATCAGCCTGGTGCTGTCCTAGTCCCTAAGTCCCTGGTTTAGTAAATGTCCAAACAAATAGCCACACAGGCTTTGTCTCACCGCACAGGGGTTCACTCTCCCTAGACAGTCCACACAGGTCTGGGTCCAGGCATGAGCAAACACCTAATGAAGCTGGGAGTTTTTATAGAGGCCTTAAACGAGCTGACAAGCTTCAGCTGGTCTCATCAACTCCCTGCCTGCACGACGCCCAGCACTCTCCCTAGAGGTATGAATCATCCATGAGCCCACTAGCCTCAGCTGGGCTTCATCAACTCTCTCCCTAGTTGTATAAGTCGGCATAAAGCCTGAATCTGGGAGAAATATACCTACCCCCCTGGATGCAACCAGGTGACTTTACCTTCCTGCTGTCACATACCCCCCCCTCTTGTTTTAACCTTGGGGTTGGAACACCAGCAATCAGGCATTCATGTACTCGAGACAAAGCATCCACATTCCCCATTTGAACGCCAGGGCGATGCTTTACTGTGAAGTTGAATTCCTGTAGGGCCAGGAACCACCTATTTACTCTTCTATTTGTCTCCTTGTTTTGAGCCATCCACTTTAACGGAGCATGATCCGTAACCATGTCAAAGTGCCTACCTAGCAGATAGTACCGAAGGGAATCTAGAGCCCACTTCACCGCTAAACACTCCTTTTCAACCGTGGCGTAATTTACCTCATGGGACTTCAACTTCCTGCTGAGGTAAATGACTGGGTGCTCTTCCCCGTTCCAGACCTGGGACAATACTGCTCCTAACCCCACATCTGACGCATCACTTTGTACGACAAAGTCTTTAGAGAAGTCGGGTGAGTACAACACTGGCTGGCTACATAAGGCTTGTTTCAAGAATTGGAATGCTGCCTCAGCCTCGGGGGTCCATTTAATCATGACCGACCCTTTCCCTTTCGTCAGGTTGGTTAGGGGCACAGCCTTAGAAGCAAAGTGGGGAATGAAGCGCCGATAATAACCCGCGATTCCCAGAAAGGCTCGTACCTGCTTCTTGCTGTTGGGACGTGGCCAACTCTGGATGGCCTCGACTTTGTTGAGTTGGGGTTTTATTACTCCCCTGCCAATGGTGTACCCAAGATATTTGGCCTCCTCCTGCCCAATGGTACACTTCTTGGGGTTAGCCATAAACCCCGCTTCCCGGATAGAGTCTAGGACTGCTTGCACTTTTGGCAGATGTGAGGCCCAATCTGTGCTATGGACAATTACGTCATCCAGGTAAGCCGCAGCATACTTCCGATGGGGCCTCAGTATCTGGTCCATTTTCTGCTGGAATGTGGCCGGCGCATTCTGTAACCCGAACGGCATTCTCTTATATTGGAACGCCCCGTCTGGGGTTACAAATGCGGTTTTCTCTTTGGCCGACTTGGCCAGGGGAATTTGCCAATACCCTTTTGTGAGGTCAAGAGTCGTCATGTATCGGGCTGTTCCCAGCCGGTCGATCAACTCATCTATACGTGGCATGGGGTAGGTGTCAAATTTTGTAACTTTGTTCAACTGACGAAAATCGTTACAAAATCGCCAGCTCCCATCCGGTTTAGGCACCAACACAATGGGACTAGACCAATCACTTTGGGACTCCTCTATCACCCCTAAGTTCAGCATTTTCTGTACTTCCTCCCGTATTGCCTCCCGTCGGGCCTCTGGGATCCGATAGGGTTTTAACTTCACCCTTTCACCGGGCGGGGTAATAATATCATGCTCTACCCCAGATGTTTGTCCCGGCAGCTCAGAGAACACCTCCTTGTTGCGAAGCACAAACTCCTTAACCTCCTGTTGTTGGGGTTGTGACAAGGTGGCTGCTATTCCAACCTCCGGAATCACGCAACCAGTTTGAGCTGGTGACCAAGTTTCTGCGACTAGGGACTCTCTATCCCTCCAGGCTTTCAACAGATTAACGTGATAGATCTGTTCGGGCTTTCGCCTTCCTGGTTGTCTGACCTTGTAATTCACTTCGCTCACTTTTTCCATTATCTCGTAGGGGCCTTGCCATTTGGCAAGGAATTTACTTTCAACCGTAGGGACAAGTAACAATATCCTATCCCCCGGGGAAAAGGTACGGGTCTTGGCTCCATGGTTGTACACTCTCTGCTGTGCCAACTGCGCTTGGGCCAAATGTTCCTTCACGATGGGCATTACCTGTGCAATTCGATCTTGCATCAGGGCGACATGCTCAATCACACTCCTGTGGGGAGAACTCTCACTTTCCCAAGTTTCCTTGGCAATATCCAACAGCCCTCTTGGGTGTCTCCCATACAGTAACTCAAAGGGGGAGAATCCCGTAGAGGATTGGGGCACCTCCCTAATAGCAAACATCAAATAAGGAAGTAGACAGTCCCAATCCTTTCCATCTCTATCCACCACTTTCTTCAACATTTGTTTTAGGGTTTTGTTGAATCTTTCAACCAGCCCATCGGTTTGGGGGTGATACACAGACGTACGCAATTGCGTCACTCTGAACAATTTACACAGCTCTTTCATAACCCGGGACATAAAGGGTGTACCTTGGTCCGTAAGCAGTTCTTTACAAATACCCACCCGGCTAAAAACAAGAGATAGCTCTTTGGCTATGGTTTTGGCCGAGGTATTTCGGAGAGGGATCGCTTCTAGATAACGGATGGCATAGTCCATTATAACTAATATGTACTGGTGCCCCCTAGCGGACTTGATTATAGGACCTACCAAATCCATTGCGATCCTCTCAAACGGGACCTCAATGATGGGTAGAGGGACCAGCGGGCTACGGAAATGTGGCATCGGGGCCGACCTCTGACACACAGGGCAGGAGGAACAATAATTTTCTATGTCCTTCATCACCCCAGGCCAATAGAATCTCTGTAATACCCTCTCTCGGGTTTTCTCTGTCCCCAGATGACCTCCAAGAATGTGCCCATGGGCCAACTCCAACACCAACTTCCTGTAAGGTTTGGGCACCACAAGCTGCTCAACGGTTTCTTCTGCCCTTTTTGCCACCCGATACAGTAGGTCCTTCTCTACGCTGAAGTATGGGTAAGTGCAGGTATTATCTGGGTTCACTAACTCGCCATCTATTTCCACTACGTTTTCCCGTGCCTTTATTAGGGCGGGGTCTTTTAACTGTTCTGTGGCAAAATTTTCCCTGTGAACCTCAAAATCAGAAAACTCCACAGACGGTAGGTTTTCGTCTGAGGAGGTGGGCTCCTCTCCAGTTTCTTGAGTCTCGCCTGCCAATACTGACAAGGGAAATTCTGGAGAGTCCTCACCACTCTCAGAGGAGTTCTGGCTATCACCTTCCTGGTACATAGGGGCACCAGTGGGGGGCTCAGGATCATCCCACAGTTCCCAGAACTTCGGAAAATCCCTTCCCACAATGGCATCATGCGGTAGTTGAGATACTAACCCCACTGGATGAGAGAGGGTACCTTTGGGGGTCTTGAAACACACTGTAGTCACTGGATACTCTCGGGTGTCCCCATGCACACAAATAACAGCTACCTTGCTATTCCCAGAGACCTCTGTTTTAACTAATTCAGCCTTTATCAGGGTCACAAGGCTACCTGAATCCAGTAATACCACAACATTTCTACCATTAATACACATTTTGCATAAATGTTTCTCAGTTCCCCGAATGCCAGTGCATGCGACTGTCGCACACAGCGACTGACGTCTGTCCGTCAGAAAGTCACATTGCATGGGTTCCTCCACAACCGGGCAATTTGCTGCAATATGTCCCGCTTGCCGGCAGCGGTAGCAAACAATCCTTTTGGCTGCCTCTTGAGCCCCCGACTTCCCAGGCTGTTCTCGCCAAACCCTGGGCAGAGCTCCCACCCTCTCACTCTCTCCACCCTCACCCCTTGGAATCATCTTATCCGCCCCTGGGGATGGTCTGGTCTTAGGGTGGAAAGTCCGAGAGTCTCTGGAAGAGGCCGCCAGGTTCTCTGCAGCCAAGTATCTCTCTACACAATCCACAAGTTTACCGGCCGTTTCTGGGTCTCCATGGCTTACCCACTTTTGAATGGCGGTAGGAAGAGCTCTCAAGAAACGATCCATCACAACACGTTCCACAATCTCCGGTGCGGACAAAGTCTCTGGCTGTAGCCACTTCCTGCTCAGGTGAATGGGATCATACATTTGATACCTGGGGGGCTTTCCAAGCTGGAAAGTCCAGTTATGCACACGCTGAGCCCGGACAGCCAGGGTGACACCCAGCCTTGCCAATATTTCAGCTTTTAGCATCACATAGTCTTTTGCTTGGTCAGGCTCTAGGTCATAGTAAGCTTTCTGCGATTCACCAGTTAACAGAGGAGCCACCAGTCCAGCCCACTGCTCCTCAGGCCACTTTTCTCTTTCAGCAGTCCTTTCAAATGTGGTCAAAAATACCTCTGGATCATCCTCTCCAGTCATTTTTGTCAATAAACGACTCACCCCAAAGAACGCGGTATTAGTGGGACGGCTTTCCTCACTGGTCTGCGGACGTTGCTGCATTACTGCTTCCATCTGTTGTTGTAGTCTCTGCTCTTGCTTCTGCAACAGGTCTATGAAGCGGGCCTCAGATTGCTGCTGAGCTTGTTGCTGGGCTGCGAAGCTCTGTTGTTGAGCTGCAAGGCTCTTTTGCAAACCTGCATTTGTCTGCTGTTGATTGGCATTTGCTAGAGCCAGCTGTTTCAGTATCTCCTCCATGCTGGCTTAAAAAAAACTGCCACTGGTTCTCCACCAACTGTGAGGGGGTTAGCTCGGTAGCGGGTGTGTGTGACCCCCTGGATGGGCTCCCCACACAAAAACAGGCCCAGCAGACGGAGGTTGTGGTTTTCAAGATCAAAAGGTGCGGTTTATTTCTCTATTTACAGTGACAAAAACACAGCAAAGCAAAAAGAAACATAAACAAAATAAATCCTGGTCAGCTTGACCTCTGACTAAACATGCAGGTTTCCCTAACTAACAACTGGGATCAGCCTGGTGCTGTCCTAGTCCCTAAGTCCCTGGTTTAGTAAATGTCCAAACAAATAGCCACACAGGCTTTGTCTCACCGCACAGGGGTTCACTCTCCCTAGACAGTCCACACAGGTCTGGGTCCAGGCATGAGCAAACACCTAATGAAGCTGGGAGTTTTTATAGAGGCCTTAAACGAGCTGACAAGCTTCAGCTGGTCTCATCAACTCCCTGCCTGCACGACGCCCAGCACTCTCCCTAGAGGTATGAATCATCCATGAGCCCACTAGCCTCAGCTGGGCTTCATCAACTCTCTCCCTAGTTGTATAAGTCGGCATAAAGCCTGAATCTGGGAGAAATATACCTACCCCCCTGGATGCAACCAGGTGACTTTACCTTCCTGCTGTCACATTATATATATATATATATATATATATATAAAAGTAGGGGTGTGAAATATGGCCTGCAGAACACCCACTCGCCAAATCAAACCCGCAACTCCCTGAGCAGCGTAAACAGAGATAGGGGTGATATAAAATATTTTTCAATATAAATAACACTCAGCAGCCGTTTAAAAATAGAAAATAAAATAAAATGCACGGTATAACAATAAAACAGTTCAGTCTCTGAAGTATTAAAATACACAAAACAGCGCTCAAAAATCAATAATGATAAACTCGTGGTAAAAAACCACTGAATATAGAAAGTCTTGGATGTAGTAAGGGTGATGATAACAGTTCAAAGTATTTGAATGGTGTTTTAATAGTAGTAGTCCTATCGTGCACCTTCCACCAGAAAGACTAATGATCTCAATCCACCGCATGATGCACTCCCCCCCCCCCCCCCCCCAGGGAGTTAAACTCACCAGAAGCCTAAAATTTCAGAGCCTTAAGTAAGCAGTCACATCAGAAACTTTGTCCTGGATAGTCACCATCAGGCGGGAACAACAGGCACAGGAGCTTCAAACCAGGTCATAAAAACAAGAACAACAATAATAGTGTAATCCTGTTTATTGATCAAAGGTAGCCCATACACCTGAAGCCCCCTTAAACCTACCTACGTACATCAATCAATAGTTAAATAAGCATATAAATGACCCAAGAGGGCGCTATCACCGCATCCAGCCGTCCATGGAGAGCAAGCGTATCACTGCAGACACCGCACTAGCTTCTTGGTTCCACAGCAGAGATAGGTAAAGCGCACACGTCACTTCCGGGTTGGCGGAATGTCGTGGGTCATGCTCTGACGCAGCGTTTCGTCTCCTGACTTCAACAGAGAGCGTGACCCCACAGCATCCCAGCAGGCCTTAAATCACATTGCCCCTCCATGACGTCCTATCAGCGTACATGGCAACAAGTGACAGGCGTTGGTCACTGTCGCCTGATTGGACACTGACAATTCATCACAATGAACGAGAGACAAGGGGATTGTGCACAAAAATTCACACAATACAATGGCCTTATACATCGCTAACACAGACACAACACACTAGTAACATGGTTTAAAACACATGCTAAGATAAATATGTATAAAATGGATAAAAATAGATACAAATACAAGTGTGGGACATGTGCACTCAGAACTGACTATAGCATATCAAGTATAGCTGTGGTGTGTCAGGAATAACAGCATTGATCAACACAGCATAAATAAAAAATAATATTAGCAATGACGCTATCATGGAGAAAATTAATGATGAATCAGGATGAAGGGATGACATATAGCCTCTAAATTAACCATCCTGCCGAAGCATATAGTGGTATAATGTAGGGAAATGTCATCATACATTAAAATGATGGACCAACTTCTGCTGAGGATACGGATTGCCGAACATATAGCCAATATTAAAATTGTTTTTAAGGACCACAATGTTTCGCTGCATTTTAAGATCCACCATAATCAGGACCCGTCAGAATTAATGTTCTGGGGTATTGATCATTTAAAACCCTTTTGGAGGGGATCAAACTTGGTAAGAGAACTCTCCAAGTGGGAAACTCAGTGGATATTTTTAGTTGACACTCTTTCACCCAAAGGGTTAAACGTTGACCTAGACATTAACTGTTTTATTAGTGATTATTAATTAACCTCCTTGTTCATGTTCCACATTTTTATTGTTTATATTTTTATATATATTTTTTTATATATATATGTATTTTATATGCTTCTGCTTAGATGTTAAATCTCCTCCGTTCTAGTGGTTCCTCCTATCTATGGGTCTCTGCACATATATTACTATATGTCGCTTCCCAGGCCGTTTGATTTTTGGAGTTTTATCTTTTGTAATTTTTATGCATTTATATTCATTTATTTATGCATATATCTTCTTACGGGGATTTTTAGTAAGACTTCTCCATATATACCTGATGTTGATCCATCTTTTTAATGTATGATGATTACATTTCCCCACATTATACCGTCGACAGGATGGTTACTTTAGAGCAGGGGTCTCAAACTGGTGGCCCTCCAGCTGTTGCAGAACTACAATTCCCATGAGGCATTGCAAGGCTAAACAGTTACAAGCATGACTCCCATAGGCAGAGGCATGATGGGACTTGTAGTTCCGCAACAGCTGGAGGGCCGCAGGTTTGAGACCCCTGCTTTAGAGGCTATATGTCATCCCTTCATCCTGATTCATCATTAATTTTCTTCATGATGGCGTCATTGCTATATTATTTTATTTATGCTGTGTTGATCAATGCTGTTATTCCTGACACACCACAGCTATACTTGATATGCTATAGTCAGTTCTGAGTGCACATGGACCACACATGTATTTGTATCTAATTTTATCTATTTTTATCCATATTTATCTTAGCATGTGTTTTAAACCATGTTACTAGTGTGTTGTGTCCGTGTGTTGTGTCCGTGTTAGCGATGTATTAGGCCATTGTATTGTGTGAATTTTTGTGCACAATCCTCTTGTCTCTCGTTCATTGTGATGAATTGTCTGCGCCCAATCAGGCGACAGTGACTAGTGCCTGTCACTTGTTGCCATGTACGCCGATAGGACATCAGGGAGGGGCAATTTGATTTAAGGCCTGCTGGGATGCCGTGGGGTCACGCTCTCTGTTGAAGTCAGGAGACGAAACACTGCATCAGAGCGTGACCCACGACATCCCACCAACGCGGAAGTGACGTGTGCGCTTTACCCATCTCTGCTGTGGAACCAGGAAGCTAGTGCGGTGTCTGCAGGGATATGCTTGCTCTCCATGGACGGCTGGATACGGTGATAGCGCCCTCTTGGGTCATTTATATGCTTATTTAACTATTGATTGATGTACGTAGGTAGGTTTATAAGGGGGCTTCTAGTGCATGGGCTAGCTTTGATCAATAAACAGGATTACACTATTATTGTTGTTCTTGTTTTTATGACCTGGTTTGGAGATCCTGTGCCTGTTGTTCCCGCCTGATGGTGCCTATCCAGGACAAAGTTGCTGATGTGACTGCTTACTTAAGGCTCTGAAATTTTAGGCTTCTGGTGAGTTTAACCCCCTGGAGGGAGAGTGCATCACGCAGTGGATTGAGATCATTGGTCTTTCTGGTGGAAGGTGCACGCTAGGACTTCTACTATTAAAACACCATTCAAATACTTTGATCTGTTTTCATCACCCTTACTACAGTGGGTACGGAAAGTATTCAGACCCCCTTAAATTTTTTACTCTTTGTTATATTGCAGCCATTTGCTAATATCATTTAAGTTCATTTTTTTCCTCATTAATGTACACACAGCACCCCATATTGACAGAAAAACACAGAATTGTTGACATTTTTGCAGATTTATTAAAAAAGAAAAACTGAAATATCACATGGTCCTAAGTATTCAGACCCTTTGCTGTGACACTCATATATTTAACTCAGGTGCTGTCCATATCTTCTGATCATCCTTGAGATGGTTCTACACCTTCATTTGAGTCCAGCTGTGTTTGATTATACTGATTGGACTTGATTAGGAAAGCCGCACACCTGTCTATATGAAACCTTACAGCTCACAGTGCATGTCAGAGCAAATGAGATTCATGAGGTCAAAGGAACTGCCTGAAGAGCTCAGAGACAGAATTGTGGCAAGGCACAGATCTGGCCAAGGTTACAAAAAAATTTCTGCTGCACTTAAGGTTCCTAAGAGCATAGTGGCCTCCATAATCCCTAAATGGAAGACGTTTGGGACGACCAGAACCCTTCCTAGAGCTGGCCGTCTGCCCAAACTGAGCTATCGGGGGAGAAGAGCCTTGGTGAGAGAGGTAAAGAAGAACCCAAAGATCACTGTGGCTGAGCTCCAGAGATGCAGCCGGGAGATGGGAGAAAGTTGTGGAAAGTCAACCATCACTGCAGCCCTCCACCAGTCGGGGCTTTATGGCAGAATGGCCCTATGGAAGCCTCTGCTCAGTGCAAGACACATGAAAGCCTGCAGGAAGTTTGCTAAAAAAAAAAAAAAAAACACCTGAAGGACTCCAAGATGGTGAGAAATAAGATTCTCTGGTCTGATGAGACCAAGATATAACTTTTTGGCCTTAATTCTAAGCGGTATGTGTGGAGAAAACCAGACACTGCTCATCAACTGTCCAATACAGTTCCAACAGTGAGGCATGGTGGTGGCAGCATCATGCTGTGGGGGTGTTTTTCAGCTGCAGGGACAGGGCGACTGGTTGCAATCGAGGGAAAGATGAATGCGGCCAAGTACAGGGATATCCTGGATGAAAATCTTCTCCAGAGTGCTCAGGACCTCAGACTGGGCCGAAGGCTTACCTTCCAACAAGACAATGACCCTAAGCACACAGCTAAAATAACGAAGGCGTGGCTTCACAACAACTCCGTGACTGTTCTTAAATGGCCCATCCAGAGCCCTGACTTAAACCCAATTGAGCATCTCTGGAGAGACCTAAAAATGGCCGTCCACCAACGTTTACCATCCAACCTGACAGAAAGGAGGAATGGCAGAGGATCCCCAAATCCAGGTGTGAAAAACTTGTTGCATCTTTCCCAAAAAGACTCATGGCTGTATTAGATCAAAAGGGTGCAAATACTAAATACTGAGCAAAGGGTCTGAATACTTAGGACCATGTGATATTTCAGTTTTTCTGTCAGGAATGGTGTCATTACTGGGCTCACCTGCTGGTGGCACTGTTGCGTTCGGCACCAGTGGGTGTAGTTCTGGTGGCCACCAGCGGGTGTCTCCCCACCAAGACTTTCCACCAGCCATCAAACACACCTGATCTGGGTCTGCTGGACTATATAAGCCTGCCCTTAACCAAGGCTCAATGCTCCAGAATTCTTTCTGTAAGCCTGGTCCCTGCCGGAACCTGATCCGTTGTCTGAATCTGATCCGTTTCCTGCCTTGTCCTGGACTCTGTTCCTTGTATCCTGTCCCTGAGACCTGTCCCCTGATACCAGCTTCCAGCTCCCCCTTGCTGACTGCTCCCAGTACCTGGGCTTCTGCTCCCCTGGTCTCTCGTCCCTGCCTTGTTTATGTATGTGTGTTCCCTTTACTTGTATATATTAGTTAGATTAGGTTGTTTTGGGGTTTGTTGTGTTCTCTTGTATTCATTTCTTGTTTATGGTTTGCTGTTGCTTGATTACACGTGTGTCTTTATCTTCAATAAATATATATATTTTCACTTACTCTGTTCCTGATTCCTTAAGTGCAGCCCAATGATCTGATCACCTGTATTGGATGTCTGTGTATGGCATCCCCCTGACAGAATTCTGGAGCCATACAATCAGATCGGCTGCACCTGGGAATTGGGTCTGAGCACTTGCTAAATTACTAAGATGCAGGTGGAAGATATTCTGTATCTTTCGCTCCTGGCAACAGATACCAGAGATTTCTGTTATCAGACACTAAGTGTATACACTAGAGAGCAGTTATTGGAAAGCATCCGCATAACTCACGTTTTTGTGGATCAGGGCAGTTTTCAGTTTGAGGATGTGCAAGCATTGATTTGGATCTGTACAGAGTTGGCCCTGTCTGTTGCCTCTAGTGGAACTGATGATTATACACCTCCTTTTAATGCAGCTCAAGTAGAATCTTTGGTGTGGCTGTTGGAAGATGACTCAGCCTTTTTCCATGAGCAGTACTCTGCTTGTCCTCAACAGGTGCTTGCAGAACGTATTGATTCAGTGCAGTCTTTGGTCAGACAAGCAGTGTGCAAACCTGATTTTGTGAAACCCTTATTACAGGCCTGGTCAAGTTTGTTGTACACAGCCCCTGTCAGCTCAATGTCTAGACACCAACCTGCTGGGATGTCTTCCTCTCCTTTTCCCCCAATTGCCACTTTTGCTGAACAATACACCCAGCTAACAATGAAGTACCAGTACCCTGTTTCCTCCTGCTGCACTTACCCTGCCTTTAACCCTTCTGTTTCTTATCGGCTGCCTCCATCAGTTCCTTCAAAGCCCCCTTCTAAGTCTGCACCCTCTGTTTCACCATCCCTCAGCTCTTCACCCCTACCAGCTACATCCATTACCTGCAGTCCTATTTCCATATACAAATCCTCAGTGTCGAAACCAAAGAAAAAACTGAAGTTTTTTCCAACCCATTCAATCCTGTCACTATCCCAACCTGCCTCCACACCCACCAACCTGCTCCAGCCTGCATTAATGCCAGTTGAACCTGACGATCCACCTAAATCTGCCAACCCTATGTCTGTTACCCAGCCTGAAGTTCCTGAAGTTTCTGTGCCAGTCTTCCAGCCTGAAGTGCCAGAGCCAGTCTTCCAGCCTGAAGTGCCAGAGCCAGTCTTCCAGCCTGAAGTGCCAGAGCCAGTCTTCCACTTCCAGCCTGAAGTGCCAGAGCCAGTCTTCCAGCCTGATGAGCTTCTGCCTGCTGCCCAGCCCGAGGTGTTCCTGTCTGCTGCCCAGCCCGAGGTGTTCCTGTCTGCTGCCCAGCCCGAGGTGTTCCAGCCTGCTGCCCAGCCCGAGGTGTTCCAGCCTGCTGTCCAGCTCGACGACCCAGAGCCTGCTGTCTGCCCGGATGTGCCCGCTGTCCAGTCTGCTGCTCCGGAGCCCGCTGCCCAGCCTGATGATATGGTCCCTGCTAAACCTGTTCCTGATGCCCAGCTGGCCGCTGATGTCTTCCTGATGGATGCCCTTTTTTCCGCTGTTTTATTCCTGCTTGTCACCCAGCCTGAATGTAATGCCCCTGTGTGGTCTGCCTCCGATGGGTTCTTGCCCGTTGCCCTGCTAATTTTCACTTCCGGATCTAAACTTCCTGACCCTGGTGGTGGGATGCGTGTCCTATTTTCAGACTCTAGTGGCACGTCCCCCAGTGAACTAAAGGTCTCTGGCCTAGGAAGTGCGAAGAAGTCCGCAGACTCAGTATGGAAACTTTTTAGGGTGTTTCCGCATCCACTCAGACTGTCAAACCAAGAGCTGAATGGAGTGTCCAGAGGCCACTCCTTAAGGGGGGGGGGACTGTCAGGAATAGTGTCATTACTGGGCTCACCGGCTGGTGGCGCTGTTGCATTCGGCACCAGTGGGTGTAGTTCTGGTGGCCACCAGCGGGTGTCTCCCCACCAAGACTTTCCACCAGCCATCAAACACACCTCATCTGGGTCTGCTGGACTATATAAGCCCACCCTTAACCAAGGCTCAATGCTCCAGAATTCCTTCTGTAAGCCTGGTCCCTGCCTGAACGTGATCCGTTGTCTGAACCTGATCCGTTTCCTGCCTTGTCCTGGACTCTGTTTCTTGTATCCTGTCCCTGAGACCTGTCCCCCGATACCAGCTTCCAGCTCCCCCTTGCTGACTGCTCCCAGTACCTGGCCTTCTGCTCCCCTTGTCTCTCATCCCTGCCTTGTTTATGTATGTGCCAGGGACGTACTGAGCTTGAACCTGGTACCTCTTCTGTGTCTGGCATTGACTCCTCCCACTGAGCTATCTGGGATGCTGGACAGTTCCCTGCCTGATCTGCTGGATAACCTATCTGATCCATTAGACTACTCTGCTTGGTGTCTTGATTACTGTTGAACTCTGAACCCCTTGCTCCTCCCATGAACTTCCTATAAAAGACGTTCCAGAGATGTTGCCCCTTGCGGTTTGATCTGCTTCTGTTCCCTGAGTTCCTGATTCTGTGCCTGTATCCTGTTCCTGTGTTTGACCCGGCTTCCTGACCACGCTTCTGTCTCCAGTCCTGACCTCGGCTCGTTTGACCCTGCTCAGTTATCTGCCAGCCTGCCTGTTGCCAAGATTCGGTCTGGACTTTGACTACTCTATGCCTGCCACTTATGATGTTTACCTTGATGTGTATGACCCGGCTTGTCTGACTCTGCAAACCTGCACCAGAAGGAGAGAGTTACCGCTCAGATGTGACTGGTGACTCATTCACAAGATCCAGAGCCGTAGGTGCAGGCAATGCATATGACAAATAATATGTAAATGTGAATATATACTGCGCGGTCTAAAAAATAAAATAATAAATACCACTCAAATTGAAAATTGTGTAGTAATAATGAACAATAGGCTGCAACTTCAATGCGAGACACACACAATAAAGATAACAATAAAACGAAAAAGCTGCGCACATGTGAAAACACTGCCAATGTGAATTGGAAAACAGAATATCAAGAGTTGTATCTCTATTGCCGAAACCAACCAAGAAACTCCTGATATTGTGGAGAACCAAGTCCCTTAAATGAATCAAGTCCTATGAAATGAGGAAATAATAACCCATTGGAAAACAAAATGATGTGAGTAAGAAGCTCCTTGTTGAAACATATGTGACTTCAAACATCAAACACCAAATGAATAGTGCTATGTCCTTGATAGAGAGAGGTTCCACCACCACCAGTTCTTACTGCCGCTTACCAGAACCATTGATCCCTTCAGAGATCAATGAAAGCAGATGGCTGTTAACCCCTGCCAGGGTCTCTAGAGTGTTAGATCTCCAATAGCCTCTCTCCTGGATTTCACGCCAATCCTCTCCACAAACCACGTTACCACAGTATAAAGGGAAAGAAAGCCACCATAGCGTAAATCCAGTACAAAGGGTTTATTAATAAAAGAAACACACTTACAATTGTCGCAAGTATAAAAGCGAATGGTAAAAAATAGCCGGCCGGCTAAGACAGCCCGTTCCTTCCGGGAATCGTTTGTATGTTGGTGACGTCAGCACGCCGCTCCTCCCTACGCCGTTTCGTCACAAATGACGTCGTCCTGCTAAGCTATGATTAAGCACTGAATCGCAGTGTGAAACGTCAGCTCATACTTGCTGTTTATTTGCTGTGGCATGGTGTTTGTGCTTTTGTTTTAAATAAAATAACCTTTTTTGGAGTGCGGCTGTCCAAGCGTTTTTCTCAAACCTGCACCAGCTGACCTGCATCCTCTGCTCTGCGAGCTGCACACGCTGACCTGCATCCTTTGCAATGCAAACCTGCACCTGCTGACCTGCATCCCTGCTCTGCAAACCGGCACCTGCTGACCTGCATCCTCTGCTCTGCAAGCCTCACCCGCTGACCTGCATTCTCTGCTCTGCAACCTGCACCTGCTGACCTGCATCCGCTGCTTCCGGAACCAGCCGTTCCAGTCTCCACTCGGCTCCACCACTCCAAGCAGTGAGGATCAGACAGGCACCCTTACCTCACCGTGCTCTTACCAGCACTGTCCCCACTCCAGTGGTCTCCAAGCCCAGGTTGTACGGGAGGTCACTCTTCGCACGTCAGGCTCACACCGAAGGTACGTTACAGTATCAAACCGCCATGCCTGAGCCTGCAGGAGATACCTCGCCTATGGACAATGTCTATCAACACCTTACAGCTCTCACTGAGATCGTGAAGTCTCTGCAGGGCAGCCACGTCCGAGTGGATAAGCAGACACAAACTCAAGCCACCTCTGCAGATTCACCTCCAACCCCAACTTCCTCTATTGGAATGATACCATCTCCTGAGCCCAGGGTCCCTGTTCCTGAGAAGTTTTTTGGGGATCGGAGTAAATTCCGGGCGTTTCGCAACGCATGTGAACTTTACTTTTTGTTGCTACCTCTGACTTTTTCATCTGAAGCCACCAAGGTGGGCTTCGTTATCGCTCTGCTGCAGGGGGAACCTCAAGCTTGGGCCCATTACCTACTTGAAGTCCGCCATGTAGTTCTAGACTCTCTGCCCTCTTTTCTTGATGCCATGGCCCGACTTTATGACGATCAGCAGCGGACTTCTACTGCCGAGGCTGCTCTCCATGCGCTCCAGCAAGGCCGCCGAGCGGTCGAGAACTATGTGAATGATTTCAGATGCTGGAGCGCGGATACCCAGTGGAACGAGGCGGCTCTGCGGCATCAGTTCTGTCTTGGTCTCTCTGAAAGCTTGAAGAACGAGTTAGCACGGGTCAGTGTTCCTGATGTTCTAGAGACTTTAATTACTTTGTCTATCCAGATAGACCGACGACTCCGGGAGCGCAGAGCAGAAAGGTCTACCCAGCAGCTCCGCCCAGCTTGGATGCTACCCCAGGTACTAGCCCCTGTGTACCCTGCCAGTGACAGTACGGTTCCAACTGAACCCTCATCCCTCAACCAGACCTGTACCGTCAAGCCAGGGCAGCTTGGACTAATGAAATATTCCCTATCGGCCAAGGAACGACTTCGTTGGCTGCAGAATTATCTATGCCTGTATTGCGGGGAACCCGGTCATTTTGTCTCTTCTTGTCCCGCTAAGCTGCGCAAGGTCCTGGCTACCTCTTCTCCCAACTACTCACCTCCATCTACCAATGCTACTCACCTGGCTCTTTCTATCTCTTTCCAACTACCAGGGAGGACAATACCAGTAACTGCAATAATCGACTCAGGGGCATGTAGTTTTGTCGATCTAGACTTTGCAGCACAACACCACATCCCACTCCAACCTAAGACTCGGGGACTTTCCATTTTCCTGGCAGATGGGTCTCGCATCAAGTCCGGAGTAGTGACCCAGGAGACCCCTCCTTTGCCTGTGATCACCTCCACGGACCATAAGGAACTATTGACTTTGGATGCTATTGCATCTCCCATGTTTCCAGTTATCCTGGGTCTACCCTGGCTTCAGGCACACAATCCACAGATTGATTGGGGAACCGGAAGTTCCACTCACCATACTTTCAACACCACTGCATGCTTCCACGTCCCAGCACCTCTGGGCCTCTGTTATGGCTGGATTCAGATCCAGAGATACGAGCTTCTGTACCCAAACAATATCATGAGCTCCTGGACGTCTTCAGCAAACGAGGAGCCGAAGTCCTCCCACCTCATCATCCTTACGATTGTCCAATCGAGCTTCTTCCCGGTGCTGAGATTCCTTTCGGACGGATCTTCCCCACATCTGAATGGGAGCTTGAGGTACTAAAAGAATACGTTGATGAGAACCTTAAGAGGGGTTTCATCCGTCCTTCCACTTCTCCAGCAGGGGCAGGAATCTTCTTTGTGGAGAAAAAAGACCATTCACTTCGGCCCTGTGTAGATTACCGGAAATTAAATGAAATCACGGTCAAGAACCGGTACCCTCTGCCTCTGGTACCTGAACTTTTTCAAAGACTCAGGACTTCCTCTGTGTTTACCAAATTAGACCTGCGGGGGGCGTACAACATGGTACGCATCCGAGCAGGGGATGAATGGAAGACTGCCTTTCGTACCAGGTTCGGCCATTACAAATACCTAGTAATGCCCTTCGGCCTATGTAACGCCCCTGCCACCTTTCAGCATCTAGTCAATGATGTTTTCAGAGACTAGACATTTACGTAGTTGTCTATCTTGATGATATTTTGATTTTTTTCCTCCTCTCTCGAGCAGCACCGGAAACACGTCAAGAGTGTACTCCGTCGTCTCTGCCAGCATGGACTGTACGCAAAACCAGAAAAGTGTGAATTCGAGCGACACGAGTATCCAGTTCCTTGGCCTAGTCATCTCTACAGAGGGATTCAAGATGGACCCACAGAAGGTTTCAGCCATTCTGGATTGGCCTGCACCTTCAGACAAAAAGGGGGTGCAGTGCTTCGTTGGCATTGCCAATTTTTAATCAGAGGTTTATCAAGGGATTCTCCGCTATTATTTCCCCGATTACGCAGCTAACGAAGCAAAATGCTCGATTCCAGTGGACATCTGAAGCACAGGCTGCTTTCACAAACCTAAAAATACTTTTTACGTCTGCTCCTATCCTAAGTCATGCCGATCCTGCCCTACCGTATCTACTTGAGGTAGATGACTCAGAGACAGCGGTAGGAGCCGTTATCTCCCAGCACCAAGGTCTCAAGGACTTGATACACCCAGTAGCTTTCTTCTCCCGTAAGCTTACCCCGTCCGAGAGGAATTATGATGTTGGAGACCGGGGAGCTCCTGGCCATTAAATCTGCCCTTGAGGAGTGGAGGGAGCAGCGCATCCTATACTCATTTACACAGACCACAAGAACCTAGAGTATCTGAGAGCTGCCAAACGTCTGAGACCACGACAGGCACGTTGGGCACTATTTTTCCTCTAGGTTCTCATTCCACATAATTTACCGGCCAGGCTCCAAGAACACCAAACCAGACGCTCTTTCCCTCATGTTTGATGATCCAAAAGAGGTGTCAGCTCCAGATACCATTCTATCGGAAGGCAACTTCTTACTTTTACAAACTAGCCTGATGTCTGGCTTGAAGCAAGCTTCTACAGGTGTGTCTGGTCCCTCTGGAATCACTCTGGTACCCAAGGACGGGTTACTTTGGAAGAATGACAAAATCTTTGTGCCAGAAGAAGTTCGAGTCACAGTGTTAAACTTGTGTCATGATCATCCCCTGGCAGGTCATTTCGGAATGCATAAAAGCCTTGAACTGATTTAACGCACGTTTTGGTGGCCGGATCTCGAAAAAGACTGCAGGGAATATGTGGGTTCATGTGCCACCTGTATCCATAGCAAGACCACTAGAAGCAAGGCCTGGGGTCTGCTCAGACACTTACCAGTCCCTGAAAAATGATTGCCATGGACTTCATAGTGGAACTCCCCCCGTCTGAAGGTTGCTCAGCCATCTTTGTAGTGGTTGACCGTCTATCCAAGATGGCCCACTTCGTGCCTCTCAAAGGCACGCCCTCTGCCATGGAAACTGCCCAGGTCTTCATTAGGGAAGTAGTAAGGCTACATGGGTCCCTGCGGACATCGTTTCGGATAGAGGGGTGCAGTTCCTCTCGCTTTTGGAAGGCTTTGTGCAAGGTCCTGAAGATTGAGTTGTCCATGTCCTCGGCCTATCACCCCCAAACTAACGGGCAAACCGAATGAACTAATCAGACGCTCGAACAGTACCTCAGATGCTTCACCACCTTCGTTCAAGACGACTGGGTAGCTTTACTACCCCTGGCAGAGTTTGCCTTTAACAACGCCAGTCATTCGGCTACAGGTCAGTCGCCATTTTTTGCCAACTACGGGTTTCACCCGACCTTCTTACATGATCTCATCCCTGATTCAACAGTCCCGGCGGTCCGGAGTACCGTTGATTTCCTGACCCGTAACAGCAGGATATTGCAGGAAGCCATGACTAAGGCACAAGCAGCCAATAAAAGGATCTTTGACAGGAAAAGGAGAGGGGAATTATGCCTGCAACAGGGTGACCAATTATGGTTATCTACCACCAACCTGAAGATGGCTTGCCCCGCAAGAAAACTGGCACCCAAGTTCATTGGTCCTTTCCCAGTAAAACGGAAATTAAACGAGGTCTCCTATGAACTTGCCTTACCGGAGTTGTTGAAGATTCACCCAGTCTTTCACGTATCCTTGCTGAAACCCGCAGTGCCCGACCCGTTCCCAGACAGGGGATCAGGACCACCCGAGCCTGTAATCATTGATGGTGATGAGGAGTTCGAGGTGGAGGCCATCTTGGACTGCCGAAGAAGAGGGAACCAGCTTCAATTCCTGATCAAGTGGAAGGGGTACGGTCTGGAGGAGAACTCCTGGGAACCCCAACAGAACATCCACGCCCAAGAGTTAATCCAGGCCTTTTTTCGCAGTCACCCCCAGAAAAGAGCTCTCTTGGGCACCCGGAGGTTGCGCTTAAGGGGGGGCACTGTCAGGAACGTGCTGGGCTTGAACCTGTGACCTCTTCTGTGTCTGGCATTGACTCTTCCCACTGAGCTATCTGGGATGCTGGACAGTACCCTGCCTGATCTGCTGGATAACCTATCTGATCCATTAGACTACTCTGCTTGGTGTCTTGATTACTGTTGAACTCTGAACCCCTTGCTCCTCCCATGAACTTCCTAAAAAAGACGTTCCACAGATGTTGCCCCTTGCAGTTTGATTTGCTTCTGTTCCCTAAATTCCTGATTCTGTGCCTGTATCCAGTGTAAAAAATAACAGTGCAGCGCAATAAATGTCCATGCGTGGCGTGGCCTGGAGATGGCGGACTGAGAGACACACGCTAAACCTAGGCTCCGGGACCTCCGCATATCCCTGACCAAACGAGGGAGCGAGAAGCCACAAGTGCGGTATGAGGAGTGGCCGCAAATACGAGACCAGAACCGCGACGAGGAAAGGAGGTGTGAGCCCTTCGCAGGGTGACATCCAGCAGTACCTGCTACCGGCCCCAACCTCACGAGGTGTTCCAGGTGCGGGGAGATCAATACGGAGAAGTTTGGCAGGTGACAGGGGAGCCGAGTTGAATACTCCTCGGAGCTCCTCCGGGTCAGAGGACAAACGGGAAGTAAGGATACCCGGACAGACTGAAACCCAGAGGCGCACGGACAGCACGAAAGAGACTGACACAGCTGCGATGGAGGTAGGAGATATTAAATTAATGTTAGCAACACTGCCTACAAGGCAAGACATTGCGGCACTACTGACCCGTCAGGATATAGAAGCATTAATCCTGCGGGTCGAAGAGGCACACCGTCAAGATCTCCTGCTAGTAAGAGCTGACGTGCAAGGATTGACAGAGAGGGTGGTGGTGGGAGAGAACTCTGTATCTGCCCTGGAACAGCGTATGAAGTTTATTGAAAAAACGCAGTGGGGGCAGGCAGATACTATAACAAACTTACAACTGCAAATGGAAGCCCATGAAGACAGAAGTCGCCAATGTAATCTACGACTTAGGGGTCTCCCAGAAACAGAGAAAACAGAGAAAATTGAAGACTTAAATGTTAAAGTGATGGAAGTACTCCAGGCTATTTTAAATTCACCGCGGATATCGATTGAACTAGACAGAGTACATAGAGCACTGGGACCTAAATCTCTAAACTTAGACAGGCCTAGGGATGTAATCTGCCGTTTAAATAGACAGAACCTAAGGGAGCAGATACTCGGAGCAGCATGGGACAAGGGAGATGTCCCATTTGAGGGGGCTCAAATAAAAATCTTACCTGATGTCTCAAGAGCTACACTACAGCGCAGAGCATGCCTCCAGCCTATTTTGGACCGAGCCAGAGAGCAGGGGTGTACGTATAGATGGGGGTATCCACTAACAGTCACATTTCGAAGGGCATCCACCACATTTACCCTCCAGACACCAGCGGATTTACCTGAACTTTTCCTATATCTAGCAATTACACCTTTCCAGGTTCCGAACTGGCTCCTACCTGTTACACATAATGGGAACCGTAAGGGGTACCCAGATAACCATGGTCAGAGGAGAGACTCCCAAGAAAATGAAAGATGACAAAGAACCCAGAATTTAAACCCCCCGGGGACTTGAAGGAGAGGGGAACTTGAATCAGGAGATGGTTTTTAATATTGAATAAATATCCCCCCCCCCCCCTATATCTGGACAAATTAGGGAATCTGAAGAGAATGAATGCCCTGAATCTCGCCTTGCGATTTCCTTATGATCTGTTTTGCCCCCCTTTTTCTTTTTTTGGTGTGTTTGCTGAAATTAGGAACTGTGTATCTAAGAGCCTGAGAGCCAAGAAATGGGAATGATCGACAGGACATATGATACCCTCCCCCCTCCCTTCTAATCTAGGAGGAGAGGGGAATTAAGACCCAGAGGGAATTGTACTTGGAAATGCTTAGAGCCTGATGTGATTCGGATATGGATAATAAAATAAAATGGCGTACACAGTGAGATAAAATTAGTGATAGAGATAGACCCATACACAGAGGAGTACAGAGTATTTTGCTTCTGATACTCCTTTTTTTAGGGGGGGTTATTTTAACTCCCCCTCTTAAATTCACAAAGGGGTATGAGATGTTTTTTTTTTTTTTTTTTTTTTTTATTAGATGTGTGGAATTGATCTTTGTTTGTATTTGCTTTTTTTTCTGTATACCCGTCTTTCCCTCTTTTTTTTAAGGGGGGGGAGGCTCCGTTTTCTTTTTTTAAGAATTTAAACACCACAGAAACAAGACACATAAAACACGTTAAACACAAGTTAACAACCACCACTAAAGAATAGGGCACAGCAAAGGTTCCCCCTATGTTCTTTTGGGGGGGGACCTCCCCCCTTTTTTTTTGGCTCTTTTTTTGGAGTAAAGTAAACTCTAAGGAAGGCACACAAGGTATATAATAAAAAACACGAATTCACAAAGACACAGGACTGGGTCTTTCTCCCCTTTTCTTTTTATATTTTTATTTTTTATCCCCCATCGGTAATTCCAGCAATATATAGTAATATATATATATATATATATATATATAGGTAGAGCTCAAGATAGAATATAGTAAGTAAACACATAAACAAATAAATAAATAAATACATAAACAAACAAATAAATATACTAAAATGTACTAAGTTCAGTTATTGGGGATAACAGTAATAAGGAGGAGTGGGGTGGCAGTTGAATTCCGGGAGCCCCCTCTCTCCCCCCCCCTATCCTGGTGAATGAAGAGAATCACTAGAAACAATAGGGTGAGGGGGTGAGTATTGGAGAGAGGAAGCAGGGGGAGGGGAGGGAGAGGGGAGAGGAAATGGAGAGGGAAGAGGGTGGGGAAGGGAATAGTTGAGACATAACTTCACAGAAATATAGGGAATTATGCCTAGATGTGAGAGGAGGGAGTAGAAAAGACAAGAGAGGTGTAGTTCTCTACCCTTGTTTTTTTTTTTTTTTGGGGGGTAGAGAGAGGGAAGGGGAAGATACAGGAGTGGTAGTGTGGTGGTAGCATAAAAGGTGGGATTATCCCCCAGAGGGGGGAGGACTCCATTGATTAGATCAGATAAGATAAGACAAAATTTAAAAATTAAATTAAATAGATGGTTTAAAGAAGATACGTTTTTGGTATAGATATTAGGTTACATAGTATGTCATTAATTCCCCTTACTATAATAGGAAGATGAAGAGGGAGATATAAATCGATATAATGATATATAGAATATGACGTATATTGATGTATATGAATGTACAATGTAATAATACAGTATATGGATATATAAATAACCTCAGACTAAAGGAGGTTAGTGGATCCCCTCCCTCCCCTGAACCCCCGTGGTATATAAATTTACCTACCCCTTGTTATTTTTTCTTCCATTTTTTCTTCGGTCTGTCTCGCCTTCCCTTTCTTTCTCCCCCCCCCCCCCTTTTTTTTTTTTTTTCCCTTACCTCTTTCCACTCCCTTCGCGGTTACCCCTTACCGGTTCTCCCGGCAAGGATATCAGTTATCAAACAAACAATCCAGGGAATGCGGAGGTCTATGAGGCCTGGAGACTGTAATTTTTATTGAAATTTTTTCTTTCTTTTTTTCTCTCGGTCAGCCAATCCAGGCACACGCACCTAAATAGGTAGACGCTCAGATACCGATAATCGGTGAGCGTTTTTTCTTTTTCTTAGCATTTAGCTAAGTTTAGTATAGAAGAGGGGTTTTCCCTCCCCCTTTTTTTTTTTTTTTTTTTTTTGTAAAGATGGACGGTGTTCGGGTGATGTCGATCAATGCAAGAGGTTTAAATACCCCGGAGAAGAGACATCTACTTCTCAATGATATGAAAAGATACAATACCGACATCGCCTTTATTCAGGAAACACATTTTAAACATGATAAGCTCCCTTATTTGAGAAATAGATTCTACCCTACCGTTTATCACTCTACTAACCCAACAGGCAAATCCAAAGGGGTCTCGGTGTTACTTTCAAGTAAAATACCCTGGAAATGCCAGAGCTGTATTATAGACCAAACAGGACGCTATGTTTTTCTTAAAGGGTTGATTTGGGATAAACAGGTGACTCTAGCCACATTATACACCCCCAACGAATCACAAGCCACCTTCTTGAGAGACACACTAGAGAAACTGCAAGAATTTAAAGAGGGACAATTGATCCTAGGTGGAGACTTCAATGTCCCACTAATCCCCTCGGTGGATACCTCGACCGGTAAAAATAGGATTTTTATAACAGCTTACCTGTAAAATCCTTTTCTTGGAGTACATCACGGGACACAGAGCGACATAGTCATTACTAATGGGTTATATAGTTACCGTCAGGTGCTGGCACTGGCAACTTCCAAAACCGGAAGTACCCTCCCCTATATAAGCCCCTCCCATCCGGGAGCACCTCAGTTTTGTAGCAAAGCAATAAGTGTCCCCAAAGAGGGGCGGGAGCTCTGTGTCCCGTGATGTACTCCAAGAAAAGGATTTTACAGGTAAGCTGTTATAAAAATCCTATTTTCTTTCTCGTACATCACGGGACACAGAGCGACATAGTCATTACTAATGGGATGTCCTAAAGCAATGCCAAATGAGGGGGGGGATACACCATATATAAGCTGAGCGCTATCAGACATGAGGATCTTTTGCGGCCTGCAACACACTGCGCCCAAAGGCGACATCCTCCTGACTTCTAACGTCCACCTGGTAGAACCTAGTAAACGTGTGTACGGAAGACCATGTTGCGGCCTTACAGACTTGAGCCAGGGAGGCCTGGTGATGCACTGCCCATGAAGTTCCAACTGCTCTCGTGGAGTGCGCCCTAACTTTGAACGGAGGCGGTCTACTTCTCAAGCTATAGGCTTGTATTATGACCTGTCGAATCCACTTGGCTAAAGTAGATTTTGACGCTGCCTGACCCTTTCTGGGGCCTTCCGGCAGAATAAACAAAGTATCCGTTCTGCGAATCTGAGCAGTGGCTTTTAGATAAGCTTTAACTGCTCTTACTACATCCAAAGAATGCAATAACTTTTCCTCTACCGAAGTAGGCTTGGGGAAAAAAGAAGGAAGAACCACATCTTGGTTCAAATGAAAACTCGATACCACCTTAGGAAGAAAGGCTGGATGAGGACGTAACACTACTCTGTCCTTATGGATAACCAGATATGGCTCCTTACAGGACATAGCTGCTAATTCCGATACTCTTTTAGCCGAACAAATGGCTACTAGAAAAATCAATTTCCTGGTGAGAAGCACTAAGGAAATATGCTGTAATGGTTCAAATGGTTGTTTCTGTAGAACCGACAGAACCAAGTTTAGATCCCATGGACATATGGGAATATTAACCGGAGGACTAATACGCATCACTCCTTGTATAAAGGCTTTGACTAGTGAATGCGAAGCCAAGGGCCTTTGAAAAAATATTGACAAGGCCGAAATCTGACCTTTGATAGTACTCAAGGCAAGCTTCCTATCTACAGCCCATTGTAGGAAGTCCAGAATTCTACCTATTACGTATTTACGTGGATGCCATTTCCTGGCCTCACACCAGGCGATGTACGCCTTCCAGATTCTATAGTAGATCTGCCTGGATACCGGTTTCCTGGCATTGATCATGGTAGACACCACAGCATTAGAGAGCCCTCTCCTTTTTAGAATGTGGGCTTCAATAGCCAGGCCGTCAAACCTAGGGCTGGTAAGGAAGGGTGGTATATCGGTCCCTGCGAAAGCAGGTCCGGACGATGTGGGAGGGTCCAAGGACTCCCCACAGACATTTTTACAATCTCCGCGTACCATGCTCTTCGGGGCCACGCTGGAGCCACCAGAATCACTGGTTTCTTTTCTACCCTGATTCTGCGGAGTAATCGAGGTAACAATTGTGGCGGTGGGAATGCATATATCAGCTTGAACTGATCCCAAGGGAACACTAGGGCATCCGAGCCGCACGCTAGGGGATCCCTTGTCCAAGAGACAAACCTGTCCACTTTCGTGTTGAACCTGGATGCTAGCAGATCTACATCCGGTGTTCCCCACCGCTGACATATTGTCCGGAAAACCTCGGGATGAAGGGACCATTCCCCTGGGCATAATTGTTGGCGACTTAGAAAGTCTGCCTTCCAATTCTCCACCCCTGGAATGAATACCGCAGATATGGCTGGGACATATCTTTCTGCCCATCTCAGGATGTAATTTACTTCCCTTTGGGCTGCACGACTCCTGGTGCCCCCCTGACGATTGATATATGCCACTGCTGTGGCATTGTCTGACTGAACTCTGACAGGGGACCCTTGGAGTTTGGATGTCCATGCTACTAGGGCATACCGGGCTGCTCGTATCTCTAAGAGATTGATGGGCAGGGCCTTTTCCGCATCCGACCATCTGCCCTGGAGAGACCATTGCTCCAGTACTGCTCCCCAGCCTAAAAGGCTGGCATCTGTAGTGACCACCTTCCAAGAAATCGGACTGAAGGATTTCCCTTTTTCCAGATTCCGGGGAACCAACCACCAACGGAGGCTTCTGCGAACGGAAGGGGACAAGGACATTGGTACGTCCAGAGCCTGAACTTTTTTGTTCCAGGCTGACAGTATGGCCCTTCGCAACTTCCTTGAATGGAATTGACCGTAGGGTACTGCTTCGAATGATGCCACCATTTTTCCCAGCAGCCTCATGCACAGGCGTATGGATGGCTGTCTTTTTGAACCCACTAAGTGGATCAAATCTCTCAAAGACGACCCCTTTTCTCGAGGCAAGAAAAATTTTCTCTGGTCTGAATCCAGCCTTAGCCCCAAGTATTCCAGACTTTTGACTGGTTTTAGGGCTGACTTGTCTCGGTTGATAATCCAACCGTGATATTCCAGATACTTGATTGTCTCGTGAACAACCACTTCTAGTTTTTCCACTGAGTGGTCTATCAGCAACAAGTCGTCTAGATATGCCATTATCGTTACACCTCGTGTTCTTAGATTGGCCAATAATGGGGCCAGAATTTTTGTGAACACTCTTGGTGCTGTGGCCAGACCGAAGGGTAAGGCTCTGAACTGAAAATGGCGCCCTTCTATCGCAAAGCGTAGAAATTTTTGGTGGGCTGGAAAGATGGGGATGTGCAAATACGCATCTTTGATGTCGATCGAGGCTAACCATTCCTCCCCTTGTAGGGCAGTGGCTACCGATCGGATCGACTCCATCCGGAAAGTCCTGATATGTAGGAATTTGTTTAGCCCTTTTAGATTTAATATGGGCCTCACGTCCCCGTTTGGCTTCAGAACTGTAAAGAGGTTTGAGTAAAACCCGAACCCCCATTCTTCCAGGGGGACCTCTATAATTACTGCTTGAAGCAATAATTGTTCCAGTGCCAACAGGAGGGATCCTCTCTTCTGGGGATCCCTTGGCACGTTCGACCTTATAAAGCGGGAAGGAGGGGAGTTTTTTAACTCCAATTTGTATCCCAGATTTACTGCGGAGAGCACCCATCTGTCTCGGATCGTGTCCCGCCAGGTTTCTGTGAACAACTGAAGTCTTCCCCCCACCCGATTGGGTGGGGGCAACCCTTCATGCATTTGACTTTGGGGGAGGTTTTGTACCTCTCCTGCTCCAGGGCTTCTTGTTACCCTGCAACTGTCCCTGATTTTTACCTCCGGGATTTGACCGGGGAGGCCGTCGGAACTGTTTCACAGCCGATGTCCTAGGGACTGGAGAGGCCGGCCTCTTAAAAGAGGGACCTCTAACTCTATTTTTGACCGGCAAGAGTGTACTTTTACCGCTGGAAATTCTCTGGATATACTTGTCCAGGTCTTCCCCGAATAAGCGCTCCCCATGAAATGGGAAGCTGACCAGCAATTTTTTACAGGGAGCTTCAGCAGACCAGTTTTTGAGCCATAGAAGCCTGCGCATATGTACTACAGACAGCGTAAGGCGGGAGGCCTGATGGATTGAATCCTTTATAGCGTCCACCGCAAAGCATAAGGCTCTAGGTAGATCAGCTAGAGCAAGAGCCTGCTGATCTGGCACGTCCCTTAAGACCTGTTTCAACTGATCCTTCACTGCTTGGCAGACCCCTATAGCTGCCACTGCTGGTTGTGTCACCAATCCTGCTGTAGAAAAAGCAGATTTCAATAAGGACTCCAATTTTTTATCTATTGGGTCCTTGAACATTTGGACATTTTCCACCGGACATGTCAGTGATTTATTCACACAAGAGATGGCTGCGTCCACTGTAGGGACCTTCCATTTTCTGACGAACTTATCCTCCATAGGATAGACCACCGGAAATCTCTTGGGGGGAGTAAATATTTTGTCAGGATGCTCCCAATCCTGGTAAATGAGCCCCTCCAGTAAAGGATGGATCGGAAAAGAACAAACAGTCTGGGGAGCTTTTAGCGACCCCAACGAGGAGACAGAAGAGGAGGATGGCTCCGCAAGTGGCATTTTAAATGCTGATCGGACCATATTAGTCAGGGACTGCACCCATAACCTCTCAGCATGTGATGCTGAGAACGGCTCCTCCACTGTTGATTCCTCTACAACTGAATCAACCTCATCCTGATCCCCCTCAGGTAGGTCGTTCTCTGTATGGGACTGTTGCTCTGTTAACAGGCACTCTGAGGGAGGAGACGGAGATCGAGCGCTTTTCTCCTGTGACAGGGAAGCAGCAATTAGTGCTGACAATCTCTCTTCCAGCCCTCCCAGAGCTGAGGAAAAAACCTCCTCTGTTACATACACAGGAGCAGGTGAACTGGGGACAGCCACAGTACCAGGTACTCCTGGGGGTGCCCTACGGTCACTAACCTCTGATTCTTCAGGGGAGACTGGTGCAGCCAAAGCATGCCCAAGATCCTCAGAGCCCGATGGAGACCCCCTATTCCTCCTGGAATTTCTAGTCCCGGAGTTTTTAGACGGCATATTCCTAAGCCACAAAGCTGAGGTATTCCAGCCGAAAATACACCAGTTACTGATAATAGTCTAGCATAAATGCTGCTATAATAAACAGTTGGTGTCTACTAATGTGCCTTTCTAGGGGATGCCTGTATCAACCGCTTGCTGTATGCCTTTAAATGTTGCCAGCTCTGTCTCTGTACTTCATAGCCAGCTTACTGCAATAATGTGGCTTTTTTAAAAACCTGCTGGGACGCCCGCACATGCGCAGAAGCGCTGCGGCGCGCACAGAGCGTCATCCCCCAGGCCCCGCCCCTTTTTCCGGCCACCTCTATATATAGAGGCGCGTGCACGCGCACGCGCGCGGCCACGTGCGCCTCGGCGCTAATTTTCAAACATGGAAACCAGGGACAGGAGCCAGGGCCCCCTTTGCCGCAGGCCGGGGGATAGACGAACACTGCAACATGGCAGAGGAAACAGTTTCCTGTAGGAGAACTCACCAGCTGCCTGGACTTTGCTCTCTGAGAAGAAACTAGTCCATATGACAAGAAAAACATTCCACAGCGGCCTCTAGTGGACAAACACAGGTACCGCAGTTTAATATACTAAACATATATAAAAAAACATTCTTTTTTTTTTTTTTTTTTCTTGACCACCATTAAAAATTATTACATTTTTTTTAGTAGTTACAGGCATGCACAGATATTAGCGGGAATACCGTTAGGTAACAGACAGAAAGACAAATTAGGCTTGGGGGTCCCCCAATAGAACCAAGTTCCTGGGGGCCCCCACTTACCTGTTCCCCGCCGCAGGACTTTGTTTGGTCCACAAAAGCCCAAACTTCACCTATCACGGCAGGCATTGTAATCAAACCTTCAGGGACCGGGTTCCCAAGGATTCCACTCCCCTGGACCTGTATAGCACCCTGCACAGAAAACATCTTGGTCGTGGGTATGACCAGAGCTCTGGATCCCAGGGTCCAGCTCTCCTAAGAGAAGCATTACAGGCAGAACCTTGCTCTTCTCTGCAAGGCCCGGGTACCGACCGTTTAGCTATGAAGCTTTTTTGGTCGGATCCGGAATAGCTTACTGAGGCCCAAAAGAACCTGTACGCAAGCTCAGTGAAAAACACATGTTTCTTCTTGGCCAACACCTTAGACACTGGCAAAAAACTGAGGTGCTCCCGGATGGGAGGGGCTTATATAGGGGAGGGTACTTCCGGTTTTGGAAGTTGCCAGTGCCAGCACCTGACGGTAACTATATAACCCATTAGTAATGACTATGTCGCTCTGTGTCCCGTGATGTACGAGAAAGAAACATATTTTTCACCAAGCCAACTTAAAAGGATAGCTAAGACGCTCCATGGAGCTCAATTAATAGACGCATGGCGCTTGCAACATTCAGGGGAACGCAACTACTCGTTTTATTCCCCTATGCACCGGGTATATACCCGGATAGATTATTTTCTAGTGCCCCACACCCAACTGCACGCGGTAGGTGAGACGTCGATTGGGAACAGGACATGGTCGGACCATGCACCGATATTTCTGACCTATAGACTCAATGACACCTCCACACCACGGCACCGCTTCTGGCGTCTCAATGAGAGCCTCTTACAGATTCCGGAGGTATTAACGGAGGTGAAAGAAATGTTGAAATTATATTTCCAGGAGAATGACCAATCAGACTGTGATCCGGGTATTCTATGGGAAGCCCATAAACCAGTTATTAGGGGAATTCTGATTAAGCACGGGGCATGAATTAAACGTGATCGGAATGAACAACTTCTTTGTTGGTTACAACAAATGTCAGAGATTGAAGCTAGACATAAACACACACCTACACAATCTCTAGAGACCAAATTGATGTCAATTAGGACACAGATTACGGACTTACTCCGGTACAAGGCCAAAGCGGCCCTGCAAATTGGCCGTAGAGTGAGCTACGAGTCAGGAGACAAGTGCGGGAAAATGTTAGCGAAAGCGGTTAGAGAACATAAACTTTCTACATATGTCCCCTATATTAATACCAGAAGTGGTCAAAAGGTAGTCTTACCGGCACAAGTCACCCAAGTGTTTAAAGATTATTATTCCCGTTTATATAATTTGTCGGGAGTGACGACGAACAGAGCAGAGCTAGAGGATTATATCACAGCCTCTCAGATGCCCTCTCTACCACAGGAGATAGGAACAGAGTTGGACTCCCCTATCCCCTTGATGGAACTCGAAAGTGCAGTTAGATATATGAAACCAGGGAAGGCCCCAGGCCCAGATGGTTTTACATCACAATACTATAGGACACTGTTACCAATATTGGGCACTCAAATGCTTACATTGTTCAACAAGATAGGTGCGGGTGGAACGTTTGCTAGAGAAACACTGGGAGCCCATATTTCGGTGATCCACAAGGAGGGAAAAGACCCGGCGGAGTGCGGTAGTTATCGACCCATATCGCTTTTGAATGTGGATCTTAAGTTATACACTACTGTTCTGGCTACTCGATTGGCGCATCACCTTCAGCAACTTATTCACCTGGACCAAGTGGGTTTTATACCATCTAGAGAGGCAAGAGATAGTACCACTAAAGTACTGAATATACTTCATGTCGCACACTCGACAAACACTTCATGTGTATTTTTAAACACAGACGCCGAAAAGGCTTTCGACCGGGTCGATTGGTCATACATGTTTGCAGTGCTCAGACACATTGGTCTAGGGGAGGTGATGCTTAATCGAATAGCCGGAATATATTCTAACCCGACAGCTAAGGTGAAGGTGAATGGGGTCCTATCGGACCCTTTTCCAATACAAAATGGCACAAGACAGGGATGCCCGCTGTCTCCTCTTCTATTTGCCATATCCCTGGAACCCTTCTTAGCTACAATTAGATCAAATCTAGATATAGAAGGGATAACAATAGGCCGGATACAATGCAAGATCTCAGCGTATGCTGATGATTTATTGTTTTCTTTGACCAATCCTGTAGTCTCCCTGCGAAACTTACTTAAGGAGTTCGAGAAATACGGGGCTTTGTCCAACTTTAAAATTAATTTCTCGAAGTCAGAGGCTATGAGAGTGCTACCGATATCACAGGCTCTACCAAATATAAGTACAAATTTTAAGTTTAAATGGACAACCGCATTGAATTACCTGGGGACTAGTATCCCGTTTGATCTCTCTCGTCTATACGAGAGTAACTTTTCCCCTTTACTTGTTAGAACCAGGGTGCAATTAGAGACTTGGAATAGAGGATTACACTCATGGTTTGGGAGGTGCAATCTGTTGAAGATGAGCGTCCTGCCTAAATTTTTATACCTTTTCCAGGCCATACCGATTAGGATACCCCCTGCATATTTTAAACAAGTCCAAGCTCTCTTTACCCGGTTCGTTTGGGCTCATAAAAAACCTTGAATCTCTCACACCCAGCTCACGATGCCAAAACAATGTGGAGGCCTTGCATTACCAGATGTAAGGAGATATTACCAGGCGGTCCACTTGAGCAGGGTGACGGATTGGTGGCGAAATTATGAGACCAAACTATGGGTACAAATAGAACAATACCAGACAGATATTACCCTACAGACTCCGTTGTGGTGTGAAGACTCTTTACGTATTGAATTGAAATTACATCCACTAATAGGTAATACTTTGCGACAGAGTGCCCGAGCTATATCAAAACTCCCCTTAACAGATAGGACATCACCTTTGACCCCGATACTGGGTAATCCTAGCTTCTCCCCAGGGCTCTCACCGGTACAATTTAAGCAACTAAGGACCTCCGGTCTTACGATGGCCTTTCAGTTTGTAATTAACGACAGATGGCCCACCATTCGGGAATTGATGGATACTGCAGGCCCTTTTGGACTTGCGTTCTGGAATGCGGTACAGTTGCAGCATTTTTTGTTGACCATTTTGAACCCTCAAAGTTATACTAGACCCTTGAATAATTTTGAGAAATATTGTTCGGGTACAGATCCGCTATCACAGACCCTTTCCAAAATGTATGCTCTCTTAAATACACCAGAACAACAACCCGATCTACCCTGCATCGCAAAGTGGGAAACTGAATTAGAATGTACGTTCTCTCCGACTCAAAAACAGAATATGGTTAGCCTCTCCCTTAAGTCCTCGATTTGCACCAAAATACAGGAAACTAACTATAAAATCTTGACAAGGTGGTACCTGACACCTGTTCGCCTGCATGTGATTTTCCCAGATATACCGGAACACTGTTGGCGTTGCGGCGAGGACAGGGGTACGATGCTACACATATTCTGGTCCTGTCCTAAATTGAGTGATTTTTGGACGACTGTGAGGAATACACTGCAACGATTTACTGACTTTCCGATCCCAAACGATCCAGCGTTCTTCTTACTTCATGTATCGACCTTAACACCCCGGGTATATAAAAAATCTGTGTTGAGACATTTGATTAATGCAGCTAAAGCCTGCATCCCCATGAGGTGGAAGGCTCAGAATCCACCGACAGTGGTGATGTGGCTACGGAAGATGGAAAACATAAATAAAATGGAAGACTTGACAATGACGGCACAGGATAGACAGGAGACCTACAAAACGACATGGGCTAGTTGGAATATGTTTATACACTCGAAAGAGGGGAAAGAACTCTTAGAGAGTTAAAATAGTTAACATACTGATGCGAGCTGTGAGACTTATTATTCCTGAATGGATGGCGAGCTCGGTCTAACACCGTCCTTCTTTCCCTTTTTTTTTTTTTTTTTTCTACTCTTTCTGTTGTTTGTTATAAAAGAAATCAGGAGAATAGTGATTGATAATGGTAATTTCAAGATATATATATATTGTGACAGCAGGAAGGTAAAGTCACCTGGTTGCATCCAGGGGGGTAGATATATTTCTCCCAGATTCAGGCTTTATGCTGACTTATACAACTAGGGTGGAGAGTTGTATAAGCCCAGCTGAGGCTAGTAGGCTCATGGATGACTCTTACCTCTAGGGAGAGTGTGGGGCGTCGTGCAGACAGAGTTGATGAGGCCAGCTGAAGCTTGTCAGCTCATTTAGGCCTCTATAAAAAACTCCCAGCTTCATTAGATGTTAGCTCATGCCTGGAACCAGACCTGTGTGGACTGTCTAGGGAGAGTGAACCCCTGTGCGGTGAGGCAAAGCCTGTGTGGCTATTTGTTTGGACTTTTACTAAACCAGGGACTTAGGGACTAGGACAGCACTAGGCTGATCCCAGTTGTTAGTTTAGGAAACCTGCATGTTTAGTCAGAGGTCAAACTGACCAGGATTTATTTTGTTTGTTTCTTTTTGGCTTTGCTGTGTTTTTGTCACTGTACATAGAGAAATAAACCGCACCTTTTGATTTTGAAAACCACAACCTCCGTCTGCTGGCCCTGTTTTTGTGTGGGGAGCCCAACCAGGGGGTCACACACACCCGCTACCGAGTTAACCCCCTCACAATATATATATATATATATATTGTGAGGGGGTTAACTCGGTAGCGGGTGTGTGTGACCCCCTGGTTGGGCTCCCCACACAAAAACAGGGCCAGCAGACGGAGGTTGTGGTTTTCAAAATCAAAAGGTGCGGTTTATTTCTCTATGTACAGTGACAAAAACACAGCAAAGCCAAAAAGAAACAAACAAAATAAATCCTGGTCAGTTTGACCTCTGACTAAACATGCAGGTTTCCTAAACTAACAACTGGGATCAGCCTGGTACTGTCCTAGTCCCTAAGTCCCTGGTTTAGTAAAAGTCCAAACAAATAGCCACACAGGCTTTGCCTCACCGCACAGGGGTTCACTCTCCCTAGACAGTCCACACAGGTCTGGTTCCAGGCATGAGCTAACATCTAATGAAGCTGGGAGTTCCTTATAGAGGCCTAAATGAGCTGACAAGGTTCAGCTGGTCTCATCTCTGTCTGCACGACGCCCCACACTCTCCCTAGAGGTATGAGTCATCCATGAGCCTGCTAGCCTCAGCTGGGCTTATACAACTCTCCACCCTAGTTGTATAAGTCAGCATAAAGCCTGAATCTGGGAGAAATATATCTACCCCCCTGGATGCAACCAGGTGACTTTACCTTCCTGCTGTCACATACCCCCCCCCTCTTGTTTTAACCTTGGGGTTGGAACACCAGCAATCAGGCATTCATGTACTCGAGACAAAGCATCCACATTCCCCATTTGAACGCCAGGGCGATGCTTTACTGTGAAGTTGAATTCCTGTAGGGCCAGGAACCACCTATTCACTCTTCTATTTGTCTCCTTGTTTTGAGCCATCCACTTTAACGGAGCGTGATCCGTAACCATGTCAAAGTGCCTACCTAGCAGATAGTACCGAAGGGAATCTAGAGCCCACTTCACCGCTAAACACTCCTTTTCAACCGTGGCGTAATTTACCTCATGGGACTTCAACTTCCTGCTGAGGTAAATGACTGGGTGCTCTTCCCCGTTCCAGACCTGGGACAATACTGCTCCTAACCCCACATCTGACGCATCACTTTGTACGACAAAGTCTTTAGAGAAGTCGGGTGAGTACAACACTGGCTGGCTACATAAGGCTTGTTTCAAGAATTGGAATGCTGCCTCAGCCTCGGGGGTCCATTTAATCATGACCGACCCTTTCCCTTTCGTCAGGTTGGTTAGGGGCACAGCCTTAGAAGCAAAGTGGGGAATGAAGCGCCGATAATAACCCGCGATTCCCAGAAAGGCCCGTACCTGCTTCTTGCTGTTGGGACGTGGCCAACTCTGGATGGCCTCGACTTTGTTGAGTTGGGGTTTTATCACTCCCCTGCCAATGGTGTACCCAAGATATTTGGCCTCCTCCTGCCCAATGGTACACTTCTTGGGGTTAGCCGTAAACCCCGCTTCCCGGATAGAGTCTAGGACTGCTTGCACTTTTGGCAGATGTGAGGCCCAATCTGTGCTATGGACAATTACGTCATCCAGGTAAGCCGCAGCATACTTCCGATGGGGCCTCAGTATCTGGTCCATTTTCCGCTGGAATGTGGCCGGCGCATTCTGTAACCCGAACGGCATTCTCTTATATTGGAACGCCCCGTCTGGGGTTACAAATGCGGTTTTCTCTTTGGCCGACTTGGCCAGGGGAATTTGCCAATACCCTTTTGTGAGGTCAAGAGTCGTCATGTATCGGGCTGTTCCCAGCCGGTCGATCAACTCATCTATACGTGGCATGGGGTAGGTGTCAAATTTTGTAACTTTGTTCAACTGACGAAAATCGTTACAAAATCGCCAGCTCCCATCCGGTTTAGGCACCAACACAATGGGACTAGACCAATCACTTTGGGACTCCTCTATCACCCCTAAGTTCAGCATTTTCTGTACTTCCTCCCGTATTGCCTCCCGTCGGGCCTCTGGGATCCGATAGGGTTTTAACTTCACCCTTTCACCGGGCGGGGTAATAATATCATGCTCTACCCCAGATGTTTGTCCCGGCAGCTCAGAGAACACCTCCTTGTTGCGAAGCACAAACTCCTTAACCTCCTGTTGTTGGGGTTGTGACAAGGTGGCTGCTATTCCAACCTCCGGAATCACGCAACCAGTTTGAGCTGGTGACCAAGTTTCTGCGACTAGGGACTCTCTATCCCTCCAGGCTTTCAACAGATTAACGTGATATATCTGTTCGGGCTTTCGCCTTCCTGGTTGTCTGACCTTGTAATTCACTTCGCTCACTTTTTCCATTATCTCGTAGGGGCCTTGCCATTTGGCAAGGAATTTACTTTCAACCGTAGGGACAAGTACCAATATCCTATCCCCCGGGGAAAAGGTACGGGTCTTTGCTCCACGGTTGTACACTCTCTGCTGTGCCAACTGCGCTTGGGCCAAATGTTCCTTCACGATGGGCATTACCTGTGCAATTCGATCTTGCATCAGGGCGACATGCTCAATCACACTCCTGTGGGGAGAACTCTCACTTTCCCAAGTTTCCTTGGCAATATCCAACAGCCCTCTTGGGTGTCTCCCATACAGTAACTCAAAGGGGGAGAATCCCGTAGAGGATTGGGGCACCTCCCTAATAGCAAACATCAAATAAGGAAGTAGACAGTCCCAATCCTTTCCATCTCTATCCACCACTTTCTTCAACATTTGTTTTAGGGTTTTGTTGAATCTTTCAACCAGCCCATCGGTTTGGGGGTGATACACAGATGTACGCAATTGCGTCACTTTGAACAATTTACACAGCTCTTTCATAACCCGGGACATAAAGGGTGTACCTTGGTCCGTAAGCAGTTCTTTACAAATACCCACCCGGCTAAAAACAAGAGATAGCTCTTTGGCTATGGTTTTGGCCGAGGTATTTCTGAGAGGGATCGCTTCTGGATAACGGGTGGCATAGTCCATTATAACCAATATGTACTGGTGCCCCCTAGCGGACTTGATTATAGGACCTACCAAATCCATTGCGATTCTCTCAAACGGGACCTCAATGATGGGTAGAGGGACCAGCGGGCTACGGAAATGTGGCATCGGGGCCGACCTCTGACACACAGGGCAGGAGGAACAATAATTTTCTATGTCCTTCATCACCCCAGGCCAATAGAATCTCTGTAATACCCTCTCTCGGGTTTTCTCTGTCCCCAGATGACCTCCAAGAATGTGCCCATGGGCCAACTCCAACACCAACTTCCTGTAAGGTTTGGGCACCACCAGCTGCTCAACGGTTTCTTCTGCCCTTTTTGCCACCCGATACAGTAGGTCCTTCTCTACGCTGAAGTATGGGTAAGTGCAGGTATTATCTGGGTTCACTAACTCGCCATCTATTTCCACTACGTTTTCCCGTGCCTTTATTAGGGCGGGGTCTTTTAACTGTTCTGTGGCAAAATTTTCCCTGTGAACCTCCAGATCAGAAAACTCCACAGACAGTAGGTTTTCGTCTGAGGAGGTGGGCTCCTCTCCAGTTTCTTGAGTCTCCCCTGCCAATACTGACAAGGGAAATTCTGGAGAGTCCTCCCCACTCTCAGAGGAGTTCTGGCTATCACATTCCTGGTACATAGGGGCACCAGTGGGGGGCTCAGGATCATCCCACAGTTCCCAGAACTTCGGAAAATCCCTTCCCACAATGGCATCATGCGGTAATTGAGATACTAACCCCACTGGATGAGAGAGGGTACCTTTGGGGGTCTCGAAACACACTGTAGTCACTGGATACTCTCGGGTGTCCCCATGCACACAAATAACAGCTACCTTGCTATTCCCAGAGACCTCTGTTTTAACTAATTCAGCCTTTATCAGGGTCACAAGGCTACCTGAATCCAGCAATACCACAACATTTCTACCATTAATACACATTTTGCATAAATGTTTCTCAGTTCCCCGAATGGCAGTGCATGCGACTGTCGCACACAGCGACTGATGTCTGTCCGTCAGAAAGTCACACTGCATGGGTTCCTCCACAACCGGGCAATTGGCTGCAATATGTCCCGCTTGCCGGCAGCGGTAGCAAACGATCCTTCTTGCGGCCTCTTGAGCCGCTGATTTCCCAGGCTGTTCTCGCCAAACTTGGGGTAGAGCTCCCACCCTCTCACTCTCTCCACCCTCACCCCTTGGAATCCTCTTATCCGCCCCTGGGGATGGTCTGGTCTTAGGGTGGAAAGTCCGAGTGTCTCTGGAAGAGGCCGTCAGGTTCTCTGTAGCCAAGTATTTCTCTACACGATCCACAAGACCACCGGCCGTCTCTGGGTCTCCATGGCTTACCCACTTTTGGATGGCAGTAGGAAGAGCTCTCAAAAACCGATCCATTACAACACGTTCCACAATCTCTGGTGCGGACAAAGTCTCTGGCTGTAGCCACTTCCTGCTCAGGTGAATGAGATCATACATTTGAGACCTGGGGGGTTTTCCAAGCTGGAAAGTCCAGTTATGCACACGCTGAGCCCGGACAGCCAGGGTGACACCCAGCCTTGCCAATATTTCAGCTTTTAGCATCACATAGTCTTTTGCTTGGTCAGGCTCTAGGTCATAGTAAGCCTTCTGCGATTCACCAGTTAACAGAGGAGCCACCAGTCCAGCCCACTGCTCCTCAGGCCACTTTTCTCTTTCAGCAGTCCTTTCAAATGTGGTCAAAAATACCTCTGGATCATCCTCTCCAGTCATTTTTGTCAATAAACGACTCACCCCAAAGGACGCGGTATTAGTGGGACGGCTTTCCTCACTGGTCTGCGGACGTTGCTGCATTACTGCTTCCATTTGTTGTAGTCTCTGCTCTTGCTTCTGTAACAGGTCTATGAAGCGGGCCTCAGATTGCTGCTGGGCTTGTTGATGAGCTTGCTGCTGGGCTGCAAGGCTCCTTTGCAAACCTGCATTTGTCTGCTGTTGATTGGCATTTGCTAGAGCCAGCTGTTTCAGTATCTCCTCCATGCTGGCTTAAAAAAAACTGCCACTGGTTCTCCACCAACTGTGAGGGGGTTAACTCGGTAGCGGGTGTGTGTGACCCCCTGGTTGGGCTCCCCACACAAAAACAGGGCCAGCAGACGGAGGTTGTGGTTTTCAAAATCAAAAGGTGCGGTTTATTTCTCTATGTACAGTGACAAAAACACAGCAAAGCCAAAAAGAAACAAACAAAATAAATCCTGGTCAGTTTGACCTCTGACTAAACATGCAGGTTTCCTAAACTAACAACTGGGATCAGCCTGGTACTGTCCTAGTCCCTAAGTCCCTGGTTTAGTAAAAGTCCAAACAAATAGCCACACAGGCTTTGCCTCACCGCACAGGGGTTCACTCTCCCTAGACAGTCCACACAGGTCTGGTTCCAGGCATGAGCTAACATCTAATGAAGCTGGGAGTTCCTTATAGAGGCCTAAATGAGCTGACAAGGTTCAGCTGGTCTCATCTCTGTCTGCACGACGCCCCACACTCTCCCTAGAGGTATGAGTCATCCATGAGCCTGCTAGCCTCAGCTGGGCTTATACAACTCTCCACCCTAGTTGTATAAGTCAGCATAAAGCCTGAATCTGGGAGAAATATATCTACCCCCCTGGATGCAACCAGGTGACTTTACCTTCCTGCTGTCACAATATATATATATATATATATATATATATATATATATTATTTAATGTGTATTGCAATGTACTGTTTTTCCTGTGTCTAGGAGGCTGTGTTATTGCCTTTTTCTTTCCCCCTCCCCCCCCCCTTTTTTTTTTGTGTTTCCCTAAGAAAATTTAATAAAAATTATATTTGAAAAAATAAATGTCCATATATTGATGAATAATGGTGGAAAAGCTGAACTGAAGAAATATGATAATAATCTTCTTCATGCAGTATGTGACTGGTGCATCCAATATAAGGAAAACCTGCTTACCGGAACAAAAGGACCTTTTGAATGAACAAGAGGTCAAAGACGCTTGTTTTCCACCATGAGGGGAAGATGAGCTTAGAGTATAGTAATTAGTGTATACCAGATCCCCAGCATAAAGATCCTCCGGTAATGAGGTGTATTAAGTCTGTGCTGATGGCAGACACACGCTTCTTATCTGCCATCAGCACAGACTTAATACACCTCATTACCGGAGGATCTTTATGCTGGGGATCTGGTATACACTAATTACTATACTCTAAGATCATCTTCCCCTCATGGTGGAAAACAAGCGTCTTTGACCTCTTGTTCATTCAAAAGGTCCATCTGTTCCGGTAAGCAGGTTTTCCTTATATTGGATGCACCAGTCACATACTGCATGAAGAAGATTATTATCATATTTCTTCAGTTCAGCTTTCCCACCATTGTTCATCAATATATGGACATTTATTGCGCTGCACTGTTATTTTTTACATATTCTGCTTGGGTTATTGTGTGATTTACCTATTTGGTGTTCAGCTGCATTAGTTTTATTAGTCATATGTGCGCTGATTGCTTTTTCTTTTATTTGTGCCTGTATCCTGTTCCTGTGTTTGACCCGGCTTCCTGACCTCGGCTCGTTTGACCGTGCTCAGTTATCTGCCAATCTGCCTGTTGCCAAGATTCGGTCTGGACTTTGACTACTCTCTGCCTGCCATTTATGATGTTTACCTTGATGTGTATGACCCGGCTTGTCTGACTCTGCAAACCTGCACCAGCTGACCTGCATCCTCTGCTCTGCGAGCTGCACACGCTGACCTGCATCCTTTGCAATGCAAACCTGCACCTGCTGACCTGCATCCCTGCTCTGCAAACTGGCACCTGCTGACCTGCATCCTCTGCTCTGCAAGCTGCACCCACTGACCTGCATTCTCTGCTCTGCAACCTGCACCTGCTGACCTGCATCCGCTGCTGACCTGCATCCGCTGCTTCCGGAACCAGCCGTTACAGTCTGCACTCGGCTCCATCACTCCAAGCAGTGAGGATCAGACAGGCACCCTTACCTCACCGTGCTCTTACCACCACTGTCCCCACTCCAGTGGTCTCCAAGCCGAGGTTGTACGGGAGGTCCCTCTCCGCACGTCAGGCTCACACCTAAGGTACATTACAGTATGTGTGTTCCCTTTACTTGTATATATTAGTTAGATTAGGTTGTTTTGGGGTTTGTTGTGTTCTATTGTATTTGTTTATGGTTTGCTGTTGCTTGATTACACGTGTCTTTATCTTCAATAAATATATATATTTTCACTTACTCTGTTCCTGATTCCTTAAGTGCAGCCCAATGATCTAGAAATTCAGAAAAAAATAAGCTGCGCAAATAATACAATATAATGCCTCTAAAATATGTGCATTACAAATGAAAAATACACCCTCTCACAGGTGAAATAATGAAAAAGGGAGAAAAAGAGACAACAATTTTGAAAGTTGCAATCTAAAACACCCAGTGAAAGCTCTAATCAGTGCTTATATTTCAAAAGTCTCTTTCAATTGCAGTGAATGATTGATATATATAAATTCAGTTATCCTCCCATCTGTTATTGTCACCATGTAGTTGATAGTGAAAATGCAGAGTAAATGATGAAAAGGTCCTTTCCACCCAAATGTCAAGCGTGATGACTTATTCAAACACCCAAGAAGAAGTGATGACAGAAGGATCCTCCACCTCTATTATGCTGCCGCTTACCAGAAGCTGAGACCTCTTTTTTTTAGGAGATCGTACACGCATTGGGCTATTTCCCCTGCCCTGGGTCTCTGCACCCTGGAGTCTGAAATGCCGTCAGTGGTTCTCGGTCTAAGCCTCCGTGATAACATTAATTTCTTTCTGCAGCCAGCCAGCAGAATCAACAAACCACAAGGTGGAAGTCCGGCAACAATATATCCTTTCTAAGTGTGCCAGGACTTATCATGGCTACAGCCCAATGATCTGATCACCTGTGTTGGATGTCTGTGTATGGCATCCCCCTGACATTTTCTTTTTTAATAAATCTGCAAAAATGTCAACAATTCTGTGTTTTTCTGTCAATATGGGGTGCTGTGTGTACATTGAGGAAAAAAACTGAACTTAAATGATTTTAGCAAATGGCTGCAAGATAACAGAGTGAAAAATTTAAGGGGGTCTGAATACTTTCCGTACCCACTGTACATCCAAGACTTTCTATATTCAGTGTTTTTTACCACGAGTATCATTATTGATTTTTGAGCGTTGTTTTGTGTATTTTAATACTTCAGGAGGCTGAATTGTTTGATTGTTATACCGTGTGTATATATAGATATATATATATATCTATATATATATATTTTTTTTTTTTTTTTTTTTATCCTGATGTAGCGATGGCCCATCTTATTTCTTGAGGACCTAAAATGCCAGAAAAGTACAAATTCCCCCAAATGAACCCTTTTTGGAAAGTAGAGGCATTTAGTAGGAGGCATGGTGAGTTTAAATTATTTTTATTTTTGAATATGAAGAAATAGAATAACATTTTTTTTTTTCAAATTTACTTTTTTTACATTTTTAATAAAAATTAAATAATTTTTTATTACATTTTTTAAACTTTTTTTTTTTCATTTTTTACATTCATCAGAGTAGTTCAGTGTCACCATCGTAACACTGTACTACTCTGGGGGGTGATCATGGATTTTTTTTTGTACACTTTGTTTGCTGCTACAATAAAGATCATTGTAACAGCAAAGTTTTCAACTGTCATGAATGGGTTTACCATTCATGACAGCTGTGATCTCTTGATCTGTGATTGGCTACAGCTAATCACATGGTACAGGGTGCTGTGATTAGCCCAGGTACCATGTGATAGCTGGGGAATTATCACTGCATAGTTAACACAGCTGTTATGAATGAACTCATTCATAACTGCTTTTATCACATGATCGCCAGGCCCCGAGATCCGCAATCTGCTGTCTGGTATGTGGCGTACATGCATGGGATTTTACCTGCACGTGCTATCCTGCTGCAGTATATGTACTGTGGCTAGTCAGCAACTGTTTAATCCTCCATGTCATGAGGTCAGCAGAATCACAAGATATTGGAATATGTTCTAACGGAGATGGTAAAAACCTATCTAAGGAAATGTTGGTATAAATTAATGCATCTGTATAGGCTTGACGCGTTTCATGGGCACAAGCCACTTCATCAGGAGTGGATGCATCAATAATCTAGCAAGGGATATACATAACCAATGTAATCTAATGTTGAAAACAAACATGGGGGAAAAAAAATGGGGGGAAAAAAAATGGGTGGAAAGAAATGGCCGCCCATGCCTAGAAATACTTACATATTGGTTGGAGTCAAAGCCATGTGGTACCGCAATCCAATAGCCGGCCAACATGTCTGTCCAGGAGCTGAGGAAGAGACCTAGTAGAGAAGCCGGGAGCACAATTGCAATCCCCAGAGGGGTGAAGTGTGTGAAAAATCTTCATATTATGGTCTAGGCTAGGGGAACCTCTGGATCCTTTAAAATAAAATGAATGGCATGTAACCATAACAGTGTGATGGTAGTAATATCAGAAGTGAAAGCGGACCCATGACCACTGTGAAGAATTGAAATAGAGCCTGAGACCAATGTAAAAGGTGAAGAAAGTGTCCAATAGAGCCAAGTTTTAGAGTAGGACGGATAAAAAGGTGAGCAAAAAGACATAGGAATTAAGACAAAAGTGATTGTGTTGTATGGATGCATACATACTCCTGGAAAACACCAAGGTGAAGGCAATGTGCAAGGAGACTCTTATAGTGGTTACCTTGTTGGCTCCTAGTGAAGCAAGCAGTAAAGCTCCAAGAACGCTGGTGCAGGCGTTTATGTGATGTGCTGCCAAGAGGATTGTCTACCATTGAATGAGGAGTTGTGTGCCTAGCATAATCCCCAGGTCACATTGGCGTGGCAGAAAGGGTAAGCATCCCAGTGTTCTATCGATATGTGCCCTCCATCGAAAAGTGCCCGCGTATGCGCAGAACGGAAGGGCACTCCAGCTGAGTTGCCGATCAGCTGGAGTGACATCACCATATCGCATGCGCACATCGTAGGAGGGTTGTTCCGACGGGCAATACCATTTCACGTGCACAATTGAAAACTATCCAAAGAGCGGAGGGACACCATAGATGTCAGATTGTGCCTCGCTGTAAACCCGCAGCGCAACAGCGGAGCACAAAATGACAAAAACTGTGTCCCCCTGCTGTTTGCATAGCATTAAATAGTGGCTGAGAAATGGTATCTCCCATCGAAAAAAGGCTCATCTGATGTGCGCACGCGCTAAGGGACGTCACTCCAGCTGATCGAGCTGATCGGCAACTCAGCTGGAGTGTTCTTCTGTTCTACGCATACGCAGGCATTTTTCGACGCCGGGCACATAGACAGAACCCCGGCTTAACGCCAAAAGCTTAATTAATTTTTATTAGTAATGGCAGCGATCTGCGATTTTTATCATGACTGCGAAATTATGGCAGACACATCGAAACACTTTTGACACTATTTTGGGACCAGTCATTTATACAGCAATCAGTGCTTAAAAAATGCACTGATTACTGTGTAAATGACACTGGCAGGGAAGGGGTTAAACACTAGGGGGCGATCAAGGAGTTAAGTGTGTCCTAGGGAGCGATTCAAACTGTGGGGGGGGGGGGGGCTACCACTGACATGACAGAGATCATTGTTCCTGATGACAGGGAGCAGTAAATCCCTGTCATGTCACTAGGCAGAACAGGGAAATGCCTTGTTTACATAGACATCTCCCTGTTTTGCAGCTCCGTGACACGATCGCGGGACACCGGCGGACATCGGGTCCCGCCGGCACGGAGCACGCGTCCGGCACGCGCCCACTAAGCCACCATTTAAAGGGGACGTACCGACGTATATCGGCGTGCGCTGGTCGGTAAGCAGTTAAACAAGTCTACTACAATGCAGTGATATGCATAAATGTGCCTTATGATATAGCCTTTCTTGCTAGTTTGTGGGGTAGATGGATCAGTTCTATACATTACTATCTTCAGATGTCCAAAATTCAGGTCTAAAATTATGTTTATAACAATCCAGGGCAATTCAACTGCACATGTATTAAAAAAAAAAAAAGAAAAAAGATTAGCTTAAAGGTTTAGAACACCCACAATGCATAATGGGCAATGGTCAGGAGGGCGTACCACAAAAAAGTACAGAGGTCAGGCGTGCATAATACAAAGTGCAGGTGTGAGAAGTTAGTAACACAGAGGACAGAGGCTACTTTCACACGGAGGCACTATAGCGATAAAAATAGCGCCTTTAAGTGCCCTGAAAGGGTGCGTTGGCAGGACGGTAAAAAAATCCTGCTAGCCGCATCTTTGAGGTGCTGTAAGAGCGGTGAATTCACCGCTCCTAAAGCGCCATTGCAGCGGCACTTTGTGGGCGGTTTCAACCCTTTCTCGGCCGCTAGCGGGAGTTAAAAGCGCCCCGCTAGCGGGGGTTAAAAGCGCCCCGCTAGCGGCCAAAAAGCGCTGCAAAAACTACTGTAAAAATAGCAGGGCTTTACCGCCGACACCCCAGTGTGAAAAGGATTGGGTTTAACGTATATCCCCACAGGGTGATACTATGGATATACTAGTAATAATGTGCCAGCATCCCGATAATATGCAGATTTTGACTAGAAACTAGTAATTTGGACTTTCAAAAGGCACACAGTAAACAAGGTAAAAACTAGGGGTATTTTAATATAGAAAATATCATATAAAAAGCAGTTATAATATTGAATATCTACTCGATTTTATATTACTGTTCCACACAGTATTAACAATAAAAGTACAGTTTCCTTAAATAAACTCAAATGAGTGGAATAAGGTAGTAGCAATATAACTGTAGAGTGGATAACCAAGCAGTGGGTCCAAAAGGAGAAGGAGAGCTTGCTCTACATGTTACGCATTAATGTAACACGTAATGTAATGTAAAGAATAGGCGATCAAACAGAGCTTAGGAGTACTCGCTGACGGCTAACCACAACCCTGACCTCTCCATTGAGTAGACCAGGCTTACTATGGTAGTTTGGACCAAGTTGACTATGTTTAACGCCGCTCCAGCATATTAAAACATTATCTTTACACCGGACCAGCTAAGTCTCCTCTATTCCCTGCTTACCAGCCCAGATCGTCCTATCAATATTACCTTAATTATTTCTACATGATAATACTCCCTTGACTGGCCATATGTTATAACACATCGCCATTGTCTAGGCAACTAGGCTGACTGTTTTTTCAACACGGCCAATTCTATTCATATATGTCTATGCTCCTGAGGAAGCGTTACATTAACGTGTAACATGAAGAGCAAGTTCTCCTTCTCCTCTGGACCCACTGCTTGGTTATCCACTCTACAGTTATATTGCTACTACCTTATTCCACTCATTTAAGTTTATTTAAAGGAAACTGTACTTTATTGTTAATACTGTGATAACCTATGTGGACCAGTTATAATATTGAATATCTACTCGATTTTATATAACTGCTTTTTATATGATATTCTATATATTAAAACACCCCTAGTTTTTTACCTTGTTTACTGTGCGCCTTTGAAAGTCCAAATTACTAGTTTCTAGTCAAAAACCCCAGTGTAAAAGTAGCCAGAGAGTGCAGGGTCAGGCATAACACAGGCTGTAGAGGTCAAGAGTAAGTAATGGACAGAGAGAAATTCTAATCCTTCCAAAAAGTAACCCACCCCAGCACAAATGCCCCTTCCCTCCCTGGAACATACTCAGCAGACCTTTGCACTGAGCGGCAACTGCTGATGGTGGTCCCAACCCCTGGACCACCCACATTTTTTTTCTTCTTCAGCATATCACTTCTGTACCCGCTCGCCACCTGTCAGACCTGTAGCACATAGCCAAGGAAATGCGACTGTATGTCAAAAAAATGGTTGATCAAGGGTGGGACTTTGTGTGTGCCTCAGTGGATTAAATAAATATAGACGTATCACGATATATAGAAAAATAAACAATTTTTATTATCCTGCCGAAGGCTGCAATGTAAAAAAACCTTATATTCTTACAAAAGTATATATAAGAAAATATAAAATCACATTACAGTTCAAATAATGGGTAACGGGATGTGCGATTCCCATTCACAGAGAGAAGTGAAGGCCTATGCGTTTCGCGGATTTCCGCTTCATCAGGGCCATTTAGCGTAGCACAAAGAGATAATACAAGGGTTCTAGGAGCAAACAAAACATTGATAAAATATACATGCATGTTATATCCTATATATTTAAGGGGGAAAAAAAACTAACATATATAAATCAACATTATACAGGTATTAGATCCGATTGGAATAAGAAAGACTGTGGGTGTGCACATTGAGGCATATCAAGTATGTTATCCAATGGCACATCCACATACTACATTAGCATTTATTTTCTAAATATCAATATCATTTGAGTATTTACAGAGGAAAACATTTCTGATCATATGTATGGTCCTATGTATTCGCAGCGGTGTCCCATATATACAGGGGAAATGTACCCAAAGCTTATAGTGTACACATAAATAACATGTATTGATATAGTTTCGTATGCATGTTTTATATGTTAGTCTCAAAAAGAGAGATAGAAACTTACCAGAGAGCTGTACAAGCACAGATGCAATGTGGCGGACGGAAGAGACCTGTGTGCCTATGAGGATCCCCCCCCCCCAAAAGAGAGATCTGCACGGTTGTATGGGGTGGATCCCTATGTATATCAAAATAATTGTAATTCAGAGGGGAGGGGGTGGAACATATAGGGACTGAACGGATAGGGAGGGGAGGGAAAAAACGAGGAAAAAACCGAAAAAAATAGGGGAAAAAGGGATAGGGAGGGGGATAGAGAGTGGGAAAAGATATTGGATACAATAGATGGTGTGGAAAAGGTATAGCGGTGATACAAGTGAGAAAAGCAAAAAAGGGGGGGGGGGAGGCGGAGGAAAAAGGAAAAAGGGGGGGGGGAGGGAAAATTAGAAGGACAAGGAAAAGAGAAGAAATAAAATGAGATGGGGGAAGGAAGGGGGGAGGGGTTTTTGGTAAGAAGGGGTAGAACTCAGGGATAAAAAAGAAAGTAGTGGGAAATGGCAAAAAAGGGGGGGGAAGGGAAGTGGTGAAAAGGGGAGAGGAAGGAAAAGTAAAAAGAAAGAGTAGGGGGAGGGGGGAAAGAGAAGAGAAGGAAAGGGGAAGAGACAGTAAAGAAGGGAAGTGGGGGGGGGGGAAGAAGGAAGGGGGGAAGAAAAAGGGGGGAGGGGTGTGAAAGGAAAGGGACTAATAGTGTGGAAAAGGGAAAGCGAATTGGAGGGGAGAAAGAGGGGACAAAGGGAGGGGGGGGGAAGAAAAAGGAAAGGAAAAGGATATAGGGAAGGGGAGGGGGAAAAAGAAAGAGGGAGGAAGGGAGGGAAGCAGAGGGGAAGGGGAGTGATGGAGAAGGAAAAATTTAGTGGGTGATGTGTAGGTAGGGAAGGAATTAAAGTGGGGAGAGTGCTGGGGTGAGGGGGAACACGTGGGTTATAAGTTAAAGTGCGAGTGAAATATTAAATTACTTACCTAAAAGATGTACCATTGGAATGGGGTGCATATATAGAGGTCAAAACTGGGCTGGGTATGATATAGCACCTTGCTATTGTATGTGATGACGAACTATATTGATGTATTAATGTGCCTATGTGCATATGCATACATAGGCATAGATCTAGTGACCGCAAATAAATGAAAGGGAGGGTGAGTCCTTGGACTTGTAGAGAGTTGTAGAAATGAGTTCAAATCCATGTTGGGATGAACCTGCATATGGGTATATCATAAGGATAAGTGAGTGCTGATATTCAAATGAAACACACAGTGTTCATATTTAGGAAAGGGGGAAAGAAAGCAAAGTTTTTTCCACCAACTAAGTTTACATACCTTAGATCCCTGCAGTGAGGGTTACTCTCCTCGTGGTCCCTCTCATACAGAGAGATGCACTGTTGAGGAGAGACTAATGAGGAAGTGCTTTTAAAGGGTGATCCACCTGATAATAATCGCGCTGATAGGTGGAACAAATTGGGGGGGGGGGGGAGAGAATCCATAGGGTCGCTCCCGTCGCCCGGATCATGTGGAAAACTTGCATGGATCCACAGGATCCGGAGGGGCTGGAGAGAGCCCATCTACCAAAACATACGCCGCAGAGGTATGCTGCATGATGGATGTATGCAGACTGCCTAAATAAATGTCCATGCCATGGGTTCCAGATGGAAAAGTGGACTGAGGCTTGTCTCTAAACCTCCGCCGCCCGCAATGCATTATGCGGATAGCGGAGGGAGGAGCCACTTTTGTCAAGGACAAGTCAGGGTATCTGCGGCGTGACGTGCCGACGCTGACGTGAGTCTCATCGTCGGCAACGTTGCGCTCCACCGCACGTGGAGGGAGGGGTGTGCATGCCGATCGATCTAAATAGGGCGGCCCGCGCACATCCCCCCGGGGGGGGGTGTGGTCGTAACGTGTGTGGAGCTAATTCGGGCACTTCTCGTGAGAGCCCCAGGCTCCAAGGCACAGAGATCACTCAGTGTCCCGACGAGGATGTGTCCCTAGTGTTGTTTTAGTAGACACAGGCAAGGCCGGAAGTCGCGCCAACATGGGAAATGTGCAAGAAAGTGTACATCTTTATTTATATTTATTTTTACTAATTTATCCTTTATATATTATGCTTCTTTAGATTAGAACCCATTGCTTTTAGGATCACACCTTTAACCTATGCACTGGTGACTCTGCATGTTAAGATCCATAATTTAATGGGCTTTTATAAAGAGATGTACACTTTCTTGCACATTTTCCATGTTGGCGCGACTTCCGGCCTTGCCTGTGTCTACTAAAACAACATTCGGGACACATCCTCGGGACACTGAGTGAGTGCCTTAGAGCCTGGGGCTCTCACGAGAAGTGCCCAAATTAGCTCCACACACACGTTACGACCACCCCCCCGGGGGGGATGTGCGCCGGCCGCCCTGTTTAGATCGATCGGCATGCACACCCCTCCCTCCACGTGCGGTGGAGCGCAACGTTGCCGACGATGCGACTCACGTCAGCGTCGGCACGTCACGCCGCAGATACCCTGACTTGTCTTTGACAAAAGTGGCTCCTCGCTCCGCTGCCCGCATAATGCATTGCGGGCGGCGGAGGTTTAGAGACAAGCCTCAGTCCACTTTTCCATCTGGAACCCATGGCATGGACTTTTATTTAGGCAGTCTGCTTACATCCATCATGCAGCATACCTCTGCGGCGTATGTTTTGGTAGATGGGCTCTCTCCAGCCCCTGTGGATCCATGCAGGTTTTTCCACATGATCCGGGCGACGGGAGCGACCCTATGGATTCTCTCCCCCCCTAATTTGTTCCACTTATCAGCGCGATTATTATCAGGTGGATCACCCTTTAAAAGCACTTCCTCATTAGTCTCTCCTCAACAGTGCATCTCTCTGTATGAGAGGGACCACGAGGAGAGTAACCCTCACTGCAAGGATCTAAGGTATGTAAACTTAGTTGGTGGAAAAAAACTTTGCTTTCTTTCCTCCTTTCTTAAATATGAACACTGTGTTTCATTTGAATATCAGCACTCACTTATCCTTATGATATACCCATATGTAGGTTCATCCCAACACGGATTTGAACTCATTTCTAAAACGCTCTACAAGTCCAAGGACTCACCCTCCCTTTCATTTATTTGCAGTCACTACATCTATGCCTATGTATGCATATGCACATTAATACATCAATATAGTTCGTCATCACATACAATAGCAAGGTGCTATATCATACCCAGCCCAGTTTTGACCTCTATATATGCACCCCATTCCAATTGGTACATCTTTTAAGTAATTTAATATTTCATTCGCACTTTAACTTATAACCCACGTGTTCCCCCTCACCCCTGCACACACCCTTCCAGCACTTTCCCCACTTTCATTCCTTCCCTACCTACACATCACCCACTAAATTTTTCCTTCTCCATCACTCCCCTTCCCCTCTCTTTCTTTTTCCCCCTCCCCCCCTCCCCTTCCCTATATCCTTTCCTTTTTCTTCCCCCCCCCACCTTTGTCCCCTCCAATTCGCTTTCCCTTTTCCACACTATTAGTCCCTTTCCTTTCACACCCCCTTCCTTCTCCCCCCCCCCCCTCTTCCCTTCTGTACTGTCTCTTCCCCTTTCCTTCTCTTCTCTTCTCTTTCCCCCCCTCCCCTCTTTTTACTTTCCCTTCCTCTCCCCTTTCCACCACTTCCCTTCCCCCCTTTTTTTGCCATTTCCCACTACTTTCTTTTTCATCCCTGAGTTCTACCCCTTCTTACCAACCCCCCCCCCTTCCTTTCCCCCCATCTCATTTTATTTCTTCTCTTCTCCTTGTCCTTCTAATTTTCCCTTCACCCCCCCTCTTGCCCCCCTTTTTCCTCCCCCTCCCCCCCTTTTTTGCTTTTCTCCTTACTTGTATCCCCGCTATACCTTTTCCACACCATCTATTGTATCCAATATCTTTTCCCACTCTCTATCCCCCCTTTCCCTTCCCCCCCCTCCTCCTTTCTCCTCCCCCTCCCTGTCCCTTTTCCCCTATTTTTTCCTCGTTTTTTCCCTCCCCTCCCTATCCTTTCAGTCCCTATATGTTCCACCCCCCTCCCCTCTGAATTACAATTATTTTGATATACATAGGGATCCACCCCATACAACCGTGCAGATCTCTCTTTTAGGGGGGGGAATCCTCACAGGCACCCAGGTCTCTTCCGTCCCCCACATTGCATCTGTGCTTGCACAGTTCTCTGGTAAGTTTCTATCTCTCTTTTTGAGACTAACATATAAAACATGCATACGAACCTATATCAATACATGTTATTTATGTGTACACTAGAAGCTTTGGGTACATTTCCCCTGTATATATGGGACACCGCTGCGCATACATAGGACCATACATATGATCAGAAATGTTTTCCTCTGTAAATACTCAAATGATATTGATATTTAGAAAATAAATGCTAATGTAGTATGTGGATGTGCCATTGGATAACATACTTGATATGCCTCAATGTGCACACCCACAGTCTTTCTTATTCCAATCGGATCTAATACCTGTATAATGTTGATTTATATATGTTAGGTTTTTTTCCCCCCCTTAAATATATAGGATATAATATGCATGTATATTTTATCAATGTTTTGTTTGCTCCTAGAACCCTTGTATTAACTCTTTGTGCTACGCTAAATGGCCCTGATGAAGCGGAAATCCGCGAAACGCGTAGGCCTTAACTTCTCTCTGTGAATGGGAATCGCACATCCCGTTACCCATTATTTGAACTGTAATGTGATTTTATATTTTCTTATATATACTTTTGTAAGAATATAAGTTTTTTTTACATTGCTGCCTTCGGCAGGATAATAAAAATTGTTTATTTTTCTATATATCGTGATACGTCTATATTTATTCACTCCACTGAGGCACACACAAAGTCCCACCCTTGATCAACCATTTTTTCGACCTAGTCGCATATTCTTCCGGGATGGTGCCTCAGTAGGAGCCTCAAGACATTCCGCATGCACCCCAACCCCTAAACATAGCCAAGGAAAGTTCTCTGAAACTCCTCCTCTTCTCTGTACTACAGGTCTGGCAGACAGCAGGCAGGGACAGAATCCAACAATAGCTGCATAAAAGCGATATGCTGAAATGAGATAAGAGTGGTCACAGCTTCAGGACACAGAGGAACTCACCAGCAGATGTGGAGCATGTGCTCATCGTTTGCCTGCCGCTAGTGATCCACCCACCTTAGATACACAGTAAACCAACTTATATGGTTCAAAATGATACACAACTATAAAATATGAATTATCATTAAACCATAATGCAATAGGAAATTATAGAACTGGCAAAATAAAAAGGAGGTACTAGATGTCTTTAGAGCTCCTATGCTACAGAATGCTAGAATAACCATAGTAATACAGAGAGACCATCTAAAAAATAAACAATTTATAATAAAGTATGCATTTATAAAACCTTATTAGGATAATAAGAGGGCAACTATTCCTATAGAAAACCTTTTGTTTGTATGGTCATGCAAGATCAGGTCTCTTTTGAATATCACAGTGCTCATCTAAAATGCAACCAATGCAGGTAGCTTTGGTATTATACTGTGCACAAAAACCTGATGTTTCCTTCCAAATTACTATAGTGTGAAAGGCATTTTTAAAGACAGAACTAGGAACAGATTCCTTGTAGCCATTCTCTGTAAAAACTTGGCTAATGGCATCTGATTCAGAAATGTAATCATGGTCATTAGAACAGGTTTTATACAACTGCTTAATTGGCTGCAGGGAATATTATGGATTCCATCACAGTGACAGCTGTTAAGATGAAAATAGGAATTAAAGTGATTGTAAACGATCACCTTGTAAAAAACAACCCCTTTTAGTGCAAAACATTTTTGTATAGATATAAAAAACAAAAAAAACAAAAAAAAAAACACTTTTTTTTATAAATAATCACATTCCCTCTGTTCTCAGCTGCATAGGAGCTGGGGGGAGGAGAAGCAGCAACCCATTGAACTTTCCAGTTAATGGCTTTGCAGCAGAGGTTTTATCAGGACAAGTCTGATCATTGGAGGATAGCACACCGAGTTCCCATCATAGCCAGAGAGCTGACCATGATGTGCTCTCCTAATTAGTGTGGTCAGTTTTTAACAAGAAAGCAGGAGGGACTGGCACGAACACCAGGGATTTCACACAAAGGAAGCAATACAAAGAACAGGATATTTTCTCATACAAGTACATGGTACTGCAGGCACATATCAGGAATATGAAGTATCGGGGTAACAAACACTTTAATTCCTGTAAAGTGTGTTTAACTTAAAATATGGCCTTGGCAAAAATGTAGATCTAATATTAATCTTGGTCTGTAACATAGGTGAACTGGATGTCAAAGGGATAATTGTAACAATAGGAAAAAAAAACCTTCCAGATGTATAGATCATCACCTACACGTCATATAGAGAGCCAGGTTTACTATGATGGGGTTATAGGACCAGATGGAACTGCCCCCCTCTCAATACCCCATAAACAGCTTGGCATAGCTTTGAGAAAACCCCACCCCTATGGCTAAAGCCTCGTACACACGATCCGATTGTTGGCCAACCAAGCGTCTAATTTTTGTCCAAAGGGCGTGTGCCTGGATCTTGTCTTGCATACCAACGTTAAACAATTGTTGATTAACAAACATGAACGTAGTGACGTACTACAAGGAATTTCAGCTCTTGAGCACCACCATTTGGGCCCCTTCTGCTAATTTTGTGTTTGGTGAGCATTGATTCCGAGCATGCGTGTTTGTACTTTCGACTTGTGTGACAGACTTGTGTACTGATGATACAAAAATCAGACAACAGACCGTTGTCCGCCAAAAATTTACTAGCCTGCCACCCCAACATTTGTTTTGTTGGCTGAAATTTGAACAACTATTGTCAAAAGGAGCGTACTAAGGCAGGCCCATACCTGGGTCGAATTTCAGAAGAATTTTTGTTCGTGTTTCGCACCATTAGTGGGCTACAGCAACAGCTGACTTTCGTGCGGCCATCGAATTTGAGTAATGGGACATGTAATTTTTTTTTAAAACTAACAATTTTCTAATCAATGATGGGAGAATCGTGCGAGAAACGTAAAATCGAAAAAGAAATGCGCGTGTGCAAGAAAAGAAAATTCCCGGAAAGAAAAGAAGATTCCCAGCCATGAAATTCTTTTCTATAGGATCATGAGGTATAATTGAAGGCTTGGTTGGTGGAATTTCGAAATTAATGGTAGCACCATCGGATCACAAAACACACTAATTTTCAGATTTTTCAAAAGAAAATTTTCGAAATTCTACCATGTAAGGCTTGCATAACGGTCAGATTTTAGGAAAACACTCTGTCAACAGACAATCCCCTGCCAACAATCGGCTTTACACTTATTTGCAGGCAATCGACAGCAGGAAACTGAAAAATTGTGAGTCAGAGCAAACTGAATAGACTCTAGAAGAAAGTTCGAATACGTAGGGTCTAGGTCTATATATTTATAAAATTAAATATTGTACAACCTGAACACCTAAATCGTGAGCAATGCAGGTTTAGAAGAACTTACATTGAAAAATAACCGTAGTCTGTTTGCCATTGATAACCAAGGCCTTCAAGGTACACGAGAGTCCAAAATGAAAGCTAGTAGCTTAGCTGATGGTTCGTAAGAAAACAATGTAATATGACAGCGGGATGGCAAGACTGAACATTCCTGCAATGACTGCACAGCCTGGAGGATTTTTGACACTTGTGAACCTCAGGAATATGATAGAATTATGGAATAGGAGTACAATTTTAACAAACAAAAATTCTTGCTTGGAGAGGATTCCCAAAGAAAGAACAGGCTTATTGCTCCTGACACGCATGATTAATATCACTTTTAGTTAGAGAAAACAATGAGAAGCTTATCTAATTGGTGTTTTTTTTTTTTTTTTTGGAAATAGGCTGGCCGTATCAGCTTAACCAGTTAGCACGGGTACAATTTTGGTTATCACAATTTTCAAACACTCATAATGGTGTTGAGCCATGAACTATAGATGTAAAAGTAATGGTTTCAGCTGTTGATCTGCCATGCATACACACCAAACACAGATGCTTTACATTCAGCATAACCAGAACCAACACAGGACTCCAAAATTTATATTTAACCCATCTTTTAAAATAAAGCTGACATATCTGGAGCCCAAAATCTTCTCCCTGCACAAGACTTTGGCAAAGAGCTTCATGATTGTGCATTTCATGGGAGTTAGAAATTATTACACACATTTGTTTCTGGGACTAGGCTGTACTAATTGGGATGTAGATGCAGAGATGGGGTCTAAATAACCTCTTATTGTGAAGCTATGCATATTAACCCTTTCCCTGCCACCAACAGTTGCCACTTTACTCCAGGCAACATGTGCATTTTCTTTCTAGAGGAAATGATTGATGGAGCTGTAAAGCCACCCAACTAGATTCCCAGGCACAGGAGCAAACCGCTGCATGGGGCATCAATGTTTTATTTTACCAAAATTTGGGGTAACATTAAAATAAAATTACTAAAATTTTATTTAGTGTATTTTTACTTAAATTATGCTTTTGATAAAACCATTGCACTAAATATCAGGTAACATAAATAAAAAAATGCAAATACCACCATTTTCTTCTCCAGGGTCCCCGCTTTTGGGAAATGTAGAATTTTTGGATATTTTAACGAATCTTTAGGTCTAAAATGTGCATTTTAACACAAGGCCCGTGACCTCAGACCAGGGAAGCATATACCCATGTTCTGGGATGGCGAGCCGGCAAGCCCAGATTGCGATCAATGGGTTGCTCACGCGCCATTTCAGAGCATTAGTCCCTTTCACACTGGGGTGGGGGCGGCGATAAAGCGCCGGTATTTTTACCGGCGCTTTACCGTCAATTTCGCAGCGCTATTTGGCCGCTAGCGGGACGCTTTTACCACCCGTTAGCGGCCGAGAAAGGGTTAAAACCACCGCAAAGCGCCTCTGCAGAGGCGTTTTGCCGGCAGTATAGCCACGGTGCCCATTGATTTCAATGGGCAGGAGCGGTATTACACACACCGCTCCAAAGATGCTGCTAGCAAGACTTTTTTTTTACCGTCCTGCTAGCGCACCACTCCAGTGTGAAAGCCCTCTGGGCTTTCACACTGGAGAGACAGCAGCGGCTGTTTCAGGTCGCTTTGCAGGCACTATTTTTAGCGTTATAGCGCATGCAAAGTGACCCAGTGTGAAAGGGGTCTTAAGAGTGAAATAAGTGGGCACCGAATAAGTATATGCTTACTTTGTAGTGCAGTTTCCTGTCCCTGTCTGGCAGTGATATGAAGTGCAGTTCGCCTGGGACCTTTCTAGCAGCCTGGAGAGCAATGCCAGTAGAAGCTGGAAGAGGAAAGGGTCAGTGTATTAAACATCAAGTACACTGTGCTTTTGCAATGGGCATATTAGCACTTCTAAAAAAGGGTCATTAGGCTGCTTTCACACTTATGTGCACATGCGGCTTTTCCGCGGGTTAGCTGCACTGAGCCATAGACTTCTATTATATCCTGCAGGTTTGGTGCACTTTATGAAAGCACACCAAAATTCTTGAATGCAGGAGATTTGGTGTGCTTTCAGAAAGTGCACCACACCTGCAGGATATAATAGAAGTCTATGGCAAAGCGCAGCTCACCGCAGGAAAGCCAGTGCTGCACTGCGAACATCAGTGTGAAAGCAGCCTTATAGAGGGCTCAGGACAGTAAGGACTGGTTTACATTTGTGGTTTGAGGGGTGGTAAACCGCCATCTTTGTGGCCCGCGACCGCTTACCAATTCACTTAAGCGGTCTTTGCTCTTCAAAAGGTTGAACAGCTGGTCTTCTTTCAACATTATATTCCGAATTAACTCTGCCCTGTCTGGATAATGAGACTTCTACTAAGATGTTAAAAAGGTTTATGAAAATAAAATAAAATATAAATTTAGTCCTACTCACTCTTCACTAGATAATGAACTTAAATGGAAGTGTAATTAAGCAATATTTAGCTCTCCACAATGTCTGCTTGTTTCAAGTCAGGTCGATGTCTCCTAGAACTTTAAGAGTTATATGTATATTATTTTGGCTTAAGTCTCTACTTGCCTGTTAGTCTAGGTCAGTGATGGCGAACCTTGGCACCCCAGATGTTTTGGAACTACATTTCCCATGATGCTTATGTACTCTGCAGTATAACTAAGCATCATGGGAAATGTAGTTCCAAAACATCTGGGGTGCCAAGGTTCGCCATCACTGGTCTAGGTTCACATCTTGTCAGTGCCAGTATTAATTTAGTCGATAACATTTTCATCAGCGGCATATTTTCATTGACAAAAACTAAACAAAAATTACCCCATATTTTCATCAATTGACAAAAAATATGACGAAAATCAATTCCCATTTCCGTTAATGAAAACAGAACGAAAATGTGAGGTAGGAACGTTTACCCACATGACCTTTCCTTAGAGCTCCGCCTGTAAAGCCTGTGAGCGTTTCTCCTCCCAGCAAGCAAGGTAGCATGATTAGCACTGTGCAGCATTACAGACCTCGTCAGACGACAATCCATAGCACGGTGTGCATTACAGACATCCTCAGACCGTCCAGAGCACTGTGAAGCACTTACAGGCCTCAGACCACTTTCCAGAGTCTGTGTAGTTTGTTCAAACCTTAATACCATAAATAACATGAGATATGTATATGTATATATGTGTGTGTGCGTGTGTGTGTGTGTGCGCGTGTGTGTGTGTGTGTAAATAAAATTTTATTAGTATATAATAAAACTTGGAAATTCTAGAGAAATGCTTAAATAATGCCTTACAATTTAAAAAACGGAAGTCCACCCTAAAGAAAAAAAAACATTAACACTACTTTAAATCTGTTAAACATTTGAAAAAAAAAAATTAAATTCAATTAATTTTACTTACCAGAAACACCTGTTGCTAGGCAGTCGTCCTAATCTGCCACTACCTTCTCCGTGGAGCTCCTCGTTCTCGCCCTCCCTTGCGCTGTCTTCTGGGACCTGTGTGTGTCAAAGAAGACAGCCGGCCATTCACAAAGCGCTGCGTGACTCACGCATGCACAGTAGGAAACGGGCAGTGAAGCCGCAAAGGCTCCACTGCCTGTTTCCCTTAGTTCGAATGGCGGCGCCAGCACCCGATCCGATGGACAGATCGGCCTCGGGGGGCCCGACATCGTGGGCGCCCTGGACAGGTAAGTATCCTTATTAAAAGTCAGCAGCTAGTGTTTGTAGCTGCTGACTTTAAAAAAAAAAAATAGGATTTTTTTACTCACCGTAAAATCCGTTTCTCCAACGTCCATGGACTGACACAGCCTCTTCATATATGACAAGTGGGTTTATGTCCCTGCTCATAGGAGAAGACTAGGCAGAATGTTAGATGTTACAACATACATTCTAAAACCAGAGCTGAACAGCCCCGCCCAGGGGGCGGTCCCTCCGGACATTACCCTCCTACCTGCAGCCAGCAGCCCTCAGTTTGTAACAAAGCAGTACAAACCTTAAAAAAGGAAGGGTGGGTGCTTTGTCAGTCCATGGACATCAGAGAAACAGATTTTACGGTGAGTAAAAAAATCCTATTTTCTCTTACCGTCCATGGACTGACACAGCCTCTTCATACTTGCCAAGTGGGACGTCCCAAAGCAGTGTCAAAGAAGAGGGATGGGAGCAGAAATAAAGGAAAAACCAAACTTCACTCCAAACAAACAGAGCTCCTCAACAGAGGAGTTGCAACTTTAAACAGCTGCCTGCAACACCTTGCGGCCGAAGGAAGCATCAGAAGATGCAGCCACATCAACCTTGATAAACTTTGAAAGGGTATGTGCGGGCGACCAGGTTGCCGCCTTGCACACTTGTGCAACCGACGCTTGATGTCGGAAAGCCCAGGAAGCACCAATTGCCCTGGTGGAATGCGCTGTAACCGGAAAGGGAGGCGCCCGCCCCTTAAGGGCATAGGCCTGTATGACGGTCTGCCTGATCCACCTAGAAATGGTGGCAGGAGACACCGCATGACCCTGTTGTGGACCAGACACAAACAGCGAGTCAGACTTCCGAAAGGGAGCAGTCACAAACAGGTACACCCGCAAGGCACGTACCACATCTAGCGTGTGAAGCGCAAACTCTCTGTAATGCGATGGATGAGGACACAAAATTGGAAGAACAATGTCCTCATTAAGGTGAAAGGCCGAAACCACATTCGGGAGAAAAGAAGGCCGCGGACGCAACACCGCCTTATCCTTATGGATGACCAAGTAAGGCGGCTTGCAAGAAAATGCCGCCAACTCAGACACCCGTCTGACAGAAGTAATGCCTACCAGGAAAGCCACCTTCTGAGACAAGGTTAAGAGAGGGATATCTTTGATGTTTTCAAAAGGAGGTTCTTGAAGAACCGAAAGCACCAAATTCAGTGCCCAAGAAGGGAGAGGAGGTTTAACAGGAGGGAGTACATGGCGAACCCCCTGCACAAAGGTGCTAATCAAAGAATGGCCCGCAAGCGGTCGTTGAAAGAAGACAGCCAAGGCTGAAATCTGACCCTTGATGGTGCTTAGAGCAAGCTTTCGAGTCACACCACGCTGTAAAAACAGCAGGATCCTGGGAACGGAGTACGTCCGTGGACGCCAATCCAGCTCCTCGCACAGAGCGAAGTAAGCCTTCCAGGTACGGTGATATAATCTCTTGGAGGAAGATTTACGTGCCCTCAGCATGGTCGAAATGACCGATTCCGAGAGAACCCGGTCCCTCAGCACCTGGCTTTCAATAGCCATGCCGTTAAAGCCAGCGACTGTAAAGCAGGATGAAGTATGCCTTGCGATTAAGGCGAGAGGCCAACAGGTCCACATCCGGCGTGCCCCACTGCCGGCAAAGGAGTTGAAACGCCTCCAGATGCAAAGGACCATTCTCCCTGGTCCAAAGTTTAGCGGCTCAGATAGTCCGCCTGCCAGTTTTCTATTCCCAGAACGTAAACGGCCGACAGAGCCGGCACGCTTCTTTCCGCCCATCTTAGGATGTGGGCGACCTCGGACGCCGCAGCTGAGCTACGAGTTTCCCCCCGATGGTTGACATAAGCCGCCGCAGTGGCGTTGTCCATCTGGATCCTGACTGAGCGTCCCTGCAGTCTCCTTGACCACGAGGAGAGGCACAGTCTGATTGCCCGGAGTTCCAGGACACTGATCGGTAGACGGGATTCGGCCGGAGTCCAAAGTCCTTGTGCTGACAGAACTCCCCAAACTCCACCCCAGCCCGTAAGGCTGGCATCCGTCGTGATCACCGTCCACTGGATAGGAAGGAACGACATCCCGGACCGAAGTGCAGGTGATCTCAACCACCACGTCAGAGGCCCTGACCGGTAGACTCACCTGGATCTGATGATCCAGCGACAGCGGGGACTTTACCAGATGGACAGGATTCTCCTTCTGTAAAGGCCTGAGTGTGTGATTGGGCATACGGAACGGCCTTGGAGGCCACCATGGACCCTCATGCAGAAACAGAAGCGATCATTTTCGGGATGTCAGAACCTGAACCGCAGATTGAAGAGTCCAACTTTTCCAAGGGAAGGAAAACCTTTGCTTTCTAGGAGTCCAGGATCAAAACCTAGATACTCCAGACGCTGAGTCGGAACCAGGACCGACTTCTGAGTGTTCAATAGCCAACCGAAGTCCCAGGAGGGTCTGACTGACTGTTGTCACATTTTCTTCTAATTCTGAGCCAGTGTCTGCTCTCAGAAGATCGTCCAGATAGCCCACGATAGCAATGCCTCGCTGTCTCAGCAAAGCCAGAACCGGGGCAAGCACCTTGGTAAAAACCCACGGTGCTGACGCTAAGCCGAAGGGAAGGGCCACAAATTGATAGTGGACTTCGTCGATCGCAAAGCGCAGAAACTTCTGGTGACCTGTGCAGATTGGGACATGCAAGTAGGCGTCCTTGATGTCCAAGGACGCCAGAAAGTCCCCAGGATGGAGTGCAGCAATCACTGTGCAAATAGATTCCATGCGGAAGTTTCGAACCATCACAAAGGCATTTAAGGTCTTAAGGTCCAGGATTGGACGGACTCCGTCCTTCTTTGGGACCACAAACAGATTCGATTAAAATCCCTGAAACCTCTCCTGTGACAGTACCAGCACAATTACTCCGCACCTGAGCAAGTCCTGCACTGCCCTTAAGAGGGCCGCCCGACGCGCTGGAAGGAGAGGGAGATATGAGGGAAATAATCTGTTTGGAGGCCAGGAGCGGAACTCTATCCTGTACCCCGAGGTGATGACCTCGCACACCCACCGGTCGGAGATCCGGGAGGTCCACTGATCCGAAAACTTGCAAAGTCATCCCCCCACCCCGGAGTCGGGCGGGGGAAAGACTTCATGCGGTGGCGGGCTTGGCAGCCGGCTTGTTTGGCTTACGCACCCAGGGACGCTTCTGTCCCCCAGCCGCATTGTCAGTCTGGGAGGTTTTCCCCATGGGCTCTGACTGCCGAAAAAAATGTTTTGGGCTGGAAAGGAGGGGCCCGGCTTACGGCGGGGCTCCTTACCCATAGTAGTCTGAGGAAGTAGGGTGCTCTTTCCCCCCGTGACATCCTTAATAATGTCATCCAGGGCAGCACCAAACAGCCTACCGCCCTTAAAAGGGCAAATCAGTCAGGAGCTTCTTAGAGGCCAGGTCAGCAGACCAGCATTTTAACCAGATAAGACGACACAACACCACTGCAGACACTGAGATCCTAGATATTAAGGGTGCAGCGTCCAAAGTGGCATCGCACACATGCACTAGACCCTGCACCAGTTAGTGGGCTAGTGCAATGGTTTCTGGAGGAAGATTATGCTCCTGTACGGTCTGGTGCAAAATCTTTGCCCATTCCGTGAGTGTCTGAGACACTAGGGTCGCCGCTACAATAGGACGTAAGGTGGATCCCAGCAAGGCGAACATAGCTCTGCTCACCACTTCTGACCTCTTGTCAGTGGGGTCCTTAAAAGGCAGGATTCCCCTCCATCGGGAGAGTTGTGGCTTTATTCAGATGGGCAACCGGGGGGTCGACCACCGGAGGAGAAGCCCATTTTTTAACCAGGGCCTCATCAAAGGGGTACCTAACAGACAGATTCCGCAGGAACGCAAAAGTGACCAGTTACACTTACCGGTAACGGTGTTTCTGGGAAGTCTTCCAGGACGGCACAATGAGAGATGACTGGCTCCACCTGACAGGAAACACAATCAATTCAAAGAGGTTAAAGCACCCGCCCCTCCCCGTGCTCCTCAGTTATGATAAAGTACAGACCCACACCAGTGCACGAGAGAGAAAACACACACCCAAATAACTCTATACAAACCAATGTATCAACCAAAGCGGTGGGAAGTAGGCCTGCCGTCCTGGAAGACTTCCCAGAAACACCGTTACCGGTAAGTGTAACTGGTCACTTTCTCAAGTCGTCTTCCAGGACGGCACAATGAGAGAGAAGCAAGTAGCTTCAGGCCTACCTTAGGGTGGGACGACTGCTTGCAGGACCTCTCTACCAAAGGACAGGTCCTGAGGTGACAGCAACTCCACTCTGTAATGCCTTAGGAATGTATTCTGGCTTGACCAAGTCGTAGCTTTACATATCTGTTCCACCGAAGCTCCGGCTCTTTCTGCCCAGGAGGTTGCCAAAGAGCGAGTAGAATGAGCTTTAACTTTCGGGGCTGTCTTACCAGCCTGGTCATAAGCTATGGAGATTGTCTGTCTGATCCATCTAGATATGGATGCTCTAGATGCCTGTTGGCCTTTTTTCTGTCCAAAAAAAAATTAATTAGTAAATGGCTGGATTTCCTAAATTCACCCACTCTATCCAGATAAGCTAGCAGACACCGTCTGACATCTAGACAATGAAAGGAGGCCTCTCTTTCATTTTGTGGATTTGAACAAAAGGAAGGAAGAATAATTTCTTGTGATCTATGAAACTTTGACACTACCCTAGGGAGGTACAGGGGGTCCTGCCTAAGAATAACTCTGTCCTCGAATAAACTAAAGAAAGGCTCTTTAATCGTCAGAGCCTGCATGTCGCCTATTCTTCTGGCTGTAGTATTTGCCAGAAGAAAAGCAAACTTAAATGTCAGTAATTTAACTGAAATATCTTCTAGTGGCTCAAACGGAGCCTTAGTTAATTGTTCCAAAACTAACGTAAGGTCCCAGGGCGGGACTCTAGAGATCTGAACCGGGGACAATCTATCCCTGGCCATTAGAAATCCTTTAACTAGAGGGTCCAGTGATAACTTTTTGTCCAAAAAATTCGATAAGGCTGCTACCTGTACTCTTAGAGTCTTGGTAGCGAGACCTAAGTCGGCGCCATCCTGGAGAAAGTCCAGGATGACCGAGGTTTCTTGCTGGGATACCTTTCTCACTAGACACCAGTGAGAGAAGACTCCCCACACCTTCCTGTAGATACGTCTGGTGACCTCTTTTCTACTTGAGAGGAGAGTGTTAATCACTCTCTCGGAACATCCCCTCTCCCGCAGGTTCTGCCTCTCAAGCACCAGGCCGTCAGCTTGAAGAAGCTGGGATCTGGGTGAAAGACTGGTCCCTGCCGAGAAGGTCCACCCGAACTGGTAGATGGAGGGGAGGTGCTACAGACCAGTTCTGTAGAGCGGGAAACCAGGCTCTCTTGGGCCACCAAGGAGCAATTAGAATGAGTCTGGTCTCAGAGACCTAGTTTTTGTAGGACTCTTGGAATGAGACTCAGAGGGGGAAAAGCATAAGCCAGGTGAAAACTCCATACCTGAGCCAGTGCATCCACCCCCCCTGAGCCCCACTCCCGGGACAGGGAAAATAATCTTCTTACTCTCCTGTTCTCCTTGCGGGCAAAGAGGTCTATTTCTGGCCTTCCAAAATGTTGGCACACCAGGTTGAACACCTCTGGGTTCAGCTCTGCCCAGCCCAGAATTCCTAGAGACAAGGTTTAGCAGGGAGGGAGACCTGGTTCCCCCCTGATGATTTAGGAAGGCCACCGTGGTCGCATTGTCGGAGAGGATCTGGCCCTCCGGGTTTCGGATCCTTTCCTCGAACGCTTTTAGGGCCTCCCCAACCGCCAATAATTCCCGGAAGTTTGAGGAGGCGTGTCACTGATCCTGATTTCAGGAACCCTGGGCTCGGAGTTCGCCTAAGTGGGCCCCCAACCCCAGGAGCTTGCGTCCGTCGTTATCCTGAGGGGGTCTGTCTGAGTCCATAGATGACCCACCTGCAACTTCTGAGGAAGAGGCCACCAGCTCAGAGAGTCCTTTACTACCTCTGGGATGGAGATTCTGTGGTCTAATGTCCCTCTTGTTCCGTCCCAGGAGGAAAAGAGGAATTGTTGGAGAGGTCTGGAGTGGAGCTGAGTCCACGGGACCACAGGAATACAAGAGGTCATTAGACCCAGTACCCTCATGATGTCTCTGAAAGAGAACTCTCCTGGCTCCAACAGAGACCAGACCGCTGCCATGAGGCCCTAGGCCTTCTCCTGGGGCAAGAAGAGCCTCCTCTGTAGGGAGTCTATCAGGAAACCCAGGTAAACTTTTCTTTAGTCCGGGATCATCGAGGACTTCTCCCTGTTTATGATCCAACCTAGGGATTCCAGGGTACTCACAACCTTGGTCAGGTCTGCGAGGAGGAGATCTCAACTCTGGTTGTAGAGTAGAAGATCGTCGAGATAAGGGACTATTGATATACCCTGCAAGTGTAGGAAGGCGACCACCTCTGCTACGATTTTTGTAAACACCCTTGGGCTGGAAGCCAGTCCAAAGGGGAGGGCAGCAAACTGCCAGTGTTGAATCCCTTGAGGAGACTTGACTGAAAGTCTAAGGAAGGCCTGATGTCCTGGAAAGATCGGGACATGTAGGCAGGCGTCCTTTAAGTCGATCGTTACCATGTATACCTCCTTCAGAAGGAGTTTTCTGAGGGTGTATATGCTCTCCATGCGAAATTTCTTATGACGCAGAGAGGTATTCAGGGGTCTCAGGTTTATTACTCCAACGGTATTTGCCTGAGGATTTTGGGACAATGAAGATATGGGAGTAGACCCCCATTCCGCGTTGACCCGCAGGTACCGGAACTACCACTCCCTGTTCTGCTAGGTCTGAGATGTTTTGCAGAAGACCTGCCTTCTTGAGGGGGTCCCTGGGGAGAAATGTTAATAGGAACTTTGAGGGGGGGGTGAAGAAACTCCAGCCTGTAACCCTCTCTTATAATGTTGAGAATATGAGGGCTCTGAGTAATACTCTCCCACCTGGAAAGGAATTGGGAAAGTCTTCCCGCCTACCCTCACGTCACTTCAAGTCCTTTTCATTTGATTTTTGGTTGGAAAAGAGGATACTTCCTTTCGGCTTATCCTTCCCAACGCCCCACTTCCTATTACCGGCAGGCTTCTTGCTTGAGAAGCGGTTTCTACCCTGAGGGCCTCGAAAACTCCTTTTTTGGTCCCTTTTAGGTTTGGTGGGAAACTTCTTGCCCTTATCAGTAGATCTTGACAGAGCTTGATCAAGCCCTGTACCAAAAAGGAGGAGGGAGCCCTCCAATGGGAGTCCACATAAGCGGGTCCTGGAACTGCGCTACCTATCACCTGTAGAGAGTCTAGGACTCCCCTGGACTTGGACACACGGGAAACATGTCCTATTAGCTTGGCTATCCATGTATCCGCGTTCCTAGCTATACAAGCTGAAGCCAACGCGGGGCTCATTGCTGCCGCATTGGCTTCCCAGGCTCTACGCAAGGTCGTCTCAGTACGGCGATCCATCAAAGGAAGGTCCTACCGAGATCTGAACTCGGATCGCTGGATTCAGAGTCCAGAGTGCTAACCATTACACCATGGAACCTCTCCTTGATATTACCCGCGTCCTCAAAGGAGAGGTCGGATTGCTTTGACACCTGTGCCAAAGAGGCATCCAATCTGGGAACTTTAAAGAATTTCTCCTCATCCTCCCCCTTAAAAGGACACCTACGCTTCCAAGTTTTATACTTCAGAAGCTTCCTCTCAGGTTCCTTTCACTCTCAAAGGATCACATCTTTGAGAGTCTGATGAACCGGAATGGCTCTGGGTTGGGCCCTTACCAGGCCTCGGTACAATCTATCCTGTGCAGATACCTGCTCCGAGATCGGGACATGTAGGTAGGAGAGTCTAGGACTCCCCTGGACTGCGCTGCCTATCACCTGTAGTCGGCTCCTGAATTTCTTCAGAGGCGTAGATTGCACCAAGGAGGCCTTACATGTTGTCAGCTGAGAAGATGTGTCTTCCTGACTTAGAGCCCTCTTCCTCCTCCTCAGCCTGACTATCTACCAGGCCCTCATCGGAAAGTCCCTGATCAGGGATCTCCGAGTCTTCTTCTGCCTCCGAGTCCTGAGACAGGAGGGATCTCAGGGATTCTGGGTGTCCTCTCCCTAATCTGGTTGAGGAGGAACTCCTCTGGTTCTTTAGCCTTAAGGGAGGCTTGAAAATCCTTAAAGGTGGCAAGCATCTGGGTTTGGACAGAGAGAAATTCTCTCATAACCTGAGATGTTTCCTTCCCCGCCAGCTTCTGGATACACTTGAAGCAGAAGGGCTTGGAATGGGTTGAAGGTAATTTCTCATTACAGTTGCCGCATCTTTTGGAGCGGGCAGGGGCTCTAGAGGAACGACTAGCAACCCCTTGGGCAGTGACGTCCTCACCTGCAATGTAAGAGTACACAGGAATGCATTTAGAAAGAACCCTGTGACAGGCAAGGGGAAAGAGTCGGGGTACCCTCCCCCATCATGACCCCTGCTGGCTGGGTTGACTCACCCCCTGTGGTCTCCTCTGTAGCCGCGGCCGTGGTCGGCCTCTCCTCATGTTCCATGCCGCTTAGGTGTGATGAGCAAGTCACTGCAGAGGCACTGGAGGAGTGAAAAAGGGCGCCTCTCTTCCTGGCGTTCCTCCGCTGTTAATGCCGGTAAGCAGACGCCGGCCGTCGCCATTTTGCCGGAGACCGGAAATGACGCGACGCGTGATGGCGTCATCCCTGAAGCTAGAGGACGAATGTCCCAGACTCCGGGAAGATGGCGCCGCAATCATACGCTCCTGCATAGAGCGGCGCCATAGAACGAGCGGCCCGCGCGAGCGGGGATTACCGGAGGGACCTGCCAGCCCCCCCTCCAGAAAAGGACGCCCAGACAGGTAGGGGGGAGGAAGGAGGATAGATGGCCCCTGAAGTCCCAGGTACAGCCCAGCACCTAGGGTCCTTCAGTGCTCAGGGAGGCTCTTCTACTGCCCTCCCTGAGAAGAGAAATGGGATACCCCCCCAGGACGGACAATAGAGTCCTGCTAGGCCCAGAGGCTTCCCAGGCATTCGGCTCAGCTCCCGGGGGGGGGGGGGGACTTCCAGCCCCAGGCCTTCAGTCTGTGGGAAAAAAATAAACGGTTTCGCTGTGGGGAAACACAATCAAGAACTGAGGAGCACGGGGAGGGGCGGGTGCTTTAACCTCTTTGAATTGATTGTGTTTCCTGTCAGGTGGAGCCAGTCATCTCTCATTGTGCCGTCCTGGAAGACGACTTGAGAAAAAGTCTTCTCCGGCTTTTCCCAAACCTGACCTATGAACCTGTCGAAGAAAGGCATATAAGGAAAAACGGTTTTAGATGGCTTGGCTTCAAAACAGGGGTCTCAAACTGGCGGCCCTCCAGCTGTTGTAAATCTACAAGTCCCACGAGGCATTGCAAGGCTGATAGTTACAAGCCTGACTCCCACAGGCAGAGGCATGATGGGACTTGTAGTTTCGCAACAGCTGGAGGGCCACCAGTTTGAGACCCCTGCTTTAAAAGAACGAAAGGAGACAGCTTCCACCTGAGGTTCCTCAGCCGCAGCATCGAGCTTGAGAGTGTCCTTCACAGCATCAATGAGTTCACTTACAAGCGCCCTGTCATGTACTGACTCAGAGCAGGAGTCTTCCTCACAAGGAGTGTGCTGTTGAAAAACATCAAAAAATTCAGAGCTAGGGTCCTGAGTGGCAGCTAGGCCTATATCTGAATCAGAGTACTCCCCTACTGGAGATTGTGTGGGGAGAGGGCGCTTTATAGCTCCCTTGCGCTCGCACACCGCTTCCATCCTGACAAGAAATTATTCCAGGACTACCGACAACTGGTCCATGGGGACCGCAGGTGCAAGAAGAGCACTGCCTGTTGCCTCCGACATGAATGGGGAAGCAGGTGAACCAGACTCCATAACCTGTCACTCTGAGACTTTGCCAAATAAAATAAAAGTCCACCCTCTGGCTGCGCTGACTGTGGGGGGTTACCCAGGGGACTCACCAACCCGGTCAGAACCGCTCGGTTCTGCTGCCTGTGCTGCGCTGTACAGCGCGAATGAGCAGTGAGGGAGACTGAGGAGAATCGCGCCGTTCCAGCAGAGATAGAGGTCAAACAGCATGAAAAACGCACGCGGCTCCAAGAAAATGGCCGCCGCAATGTAACTGCGCCATAGAATCCTCCTGCAAGATGGCCGCCATGCGTACCAATGTAAATCATAGGAAAAGTTAAAAAAACATGGCGCCGAACGGCACACAGGCCCAAAACAGTGAAAAAACACCCCCAGCTCCATGCAGACACCCATGATTCCCCCCCCCCCGGGACAGAGTGACCCCCAGAGCAACAAACAAGGGGGAGACAGGGAAAATCCCCCAAACAGAGGAACACAGCCTGTACTCACCTGCGGAGGCAGGAGATACTACTTACCTGTCCTAGAAGGACCCACTGGTATCTTCCTGACAGACCTATCACAGTTCGATACTGAGTAGCTGTCGGCCCGGTCCACCGCAAAAGATACAGCAGGACTGTTGAATCTGTTGCAGACCGAGGGGCATAAAAAGCCCACCGGCCACCCCTGGAGTCATGGGGAATGTCGTGAACTGAGTCTCACGCCGAAGCGAGGATCAGCATGCTCGATGGTCGGACAGGGAAGACTACGAGGATATTCAATGTACCCAACCTGTTGCCCAGCCGACAGTTGATAGAAGATCTCAAAAATTAAATAATAAAATTCCTAAAAAGGAATAAAAAATATCTTCAGGGAGACTGGCTCCTAAGAGAGCCACGTCCTCTCCTCTGCTAGGCAGAAAAAAAAAACTGAGGACTGCTGGCTGCAGGTAGGAGGGTGATTTCTGGAGGGCGGGGCTGTTCAGCTCTGGTTTTGAATGTATGTTGTAACATCTGACATTCTGCCTAGTCTTCTCTTATGAGCAGGGACATAAACCCACTTGTCAAGTATGAAGAAGCCGTGTCAGTCCATGGACGTTAAGAGAAAAAATGTTTTCGGCTGGAACACTGCTTTAAACCAGTTAGGCTTTACTCAACTAAAATATAATGGAGATTTTAGTCTAATAAATACGATTAAAATGGCATTTTTTTTCAATATTTTTATTGAAATTTTCAAATAAAAAAGTACAACAATCATTTGTTATTGCATTTCAAATAAAAGTACAATAAACAACATTAGTCATTACATTGAAAGTTTGTATATGCATAAAACGCATACACATATAATTCCTTGGGGGTTCAGTTGTGTAACCATGGAAGAGTTTTGCATTTGAGCTTCCTCGTTGCATCATACAATTATCAGATTAAAATACAAATCAAGCTCAGAACCCTCCAACTAAACTTCCTCGGAGCCCTAAGGATCGATCTGCTATTAACAAATTCAAACTAGGAGAGAAAAGAGAGAACCAAAGATAGTAAAGGAAAAAGGGAATAGAAAAAAGGAAAGAAAAAGGGGGTGCACTCCAGTCTTAGAAGAGGATTACTTGGGATCAGTCCAGAGCATCAAGTAGTTATAAGATACCGTATTTAATCTGCGTATATAACACGTACCCTAACTTTAAGAGGGAAGTTTAAAGGAAAAAAAACTTTCCACAGCCCCCTGCGTATAACACGTATGCACAGTTTACCCTCTATTTTCAGGGTAAAAAAGTGAGTGTTATACGCCAATGAATACAGTAATTAATCCAGGGGTCCCAAACCGTATTAAACTAAGCAATCTTATCTCTAAGAGCCGATAATCGTTCATTCACCATTATCCAAGATAGTTTGGTTTTCAATAGGTAAAACGGAATTGTAGGGGATCTCAACGATTTGGCAATGGACACTCTTGCTGCAACAAATATAAAAGCTATCAGTCTTTTCAGTTGTTTCGATGTCCCTTCCACCGGGTGCCCCAGTAGTGCATTCAGAGGTGATTTTTTTTAAGGTTCACTTGGGTTAAGGAATATATAAAATTATAGGTACATATCCAGAATTTCCTCACTTTCTGACAAGTCCACCAAGTGTGGTACATAGTGCCTTCTGTATTACATCCCCTAAAGAATTGTGAGGACGCCCACGGGACAAAAGAAGCTATTCGACTGGGACCATGTACCACCTTAGCAAGACCTTGTAATTTGCCTCTATCAAGGAGGTGCTAAAGCGGAGGTTCCGCGGTCCATCGTTTATTTTTTTGGTGCATTCAATGGGGTTTCATGTAACAACTTTGTACTCACTTGTCTGACGATTTAAACCATGCCCCGTCCGTTTTCGTTTAAAAGAAACTTATATAAACCGATCCTGGCATTTTCCTTGTGGGCATTGTGAAGCCCACAAGCACGGACTTCCAAGAAGCGGTGAATGCTCATCTCCCGGCATTCACCGCTCTCTCGTGTCTGCAGGTGCTTAATGGCAATATTCACTTGCGTGCCCTGATTTAAAATGGCGGAATTAGATCCGCCCTCATCAAGCGACCAGCTAGATGAGTCACGTGACGAATGAAATCTCGAGAGATTTCGCTGGACGGCATTCCGCATCGTCTCCTGGGAAGCATGACACTGTGCTCCCAGGAGACATTGCGGAGACCTCTCAGCAAACACAGCGGCGCTGGGGAAAACAAAAGATATGCCTACTCCCGCGGGAGGAAAACCTGGAAGTCCTTCTTTAGACAGCTGATTCAGGGTAATTAGAGCAGCACTAAAAAAAAAAGTTTGGGTGTATGTATGTGGTGCAATGTAATGGATAAAGTAAAGTTGATATTTTGGGTGAACCTCCGCTTTAATAAGCGACTTGGATGCATTCCAGATCAATTTACTCCATTCCACGGTTTCCAAAGAAGTACCAATATCTTGTTCCCATTTCTGCATGTAGAACAGTTTTTGAGAGGTTGAGGACAAGATACCATAGATCTCTGATATGTGGCCAGCATGTGTCGAAAGTCCTGCAGAGAATCTCCATGGGAGTGAATGTGGATAGATCAGAGATGTGATTTAATGTCGCTAAGAAATGCAATATCTGAGTGCAATGATAGAATTCTTAATTCGGGAGATGGAAACGTTCCTGCAGGACTTATTTAGACAAAGCACCCTTATGATCACAGAGGTCCGCTATTCTTAATAGACCCTTGTTAGTCCATGTAAAATCCTGGGGTCGAAGACCCGGGGTGAATGAGGGATTGTTGAACAATGACGCCATTGGCGTGTGTAGAGATTTAAATCTATAAGTAGTTGTTAACCACTTAACGACCGCCCACCGCCGATTTACGTCGGCAGAATGGCACGGACAGGCAGAATCACGTAGATCTACGTGATCGCCTTTGTGCAGTTGGGGGGTCCATCCGGACCCCCCTTCACTGCAGTGAGCGGCCGTTAAGTGTTCGGGAGCGATCAGGCATGAGGGGGCGGCCACTCGATTCCGCCCCCCCCCCTCGCGATCGCTCCCGGCCAATGAAATTGCTTCCTCCGCCATGTGATGTAAACACAGGCTGGAGGAAGTGATGTCATCTCCCTCGCCGCGGTCTTTTCGTTCCCGGCGCCGAGGAGTGAAGACAGAGGTTAGTGCTCCAACAGTCCACTGACACGTAGGTACACATAGGCACACAAATCACCCCCCAGTCACCCCCAGATCACCCCCCAGGTCACCCCAAAGCCCCCAATCACAGTGTCACTGATTGCAGTGATCATTTATTTTACTGATCACTGCATTTAGTGTCATCTGTGATTGTAAAAAGTTGCAAGGCAGTTAGGATTAGGCCCCTTTAGGTCCAGGGTAGCCCCCTAACCCCCCCTAATAAAGGTTTAACCCCTTGATCACCCCCCAGGTAACCCTTTCACCCCCTAACTTCAGCGTCACTAAGCGATTGTTTTTCCGATCGCTGTATTCGTGTCGCTGGTGTTTTAGATAGGCAGTTATTTTTTTTTTAGGTTCGCCGCAGGTTTTTATTGGTGTCAGGTACCCCCATATTTAACCTAATAAAGGTTTTAACCCCCTGATTGCCCCTAGTTAACCCTTTCACCAGTGATCACCATATAAAGGTTACGGGTGACGCTGGTTGATTAGTTTGCTTTTTATAGCATCAGGGCACCCGCCGTATATAACCCAATAAAGGTTTAACCCCCCTGATCGCCCGGCGGGTGAGATCAATTAGGTTTTAGCGCCAGAGAGGGTCTGCGTCGCCCCAGGCAGTGTTAGGTTAGTGCCAGTAACGCTAACACCCACGCGCAAAGCATACACCTCCCTTAGTGGTATAGTATCTAAACAGATCTATACTAGCATCCCCAGCGGTTTAGGGTTCCCAAAAACGCAGTGTTAGCGGGATCAGCCCAGATACCTGCTAGTACCTGCGTTTAGCCCCTCCGCCCAGCCCAGCCCACCCAAGTGCAGTATCGATCGATCACTGTCACTTACCAAACACAACACACATAACTGCAGCGTTCGCAGAGACAGGCCTGATCCCTGCGATCGCTAACAGTTTTTTTGTAGCGTTTGATATATTTGCTGACGACAGTCAGGTGCTTTTTTTCCTGTGAATCTTACTAGTGTACCCCTAAATTTAGAGCCCAAAATGGCAAGTCGAAGGTACACTAGTAAAGAGGCCTACGAGATTCTGAGCATGACAGATAGTGAAGAGGAGGTCACGTATCTGTCAGATTCAGGCTCAGAATATCTTCCCGTAGAAGACAGTGACGTCAGCGGCCCCACGTCAGATAGCTCTGACGACGAAGTTGAGGTCCCTGCTAAGGTCAGGCGTACCCGATCCCGATCTTCTGAGGTTGTTGAGGAGCAAGAACCGCAGGTCTCTCGTATCATGGAGCAGAGTAGTACTAGCGCCGCTATTCCTTCTGGTGAACTGGCAAGCACCAGCGGCCTAGTACAGCCTGGACGTACATCCAGCACTGCAGTAACACTTGGTGACGTGGCGAGTCCCATAAGTGCAGTTCAAGCTGGCGAGGTGGCAAGCACAAGTAGTGTCCCGCTGCCACCAAGAAGACAAAGGCAGGCCCGTCGTGCCCATACTGCCCTTCCTGCAGAATTCGCCTATCCTGATTGGGTCCCCACCACTTCTGCAGAACCCGTACTTCCCCCATTCACTGCCCAACCCGGTATTCAGGTGGAAACAGCTGATTTTATGCCAATCGATTTTTATTCGCTGTTTTTCACGGAAGATCTCTATAGATCTATTGTGGACCAGAGTAATTTATATGCTGGTCAATTTATCGCCGCTAACCCCCAGTTGCCTAAAATTGCCAGAAATTGGAAACCAATTACGGTTTCCGAATTTAAGATCTTTCTGGGCCTTTCCCTCAACATGGGCACACATAAATTTCCGTCATTGCGTGCTTATTGGTCCACGCACCCAATTGACCACATGCCCGTGTTCTCTGCCTCCATGTCCAGGGCACGATACGAGCAGATTTTGCGGTTCATGCACTTCAACGACAATGAACTTTGTCGTCCACGTGGGGACACTGAATACGACCGGCTCTATAAAATTCGGCCCCTCATAAACCACTTCAACGAACGTTTTGCAGCCTTGTTTACTCCCGATCAAGTTGTCTGCGTTGATGAGTCCCTGATTAAATTTTCTGGCCGCTTGTCTTTCAAGCAGTACCTTCCCAGCAAGCGTGCCAGATACGGGGTCAAGCTCTACAAGTTCTGTGACAGGGCAACAGGCTATGTAGTGAACTTTACGGTTTATGAGGGAAAAGACAGTCAGATTGAGTCGGTCAACTGCCCGGATTACATAGGGAGCGCTGGCAAGATAGTGTGGAACTTGGTGTCACCCTTATTCGGAAAGGGGTACCACTTGTATGTGGACAATTATTACACGAGCGTGCCACTGTTTAGTCACTTGTTTGATCATAAGATTGGAGCATGTGGCACCGTGCGACCTAATCGCCGGGGCTTTCCCCAGCGGCTTGTAGATGCCCGTCTTAGGCTGGGGGAGAGAGCCTGCTTGAAGTGTAATAACTTGCTCGCTATGAAGTGGAGGGACAATAAGAATGTTTTCCTTCTTACCTCCCTTCATGCAGACACGACAGTCCAAATTCGTACGGCGACTGGTGTTGTGGAGAAACCCCTCTGTGTCCACGAATATAACCAAAATATGGGAGGGGTGGACCTCAACGACCAGTTGATGGCGCCGTATCTAATTGACCGTAAGGCGAGACGCTGGTACAAAAAAGTGTCTCTATCATTATTCCAATTGGCTTTGCTGAACGCTCATGTGCTATACAGAGCTTCAGGCGGGACGTTATCTCTTCTAAAATTCCAGAATGAGATAGTCACAGAACTCCTGTATCCAGGCGGTTCTGCACCTCACCATCCCCAACCAAATGCAGTAAGCCGGCTGCATGAGAGGCATTATTCGTATGTCCTCCCGAGTACCCCTACCCAAAGCCACCCCCAAAAAAGATGTCGTGTCTGTAGCAAGCGCGGATTTAGGCGTGACACCCGTAGTTTTTGTCCACTCTGTCCTGACAAGCCTGGTCTTTGCCAAGGTGAATGTTTTGAACGCTACCACTCAAAAGTGAAGTTTTAGCGTAGGGTACAGCATTTCACAGACTAGGACACACTTACACAGGGTCTCCCAAGATGCCATTACATTTTGAGAGACCCGAACCATTACAGTTGTAAAGTTACAAAAAAAAAGTGTAAAAAAGAAAAAAAAAACGTAAAAAACAAAACACAAAAAAAATATAAAATAAAAAAACCAAAAATAGTTGTCGTTTTATTGTTCTCTCTCTCTCTCTCTCTATTTTCTCTCTATTGTTCTGCTCTTTTTTTACTGTATTCTATTCTGCAATGTTTTATCATGCTTGCTTTTCAGGTATGTAATTTTTTGTTTTCAGGTGCGCCATTCAACTGCAGCGCGGAATTATTTATCTTGACAGCAACAGCGTTTGCTCCCACGATACATAAAGCCGTGACTCCAGTGCTGTAGGAGGTGATTTCACCACCACAGTTAAAAAAAAGAGCATATATGCCGAAGCATGGGGGCAGCAGGGGCGGAGGAGCGATTTTGCTCCTAATGCCGCGTACATACGGTCGAAATTCCGACCGTGTGTACGCGGCATAACTTTTTTGCGGGAGGATGCCCCCATGCTTCGGCATATATATATTTTAGGCACAGGTTGCGTTAAAACATTTTTTTATTTTTTACTAGGTTTTGTTTTGGTATTTGCTTTGCAGGTATGGCATGGTAAGGTCTTACTGTTGTACTGTAATGTTACTTTGTTTTAATGTTAACCACCATTTGCTTAGCAGGTACGTCATTCAGTTGCAGCGCGGATCTATTTATCTTGACAGCAACAGCGTTTGCTCCCACGATACATAAAGCCGTGACTCCAACGCTGTAGGAGGTGATTTCACCACCACAGTTAAAAAAAAGAGCATATATGCCGAAGCATGGGGGCAGCAGGGGCGGAGGAGCGATTTTGCTCCTAATGCCGCGTATATACGGTCGAAATTCCAACGGAGGCTTATCCGTGGAAAAGTCCGACCGTGTGTACGCGGCATAACCTTTTATGCCGCGTACATACGGTCGAAATTCCGACGAAGGCTTGACCGTGTGTACGCGGCATAACTTTTTTGCGGGAGGATGCCCCCATGCTTCGGCATATATGCCCATCATTAGAAGTGGGTGGATGAAGGGAGGTATTCTAATGGTGGGCATACCCACCAATCAATCTCTTTTTTTCGTTCAGCCAATAGGCTGTATGAAAAAAAAGATTACAATACATGTCCAACAAGGACCAGCAACGTACTGGTATGTTGCTGGACTTTGAATGTTTATACCAGAATGATGCCTGCGGGTTTAGGTATCATCTTGGTATCATTCTTTTCAGCCAGCAGCCGGCTTTCATGTAAAAGCAATTCTAGCAGATAATTAGCCTCTAGACTGCTTTTACAAGCAGTGGGAGGGAATGTCCCCCCCCCGGATATAAAAAGCGCCATTGGGAAATTGGGAAAGCATTTTATCACACCGATCTTGGTGTGGTCAGATGCTTTGAGGGCAGAGGAAAGATCTAGGGTCTAACCCCCCAATTTTTTTCAAAAAAAGAGTACCTGTCACTACCTATTGCTATCATAGGGGATATTTACATTCCCTGAGATAACGATAAAAATGGTAAAAAAATAAAATATGGAAGGCACAGTTTAAAAATAAAATAAAAAAGCCAAATAAATAATAAAAAAAAAAAAAAAAAAAAGCACCGCTGTCCCCCCCTGCTATTGCGCAAAGGCGAACGCACGCGTCGGTCTAGCGTCATATGTAAACAGCAATTGCATCATGCATGTGAGGTATCACCGCGAAGGTCAGATCGAGGGCAGTCATTTTAGCAGTAGACCTCCTCTGTAAATCTAACGTGGTAACCTGTAAAGGCTTTTAAATGCTTTTAAAAATGAATGTAGTTTTGTCGCCGCTGCGCGTTTGTGCGCAATTTTAAAGCATGTCGTGTTTGGTATCCATGTACTCGGCCTATGATCATCTTTTTTATTTCATCAAACATTTGGGCAATATAGTGTTTTTTAGTGCATTAAAAATAAAAAAAGTGTGTTTTTCCCCCAAAAAATGCGTTTGAAAAATCGCTGCGCAAATACTGTGTGGAAAAAAAAAATGCAACACCCACTATTTTAATCTGTAGGGCCTTTGCTTTAAAAAAATATATAATGTTTGGGGGTTCAACATAATTTTCTTGCAAAAAAATTTTTTTTCATGTAAACAAAAAGTGTCAGAAAGGGCTTTGTCTTCAAGTGGTTAGAAGAGTGGATGATGTGTGACATAAGCTTCCTAATGTTGTGCATAAAATGCCAGGACAGTTCAAAACCCCCCCAAATGACCCCATTTTGTAAAGTAGACACCTCAAGCTATTTGCTGAGAGGCATGTTGAGCCCATTGAATATTTTTTTTTTTTGTCCCAAGTGATTGAATAATGACCAAAAAAAAAAAATGTACAAAAAGTTGTCACTAAATTATATATTGCTCAAACATGCCATGGGCATATGTGGAATTACACCCCAAAATACATTCTGTTGCTTCTCCTGAGTACGGGGATACCACATGTGTGGGACTTTTTGGGAGCCTAGTCGCGTACGGGACCCCAAAAACCAAGCACCGCCTTCAGGATTTCTATGGGTGTAAATTTTTGATTTCACTCCTCACTGCCTATCACAGTTTCGGAGGCCATGGAATGCCCAGATGGCACAAAACCCCCCCAAATTACCCCATTTTGGAAAGTAGACACCCCAAGCTATTTGCTGAGAGGTATGTTGAGTATTTTGCAGATCTCGCTTTTTGTCACAAAGTTTTGAAAATGTAAAAAAAGAAAAAAAAATGTCTTTCTTAATTTTCAAAAACAAATGAGAGCTGTAAAATACTCACCATGCCTCTCAGCAAATAGCTTGGGGTGTCTACTTTCCAAAATGGGGTCATTTGGGGGGGGGTTTTGGGCTATTTTGACATTTTATGGCCTTCAAAACTGTGATAGGTAGTGAGGAGTGAAATCAAAAATTTATGCCCTTAGAAACCTTGAAGGCGGTGCTTGGTTTTTGGGGTCCCGTACGCGGCTAGGCTCCCAAAAAGTCCCACACATGTGGTATCCCCGTACTCAGGAGAAGCAGCAGAATGTATTTTGGGGTGTAATTTCACATATAACCATGGCATGTGTGAGCAATATATCATTTAGTGACAACTTTGTGCAAAAAAAAAAAACAGTTTGTCATATTCCCGCAACCTGTGGCAAAATATAAAATATTCCATGGACTCAACATGCCTCTCAGCAAATAGCTTGGGGTGTCTACTTTCCAAAATGGGGTAATTTGGGGGGGGGGGGTTTTGTGCTATTTTGGCATTTTATGGCCTTCAAAACTGTGATAGGTAGTGAGGAGTGAAATCAAAAATTTACGCCCTTAGAAATCCTGAAGGCGGTGCTTGGTTTTTGGGGCCCTGTACGCGGCTAGGCTCCCAAAAAGTCCCACACATGTGGTATCCCCGTACTCAGGAAAAGCAGCAGAATGTATTTTGGGGTGCAATTCCACATATAACCATGGCATGTGTGAGCAATATATCATTTAGTGACAACTTTTTGTACATTTTTTTTTTTTTTTTTGTCATTATTCAATCATTTGGGACAAAAAAAAAATATTCAATGGGGTCAACATGCCTCTCAGTAAATAGCTTGGGGTGTCTACTTTCCAAAATGGGGTCATTTGGGGGGGTTTTGTACTGCCCTGCCATTTTAGCACCTCAAGAAATGAGATAGGCAGTCATAAATTTAAAGCTGTGTAAATTTCAGAAAATGTACCCTAGTTTGTAAACGCTATAACTTTTGCGCAAACCAATAAATATACGCTTATTGACATTTTTTTTACTAAAGACATGTGGCTGAATACATTTTGGCCTAAATGTATGACTAAAATTGAGTTTATTCGATTTTTCTTATAACAAAAAGTAGAAAATATCATTTTTTTTCAAAATTTTCGGTCTTTTTCTGTTTATATCGCAAAAAATAAAAATCGCAGAGGCAATCAAATACCATTAAAAGAAAGCTCTATTTGTGGGAAGAAAAGGACGCAAATTTCATTTGGGTACAACATTGCATGTCCGCACAATTTACAGTTAAAGCAGCGCAGTGCCGAATCCCAAAAACAGGCTTGGTCCTAATGGCCCGAAATGGTCCGGGGCTTAAGTGGTTAACCTATCCCACAAATGTAGAGAAAAGGATAAGGTCGGACACAATATAGTTGGTCTGTCCCTCCTTTTCATCCACATTAAATGACTGATGTCTGGGTATAGAGAGGATTCCAACGTCATCCAGAGTGGTCTAGAGTGCTCTGTGTGGAATCAGATCAGTTGGGACAGTTGTGTCGCCTGATAATATTTAAGTAAATCGGGCATACCTAAACCCCCTTTAAACTTAGGGGTGTATAAAGTTTGTTTGTTCACTCTGGGTCTCTTATGTCCCCATATGTAAGCGAACAATTTTGCCTGAAACTTTTTTAGGTCCGTACTTATCGCTATTGGAAGGCACCTGAACAAGTACAACACTTTTGGTAGAATTGTCATTTTAACTGAGTGCAGCCTACCAAACCATGATGGGGGGTTATTTAGACCATCTTTGAAGATCCTCTAGTAATTTCCGACATGGGGGGGATAGTTTCGTTTGTAGAGTGTGGTAAGAGTAGGGGGTAAGAAAGATACCCAGGTAAGGCAATGCCTCATCTTGCCAAGTAAAGGGGAAAGAACTACGCAAAGCTTGTACTATATTTGACTGTAAGGAAACATAGAGAGCTTATGACTTGGAATGATTCACCTGTAGTCCAGTAAATTAAATAATAATTAAAATGGCATTTTAGTCAAAACTAAATCGTAATTTGATGCCAAAATTAACACTGGTCAGTGCGACAAACGCACATGCATTGATGCACGTTGCAACCGTTTATTCAAATCCAGAGAACAGGCTTTAGGAAAGCGATTTTTTTTTTTTTTAATGCCGTGCACCACAGCACGGTAAGGCAATAGGATATGTTGGATTGCCATTATGAATGAATGGCACAGAAAGTAGCCGCACATCGGAACAATCCCATCAAAGATATGAAGTATGGCAACCAGGGTGGATATAAATCAATGATTTAAGAAAAAATTAAAAAAAATGATTTTTTTCTTTTTAAAAAGAAAAATAGATTTTTTTGATTTTTATCAAATTTATTTTAATAAAATGCTTATGGAGTAAAAATCTATCAAAAGATAGTTTTCTATTTAGGATACATTAATTCAGTTTATTCAGCATGAAATGGAGGTTAGTAACGCAGCATGAGGCTGTATATTCTGCAAAATTTTCATTTTTGGTAAACTCATTCAATAAATCATGCACTGCATTGATGCATTCACACAATTTCACAGTAACCATGAGATAAAACAAAAGGAATATGCCATTATCCCATTGTTTTGCAAATCTATGTACACTACAAATTGTATGATTGAATTGGTTCTGACATCACTGTTTTACTAACCTGACAGCTTATTCTAAATAAAAAACCTTAAATTTTGTTTGCAAGTCTTAATGATTATAACTACCAGCAAGAATAAGCACTTACCTTTAAAGGGTATCTGTCATCTCAGGTCCATCATGGCAGTACCTGTTAGCGGGAATCCACTCACCTGCTGCCGCCACATCCCTCACCTTGTTGTGTCACTGCCACATCACCAGCCATCCCATTAAAGTGAATGAGACTGTCGGTGAGTCAACAGTGGGTCAGAGGAGGAGCCACTGTGGGACAGAGTTGACAGTTGCTCTTTAAAAATGATGATTTAAATTGAGTTGGATTTAAATCAAGCCTTTTTACTAGCGATTTAAATCAAACCCACCCTGATGGCAACCTCAGCCTGGGCTCCAACCCAGGGCTTACCATGAATGAATGGTACACCTACAGTGAAAGCATGCAAACTCCTGCAGCATGTGAAAGAAGTCTAAAGATCAAGCCTGCCTTCTCCCACAACTCTCTCCAAGTCATTGAGGACACCCATCAGATTAGAGATTTCTCCAGCCATTTTTTTACGTTTTGGTTAAAGTTTAGAAGGACTGAGTTTTTAGCACACTTTGTGGCGATTACACTATACTTCATGTCTTGGACCCCTTTCACACTGGGGCGGTTTGCAGGCGCTATTGCGCTAAAAATAGCGCCTGAAAACTGACCTGAAACAGCGGCTGCTGTTTCTCCAGTGTGAAAGCCCGAGGGCTTTCACAATGGATGGGTGCGCTAGCAGAACCGCGCCAAAAGTCCTGCTAGCCGCATCTTTGAAACAGTGCGTTTACCGCTCCTCCCCATTGAAAACAATGGGACACCGCCGGCAATGCGCCTCTGCAGAGGCGCATTACGGGCAGTATTACCCCCTTTTTGGCCGCTAGCAGGGGGTAAAACCACACGCTAGCGGCTGAATACCGCCGCAAATCGAGGTAAAGCGCCACTAAAAATAGCGGCGCTTTACCGCCACCGCACCTCCCGCCCCAGTGTGAAAGGGGCCTTATTGATAACTGTTCCTCAGAAATGTAAGTGAGCGAAAATCTCCAAGAGGATGACAAAAAGCTATAAAAGCATAAATCTCTGAACACTGCAAGTAAATCTTTTTAAGGAGATAAGCAATGGTAGGCTCAGGCTGTATACGTCTACCAAAGGGGTGTACTTTGGAAAAATGGTAACAAAAAACGCAATCATACCAAAAGCCAAAACTTTGGAGCATAGTGGTCGTAAAAAACAAAACCAATGTTAAATCATCTGTGATTTTTCATAAAGGTTGTTATAAATGTATGATATTTTTTTTTTTTTTTTTTTTATTACACTAAGACATGATAAACATTTCTAACTTTTTTAGTTCAATCTTCCACCCAGTCATCTTTTGCCCATTCTGGTAATTCAGTTGAAAAGTCAAAATCTTTTCCCTTATAATGTAAAGCATGAAGATACATCACAAGATCTTTTGGAGATGGGTCAGGCCTCACAATCTTACATTCTCCACACAGCGGGTCTATTAAATCTGGTCTTTTTTCCTCTGCAACACTACTACTATTTCCATCAGTTTCTTGCTCTGGACCATTTGTCGGGATGTCACATATCACAATAACACTAGCTTCAGTGTCTTTGTCCGTTTTGGTACTTAACGGATCTCTCTCAGAAGATGCAGGGTCACTTAAAACAGTCTGAAGGCCCTGTTCGTGTTCCTCACATTCCTTTTTTTTCATAGCTAGATGAAGATCCTCTTCTGATAGATCCAGAATATCCAGGCTCTGTTTTTCTTTATGTTCCTCTATTAAAGACTGTAGCAGCTCCTCATTTGTTTTGTTAATTTCACCTCCCTTTCCTCTGTTGGGACCCCAGGCTTTAGTATTGTAGACTGGATCATTAACAATAGGGTGCCCCAAATACTGCAGATGGACTCTAATTTGATGAGTACGACCAGTATAAGGAAAGCACTTTACTACACTAGACTTTCCATTGTAAGCGAGACGTTGAAACACAGTTTTGGAAGGTTTCCCCTTAGGATCTACACGGCATACACCAATCTTATAAGAAACAACCAATATCGGCTCTTCACAAGTGATTGTCTCTTCAGGAAATTCACCAATCACTCTGCATACATACTGCTTCTCCACCTGAAAATATCAAAAAAAAAAAAAAAAAAAAGTGATAATGAAAAACTCTAGCAAACCGTGGTGAAGGTTTCAATAACACAAGCACAATACCAATATAACCCATTCAAAAATCAACAGTAAAAGTGGATCAGGAACACATAAGAAAGATGAATAATCAGCTTGTTTCTGCCTATGAAATTGAAACCATCAAGGCAATTATAAAAGTCACTTAAAGTCCCCATCAGGGGTGCATGTGCCAGGGTGACAACTCAAACACACTTGAGACCCTAAAGAAGGAAGCACATCAACAAAGACTTATGGAAGGATAGCCATGTATGGTTTCAGTATCTCCACCAATTATCGCAAGTTCCCGCTTTGTACTACAACCCCAAAGAGTTGGGACGCTGTGTAAAATTTACATAATAGAATGCAATAATTTACAAATCTCAAACCCATATTTTAGTCACAATAGAAAAAAAAAACTCAAACGTTTAAACTGAGAAAATTTACCACATCTCCAAAAAGTTGGGACAGGGCACCAAAAAGATGGCTAAGTAAGCACATAGGACGCTTGAAAACTTCTTCTGAACACTAGAACTTGACAGCTAGTAACCGACACCTAAAAACATCAGTTTTGCCACTTAACTACCCTCCTGAACACGATTTGCTTTCAGAAAAATGCTTCTTACCTACTATGAATGCCTGAATGTACATGTACCCATAAGATAACATTTAGGAGAGTTAAAAAAAAAAAAATATATGCCCAAATGCTCCTAAACGTCTGTTTAAACAGCTGCAGTGTACATGGAGCCTAACAAAGAAGAGCTGGAAAAACATTTTGCTACTTATTTGCTTAAAGCAGAGTTCCACCAAAAAGTGAAACTTCCGCTCATTTATCTCCTGCCCCCCCCTCCGGTTCCACATTTGGCACCTTTGGGGGGCAGGCGGGGTGGATACCGGGAGTCCAGGCTAGAGGTCGACCGATATGGGTTTTTCTCTGGCCGATGCCGATATTTGAAAATCGGGGCGGCCGATATATGTTGCCGATTTTTTTATTTTTCCTTCATCTCAGAAAACCTAGGGTGGAGAGGTGGGGGAGGAGGTTGTTTAAAGGTGAAGTGCAGCCTATCAGTGTCCATCAGTGCCACCTCATTAGTGCCTGTCAGTGCCCACTGGTGCAGCCTATCAGTATTAGTGCCCACCAATGCAGTCTGTCAGTGCAACCTCATCAGTACCCACCAGTGGAGCCCATCAGTGCCCACCAGTTTAGCCTGTCAGTGCCACCTCATCAGTGTAGCCCATCAGTGCCAACCAGTGCATCACATCAGTGCCAACCAGTGCATCACATCAGTGCCAACCAGTGTAGCCTAATAATTAAATTTACTGCCACTTCATCAGTGCCCACCAGCGGAGCGCTCCCGGCTCCGCTCCATCCCCTAGTCTAGCCAAAGAAAGCTCCATTCGTCCCCTGACGTGCTGCGCTCCCCGTCTCTGCCTACAAATCCCAGAATGCAGCACGGGCCGGTAACAGCCAATCGGCGGCCGCCGCTGTCTACTTTCTCCACTGGGAAAAAACGTCCCCTGACGTGCTGCGCGCCCCCCCGCCTTTGCCTACAAACCCCAGAATGCAGCGCGGGCCGATAACAGCCAATCGGCGGCCGCCGCTGCCGACTACCTCCACTGGAAAGAAGAAAAAAAAACAGCAGACAGCGCCCGTGATAACTGCAGACGGTGAACGGGCGGGGGGCAGGAATTCCACCCAGCACGCCCCTGGCTCATCCGACCATCGGCCGATGCCGATTTCTTTAAAAAGTCGAAATATCGGCCGGCCGATATATCGGTCGACCTCTAGTCCAGGCCATGGCGTATAACATTACAGCTCCGTCCTCCTTCCCCCGCCGTTGAGCCAGTAGGAGAGCGCAGCAAGGACCCGGCGTAAAGACGCAATGCTACACTGCTGGGTTCCCTTACCAGCAATGGCAGCAGCAGCACCCGACTGCTGATGGAAACATCAGCTGCGGTGCCGACATCGCTGGACTCCAGGACAGGTAAGCGTCCCAAGAAAAGTCAGCAGCTGCTGGCTTTTAATTTTTTCAGAGATAGGCAGACCTTCTCTTTATTTGGGAACAGGTCAGTATCATGACTGACTCTCTAAGATACTATTTTTATTTATACCCAGAGTGTCTGAGAAGTAAAGATGGGAAGAGGTTCATCAATCTGTGTAAAGCTGCATCTAAAAATACTAAGCATAAAATTGAAAAGAGATTTTAAATTAATCATCCACAGGACATAATATTAATAGAGTCCAAGAATCTGGAAAAATTTCTGTGCGCAGGAGACAAGGACGACATGCAATAAATAGCTCTGCATTAAAAACCGTCATGATTCTGTAATGGACTGTACTACATGGGCTCAGAATGTCTTTAAAAAAAAACAGTTTGTCGTGCAATACAAAAGTGGAATGTAAATCTCTATCATGCAAAGAAGAAGCCATTCCTGAACATGATTCAGAAACACTGCCATCTTCTCTGGGCCAAAGCTCATTAAATGGTCTGTTGCAAAGTGGAAAACTGCTCTGTGGTCAGACTAATCAAAATTTGACAACCATGAACCCTGCATTCTCCAGACTAAAGAGGAGAGGGACCTTCAGGCTTGTTATGAGCACTCAGTTCAAAATCCTGCATATCTGACGGTATAGGGGTGAATTAATGCGTATGGAATGGGAAGCTTGCACATCTGAAAAGGCACCATCAATGCTGAACGATATATCCAGGGTTTAAAGGAGCATACGCACCCATCCAGATGACGTCTTCTACAGAAAAGGCCTTACATATTTCAGCAAGACAGCACTAAACCGTATACTGCATCTATGACAACAGCATGACATCATAGAAGAGTCCGGGTGCTTAGCTGAATCTTTCACAATTGGAAATATTTGTCATATTTTTAGTTTCAAGATGCATCAAAGAAGACCCAGGACTATTGAGCAGATAGAATCCTATATCAGGTAAGAATGGGACAACATTCTTCTCCCAAACCTCAAGAAGACAAGGAGAGAGGCGCCTCTAAGTGCAATAGTGTAACAAGGTTTTAATAGTAGATACAAATACACTCACATTTAGGTGAATTAACATAGGCGTTTAAAAATGTCAGGATGACAATCATCAGCAGCAGGTCACAGGGGGTTCTCAGCTCTGCGTAGAATGACAGGAGTGTCTCTGAAGATGGAGCGGCCGGCTTCCGGGGACAACGATCCTGTAGTATGTTCAGAGCGAGGCTTGGAGCGCACATGTGGTTAAGCTGCAGAGGGTGACGTCATCCAAAAAATGGACGCGTTTCGTGAGCGTGCGGACTTGCGCTGTCCTGGCAAGTCACGCTCCTTTATCAACATGATATAAGGGCAGAAGTGGATAGACACCTTATATAGGGACAAGGATGAGGAAGTGAGCTGGAAGGGGTGGGGCTGGAAGAAGGTGGTGTCCAATGACAGGAGGAGTGGAGGGGTCATGTGATCTGGATGGCCTGGATCACATGACCTGATCACATGGCCTGAAAAAAAAAAAAAGGGCTGCAAATGGGGATAGATCAAGGATAATGGATGGACCGGAAAATAAATAATAATAAATGGCATTAATAGTAACGGTGTTAGATGGGTATAAGTATGAATGGGGCCGATTGCGGAAAAAATAATAAATATGAATGTTAAGGGTCACGAAAAAAAAAATATATATATAAATATATTTTTATATATATTTTTTTTCGTGACCCTTAACATTCATATTTATTATTATTTTTTTCGCAATCGGCCCCATTCATACTTATACCCATCTAACGCCGTTACTATTAATGCCATTTATTATTAATATTTATTTTCCGGTCCATCCATTATCCTTGATCTATCCCCATTTGCAGCCCTTTTTTTTTTTCTCCCAGGCCATGTGATCAGGTCATGTGATCCAGGCCATCCAGATCACATGACCCCTCCACTCCTCCTGTCATTGGACACCACCTTCTTCCAGCCCCACCCCATCCAGCTCACGTCCTCATCCTTGTCCCTATATAAGGTGTCTATCCACTTCTGCCCTTATATCATGTTGATAAAGGAGCGCGACTTGCCAGGACAGCGCAAGTCCGCACGCTCACGAAACGCGTCCATTTTTTGATGACTTCACCCTCTGCAGCTTAACCACATGTGCGCTCCAAGCCTCGCTCTGAACATACTACAGGATCGTTGTCCCCGGAAGCCAGCCGCTCCATCTTCAGAGACACTCCTGTCATTCTACGCAGAGCTGAGAACCCCCTGTGACCTGCTGCTGATTGTCATCCTGACATTTTTAAACGCCTATGTTAATTCACCTAAATGTGAGTGTATTTGTATCTACTATTAAAACCTTGTTACACTATTGCACTTAGAGGCGCCTCTCTCCTTGTCTTCCAGTTTCCCCTGAACACGGTTTCTGTTAATCTATGATGGCCGCCCTGTGCACAGTGGATCCCATTTATCCCTGCTCCACCCATATACACTGCAGTGTGTAAACAGACTCCTAAGGACTTCCTTTAACCACTTGCTTACTGGGCACATATACCCCCTTCCTGCCCAGGCGAAATTTCAGCTTTCAGCACTGTCACGCTTTGAATGACAATTGCGCGGTCGTGCGACGTGGCTCCCAAACAAAATTGACGTCCTTTTTTCGCACAAATAGAGATTTCTTTTGGTGGTATTTGATCACCTCGGCGGTTTTTATTTTTTGCGCTATAAACAAAAATAGAGCGAAAATTTTGAGAGAAAAAAAGCAATATTTTTTGATTTTTGCTATAATAAATATCCCAATTTTTTTTTTCCTCAGTTTAGGCCGATACGTATTCTTCTACATATTTTTGGAAAAAAAAAAAAAAAAAAAAAAAAAAAAAAAAAATCGCAATCGCCGTTTATTGATTGCTTTGCGAAAAAGTTATAGCGTTTACAAAATAGGGGGGTAGTTTTATGGCATTTTTATAAAAAAAAATTATTAGTAATGGCAACGATCAGTGATTTTTTTTTTTGTGACTGCGACATTATGGCGGACACATCGGACACTTTTGACACTATTTTGGGACCATTCACATTTATACAGCGAACAGTGCTATAAATATGCACTGATTACTGTATAAATGTGACTGGCAGGGAAGGGGTTAACACTAGGGGGCGAGGAAGGGGTTAAATGTGTTCCCTGGAGTGATTGTTACTGTGGGGGGGAGGGGAGTGACTGGGGGAGGAGACCGATCTGTGTCCCTATGTACAAGGGACACAGCATCAGTCTCCTCTCTCCCTGACAGGACGTGGATCTCTGTGTTTACACACAGAGATCCACGTCCTGCCTCTGTAACTGCCGATCGCGGGTGCATGACGGACATCGCGGCCGCTAGGCACGCGCATCGGCATTGCAGTGACGCGCCGGGCACGTGCGCGCCGCCGGCGGCGCTTGCGCGCCCCCCAGTGGCCAAGCTAGAGGAGGCCGTGTAATAACGGCCTCCCGGCATTTGACAACCACCTTGCGGCCGTATATACTCGTACGGCGGGCGCGAGGTGGTTAAGACTGTCTATATATATATATATATATATATACACATATACATATGTTGTATGGTATTTTTTCATTTTCCTTCATATTGATTACTTTGGGTAATACATGTTTCTGTGGATATTGTGCGCCACCACTTGTCTATATATTCTCCCAAACCTCCAGCAACTGTTCTCAGTTCCCAAATCTTTTTTTTTTTTTTTAACAAGAAGCAGTTCCCAGATCTTTACAGAGCGAAGTTAAAAGGAAAATGGGATGCTACAATGTGGTAAACATGGCCCTGTCCCAACTTTTTTGCTGCCAATTTCAAATTATTATTTTTTCTGAAAATTCTACAATTTTTTCAGTTTAAACATTTGATACATTTTTTATTTTTAATAAAATATGGGTTTAAGTTAATTGCAAATCACTGCATTCTGTTTTTATGTAGCTTTAGCATAGTGACCCAACTTGTTGAAACTGGGGATGTAGATTCTATGTTGTTTATTTCCACATTATGGAAATTGAAGCAGGAGGGGCTGGAACAAAGCTGGGCAGAAACGACCCAAAACTTCCAAGCAAACAGACATTGAAGTAGGGCCGGCCAAATTTCGATTAGTGCAAGACAATCCCTAGTCGACAGAAGTCGATTAATGGGACATGTTGGAAAGGCTCTCTTCCTCAGCGGCTGCCGATCAGTGTATCCTAAGAGGTGGGCCCTTCTAGCCAGCTTTATGGTGTAATCAGGCAGTGAAAAAACAACATTTATTTACACCACTCATCCATTTCAAAACACCCAATTTAGTTGAATACAACCTTCCCATAACCTAGACATGGACTCAAGCCATATCCTGGGGATAACATCTGGGAGATTTAATCCTTTGGATGTCCTGGGACTGCCCAGTGGCTGCCTTTTACCTACATTTTGTAGACAGCCAAGATATTCCAAATCAAGGTTATTCAATAAGACACTGCAAAAACTGATTTCTTATTGGTTGACGTAAGCAGCTACACTTTACATATCACTAACTGCACTGCTTTGGTAAACAAAAGATTCAAGAAATCCTTTTGACTCACCTGTCTCCCTCGCACTAGCTCATCCATCTTCTTAGACACTTCCAGAGTTTTGGCAAACATAAGCACGCCTGAGGTCATACGATCAAGGCGGTGGATGGTGTGAAGGTCCTTCAGATTATGCTCTTTCCCCAAAATAAAAATGACTGTGTTGTGTCTAAAGCGACCACAAGGATGCACTGGAAGAGATGATGGTTTATCCACTGCTATAAGCTCATCATTTTCAGCTATAATACGGAGAGGCTGTGCGGTTACTGGTGGCTCATGACGATGTACGGTGTTTCTCATAAAATCATTATTCTAGAAGAGTGCAAAGTAGTAACAGATATAAAAAAAACTGATGACCAGCAAAAAAATTAAAAAGGCATACACAGTGCACAAAAACCCCACATATAAATAATGCACTAGATCTGTCATAAATGTTAGGGTTGTCCCGATACCACTTTTTTAAGACCGAGTACAAGTACTGATACTTTTTTCCAAGTACTCGCCGATACCGATACTTTTTTTCAATGTCATGTGACAGTTTGAAAGATGGGGACTGATAGGTGGCACTGACAGGTGGCTGGCACTGATAGGCGGCACTTATGGGCACTGACTGGTGACTGGCGCTGATGGGCACTAATAGGTGGATGGCACTGATAGATGGCACTTATGGGCACTGATAGATGGCAATGGTAGATGGCATTGATAGGTGGCACTTATGGGCACTGGTAGCACTAATAGGTGGCACTTGTGGGCACTGGTAGGTGGCACTGATTGCACTGATAGATGGCACTTGTGGGCACTGATTGCACCGATAGGTGGCACTTGTGGGCACTGATAGATGGCACTGATAGCACTGAAAGGTGGCACTGATAGCACTGAAAGGTGGCACTGATAGGTGGCACTTGTGGGCACTGATAGATGGCACTTGTTGCACCATTAGTGCAATCAGTGCCATCTATCAGTGCCCAAAAGTGCCACCTTTCAGTGCAATCAGTGCCACCTATCAGTACCCATAAGTGCCACCTATCAGTGCAATTAGTGCCATCTATCAGTGCCACCTGATAGGTGGCACTGGTAAATGGCACTGATAGGTAGCACTTGTGGGCACTGAAATGCTGCAAAAAATGACACAGGATTTATATAAAAAAAAAAAAAAAAAATGCTAGAACGTCCATCTTGGTACACTCTGCACTCGGCTGCAGTAAGCAGTAGCGGACATCTTGTTACACCCAGCCCATATAGCTCGGGCTGGGTGTAACAAGATGTCTGCTGCTGCTTACTGCAGCCGAGTGCAGGGTGTACCAAGATGGACGTTCAGCCGCTGACAGTGACCGAATGTGACAGCACCGGTCACCGATCCTGAGGCGACTACGCCCTGCACCCCTGCCAGCTTACCACGTTCAACTTCAGGTGAGGGACTCGCTCTCCCCCCTCCGACACGGTCCACTGACTGTGCCCGCCCACCCCAGCCAGACTCCGCCCGCATTTCCTTCAAAGACTCTGCCCGCCCCATCTCCAGCCAAACTCCGCCTGCACTCTCTGTCCACAGGCTCTGTCCGCCCTCTCCAGCCAGACTCCGCCCGCACTCCCCAGCCACTGACTCCTCCCGCCCTCTCCGGCCACTCTACACTGAAAGAAAAAAAAAGTATCGGGTGAAGCATTGGTAGCATTTGCGCGAGTACAAGTACTCACGCAAATGCTCGGTATCGGGACAACCCTAATAAATGTAATATAAATTAGTGCGAGCCGAAACATTCCAGCAACTTCATACAAATAGGCAGCTAACTGACCTTTTTATGACCTCCCCACTACTTTACCATTGAGATTAACGGCACAACCATTGGTCCCTCCACACATGCCAAGGTGCTGGGTGTAATACTAGACTCTGACCTCTCCTACAGCCCCCACATCTGAACACTGGCTACATCTTGCCGCCTTAACCTCCACAATATTTGCAGAATACGCCCCTTCCTGACTAATGACACCACAAAACAAAGTATTCACTCTTTGGTTATTTTCCACTTTGACGCTCTACCGTCACACTTGATGCAATCTACTTGCCAGCACATATTCAATGGTCTCCCAGATTATAGCAGTATCGATCTTAGAAAAGGTACGCTGAATCACTGCCTTACGAGATCAGACCTGACCAATGGTGAACGCTCCAATCCTGAGTAGGATTCCAACCATGACCCCCGCCTCTCACTGACTTTCTACACCACGACTGTATGAGAGCCGGCTACTCTGGGCCACTACGAATGTGAGAGTACATTACCTTAGGTTGGGCGAGCGGACCAGCAGGTCTTTGATCCATTTACAACTTTATCTTCTTAGCTTTCAGCAAATTTTGATGGTTAATGCGCAACAGTAAGACATACCTTGTCTTGTGGCTACTATTGAGAACGGTGTTATAAACACCTATAAGAATATCACCACTATTTTCCCTATTCAGTGTCTGCCTTGCTACCTATGCTTTGCATAGTGGGAGCCTAGACCGTGGAGATTACTGAACAGTAAATCCGGTTATATGCCTGCTGTCTGCAATGTGGTGATTTTTGGATTTCCCCTTGCAAGACATACACCTTGGGAGACATACACTCACACCAATACCCGTGTCATTTTGGGACCTGGGCAACAACTTCATGATCTTTACCTGGAAGTTTTTCTCAATCCCTGATGGTCTTACACCCAGTGGTCCTTTTATCACACTTATCAAGGCTAATATACCAGCCAACGGGTTATGCATGTAAAATGTGTACGAAGGAGCGGTTTGAATGAAGCAGCTGCATTGACTGTCATTCATTGACAACATTGTCTCCCAATTCTGTAGCTGGGGTGTTGGTGGTGGAATTTTAATCCAGTTTTCTTTGTATCATTTTGAATTCTGTATTATAGTGTTTATTTAAGCCGCTTGGTCCGTAGTAATTACTTTTAGGTGGGGTCTATCCTCACCTTGCTTGCCATTTGCTACCCCCCTTCAGTCTATTATGAATTCTGTTGCTAGACTCATACACCCTACTAACCGATCCGCGACTGTTACTCCTCGCTGCCAATCCCTTCACTGGCTTCCCCTACCCCATTATATAAAATTCTTTATACTAACCACAACATACAAGGCCATCCACAACATCACCAAACTCATCTACAGATATTGCCCAAATCGTCCTCTCAAGTCCTACTGCTCTCTAGCTCCCTTGTTACCTCCTCCCATGCTCGCCCCCAGGACTTCTCCAGAGCCTCTCCCATCCTCTGAAACTCCTTGCCTGGCTGGCCAGCCCCTATTTGTCTTTAGGCAATCCCTAAAAACTCACTTTTTTTCATGGAAGCCTACTCCACCTAAGAACTGTACCCGAGTCACCGCCATCGAATCATCCCCGGCAGCTATTACCTTTGTACCACCTCCCTCTCCCTTTAGATTGTAATCTCCATTCTATTCCTTTTATACTGAACTGTATTGTAATTGTACTGCCTCCTTACATTGTAAAATCGCTGCATAAAATGTTGGTGCTATATAAATCCTGTATAATAATATTCTCCCCTGTGAAAGGTCAGTAGTCATGCCCCCCTTGTACAGATCTTCCACCTTGTGAAGGTTAGTAGTCCTGTCCCCCCTGTGAAGGGTTAGTAGGATTAGTGGTCGTGTCCCCCTGTACAGATCCCTCCCTGTGAAGGGTCAGTAGACATGCCCCCTGTGCGGGTCCCCCTGTGAAGGATTAGTGGTCGTGTCCCCCTGTACAGATCCCTCCCTGTGAAGGGTCAGTAGACATGCCCCCTGTGAAGGATTAGTGGTCGTGTCCCCCTGTACAGATCCCTCCCTGTGAAGGGTCAGTAGACATGCCCCCTGTGCGGGTCCCCCTGTGAAGGATTAGTGGTCGTGTCCCCCTGAACAGATCCCCCCCCTGTGAAGTATTAGTGGTCGTGTCCCCCTGTACAGATCCCCCCCATTTGAAGAGTCAATAGTCACACCCATGTACAGGATTAGTGGTCATGTCCCCCTGTATAGATCCCCGTGAAGGGTCAGTAGCCATGCGTGCTCCTCTGTCCACCCCCACCCCCCCCCCCAGATCTCCCACCTTGAGCACAGTAGTCAGATCAGTGAGCAGCTCCTGGTTGAGCCGCAGTCTTCCCGCCTGGGCAGCACGCCTGTAGTACTCCAGAGGTTCTGAGCGGAACTCCGAGCTGAACACCTCCAGCAGGCTCTTGCCCACCCAGCGACCCTTGCAGTAAGTCTCGAAGTGGAAATAATAGGGTCGGACTTTGCGCAGCCCATCTTCCACATAGGACTCGGTCTCTCGGAAATGCTCGTCTCCGAAGCTCACACCGAGTCTCCGCTTAGTGGGTGGCGGCACATAGCGCTCCCCGGCCTCCTCCCCTCGCTGCTTCTTCCTTCTCCGACTCTTCCCCTCCTCACCCTCCGGATCTTTCCTCTTCGCTGACATAGAAGCGATGCACAGCAGCTCAGCCCTGACCTCTGACAGCAGTACTCTCCTACTCCATACACGGAGCATCACACGTGGGGGGTGGACTCAGGGCGCAAGTAAATGACGTCACGCCCTAAAGCTGAACTCCAGGAAGTGTTTATTTTTCCATTTATTCAGCTTGGTTATATCTAATCCTTCATATCTCACATCCAGAGGGCTGCTGGGATGAAGGAACTCACTGTAGTAGTCTGTCCTACATACAGTAAGGAGACCAGATATTAAAATGAAATCCGGGGACATTTGTTTTTTGCAAATGGTAAACTATTTTATAACCTTTTATTCCTCAAATTATATATGCAGCGTATGTGTTTATGAAATGATTGTATAATATATACGTTATTTCTCATATTTCGTCCATGAGATTAAAAACCAGTGCCCATCAATGCAGCCTCACCAGTGCCCATCTATGCAGCCTCACCAGTCAGGGTTGCCAACTTTCAGTAAATTTACAAACAGTTTGTAAAATCCATAATTGTTGCATCTGTCCATGAATGTCAGTTACAGACACGCAGCCTACATGTCCGAAATGGAAATTCAAGGACAGATGCAAAAAGTACAGATTTTACAAACTGTTCGTAAATTTACTGAAAGTTGGCAACCCTGTCACCAGTGCCCAGCAATGCAGCCTCACCAGTGCCCAGCAATGCAGCCGCACCAGTGCCCAGCAATGCAGCCTCACCAGTGCCCAGCAATGCAGCCTCACCAGTGCCCAGCAATGCAGCCTCACCAGTGCCCAGCAATGCAGCCTCACCAGTGCCCAGCATTGCAGCCGCACCAGTGCCCAGCAATGCAGCCTCACCAGTGCCCAGCAATGCAGCCTCACCAGTGCCCAGCAATGCAGCCTCACCAGTGCAGCCTCACCAGTGCCCAGCAATGCAGCCTCACCAATGCCCATCTATATAGCTTTACCAGTGCCCATCTATGCAGCCTGACTAGTGCCCATCTATGTAGCTTTACCAGTGCCCATCTATGCAGCCTGACTATTGCCCAGCAATGCAGCCACACCAATGCAGGCTCACCAGTGTCCATCAATGCAGGCTCACCAGTGTCCATCAATACAGCCTCATCAGTGCCCATCAATGCAGCCTCATCAGTGCCCATCAATGCAGCCTGACCAGTGCCCATCAATGCAGCCTGACCAGTGCCCATCTATGCAGCCTCACCAGTGCCCATCTATGCAGCCTCACCAGTGCCCATCTATGCAGCCTCACCAGTGCCCAGCAATGTAGCCTCACCAGTGTCCATCTATGCAGCCTCACCAGTGTCCATCTATGCAGCCTGACCAGTGCCCATCTATGCAGCCTGACCAGTGCCCATCAACGCAGCCTCACCAGTAATATTCTGGGTTTCAAATTAACTGGACAAAGTCATCCCTATTTCCCATTGGTGATGCAGTAGTGGTCTCCTCGGACTGTCCCATTCCTTTGTCGAACTCATTTGAATAATTGGGGGTTGAAGTGAAGTTCCCTATTTGTCGATTTCTGGAACTCAATTTGATGCCGATTATAGGGGCTTTTAGAGAGAGAGTGCAGAAATGGCAGACTCTGCCACTTACACTGATGGGACGAATAAACCTGTTTAAGATTTTTCTTCCTAAATTTCTGTACATTCTTTTGTGTTTCAATCTTTTTATTCAAGTTTTGTCATACAAAATGTATAAAAGTCGCCACATAACATTGTACAGTCACAATCAACATTTGGGGTAACACAATGAAGATCACCAAGTGTAGGGGTCCTTGGAGTAGTCCGAAGCTCCGTAAAGCCGTTAACCCCTATTAGCATCGCAGATCATATCTGAACCGTCCACCCAGATGAGCCGCCCCCCCATCCATCTATCGGGGGGGGCGCAACTCAGCCGGCCGTGTGGGCAGCCCAGAGGTCTGATCAGACTGACAATGGTTCCGTAGGAGCTGAGAAAACAGGGAGCAGCACAAACCTCTAAGGTCTGGATCTGACTCCTAAAATAAACAATAAACAAATTTCAAAAGAGAGGAAAGAGGACAGTGACAAAGAATAGAAGGAAGGAGACAGAGTAAGGAAAGGACAGTTGAGGAGGGGGGAATGGGGGGAGGGAGGGGGGGAGGAGCCCCGATTCAGCATCCAGACATCTCAACCTAATCCCCTAGGCTATGCTGTAAACATCCCCGGGTCATTAGTTAGGTAACGAAGCCATGGGTCCCAAACTCCATGAAACAGTTTCATTTTATCTTGGGCCAGAGCGGTCAAGCGTTCGTTTAGCATCAACCAAGACAATTTGCCTTTAAGCTGATCGAATGGTAGAGCTGCCGATTTCCAGTTCCTAGCAATAGTGATTTTGGCTGAAATAAAAATAAATGTCAAGAGCCTCTTGCAGGACTTGGAGGCTTCCACATCTCCTCCCCCCAGTAGTGCTTGCTTAGCTGATTTAGTTAGGTTTAGTTGGGTAAGGGAGTAAACTAAATTATACACCCTGATCCAAAACCTCCGGACCTTTGGGCATGTCCACCAAATATGATAGGTGGTGCCCATCTGGCCACATCCTCTAAAGCACAACGGGGTAGCTCCTGAGACAAAAGTTGCCAGTCTGACCGGCACCATATACCACCTCAGTAGAACCTTATAATTGGCCTCAATTATTGAAGTATTGACGAGCGAACGAGATGCTGTCTCGGCTATCCTATGCCATTCGTCCAGATCCAGGGTTTCCTGCAAGTCGGTCTCCCATTGGACCATATAAGTCAGCTTTGTCGATACACTCAGCAATATCGAATATATAGCAGATAAATGTCCTTTAATTTTATCATAATTTTTGCATAGATGTTCCATGGGAGTTTGGGTTGCTAGGTTGCTCTTGCGAGCCAGGGTTTGTACATAATGTGAGATTTGGGCGAACCTATAACCCTCCGCTGGAGGCATTTGATGCCTGTCAGCCATAGTCCGTTCGGTCAGCATACCTCTATGATCGCACAAGTCAGCAATACACTTAAAACCCTTATTAGTCCACCATTCGAACGCTAGTGGAGTGAGACCCGGGGTGAATGCTTTATTTTGAAGCAGAGGTGTCAGTGGAGAATGAGGAGATTTGAATTTGTGAGATCTGGAGAGTCTGTCCCATAGTTCCAGTGACATGGATAAAGTAGGGCAAAGTATAGGAGGTCGCTCCTTGGTAGGGAGCCATAAAATATAAGAAATAGGTTTGGGACGGCAGGAATAAGATTCCATAGCCATCCAAATGGCCTGTGCCTGTTGGGAGTGAAACCTTGTAAGTTGTGCTATCTGGGCAGCATAAAAATATTTTAATAAGTCTGGAAGACCAAGTCCTCCTCTCCGCTTCAACGTGTATAGAGTGCTCCTATTCACCCTGGGTCTCTTATCACCCCAAATAAACTGTAGTACTTTATTCTGGAATCGTTTAAGGTCATCACGGGCCAATGAAACTGGCAAGGTACGGAAGAAGAACAATAATCGAGGTAGAACATTCATTTTAATTGAGTGAAGTCTGCCAAACCACGATGGCGGGTGAACCTGCCACTTAGCCATGTCAGCTGTTAGCCGTTTGAAAAGGGCTGGATAATTCTCTTTGTACAACTCACCAATAGATGAGGTCAGCTGTATGCCTAAATAAGGGAGAGCTGTGGATTCCCATCGGAATTGAAATGATTTTTCAAGCGTAGCCTGAGTGGAGCTTAGCAAAGATAAGTTCAGTGCTCTTGACTTACTATGATTAATTGCCAACCCGGAAATGTTGGAGAAAGGCTGCAAAATAGCATACAAGTTAGGTAGTGATGTGATCGGTGAGGTCAATGTCAGCAACAAGTCGTCCGCAAAGAGTAAACATTTGTGTTCATAGTCTCCGCAATAAATGCCCTGTATATCTCTGCAGGCGCGAATTTTGAGCGCTAGTGGTTCAATCGCCAGGGCGAATAATAGTGGCGACAACGGGCAGCCCTGTCTAGTTCCTCTCCTGATAGGAAATGTTTGGGATGTATATCCTCTGAGCATTAGCGAGGCACTGGGGGAATCATATAATATGTGAAGGAGATCCAGAAAGCGTCTCCCAAATCCAAAGCGTGTGAGAACATCAAAAAGATAGTCCCAGGAGATAGAATCGAACGCCTTCTGGATATCCAATGAAAGTAACATTCCCCTCCTAGTCCCCTTTCCATCCCAATCAGACCGAACTGCCGAGATAAGGTTAATTATCCGGCGGGTTTGGTCCGATGCCTGTCTTGTCGGGACAAAACCTGCTTGGTCAGGATGGATATAACACTGAAGAAAAGTATTAAGTCTCTGGGCCAGTATTTTGGTTAGAATCTTAAGATCCGTATTGATCAGAGAAATTGGGCGATAATTGGAACAGTCTGTATGGTCCTTTCCTGGTTTCGGGATAACACTTATATAGGCTACATTTTCATGGCTGGGGAGCTTGCTGCCACTTCCCAGGTCATTAAAGTAAGTACAGAGATGTGGGGCCAGAAGATCGTGATATTTCCTATAGTAGTGACCCGGGAATCCATCTGGCCCAGGGGCCTTGGTAGGGTGTAGGGTTTTGATTGCAGCCCTGACTTCAGGCTCTGTAAGAGCACCGTCCATCAGTTCCGCATGGGCTTGTGTCAATTTAGGCAGCTGTAAGTCGCGAAAGAATGTGCTCGCTTCAGATGAATCGAACTTGTCCTGCACTCCATACAGCTTAGCATAAAATTTGTGAAATTCTCCAATTATCCGTTCGGGGTTCTGGGAGGTTAGGCCCGTGGATAGTCGTAGTTTAGGCAAAGTCGGTGTGTACGGTCGAGGAACCAGTTTTCTAGCTAACATTGTGGTAGGTTTATCACCCATCGTATAGAACCTGTGCTTAGACCAACTAATATGTTTCTCCGCTTGAGTAGTCAAGCTAAGATTTAATGCTAGTCGAGCCTCGTCAATTTTATGCCTTATATCTACCAGGGGATTTCTGTGCTGTTCACTAAGTAAGTTATCTAAGTTAGTTTCCAGAATCTTATTTGCCTGTTCCCTATTGCGTTTAATCCTGGCTGCCACTTGTAACAATATGCCCCTAATCGCTGCTTTATGAGCTACCCAGTTAATTGCGGGGGATGTGTCCGATGCCTTATTAAGTCTAAAGTATTCCTGTATTTCCTTTTGAATCTCTAAAAAGATTGTAGGGTCATTCAGCAAGCTCACATTAAGTCTCCACGGGGAGGGTCTAGATTTAGTCCATAGCCCTGAAGTAGAGAGTTTTATCGGGGAATGATCAGACCAAGGGGTAGATAAAATCTTAACCGACTTAATAAATGGTAGCAAAGGCGTACGTACTAGAACGTGGTCTATCCTCGAGTAAGTATGATGGGCTTGTGAAAAGTGTGTAAAGTCTCTGACCGTAGGGTTATTTTCTCGCCAGGCGTCGATGAGGTCATAGAAATGAAACAGACGTGCAACCTTGCTGCTTCCAGTCGGTGGGCGTTTCAATGTTGGTCTAGAGGAGTCCGATTTATCCATAATTCTGTCCAAGGGAATATTACTATCGCCTCCCATAATGACCTGACCCTGGACTTTGGGCATAAGAATCTTCAGCATTTTGCTAAAGAATTCCGGCTGTCCAGTATTCGGGGCATAGTATGATATAAAGGACACCTCCTGGTCATGGAGCCGCCCCACTGCCATAATATATCTACCTCTCTTGTCCTTAACGATAGCGATGGGGGTAAAGGGGGTCCGTTTCGAAAAGCAGATGGCTACACCGCCCTTCTTTTCCCGACCCCCTGCCAAGTAAAACTGTGGATACTTCCCATTGAGGTAACGGGGCGCTGAGACATTGGAGAAATGAGTTTCCTGCAATAGCAGGACTTCAGCCTTCTGTTTATGATAAAACTGGAAAGCCTTAGTTCTTTTAGTAGGGGAGTTAAATCCATGTACATTGTGGCTAACTATCGAATAGTCTGTGTTATATGTGGTGGCCATCGTGGTAGGGCAGAGCACTCTTACCTTGCATAATGAATGAAGCGAGAAGGGTCCCGATGATGATGACTGTTTGGCTATGTGACCTCTCAGACCATGACATAAGGGAAGGGCGCTGAACCGAGGCTCCGAAGAAAGAGGGGGAAGGGAGAGAAGGAAAAGGCATTAGAGAAGAAGAGAAACAAAAATAAAAGCAAAAAAACATATACATAGGCCTTAGGCCCAAACAACCAATATAACTCAATCCTAGCTGATGAATGAAGGAATGGGGAATAACCCCTGCCGGAGACAACATCCGGCAAATTAGGTGCAAGGGTACCATCCTTGTCGTAGGATAGGTAGTCTTGCAGTTGGGTGGCAAGCATGACCACCCCGACCCAAATATGATTACACTCTGTACGAGCAGGCTATTCGAGGTCATATCGGAAATGACAAAATCAATCAATACAGTTTTAACATAACAGGCTGTCTATAGGAACATGCATTCCCAAGGCCAGTGGCGCCGGGGCCGGAAGGGTCCCCATCGGTCGTTCCGGCCCCCGAGCCACAGCCCAACAGGGGAACACATTGCGGTCCGACTAAGGCCCCCAGACTGCTAAAAAGCAAAAAGCAAAATTTCTTCGACCAGGTTGGGCCCGTCGGGGTTGTAAAATATTCGGCTGGCAGCCAGTCCGAAGAACCAGGAACTCCAGTAACTTTGTAACCCGTGACTTTGTAACCTGTGAACTGTGAACGGTAACGATGGCCCCATCAGGCCCATAGTCCACCATGGGCCCAGGCCATATCCGTGCAATCAAGCACTAACAGTTCCCAAAAGGGGGCAAAAAAGCAAAAAGAGAGAAGAGCAATAATACTCAGGTATTCCGGCGAGCATTTCTGGCCTGTGAGCGTGTGCGATCCTGCCATATCGGGGAGAGGGGACGATGATCCAGACAAGGGGGAGATGAAATCGGAGTCGGAGAGTCCCGTGCAATGATGCCGAGACTAAGCAGTAGGTCCTCGCCTGCTTGGAACGTGGAAAAGGAGTGGGACTTTCCGTTGTAAGTGAATGATAACTTAAAAGGGAACGACCATCGATACTTAATCTGTTTGGCCATAAGTTGCTGGAGTAATGGCCGTAGGTTTCTGCGTTTCTGGACCGTTGATGGCGCCAAATCTGTAAAGAGCTGTATTGGTGTTCCAAATAGCGACAGGTCCGGCCTGTTGCGAGCCGCAAGCATCATCTTATCCTTAATGCGGTAGTGATGTGGCTTAACAATAATGTCTCGTGGTAGGCCGTCGGCCCTTGGGGCTGTCAGTGCTCGGTGAACGCGATCAACTTCCATGTGGTGGTTGGCTATATCAGGGATAAGGGTTTTCATCAGGTCTTTTACAGCCCCCTCTAGATCTGTGTGAGTTTCAGGGAGGCCACGCACGCGGACATTGTACCTACGAGAACGATTCTCCAAATCTTCAATTTTTGTGAATGCCTCTTCTAATCTATCCTGGAGGTCTGTCACCATGGCTGAGTTCTGGTTGACCCTTTTGATGGCTCCATCCACTTTGGTTTCAATTAGCTCAAAACGCTCTCCCAAGCTATGGATGTCTTTTTTCAGGTCAGTGGTGATTAATGTGCAGGCCTTAGAGAGCTCCTGCTGCAGCATGGTGGAGAATCTGCCCAACAGTACAGCATCAGGGGAATAGTGTGAGAGCTGGGGAATTGGCATATCCTGGCTGGATTGGCTGGATTGGCTAATGAGGACTTCTGCTAAGTCTGCCATGTTCCTATCCATGGAGGAGGCAGGGGAGGCAGGGGAGTTTGGAGAGTCATGTCTATCAGCGTATATGGCTGGGGATGGGGGATGTGATAGTGACTCACCCCGCTGTCCGGTCTCCACCTCTCCCGAGGATTGTGAGGAGAATGGATCCCTAGTTGGCTCCAGATTTAGCTGCCGGTCTCCTCTCTGTGTAGCGCCGTCGGATCTGGCTGCTGCCGTGCTGCCTCGTGTGTCTGGCTTACCCGGCGCCATCTTGGATCGCGGCTGTGCTGTAGGGGAAGGCCCTGCTCTCTTCTGGGCTGTAGTTTGCGTATCGTGTCCTTTCCGCGGCTGCCCCTGTGCCCTACGGTTCATCGCCACTTCGGGGCTGGTGTGGGATCGGTCCTGGCTCACGGACCTCAGTGCCTGCGCTATCGTTAGCTCTGGTGGGTCGGGGTGCCGGGAGCTCGGTCAGCACAAGTCCTTCTCCGAGTCCCCGCGCATGCGCACGCCCTGTACATTCTTTTGAATTCTCCTGCCTTTGTGTTTCTTAGGATTTTTAGGAGTATAGACTTCATTGTAGTGGGATTTTTGTGGGGTTCCGTGCCCCCAAAGTATCTTTGGCTGTACTAAAACTGCCCGTTACAATGAGGGGGAATAACCTTTCCGGACTTGTGCTCCTATTTTTTTTTTGCGTCTCAACTGTCCTTTTTACATTGGCAATTTTTTCCCCAGATTTCTAACGCCACTACTTTACTGGAAGCTGCGGTAGCTACTTCGCAAGAAACTCTACTAAATATGGTGTTCAGGGTAGGAAGGTGGGCTCCGTCATGGCACTTCCTGGTATGGTATTTCATCTCTGTGCCCAGCGGATGGGGAATGAGCTCTTATGGCAGTCCCCCAATAGTCCTCTGTGGTGTAATCAATCACTGAAGGAGTTCTTTAAAATGGAAGATGGATATGTATGGGCTAAGTATGGTATAAAGTTTTAGCATCATATATATCATAATGGCAGGATGTCCACCTTTGCGCAACTGCAGGAACAGTTTGGAATACCCTGGGCTTGGCATTTCCAATATGCTCAGTTGCATCATGCAGCTGTAGTACAGTTTGGGGTTGGGGAGGTTAGGGTTCAAAATACGGCTCTGGAGAGGATCATGAATGCATTTCCAGATACTATAGGGTGGTGGGACCTGGGAACCCTGGGTTGATTGCCAGGGCCAGGTCTCGCTGGGTGTCTGTTGTCTGAGGAGATGTGGCAGAAAGCTCTGGATACCTATCTTGTCTCTGTCATCTCTTCCACCGATAAGATGATTCAGCTTAGATACCTCCACCAGCTGTACTATACACCCGCTATATTGTTTCGAATGCACAAGAGAGACTCTGTAGTGTGTCACAAATGTATGGGGGTGGATGAAACTTTTATTCACATGGTATGGGAATGTCCTAGGATACGTCTCCTATGGTCAAGGGTGACTGAATTTATATCTGATAACTTTGACCTCCCTAACATATGTTCTCCTTTACGTTGCCCTCCTGGGTGTCTTTGACCAAGAGGAGGTGGACGTATATACTAAGTTGTTCCTCAAGATTTTATATTGTGGAGTACGAAAACTTATAGCTTCAGGAAGTTGCCAGAGTTCAGGAAGGTATGGTTTAGGTGGGTTGACTCACAGAATACATTGGAGGAAGATGGGGCTCAGAGCAGCAATCACAATTAAGAGCAAGATCAAGCTGGCGAGCTCTCACCGGAGGGTGAGAGTATGAGTACAATGCAATGACAATAATAAGGATGGAGGGGATTTATGGTGCTTTACACTATATCCCATTGTCCATGGTTCTAATTTTCAAAGTTGAGACGCCTGGGGGGAGGGGGGGTTCTGACCCTTATGAGATGGAGGTGTAAAGTGTGGGGGGACACTTGTAAAAACAACTAGTGTCTCCTTCCTAGGCATTTTGTTCTCAAAATTCAATAGAGCCAGGTTATCTTCAACAACGGTTGTTTATTCTTCAGAAAGACAAGCAAAAGACAATGCTTACATAATGACAGCTGGTAACACATGGTAAGGTGGTTGCTTCAGAAGGAGAAATGAGGTGTCAGATGGTATGATGGTATATCTTCGAGCAGGGTCCGCTGACCTTCCATAGTGAAGGGTCACTTCCCCACCATCTTCCTCTAGGGCCTCATCGCCCGACATTCCCAACTCATGTTCAAAACCCTTGGGTTCTTATACTGTTTAATTATGTTATGTCAGCATTATTTACATTTAGAATCGCTCCAAGAAAGGTGATGCTGCTGTCCACAGAAGTAACACCCACTTGTGTATATTAAGTAACATAACTCCACCCATTGTCCTGACATAGGGCTGAGCGATTTCCCCCCCCAAAAAAATCTGCGATTTTTTTATAAAAAACTCGATTTACGATTTCGATTCGATTTTTTTTTTTTTATTATATTAATTGAAGTGCATCAACAAACAAAATTTCAAAGGCAAACCCTTTCTCTAACTGCCAAGTCAGTGTGCCGTGTGCAACAAAGATTGTTAAACATCCAAATTATTAATACTGTATTTGGATTTAGCTAATAAAACAACCAAAAATCTTGAGGTTACTCTTAGTTGAATTGAACTGTGCCCGTGCCTCACTGTGCCCAATGCCTCACTGTGCCTGTGCTTCAATCACTGTGCCCGTACCTGATGCAGATTTTCATGGGATACGGATTTTACTGCTACACCGACGGCCATTCCAGTATTCAAAAGCCGCGCCTCCTCCTCGTCTGTGATAGGTGGAACACTCAATTTCCCAGCATTCAGTGTTCCGCCTATCATGGACATCCGCTCATCCTCATAACACAGACGAGGATGAGAGGATGTCCGTGATAGGCTGAACACTGCCTGCTGTGAAATTGAGTGTTCCGCCTATCACAGACGACGAGGACTCGGGAGGCGCGGCTTTTGAACACTGCAATGGCCGCCGTCTGTCTGCATGACACGCTGATCAGGTAGGCAGACGGCGGCTTGCGATTAGTTAGTGTTACATTACTACGGCGAGTAGATGTAATTTGGGTAACGCTGCCCAGTGCCATTCCAGATACGCCCCCTGCAGCCCTGCTATGGAAACTTAAGGAAAAAAAATATATAAAAAAATTTTTTTTTTTTTTTTTAAATAAAAAAAAAAAAAAAATCGATTTTCTTCAAATCTGAATCGATTTGAACTCAAAACTCGATTCAAGATTAAAATCGATTTTTTTCCCAGCCCTATCCTGACATGGTTCCTTAGAATAGATATTACATACACAGCAAATGTCCTTTGTCTGTCCTCAGCAACCTTCAAAATTAACATGTTTCAATAAAGAATGAAAATAAACTTATCACTAAAATAGTAATAAATTCAATATCTAACAGGAGGAGGGACATGATGCCTCTTTTCTCCTGAAGACTTTGTTGGGGTTTAAGTTCGTTTTTATTTTTACAAAAAAAAGGAGCGTAAATATTGGTCTACAGGGTTGTTGTTGGGATTCAGGACTACGTATTTACAGCTCGATTGATGATGATGACACTAATGCCTGGATCACTGTGAAATTCCTTGGTAACTGTACATGCTGTATTACATACCCGGTGGTTTGTATGTGCAATTTCTGTTGTGCCCCTGGACAACGTCAGTTCTGACGAAACACGTAGGGTAGAGCGACGTACTGACGTCACCACGTTCACGCAGGTCCCGGAGTGACGGGCTGCATTTGAGAGCAGGCCGGCTCCGAGTTTATGCTGTATTTTATTTTCGTCTAATTTGTAAGTGCAATACTTTTTATCTATTAAAACCACCAAAAGATTTTACACTATGGAAGTTTTTATTTCCTCATATGGACTGTCTGGCAATATGTACCTCTGAGGGATAATACCTAGGAAGACGCTGGGACCATTGTTTTACTATTAAAGGCCCGGGCTGGGTATTAAGCCAAAAGCGTGTGTGATCTCCCATAATAGGAGATCATTTGGAGTCGGTAAGCGGCAGTGTGTATAGATTACTATGTACCATTCAATGCCACATCTGAGAAACCCTCCAAGTGAGTAAAATCAGAATGGCATCTGAAAACATCAATAATTGGGAAATACTGTATAGCCAGGTCAGGTCCCCTATATAAAACTCATGTAGGAGAAATGGCCTGCCTAGGGCAGCAGTTTTACAATAACACTTCTAAAAATACCCCCTGGTGGAGCAATAAATATGTGCCCATGCCTATCCCACACCCCTTTACCAATTCCACCAACTTACAAGGGATATGGGAGGATCTTACAAAATAATCTGACTGGAATGCCCCAGAGAACCTGTAGTGGATTTGTGGGAACAAAGCTTACTCAGAGCTTCCTCAAGATTGTCCTAGGAATATTGAAAACCTAATTTTTTCTTCTCCCCCTGAGGAGTGGAGAACAGCTGGGAGTCCCTGTGTACGCAGGGCCAAAGAGAAAAAGAAGGTCATCTGGCCTATAGATAGGGAATTCGAAAGATATTGAATGGCCCCCTTCACGTATTGTCCAGTATTATGGTCCTGCCACATGGGCAGAGGATGGAACCTATGACTATAGGACCCCTATTTACATGCTGAACCGAATTATAAGACTACAGGCTGTATTAGAAATTATTACCAATGAAATTAATTACGCACCGGCATTTACCAGAACAGTCTTGCTTTAGATTATCTATTAGCTCCCGAGGGAGGGGTCTGTTTTCCTGCATGTCTGTAGTCCAGAGTTATCCCTGGTATCCCATTAATGGGACATTCCACATCTCTAGTATTGACCCAAAGACTGAGGTGTAAACAAAGTACGCATAACACCGTTTACCTTAAAGTTCTGCAGTGATCTTTAACCACTTGCTTACTGCCCACAGTACATGTACTGCAGGCAGGCTGCATGTACAGGCAAAGTGATTTTGCCTGTACAGACATGGGGGGGGGGGGCTGCATGCCCCTATGACTGCTGTGTCCGCCGGTCACAGCGGAATGTAGATCCCGATACTGGGGGGGCCCGGTGATCATAATGTCAACAAAGCTGTTTTGAATCAATATGATTCATAACAGTTTTGCCTCTGTTACTAGTGAGTTGTAATTGGCCCACAGCTAGCACATGGTACCTGGGCCAATCACAGCACCCTGTACCATGTGATTAGCAGTAGACAATCACAGATCACTAGTATTCACAGCTGTCATGAACTTAACCCATTTATGACAGTTGAAAGCATTGCTGGTACAATGATCTTCATAGTAAAAATGTAAAAAAAATATTTCAAATATTGAATGACAAATTATTAAAAAAAAATATTTATACAGTGTATATATATTTTTAACATGCTGTCACCAGTCAGTGTCCCTGATCACTGCCAAACCAGTCATATTATGACACTATACTGCACTAGTAATGGTATGTAAAAGTATTTAATTTCTTAATTTTCCAAAACATTGTGACCAAAAATTTAAATTTCAAAAAAATTACCATGTCTCTTACAAAATGCCTCAGACTGCCCACTTTCCAAAAAAGGGTAATTTGGGGGGTATTTGTACTGGTCTGACATTTTAAGGGCCTCAAGAAATGATTGATAGATTTTCAAATTATATATATATATATATATACACACAGTGGGGCAAAAAAGTATTTAGTCAGCCACCAATTGTGCAAGTTCTCCCACTTAAAAAGATGAGAGAGGCCTGTTATTGTCATCATAGGTATACCTCAACTATGAGAGACAAAATGTGGAATCTAATCCAGACAATCACATTGTCTGATTTGGAAAGAATTTATTTGCAAATTATGGTGGAAAATAAGTATTTGGTCACCTGCAAACAAGCAAGATTTTTGGCTCTCACAGACCTGTATCTTCTTCTTTAAGGCTGGTTTCACACTGGGGCGGTGGCGGTATAGCGCCACTATTTTTAGCGGCGCTATGCCGTTGCGATTGCAGAGGTATTCGGCCGCTAGCGGTGCGGTTTTAACCCCTGCTAGCGGCCGAAAAAGGGTTAATACCACCCGCAAACCGCGGCTACAGCCGCGGTTTGCGGGCGGTATTACCGCGTTATCCCATTAATTTCAATGGGAAGGAGCGGTGGAGGAGCGGTAAACACACCGCTCCTCTCACCGCTCCAAAGATGCGGCTGGCAGGACTTTTTTTTAAGTCCTGTTAGCGCACCGCTCCAGTGTGAAAGCCCTCGGGGCTTTCACATTGGAGAGAAAGGAGCCGCTGTTTAGGCTCGGTTTGCAGGCGCTATTTTTAGCAAAATAGCGCCTGCAAACCGCCCCAGTGTGAAAGGGGCCTTGGAGGCTCCTCTGTCCTCCACTCATAACAAGTTCAAACAGGTGCCATTAATACAGGTAATCAGTATAAAATACACCTGTCCATAACCTCAAACAGTCACACTCCAAATTCCACTATGGTGAAGACCAAAGAGCTGTCGAAGGACACCAGAAACAAAATTGTAGACCTGCACCAGGCTGGGAAGACTGAATCTGCAATAGGCAAGCAGCTTGGTGTGAAGAAATCAACTGTGGGAGCAATAATTAGAAAATGGAAGACATACAAGACCACTGATAATCTCCCTCGATCTGGGGCTCCACGCAAGATCTCACCCCGTGGGGTCAAAATGATCACAAGAGCGGTGAGCAAAAATCCCAGAACCACACGGGGGGACCTAGTGAATGACCTGCAGAGAGCTGTGACCAACGTAACAAAGGCTACCATCAGTAACACACTACGCCGCCAGGGACTCAGATCCTGCAGTGCCAGACGTGTCCCCTTGCTTAAGCCAGTACATGTCCGGGCCCGTCTGAGGTTTGCTAGAGAGCATTTGGATGATCCAGAAGAGGATTGGGAGAACGTCATATGGTCAGATGAAACCAAAGTAGAACTATTTGATAGAAACACAACTTGTCGTGGTTGAAGGAGAGAGAATGCTGAGTTGCAACCAAAGAACACCATACCTACTGTGAAGCATGGGGGTGGCAACATCATGCTTTGGGGCTGTTTCTCTGCAAAGGGAACAGGACAACTGATCCGTGTACATGAAAGAATGAATGGGGCCATGTATCGTGAGATTTTGAGTGCAAACCTCCTCCCATCAGCAAGGGCTTTGAAGATGAAACGTGGCTGGGTCTTTCAGCATGACAATGATCCCAAACACCACCCGGGCAACGAAGGAGTGGCTTCATAAGAAGCATTTCAAGGTCCTGGAGTGGCCTAGCCAGTCTCCAGATCTCAACCCCATAGAGAACCTTTGGAGGGAGTTGAAAGCCCGTGTTGCCCAGCGACAGCCCCAAAACATCACTGCTCTAGTGGAGATCTGCATGGAGGAATGGGTCAACATACCAGCAACAGTGTGTGACAACCTTGTGAAGACTTACAGAAAATGTTTGACCTCTGTCATTGCCAACAAAGGATATATAACAAAGTATTGAGATGAACTTTTGATATTGACCAAATACTTATTTTCCACCATAATTTGCAAATAAATTCTTTCCAAATCAGACAATGTGATTGTATGGATTTGTTTCCACATTTTGTCTCTCATAGTTGAGGTTTACCTATGATGACAATTACAGGCCTCTCTCATCTTTTTAAGTGGGAGAACTTGCACAATTGGTGGCTGACTAAATACTTTTTTGCCCCACTGTATATATATATATGTGTGTGTGTGTGTGTGTGTGTATGTGTGTGTGTGTGTGTGTGTGTGTGTGTGTATATATATATATATATATATATATATATATATATATATATATATATATATATATATATTGTGACAGCAGGAAGGTAAAGTCACCTGGTTGCATCCAGGGGGGTAGATATATTTCGCCCAGATTCAGGCTTTACGCCGACTTATACAGCTAGGTGGAGAGTTGTATAAGCCCAGCTGAGACTAGTGGGCTCATGGATGACTCATACCTCTAGGGAGAGGGCTGGGCGTCGTGCAGACAGGGAGTTGATGAGACCAGCTGAACCTTGTCAGCTCATTTAGGCCTCTATAAGGAACTCCCAGCTTCATTAGATGTTAGCTCATGCCTGGAAGCAGACCTGTGTGGACTGTCTAGGGAGAGTGAACCCCTGTGCGGTGAGAGAAAGCCTGTGTGGCTATATATTTGCTTGGACATTTAAAACCAGGGACTTAGGGACTAGGACAGCACTAGGCTGATCCCAGTTGTTAGTTAGGAAACCTGTATGTTTAGTCAGAGGTCAAGTTGACCAGGATTTATTTTGTTTATGTTTTTTTTTGCCTTGCTGTGTTTTTGTCACTGTAAATAGAAAATAAACCGCACCTTTTTGATTTTGAAAACCACAACCTCCGTCTGCTGGGCCTGTTTTTGGGTGGGGAGCCCATCCCGGGGGTCACACACACCCGCTGCCGAGCTAACCCCCTCACAGTTGGTGGAGAATGCGGGCAGTTTTTTTTTAAGCCAGCATGGAGGAGATACTGAAACAGCTGGCTCTAGCAAATGCCAATCAACAGCAGACAAATGCAGGTTTGCAAAGGAGCCTTGCAGCCCAGCAGCAAGCTCATCAACAGAGCCTTGCAACTTTACAACAGAGTCTGGAGGCTCAGCAACAAGCCCAACAGCAATCTGAGGCCCGCTTCATAGACCTGTTGCAGAAGCAAGAGCAGAGACTACAACAACAGATGGAAGCAGTAATGCAGCAACGTCCGCAGACCAGTGAGGAAAGCCGTCCCACTAATACCGCGTCCTTTGGGGTGAGTCGTTTATTGACAAAAATGACTGGAGAGGATGATCCAGAGGTATTTTTGACCACATTTGAAAGGACCGCTGAAAGAGAAAAGTGGCCTGAGGAGCAGTGGGCTGGACTAGTGGCTCCTCTGTTAACTGGTGAATCGCAGAAAGCTTACTATGACCTAGAGCCTAACCAAGCAAAAGACTATGTGATGCTAAAAGCTGAAATATTGGCAAGGCTGGGTGTCACCCTGGCTGTCCGGGCTCAGCGTGTGCATAACTGGACTTTCCAGCTTGGAAAACCCCCCAGGTCTCAAATGTATGATCTCATTCACCTGAGCAGAAAGTGGCTACAGCCAGAGACTTTGTCCGCACCAAAGATTGTGGAACGTGTTGTAATGGATCGGTTTTTGAGAGCTCTTCCTACTGCCATCCAAAAGTGGGTAAGCCATGGAGACCCAGAGACGGCCGATGGTCTTGTGGATCGTGTGGAGAAATACTTGGCTACAGAGAACCTGACGGCCTCTTCCAGAGACACTCGGACTTTCCACCCTAAGACCAGACCATCCCCAGGGGCGGATAAGAGGATTCCAAGGGGTGAGGGTGGAGAGAGTGAGAGGGTGGGAGCTCTACCCCAAGTTTGGCGAGAACAGCCTGGGAAATCAGCGGCTCAAGAGGCCGCAAGAAGGATCGTTTGCTACCGCTGCCGGCAAGCGGGACATATTGCAGCAAATTGCCCGGTTGTGGAGGAACCCATGCAGTGTGACTTTCTGACGGGCAGACGTCAGTCGCTGTGTGCGACAGTCGCATGCACTGCCATTCGGGGAACTGAGAAACATTTATGCAAAATGTGTATTAATGGTAGAAATGTTGTGGTATTGCTGGATTCAGGTAGCCTTGTGACCCTGATAAAGGCTGAGTTAGTTAAAACAGAGGTCTCTGGGAATAGCAAGGTAGCCGTTATTTGTGTGCATGGGGACACCCGAGAGTATCCAGTGACTACAGTGTGTTTCGAGACCCCCAGAGGTACCCTCTCTCATCCAGTGGGCTTAGTATCTCAGTTACCGCATGACGCCATTGTGGGAAGGGATTTTCCGAAGTTCTGGGAACTGTGGGATGATCCTGAGCCCCCCACTGGTGCCCCTATGTACCAGGAATGTGATAGCCAGAACTCCCCTGAGAGTGGTGAGGACTCTCCGGAATTTCCCTTGTCAGTATTGGCAGGGGAGACTCAAGAAACTGGAGAGGAGCCCACCTCCTCAGACGAAAACCTACCGTCTGTGGAGTTTTCTGATCTTGAGGTTCACAGGGAAAACTTTGCCACAGAACAGTTGAAAGACCCCGCCCTAATAAAGGCACGGGAAAACGTAGTGAAAATAGATGGCGAGTTAGTGAACCCAGATAATACCGGCACTTACCCATACTTCAGCGTAGAGAAGGACCTACTGTATCGGGTGGCAAAAAGGGCAGAAGAAACCGTTGAGCAGCTTGTGGTGCCCAAACCTTACAGGAAGTTGGTGTTGGAGTTGGCCCATGGGCACATTCTTGGAGGTCATCTGGGGACAGAGAAAACCCGAGAGAGGGTATTACAGAGATTCTATTGGCCTGGGGTGATGAAGGACATAGAAAATTATTGTTCCTCCTGCCCTGTGTGTCAGAGGTCGGCCCCGATGCCACATTTCCGTAGCCCGCTGGTCCCTCTACCCATCATTGAGGTCCCGTTTGAGAGAATCGCAATGGATTTGGTAGGTCCTATAATCAAGTCCGCTAGGGGGCACCAGTACATATTGGTTATAATGGACTATGCCACCCGTTATCCAGAAGCGATCCCTCTCAGAAATACCTCGGCCAAAACCATAGCCAAAGAGCTATCTCTTGTTTTTAGCCGGGTGGGTATTTGTAAAGAACTGCTTACGGACCAAGGTACACCCTTTATGTCCCGGGTTATGAAAGAGCTGTGTAAATTGTTCAAAGTGACGCAATTGCGTACATCTGTGTATCACCCCCAAACCGATGGGCTGGTTGAAAGATTCAACAAAACCCTAAAACAAATGTTGAAGAAAGTGGTGGATAGAGATGGAAGGGATTGGGACTGTCTACTTCCTTATTTGATGTTTGCTATTAGGGAGGTGCCCCAATCCTCTACGGGATTCTCCCCCTTTGAGTTACTGTATGGGAGACACCCAAGAGGGCTGTTGGATATTGCCAAGGAAACTTGGGAAAGTGAGAGTTCTCCCCACAGGAGTGTGATTGAGCATGTCGCCCTGATGCAAGATCGAATTGCACAGGTAATGCCCATCGTGAAGGAACATTTGGCCCAAGCGCAGTTGGCACAGCAGAGAGTGTACAACCGTGGAGCCAAGACCCGTACCTTTTCCCCGGGGGATAGGATATTGGTACTTGTCCCTACGGTTGAAAGTAAATTCCTTGCCAAATGGCAAGGCCCCTACGAGATAATGGAAAAAGTGAGCGAAGTGAATTACAAGGTCAGACAACCAGGAAGGCGAAAGCCCGAACAGATCTATCACGTTAATCTGTTGAAAGCCTGGAGGGATAGAGAGTCCCTAGTCGCAGACACTTGGTCACCAGCTCAAACTGGTTGCGTGATTCCTGAGGTTGGAATCGCAGCCACCTTGTCACAACCCCAACAACAGGAGGTTAAGGAGTTTGTGCTTCGCAACAAGGAGGTATTCTCTGAGCTGCCGGGACAAACATCTGGGGTAGAGCATGACATTATTACCCCGCCCGGTGAAAGGGTGAAGTTAAAACCCTATCGGATCCCAGAGGCCCGACGGGAGGCAATACGGGAGGAAGTACAGAAAATGCTGAACTTAGGGGTGATAGAGGAGTCCCAAAGTGATTGGTCTAGTCCCATTGTGTTGGTGCCTAAACCGGATGGGAGCTGGCGATTTTGTAACGATTTTCGTCAGTTGAACAAAGTTACAAAATTTGACACCTACCCCATGCCACGTATAGATGAGTTGATCGACCGGCTGGGAACAGCCCGATACATGACGACTCTTGACCTCACAAAAGGGTATTGGCAAATCCCCCTGGCCAAGTCGGCCAAAGAGAAAACCGCATTTGTAACCCCAGACGGGGCGTTCCAATATAAAAGAATGCCGTTCGGGTTACAGAATGCGCCGGCCACATTCCAGCGGAAAATGGACCAGATGCTGAGGCCCCATCGGAAGTATGCTGCGGCTTACCTGGATGACATAATTGTCCATAGCACAGATTGGGCCTCACATCTGCCAAAAGTGCAAGCAGTCCTGGACTCTGTTCGGGAAGCAGGGTTTACGGCTAACCCCAAGAAGTGTACCATTGGGCAGGAGGAGGCCAAATATCTTGGGTACACCATTGGGAGGGGAGTAATAAAACCCCAACTCAACAAAGTCGAGGCCATCCAGAGTTGGCCACGTCCCAACAGCAAGAAGCAGGTACGAGCCTTTCTGGGAATCGCTGGGTATTATCGGCGATTCATTCCCCACTTTGCTTCTAAGGCTGTGCCCCTAACCAACCTGACGAAGGGGAAAGGGTCGGTCATGATTAAATGGACCCCCGAGGCTGAGGCAGCATTCCAATTCTTGAAACAAGCCTTATGTAGCCAGCCAGTGTTGTACTCACCCGACTTCTCTAGAGACTTTGTCGTACAAAGTGATGCGTCAGATGTGGGGTTAGGAGCAGTATTGTCCCAGGTCTGGAACGGGGAAGAGCACCCAGTCATTTACCTCAGCAGGAAGTTGAAGTCCCATGAGGTAAATTACGCCACCGTTGAAAAGGAGTGTTTAGCGGTGAAGTGGGCTCTAGATTCCCTTCGGTACTACCTGCTAGGTAGGCACTTTGACATGGTTACGGATCACGCTCCGTTAAAGTGGATGGCTCAAAACAAGGAAACAAATAGAAGAGTGAATAGGTGGTTCCTGGCCCTCCAGGAATTCAACTTCACAGTAAAGCATCGCCCTGGCGTTCAAATGGGGAATGTGGATGCTTTGTCTCGAGTACATGAATGCCTGATTGCTGGTGTTCCAACCCCGAGGTTAAAACAAGAGGGGGGGGTATGTGACAGCAGGAAGGTAAAGTCACCTGGTTGCATCCAGGGGGGTAGATATATTTCGCCCAGATTCAGGCTTTACGCCGACTTATACAGCTAGGTGGAGAGTTGTATAAGCCCAGCTGAGACTAGTGGGCTCATGGATGACTCATACCTCTAGGGAGAGGGCTGGGCGTCGTGCAGACAGGGAGTTGATGAGACCAGCTGAACCTTGTCAGCTCATTTAGGCCTCTATAAGGAACTCCCAGCTTCATTAGATGTTAGCTCATGCCTGGAAGCAGACCTGTGTGGACTGTCTAGGGAGAGTGAACCCCTGTGCGGTGAGAGAAAGCCTGTGTGGCTATATATTTGCTTGGACATTTAAAACCAGGGACTTAGGGACTAGGACAGCACTAGGCTGATCCCAGTTGTTAGTTAGGAAACCTGTATGTTTAGTCAGAGGTCAAGTTGACCAGGATTTATTTTGTTTATGTTTTTTTTTGCCTTGCTGTGTTTTTGTCACTGTAAATAGAAAATAAACCGCACCTTTTTGATTTTGAAAACCACAACCTCCGTCTGCTGGGCCTGTTTTTGGGTGGGGAGCCCATCCCGGGGGTCACACACACCCGCTGCCGAGCTAACCCCCTCACAATATATATATATATCTATAATACCATATTTTGTAACTTTCTAACAGACTAAATAATATACACTTATTTTGATTTTTTTTTTACCAAAGACACTTAGCAGAATATATTTTGGCCTAAATTTATGACGAAATTTGATTTTATTGTATAGGTTTTATAACAGATAAAATTTTGAAAAAAAAATAGGATTTTTTGTACTCACCGTAAAATCCTTTTCTCTGACATCCATGGACTGACACGGTGTCTCTTTACACTTTACACGTGGGTTATGTCCCTGCTTGCAGGAGAAGACCTAGGCAGAATGTGAAATGTTATACATACATTCTAAAAGCCAGAGCTGAACAGCCCCACCCAGGGGGCGGTCCCTCCGGACATAACCCTCCCACTACAGTCAGCAGACTTCAGTTCGTAACAAAGCAGTACAAACTTAAAAGGAAGGGTGGGTGCCGTGTCAGTCCATGGATGTCAGAGAAAAGGATTTTACGGTGAGTACAAAAAATCCTATTTTCTCTTACCATCCATGGACTGACACGGTGTCTCTTTACACTTTACACGTGGGATGTCCCAAAGCAGTGTCAAGAGGGATGGGAGCAGTATAAATGGAAAAACCAAAACTTCACTCCAATAAGGCAGAGCTCCTCAACGGAGGAGTCGCAACTTTAAACAGCGGCCTGCAGCACCCTGCGGCCGAAGGAAGCATCCGAAGATGCAGCCACATTAACCTTATAAAAAAACTTAAAAGGCATGAACAGACGACCAGGTCGCCGCCTTGCACACTTGTGCAACCGACGCTTGATGTCGGGAAACCCAGGAAGCACCAATTGCCCTGGTGGAATGCGCCGTAACCGGAAAGGGAGGCGCCCGCCCTTTGAGAGCATAGGCTTGAATGACGGTTTGTCTGATTCCCCTAAAAATGATGGCAGATGAAACCGCTTGGCCCTGTTATGGACCAGAGACAGTCACAAACAGTGAGTCGGACTTCCGAATAGAAGCAGTAGCAGACAGGTACACCCGTAAGGCTCGTACCACATCCAATATGTGCAGCGCAAACTCTCTGGGATGCGATGGGTGAGGACACAAGGACGGGAGGGCAATGTCCTCATGTAGGTGAAAGGTCGACACCACCTTTGGCAAAAAGGAAGGTCGCGGATGCAACACCGCCTTATCCTTATGAATGACTAAATATGGCGACTTGCAGGGCAAAGCCGCCAACTCAGACACTCGTCAAACAGAAGTGGTTGCCACTAAAAGGCCACCTTCTGAGACAAGACAAGAGGGGAATATCCCGGATATTCCCAAAAGGAGGTTCCTGGAGGACCGAGAGCACCAAATTCAGATCCCACGGTGGGAGAGGAGGCTTGACAGGAGGGAGCACATGGCGAACCCCCAACACAAGGTGCTAACCAAGGAAAATGACCCGCTAGAGGTCGCTGAAAGAAGACGGCCAAGGCCGAAATCTGATCCTTTATGGTACTCAAAGCAAGCTTTTGGGTCACTCCACACTGCAGAGGACGCAGGATTCTGGGGACGGAATACGTCCGAGGACTCCAGTCCAGCGCTTCGCACATGGCGATATAAGCTTTCCAGGCACGGTGATAGATCTGCCTGGAGGAAGACTTCCATGTCCTTAACATGGTCAAAATGACCGGGTCCGAGAGACCTCGGTCCCTCAACATCTGGCTTTTAACAGCCCTGCCGTTAAAGCCAGAGACTGTAAGCCGGATGAAACATAGGACCTTGAGACTGAAGGTCCTCCCTCATCGGCAACCGCCAGGGAACGTCCGCGACGAGACGTGCCAGATCAGCGTACCAGTGATGCTGAGGCCAATCCGGAACAATTAGGATCGCCGGAGTTTATATCAGGCGATAAGGACCCTATGGGGCCACCAACGCATCCGAGGCATCGCCCAAGGATCCCTGGATCTGGCCACAACCTCGACCCTTGCGATTGAGTCGAGAGGCCATCAGGTCCACATCCGGCGTGCCCCACCGTCGGTAAAGGAGTTGAAATATGCAAGGACCACTCTTCTTGGTCTGGTGTCTGGCGATTGGCGACTCAGATAGTCCGCCTGTCCATTGTCTATGCCCAGAATGTAAAATGGCCTACAGAGCCGGCACGTTTCTTCCGGCCCACTTCAGGATACGGACTACCTCGGAAGCCGCAGCTGAGCTCCGAGTTCCCCCTTGATGGTTTACATACGCCACCGCCGTTGCGGTGTCTGACTGGCTCCTGATGGAGCGACCCCGTACTCTCTCCGACCTGAGGAAAGACACAGTCCGATGGCCCGTATTTCCAGAACAGTGATTGGTAAACGGGCTCATCCGGAGTCCAAGGCCTGAGCCGACAGGACTCCCCAGACTCCACCCCAGCCCGTCAGGCTGGTGTCCGTCGTGAGTACCGTCCATTGGATGGGAAGGGAACGACTTTCCAGACCGAAGAGCCGAGGATCTCAACCACCGTGTCAGGGGCGCCCTGACCAGGTGAATCACCTGGATCTGAAGATCCAAGGACAACGGGGATTTGTCCCAGGTGGACAAGATCTCCTTCTGCAATGCCCTGGTGTGTGATTGGGCATACGGAACGGCCGCAAAGGAGGCCACCACGAGTCTCGGGACTCTCATGCAAAAAACGGATTGACAACCATTTTTGGGATGTCAGCACCCGCACCGCAGACTGAAGTGTCAGCAACTTCTCCAGAGGTAGGATACCTTTGCCTCCAAGGAGTCCAGAATCAGAACTAGATACTCCAGACACTGAGTCGGGACCAGGACTGACTCCTGAATGTTCAGGAACCACCCGAGTCCCTGAGGGTCTAATTGACGATAGTCACCTTTCCTCTAAGTCTGATCCACTTTCTGCTCTTAGCAGAAGATCGCCCAGATAGCCCACGACAGCAATACCTCGCTGTAACAGAAGGCTAGAACCGGAGCAAGCACCTTGGTGAACACCCGTGGTGCCGAGGCTAGGCCGAAAGGAAGAGCCACAATCGATAGTGGACTTCACTGATCGCAAAGCGCAGAAACTTCTGGTGACTTGCGCAGATCGGAACATGCAAGTAGGCGTCCTTGAAGTCCAAGGACGCCAGAAGAAAATCCCTTTGGAGTGTAGCGATCACCGTGCGAATGGATTCCATGCGGAATTTCTGCACCTTCTCGAAGGCATTCAGGGCCTTGAGGTCCAGGATAGGTCGAACCACGTCCTATTTTTGGGACGACAAACAGATTCAAGTAGAATCCCTGAAAACTCTCCTGTGACGGAACCGGCACAATCACTCCGGACCTGATCAAATCCTGTACAGCCCCCAAGAGGGCTGCCCGACAGGTAGGAAGGAGAGGAAGATTTCAGGGAAAGAATCTGTCTGGGGGCCAGGATCGGAATACTATCCTGTATCCTGAGGTGACCACCTCGCACACCCACCAGTCGGAGATTCGGGAGGACCACCGATTCGTGATCTGCGAAGTCGTCCCCCCACCCCAGAGTCGGGCGGAGGCAAGACTTCACGCGGAGGCGGGCTTGGGAGCCAATTGTTCGGCTTACGCACCCAGGGGCACTTGTGCCCACCAGCCGCACTGCCGTCAGTCTGAGAGGGCCTACCTGTGGACTGACTGACGAAAAAAAAACGTTTTGCTGGAAAGGAAGGCCCCTGTTTGCGGCGGGCCTCCTCACCCTTGCTAGTCTAAGGAAGAAGAGTGCTTTTACCTCCCATGACATCCATGACGATGTCATCCAGAGCAGCACCGAAAGGTCTACCACCTTTAAATGGTAGATCCGTCAGGAGCTTCCTAAGGCTAGGTCAGCAGACCAGCACTTCAACCAGATAAGACGACGCAATACCACCGCCGAGACAGAGGCCCTGGATATTAAAGGGGCCGCGCCCAACGTGGCGTCGCACACATAAACCAGGCCCTGAACCAGTTGGTGGGCCAAAGCAACTGTGTCTGGAGGAAGATTACGCTCCTGTACAGCTAGGTGCAACATTTTTGCCCAACCTGTAAGTGTTTAAGACACAAGGGTCGCCGCTACCACAGGCCGTAGGGCGGATCCCAACAAGGCAAACATGGCTCTGCTCACCACTTCTGACCTCCTGTCAGTGGGGACCTCAAATGCAGGAGTCCCCTCCATCGGGAGAGTGATGGCCTTGTTCAACCGGGCGACTGGAGGGTCGACCCTGGGGGAGAAGCCCACTTTTTAAGTAGGGCATCTTCAAGGGGTATCTGATAGACAAACGCCGCGGGACCATAAAAAAAAATTATTTTGCGGCTTTTCCCAGACCTTATCAATGACTGTACATATGGAAAAACCTCTTTAGAAGGCCTGGCCTTAAAAGAACCAAAGGAGACTGTATCCGCCTGAGGTTCTGCATCCGCAGCATTTTAGCTTGAGAGTGTCCCCCACCGCAGTCATGAGTACACTAACAAGCGCCCTGTCATTTACTGACTCAGAACTGGAGTTTTCCTCATAAGGAATGTCCTGTTCAAAACCATCCAATACATTCAGAACTAGGGTCCTGAGCGGTAGTGGCTAGGCCCATATCTGAATCAGCGCACTGCCCTCATGAAGTAAAGTGGGGAGAGGGCGCTTTTTTGCTCCCTTGCGCTTGCACACAGCTCCCATCCTGGTCAGAAATGATTCCAGGACTGCCCACAACTGGTCCCTAGGGACCGCAGGTGCTGAAGCACTGCCTGTTGTCCACTGACATTTAGGGGAAGCTGGTGACAGAGACTCCATATTGCCCCCCTCTGAGACTCCTCAGATAAAAAGTCCACCCACAGGCTGTGCTGACTGAGGGGGGGGCGCCCAGGGGACTCACCAAACCGGACCAGGGACCGCTCGGTTCCGCTGTCTGTACCGCGCTGTGTCAGCGCTGGTGAGCTGTGAGGAGATTGTGAGGAGATTCGCGCTGTCACAGCAGCGCTAGAGGCCAAAACTAGTGCTGAAGAGCGCGCGGGCTACAAGAAAATGGCCGCCGCACTTCACTGAGGCGATCCGCGGCAAGATGGCTGCCATGACTCAGCAAAAGTGAAAAAAAAAAAAGCACACACACAGCGCCACACGGCGCTCAGGCCCCAAAATACACAAAAAAGGCCCCAAGCATATCTGCAGACCAGCATTAGCCCCTCCAATAACAGTGTGACCCCCAGGCACCCCACACAGCACAGCGCCAGCAATGGTGACAGAGAGTGACAATGAAATACAGGGGGAGACAGGGAAAATCCCCCACAGAGAAACACACAGCCTTTTGTACTCACCTGCAGGCAGGAGAGACTACTTACCCATCCCCTGAGGGACCCACTGGTGTGTTTCTGACAGGACTATCACAGTGCAGTACTGAGTAGCTGTCGGCCCGGTCCACCGCGAAAGATACAGTCAGTCAGGAACTGTTCAGTCTTGAGAGGACCGTGGGAGCATGAAAGCAAACCCGGCCACCCCTGGAGTCATGGGGCCTGTCGTGAACTGAGTCTCACGCACACAAGGCGAGGATCAGCACGCTCGATGGTCGGACAGGGAAGACTACGAGGATATCTTGTACCCAACCTGTTGCCCAGCCGACAGTTGATAGAAAATTCTCAAAAATAAAATAAAAAAGAATTCCAGAAAAGGAATAAAAATAGGTCAGGAGACTGGCTCCTGAGAGAGCCACGTCTTCTCCTTCTGCTAGGCAGAAAAAAACTGAAGTCTGCTGACTGTAGTGGGAGGGTTATGTCCGGAGGGACCGCCCCCTGGGTGGGGCTGTTCAGCTCTGGCTTTTAGAATGTATGTATAACATTTCACATTCTGCCTAGGTCTTCTCCTGCAAGCAGGGACATAACCCACGTGTAAAGTGTAAAGAGACACCGTGTCAGTCCATGGATGGTAAGAGAAAAGTTATTTTCTTAGTCTTTTTCATTTATAGTACAAAAAAAAAACCCAGTGGTGATCAAATACAACTAAAAGAAAGCTCTATTTGTGTGAATTTTTTTTATCAAAACTTAATTTGTGTATATTGCATGACTGCGCAATTGCCAAATAAAATAGCACAGTCCTGCATAGCAAAAAACATCCTCATTTTAAAGTGGATGTAAACCATGAAAAAAACAAACAAAAAAACCCTGCAAGACAAAGCCATAATGAGCTAGTATGACTACCATACTAGCTCATTATGCATTACTTACCTTAGATCGAAGCCCCCGAAACTATCCACGTCTCCCCCTCCGGCCGCAGTCATCTCGCCGGAAGGTTACTTCCGGGTATCGCCGCTCCAGCGCTGTGATTGGCCGGAGCGGCGAAGACGTCACTCCACGCATGCGCACGGGAGCCATCAAATACGGCGAGGCCAGATTTGTGAATGGGATTTACAGTGCGCCTGCGCCGTTGTCTGCGGCGCGCATGCGCCGTAGACAACGGTGTAATCCCTTTGGCAAATATCTCCTAAACCGTGTAGGTTTAGGAGATATTGCAAACACCTACAGGTAAGCCTTAATCTAGGCTTACCTGTAGGTGTAACTTGCAAAGGAGGGTTTACAACTACTTTAACCTCTTGCCGACCAGCCGTCGTCATTATACTGCGGCAGGTCGGCACGATCCCGCGAACCGTCGTAGCTGTACGTCGGTCCCTTTAAGCGGAATAGCAGACACACGCGTGCCCACTGCATCATGGGGGTGCCGATGCTCGTGAACAGCAGTCGCGATGACCGCTGGACGTATGTGATCGTGGGCACGAGAGGCAGAACAGGGACATGTGATTGCCCAGTAACCGACATGCGATTGCCCAGTAACCGAGCAGGACCGTGGATCTGTGTGTGTAAACACACAGATCCACGTCCTGTCAGGGAGAGGAGACCGATGGTGTGTCCCTTGTACATAGGGACACAGATCGGTCTCCTCCCCCAGTCAGTCCCCTCCCCCCACAGTAAGAATCACTAATAGGGAACACATTTAACCCCTTCCTCACCCCTTAGTGTTAACCCCTTCCCTGCCAGTCATGTTTATACAGTAATCAATGCACTTTTATAGCACAGATCGCTGTATAAATGTGAATGGTTCCCAAAAATGTGTCCAATGTGTCCGCCGCAATATCGCAGTCACGATAAAAATCGCTGATCGCCGCCATTACTAGTAAAAAATAATAAAAATGCTATAAATCTATCCCCTATTTTGTAGACGCTATAAAGTTTGCGCAAACCAATCAATATACGCTTATTGCGATTTTTATTTTATTTTTTACCAAAAATATGTAGAAAAGTATGTATCGGCCTAAACTGAGGAAAAAAAAAAATGGATATTTATTATAGCAAAAAGTAAAAAATATTGTGTTTTTTTTTTTTTAAACTTGTCGCTCTTCTTTTGTTTATAGCGCAAAAATTAAAAACCGCAGAGGTGATCAAGTACCACCAAAAGAAAGCTCTATTTGTGGGAAAAAAGGACGCAAATTTCGTTTGGGTACAGCGTCGCACAACCACACAATTGTCATTCAAAGTGTGACAGGGCTGAAAGCTGAAAAATGGCTTGGGCAGGAAGGGAGTTTAAGTGCCCAGTAGAGAAGTGGTTAAAAATGTGTCACAGGTACAATTTAAAAGGCAACTTCTCAGAACAAGCAATCAATGCAAAACTTTTTAGGTACTAGATTATGAAATATGAAAACAAAGGCAATAAGAAATACAAAACATTCTTAGCTTCATGTAGAAAACCCCAAAGGTGAGCCCGTCCGAGCGGGGCAATCTCTAGATTTCTATGGAAATCCGTCACATCATAGAGGGAAGTCTAAAATGGGGTATAGAATGCTATCCTGTACACACCATATTTTCATATACTTATTTGAAAAGAATTAGAAAAGAAACAGAAAAAGAAAAGTGAAGAAGAGGTAGGAAAAGGAAAAAAAGGGGGGGGGAGGGGTTGCCACCCAGGAGCAGGCATCAGCAGCGTCAGTCAGGCAGCAGAAACCTCCGATAAAGGATCTTAATTAGGTATATTGGAGGAATTAATCCGAGAAGCGGAAGAGGTCCCAATGTATCCATTTGGACTTGTGTTCCTCAGACTTATCCTGCAATGCCGCTGTCAGATCTTCCATCTGCCCTATGTCTTTCACTCTCACGAACCACTGAGCTACCGTTGGTGCAGACTGTTGCAGACTGTTGTTTCCACAAAGGCAAAATACAAGCCCGTGCAGCATTAAGGAGGTGTTTGAGAAGGGATTTATGGTATAGTTTCCTTGAAAATGGGGTGAGGTTAAGCAGGACCGCAGCCGGGTTATCTTGCAGTGAGATGTCTGTGAGCTTATGTATAAGATTAAGCACTGGTTGCCAGAAAGTAGCAAGTGTAGGACACTCCCAGAAAATATGTAGAAGAGTACCCGAATGGAGGCCACAACGCCAGCAACGGTCTGTCTGCAGAGGGAATATTTTTGCCAAAACTGATGGGGTTCTGTACCAACGTGTCAAAATTTTGTACGTGGTTTCCTGGTACCTACTGCATAGGGAGGATTTCTGAGCAAAAAAAGTATTCTCTCCTTTTGAGGTTCGGTAAAGGTCTTCTGTGGCATGGAGATCCAACAAAGATTTGTATGGGGTTGATAAGGATCTCCGGATCGGCCCTCTCCCAGACGGAGCTCCTCGAAAGAGTGGAGCCTACGAGTAAAGAGTGCCGGGCTAGGCAATGATCTAAAAAAGTGTGATAACTGCAAGGTCCTCCAGTGATTTAGTTTAAGAGGGGCCCGTCCAGAGAGCAATGTCTCTGGAGACATCCAACAGGACGGTCGCAAAAGCTCTGAGGCCCTTTAGAAGTCCCCTTGAGCTTTGCGATAAGAAAGCCGGATCGGTGAGACCGGGCAAAAACCCAGGGTGCCCTACAATCAGCGTCATTGGGGAAGGGAAACTGCTTAGTGTAGAAAGTCGGAAAAACCTGTCCATTCCTGTTAAAGTGGGGCCAATCAACGGATGAGTAGTTAAGCGTGTAACGTGGGTTTTCCTCGCCCAGGGCAGGCCAGGGAGCGGAGCCTGGGCTGCCTCTTGTTCCAGCGATACCCAGAGTTTCAAGGCACTGTGTCGGCACCAGTCCACAACCCTGGCCATATGTACCGCAGTATAGTATAGGGCCAGGTCTGGGAAAACCCACTCCGCCCTTCAGCTTAGGTCGTAACAGTAACGATCTACCAAGGCCTGGATGTTTACCTCTCCATATGAATTTGATAAATACCGACCGAACCGCATGAAAAAAGGTCAGAGGTATTCTCACCGGCAGTGCCTGCAATAAGTGCAGCAGTCTGGGCATCGCGTTCATCTTAAAGTGGAAGTAAACCCTCCTATCGTTTTCAGCCAAGGAAGCTGCCATCTTGACCTTTGTTTAATCTTCAACTGCCATGATGCTACACATGTGACCAGTTATATCACCAGCCATTGGATGGTTTGACAGTTTGGTTGAGAGCACAACCAATGTGGCTGTTAGCATTTCCGGCATGCCGGGAATTTAACTGTTTTTTTAAACTGTTAAATCAATGGGTTTACTTCCACTTTAAGTACGTTGCAACGGCTAAACCAAGAAAGGGCTAAAGGGTCCCACTTTTTGAGGTCAGCGGTTAGCGTTGCCAGAAAAGGTTGGTAGTTGAGAGTATGTCATTTAGGTTTGCCGGAATTTTGGTTCCTAGATACTGAATGGAGCGGGTAGCCCATTTGAATGGAAAATAAGGGCGTAAACTCGCTCTGGTAGCATCTGTTAAGGAGATATTTAATGCCTCCAATTTTTGTAAATTGACCTTAAACTTAGACAAACTACTATAGAGTTTCAACTCCTGTAGCAAGGAGGGTAAGGAGGTAAGAGGCTCAGAGATATAAAATAAGAGGTCGTCGGCGTACGCCGCCACCTTGTGTTGGTAGTTGCTGGCTGTGATGCCTCGTATAGACGGGTTACCTCTAATATGTTGTAAGAAAGGTTCTAGAGAGAGAACGAATAGTAGTGGGGACAGGGGACAACCCTGTCTGGTGCCATTGGATATGGAGAAGGGACTGGAATCGTAGCCATTTACTCGTACTGTGGTGGTGGGGTTCTTATAAATGGCTGAAATCCATGACAGGATGGGGTCCGGTATTCCCACAAATTTGAGTATCTGTTGAAAAAAGGTCCAGTCCACCCTGTCAAAGGCATTCTCGGCATCTGTGGACAGGAGTAAGAGTGGAATATGGGAGCGTTTTGCTGTGTCTATGATGTTCAATGTCCGGATAGTGTTGTCCCTAGCCTCCCTATTTTGAATAAAACCAACTTGATCTGGTGCAATTAAATGTTGCAACAAGACGTTCATCCTGGAAGCCAGGATTTTGGTGAATAGTTTCATGTTACAATTTAGAAGGGAAATAGGCCTATAGCTGGCACAGAGTAACGGGTCTTTACCAAGTTTAGGGATCACTGAAATGGATGCACGTTGCATGTCCGCAGGGAATCCGTGTCTGTCTAAGACTGCGTTAAAAGCTGTGATAAAGTGAGGTGCCAAGGAATCCTGGTACTGCTTATAGTAAAGGAGGGTGAATCCATCGGGACCGGGAGCCTTACCAGACTGAGTGTCAGCTATTGCCGCTGCAAGTTCTTCTACTGTAATGGGCTTAGAAAGATCTTCACGCTCTTCCGTAGCCGTGCAGTGGAGCCAGGCATCTTATCATATCACTGAAAATCCAAATGTAGAGCCCCCTGTAGAGGGAAAAATGGGACCATCAGTGGTCCAATGCTCAAGTCCTGGGACAGATCGATGAACCGCCCACAAAATGTCAGGGTTACCTGGCCATCGGACCCGTCCCAAGGTAGAGCCCCAACTCCTGTGTGTGGCTGTAATGTACTCACTCCAACCCTAAAACACTCAGGGTACATATCTGGGGAAGCAACAGACAATAAAATGTACTACCCATGTGCATAAAACACAGTGTAATGAGCAACGTGAAAGTAAAAAGGGGAACCCTTTATAGCGTTAGGAAGGACTCTGCTTTTTAGTGATTTGAGGCGTAGCATTGGCCGTCTCAGAAAGACCATCGGTTCACTGGTTCCTCCCCTCACAGACCAGGGTTGGCTCTCAAAAAATAAAAAAAGTTATATATTAGTGGTTAGTAGTTCCTGTCTGTTCAAAAAAATAAATAAGGGGTAGAGCTGCGTATAGACTGACAGTCTGCGGTGGAATGTTCAGCCGGCCGCCTCTTCATTCAGGCGCAGGGATCGGGGGTGCCCTGTCACTCTGGCTTGGGAAAAGCTACCCCGACCACGCCGATGGTGACGTGCCCTCTGTGGTCCGCCTAGGGGGGGCTGGCATCGCAGATCACCAGAGACAAGCACTATAAGCCAGTTGGGTATTGGAATCAGATCTATCTCAGCAAAGATAAACAGGTCTGGTAGTTCCGAAGGGTGACGCAAAGGGAAGGTGTCTGTTCCTTTGCAGACGATGAGATGGAATGGATGACCCCACTTGTAGGCAAGACCCTTTTCGTTCAGAGCATCCAGGAGTGGTTTGAGGGACCGACACATGAGAAGAGTTTTCCTGGGCTATCAAACTCCAGAACTCCCACCCTCAAGGCCCGCTGTAGAATGTCTTCCTTGAGGATAAAAGAGTGTAGGCAGCAAAGGACATCCCTAGGTCGGTCTGATGAGTCTGATCTTGGGTCCAGGGTTCTGTGAACTCTGTCAATGACGACCTCAGAGTCTGGCGTGCGGTCCAGATATCGATTAAAAATATTGGCCACTGTCTGATTGTGGGATAAATTCTGGGACCCCCCTTAACCGTATATTCTATCAGCGACTGCGGTTCTCCAGGTCGTCAAGGAGTAAGTGCAGTTGAACAACTTGGTCATTGAGATCAGAGTTAGAGGACTGTAAGGTCTGCACAGACTGAGATATGGCACCCTGTTCCTGCTCCACTGCAGCCACTCGGGTGTCCAGCACAGACACTTCCTATTTGAGAGCCTGCTTTTCACCCTTCATTGCAGTCTCTATCCTCTATGCAAGGGACTCAAAATCTGCTCTAGTGGGGAGCTGCTGGAGAAATGCCCATAGCCTCTGCTCAGAGTTGGCTGTAAGAGGGAGTACAGGGGACTGAGGTGGGCCACCGAGGATTTTCACTGTGACCTGGTGTGGAGGTGGCATTCCATGCTCTGCGGGGTGCTCTGGGCTGAAGCACAGGGTGCCGAGTGATGCAGGAGCTGATGGAGAGGCAGCGTGTTCCAGGCTGAGCAGTTCCTCCTCTATATCTGCAGAGACCGTCAGCGATCTGGGCAGGCAGGGAGAGAGATCACATGGGGGCAAGAAGGGCAGCATCGTGTGGTCGTCTGGCCGCTGCTGTGGGAGATCGGGCACTATGGACGCGCTGTGACATCGTTTGGCGCCAGAATAGGCTATTTAAACAAATCAGACACTCTGCTGCCTTGCTGTCCGGTCTACAGCGTTCCTGAGACCCCTGCTACCTGAACTCCTGATCTTTGAAACTTGTTATCTGACCCGGCTCACCTTTGACTACCCCTGATTGCTGCCCGTCCTGATTCCGGCTTGTCTTGACTATGTTCCTGATTACCCTCTAAACTTGATTGCTGCCCGCCTGATGAACTGACCCGGCCTGGACTTGACTATTCTTTGAACCCTGTTCCTGCAACCTGCTCTGGACTACAGTGCACCTCCCTGCTGCTGCATTAGCCCTCTACACTAGCTTACCTGCCAGGCACTTGTGCCCCTTTGTTCTCTTGAGCTCCTGTCTACTCTACCAGGGGTTCTCGAGCCAGAGGCTTACGAGAGGCCGCTCCCTGCATGTTGGGCTCCGCTACCAGGTACGTGACAGTACTGGACAGCCATGTCCGAGCCCAAGCAGGGAGCCTCTCCCATGGAGGACTTATGCCATCACCTGGATGGACTTACCACGGCAGTCAGAAACCTGCAGGAAGGCTATACCCATTTGGAGGAGCGGGTCCAGACCCTGTCTACCACAGCCTCTGGCTCCTCTGGAGCGTCTCCTGCACCTTCAGTTGTGATGATGCCATCTAAACCCAGGGTTCCCACTCCGGAGAGGTTTTCTGGGGACCGCAGCAAGTATAGAGCTTTCCGCAATGCCTGCAAACTTTTTTTTTGCTCTACAGCCCAGGACCTTCTCCCTTGAATCCACCAAGGTGGGCTTTGTTATTGTGTAAATGGTTAATTACTGCGCTAGTCCCAGTGATATGTGATGTGTGATGTATTGCTGCAACTATATATGTGAGACACACACTATATAACAAATTTCCAAAACAATAAGCTGCGCATATACCTGAATTAGCTTTTTAAAACAATATATGCATGCAAAAGAGGATATGACTCCTCAGCACACTGTGTTTAAATAGCCAAAAAAAAATTATAATAAAAAACCGTGATGAAACGTATTCTTATAACTTATAACAAAAAAATTGACTTCATATATATGTATAATACAAAAGTCTCCTTCCCAAATATCAGGGTGATAAACGAAAGACAATAAAATAGTATTAATTAGAATGAAATGAATTATAAAGTCTCTTCTTCCAAATTTCTGTGATGATAATTAATAAACACCCAAGGTGAAAAGAGTGATGGTAATCTGTCGAAAAGAGGATCCTCCACCAGTAGTATGCTACCGCTTACCAGAAAATGAGATCTCTTTTTAGGGAGATCGTAAACGCTTGAGGCTATTTCCCCAGCCCTAGGTCTTTATATTCTGGTATCAGAAATTCTTCAATGATGATAAACACCAAAATGAAGGGGAAGTGACAAATTGTGACACAAGAATCCTCCACCAATGTTAGGCTGCCGCTTACCAGACGATGAGATCTCTTTTTAGGGAGATCGTATACGCTTGAGGCTGTTTCCCCAGCCCTGGGTCTTTACACTGTGGAGCTGGACAAACCGTAAATTCCTTAAAAGCGTCCGTGTTCGTTACCATGCAAACATAAGAAGGGATGCCACCATAGCGTAATTCCGTATAAAAGTTTTATTAATAATAAAAGACTTGCACTTACAATTAAGTAGATATTCATGGGCAGTTTCAAATATATTCGAGCCGGCCGGCTCTCGATCGCAGCCTGTGGCTTCCGGAACTGACAGTACGCGATGACGTCAGCACGCCGCTTTACCCTACGCCGTTTCGTCAAAATTTACGTCTTCAAGGGGTAATTAATACTATTTTATTGTCTTTCGTTTATCACCCTGATATTTGGGAAGGAGACTTTTGTATTATACATATATATGAAGTAAATTTTTTTATTATAAGTTATAAGAATACGTTTCATCACGGTTTTTTATTATAATTTTTTTTTGGCTATTTAAACACTGTGTGCTGAGGAGTCATATCCTCTTTTGCATGCATATATTGTTTTAATAAGCTAATTCGGGCTTTGTTATTGCTCTGCTGTCAGGCGAACCTCAGACATGGGCCTACCGTCTTCTGGAACATAAGGACATCTGTCTCAACCTCTTGTGCACCTTCTTCCAGGTAATGCACCTCTATGAGGACCCGCAACTAGCAGCCACTGCAGAAGCAGCACTATGTTCACTGCAGCAGGGTCATAGGGCAGCGGAGGACTATGTGTCAGAATTCAGGCGTTGGAGTTCCGATACCAATTGGAACGACGCTGCCCTCCGACACCAGTTTCGCATGGGTCTCCCTGAACCCCTAAAGGATGAGGTAGCCCGGGTCGGCATACCAGCCACGCTTGATGCCTTAATCCTCCAGTCCATTCAGATAGATAGACGGTTGAGCGAACATCGGGGGCCCTCTCGCCCGGTGTGGATGTTACCACGTGTGCCCAACTCTCCTCACTCCGCTCCTCCGACTCCTGTATGCACCTCTGTCGATACATCCAAACCGATGCAACTGGGGCTGCTCCGACCTTCACTCACTCCCGAGGAGCGTCAACGATGATGGGCTTACAACCTCTGCCTCTACTGTGGGGAACCGGGACATTATGTGAGGACTTGCCCCGCAAAGCTCCGTAATTGCTCTTACCTCTCCTCTACCCTGCTTAACAATACCATTCACCTGGCAATCTCCATTTCTCTACAGCTTCCAGGAGGGAATATTCAGGCACCCGCCATAATTGACTCCGGTGCTTGCAGCGGCTTCATGGACTTATCCTTCGCCATAAAACACCAAGTTCCGCTACGACCCAAATCCAAGGAACTTTCTGTCCATTTAGCCGACGGATCGGCTATTAGATCTGGCCCTGTCACACAAGAAACAGTTTCCTTGAACACCACCATTGCTAACAACCATCAGGAACTACTCTGCCTGGACATTATCGAATCCCCTCTATTCCCAATCATTTTGGGAATGCCATGGCTGAGGGCTTCTTACCCACAAATCGATTGGAACTCTGGAAGAATCCAATACCTTTCTTCCTACTGCCTCCAACACTGTTTACAGGAAACTATCGATACCCCGTCTCCTTTACTGTGTCTGGAAACGGATGTTGAGAACCGTCAGCTCGTCCCGGAGGTCTACCACAGTTTTCTACCCCCACATAGGCCCTATGACTGCCCAATTGAACTCCTTCCTGGGGCAGAGATTCCTTTTGGGAGGATCTTTCCCTTGTCCGAACTGTAGCTTGGAACCTTAAAGACTTACCTAGACGATAACCTGGAGAAGGGATTCATACGCCCTTCCACCTCTCCCGCAGGAGCTGGAATATTCTTCCTAGAGAAGAAGGATCACTCTCTATGCCCCTGCGTAGATTACGAGACTTAAACAAGATTACAATTAAAAACAGGTACCCCCTTCCTTTGGTGCCCGAACTGTTCCAAAGACTCAGAGCTGCAGCAATCTTTACCAAGCTGGACCTTCGCGGGGCCTATAACCTAGTCTGCATTTGAAGTGGCGATGAGTGGAAGACTGCGTTCCGTACCAGATTTGGGCACTTCGAATATCTGGTAATGCCCTTCGGCCTTTGCAATGCCCCTGCAATGTTCCAACACTTTGTTAACGACATCTTCAGAGACTACTTAGACCTATTCATCATAATCTATCTAGACCACGCCAGGCCAGGTGGGCACTCTTTTTTTACCCGATTCTCGTTTCATATTACCTACAGACCGGGGTCAAAGAACACCAAACCGGACACACTTTCCCGGATGTTTAATGAACCTGAAGTCCTCTCATCTCCAGACACCATCCTAGCCCCCGGAAACTTTCTCATGCTGCAGGGAGATCTCTTGTCCCAAATCAGACAGGCTTCTTCAGAAACCCCTCACCCATCAGACCTAAGTCAAGGGATGTTCTATTTTGGAATAAGGACAGGATTTTTGTGCCCCAGCAACTACGGGTAGTGGTTCTTAAGTCCTGTCATGATCACCAACTGGCCGGCCACTTCGGTGTTTACAAGACTTCTGAGCTCCTCCAGCGTACATTTTGGTGGCCGCAGCTACTTCAAGATTGCAGAAGCTATGTAGAGTCTTGCACCACTTGCATTCAAAACAAGGGCAGCAAGATCAGGGCCTGGGGGCTGTTGAAGCCACTACCTGTTCCAGAGAGACCATGGAGGATGATCTCTATGGATTTTATCGTCGAGCTACCTCCCTCAGAAGATTACACCACCATCTTCATGGTAGTTGATAGGCAGGAAGTGTGCCATCTTAGAGAGCCTATGATGGGTACACCCTCTGCCTCCGAGACTGCAAAAATTTTCATCAAGGAGATAGTAAGGCTCCACGGCATACCTGCAAACATAACATCTGATCGGGGGGTGCAGTTTACGTCAAGGTTCTGGAAAGCACTATGCGGATCCCTGAAGATTGACCTTTTCTTTTCTTCTGCATATCACCCCTCAGACAGAGCGTACAAATCAAACGCTCAAGCAGTATCTGCGCTGTTTCTCAAGCTTCTCCCAGGATGATTGGGCTTCCCTATTACCCCTTGCCGAGTTTGCTTATAATAACTCTGTTCCCTCCACCACCAAACAGTCCCCGTTCTTTGCGAACTATGGTTTCCACCCTTTTTTTTTGTCCAACAATGTTCCGGAATGTACAGTACCAGCTGCTCAAGAAACCCTGAACTTTTTCACAACTAATAATAAACTACTTCAGGAGACAATGACTAAAACTCAGGAATATAACAAGGAAGTGTTTGACAGGAGGAGGAGAGGGGAGCTCAACCTAGCACCTGGGGACCAAGTCTGGCTGTCTACCCTGAATTTGAAACTGGCATGCCCATCTAAGAAATTGGGTCCTAAGTTCGTGGGTCCCTTTCAAGTAACTAGGAAGATCAATGAGGTGGCCTATAAATTAAAATTACCAGAGTCTTTCTTTATCGTACATCACGGGACACAGAGCGGCATAGTAATTACTATGTGGGTTATAGAGCTTACCTTCAGGTGATGGACACTGGCACACCCAAGACAGGAAGTCCTCTCCCTATATAACCCCTCCCATATCGGGAGTATCTCAGTTTTGTTGCCAGTGTCTAAAGGTGTTGGTCACGGTTAAGCATGTATTCAAGTTAGCTCTGCGTATGGTCTTTGAGGCCTAAAGGCAAGCTATTCCGGATCCGTCCAAAGTGCTTCAATGCCAAAATGGATGGTACCCGGGCCTCGGAAGAAGATGTGGACCATCTACGAGGTTTGGCCTGTAATGCCTCTCTTAGGAGGGCTGGACCCTGGGATCCAGTACTCTGGTCAGACCCAATACCAAGAGGTTTTCTGATAGGGTGCTGTACAGGTCCAGGGGAGTGGTTTTCCTTTCAGTAGGACCCCGGTCCCTGAAGGTCAAATGATGTTGCCCGCCAAAGGGGCGAAGTTTGGGCTGTCTGTTCCGAACAGGGTCCTGTGGCGGGGACAGGTAAGTGAGGGTCCCTGATGAACTTGGTCCAGCAGGGACCCTTCAAGACTAATGTGTTTGCCTGTATTTTACCTACATGGTATATTTCCCACTGTACCTGATGCCTAAAATATCTTTGATAAACCTACTTGACGTAATTGTAGCCGTATTAGTGCAATTGTGACAGAGAAAATAAAGTACTGTCCGTGATACTTTTTTTATTTGCACTAACATAGAATTTTTCAGGACAAGCTTTCGGGGTATGTCCCCTTCTTCAAGGTCCAAGCAGTACTGATTCACAATTTTTTTAGCAGAATGTTGAAACAAAACAAGAAAAAAATCTCAGAGGGAAAGGAAAAAAAACACATACAAATCAATGGTAATAAAGATAGCAGCAGAGTTAGTGAGATAAGACAGAGTTAGTGAGATAAGACAGAGGGAGAGCTATAGACTTGAGGGGGGAGATGCTAGTCACAGAGGGGGTCATAAAACCTTAGTATAATGGGTAAGGAAACCAATATCTAAATTTAGGCCATTCGTTTTTGTGTTAAAAAGAATTATCATTCTTAGTTCAAATGTTTTCCTTTCCTGGATAGTTCTGAAATTCCCTTTAAGAACTAAAACATTGAGGTCTTCTATAGTGTGGTCTGGTTGTGAGAAGTGATGTCCCACAGGTGTGCAGAAACTCTCTTCTTTATGTTCCTTGATGGTATGTCTGTGAAAATTCATCCTCGCTTGCAACTTCTGTCCTGTTTCACCAACATAAGATCCTTTGCCACACCTGTTGCATTGGATGAGGTACACAACATTACTGGAGGTACAGTTGTAAGATCCCATGATGGTGAAGGTCCCATTTGTGTGTGTGACACTTTTGGATGGATTGATCTGGCTGCACAGTTTGCAGCGTTTTTTATTGCAGGGTTTGCTTCCATTATTTGTGACTTCATAATCAGAGTGAAGTTTCCTGCTGATTAGTTTGTGTCTGAGGTTGGGTGGTTGTCTGAAAGCCAATAATGGGGGTTGTTGGAATATTTCTTTCAGAGTTTCATCCTCTGTTATAATGGGCTGTAAATCTTTGATTATCTTTTTGATCCCTTCTAGTGTTGGGTTGTATGTGGTGACCAGAGGTACTCGGTTATTTGTTTTTTTCTCTTTGTATTGGAGGAGATTTTCTCTTCGGGTTTTCAAGGCTGTGTTTATGCTGTTGTTGATGGTTTTGTCTTTATATCCTTTCTTCTGGAAAGAGCCTGCCAGTGTTCTGAGATGTTTGTCTCTGACTTCTGGGTCTGAACAAATTCGGTGGTATCTGATGGCCTGGCTGTGTATGATGGCTCGTTTAGTGTGTTGGGGATGAAAACTGGAACTATGAAGATAGCTGCATCGGTCAGTCGGTTTTTTGTATATGGAAGTGTGAAGCTTGTCATCCCTGATGTATACTGTAGTGTCTAGGAAGTTGACATGTGTGTTCGAATAATCCATTTTTAGTTTGATAGATGGGTGAAAAGTGTTGATCAATGAGAAGAATTGGTTTAGATTTTCTTCACCTTCAGTCCATATCATGAAGATATCATCAATATAGCGATAATATCTGTATGGTTTTTGTTGTATGCTGTTCAGGAATTTGTCCTCCAGGTCAGCCATAAATAAGTTTGCATATTGGGGTGCCATTTTGCTTCCCATAGCAGTACCCATACATTGGAGATAGATGTCATTGTTGAAAGTGAAGTAGTTGTGTGTAAGAATAAATTCGATGAGCTGTGTAACATCCTCAGCCGTGTATTTGTGGTTTGGTGTGGATGATAAGAATCTGTGACATGCTGCCAACCCATCCTTGTGAGGGATGTTACTGTACAGAGATTCTACATCCATAGTGACTAGAAGTGTATTTGGTGGTAATTGTTGTATATTGTTAAGCTTGTTCAGAAAATCAGTGGTGTCTTGCAGGAAACTAGTAGTGTTCATGACTAACGGTTTTAACATGTTTTCTACAAGGCCTGAGATATGTTCGGTAAGTGTATTCATACCTGTTATAATGGGTCTGCCTGGATTTCCTGGCTTGTGAATTTTGGGCAGCATGTAGAAGTCTCCAATATCTGGATTATCTGGAATCGCATTGATGAGTTCTGAATGCAGGTGGCTTTTGATAAACCTGAAATGTATTTTCTTATGGTTCTATTGGACATTACGTAGTACCCCTGTTTGGCCACAGGAGGGAGAAACTTGAGAATGTCTATATAGCTGGGCATACCTTCTATAAGTGTAATGCCTAGACAGATGGAGGAGCATTCTTCTATGTACAAGCTCTGCAGTACCCATCTGTAAAAATTAGGGTTGTCCCGATACCGATACTAGTATCGGTATCGGGACCGATACCGAGCATTTGTGCAAGTACTTGTACTCGCACAAATGCTCCCGATGCCTGACCCGATACTTGATCGGTGGGCGGACTCAGTGGGCGGAGAGGATGGGCGGTGTCAGAGGCGGAGAGGGCGGGCGGTGTCAGAGGCAGCGTCAGAGGTGGAGAGGGCGGGCAGTGTCAGAGGCGGCGTCAGAGGCGTAGAGGGCGGGCGGCGTCAGAGGCGGAGAGGGCGGGCGGTGTCAGTGGGCGGAGCGGGCGAAGTCAGCGGGCCGGAGAGTCCTCACCTGCACTAGAGAAATAGCTAGGTAAGCTGTCAGAGTGCAGCCGCATCAGGATCGGTGACCGGACTGTCACATTCGGTCACCGGTCAGCTTGGAAATCCCGACGCCCATCTTGGCACACCCTGCACTTGGCCACAGTAAGCCAGCAGCTGACATCTTGTTACACCCAGCCCAAACTATTTGGGCTGGGTGTAACAAGATGTCTGCTGATGCCAAGTGCAGGGTGTATCATTTAGTCATGTCATTTATTTCTGCATTTCAGTGCCATCCACCTGTCAGTACCAGACACCTGTCAGTGCCCATAACTGCCGCCTGTCAGTGCCAATAAGTGCTGCCTATCAGTGCCAGCCGCCTGTCAGTGCCCATAAGTGCCGCCTGTCAGTGCCCATAAGTGCCGCCTGTCAGTGCCAGCCACCTGTCGGTGCCATCTAACAGTGCCAGCCACCTGTCAGTGCCATCAGTGCACATAAGTGCTGCCTGTCAGTGCCATCATTGCCCATAACTGCCGCCTGTCAGTGCCCATAAGTGCTGCCTATCAGTGCCAGCCGCCTGTCAGTGCCCATAAGTGCCGCCTGTCAGTGCCCATAAGTGCCGCCTGTCAGTGCCCATAAGTGCCGCCTGTCAGTGCCAGCCACCTGTCGGTGCCATCTAACAGTGCCAGCCACCTGTCAGTGCCATCAGTGCACATAAGTGCTGCCTGTCAGTGCCATCATTGCCCATAAGTGCCGCCTGTCAGTGCCAGCCACCTGTCAGTGCCATCTAACAGTACCAGCCACCTGTCAGTGCCATCTAACAGTGCCAGCCACCTGTCAGTGCCATCAGTGCACATAAGTGCTGCCTGTCAGTGCCATCATTGCCCATAAGTGCCGCCTGTCAGTACCAGCCACCTGTCAGTGCCAGCCACCTGTCAGTGCCATAAGTGCCGTCTATCAGTGCCATCTATCAGTGCTCATCAGTCAAACTGTCACATGGCATTAAAAAAAAAGTATCGGTAATTGGTATCGGCGAGTACATAAAAAAAAGTATCGGTACTTGTACTCGGTCCTAAAAAAGTGGTATCGGGACAACCCTAGTAAAAATGTTACCATACCTGCTAGGGGGACCTGGAAACAGCGTTCTTAGACATGGCGCTGTGGTCTCCCTCTATAGTGTCAGCTAGGCTCCAATGTAAAACTGCAGCTCCCAGTGGGAAGCCTATGGAGGAAAGGTTCCTCCTGCTCCTCTCCCCATTCCTTCCAGGGAGCGTTTTCTGGCGCACGTGCGCATTGGTGCATCGGCGCGTGCGCATTGACGCGCACGCGGGCTTCTGCGCATGTGCGGGCGTCCTCTGCTTTAAAAAGACAGCCTCTGCGAGACATGCTGTAAGAGGACGGACACATCAGCAGAGCTCCTTGGTGACATTTATTTTTTATATTATATTGGGCACGCTACAGGTGGTGATACAGGCATCCCCAAGGCACATTAGTTTAGTCACCTGACTAGCTCTGATAGCAAGCTTGTACGCTAGACTATAGCTAGTAGTGGGTGCATTTTTGGCTGTAAGTCCTTAGCTTGAGCTAGGACTATGCCTTCCAAGGGCTCTGGGAGTAAAAATCCTAGGAGGCTAAAGGGTTCGCCATCGGGCTCTGAGGATCTGGGGCTTGCTCCTACTAATATATCCTCCCCTGATAAATCAGAGGTAGTTACCCGAGGGGAGCCATCAGGAATGCTAGGTGCTGCGGCTCCCCTCAGTTCACCTGCTCCAGTATATGTGACAGAGGAGGCTTTTACCTCTGCTCTGGGAGGATTAGAACAAAGATTGGCGGCATTAATCGCTTCCTCCCTGCCGGGAAAAAAGCGCGCCAGATCTCCATCTCCACCGTTATAGTATCTAACAGCAGAGCAATTGTCTCAGGATGAAATTGATTTTCCTGCAGGGGATCAGGAGGATGATGCAGCCTCCGAGGAATCTACTTTAGAGGAACCATTTTCAGCCTCTCAGGCTGAAAGATTGTTAGTTCAGTCTTTAACAGACATGGGTCGGTCAGCTTTCAAGCTGCCCCTTTCTGAACCAGCAACTACATTGTTTCCTTCATTGGGCTCTTTGAAAGCCCCACAGGCTAATGGTTCCTTTCCAATGCATCCATTGCTAGAAAATCTCATCTATAAGGATTGGGAACATCCTGATAAACTGTTCCTTCCTCCCAAAAAGTTTTCTGTGGTATATCCTATGGAGGAAAAGTTCACCAAAAAATGGAGCCTTTCTACTGTGGACGCTGCCATCTCCTCTGTGAACAAATCCCTGACATGTCCAGTGGACAATGTACAGATATTTAAAGATCCAACAGATAAAAAGTTGGAAACCCTATTAAAGACTGCTTTTTCTACAGCTGGTGCTGTAACTCAGCCTGCAGTGGCAGCCATTGGCATCTGTCAGGCTTTGAAAGACCAGATGAAGTTGGCTTTAAAAGACATGCCAGTTCAGCAGGCGCAGGATTTAGCAGATCTACCTAGGGCTTTATGTTTTGCGGTTGACGCCATTAAAGATTCAATTCATCAGGCCTCCCACCATACGCTGGTGTTGGTACACATGCGTAGACTCCTATGGCTGAAAAACTGGTCAGCCGAGACGCCCTGTAAAAAGCTCCTGGCTGGATTTCCATTCAATGGGGAGCGGTTATTTGGCGAGGACTTGGATAAATACATCCAGAAAATCTCCAGTGGGAAGAGTACCCTTTTACCTGTTAAAAGGAAATTCAGGGGTCCTGCCTTCAAGCGGCCCACCTCGCCAGTCCCAGGAACTTCAGCCTCTAAGCAGTTCCGACGGCCTCCCCGATCCAATCCTGGAGGGAGAGCTCAGGGACAGCCGCAGGGTAATAAAAAACCCTGGAACCAAAGGAATATTAAACCAGCCCCCAAGTCGGCCTTATGAAGGGTCGCCCCCACTCAGACGAGTGGGGGGAAGACTTCTGTTGTTTTCAGGGGCTTGGCGAGAGACGATCCGGGACAGATGGGCTCTCTCCACGGTATCCCTGGGATACAAGTTGGAGTTACAGGAATTTCCTCCTCCTCGGTTTATAACATCAAACGTCTCAAGACATCCAATAAGGAGAAGATCTCTCCTTTCGGCTTTAGACCGACTATTATCCTAAGGGGTAATTGTGGAGGTTCCGGTAAAGGAACAGAGGTTGGGATTTTACTCAAACCTCTTTACCGTTCCAAAGCCCAACGGAGATGTAAGACCCATACTAGATCTCAAAGGTCTAAACAAATTCCTAATCGTCAAATCGTTCCGTATGGAATCAATTCGGTCAATAGCCGCCTCCCTACAAGGGGGAGAATGGTTGGCGTCCATCGATATCAGGGACGCTTATTTGCATGTTCCTATATTCCCCAGTCATCAAAAGCTTCTACGCTTTGCGGTGGAACAGCGCCATTATCAGTTTGTGGTGCTACCCTTCGGGTTGGCCACGGCTCCGCGAGTGTTCACAAAGATCTTGGCCCCTCTGTTGGCCGACTTAAGAACTCGGGGAATATCTATAAGGGCCTACCTGGACGATCTATTGGTAATAGATCAGTCGGCTTCCAACCTAAGGATTGCTGTACACAACACGGTACAATACCTGGAATCCCTAGGCTGGGTCCCAAATCTGGACAAGTCGGCCTTGCAGCCAGCAAGAAGACTCGAATATTTAGGCTTACTCATAGACACAGACGAAAGAAAGGTTTTTCTGCCTCAGGCAAAAATCTCTTCCTTAAGAGAACTAATTCAAGCGATCTGTGCAAAGAGACAGCCATCCATTCGTCTTTGCATGCGGTTGCTGGGAAAGATGGTGGCCTCATTCGAAGCAGTTCCGTATGCTCAATTCCATTCAAGGAAATTGCAGAACGACATCCTATCCGCCTGGAACAAAAAGGTTCAAGCCCTAGACTTCCCAATGTCCCTGGCGTCGTCAGTACGCAGGAGTCTATGTTGGTGGTTGGTACCCCAAAATTTACAAAAGGGAAAGTCGTTCATTCCAATCTCTTGGAGGGTAGTAACTACGGATGCCAACCTTCTAGGCTGGGTGGCAGTACTGGAGCAATGTTCACTCCAGGGAAAGTGGTCGAATATCGAGAAGACCTTGCCCATCAACCTGCTGGAAATCCGGGTGGCACGGTTGGCCCTGGAAGCATGGACTTCCAAGCTACATGGGTCTCCTGTCAGGATCCAATCAGACAATGCCACAGCTGTGGCATACATCAATCACCAAGGGGGCACCAAGAGCGGTACGGCCCAGAAGGAGGTGAATCATATCCTGATATGGGCAGAAAAACATGTCCCATGCATATCCGCTATCTTTATTCCAGGAATAGAGAATTGGAAAGCAGACTTCCTGAGTCGGCAGCAGTTATCCCCAGGGGAATGGTCTCTTCACCCCGACATCTTTCAGACAATATGTCAGAGATGGGGGACACCAGATGTAGATCTATTCGCATTCAGGTTCAACAAGAAATTGAACAGCTTTGTGTCCAGGACGAGAGACCCGCTCGCTTGCGGATCGGATGCGCTGGTGTTCCCATGGGATCAGTTCGCACTAATATATGCATTCCCTCCGCTGCAGCTTCTACCTCGACTCCTCCGCAGAGTCAGGATGGAAAGGAGGCCGGTGATTCTGGTAGCCCCAGCATGGCCTCGGAGATCCTGGTACGCGGAAATTGTAAGAATGTCTGTAGGCAAGCCTTGGACCCTTCCGCTTCGGCCAGACCTGCTCACGCAGGGTCCGATATACCACCCTTCTTTACAAACTCTAAATTTAACGGTCTGGCTATTGAATCCCACATTCTAAGAGAGAGAGGTCTCTCTAACACAGTGGTGTCTACGATAATCAATGATAGAAAGCCAGTATCTAGACATATATATTATAGAGTTTGGAAGGCGTATATGGCATGGTGTGAAGCCAAGAAATGGCATCCTCGGAAGTACGTCATAGGCAGAATACTTGACTTCCTACAGTGGGCTGTTGTCAAAAACCTAGCCTTAAGTACTATTAAGGGACAGGTTTCGGCCTTATCGATATTTTTTCAAAGGCCACTAGCTACATATTCGCTAGTAAAAACCTTCTTGCAGTGTGTGACTCGTATCAACCCACCAGTGAGGTCTCCCATATGTCCATGGGACTTAAACTTGGTTCTATCAGTTCTACAAAGACAACCTTTTGAACCATTACTCCACATTCCTTTAGTGCTCCTCACCAGGAAATTAGTGTTCTTGGTAGCTATATCCTCAGCCAGGAGGGTATCGGAATTAGCAGCTTTATCTTCCAAGGAGCCATATTTGATTATCCATAAGGATAGAGTGGTTTTACGTACACATCCAGCCTTTCTTCCGAAGGTTGTGTCAAGTTTTCATTTGAACCAAGATGTGGTTCTTCCTTCCTTTTTTCCCAAACCTAGTTCGGTGAAAGAGAAATTATTACATTCTTTGGATGTAGTAAGAGCAGTTAAAGCCTATCTTGAAGCTACTGCTATGATTCGAAAAACTGATGTTTTATTTATTCTGCCAGAAGGCCCCAGAAGGGGCCAGGCAGCGTCGAAATCTACTATTTCTAAGTGGATTCGGCAGGTTATTATTCAAGCCTATGGTCTGAGAAAGAAGGTGCCTCCATTTAAAATTACAGCACACTCTACTAGAGCGGTTGGTGCTTCTTGGGCAGTGCATCACCAGGCCTCCTTGGTTCAAATCTGTAAGGCCACAACTTGGTCTTCAGTCCACACATTCACTAAATTTTATAAGGTGGATGTAAGAGGTCATGAGGATATCGCCTTTGGGCGTAGTATGCTGCAGGCTGCAGTATAGATCCTCATGCCTGATGGCGCCCAGCTTGTTATGGTGTCTCCCTCCCCTAATTTTGGCATTGCTTTGGGACATCCCACATAGTAATTACTATGCCGCTCTGTGTCCCCTGATGTACGATAAAGAAAATAGGATTTTTATAACAGCTTACCTGTAAAATCCTTTTCTTGGAGTACATCACGGGACACAGAGCTCCCACCCCTCTTTTGGGGACACTTATTGCTTTGCTACAAAACTGAGGTACTCCCGATATGGGAGGGGTTATATAGGGAGGGGACTTCCTGTCTTGGGTGTGCCAGTGTCCATCACCTGAAGGTAAGCTCTATAACCCACATAGTAATTACTATGCCGCTCTGTGTCCCGTGATGTACTCCAAGAAAAGGATTTTACAGGTAAGCTGTTATAAAAATCCTATTTTCTGGATACACCCAGTTTTTCATGTGGCCTTGCTCAAACTCGCAGTCCCGGATCCCTTCACCAACTGGAACACCGGTCCCTCTGAACCAGTGCTCATCAATGGGGAGGAGGAGTTCGAAGTGGAGTCCATTCTAGATTGCAATAAAAGACGTAACCAGGTTCAGTACCTATAACAAAGAGTTAGAATATGGGACTTTGAAGGTGCTTGCAACAATTGAAAAAAAAATTCCAAAAAAGGAAGAATATTTATAAAAATAGAAAAGTATTTATTACAATATACATGAAAATCTGATACATATACACGCCTGTGACCATCACAGGTATACACCTAATACCAATTTCAAGATGGTCACGCAGATGTATACAGTTGAAATGAAGCGTCCATAGATTTTCTACAGTTTCGCCTATTAGGCTTCATCAGGAATAGACGCCCAAACAATTTTAACAGATTTGAAACCGGCTATTAGGTATAAGAAAAGAAAAACACATTAATAAAATACAAAAACAAAATGAACACTTGAAAACATTCAAAAATGGCACACCAATGCACTCCCCCATATATAGGTCACATATGGAGCAGACAGCCAGGGGATCCCCACAACCCTTCATACCTATGTTTAGTCAAAGAATGGTCCAGACCACCGTCATGGATTGCCAAAGGGAAGAGCCAACCAATCCCGACTCCAGCGATCACAATCCCATAAGGGAGGACAGATTTTAAAATATCAAAATATCATGTATTTTCAGTAGGTATCTATAAATATTGAGAGAAAAAATCATACTTTAGTACATGGTATAGACAGTGGTAAGAGTGTACCGTGGTCCTATTACCAAAAGGGCCACACTCACCTCACCACTGTCCATTAATCAACTAACCAAACTACGGAAGCTTGTATATGGCGGCAATAGAAGTGACTGGCTCTCAAGAAGACAAGTTTCAAAATACAGACCCGTCTAAGAGAAAAAAGAGAGTAACTAGTATTATCTACAGGAACCCATAAATTAAAAATCAAAAATAAAGAAATAAAATTTGTGTTTTACAGTATCCAAAATTACTCACCAATAATAAGAGTAAAATTAAATAGGAGTTTCCAAAAGATTGCAGAGTTACAAATCCAAAACCTCCTAGTTGAACATGGAGGCAGGGTCCCTCTTGCATTAATGTAGAGAAATCTGAAGTGAACATTCCACATTGGTGAAGTATCTTCCAAACCAGAATAAACCGCCAGAAACTGTATGAATAAAGTAATAACCGTAAGTTCGATGTAGCACCTCTCCTTACATACCATAAATGTCAAGAAAGCCAAAGAATTTACCTTCCATATCCTATGCCGCCAACCTCAGCTTCCACCAATGTTCCAGACAGCTAAATAAAACTGTCTGGAGTTTTTATATCCTCCCCGACCCGCCAAAACGCGGCGTGTGACGTCACACCGCATGGTGTGTGACGCCCCGCCGTGAATGATCGGCTCAAGGACAACAAGAAAGAACACGCAGATGCATGGACTGACATCCGCTTGACAGGAAGTGACATCACTTCCTGTGAGAGATCGAGCACAGATACATTCTGTGCTGACACTGCCCATCCTCACCGAAGCTGATGGGCGTGTCAGATCTAAAAGAAATGAATTTAGGCGAGGCACACGTATGCATTAAAATACACTTTTTTCCATCCTTTTTGTTGTCCCATGGGTGTACGTTGGAGCAGACAATCGGGGAGGGCGTCTATGCCTTGGTTTCTCCCTCTCTCCCTTTTCTATCTGGTTCCCTTTGCCTACGTTGTCCATGGATTGGTCATTGGTTTGGTTAGCTTTGGCTTTCACCCCGTACGGACACCCGAGGGTGTGGGCTGGACTGGATGAGTCCGGCCCGGCCTCCGCCCATATTGAATGCTCTCTGTTACATGGCATTCTTAGCGATTTACCACCTTGAGATCTTTTAGATCTGACACGCCCATCAGCTTCGGTGAGGATGGGCAGTGTCAGCACAGAATGTATCTGTGCTCGATCTCTCACAGGAAGTGATGTCACTTCCTGTCAAACGGATGTCAGTCCATGCATCTGCGTGTTCTTTCTTGTTGTCCATGAGCCAATCATTCGCGGCGGGGCGTCGCACACCATGCGGTGTGACGTCACACGCCGCGTTTTGGCAGGTCGGGGAGGATATAAAAACTCCAGACAGTTTTATTTAGCTGTCTGGAACATTGGTGGAAGCTGAGGTTGGCGGCATAGGATATGGAAGGTAAATTCTTTGGCTTTCTTGCCATTTATGGTATGTAAGGAGAGGTGCTACATCGAACTTACGGTTATTACTTTATTCATACAGTTTCTGGCGTTTTATTCTGGTTTGGAAGATACTTCACCAATGTGGAATGTTCACTTCAGAGTTCTCTACATTAATGCAAGAGGAACCCTGCCTCCATGTTCAACTAGGAGATTTTGGATTTGTAACTCTGCAATCTTTTGGAAACTCCCATTTAATTTTACTCTTATTATTGGTGAGTAATTTTGGATACTGTAAAACACAAATTTTATTTCTTGATTTTTAATTTATGGGTTTCTGTAGATAATACTAGTTACTCTCTTTTTTCTCTTAGACTGGTCTCTATTTTGAAACTTGTCTTCTTGAGAGCCAGTCACTTCTATTGCCGCCATATACAAGCTTCCGTAGTTTTGTTTGGTTAGTTGGTTAATGGACAGTGGTGAGGTGAGTGTGGCCCTTTTGGTAATAGGACCACGGTATACTCTTACCACTGTCTATACCATGTACTAAAGTATGATTTTTTTCTCTCAATATTTATAGATACCTACTGAAAATACATGATATTTTGATATTTTAAAATCTGTCCTCCCTTATGGGATTGTGATCGCTGGAGTCGGGATTGGTTGGCTCTTCCCTTTGGCAATCCATGACGGTGGTCTGGACCATTCTTTGACTAAACATAGGTATGAAGGGTTGTGGGGATCCCCTGGCTGTCTGCTCCATATGTGACCTATATATGGGGGAGTGCATTGGTGTGCCATTTTTGAATGTTTTCAAGTGTTCATTTTGTTTTTGTATTTATGTGTTTTTCTTTTCTTATACCTAATAGCCGGTTTCAAATCTGTTAAAATTGTTTGGGCGTCTATTCCTGATGAAGCCTAATAGGCGAAACTGTAGAAATCTATGGACGCTTCATTTCAACTGTATATATCTGCGTGACCATCTTGAAATTGGTATTAGGTGTATACCTGTGATGGTCACAGGCATGTATATGTATCAGTTTTTCATGTATATTGTAATAAATACTTTTCTATTTTTATAAATATTCTTCCTTTTTTGGAATTTATTTTTCAATTGTTGCAAGCACCTTCAAAGTCCCATATTCTACCTCTTTGTTATATGTTTACACAGGGATGGTGGTGCCTTTAGATTTACATTTTACATGCTGACATCTGCTCATGTTCCATATACAGGTTCAGTACCTGGTGAAGTGGAAGGGCTACGGCCCGGAGGAGAATTCATGGGAACCAAAAACGAATGTCCATGCTGAAAGACTGATTCGGGACTTTAAAAGATCTCACCCAAACAAGATGGCCCAGTTGGGCATCCGGAGGCTGCCCCTTGGGGGGGGGGGGGGCAATGTCAGGAAAGACGTTTTTGTAATCTGCCTAGCAACAGCAGTGTCAGGGGAATGCCTGTGCACGGAAGAACCGTTCGGCGCGCGCGCTGTGACAGCGTTTGGCGCCAGAATAGGCTATTTAAACAAATCAGACACTCTGCTGCCTTGCTGTCCGGTCTACAGCGTTCCTGAGACCCCTGCTACCTGAACTCCTGATCTTTGAAACTTGTTATCTGACCCGGCTCACCTTTGACTACCCCTAATTGCTGCCCGTCCTGATTCCGGCTTGTCTTGACTAAGTTCCTGATTACCCTCTAAACTTGATTGCTGCCCACCTGATGAACTGACCCGGCCTGGACTTGACTATTCTTTGTACCCTGTTCCTGCAACCTGCTCTGGACTACAATGCCCCTCTCTGCTGCTGCATCAGCCCTCTACACCAGCTTACCTGCCAGGCAATTGTGCCCCTTTGTTCTCTTGAGCTCCTGTCTACTCTACCAGGGGTTCTCGAGCCAGAGGCTTACGAGAGGCCACTCCCTGCACATTTGGCTCCGCTACCAGATACGTGACAATGGCTAAAATGCTGGTCCGTTGACCAAGCTTCTAAGAAAACTCTGGCAGATTTGCCTTTCAAGGGTGGGAGGCTTTTTGGTGCCTCACTGGACGACATCATTAAGGATGTCACTGGAGGTAAGAGCACACTTCTTCCCTCAGTCCACTAAAGGGAAGGAGCCATGCCGTAAGCCGGGGCCCTCCTTTCCCACACAGAAGCGGTATTTTCGTCAGTCAGGACCTGCCGGCAGACCCTCCCAAGCGGACAAAGGTCCAGCTGGGGGACGGAAGCGTCCCTGGGTGCGCAAGCCCAACAAGCCAGCAAACAAGCCTGCTACCGCATGAAGTTTTTCCCTGCCCGACTCCAGGGTGGGAGAACGGCTTCGCGGGTTTGCAGCTCGGTGGACCTCCCTGCTCTCCGACCAGTGGGTCTGCGAGGTGGTCACCTCGGGGTACAAGTTAGAATTATTTTCTTGTCCACCAACAAATCTGCCTCTCCTTCCGGCTCGTCGGGCTGCCCTCCAGGGGGCAGTGCAAGACTTGTTGAGTTGCGGGGTGATTATACCCATACCACCACAGGACAGGTTTCAGGGTTTCGACTCAAATCTGTTTGTGGTCCCAAAGAAGGACGGAGTCCGTACAATCTTGGACCTCAAGGCTCTCAATGCCTTTGTAAAAGGTTCAAAAGTTCCGGATGGAATAGATTCGTTCGGTGGTTGCTGCGCTACATCCGGGGGACGTCCTGGCATCCTTGGATATCAGGGACGCATACTTGCATGTCCCCATCTGCGTCAGGCATCAGAGGTTCCTGCGCTTTGCGATCGAAGACCACTATCAATTTGTGGCCCCTCCCTTTGGCCTAGCATCGGCACCAAGAGTTTTCACCAAGGTGCTCGCCTCGATTTTAGTTTGCTGAGACAGCGCGGCATTGCTATCGTGGGCTACCTGGACGATCTTCTTCTGAGAGCTGCTTCAAGCTCAGAATTAGAGGAGGACGTGTCTATAGCCAGTCAGACCCTCCGAGAGTTTGGTTGGGTACTGAAACTCCAGAAGTCGGTGTTAGTACCGACCCAGCGCCTAGAGTACCTGGGGTTGATTCTGGACTCCTCGGAGACCAAACTCTTTCTTCCCTTGGAAAAGTTGCAGACACTCCAGACTGCGGTGAAGTTGTTGACATCCCGCAAATGGTTGTCTCTCCGTTTTTGCATGCGAGTCCTTGGCCTAATGGTAGCCTCTTTCGAGGCCGTGCCCTTTGCCCAATTCCATATTCGGGTATTGCAAAGGGAGATTCTCTCCAAATGGAACAAATCTCCGTTGTCTCTGGATCGTCAGATTCAGTTAAGTCATCTAGTCAGGGCCTCTTTGAGTTGGTGGCTGAGATCTACGGCTCTTCGGTCCGGGAAGTCATTCCTCCCCTTTCATTGGACTGTGATCACAACGGATGCCAGCCTGACCGGTTGGGGGGGAGTCTGGGGGGTTCAGGCGGCCCAGGGCCGCTGGACTCCGGACGAATCCCAACTGCCGATCAATGTCCTGGAACTCCGTGCGATCAGGCTGTGCCTTCTTTAAATGGTCACAGAGGCTAAGAGGGCGTCCAGTCAGGATCCAGTCAGACAAAGCCACGGCTGTGGCATACGTCAACCATCAAGGAGGAACAAGAACCTCGGCTGCAGTGTTGGAGGTCGCTCACATCCTGCGGTGGGCGGAAAGGAGTGTGTTGGCTCTCTCTGCAGTTTACATTCTGGGCGTGGAAAACTGGCAGGCGGACTATCTGAGCTGCCAGATGCTGAACCAAGGGGAATGGTCATTACATCCGGAGGTTTTTCAACTCCTTTGATGGAAATGGGGCACGCCAGACGTGGATCTCCTGGCCTCTCGACTCAATCACAAGGTGTCAAGGTTTGTGGCCAGGTCCAGAGATCCCTGGGCAGACACATCAGACGCGTTAGTGGCCCCATGGGGTCAGTATCGGCTAATTTATGCCTTTCCCCCACTAAAGTTGCTTCCTCGTCTGCTCCACAGAGTAGAGTCCGAGGGGATTCCTGTGATTCTCATCGCCCCGGATTGGCCCAGGCGTCTCTGGTACGCCGACCTTGTGTGCATGTGGCGGATGCACCTTGGCGACTGCCAATGCGGGAGGACCTTCTCTCGCAAGGTCCCATTCTTCATTCTGCTTTACAGTCGCTGGCTTTAACGGCATGGCTATTAAAAACAAGGCACTAAGGGACCGAGGCCTGTCAGATTCGGTCATTTCAACCATGTTGAGGGTAAGGAAATCTTCTTCTAGGAAGATCTACCATCGCATGTGGAGAGCCTACATCTCTATGTGTGAGGAGATGGAATGGCGTCCACGGGCATATTCGGTTTCCAGGATCCTGCTGTTTTTACAGCGTGGAGTGGATCAGAAACTTGCCTTAAGCACCATTAAGGGCCAGGTTTCAGCCTTGGCTGTTTTCTGTCAGCGACCCCTGGCGGTTCATTCATTGGTGAGCACTTTTGTGCAAGGGGTCCGGCATGTGGCCCCTCCGGTCCGACCACCACTACCTCCGTGGGATTTGAATCTGGTGCTCTCGGGTACTTCAGAAACCTCCAGGACATCAGGGAAATTCCTCTTTTGACGCTCTCTCAGAAGGTTGCCTTCCTATTAGCCATCACATCCGTCAGGAGGGTTTCTGAATTGGCGGCCTTGTCTTGCAAGTCCCCATATTTGGTCCTCCATAATGACAAAGCGGTGCTACGCCCGCAGCCTTCCTTCCTTACGAAGGTTGTTTCAGCTTTTCACCTGAATAAGGACATGTTCTTCCATCCTTGTGTCCTCGGCCATCGCATTCCAAGGAGGTTGCGCTGCACTCTTTAGACGTGGTACGTGCCTTGCGGGTGTACCTGTCTGCTACGGCTCCGTTCCGGAGGTCTGACTCACTGTTTGTGTCAGTGTCTGATCCGCAGAAGGGTCCTATTTTTATAGCACTGATCGCTGTATAAGTGCCAATGGTCTCAAAAGTGTCCGATGTGTCCGCCATAATGTCGCAGTCCTGATAAAAATCAGATTGCCGCCATTACTAGTAAAAAAATATAATAATAATAATAAAAATGCTATAAATCTATCCCCTATTTTGTAGATGCTATAACTTTTGTGCAAACCAATTAATATACGCTTATTGCGATTTTTATTACCAAAAATATGTAGAATGCATATCGTTTAAACTGAGTAAAAATTTTCTTTTTTTTTAGGGCTGTGGAAATTAACTTTTAATTCCTCGATTAATTTTTTTGATCGATCAAAATTCTTTTGATCGGTACTCACCTTTCCGCCGCCTTCCGGGAGTTCTGTCGGAGATCCGGTGATGTCACGGACACCAGCGGGGCTTGCCGTGTCCATCTGAAGGGCTCCTTTGCTGTGCCTTCATATCTGCATGCCGGCAGGACCTTACTATCTGCCACACGCAAGAGCTGTTACACTTCCCTCTATCAACCTGGGATTCTACAGCCATCCACTGGGACATCTACATGCCGACGGACTGATGTTAAACCCTCCTCATCTGGATTCAGCAGTGTTATCGATGTACACATTTTTATACCAGTATCATACTTGGCTACATGTTTTTATGACTGCTTTTGCTACTGTTTGGTATTACTCACACCATTTTTCCAGTTTATGTAGCTACATTGATTTCATCTTCAGTGCAATATTTATTTTGTTACCTACTTGAAGACTATAAAAGTTTTAATGCTATTCCCATCGAGCGCTGCCTTGGTGTGTTTTTTGTGTCCTGCTATCCATTTTTCCAGTGTTTGGTAGCTGCACTGGGAATCGGCCTGCAAGATCAGCTAAAAGTAGTTGGATTTGTATGTGCGTTATAATTAATCGAAATTAGTCGATTAAAAAGAAAAATCGATTAATAGAACACGAAAATTTTAAACAGTAACAGCCCTACTTTAAAAAAAAAAATTGGGGATATTTATTAGAGCAAAAAGTACAAAATATATATTTTTTTCTAAATTTTCGCTTTTTTTGTTTATGGCGCAAAAAAAAAAAATCGCAGAGATCAAATACCACCAAAAGAAAGCTGTATTTGTGGGAAAAAAAAGACGTAAATTTTGTTTGTGTACAGTGTCGCACGACCGCGCAATTGTCAGTTAAAGCAACACAGTGCCGAATCGCAAAAAATGGCCCAGTCATTGGGCAGCCAATTCTTCCGGGGCTGGAGTGGTTAACTAACACTTTGTTCATGACTTCAAGGTAGATCAATAGACATACATAGCAGGCACCAGGCAGGGGACACATCTGTCAGACTTCAGACCACTTACCATGATAACAGCATTCCAGTGACAAATTACAATGAATAGGATCAGCCTGCTGGTATCTTGGCACAGCCCTATGTTTAAATGCACATAATAACTGCATTAAGTCATATGTGTGTGTGCTGTAGAATCCTATACCCTTGCAGTGGGCGTGTGTTACTCAGTGAAGGTCTCCTCCACTCGGCCATCCTGCCTCTGACTCCCTTGGTCCCTGTGCCGTTGCTCCAGTCGCTTGATGGGGGGGGACCTCAGGTTGAAGGAACACTGGCACCTCCCGACAGTCTGCTTCAGTCAGCTGCTCATACATTTTGTCACTAGCAATCACGTTTACAGAAAATATGGATAGTGGCCATATCTCCCAACTTTTGAATTAGAAAAACAGGGATGATTTTTTGAAAAGAGCAGAATGTGGTGCATGTAGCACACCACTGTGAAAAGTGGGTGTCACCAGTGAAAAGTGGGTGTGGCCATTTGGGTTTGCTCCAGATATTCCTGCAGCAGCTTTGGTAAGAATTGCACCTGGCACTGGAAGCTTGATCATAAAAGGAGAGAAACAAATCCAAGAAAATAAAAAAAAATTTTTTTTTATCTAGGTACAACTTTTAGTACAGTCTTTTTACAGCGTGGCAACCCAACAGCTCTTCCAGAGAATACCATGATAAAGACCAACAAATGTACAACATAGTGGGGTTGATTTACTAAAACTTAAAGCGGATCTTTAGTAAATTTTTCATCTATTAAATCTTCTGCCTTTGTTGTTTAACTTTGGATAGTAAAACATTTTTTTTCTGCCAGTAAACACCTTATACAGCCCACTCACTTCCTCTTTCTTGTCTGGTCATTAACCTTATGACATCATGCACAGCTCTCTCTCTAACTCTCGTGAGAGTTTGCCAGGAAAAGAGGGGGGATGAGTCATAAGAGGGCCAATGAGAGTTGCAGAGCTGGAGGTGTGTGTGTGTGTGTGTGAATCCAGGAAGTGAACAGGCAGCAGCTTCAGCTTCCCACAGTTAAAATGGATGCAGGCAGACTTAGTAGAGGGAGATTTCTTCAGCATATTTGGCAAGTACAGAATCACAGTATATATAAGATAATATGCAAAGTGGTTGGAGGGAAGCTTCAGAATAGCAAAGATGTTTTTATTACAAAATTATGTGAGTAGACTGCAGTTCCTCTATAAAAGTGCAAAATCTGGTGCATCTGTGCATGGTAGCCAATTAGCTTCCACATTTTATTGTCAGAGTTTAATTAAACAAGCAGAAGTTAAAATCTGATTGGCTATTTACAGCTGCACGCTCCAGTTTTAGTAATTCAATCCCAGTGTCTATTATGCAGGGCTCAGCAGTGTGGAATGCACAGAGTACATGGATCAGGATGGTGTAACGCCCAGGCCACTCTACAGAGTACAGCCAAAAATTACCCTGCCTCCTAGTAAAAATCCTCACGTCAAAACAATTGCACCAAAGACAGATTTCCCCCCATAGCCCTAAATGCTCACCCTTGGAAAAATCGCTGATCAACCCTATCCAGTCTATGTGGTTAACATGTGTACCCCAGTATAGTTGCTTATGGTTTCAGCTATAGAAGAATAAAGAGTCGAACCATGAACCTTGACCAGGTTTGATTGATCTATTTATGTCTTCCTTCTTATTTTATCTTTTTAATTTTTCAGTTTTTTTTCTCTCTTTTCTTCCCCTCCCTCTCTCCCTCATTGATCTCCCTTACAGTTTCTTACTGCTTTGATAGTGTGGGGTGAGATGTCTGCCCTGACTAGGAGAGAGAGGGAGTCAAGCCACATTGAAATAGTGAGGGGAGAGATGGGAAGGAGGGTGGAGGATAAGGAGTAGGGCACACACAGGAGAGGAGGGACTAAAAGTAGAATTTGGACAGAGATTGTACATGGTCACCATGAGGATATCAGAATAAGTTTTTTTTTTCTTTGGGGAATTATGGGTCTGTCAGGGAAGAGTAGGTCAGGAGAATTGCCTGAATGTAAACACGGTAAAGATATTTTTTATCACAAGGTATAATTATTTATTTTTAACACCGTGGCCATTAGTGGCCAGTTATGAGGTCTTGGTAGAGGGGGAATCAATAAATAAACACGTGGAAGAGGGAGAGAGGACCCCCCTCTTCCTTTGTTCCCTTTTTTTTTTTTTTGTTTTTTGGTTGCTGTTACTCAAGTTGGGGAATTAGGGGCCACTACACACAATTACGAGTAATTAATAGTTAACCACGAGGCACAAATGTATATGTGTGTAGCGCACCAACCCCAGACTTTACCTGCTTTTCTTCTGCTTGGCTCCTTCGCAGGAAAAGAATGAGACACACCGCACCACAAGCCCGTACCCTCCTGAATAGGGAGGTTGAGCGGTGTTAGTTTCTCGGGCCTGCTTGCGACTGGTGTAAAAAAGCCTCCAGTGCTGACCTTGTTTCTGCAGTAATCAGAACAAGTCTTTAATTTTCCCCAGTAAGCAACTGTCCACACCAACTGAAAGGTCCAACACTTGTTTATTCCTTTTTGCACAATAAACAGTCTCTTTTAGAGCAGACGGGTTGAGACAAACACAGGTCAGATAAGGTGGGAGGAGGTCCAGGCACAAACTTAAATTTGGGTTTCTCCTGTTATGAATAGCACTAACAGGCTTGGCGCACGGTCGCTACAACCGACCATGAGGGGGTCCCTGCCACAGACCAGGTGAATAGGGCCTCTGCCACAGGCCCGGTTGTTGGGTCTCTGCCACTGACCAGATTCACGATGAATCTGTTACTTCTAGATGTTACTTCTAGAAGTAACGACCCCTGTCAGGGAAAAGGACATCCATCCGGAGAGTTACCAGAGGCCCCACCGTCACCAGCGATACTGTACTGGGTCTTCGGGAAGGGTCACCTCCCTGGCCTCCTCGTCCTAGATTCGGACACCCACTTCAGGGGGGCACCCTAGGATCCCTCGATCCCGTGTGGGACCCAGTCGAAGGTACTGGCCCCCAGGCATCTCTCGAAGTACCTCACCCCAGACTGAAGGTGTCTGAGATGGAACAGCAGCTCCGTCTCTAGGCCTAGAGCACCCAGAGACCTTCCGACAGGCCTCCGGGCCTAGGGCACCCGGAGGCGACACACCCGCACCCAGGCTTAAGGTGCCTGAGCGCGGAACCGACGACCCCTCTGGAAGATGGCCGACCCCTTTTATATCCTCTCCCGACAGGCACAGCAGGTTCCCCGCCCCGCCGTACTGCTGCCGAGAGTGGACAAAAAAGGACACAACCTCGTACTGCAGTTCAACCCGAACCCACGGCAACAGCGCCACCTATAGGTCCCAGTGAACTTAACCACCAGTACTATCTCCCAGGGATAGAAATGGTCCTTGAGACCTAACAATTGGTACATCTGAGCCTGACTACCACTCAGATGCTTTGCCCTAAATGTAACCACCTGCTACATGTGTATGTGTGTGTATATGTATGTATATGTGTGTATGTACGTATGTATATATATATTTTTTTTACTCACTTAAAAAGAATAAGTTACCATGGCCATTAGTGGCCTCTTTGGAAGTAGGAAGGGGTTTTTCTTTTTTTCCCTTCCCTTTGCTTAAATGGCACAGTAGGAGAACTCATGACTCAAGTAGAAGGCATGGAGGGGGTAGGGACAGAGCGGACTTACGCCACCGCAGCCGGGGGAGGTGAGGAAATTAGCTATCAATTATTTTTCCTTATTTTTTTCATGTCTCTTTTTTTTATTTTTTTATAATTGATAAACTTTTCATAAGACAATTTTGTACCTAGTTCTTTCCTGTAATGTTCATCTGTGTTTTTTATGTAAATGATGGAATATAAGAATGTACAATGCTGAATGGAAATGTTGAAGTTTATAATATAATTCAAATTTGATTATAAAAAAAAAAAAACATGTGTAAGATGGCCTCACCCTTGCACCACTCCACAAGCCACACCCTGGAGTGGTGCAAGGCTGAGGCCATTTTACACAATAACCACATAGACTGCATAGGGTTGAGTGGCTATTTTTCCAAGTATGCTACACACTACTGGATGGTAATATTTTCAGCCAGCACCCCATTCCTGTTTACCAGCGAGACTATATAAGCGCAAAATGTTTGCTTAGAGTGGCACTACAAGCATTAGTAAGTCACAACTGCTCACCCGGTACAGATTTTCCCCTACAGCCCTAAATTGAGCTCAGCACACCCCTCCTCCCAGGCCCTTCTCAAAACAGACCACCCCAGTACCAAACCCCTCTCTACCCCTTTTCAGTACAGACCATGCCCAAAGCCCATCCAGCGCCTTTTCAGCACAGACACCGCCCATAGAGGCCCCTCCCTTCCCGCCAGTAGATAGACCCCCCTCGAGCACAGAACTCCTCCCTCCCTACCAGTACATACCTTCTTCTAGTACAGACTTTCTCCCACCCCACCAGTAGAGAGCCTCCGCTCTAGTACAGAGCTCCCTTATGAAGTACAAACCTCTTTCCCCTTAAAGTACAACTAAAGGCAAAACTTTTTTTTAGTTTTGGATAGAGTGGAGATGGATTAGAACACCCGTCATTTTTTTAATTGCTGTCTGTGCCCGTTAGGGAGATTCACTTTCTCTATTTCTCCCGTTTACCGTTATCATTGAAAGTGAAAGTAAAATAGTTGTCCCCAGAAAAGTAATAGAGGGGAAATCTTCCAATGGGGACACTAGTTCTGGTGACCTAGGGGTCTCTAAGGAATTCCTTTAATTTTCAGGGATTTACTCTCACTTCCGTTTTGGCTATGGAACAGGAAGTGAAGGGAAATCTCTCCAATGGAACTCAGATGGCATAAAATAAACTGGCAGGGGTTATAGCCCTCCCTTACTCTATCCAAAATGGAATAGAATCTAACTTTAAGCTCACTCTTTGGTGGACTGCAGAGATGCAGCAGCTGCAGGGAGTCCTTCTCTTGGCTAAAGTGACAAGGAGTTTGCTATATGAATGAGTGGGATTTGTTTGTGCCAATTAATATTTTTTTACTCCCAAGCCAGAGACATAGTTTACTCCCACTGACAATGGGGCATTTTTTAGTCCCACTGGTGTCAGGCCATCGGGCCCCCTATAGTCTGAAGAACAGTAAACTGGCCATTCGAAAGTTTGGAGACCCTTATACTGTGAAGAAGCCCTCCTGTATTTGGAGAATAAGCCTTTTAAGCCGGAGCCTCCCTATCCTTTTTAGGGGTTTAGGGTGCTGGGAGGTGGGGGCAGGGTTTATGGTCATGTGTCCACGTGATTGTTTTTCACATGTTCAGAAAGCTCCCGAACGCAAGCAACGATCGTGAGCTTTCCGTTAACCGCAAGGCACGTGCTCTTCGCACAGCTGTATACCACCAATTCATGTAAATATGCGGCCACTTGGCTCCAAGGCCCACCCACCGAGAGGCCGCTTATTTGCACGTGGCCGGCGCCAGCAGGTTAAATCTCTTTTCCCCCAGATGTAAAGAGTGCCCCCTTGTCCTTTGTGATGACCTCAAAAATGGAGCTCCACCCAAACGGGGAAGCTCCGCTTGTCTGCCTCCTCCCCCTTCACTGCCAAATATGGCATTTTACCTTGGGGGGGGGAGAGCGGGTACTTGCTTTTGACAGGTATCCGCTCCCACTTCCAGCTGAGTTTGCCGTGCCAAAGTGAGCTTGAAGTTCCGGGCCCTCCTCCTCCCCCCGCAGCCGACCCATCGATGCGGACACCGTTAGATGCCTGGACATGCAAGTGCCCTAATTCAGCAGCTCCATGCATGAGGTCTCACTGTCTGCAGTCCATTTTTAAGCTTATGATCTAACAAAACACCCAGATCCTTCTCTACCATTGATTCCTCCAGTATGTATGATGCATGCATATTTTTGGCCCCCAAGTGCATAACTTTACATTTATCAACATTAAACCACACAGTAGCCCAATTAACTGGTTCCCGACCGGCTCACGTGTATATACTGTGGCAAAATGGCACCGCTGGACGAAACCCCGTATGGGTACGTCTTCCCCTTTAAGAGCCGCGCGATTGTGTGCACGAGATGCCAGCACGGGGATTTGTGTGTGTAAAGACACAAATCCTTGTTCTGTCAGGGGAGAGGAGACATATCGTTTGTTCCTAGTAAGTAGGAACAACAATATGTCTCCTCCCCCAGTCAGCCCTTTCCCCATACGGTTAGAACACATCTAGGGAACACACATTTAACCCCTTGATCGCTCCTAGTGTTAACCCCTTCCCCACCAGTGACATTTACACAGTAATCAGTGCATATTTATAGCACTGATCGCTGTGTAAATGTCAATGGTCCCAAAAATGGCTCAAAAGTGTTCGATCTGTCCGTCGCAAAGCAAAAAAACAAAACAAAACAAAACAAAACAAAAAAATCGCAGATCACCGCCATTACTAGTAAAAAAATAAAATAATAAAAATGCCATAAATCTTTCCCATAGTTTGTAGACTCTTTAACTTTTGCGCAAATCAATATACGCTTATTTCATTTTTTTTACCAAAAATATGTAGAAGAATATATATTGGCCTAAACCGATGAAGAATTAAAAAAAAAAAAAAAATTTGGGGGGATATTAATTATAGCAAAAAGTAAAAAATATAATTTTTCTCCAAAATTGTCGCTCTTTTTTTGTTTATAGCGCAAAAAATAAAAAACGCAGAGGTGATCAAATAGCACCAAAAGAAAGCTCTATTTGTGGGGAAAAAAAGGACGCAAATTTTGTTTGGGTACAGCACTGCATGACCTTACATATTAGCCAGGTGTGGGGTACTGTGTTAACCGCTTTTTCAAAATCCAAGTTGATTTAGATCAAAACATATTCATGTGTTAGAATGGCCCAGTTAAAGTCCAGACCTAAATCCCATTGAGAATCTGTGGCAAGACTTGAAAATTGCTGTTCACAGACGCTCTCCATCCAATCTGACAGAGCTTGAACTATTTTGCAAAGAATGGGAAAAAATGGCACTCTAGATGTGCAAAGCTGGTAGAGACATCCCCAAAAAGACTTGCAGCTGTAATTGCAGTGAAAAGTGGTTCTACAAAGTATTGACTCAGGGGGACTGAATACAAATGCAGCCAACAGGGGGCGTGGTCTAACCCCGCTGGAAGATGGCAGCTTAATTCCGGAGCTCCCGCTGCTACAGATGATTTTAGTTTGACAGGAAAGCTTTTTTCTCCGCTTTTAGGGTTGTTGACCTACTGGATTACTCTTACGGGATCCCGCTATCTTACGACCCTATTCTCTCCTTGAACGGATGAGTACTTTCATCATTCAATCCGTTCTTGCACGGATTGTACCCATTCACAAATGATGGCATCTCCTCTTCAAACCGCTGTACAATCTTCTCCGCCACTAATACTTGGGACTACTTCTCATCTTGAACCAAATGTTATCCCGGTTCAAATTCAACATCACCCGAGTCTTGCTGACCTTCATACAGTGGCAGCGGATATCAAAAATACATTAACAGCCGCCATTGCTGATCTGCGCATTGACATCAGATCCATTACTGACAGGGTGCAGAAAGTTGAATTATCAACTGCACAACAAGAAACGGCTGTTAAAAGGGTTAATACCCACACCCTTCAACTCAGAGATTTTCAACGCCATTTGGAGGACTTTGAGAACAGAGGACGTCGCCACAACTTAAGAATACGTGGACTGACTGAATCAATAGATTCGGATCAATTATATACCTCTGTTACTAATTTATTTAACAATATATTGGACAGACCCCTATCGACACCTATTGACATGGAACGGATTCATCGTGCGCTTAGGCCTAGAGGAAGAGACACAGACCCTCCAAGAGATGTGATCTGCTGCCTCGCTGACTGCAAATTGAAAGAAAATATCCTCAAAAATGCTAGAATTAAAATCCATCTTACCCATGAAGGTTCAAATGTTCACATATTCCAGGATTTATCCAGCATCACTCTGCGTCACAGAAGAGACCTGAAACCATTATTGGATATTCTGCGCACCAAAAATATACCTTATAAATGGAAATTTCCCTTTGGCCTTTTAGCTACATCTCGTGACCGTACTGCTTTATTGCGGGTTCCAGAAGACCTCAAATATTTTTGTGACACTCTGAATATCCCCACTGTGGATGTCCCCAATTGGTATGCGGAATTTCGTCATGCCAATATTGAAAAGGATGTACATAATGAAGAACCCATGGAAGCTCAAGAAATTAGATTTCGCAGACGGAGATCCCCATCAGGAACCAGATTTTACATTGCAAATCCTGGAGTTCGTGCTGGAATGAGCCCTTTTAAATCCCCAAAATCGAGAAGAGCTTGACATAAATACTGAATTCACTTTGCTCCTCTCATGGAACTTGCTGTGTCTGCAATGACTTTGCTTCTGACTGATTGCTGCCTTTGCAACAGTGTATTTTATTTTTTGTTATTTTGTTTCTATTGTTCACTTTGTTTGTGGCTTAACCATCTCATGTTTATTTTTTCAACAAATTGTCTATCTAACTTGCCTCTTGCCCTGTTTCTATGGATACAGGTGACACTCTCATACCGGACTGGATTCTGTTTCCAGTGGACCGGGTTTTAGAGATAGGGATTTACTATTTATTGGCAACGTATATTCCGGGGTTGACTGATGGGATACGTATTAATTGTCATAGATTTATGTAATCGCCGATTACATATACTTTAAGATTTTTATTCCCCCCCAATCTTTCATTTATCGACTGTCACATGAAAATGCTAATATATACCTCACGCAATGTCCTTCAATTTATGACTGAGTTGTTGGATATATGATAAATAGGTTATTCCTAAGATATGTACATTAATTCAACTCGATCCTTAAACTTGTTGTTTGCTATAGATGATATATCGAATTGAGGTTCATTTTAGATAGGAAGGGGGTGATAGCATTCGGGTTAGTACTTTAATAGATAGGCTTGTTAATATTTTATTTTTATATATTGCGAAAGATTTCATGGTCACTGCTCGGACTTTCTGTTCTATTTATTATTCCCCGTCCATTAATATTTCCACAACCCTTTTTAATGCCATTCGTCTCTTGCCTTGTTTCTATGGATACAGATGACACTCCCTTGCCGGACTGGATTCTGTTTCCGGTGGAACGGGTTTTAGAGATGTTCATTGGGATTTGCTATTTATTGACAACGTATATCCCGGGGGTTAGCTGATGGGAAACGTATTAATTGTCATAAGTTTATGTAATCGCTGATTACATATACTTTAAGATTTTTATTCCCCCCGATCTTTCATTAACCGACTGTCACATGAAAACGCTAATATATACCTTACGCACTGTCCTTCAATTTAAGACTGAGTTGTTGGGTATGTGATAAATAGGTTGTTCCTAAGATATGTACATTAATTCAACTCAATCCTTATAATTGTTGTTTGCTATAGATAGTATATTGAGTTGAGGTTCACTTTAGATAGGAAGGGGGTGACAGCATTCGGGTTAGTACCTCAATAGACAGGCTTTTTGTCTATTGACTTTATAAAATTTAAAATATACCGGTAGATTCCATAGTCACTACTCTGACTTTCTGTTCAATCTATTATTCCCCTTCCATTAATATTTCCACAACCCTTTTATATGCCATTTGTCTCCTGCCTTGTTTCTATGGATACAGATGACACTCCCCTACCGGACTGGATTCTGTTTCCAAGAGACCGGGTTTTAGAAATGTACATTGGGATTTGCTATTTAATGGCTACGTATATTCCGAGGTTAACTGGTGGGATACATATTAATTGTCATAAATTTATGTTATCACCGATTACATACACACTCATGGAACTGTGGACCACATTTTTAGAAACCTATAAGACTGATAAAACTATTTGTTATATATTAATAGTGATGAGTTTATTGTAGTCACTCGATTGCATGGAGATCTGTTCTGCACTTTGATTTACTTATTAATTTGATTTTGCTTTGATGTTCTCTATTCTTATCAATACTGACTGCTTTTTCTATATTTGCTTTTACCAATTATACATTTATGGCATAGGTTTCATTGATGTATAGACATCAACTTATTTTGTGAGATTTTTATTATAAGTTTAATATTGCAATTTTTACTTTTAATTGTTCCAATATCTAGAATCTTTATACATGAAATATATTACATCATTATTGATGGATCTATATTTTTATTATTGTATTTGAAAACCGTATTTTAATTTTTGATCTTATATTTTATATACTTTGCTTATATTTGCTTACATTAATCTGCTTATCCTGTAACAGCGGGTTGTCTTATTTCCTATTCTCTCGTCTTTCCGGCTAGGATTATTTCAACCCCCACATAGTGTGATCTGGTGTCTCATTCCTTCGGGTTGTGTTCACTTGATTTCCACTATACCTTACCATCTTAAATAGATTTTTGAGAAGGGACTATTCCCTTCTCTTTACGGTTTATTGTTTAGGTGTTTGTTTTTCCTTCCTTTCTCTTATCTTCCCACTTTGATTGATATTATCCCTAGATGTCTCTTTTAAAAGCCACCTTATCACCTCCCCAAGTCAAGCTTTATTCCTTGAATATACGTGGACTTAATGTACCTGAAAAAAGATCACAGTTACTTTTACTTTTACGGAAAGCCACAGCAGATATAGTGTTCCTCCAAGAAACACACTTTAAAACAAACAATATACCTAAATCTATATAACAAACTTTATCCAATGACCTATCATGCTACTTGTCCTATATCTAAATCTAAGGGCGTTTCTATTTTAGTCTCTAAAAATTGTCCTATTCAGATCCAAGATACTATGATAGACGATGAAGGTCGATTTATCTTTTTAAAAGGTAAATTATATAATAGACCTATCACTTTAGCTAATCTATATGCTCCTAATAAACAACAGGTTCCCTTTTTTCGAAATACTTTTGAACATCTCAATACTTTTCAGACTGGAATGCTTATTGTGGGAGGAGATTTTAATCTGGCCCTCACTCCCTCGACACTTCATCTGGCTTCTCCTCTATGCCTTACAGAGCCCTTCACTCGGTTAAAAATTTACTTAAAGGTCTTACTCTTCATGATGCTTGGTGGACTTTACATCCCAACACGAAAGATTATACATTTTTTTCACCACCCCATAATAAATACTTGAGGATTGACTATTTTTTTTTTATCTCAATCTGATCTTGAATCTCTCACAACAGCTAATATTGATCCAATGATCCTATCGGACCACCATCCCATTTCCATTACCCTTACTTTCTCTTCCATACCTTCTAGATCTAATATCTGGAGATTAGAGAATTCGCTTCTTACAGATCCTGAGAATTTAAATTTTTCAATTCTCGTCTTTTACAATACTTTCAAGAGAATGACTGACTCTTGTGAAATAAGCTCGATGAACATATGGGCTGCGTACAAATGTGTGATAAGGGGAGAGCTTATCTCCATTGCTGCAAAACGACGGAAAATTAGACAAGCCCTTCTTACAAAACTTTCAGAACAAGTTCATTCTCTTGAAAGTAGACACAAACAATCTCTGACGGACAGCTTATTTAATGAATTATTACAAGCTAGGGAAGCTCTACTAGATGAACTTGGGAAAAAAACTAGACGTAAATTTGCTCTGACACGTAAATTATTTTATGAATCTGGCAATAAATCTGGGAAATTACTTGCCAGAACTCTCCAATCTAAAAAGGCTGCCCTTACTATTCATTCCATTACAGATCCTGCTGGCAATAGGTTTTTCTCTTCCTCTGAAATTGCTACTCAATTTAAAAACTTTTATTCAAAATTATATAATTTACCTTCACAAACATCAAAGATCCTTCTATGGATAGAAAAAAAAATTATTTCAGATTTTTTATCCCAATATAGCCCGACTCCAATTACCCCTTCAAAAGCCACAGAATTGGACAAACCGATTAGTTGGGATGAATCAATTAAAGCCCTGAAACAATTGAAATCAGGCAAATGTCCTGGTCCTGATGGTTTGTCTGTCAGTTATTATAAATCTTTTAAGGATACAATTCTGCCATACTTCTTAATCTTTTAACTCTATTGATGCCTCTTATTCCCCAAACAGAGATTTACTCGAAGCTCATATAACTATGATTCCAAAACCAGGCAAAGATGCTACGTTAGTTTCTAATTATAGGCCAATTTCTCTCCTGAATGTTGACCTAAAACTTTATGCAAAAATACTTGCCAATCGCTTGCTTCCCTTACTCCCAGACTTAATCTCCTTGGATCAAATTGGATTCATTCCCGGGAGAGAGGCGAGAGACAATACCCTAAAAGCCATTAGTATTCATCATTGGTTACCAAATCCTCTACACCAGGCTTTTTCCTCTCTGGACGCGGAGAAGGCGTTTGACAGGGTAGCTTGGGATTACATGATTGAAACACTGAAAGCATTGGGGTTTCGGGATCGTATGCTTCAATTTATACTTGCTCTTTATTCGTCCCCTACTGCTAGAATAAAAGTAAATGGTTGCCTGTTGGACGCCTTCTCCATTTCGAACGGGACGCGCCAGGGTTGCCCCTTATCTCCTCTTATCTTTGTTCTGACATTAGAACCTATCCTTCGCAGACTTAGAGCTAACCCAGACATCAAGGGTGTGGAAATTAATAATAAACATTATAAACTGGCTGCTTATGCTGATGATATTTTATTATTTCTTACTGATCCCATCACCACACTACCCAACCTTTTAAAAGATTTCTTTTTTTAATCTGATATCAAACCTGCAAATTAACTTTAGTAAATCCAAAGCTCTGAACATTTCTTTGCCTACTAATATAATGTCACTCTGTCAACAAAACTTCCCCTTTGGATGGGACACACATGCCCTGACATATCTTGGTATTCAAATCCCTAAAAAAAATTGGTTAATCTTTATTCATCCAACTTTGTCCCTATTCTAAAAACTATTCAGGATGATTTTCAGGAATGGAATAAGGGTTTCTTTTCGTGGTTCGGGAGAGCTGCAATAATAAAAATGAATGTTCTTCCTAGACTTCTTTATCTCCGTCATTTGTGTCATAGGCACATTTTCCTATCAAATCCCATTCTCCATTCTCTACCCTTTCCCAATGTGTTAGGCCCCAGTGGGTGGATCCGAGGGGCTATGTGAGAGTGTATTCCCCAAACCCCCTGATCAACAAAGTAAATAAAAAAAAAAAATAGAGAACAAAAAATCACCCAACCACCAACATCCCTACACAAACAGATCACTCATACCCCTTAGTTATATACATGTATAAATTGTATAACTTGTATATACCCCCACAGACCTCCCAACAAGAAAAATTCCTCCCCCAAAAAAATCCACCACTTCAAGTTCTGCTTCTCCAACTCGGCAACCTTATTAACGCTATTAATATATTTAAGCAGTTTTAAAAGGAGAACCCCCCCCCCCCCCAAAAAAAAAGTTATTGTTCTATCGGCGTTACTTTTAACATTTAGTGTGTGTGAGAAAATACTGTGCTTCTCATGGTCTACTAGACAACCAGGCTATCCATTATTTCCGGAATCTCCTCTGCGTCCAGTGGCGTCACTAGGGTTGGTGTCACCTGGTGCAGTAAAATATGGTGTCAAATATTTTTTACCCTACTGTTTGCTCTCTGTTCTCCTTTCTTCCCCTTTTCTCTCTCTCTCTATCCATCTTTCTATCCCTTCTTCTTTCTCCCCATTTTTCTTTGTCCCCTCCCCCACCTCTCTTTCCCCAGGACCGGAATTCACATCTCAGTAGCCTATAGGCACTGGACTCTGAAGTGCCTCCCTCCCCCACACAGCGTTGCCAGCCCCCTACAACTTTTTTTATACACTGAGAAAACATGAAAGATCTACTAACAGAATGCATTTCTTTGAGAACCTAAAATGACAGTGTGCTGCCCGACATTTTGGAGAATAAAATGTACATTATATACACTTCAAACAAAGTTTGTACAAAAAACAGAGGGGGAAGTATGATGCACTGAACTGTTAATTATACTGCCCCCTAGCAGCCTGCAATGCAGAGTGGCTGGAGTGTCAAATTGCTCCGGCTGCTCTTTGATTTCATGGGAATTTGCCCTAAAAGGGAAAGAGGGGGTGGGAGGTTAGAGACAGAAGGGGGGGAGAGAGAGGAGGGTGGGGGTGTGACAGAGAGGGAGGGGGTGGGGGTAAGACAGAGAGGGAGGGGGTGTGACAGAGATGGAGGGGGTGGGGTGTGACAGAGAGGGGGAGTGGGGGTGTGACAGAGAGGGGGGTGACAGAACGGGAGGGGGTGGGGGGTGACAGAGAGGGAGGGGGTGAGACAGAGGGAGGGGGTGTGACAAAGATGGAGGGGGTGGGGGTGTGACAGAGATGGAGGGAGTGGGGGTGTGACAGAGAGGGGGAGTGGGGGTGTGACAGAACAGGAGGGGGTGGGCCAATTGTCTAGGCCTTTCTGCACTACCCTCACCACCCCTACTAGATGGGCTGCTCTCCTAGCTTTAAGGGATAGCAGTGACACTTAGGGCTGCTACCTCTGAGTTTGCCACCCCCACATCTTCACCCAACTTTGCAAATTTGTTTGGGTACTTTAATCCAGGGCTGGCCTTCCTTTTCTGTGAGCCCCTACCACTCCCTCTGACTACAGTAACCCATCTTCCTACCCGATAATCCTGACTTACCCCTCCACATCAACCCCATTAAGCACCTGCTCAGTGAGCAGAAGACCCCTTTCAAGGTTGTCAGTTCTGCCCAGTGTTGCACTTTGCTCCTCCAGATCTTCAATGCGAGCTTCCAGAATGGCAACCTGCTCACATATGTCACAGCGGTATTCATCCTGCAGCTGTTTCTCCTTTACTGTATGCATGCAGCACACTGTGCACTGCACAAAATCTTCAACCTTGCTAGCACTCATTTTCCCAGTTACAATATTAATATCACTAACTGGAAATTCCAGCAAGCAAATGTGTATTTTCAATCATTTTGGACCCATTTAGATCTATGCATTTTGGTAATGTGTGGTAAACCATGCACATTACCACAAAGAACGTACAACAATATCATTAATTTTGAATGGACACTTAGACAATACACCTGCATTGCAGGACACCACAACATAAGGCAATGCAAATACATTGTAGTGTACTGCTACAGAAAAAATGTCGCAGGTCAGATTTTCACTGCGTTGTGGTGTGCTGGCAGCTCATTCAAACAATTGGGCTGGCTTAATACAATGCAACCTAACATATGTGGCATAATGCACATTCATTATTGCACAGCAGTGCATAGATTGAATGGGCCCTAACATACAGTGGGGTTGATTCACTAAAGGCAAATCCACTTTGCACTGCAAGTACACTTGGAAGTGCAGTCGCTTTAGATCCCAGGGGAAGATCTTAAAATGAGGGGAAGATCTTACATGAGGGGAAGATCTGCTGATTTTATCATCCAATCATGTACAAGCAAAAATGCTGTTTATTTTTCCTTGCATGTCCCCCTCAGATCTGCAGTGACTGCACTTCCAAGTGCACTTGTAGTGCAAAGTGAATTTGCCTTTAGTAAATAAACCCCAGTGTAATTAGCTCTGTCCCTGTTCTGCTTTTTTCTAGACATCCGGTTTTGCTTGTGGATTTCTGGGCATTGTATTTCACCTTTCTAGCCCTATTAGATCTCAGTGTGGTGGCAGAGGGAATATGACTTAAGATAGCCAAATAACTTACAATCTGACTGTATAGATTCCTTTAGATTCGCCAAACAACTAGGTAGTACATGGACCCGACGTGATATAAATTGAATGTATTGTATGCATATCTAAAGAAGATCGTACCATCTATTGAATGTGTGGCGTATCTCATTAGCTTAATTGCTGCCCCCCACTCCTTTTTTTTTTTTCACTCGCATCAGAAGTAACTGAGCACTGAAGCTTTCAACACACATTGGGGTTGATTCACCAAAACTGGAGAATGCAACATCTGGTGCAGCTCTGCATAGAAACCAATCAGCTTCCAGGTTTTTGTTGTCAAAGCTTAGGTTAACAAGCTGAAGATAGAAGCTGATTGGCTATCATACACAGCTACACCAGATTTTGCACTTTACAGATTTAGTAAATCAACCCCCCTGTATCATCCCCTTTAGATTTACCAAAACTATGTCGTTTGAGGAACTTATATGCAATCAGGAAGGCCCTCACACTACATCGTTATGGGTACATTTACAAAATTGTTCAGTTAGATTGTAATGTGTAAGACTGGCATTGAATAGTAAAGATTTAAGAGTTAATGTGGTTAAAGAGGACATGTGTGTGACCAGCATTATTCTCGAGGTGTTGAAAGGTCCTGCAATGTAGTTCAGTTTAGAACCCCACATAACTTTAAACTTGACTACTGGGTTATGGGTGACTGTCATTTAAAAAAAAAGGATGTTTGCTAGGTAAGAGAATGAATGAAAAGCAATTTTAATTGCTATACAGATTAGAAATGCAATGATTACTAAGACATTTTATTAAATAGAGCCGATTGTGTGAGAAAGGTTTAATACCCATATGCCTCGTACACACGACCGGGATTCCCGACGGGAAAACTGCCATGAGAGCTTTTGGCTGGGAATCCCGGCCGTGTGTATGCTCCATCGCAGTTTTTCAGATGGGAAAACTGCCGGAAAAGGGCGGCAAAAAAAAAAAAAAAAAAGAGAACCAGCTCTCTTTTTTCCGGTCAGGATTCCCGGCGGACTTTTTCCCGTCGGATAACCCAGCCGTGTGTACGAGGCATGTAGTAGAAAACGTCAGTTTTTGGCAGTTTTCCTGTGGAGACAAAGTCCGATGGAGCATACACACGGTCGGGATTCCGGAGGAAAAGCTCTCATCTGCGTTTTCCAGACGGGAAAACCGATCATGTGTACGGGGGAAAAGTAGAGAGCAGGTTCTCGGTTTTCCCCTCGGGATTTCCGACGGACCTTTTGCCGTTGGGAATCCCGGTCGTGTGTACGAGGCATCACAGTACTCGCATCTGAACAATGCACTCAGGAGCTCAGTACATGTCCAAACTGTCTCTCTACCGTGCATGTCAGGCGTAACTACTGCTTTTAATGGAAAATTATTTGATGCAGTGACCAGCAGAATAGAATTTAATAAGCAGAAGAATTTCATATCAAAGGCTCCTTGGCATACTATACATAACTTTACATGCAAGGTAGCATGGTGTTTCTTAATCGTTGTAAATATATGACACCAATAATTTAGCAAAATACCTTTTTCCTAATACACCCCAAAAGATGTTGTTCTTAACAAAATAGCGGCTTACTTTTCTATAGACCTTAAAAATCCCTGAGACCCCATCTGAGATCAGAAGTCATATACACATACACATATAGTCTGTACACATCTGTCTTTAAGACCTCAGTTATCTGCTCTGCTAAACTAATTTAATAAATCTGTCAGAAAGTCTTAATCAAGCCAGAAAATGTTGCATTTTCATATATTTATGATAAATTTATAATTTTCATGCAAGTTACCCCTGCTATTCATTTATACAAACATACAGTTTACTCAAGCGGACCATCTTTGGCTTGGGAATTTGTTTTTAGATTTATAAACAAAAGGGTAATTTCTATTTTTATATATGTTTTCAAATTGCTGAATTATTTAATTCTCACACAGGTTGTATCAACAGATTGATAGATGTGGAAATTATGCAGCCCTGCATAATTTTTGACCCTGCTGTATTTCTTAGCAAGGGCTTTAGTGTTGCCTCCTGAGACATATCTTTGTACCATCTTGAAACCACGTGTCAAAACTACTATTTTCATCAACTTGTTATCCTGAAGGTCACCAAGCAATATTCAAAGCTCATTCCTATAGAAAAAGGAAAAAACATATTTAAGATGACTAACAACTTAAATGCGTAACTTTACAAAAGGGATTGTTAATTTCCTGCATTGATCTTGTGACAATATATTACATATTTCAATAGTACAAAACCCATATCTATCTATATACATATAGACATACACACACACACACACACACACGCACACTTTCTTTTATTTATTATAAGTAAAAAAAATGTTTTATTTTTTTTGCTTTTATTTAATAATTGCAAAAAAGCAATAATATAGACTTAACAATTGCAACCAAATTCCAGCTTTTCCTGGTTAGGATCTATCAGAACATCAATGATGATTTCTAGTTAAAGTTACTGCATTGTATGTTTGTAAAAATGTATAAAAAAATTCTTACAGTGGCCATTGTCTCTTTTTGTCTGTTAGGGGAACATACATGACACCCATTAAGCGAACCCTTGTTATGTTCCCATCACTATCCTTGTCATACTGTTCCAGAAACTGACTTCCACCTTCTGGACCCACAGGTAGGACCAGTCTTCCTCCTGGTTTCAACTCATTCAGCAGCTGGCAAACATAAAAACAACAGTTAAGTAATGCAAATGAAAAGAATATTACTGTGAAATAGTCTATAATTTAGATACAACAATTTGGGCAAGTATGACAGAAATGTACTTTTGTTTTATAATAACCAGGATATGCACATTCCTAGGGGCTCATTCACACAGGTGGCCATGAGGGTGGTAAAAACAGGTAGTTGAGTGCAGTTTTACTGTCCTTTCGACCACCCACCTAAAGGACATGCAGCTATTTAGGGCTGTACATATGGCAAGGCTGCAATGTTTTGCTTCATGGCCACTGCAAAAATTAACTCCCCATTACATTGGGCAGGCAGTACCACCACTGAAGAAGACCCATTCATGTGAATACAGCCATGCTGCAACTGCCCTGCGACGGAGGGCAATGCAAGCGTTTGCAGCACAGTGGTTAAGCATTTTATAAAATGAAGTAAAAGGGTTGAAACAGGGAGGGGGAGGGGTAAGAGGAGGAGGACATATTGCCCCCCAGCCACCTGTTAGTATGTCGGCGCAGGGGACCGAAGCCTGGTGAAGAAACCGGCTGGGTGAAGACACCACTGGATTCTGGGACTGGTTTTTGCAGCTACGGACTTTTAATTTTTTAACACCTTACCACCCAGCCTATAGTAAGATAACAGCCATGTGGGAGCACTGTTGTTCTGGAAGGATGTCAAATGATGTCGTCCCAGAATGCGCCTCTCGTGTGGCCGTGCGATCCGTCACCAGCACTGTCCACCAGACACAGCTGATGACTGATCACTGTACCAGCCCGCTGCCAGTACTATGTGATCGTTGTAGATCACAGTAGATCACATGATAGTTGTAAACAATGGATGAATAAGCACATCTTTGTGTGAAACGCGTCTACCATTTGAACTGTCTGTAACACTTGGGATGTTCGTTCATTAAACAAGAATTTTGATGGATCTTTGCTGCCATTTCTTCAGGGTTGGCTTACTTTCATGCCATCCATTGTATGCAATTGTATTGCTAGCTGTGATTGGTCAAAGTGATCATATGGTACAGACAGAGCCAATCACAGCCCATCTGTACCATGTGATTAGCTTTGACCAATCACAACAAAAGACACTGAATCAATCAGTTTCAATCAGTAAAAATGGTTTCTTATACCAATGAAATAAGTAATCATAATATGTAAAAAAAACGTTACTTCCCCAGTGTAGTACAGTGTTACTATGGCAACACTGCATTGTGCTGATCACAGTGTGTTAGAAAAAACGAAATCGTAAAAAATGTAAATAAAATAAAAAAAGTAATAAAAAAAAAACCCCCAAGAATTTAAAATAAACTTTTTTTTTTTTTTTACATTCTGCCAGAGTCAGTGTCTCTGATCATCACCACACTTGTTATATGATAACGCTGTACTTCACAGGTGACAATATGTAAAAAATAATGTTCTGCGCCACCTTCAAAATGCACCACACTTGCGATCTGCAGTGGGTGTCAGTGTTAATGTAATGTTACCCCAAATGCAGGTCAAATACACAGTGCATTTGCCTGCACCATGCCTCTTGCTAAATACCTTAGACTGTTTACTTTCCAAAAAGGAGTAATTTGGGGGGTATTTGTATTGAACTGACATTTCAGGGCATCAAGAAATGAGACAGGCCGTCAGCACATCATGATAGATAATATTTCAATAATACAAAGCATAACTTGTAGACTCTATAACTTTCATTCAAACTAAATAATATACACTCATTTGGGTTATTTTTACCAAAGATATGTAGCAGTATAAATTTTGGCCCAAATTTATGAAGAAAAATTACCGTATTTTTTTACCCTGAAAATAGAGGGTAAACCGTGCGTGCGTGTTATACGCCGATATATATTTTTTTACCAATATGGGGGGGGGGGGGGGGGGGGCGGGGATCGGGCAGTCCGCCCCATTGGGAGGGTGTCAGGCCGACCGCTCCGCCTCTCCTGACCCTGGGACAGCGCCGCCATACCTTATAAACATTAGAAAACATTACTGCCAGCCCTTCCTCCTGTGTCACTCTCAATACAAATAGAATTCTGATACCTAAAGTAATACCGCTCTCCTCCTCCCGCTCCGCCTCCTCCTCGAGTGTAGCTTTTGATTGGAGGAGGAGAGCGGTCATGTGACCATCAATGAAACAGCAGATTCGTCACATGACCGGGTCCATGAGAGAGCAGCGTCAATCAAGGTACACAGAACAGAAGCTTTGTTTTACAATGGCAGTGATACAGGAGCGGTGTAGAAGGGGCTGGCAGTGATCTTCTCTCAACTCTAGAGTAGGCTGGCAATGCTGTCCCAGGAGACTGGGGTTCTCCTGGGAGCGCAGGGGGGGGGACTTTATAATGAAAGGGGGCTGTAAACTGTGCAGTGCTGTGCAGGGGTCCGTGTTCTGTGCAGTGCTGTGCAGGGGTCCGTGTGCTGTGCAGTGCTGTGCAGGGGTCCATGTGCTGTGCAGTGCTGTGCAGGGGTCCGCGTGCTGTGCAGTGCTGTGCAGGGGGTCCGTGTTCTGTGCAGTGCTGTGCAGGGGGTCCGTGTACTGTGCAGTGCTGTGCAGGGGGTCCGTGTACTGTGCAGTGCTGTGCAGGGGGTCCGTGTACTGTGCAGTGCTGTGCAGGGGGTCCGTGTACTGTGCAGTGCTGTGCAGGGGGTCCGTGTACTGTGCAGTGCTGTGCAGGGGGTCCGTGTACTGTGCAGTGCTGTGCAGGGGGTCCGTGTGCTGTGCAGGGGGTCTGTGTTCTGTGCAGTGCTGTGCAGGGGGTCTGTGTTTTGTGTAGGGGGTCCGTGTGCTGTGCTATGCAGAGGTCTGTGTGTTGTGCTGTGCAAAGGTCCGTGTGATGTGCTGTGCAGGGGTCCGTGTGATGTGCAGGGGTCCATGTGCTGTTCAGTGCTGTGCGGGGGTCCGTGTGCTGTGCAGGGAGCTGTGGAAAGTTTTTTTCCTGAAACTTCCCGTGTCTTCAGTGCAGTACAGCGTCATCATATAACTGGTGTGGCAGTGAACAGGGGCACTGACTGGTGACAGTACGAAAAAAAAGTTAAATTACTTTTTTTTAATTTATTTTTTTAGATGAATTTTTTGGTGGCCAGAGCAATATAATGTTACCATAGTAACATTGTACTACTCTGGAAAAGTGATCAGGATTTATTTTATTTTTTTACACACATTATGTCTGCTAATAGATGTGAATTACATGGCTATAAGTAAGCATTTTACTGAATGAAAATAAATCTTTCAGTTTGTTTTGTTATGATTAGCTAATCACATGGTACAGATGGGCTATGATTAGCCCTGTCTGTACCATGTGATCAGATTGACCGATCACAGCAAGCAACACAATTGTGTTACAATTGTGTAAAACTGTCATGTGACCTGCTATGATTGGTCACATGGAACCGGGAGTGAGCCAGTACTCTGATCAGTCATTGGCACTGTCCCGTGGAGACGACCAGTGACAGATCGCGTCGCTTTCAGGACTTCATTGGATGTCCAGTCAGGATGGAAAAGCCACCGTTCGGCTGTCAACTGTCTATAGGCTGGGCGGGAACTGGTTAAGACATGTGATGGACAGCGCTCACTGTGCACCCATTGGCTGAGGGGGTAAGAGGAACGTACAGGCTGCACCGCCTCCTGCTGCCTCCTCAGCAAATGGGTATTTGAGGTTCCCTCATTAGTCACTGCCTTAGGACATCACCCGGGATATCCTGAGTCCCGGCCTGCTAGTTCACTATGTGGGCGGGCTGGGAGGACACGTAGTAAGAAACAGGGCAATCTCTTATTAAAAGAGGATAGTGAAAACCATCACATACATGCTCTCTGCTGAGCCCCTTTGCTGATCCTATGGGACCCAGGCCCGGTACAGGAGGGCCGCCTGTACCCCCTTTATCAGCGGCCCTGGATCGCTGCCGGTACCATGTGATCGATGTGACCAATCACAGCAGATCACATGACAATTGTACACAATGGATGGCTTCTATTCATGCCATTTATTGTGTACAATTGTGTTGCTCTGATGAAGTCACGTGGTGTGACGCAACATGTAGGAGCCGGATGTACTGTGGAAAACGGAAGTGACGCTAGAAGTGACTACAAAACGAGCGGTTTGCATTTCTGCCTGTTTTACCTTGTTTTTATGTAAGAGCTTTATTGGTTATTTAACCACTTAAGCCCCGGACCATTACGCAGCTTAATGACCAGAGGTGATTTCACAATTTGGCACTGCGCTGCTTTAACTGGAAATTGTGCGGACATGCAATGTTGTACCCAAACGAAATTTGCGTCCCTTTCTTCCCACAAATAGAGCTTTCTTTTAATGGTATTTGATTGCCTCTGCGATTTTTTTTTTTGCGATATAAACGGAAAAAGACAGATTTTTTAAAAAAAAAAATGATATTTTCTAATTTTTGTTATAAGAAAAATCGAATAAACTAAATTTTAGTCATACATTTAGGCCAAAATGTATTCAGCCACATGTCTTTAGTAAAAAAAAGTCAATAAGCGTATATTTATTGGTTTGCGCAAAAGTTATAGCGTCTACAAACTAGGGTACATTTTCTGGAATTTACACAGCTTTTAATTTATGACTGCCTATCTCATTTCTTGAGGTGCTAAAATGGCAGGGCAGTACAAACCCCCCCCCCAAGTGACCCCATTTTGGAAAGTAGACACCCCAAGGAAATTGCTGAGAGGCATGTTGAGCCCATTGAATTTTAATTTTTTTGTCCCAAGTGATTGAATAATGATTAAAAAAAAAAAAAGAAATTACAAAAAGTTGTCACTAAATTATATATTGCTCACACATGCCATGGTTATATGTGGAATTGCACCCCAAAATACATTTTGTTGCTTCTCCTGAGTACGGGGATACCACATGTGTGGGACTTTTTGGGAGTCTAGCCGCGTACGGGCCCCAGAAAACCAAGCACCGCCTTCAGGATTTCTAAGGGCGCAAATTTTTGATTTCACTCCTCACTACCTATCACAGTTTCGAAGGCCATAAAATGCCAAAATAGCACAAACCCCCACCAAATGACCCCATTTTGGAAAGTAGACACCCCAAGCTATTTGCTGAGAGGCATGGTGAGTATTTTACAGCTCTCATTTGTTTTTGAAAATGAAGAAATAATTCTTTTTTCCAATTTTCAAAACTTTGTGACAAAAAGCGAGATCTGCAAAATACTCACCATACCTCTCAGCAAATAGCTTGGGGTGTCTACTTTCCAAAATGGGGTAATTCGGGGGGGGGGGGGGGGTTTGTGCCATCTGGGCATTCCATGGCCTCCGAAACTGTGATAAACAATGAGGAGTGAAATCAAAAATTTATACCCTTAGAAAGCCTGAAGGCGGTGCTTGGTTTTTGGGGTCCCGTACGCGGCTAGGCTCCCAAAAAGTCTCACACATGTGGTATCCCCGTACTCAGGAGAAGCAACAGAATGTATTTTGGGGTGTAATTCCACATATGCCCATGGCATGTTTGAGCAATATATCATTTAGTGACAACTTTGTGCAAAAAAAGTAAAATAAAAAAATTAATTGTCTTTTTTCCGCAACTTGTGTCAACATATAAAATATTCCATGGACTCGACATGCCTCTCAGTATATAGCTTGGGGTCATTTAAGGGGGTTTTGAACTGTCCCGGCATTTTATACACAACATTAGGAAGCTTACATCCACTCTTCTAACCACTTGAAGACAAAGCCCTTTCTGACACTTTTTGTTTACATGAAAACATTTTGTTTTTTGCAAGAAAATTATGTTGAACCCCCAAACATTATATATTTTTTTAAAGCAAAGGCCCTACAGATTAAAATGGTGGGTGTTGCATTTTTTTTTTTCCACACAGTATTTGCGCAGCGTTTTTTCAAACGCATTTTTTGGGGAAAAACATGCCTCTCAGCAATTAAAAAAAAATTCTGTCTTTTTCCATTTATATCGCAAAAAATAAAAATCGCAGAGGCAATCAAATACCATTAAAAGAAAGCTCTAATTGTGGGAAGAAAGGGACGCAAATTTCGTTTGGGTACAACATTGCATGTCCGCACAATTTCCAGTTAAAGCAGCGCAGTGCCAAATTGTGAAATCACCTCTGGTCATTAAGCTGCGTAATGGTCCGGGGCTTAAGTGGTTAAATAACCAATAATGCTCTTACATAAAAACAACGTAAAACAGGCAGAAATGCAAACCGCTCGTTTTGTAGTCACTTCTAGCGTCACTTCCGTTTTCCACAGTACATCCGGCCCCTACATGTTGCGTCACACCACGTGACTTCATCAGAGCAACACAATTGTACACAATGGCATGAATAGAAGCCATCCATTGTGTACAATTGTCATGTGATCTGCTGTGATTGGTCACATCGATCACATGGTACCGGCAGCGATCCAGGGCCGCTGATAAAGGGGGTACAGGCGGCCCTCCTGTACCGGGCCTGGGTCCCATAGGATCAGCAAAGGGGCTCAGCAGAGAGCATGTATGTGATGGTTTTCACTATCCTTGTTTAATAAGAGATTGCTCTGTTTCTTACTACGTGTCCTCCCAGCCCGCCCACATAGTGAACTAGCAGGCCGGGACTCAGGATATCCTGGGTGATGTCCTAAGGCAGGGACTAATGAGGGAACCTCAAATACCCATTTGCTGAGGAGGCAGCAGGAGGCGGTGCAGCCTGTACGTTCCTCTTACCCCCTCAGCCAATGGGTGCACAGAGAGCGCTGTCCATCACATGTCTTAACCAGTTCCCGCCCAGCCTATAGACAGTTGACAGCCGAACGGTGGCTTTTCCATCCTGACTGGACATGCAATGAAGTCCTGAAAGCGACGTGATCTGTCACTGGTCGTCTCCACAGGACAGTGCCAATGACTGATCAGAGTACTGGCTCACTCCCGGTTCCATGTGACCAATCATAGCAGGTCACATGACAGTTTTACACAATTGTAACACAATTGTGTTGCTTGCTGTGATCGGTCAATCTGATCACATGGTACAGACAGGGCTAATCATAGCCCATCTGTACCATGTGATTAGCTAATCATAACACTATAAAAAGCAAACTAACTAACCAGCGTCACCCGTAACACTTATATGGTGATCACTGGTGAAAGGGTTAACTAGGGGCAATCAGGGGGTTAAACCTTTATTAGGTAATATATGGGGGTACCTGACGCTATATAAAAACCTGACGGGGAACCTAAATAACTAACTGGCTAACCAGTGTCACCAGTAACACTTATACGGTAATCAGTGGTGAAAGGGTTAACTAGGGGCAATTAGGGGGTTAAAACCTTTATTAGATAATATATGGGGGTACCTGACGCTATAAAAACCTGCGGCGAACCTAAAAAAAATAACTGGCTACCTATCGGCATCACCGACACTAAGACAGCGATCAGAAAAACAATCGCTTGGTGACAGCGGTGAAAGGGTTACCTGGGGGGCGATCAAGGTGTTAAACCTTTATTGGGGGGGGGGTTAGGGGGCTACACTGGACCTAAAACACTCTTTTACAGTCACAAATGTCACTGATTGCAGTGATCAGTAAATAAATGGTCACTGCAATCAGTGACACTGTGACTGGGGGCTGATCTGGGGGTGACGATCGTGTGCCTATGTGTCCGTGTGCTGTTTAGTGCACTAACCTGATGTCTTCTCTCATGCGGCGCTCGGTATATGTGAGCGCCGCATGAGAGATGACATCACTTCCTCTGCCTGTGTAAACATTACACAGGCAGAGGAAGCTTTTCATTCGCCGGGAGCGATCGCGAGGGGGTGGCCAGAATCGAATGGCGGCCCCCTCATCACGGATCACTCCCGAAGCGATCCCGGCCGCTCACTGTACCGGAGGGGGGTCCGATTGGACCCCCCACCCATACGAAGGCAGGCACGTACAGGTACGTGATTGTGCCTGTCCGTGCCTTTCTGCCGACGTATATATACAGTGAGCGGTCGTTAAGTGGTTAATAAATCCATGTTTTAAACATTTTTACGCTATGGGAGGCCTTTTGTTTCTGTTTTTTGTAATTTTCTCGTCGAGATTCCCGGCAGTTTTCTCAACGAAAAACCATACACACGAACAGTTTTCTCGGCAAGAAAGCTCTCCCAGCTGTTTTCTTGTTGTTTGACGAGAAAACCGGTCGTGTGTACGAGGCCTAAAGGTCAGAAATTAAGCTATGCGTAATAAAATGGAATGGCACATGGAAAAAGTATTGAACACATGAAGAAAGGGGAGGTGCAAAAAGGCATTGACAGCCAAGACACCAGCTGAAATCAACAATTGTAAAGCAGTCCTGCCCCTTGTTATTGCAAATTAATATCAGCTTGTTCAGTCCCAACTGATGGCTTATCAAAACCTTTGCAACCTTATTGTTGCAGAACATGTTGATGGCATTGGTTACAGAAGGATTTCAAAACTTCTGAATGTTCCAGTGAGCACTGTTAGGGTCATAATCCGGAAGGGGAAAGCACATAATTTTACCATAAACTGGCCACGACCAGGTGCTCCTCGCAAGATTACTGACAGAGGAGACAAAAGAATTATCAGAAGAGTCAAGGACCACTTGTGGATAGCTTTAGAAAGACCGGGAATTAGCAGGTGCAATTGTTTCAAAGAAAACAATAAGTAATGCACTCAACCGCCATGGCCTGTATGCACGCTCACCACGCAAGACTCCAGTGCTGAAGAAAAAGCATGTTGAAGCTTGATTAAATTTTGCTGCACAACATTTAGACAAGCCTGTGAAATACTGATTCGATACTGATACTGATATAGTCTGGTCAGATGAGACCCAAATTGAACTCTTTGGATGCCATAATACACACCATGTATAGAGGTCAAATAGCACTGCACATCACCCCAAAAACACCATACTGTACAGTTGGGCTGCATAACACATACCAACAGTGAAGTTTGGAGGTGGGAACATCATGATGTGGGGTCAGCATACGGTACTGGCAAACTTCAGATCATTGAAGGAAGGATGAATGGAAAAATGTACCAAGACATTCTTGATAAAAATCTGCTGCCATCTACCAGGATGATGAAGATGAAACGAGGGTGGACATTTCAGCAAGACAATGATCCCAGACACAAAGCCAAGGAAACTTTCAATTGGTTTCAAAGAAAGAAAATAAAGCTGCTAGAATGGCCCAGCCAATCACCTGACTTGAATCCAATGGAAAATCTATGGAAAGAACTAAAGATCAGAGTTCATAAAAGAGGCCTACGGAATCTTCAAGATTTGAAGACTGTGTGGAAGAATGGCCCAAAATCACACCTGAGCAATGCATGCGTCTTGAAGCTGTCATTACCAAAAAATAATTTTTCACTTATTTGTTTTGGTTTCTTTGTATGTATGGATTGCATTAGTTGTTACTGAAATGTGGTGAAAATTTCATGTCAATAGTACCTCTAGAAATATATTTACCTAGAAAAATGGTGACCTGTTCAATACGTATTTTACGCGCTGTATATAACATAGTTTATAGACTCGAAGACCCCTTTTACACTGGGGCGTTTTTCAGGCGCTTTTAGGCTAAAAATAGCGCCTGTAAAGCGCCTAAAAAACGGCTCCCCTGCAGTCTCAGTGTGAAAGCCAGAGGGATTTCACACCGAGGCGATGCGCTAGCAGGATGTTAAAAAAAACTCCTGCAAGCAGCATCTTTGGAGCAGTGAAGGAGCCATGTGTACACCGCTCTTCCACAGCTCCTGCCCATTGAAATTAATGGGCAGTGCGGCCAAAACGCCACTGCAGCGGCGCTTTACGGGTGGTTTTTAACCCTTTTTCGGCCGCTAGCAGGGATTAAAAGCTAGCGGCTAGCGGCTGAATACTTTTGCAAAATTGATGGTAAAGCACCGCTAAAAATAGTGCCGCCTTACCTCTGACGCCGCCCCCGCCCCAGTGTGAAAGCAGCCTAACCTTTCTACAGATTAAATAATATAAACTGATTTGGGTTATTTACACCACAGAAATGTAGAAGAATAAATTTTGAACTACATTTATGAAGAAAGATTTATTTGCAGAATTTTATAACAGAAACAAAAGAAAATTTGTTTTCTAAAAAAAAAACAAAAAAAACAAAACGTGGTGCTTAACCCTCTTCCCATCCCGCATATAGTCAAATGACGGCCGCAAGGTGGCTCTACCATCCTGGGCGGCCGTCATACGACGTCCTCACCCGCCGCGTCACTCAGGAGCCGATGCACGCGCCTGGCGGCCGCGATGTCCGCCAGGCGACCGCGATTGTCGATTACAGAGCCAGGAACCTGGATCTGTGTGTGTGTAAACACACAGATCCACGTCCTGTCAGGGGAGAGGAGACCGATGGTGTCTTCCTTGTACATAGGGACACCGATCAGTCACCGCCCCCAGTCAGTCCCCTCCCCCCACAGTTAGAATCACTCCCTAGGGAACACATTTAACCCCTTGATCGCCCCTAGTGTTAACCCCTTCCCTGCCAGCGACATTTATACAGTAATCAGTGCATATTTATAGCACTGTTTGCTGTATAAATGTCAATGGTCCCAAAATAGTGTCAAAACTGTCCGATCTGTCCGCCGCAATATCGCATTCCTGACAAAAATCGCAGATAACTGCTATTACTAGCAAAAAAAAAATGTCAAATCTATCCCCTATTTTTTAGGTGCTATAACTTTTGCGCAAACCAATCAATATACGCTTATTGCGATTTTTTTTTTACCAAAAATATGTTGAAGAATACCTAAACTGAGGAAAAATTATTATTATTTTTTTTTTAAATTGGTACATTTATTATAGCAAAAAGTAGAAAATAGTGTTTTTTTTTTCAAAACTGCCAGTCTTTCTTTGTTTATAGCTCAAAAAACAAAAACCGCAGGAGGTGATCAAATACCACCAAAAGAAAGCTCTATTTTGTGGGAAAAAAATTATCAACATTTCATTGGGGTACAGTGTTGTATGACCGCGCAATTGTCATGCAAAGCGTGACAGCGCTGAAAGCTAAAAATTTGCCTGGGCAGGAAGGGGGTGAAAATGCCCGGTATTGAAGTGGTTAAATACCACCAAAAGAAAGTTCTATGAGTGAAAACAAAGCGATAAATATTTCATATGGGTACAGTGCTGCTTGGCTGTGCAATTGTCATTCAAAGTGTGACAACAATGGTTTTTTTTTTCTTACTTGAAAAAGGACCTTAGTTTTACCTCTTTAGTAGATGCTGACAGCCTACCCAGTTGAAAAACCTTTTTTCCAGATTGTGTTCCAATATGTGTTAACTTGCCTCTGTGCAATGTAATTCCAAGGCCTTTGCTGCCCACAGTGACTATCTGGCTGGGTGTTCTCACACTTGATGCAGAACTATGCTCCTTACCTTTCTGTTTAATGCTTTACTCAGCTCCCACATATTACTGCCCCTCTGCCTAATTGCATCCCCTGTGACCTCTGTGGGTTGGCAAAAGGCCTCACTGCTATATCCTAAAAAGGGATTTTAGATTACCTCATAGTTTTCATAGACATACATGTAGATGTCCCTCATGTTGCATATTTAACCCTGTCCATTACCCTTTTGTTATGATACCAGTTGCCTACAATAACATGGGTTGCGCCTGTCCTTGGAAGTCACCTAGGGCTAAATCCCTATTTAAACTTACAGTATAATTGAATAATAGGATTTTTATACTCACTGTAAAATCCTTTTCTCTGAGTTCATGGACGAACACAGCCTTAATCTTGACATAGTGGGTATTAGCCTTCCTTCAGGAGTAACTAGGCAGAAAGTGTTAGCAACTTCTAAGCTGAACAGCCCCACCCAGGGGGCGGTCCTACTGGCTATATCCTCTGAGCCTGCACTAAGCAGATCAGTTCGTCAAAAGCAGTACAAACTTAAGAGGGGTGGGTGCGGTGTCTGTCCATGAACTCAGAGAAAAGGATTTTAAGGTGAGTACAAAAATCCTATTTTCTCTTTCATTCATGGATGGACACCCTTAATCTTGACAAAGTGGGACGTCTCAAAGCAGTGTCAAAAACGAGGGGTGGGAACAGCATTAAAACAACTTCACCACAAAACAAAACAGAGCTCCTCAACTTTGCGGCCGAAAGAAGCATCCGAAGATGCACTCACATCAACTTGTAAAGTTTAGTGAAAGTGTGAACGTACGACCAGGTCGCCGCCTTACACACCTGGGAAACAGACGCTTGATGTCAGGAAAGCCCAAGAGGCACCTCTTGCCCTGGTCGAATGCGCCAGGAAAGGGAGGCGTCCGACCCTTTATGGCGTAAGCCTGATCACGATCTGTCGGATCTACCTCGAGATGGTGGCCGACGAGAACGCTGGGCCCTTCTTGGGACCAGCCACCGAAACAAACAGTGAGTCTGAACTCCGGAACGGAGCAGTAACAGACAAGTATACTTTTAGAGCTCGGACAACGTCCAAGGAATGTAACGTCGTCTCCTTAGGATTCGACGGATGAGGACACAAGGATGGCAGTACAATGTCTTCCTTGAGATGGAAGGTCGAAATTACCTTAGGAAGAAAAGAAGGCTGCGGACGCAGCACCACCTTATCCTTGTGGAAGATCAGATAGGGAGCCTTGCATGACAGGGCAGCCAGCTCAGAAACCCATCTTAACTGACACAACAGCCACTAAAATTACCACTTTCTGAGAAATTGTCAACAAGGGAGTCTCCCTTATGTTCTCAAATGGTGGTTTCTGAAGCACCTAGAGGCCATACCATTAAAGCCCTTAATTGTAAGGCAGGGTGGTGTATGGGACCTTGTGTCAGTAGGACCTCTCATAGCGGTAGACGCCAAGGGATGTCTGCTATACAAGCCCCACGGAGGTAGTGGAGGGCGGACCGGAGGGGCCGCATGCCAAACCCCCTGTACAAACGTTCTCACTAAAGAGTGAGCCACCAGGGGTCGTTGAAAAAAGACAGCCAGGGCAGATACCTGCCCCTTAAATTGTACTTAAAGCAACATTTTTGGTCCGCCCCACGCTGTAAGAACAGCAGGACTCTGGAACCAAATAAGTATGCAGATGCCACCTCATTTCCTCACAAATGGACATGTAGGTCTTCCAAGTGCGATGGTAAATCCTCCTAGAGGACGATTTCCGAGCACTCCTCATGGTAGAGATCACCGTGTCTGACATGCCCCGGTCTCTTAGCACCTGGCTCTCAATAACCGTGCCGTTAAAGCCAGTGACTGTAAAACAGGATGGCATATGGGACCTTGCGACAGCAGGTCCTTTCTTAGCGGTAGACGCCAAGAGGCGTCTGCTATCAGACGCACCAGATCGGCGTACCAAGGACAACAAGGCCAATCCAGAGCAATTGGGATCGTTGGAATCCTCTCTGCCTCCAGTCTGCGAAGCAGATGAGGAAGGAGCTTCAGAGGAGGGAAGGCATAGATTAGCCGGTACTGACTCCATGGTGCCATCAACGCATCTGTCGCGTCTGCCCATGGGTCTCTTGACCTGGTCACAAACCTCAATATCTTCCGATTGAGTCGAGAAGCCAGGAGATCTACATCTGGCGTGCCCCATCTTTGGCAAAGGAGCTGAAACTCCTCCGGGTGTAGAGACCATTCTCCTTGGTCCAGCATCTGGCGACTCCGCCTGCCAATTTTCCACGCCCGGAATGTATATGGCCGACAGGGCCAGTACGCTCCTTTCTGCCCACCTTAGGATGTGAGCGTCCTCCGATGCTGTAGCTGGGCTTCTTGTTCCTCCTTGATGGTTGACATACGCCACCGCCGTGGCGTTGTCCGACTGGATCCTGACTGGATGCTCCTGTAGCCTCTGAGACCATGTGGAGGCACAGCCTGATCGCCTGGAGTTCCAGGACATAGATCGGCAAGTGGGATTCCTCCAGAGTCCAGCGACCCTGAGTCGACTGGACCCCCCAGACTCCCCCCCAACCGGTAAGGCTGGCGTCCTTCGTGACCACCCTCCAGTAAAAAGGAAGGAACGACTTCCCGGACAGAAGTGCCGGTGATGTCAGCCACCAACTAGGGAGGTCCTAACTAGGTGGCTCACCCAGATTTGGCAATCCAGGGATGATGGGCACTTGTCCCATCTGGACAGAATTTCCTTCTGTAATACTCACGTGTGAAATTGCGCATATGGTACCACCTCCAGATACACTAGCAGTTGAATCGGTACCAATACTGGCTTCTGAGTGTTCAGCACCCAACCAAAGTATCGGAGGGTCCGACAGGTTATAGACACGCTCACCTCTATTCTGAGCTTGAGGTGGCTCTCAGAAGAATATCGTCCAAGTAGCCCATGATAGCGATGCCACGCTGTCTTGGTAGGGCCAGAATCAGGGCGAGCACCTTGGTGAACACCTTCGGTGCTGATGCCAGGCCAAGGGGGGCGCCACCAATTGGTAGTGGTCTTCCCCGGCCGCAAAGCGCAGACATGTCTGATGCCTGGGCCTATGGGGACCTGCAAGTATGCGTCCTTCAACAGAGCGAACCAACTCCCTCCGGAATCATGTACCTTCACAAGCAATTGAGGGCCCTGAGATCCAAGATTGGATGAACCCCCTCCTTCTCTGTACTACGAACAGATTTGAGTAAAACCCCTGAAACCTTTTCTGTACTGCAACAGGAATTATCACCCCGCGTATTAGCAGGTCTTGAACCGCCCCATATAGGGCTTCCCGACGAGTCGGGAGAAGCTGTCGGTTGGAGGGGAAAGGAATAAATAAAAATAACAATCTGTTCGGAGGGCAACAGAGAAACTCTATCTTGTACTCTGAGGAAACTAGGATTTGTTTGCAGGCCTGTTGGGCTTGCGAAACCAGGGACGCTTCTGTCCCTCAGCAGGCACTTTATCGGCCTGGGATCGTTTACTTGCCGCACTAGGTGGACGGAAAAAACGCTTGTTTGCGGTGAAGGAGAGCTCTAGCCAATGGCGTGGCTCCTTACCTCTTTTGGATAGTGGGAGCAGCATGCTCTTACCTCCTGTGGCATATTTAATAATGTCATCCAGGGATGCTCCAAAAAAGTCTGTCGCCCCTTAAGGGCAATCCATCAGGGCCTTCTTGGCGGATTGGTCTGCCCACCAACCCTTTAGCCAGAGCAGACGGAGTAACACCACCGCATAGCTTGAGGCTCTGGACAGCAGAGGAATAGTGTCCAAGGCTGATTCGCAGACAATTTTAAGGCCCAGTATCCACTGGTCGGCCATAGTCACCTCGTCCGAGGGAGCCTCATGTGCTTTAAAACCATGGAGCAGCATCCTTGCCCCTCCAGAGAGTGTCTGAGACACCAGGGCCCCAAACACCATTGGGCGTACAGCCGAGCCGTATAGGTAGCAGATGACCGCTTCAGCCTTACTGTATGGAATTGTGGCTACCCTGTTTAATCTGGACACCTGAGGGTCCACTATCGGAGGAGAGGTCCATCTTTTCAGGAAACTCTCCTCAAAGGGGTAACGCACCACCAAAAACTTTTTTGGGGACCGAAAACCTTTTGAGGTTTGTCCCGCTTCTTGTATAAAAGCTTGTCTAGATAAGAGGCACAAGGAACACCTTAGCAGTGCGGGTCGGCTTGCGGACCTGAAAGGGACCAACGCCTCTGGCGTTTCTGCAGGCTCCTCTACCTTTAGAGTCACCTATCAGAGCCTTATTGCGTGGTGACCCGGACTGTCCGACCGGCCACGGTCCGCATCCTCTGATATGTCAGAACCAGGGCCATGAGCCGTAGCTGGGCCCGGCTCCGCATCAGAGTTATCCCCATAAGATGGCGGGGGCACTTTTTACCCCCGTGTTCCCAAGCGCCACTTCCACCTTGGCAACAACCAGGACGCCGACCTAGCGTCTACTGACACAGCGGGTGCAGAAGCACCAGATGCCAATTCAGGTGTATCAGGGGGAGAAGCGTCTGCTTCTGATGTCATGCTGACCCACGCAGAAAAAACGGGAAAAAAAAAACAATACACACACACAAAAAAATAACACAATTACTGTACCAGATAGACTGGTCTGAAACGGTAGGCAATATGTTCAGACATAGACAAATAAAGAGATATCAATACAAAGGATATACAGTAGGCACACCGGGAAAAGGTGCATGTAGACCAATACGGGCACAGCAAAGGTGGGAGTCTAGACGTAGGACTTGATAATTTGGTTGCAGCTTCCCAGGCTTTAATTGTGGCCTTCATAGTTATCGTAAGTGGAAGTGTGGACTTGGTACCCCTAAACAATGCTAGCAAACTTTTATAAGATGCACCACTTCCAGTACAGTGGCCAAATCCCCATCGTCGGTCATAAGGCAACGGCGGGCAAAAACCATTTGTCCAGCAAAATAGTATTTCTGACAATCTGGCAGGGCTAAACCTCCCTGACCCCAAGGTTCTTGCAGGACCTTTAGCCCTATGCAAGGGGATAGAGGGGACCATATAGTAATATGGTCCTTGGTGGGAATCTAAATAGGTCCTCATCTACCTCTATATTATCTTATGACCTGGAAACATCTGCCCAATTGCAACGCTTTAATGACCTCTTACCAGAATATAATTTGGTAAATGCATGGTGAGAGTTGAACCCCAGAGCTCGAGACAATACATACTATTCAGCGCCTCAGTCGTTTTACGTGCATTAATCACTTTTTTGTACAGCAAGGCTGGAATGGGCTTCAAGACCATCAGCAAGAAGCTTGGTGAGAAGGAGACAATTGTTGAAGCGATTTTTCGCAAATGGAAGAAATACAAAATAACCATCAATCTCACACGGTCTGGAGCTCCATACAGGATTTCACCTCATGGGGAGGGGGGGGGGGGTGAAGGATGATCATGACTAAAGTGAGGGATCAGGCCAGAACTGATCTCAAGGCGGTTGGGACCACAGTCACCAAACAAACCCATGGTAACACAATACACCGCCATAAATTGAAATCCGGTAGCACCTGTACGGTCCCCCTCCTCAAGAAGGCACATGTACAGGTCCTTCTGAAGTTTGCCTATGAACATCTAAATGATTCAGAGAAGGATTGAGAGAATGTGCTGTGGTCAGATTATACCAAAATTGAGCTCTTTGGCATTAGCTCGACTCGTCGCGTTTGGAGGAAGAAAAATGCAGACTATGACCCCAAGACACCATCCCTACAGTCAAGCAAGGAAGTGGAAATGTTATGCTTTGAGGCTGTTTCTCCGCTAAAGGTGTAGGCCGACTTTGCTGAATTGAGGGGCCAATGGACGGCGCCATGTATTGTAAAATCTTGAATGAGAACCTTTTTCCCTCAGCCAGAACAATCAAGATGGGTCGTGGATAGGTTTTTTAAGCATGGCAATGACCCAAAATATACCGCCAAGGCAACAAAGGAGTGGCTCAAGCACATTAAGGTCATGGAGTGGCCTAGCCAGTCTCCAGACCCTAATCCTATAGAAAATGTATGGAGGGAGCTGAAATTTCGAGTAGCCAAGCGACAGCCAAGAACCCTTTAAGGCTTTAGAGAATATCTGTAAAGAAGAGTGGACCGAAATTCCTCCCGAGATGTGCGCAAACCTGGTAACCAACTTCAAGAAACGTCTTACTTCGGTGCTTGCCAACAAGGTTTTCTACACCAAGTACCAAGTCATGTTTTGTGCGGGGGATCAAATACTTATTTTATTCACTGAACCGCAACCCAAATTATAACATTTTGTATCATGTTTTTTTCCCCTGGATTTTTGGTTGATATTCTGTCTCTATCATTTAAAATACACCTATGATAAAAACTATAGACCCTTCATTTCTTTGATCTGACATTGACATTGGTGTGAATAGGGCACATAACTGACAGACATGCATAAAAACTGATGTAAATTGTTGTGAAACTGATGTCCCTGCAAATGAAATCTGTAAGTTTTTCCCATGAGTTTTCATGCATGTATGGTGTGAACGAGCCCTTAACCACTTAAGCCCCGGACCATTTGGTAGCTAAAGGACCAGAGGTGAATTCAGAATTTTGCACTGCGCTGCTTTAACTGTAAATTGTGCGGACATGCAATGTTGTACCCAAATGAAATTTGCGTCCTTTTCTTCCCACAAATAGAGCTTTCTTTTAATGGTATTCGATTGCCTCTGCGATTTTAATTTTTTGCGATATAAACGGAAAAAGACCGAAAATTTTGTAAAAAAATGATATTTTCTACTTTTTGTTATAAGAAAAATCGAATAAACTCAATTTTAGTCATACATTTAGGCCAAAATGTATTCAGCCACATGTTTTTAGTAAAAAAAAAAGGCAATAAGCGTATATTTATTGGTTTGCGCAAAAGTTATAGAGTTTACAAACTAGGGTACATTTTCTGAAATTTACACAGCTTTAAATTTATGACTGCCTATCTCATTTCTTGAGGCGCTAAAATGACAGGGCAGTACAAAACCCCCCCAAATGACGCCATTTTGGAAAGTAGACACCCCAAGGAAATTTCTGAGTGGCATGTTGAGCCCATTGAATTTTTTTTTTTTGGCTTAAGTGATTGAATAATGACAAAAAAAAAAAAAAATTACAAAAAGTTGTCACTAAATGATATATTGCTCACACATGCCATGGTTATATGTGGAATTGCACCCCAAAATACATTTTGCTGCTTCTCCTGAGTACGGGGATACCACATGTGTGGGACTTTTTGGGAGCCTAGCCGCGTACGGGACCCCGGAAACCAAGCACCGCCCTTCAGGATTTCTAAGGGCGCAAATTTTTGATTTCACTCCTCACTACCTATCACAGTTTCGAAGGCCATAAAATGCCAAAATAGCACAAAACCCCCCCAAATGACCCCATTTTGGAATATAGACACCCCAAGCTATTTGCTGAGAGGCATGGCGAGTATTTTACAGCTCTCATTTGTTTTTGAAAATGAAGAAAGAAAATATATATATATATATTTTTTTTTTCAATTTTCAAAACTTTGTGACAAAAAGCGAGATCTGCAAAATACTCACAATACCTCTCAGCAAATAGCTTGGGGTGTCTACTTTCCAAAATGGGGTCATTTGGGGGGGTTTTGTGCCATCTGGGCATTCCATGGCCTCCGAAACTGTGATAGGCAGTGAGAAGTGAAATCAAAAATTTACACCCTTAGAAAGCCTGAAGGCGTTGCTTGGTTTTTGGGGTCCCGTACGCGGCTAGGCTCCCAAAAAGTCTCACACATGGGGTATCCCCGTACACGTAGGAGAAGCAATAGAATGTATTTTGGGGTGTAATTCCACATATGCCCATGGCATGTTTGAGCAATATATCATTTAGTGACAACTTTGTGCAAAAAAAAAAAAAAAAAATTGTTGTTTTTCCGCAACTTGTGTCAACATATAAAATATTCCATGGACTCGACATGCCTCTCAGTATATAGCTTGGGGTGTCTACTTTCCAAAATGGGGTCATTTGGGGGGGTTTTGAACTGTTCTGGCATTTTATACACAACATTAGGAAGCTTACATCCACTCTTCTAACCACTTGAAGACAAAGCCCTTTTTGACACTTTTTGTTTACATGAAAACATTTTTTTTTTTTTGCAAGAAAATTATGTTGAACCCCCAAACATTATATATATTTTTAAAGCAAAGGCCCTACAGATTAAAATGGTGGGTGTTGCATTTTTTTTTTCTACACAGTATTTGCACAGCGATTTTTCAAATGCATTTTTTGGGTTAAAAAATAGACTTTTTTTAATTTTAATGCACTAAAACACACTATATTGCCCAAATGTTTGATGAAATAACAAAGATGATCTTAGGCCGAGTACATAGATACCAAAGACGACATGCTTTAAAATTTCGCACAAACGCGCATTGGCGACAAACTACATACATTTAAAAAGCCTTTAAAAGCCTTTACAGGTTACCCCAGTAGATTTACAGAGGAGGTCTACTGCTAAAATGACTGCCCTCGATCTGACCTTCGCGGTGATACCTCACATGCATGGTGCAATTGCTGTTTACATATGACGCCAGACCGACGCTTGCGTTCGCCATTGGGCAAGAGCAGGGCAGGACAGGGGTGCTTTTTTTTTTTTTTTATTATTAATTTTGCTTTTTTATTTTATTTTTAAATTGTTCCTTCCAAGTATTTTTTTTTTTAATCATTTTTATTGTTATCTCAGGGAATGTAAATATCCCCTATGATAGCAATAGGTAGTGACAGGTACTCTTTTTTTGAAAAAACTGGGGTCTTCTAGACCCTAGATTTTTCCTCTGCCCTCAAAGCATCTGACCACACCAAGATCGGTGTGATAAAATGCTTTCCCAATTTCCCAATGGCGCTTTTTATATCCGGGGGGGGGGCATTCCCTCCCACTGCTTGTAAAAGCAGTCCAGAGGCTAATTAGCCGCTAGGATTGCTTTTACATGAAAGCCGGCCGCAGGCTGAAAAGAATGATACCAAGATGATACCTAAACCCGCAGGCATCATTCTGGTATAAACATTCAAAGTCCAGCAACATACCAGTACGTTGCTGGTCCTTGTTGGACATGTATTGTAATCTTTTTTTTTCATGCAGCCAGTTGGCTGAATGAAAAAAGAGATTGATCGGTGGGTATGCCCACCATTAGAATACCGCCCTTCATCCACCCACTTCCAATGATGGGCATACACGCACCATTTATATATGCCGAAGCATGGGGGCATCTTCCCGCAAAAAAGTTATGCCGCACACACATGGTCGGACTTTTCCACGGGCAAGCATCCGTCGGAATTTCGACCGTATGTACGCGGCATTAGGAGCAAAATCGCTCCTCCGCTCCTGCTGCCCCAATGCTTCGGCATATATGCTTTTTTTATTTAACTGTGGTGGTGAAATCACCTCCTACAGCACTGGAGTCGCAGGGATCAGGCCTGTCTCTGCGAACGCAGCAGTTATGTGTGTATTTGTTTTGTAAGTGACAGTGATCGATCGATACTGCACTTGGGTGGCCTGGGCTGGACGGAGGGGCAAAACGCAGGTGCTAGCAGGTATCTAGGCTGATCCCGCTAATACTTCGTTTTTGGGAACCCTAAACTGCCGGGGACACTAGTATAGATCTGATCAGATCAGATATTGATCTGTTCAGATACTATACCACTAAGGGGGGTGTATGCTTAACGCGTGGGTGTTAGCGCTACTGGCACTAACCTGACGCTGCCTGGGGTGTGACGCAGACCCTCTCTGACGCTAAAACCTAATTGATATCACCCGCCGGGCGATCAGGGGGTTAAACCTTTATTGGGTTATATACGGCGGGTGCCCTGACACTATAAAAAGCAAACTAACTAACCAGCGTCACCCGTAACACTTATATGGTGATCACTGGTGAAAGGGTTAACTAGGGGCAATCAGGGGGTTAAAACCTTTATTAGATAATATATGGGGGTACCTGACGCTATAAAAACCTGCGGCGAACCTAAAAAAAATTACTGGCTACCGATCTGCATCACCGACACTAAGACAGCGTTTAGAAAAATGATCGCTTAGCGACAGTGGTGATAGGGGGTGAAAGGGTTACCTGGGGGGCGATCATGGGGGGTTAAACCTTTATTAGATAATATATTGGGGTACCTGACGCTATAAAAACCTGCGGCGAACCTAAAAAAAATTACCAGCTACCGATCTGCATCACCGACACTAAGACAGCGTTTAGAAAAACGATCGCTTAGCGACAGTGGTGATAGGGGGTGAAAGGGTTACCTGGGGGGCGATCAAGGGGGTTAAACCTTTATTAGATAATATATTGGGGTACCTGACGCTATAAAAACATGCGGCGAACCTAAAAAAAATTACTGGCTACCGATCTGCATCACGGACACTAAGACAGCGTTTAGAAAAACGATCGCTTAGCGACAGTGGTGATAGGGGGTGAAAGGGTTACCTGGGGGGCGATCAAGGGGGTTAAACCTTTATTAGGTAATATATGGGGGTACCCGACGCTATAAAAACATGCGGCAAACCTAAAAAAAATTACTGGCTGCCGATCGGCATCACTGACGCTAAGACAGCGATCAGAAAAATGATCGCTTAGCGACAGTGGTGATAGGGGGTGAAAGGGTTATCTGGGGGGTGATCAGGGGGTTAAACCTTTATTAGGGGGGGGGTTAGGGGGCTACACTGGACCTAAAACTGAATGTACTGACACTTTTACAGTCACAAATGTCACTGATTGCAGTGATCAGTAAATAAATGGTCACTGCAATCAGTGACACTGTGACTGGGGGGTGATCTGGGGGGGCGATTTATGTCCCTATGTGTCCTGGTGTCAGTGTAGTGTTGTGTGCACTGACCTGATGTCTTCTCTTGTACGGCGACCGGTATATGTGAGCGCCGCACCAGAGATGACATCACTTCCTCCTGCTTCCTCTGCCTGACACAGACAGAGGGGGCATTTCCATTCGCCGGGAGCGATTGCGAGGGGGTGGCCGGAAACGAATGGCTGCCCCCTCATCCCGGAACGCTCCCGGACACTTAGCCACCGCTCACTGTATAGGAGGGGGGTCCGATTGGACCCCCCAACTATACAAAGGCAATCACGTACACTCTACGTGATTGTGCCTGTCGGTGCCATTCTGCCGACGTATATATACAGTGAGCGGTCGTTAAGTGGTTAATGTAACCGTTTTGGGAAAGAGTTAAATCAGAATAGATATGCAATGTATCCTATGCTATAAAATAAACCTTCCTGCCTGCAGTCTTCTTTAGAATGTATACCGAGTTGCACAAGCACAGCTCAGCTTACATTCTGGCATGGATCCTGTGTGCCAGAATGACTAAACTTCTGTGCATGCTTACTCAGAAGTGATGTCATCCTGAGCCGGCCAATGAAGATAGCTGAAGGCCAGCACTGCTGAGGGACATGGACTGTTCAAGGAAAGGCAAGTTTAGCTCTTTATTAACAATTTCTCAAAACTATATTCAAAGCATGCCTTGACGTGGGTGGGGTTATATGGGTGTACTCTAGGAGCAAGTTGTTTTTGCCAGTGTCCAATCACCTGAAGGTAGCCTGTATATAATCTATGGTCTATGAATACAAATCCTGAACTGTATAATTAGGATAAACTGTTTGGCTGGTGTTACACATAATGATGAGGAATATTAAAAAGCACCAGCACTGTTGAGGAAACCAATATCCTGCAAAAACAGAGTAAGATATATTGGTAAGGTATACAAGTAGGTATGCTTTTTAGTTAAGGGTGTTTTAGGGTATTTGTGAAGGGATATGTTCAACTCCATACTTGTAAAGCCTTGCCCTTATGTACTATTTCTGCTGCTATCTACAGACAGTGAAATGCTGTCCTCTGGATCCCTAAGCTCCAGGTTTCCAGGAGGAAATATTTTGATGCTCAAGGTTAAAAGACAACTATAGGGCATTACGTTCTACAGATACAATTTAATACAATTTCTACACAATGATGTTTTTATACTTACCCCCTGTGGCATCTTAGCAGCTGCTGCACCTACATGAATCGCATCATATGGGCCTTCCTGAGGATAGCCAGATCTACCATCGCCAACTATAAAAGATTGGAAAAATAAAAGTCACATGAAGTTTTATAAAATGTTTTATTTTATTTTTAAAACCAGGGCTAAAATTTATTGCACTTAATACTCTGGAGCCTGCATGCCCAGACCCCTAAACCAGCTTCTTTACACAGAAAATATGAGCTTACGTTTCACTCCAGTTCCACCTGAGGTTAAAGAAGTTTGGTTTTACCTTGGTACTACTTCACAGATATATACCTTAAAGAGAGGCATCTGCCTCAATCCCCCCCCCCCAACATAAAAGTCATGGGAGCAGGATTGTAAAGTTTGCAACCATCCATACATGGTCATCACGCTCTCATCAGGCAGCAACAACCTCTCTTTCCACCTGGGGTCCTCATGAGAAGCAGCGATATCTCTTATATCTTACCCCCTCTCTCCCTCCTCTCCACCCCTCTTTGCCAACCCTCTAACAAATTTGCCCATATTTCTTTATTGTTTATCCTTCATGCACCCCACCACCTCGAATGCCTCAGTCCCACTTCAGCGTGGGTTGTAGATAGACCATCTCTACCCCCTATTGTCATGTTGGTCAATAAGTGGCCCTACCTCATTTATTAGTCAACAAATACTTTACACATGTTGTAGGTCCTACAGTTAGTGTACTTGAGGTTTTTAGACTCTTGGGAATTGTGTATATTTAGTCTAAGTTAAGGCAAAAAAAGTTTCACGAGTTTTGTACCAGATTTATTGGTGGAGAAGATGTTGAAGTGAATTTGCCCCCATCCCTTTGGTCTTGGATAAAATACTTCCTGGTAGACAGCCCACAGGTGGTCAGACTTCCCAGCGTGTGGTTTACCGTAGGTGTACCAGAAGTTTGTGAACCGAGTCACCTACTTTACTCTCTATACACTTGTACTCCTTGCTTTTCTACAAAAATCATCAAATTTGCAGATGATACCACCATAGTAGGTTGCATCACAAGAGGGGAAAAGAAGCATTACAGGGAAGAGGTGGCTAATCTAGTAGAGTGGTGTGAGGAAAATGGGTACATAATTACATAGTAAGTCAGGTTGAAAAAAGACCATCTAGTTTAATAAAAAAACAACTTTTTTAAATGAAAAAATAAGAACACAGTAAAGTTACCCCAAATTTTTTCTACATTGTGAAAGATGATATCGCAGAGTAAATTGATATGGTTTGTGCGGTTCTGTATACCTCATTGTAAAGTTTTTTACAATGGTTTGTGCGGTTCTGTATGCCTCATTGTAAAGTTTTTTACAATGGTTTGTGCGGTTCTGTATACCTCATTGTAAAGTTTTTGAGATGTGTCATGTTCTATGTATGAGTACTATCTGTATATCTGTGCTGGCAATGTGACAACTTAAAAGTATATGTGAACCCTCTCCGTTTAAAATAGAAATTAAAGTCAAAACATTTGTGCATAAATAAAAAAAAATAAGTACATTTTTTTCCCTTTTTTTGAATTTTTTAGAAGTGATCCCCTACCCTCTGTTCTTAGGTGCATAAGGAGCTCACAGAGCTAGGGGACGAGAAACAGCAACACACTGGTCTTTCCAGTGAATGGCTGTGCTGGGGGGGGGGGGGCATGCCTGCACAAGTCTAATCATTGGAGTAAAGCAGAGTTCCCAGCTAGAAAACTGACAACGCTGTGCTCTCATGCCTAGTGTGCTCAATTTTTTATAGGAAAGTAGAGCTGACAGAAACACCAGTAAACAGTGCAAATAACAGGATACATTTTCATACAGGTACATGGTACAATGGACACATATCAGTAATATGAAACATATTCTTTAAACAAAGATGGCTGCAGACTGATTTACAGTGATGATTTTACACAGAACTGAATAACAAATTAGCTTGTATAGCAATTCTATATAGATATATTTATTTTTTTAAACAAAGTGGATTTTTTTAAAAAAATCTTTAGGTCCCAGGTACTCTTTTAGAAGGATGCAGGTTTAGAAGTTTTTTGTTCAAGTGTGTTTTTAAAATGGCACCTGCTCTTCGCGGGTCCAAGCTACAATCAGTGTTGGCACCACCAGATATCAGTAACAGCCGTAGTGCAGCACAAAGCCAAGAAACGATTCATCTTATTTTCTAGGCTTAGTCCTGGACCACAGCTGTTTCTTATTAATAAGAGCACTCCATAGCTAAGCGCTCTATCACAATGCTCCTGCAGTGCGATTAACAGAAGTGCTTTGACGTCAACTGTGATTCTTTTTAGGTTTCTTTTGAAAGAAATCAAAATCCAGCCAAATTTATACTGGAAATCACACATGCACGCATGACGTATACTCCCATAATTAAAGGGAAAGCACAGTGGATTCTCAGTGAGTATATCATTTGCGTTGTTGCTGTGTAGGGTTTACCCTTAAAGCTCAACTCTGGGTAAAACAAAAAACTGACCCTTGCAGTAAGCACTTCACTCACTGCAAGGGTCATATGCTAGTTTTTGTCTATGGGGAACAGAAAAACTGTTATACTTACCTTATCCCTTTCTCCCCTGGCAGCAAATGTTCTTCGATGTTCCAGGTTGTGGGCAGGCCTTCGCTGACCCTGCATAGTAAGCAATGATACCTTAACCAGGTAATTTTGACCCTCACAAATTAGCATACAGAGTCAATAGAAGCACTGAGGACGCTATTGCTCTTGCACTACATGTGGCTTCAAGTCCTTTGAAACAAACTGGCAATTATGTAGGATTGTTGTTCATTGACTATAGTTCAGCTTTCAACACTTTTGTAGCAGATTTATTGGTGGAGAAGATGTTGAAGCTGCATTTGCCCCCATCCCTTTGGTCTTGGATAAAGGACTTCCTGGTAGACAGCCCACAGGTGGTCAGACTTCCCAGCGTGGTGTTACCGTAGGTGTACCAGAAGTTTGTGAACCGAGTCACCTACTTTACTCTCTATACACTTGTGATTGTACTCCTTGCTTTTCTACAAATAGCATCATCAAATTTGCAGATGATACTACCATAGTAGGTTGCATCACAAGAGGGGAAAAGAAGCATTACAGGGAAGAGGTGGCTAATCTAGTAGAGTGGTGTGAGGCAAATGGTTACATAATTACATAGTAAGTCAGGTTGAAAAAAGACCATCTAGTTTAATAAAAAAAACAACTATTTTAAATGAAAAAATAAGAACACAGTAAAGTTACCCCAATTTTTTTCTACATTGTGAAAGATGATGTCGCAGAGTAAATTGATACCCAACATGTCATGCTTTAAAATTGCGCAAGCTTCTAGAATGGCGACAAACTTTGGCATTTAAAAATCTCCATAGGCGACATTTAACTTTTTTTTTACAGGTTACCAGTTTTGAGTTTGAGAAATTCTAGTGCTAGAATTATTGCTCTCGCTCTAACGATCGTGGCGATATCTCACGTGTGGTTTGAACACAGTTTTCATATGTGGGCGTGACTTACATATGTACTTGCTTCGGTGCGTGAGCTCGGAGGGAAGAGCGCTTTACTTTTTTTTCTTTCCCTTATTCATTTTAAAAATAAAAAATAAGAAAGAAGAAGATTTGGATTACTTTTATTCCTATTACAAGCAATGTAAACATCCCTTGTAATAGAAAAAAGCATGACAGGACCTCTTTAGCCACTTCAGCCCTGGAAGGATTTACCCTCTTCCTGACAAGAGCCTTTTTTGCGATTCTGTACTGCATCGCTTTAGCTGACAATTGCGCGGTCTGCGACGCTGTACCGAAAAAAAATTGATGTCCTCCCCCCCCCCCACAAATAGAGCTTTCTTTTGGTGGTATTTGATCACCTCTGCGGTTTTTATTTTTTGCGCTATAAACAGAAAAAAGCAACAATTTTGAAAAAAAAAAGCAATATTTTTCACTTTTTGCTATAATAAATATCCCCCAAAAAATATATATAAAAAACGTATTTCTTCCACAGTTTAGGCTGATGTGTATTCTTCTACATATTTTTGGTAAAAAAGAAAAAAAATCACAATAAGTCTATATTGATTGGTTTGCACAAAAGTTATAGTGTCTACAAAATAGGGGATAGTTTTATGGCATTTTTATTATTATACATTTTTTAATAGTAATGGCGGCGATTTTTATTGGGACAGCGACATTTTGGCGGACACATCGGACACTTGTCACTATTTTGGGACCATTGTCATTTATACAGCGATTAAAGCTACAAATAGCCACTGATTACTGTATAAACTCTCCCCGTTCTGCCTCTCCGTGTCACGATCGCGGGCTGCCGGTGAACAGAGTTTGCGGAACCCATGGGCACGCTCTCCGCGGCGGGCGCGCACTATCGGCAACATGCGCACCCACTAATTCAAAGGGACGTACAGGTACACACATTAGCCTGCCTGTGCCATTCTGCTGACGTAAATTGGCGTGCGGCGGTCAGCAAGTGGTTAATGTGAGATCTGTGTTCAAAAAAATAGGATTTTTATAACAGATTACCTGTAAAATCCTTTTCTTGGAGTACATCACGGGACACAGAGCGGCATAGTAATTACTATGTAGGTTATAGAGCTTACCTTCAGGTGATGGACACTGGCACACCCAAGAGAGGAAATCCCCTCCTCTATATAACCCCTCCCATACCGGAAGTAGCTCAGTTTTGTAGCAGAGCAATAAGTGTCCCCAAAAGAGGGGTGGGAGCTCTGTGTCCCGTGATGTACTCCAAGAAAAGGATTTTACAGGTAAGCTGTTATAAAAATCCTATTTTCTTTCTCGTACATCACGGGACACAGAGCGGCATAGTAATTACTATGTGGGAAGTCCCAAAGCAATGCCCAAATGAGGGGAGGGAGACACCATACATAAGCTGGGCGCCAACAGACATGAGGATCTAAATTGCAGCCTGCAACACACTGTGCAAAAGAGACATCCTCCTGACTTCTTACATCCACCTGGTAGAACCTAGTGAACGTGTGTACTGAAGACCATGTCGCGGCCTTACAAATTTGAGCCATGGAGGCCTGATGCTGCACTGCCCAAGAAGTACCAACTGCTCTCGTAGAGTGCGCTTTAATCTTAAATGGAGGCAACTTCCTTTTCAAGCCATAGGCTTGAACAATGATCTGTCGAATCCACTTAGCAAGAGTAGATTTCGACGCTGCCTGACCCTTTTTTGGGCCTTTCGGCAGAATAAATAACATATCCGTTTTCCGAATCTGAGCGGTGGCTTGTAGATAAGCCTTAACCGCTCTTACTAGAAAAGAAAAAAAGGGGGTTCCCCGGGTGGACTTTTAAGGCACTGGTAGTATTAATTCCAAATATACGGGATATTGAAGTAAAAAATTGTTTTTATTCACAATTATACATATTTATCAAAAAATTAAATATTAAATTAAAATATACAGTTCCAAAGATTGTCACCATATAGGTAAATACATGAAAACCTTCTTTACACCCGACGCGTTTTGGGGTAACCTTCTTCAGGGGTGTGTAGAGAAGGACAATTAGTTCATGTATTATAAATGTAGTAGGAGAATGATGAATATTTCATTGGAATGCGATTTTTTAAAAGCATTGAAAAAATAAACAGCACGCTGGGTTCTGTCAATGGGGTTGCCAGTCAAGCAAGAAGTGGGTATCAGAATATACAATTAATGCAGGTTTGAGAAGGACATTTATAAGGAAGGGAGGTTAGGGAGAAATTATTCCAAAGATCGAGAAGCCGGTGGATCAACCAGAAGAGATATACTGGGACTGGGGTAGAGGTCCCTGAGTATATGAGATCCATAAAAGACCTAATAATGTCCGCTGTCAAACAGAACACTGTATTATTAACATAGCCAACCTCACACCATGACAGTCCAGCAAAGAGTGCCTTCCGGCAGAATAAATAACATATCCGTTTTCCGAATCTGAGCGGTGGCTTGTAGATAAGCTTTAACCGCTCTTACTACATCCAAAGAATGTAATAATTTCTCTTCTACAGAGCTAGGCTTGGAAAAAGGAAGGAAGGAAGGAAGGAAGGACCACATCTTGGTTTAAATGAAAAACTCGATACCACCTTGGGAAGAAAAGTTGGATGAGGACGTAGAACTACTCTGTCCTTATGGATAACCAAATATGGCTCCCTACAGGACATAGCGGCCAATTCCGAAACTCTCCTGGCCGAGGATATGGCTACCAAAAAAAATAATTTCCTGGTGAGAAGAACCAAGGGAATGTGCCAAAAGGGTTCAAATGGTTGTCTCTGAAGAACCGATAGAACCAGGTTTAGGTCCCATGGACATATGGGAGCTTTAACCGGTGGGTTAATACGAGTCACCCCTTGCAAAAAAGATTTAACTAGTGAATGCGAGGCTAGGGGCCTTTGAAAAAGTATTGACAAGGCCGAAACCTGACCCTTAATAGTACTTAAGGCTAACTTCCTGTCCACAGCCCACTGCAGGAAGTCCAGAACTCTGCCTATAACGTACTTACGAGGATGCCAGTTCCTGGCCTCACACCAAGCGACGTACGCCTTCCAAACTCTATAGTAAATATGCCTAGATACCGGCTTTCTGGCATTGATCATAGTAGATACCACAGAGTTAGAGAGACCTCTCTTTTTTAGGATGTGGGATTCAATAGCCAGACCGTTAAACCTAGAGAGTTAGTAAGGAAGGGTGGTATATCGGTCCTTGTGAAAGCAGGTCCGAACGAAGTGGAAGGGTCCAAGGACTCTCCACAGACATTTTTACAATCTCTGCGTACCAGGATCTTCAGGGCCACGCTGGAGCCACCAGAATCACCGGCTTCTTTTCCAACCTGACCCTGCGGAGGAGTCGAGGTAACAACTGTAGTGGCGGGAACACGTATATTAGTTTGAACTGATCCCATGGGAACACCAGCGCATCCTTTCCGCAAGCGAGGGAATCCCTCGTCCGAGACACAAATCAGTCCACCTTTGCGTTGAATCTGGATCCCAGCAGATCTACGTCCGGTGTTCCCCACCGCTGACATATTGATCGAAAAATGTCGGGGTGAAGGGACCATTCCCCTGGGGATAACTGTTGGCGACTCAGGAAGTCCGCCTTCCAATTCTCTATTTCTGGAATAAAGACAGCGGATATGCATGGGACATGCCTTTCTGCCCATTTCAAGATGTGATTCACCTCCTTCTGGGCTGCACAACTCCTGGTGCCCCCCTGGTGATTGACGTATGCCACTGCTGTGGCATTGTCTGATTGAATCCTGACAGGGGACCCCCGAAGCTTGGATGTCCATGTTTTTAGGGCATACCGAGCCGCCCGAATTTCCAGAAGGTTGATGGCCAAAGCCTTATCTGACCATCTCCCCTGGAGAGACCATTGTGCCAGTACTGCCCCCCAGCCTACAAGACTGGCATCTGTAGTGACCACCTTCCAAGAAATCGGACTGAAAGATTTCCCCTTTTGCAGATTTTGGGGTACCAACCACCAACAGAGGCTTTTCCGAACTGAAGAGGTCAGGGACATCGGGAAATCTAGAGCCTGAACCTTTTTCTTCCATGCTGAAAGGATGGCCCTCTGCAATTTCCTTGAACTGGGCGTACGGTACAGCTTCGAACGACGCCACCATCTTTCCCAGCAACCGCATGCACAGGTGTATGGATGGCTGTCTTTTTGCACAAACCAGCTGGATTAGGTCCCTCAAAGAAGATATCTTTGCCAGGGGCAAGAAAATCTTCTTTTGGTCTGAGTCCACCCGCAGCCCTAAATATTCCAGACTCTTCACTGGCTGTAAGGCTGACTTGTCTAGGTTGATGACCCAACCGTAAGACTCCAGATACCTGATCGTGTCGTGAATCACTACCCTTAGTTTGGCAACTGAGTGATCTATTAACAACAGGTCGTCTAAGTACGCCATTATCGACACACCTCGAGTTCTTAGGTCGGCCAACAGAGGGGCCAACATTTTTGTGAATACCCGTGGTGCCGTGGCCAGACCGAAAGGTAAGGCCACAAACTAAAAATGGCGCCCCTCTACTGCAAAGCGTAGAAACCTTTGATGACCTGGAAAAATGGGAACGTGCAGATAGGCATCTTTGATGTAGATGGAAGCTAACCATTCTCCCCCTTGCAGGGTAGCGGCTACTGACCGAATCGACTCCATCCGAAAAGACCGGATGTTCAGGAATTTGTTTAGACCCTTGAGATCCAATATGGGCCTCACGTCCCCATTTGGCTTTGGGACTGTAAAAGAGGTTTGAGTAGAATCCCAACCCCCGTTCTTCCAAAGGAACCTCCACAATTACTCCTTGGAGTAACAGTTGGTCCAATGCCAAAAGGAGAGATCCTCTCTTTAACGGATCTTTTGACACGTTTGACCACAAAGTGGGGAGGAGGAAAATCCCTTAACTCCAATTTGTATCCCAGAGTTACTGTGGAGAGCGCCCATCTGTCTCTGATCGTCTCCCGCCAAGTACCTGCGAACAACTGAAGTCTTCCCCCCACCAGCTTGAGTGGGGGCAGCCCTTCATAGGACCGGCTTGGAGGGGTTTAGTACCTCTTCGGTTCCAGGGTTTTTTATTACCCCGTGGCTGTCCCTGAGTTTTGCCTCTGGAATTTGATTGGGGAGGCCGTCGGAACTGCTTAGAGACAGACGTCCCAGGGACTGGGGAGGTAGGCCTCTTGAAAGAGGGGCCCCTAAACCTCTTTTTGACTGGTAAGAGGGTACTTTTACCACTGGAAATCTTCTGGATATATTTATCCAGGTCTTCGCCAAATAAACGCTTGCCAAGAAATGGAAAACTGGCTAGAAGCTTTTTACAGGGTGTCTCAGCTGACCAGTTCTTAAGCCATAGAAGTCTACGCAAAGCATAATGCTCTAGGCAAATCAGCCAGATCATGAGCCTGCTGATCTGGCAAATCCCTTAAAACCAGCTTCATCTGATCTTTTAAGGCTTGGCAAACACCAATAGCTGCTACTGCTGGCTGTGCCACAGCCCCAGCTGTAAAAAAGGCAGATGATTTTAACAAGGATTCCAATTTTTTATCTATTGGATCCTTGAACATCTGAACATTATCCACTGGACATGTCAGGGATTTGTTCACACAGGAGATGGCCGCGTCTACTGTAGGCACACTCCATTTTTGGGTGAACTTCTCCATAGGATAGATCACCGAAAACCTCTTTAGGAGGAGCAAACGGTTTATCAGGATGTTCCCAATCCTGGTAAATAAGTCCTTCCAGTAACGGATGGACTGGGAAAGAACAATTGGCCTGTGGAGCTTTTAAAGACCCCAATGAGGAAACAGAACCAGTCGTTGGTTCAGAAAGGGGCAACTTAAAGGCCGACCGAACCATGACCGTCAAGGACTGGACCAACAGTCTTTCAGCTTGAGACGCTGAAAATGGTTCCTCCACAGTCGACTCTTCTGAGGCAGAGTCATCCTCAGCCTGATCCCCCTCAGGCAGGTCAATCCCTTCGTGGGACTGTTGCTCTGCTGAAGGTACTCTAATGAAGGAGATGGAGATCTGGCGCACTTTCTCTCTGGCAGAGAAGAAGCGATTAATGCCGCCAATCTTTGCTCCAATCCTCCCAGAGCTGAGGCAAAAGCCTCCTCTGTTACATACACAGGAGCAGGTGAACTGAGGGCAGCCTCAGCACCTAGCACTCCTGAGGGCTCCCTGCGGGTACCAACCTCTGATTTTTCAGGGGAGGCTGGTGCAGCAGAAGCATGCCCCAGATCCTCAGAGCCCAATGGAGACAATTTCTGCTTCTTAGGATTTTTAGTCCCAGAGCCCTTGGATGGCATATTCCTTAGCCCAAAGCTGAGGTATCTATAGCCAAATACATCACTTACTGACTTATATATATATATAGCAGCAAGTACGCTAGACTATATCAGTCTGGTGCCTAACTAATGTGCCTTTCTAGGGGATGCCTGTATCAACCGCCTGCTGTATGCCTCTAGGTATCTGTTTACCACCAAGCCCTTGCTCTGTCCCTCCACAGCCAGCTCCACAGAAAACTGTGCTTTTTAACAGGCTGGGGACGCCCGCACATGCGCAGAAGCACGCCAGCGAGCACAGAGCGTCATCCGCCAAGCCCCGCCCCCTTCCGGCCTATTTCTCACATACTGAGTGTGCACGCGCGCCCGTGCACGTATGCGCCGCCGACACACATGGAGAAGCATGTAGGCAATAGGGAGAGGAGCCAGGACCCACCGCTGATTATATACAGAGCCCGGGGATGACAGAGCCAATGGTAAGCATGACAGACGAATTTGCAGCTTCTCTACAGCGAGAGTCTATCATCTGCCTGGGCTTTACACCAATAGGAGATATAGCCCAAAGACATCCCACAGCGGCCTCTACTGGTTAAAGAAAGGTACAGCACAATGTCTTGAATCCTATGTGAAAATGTATTTCAGGATTAACAATTTAGGCATGCATAGATCAGCGGGAATAACCATAAGGTAACAGGCAGAAAAAACACATTAGAATTGAAGATCCCCGCAGAACCAAGTTCCTCAGGGATCTCCACTTACCTTTTCCACGCCGCAGGACCCTGTTTGGCACAGAAGCCCAAACTTAGCCCCTCACGGCGAGCAATGTCAGCAGACCTTCAGAGACCGGTGTCCCAAGGAGCACCACTCCCCTGGACCTGTAAAGCACCCTGCCAGAAAACATCTTGGTTTTGGGTATGACCAGAGTACTGGATCCCATGGTCCAGCCCTCCTAAGGGAGGCATTACAGGCAAAACCTCGTTCTTCTTGCCGAGGCCCGGGTACCGACCGTTTGGCTATGAAGCACTTTGGACGGATCCGGAATAGCTTGCCTAGGCCCAAAGATTGAACCTACACACAAGCCCAGACACATGTTTAACCGTGACCAACACCTTAGACACTGGCAAAAAAACTGAGGTACTCTGTGTCCCGTGATGTACGTGAAAGAAATAAAGAATTGTCCCTTTAAGGCCGTTGGGTGGAAGTGACGTTTGATGTCGCTGCCGTCATCCAATGGTATGGAGTCTAGTGGGGGCCATCATTCCCTCACTCGACTTTCTGCCTATCAGGGGATAGGATCGGATCATCTCCGCTGCTACCAACGGATCCAGTAAGCGGCGCAGACGACTGGGGCATGGCGGGAGGGGGTTGGACACCTCTCCCGCCACCGATAAAAGTGATCTCATGGCGAATCCGCCACGGAGACCATTATTATCTTAAAGCGAACCGCCCACCACTGAATAAAATACTGGGGTATCTGCTGCCAAAACAACTAAATTTAACGTCAACGGACCAGTGTATATCGACGGCGGGCCGGTAGTGGTTAAAGAAATTTACTGAGCTTGCCAGTACCACCTCTGAAGGGAGTCTATTCCACATTTTCACAGCTCTTACTGTGAAGAAATATTTTTATATTTGGAGATGAAATCTTTTTTCCTCCAGATGTAAAGAGTGCCCCCTTGTCCTCTGTGATGACCTTAAAGTAAATAACTCAACACCAAGTTCACTATATGGACCACTTATGTATTTGTACATGTTGATCATATGCCCCCTGTATCTCCTCTTCTCAAGTGAGAATAAATTCAGTTCCTCTAATCTTTATTCATAGCCGAGCTTCTCCATGCCTCTTATCAGTTTGGTTGCCCTTCTCTGCACTTTCTCCAGTTCCCCAATATCCTTTTTGAGAACTGGTGCCCAAACTGAACTGCATATTCCAGATGAGGTCTTACTGGTGATTTGTACAGGGGCAAAAGGATATATCTCTCTCTCTCTCTGGAGTCCATACCTCACCTAATACAAGAGATGCTCGCTTTGGAAATCGCAGCTTGGCATTGCATACCATTATTGAGCTTATGATCTACCAAAACCCCCAGATCCTTCTCCACTATGGATTCCCCCAGTTGTACTCTCCCTAGTATGTATAATGCATGCATATTCTTAGCCCCCAAGTGCATAACTTTATTATTAAACCTCATATGCCACTTAGTTGCCCAATTAGACAGTGCATTGAGGTCAGCTTGTAAATTGGAAAAACATCCTGTAAGGATGTTATTCCACTGCATAGCTTGGTGTCATCTGCAAAGACAGAAATGGTAAATTTAAGCCCAGATAAGTAATCAAAGATGGCGCAAGGATTGGGGTATACACAACGTTATAAGAGGAGGGGCATACAATTAGAAACAATCATATGTAGCGATACCCCCAGTTAAGAGGGCTGCCTGTATGATTTTTTTGGGGCCCTGTAGTACACCACTGTCAACCCCTGGCAATCGGCTCTAACCTCCCTTGGCACAGTTAGTAGGGGATGATAGGATTGTGAGGCCTGTAACTCACAGCGGCACAATCCTATGACAAGAACACACAGTGATATTTTAAAACTTTCTTTACCTATCTCTTCTGTAAAGTAAAGAACACAGACACCAATATACTTAACCCTTGTATGTTTACTTAGATTTGTGAGTAAGCAAATGTTAAACAAGCAGACAAGTATACAATGCTATGCAACTCTAATAGTCCCCTTTGCAGCCATTTCCCCTCGTGGACAATATGGCGCCCATAAATGTCTACGCTACACAGGTCAGGCCTGACTGAACTAAGTGGAAGTTCTGTAGGGAAATCTTCACTAGCAACAGTGGTGCACTTGAATAGAATTTGTAATCCACCAAGGTAACAGAAATACTGTGTCTGTCCATGAGCAGGTGCTCTCTCATCCAACCGGACCAGTCCGCGTCCGTTTCTTCCACTGCAGTGTCTAAGTACACCGATCCCTCGACATCTGGGTCTTCGGTCCTCCTGACAAAGGTGCAGTATCAAAGGAGAGACGTCCCTCAAGTTCCTCGGTGCGCGGAAGGCTTTTTGAAGAAAAGGCCCCGGCTTCTGGCCTAAAGTCACAGGAGCTCAAGCAGCAGTTCCACTTGCTGGGCGGTGTCCAAAGAGAAAGAACTGGGCTCCGCCTCCCCCTTATAAAGTCCACCCCAGCAGTCCTTGCGCGGGGCAAAGGACCCTGGGTGCCTTAAAGTGTACTGGGTAATGTAGTCTCTGAGGGATTAAAAGGCAATACCCCGCTACACATAAATTGTAAATAAAAATAAATACAGTATGTAAGAAAAAAAAAAATTATTTAAAAAAGATATATTATTAAAAAGTCCCAGTAAGTTCACAAGTCCAATGAATTACTGTAAATGCACTAGCGGAAGCTCCCTTGGGAGTGAAGCAGTCTTTGGAAAACAATGTAAAAAGGACAAGGTGCCCCAGGCTAAGTGCAGTATAAAAGGAAAGAAATTTATAAAAATTTCAGCCAAATGGCTACTCACATGAGGTCTGTTAAAAACAGGCATGTAACCCCAAAGAATGTCTGTGGTCACTGTTGAGTCCGGAACTGGGTCCAAAATAGTGTAACGGGCTGCAGCAGTGTGACAGCAAGGAGGTTTGGGAAAGCTGGCCTGGTTCCTTCCACGCAGTGTACAAACCAGCATGGAACACACTCAGGAAAGTCCGGAAATCGGAAGGGACGTCGGCACGTTTCAGATGACGCGTTTCAAAGCTTCTGCTTTTTCCTCAGATCTAATTGGTTACTGGAGCTTTCAGTCTTATAATTGGCTTGCCCAGGCTTAAGCCGATGAGATGTGACAATACACAATGTTTCCTGAGTGATTAAAAGGGACCAATACTTAAATATGGCGAGAGAGCATCGCAAATGCCCTAATAAAAAATGAAAAAGATGGATGGACTGATGTGTAAACAAACGTTAGAGGTAATAATATGATGAGTAGTTGAAGATTATTATAGAAGGTTATAACCCAGCATGAAAAGGATTATAACATCAACAAAGGAGGATTATAACAAGGCATAAAAAAGGAGAGGATGAATCAAAACAAAGTTTTGAACAAAGTGATGTGACAGGGGAATTATTCAAGTAAAATAATAAAATAGGGGACAGACACATCCATTAAATAATAATCATAATGAAAAACAGTCATGTCGAGTGTGTTGCAATTGTGTGTCTGTGTCTCTACATTGTGTGTGTGTGTGTATATATATATATATACACACATATATACACACACATATACATATATATATATATATATATATACACACATACATACATACATACATATATACACATACATACATATATACACACACATACACACACACACACATATACATACACATATACATACACACATATACATACACACATACATACACACACAGTTGTGCTCATAAGTTTTCATACCCTGGCAGAATTGATGATTTCTTGTCCATTTTTCAGAGAATATGAATGAGAACACAAAAACTTTTCTTTCACTCATGGTTAGTGTTTGGCTGAAGCCATTTATTATCAATGAACTGTGTTAATCTTTTTAAATCATAATCACAACAGAAACTACCCAAATGGCCCTGATCAAAAGTTTACATACCCTGGTGATTTTGGCCTGATAACATGCACACAAGTTGACACAAAGGGATGAATAGCTATTAAAAAGGTAACCATCCTCACCTGTGATCTGTTTGCTTGTAATTAGTGTGTGTGTGTGTGTGTGTGTGTGTGTGTGTGTGTGTGTGTGTGTGTGTGTATGTGTGTATAAAAGGTCAATGAGTTTCTGGACTCCTGACAGACCCTTGCATCTTTCATCCAGTGCTGGATTGACATTTCTGGATTCTGAGTCATGGGGAAAGCAAAAGAATTGTTTAAAGGATCTGCGGGAAAAGGTAGTTGAACTGTATAAAACAGGAAAGGGATATACAAAGATATCTAAGGAAATGAGAATACCAAACAGCAGTGTTCAAACTCTAATCAAGAAGTGGAAAATGAGGGGTTCTGTTAAAACCAAACAACGGTCAGGTAGACCAACTAAAATTTCAGACACAACTGCCAGAAAAATTGTTCGGGATACAAAGAAAAATCCACAAATAACTTCGGGTGAAATACAGGACTCTCTGAAAACATGTGGTGTGGCTGTTTCAAGATGCACAATAAGGAGGCACTTGAAGAAAGATGGGCTGCATGGTCGAGTCACAGGAAGAAATCCCGCTTACAATACGCCAAACAGCACAGAGACAAGCCTCAAACCTCTAAAGTAATTTGGGGCGATGAGACCAAAATGTAGCTTTTTGGCCACGACCATAAACTCTTCATTTGGAGAGGAGTCAACAAGGCTTATGATGAAAGGTACACCATTCCTACTGTGAATCACAGAGGTGGATCGCTGATGTTTTGGGGATGTGTGAGCTACAAAAGGCACAGGAAATTTGGTCAAAATCGATGACAAGATGAATGCAGTATGCTATCAAAAAGGAGGAACATTTGCATTCATCAGCGAGGAAGCTGTGCATGGGATGTACTTGGGACATTCCAACGTGACAATGATCCAAAACACAAGGCCAAGTCGATCTGTCATTGGCTACGGCAGAATAAAGTGAATTTTCTGGAGTGGCCATCTCAGTCTCCTGACCTCAATATCATTGAGCCACTCTGGGGAGATCTCAAACGTGCAGTTCATGCAAGACAGCCCAAGAATTTACAGTAACTTCGCTTTTTGCCAAGAGGAATGGGCAGCTTTACCATCTGAGAAGATATAGAACCTCATCCACAAATACCACAAAAGACTTCAAGCTGTCATTGATGTTAAAGGGGGCAATACACAGTATTAAGAACTGTGGTATGTAAACTTTTGATCAGGGTAATTTTGGTAGTTTCTGTTGTGATTATGATTTAAAAAAGAGTAAACACATTTGACAGATAATAAATGGCCTCAGCCAAACACTAACCATGAGTGAAAGAAATGTTTTTGTGTTATCATTTCTATTCTCTGAAAAATGGCAAAGAAATCAAATTCTTCCAGGGTATGTAAATCTATGAGCACAATTTTATATATATATATATACCGTATATACTCAAGTATAAGCCGAGATTTTCAGCACATTTTTTGTGCTGAAAATGCCCCCCTCGGCTTATACTCGAGTCAGTGTCCATCTTCAAATTTGTTCGCCTGATCCCGGCCAGTCGTAGGTCCCCTGGACCCCAAACTTGGCACACATGTAGACCCACTCTTCCTCTACAAGTTTGCAAAGTTTGTTGTCGGGGACCTACGGCCGGGGAGCACCGATTTTTCAAACCCGGGAACCCCTTCCATAGACTCCCATGGTAAACTGTAATTTCTCTGGTGATTTTGGGGACTCGGTACTGGCCGGCCCTAGGACCCCAAACTTGGCACATATGTAGCCCCACTCTTCATCTACAAGTGTGCAGGGGACCTACGGCCAGGAAGCACCAATTTTTCAAACGAGGCACCCCTTTCATAGACTTCCATGTTAAACGTCAGTCTAGTCACACAGCGCCGGAGATCAGGTAGGGAGATTGGGCACAGTGAGGCATGGACACAGTGAGGCATGGGCACAGTGACAGTGAGGCATGGGCACAGTGAGGCATGCAGATGGACACCCTAGGCTTATACTCGAATCAATACGTTTTCCCATTTTTTTGTGGTAAAATTAGGTGCCTTGGCTTATATTCGGATCAGTTATACATATCTCTATCTATCTATCTACACACACACACACACACACACACACACACACACACACACACACACATATATATTGTGACAGCAGGAAGGTAAAGTCACCTGGTTGCATCCAGGGGGGTAGATATATTTCGCCCAGATTCAGGCTTTACGCCGACTTATACAACTAGGTGGAGAGTTGTATAAGGCTAGTGGGCTCATGGATGACTCATACCTCTAGGGAGAGTGTGGGGCGTCGTGCAGACAGGGAGTTGATGAGACCAGCTGAAGCTTGTCAGCTCATTTAGGCCTCTATAAGAACTCCCAGCTTCATTAGATGTTAGCTCATGCCTGGAACCAGACCTGTGTGGACTGTCTAGGGAGAGTGAACCCCTGTGCGGTGAGACAAAGCCTGTGTGGCTATTTGCTTGGACATTTAAAACCAGGGACTTAGGGACTAGGACAGCACTAGGCTGATCCCAGTTGTTAGTTAGGAAACCTGTATGTTTAGTCAGAGGTCAAGTTGACCAGGATTTATTTTGTTTATGTTTCTTTTGCTTTGCTGTGTTTTGTCACTGTAAATAGAAAATAAACCGCACCTTTTTGATTTTGAAAACCGCAACCTCCGTTTGCTGGGCCTGTTTTTGTGTGGGGAGCCCATCTCGGGGGTCACACACACCCGCTGCCGAGCTAACCCCCTCACAGTTGGTGGAGAACCAGTGGCAGTTTTTTTTTTAAGCCAGCATGGAGGAGATACTGAAGCAGCTGGCTCTAGCAAATGCCAATCAACAGCAGACAAATGCAGGTTTGCAAAAGAACTTCGCAGCCCAGCAGCAAGCTCATCAACAGAGCCTTGCAGCCCAGCAGCAGACAAACGCAACTTTGCAACAGAGTCTGGAGGCTCAGCAACAAGCCCAGCAGCAATCTGAGGCCCGCTTCATAGACCTGTTGCAGAAGCAAGAGCAGAGACTACAACAACAGATGGAAGCAGTAATGCAGCAACGTCTGCAGACCAGTGAGGAAAGCCGTCCCACTAATACCGCGTCCTTTGGGGTGAGTCGTTTATTGACAAAAATGACTGGAGAGGATGATCCAGAGGTATTTTTGACCACATTTGAAAGGACCGCTGAAAGAGAAAAGTGGCCTGAGGAGCAGTGGGCTGGACTGGTGGCTCCTCTGTTAACTGGTGAATCGCAGAAAGCTTACTATGACCTAGAGCCTAACCAAGCAAAAGACTATGTGATGCTAAAAGCTGAAATATTGGCAAGGCTGGGTGTCACCCAGGCTGTCCGGGCTCAGCGTGTGCATAACTGGACTTTCCAGCTTGGAAAACCCCCCAGGTCTCAAATGTATGATCTCATTCACCTGAGCAGAAAGTGGCTACAGCCAGAGACTTTGTCCGCACCAAAGATTGTGGAACGTGTTGTAATGGATCGGTTTTTGAGAGCTCTTCCTACTGCCATCCAAAAGTGGGTAAGCCATGGAGACCCAGAGACGGCCGATGGTCTTGTGGATCGTGTGGAGAAATACTTGGCTACAGAGAACCTGACGGCCTCTTCCAGAGACACTCGGACTTTCCACCCTAAGACCAGACCATCCCCAGGGGCGGAGAAGAGGATTCCAAGGGGTGAGGGTGGAGAGAGTGAGAGGGTGGGAGCTCTACCCCAAGTTTGGCGAGAACAGCCTGGGAAATCAGCGGCTCAAGAGGCCGCAAGAAGGATCGTTTGCTACCGCTGCCGGCAAGCGGGACATATTGCAGCCAATTGCCCGGTTGTGGAGGAACCCATGCAGTGTGACTTTCTGACGGGCAGACGTCAGTCGCTGTGTGCAACAGTCGCATGCACTGCCATTCGAGGAACTGAGAAACATTTATGCAAAATGTGTGTTAATGGTAGAAATGTTGTGGTATTGTTGGATTCAGGTAGCCTTGTGACCCTGATAAAGGCTGAGTTAGTTAAAACAGAGGTCTCTGGGAATAGCAAGGTAGCTGTTATTTGTGTGCATGGGGACACCCGAGAGTATCCAGTGACTACAGTGTGTTTCGAGACCCCCAAAGGTACCCTCTCTCATCCAGTGGGCTTAGTATCTCAGTTACCGCATGACGCCATTGTGGGAAGGGATTTTCCGAAGTTCTGGGAACTGTGGGATGATCCTGAGCCCCCCACTGGTGCCCCTATGTACCAGGAATGTGATAGCCAGAACTCCCCTGAGAGTGGTGAGGACTCTCCGGAATTTCCATTATCAGTATTGGCAGGGGAGACTCAAGAAACTGGAGAGGAGCCCACCTCCTCAGACGAAAACCTACCGTCTGTGGAGTTTTCTGATCTTGAGGTTCAAAAGGAAAACTTTGCCACAGAACAGTTGAAAGACCCCGCCCTAATAAAGGCACGGGAAAACGTAGTGAAAATAGATGGCGAGTTAGTGAACCCAGATAATACCTGCACTTACCCATACTTCAGCGTAGAGAAGGACCTACTGTATCGGGTGGCAAAAAGGGCAGAAGAAACCGTTGAGCAGCTTGTGGTGCCCAAACCTTACAGGAAGTTGGTGTTGGAGTTGGCCCATGGGCACATTCTTGGAGGTCATCTGGGGACAGAGAAAACCCGAGAGAGGGTATTACAGAGATTCTATTGGCCGGGGGTGATGAAGGACATAGAAAATTATTGTTCCTCCTGCCCTGTGTGTCAGAGGTCGGCCCCGATGCCACATTTCCGTAGCCCGCTGGTCCCTCTACCCATCATTGAGGTCCCGTTTGAGAGGATCGCCATGGATTTGGTAGGTCCTATAATCAAGTCCGCTAGGGGGCACCAGTACATATTAGTTATAATGGACTATGCCACCCGTTATCCAGAAGCGATCCCTCTCCGAAATACCTCGGCCAAAACCATAGCCAAAGAGCTATCTCTTGTGTTTAGCCGGGTGGGTATTTGTAAAGAACTGCTTACGGACCAAGGTACACCCTTTATGTCCCGGGTTATGAAGGAGCTGTGTAAATTGTTCAAAGTGACGCAATTACGTACATCTGTGTATCACCCCCAAACCGATGGGCTGGTTGAAAGGTTCAACAAAACCCTAAAACAAATGTTGAAGAAAGTGGTGGATAGAGATGGAAAGGATTGGGACTGTCTACTTCCTTATCTGATGTTTGCTATTAGGGAGGTGCCCCAATCCTCTACGGGATTCTCCCCCTTTGAGTTACTGTATGGGAGACACCCAAGAGGGCTGTTGGATATTGCCAAGGAAACTTGGGAAAGTTGGAGTTCTCCCCACAGGAGTGTGATTGAGCATGTCGCCCTGATGCAAGACCGAATTGCACAGGTAATGCCCATCGTGAAGGAACATTTGGCCCAAGCGCAGTTAGCACAGCAGAGAGTGTACAACCGTGGAGCCAAGACCCGTACCTTTTCCCCGGGGGATAGGATACTGGTACTTGTCCCTACGGTTGAAAGTAAATTCCTTGCCAAATGGCAAGGCCCCTACGAGATAATGGAAAAAGTGAGCAAAGTGAATTACAAGGTCAGACAACCAGGAAGGCGAAAGCCCGAACAGATCTATCACGTTAATCTGTTGAAAGCCTGGAGGGATAGAGAGTCCCTAGTCGCAGACACTTGGTCACCAGCTCAAACTGGTTGCGTGATTCCTGAGGTTGGAATAGCAGCCACCTTGTCACAACCCCAACAACAGGAGGTTAAGGAGTTTGTGCTTCGCAACAAGGAGGTATTCTCTGAGCTGCCGGGACAAACATCTGGGGTAGAGCATGACATCATTACCCCGCCCGGTGAAAGGGTGAAGTTAAAACCCTATCGGATCCCAGAGGCCCGACGGGAGGCAATACGGGAGGAAGTACAGAAAATGCTGAACTTAGGGGTGATAGAGGAGTCCCAAAGTGATTGGTCTAGTCCCATTGTGTTGGTGCCTAAACCGGATGGGAGCTGGCGATTTTGTAACGATTTTCGTCAGTTGAACAAAGTTACAAAATTTGACACCTACCCCATGCCACGTATAGATGAGTTGATCGACCGGCTGGGAACAGCCCGATACATGACGACTCTTGACCTCACAAAAGGGTATTGGCAAATCCCCCTGGCCAAGTCGGCCAAAGAGAAAACCGCATTTGTAACCCCAGACGGGGCGTTCCAATATAAAAGAATGCCGTTCGGGTTACAGAATGCGCCGGCCACATTCCAGCGGAAAATGGACCAGATGCTGAGGCCCCATCGGAAGTATGCTGCGGCTTACCTGGATGACATAATTGTCCATAGCACAGATTGGGCCTCACATCTGCCAAAAGTGCAAGCAGTCCTGGACTCTGTTCGGGAAGCGGGGTTTACGGCTAACCCCAAGAAGTGTACCATTGGGCAGGAGGAGGCCAAATATCTTGGGTACACCATTGGGAGGGGAGTAATAAAACCCCAACTCAACAAAGTCGAGGCCATCCAGAGTTGGCCACGTCCCAACAGCAAGAAGCAGGTACGAGCCTTTCTGGGAATCGCTGGGTATTATCGGCGATTCATTCCCCACTTTGCTTCTAAGGCTGTGCCCCTAACCAACCTGACGAAGGGGAAAGGGTCGGTCATGATTAAATGGACCCCCGAGGCTGAGGCAGCATTCCAATTCTTGAAACAAGCCTTATGTAGCCAGCCAGTGTTGTACTCACCCGACTTCTCTAAAGACTTTGTCGTACAAAGTGATGCGTCAGATGTGGGGTTAGGAGCAGTATTGTCCCAGGTCTGGAACGGGGAAGAGCACCCAGTCATTTACCTCAGCAGGAAGTTGAAGTCCCATGAGGTAAATTACGCCACCGTTGAAAAGGAGTGTTTAGCGGTGAAGTGGGCTCTAGATTCCCTTCGGTACTACCTGCTAGGTAGGCACTTTGACATGGTTACGGATCACGCTCCGTTAAAGTGGATGGCTCAAAACAAGGAAACAAATAGAAGAGTGAATAGGTGGTTCCTGGCCCTCCAGGAATTCAACTTCACAGTAAAGCATCGCCCTGGCGTTCAAATGGGGAATGTGGATGCTTTGTCTCGAGTACATGAATGCCTGATTGCTGGTGTTCCAACCCCGAGGTTAAAACAAGAGGGGGGGTATGTGACAGCAGGAAGGTAAAGTCACCTGGTTGCATCCAGGGGGGTAGATATATTTCGCCCAGATTCAGGCTTTACGCCGACTTATACAACTAGGTGGAGAGTTGTATAAGGCTAGTGGGCTCATGGATGACTCATACCTCTAGGGAGAGTGTGGGGCGTCGTGCAGACAGGGAGTTGATGAGACCAGCTGAAGCTTGTCAGCTCATTTAGGCCTCTATAAGAACTCCCAGCTTCATTAGATGTTAGCTCATGCCTGGAACCAGACCTGTGTGGACTGTCTAGGGAGAGTGAACCCCTGTGCGGTGAGACAAAGCCTGTGTGGCTATTTGCTTGGACATTTAAAACCAGGGACTTAGGGACTAGGACAGCACTAGGCTGATCCCAGTTGTTAGTTAGGAAACCTGTATGTTTAGTCAGAGGTCAAGTTGACCAGGATTTATTTTGTTTATGTTTCTTTTGCTTTGCTGTGTTTTGTCACTGTAAATAGAAAATAAACCGCACCTTTTTGATTTTGAAAACCGCAACCTCCGTTTGCTGGGCCTGTTTTTGTGTGGGGAGCCCATCTCGGGGGTCACACACACCCGCTGCCGAGCTAACCCCCTCACAATATACACACACACACACACACACACATATATATGTCCCTATATATTTTATATCCATACAGATAATGTCTGTTTGGCTATTTACTTACCACCCTGCAGATTCAAAAAATGTTAGATATACAACATCAATGTAATTGTACATATGATGATGGACACAATTATTCAAATAACTGTATTGACCTAAATTTCTTCATTGAGGCCATGGGGTGTCAAAGTATTGAGAGTATAAATCCAGAAAGTTTCCTGTTTACACAGGCATTGGAACTTTTTGGCTGGTGTATATTTATCTGGTATGCAATCAATGATACATGGAAATCAACAATGGCTTTTTGATGATGGGCAGAAAAATGACACAAAACACTATATTGGGGGTTACCTTTTTGGACTGACCGTCGGCGCTCCCCGAACCTAGTTCGCAGGGCCCTGATGGTTCTACCAACATAGAGCATGCCACACGGGCAGGATAGGAAGTACACAACATGTGTCGTGAAACAGTTATAAAATGAGTTGATGGTAAACGTTCTACCGTTGGCAGTAAACAGTTCATTACCATAGGGAACATATGTACAAGTGAGACACAAAGCCTTTTTGCAACAAAACATGCCTACTAATGGAATAAAAGTAAGTTGTTTTAGGGTAGTAGTTTTGGCCTCGGATTTAATTTTGCTAGGCGCAATTTTACTTTTCTCAGCGCTTTGCGACATGCAAACTTGGGTAGTGTGTACAGGAACCTAGTTAGATGAGAGTCCTGGGTTAAAATGGACCACTGTTTTTTTTAAATGTTTTACATTTTTCTATGGTTGGCATGATATTGTGTAATAAATCTGGTGACAGATTCAGTTTTTTTTTTTTGGGTTGAGATGGGCATGCTCTCTCTTAGGTATAAAGAGCATGCTTCGTCAATCAGGTTGGGGGGTAGCCCTTGTCTACAATTTTTTTCTTCAGGGTAAGGCTCTGTTGCTTGTAATCATCCAATCTAGTGCAGTTGTGCCTCAGGCAATGGAATTGGCTGTTAAGGACGTTATGGACCCATCTGGGATGGGGACAACTGGAATAGTAAACAAATAAGTTCTCAGTCATGGGTTTAGTATAATTTGTTGTGGTATGGAGGAGTTGGTGTGAAAAATCTCTAGGTCCAAAAAACAGACTCGGGGTCTACCACTGAAGTAAAAGGATAGGCCATAGTTATTTGAATTACAATGGGTGACAAATTCTTGGACTGAACTCAAGGGGCCATCCCAAATGATGATGATGTAATCAACATAGATGCTGTAGAAGACCAGGTGTGCCGCAAAGGGGTTATTGTCCCAAATACACCTGGTCTCCCACAGCCCCATAGTCAAATTTGCATAACTAGGGGTAAAATTAGCCCCCATAGCTGTGCCTTGTTTTTGAAGATAGTAGTCACCGTCAAATAGGAAATAGTTGTGTTCCAAACAGAACTTGGTTGCCTGAAGAATAAATTCTATTTATTGTGTGTTGAAGAGGGGATCCTCAACAAGGAAAGGTGCCACTGCCTGGGAACCAACTGCATGAGGTATGGAGGTATACAAAGAACAGACTTCTAGAGAGACCCACTGATATGAGAACTCCCACGTTTAGGAAAGTAATAATTCTATCAGATGAGTGCCAAATATTGAATGTAGGAGGCCTGTGCCAACGGTTGAAGAAAATAGTCTATGTATAATGAGTAATAATTGTCTACAGAAGAAGGATGCCTCTGTTTTACTGAGTATTCCCTTCACCTGTGCATCCATAATTAACTGGTTAGACTCCTCAATACATTTTGGTAGAGGGTCAGCTCTCAATTTCTCGTAGGTGTTACAATCTGAGAGGAGGCGGGCTGCTTCTGAAAGGTAATCGGTTTGATTTTGTAGTGCGATACCTTCCCCTTTGTCAGCTGGCTTTATAATGATATTGGGATTGTTACAAACAAGTAAAAGGATTAAGCTGGCAACTCCGTAGTCCGTATAGCGATTTTAAGGGTTGGTTACATGAAGTGACAAGCAGAACAGCTGACGCGTTTCGGCAACAGCCTTAGTCGTAGCATGCTACGACTAAGGCTGTTGCCGAAATGCAGCAGCGGTTCTGCTTCTCACTTCATGTAACCAACCCTTAAAGCGCTATATGGACTACAGAGTTGCCGGCTCAATCCTTTTACTTGTTTGTGCTGTGGTGTGTAAGGACACATTGAGCCTGAGCACCTGAAAGAGGATCTTGCAAATTGAACTGGGAGTTCCCCGTTGTGTGCGCTGTCTCTCTTCAAACTTACCATTGGGATTGTTACCAAAGGATTTAAGTGCTAGATGTTCCTGAGGGGTAAGATTGGTCAAGGGGTAATGAGGCCTAGATGATTCTGATTTACATAGGCCAGTAAGTTCCTTAACTACCTGAAAGAAGGTTTCCAAATATGGTCCCTTGGACTGTATGGGATTGAAAACCGACTTGGGTCTGGAGGTGGTGTGCATTATGGGTGGAGAGGAATGAGAACACTGAGACCAGGCAATCAAATCGTCATCCTCATCGACATTCCATAGATCACAAAGATCCTGAATAGCCCGTTGGTCAGTAGCTGTATCTAGTAAGGGATGGTTATCAGGGGAATCAATATCTATAATGGTGGCTTTGTTGGCCTTTATATTATAGTGTCTAAGGGTCAAATTTCCAAATTTATTGAGATTCTTAAACATAGTGAAATAATTGGGCATGGTGAAAGGGGCAAAATTAAGTCCCTCGGGCCAACAGTGATGTTTCCTGCTCATTCAGGTTCTGGAAGGACAAATTTTAGATTTTACCAGTTTCTGCAATTTGTCCGGACAAGGTGTGTCTGGATTTGAGTTTCCCCCTCACCTACCTCTTCTTCATGCTTTTTTTTAATTGGGCTGTATGGGGGGGGGGGGGTCTGAACTAAAAAAAAAGAAGGTGGGGAACCTCCAAAACTGACTGTGGGCATAGCTGGCTGGTTGATAGTCTGCTGACTGGAACAAGAAGAGGTAACTTCTGAAGGACCGCAAAATTTTACAGGATTGAGCAGTTCGGTATGTGTAAGATTCAATGAGTTGTGATCTTCAGTAATGCCAACAGTAGTGTTGTCTATATGGGAAAATGTATTGGGACCAGAAGATGTGACCAATGTTGGGGGACTGGATTGTTTGGGTTCTGTATGGTTGAGCTGAATAGAAATCGAATTTGGGGCAATGTGTTAGAATTTTTTTTGGGGGGGGGGGCGGTAAAAAGGGTAAATGAGATCTTGTGGTGGTGGGGGATGCAGAGGGACATGGCTCTTTGAGAAATTGGTGGATGGGTGAATCCTTTTAGGATTATGATTGGTCCTGGTGATGGGGTAAGAACCTGGGGGAATAAGTGGTGGGGTAGGAAATGTGGGTAACTGCCAGTACAGTGCCCCAGTGTGAAAACACTGGGGCCTTATCCTGAAGAAAACATTTCTTGACAAGGGCTACCCCCCAACCTGATTGACGAAGCATGCTCTTTATACCTAAGAGAGAGCATAACCATCTCGACCAAGAAGACCCCTGAATCTGTCACCAGATTCATTAAACAAGATCATGCCAACCATAGAAAAATGGAAAACATTTTTAAAAAACACTGGTCCATTTTAAACCAGGACCCTCATCTAACTACGTCCCTGTCCACGTTAACCAAGTTTGCATATCAAAAGTAGCCGAGCGTGAAAAGTAAAATTGCGCCTAGCAAAATTAAATCCCAGGCCAAAACTACTACCCTGAAACAACTTACTTTAATTTTATTAGTAGGCATGTTTCATTGCAAAAAGACTGTGTCTCACTTGTACACGTTCCCCATGGTAAAAAACATTTACTGCCAACAGTAGAACGTTTATCAACTAATTTTATAACTGTTCCACGACACGTTATGTACTGCCTATCCTGCGTGTGCGGCATGCTCTTCGTTGGTAGAACCATCAGGTCCCTGCGAACTAGGTTCGGGGAGCACCGACGGTCAGTCCAAGAAGGTAACCCCCAAATATAGTCTTGCATCATTTTGCTGCCCATCATCAAAAAGCCATTGTTGATCTCCATCTATGGTTTATTGATTGCAAACCAGATAAATTTACACCAGCCGAAAGGTTCCAACACCTGTGTAAACAGGAAACTTTCTGGATTTATACTCTCAATACTTTGACGCCCCATGGCCTCAATGAAGAAATTGAGGTCAATACAGTTATTTGAATAATTGTGTCTATCATATGTACAATTACATTGATTTTGTATATCTAAAAAATTTTGCATTATTTTTAGGGTTTTGGGTTCCCCTCTTTAAAAATAAATAAATAAATCTTCCCCTTGTGATCACACCACCTTCTGCTGCCAGGGTGGTAAGTAAATAGCCAAACAGACAATATATGGATATAAAATATATTTATATAGATAATTATATTAATGTTTTCTGGTTTCATAATAGCCAGCCTTGTGTGTCGTACAAGGATTTAGGGACATATATATGTGTGTATGTGTATGCAGGTGTGTGTATATATATAAAAGTATATTTAGAGACACAGACACACAATTGCAACACACTCGACATGACTGTTGTTCATTATGATTATTATTTAATGGATGTGACTGTCCCCTATTCTATTATTTTATTCTAATCCTTTTTTTTATGTCATAATCCTTTTCATGCTGTGTTATAACCTCCTATAATAATCTTTAACTACCCATCATTATTATTATTACCTCCAACGTTTGTTTGCACATACCGGTCCATCCATCTTTCTTTTTGATTTTTATTAAGGACCATGTATTAAGGCATTTGCGATGCTCTATCGCCATATTTAAGTATTGGTCCCTTTAAATGTATCAGGAAACAGTGGGGGTTATTTACTAAAGGCAAAACCACTTTGCACTACAAGTGCAAACTACAAGTGCAAAGTGCACTTGAAATTGCACTGACAGTGCAGTCGCTGTAGATCTGAAGGGGACATGCAAGGAAAATAAAATACAGCATTTTAGCTTGCACATGATTGGATAATAAAATCAGCAGAGCTTCCCCTAATTTCAGATCTACCCATCAGATTTACAGCGACTGCACTTCCAAGTGCATTTCCAGTGAAATTTCATGTGCACTTTGCACTTGTAATGCAAAGTGGATTTGCCTTTCGGCTCGAGCCTGGGCGAGTCGATATAAGACTGAACGCTCCAGTAACCAAATTAGATCTGAGGAAAAAGCGGAAACGTTGAAACGCGTCATCTGACACGTCCTGACGTCACTTCCGGTTTCCAGACTTCCCAGTGTGTTCCACGCTAGTTTTTACACCATGAGGAAGGAACCAGACCGACTTTCCCAAACCACCTTGCTGTCACACCACTGCAGCTCGTTGGGATACTATTTTGGACCCAGTTCCGGACTCCTACAGTGACCACAGACATTCTTTGGAGTTACATGTCCATTTTTAACAAACATTATGTGAGTAGCCATTTGGCTAATACTTAAAAAAAAAAAATATTTCCTTTCATACTGCACTTAGTCTGGCGCACCTTGTCCTTTTTACACTTTTAATCCAAGACCCTATATCATTTATAAAGATATTAAAAAAGTAAGGGTCCCAAAACACTAGGAAGACCAATGAATTAATAATGGATTTTAGGAAGAGTAAGAGTAAGAGTAAGACTGACATGGTTCCACTCTACATCAGAGGAGAATTAGTGGAGCGGGTTCCCGTTTTTAAGTATTATTATTTCAGAAAATGTATCCTGGTTATTAAACGTGATAGCTGTTACCAAAGAGTGTCAGCAACGTTTATATTTCCTAAGACTTGTTAGGAAAAATGGCTTAGGGAAACACATCTTGGAGTCCTTCCATCGCTCCTACATTGAATGTGTGCTGACATATTGCATTTTAGCCTGGTATCACAACTGCACATTAGCAGAAATAGCCTCCCATCAGAAATATAAAAAGAGAGGACAAGCCGATTCAAGGAAAGTTTCTTTCCAAGAGCTATCAAGGCCCTAAATGGTCATGTGGAAAAATAGTATTTTACTGTAGGTGACTTGGCTTGCTGCTGCAGCGGGGGTTCCTTTTAGGTTTTTTATATGGGGTAAAATTGCCTACATATGTGCATGTTGAGGATGTTACAGGTTTACATAAGTGTGGAGCTTTTATAGAATTTCATTGTAATTTGCATTGCAATGACAATAAAATATTTATCTTATCTATCTGCGATTGACGAAAAGTGGCTTCAAGGGGACTGGATGTACAGCTGTGAGAAGCTAAGAGCAAGGTAAAGGTAAAGTATAAGTGCCTTTTCTGTTTTCCTCCTAGATTAAAGCAACCTTTTAACTCTTGCCATGCATGGGAAGCCCCCACACCTGCAAACTAACCTCTACTCTCACCACAGTGCCTGACACTCATCTCCCATTTCCACATATCCGCACTTCAATCACCACTGCAGTGATGCACACCTCTGTGCATGCTAAAAAAAAAAAAAAAAAAAAAAGCAGCAGAATTCAGGATTTAAAGTATAACTAAAGTTATACAAATTACTTTTTTGTTTGTTTTGGATAGAGCGGAAAGCTATTAGAACACCTGTCAGTTTGTATTACGGTCTGTACCCCCGTTTAAGCAGATACACCCTCTCTATTCATCCTGTTTATCATTATTGAAAGTGAAAGTAAAAGAAAATCCCCAAATTTTGGGTTGTCCCCAGAAAAGTAATAGAGGGGGAATCTTCCAATAGGGACACTAGTTCTGGTGACCCAGGGGCCCGAAGGAATTCCCTTAATTTGCAGGGATTTGCCCTCACTTCCTGTTTGCCTATGGGACACGATGTAAAGTGAAATCGCTGCAATAGGACACAACATTTTTTTTTCCGTTGAACTAAGGTTTTATTAAACACAGTGCATACATAATTAGGCACAAGAACTTACATGTGAAGGTAGTATTCAAATAGTAACGGTATTTGTCATACATTGCAATACACAACTCATCTATCAAGTGTTGGCAATCATTACAAGTGGGTATGTGTTACATGCCCCCCCTCCCCCAAAGCCACAAAAAAATAAAAAATTTGTCCCTTTAAGAAAAAAAAAAAAAAAGCCCTTTAGTGTTATGTTAGGGGCGGGCGCCGGGCACAGTGCGGTATTAAAGCATCATGAAGCGTCATGCCAATGCAATGCAGGCAAGACGCTTCATTTGCAAGTTTTTTGTTAGCTCTGTGGCGCTTTGCAGGGCGCCTCTAGCCAATCTCGATGGGTCCTGCTCCTCTCCAGCCACTCTCATTGGGTGGAGAGGAGGAAATAGGCGGTGATTTCCCTGGGCGGCTGTGTCACTTTCGGTTTCGCTCTGTGGCTTCAGGACTTGGAGGTAGGTACAATTCTTCTTCTAATACTTTATTTGTGTAATTTATATTGTCTGTGTCCTGTCCAGTGTCCTGACCCCATCCATATACAGGAGCACCTAAGTTGTGCTGTTCTCAGCCAGAGATTCGGACTGAGAGTGAGGGGGGAAGGAGGGGGAGGGAGCCGTGCTTCACCCGACAATCTGCTGGAACCTTACACATCTCCTGTATGTGTGAGGGGCTCTCAGTACTTGCGTCCTACAGCCCTGCTTTACAGGTCTCTAATATCAATCTGTCTGTCTCTCTCTCTCTCTCTCTCTCTCTCTATCTATCCCATATGTATTCTATCTATGTATCTATCTATGTATCTATGTATGTATGTATCTATTTATCTATGTATGTATGTATCTATGTATGTATGTATCTATTGTGAGGGGGGTTAGCTTGGCAGCGGGTGTGTGTGACCCCCGGGATGGGCTCCCCACACAAAAACAGGCCCAGCAAACGGAGGTTGTGGTTTTCAAAATCAAAAAGGTGCGGTTTATTTTCTATTTACAGTGGCAAAACACAGCAAAGCAAAAGAAACATAAATAAAATAAATCCTGGTCAACTTGACCTCTGACTAAACATACAGGTTTCCTAACTAACAACTGGGATCAGCCTAGTGCTGTCCTAGTCCCTAAGTCCCTGGTTTTAAATGTCCAAGCAAATAGCCACACAGGCTTTGTCTCACCGCACAGGGGTTCACTCTCCCTAGACAGTCCACACAGGTCTGGGTCCAGGCATGAGCAAACACCTAATGAATCTGGGAGTTCTTATAGAGGCCTAAATGAGCTGACGAGCTTCAGCTGGTCTCATCAACTCCCTGTCTGCACGACGCCCCACACTCTCCCTAGAGGTATGAGTCATCCATGAGCCCACTAGCCTCAGCTGGGCTTATACAACTCTCCACCTAGTTGTATAAGTCGGCGTAAAGCCTGAATCTGGGCGAAATATATCTACCCCCTGGATGCAACCAGGTGACTTTACCTTCCTGCTGTCACACTATCTATGTATGTATGTATGTATCTATCTATCTATGTATGCATGCATCTATCTATGTATGTATGTATGTATCTATCCATCTATCTATCTATCTATCTATCTATCTATCTATCTATGTATGTATGCATCTATCTCTCTATCTATGTATCTATCTATCTATCTATGTATGTATTCTATGTATGTATGTATTCATGTATGTATGTATGTATGTATGTATGTATGTATGTATCCATCCATGTATGTATGCATCTATCTCTCTATCTATGTATTCTATGTATGTATGTATCTATGTATGTATCTATGTATGCATGCATGTATGTATGTATGTATGTATGTATGTATGTATGTATGTATGTATCTATGTATGTATGTATCTATGTATGTATGTATGTATGTATGTATGTATGTATGTATGTATCCATCTATGTATGTATGTATCCATCTATGTATGTATGTATCCATCTATGTATGTATGTATCTATCTCTCTATCTATATATCTATCTATCTATATATCTATGTATGTATGTATGTATGTATGTATGTATGTATCCATCTATTAGGGTTGCCCCGATACCGATACTAGTATCGGTATCGGTACCGATACTGAGCATTTGCCTGAGTACTTGTACTCGGGCAAATGCTCCCGATGCTTCACCCGATACTTTTGTACAGTTAGCGGTGATCGTGTGTGGGGGAGTTACAAGCACCGATCACCGCTGCATAGATGTAAAAGTTTGACAGCGGTTTCTCCCTTCTCTCTCCCCCCCCCGCGGCTTTCAGTTGCTTTAAAATCAGCGGTGATCAGCGCTTATTACTCCCCCACACACGATCACCGCTGATTGTCCCCGTATCCTCCTTCAGCCCCCTCCGTTTTTCTGCTGTCTCCCTGCATGTCCCCCTCCATGCTGCGGTCTCCCCCCATGCCGCCGTCCCCCTCCGTGTCTCCCTTCATGTCCCCCTCCATGCTGCGGTCTCCCTCCGTGCTGCCGTTCCCCTCCGTGGCCCCCTCCGTGCTTCCGGTCCCCTCCGTGCTCCTCCTCCACCCCCTCTTACTGTCAGGATGGAGAGCGAAGGTAGGAGCCGGTAAATCCAGCTCCTTACTGTTCGGAATGGACAGAGTCAGTGACTGACTCTGTCCATTCACATAAATGAAACATCGTAAACTGTGTTTACAATGTTTCAGTTTATGAATGAAGAGAAGCCGCTGTCTTCTCTCCATTCATTTTCAGCGCAGCTGAAACTGCTGATAAAGGGACTGGGGTATCTGTGTCCCTAGTCCCTTCCTCTGTCTCAAAGGGGAGATGTCAGAGGTCTGTTAAGACCCAGTAGCGTCCCCCCTCCCGTAGTCACAAAAAAAAAAAAAAAATTTTAATGGCCCCTTTAAAAAAAAAAATCCCCAAAAAATGTCATTTAAGTAAGTGAACTTGAGCGCCGGACACCAGTGCCCTATGGGAAGCGCCACGTCAATGCAATCACGAGATTGCAGACGTGGCGCTTCATTTGCGGGCTTTTAACCCGCCTTGCGGCGCAATGCAAAGAGCCGATTAGCTTCCGCCCGTAAAATCACTATGGGCGCCGGGTGGGAGCATTGTTGTGTGACTTTCAGCTGTTACTTCCGGGTTTCGTGGAATAGACGAAAACCGGAAGTGATGTCACGTCGGCAGCTCCGTTCTTTGCATGGCCCAGGAGCTGCAAGCAAGGTAAGAAGACCGCTGTCACCACTCACCATGTGCTATTGCTAAGTTTGTCCTTGCTTGCTAGATCGATCCCACATCCCACTCTGATCCCCAATTACTTTCAGACTGTCTGTGCTGTGCAGTTTTTTAGACATAGTCCTCCAGGCTCCTGAGTTATATGTATTTGTGCAAGGCAAGGGGTGCATGTTCCTGACCAGTGAGTGACCTGTATAACTATAACACATGCTTTTCGGCCCAACTCTCAGCAGTGCATTAACCTGATCTCCCCAGGAAAGGATGGAGAACTACAAGTCCCAGCAGGTTATAATATAAGGCTCTGAGGTAGGTGGGTGTCCACTGGACACCCGTCCACCTCGGAGCCTTATATTATAACCTGATGGGACTTGTAGTTCTCCATCTTCTCCTGGGGCTGAGGTGCATGCAATCCACCATCTATGGGACTACAAGTCCCAGCAGAAGATGGAGGACTACAAGTCCCAGCAGAGTGAAGAAAAAAGAGGGGGTGACTCCGCGCAAAGGAATTCAAAAGTTGCACAGTAGGCAGAACTGCTGCTTCTACTTATTGCTGCCACCTATGTAGGTGGAGCAAGAAATGTGAAAGGGTAAAGAGTGTAGTTGTTGCGCTGTTCTGGCGTATGGACCAACTTATGCCAATATTAGTGTGTGATCTTTAAGTTATGCCTCTAGGATAATGAAAGAAAAACAGAAAAAACAAAAAAACAAAATTTGGCTCAGCCGGATGTTTGCTGCTCCCTGGGTTTTTTTCGAGAGTGCTATTGAGGTTGAATCCTGGTTGGAATGTGTACAAGGGAATTTTTAAAATTAAAAATAATAATAAGATTAGTGAATATCCAAACTTAGGTTGGTGTCTCGGCCGGGTGTTTACTGAACCAATTACAGAAGTTGCCGATGTGATATATTAGTGCTAGATGTTGAGAGGTCTGTGCCTCTGTGATATGTAAAAAGGTTATAAAGAGGTGTAACCAAATGTTGGCTCAGCCGGGCGTTTGCTACATCCGATTGGTGAAAAGTGTTTAGTGGAAATTGAGATAACTCCTGGTGTGGAGTATTTCAAAAGAATGAATAAAATAAGGTAGGAGTGAAGGAATTGGTGAAGATGTCCAGAAATCAAGTGGTGTCTCGGCCGGGTGTTTACTGAATCCAAAAATGGCCGATGTAGTGTATTGGTGCTGGATTGCTGTAGAGTGAGATTTGAGATATAAGATCCCGAAGGAATCTCTGATCTTATGCAGTATAATACACTTTAGGTACCTATGTTAATACACATATTGTTGCTGTGATGAATCATGTTAAATAAAATAACAAATTATTTTCCAGTATTGAGTCCACAATCAAAAAAAAAAGTGGTGACAAGGTAAAATATTGGTGACTTGTGCTGCTGTGCTTGTCCTATGGACTCTATACTGGAAAATAATTTATGATCTTATATCTCAAATCTCACTCCAGCACCAATACACTACATCGCCCAATTTTGGATTCAGTAAACACCCGGCCGAGACACCAACTTAAGTTTGGATATTCACTAATCTTTTTATTATTTTTAATTTTAAAAATTCCCTTGCACACATCCCAACCAGGATTCAACCTCAATAGCACTCTCAAAAAAAAAAACCCAGGGAGCAGCAAACACCCGGCTGAGCCAAATTTTGTTTTTTTGTTTTTTCTGTTTTTCTTTTATTATCCTAGAGGCATAACTTAAAGATCACACACTAATATTGGCATAAGTTGGTCAATACGCCAGAACAGCGCCACAACTACACTCTTTACCCTTTCACAAGTCCCAGCAGGTTATAGTATATGGCTCCAAGGTGGATGGGTGTCCAGGTGTTTTCCTAGCACTGAAGGGACTTGTAGTCCCATACATGGGAGATTGCATGAACCAGTATGAGTCCTAGCAGAAGATGAACTACAAGTCCCAGCAGGTTATAGCATAGGGCTCCAAGTAGATAAGTGGTCATGCGATGCTGGGACTTGTAGTCCTTTACCTAAGAGAATTGCATGAACCAGAGTCTTAGGAGGGAGTGGCTGGAGAACTACAAATCTCAGCAGGCTGGCGTGCAATGGGTTAACGTGATCTCTCCAGGAGAGGGAGGAGAACTACAAGTCCCGGCAGGTTATAGTATAGGGCTCCAAGGAGGATGGGTGCCCGTGCGATGCTGGGACTTGTAGTCCCATAATGGGGGATTGCATGCACCAGAGTTCTATGATGCTGGGATTGTAGTCCCACACATACATAGGGAACTAAATCAGCCGGGGACCTAGCAGATTATAACTTAAAACTCGAAGGATGATGAGTGGTCATGCCTTTTATTTCCAATGCTGGGACTTGTAGTAGTGTTGTAAGAAGTAGAGGCTGTCGCCTGGAGGAGTGTGTCTGTCTGCCCTGCCACCCTGTGCTGGTCTGAGGGGGGGGGGGGTGATTGCTGTGTCCACCACCCCCCTGCCATGTATATAGTGTAGCACTGTAGCTGACTTGATTGGGGGGGGGGGGGGGTTGCAGAATGCAGATACATGCGATTTACAGACTGCAGAATGCAGATACATGCGATTTACAGGTTGCAGAATGCAGATATGTGCTATATACAGGTTGCAGAATGCAGATATGTGCTATATACAGGTTGCAGATATGTGCGATTTACAGGTTTCAGAATGCAGATATGTGCGATTTACAGGTTGCAGAATGCAGATATGTGCTATATACAGGTTGCAGAATGCAGATATGTGCTATATACAGGTTGCAGATATGTGCGATTTACAGGTTGCAGAATGCAGATATGTGCTATATACAGGTTGCAGAATGCAGATATATGCGATTTACTAAGTGTAATTTTTTTAGTTTGTTTGCGCCGATCTGTAAAGCTCCGCTATATACCATGATCTGTGATGCTGGGGCTGTATACTCTGTCCTGTGATGCTGGGGCTGTATACTCCTGACACTATGAGTGGAAGCAAAAGGAATACAGGGGACGGAGTGGGTGGATTATATAAGGGGTGTGGCTTATGAGAAGTGGGAGGGGACAAACATGGATGGGCGGGGTCTTGCGCCCCCCCATCCTAAAACTTCACCAGCCGCCACTGGTCTATGGCATTTGTGGGAGGTGCCCGCACCATATTCATGTGCAAGTGTCCGAGTCCTGCAGCCAACGGTCCCATATTTTATTATATTTGTCCGGACACCCTCTATTAATATATATGCATTTTTTGTAGGGCATGGTCATGTTAATTTCTACCTTCCACTCCATCAGATTGGGAGGTGCTGATCACATTCGCTTCCTGGCTATGAGTTTCCTAGAAGAGAATAATGTTTCTTGGAGAAATATTCTATTGTATTTGTCAAGGACATCGGGAAAAATCCCAAGGAGGCAGTGTTTTGGATCTAACGCTAGGGGGGAGCCCATATTGTCGTGCAGGAAGGTCACAATTTGTTTCCACAGTCCCTGAATTTTGGAACATGACCAAAAGGACACATTTTTAAAACAACTCTTACGGGGGTTATAACCCTCCCTTACTCTATCCAAAATGAAATAAATAATGCCCTGTACACACGATCAGAATTTCTGTTGAAAAATGTCCGATGGACTTGTTTCATCGGAAATTCCGATCGTGAGTGGGCTCCATCGGACTTTTTTCCATTGGTGTAAAAAAATAGGACTTGTTTTACATTTTTCCGATGGGAAAAAAAAAAACGATAGAAAATTCAGATCGTCTGTATGGAACTCCATTGGAGAAAAATCCACGCATGCTCAGACTAAATTAGGAGACGGGAGCGCTCGTTCTGGTAAAACTACCGTTCGTAATGGAGATAGCACATTCGTCATGCTGCAAATTATTGCATCGTTAAATGTAGCGCATTCTTTTCTTCTTTCTAATGCTAGAACAAATTTTATTTTTCGCTGCGGATATTCACACAGAGTTCTGACAAACTTATTTATTTGTTTCTTGTGATCTCATGAATCTTCGTATTTTATTTTAAAGCCAGGTCTCCAAAATATCTTAATATTTATTTTAAGCGCGAATTGGCTAACACCAAACTTTTACTAACACGCGTTAACACGAAATCAGCAAAAGCAGCCCAAAGGGTAGCGCCGTTGGATTTGAACTTCCCCTTTATAGTGACGTCGTACGTGTTGTACGTCACCGCGTTTTGGACAGCCGGAATTTGGTCTGATGGTGTGTATGCAAGACAGCTTTGAACGGAATTCCGACGAAAAATTCCATCGGATTTTAGCCCATCGGAATTCCGATCGTGTGTACAGGGCATAAGAGTTTTGCTTATAGTTCTACTTTAAGGCCTGATATCATCACAAACCTAGGTGAAAATTTGCTTTCTGCTCTATTCCTTTAGAAAATCATCATGTTGAGTTTCAGCGATAATGGATACAGTAGTGCACATGAGAAATAGTATATTAAAAACAGTGACAGTCAATATTTACCCATTAAAGTGGTTGTACAACCTGTACAACCACTTTTACCTACAGGTAAGCCTAGATTAAGGCTTACCTGTAGGTGCAGGAAATAGCTCCCAAACCTCCATGGCTTAGGAGACATTTACAAAAGAGACGAGCGCCGATGTCTACAGCGCATGCGCCGTAGGACAACAATGCAGGCGCACTTTAGAAACGGAGATCTTGCCGTTTCTAAAGGAAGGTCATGCCGTGACTGCCGGCTCCCGCGCGGGAGTGATGTCACGCTATGCTGGCCAGTCACAGAGCCAGAGTTCGCGGCCCAGGAAGGAAGAGGGGTGAAGAATGGATGCTTCCTGCAACAGGGGACAGCGGTGACATTGCAGGCTTCGGTTTCAGGTAAATGACACATAATGGAACTTTGCAGGGAAAGAAAGAGGAAGTATAACCCATCAGGGTTTACTTCCTCTTTAAAACAATATTATACTGGTTGATGGGTAATAACTACGTTATAAGTGAATGTTTCCCGTCTCCCTGCTACACATGAGTGAATGCTGATCAAAATAAATGTCACCATAATTATCCTAAAAGTATTTGCAACCAGAAAACTTGATGATACTTCTGCACCATCTATCCTAATACCCCTAGACAGGTCTGTAGGTGAGGCAGCTAAAAATAAAATGGTACAGCTCCATTACTATGAATACATTGTTTTCTTGAATAAGGAAATGTAACGTTCTAACATGTATGCTCTCCCTAAAAAGGGGTTATGCAAATTTTAAAATATTTAATTATTGTTACTGAAGGAAGCAAAACCTTTTGATACTTTGGCAGTTAGACAATTCTTTTTTTTTGGGGGGAAATAGAGTTGCTTAACCACTTCAATACCGGGCACTTTCGCCCCCTCCTGACCAGGACAATTTTCAAACTTTCAGCGCTGTTGTGCAAACGAAATTTTTATAATTTTCTTCCCACAAATAGATATTTCTTTTGGTGGTATTCAATCACCTCTGGGGTTTTTATTTTTTGCTAAACAAAAAAATACCCACATTTTTGAAAAAAACAAACGTTTTTCTGTCATAAAATTTAGTTTTCGCCTTCACTGGCGGGTACTGATGAGGCGGCACCGACAGGCGGCTGTGATGGTCATTAGCAGGTGGCACTGATGGGCAGCACTGATGATGAGGCACTGACAGGTGTTGCTGCTGGGCACCGATTGGCACTGGCAGACTTTATTATTGAGGCACTGCTGGGCACTGATTGGCACATCAGATGGAGCTGTGCCGATAATCAGCGTGCTGATTATCAGCACAGACCCCCCCCTTCTGACAGGGAGAGCCGCCGATCGGCGCGAACCAAGGAATGTCGTTTACCAGCACTTCCTGGTTCACACGATAAGCTGTGATTGGTCACGTGGTAAGAAGCCTCTGACAGAGGCTCCTTATCACAATCGGAGATGCTGTGTGTCAGACCGACATGCCACACTCGCAATCACCGCGCTGCGTGCCCCTGTGGGCCCACTCCTGCATGTTATCCTGCTGGACGTCATATGATGCCCAGTCAGGATAACAGAACCACTTCCTGGCCGTCAATCTGCTATAGGCTGGGCGGGAAGTGGTTAAAAGTGTATCAATTGTCAAAATTTAAAATCATATATTTATATCTCAATTATTTGTAACCTACTCCGATTAATCTGAACGGTCTCAAAGATTGTAAACCTACTATCTAAAGAATCCCACACATTTACCGTATTTTTCCGTGTAGAAGACGCCCCCATGTATAAGACGCCCCCAACTTTTCCAACCCAAAATCAAGAAATCAATGTTTTAAACATAGGTAAAACAGAACACATTTTTATTTAGTAACGTTTACATACCAGTATATTATGCAGCATATCACTTTATTCAGCCTCTGTTGCATCAATGTTCTCTTCTTCATCACTAGTTCCAGACAGAATTTCTTCAACTTCTTTTGCATCACTGCTGTCTTCTGAATCACTGTTTATAAATGTGAGATCATCCTCGGTTCCGTCCATGGCATTGCTGATTCCACATTTCTTGAAGGACTTCACAATCACCTCTTGTTTGACGCCATGCCATGAGTTTAGGACCCAATTGCAGACCTCAGTAATGGTTGGTTTTTTCACTCTTCCTGCCGGTGTCAAGTTATCACCTGCTTTTTGCATCCATCTACTCCATTCTTCTCTCATCAGGACCTTAAATGGCTTATTTATTGAAACATCTAGTGGCTGTAGCTGCCCTGTAAGGCCACCAGGAATAACTGCTAGGTACGTTCGCAAATCTGATGCAACCCTTTTAGTCTTTTCTGTTAAATGTGCTCGGAATTGATCATAGACAAGCAGAGCTGGCTTCTTTAAGAGCTCTCCAGGTCTTCTGGACCAAACCTTTGCAAACCAAATGGCCATAATGTCTTCATTCATCCATCCCTTCTCTTGAACTTGCACTATAATACCAGGTGGTATGGTCTCTTTAGGATAGGTTTTCCTCTTAAAAATAAGCATAGGAGGCAGTTTAGTACCATCTGCACAGCATGCAAGCACAGCAGTATAGTGTGTCTTTTCATGGCCACTTGTTTTGATTGCCACTGTTTTTATTCCTTTCACATCAACAGTTCTGTTGGAAGGCACATCAAAATTGAGAGGGACCTCATCCATGTTTGCAATCTGACTTGGTTCGAAATCATATTTTTTCCTAAGTTGTATGACATAGGAGTGAAACTGTTGGATTTTATCCTCATAAACTGGTGGCATTTTCTGAGCTAACTTTGTTCGTGTTCTCATGGCCAACCCTTCTCTCCTCATGAAATTGAAGCACCATTTTGCCTTTCCTGTAAAATCAACAATGTTCATTTCGCTTGCAAACATTCTTGCCTGACATTGAATAAGCTTGGTTGACACACATAAGCCACTCTGGCTCTGCTCTAAAATCCAAGTCTTAAGCCTCTGCTCCAAATTTGGCCATTTTGCTGGTTTTCCTCTTAAGGCCTTCTTCTTTTTTGGCATCTTAAGGAGTTGTTCTTCCTGTCTTCTCCACTGTCTGATCATACTCTCAGTGGGGGGAGGTCCAAACTGTCTCTCTGCAGCTCTATTTCCATGCTCTTTTGCATAGCTGACAACATTCAGTTTGAATTTTGCAGAATAAGACAATCGCTTACTTTTATTATTCTGTGACATCTTGGGCTCAATATGCTCCGGTCCCCGATTTGCGCACTCTCCACATCCAATAGGATTGCATCTGCACACTCTCCACCTCCTCCTCCAACTTCAGCTGACACAAAGCTCGTGATTGGAGGAAGCCGTTCGACGACCTATGACCCGCTACGCACCCGCGCGTCTCTCCAAGGCTGACTGACCATGTATAAGACGCAGCTTGATTTTCAGTCTAATTATTTTAGCAAAAAGTAGCATCTTATACACGGAAAAATACGGTACTTCCTAGAATTCTGCGACACGTATTCACTATGCACTGTGGGAGGACACTACTGAGTCACACATTTCACAGAGCCTGCCTTCTGAACCACAGAGGTGATGAGAAGAGGAGTTTCAGGAAAAGGAGTCAGTACAGGAATGCAGACTGAAGGTACCATGGGATATGTAGTCCTTAAACAAAAAAGTAAACCAAAAGGAATGAGCAGAGGAGAATCCAGAAAGTTGTAGAAAGAGGTGGCAAGGTTACAGGAAGCACTCACCACATGAAAGGAGATTTGTCAAGTAAGCTTATATTGGATTGTCAAAAATAACTTTTTGTTTGTATTGTTAGTAAAATGCTGATGTTATAAAATGAGAGTGCGTGCCATTCTGAAGCTTCCCTTAAACCACTTTGCATATCATTTTATATATACTGTGATTCTGTACTTGCCAAATTTGCTGCAGAAATCTCCCTCCACTGAGTCTGGCTGCAACCCTTTTAACTCTGGGCACCTGAAGCTGCTGCCTGTTCACTTCCTGGATTTCCACAGACACACACCTCCAGCTCTGCAGCTCTCATTGGCCCTCTTATGACTCCCCCCCTCTCTTCCTGGCAAACTCTCATGAAAGAGAGCCGTGCATGATGTCATAAGCCTAGGCTTTTTACCAGACAAGAAACAGGAAGTGGGCTGTACAGTGGGTACGGAAAGTATTCAGACCCCCTTACATTTTTCACTCTGTTATATTGCAGCTATTTGCTAAAATCATTTAAGTTCATTTTTTTTCCTCATTAATGTACACACAGCACTCCATATTGACAGAAAAACACAGAATTGTTGTCATTTTTGCAGATTTATTAAAAAAGAAAAACTGAAATATCACATGGTCCCAAGTATTCAGACCCTTTGCTCAGTATTTAGTAGAAGTACCCTTTTGATCCAATACAGCCATGAGTCTTTTTGGGAAAGATGCAACAAGTTTTTCACACCTGGATTTGGGGATCCTCTGCCATTCCTCCTTGCAGATCCTCTCCAGTTCTGTCAGGTTGGATGGTAAACGTTGGTGGACAGCCATTTTTAGGTCTCTCCAGAGATGCTCTATTGAGTTTAAGTCAGGGCTCTGGCTGGGCCATTCAAGAACAGTCACAGAGTTGTTGTGAAGCCACTCCTTCGTTATTTTAGCTGTGTGCTTAGGGTCATTGTCTTGTTGGAAGGTAAACCTTCCGCCCAGTCTGAGGTCCTGAGCACTCTGGAGAAGGTTTTCGTCCAGGATATCCCTGTACTTGGCCGCATTCATCTTTCCCTCGATTGCAACCAGTCGTCCTGTCCCTGCAGCTGAAAAACACCCCCACAGCATGATGCTGCCACCACCATGCTTCACTGTTGGGACTGTATTGGACAGGTGATGAGCAGTGCCTGGTTTTATCCACACATACCGCTTAGAATTAAAGGCAAAAAAGTTCTATCTTGGTCTCATCAGACCAGGGAATCTTATTTCTCACCATCTTGGAGTCCTTCAGGTGTTTTATAGCAAACTCCATGTGGGCTTTCATGTGTCTCGCACTGAGGAGAGGCTTCTGTCGGGCCACTCTGCCATAGAGCCCCAACTGGTGGAGGGCTGCAGTGATGGTTGACTTTCTACAACTTTCTCCCATCTCCCGACTGCATCTCTGGAGCTCAGCCACAGTGATCTTTGGGTTCTTCTTTACTTCTCTCACCAAGGCTCCTGTCCCCTGATAGCTCAGTTTGGCCAGACAGCCAGCTCTAGGAAGGGTTCTGGTCGTCCCAAACGTCTTCCATTTAAGGATTATGGAGGCCAATGTGCTCTTAGGAACCTGTAGTGCAGCAATTTTTTTTGTAACCTTGGCCAGATCTGTGCCTTGCCACAATTCTGTCTCTGAGCTCTTCAGGCAGTTCCTTTGACCTCATGATTCTCATTTGCTCTGACATGCACTGTGAGCTGTAAGGTCTTATATAGACAGGTGTGTGGCTTTCCTAATCAAGTCCAATCAGTATAATCAAACACAGCTGGACTCAAATGAAGGTGTAGAACCACCTCAAGGATGATCAGAAGAAATGGAAAGCACCTGAGTTAAATATATGAGTGTCACAGCAAAAGGGTCTGAATACTTAGGACCATGTGATATTTCAGTTTTTCTTTTTTAATAAATCTGCAAAAATGACAATTCTGTGTTTTTCTGTCAATATGGGGTGCTGTGTGTACATTAATGAGGAAAAAAAATGAACGTAAACGATTTTAGCAAATGGTTGCAATATAACAGAGTGAAAAATTTAAGGGGGTCTGAATACTTTCCGTACCCACTGTATATAAGGTATTTACTGGCAGAAAAAAAAGTTTTACTATGCAAAGTTAAAACAACAAGGGCAGAAGATTTAATAGATGGAAACATGAAAAAATTACTGAAGTTCCGCTTTAAGTTAATTGCAAACATAAACTCACCTATAAATTTAATGCGTCCAGAGCTCAGTAATGTTGGCTCATCTTTTTTGACATTCTCAGTTGCATCATGGACAAGTTGATCAATATGGTCAATGCCAACAACTTTTCCTGTGGGACCTACCTAAGAAGAAAGAACATTTATCAATTGGCCGTTTACAAATTAGATTTTTGTGGTACCTTTGTTTTGTTCATCTTAAAACGTGGATTGAGACATTTCTAATAACTTTTGCCATTTGTCTTGTGTGGTATACAATTGCTGTAAAATTATCACACCCAAAATATGAATTCATTACAAATTAAAAACAAATAGTAGGTTAATTAACCTTAACCACTTAACGACCGCCCACTGTAATTATACGTCGGCGGAATGGCACCGACAGGCAAAGTCACGTACCGGTACGTGACTGCCTTCGTATAGTTGGGGGTCTGATCGGACCCCCGTTCTATACAGTGAGCAGTGGTTATTTGTTCGGGAGCGATCCGGGATGAGGGGACGGCCGTTCGATTCCGGCCACCCCCTCGCGATCGCTCCCGGCGAATGAAAACCTTCCTCTGCCTGTGTAATGTAAACACAGGCAGAGGAAGTGATGTCATCTCTCCTCGTGTCGGTCTTTTCGATCCGGCGCGAGGAGAGAAGACATCTCACAGTAAGTGCACCAACAGCCCACTGACACCAGTACACGTAGGCACACTTTTCACCCCCCAGTCACCCCCAGTCACAGTGCACCGTTTGCAGTGGTCATTTTTTTTACTGATTACTGCAATCAGTGTCATTTGTGACAATAAAAAGTTGCAGGGCAGTTAAGTTTAGGCCCCTTTAGGTCCAGGGTAGCCCCCTAACCCCCCATAATAAAGGTTTAACCCCTTGATCGCCCCCCAGGTAACCCTTTCACCCCCTAACGCCAGCGTCACTAAGCAATCGTATTTCCGATCGCTGTATTTAGTGCCGGTGGTGCCCTAGATAGCCAGTTATTTATTTTTAGTTTCGCCGCAGATTTTTATAGCGTCAGGTACCCCCATATATTATTTTAACCCCCTGATTGCCCCTAGAGTTAACCCTTTCACCAGTGATCACCGTATAAGTTTTACTGGTGACACTGGTTAGCCAGTTAGTTATTTAGGTTACCCGTCAGGTTTTTATATAGCTTCAGGTACCCCAATATATAACCTAGTAAAGGTTTTAACCCCCTGATTGCCCCTAGTTAACCCTTTCACCAGTGATCACCATATAAGTTTTACGGGTGACGCTGGTTGGTTAGTTTGCTTTTTATAGCATCAGGGCACCCGCCGTATATAACCCAATAAAGGTTTAACCCCCTGATCGCCCGGCGGCTGATATCAATTAGGTTTTAGCGCCAGAGAGGGTCTGCGTCGCCCCAGGCAGCGTTAGGTTAGTGCCAGTAACGTCAACACCCACGCGCAAAGCATACACCTCCCTTAGTGGTATAGTATCTGAACAGATCAATATCTGATCTGATCAGATCTATACTAGCGTCCCCAGCAGTTTAGGGTTCCCAAAAACGCAGCGTTAGCGGGATCAGCCCAGATACCTGCTAGCACCTGCGTTTAGCCCCTCCGCCCAGCCCAGCCCAGCCCACCCAAGTGCAGTATCGATCGATCACTGTCACTTACCAAACACAACACACATAACTGCAGCGTTCGCAGAGACAGTCCTGATCCCTGCGATCGCTAACAGTTTTTTTGGTAGCGTTTGATACATTTGCTGACAGTCAGGTGCTTTTTTTACCTGTGAATCTTACTAGTGTACCCCTAAATTTAGAGCCCAAAATGGCAAGACGAAGGTACACTAGTAAAGAGGCCTACGAGATTCTGAGCATGACCGATAGTGAAGAGGAGGTCACGCATCTGTCAGATTCAGGCTCAGAATATCTTCCCGTAGAAGACAGTGAAGTCAGCGGCTCCACGTCAGATAGCTCTGACGACGAAGGTGAGGTCCCCGCTAAGGTCAGGCGTACCCGATCCCGATCTTCTGAGGTTTTTGAGGAGCAAGAACCGCAGGTCTCTCGTATCATGGAGCAGAGTAGTACTAGCGCCGCTATTTCTTCTGGTGAATTGGCAAGCACCCGCGGCCTAGTACAGCCTGGGCGTACATCCAGCACTGCAGTATCACGTGGTGACGTGGCGAGTCCCATAAGTGAAGTTCAAGCTGGCGAGGTGGCAAGCACAAGTAGTGTCCCGCTGCCACCAAGAAGACAAAGGCAGGCCCGTCGTGCCCATCCTGCAGAATTCGCCTATCCTGATTGGGTCCCCACCACTTCTGCAGAACCCGTACTTCCCCCATTCACTGCCCAACCCGGTATTCAGGTGGAAACAGCTGATTTTATGCCAATTGATTTTTATTCGCTGTTTTTCACGGAAGATCTCTATAGATCTATTGTGGACCAGAGTAATTTATATGCTAGTCAATTCATCGCCGCTAACCCCCAGTTGCCTTCCATTGCCAAAGATTAGAAACCAATTACGGTTTCCGAATTTAAGACCTTTCTGGGCCTTTCCCTCAACATGGGCACACATAAATTCCCGTCATTGCGTGCTTATTGGTCCACGCACCCAATTGACCACATGCCCGTGTTCTCTGCCTCCATGCCCAGAACACGATACGAGCAGATTTTGCGGTTCATGCACTTCAACGATAATGAACTTTGTCGTCCACGTGGAGACCCTGAATACGACCGGCTCTATAAAATTCGACCCCTCATAAACCACTTCAACGAACGTTTTGCAGCCTTGTTTATTCCCGATCAAGTTGTCTGCGTTGAGGAGTCCCTGATTAAATTTTCTGGCCGCTTGTTTTTCAAGCAGTACCTTCCCAGCAAGCGTGCCAGATACGGGGTCAAGCTCTATAAGTTCTGTGACAGGGCAACAGGCTATGTATGGAGCTTTACGGTTTATGAGGGAAAAGATAGTCAGGTTGAGCCGGTCAACTGCCCGGATTACATAGGGAGCGCTGGCAAGATAGTGTGGAACTTGGTGTCACCCTTATTCGGAAAGGGGTACCACTTGTATGTGGACAATTATTACACGAGCGTGCCACTGTTTAGTCACTTGTTTGATCATCAGATTGGAGCATGTGGCACCGTGCGACCTAATCGCCGGGGCTTTCCCCAGCGGCTTGTAGATGCCCGTCTTAGGCTGGGGGAGAGAGCCTGCTTGAAGTGTAATAACTTGCTCGCTATGAAGTGGAGGGACCATAAGAATGTTTTCCTTCTTACCTCCCTTCATGCAGACACGACAGTCCAAATTCGTACGGCGACTGGTGTTGTGGAGAAACCCCTCTGTGTCCACGAATATAACAAAAATATGGGAGGGGTGGACCTCAACGACCAGTTGTTGGCGCCGTATCTAATTGACCGTAAGGCGAGACGCTGGTACAAAAAAAGTGTCTCTATCCTTATTCCAATTGGCTTTGCTGAATGCTCATGTGCTATACAGAGCTTCAGGCGGGACTTTATCTCTTCTAAAATTCCAGAATGAGATGGTCACAGAACTCCTGTATCCAGGCGGTTCTGCACCTCACCATCCCCTACCAAATGCAGTAAGCCAGCTGCATGAGAGGCATTATCCGTATGCCCTCCAGAGTACCCCTACCCAACGAACCCCCCAAAAAAGATGTCGTGTCTGTAGCAAGCGTGGATTTAGGCGTGACACCCGTGTTTTTTGTCCACTCTGTCCTGACAAACCTGGTCTTTGCCTTGGTAAATGTTTTGAACACTACCACTCAAAAGTGAAGTTTTAGCGTAGGGTACAGCATTTCACAGACTAGGACACACTTACACAGGGTCTCCCAAGATGCCATCACATTTTGAGAGACCCGAACCATTACAGTTGTTAAAGTTACAAAAAAAAAAAGAGAGAAAAAAGAAAAAAAAAAGAAAAATAGCTGTCGTTCTCTCTCTCTCTCTCTGTAATTTTTTGTTTTCAGGTGCGCCATTCAACTGCAGCGCGGAATTATTTATCTTGACAGCAACAGCGTTTGCTCCCACGATACATAAAGCCGTGACTCCAGTGCTGTAGGAGGTGATTTCACCACCACAGTTAAAAAAAAGAGCATATATGCCGAAGCATGGGGGCAGCAGGGGCGGAGGAGCGATTTTGCTCCTAATGCCGCGTGCATACGGTCGAAATTCCGACGGAGGCTTGCCCGTGGAAAAGTCAGACCGTGTGTACGCGGCATAACTTTTTTGCGGGAGGATGCCCCCATGCTTCGGCATATATAAATGGTGCATGTATGCCCATCATTAGAAGTGGGTGGATGAAGGGAGGTATTCTAATGGTGGGCATACCCACCGATCTCTTTTTTTCATTCAGCCAACAGGCTGCATGAAAAAAAAGGATTACAATACATGTCCAACAAGGACCAGCAACGTACTGATATGTTGCTGGATTTTGAATGGTTATACCAGAATGATGCCTGTGGGTTTAGGTATCATCTTGGTATCATTCTTTTCAGCCAGAGGTCGGCTTTCATGTAAAAGCAATCCTAGCAGATAATTAGCCTCTAGACTGCTTTTACAAGCAGTGGGAGGGAATGTCCCCCCCCCCCGGATATAAACAACACCATTGGGAAATTGGGAAAGCATTTTATCACACCGATCTTGGTGTGGTCAGATGCTTTGAGGGCAGTGGAAAGATCTAGGGTCTAACCCCCCAATTTTTTTCAAAAAAAGAGTACCTGTCACTACCTATTGCTATCACAGGGGATATTTACATTCCCTGAGATAACAATAAAAATGGTAAAAAAAAAATATGGAAGGAACAGTTTAAAAAAAAAAAAGCAAAATAAATAAAAAAATAAAAAAGCACCGCTGTCCCCCCCTGCTCTTGCACAAAGGCGAACGCAAGCGTCGGTCTAGCGTCATATGTAAACAGCAATTGCATCATGCATGCGAGGTATCACCGCGAAAGTCAGATCGAGGGCAGTAATTTTAGCAGTAGACCTACTCTGTAAATCTAACGTGGTAACCTGTAAAGGCTTTTAAATGCTTTTAAAAATGAATGTAGATTGTTGCCGCTGCGCGTTTGTGCGCAATTTTAAAGCAGGTCGTGTTTGGTATCCATGTACTCGGCCTAAGATCATCTTTTTTATTTCATCAAACATTTGGGCAATATAGTGTTTTTTAGTGCATTAAAAATAAAAAAAGTGTGTTTTTTCCCCAAAAAATGTGTTTGAAAAATCGCTGCGCAAATACTGTGTGGAAAAAAAAAATGCAACATCCACTATTTTAATCTGTAGGGCCTTTGCTTTAAAAAAATGTTTGGGGGTTAAACATAATTTTCTTGCAAAAAAAAAAAATGTTTTCATGTAAGCAAAAAGTGTCAGAAAGGGCTTTGTCTTCAAGTGGTTAGAAGAGTGGATGTAAGCTTCCTAATGTTGTGTATAAAATGCCAGGACAGTTCAAAACCCCCCCAAATGACCCCATTTTGAAAAGTAGACACCCCAAGCTATTTGCTGAAAGGCATGTTGAGCCCATTGAATATATTTTTTTTTGTCCCAAGTGATTGAATAATGACAAAATGAAAAAAAAAAATGTACAAAAAGTTGTCACTAAATGATATATTGCTCAAACATGCCATGGTTATATGTGGAATTGCACCCCAAAATACATTCTGTTTCTTCTCCTGAGTACGGGGATACCACATGTGCGAGACATTTTGGGAGCCTAGCCGCGTACAGGACCCCGAAAACCAAGCACCGCCTTCAGGATTTCTATGGGTGTAAATTTTTGATTTCACTCCTCACTGCCTATCACAGTTTCGGAGGCCATGGAATGCCCAGATGGCACAAAAAAACCCCAAATGACCCCATTTTGGAAAGCTATTTGCTGAGAGGTATGTTGAGTATTTTGCAGATCTCGCTTTTTGTCACAAAGTTTTGAAAATTGAAAAAAGAAAGAAAGAAAAAAAAAGTCTTTCTTCATTTTCAAAAACAAATGAGAGCTGTAAAATACTCACCATGCCTCTCAGCAAATAGCTTGGGGTGTCTACTTTCCAAAATGGGGTCATTTGTGGGGGTTTTGTGCTATCTTGGCATTTTATGGCCTTCAAAACTGTGATAGGTAGTGAGGAGTGAAATCAAAAATTTGTGCCCTTAGAAATCCTGAAGGCGGTGCTTGGTTTTTGGGGCCCCGTACACGGCTAGGCTCCCAAAAAGTCCCACACATGTGGTATCCCCGTACTCAGGAGAAGCAGCAGAATGTATTTTGGGGTGCAATTCCACATATAACCATGGCATGTGTGAGCAATATATCATTTAGTGACAAGTTTTTGTAATTTTTTTTTTTTTTGTCATTATTCAATCACTTGGGACAAAAAAAAAATATATTCAATGGGCTCAACAGGCCTCTCAGCAATTTCCTTGCGGTGTCTACTTTCTAAAATGGGGTCATTTGGGGGGGTTTTGTACTGCCCTGCCATTTTAGCACCTCAAGAAATGAGATAGGCAGTCATAAATTTAAAGCTGTGTAAATTCCAGAAAATGTACTCTAGTTTGTAAACGCTATAACTTTTGCGCAAACCAATAAATATACGCTTATTGACATTTTTTTTACTAAAAAGACATGTGGCTGAATACATTTTGGCCTAAATGTATGACTAAAATTGAGTTTATTAGATTTTTCTTATAACAAAAAGTAGAAAATATCATTTTTTTTCAAAATTTTTGGTCATTTTCCGTTTAAATCGCAAAAAAAAAAAAAATCACAGAGGCAATCAAATACCATTAAAAGAAAGCTCTATTTGTGGGAAGAAAAGGACGCAAATTTCATTTGGGTACAACATTGCATGTCCGCACAATTTCCAGTTAAAGCAGCGCAGTGCAAAATTCTGAAAACACCTCTGGTCCTTTAGCTACAAAATGGTCCGGGGCTTAAGTGGTTAATAAAGGGAAGCTATTTTTTCAGCAATTTTATTTTAATTAGAATTTACAACTTTGAATATTAAATGTGTTTATCATGTTGTTAATTTTTTATTTTTTTTTTGTAAAAAAAATTATTCAAAACAAACAACATTAAAAACATGGAGTATATCATGACAATCAGTCTGCAAAGCACGTTGAACAATGACAGCTGAACATGATTTTATGGGAAATTTGGTATTCTGGTCTATTTCTAACATAAAAGCAGCAGAAAGATCTCTTACGGAGCTCCTGCTATTAAACAGAGCTCCACCTGCTAGATGCAATTGGTATAAACAAAACCTTCATGTGCAATATATTCGATTTACATTATTAATAGAAATAAATAAAATGTATGTATTGCAATGCAGATGCATTTTTAACCAAAACCTTATGCTTAGTACACACGGGCCAATTATCGGCCAGTTCAACAGAAACTGTCTGTCATTTGGTAGTGTGTACAGCAGCCTGTCTAACAGAAGCTGACCAAACACCTGGCTTCTGTAGAATGGCATACCAGAAAAACATCAGCCGATCGGCATGCGAGCAGCGCTCACAGCCAATTACAGATAGCCGCAGTATCCGCAGATATCTACGCCATGTCCCGCGCCTCCTCCGTCTCCCTCCCCTGCTGTCTTCCGGGTCTCAGAAGACAGCAGGGACCAGTGGGATCGTGCAGCGTGACTCACACATGCGCAGTAGGGAACCAGGCTGTGAAGCTGCGAGGCTTCACTTCCTGATTCCCTTACCGAATATGGTGGCGCCTCCACCCGAGAGCCAGATCGGCTACGGGTGCCGACATCGCGGGCACCCTAGACAGGTAAGTGTCCATATTTTAAAAGTCAGCAGCTGCAGTATTTGTAGCTGCTGACTTTAAAAAAAAAAAAAAAATTGCCGGAAATCCGCTTTAAGCTGGTCTCGAAACACAATACAATAAATTAAAAGCTGAACTCCAGGCAAATGTAAAATACCATTTGAAGTAGATGTGAACCCAAACTGAATGACATTGAGTTTGCGGAAGCGCTGTGCATCATAAACAACTGCCATTTCCCGAGGCTAATCATGTCAGTCTACGAATGGTTCAGCTTCACCCCTCTGACCCCACAGGACAACCCCCTGCTCAAATAAAAAGGAGGGATTCCCCATACCCCAGCATTCCTTTTTTGTCCTCACTCCAGGGCAGCTCTCCTGCTACTAAATGAATGAACGGATGTTGAATCAGAAATGTCTCCTACAACTGTTTGCTCAGTAGGACACCCCAGAAGTGGATTTAATGGCATCTCCTCTCAATGCTCAGCAGCCGGTGTTCTTCCATCCGAGAGACAGGGGTCAGGATGCTCTGTCCCAGTGCTGGATTTTCCAGCCTGTATACGTATTTCAGCAAACTTCTCTAATACTGAAGATTAACCATCCATGGTTTCCGCTGTTGAGGAAGTTGTTGATACAGTAGCTCTGCCAGTGGCACTTTCGAGGTCCAGAGATCTTTGGCTCTAGGGCAGCATGCTTTACCCAAACATGGCATGGATCAGTTGGACAGCCTGGTTATTTGTAAGAAGCAGGCTAGCCCAGATGGGTATAGTAGAAAAGGTTCAGATGACATTGCTTAAATCTCAGAAGATATCCTTGAACGCTACATACTATAGAGTGTGGAAAGCTCTTTGAGGTGGCAGCGATAATTTAGTACAATCCCGAGTCTCCCTCTCATATTGATGTCTTGGAGTTCTTGCAATCGGCCCTAGACAAAGGGCTTGGCTACAGTACGGTCCAGCTGTGGACCGTTTCAGGTCTAACTGTTCCTTGGGCAGAAGATCCTTTGTGGCACATTTCATGCAAGTAACCCTATAGCTATATCAACAGCCAGTCGGGTCTCTGGGGGGGGGGGGCTTTGGGGGGAATCCAAGCTTTCTCAGCCAGGTCTCCATATTGTGAGCTGTTTCAGGACAGAGTGGTTCTTCATTCAGTTCCGTCTTTTCTCCTGAAGGTTGCTTGGCCTTTTCATATACATTGGGAAGTTGTGCCGACTTTATTGTCTGCAGTTTCGGGACAAGAAGATTGGTCAAGGGTGGATGTAATTTAGGTCATTTTCCATGTAAAGCAGAGAACTGAGGAGTTTAGGCTGGCGGATAAGTTGTTCATCCTACCAGTATGTCCTAAAAGGGGTCAAATGGCCCCACCTAGAATCCTTTCCTCTTGGATAGTCCAAACCACCAGACGGCATAGGTAGCTCCGGGTCTTTCCACTCCAGCGGGTGTCAATGCGCATTCCACAAGGGAAACATCGGCTTTGTGGGCTAGTCAAGCCAGGGTTCCACTGGAAGCGCAGTGTAAGGCTGCCAGCTGAAAGTCCCAACACTTTCATCTGCTATTTCCCTCCCCTGTGTCATATGACTCGTTAGTGTTACAAGGTCTCAGGGGTGAATGGGGAGCAGGTGTGTTATATTTGCTGTTTTCGCACTCACTCTCTCTCTTATACTGGTTACTGGAAGATCAACATGGCAAAGAACTCTGAGGATCTGAATTTTTTTTTATTGTTGCTCTACGTAAAGATGGCATAGGCTATAAGAAGATTGCCAAGACCCTGAAACTGAGCTGCAGCACAATGGCCAAGACTATACAGCGGTTTAACAGTACAGTTCCACTCAGAACAGGCCTCAACATGGTCGACCCAATAAATTGGGGTGCACGTGCTCAGCATCATATCCAGAGGTTGTCTTTGGAAAATAGACATATATGAGTGCTGCCAGCATTGCTGCAGAGGTTGAAGGGGTGGGGGTCAGCCTGTCAGTGCTCAGACCATACGCCGCACACTGCATCAAATTGGTCTGCATGGCTGTCGTCCCAGAAGAAAGCCTCTTCTAAATAGGATTCACAAAAAGGCCCAAAAACAGTTTGCTGAACACAAGCAGACTAAGCATATGGATTGTGATTGTATTTTTTTACCTCTATCCAAACTCAATAGTGAAAAAATAAGTGGCGCTAAATTACACTCATGTGTATGGAACTCCAATAAAGTGCAAAGATAAACCTAAAAATAAAATAAAGACAACTTCATACGCGGTACAATTTAAAGTAACTCTATAAAGATGATAACAATGTGATAAATCAAATTATCAGTGTAACAATATCACCGTGTGACAAGTGAAATAATACTACATTCAATAAAAAGTTCATAAGCATAATGAAATTCATCCAAAAAAGAGTTGATCCAGTGTAATCTTTTCTGATCTTCCACCACACCACTAAGTGCCAGTGATTCCGCTCCCTTTGGATAACACACTCACCAGATATTTCTGCCTTACACTCTCGTGCTTGGCAAAAATCGTTTTAAACCACACAGATAGTGTTAGCTGATCTTCGTTATCCAGCCGCAAGCATGTAAATAGGATCTCTCCACATGTAAATAAAAAGTGCTCCAAATAGTGTAATATTGTAAAATAAGTTTAATAAAACGCTATGTGAAAAACTTCAACCATTACACTCGCATCACATCACTTCAAAGCCAGCAAGTAAAATCACAGCAAACAGCTCTTAGAGAAAATGTCTGTAGTAGTATATAGTGTGGTCACGGCGGACCCGAGGTGTACGGCTTAGATATCACTCTCACCCGCTCCTCTAGCTCGAACCGTTATTCTCTGATCTGGTGTCCAGCGTGAAGTGCTTACAGATGGTTGCCGCTTAGCCACATCCGACATGTTTCGTCATACAGACTTATTCATGCCTACCACTAGTCATACTTGGTGCAGCATCTTCCCATCCATTGCCAGCCTAGGTTTAGTCATATGTACCTCAACTGTCCACTGATTAAACAGCCCAATTAACAGATCAGGTGAGAGATAGACAGTATAAGACAACCTGGGGGCAATAACCTCATATAACAAAAATTTGCTGTAAATTTTCAGTGAAAGGGGGCTGATCACTTAACAATTTAAAGACCATGTAAATAAATCACAGTCAGCCCAGTCAGTCAGTCAGTCAGTCAGTCAGTCAGTCAGTCAGTCAGTCAGTCAGTCAATCTCAGACATCTGCTTACCTACAGCCTGAATAAATTATCAGGTTATTAAACAATCTCTTATTTAGAACTATTTTGCAGATTTATAAAATATTATTTATGAAAACTAACCATTCTAGCAAAGCACGCAGTGAGATATCCACTCCCAGAGCCAACGTCCAATGCCTTTGCACCCTCGAACAATTTATCTTCTAATACCTCCAGCGCATGTGCATGCTGTAGGACACAGAAACACCACAGAAACTCAGATTAACATTTGATTTATGATTCATTATGTCTAACTAAAAATGTTATGCACTTGCTAAACCTTGCATAATGATAAAGCACAAGCCTTCCAATGCAGAGTCACCAGTGAGTAAATAGAAACTGGGGAATTAACCAAGCTTCCTGTGCAATTATAATGGCGCTGGAAACTGTCAGAAGTGGCGCTCCATCTGCACTGCCTGTGCCAGTTTCTATTTTAGAGTGAAATACAAATGAGTACAGGTCTGCATCTGATGTACAGAGGGAAGGCGTCAGTTTCCCCATATAGAAAACTGCTGCAGATTCCGGTCAGGTGTGACCCCACTCTGCTCGTGCAGTAATCACACTACATGAGCACCCTTATGTTAATTAGAAGCAGCATCTGTTCCACGTTTTAAGTTTAGAAGAGTCGTGCAAGCATTGTGGTTGCACATCTTAAACTGCCTACTTAGCCTTGACCTCTGTTGAGCCAGTTGTGACCACTTTGATATAATATAATGTTTATAGATACCTTTACTGTGTTCTGAATTCTTGACATAATGGGGTTGATTTACTAATGGCAAATATACTGTGCACTGCCAATTAAAGGTGCGTATCTTCACTGGTATCACGATTCGATCTGATCAACGATTAGATTTCATTCCATGATGCATCACGATTACTGACGAGCTCCCACTTCCGCTTGGGCCGTGCCTAGGCGGCCCTTCCTCCCTCCACGCATCACAGGTCCCAGAAGATTGCCTGGCTATGCAGGACAGCACAGCGAGACATGCGCACCTGGCTGTGAAGCTGAAAGCTGTCACAGCCAGATGCCCACAGTAGTGTTGCCAGCGCCGTAGACAGGCGGGGGAGAGAATTGAGGGTTCGGGTGGCCATGTCCCTGGATTGTGGGACAGGCGAGTGTCTTTTTGTGCACACTCGTGGAATGGCGACAAACTACGGTACCTAAAAATCTCCATAGGCGACGCTTTAAAAAAATTAACGTTTACCAGGTTAGAGTTACAGAGGAGGTCTAGTGCTAGAATTATTTCTCTAGCTCTGACGATCGCGGCGATACCTCACATGTGTGATTTAAACGGGCGCGACTTGCATATGTATTTTCTTTGCTGCGGGAGCTCGCGGGGATGGGGGCGCTTTAAATTATTATTTATTCCCCCATTTATTTTTTACATTGTGTTTAAAAAAAAAAAAGTTTGAACACTTTTATTGCTGTCACAAGGAATGTAAACATCCCTTGTGACAGTAATAAGTGGTGACCAGGTACTCTTTATGGGGGGACCCCAAATCCCTGCTTTTGCACTTGAAAGTATTCAGATTGCCAAAAACTGCGATTCTGAATACTGTATTTTTTTTCTTTTTTAAACTGACGCCATTGGCAGCCGAGTAAGCCGGAAGTGACATCACTTTCGTGTTTACATACAGACTGGAACGAAGCCGACGCTTCGTGCCGGTCTGTCTCTAGCCGCCAGAAGTGGCGGCTCACGGATCGGGTCTCCCGGTGGGACGGGAGGCCGGGTAACAGTGGCGGAAGGGGGGGGGGGGTGTGATGTCCCCTCCTGCTTCTCCGGGATAACAACCGAGCGGCTTTTAGCCGCATCAGTTGTTATCCCTGGAAAGATGAACGCCCGCTCTAAAAATGGTACCGGGATGATGCCTGCAGCTGTGGGCATCACCCCGGTATAACCCCTATGCAGCCTCGGCTTTAGGGGGTTAACAGTTTGGAGTGCACTCCAGGGAGGGGCAAGTCAGGATGACGTCACCCGACATCGATTTTCCCGGTCGCATGCATCGATGCCGCATCGGGGACACCCGAATCGCGATGCATCGATTAATTTGACACCCCTACAGCCAATGCACTTGCTCCAGAGCTTAGTAAATGAGGTAAAGCTTCACTTTGCAAAGAATACTTAAAGGGGTTGTAAAGGTTTTTTTTTTTTCATCCTATGCATTAAAAGTGAAAAAACACGTGGCAATGACACCCCCCCCCTCCCCCCCCGTTTTACTTACCTGAGCCCGTTTACCTGCTCGGCTCGTCCCCGGCATCCTCTACTCCAGAGTCTCGGCGTTGATTGGATAGATTGATAGCAGTGCAGCCATTGGCTCCCGCTGCTGTCAATCAAATCCAATGACGCGGCCGCCAGGGGACAGAGTCATACACTCTGTGTCTATGGACACTGAGTGTATGAGACTGGAGCGCGCCCGCAAGGTAACCCCCTCAGGAGAGAGCTTCCCAGAGGGGGTTAGCTATTGCGGGGAAGAGCCGAGAGAGCCGCCGTGGGACCCCCAGAACAGGTGGATTGGGGCCACTCTGTGCAAAACGAACTGTACAGTGGGGGTAAGTATGACATGTTTGTTATTAAAAAAAAAAAAAAAAAAAAAATTAACCTTTACAACCACTTTCCATCCAGGCCAATTTTGACACTTCGCTCCTACATGTAAAAATCCTAATTTTTTTGCTAGAAAATTACATAGAACCCCCAAACACTATATATATGTTTTTTTTTTTTTAGCAAAGACCCTAGAGAATACAATGGCGATCATTGCAACTTTTTATCTCGCACGGTATTTGCGCAATAGTTTTTCAAACGCATTTTTTGGGGAAAATAAACGGTTTCATGAATTAAAAAATATTAAAACATAATGTGAAAGATGAAGTTACGCCAAGTAAATAGATACCCAACATGTCACGCTTCAAAATTGCACACGCTCGTGGAATGGCGCCAAACTTCGGTACTTAAAAATCCTCATGAGCGACGCTTGTTTTGAGTTACAGAGGAGGTCTAGGGCTAAAATTATTGCTCTCGCGCCAACGTTTGCTGCGATACGTCACATGTGTGTTCTAAACACCGGTTTCATATGTGGGCGGGACTTACGCAGCAGCGAACGCATACGTACGAGCTACCGGGGACAGGGGCACTTTAAAAAAAAATTAATTTATTGTTAATTTTACTTTGACACTTTAAAAAATAATAATAATAATTTGATCACTTTTATTCATATTGCAAGGAATGTAAACATATCTTGTAATAGGAATAAGCATGACAGGTCCTCTTTACATTGAGATATGGGGTCAATAAGACCCCACATCTCACCTCTAAGCTGGGAAACCAAAATAAAAAAACATGATCACCGCTTCCTAGTCGAGGCGGCGCCGTTTCTTTGAATGCAGAGGCCGGGCGTGACGTCGTAACATCACGCCCGGCCTCTGAACGATCATAGAGACTCCGGCGACCATCTGGTCCGCCGGAAATCGATCGCACAGGTGAGTCGGTAGAAGCACTGGAGGGCGGCGGGAGGGGGGGGGGGCGTCCCCTCTCGCCGCCTGTAAGAATGATCAAGTGGCGGAACAGTGATCGTACTTACGGTGCACAGAATCGCCGGCTCTAAAAAACGAAATCTGAATGATGCCTGTAGCTGCAGGCATCATTCAGATATCCCGGCTCAAAGTCAAGGTTGTCCAGGGACATCCATCTGATAGAAAGTTGTTAATCGCATGCAAAGTAAATAAAAAACTGCATTCTTGCTTGTACATGATAGAAATCAGCAGAGCGTACCCTAATTTCAGAGCTTCCCCTCAGATCTAAAACAAATGCACTTGCAGTGCACATTATATTTGCTTTTAGTAAATTAACCTCAACATTCCCAAATTCAATTAATTTCACACTTAAAATCTCTCGAAAGTTTTTTTAAAAGTTTGAAAAAGAAGATTAGTATGCTAAAATATTGTACAATTTATTAAACAGTTCAAATATACCCAAAATCATTGTGGTCAGGTGACGGGGATGCCTGAGATGGAACATTGCTTTACACAAGCGAAAGAACTAAAATAATCACCCGTTTTCGGGTATTTACTACAGTCATTGTGGGTGTATTTGAATTCTGTCGTTAATAATGTGTACAAATGATAATACACTATGCCGATGCACTTTTTGCTTTTACATTTTTTGGTTGTTCGACTGTCTTAAGTGACTGCAGGGAGGTACAAGCCAGGGCTTTTAGGGACACGCTGAACATTATTTGTTTAACCGTATCCTTAAAATTAACACTGTACAGTGTATGTTAGTTTCTAAAGGCATTCTTAAAGCTTCAGGAAACCTAAATATGCTTCCGTGCACTGGATCTGTATAAAATGTGAATTGTCGGTGCTATATACACACAGTAAACAGCTGTAATAAATAAAATATAAAGCTAGTAAATCGCTCTACAAGCACTGGAGTTTCCATTGCCTACAACCTAGAGCACTTTTGTGGTTAGTTTTTTTTTCTTTTGGCAAGTGCCATTTTATAAAAATTTTTCCTTTTTTTGTTTATTTTTTAGTCTTCTAAAAGTTTCAATAACATGGCACTATCCAGCTATTATAAGAGTACTCTTTCTATATTATTGAATACTTTAAGAAATAGTCACACAGATTTCTGCTTTTTATTGTAATTTTTGTGGTCTAGTTTTTTGATGGCGGTGAATATTTATAATAAAAAGAAACTTGGTTTCTTTAGTTATACAAAAGATTTTAAATCAAGTTGGCCTTTCTGTAACTTCACAATTTGGCATTAATAAATTCTTCACATGTCAAAATATACAGACCTGGTAAAAAAGGTTTCCCAAAAAACGCTCTACCTTTTATTATAAAACAGTCCTTGAGCCCCAATTGAATGACTTTACCTAGACTGAGATGATGTCATCAGTTAGCTGCGGGCAGAAGGAAGCAACTTCTCCCCTCATCGATCAGACGGCAATATTGTAACATTTCAGCAAGTCACAAAGTGAAAGACTGCAGCAGATCTGTGTCAGATACTTGTGAACACAGCCAGGAACTGCACAGTCATTAAAATTTACATTACTGTATCATATCTGAGCCAGCATCTTGGTCTAGAAGTAGATGCTGACCCTGGGTGGTACCTGAACAAAAATGGCTCTGTATTACAAACAAAGTCATTGACAGGAAGTGTACTGTGATCTCTGTGAGACATATACAGTGCCTTGAAAAAGTATTCATACCCCTTAAAATTTTCCACATTTTGTCATGTTACAACCAAAAATGTAAATGCATTTTATTGGGATTTTATGTGCTAGACCAACACAAAGTGGCACGTAATTGTGGAAGGAAAATAATAAATGGTTTTCAAATTTTTTTACAAAGAACAATCAGTCAATACTTTGTAGAACTGCTACAATTACAGCTGCAAGTCTTTTTGGGTATGTCTCTACCAGCTTTGCACATGTACAGAGTGCAATTTTTGCCCATTCTGCTTTACAAAATAGCTCAAGCTCTGTCAGATTGGATGGAGAGCGTTTGTAAACAGCAATTTTTAAGTCTTGCCACAGATTCTCAACTGGATTTAGGTCTGGACTTTGACTGGGCCATTCGAACACATGAATATGCTTTGATCTAAACCATTCCATGGTAGCTCTGGCTGTATGTTTAGGGTTGTTGTCCTGCTGAAAAAGGTGAACCTCCGCCTAATTCTCAAGTCTTTTGCAGATTGTAACAGGTTTTCTTCTAAGATTGCCCTGTATTTGGCTCCATCCATCTTCCCATCAACTCTGACCAGCTTCCCTGTCCCTGCTGAAGAAAAGCATCCCCACAACATGATGTTGTCACCACATGTTTTTACGGTGGTGATGGTATGTTTAGGGTGATGTAAAGTGTTCGTTTTCTGCCACACAGTGTTTTGCTTTTAGACCAAAAAGTAAAATTTTGGTTTTACCTGACCAGAGCACCTTCTTCCACATGTTTGCTGTGTCCCCCACATCCCCACATGGCTTCTCACAAACTGCAAAAGGGACTTCTTATTGCTTTCTTCTTGCCACACTTCCATAGAGGCCAGATTTGTGGGGTGTACAACCAATAGTTGTCCTGTGGACAGATTCTCCCACCTGAGCTGTGGATCTCTGCAGCTCCTCCAGTTACCATGGGCCTCTTGGCTTCTTCTCTGATTAATGCTCTCCTTGCCCGGCCTGTCAGTTTAGGTAGATGGCCATGTCATGGTAGGGTTGCCATACTCTTTCCATTTTCGGATGACGGATTGAACCGTGCTCCGTGAGATGTTCAAAGCTTGGAATATTTTTATATAACCTAACTCTGCTTTAAACTTCTCCACAACTTTATCCCTGACCTGTCTGGTGTGTTCCTTGGTCTTCATGATGCCGTTTGTTCAATAAGGTTCTCTAACAAACCTCTGAGGGCTTCACAGAACAGCTGTATTGATACTGAGATTAAAATTACACACAGGTGGACTCCATTTACTAATTAGGTGACTTCCAAAGGCAATTGGTTCCACTAGATTTTAGTTAGGGGTATCAGAGTAAAGGGGGCTGAATACAAATGCACGCTACACTTTTCAGATATTTCTTTATAAAAAATGTTGAACCATTTATCATTTTCCTTCCACTTCACAAGTATGTGCCACTTTGTGTTGGTCTATCACATAAAATCCATTTACGTTTTCCCCAAATTTATTCTCAAAATTGGGCCTATGATATTGTTAAAGTACCAGATATTGCAGGGTTGCTGACCATGTAGGTGTAGCAATGGGTAGACACGTCACCACCATGCCAAATGGGATTATGCTTTATGGATACCTGTGTTGCTATGGCAATTTCTATAGTGACTTTATTGTAATAATTAGAGTTTAGGTAGTAACAGGATATGTGTACAGAGCCCCTCCCCTCCCCTCCCCCTCCATTGATCAGGAAATGGGTGGGAGGGGCTTGGAAAGGGTTTTAGAAGACACATGTGTTTGAACAAGAGTCAGTGTGTGTGTGTGGGAAAGGAGTTGGTGTGCCAGCAGTTGCTGGAGGGAAGTGTGCTACTGTGGAAGAACTCAGGCAACATCCTTGAGACGGTTCTCCATCTGGGAGAGGTTCCAGGTCAGTAGACCTAGCTAGCTGAGAGAGTCGGGGAGACTATAGCTGAGACAACTGGAAGAGAGTCTTGAGGACCAGCGGGGACTGTAAGTCTTAGAGGAGTGTGAAAGCCTGGAGTGTCAGGAGAGCCCTTCCTAGAGGCCAAGAGTGGGCCTGTGCAGCAAGGAACTGCACCCAAGGCTGAGTGAGCCTTAAGAGCCAGGTGGATTGGCATTTTCATTTGTTGTTATTTTTGGGAGAAGAACCCCTGTGTGGGAAACCAAATGCACGTATGAACTTTCCTTTTTTGTTTTTCTTTCAATAAAAGTGGGCTACCACGCCCTTTAAACCTTCGTTCCTGTTGGCTGTGAACTCACTTAAAACGCATCTATCACTGAGCTAAACATCCCCCAATGTTACAGTGGTGGATTCAGCGGGCACAAGACGGTGGAATCCGGGTCCTTGCTCCATAGTGAGTTCAGGTCAGGAACTGTTGGCTGTCTATGGAAGTGCAGCCAGGGAAAATACATTTTTTTTTCTCTGCAGTGAACTGCTGCTAGCTGTGTGTGGCAGCCAGGCGAACTGCATTGCGCAGAAGTTTATTTGATGGACTGTTGCATGCAGGTAGTGCACCTGTGAGAATTTTTTCTTTTTACTGCTGTGAACTGTGTAACAAACTGCTGTGCATGTGACTGCAAGGATGAAGCAGTCAAAACACAAGAAGTTCATGTTAAATCAAGTTAAAAGGGAAGTGAGCTCAGCGTGGCCTGAGAAGATGTCTACGCCTAGGAGGGCCAGTCAAAAGGGGCCAGTGGTGTATGAGACCGTGAATGAGTGGTTCAAGCGGAACCAGACTAAAGAGTCAGATGCAGTTCAAAGGGCTATGATCTTGGCCTCCGATTACATACAACCCATGCTACCTACAGAGGAGGTTGGGGACTTCCTGGAATTTTTTTTGAAAAAGTCGCTGTAAGGAGGACATGGCCTAGAGACCGGTGGCCAAAATTGCTGCAAACCTTATTACTGATAGAGTACCGGTCAGTTTACCATTTGATGGATGGGGACCAGGATGACTACCGCCAGTTTAAAGAGGAAATCCTTCTTATTGGAGAGGTCAATCGATCATGGGCCGCCAGCAACGCTCCAGCAAAGGGAGGTCATCACCCATAGCAACGGGAGAGGCAATACTGTGACAACAAAGCACCAATCAAGCAATGGCTCAGGAGAGCATGAGTGTGCATCAGTATACCAGCCCTGCGTTTTCTGAAAACATATCAGTTGTCACCCCTGGCAACAGTGGCAAGAAGTCTGTGTGGCCTGCAGGGGGTACTAATGAGCATGAGGAATATAAAGCTGTGTATTATGGCCACTTATGTGAAGTGGTCAGCCCAGAAAGAAGGGCACAACAGTCTGTGACAACCATGAGGTGTAACCAACCATCTTTGGAGTGCTGGTCTACTGTCACCCCTAGCAAGAGGGATCCTGTGTTACATGCAGGGGGTGTTGGTGGGTCTAGAAAGGCTGCAGTGTTGCTCCATGACCACATGGAAGAGTCAGCCTGTGGAGACACCACAGATGAGAGACAACGCACTCAAATGAAGGCTATGACAACGGCTACAGGAATTGGCAAGACTGTTGCAGTTTATGGGACAGAACCAACTGAAATTAAAGTGTGTTCAGCGGGGAGATCCGCAGTACAGGTGGACTTGCTACAGTGTGCTACCCAGAGTAGGGGGAAGGCACAGAGTAAAGCCCAACTGGCAGCAGGACTAGAGACTAAAAAGGACATGGGGACTCTGTATGTACCTGGTGGAATCCAGCAGAGTGCTGGAAGAGCTGTACTAGGGGTGACCAAAGAAATCCATATACCATGTTCCCTAGTGACAGAGACAGGTGCTGCAGGGTTTCCCAGGGAAACCTCCCAGGAGCCCACAGTGTTGGAGCGGAGGGTTTCCCAGGTCAGCTGTGGAGCTGCTCAAGTGGGTAAAGGGCCACCCACAATAGCTACAGCTACGTCTAAGTGTCATGATGATCTTCAAAAAGGTTGAGAAATGTATTTCTGGAAATGTCATATTTGAGAATAATGTTGATAATGAGTTTACTAAAAAGGTTGTAAGTAGGATGTCTTCCATGACCACCAGAGGCAGAGCTGCAGGGTTGTCCGTGGAAACCTCCAGGGATCTCCCTGTGTTGGAACTGAAGGTTGTCCAGGACCGCTCTGGCACTACTCTGAGGGAACAAGGAGTGACTGCACCACACAATGAGAGCGTGTGGGTGCAGACCACCCGCCTGGTATGTGACCAGATTGGTGAACAAGTTATTCACCCTGTTGAAGCGGATAGTGTAAAGCTGGATGTGATGGTAGCGCCACCAGAACAATCTGGTCAAAATAGTGTATTGCACCCTGCGTTCTGTGACGAAGCATCGTCCCAATGTGACATAAGTGAAACTGTGCTTGTACAATGTGATGCGTATAGAGATGACAAATGTACAGTATTGGGTAATGAGTCCCAGGTTCCTTTGGTGCCTCTTGGAACAGGTGATGCACTGCTTCAGGATACCGGTCAGGGAAGTACCACTGACTGGGACAGCTGGGCCAAACAATTGCTAGCCATGCTGGATAAGGCTAGGTTACGCAAGACAGATGTGGACATGACACCTGCTATGCCCAATGGAGGGATTGCAGTGTGGCCAGTGGCCAAGGGCGTGTTGGCCCCGGCAGAGATTGGCCCCCTCCAATCAGATGGACCGGTTAAGGGTGCATGCATGGCAGTTGGGTTATATGCAGCCCAACCGCTGGAAAATAGTGAGTGCAAAAATGGCAATGTGACGTATGACCTGCAGCGGCTCGCTGATGCTGGGACAGAGGGTAAATGTGAGACGCACATCTGACAATGCTCCAGTTGAGCACCAGGCTGTGAAGACCGATACCGCCAGTGAGGTGGAGGTCACTGTAAATATCCCTACCTTTCCAGCTTCAGTGGATGAGCCCCTCCACGTCATTGATAAGGGAAAAGTCCCTAGAAAGGTCTTGTATATAGACGTGGATCGCATTAAGATGACAAATGTGTTGTTGAAAATTCTTGAAGTCCAAAAAACACATATGCTGTACACCTGGGTGTCTCCACCGTGGTCGGACAAGGTGGTACTGCGTAGTACCAGTAGGTGGAGCCAAGTAGTACAAGCCATGCTTGATGTTAATCACGAGAGAAACTGGTTGGTACCATATTTATTAGCAGTGTGGCAAATGGTCTCAAGGTTCTCTGAGAGGGTGCTTCCAGTTACCGGTTTGGATGGAAGGCGCTCAGGAGAACATTTGAAAACATCAGAGGTCTCTCCGCATGATGCGGTGACTAGGAAAAGTTCTGCTGCTGCGGTCCAAAGTGCGGCTGAGCAGTGGTCAGCAGAGGGCACGGACACTGCCTCACCCACTAGACCTCACGTGAAGGAAGGGACCGAAATAGACGTGGCAGTAGCAGTGATTTTTCATGTCATTCGCACAAAGGTACAAATTAAAGAACCTGGAGACACTGTGGGGGGAAGCACTGATGGTATTGGAAGTGGCAACATCAGAATTTGTAGTCTGTCACCGGTTGGTACTGATAACAAGGGTTTAATTGCCGTGGGTAACCTCAGAAAAGTTGTTAACCACTTAAGCCCCGGACCATTTGGTAGCTAAAGGACCAGAGGTGAATTCAGAATTTCTTTATCGTACACCACGGGACACAGAGCTAGTCATTACATAATGGGTTAAGGGTCACCAGCGGTGATTGGACACTGGCACAACCAATGGAAGACAGTTCCCCTCCATATAACCCCTCCCATCAGGGAAGTACCTCAGTTTTTTCGCCAGTGTCGAAAGGTGTTGGACGCGTTAGGAGGTGCTAAAGGAAAGCTCTACCAAAGAGACCCTCTGGGGGTAAAAGAGCTATGCTTTCGGATCCATCCAAGACGCCTACAAATGAGCTGAATCTGGATGGGATCCGGGCCTCATCCATGAGGCGTCGCCTGTAATGTCTCTTTTCGGAGGACTGGGCTCTAAGATCCAGCACTTTCGCTATTTCGCTATAAAGTCCTGGTAAGAGTCTTGTACAAGGCCCAGGGGAGAGGTATCCTTTAAATAGGAACCCATATCCCTGAAGGTTGGCACACATAGCCCACCGTGAAGGGTGAAGTTTGGTATCTGTCTGAAATCTTTCAGCAGAAAAACCTGCGGCGTGGATAAGGTGAGATTAGAAGGTCCATAACTAGGTTGGGACCTTTTTCAAAAAGTGGATGTCTTCTTTTTTTCCACCACTGGGGGGAGTAAAGAGCTGAATATACTCACCTCACTCTGTTCAGTGTCGGCTTCGGCGAAGTACACTGCTCGTCACCTCCGCTGCTGAGCTTGCTTGAGCACCCCGCTCCTCCTTCCGGTGGCCGATACAGACACCTGCAGATGCAGGTAAGTGGGGACAGGGGCTGATGAGAGTCCTCTCTCACTATGGCCACCACCATAGCGCTAAAGGCCGCGCGCGCGGGAGCGCGCTTTATCGGAGGGGGGGGGGGGGGCCGAGGCGTGCGCGGGCACGTGGCGCGCGCAGGCACAGAAACGGCGCCAAATTTAAAAGACTGTCAGTGTAAAAAGCACTGCAGCAGCAAGCAAGCTCGTTAGTTCTCTTGTTCCTGGCAGAGAAACACAGCAGCTATACAGGGACGTAAGACTCCATGTGGTTGGATTGGGTACTTCCTAGAAGACATCCATGTTATGCATAGTTATGTGTTAAAAGTTGCATACTTAATGTATTTGCTAAACTGAACACGGTAGTATATGCATTTAGGTACCTTGTATTTTGTCTAAACAGTAAGTCTTCCAGGGGAAGTAATGCGGACAAAAAGAGATAAAAGAGCACCGCCGCCTGAGACAGGGGGCTCTAGCTGTGCTGACTCGGTACCTTCCTCTCCTGTGTTGCCAAAAGCACCTGTACAGGATGAGCCATTACCTCTGTCAGGTATGGCGGCTTCCCCAGTGAAGCCTGGGCCTGCATATGTCACTGAGGACACTTTATCAGCTGCCCTAAATAATCTGGAGGAGAAAATTGCTACTTTAATCGCTAAATCCTCTAAAAAGGACAATAAGCGAAGCAGATCTCCTCCAGTATTGGACCTCCCTTCAGAAGTACCTGAGGAGGAGGAGGATGAGGAGGAGGCTACATCAGCAGAGGATGAGGAGTCAGACGGATCAGGGATATCGGATGAGCCTTTTTCGGTATCCCAGATTTTAAAGTCACAGGTGCAATGCTATGCAGGAGCCGTGCGAGCTGCATTTAGGTTACCCTCTTTGGAGGTAACAGAATCACCTGTCTCCTCCCTAGGATCATTAAGATCCCTGCAAGGTGCATGCTCCTTCCCGGTTCATCCGTTACTAGAGGATCTATTGTACGCAGACTGGCAACATCCAGATAAGCGTTTTTCACCTCCAAAAAAGTTTAACATTCTTTATCCTATGGAGGAAATTTTTTTAAAGAAATGGAGCCTGCCTACGGTAGATGCGGCTATTTCTTGTGTAAATAAAAACCTGACATGTCCAGTGGATAATGTACAAGTGTTTAAAGATCCTTCTGAGAAGAAGTTGGAATCCTTACTGAAATCCTCCTTCCTTTTGGCCGGCTCAATTATCCAACCTGCAGTAGCAGCAGTCGGTATGTGTCAGGTCGTCAGCCAACAGGTAAAGCAGGGGCTGAAGGAGCTGCCTTCAGAGCAGGCTAAAAATTGGGAGAATTTGCCTAAAGCCTTATGCTTCACAGTGGATGCCATGAGAGATTCTATCATACAGGCATCACGCCTTACACTCCAGCTGGTACAGATGCGCAGAGTACTTTGGCTTAAGCATTGGTCAGCGGAAGCCCCATGCAAAAAGTTGTTGGCAAGTTTCCCGTTCCATGGCAAACGCCTTTTTGGGGAAGATTTAGAAAGATATATCCAAAAGATATCAAGTGGTAAAACGACACTTTTACCTGAGAGAAAGAAAAACAAGAGACCTTGTTTTAAACACACTCTCTCCCCAGCTCCCGGGAAATCTGACTCCAGCCAGTGGCGACGGCCTTTTCAGCCGCCCAAAAAAGCCAAAGAACAGGCTCAGAAGAACAAGAAGCCGTGGGGTTCAAGAGCTAATAAGCAAGCCCCCAAAACCTCTCATTGAAGGGGCGCCCCCGCTCGGCCGAGTGGGGGGAAGGCTTCGTCAGTTCTCAGCGACTTGGCGGACAGAAACCCAGGACAAATGGGTGGTATCCACAATATCCTCAGGGTACAGACTGGAATTTCGAGAGATCCCATCTTCTCAATTCCGAAGTTCAAGACTCTCCAAGGATCCACAAAAAAGAGGATCCTTCTTCAAAGGTTTGAATCACTTAATAGCTCAAGGTGTGGTTACAGAGGTACCCCAAAAGGAGAAAGGTTCAGGTTTTTACTCAAACCTCTTTGTGATTCCAAAACCGAACGGAGAAGTCAGACCCATCCTGGATCTAAAAAATCTAAACCAGTTTCTGAACGTTCGCCATTTTCGAATGGAAACGATTCGATCCGTGGTCGCTACTTTAAAAGGGAGAATTCATTGCGTCCATAGATATCAAAGACGCATATCTACACATACCAATCCTCCCCGCTCACCAAAGATTCCTAAGGTTTGCGGTAGAAGATCGCCACTTTCAATTTGTGGCCCTGCCATTTGGTGTAGCCACCGCGCCCAGAGTATTCACAAAGGTGCTAGCCCTTCTGTTAGCAAACCTAAGAACACGGGGCACTGCGGTAACAGCCTATCTAGACGATCTACTATTAATAGATCAGTCAAAGGAGGGATTGGATCACGCTGTAGACACTACAGTAGGATACCTGGAGCATTTAGGATGGATTATAAACTTACAAAAATCCTCTCTCCAGGCCCAAAGAAGGATAGTGTACCTGGGCATGATCATAGATACAGCCCAAAACAGGGTATACCTGCCAGAGCCAAAGATACAGTCTCTGAAAGACCTGATCCACAAGGTCAAAGCAAACAAGAGGCCGTCTATTCGCCTTTGCATGAGACTATTGGGAAAGATGGTAGCCTCCTTCGAGGCGGTCCCTTACGCCCAGTTTCATTCGAGACTACTTCAAGGCAATATTTTAGCCTCCTGGAACAGGAAGAGCCAAGCTCTGGATATACCCATGCGCCTGTCCTCACAAGTACGCCACAGCTTCAATTGGTGGCTAGAAGCCAGGAATTTACGGAAGGGAAAGTCCTTCCTCCCAGTGGCCTGGAAGGTGGTATCTACGGATGCCAGCCTATCGGGCTGGGGTGCAGTATTCGAGGAGGCTGCTACCCAGGGAACCTGGGCCAAGACTCAGGGGATCCTGCCCATCAATGTGCTAGAGATCCGGGCGGTATATCTAGCCCTCAAAACCTGGACATACAGGTTACAGGGCTACCCAGTTCGGGTTCAATCCGACAATGCTACGGCAGTAGCTTACATCAATCACCAAGGAGGCACCCACAGTCGGGCAGCCCAAAGAGAGGTGAACCGGATCTTGGCATGGGCAGAAGAGCATGTACCTTGCATCTCTGCAATCTTCATTCCAGGGATAGAAAACTGGCAAGCAGACTACCTGAGTCGTCAGCAGCTGCTACCAGGAGAGTGGTCTCTTCACCCAGAGATCTTTCAGGCCATATGTCTGAGATGGGGAAACCCAGATGTAGACCTGCTAGCTTCCAGGTTCAACAAGAAATTGGACAACTTTGTGTCCAGAACGAGAGATCCTCTAGCCTACGGGACAGACGCTCTAATAACTCCATGGAATCAGTTCTCACTGATCTATGCATTCCCTCCGATCCCTCTTCTACAAAGACTGCTTCACAGGATCAAGGAGGAGGGAATACCAGTAATCCTAGTGGCCCCAAACTGGCCCAGGAGGCCTTGGTATGCCGAGATCGTAAAAATGGCGATAGGAAGGCCCTGGAAGCTTCCACTTCGACACGACCTGTTGTCACAGGGTCCAGTATTCCACCCTTCCTTACAAAGGCTAAATTTGACGGCCTGGCTGCTGAGACCCACATTTTGAAAAAGAGAGGGGTCTCTGGCCTGGTTCTTTCTACGCTCATTAATGCTAGAAAGCCAGCCTCCAGACTCATCTATCATAGAGTCTGGAAAGCATACGTTTCCTGGTGTGAATCCAGAAGTTGGAATCCTCTGAAATATGAAATAAGTAGGATTCTTGCTAGTTAGGAGTGGATATGAAATTAGCCCTTAGCACCATCAAAGGGCAAATATCGGCTCTATCAGTCTTCTTTCAGAGACCATTGGCATCTCACTCCCTAGTTCGGACATTCATTCAGGGGGTACTGAGGATAAATCCTCCAGTCAGGTCTCCCTTGTGTCCATGGGATTTGAATTTGGTATTGTCAGTGTTGCAAAAGCAACCTTTTGAACCTATTCGCCATATTCCTTTAATTATATTAAGTAGGAAATTGGCCTTTCTGATTGCTATAGCTTCTGCTAGGAGAGTATCAGAGCTAGCAGCTCTTTCTTGTAAAGAGCCTTATCTAATTTGTCACAAGGACAAGATCGTACTACGACCCCATCCGGCTTTTCTGCCTAAGGTGGTGTCGGCTTTTCACTTGAATCAAGACATTGTTCTGCCTTCCTTTTTTCCAAACCCGCGGACGGCGGGGGAAAAATTATTACACTCTCTAGATCTAGTGAGAGCGGTAAGGGTGTATCTGCAAGCAACCGCTCAGATACGTAAAACAGATGTTTTGTTTATTTTACCAGATGGTCCCAAGAAGGGCCAAGCGGTATCAAAATCCACCATTTCCAGGTGGATTAGACAAGTAATTGTTCAAGCTTATGGTTTAAAGAACAGGACTCCTCCTTTTCCTGTTAAGGCGCACTCTACCAGGGCGATAAGTGCTTCATGGGCAGTGCACCACCAGGCTTCGATGGCTCAGATCTGTAAGGCTGCAACTTGGTCCTCAGTCCATACATTTTCCAAATTCTATCAAATAGATGTGAAAGGACATGAGGATTCCGCCTTTGGGCGAAGTGTGCTGCAGGCAGCAGTATAGGGCTTCTGGTCCGCAAGCGGTCGGTTTGATCTGTGTCTCCCCCCCTTCATATGAGCATTGCTCTGGGACGTCCCATTATGTACTGACTAGCTCTGTGTCCCGTGGTGTACGATAAAGAAAATAGGATTTTTATAACAGCTTACCTGTAAAATCCTTTTCTTGGAGTACACCACGGGACACAGAGGTCCCACCCTTCTTATGGGAACCTTACTGCTTTGCTACAAAACTGAGGTACTTCCCTGATGGGAGGGGTTATATGGAGGGGAACTGTCTTCCATTGGTTGTGCCAGTGTCCAATCACCGCTGGTGACCCTTAACCCATTATGTAATGACTAGCTCTGTGTCCCGTGGTGTACTCCAAGAAAAGGATTTTACAGGTAAGCTGTTATAAAAATCCTATTTTTGCACTGCGCTGCTTTAACTGTAAATTGTGCGGACATGCAATGTTGTACCCAAACGAAATTTGCGTCCTTTTCTTCCCACAAATAGAGCTTTCTTTTAATGGTATTTGATTGCCTCTGCGATTTTTATTTTTTGCGATATAAACGGAAAAAGACCGAAAATTTTGAAAAAAAATATTTTCTACTTTTTGTTATAAGAAAAATCGAATAAACTCAATTTTAGTCATACATTTAGGCCAAAATGTATTCAGCCACATGTCTTTAGTAAAAAAAAATGTCAATAAGCGTATATTTATTGGTTTGCGCAAAAGTTATAGCGTTTACAAACTAGGGTACATTTTCTGGAATTTACACAGCTTTAAATTTATGACTGCCTATCTCATTTCTTGAGGTGCTAAAATGGCAGGGCAGTACAAAACCCCCCCAAATGACCCCATTTTGGAAAGTAGACACCCCAAGGAAATTGCTGAGAGGCATGTTGAGCCCATTGAATATTTTTTTTTTGTCCCAAGTGATTGAATAATGACAAAAAAATAAAATAAAAATAAAAATTACAAAAAGTTGTCACTAAATGATATATTGCTCACACATGCCATGGTTATATGTGGAATTGCACCCCAAAATACATTCTGCTGCTTCTCCTGAGTACGGGGATACCACATGTGTGGGACTTTTTAGGAGCCTAGCCACGTACGGGACCCCGGAAACCAAGCACCGCCTTCAGGATTTCTAAGGGCGCAAATTTTTGATTTCACTCCTCACTACCTATCACAGTTTTGAAGGCCATAAAATGCCAAAATAGCACAAAACCCCCCCAAATGACCCCATTTTGGAAAGTAGACACCCCAAGCTGTTTGCTGAGAGGCATGGTGAGTATTTTACAGCTCTCATTTGTTTTTGAAAATGAAGAAAGAACATTTTTTTTTTTTTTCAATTTTCAAAACTTTGTGACAAAAAGCGAGATCTGCAAAATACTCACAATACCTCTCAGCAAATAGCTTGGGGTGTCTACTTTCCAAAATGGGGTCATTTGGGGGGGTTTTGTGCCATCTGGGCATTCCATGGCCTCCGAAACTGTGATAGGCAGTGAGAAGTGAAATCAAAAATTGACACCCTTAGAAAGCCTGAAGGCGGTGATTGGTTTTTAGGGTCCCGTACGTGGCTAGGCTCCCAAAAAGTCTCACACATGTGGTATCCCCGTACTCAGGAGAAGCAACAGAATGTATTTTGGGGTGTAATTCCACATATGCCCATGGCATGTTTGAGCAATATATCATTTAGTGACAACTTTGTGCAAAAAAAAAAAAAAAATTGTATTTTTTCCGCAACTTGTGTCAACATATAAAATATTCCATGGACTCGACATGCCTCTCAGTATATAGCTTGGGGTGTCTACTTTCCAAAATGGGGTCATTTGGGGGGGTTTTGAACTGTTCTGGCATTTTATACACAACATTAGGAAGCTTACATCCACTCTTCTAACCACTTGAAGACAAAGCCCTTTTTGACACTTTTTGTTTACATGAAAACATTTTTTTTTTTTTGCAAGAAAATTATGTTGAACCCCCAAACATTATATATATTTTTAAAGCAAAGGCCCTACAGAATAAAATGGTGGGTGTTGCATTTTTTTTTTCTACACAGTATTTGCGCAGCGATTTTTCAAACGCATTTTTTGGGGAAAAAATACACTTTTTTTTTATTTTAATGCACTGAAACACACTATATTGCCAAAATGTTTGATGAAATAAAAAAGATGATCTTAGGCCGAGTACATAGATACCAAACATGACATGCTTTAAAATTTCGCACAAACGCGCATTGGCGACAAACTACATACATTTTTAAAAGCTTTTAAAAGCATTTACAGGTTACCCCGTTAGATTTACAGAGGAGGTCTACTGCTAAAATGACTGCCCTCGATCTGACCTTCGCGGTGATACCTCACATGCATGGTGCAATTGCTGTTTACATATGACGCCAGACCGACGCTTGCGTTCGCCATTGGGCAAGAGCAGGGCAGGACAGGGGTGCTTTTTTTTTTTTTTTTTTTATATTATTAATTTTGCTTTTTTATTTTATTTTTAAACTGTTGCTTCCATATTTATTTATTTTTATCACTTTTATTGTTATCTCAGGGAATGTAAATATCCCCTATGATAGCAATAGGTAATGACAGGTACTCTTTTTTGAAAAAACTGGGGTCTATTGGACCCTAGATCTTTCCTCTGCCCTCAAAGCATCTGACCACACCAAGATCGGTGTGATAAAATGCTTTCCCAATGGCGCTTTTTATATCCGGGGGGGGGGGGACATTCCCTCCCACTGCTTGTAAAAGCAGTCCAGAGGCTAATTAGCCACTAGGATTGCTTTTACATGAAAGCCGGCCGCTGGCTGAAAAGAATGATACCAAGATGATACCTAAACCCGCAGGCATCATTCTGGTATAAACATTCAAAGTCCAGCAACATACCAGTACGTTGCTGGTCCTTGTTGGACATGTATTGTAATCTTTTTTTTCATGCAGCCTGTTGGCTGAACGAAAAAAAAAGATTGATCGGTGGGTATGCCCACCATTAGAATACCGCCCTTCATCCACCCACTTCTAATGATGGGCATACATGCACCATTTATATATGCCGAAGCATGGGGGCATCTTCTCGCAAAAGTTATGCCGCGTACACATGGTCAGACTTTTCCACGGGCAAACCTCCGTCGGAATTTCGACCGTATATACGCGGCATTAGGAGCAAAATCGCTCCTCCGCTCCTGCTGCCCCAATGCTTCGGCATATATGCTTTTTTTTTTAACTGTGGTGGTGAAATCACCTCCTACAGCACTGGAGTCGCAGGGATCAGGCCTGTCTCTGCGAACGCTGCAGTTATGTGTGTTGTGTTTTGCAAGTGACAGTGATCGATCGATACTGCACTTCGGTGGCCTGGGCTGGACGGAGGGGCAAAACGCAGGTGCTAGCAGGTATCTGGGCTGATCCCACTAACAGTGCATTTTTGGGAACCCTAAACTGCTGGGGACGCTAGTATAGATCTGATCAGATCAGATACTATACCACTAAGGGGGGTGTATGCTTCACGTGTGGGTGTTAGCGCTACTGGCACTAACCTGACGCTGCCTGGGGTGTGACGCAGACCCTCTCTGACGCTAAAACCTAACTGATATCACCCGCCGGGCGATCAGGGGGTTAAACCTTTATTGGGTTATATACGGCGGGTGCCCTGACACTATAAAAAGCAAACTAACTAACCAGCGTCACCCGTAACACTTATATGATGATCACTGGTGAAAGGGTTAACTAGGGGCAATTAGGGGGTTAAAACCTTTATTAGGTAATATATGGGGGTACCTGACGCTATATAAAAACCTGACGGCGAACCTAAAAAAAAATTACTGGCTACCTATCGGCATCACTGACACTAAGACAACGATCATAAAAACGATTGCTTAGCGACAGTGGTGATAGGGGGTGAAAGGGTTACCTGGGGGGCGATCAGGGGGTTAAACCTTTATTAGATAATATATGGGGGTACCTGACGCTATAAAAACCTGCGGCGAACCTAAAAAAAATTACTGGCTACCGATCAGCATCACCGACGCTAAGACATCGATCAGAAAAACGATCGCATAGTGACGGCAGTGCTAGGGGGTGAAAGGGTTACCTGGGGGGTGATCAAGGGGGTTAAACCTTTATTAGGTAATATATGGGGGTACCCGACGCTATAAAAACCTGCGGCGAACCTAAAAAAAATTACTGGCTACCGATCAGCATCGCCGACGCTAAGACATCGATCAGAAAAATTATCGCTTAGTGACAGTGGTGATAGGGGGTGAAAGGGTTACCTGGGGGGTGATCAGGGGGTTAAACCTTTATTAGGGGGGGTTAGGGGGCTACACTGGACCTAAAACTAAATGTAGTGACACTTTTACAGTCACAAATGTCACTGATTGCAGTGATCACTAAATAAATGGTCACTGCAATCAGTGACACTGTGACTGGGGGCTGGGGGGTGATCTGGGGGTGTCTGGGGGGGCGATTTATGTGCCTATGTGTCCTGGTGTCAGTGTGCTGTTTTGTGTACTAACCTGCATCTTCTCCTGTACGGCGCTCGGTATATGTGAGCGCCGCAGGAGAGATGACATCACTTCCTCCTTCCTGGCAGGCAGGGGAAGCTCTCTCATTCGCCGGGAGCGATCGAGGGGGGGTGGCCGGAATCGAACGGCCGTACCCTCATGCCGGATCGCTCCCGAAGGTAAAACGACCACCCACTGTAAAGAAGGGGGGTCCGATCGGACCCCCCAACTATACAAAGGCAATCACGTATATGTACGTGATTCTGCCTGTCGGTGCCATTCTGCCGACGTATATTTACAGTGGGCGGTCGTTAAGTGGTTAAACCAAAAAAAAAATGGTATCAGTGAAGGAAAAGGTGGTTCCCCATCAGACAAAGTATTAGGAACAGGTCCCTTATATCAAGAAAGTGAGGGTATTGGGGAAGGCAGAGTTCCCAGAGAAAAGCAAATAAGCCCAGGAACCCCAGAAGAGGGAGAAAGCGTAGAATAAAAATGAGTGGGATCCCATGGAGAGTGAAGGAAGGACTTACCTGGAAACACACCCGGAAAAAAGGGTTGGGCCTACGCGGCTGACAGCCGGCACAGAGGTTTCCCAACCCTGATGACGTGTGCTGGTGTTCCTCCCTCCGGATCGAAACAAAGGGGGGGGATATGTGAGATCGAGAGCCCCTGTCTTAGTGAAAATGTGTTTAAAATGGACACAGGACTCTCAAAGAAGCAATTTGAGAAGTTCCAGCAAAAGATTGCTGAGCAGAGAAAACTATGCTTTAAGTTTTCTCTGGATTTTGTAAGCCTGGATTGGGGCTGGAAACTTGAAGACTTCAAAGAGCATTGGGAGGGATGGAGTCTTCAGTCATGTGTCCGGGTTTTCCAGGAGCTCTGCAGGTTGAGTGTGTGGCCAGGTGCACACACTCGTTATAAGGCAGAGCTGAAGATAGCTCAGTGTGTGTGGGAAAGGAGTTGGTGTGCCAGCAGTTGCTGGAGGGAAGTGTGCTACTGTGGAAGAACTCAGGCAACATCCTTGAGACGGTTCTCCATCTGGGAGAGGTTCCAGGTCAGTAGACCTAGCTAGCTGAGAGAGTCTGGGAGACTATAGCTGAGACAACTGGAAGAGAGTCTTGAGGACCAGCGGGGACTGTAAGTCTTAGAGGAGTGTGAAAGCCTGGAGTGTCAGGAGAGCCCTTCCTAGAGGCCAAGAGTGGGCCTGTGCAGTAAGGAACTGCACCCAAGGCTGAGTGAGCCTTAAGAGCCAGGTGGATTGGCATTTTCATTTGTTGTTATTTTTGGGAGAAGAACCCTTGTGTGGGAAACCAAATGCACGTATGAACTTTCCTTTTTTGTTTTTCTTTCAATAAAAGTGGGCTACCACGCCCTTTAAACCTTCGTTCCTGTTGGCTGTGAACTCACTTAAAACGCATCTATCATTGAGCTAAACATCCCCAAATGTTACAATTGATACACTACAGAAGTTTAAGCTTCCTTGGTTTTACCACAAGAACTTAAAAGATAGACGTAAAGCATAACAATGAGGGCTCGTCCGGGATTTGTGCTAAAATTTCAACAGAAGCTGACCTGTTTTCTGTGGTGTGTTTTGTGGCTTGTGCTGGGGGAAAAATGCTGCGTACACTGTTTAGGAAGAGTAAGGCTGCAAAGGTTTCTGGTCTCCAGGAGGGCTTGAAGGGGTGCACCCTTCCTATCTGGGCCAGAAATAGTCAGTGGATGTCTGTTGCAAAGGAACTGGCTGGATATGCTTCTCCTTTGAACAGAGCTTGGGGGGATGGAGTCTCTGATCTTTCCTCAGATTTGTCTCAAAAGTTTTGGGTTTCGTAAGGGAGAGATGCGGGCAGTTGCGGTGTTTGGTTTGCATTGCCTGCATGCTCTACATATTGAATCTGAAAAGAGGGAAAAGGCAGAATTAGAAAGAGATTTAATGAAGGAGCAGCTTGCACTAGCATCCAAGTGTTTGGAAGAAACTGCAAGCAAGGCAAAAGATTTAGAAAGTAGGGTAATCAAAGTTAGACCTGCAGTGGCTTCGAAGTGTGTTCAAACCGCTGTAGGCCGAGCTGAAGATTTGAATGAGCGGTGTGCAGCCCTTATGACCAAGTCTAATGATGGTCTAACAAAGGACAAAGGCCCAAAGCCTGTAAAGCAGAAGTAGGACATGTGCTACTGTTACTTCCCATAAGCGGGAAGCAGAGGATTTGATCAGCCCAAATTACAGAGTTGATTCAGATACAAGGAAGACAAGGCCTATGATCTCCAGGAGACACATGTGGATTGATTTACTTAAGGTGGGGGTCCCTAGAGAGGAAATAGATGGGATTCCTACACCAGCATTGTTTAAGAAGTGGAAGCAAATGGCTGGGAATGGTTGATTTAATCACATTAAGTGTTTCTGTTGCCATAAAATGGGGCATTTTGCAAAAATGTGCCATGCTGTGAAGCAGCAGGCCTCTGTTCTTCCAAGGACGGCACGGAGAGACATGCAAGTTTATTTGTTACGTTGGAAGTCAATGCCTTTCCGTGAAAGTGTTTCAAGGCAACAGTGGGCACCCTACAATAGTTTTGCAGGTAGAAACGGGCAGATAGAGAAATGTGAGCAGTGAGCTATGTTTTTGGCACAGTTGGAAATGAACATATAATCTGCTTTGTCCCTTACTCTTTTCAGGTATTGCGCATCGAGAGGTGGAGCAGGCAGAGCAGACGGCCATGCTGGGTGGGAGGAGGAAGACCAGAAGAGAGCTTTATGAAGGTGCGGATGATTTGCTAAAAATGGCTGAATTGGAGTGGACTTTCATCTGAGCATTTCCTTATGACCAAGAAGACAAGAGACTTTCATCTGGGACTTTCTTTACACAAACTGCCAAAGACATTAACTCTGCTCAAAAGTAATGTTGCAGCCTTCCAGGGACAAAACAGAAATCTGACCGCCCAGATGGGGGTCAAAAGGGAATTTTGTCCTCCCATTTAGGGGGGGGTTATTTCGCCCTTTTCAGGACAAAATGCTTTAAGAAGTTTCCTATATAATGCCGCGTACACACGATCATTATTCACGGCGGTTAAAAAAACGCAGTGAATGACAGGAAAAACGAGGGAACCGCTTGGTTCCCTACACACGGTCATTTTTCCCGTCATTTTTTCTCTTGACGAGAAAAAAGACCGTCTGTGGGCTCCGGCAGTGTTTCCCTATGGGAAAACTGCCGCGGAAAAAAATGCTGGAAAAAACGACGAGAAAATTTAGAACATGTTCTAATTTTTCTCGTCGTTTTTTATGCAGTTTTTCTCGACGAGAAAAACGACAAAGCCCACAGACGATCGTTTTTCTCGGCGAAAAGAAAAAATGCAGTTTTTCTCGTCGAGAAAAGCGGTCGTGTGTACGCGGCATTATTCTATAAAGTCAAGAGGTGGTATGTGTTGCTATGGCAATTTCTATAGTGACTTTATTGTAATATAGAGTTTAGGTAGTAACAGGATATGTGTACAGAGCCCCTTCCCTCCCCCTCCATTGATACTGGACGTTCTTTGCAGGAAACAGGAAATGGGTGGGAGGGGCTTGGAAAGGGTTTTAGAAGACACGTGTGTTTGAACAAGAGTTGGTGTTTGGAAGGACAAACAGACATGGCTGCCTGAAGCTGGATAACTTTGGAGACGCTTTTGGGAGATAGACTGAGCAAGGAACTATGGACATTACATCTTGACCTCTAAGTTGAGTACATATTTAGTTTACTTAATGTGTACATATTGTACATGCTTATATTTGTAGGCATATATATTTTGTAAGCTATGAATTGTGTGGTGTTGTGCATCCTACAGTTGTATGTGCAGATTTTTCCTTGTTTAGTAAAGCATTGATACACTACAGAAGTTTAAGCTTCCTTGGTTTTACCACAAGAACTTAATAGGTAGACGTAATAGCATTACAATACCCCAATTAATGTGCAATCTGTTTACTGCAATGGTACATGGTTATACTTATAGATATTTGTAATCTACAATATTTCTTATTTCTGTATGATGTTCATGCTGTTCGAACTGTAATAATTTATCTGTTTTTGATTTCAATAATAAAAAAAAAAGTCCATTTACGATTTTGGTTGCAACATGACAAAATTTGGAAAATTTCAAGGGGTATGAATACTTTTCCAAGGCACTGTACCTGTTACACTTGTGCTTTACTTATCATGCATGCACTTTATAATCAAAATATCTATGATGCTAGATCCACTTTACCTGTCGGAAATACTGGTAAGGATTTAAATCTTTTGTATCAGAAACATATTTATTAAAACTGTACTATTTTCTACAGTAAATGTAAAAATATAATAAATGGATTAAGCACTCACCATATGGGGTGCACTAATTGTAGCCCTGTATCCTGTTGGCAAGAAAAGATGGGCACTGTTAAAATCAATTAAATCAGTAATCTAACCAGTATGAATGTTTATAAAAATAACTTTAATGTGAACTCAATGATAAATACAGCAAAAGGCTACTATAATACATTTCCCATTTCTAATATTGACTGGACTTGTAGAGTTCAGAGGTCAACACTGTATCCTTAAGGTATAGCTAGATATGTCTCAAAATGTTAAAGTCTAATTGAACTTTCAGTTTACCTCGGCTAAATTCAATCCAGGTGCTCTAAAACATGTGCAAATTCTAAAGCCTCGTACACACGATGGGATTTTCCGACGGGAATTGTGTGATGGCAGGATGTTGTCGGATAATCCGACCGTTTGGACGCTCCATCTGACAATTATTGTCGGATTTTCCGACAACAAATGTGGGATAGCATGCTTTAAAATTTTCCAACAACAAATGTGTGATGTAGGATTATCCAAACATGTGGATGGATAAAAATCCAAAAAAGTACAAACACGCATGCTCACAAGCAATGCTAACCATAACACAATATTAGCAGAAGTTGCCCAAAGGGTGGCGCCAAAGAGCTGAAAAAACACGTAGTTTCGTGTTTGTTGGCCAACAATTCTTTGCCGTTTGTATGCAATACAAGTTCATGGCCAACGCCCTTCGGACAAAAGTCCTACGCTTTGTCCATGTAAAATCCAATCGTGTGTATGAGGCTTAAGACTATATAAATGCATCTACCCTTAATCAAATGTAAAGGCAATTATTCAATATTATGATCATTATTGGTTTTAGTAATAACTTAAGCTATGAAGGGCAGGTGCAGGCTGTCACGCAGCCCACTCATACGCCTGTAGCAGGATGATGCAAGCCTGAAAAGGAGGGCCGCACACCGCTTGTATCAGGTATCAACTGCAAGGAACTTTATAGGAGACTGCTCAGACAAAACATCTTCTGTCTGAGCAGTCTCCAATAAACTTTCTTGTGAATGATACCAGCGGTGCGAGACTCGTCTTTTCATCTGGCATAGAATTGTATTATTCTCTTAATAAATATTGGCAGATGTCCAGAGCACCCCACTCCCTTTTACATTAGATGCCAAGAGCCCCCCTCCACCATCAGAACTCGAGTCCTCCACCCTCCCTTACATCACAGTGCACCGCTCTTACCTTCTTCTGCTGCTGGCAAGAAGCTGGGGGTGGTGCTGGGAAGCAGAAAGTGCAGGGTCTGGAGGAAGACCGGAGGAGTGCTGGAGTCAGATGCTTGAGTCTTCTGAATACTGAGACCAGGGGAGGCAGAGATGAGGGGGTGCTGCAGCTGCACAGAGAGGCACAGGATCTGTAGGAAAAGTTCTGTCCTCCTCTCTTCTGCTGACTGCTGAGATGGGGGGGGGCAGGGACAGAGAGAGAGGAGCCTCTCTGCAGCTGCACAGAGAAGCGCAGGATCTGGTGGAGGAGTTCTGTCCTCCTCTCTGCTGCCAACTGCTGAGACAAGGTAGGGGCAGAGATGAGGGGGGGGGGGGGTGCCACAGCTGCAGGAGAGGTGCAAGGGCCACATGAAATGACCCTGGTCCACAGGCCTTGTGCCTGACACGTGTGCTCTAAAACGCTCCTCCTCTAAAATGCCCTCTGTGTGCATGGCCACATAAGCTAACAGAGGGGTGTTTAGAGGCTGAAAAAAGTAAAATGCCTGTAAAAGCTGCATTTTTTTTATTAAAATGTTTGTTTTTTAATGAGGACAGAAAAGAAAAAAAAATACTGTATTGATGCTTACATTTTATCTGATAAAAAATTGCAGAAATGTCATTCTTTTAATAAATCTTTTCTTGGCGTTTCCTTTTGATTACTGGTTAAAATGGTTGTAACCCCCCCTCCTCCCCCAAAAACAACAATAGCATACTAGCTCATGAAATACATTATGAAATACTTACCTTGGATCGAAGCCCCCGCTGTGGTCCCTGCACACTGCTCTGGCCGGGAAACAATCGCTCCCGGAGTTATTTCCGGGTATCGCGGGCTCTGGCGCGGTGATTGGCCGGAGTCGTGATGATGTCCGCGGGAGCTGCCGGTAATGGCACGTCGCCTGAAGCAATGGCACGAATGTGCCGATGATGTCAGCACATGCCGATGCAGGGAATATCTCCTAAACCGTGCAGGTTTAGGAGATATCCAGGGTAGCTACAGATAAGCCTTATTATAGGCTTAAATGTAGTAAAAAGTGGATTGTAAGGGTTTACAACCACTTTACTTAAATGAGCGAAGACACAGTATGAGCAAAAGGTCATATAATTAAAGTGTATGTAAATCCTAACAATGAACTGCTCTTATTTGCTCCAAGTTGGTTGGCGAAATGCCATTCACTGCCTTTTGTTTTATCTGTTCAATAATGCAAAAATGTTTTGCTTTTTCCAGAAATCTTGTGATCTGATAAATTCCTGTATTCTCTACCTCAGCACAATAAGGGGCTGTGGAGATGAGGAGGGAGTAGGAAAGGGGAGAGGTCTATGTTCTTTGTTATCCAACAGAAATAAAGTGAGCGGGGCTGACCGCACTTGCTTAGGAATTCAGAACTGTGTTGTCATATATAAAAAAAAAAAAAAAAAAAAAAAAAAAAAAATGTAGGAGCATGATATACCAGTATTTATGGAATCACAACAGTTCAGCCCTGTACACACGATCGGTTTTACCAATGAAAACCGTCCGATGGATTGTTTTCATCAGACAAACCGATTGTGTATGGGACCCATCGGTCTTTTTTCCATCGGTTTTAAAAAATAGAACATGTTTTAAACCCACGCATGCTCAGAATCAAGTCGACGCATGCTCAGAAGCATTGAACTTCATTTTTCTCGGCTCATCGGAGTGTTTTACATCACTGCGTTTGGAACGGTCGGTTTTTTGACTGATGGTGTGTAGGCAAGACTGATGGAAGTCAGCTTCATCGGATTTCCGATGGACAAAACCCTCGGATTAGAATCCATAGGATATCCGATCGTGTGTACGAGGCTTTCCTGTTTTTTGTATTTGCACAAGGTTAACAAAACATAGGGAAATGTGCATATACTGAAGAGATGTACTAAACATGTTTTTTTTTTTTTAATGTTGCCTTTGCATACTAGTTATATCGTATAACTAGTCTACAGTAGGTACAATTGGACAAGCATGAGCTGTTTTAATATTCAATAATTCATAAAAACTGTAAAATAAATAAAATACAATTCTGAACTGACATTAGAAACAGTCCCTGGAATTCATAAAGACTGTCGCAGACAGATTTTTCAAAAGTGTCTTGCATGCATTCGAAAAGTGGAGCAGCATTGTCTAGATCTTGTACTTGAATTTGGCGCATGCTGCGCCACTTTTGAAACTCATGCAGGACTCTTGCAAATTCTGTTTCTGGTCTTAATTAGCTCCACTTTCATAAGATATGAACTGCCTGTATTTAATTTTGCATTTTCTGCAGGTGTTGTGCCACAATGTAGAAGTGGAGAAAATCATAACTACCTGAATTTGGTGCACGGGTAACTGTCAGAACCATAACTATCACAAATGTTTTTTTTAGGCACAAATTGTTTACAAAAGCAGATAAGCGGCGATTGAAGTTTCTCCCCATCGTCTGATATTCAGGTGTCCTACCTATACTCTGTGGGGAGTCCATATATGGGAAGTTTTGGATATAATGTGCTCGGTCGGTCTCCATTAGAGCATCAAACACACGTTGAGTCCGGATCACTCCATTCTCTAAAATAAAATAAAAAAAGCCATGTCAGCAAGGTAGAATAACAGAATGGTCTGGAATGTACAGACTTTGTACTGTGGTTGGCTAACATGTATAAATATGATCAGCTTTTCTGACCAGCTCAGCTGCTGCAGAAAGAATTCATTGCTCTGTACATTTGCTGGCTGCTCTCAGTTCCTCGACATAACAGTTGAATCTCATCCTCTGCATCTGCTATTGCAGTTTCTCTGTATGTGTCCATACGTCCATTTTAGGACATACTTTAGTTATTTGTTTGCTCCTCTCACAATACTCCAACATCTTCCTTTCATTCACACAGGCACTCAGCCCCGTGCAGAGTGAAGAGCAGTTTGTTTACTTTTTGTACTAGTAATGAGCTGTGTGCAGCCAGTCTATATGAAGTGAATAGTTATGTATTGGCTGTACACCACAGGTGTCAAACACAAGGCCCGCGGGCCAAATCCGGCCCTCCAGGCCATTTCATGTGGCCTTCGCACCTCTCCTGCAGCTGCAGGAGAGCTCCAGCCCTCCTCCAGACCCCCTACTTTCTGCTTTTAAGAAATGCATCCAGCTTCTCCCCAGCAGCAGCATAAGGAAAGGGGGGTGCACTGTGATGTAAGGGAGAGTGGGGGACTCAACTTCTGATGGTGAGTTGGCTCTTAACATCTAATGTAAGGGGAGGGGATGCACTGGACATCTAATCTTACAGATACAGCTGGCCCTTTTGAGGGCAATCCTAATGCTGATGCGGCCCATGATGAAATTGAGTTTGACACCCCTGCTGTACACAGTCAAGTACAGCAAGTACATATGGGCGAGTTTACAGAGGAACAGAGCCTGTGCATATCCATTCATGTTGTATGGACTGTCGGCATGCAGCTTTGTGCTAGTACAAAAATTACACCAATGGTGGGGCTGAGCAGCTGTATGAATGAGTCAATTTTAGGACTCCAGCAAACCATGGTTGAACCAATTGATAAACCATTAAACCACAATCAACCTTGCCAGGTGTCAGCATCAGGTTTCAGAGTTGACTTTTCACTCCACACCTTTCATTTCACCTTCCATGCTCTTTTGCTCTGCGTCAAAATGTTGAATTATGTTAAATTAACTTTCAAACTATTCTGCCATGCTGCACAGCGGATACAGCCCAGTGGCAGCCCGCCACCATAGCGATGGCAGCTATACTGTTTAGTTTATTCGTTGTCAAAACTGTGCTATGGACTGGATCTGATGTGTGATGTGACAGATGAGGTGTTCCGAGGAGGTCTGCATTGTGTGCTAGCATATAGGTTGTGCAGGATATGAGGCAAGCACTCTGGCTCATCAGTGTGCAGGGTTTATGAACGGTGGCAGGTACTGCCATTATAAACTCATGCACACAATTGTAGATCATGTAAATTTATTATGGATCTTCAGAAAAATGGAGAATGAAACACCTACATTAGGGACATTTTGAATAAACCAATTAAGATTAATGGAAAACTTATAACCTGATTGGGAATATTGTAAAATGATATTCCTCCTTTCACACTGTATCTTTAAAGTCTAAGGCCCCTTTCACACTGAGGAGCTTTGCAGGCGCTATTGCGCTACAAATAGTGCCTGCAATGCGCCCTGAAAAAGCCGCTCCTTTGTATCCAGTGTGAAAGCCTGAGGGCTTTCCACACTGGAGTGGTGCGCTGGCAGGAGGGTAAAAAAACTCCTGCAAGCCGCATCTTTGAGGCGCGATAGTAGTGGTAAAAATACCGCTCCTATAGCGCCCCTGCCCATTGAAATCAATGGGGTAGCGTCTCCAAAAACGCCCGCAAAACGCTGTAAAGAGGCGTTATTGCGGGCGTTTTTAACCCTTTTTCGGCCGCTAGCGCCCGCAAATCGCGGCAAAAATGACGGTATAGCGGCGCTAAAAATAGCAGCGCTATACTGCCAACGCATCCAGCGCTTCAGTGTGAAAGTAGCCTAAGTGCAGCCCAAAAACAGAAAAGCACAAGGGAAATAACTTACAGTCAGTAGTCTGATGTGTTTGTGCTGGTGTCTGCTCTGTTATGTGAACTTCTACTCCCTCCATGCCCATCCATCCCCCCCCCCCCCCAGATAGAACAAAGGGGCCATCAAAGGCTCTCGTTAAAGTGTTACTAAACCCAGGACTCTGCATTCACTATATCTTATCTCCCACAGTACACAGAACATGGAAATGCAATAGTTTTAGTAAATATAAACGGCTATATACTAACTTTTTTCATCAGCAGTTAGAGCAGTCTTGTGAATTCTCTGAGTGTCTGGTTAAAGCATGTAGCATTTTTATTCACCCATGATTATTCTATGAGGATGCAGGACCCATGACCTTCTTCCCGGACAATGCTGATCACATGCACTCTCCCAAGAAAAACAAAATACTCAAACTGAGCATGTGCAGCTTGTCCCCTAGCCTCTGTACTATCTGGAGATGGTTTGGGGGCTCTGGAAAAAGGGGAGGACCAGAGGAGGCAGTATCAAACAGGCTTTTTACACATTGCAGAGGATTAACCCCTTAGGTTCTACAGTGAGCATAACAAGCATTCTTTATTGCATATACTGTACAGACAGATTTTACCTTAGTTGGTTTAGTAACACTTTAGGGTTGCTCACCTGCTACCTAGGTACTCAATTCATAAAAGGGATGGGCAGATGATTAAAAAGGTACACCCCCTCCATTCATAGATCCAGTTTTAGTTAAAGAATCTGTAGTAAAGCTTCTATGAATGGAGCAGCTAAGCAGAGAGGGCAGACATAGTTGTGCTCTCTCGATGAGAGCATGTGACAACCCCTTAGTTCTAATAAGCCCCGCCTCTCCAGAAGATTACAGTGGGGGGGGGGGCACATAGAGGACGGAGGGTTTCACCTAACAGAAGAGGCTTCAGCACAATGGGCAAATCCTACTGATTGTAAGTTATATGTCTAGTTCTCAATTTCCCCCGATTTTTATTTTTACTTAGTTTTAGGAAAGTGGTTGTCAACCGGATTGCAGACTTCTACAGCTCGAACAGCAACAAGGATAACCCCAAGTAACACACAGTACTCAAGCAGGAGTCCAGCAGGGTGCTGCATGACCTCGCTGCTCTAAATTACCAGTAGAGTATAATGAATTCCTCATTTTGTTTTTTCAAAGCAAGTTCCATCATCTTGGAGATGTTCAACATTGTTCAGTTGTTCTATTCATTCTGGGACTATTATTAGTGCCAGTGTGTTATGTTGGCCGTGTGCCCCTGAACTGAAACCCCTCCCTCCTCCCTACACCTGTGAGACCGGAGTTGGTGGTAGGTGCTTATTCTTGTGGTGTCTTGAGAGTCGGAGCTAGGTGTTGAAGCCAGTGGGACCAGTGTCCAATCTCCACCCACAGCAGCACAGAGATCTCCCTAGCAGTCCGATGACCAGAGCTATTGCAAAGAATCAAAGAGTAGCACAGAGACCTGGGGAGCCAGCAGCAGCATGGGCGAGTGGAAGAGACCTAAACTGAAAGGCCTTTTCAGTAGAAGTAATCCAATCCCTTTTACAGTGTTTGGGAGAGGTGACCCCACCGCGCTGTGGTTTTGGGGCTCTTCAGTTCATCTGAAGAGCCCGGGACCACTGTGAACTAGGCGAGTAGCAATCTCCTCTGTGACTAATAAACTGGGAAATAAGCATTCCATCACTTCTTGGTTCAGAGCGGTCATTCCCTGGCTTCCTTTGCCAGGAAATGATCTATGCTTAATTATCTGCAGTGGAGGGCAGGGTAACATTAGGAGTCTAATAGACCCCTAATGTTTCTATAAAGAGAACCTGTCACCTGCCCATGCTATTACATAGGGTCTTGTTAGCAAGCAAGTACATCTGTCCACTGCCTATGAATAGAACAGCATTGCGTTTTAGGGTCTGCTCCCTCTTTTTCATGAAAACGCGGGAGCCACACCAATAAAGCTTTTTCTGCTTGTACTTGGTTTTAAAGTATCCACTTTTATAGTCAAAGAGAGAAACAGCTATATGCTATGTGTTTGTTACGTGTTCTCATTCACACAGCGTACCTAAAAATAAAATATATGGATTTCTTACATTTCTCATGGTTTCTTTGAAACACGATTATATACAGAACTGCAAGCCATTTTGGACAGTTTCAGGGACAAAGAGGAAAGAGTAAGTTTTCCCTCACTGACATACAATGGAGAATCCACATCCCAAGACCTTTAACCCTTTGTTAGAATAAACTGTGTTGGAATTTAGTTTACAACCGATAATGCGATCTGCCAGGACAGTACACATGGGGGTAATTATGGTAAATTTTACTCCACAGCCTACATTAAAAAGGGGGAAGCTAGGTAGATAGTTCAAGCCAGTTAAAAGCACTTAAAATACAAGCAGCAATTGTAAAAGTTTTTTTTATATTATGCTATGTGAATGGAAACCTATAACAAATATAAAGAAGCTCTCATCCCAATTTTGCTGCAAAAGTGGAAATACACTTTAAGGTTCCTAGGAGCACTCCTTTTATGTGAGCTGCAAGATCTATTCACTGTGAATACACGTCTGAATTAATGATTTTAGGACCGCATATATTGAATAAAGCAGCATGAATCATTTGAGGTTTACATTGACAAATGCTGTTCTTCCACAGATAAAAGTACAGCGGGTAAGTGTAATCACTCTAGGATAGGAAGTATTGCTGGCAAGATCACCAGGTGAAAATATAGGAGGTTTTTAGGTTAGATACACTTAAAGGGTAACTCCACTTTTGTGGAACAAAAAAAAAAAAAAAAAAAAAAAAAAAAAAAAAAAAAAAGGATTTTCTCTACAGCTTACCTGTAAAATAATTTTCTTGGAGTACATCACAGGACACAGAGCCGGTTATTATAATAATATTAACTACTTGGGTTATACGCCACCTATAGGTGAATGGACACTGGTAGATCAATCAAACAGGAAGTGCTCCCCTATATAACCCCTCCTACACAGGAAGCACATCAGTTTTGTAGCAAGCAATACATTCCCAAGAAATGTATGTACTCCAAGAAAATAATTGAATCCTATTTTCTTTATCGTACATCACAGGACACAGAGCCAGTAATAACTACTTGGGACACCCCAAAGCAATATCCTTGAGGGGAGGGAGACACCACCATAGAAACTGCCACCAGAGAAGGACCTACTCTGCTATTTGTAATATGCTGGAGGCCCAAAGGCAGTATCTTCTACATTATTGACATCCACCTGGTAAAAATCCTGTAGATGTATAAATCAAAGACAAAATAGTGGTCTTGCACACCTGGGCCACTGACACCCGATGACGGATGGCCCAAGATACTCCCCCACACCTAAGAGAGAATCCCCCTTCCAAAAAATAAATAAAAAATTAAATAAAAAAGGGTTTTTGCTATTTAACCATAGGCATCATTGATAAACTGGCAGATCTACTGCTAAATATTCGACCTGGGTGCTGCCTGCCCTTCTTGGGCTGTTCTGGCACTACAAACCAGGATTCCTGACCTGTGCCGACAACTCAAGTAGATCCTGAGTGCCTGAACAGCCTCTAGAGTATGTCGCAATCTTTCTCATGCCAATTGTGGATTAGGAGAATAAAAGGCAAGACACTGTCCCGATTCAAGTGAAAGCTAGAAACCACTTTAGGCAATACAAATGGACGGTTTGTTCCTTATTACACTGTTATTTTCAATACAAATGGATAAGGACGCAACATCACCTTATGATCCCAAGAACGGCTCCCAAGAACGGCTCCTTGCATGAAAGAGCTGCCAACTTCTGGCAGTCCACTTAGTGAAGTGATGGCAAAGAAGCCACCTTCCGAGATAAAAGGACCAACAGAATCCCCCGATTGGTTCAAAAAAATGGCCTCTGTAAGGACAGTCAAGATCAAATTCAAGCCCCAAGGACACAAGAATGGCCTGACAGGCAGGACTGTCCAAGTTACATGCTGTATGAGGTATGAAACAAGGAGTGAGAAACAACAGCCTCTGGAAAAAAATAAATGGATAGGGACGAACTCTGACCCTTAAAGTACTTAAGTCCAATCTACTTTCCCCTACCAATTGGAGAAAGAAATAGAATATCTCCCACTCACATATTTTTGCGGGTGGCACTTCCTGGCTTCACCCCAGGCAAAAAAAAAAAAAATATGATATATTATTATATATATTTTCCCCAAGTCCTGTAATTGAAGTTCCCCGAAGCTGGCTTCCAGGGGCTCAACAGTGCGGAGATACAGGACTCAAGATCATCAGGCCCCGCTGGACTGGGAGTGTCCAAGAAGCAACCCCTGCAAGACTCGCTATGTCAGTGTACCAAGCCCTCCTGGGCTAATTCTGCCAAATTACCACTAATTACCACCTCACGGATTCTTTGCAAAAGATGTGGCAGAAGCGGCAACAAAGCAAAAATGTCAAATAAGGGAGAACCGGTCTCTAAGGTGTTACCAGTACATCTACCCCTATTGGCAGTGGGGCTCTCGTCCCGGACACACCTGTCCCAACCTGATGTAGGAATTGGAATCTAGTAGATTCCCCTGCAGAGTTGCCCCTAACACTATTCTATCCCTGGAATATGTATTGGTCGATAGAGACAGCACTTGTACTGTCCCAGACAGAATGTGGTTCACCTCCCTGAGTCGAATGACCTCTGGTGCCGCCTTGTTGGTTGATATACATGCCTGCAGATGCATTTCCGGATTGAACCTACAACTGGTTTGTCCCATAATCCAGAGCAAGGCGTACTGGCCAAAAATTCTAAAATATTGATGGACAGTATTCTCTCCTGTGGAGACCAAGCCCACTGAACTGTAGCCAGCCTCAAATCAACTTGAAGAGACGGGCATCAGTGGTTATTTTCCAAATTTCTGAAAAGGAAGAATATCAGCCACCAATTTTTGCTCTGCAACACCCCGGAAAAAACAGAGCCTTCCGGCAATCCAATGCCTGGATCTTCAAGTTCCAGACAAAGAATGATCCTCTACCAAGACATGGAGTAGGACTGTATAAAGGGAACGTGCTTTGACCTAAACACAGTTTCCTCCTGTAGCAATATATCGAAGGAACCCCTGGAATCGACTGCTTCCTGAGCAAAGATTATTGAGGTAATGAGTATTGAGGTGTCTTCATCAAGCCCAGCACTGGGGCTAGAAGTTTTGTGAACCCTTTGGAGCTGTGGCCAACCCAAAGGCAAACAAAAAAAAAAAAAACACACACGACTTTCCACTGCAATTACAGAAATCTTCGATGAGCCTGTAAACAAACTGGCACATGAAGACGTACGTTTAACGATTATGGACCCCCAAAATCGAACTCTTGCAGAGAGGTCATCACTGAACCGATCTAGCCTATCTGAAACAGAAGGATGCTATGCGGCTTGAGATCTTAAGATAGACCTCATGTCCCTATTTGGCTTTGTAACGGTTACCATTTAATTGTCTCACAATAATGAGCCCATAACTTCTTCTCCAAGAGCAAATGCATGGCAAGGGACTGACGCCTCTGTGGCAGACAGACAGTCCCAAGAGGTGCACTTAACCTACCAGGTTTCTGCCGGCTAAAGATGGAACAAACCACCTCAGAAGACTGCCCCAAGATCTTCTGGCCTGAGATACTCTCAAAAACACAGCAGGCTCAGATGCCTTCCTCACCCAGGTGGGGAAAGCTTACAGCATCTGGTATTCCCGTGCAGTCTCCCATCTATATAGTAACCAGGCTTGATCCTGCTTAGGCTTTGATCAACCGAGATCAGGCATGATCAAGGTGATGCGGCCGCAGTCTGATGAAAAAATGAATGTGACAGGAAACACTGCAATGTCAAACACCACAGTGGCTCAGATGCACCTGACACCACTGTCCACCAGGAGATGTGGACACTGCCAGATCCCTGAACCCGAGAGTGGTGCCTCTGCCTCCCCCAGCTGCCTCTCTTTTCTGGAACCATTTAACTGGTATAACAGGTAAATAACACAGCAACTATATTAGCTGACCTAATATACAGGCCTCCAAAGATGCAGGCCTAAAACAATGTTGGTTTACCTCTATGCAACCCCTTAGGTATGCAGTATGCAAACATGCAGGTATACAAGTATTTTTGCCATACATGCATGCAGTTCAAGGCCAATAAGCACACACGCATGTAGTCTGAGGCAAATAAGCACATATGCATGTAGTCCCAGGCAAATAAGCACACATGCATGTAGTCTCAGGCAAATAAGCACACATGCATGTAGTCTCAGGCAAATAAGCACATATTTATGTAGACTAGAACCGAGTCACGCATACCCACTAGTGTAAAATCTCTATCAATAAACCGCTAACATGTACCGCAATATATCCAATATTACAAGTCTTTCTTATTGAGAAAAAAGTTTAAACAAGCATACAACGCATAAATATCCAATATTGCACAGTCCTCTATAGTGGAAAAAGAGATGCAAAATTAATGTGATAGATAGACAGGAGTGTCACTATATTGAACTCTTAGGCCGGGTTCACACTTGTCCGACAAATGCTCCGACATTGGGAGCTCATGTCGCATGAAGTGTGAAAAATAGGATTTTTATAACAGCTTACCTGTAAAATCCTTTTCTTGGAGTACATCACGGGACACAGAGCGGCATAGTAATTACTTTGTGGGTTATAGAGATTACCTTCAGGTGATGGACACTGGCACACCCAAGAGAGGAAATCCCCTCCCCTATATAACCCCTCCCATACCGGGAGTACCTCAGGTTTTGTAGCAAAGCAATAAGTGTCCCCAAAAGAGGGGTGGGAGCTCTGTGTCCCGTGATGTACTCCAAGAAAAGGATTTTACAGGTAAGCTGTTATAAAAATCCTATTTTCTTTCTCGTACATCACAGGACACAGAGCGGCATAGTAATTACTATGTGGGAAGTCCCAAAGGATTGCCCAAATGAGGGGAGGGAGACACCATACATAAGCTGGGCGCCAACAGACATGAGGATCTAAATTGCAGCCTGCAACACACTGCGCCCAAAGCCGACATCCTCCTGACTTCTTACATCCACCTGGTAGAACCTAGTGAATGTGTGTACTGAAGACCATGTCGCGGCCTTACACATTTGAGCCATGGAGGCCTGATGCTGCACTGCCCAAGAAGTACCAACTACTCTCGTAGAGTGCGCTTTAATCTTAAATGCAGGCAACTTCCTTTTCAAGCCATAGGCTTGAACAATGATCTGTCGAATCCACTTAGCAAGAGTAGATTTTGACGCTGCCTGGCCCTTTTTTGGGCCTTCCGGCAGAATAAATAACATATCCGTTTTCCGAATCCGAGCGGTGGCTTGTAGATAAGACTTAACCGCTCTTACTACATCCAAAGAATGTTATAATTTCTCTTCTACCGAGCTAGGCTTGGGAAAAAAGGAAGGAAGAACCACATCTTGGTTCAAATGAAAACTCGATACCACCTTGGGAAGAAAGGTTGGATGAGGACGTAGAACCACTCTGTCCTTATGGATAACCAACTATGGCTCCCTACAGGACATAGCGGCCAATTCCGACACTCTCCTGGCCGAGGATATGGCTACCAAAAAAACAATTTCCTGGTGAGAAGAACCAAGGGAATGTGCCGCAAGGGTTCAAATGGTTGTCTCTGAAGAACCAATAGAACCAGGTTTAGGTCCCATGGACATATGGGAGCTTTAACTGGTGGGTTAATACGAGTCACCCCTTGCAAAAAAGATTTAACTAGTGAATGCGAGGCTAGGGGCATTTGAAAAAGTATTGACAAGACCGAAACCTGACCCTTAATAGTACTTGAGGCTAACTTCCTATCCACAGCCCACTGTAGGAAGTCCAGAACTCTGCCTATAATGTACTTACGAGGATGCCAGTTCCTGGCCTCACACCAAGCGACGTACGCCTTCCAAACTCTATAGTAAATATGCCTAGATACCGGCTTCCTGGCATTGATCATAGTAGATACCACAGAGTTAGAGAGACCTCTCTTTTTTAGGATGTGGGATTCAATAGCCAGACCGTTAAACCTAGAGTTAGTAAGGAAGGGTGGTATATCGGTCCTTCTGAAAGCAGGTCCGGACGAAGTGGAAGGGTCCAAGGACTCCCCACAGACATCTTTACAATCTCTGCGTACCAGGATCTTCGGGGCCACGCTGGAGCCACCAGAATCACCGGCTTCTTTTCCAACCTGACCCTGCGGAGGAGTCGAGGTAACAACTGTAGTGGCGGTAATGCGTATATTAGTTTGAACTGATCCCATTGGAACACCAGCGCATCCGATCCGCAAGCGAGGGAATCCCTCGTCCGAGACACAAATCTGTCCACCTTTGCGTTGAATCTGGATGCTAGCAGATCTACGTCCGGTGTTCCGCACCGCTGACATATTGATCGAAAAATGTCGGGGTGAAGGGACCATTCCCCTGGGGATAACTGTTGGTGACTCAGGAAGTCCGCCTTCCAATTCTCTATTCCTGGAATAAAGACAGCGGATATGCATGGGACATGCCTTTCTGCCCATTTCAAGATGCGATTCACCTTCTTCTGGGCTGCACAACTCCTGGTGCCCCCCTGGTGATTGACGTATGCCACTGCTGTGGCATTGTCTGATTGAATCCTGACAGGGGACCCCCGAAGCTTGGATGTCCATGCTTTTAGGGAATACCGAGCCGCCCGAATTTCCAGAAGGTTGATGGCCAGAGCCTTCTCTGTATCTGACCATCTCCCCTGGAGAGACCATTGCTCCAGTACTGCCCCCCAGCCTACAAGACTGGCATCTGTAGTGACCACCTTCCAAGAAATCGGACTGAAAGATTTCCCCTTTTGCAGATTTTGGGGTACCACCCACCAACAGAGCCTTTTCCGAACTGAAGAGGTCAGGGACATCGGGAAGTCTAGGGCCTGAACCTTTTTGTTCCATGCTGAAAGGATGGCCCTCTGCAATTTCCTTGAATGGAACTGGGTGTACGGTACAGCTTCGAACGACGCCACCATCTTTCCCAGCAACCGCATGCACAGACGTATGGACGGCTGTCTTTTTGCACAAACCAGCTGGATCAGGTCCCTCAAAGAAGATATCTTTGCCACGGGCAAGAAAATCTTCTTTTGGTCGGAGTCCACCCGCAGCCCTAAATATTCCAGACTCTTCACTGGTTGTAAGGCTGACTTGTCTAGGTTGATGACCCAACCGTAAGACTCCAGATACCTGATCGTGTCGTGAATCACTACCTTTAGTTTGGTAACCGAGTGATCTATTAACAACAGGTCGTCTAAGTACGCCATTATCGACACACCTCGAGTTCTTAGGTCGGCCAACAGAGGGGCCAAATTATTTGTGAACACCTGTGGTGTCGTGGTGCCGTGGCCGGACCGAAAGGTAAGGCCATGAACTGAAAATGGCGCCCCTCTACTGCAAAGCGTAGAAACCTTTGATGACCCGGAAAAATGGGAACGTGCAGATAGGCATCTTTAATGTCAATGGAAGCTAACCATTCTCCCCCTTGCAGGGTAGCGTCTACTGACCGAATCGACTCCATCCGAAAAGACCGGATGTTCAGGAATTTGTTTAGACCCTTGAGATCCAATATGGGCCGTACGTCCCTGTTTGGCTTTGGGACTGTAAGGAGGTTTGGAGTAGAATCCCAACCCCTGTTCTTCCATAGGAACCTCCACAATTACTCCTTGGAGCAACAGTCGGTCCAATGCCAAAAGGAGAGATCCTCTCTTTAAACTGATCTTTTGACACGTTTGACCACATAAAGTGAGGAGAAGAGAAATCCCTTAACTCAAATTTGTATCCCAGAGTTATTGTGGAGAGCACCCATCTGTCTCTGATCGTCTCTCACCAAGCCCCTGCGAACAACTGAAGTCTTCCCCCCACCCGCTTGAGTGGGGGCAGCCCTTCATAAGACCGACTTGGAGGCCGGTTTAGTACCTCTTCGGTTCCAGGGTTTTTTATTACCCTGAGGTTGTCCCTGAGTTTTGCCCCCAGAATTTGATCGGGGAGGCCGTCGGAACTGCTTAGAGACAGCAGACATCCCAGGGACTGGGGAGGTAGGCCTCTTGAAAGAGTTGCCCCTACACCTCTTCTTGACCGGTAAGAAGGTACTTTTACCACTGGAAATCTTCTGGATATATTTATCCAGGTCTTCGCCAAATAAACGCTCACCATGAAATGGAAAACTGGCTAAAAGCTTTTTACAGGGTGTCTCAGCTAACCAGTTTCTTGAGCTATAGAAGTCTACGCATGTGTACTAATGACAGCGTAAGGTGGGAGGCCTGATGGATCGAATCCTTGATGGCGTCAACCGCAAAGCATAATGCTCTAGGCAAATCCGCTAGATCATGAGCCTGCTGATCTGGCAAATCCCTTTAAACCAGCTTCATCTGATCTTTTAAGGCTTGGCAAACACCAATAGCTGCTACTGCTGGCTGTGCCCCCGCCCCAGCTGTAGAAAAGGCAGATTTTAACAAGGATTCCAATTTTTTGTCTATTGGATCCTTGAACATCTGAACATTACCCACTGGACATGTCAGGGACTTGTTCACACAGGAGATGGCCGCGTCTACTGTAGGCACACTCCATTTTTGGGTGAACTTCTCTTCCATAGGGTAGATCACCGAAAACCTCTTAGGAGGAGCAAACGGTTTATCAGGATGTTCCCAATCCTGGTAAATAAGTCCTTCCAGTAACGGATGGACTGGGAAGGAACAATTGGCCTGTGGAGCTTTTAAAGACCCCAACGAGGAAACAGAACCAGTCGTTGGTTCAGAAAGGGGCAACTTAAAGGCCGACCGAACCATGACCGTCAAGGACTGGACCAACAGTCTTTCAGCTTGAGACGCTGAAAATGGTTCCTCCACAGTCGACTCTTCTGAGGCAGAGTCATCCTCAGCCTGATCCCCCTCAGGCAGGTCAATCCCTTCGTGGGACTGTTGCTCTGCTGAAGGTACTCTAATGAAGGAGACGGAGATCTGGCGCACTTTCTCTCTGGCAGAGAAGAAGCGATTAATGCTGCCAATCTTTGCTCCAATCCTCCCAGAGCTGAGGCAAAAGCCTCCTCTGTTACATACACAGGAGCAGTTGAACTGAGGGCAGCCGCAGCACCTAGCACTCCTGAGGGCTCCCTGCGGGTACTAACCTCTGATTTTTCAGGGGAGGCTGGTGCAGCAGAAGCATGCCCCAGATCCTCAGACCCCGATGGAGACAATTTCTGCTTCTTAGGATTTTTAGTCCCAGAGCCCTTGGACGGCATATATTCCTTAGCCCAAAGCTGAGGTATCTATCGCCAAATACACCACTTACTAATGTGCCTTTCTAGGGGATGCCTGTATCAACCGCCTGCTGTATGCCTCTAGGTATCTGTTTACCACCAAGCCCATGCTCTGTCCCTCCACAGCAGCTCCACAGAAAAAAAACTGTGCTTTTTAAGAGGCTGGGATGCCTGCACATGCGCAGAAGCACGCCAGCGAACACAGAGCGTCATCCGCCAAGCCCCGCCCCCTTCCGACCTATTTCTCACATATTGAGTGTGCGCGCGCGCGTGCACGTATGCGCCGCCGACGCTGACACACATGGAGAGGCATGTAGGCAATAGGGAGAGGAGCCAGGCCCCACCGCTGATTATATACAGAGCCCGGGGATGACAGAGCCCGTGGTAAGCATGACAGACGAATTTGCAGCTTCTCTATAGCGAGAGTCTATCATCTGCCTGGGCTTACACCAATAGGAAGAATAGCCCAAAGACATCTCACAGCGGCCTCTACTGGTTAAGTAAGGTACAGCACAATGTCTTGAATCCTATGTGAAAATGTATTTCAGGATTTACAATTTAGGCACGCATAGACCAGCGGGAATAACCATAAAGGTAACAGGCAGAATAAACACATTAGAATTGATGATCCCCGCAGAACCAAGTTCTTCAGGGATCTCCACTTACCTTTTCCACGCCGCAGGACCCTGTTTGGCACAGAAGCCCAAACTTCACCCCTCACGGCGGGCAATGTCAGCAGACCTTCAGAGACCGGGGTCCCAAGGAGCACCACTCCCCTGGACCTGTATAGCACCCTGCCAGAAAACATCTTGGTTTTGGGCATAACCAGAGTACTGGATCCCAGGGTCCAGCTCTCCTAAGAGAGGCATTACAGGCAAAACCTTGCTCTTCTTGCCGAGGCCCAGGTACCAACTGTTTGGCTATGAAGCACTTTGGACGGATCCGGAATGGCTTGCCTAGGCCTAAGGATTGAACCTACACACAAGCCCAGACACATGTTTAACCGTGACCAACACCTTAGACACTGGCAAAAAAACTGAGGTACCCCCGGTATGGGAGGGGTTATATAGGGGAGGGGACTTCCTGTCTTGGGTGTGCCAGTGTCCATCACTTGAAGGTAATCTCTATAACCCACATAGTAATTACTATGCCGCTCTGTGTCCTGTGATGTACGAGAAAGAAATCAATGTTTCCTTATGGGAGCCGTCTTAACTGGTCCGACACATGTCGGTCCGACTTTGAAGATGCTCCCTGTACTACTTTGGTCCGACTTTGATCCTACTTCAGCCCATTGACTATCATTGAAGTCGGATCAAAGTCAGACCGTGGTCTTGCATGATCCGACTTTGGCATGCGACTTGTGCTCTGCTGATCTTGAGGGGGAACTCCACGCCAAATTTTAAATAAAAATAAAAAAAAACGGCATGGGTTCCCCTCCAGGAGCATACCAGGCCCTTCGGTCTGGTATGGATTTTAAGGGGAACCCCCTAAGCCGAAAAAATGGCGTGGGGGTCCCCTCAAAATCCAAACCAGACCCCGGGGGGCCCGATCTTCGTCGCCTTCTTCCCTCTTCTCCTCCTCGATGTTCACTCGTCGCTTCCTCCCGCTGTAATGCTGGGTGTGTGGTGCGCAACGATTTATATAGGCCTCTCATGATGTCACAGTCACAAGCTCCGGGTGGCCCCGGAGCATGTGACTGACGTCATGGGAGCATGTGGCCACCCGGAGCATGTGACCGACGTCATGGGAGGCCTATATAAACCGTTGTGCACTGCACACCCAGCATTACAGCGGGAGGAAGCGACGAGTGAACATCGAGGAGGAGAAGAGGGAAGAAGGCGACGAAGAAGACCGTGCCCCCCCTAGCAAAAGAGCTGGAAGAAGATAGCAGAGGCCCGGCAGAAGGAAGAAAGAATTGGAGAGCGAGAGAAGAACCGGAGAGCGCGGAGACGACACCGGAGACCCCCGAAGTCGGAAGAGACCCCCAAAGTCGGGAGAAGACCCCCGAAGTCGGAAGAGACCCCCGAAGCGGTGTAATAAATTACTTTAAAAACCTGTGTAGTGTTTTTTTTATTGACATTTTTTTCCACCAGGTGAATGGGTAGGGGTACGATGTACCCCATACTCATTCACATAGGGTGGGGGGCCGGGATCTGGGGGCCCCTTATTAAAGGGGGCTCCTGGATTCCGATACGCCCCCCGCCCGTAGACCCCGACAACCAACGGCCAGGGTTGTCGGGAAGAGGCCCTTGTCCCCATCAACACGGGGGCAGGGTGCTTTGGGGTGGGGGGGCCGCAGGTCGCCCCCCTGCCCCAAACCCCCCATGTTGAGGTCATGCGGCCTGGTACGGTTCAGGAGGGAGGGGGCCGCTCTCTCGCCCCCCCCTCTTTTCCTGCAGCCTGCCAGGTTGCGTGCTCGGATAAGGGTCTGGTTTGGATTTGAGGGGGACCCCCACGCCGTTTTTTCGGCTTAGGGGGTGCCCCTTAAAATCTATACCAGACCGAAGGGCCTGGTATGCTCCTGTAGGGGAACCCATGCTGGTTTTTTTATTTAAAATTTGGCGTGGAGTTCCCCCTCAAGATTCATACCAAACACAGTGCCTGGTGTTGGCGGGGATCCAAGTCGGATCCCCGTTCATTGACAGTCGGACGTATGTCGGCTTCAAGTCGCAGGGCAAAGTCGGATCGAAAGTAGGACGGCTGTCGTGTCGCACAAGTGTGAACCCGGCCTGAGTCCATATGAAGATTCTTAGACACACTCTAGTCTCTTTTAAACTCTTGTGCGGTTGACACCATGTGTGACCACCACCGGAAGCAAGAAATGTCTTCTTACCAGATGCACTGGACCTTTAAAAGGCCAGTGACGCTTGTGGCTGATTACCCTGCCAGGGCCTTTAGACTGTGATCCGTTCAGCAATCAATGGACCTGCAGGCAGTCTCTCTCTTCTGTTCGTCCAGAGATGTCTCACTCCAAGGGCATGTAGCATGTCTGCTGCCAATTTTTCATACGTTGTTTCATCCAACACACCACTGCTTGTATTTATGTTGTCCTAGGCAAATAAACTGCTATCCGTCCAGGGGTTTATCAACTTACAGTTGAACTGTGCCCCCGCATTAAGCAATAAATATGCAGCATATAATCATGACTTGTCTGCCACACAGTTCTCCCATAGTAAGTACTCACACCTTGTTAGTATCCAAGGGCTGCTGTCATGTCTCCAGAGGCCCTGCTGAACTGTCAACAACATGGCATCATGTCTATATAAAAATATGCCATACTAAGCAAGCATGCTCCCTCTAGTGGAGAAACCGCAGCCTACACGATTAGGAAGCACACAGCATAATAAAACAGCACATTGTCTGTTCTCCCAGTGGCCACTGGGGACAGTCAGATCTCTCTCTTTTTTTTTTTTTTAAAGTGTAATTGCAAAAATGCAGACTTACCATTCCTGCTGCAGGACTCTGAACATAACAGGAGGCCAATCTTCACCCATCACGGCAAGCTTTTGTCATAAAAGACCTTCAGAGACTGGGACCCCCTTAATCTGGGATCCACTCCCCTGGACCTGTATAGCACCCTGCAGTAAAACACCTTGGTCAGAACAAAAACTGCACAGGGTTCCATTACGCAGGGTCCAGTGCTGTAAGGCTGCATTACAGGCAAACCTTGAGGAATCTTCTCTCCTTCCAATGAGGTTCGGGTACCATCCATTTTTGGCCGACAGCTTTTTCGAATGGATACGATTGAAGTCTATGATTCTTAATAGAACCGTCCAGACTTCCAAGTATGCTCCAAGAGCACATGTATCCGATCAGTGACCACCACCTTACAGACACTGGTGAAAAAAAATGATGTGCTTATTGTATAGGAGGGGTTATATAGGGGAGGACTTCCTGTTTGATTGATCTACCAGTGTCCATTCACCTATAGGTGGCGTATAACCCAAGTAGTTATTATAAAATAATCGGCTCTGTGTCCTGTGATGTACGATAAAGAAATAATAATATAGTGCATACAATTGCGAAATAATATTTAAATACAACATGACTTATTTAAAAAAAAATAATACCTTTCCTTTTCATTCTGCAGCACTGTAATATGCAATGAAATATGGCTACCTAGAGAAGTTCTGTACACAGAATGCCCCCCAGATATATGTCAATTCCTTCCTGCTTTTGTGATTGGCTTACTGATATTCCCAGGAGTCTGCACTAAAATACATATCAGATTTTGAGCATCCCGTCAGCATCATTTTTGGTGAGATACACTCAAAAGGAAATTACTTCTAAAGGGATGCAGACCCTGCAAGTTTCCTCATTAGAGCCCTGTAGTTGCAGCAGCTGATTGATAATTATAAAACCACTTCCATACAGATTCACTCAACACATTGACACAGATAAACAACTATTCCTTCAGAATAACAAAAAGGTAGAAATCGCCAAACAAAGTTTGTTAAAATCCCTGCAATGTATACAGATCACCCAGAGGGGAGTGTTTTTTTTTTCTCAATAAAAGTGGAGTTACTCTTTAAGGACATATATAAAAACAGTAAACATTACTTTCACTGGTGGTGAATAAATCACTATCCTGTAAATCACATGCGCCAGAAATATTCACTTGCAGTGAATGTTTGGAGAATGCTTTATTAATATACCCCTTAAAAGCAAATTTGTACCCTCCTATTCAATATTTGCTGCAATTTATAAGTGCATCTTCACTTACTGATTTCTCTTTTTACTGTGTTTACAAAGTCCCACAAACATCTAGTGATCCTGCCACTGGAGCCCACCTAATTCTGCTTCCTGTGAGGGTCCAAACTAGGGTTGCCACCTCATCCCTTTAAAACTGAACACATATAAATTATTCTGTGGCTAATTAAAGGTGGTAATTTAACTCACTTATCTGCATTAGATTAGCCTCAGAACCTGTGTAATTAATATGTGTTAGGTTTTAAAGGGATGAGGCGGAAACCCTAGTACAAACCAATGCTGCACTGCTGCTAATTCAGAGCATATAGGCTGTGCCTGCTTGCACTACAGTGATATGAATAAATGTTGCAGGGGGTGTGGTTGTCAACATTGTCAAGCCTGTAGCTTGTCAATCACCCAAATCCACTTACAGCCCAGGTTCACACTTGTGTGAACACAGACATCACATGTGATTCGCACCCGCACTGCGGTGCCGATCGCATGCATAGTCTGTGCAATGCAAGTTCAGCCATACAGTTGTATGGCTGAACTTGCATTGAATTCACAGGAAAATAGTGCAGGGGCTTTTTTTCTTCCCCCCGCACTGGAATCAGATCCCATGGGTGTTCTCACCTATGCAATCTGATTCCTGTGCGAGTTCATAGTTCGCACTGCGATCTGTGAACCGATCTGAAGGCGTCATCAACATTGTATTGACACCTGCAGCGGTTCGCAGAGGGCAGTGTGAACTGCCTGCGGGAGAGATGCGATGCAGGAACCGGCGCTGAAATCAAGCTGGTTCCTGCATCGCATATGGGTGAACCTAGGCACAATGCCTTATTTCTAGGACCCAAATCGGGAAATATTATTTTTACACAACGGGGGTGCGTGACCCACTGCACCATGGCCAAGCGGTCTAAAACATAACCTTTATTAAATAATATGTAAAAGATGTGTGTTTCTGTCACTTAAAGGGGAGCACCTCATAAAAGGAAAAAATTTGCAATCACCTAGTCATCACATAGTATCTGGATTTGGTACTAGTTTAGAATGTAATAAAGGATCCTTTATTTTATTTTAAAGCTAAAATTTAATTTGCCCATATTCTGGCAGATCATGGCTGGTGGAAGTGCCTGGCAGGGTGCTGTACATAGCTTCCTGAAAACATCCCAGCACCCTATAGAAGTACTACTCTCCAGAGCCCTCAGCCCTGATGCAAGCCGTGGTCTGGCTGTTGGGAGGAGCTATGCAAATATGCCTAGCAATAAAGTGAGCGTATATAAATATAGTATATTGACAGCTGAGATGCTGTTTTGATGTTACATTTTGAAAGAAGCTGGATGCCAGCAGTAGGAGGGTGGCGGAGGCCATGTTGGTACACCCCACACTGCTCAGCACTAAACCTTTAGGCTTTCAAATTTAAAACATCCAAAAAGCATCATAGATGTCAATATACTATATTTATTTATATACGCTCACTTTATTGCTAAAATTACTCTGAAATTCAAGACGTAGCTTGGTGTAGTAAGAGGTGCACTGCCGCCCTCTGACTGGAGGTGTTCTGTCAGATTAGCAAACCTGGTAGCAGTGGAACGCATGTGCAGCTGACAGAACGTCACTTCTGTTACCTGATCTGACGGAACGTCACTTCCGTTTCCTGATCTGATGGGTTTGCTAATCTGACAGAACACCTACATTAATGAAAACATTTAAAATCCAATGCAAGGGCTAGGAAATGGCTAGATGATGCTGGATATCCTAAAGCCAGGAAATGAGGCAGGCTCTAATTGGCCTGTGCAGCCTTTAATGCACACTGTATATAGCTCACAGTGTACAGTGAAATTAGAGCAAGCAATTTCAGTACATGCGAGGGGCCTGTGCAACTGAAGGTACACCTGGAGTTCAGCTTTCAGTAAACAGAGTGGAGTTTCTGGCTTAGAACTTAGTTGCCCTAGTTTTTGATTAACACTGCATTTCCATTCACATTATATTATATATTAGTCACATTATATGCAGCTGCTTTCTTAGTTGTTTTTTCACTCATTTTTTCTGGTCCATCGAGACTAGCACAATATTTATCCTTTACTTCCATTCTAGTTTTTGGATAGCATCAACAGTTCATTGTCTGATATCACCTGTAGCCAAGTATGTTCTACATTCTTAAAATCAGAAGGTTGATAGAAAAAGAAGTAAAAACATAAACCAATCATTTCACATGGAGATTCACAGACATAAGTTTATACAATTCACCGATCAGGTGATTTATTCTGGTCAGAGCAGTTAAGGGTCACAGTGCAGCACATTCTGTTCTTTAATCATTTCATACATTTTTCCCAAATGTGACTTTATTATTCAAATAAACAGACTACGACTTACTTCTAAGATTGTTAACAAGATCGCTGTGTGTTTTTCCACTTGATGTCCAAGCCATGGCTCTTGAGAACAGGAGTCCAAACGGTAATGATATTGTGGCCAGCTGTATGAAACTGCTCATGTCCCAGGACCAGCGAGATGATCCACAGCCTGCTCTGTCAGTCAGTCAGAAAGAACACATGAGCAGTGTCAGATTACTGAGACTAGAGAGAAAAGTTCAGTTATACAAGTGAAGTCTGCTGAAAGGCTGTATACAAATTGTGTGTGCCGATAAGTCGGAAGACTGCTCGGTATAATATATGACACCAGTGGCCACCATCAACATTTAGATTTCCTTGATAAAAATTTTAAAACCAGAAAAAAAAAAATTGTCTGTAATATATATATATATATATATATATATATATATATATATATATATATATATATATATATATATATATATATATATATATATATATATATCTTATCATCCATGGACCGACACGGCGGCTCTTAATCACTGAACGTGTGGGTATATGTCCCTGCTTGTAGGAGAAGACCTAGGCAGAATGTTAAATGTTAAAACATTCTAGAACAAACCAGAGCTGAACAGCCCCGCCCAGGGGGGCGGTCCCTCCGGACATTACCCTCCCACCTGCAGCTAGCAGACCTCAGTTTTTTTCTGCCTAGCAGAAGGAGAAGACGTGGCTCTCTCAGGAGCCAGTCTCCTGGAAGATTTTACTTTTAAATTTTATTCCTTTGGGAATTTTATTATTTTATTTTTGAGACCTTCAATCAACTGTCGGCTGGGCAACAGGTTGGGTACACTAGTATCCTCGTAGTCTTCCCTGTCCGACCATAGAGCGTGCTGATCCTTGCCTTGTGCGCGTGAGACTCAGTTCACGACATACCCCATGGCTCCAGGGGTGGCCGGGTTGCTCCCGCGGTCCTCTCAAGATCGAACAGTACCTACTGTATCTTTCGCGGTGGACCGGGCCGACAGCTACGCAGTATGACTCTGTGATAGGTCTGTCTGAAACAAGCCAGTGGGTCCCTCTATTGGCACCGGGGGTGTTCTCCAAGGTGCTTGCAGGGACGGGTAAGTAGTCTCTCCTGCTGCAAGGTGAGTACATGCTGGCTGTGTTTCGGTGTGTGGGGGGGTTCTCCCTGTCTCCCCCCTGTTATGCTGCTCTCTGCACCCTGTTGTGCTGTGTGGGGATGCTTGGGGGGGTCACTCTGCCCTGGGGGGGCCGCTCCATGACCGTTATTTTGCATGGGAAGTGTTCTGGGGGACTGGTTGTGTGTTTTTCTGTGCGCCATTGGCGCAGTGTTTTAATTTTTTAAAAACTGCGCCATTGGCGGCCATTTTGCCGAGGCTCAAAACACAGTTATACTGGCGCCCGGCGGCCATTTTCTTGTAGCCGCGGCGCTTTCAGTTTAGTTTTCGGCCTCTAGCAGCGCTGCGGAACGGCGCGACATACATCTCCTCACAGATTCTTCACTCTCCTCACGCTGCACCCGTACTACAGCGCGGCTCATACAGCGGTCCGAGCGGTCCCTAAGGGTGGTGAGTACTCCGGGTATCCCCTCCTCAGCCCCAGCACAGCCAGTGGGTGGACTGTATTATTCACTGTAATGGTGAATAAGGTCTCAGAGGGTGGCAATATTGGAGTCTGGTTCACCTGTTTCTTCACATGTTAGACAACTGGCAGTGCTCCTGCACCTGCGGTCCTTATGGACCAGTTGTCGGCAGTCCTGGAATCATTAATCTGACCAGGAGGAAGCAGTGTGTGAGTGCAAGGGAGCAAAATGGCCCCTTTCCCCACTTTTTTTCCCCAAAAAAAAGAAGGGGGGTGTGCGCTGATTCAGATATGGGCCTAGCCAATACCGCTCAGGACCCTAGCTCTGAATATATTTGATGGTTTTGAACAGGACATTCCTTGCAAGGAAGACTCCAGTTCTGTGTCAGTAAATGACAGGGTGCTTGTTTTGTGAACTCATTGATGCAGTGAGGGACACTCGCAAGCTGAATGCTGCAGATGTAGAACCTCAGGCGGACAGTCTCCTCTGGTTCCTTAGGGCCGGGCCTTCTAAAAAGTGTTTTTTCCATATGTACCTTTCTTTGAGCAGCTCATTGATAAGGTCTGGGGAAAAAGCCGCAGAAGACTTTTATGGTCCCGCGGCGTTTGCCTATAGATACCCCTTTGAAGATGCCCTACTTAAAAACGTGGGCTTCTCCCCTAGTGGTCGACCCTCCAGTCGCCCGGTTGAACAAGGCCACCACTCTCCCGGTGGAGGGGACTCCTGCATTTAAGGACCCCACTCACAGGAGGTCAGAAGTGGTGAGTAGAGCCATGTTTGCCTTGTTGGGGTCCGCCCTACGGCCTGTGGTAGCGGCGACCCTTGTGTCTCCAACACTTACAGGATGGGCAAAAAAATTTGCACCAAACTGTACAGGAGCATCTTCCCCCAGACACTATTGCTCTGGCCCACAAAATGGTGCAGGGCCTGGTTTATGTTGCGACGCCACATTAGACGCGGCCCCTTATAACTCAGGGCCTCTGTCTTGGCGGTGGTATTGCGTTGTCTGATATGGTTGAAATGCTGGTCTGCTGACCTAGCTTCTATGAAGCTTCTGACGAATCTACCATTTAAAGTTGGTAGGCTTTTCTGTGCTGCGCTGGATGACATCATCAAGGATGTCACGGGAGGTAAAAGCACTGTTCTTCCTCAGGCTAGCAAGGGTAAGGAGGCCGCCGTAAGCAGGGTCCTTACTTTCCAGCAAAAAAGTTTTTTTTTTTCGTCAGTCAAGGGGGAGGCCCTCCCAGACTGACGGCGGTACGGCTGGTGGACACGAGCGCCCCTGGGTGCGTAAGCCAAACAAGCCGGCTCCCAAGCCCGCCTCCGCGTGAAGTCTTGCTCCCACCCGACTCTGGGGTAGGGGGGACGACTTTGCAGGTCCACGGATCGATGGACCTCCCGGATCTCCTACCGGTGGGTGTGCGAGATGATCACCTCAGGTTACAGGATAGGTTCCGTTCCCGATACCAGACAGATTCTTCCTCGAATCTTCCTCTCCTTCCTGCCCGTCGGGCGGCCCTATGGGGCCTATTCAGGTTTGCTCAGGTCCGGAGTGATTGTGCCGGTTCCATCACAGGAGAGTTTTCAGGGATTCTATTCAAATTCGTTTGTCGTTCCAACAAAGGGACGGGGTTCGGCCTATCTTGGACCTCAGGTCCTGAATGCCTTCGTGAAGGTGCAAAGGTTCCGTATGGAATCCATTCGCACGGTGATCAATACACTCCGTCAAGGGGATTTCTGGCGACCTTGGACATCAAGGACGCCTACTTACATGTTCCGATCTGCGCAAGTCACCAGAAGTTTCTACGCTTGAGATCGGTAAAGTCCACTATCAAATTGTGGCTCTTCCTTCGGCCTAGCCTTGGCACCGAGGGTGTTCTCCAAGGTGCTTGCGCCGGTTCTAGCCTTGCTGAGATGGGCTATCTGGACGATCTTCTTCTCAGAGCAGGAAATGGCTCAGAATTAGAAGACAGCATGACTATCGTCAGTCAGACCCTCAGAGAATTCGGGTGGTTCCTGAACATACAGGTGTCAGTCCTGGTCCCGACTCAACGTCTGGAGTACCTAGGTCTGTTTCTAGACTCCTTGGAAGCAAAGGTATCCTACCTCCGGGGAAGTTACTGACTCTTCAGTCTGCAGTGCGGGTGCTGACATCCCGAAAATGGTCGTCAATCCGTTTTGCATGAGAGTCCTGGGACTCATGGTGGCCTCCTACGAGGCTGTTCCGTATGCCCAATATCACTCCAGGGCATTGCGGAAGGAGATCTTGTTCACTTGGGACAAATCCCCGTTGTCTTTGGATCTTCCGATCCAGGTGAGTCACCTGGTCAGGGCGTCCCTGACATGGTGGTTGGGGTCCCCGGCTCTTCGGTCCGGGAAGTCGTCCCTCCCCGTCCAATGGACGGTGTTCACTACGGACGCCAGCCTGAAGGGCTGGGGTGTAGTCTGGGGAGTCCTGTTGGCCCAAGGGCTTGGACTCCGGACAAAGCCTGTTTGCCGATCAATGTTCTGGAAATACGGGCCATCAGACTGTGCCTCTCCTCGTGGTCTGAGAGATTGCAGGATCGCTCCATTAGGATCCAGTCGGACAAGTTACGGCGGTGGCGTATGTCGACCATCAAGGGGTGACTCGGAGCTCAGTTGCGGCTTCCAAGGTCCCCTGTACCCTGAAGTGGGCTAAAAGAAGCGTGACGGCTCTGTCGGCCGTTTACATTCCGGGCATAGAACTGGCGGACTATTTGAGTCACCAGACGCTGGACCTGGGAGAGTGGTCCTTGCACCCGGGAGGTAGTTCAACTCCTTTGCCACACAAGACGGTGGGGCACGCCGGAGGGGGACCCGATGGCCTCTCGACTCAAATCGCTAGGTGTCGAGGTTTGTGGCCAGATCCAGGGACCCTTGGGCGAACGCCTCAGAGGCTTTAGTGGCCCATGGGGTCATTATCACCTGATATACGTTTATCCTCTGCTGCAGTTGCTTCCTTGCTCCGGATTGGCCTCGGCTTCACTGATACGCCGATCAGGTATGTCTCGTCGTGGACGTTCCCTGGCTGTTGCCAATAAGAGAGGACTTTCTGTCTCAAAGTCATATATTTCATCCTGCTTTACAGTCTCTGGCCTTAATGGCATGGCTGTTAAAGCCAGGTGTTTAGAGACCGAGGTCTCTCGGCCTCGGTCATTTTGTCCATATTAAGGGCACGGAAGTCTTCCTCCAGGATGGTCTATCACCATACTTGGAAAGCTTACATCGCCATGTGCGAAGAGCTGGACTGACGTCCTCGGACGTATTCCGTCCCTAGAATCCTGCATTTCCTGCGGCATGGAGTGGCCCAAAAGCTCGCTTTGAGTATCATTAAGGGTCAGATTTCAGCCTTGGCCGTCTTTTTTCAGCGACCACTAGCGGGTCATTCCTTGGTTAGCACCCATGTGCAGGGGGTTCACCATGTGCTCCCTCCTGTCAAGTCTCCTCTCCCCTTGTAGGATCGGATTTGGTACTCTCGGTTCTCCAGGAACCTCCTTTTGAGAATATCAGGGTTATTCCCCCCTTGACTTTGTCTCAGAAGGTGGCCCTTTTAGTGGCAATCACTTCTGTTAGACGAGTGTCTGAGTTGGCGACCTTGTCCTGCAAGTCGCTATATTTAGTCATCCATAAAGATAAGGAGGGGTTGCATCCGCGACTTTCTCTTGTCAAAGGTGATCTCAACCTTTCACCTAAACGAGGACATTGTCCTCTCTCCTAGAGAGTTTGCGCGGCACACTTTGGATGTGGTACGAGCCTTGCGGGTGTACCTGTCTGCTACTGCTTCCCTCGGAAGTCTGACTCTCTGTTGATGGTCTCTGGTCAAAAAACAGGGCCAAGCGGCTTCGTCTGCCACCATTTTCTAGGTGGATCGGATAAACCGTCATTCAAGCCTATGATCTCATGGGGCGGGCGCCTCCCCTTCCGGTTACAGCGCTTCCCACCAGGGCAATTGGTGTTTCCTGGGCTTTCCGACATAAAGCGTCGGTTGCACAAGTGTGCAAGGCGACGACCTGGTCGTCTGTTCATACCCTTTCTAAGTCTTATAGGGTTGATGTGGCTGCATCTCCGGATGCTTCCTTCGGCCGCAAGGTGTTGCAGGCCGCTGTTTAATGTGGCAATTCCTCCGTTGAGGAGCTCTGCCTTGTTTGGAGTGAAGTTTTTTGGTTTTTCCATTTATACTGCTCCCATCCCTCTTGACACTGCTTTGGGACGTCCCACACGTTCAGTGATTAAGAGCCGCCGTGTCGGTCCATGGATGATAAGAGAAAATAGGATTTTTTGTACTCACCGTAAAATCCATTTCTCTGACATCCATGGACCGACACGGCACCCACCCTTCCTTTTAAGTTTGTACTGCTTTGTTATGAACTGAGGTCTGCTAGCTGCAGGTGGGAGGGTAATGTCCGGAGGGACCGCCCCCCTGGGCGGGGCTGTTCAGCTCTGGTTTGTTCTAGAATGTTTTAACATTCTGCCTAGGTCTTCTCCTGCAAGCAGGGACATATACCCACACGTTCAGTGATTAAGAGCCGCCGTGTCGGTCCATGGATGTCAGAGAAATGGATTTTACGGTGAGTACAAAAAATCCTATTATATACACATACATACACACACAGTAATAGTCAGCACTATAAATACAAGAAATAAACACATTTAGACCCTTTTTACACTGGGGTGTGGGCGGCGTCGGCAGTAAAGCACTGCTATTTTTAGCAGCGCTTTACCGTAGTTTTTGCAGAGGTTTTTGGCCGCTAGCGGGGCGCTTTTAACCCCCGCTAGTGGCCAAGAAAAGGTTAAAACCACCCGCAAAGCGGCACTTTGCTGGCGGTTCAGCCGCGCTGCCCATTCATTTCAATGGGCAGGAGCAGCGGTGTATACACCGTTTCCAAGATGCTCCTTGCAGGACTTAACGTCCTGCCAGTACATCACCTCAGCATGAAAGCACTCTGGCTTTCATACAGACTGCAGGGGGGCCGTTTTTCGGGCGCTATTTTTAGCCCAAAAGCGCCTGAAAAACGCCCCAGTGTGAAAGGGGTCTTAAAGCAGAACCCCAGGTATGATCTTAATTGCATAGTTCAAATACTCCCACTTGGACCAATGTAGGTATACATATCTCATACCTGCGGGATGATTGTGTAAGCTGGAAATTACTGTAGTAGTCAGCGCAACTACAGTGATTGTCACAATCTCCCAGGTCCCGTGCCAAGCAGTTTCCCTGCTGCATGCTGGTCAGATGGAGTAGCATAAATAAGCTTATTTTGCAAAACTAAGGCCCTCTCCACACGGGGCAGACTCCATTAGGTGGCAGCATGCTCAGCGGGGAATCTGTCCGCTGATTCCTGTTGAGCAGAAGGATGGCTGATCCGGACACAGACACAGCCCACCAGTGGCGGCTGGTGCTCAAAATTTTTGGGGGGGCGCAAACAAACTGAAAAACCCCCCCAAAAAAAAAAAAAAAAAACAACAATTGCCGCCACTGTGCCCATTAAAACGCAGCCACTGTGCCCAAACGCCACCAGTTTGCCCCCTCAAATACAGCCAGTGTGCCCCCATATATATATATATATATATATATATATATATATATATAACCAGTGTGCCCCCATATATACAGCCAGTGTGCCCCCATATACAGCCAGTGTTCCCCCCATATATATATAACCAGTGTGCCCCATATATACATCCAGTGTGCCCCCATATACAGCCAGTGTGCCCCCATATATATATAGCCAGTGTGCCCCCATATATATACAGCCAGTTTGTCCCCATATACAGTCAGTTTGTCCCCATATACAGCCAGTTTGTCCCCATATACAGCCAGTTTGTCCCCCATATACAGCCAGTTTGTCCCCCATATACAGCCAGTTCCCCCCAAATGCAGCCAGTTTGTCCCCCATATACAGCCAGTTCCCCCCAAATGCAGCCAGTTTGTCCCCCATATACAGCCAGTTCCCCCCAAATGCAGCCAGCGTGTCCCCCATATACAGCCAGTTCCCCCCATATTCAGCCAGTTTGTCCCCCCATATACAGCCAGTTCCCCCCAAATGCAGCCAGCGTGTCCCCCATATACAGCCAGTTCCCCCCATATTCAGCCAGTTTGTGCCCCATATTCAGCAGTTTGTCCCCCATATTCACCCAGTTTGTGCCCCATATTAAGCCAGTTTGTGCCCCCATATTCAGCCAGTTTGTCCCCTAAATGCAGCCTGTCCCCCCCCCCCCCCCAGCCCTGCACTTACCTTCCTCGGTCCGCGCCGTCCTCGATGTGTTCTCCCGCCCTCGATGTCGCTTCAGCCAATCAAGTTACCGGTAACCAGATCCGGTGAACCTGATTGGCTGAAACCTCCACACAGTCTTCTTCCAGGAACGCACCCCCGTGCGTACCTGGGAGGAGTTTTTGGAAGCCGAATACAGCGTGAGAGCTGTATTCGGAAAGCCTATCAGAGCCGCTGGCTCTGATAGGCACTTCCAAGTCACACCCACCGCCGGCCGTCGCTCTAATTCATATGGCCGGCGCTCACCAGGAGGCCGGCCATATGTATAGTGGGCAGCGCGGCAGCGGTGACAATACACAGATTCATGCAATGCATGAATCTGTGTATTGTCTTTCAGTGGCGGTGCGGGAGCGAGAGGGGGCGGCGCTCCGGCGCCCTCTATGGACGCACCGCCACTGCAGCCCACTCTCCTCTATGGGCATTCGGATGGAAAGGGGCCTGAAAAAGGAAAACCGTAGAACATTTGCCTTTAACAGATGTTTTGTGTCATTTAGCTATATATAAAACTTATACTGCATTTGGCCACTAGATGGCACTTCACATTAAAGGAATTTCTCATTGAGTGGTCAAGCTGTATTTTTTTTGTTCTGTAGAGAAGTATGGCTACAGCTTTTTTTGCCCATAATTCTCTTGGGTCACAGAAGTGCACTTGTGCTCTCCTGTGACCCAGAAATAGCCAACAGCAGGATTAGGCTGGGTTCAGACTAGTGGGAATTGGGTGTCCCCACATCTAATTTGCATAACAGGAGAGTGTGACCAGCCTCTTTCTCTATGGAGCTGGTTCACACATCTCCGTGATGGCTGTGTAGTGGATTGCACAAGTGTCCTGTGCGTCTTTGGCTCAGTTTTAGGTTCGAATTCAGGCAAAAACTTGGGCCCGATTCGTCCCTGAAATGGAGAACAGGGATACACCGGACCACTGCTGTGAGCCGCGTTTGCACTAAGTGTGAACCCATCCTAAAGCCTGCTGTCGTTACAGAGCCGCTATCGGGATCCATCCAGATGCCTGACCAGCAGCTGGCTCAGCCTTTCAGCACACCATGCAGAGCCTGAGCCATCCACTCCTACCCCATCTCCTGCCTGGTGCTCCAGTGAGCGCTGGAGGGGCAGAGCACAGAGCGGTAATCACACCGCTGCTGAAGCAGGAAGGTGAGGGTTTTTTTTTTTTTATTTATTCTCTTTGAAATCAATGAAACACTTTCAACCAGCACAGGCACCAGCCTAATAACATTTGGTTTTTGCCCCACTCCTACAGAACAAATATACAGGCATTTTCACTGAGACAATTGCTATGCAATTCTTTAATACACCCCTAAGTTTCAAGTAAGACACATGTCTCTTGTCTTTATAAAAAATATTTGCTTATCTCAGAGTTCAGCTTTAAAGTGTAAGTTCACCTTTTACAAAAATGAAAAGATTAACTAACACCACTATACCTTGCCCACCTTCCATGGTTAGCTGTCACTACCCACGCAGCTGGTGCAGCTGTCGGGTGATTTGAAAGCTGCGCTCTTCTTTCTTTAGGGATTCTGGGACAGATCAGATCACTGGCTGCATGGGCAGTAACAGCTAATCACCCACAGTAGTAAGCACAGTGGGAAATAGGGGCATGGGGGTTAGTTTACCTTTTCATTTTTTGTGAAAAGATGAACTTACACTTTAAGCCTAGCTACAGGATGAAATAATACAGGAAGGTGCAATCAGGACCACTTGTAATCTTTGTGTTTAATTTCAACTATGCAACCTGGATAGTTTTACAGAAAAAACTATGGTAGGAAAATATTCAAGTATAACATTTAACACAATAAAAACCACAGCCTTCTATTGTGTTTATATTTTAGTGAATCCCAAGTGGGCTAGCATCCTTGACAGAGGTTATTTTTTTAAAGGACAGTGAAATACCAGGAGATATCAATACAGAAAATGAACACATTTTATCTGGTCCGCTCTCATGCTGGAGACACAATTATAAGATTACCTTATGACAGGCAAGGGAACAGCATCATTCAGAATGGCTGCAATGTCTTCTGAAGGCTTACTTCACACCAAGAAACATTCAGCAATGGCTCAAGAGACAAATGCACATAAACAAGCTCTGAACATCCTCTTGGGTCCTGACACTCAGTAGGCTCTCTTATTATCATTTCCACAGCATGCTCAAAGTTATACTATGTGACCTTTATTTAGAGATTAATAAAGAGGGAAACAAATGTCATTTATTTGAGAGCAACAGATTCCTGGTATTAGGAGGAGTTAGAAGTATATTACAGTAAATCTGCAAACACTTGCATTTCATCACGACCCATGGGGTTGTTTACAATTGGTAGTTTTAAATGTTAACGGGTGTTATAAAAGATCCAATTAATGCCCTGCTTTTGTTTAAGATGGTTGCTGCAGTTATGGTGGCATGTTTTACTGTTAACTCTCCCTTGAGCAGCAGCAGTGTTCTCCAGCTGCTAAGCTAAATTCTGTTCATACAACCAACCTCTCTAACAGAAGAATGGAAATGAAATATTAGTGCACAAAGGACATAGATCCTTTATAATGGAACTCAAGTAGAGCCACCAACCCTAGCTAATGGCTTCCCCATGGCAAAATCTATTAGCAAAAACCTAGAATAAACACATGCGTTAACTGAATCTTTTCACTGCCTTTAAACATGTAATTTGTTTTGTTTATTTGTGATTATACTGATGCAGAATTTAGTGAAAAGAGTGAGCTAGTTAGAGGCATTGTGGTGGAGATTTTGAACATTTCATATACTAAATACAGCACCATGCCCCAATGGATGTATATGTAGGGGGATGGGTGTAACGGTATATAATGTTACAGGAATATATATATATATATATATATATATATATATATATTTTGTGATATAATGCCAAGTTATGTTCCTAAAGGACAGTTTTTACTGCCTACTGAGAATATAAGGGAGGTTTCAGGTGATACTCAGATATCTTTTGTCTACACCGCAGGGGCCCTTAGCATGCTAATGCGGGAACTGGTTACACTGCTGATAAAGCAACCAGTATTTCAGCTTTAGAGAGCGAGGCAGGCTAGGTAAAGAGACTTGAGATTTCAACCAATCAGGTGGTCAGCTTTGAACCAATGAGACCACCGGATTTTGGATTCTGGCATGGAAGGGGTATAAATTAGTCAGCCAGAGCCATGATGAGGCCCTTGCGAATGAAGATCTGACGCAGACGACATGGTCACGTAATTTGCTCTCCCTCTCCCTCTGTCTCTCTCTCTCTGTCTCTCTCCCTCTCTCTCTCTCTCGCCCGGCCTCTCTGCCCCTCTCCCTCTCTCTCTCCCTCTCTCCCATGTTTAAGATTAATATTACTTCACGTTTGCTCTCTTAATCATATTATCATGTAACATTGGTATCATGTTTGTCATAGCAATATTCCTGTTGGTATTATCATGTAACATTGGTCATAGGTGATATAATTTTAGGTTAGAGCAATGTTCCTATTATGTATCGTGTAACATTGGTATCATCTTGCTATGAGGTGGTATCATTTCTGTAAAAATAAATGTAATTGTTTTCTCTTTTTGCACCGTTATCGTTTGATTTCATTTTATATAGACAAAAGGTTTAATCACTTATAGTAAGCATTTAAGCGAGGTTAGGAATATCTCCGTAACAGCATTAAGACAGAATGCTCTAACTCACAGCTTGAAGCAAATTTAATGCCTGCTTACTGCATGCCTTCCTTACATAGAGAGAAAGGCATTGTGTTGTCACCGAAGAACCCCTGTGTGAAGCCAATGTTTGGGCACCTCAATCAATTATTGTCCACAAATATACCCTTTGTATCAATGGACACCTAGATGTGAGCTGTGTCTAAGTGACACCTGGAAGGGTCCATCTGTAGCCATCCGTCCCGAATATAAATGGGTTAAGTCTCAAACAACCAATGTGTGCACAGACCACACTAATGCCTCGTTTCCACTGAGCAGATCAGTTCGGGTTGGTACAGTACGCTATTTTGAGGGTTTCCATTATGAAAGTGGCCCATACAACCGAACCATACCGCACCATTCTGGGTCCTGCTTCAGATATGGGGCCATAGAAAATGGTACGGTTCGGTTAGAGTGGAGCTACAATACATTCCACTGATTGGCGGACACGCTAGGCATTTTTTCTAAACCCTGTATGGCCCCTGGCGGTCCGACTTGCAGTGGAAACGCTCACCTGAATAGGCCGGACCATTCTAACCCTTCCAAACTGTACCGACACGAACCGTTCCGCTCAGTGGAAAGGAGGCAAAATTGGATGTCCCCCGATGTGCATACTACAACAAGCTACCGTGTTCCACATAGTCCTTCCCACTTTTCATTATCCACGCAAAATGAAAATTTTCACTCAATATGGAAACGTTTTTTTTTTCTTTTATGGGACACGATTTTGTAGCTAGCATTTTGAGATAGCAGACTATGAAAATTCCTTACATAAATAAAAGTTGGAGGAGAAGAGGATAGTTATTTTGCTACACAGAAAAATATATTATACAGTCTAAACAAGTATAAGAAGTACATTACAGCTGCCACAGGAATCATGCAGAGCAATTCTGGCCAACTCACTTGAAATAGGGGGCCTTGAGGGAGACCCCTGACCTGACCAAAGGGTCATACATATCAGAGATCAGCCGTGATCCAGAGGTTCGCAGCTTTTTCTCTTTTATAAAACAGACATCTATGTGTACGTAATGCTAGAGAGAAAAGTAAAGACATATTTCAGAAAATAGTCAGGGACTGTAGACATGCTACAGGAGCAAGCTGTAATGCAGCGTACACATGATCGGAAATTCCGACAACAAATGTTCGATTTGAGCTTTTGGTCGCAAATTCCGACCGTGTGTAGGCTCCATCGGACATTTGCTGTCGGAATTTCCGACAACAAAAATTTGAGAGCTTGTTCTCAAATTTTCCGACAAGAAAAGTTCTTGTCGGAAATTCCAACACACAAAAAAACACGCATGCTCATAATCAAGCAGAAGAGCCGAACTGCCTATTGAACTTCATTGATCTCGGCTCGTTGTACGTCTTGTACGTCACCGCGTGACGTTCGGAATTTCTGACAAGATTTGTGTGACCGTGTGTATGCAACACAAGTTTGAGCCAACCGTGGAAAAAAAAAAAATACACGGTTTTGTTGTCGGAATTTACGATCGTGTGTACGCGGCATAAGAGATTCTCAGAGATTGGGAACATGTTACAAGAAACTGCTACAGCTCACTGCTGTTAAAAAATCCTCTTACAATTCATTACTCACACCACATTTGATATTCCTCTCTGCAAGTTCATCTCACTTAAAAAGGACTTTGCATTCAGAGCATCAGATACAGCAACACATTTTGGGGGAAAAAGATCCCCCCACCACCTTCAGGGCTTGCAAAGTCGATGTTTAAAAAAAAAAATCACAACAGAATGCACAAAGGGGCCTGTGTTAAAGTGGTTGTAAAGGTAAAAAAAATATTTTTTACCTTAATGCATTCTCTGCATTATAATTATTATACAGGATTTATATAGCGCCAACAGTTTATGCAGCGCTTTACAATATAAAAAGGGAGACTATACAGTTATAATACAAGAGGATTAAGAGGGCCCTGCTCAGAAGAGCAGGTGGTACAAAAGGTAACTGTAGGGAATGAGCTGATGGAAGTGGTAAAAGATTAGTTGGAGACGTGATAGGCTTCCCTGAGGAGATGAGTTTTCAGGGATGGCCTGAAGGTAGCAAGAGTAGGGGATAGCTGGACTGGTTGAGGTAGCGAGTTCCAGAGGATGGGAGAGGCTCTGTAGAAATCCTGGAGATGAGCATGGGAGGAGGAGACAAGAGAGCTTGAGAGTAGGAGGTCTTGAGAAGAGCGGAGAGGACGGTTTGGGTTATATTTGGAGACAAGGTTGGTGATGTAGCTCGGGGCAGAGTTGTGAATGACTTTGTATGTTGTGGTTAGTATTTTGAATTTAATTCGCTGGGAGATTGGGAGCCAGTGTAGGGATTGGAGGAGAGGGTTGGCAGACACTGAGCGGTTAGTAAGGTGGATAAGTCTGGCAGCAGCATTCATGATAGACTGAAGAGGGGATAGCCTATGGAGAGGCAGGCCAATGAGAAGGGAGTTGCAATAGTCAAGGCGAGGGTTCCTGCATCGCACAAGTGTGAACCGAGCCTAAAGGTCACCAGCCCCCTTGTTACGCCCACCTCCTTTGAGCAATTACCATGTGTATCGACTCTTCACCTATCTGTCATGGCTTGTCCATCACATATAGGCTCTTCTCGCACCTTCCTTATCAGTACATCATACCATCCCTAAGGCGCTGGGAACAAGACCTAAATAACACCTTATAAGACCAACAACGGCTACGGATTTCATTACTCGCTAACAAGTCTTCTATCTCAAGCAGAATTGAGGAGACAAGCTTGTCCTCTGGTACAAGGTTCCCCAAAACTGTGCACAAACTATTCCCACAGCACTCAAACCTCTGCTGGAGATGCCAGCAGCACGTAGGATAACTCCTGTATATTTTTTGGGGCTGTCCTGCCCTACGCTCGTTTTGGGATAAATTCAAGAGATTATATTCTAACTGACTGGTGTTAGGCTTGGAAACGACCCTGCTGCTCTCCTCCTCTGCTTGACCCCAATGTCCTTCAAATGCTATAAAAATTCCCTTCTAAGACATCTCCTCAATGCGGCAAAGGCCTGTATTGCACTTTGTTGGAAAGAGACCTCCCCTCCCTATCTTGGCTTCTGGATACGTTAAGTCGATGAAATCGGAACCATAGAAAATCTGTTTGCAGAAGCTAACCACACTGAGAAACAGTTCGGCAAAATTTGGTTTTACTGGTCTGTTTTTCAAACTTCATTAAAATATAGCACTCTTCTGTGCACAGTGTAGAGACGTGGGTGTGTTGGGTGGGCATGCTTTGGGGCCTCCACCCCCCATATTTTTTTTACCTTATTTACGCCTTCCTGTTCTCCTTCTCACCTATAATGTCCTTATAGGATCCTTGTCTACGTTGGGGGTGGAGTTTCACAACCCACCTTACCTTTTTTCTGTTGTGGATGGTCTTTTTTAACTTAACTTAACTATGTAACTTGAGCAGGTCCTCCGGACTCTGCAATTGTCCCAATGTATGGTGTTTCCTTGGCAAGAATTAATACCATGTTATATAATTTTCGATCTGTGTATTCCTTCTGGTGCAACGGAGGGAACCGTGGCGGTTCTTCTGACCTAGATAGTTTTTTATATGTGAACCCTCACCTTATAAAACCACTAATTCAGTTTGAAAAGAAATGGGAAAAAAAAAAAAAAAAAAAAAAAAAAAAAAAAAAAGGAAAACATTTGTGTATACATATAAAAAAAAAACCATTATAAATAACTTTTTCCCCCCACTTTTTTTATAAGCGATTACTGTATATACTCGAGTATAAGCCGAACCGAATATAAGCCGAGGCACCTAATTTTACCACAAAAACTGGGAAAGCTTATTGACTCGAGTATAAGCCTAGGGTGTGCCTCACTTTGCCTCACTGTGTCCATGCCTCACTGTGTCCATGACTAGGCTGACGTTTAACATGGGAGTCTATGGAAGGGGTGCCTGGCTTTGAAAAATCGGTGCTCCCCGGTCGTAGGTTCCCCGGACAAGAAACTTTGCAAACCTGTAGAGTAAGAGTGGGGCTACATGTGTGCCAAGTTTGGGGTCCAGGCGACCTACGGCCGGCCGGTACCGGCTCCCCAAAATCCGGAAGATCAGGCGCAAAAAGGTGACTCGAGTATAAGCCAAGGGGGGCATTTTCAGCACAAAAATTTGTGCTTAAAAACTCAGCTTATACTCGAGTATATACGGTACATTACCTCTGTTCTCAGCTGCATAAAGAGTTGGGGGAGGAGAAACAGCAGCACACTGGTCTTCCCAGTGAATGGCTGTGTGGTGGGTTGTGTCAGGACAAGTCAGATAATTGGAGGAGAGCAGGCTGAGTTCCCAGCACAGCTAGAGAACTGACCACGGTGTGTCTGGGAAGCATGTACTTCCATGTCTAGCTTGGTCAGTATGAAATAAGAAAGCAGGGGAACTGGCATGATCACCAGGTATTTCACACAAAGGAAGCAATACAAAGGGAACAGGATACTTTTTCATACAAGTACATGGTACAGCAAGTGCATATCAGGAATATGAAATGTTGGGTTTACATATTCTTTAAGGCAAAAATTACTTTAATAGTGACTTTTAGGAGATGCACCGCATGGAAATTTTGATGCCGAAACCGAAAATTCATGATGTTGTAAAATAGGATGTGCCGTTTTTGACTGGGGTATTATCCTAAAAATAATTGGGTAACAGATGTAACAATGTGCAACAAGCAAAATCAAACAATAGTGAATATTCAAATGGCAAAGTGTCACTGGATAAGTGAAACTCTTGTTGCCTAGAATGGTGTATCAAGTGAATTACATCAAAATAATTTACGATAAAAATAATAACGATGGGGGGCGTGGTCTGGAGCTGCATGGAGTAGGACGTGCAGAGTGAGAGCTCCGCTCGAGACTTATCCTTCTTACTGATCCTGGGGGCTATATTCCTCGCAAACGAATACCTGCAAACTTCGGATGCCCTGCTTGACCCGGTGCCACCTCCTAAAAGATCCGGCACCATCACCAAACTGGCACAATACCGCCACGGCGAGCGAGACCCTGAGGAGGAAGATGGTGCCGTCCCGCCTTCCGCAGATGGGGCACAGGCCTCTGGAGACACTGACAGAGTGCTGGAAGCAATTGCCCTCTGCCAGTCCACCCTAACCACCAGGATTGAGGTGAAGATTGACATCTCCTTGATCTGGCAAGATATCTACACGCTTCGCGAAAGGGGGACTGAGACGGAACGCCTGATTGGCCAAGTGGAGGAAGGTCTACACCCACTGCAGGTCACCACCGAACAGCTGCAATACCAACTAAACGCGGTCCTCTCTAAGCAAGACGACATGGAGAACCGCCTCAGGAGATGCAATCTGCGCTTTGTGGGAATCCCCGAGAGATCCGAGGGCACGGACCCCCCCACGTACCTGGAAAACCTGCTGATCAAGACTTTCGGCAGGGAGTCCTTCTCCACAACATTCGTGGTGGAGCGCGCCCACCGCCTCGCTGCAAAACCTCCCCGGCCGGGGCCCCGCCACGAACCTTCATCACCAAGTTCCTGAACTACCACGACCAGGATGCAATCCTCAGGCTCACCCGGGAAAGAGGCATCATCCCTACCGGTAACGTAACCGTGGCGGTGTTTCCAGACTTCTCGGCTGAAGTTCAGAAGAAGAGAGCACGCTTCACTGAGGCAAAAAGGCAACTACAAATACATCAGCTACCATATGCGATGCTCTTCCCGGCACGGCTCCGTGTGGTGAGCGAAGGCAAAGCGCAGTTCTTTGAAGACCTGCAGGCCATCCTATCCTGGCTAGAGCACCGTGGCGTGGCCGGCCCGGCACACGCCTAGATCCCCATTTCCCATGCACCGTTCCCGCTGACTGCCCAACGCCGGAGGACCATCCTCTCCGTTTTTCCCACCTCTCATTTTCCTCCTCCGGAACAGTGAGTTAGCCCCATGCTCTAATCTATTGTTTTATTGCCTTCCCCCCTTCTCACTACCTGCTGTGCTCCATTGACTGTCCCATACTCACCCAGGTCGCCTTCCAAGATACTGCCTCCCCCCGCCATAATGGTTGTTTTTTGTGTCTCGGGCGGCTCACTTGCACCCACATTCCCCCAAGACTGGATACCCCACTGCACCGTTGTGCGCTCTCCAGTTTGATCATCCGTGCCACCCTGGCCTACCGCCAAACTACCACTGTTTCCCTGTCCAGCCTCTGCCCCTTCATTTGTAATGGCCAGCAGTGTGTTGAATTTGCCTTGCTGGTCCAGTGCTCATGCAGTCTGTTTTTTGTTCTTGTATGCTTTGTTTTTATTTCCTTTTTTGAATCCATACTGACATATTGTACAATCCATTTAATTTCTCTTCCACTATTGATGCCCATGTGTCTGGTCCCTCTCTCTCAGCAGTGGCCTGGCACCCCCGGACTGGCCCCTCCGGTCCTCGGATGCCTGGCACGCATATATATTCTGCTATGACGTTCACTATGCTATTTTCAGTATTTTGTGCTATATGCTGTCCCCTGGGAGTCCGACTGCACTTATTTGCCCCCCCTCCCCCGATCACCATGGCTTCCCTTAAAATGTAACCTGGAATGTCCAGGGTCTTGGCGAGAGGGCCAAGCGAGTGGCGGCCCTCTCTCACCTTAAATCTCTCAGGGCTGACGTCTCCATTCTGGTCGAGACCCACCTTGCAGGCCAGAAGCAGATGTGCCTCAAAAAACCCTGGGTGGGCTGGCTCTACCAGGCCCCACACACCTCCAACTCTAAAAAAACTGTGCAATTCCAGTTGCACACTCTGCAGTCGGACCCCCAGGGCAGATCTTTATTTTTGCATGCTACCATTGGGGGCCTTGAGGTTCTCCTCCTGGCCTTTTACATCCCCCCCATTCCAATTTGCCATGCTGCAGCTGGGGGTGGCCTTTATGGCCCAACACCCTCGGTGCCGGCCATATGGGCCGGTGACTTTAATATGGTCATTACCCCTAGCCTCGACAGACTGAGTCCTACCACCCCTCCACCTCTAACACCTGCCACCACCAGATTCTGGAAGTTCCTCACGGAATTTGCCCTCAATGACACCTGGAGACATAGGCACCCGACACAATCACGCTTTTCATGCTTCACCCCCTCACGCTCCGCAATGTCTCGCATAGACCTTATCCTCCTGGCCCCCCCTCCTCCCTCATCTTCTTTGGCACCAGAGTGCTCTCTGATCACTCCCTGTACTGGATCAAACTGCGATTGCCGGGGGCATGTCCTGACCATGGAGGAGTGGGGACTTGTGTCTCTGCCGCTCCGTTCCACCGCCGCACTACATCTTAGATACGGGAGAGGTATCTGCTTTGAGTGACTCCTACCATGTCACACAGGAACCGGGCGTCCTCGCAGCCTCCGAGGACCGATCGCACCAAGCAGGGGCAGCTGGATTCTTTCCTCACGGAGCCCTACAAGCGGGGCCGCGAGGCTCCAAAGATGGTGCCGGCCGTGAAGGCCCAGACCGCGGCTAAGGCATCCCAGGCAGCCACCTCCCAGCCTCAGCTACGGGCGGGCTCCCCCATACCTTCTCCAAGGTCGGTGAGTGAATCGGCGGCCCGATCTCTCCTGGATCCCCCTCATCTCCACTGGGTGACTCCGAAGCACCTGACCCCCTAGACGACATGGACATTAGGCGCCATATTTGGTCTCTCCCCACCAAGGGCGACCTGGAGCGTTTTGCGGACCGGGTTGAGAGAGCCTTCAAAGAGGATATTGCACAGCTTAAAACTGACACCTCTCACCTGGGGAATAGAGTAGAGTCCCTGGAACAGAAGTTAGATGATGCCCTCCCTGTCATCTCCATGCTGCAGGATAAATGCATTACTCAGGATCACCAGATTGACGCCCTGCTCGGCCAATTAGATGATATGGAAAATCGCAGTCGCAGGGCCAACATCAGGATCAGAGGCCTGCCTGAAGCGACGGGGCCAGAGACATTATTCCTACCCTTGAAGGTGTTTTTCAGGAGATACTGGGGCTCCCTGCTACAGCCACTATTGAGATAGACCGTGCGCACAGAGCACTGAAGCCTCCATCCCAAGATGTGAACAATCCGAGGGACATCATTTGCAAACTCCACAAGTATACGCTTAAAGACCGCATCATGCAAAAAATGCGTGGCAAGCCATACTTTGACTTTGATGGTGCGCACTTGGCCTTCTACCAGGATATCTCTCGACGCACTCTCATGCAGCGTAGATCGCTTCGCCCTCTCCTGGCTGCTATCCAAGATGCCGGCTTGCAATATCGCTGGGGTTTCCCCTTCTTTCTCCAGGTCACTAAGGCGGGCCAGACCGTGACTCTTCGCACGAAAGATGACCTGCCAAATTTCCTTTCCTCTCTGGATTTGGATCCGGTGGATTTCCCGGATTGGAGGACTGCGCCAGATCTTCCCACCACCAAACTACCGACTCCGGGGCCGTGGCAGTCGGCCAAGCGTAGGAACCGCAGGCAGGGCCGTGGACGGCGCTTCTCCGAGTCCTCCCTGGACCCGGCCCCCGCCAGAGACTGACGGCTCATCTCTCTTTGACAGAAGGAAACTCTTTTGCTCATTAGATCCCGAACTTTCCTGCGTTTTAAGAGACGTGCCATGCTCACCCGCTTTTCTTTTTTACCGTACGGCAGGGTGAGGAGGCTGCTAGTCAGCACTGGCCCGACTCTCTCCACTTGCCCCTGGCCTGGTGGTTCCCATGTCCTCTGGGACTACCCCACCGTTGGCCACCCAATTCTCCCCCTCTCCTTCACCGCACCATGTTAGATGTGGTGGACGGCGGCGGGCGCCCCATCACCCTCCTCCTGTTGGCCCACGTACCCCTAGTAGGCCACCCCTCGTTTTGGGTATTGATCCCCATTGGGATCTCGGGCTGGGGTCCGGGCCCCCCCTCCTTTTTGGAGATGGGGTCCCGGACAGGGCCCTTAGTAGTTCTATAATTCCAGATGGCTTCGGCCACTGTGTTTTGTTTGCTCTGTTCTTATATTTGTCTAATGTCTTTTGTTTATTTTTTTTCTTTTTCCCTTTTTCCTTTTCTTTCTCTCTTCTCTGTTCCCCCCTTCTTTCCCTATCCCCCTTCCCTTCATCCCCCTCCCTTCTCCCCCTTTCTTAGGAGTGATCTACCGCATCTCCTTCCGCACCGTGCACACCGCGGCTGCCGACAACCCGACCTTCTTCGACTCTTCCTATGGCTACTTTACAGGTAAGTTCCTATAACGTCAGAGGCCTCTGCTCCCCTCACAAACGTAGTAAGCTCTGGTGGGAGTTAAAACGGTTAAAGGCACAGGTGGTCTTCCTTCAAGAGACTCACTTTACGTCCCAGTCACTTCCCAAACTACCCACACACCTCTTTAACCAATGGTTCCTCAGCACCTCCCCGACACCTAAATCCAGAGGTACAGCCATAGCCATACACAAGTCTTGTCCTTTTCAGCCCACAGACACTAAAGTAGACACCCTGGGTAGGTATGTGTTCCTGAAGGGGACCATTGCGGGACGTACGTACACGTTTGCGTCAATTTACGCCCCTAACACTAACCAGCTAGGTTTCATTGACTCAACATTGGAGTGCCTAAGCGCATTTAGAGAAGGTTTCCTGATCCTCGGGGGAGACTTTAACGTAAGCCCTGACCCCGCACTCGACACATCCCATGCTAGACCCCCACATTCCTATGCGTTCCTCAAACATTTTCGCAAAACCCTACAGTCCCATCTCCTGACAGATAGCTGGCGCATATTGCACCCCTCTGACCGTGACTTTAACTACTATTCCAAAGTACATGATGTTTACACCCGCATAGACCACATATATGTAGACCGCGATATCCTGGAACTTCTGCAATCTGCGTCTATTGGCAACATCACCATCTTGGATCATGCACCAGTCACAGTGGCCTTCACCCTGCCTTCAGGCACGCATAGGGCCTGGACGTGGCGGTTGAATGACAACTTGCTGGACGATGTGGTAGTGGTGAAGGAGGTATCTGAAACATTGGCCCACTACTTTAAGGAAAATTCGGCCGACAACGTTAGTGAGGGTGTACTGTGGGAGGCCCATAAGGCGGTGGTCAGGGGTGCGTTGATCTCTCAGGGTTCCAGGCTAAAAAGGGATCACAAGGCGGACTTTCACAGGGTGCACACAGCCCTCCAAAAGGCTGAACTTCACCATAAGGCAAACGGGGGCCCAGAGGCATTGAAAAATCTGACTGAGCTGCGAGAGCTGTTCCTGCGCCTCTTGGACCGGCAGACACGCAAACAGTTCCGATACATGTCCCATAAGTTCTATGAACACGGGAACAAGTGCGGGCGGATGTTGGCGCGAGCACTTCGAAAACGGAACATGCAGACACACATCCCAAAATTGCACTCCTCCTCTGGGGAACTGACAGTCCAGTCTTCCAAAATAGCCGCTAGCTTCCGAGACTACTACGCTACACTGTATGACATAGACTCCGAGCTCCCCTCCATCGCGCGAGATACCAAGCGGTCCAAGATTACCTGGCCTCGACAGGCCTTCCCCCGCTCACGGAAGATCAGTCCTCAGCTCTGGAACTTCCGATCACCCTGACTGAGCTTGGGTCGACGGTTGAGTCCTAGCCCAGATGGGTTTACTAAGGCTTACTACTAGGGTTGTCCCGATACCACTTTTTTAAGACCGAGTACAAGTACCGATACTTTTTTTCAAGTACTCGCCGATACTGATTACCGATACTTTTTTTCAATGTCATGTGACAGTTTGAAAGATGGGGACTGATAGGTGGCACTTATGGGCACGGATCAATGGCACTTATGGGCACTGATAGGTGGCACTTATGGGCACTGATAGGTGGCACTTATGGGCACTGATAGGTGGCACTGATAGGTGGCACTTGTGGGCACAGAAAGGTGGCACTTGTGGGCACAGAAAGGTGGCACTTGTGGGCACAGAAAGGTGGCACTTGTGGGCACAGAAAGGTGGCACTGATTGCACTATTAGTGCAATCTGTGCCATCTATCAGTGCCCACAAGTGCCACCTATCAGTGCAATCAGTGCCCATAAGTGCCACCTATCAGTGCAATCAGTGGCATCTACCAGTGCCACCTGATAGGTGGCACTGGTAGATGGCACTGATTCCACTGATAGGTAGCACTTGTGGGTACTGATAGGTGGCTGGCACTGAAATGCTGCGGGGGGTGGGGGGGAAATGACACAGGATTTAAGAAAAAAAAAAACTGCTGCAACGCCCATCTTGGTACACCCTGCACTCGGCTGCAGTAAGCAACAGCAGACATCTTGTTACACCCAGCCCATATAGCTCGGGCTGGGTGTAACAAGATGTCTGCTGCTGCTTACTGCAGCCGAGTGCAGGGTGTACCAAGATGGGCGTGGGGACGTTCAGCCGCTGACGGCGACCAAATGTGACAGCACCGGTCACCGATCCTGATGCGGCTGCGCCCTGAACCCCTGCCAGCTTACCAGGTTCAACTGCAGGTGAGGGACTCGCTCTCCGCCCGCGGACTCCGTCCACCGACTGTGCCCGCCCTCTTCAGCCAGACTCCGCCCGCACTTTCCTCTTCCGCCCTCCCCAGCCACTGACTCCTCCCGCACTCCCCCACCCTCTCTCCTGCCCTCCCCAGCCACTGACTCCTCCCGCCCTCTCCGGCCACAAAAAAAAAAAAAAAAAAAAAAAGTATCGGGTGAAGCATCGGGAGCATTTGCGCGAGTACAAGTACTCGCGCAAATGCTTGGTATCGGTCCCGATACCGATACTAGTATCGGTATCGGGACAACCCTACTTACTACAAAACTTTCCTTTCCCATCTTGCAGCTCCTATGTGCAAATATTTGACTCCATAGCCGGGGGTAAAGCTATTCCCTCAGAGGCGCTGTTGGCTCACATTACTGTGATCCCGAAGGAGGGCAAGGACCCTGCCGTCCCTCAGAGCTACCGCCCCATCTCTTTGCTCAATTTGGATGTGAAGATCCTTGCAAAAATTTTAGCAAATAGACTCAAACATCTGCTACCAGGTATCATACACCCTGACCAAACAGGCTTTATATTGGGTAGGGAAGCTCGGGATAACTCCCTTAGAGCAGTCCAACTCATACATTGGGCTTGCACCCGTCCAGACCCCAACCCTATATTATCCTATCGACGGACGTGGAAAAGGCATTTGACCGCGTTGACTGGTCATACCTGAAGGCGGTACTCGGACATTTGGGACTGGGACCACGAATGCTAGCGTTAATTCTGGCCCTGTATTCCACCCCGTGTGCACAAGTCAAAGTGAACGGAACTCTTCTCGCTTCCCAATCAGGAATGGTACGCGACAGGGGTGTCCCCTATCGCCCCTCTTGTTCGCCCTGGTGCTAGAGCCTCTGCTCCGCACTGTGCGGGCCAGCAAAGACATTAAAGGCCTACAGGTTGGAAATACGGAGCATAAGCTCTCGGCTTATGCCGATGATATCCTTTTCCACCTGGCAGACCCCTTGATCTCGCTGCTTAACCTGATGAAGGAACTTAAACATTTTGGAACGCTCTCCAATTTCAAAATAAATTTTACGAAATCTGAGATCCTCCCTATCTGCCTGTCCCCCCATCTAGCCACGAGACTTAAAGAAGCTTTCCCCTTTGCCTGGGCCAGAAAGTCCTTGCGTTACCTGGGAGTGCAACTCACAGACCGCTTTGACGCACTATATACAGCCAATTACCCCCCCCCTGCTTGCCAAGATCAGAAAAGACCTATCCCACTGGACGCAGACGGCTTTTACCTGGTTAGGACAGGTGAACATCTTAAAAATGAATGTCTTGCCCCGAATCCTTTTTTACTTACAGATGCTACCAATCCCTCTACCCAGACTATTCTTTGACCGCCTGTCTAGTATGTTGACTGAGTTTGTGTGGAACGCACGTAAACCTCGAATAGCCCTCAGAGTGTTAAAGCGTTCAAAACGGGAGGGCGGCTTGGGGATCCCGGATATCAGACGGTACTACAGAGCGATAGCTCTTCAGAGAATACTCAACTGGCGTTTCCATACTCACTCAAAACTATGGGTTTCCTTGGAGAAATGCCTTGCAGGCAGGAACCTATCTTACGCGCCGTGGCTGTCTAAGGGACATAGGGGGTTGTCTGAGACTACTTCCCCGCTGACGGCGCATGTGCTCTCAGTTTGGGACAGAACTAATACTTTGCTGAAATTGCCCCCCCCCCCCCCATGTCCCCGTTGGGCGGTTTTCTGTGGTTCCCCCCGGGGGAACAGATGGCCTTTTTTGGGCCGTGGGTGGACGATGGTAACACCAGTTGTGGCAAGCTTATGAAGGACGGCAAACTTCTGAGCTATGACGCCCTGCCTGCTGGGCGCAGTGGCCCAAGAATGAACTTCTGGCGCTATAGGCAGCTGCACCACTTCTTTGAAACACACGGCCACACGATTAGAGACCCTTCCTCCCTTACCCCGTTTGAGCGCCTCTTCATAAACGACGAACCCACCCCCCACCTTGTGTCAGAACTATACCGCCTACTGGGTTCTGCTGCCCCTCAGACCACACCCGCCTATATTCGGAGATGGGAGAGAGACCTAGCACAGGACTTCACCGATACACAATTGGCTTACCTGTATCGTCTCACCCATTCGTCCTCCATGGACTCAAAAACTCAAGAAACAAAACTTTAAAATCCTGTCCCGCTGGTACCATGTGCCAGCAGACATGGCTTGTATCTACCCCTCTGAATCTGGACTGTGCTGGCACGGGTGTGGACACAGGGGTACGCTTATTCATATATGGTGGGAGTGCCCCCTACTCAAACCCTTCTGGCTGGATGTAAAAGACCAAATAAAGGAAATAACAGGGATAGACGTTCCCTTCTCTCCGGTGCACTTTCTCCTGCATGTCCCATCAATCCCACTCAGCCATTATAAGAAAAGTGTGCTGCCCCATCTGCTTAACGCAGCCAGGCGCCTGCTGCCAATTTACTGGAAACAGTCCAGGGTCCCCACCCGAGAGGAATGGGTCCGAGGGGAGAGTGCAATCGGAGAGGCGGAGGACTGGGTGGCGACCTGCCGGGGTTCCCGGGACCGGTTTCTTGGTATCTGTGCGCCTTGGACCGATTATGTTTCAGACCCTAACTTTGTACCCTCTAGCTTAGACACTGCACTATTGGAACTAGCAGAACCGTCCCTTAAAGCTCGTAGGCTGCTGAGTTCTTAGTGGGCGAGGAGCTAGCCCCCTGTAGGACAACAGCCGCTGTGGTTCAGTTATATTGATGGCTTCGATTGGATGTGGTGTGCTCGGTGTGGATGGAGATACCGCCTCTTACAGATTTGCAGGTACGCTCCGTTCGCTCCCCTCCCCCCTTCTTTTTTTCCCCCCACCCCCCTTTCTTCTGTACCCCTCTAAAGCGCCTTTCTCTTTCCTCTATTGTATTGTTGATAAGTTGAGACTATATGATTTGCAGTTAATAGCTGGGCTGAGCGGAATCTGTATGCTATCACAACGGGCCCCTGTTCTTCATATGTACCTGTTGTCCCGCCTGAGTCTGTGTACTGTTGCCCCTTTGTTGTGATCCCCCTGGTGCGTGGAGGGCTGAGGGTGGTTTGATGGAGGCTGTCGTGCCCCCCCCCCCTCTGCCCCGACCGTGGGCCAAGGGGTCATGAGCAAGTTCCTCAGGCTATATATTTTTTTTTTTTTTTGTTCCCCTAGGTACGCCGGGGTTCGTGTCGTCCGGCGGGCAGCTAATCTCTCTACTGGACGTATATTCCCCCCAGTTTTACAGGAAGTCGCTCAACTGTCCCCGTATTTGCCATATGGCCCTGTAGAGGCCTTTAGGGCCCTCACAGGCTTTGCATGCTATTACTGTTTTAGTAGTTGTACTTGTTTTCTTTTCCTGACCACCATATGTATTTCTGTTCTTATTGTTTAACAACCCTGCGAGGTTGATGCTTCGGTCTACTGCATTATGTTGGACATGTCTTGTCCTATGTTTTTTTTTCTTCTTTCTGAGAAATAAATACTGATTATAAAAAAACTGCGACTGCCACCCCCCCCCCACTGTTCGAATTAGGCGGTTGAACCCGTTCTGGCTCACCACCTTCTCCGACCTGGATACCATCCAGCTCGAGTGGAATCACTATTTCCGTATAAACGATGGCTCTGCCTCAGTTGGATCCATATGGGAAGCCTTTAAAAATTACATGCTCGTATGATCCTCTCCACGCGAATCAATAAGGCCACCTCCAAAGTGCTGCTCTGCCAGGCAGAGGAATGCCTTAACACCCTTGAGCAAACCTTTCAAAATGACCCCACAGCTGCCAACGCTTCCCTTGTGTTTGTGACCAGACTCACAGACCAACTACACTTTGAGAAGGCCAAACAGGGCATCTTCTTCAGTAAGCAGCGCACATTTGAACTCGGCGAACGAAATGGCAAGCTTCTCGTCTACATGGCCCACCTGGATCACAAACCCCCGGTGGTGGTCTCTCTTCAATCGGCTTCTGGGGCCAGGATATCAGATCCTGACCTAGTGGCCGAGGAATTCAGGTCCTTCTACGCTGAGCTCTACACCTCTACCACCCAACATTCCCAAGACAAGCTCTCGACGTTTCTGCAGAACATAGATTTCCCTACACTCACTCCCCTCCAGGCCTCCCAACTGGAGGCGCCCATCACCACAGACTGTATTGCGGAGGCCCTGGCACAGCTCCCCACTTCTAAGGCACCTGGCTCGGATGGACTCCCCCTCAAGTTCTATAAACAATTTAGCGAGACCATTACCCCCAAACTCTGTGAACTATATGCACATATCTTCGATACGAACGCACTCCCGGCGTCCATGGGAGAAGCTCTCATTGTACTTATACCTAAACCAGGCAAGGACCCACTATTCCCTGAATCATATAGGCCCATATCCCTTCTCCAGCTCGACGTCAAACGGCTCCACATGAACCTCCAATCCCAACATGCAGACGTGGGCTCCAGAGTGGTGGTCAGTTTGGACGCCGCTAAGGCGCCTGACTCTGTTGAGTGGAGCTACTTCTGGGAATGCCTTCACAGATTTGGCTTTGGCCCGAAATTCATTAAGTGGCTCCAACTTCTCTACCAGGCCCCATCGGCGCACATTCAGGTCAATGGCAGGGTCTCCACCTCCTTCCCGCGGCACGCGCCAGGGCTGCCCCATTTCACCCCTACTCTACGCCCTGGCAGTGGAGCCCCTGGCCATAGCCCTCAGATGTCATCCAGACATCAGAGGCCTTCGCTGTGGCCAGCTGACTGAGGTCCTCAGCCTCTACACTGACGATATGCTTCTCTACCTTGCTGATGCTGGCCCCTCTCTTCAGACTGCCCTCCAGGTCATCACGGCCTCCGGGGCTCCAGATAAATTGGTCCAAGTCCCAAATCCTCCCTCTGGACATGGGCACCCCCACTGCTGACCAGGCTGTGCTCCCTCTGGTCAGAGCAAGCACTATTAAATACCTGGGTGTCCACATCACCAGATCCCTCCTTGACTACATCACCCTCAACATTGAACCCCTATTCACCCTTTTGAAAAACAAGATGCAGATCTGGTCCCGTCTCTCCCGGGTTATAGGCCGAATCAATCTGGTCAAAATGATCCTCCTTCCCAAAATTGCTCTATGTCTTCTGGCAGGCCCCGTTATACCTCCCCCCACGCATATTTAAAACCATGGAATCCATCCTCAACACGTTTGTCTGGGGCTCCTCCCGACACAAATTGTCCTGGCAGGTCCTAAAGTGCCCGACCGACTTAGGTGGCACTGCATTCCCGGACCTCTCCATATACTATATAGCTTCCCACCTCTCCCACTTCTTCCAGTTTAACCAGTCTGACAGAGAACGTTACTCCACCATGGTCCTCTCCCGGGTCCCTGGCCCGCTGAGCCACCCCTTCCAGCTCCTGTTCTGCGGGCCCCGCACTCCGCCCCGAACCGAAGACGGAAGGCATATGTTGTATCACCACTGTAAGGTCTGGCAACTTGCCCTGCGCCTTGGTAGGGCAACCCCCCTCACTCCCACACACCCCTTTGGGACAACCCCCTTCTGCCTGAACTTGCCTCGATTCCCAACCGCGGGCTGTGGATTGACAAGGGTGTCATTTACCTGTCGCAGGTGGTAGCTTGCGGATCGGTTAAGTCATTCCAAACGCTCAAAGACAACTTTGCATTACCCAACCACATGTTCTTCCGATACCTTCAACTCAGACACGCACTTAATACACAGTTTGGCGACTCCATCCCAGCCCTCAAGGTCCCATTGTTGGTAGACAGTCTCGGGTACGGACCACAAGAAGCTTATCTCCCAAATCTATACATATCTCCTGCAGCCCACAGCAACCACCACCGCTTACCAACTAAAGACGCAATGGGAACCCGACCTAGGTGCTGTGAAAGACTGGGCAGAGGCCCTCACTAACTGCAAGACCGTCTCTCCTAAACTCTCTGACCGCCTTACCCACATATATCCTCCACAGATCATACCTGACACCCTACCGTATCTCTAAATACAGACGAGGTCACGACCCCAACTGCCCCAGCTGCAGCCACCCCAACGCCTCCTTCTACCATTTACTGTGGACCTGTCCGTCCATACAAGGGGGTTCTAGACCCAGGTGGTCCGATTCCTCCGCATGGGCTCCCCTCTGTCCCTCTGTCCCCGTCAGTGTGTGTTGGGGCTCCTCTCGCTCTCTGAAGACGAAAAGTACTTAAACATATTTCTGCAAGAAACACTATTCCTTGCCAGACTTCAGATTGCCAGGTTGTGGTTGAGATGGACTCCCCCCACACTGCAGCAATGGATTAGAGCTGTCAACACCACCCTTCCCTACAAAAAAGTACTCTATATCTATAGGGGCTGCCCTAAGAAATATCATAAAATCTGGGATAGATGTTTGGAGGATGCCTCCACATGCGATGCAGAAGGCTAGACGTATTTCTCTCTAATAACCCCATGTCTCCTTTTTGTGCCCCCCCCTTCTGACCCCATTTTTGCTTTGCTACCCCGCTGGTTTCTTTTTTTTTGTATACATATATTTTTTCTCCAGATGTGTACCATGCTGCTATGTATGTCGATTGGATTGATTCGCAAGTATAGTGCCTGTTGCACTTCTTACCTATGTGTCTATGTACTTTATTATGCTCAGTAAACATTATTTTTTTTTGATCAAAATGATAACAATCTGTTCACAAAGAATGACAAATAATAAATGGTGCAAAAAGTTCATAAATAGTCCAGTGCTCCACAATTCAATGTGTTTAGAGAAAAGATGATACTCCAACTTTTCCCACATGCAAATACAACAAACTTTTGGTGGTGCAGCTAAAATAATCCAAAAATGGAAAGTGTGTCACCGCTGTGCTCCGTATGTGAAAACTGTCAGCTTACTGAATCAAATTATCCCACCAAGAGATCATATGCGTATGAATGGAAGCGCCTCTTAAAGCGGAGGTCCACACAAAAATGGAACCTCCGCTTTTCAGAACCCTCCCCCCCTCCAGGGTCACATTTGGCACCTTTCAGGGGGGCGGGGGGTGCAGATACCTGTATAATACAGATATTTGCACCCACTTCGGGCATAGTCACACCCCTTCCCCCCCGCTGTCTTCTGGGAAACACACAGGTCCCAGAAGATAGCGGGGACCAGTTAAGACGTGCAGCGCCACTCGCGCATGCGCAGTAGGGAACCGGGAAGTGAAGCCGCATCGCTTCACTTCCTGATTCCCTCACCGAGGATGGCGGCAGGGGCAGCCGAGAGCCGAGCGATTGATCAACTTCGGCTGCCGAAATCGCGGGCACCCTGGACAGGCAAGTGTCCATTTATTAAAAGTCAGCAGTTGCAATTTTTGTAGCTGCTGGCTTTTAATATTTTTTGTTTTTAGGCGGACCTCCGCTTTAAGACAAGTGGTCAGCCAGAGCTCCAGGGAATGTATCCAGGTTTATGGGGCTCCTTAAAGTGATTGTTTTTTGTTTTTAAAAACAAGACTTTACAAACATGTTTTACTTACCGTGCACTTACTGTGCAGTTGGTTTTGCACGGAGCAGCCTGGATCCTCCTCTTCTCGGGTCCCTCTTTGCTGCTCCTGGCCCCTCCCTCCTATTGAGTGCCCCCAGAGTCAGCAGCTTCCTATGGGGGCACTGGAGCCGATTCACAGTTCTGTGTGTCAATTCAGACACGGAGCCCCGACTGCGGCCCTCTCTCTCTCTCTCCGCTGATTGGCTCCCGCGGCTGTCAGTCAGCCAATCAGGAGGAGTGTCCCGGCCTGCTTAGACATTCGTGGACATCGCTGGAGAGAGATGGGGCTTAGGTAAGTATTAGGGGGGGCTGCTGCACACAAAATGTTTTTTATCTTAATGCATAAAATGCATTAAGATAAAAAACCTTCTGCCTTTACAACCATTTTAATCTTGTCAATCACATCATGTGGTTATAAAAGGTAATGGAAGACGCTCATCATGCATTAACCACTTGACGACCGCCGCACGCCGATATACATGGGCAGAATGGCACGGGCTGGCAAATGGGCGTACCTGTACGTCCCTTTGAATTTGCCGCCGGAGGCACTCGCGGGCGCCGCGTGCCTCGGGAGTGTGCTCGCGGGTCCCGGGAACTCGATGTTCGCCAGCGGCCCGCGATTGCAGTCAGGAGAGGCACAATGGGGAGATGCCTATGTAAACAAGGCATTTCCCTGTTCTGCCTAGTGATAGGACAGAGATCTACTGCTCCCTGTGATCGGGAGGAGTGATCGCTGTCATGTCACTGGTAGCCCACCCCCCCCCCACAGTTAGAACACATCCCTAGGACACACTTAACCCCTTCATCGCCCCCTAGTGTTTAACCCCTTCCCTGCCAGTGTCATTTACACAGTAATCAGTGCATTTTTATAGCACTGATCGCTGTATAAATGACAATGGTCCCAAAAATGTGTCAAAAGTGTCCAATGTGTCGTCCATAATGTCGCAGTCCCGATAAAACGACCTCCTATTTTGTAGACGCTATAACTTTTGCACAAACCAATCAATATACGCTTATTGTGATTTTTTTTTACCAAAAATATAAAGACGAATACGTATCGGCCTAAACTGAGGAAAAAATTAGTTTAAAAAAAATAAATAAAATTGGGATATTTATTATAGCAAAAAAGTAAAAGATAGATAGTGTTTTTTTTTTTTTCTAAATTGTCGCTCTTTTGTTTACAGAGCAAAAAATAAAAACCGCAGAGTTGATCAAATACCACCAAAAGAAATCTCGATTTGTGAAAAAAAAAAGGGTGTCAATTTTGTTTGGGTACAGTGTCGCACGACCACGCAATTGTCAGTTAAAGTGACGAAGTGCTGAATCGCAAAAAATGGCCTGGTCATTGGGCAACCAATTCTTCCAGGGCTGAAGTGGTTAATGCGTATAAAGCTGGTTTATTAAATAAAAATTGCACTTACATCAAGGACAATGAATTTGAGGGATATGGGATAAAATCTTGCACGGCCGCCTACAGTGCGGTTTGCGCTAGATGACGTCCCTTTGCTAGCTCCAATCCAACGCGTTTCCTCTCAGAAGGCATTGACTGGGATGAATGGGAAAATTCAGGATGCACTTGGCCATAACCAAAAAATTATAGGTTTATATTATATTCAACTTTTTATTAAAAACCATGAATTTAAAATTAATTTATTGTCGGCCATAAATCGACACCTTTAGCACAAGAAAAGCAAAAAAATAAAAAAAATAATGCATGGTCCATTGTGGTGTTAAAAATCCTGCTTGCTGCATCTTTAGTCAGTTAAAAATAAATAAAAAAAAATGCACGAAAAACACACCTCCCCGTAGAAATGCAATGAAAACGCAGCAAGAACGCATCACTAACGCACCTGTGTTACTTTTTTTTATGCGGTATTTCAGTCACATGACCTATGAAAAACACAGCACAAGCACAGTAAATCATGGTAAAAATAGCATTTGCATTTTTGGTACCTTGTTCTCCATTGTCAAAATGCAGAAAACACAAATTTTTGGTTGATATGTTTCGGCCACCAAAATTTCGGTTCATCTCTAGTAACTTTCCTTTACAACTCCCCCCCCCCCCCAAATACGTACCTGAGCCCCATCTCGATCCAGTGCTGCACACATCTGCAGCATCTCTTCTCCCCTAGGCTTGGCTGAGAGCAGTGCCTGTGAACTATACTTAATGTTTACACAATCAAGGTGTATACCAGCATGCACAAGGGGGTAAGCAATCTTTTGGGGGAAATTTGTCAGGGCAATGGCTGGTGTTAGCGCTTCAATAATTCCGCACCATGGTTGATTTGGTGTCAGGATGTTTGAAGCGCATTATTTCTATTATTACATTGTAATATAAAATGAAATAGTTTAACTCACCAGAATGCAGAATCAGTGGCAGCCCTGAGTCACTTGCCACTGTCACCTGCCACCAGATGCAGCTTGCCACGCTGCCTGACACCAGATGGGGATGTCACATGACACGCTGCCGGACACCAGATGGAGATGTCACTTGTCACGCTGCCTGCTATCAGGTGAGGATGTCACTTTTTTTTTCCAACCCAGCATTGCAGAGTACTTACAAGTGCACCGCTGTCAGCCTCTCCTCAGCGAGGGTAAACTAGCTGCAGGCACATGCGAGTGAGAGATGAGAGTGAGCGGTGAGAGATGACACACTCTCTCTCTTCTCGGCCACGCCTCTGTTTAGAGCAGCCTTCGCAGCCCTGTAAGTAAGGGTGGAACAGCAGTGCGGGCAATGAGAGATGTCAGCTCTCTGCTCTGCTGCCCAACAGCTGACATTACTTGTCTCCTCCGCGGCCCGGCAGCAGAGGCGGCACGGCCCGGTGTTGGGCCACGCCCCACAGGTTGGGGACCTCTGGTGTATACCCAAGTACAGTATTGCACAGTCATTCATGTCTACAGGGGGCTGTACCGAGCACCTGTGCTTCCTGTATATGGGAAAAATACTGGATATGCAAGAATCTATATGTCCGTGGCAGCAACTAAACAAACTTATAGTCATTTTATGCCCTGGACTGCCTGCAATTACATAGTTATATAGTAGGTGAGGTTGAAAAAAGGGTTAGGGTTGAGACTTAGGGTTAGGGTTTTCCCTTTAAGAACAAGGCTAGGACCCAGGATTTGGAACAGGGACCTCCCCCAGAGGTCAAAGGTCAGAAGGCGGGTTCCCAGAGGTCAAAGGTCACTGGGCGTGGCTGACCCACCCCCAAAGTGTACCGCCTACCCCAACTATGTCGGGGAATGAACAAGTCGGGGAATGAACAAGTCGGGGAAATCCTGGGTCCTAGCCTTGTTCTTAAGGGGAAAACCCTAAGCCCTACCCCTTTGACCCCTGGGAACCCGCCTTCTGACCTTTGTCCAACCTATGTGCGTGCGTGATTATATGTCAGTATTATATTATATATCCCTGTATGTTGTGGTCATTCAGGTGCTTACCTAATCGTTTTTTAAAACTATCGATGCTCCCCGCTGAAACCACCGCCTGTGGAAGAGAATTCCACATCCTTGCCGCTCTTACAGTAAAGAATCCTCTACGTAGTTTAAGGTTAAACCTCTATTCTTCTCATTTTAATGCGTGGCCACGTGTCTTGTTAAACGCCCTTCCGCAAAAAAGTTTTATCCCTATTGTGGGGTCACCAGTATGGTATTTGTAAATTGAAATCATATCCCCACTCAAGCATCTCTTCTCCACAGAGAATAAGTTCAGTGCTCGCAACCTTTCCTCATAACTAATATCCTCCAGACCCTTTATTAGCTTTGTTGCCCTCCTTTGTACTCGCTCCATTTCCAGTACATCCTTCCTGAGGACTGGTGCCCAAAACTGGACAGCATACTCTAGGTGCAGCCGGACCAGAGTCTTGTAGAGCGGGAGAATTATTGCTTTATTATTATTGCTTTAGCTTTGGAGTTAATCCCCTTTTTAATGCATGCCAATATTCTGTTTGCTTTGTTAGCAGCAGCTTGGCATTGCATGCCATTGCTGAGCCTATCATCTACTAGGACCCCCAGGTCCTTTTCCATCCTTGATTCCCCCAGAGGTTCTCCCCCCCAGTGTATAGATTGCATTCATATTTTTGCCACCCAAATGCATTATTTTAAATTTTTCTACATTAAACCTCATTTGCCATGTAGTTGTCCACCCCATTAATTTGTTCTGATCTTTTTGCAAGGTTTCCACATCTTGCAGAGAAGTTATTGCCCTGCTTAGCTTAGTATTATAGGTCGACCGATATATCGGCCGGCCGATATTTGGGCATTTTTGATAAATCGTCATCGGCCGATTATTATCAAAACTGGGCCGATATTTTTCACTGGCTGCCCTTCCTCCTCCACACTCAGCAGCATCAAGCGCCGTGCTGTGTGTGTGTGTGAAACTGAAAGTAACAGAAGAGAGAGAGAGAGAGAGAGAGAGAGAGAGAGAGAGAGAGAGAGAGAGAGAGAGAGAGAGAGAGAGAGAGAGAGAGAGAGAGAGAGAGAGAGAGAGAGAGAGAGAGAGAGAGAGGTCAGCTTGATGTCGGGGGTGGGCGGGACCCCCACATCAAGCACATCAAGCTCAATTCTAACAGCTCTCTCTCTCTCTCCTCTCTGTCAGTTTCACACATTACACTCGGCTTAGTGTGAAACCTGCCAGTGCAAATCAGTGCCCCCAGCCAGTGCCATCTGTCAGTGCCCCCAGCCAGTGCCAATCAGTGCCCCCAGCCAGTGCCAATCAGTGCCACCACCAATCGGTGCCATCTGTCAGTGCCACCACCAATCGGTGCCACCAGCCAGTGCCACCAGTGCCACCCGCCAGTGCCAACCAGTGTCACCTGCCAGTGCCACCCGCCACTGCCAACCAGTTCCAATTGCAAGTGCCACTGCCAATCGGTGCCATCTGTACCAAACTAGTGCCATCTGTCAGTTCCAAACCAGTGCCCCCTGCTGCCAATCGGTGCCATCTGTCAGTTCCAAACCAGTACCACCTGCCAATGCCAACCAGTGCCAGTTCCAAACCAGTGCCACCAACCAGTGCCATCTGTACTGAGGTCATCAAGTGTGTGCTAGAGTGACAGGAGTAAGCAGGAAGGAATGGAGTGGATGAGGTTTTTTTTTTTTTTTTTTTTTAAATCGGCCTAGAATATCGGCCACAAAAATCGGCATCATATATCAGCCATCGGCCGCCCCAATTTCTAAATATCGGCATCGGCCAGAGAAAAACCCATATCGGTCGACCTCTACTTAGTATGGTCCGCAAATACAGAGATTGCACTTTTTACCCCATCCTCCAGGTAGTTTATAAACAAAATGAAATAGGATTGGTCCTAGCACAGAACCCTGGGGGACCCCACTACAAACCCCTGACCACAAAAGTGTGACATCAGGAGGCAAAGGGTGTTAAAAACATGCAAAAACTTTTTTTGCACTGTTTTGCTTTATGTAAATTCTGAATGGGCAGCTAACACACATCATTGCAAGCAAAAACGTACAGGACCCATTTACATCTCTGGGGTGTATTAATGTATGTTGCGTTACAATGCAGGTGTGGTGCCTTAGTAAGTTTAGGTACCATTCAAAATTAATGGCGCTGAATCTCAATGGACTGCAGATTGTGAGGAGGAGAAGGAGAAGGAGAAGGAGAAGGAGAAGGAGAAGGAGAAGGAGAAGGAGAAGGAGAAGGAGAAGGAGAAGGAGAAGGAGAAGGAGAAGGAGAAGGAGAAGGAGAAGGAGAAGGAGAAGGAGAAGGAGAAGGAGAAGGAGAAGGAGAAGGAGAAGGAGAAGGAGAAGGAGAAGGAGAAGGAGAAGGAGAAGGAGAAGAAGAAGAGTGTCAATAATGGTCACCGAAAAACACGCGCGATTTTGCTGCAGTTTTCATAGGTCATGTTACTCAAAAGCCGCATCAAAAAAACGCAACACGGGTGGGCTTTTGATTCGTTCTTGCTGAGTTTTTAAATAAATTTCAATAGGGAGGTGCGTTTTTGGTGCATGCTTTTAACTGACCAAATATGCACCAAAAATATGGCAAGCAGGTTTTTCTAACACCGCAACGGACGTGTGAGAAAATACATAGAATTTAGAGGAATGCATTTTTCTTGAGCTTTTCTTGCGTTTAATTTTTTATTTAATCGCAAAAACACTTAAACTGCTTAGTGTGAAAGCAGCATATCAGCTGAAAAGTGCTGATAATGGCCGAAAATAAATTCATGATATTACATAAAAAAATCAAATATACGGTATATGCTCAAGTATAAGCCGACCCGAATATAAGCCGAGGCACCTAATTTTACCACAAAAATAAATAAATGGGAAAACGTATTGACTCGAGTATAAGCCTAGGGTGTCCACCTGCATGCCTCACTGTGTCCATGCCTCACTGTGCCCATGCCTAGACTGACATTTAACATGGGAGTCTATGGAAGGGGTGCCCGGCTTTGAAAAATTGGTGCTAAGTTCCGGGTCCAGGGGACCTACATCCGGCCGGTCGGTACCGGGTCCCCAAAATCACAGGAGAAATTACTGTTTAACATGGGAGTCTATGGAAGGGGTGCCCGGCTTTGAAAAAATCGGTGCTCCCCGGCCAACAAACTTTGCACACTTGTAGAGGAAGAGTGGGGCTACATGTGTGCCAAGTTTGAGGTCCAGGGGACTTACGGCGGCCAGTACCAGGTCCCCAAAGTCTGAGAGATCAGGTCCAAAAATGTGACTCGAGTATAAGCCAGGGGGGGCATTTTCAGCACAAAAAAAATGTGCTGAAAAACTCGGCTTATACTCGAGTATATACGGTAATACAATTATATTGTCCAACTTGGATCAATGTAATCGTGCATATACCATACCGGTGGGATCCCTAAAGAAGCTGGAAATCCCTATAGTAGGCCAGCCACTCAACATGGGCACTGTTGGAAGGCAATATGAATTAATATAATTTCTGGATTTTGTACATATATCTATTTTCATTCCCAACGGTCAGCCAAGCTGAGGCTTGCAGCGTCCTGGAGGACAGAATCCCCCCCTCCCCCCACCAAGGTTGGAATGTAGCCAGTTAAACCTCTATATTTACATGATACTAGAGCAGGGCTCGACAATCCCCAGGCGCCAGGTCGCAAATGCGATTAGAATTAGCGACCTGGCGCCTGCGGCAGCACAGCTGAGGTTTCCTGCATCTCCGTGCGCCCCCCCGTGATCGCGTGATCTCGTCAGGCCGCGGCTTTGTGGCCTTCTGCAGGCCTAGGCTTCAATCTGTAATCTGGCGCTATCTTGTGGTGGCCGTTGGTATTACAAGACAACCAGCAATGCTTGCCTGTTTCACTGCCCGCCCATCTCCTTCCCTTTACTTAGAAGTTAACCCCCAAACATTATATATATTTTTTATTCTAACACCCTAAAAAATAAAATAGCGGTCGTTGCAATACTTTCTGTCACACCGTATTTGCGCAGCGGTCTTACAAGCGCACTTTGAGGAAAAAAATACACTTTTTTCAATTAAAAAAATAAGACAACAGTAAAAGTTAGCTGATTTTTTTTTTTTATATTGTGAAAGATAAAGTTACTTCAAAATTGCGACCGCTCGTGGAATGGCCACAAACTTTTACCCTTTAAAATCTCCATAGGCGACATTTAAAAAATTCTACAGCTTGCATGTTTTGAGTTACAGAGGATGTCTAGGGCTAGAATTATTGCTCTCGCTCTACCGATCGCGGCGATACCTCACATGTGTGGTTTAAACACTGCTTTCATATGCGGGCGCTACTCACGTATGCATTGGTCGTTAAAAAAAAAAAAAAAAACCTGCCTCCTAACTTTTTTAGCTGGCTCCTAGATTCCAAGCAAATTTGTCAAGCCCTGTACTAGAGGCTCCAAACTGTCTGCGAGATCCTTTGATTAGCCCCTCCGCAGAAAAGTTTAGGCTAAGTTGCAAAATTAGCATATCAATGGAGTTCCTTGAAGGGTTTCTTAAAAAAAAATTCCTGTGTTCAATTCAATACTATACAAAAAAACGCTTTAACACACCAATTCAATGACATCTTGGAACAATGTAATAATCCTAATGATGCCGCAAAGTATAAAAAGTTTTCCAAAAAAGGCAAGAAGGAGAGGATGGCCAATGTTATAAGCATGTTATTGAAAATTAAAGAAATCGCGGAGCAAGAAGAAGTACAATGGTTTGCTGAAAGAAAACAATTAGTGGAACAGGTACAAAGTGTAACTAAGAATATATTAATTATGGTTGAAAAGGCCGATGCAAATGCTCGTGATCACATTGAACAATTAGAGACTGAGAAATGTGTATTGGAACAGAAAGTTAATAAGTTAGAGGAAACTTGTAAACAGAGAGAGAGTTGCATTGCCTCTTAGAATCATAGAGAGTCGGAGAATGAGCATATTATAATACTGCTTAGGAAGGAATTAGATGCAATGGTGGAGGTACCCTCCGCACATGCTCAGTGCACAGCAAAGATAGAGGTGAAGCAACATGCAGAAAAACCGTATGCTATGGTTGATGCAAGTGATATTGCTATGATAGAAATCAATGTTGAAGATTTAAATAAAAGTGTGGTAACCGCGTTTGAAAATGATTCTGGAGTTGAATCAGTGGAGACTTCTGATGAGTCCATCACTAGTGATTACTCCTCAGACAATGAAAGTGTAAAGTCTGTTCATATTAATGTTATGCAGCAATGTTATTCTCCATCACCATATGCTCAGAGAAGGGCCCATGCAGGGAGACCGACCTTAAAATGTTTGTGTAAAAGGGGGGGGTCACATCGCAAAATATTGTTGGGCGGCGAATAATGATATCAAAAGAAGATCGTACCACCCCAAAACGACCCCAAGGCGTTATGAAGTGTATTCTGTGAGATGGGGTAGCAACCCTAGGCATAGGGGCCAGAATACTAAATTAAGACAGGAAAGGCATTACTATGCAAATGTTCATTCAAATATAGCACTGGGAGGAAACAATGGTAGCAGCCCTTAGGGAGCTGCATGGATGGTGAGAATTTTCTGGTTAATGTATCTTTCCTATGAATAAGATTTAGATGTGAGTTAGAGATTTGCCCTTCATGTTGGGAATAGTAGAGAGGACCTTGAGCGCTCTCTCTCTCTCAAATTGTTATTTTTGTTTTGTCATTTTTTGATTTGATTTTTAACTTTTAATTACATTTTTTTAAATTTTTCTTCCTTTCATTTCTTTTTCCTTTTCTTTCAAACATTTTTTGTATTTATTTTTTTCCATTATAATAATTATTTTTAACTTTTAATTTATTTTTTTTCCATGAATTTTTCTTAAATTTTTGTTTCATCCATTTTATTTTTGTTTTGTTTGGGTGGAAAAATTATTAGGTTTAGTCCATCTGAAAGGGGGGGGGGGGTCATTAGCAGCTGACTAGGTGGTCATTGACTATGTCCTCAATGAGCAGCGAAATGCATTTTGTTAAGATAAGAGTTGGTAGGAAGCCATTTTAGCTGTTGGAGTTGTTTTTTTTCTTTTGTTTGTTTTTCCTTTTCATTCAGGTGGAAAACGTTCCAAAAGGGTTTAGGCTTGGTCTACCTGAAAGGGTGATTAGTGCATAGATCCTAAAATACAGATAATGCATTTTTTTTTGAGAAGCAACGTTCACGTTCATTTATTTTTGATTTTTGCTTGTACCATGAGGATCCATTTTAGAGTGGGTTCATCCTAAAGGAATCATGGTTGTTTTGACAATGTGTTCAGTTTCAGAAGTCAGGAATACTAAATTCCTGTGTTCCAAGGAAGAAACTATAGCAAGCGAGTAGATATTATGGATAGGAATTTGATTCTGCTCTTGTCTCACTTCCAGAATCTTGGTGGAGCGAGATTGGAGAGGATTCTGGAACAGAGATGAAAGATGTTCATCTGGTTGGCAGTTCGTCTGTGCCATACCACACCGAAAATTTGTTCTGATAAATGTTCAGGAGAGAAAAGATTCAGATTGATACTTGAAATATAAGGTTTCTTTTTCTTATGGACAATTAGCGCTGATACTGAATATGAAAGACTTTGCCCAACGAGACTTGTGAAACATTTTGCCAAAGTCTCTCCTGTCATTTATGAAGGCAAACGGACCGATTCCAATCGTTCAGAACAAGAAATGTAAAATATGTTTTTTTATGGGAGGAGGAATTGAAAGTAGGAAATGTTTTTAATGTGTGACATGTATTGACATAACTGAATTAATATGGTGCAGGTACCTAGGAGGCTGGCACTTATGCATAATAAGGTCAACACATCAATGGGGTGGAAACTTCCTCGTAGGGGCGGTGTCTCAATCTTAGCAGTCCTATAGAGAAGCTCTCGGTTACTGGACATGTGGGAGATACACCTAATTGAGAGGTTGAAACCCTGCACGGGTAATGCCAGTGACTAAACACAGGAGCATGCTCCGTTAAATAAAGGGAATAAACGCTGGCTACCAGGGTACAGTATGCCTTCACCACATGGCGCTTCAACATCTCACAGTGGTTAATAAAAATCTATTACCCTATATGTGCTGAGTATACACTGAATCAAGTGCGGTCATTGTACCAGTGGCTTACTCCCTGAGATGTGCGGACACAGAATGAGGTTCATGCAGGACGCTTATCTCTGAGGAGTAAACCGAAAGAGGGGGGATGTGTTCAGCACTATAGTGGGGGAATAGGGGCTGGGATGGGTGTTAGGGGAGTGGACATTGGTCTCCTGAAGAACAAACTTGCAGCCAAAGCTTCAGACAATAAGCGGGGCTTTGTTACTCAGAGAGATTGGAGGCATCCTTGATAACATTTAACAAAGTCACATAAATACCCAGATTAACCCCTTGCTTACTGGGCACATAAACCCTTCCTGCCCAGGCGAAATTTCAGCTTTCGGCACTGTCACGCTTTGAATGACAATTGCGCGGTCGTGCGACGTGGCTCCCAAACAAAATTGACGTGTTTTTTCCCCACAAATAGAGCTTTCTTTTGGTGGTATTTGATCATTTCTGTGGTTTTTATTTTTTTGGACTATAAACAAAGAAAAGCGTCAATTTAAAAAAACAAAAACAAAAAAAAAACAAAAACAAAACAATATTCTTTGATTTTTGCTATAATAAATATCCCAATTTTGAAAAAAAAAAAATATATATTTTTTTTCCCTCAGTTTAGGCCGATACGTATTCTTCTACATATTTTTGGTAAAAAAAAAAAAAAAAAAAAAAAAAATCGCAATCGCCGTTTATTGATCGGTTTGCGCAAAAGTTGTAGCGTTTACAAAATAGGGGACGTTTTATGGCATTTTTCTTTTTTTACTAGCAATGGCGGCGATCAGCGATTTCTTTCGTGACTGCGACATTATGGCAGACACAGTGGACACTTTTGACGCCATTTTGGGACCATTCACATTTATACAGCGAACAGTGCTATAAATATGCACTGATTACTGTATAAATGTGACTGGCAGGGAAGGGGTTAACACTAGGGGGCGAGGAAGGGGTTAAATGTATGCCCTGGGAATGATTACTACTGTGGGGGGGGGGGAGGGGACTGACTGGGGGAGGTGACTGATCTGTGTCCCTATGTACAAGGGACACAGCATCGGTCTCCTCTCTCCCTGACAGGACGTAGATCTCTGTGTTTACACACAGAGATCCACGTCCTGCCTCTGTAACAGCCGATCGCAGGTGTCTGGTGGACATCGCGGCCGCCAGGCACGCACATCGGCATTGCAGTGAGGCGCCGGGCACGTGCGCGCGCCCCCCAGTGGCCAAAGTAGCAGAGGCCGTATAATGACGGCCTCCCGGCATTTAACCTTGCGGCCGTATATAGTCGTACGGCGGGCGCGAGGTGGTTAAAGTGGCTCAAGATTTTGTCAACCATGTTGAGAGGTTGGTAGAGAGTGTGAGATGGTATAGGACAGAAATAGGTCATTGGCTCTGGCGTGCACGCAGGGGCAGGCGGAGTTATCAACCAGCATCAAGCTGATTGTATAGTCCCTGATGAGTTAGCATCACCGCTCAGTAAGACTTTGCCAAAACACATCTCTTACACTAATCCAAAGTGGTGGTCGAATGCCTGGATGGGCTGTACTAGTTTGGATTGCGAAGGGTGTTGTGCTGTATGATCCCATATACAGAAGTGCAGACTCAGTGGCATCAATGGGCTTACTGACTGGGGATTCTATCTTGTTGCATTTGTGTCTAAGTTACCCACATACATCAGAGAGTACGGAAGCTGGGGGCAGGTTGATATTTCCCTCTGTCAGAAGCATGACCACGATGTCCTTTGTATGCCAGGTCAATACACAGTGGTGAACGAGAAATGTTGGGAAGATATTTCACTCTGTGTTCTGGATGGAGAGATCATTGCTGGGAAGGAAGCACCTGGGTATTATAGGCGAGTTTTCTCTTTGTCCTAAAGCAGGCATGTCCAAAGTCCAGCCCACGGGCCAATCGCAGCCCGCGTTCCGGTTTCAGATGGCCCCCCTGGTCATTTTGACATGTATATCTTTTGTGGCCCCCAACGAATCCCAGAGCGCCGGGGACCACAAAAGATATACAAGCAGCTAGGCAACAGTCACTGCAGGCAGCTCTCTAACAGCCGCTCTAGGAAGCTATAACACTGTTGGAAAGAATGGCCCCTGACAGAGGGCCGACTCAGCAGGAGGTAGTGGTTTATGCAATCCACGGCAATCCCCTGCCTTGGAGGGGGAAGGGACGGGACAGGTGCCGTACAGGAGTATTTCCTGTTTACAGGGTGATCTCTGTTAAAGGAAGTCCCGTCTCCTGCGCTGCCATTGGACGACTGTTCTGTCCATCATAGGAGGCAGGACTTTCTATTAAAGAGGCCACCAAGAAAACAGAAGTTTCTCCTTTATGTCTGATTTTGAAAGAATTTATTTGCAAATTATGGTGGAAAACAAGTAAGTATTTGGTCAATATCAAAAGTTCATCTCAATACTTTGTTATATATCCTTTGTTGTCAATGACAGAGGTCAAACGTTTTCTATAAGTCTTCACAAGGTTGTCAAACACTGTTGCTGGTATGTTGGCCCATTCCCCCATGCAGATCTCCTCTAGAGAAGTGATGTTTTGGGGCTGTCCCTGGGCAACACGGACTTTCAACTCCCTCCAAAGGTTTTTTATGGGGTTGAGATCTGGAGACTGGCTAGGCCACTCCAGGACCTTGAAATGCTTCTTACGAAGCCACTCCTTCGTTGCCCGGGTGGTGTGTTTGGGATCATTGTCATGCTGAAAGACCCAGCCACGTTTCAACTTCAATGCCCTTGCTGATGGGAGGAGGTTTGCACTCAAAATCTCACGATACATGGCCCCATTCATTCTTTCATGTACACGGATCAGTCGTCCTGTTCGCATTGCAGAGAAACAGCCCCAAAGCATGATGTTGCCACCCCCATGCTTCACAGTAGGTATGGTGTTCTTTGGTTGCAACTCAGCATTCTCTCTCCTCCAAACACGATGAGTTGTGTTTCTACCAAACCGTTCTACTTTGGTTTCATCTGACATTCTCCCAATCCTCTTCTGGATCCTCCAAATGCTCTCTAGCAAACCTCAGACGGGCCCAGACATGTACTGGCTTAAGCAGGGGGACACGTCTGGCACTGCAGGATCCGAGTCCCTGGCGGCGTAGTGTGTTACTGATGGTATCCTTTGTTACATTGGTCCCAGCTCTCTGCAGGTCATTCACTAGGTCCCCCTGTGTGGTTCTGGGATTTTTGCTCACCGTTCTTGTGATCATTTTGACCCCACGGGGTGAGATCTTGCGTGGAGCCCCAGATCGAGGGAGATCATCAGTGGTCTTGTATATCTTCCATTTTCTAATTATTGCTCCCACAGTTGATTTCTTCACACCAAGCTGCTTGCCTATTGCAGATTCAGTCTTCCCAGCCTGGTGCAGGTCTACAATTTTGTTTCTGGTGTCCTTCGACAGCTCTTTGGTCTTCACCATAGTGGCGTTTGGAATGTGACTGTTTGAGGTTGTGGACAGGTGTCTTTTATACTTACAACAAGTTCAAACAGGTGCCATTAATACAGGTAATGAGTGGAGGACAGAGGAGCCTCTTAAAGAAGAAGATACAGGTCTGTGAGAGACAGAAATCTTGCTTGTTTGTAGGTGACCAAATACTTATTTTCCACCATAATTTGCAAATAAATTATTTCCAAATCAGACAGACAATGTGATTGTCTGGATTTGTTTCCACATTTTGTCTCTCATAGTTGAGGTATACCTATGGTGACAATTACAGGCCTCTCTCATCTTTTTAAGTGGGAAAACTTGCACAATTGGCTGACTAAATACTTTTTTGCCCCACTGTAATACGCCTGAGCTCATCTCTTCACCACACACAGCCACAAAGGCAGGAGAATTCTTGTTGGGCAGTGTATTAGTGCTCGAACGAACACACTTAGACAGAATTTTAATGGTTTAAAGAATGTCAGGCAAAATGGTCGGCACTCACGCATGTTCACTTCATCAAATCTGGCCCTCTTTGAAAAAAGTTTGGACACCCCTGTCCTAAAGGATACAGATGTAACGTTAGGTTCAAGAAACACCCTAGTTCCATGACTAACAGTAGGTAGAGGTGCATGATATACCCTGGACATGGTCACTGAAATCCAGGCACAGGGATGGAATTTTGTGAGTTTGTCATTGTTTCAGATGTTATATGTGTTGTTAGACTCAAGATTTATATAGAAGGGTCTCCCACTTATCTATGCAAGTTGAGGGACGAATCGACGGTAAAGGTCTCTTCATACAAGTTAGAGGCTTTGCTGCCAATTCAGAGCCCTGAAATACCGCTGACGTGCCAGAATTGCGGTAGTGAAGGCCATTGTGAACAAACCTGCCTAATCCCGACCCGTATTTACAGTGAAGAGTTATAGGAGGTTGGGCGCGGGATACGTAATTTGATGGGTCATATGTATATATGTATATATTATGGTGATGGGTTGATTTGTGTTATGGGGTAGTGTGATAAAGGTGTGTTTTAGGGTAATAATAGGGGCAAGTAAGGCCCTCCTCGAGACTCTATCTGAAAGCTGGTTGAGATGTTGCTCTGAGTGTGTGCTGGTGAATGGTGAGTGAATGGACACCCCTTGCCTGTACTATACCCCTTCATAAAGATGTCAGAAAGAAGAAGATACAGAAGATACAGAATGGCGACATGGAAGCTGTCACGTAAGAATGATTTTGATGTGTCACCCAGTAGCAAAGCGGCACGTGTTGGGAAGCACAGCTTGTTAGGACCGTTATGGACTGTTTCATAGGAGCTGGTTCTGAAGCCTATGTTGAGAGGCGCAACACGGTAAAACAATTATGGACTGTTCCATAGGAGCTGGTTCTGAAGCCTATGTTGAGAGGGGCAACACGGTAAAACCATTATGGGCTGTTCCACGGGAGCTGTTTCTGAAGCACATGTTGAAAGACAGTTAAGGACTGTACTGGTCCGGAAACACAGGTTGGGAAGCGACATGCGTTAAGACATTTATGGACCGTTCAATAGGAGCCTTGTCTGGAGAAGGGTGATGTGCGCTCTTTAGGCGCAAAGCGGCATATGTTGGAAGGCAACATGAATTAACCACTTGCCGCCCACCCTATAGCGGATTGACGGCGGCAAAGTGGTTTAAAAATCCTGACTGGACGGGGGGCGCGCATCGCGGCGATCGTTGTTGCAGGGTGTCAGTCTGACACCCCGCAACACCGATCTAGGTAAAGAGTCTCCAACGGAGACTCTTTACCACGTGATCAGCCGTGTCCAATCACGGCTGATCACAATGTAAACAGGAAAAGCCGGTCATCGGCTTTTCCTCACTCGCGTCTGTCAGATGCGAGTGGAGGAGAGCTGATCGGCTGCTCCTCTGACGGGGGGGGGGGGGGGGTTTGTGCTGATCGATTATCAGCGCAGCCTCCCCGAGGATGCCCACACTGGACCACCAGGGATGCCACTGGACCACCAGGTTTGCCTCCCTAGACCACCAGGGATGCCATTCTGTGCCCCTAATGGATGCCAATCAGTGCACACAATGGATGGCAGTGCCCACAATGGGCATCACTGATTGGCAGGCATTATTGTTTGGCACTGATTGGCATCCATTAGTAACACATTACAGTACCACCTATCAGTGCCCATCCGTGCCACCTATCAGTGCCCATCCGTGCCACATATCAGTGCCCATCCGTGCCGCCTCATCAGTGAAGGAGAAAGCTTACTTATTTACAAAGTTTTGTAACTGAAACAAAAAAAATAAAAAAAAAATAAAAAAAAAAAAAATCGCAGAGGTGATCAAATACCGCCAAAAGAAAGCTCTATTTGTGGGAACAAAATTATAAAAATTTAGTTTGGGTACAGTGTAGCACAACCGCGCAATTGTCATTCAAAGTGCAACAGCACAGAAAGCTGAAAATTGGTCTGGGCAGGAAGCTGTATAAGTGCCCAGTATGGAAGTGGTTAATATAATTTCTGGATTTTGTACATATCTGTTTTCATTCCCAACGGTCAGCCAAGCTGAGGCTTGCAGTGTCCTGAAGGACAGGATGCCCCCCCCCCAGGTTGGAATGTAGCCAGTTAAATCTCTATATTTACATGATACTGGAGGCTCCAATATGTCTGCGAGATCCTTTGATTAGCCCCTCCGCAGACAAGCTTCAAAAGGGAGGTGTAACTGCCAACCTAAATGGCAATGATCAAAGGCCAGCAAGCTATTGGAGATGATATGGGCAATACTGCCCCCAGAGGCCAAGTATGGCAGGACAGTCAGTAATATAAATCTATAAAAAAGGATTGTCATGTTAACACCAATGTTTGGTCCAAAGGCAAATGGGCTGGCAATGGGGGGGGGGGGAGTTTGAATGAGTTACAATTGAGGCTCTTTAAATAGGACGGTTTGAATCAGAGAGCCCTCTTTTCCATCTGAGCTCAGCCAGCAAGGTTTACCTAGAGGGGATAAGTATCTTTTATGATTGTTATATGTTGTAGTTATCTGCTGTTTAGTATATTCCTATTTTTCTGGGGAAATAAATGTAACATTGTGTACTGAGCAAATGTGTCTGTCTTCATAGTTAAAGCGGAAGTAAACCCAGCGATTTAATCGTTTCAAAAACCAGTTACATTCCCGGCATGCCGGAAATGCTGTCACATTGGTTGTGCTCTCAACCAAGCTGTCACACCATCCAATGTCATAACTGATCACATGTGCAGCACATGGCAGTTGAAGATTAAACAGAGGCCAAGATGGCAGCTTCCTTGGCTGAAAATGATAGGAGGGTTTACTTACACTTTAACATTGTATCATTAGGCTTAGCATACTCTGGTAGATTAGTCTAGCAATAAAGGGACATACAAATTAATACATATATGCAATAGTTATACAAGTCCAGCAGAGTGTATAGTATTGCAATTTTTAATTCAGGCGCCATTCAGAGAATGCTTTTAATTTTCTCAATGACATGATGTGACAACCCGTCTCTTCGACTTATGCAATGAGTGAATGCTTTGCATGCAGGGCCAGCCCTACCATGGGTCCCGCTACGTCCATTGGACCCAGGTGGCACTTTGAGAGGGGTGGCAAATTGACGCCCAAGAAGATTTTTTTTCCAGCAGTTTGGTGCACACCGCTGGTACCAGATCAGATGTACAGCTTTTCTCTACCTGGCCCAGCAGGCGCGGCAGGTCTGTTCCTTCCATAGGATCAAAGCACTAAGCCATCAGGCGTCGGGCTTAAAGACCAGTTGCTATAGCAGTTGCAGGACACGTATACAGGCAGTCACTTCTGGCAGATGACACAGGCTCATCTGAGGTGCAGAGTCTAAGTACTAGCTGGTTTCCCCCAGAGCTCCTGATGGTGGAGATGGATTTAGCTGCAAGCTAGTACCAGGTCGCGGTCCTCAAGTTTGCCCCACCAGGGTGTTTGCAAGCCGGGGTCCAATAGCGGATAAACAGACAAGGATGAAACAGCAGCGTGGTCAGAAAACAAGCCAAGGAATCAATCACGAGTGGCTGCAGGTTGGGATCAAGCAGTAGAGTGGTCAAAGAACAGGCCAAGGGTCAAACACGGGTGGTTGCAGATTGGGATCAGGCAGTAGAAAAGTCCAGGAACAAGCCAAGGGTCAATCACAAGTGGTTGTAGGTACAGATGGCAGCAGGAAAGACAGCAACAAGGCACTGCGGGGAAGGCACAATAACCTGGCAAAGAGGAAGTGCTGAGACAAGGCTTTTATAGGAAGTTCATGGGAGGAGCAAGGAGTTCAAGGTTCAACAGTAAACAAGACTCAAGGCAGGGTTGTCCAGTGGCTCAGGTTTGTCCAGCATCCCAGATAGCTCAGTGGGAAGAGTCAACGCCAGACACCGAAGAGGTCCCAGGTTCAAGCCCAGGTCCTGACACACTACCCCACTCCTCCCCTACCTTATTTACACAAGAAGGGAAGCATGGTAGGTCCAGAAAAAGGGAGGGACTTTTCAAGTTAAGAAGTGGGTGATTGGTCACATGAAAAGTCCCCCCCTTTGGCAGCATTTAATTTTTGGACCCAGGCAGCACAATGTCTTGGGCCTTGCCTGTTTGCATGCATTGAGAAAATTTAAAGCGATCTCTGAATGGTGCCTGTGCTGAGCAGGCAACCTCCTGTGTTTACAAGCCAGCAGGGCAGCCACTGGCATCCCAGCACAAAACAGTGATGCCATCCATATGCATAAATGTGTCAGTATGGCATAAATCCGTGGCTGTTCACACACACATGTGCATGGAGATAGTTGCTCCACTGGCAAGAATCAATGACAGGCAAACGGACTGCATTCTCAGCAGTGCCTTGGTCCCACACAGATGTACACCCAGGAATAGGCATGGAGGTTAGTGAAGATCTGTGCAGCCATCCACATGTCATTTATTTAAACAGCCTGACTGCACACAACTGCCCAGACCCCCTGTGTCTCCTGGGTGGGTGACCACAGCCCTTTGCACGGATGTACTGATCAGTGCCCCGTGTGAATGAAGCCTTACAGCTCATAGTAGCAATTCAATACACAGAGATCCTCAGTGCCACCTGCAGTGTATTTGTGTATCGCTAAGAGACCTGCACCCATGAGTACGAGGCATGTGCACAAACTGTGACAGAGGAGAGCGAGGCAGACGTGCACCACACACATACCTTGAATACTTAAAAAGTCAGTTTGAAAGTTCAGAACAATTTTGGAGGGGTGTATCACCAAACACATTTGTTCCCTGTAATGGTAAGTGACCTATGCCCTGCAGGCTGCTGCTTCTTGTACAAATCCTTCCTTCATGCTGCTACATACTGCCTGGATCTTCCAGACTGCAGGGGTTAACAGCATTGACTGTGAAGGACTTGCGCTGCTTGTCATTCACAGAACTCAGACTATCATTGTCCAACAATATGTGTTCTGTGAATGGAGGAGGAGCGGATGAAGGACAGGATCTCCCCTGCCCAATCGCAGAACTCAGACTACCATTGTCCCACAATACAACGCTTTCTGTAAATGGAAGACTGACAGAAATCCCCCCTGCTTAGTCACAACGTGTGAATACTGTCAATGGGCTGGGGAGATCCTGACATCCATCTGCTACTCCTTCATTCACAGAATGCATTACATGGAAATGTTAGTCTGAGTTCTGTGAATGAGCAGGGGATATCCTGTCATTGATCCACTCCTCTATTTACAGATTGCATGGCATTGTGGAAATCACTTCTATGAATGGGCAGGGGAGATCCTGTCATTGATCCACTCCTCCATTGACAAAATGCATTGCATTGTGGAAATCAGTTCTGTGAATGGGCAGGGGAGATCCGGTCATTGATCCACTCCTCCATTCACAGAATGCATTGCATTGAGGGAATCAGTTCTGTGAATGGGCAGGTGAGATCCAGTCATTGATCCACTCCTCCATTCACAGAATGCAATGCATTGAGGGAATCATTGAGTTCTGTGAATGGGCAAGGGAGATCCTTTCATTAATCCGCTCCTCCTCCATTCACAGAATGTAGTGTATTGTAAGACAATAGTTCTGTGAATGGTGGAGGCAGAACTCCCTCATAGCCTGCGTTAACCCCTGCAGCACCAGAAGATCACCTCTCTGAGCAGCACCTGGAGGCATGAAGGGGGTTTACCTGCAGGCCATGGGATACGTTCGAGGGACCTCATGGGTTTGGTGACACCCATCAAATAAAACGGCTAAACTTCATATTTCAATATTTCATTTTAAAAACAATACAAGTAACAGAGACATCATGTATGGGGCCAGTGTATTACAGAAGGTTCAGCACATTCTTCTCACATGAAAGGGAAAACCTGATGGCTTGCTATTTAACAACTCCAATTTGGCGCCGAAATGATATACTCCACTTCTAATACTTTGGCCCCCCTGAGTAATTCTACCAGCAGCCATGTAATAACCCTCAGTCTTTATTCACACTTGTATGTGGTCCATGTACACACACGACCTCCTCACTTCCGGCCTAGGATCTCTCTCCATCTGACACTCACCTGCACACCCACATTGGTCTTCGCGACAGTCGTATATCAAATGAGCAGCGCAGTTAAGCAAGTTGCTATGACAAACGTTTTGAGCACGGCCCCTCTCAGCTTCTAAAGGCACAATTGGCCTGTGCTGCGGTGACTGTCACGAAAAGGAACCTATTAGCGCTCAGCATAGTGTGGGCTTTAGGCACAGATTGGACACGCCCATAGAAGGGCGGAAGTGTCGTGGCCGCAGCAAGGGAAAAAGAGGTGAGTTTGGTGTGTGTGTGGTGCTGGTTGTGTTGTAAGTACAGAGCTCAGCTGGAAGGTATAAACTGCAATGCAGGATCAGTGAGTATATTACATTGAGTGTAATATATACAATGCAGGTTCAGTGAGTATATTACATGGAAGGTAGAATATATACAATACAGGATCAGTGAGTATATTACATGGAAAGTAGTATATACAATGCAGGATCAGGGAGTATATTACATGGAAGGTAGTATATACAATGCAGGATCAGGGAGTACATTACATGGAAGGTAGTATATACAATGCAGGATCAGGGAGTATATTACATGGAAGGTAGTATATACAATGCAGGATCAGGGAGTACATTACATGGAAGGTAGTATATACAATGCAGGATCAGGGAGTATATTACATGGAAGGTAGTATATACAATGCAGGATCAGGGAGTATATTACATGGAAGGTAGTATATACAATGCAGGATCAGGGAGTACATTACATGGAAGGTAGTATATACAATGCAGGATCAGGGAGTACATTACATGGAAGGTAGTATATACAATGCAGGATCAGGGAGTATATTACATGGAAGGTAGTATATACAATGCAGGATCAGGGAGTATATTACATGGAAGGTAGTATATACAATGCAGGATCAGGGAGTATATTACATGGAAGGTAGTATATACCAGTGTTTCTCAACTCCAGTCCTCAAGGCGCCCGAACAGGTCATGTTTTCAGGCTTACCATTATTTTGCACAGGTGATTTGATCAGTTTCACTGCCTTAGTAATTACCACAGTTGTTTCATCTGAGGGAAATCCTGAAAACATGACCTGTTGGGGCGCCTTGAGGACTGAAGTTGAGAAACACTGGTATATACAATGCAGGATCAGGGAGTATATTACATGGAAGGTAGTATATACAATGCAGGATCAGTGAGTATATTACATGGAAGGTAGTATATACAATGCAGGATCAGGGAGTATATTACATGGAAGGTAGTATATACAATGCAGGATCAGTGAGTATATTACATGGAAGGTAATATATACAATGCGGGTTCAGGGAGTATATTACATGGAAGGTAGTATATACAATGCAGGTTCAGGGAGTATATTACATGGAAGGTAGTATATACAATGCAGGATCAGGGAGTACATTACATGGAAGGTAGTAAATACAATGCAGGTTCAGTAAGTATATTACATGGAAGGTAGTAAATACAATGCAGGTTCAGTAAGTATATTACATGGAAGGTAGTAAATACAATGCAGGTTCAGTAAGTATATTACATGGAAGGTAATATATACAATGCGGGTAAGTAAATTTGCAGACACTTAAATTTCACTATGGCCTGTAGTGTTGTTTACAAACTGCAATTGTGACTGTTACCTGTGTTGTAAAGGGATCCATTAAAGTAGAACTAAAGGTAAACCTTTTTTTCATCTTTGAATAGAATAAAGGCGGGTTATAAGTAGAGTGGAAGTACCGAATGGAAATTGTGTTACCGAAAATGCAGGATCCATATGGATTTATTGTCGGCTATTATCGGCACAGAAAATCTCAAAAAAAATGTATCCCTTTAAATTCTATGTTTGTCTTCACACTTGTCCTTTGCGCTTCCGGTGGTAAAAATCTTGCTTTGATGCATTTTTGGTCCGTTTAAAAAAATGCACCAAAAACACACATTCCCGTTTGAAACGCAGAAAGAACGCACCCGTGTTACGTTTTTGATGCGGTTTTTGAGTCACATGACCTATGAAAAACACACCATAAGCACAGTAAAATCATGGTAAAATTGTGATAAAATTACATGCGTTTTCAGCGGCATTATCGGCACATTTTTCGGCCACTGAAATTTGGGTGCATCTCTAGTTCTAACCCCTGTTGGTTTTGTTTTTCAGCAGTAATAAAAACACTCCAGAGCGCAGTACCAAATAGCGTGAAGTGGAAATAAAGAGATCCAGGAAAATTAGGAGGCTAGTGAACCAAGCAATAATACTGATGATTATGGTCAGTGTGGAGTTATAATGAACCAGTTATCCATAGGATTAGCACAAGGGACAATAATGACCTCAATGGTGTATTAGTGCTGGGTACCCAGGCACTATACAATGACAGCTGAGCTACACAAAAAAAAAAGTTCAATGCTCCTGGGCGGCCAGAGGAGGAGCTCCAGATCATGTGAAAGACAGAAAAGAGACTAGTGCTAAGGCTAGTGTCGTATATTAAAACAAGGTATTTATTAAAGACAAGTAAAATGCACTCACAAACCATCAGGTGGCTAGGCTCGAAGCCACGGAGGCGGTGGGACTACACAAATGTCACTGGAGCCGGTGCCCTGGAGATCTCGCAGGGATGGAGCAGGATGGATGAGCTGCAAGAGCCGAGACTGCATGGGGAGGAAAGCTGTTTGTCAGTGGTAGTCTGTCCACTTGGAGGAAATGCTTGTGGAGTGCTGAGGGTGGGGAAGCGGTTTTAAGGAGTGACCTTTCTTCTTCAGGTAGGCTCTTGCAGCTTATCCTTCCTGCTCTATCCCTGGGAGTTCTCCAGAGCAACAGCTCCAGTGACACCTGCGGTCCCCCTGCCTAAGTGGTTTTGAGCCCAGCCTCCTGATGGCTTGTGAGTGCATTTTGCTTGTCTTTAACCATAAATACCTATTTTTTTTAACCACTTCCGGACTGCCACACGCCGACATACATCGGCTGTTTGAAGAGGGATATCTCTGTTATGGCAATAGCTAGCTGTCCTAACCCAGGTATCCTCTTCTTCAGCCTGCGGTCTGGTTTCCGATAATGGTGGTCTCTGTGGCGGATTCGCCGCGAGATCACCGTTATCGGCGGCCGGAAAGGGCCCGCCGCTCTCCTGTGCCCTCCGCCGCTTACAGGAGCCGTCGGCAGCGGGGGAGGCGATTAGGTCCTTCTGGTGGCTGGGTATGGAGACGAGTGAGGGGAAGATGACCCCCACCCGTCTCCATACTATACAAGGGCGGAAGCGATGTCAAAACGTCACTTCCGCCCATAGCTCTTAAAGGGTAATTTTTTATTTTTTTTGTAATTATTTTTTTTATTGCATTTTTGTGTAAATATGAGATCTGAGGTCTTTTTGACCCCAGATGTCATATTTAAGAGGACCTGTCATGCTTTTTTCTATTACAAGGGATGTTTACATTCCTTGTAATAGGAATAAAAGTGACACTTTTTTTTTTTAAACCGTGTAAAAAATAAAAGGTAAAATAAATAGGATTATTTTTTTTAAAACGCACCCGGTTCTGCACGCGAGCTCGGCGGGACGGAACGCATACGTGAGCAGCACCCGCATATGAAAACGGTGTTCAAACCACACATGAGGTATCGCCGCGATCGTTAGAGCGAGAGCAATAATTCTAGACCACCTCTGTAACTCAAAACATGCAACCTGTAGAATTTTTTAAAGGTCGCCTATGGAGATTTTTAAGGGTAAAAGTTTGTCGCCATTCTACAAGCGGGCGCAATTTTGAACCGTGACATGTTGGGATTCAAGTTACTCCGCGTTACATTATCTTTCACAATATAAAAAAGAATTGGGCTAACTTTACTGTTGTCTTATTTTTTTTATTCAAAAAAGTGTATTTTTTTAATTTATTTTTTTAGAGATCGATGGATATATCGGCAGGCCGATAGATCTGGCGATAGATCGGCCGATATTTGGCCATTTTGGAGAAATCGGCATCGGCCGATTATTCTCCAAATTAGGCCGATATATCACTGACTGCAGTCACCGCACCTCTTCCTGCAGAGTGTGGAGAATCCTTCTCCACACTGTTGGCAGAGCAGCACCGCGGTGTGTGAAACTGTAAGGGAGAGCGATCGAGAAGCTGTCAAAAATGAGGTTGAATGTTGGGGTGGGCGGGACCCAGCTATCCAACACCTGCCGATGGGATCTGGGCGGGCCGCTATGTGTATGTGGCCCTTTCTTAAACAGCCCAACCGTTGGCTGGATAGCTGCTGGGTCCTGCCCACCTCTCTCTCTCTCTCTCTCTCTCTCTCTCTCTCTCCATCTCTCTCGCTCGACCTCTGGTCGGTGTGACATAAAGTATTGCAACGACTGCCATTTTATCCTCTAGGGTGTTAGGCCTGCCAGTTTGCATGCTCGGATAAGGGACTGGTATGGGTTTTGGGGGGGGGGGGGAGACTCCTACGCCTTTTTTTTTATTTGGCGCAGGGTTCCCCTTCATATCCATACCAGACCTGAAGTGCCTGGTATGGATTTTGGGGGGACCCCCACGCAATTTTTGGTTCGGGTTCCCCTTAATATTCATACCAGACCCAAAGGGCCTGGTAATGGACTGGGGGGGGGGAACCCATGCCGTTTTTTTCAATGAGTTTTATCTATATTGCCGAGACCCGACAATTCATTACAGCCGCGATCCAGTTTTAAATGACTTTTTTTCCTTTTTCCTTTTAGAAATTTAATTTTGCTGCTGGACTGTTCTAAACATGAGAAAAATGCGCCACTTTACAGGCATACTATAGATACCCCCAAGGCATTATTTAAAGGAATATTTAATTTTTATTGTTTAACTTTAAGCATTATTAAAATCACTGCTCCCCAAAAAATTGCAGTTTTTTAAAACTTCTTTTTTGCATTGATACAGGTCCCCAAACACTTTTCTTTATTGTACACCATGGGACACAGAGCCTCTATTCATTACATAGTGGGTTGTATAGGTCATCAGAGGTGATTGGACACTGGCACAACCAATGAAGACAAGTTCCCTTCTATATAACCCCTCCCCTAAGGGAAGTACCTCAGTTTTTTTTGCCAGTGTCTAAGGCGGGGGTCTTCAAACTACGGCCCTCTAGGTGTTTAGGAACTACAATTCCCATCATGCCTGTTCATGTCAGTGAATGTCAGAGTTTTGCAATGCCTCATGGGATTAGTAGTTCCGCAAACATCTGGAGGGCCGTAGTTTGAGGATTCCTGGTCTAAGGTGTTGGACACGATTAGGACGTGCTGAAGGAAGCTTTGCCAAAGAAGCCCTCTGGGGGTAAAAGAGCTACACTTTTGGGTCCATCCAAAACGCCAAATTTTTTTACACCAAAACTGGATGCTACCCGGACCTCATGGACGAGGTGTCGCCTGTAAGGTCTCTCTTCGGAGGACTGGGCTCTAGGGTCCAGTACTTTCGCTACTATACGCTAAAAGTCCTGGCAGAGTCTTTTACAAGGCCCAGGGAAGAGGCCTCCTTTAAGTAGGAACCCATATCCCTTAAGGTTGGCACACATACCTGCCGTGATGGGTAAAGATTGGTTCTGCTTGGCAGAAAACCTGCGGCGGGGATAAGTAAGCCAGGAAAGAGTCTTGAGCATGAAGCTTAAGGACCTTTCCTATTTTTGTGTAGGTGTCTTTTTTTTTTTTCTGGCCACCACTGGAGGGAGTAAAGAGCTGAGTTCCACTCACCTGGCTCCAGAGCAGTGTCAGTTCCTTCAGACAGCACACTCCTTCCGCTGCATAAGCTCTGCAATGGGCGGCTGCCTCAACCCCCCCCCCCCCCCCTCTCAGGCAGGTGTCAGGGGGATCTTCCTCATGTCAGACCGCCGTCATTAGCCCCTAGGTCACGGGGGCACGCTTTAGGCTGTACAGCGATGAGGGGGGGGTGGGCCTGTAAGCGTGCGTGGGCATGCTATTCCTACGGCAATTGAACAGGCAGGAAGTGATAAAGGAGCCTCACAAGCCTGGAACTTTCTTTGAAGGGACACAGCAGCGTAAGGGCACGTAAGAACTTTATGTGGTTGGCTGAGCACTCCCAAAATAGACACCTACTCTAGCATGAAACTGTGTGTTATTTGTTGCATACTTTGTGTAATTTGCTAAACTAGCACAGTAGTATATGCATTTTGGGTACCTCGGCTTTGCTTCGTAATATGTCTTCCCAGAGAAGAAATTCAGGGACTAAGAAGGACAAAAAAGCACCGCCGCCTGAGACAGGAGGCTCTAGCCGTGCCTGCTCGGTACCTTCCTCTCCTGTGATATCTGACGCACCTATGCAGGATGAGCCATTGCCTCTATCAGGAGTAGTAGCCTCTCCTGTGGTGCCTGTGCCTGCATATGTTACTGAGGACACTTTGGCGACAGCCCTGAACAACTTAGAAGGGAGAATCGCTGCGTTAATCGCAAAGTCCTTACAAAAGGACAAAAAGCAAAGCAGATCTCCTTCTGTTGTTTTAGATCTCCTTTCAGAAAAATCTGAGGATGGTGTAGCCCCATCAGGGGATGAGAAGTCGGAGGGATCAGGGATATATCAGAAGAATCTTTTTCTGCTTCCCAGGTTTTGAAATTGCAGGTGCAATGTTATGCTGAAGCAGTACACTCTACATTCAAGTTACCCTCTTCAGAGTTAACTGAATCACCTATCTCCTCCCTGGGTTCATTTAAATCCCCACAGCCTGCTTGTGCCTTTCCGATTCATCCTTTATTGGGGAATCTGATTTACGCAGACTGGAAACATCCAGATAAGCGTTTTTCTCCTAGGAAGTTTGAAGTTCTTTATCCTATGGAGGAGAAGTTTACCAAGAAGTGGAGTCTGCCTTCTGTGGATGCAGCTTTCTCTTGTGTAAATAAAAGCTTAACTTTACGGACGGCGGACAATGCCCAGATATTTAAAGATCCTTCTGAGAAAAAGTTGGAATCTTTACTAAGGTCTTCCTTTCTCCTGGTGGGCGCAGTAACCTAACCTGCTGTGGCGGCAATTGGTATGTGTCAGGTCTTAAAGGATCAGGTGCAACAGGAGCTGAAAGGTCTGCCTCCGGAGCAGATCAAATTTTGGGAGAATATGCCTAGGGCCTTATGTTTCACAGTGGATGCCATTAGAGATTCTATTCAACAGGCATTTCGCCTTACGCTCCAGCTGGTGCATATGCACAGAATTCTTTGGCTAAAGCATTGGTCAGCGGAAGCTCCATGCAAAAAACTTTTGGTCAGTTTCCCCTTCCATGGCAAACTCCTCTTTGGGGATGATTTGGAAAAATATATCCAAAAGATATCAAGCGGTAAAACTACTCTTTTGCCAGAGAAGAAGAAAAACAAGCGTCCTTGTTTTAAACATTCTCTCTCGGGGGGCGTGTCCGGGAGCCGACTGAGGAAGACGTGCAGACATTGAGCTCTGCAACCATACCATACATCCATAGCCATCCTCGTTACTTATTACCTGGATGATACTCCAAATCTACCCCCATTGCTCCTGAGGGTCTCCTACCTGCAATCCGGTGTACATTTTTGACTTTGGGCCGGCCGTTCAGAACTTGCCAGGCCAGTTTCATGCAGCTCGGGCCCAACGCCATCTTGGGGCCCACAAAGCCTCCAACACCTCCCAGGGGGTCTACGGATACCCACCGGACACCCTGCATCTCCATCCAGGCTTGGATGGGGGTGTCTGTACAGTAAGGAGCCCCCTCGGTCTTCTTCCCGGCCCGTGGTTGGCTCCGAAGCCTGACAGCCATCTTGCGGCCTGCAATAACATCAGCATCCTCCGGCCTGGAGTGCCGCGGTCGGCGGGGTTTACGGCGAGAGGCTCGGCCACACCTGTGCCTGCACTGGATGGAGCTAGCTGCCTGAGAGATCCTGGAACGTTCGGCCTCACACACCCGCGGCGGCCAGCCTTAGGAAAGTCCGCGGCTCCGGCCTACCTCTGGAAGTCGGCGGCCATCTTGCTGCTCCCACTACACCCAACGCAGCATCCAGCAAGAAGGACCATCCCACACAGGGTAAGCGGGGCAGGGGTGAAATACAAGACATTAGACCTAGGCTAATCCCCCCCCCGGCTGGCAGACAGACAGGAGTACCCGGTGGGAGCCCTGATCCCATAGGCTTGAGGGGCGGCCATCTTGCTACACCGACCATAGTGCTGCTGGGTCCCCCCCCTGCCCACTTGAACCTGCTTCACCCTATACATCAAATCCTGGCTATTCTGGCCTACGGGGCAGCTGAGCCTATACCTCATCCATCTCGCCCTCCCCGCACTCCTCCAGTCACACACTGACAAGAAGTGTAGCGGCCATCTTGCTCCACCCGGACTCAGTGCTAACTCTTACCACTGACCTCAATCCACTCCCTCCTCGGCCACCGGTACTGCCTAGGCTGCCGTGTCGCTGTGCTGCAGCACATGCACAGGCACTCCAAAAGGACAGTAACATCACAGTAAGCACTTATCCCCATTTGCAACACGGGTCGCATCCTCTGCTCATCCGTTCCACCTTTGATGATGCGTGGCTGAGGATGGATGGCTGAAGACATGTACCGCTGAGCTCTGTGCTCTCCCGACGACCGCAGGCTACGTTCCCAACCAATCACGCCCAACCGGCTGATGGCGGCTTCCAGCTCTACCTCTGCTGACTCCGCTGAACTGCAACAAGGTACTATTCAACGGTACCTGCTACGCACAGCATCGCAGGACTCCCGTACAGGGAAGGATAAACCTTCGTCAACCCGAGCCTCAGGCAGACCACAACCTCCTCCCCCGACTGCAGCAGCTTTCTCTGCCGGTGGGACCGGCCCGGGTACACACCCGACTCCTCTGATGGATCCCACTGCCCTTGGCGAGGACACTGTCTCAGCGGAGACGCTTTCCCCAGGCGCCACATCCACTGCCATACTGTCTGCCTTCCGAGCTGACTTTGATTCCTGGGCTTCCAAAATGGAAACTTCTCTCCATGTTGAACTAAATGCCCTCAAACAACGGGTCTCCGCATCTGAGGTCACGGTTTCTGCTATGGTCACCACCCAAGAAGACCACTCAGCCCGCATAACGGCGCTTGAAAATGCATCTACGGCTCATCTCTCCCGTCTACGGCAACACCAGCTCCGGATAGAAGATAGTGAGAACCGGAGTCGCAGGAACAACATCTGGCTGCAGGGGGTCCCGGAGGCGACCTCAGGTACTGATCTCAAACCCACTGTCATTGCTATCCTTAACCAGGTCCTGGGCAGGGAAGTTACATCTCCCATTGAATTGGACAGAGTACATAGAGTGGGAGGCATGGGGGGGGATCGCAGGGACCGCCCTCGTGACGTCCTCTGCCGGGTGCACTACTATACCCTGAAGGAGGAGATTTTGCGCAAGGCCTGGCGCCTGGGGCCACTAGACTTTCACGGATCATCTATACACCTCTACCCGGACCTTTCCCGCAACACGCTGTACATGCGGCGAATGGTCCGCCCTCTGCTGGACTTGCTTCGCCAAGTAGGCGCCACGTACACTTGGGGTCACCCATTCAGCATCAAAGTGACCCGGGAAGATAACCACAAATTTGTCCTCTCAGACCCGGACCAGCTTCCTGCCTTGTTCCTGGGCCGGGACCCTGTTGTCGTCCCGAACTGGTTGGACCCCCCAGATGACCGTCAGTGGCTACCGGGCCCTCCTCTGCAACGTCGAGGACGCCCTCAGTCTAGATCGGTACCTTCTGGTCCTAGAGAGCGGCGAGCCACGTCACCAGAGGACTGATCCGGACTCTGTCGTCTGAGACCTGAAATGGTTCTTTCTGCTATGTCCTTTTACCTACTAGGTGGATACAGCTCTTTTATGAGACTCCGGCCAGGTCCACCTTCTGTTTTCCCTGTTTTGTTATGTCTTCACAGTGTACTTGCACTCTCAGCCCACTGACTCTTGCTAACGTTGTTATTTAAATGCTGCTGACGGTTTAGTTGTCTCACATGGCTCGAAGAGCACTTCGCTGCCCTCGGCTGGTGCGGTTGTACTTGCTGGGGTTCTGGAAAAGCGGCCAGTGATGTTGATGTGTTCTCACACGGCTCTGGCTCTGCGGGTTGGCTTGGGGTTTCCCGGACATAGCCCTTTGGCTTGTCCGGGGACCTCCGGGTCTTCCCTCGGGCTCTGGGCATTTATGTCCCTGGGGCTTGAAACTGGCTGACCTTGGCACTGACACCTTCTGTGCGTTTACACAGATATCTGAGCTGAGCCGTGATGACAATCATAGTTAATGCTGCTATAAATGTAGCAATTGATGTTTCCTACCCCCGCATGATTACGCGGGAATACCTGTGCCTTTATTTTGCCATCAGTTTGTATACACCTTGTTCTTCACTGATGTTCTTTTTTATTTTTTATGTCATTTTTGATTGTTTATTGTACTCAAGCGTACCAATGGTATTTAATCTGACATTGCTCTTTAGTGACTAGACAGGTGAGCTTTAAATACCACGGTCATTGGGTGTGTTACTTTACAGTTATGTTATTTATGCCTGCTAGGTTGTCTGGAACACAACTCAGCTGTTCTAATCCCGTTCTCTCCCCCTAAATAGGATTGGCACAGTTCGTGCCTACTACGTGATATTTCACGAAGTGTTACGTTTTTGCGCACACTTTAGTATTTTTGAGCCACCTTCCCCAGGTGCTCTCTCTGTTCAATCTCTTCCCCACATCGCTCTACCTCCTCTCTTCCTCCCCTGCTGTGTTTTCCCCCTTTTCTGTTTCTTTCCTTATTTCTCTCTCACCTCCCCTCACCCTCCCCCCCCCCCCCTGTCGCTCCATCATGGCCCACACGGTGATCTCTCGCCCTAGGCTACAATTCTGTTCCTACAATGTCAATGGGCTTAATATTGCCACCAAAAGAGGACAAATCCTGTATCAAATGCACAAACGCCAGGTCAATGTGCTTCTTCTCCAGGAGACACATTTTCACTCTGCCTCCACCCCTTCCTGCTCCAGCAGATATTTCAACAGGTGGTTCCACAGCACTAGCCCAACCCAGAAAGCCAGGGGAGTGTCTGTGGCTTTTCATAAGACGCTCCCTATAGAGGTACTTGATCATCTCTCGGACCCACAGGGGAGGTATGTTTTTGTGAAATTCATGTTATGGGGTACCAAATTTACGGTAGCCAACATTTACCTCCCTAATATTAACCAAGTATCGGCCGCGTTACAATACTTGAGGGTTCTGTCGGGATTCATGGAGGGTAAGCTCGTACTGGGGGGAGATTTTAACACCCCTCTTGAACCACTTTTAGATTCCTCCACCTCGCGATCGTGTATCTCCTTCCCCAAACTGAGGGCTCTAAAACGGGCATTTTACGATCTGCGTCTAGTGGATGTTTGGAGGGTGTTGCACCCCACGGCCCGCAACTATACCCACTTCTCCCATGTCCATCACACCTATAGTCGCATAGACTACCTAATGAGTGACCATAGCTGTCTGGACTGGTCCCCGGACTGCACCATAGACCCAATGGTCTGGTCTGACCACTCTCCTATACATGTGACGTTCTCGCTCCCCTCCACTCCGAATAGTGAGTGGTCATGGCGCTTGAACGATTCGTTGCTTACGAATCCAGAATGTGTGAAAAGGGTTTCGGATACAATATCTAACTTTTTTGCGGACCACGCTTCGGATACGACATCGTTGCCCTTTCAGTGGGAGGCACTGAAGGCAGTTCTACGAGGTGCCTTTATCCAAATGGGTACGCGTCTTAAAAAGGAGTGCTCAGCCGCCATTGAGGCAGCAAACCAAAAGCTTAGGAACTTAGAAACTGAACACAAACGATCCCCGACAGTGACAACACTGGCGGACGTTTCTAAGGCGCGATCACAACTCAGAGAGCTTTATGAAGCCTCTGCACGCACATATGCAGATAAGCTCGCTTTCCATCAATATAAGTTTCGAGATAAATGTGGTAGGCCATTGGCTCGCGCCCTACACCCAAAAGCGACTTCCACCTTTGTGCCCCATATTCGGGGGGCGCAGGGAGAATTGGTCTCCTCACCCACTAAGATGGCAGAGGAATTCAGGGACTTCTACCAGTCCCTGTACAATATATCTAAGACTCAAGGGACTGGTTCCCCTTCTTCCAGGGTGGAAGACCAGGTGTCATATATCTCAGAAACCGCGCTCCCCACATTAGATGATGACATAATCGCTGATCTGGAAGTCTCAATCACAGAAGAGGAGGTTGCCAAAGCCATAGCGGGTACGCCGAGTGGAAAGAGCCCGGACCCAGACGGCTTCACTCCTAAGTTTTACAAACTTTTTGCCGCCCTCCTCACACCTTTTCTAACTAAGATGTTCAACTCTTTGTCGGAGGGCTCATTGTTCCCCTCACAAACACTTGAGGCCCACATATCCCTCATCCCAAAGCCAGGCAAAGACCCTACTCTATGTGCAAGCTACAGGCCGATCTCTTTGATTGGGGTCGATCTGAAAGTCTTTGCTAAAATTCTAGCCAATAGAATACAACCGTTGTTGCCTGGGATAATACACTTAGACCAGGTCGGCTTTGTGAGTGGCTGTGAGGCTAGAGATAACACCCTGAAGACCCTTCTTCTAACCAACTATGCCCGGTCCCACGATATCCCACTATGCCTCTTAACAGTCGATGCCGAGAAGGCATTCGACCGAGTCGACTGGCAGTTCCTTCGATTATCCCTGCAACAAATAGGTGTGGGAACTAATATGATGGCGAGAATAATGTCCCTTTACTCCTCTCCGTATGCTAGGATTAGACTGAATGGCTCGCTTTCTCCAGCCTTTTCTGTATCCAACGGGACACGACAGGGATGCCCACTATCCCCCCTCCTGTATGATCTCACTATGGAACATCTGGCTACTGCTCTACGTAACAATCCCTCTATCCAAGGCATAACAGTCGGGCCCACACATACGAAACTCGCTCTTTTTGCAGATGATCTGCTCCTGTTTGTGACACATCCACACACATCTTTGCCCTCGGTATTGCAGGAGTTTCAGAAATTTGGACAAGTTAGCAACTTCAAGGTTAACTACAATAAATCGGAAATCCTTAACATATCTCTGCCCACATCGGCCCTACGACGACTAGCGTCTACTTTCTCCTTCAAAACTGGTTCCCCCTCCATAAGGTATCTCGGAATTCAAATACCGGCGGATGCTTCCCAACTTTTTTCCCTGAATTTTGCCCCCCTACTCCTTAGGACCCAAGCAGATTTAACCAACTATGCGTCCAAACAGCTCTCATGGCTGGGTAGAGTGAATGCCCTGAAAATGGACGTTCTCCCTAGGTTCCTATATTTGTTTCAGACCATCCCTATTCACATACCCAACTCGTACTTCAAGAAAATACGCCAGCTGTTTTCCAAATTTATTTGGAATGCGGCCCGTCCAAGGATACGGTATGAAACACTGTCTCTTCCAAAGGCTCGGGGGGGGGGGGGCTGGAGCCCCAATTGCCTCCCTATACCATAAAGCAGCGGTGCTTACCCGCATACTAGGCTGGTTTCACCACTCTTCCACCAAACTTTGGGTCCAATTGGAAGGCCACATGAACCCAATTGAACTCTCCACTCTCCCGTGGACCTTGCCCACGGTCCGGGGGGGTTCAGGCCCTCTCAATGACCTTACTCGTCAAACGATTCGGATCTGAGACCGCATGTTGTCCAGAAGGGGCTTATCAAACCACATGGGGCCTATGACTCCCTTCTTTGGGACCCCGGCCTTTCCGCCAGCTATGTCTGTAACAGGATTCGGACCATGGCGAAAGGAGGATCATAGGCGACTTGCCCAGGTCCTTTGTGCAGACCCCACTTTACGGTCAGATACCCCTGCCGGTCCGACCCCCCGTCACCCCATGCAGTGGCTTCAGAGGCAACAGACTATCTCCTACATCCGGACTTTCCCGTCTATTACAGACATTCTTGCTGAACCGACGGGATTCGAGGAACTGCTCATGCAGGTGGAGCCTCCAACACATGTTGTATCTCAACTGTACTCCATTCTGCTCGATATCCACTCCCCTGACCTTCCACCGTACACGGTGGCCTGGGAGACAGATCTGCATCACCTTATCTCCCCTATTGACTGGCAAAAATGTTTCATCCTCACACACAAATTATCCCTAGCCACTAAGACCCAGGAGAAGGGGTTTAAACTAATAACGAGATGGTACAAATGTCCATCATCTATTCATCACTTCAATCCGGAAGTGTCGGATGCCTGCTGGCGGTGTCTCGACTCCCGGGGAACCATGCTCCACATCTGGTGGGAGTGCCCTCCTGTGCGGAGGTTCTGGCAGCGAATTTTCACACTTTACTGCAAACTGATGGCGACCTCTATCCAGCCTTCACCCGAGGTGGCCCTCTTGTCTATAATCCCGGGGTCATTTAAATCCATCAGAAATGATGTATTGCGACACTTCTTGGCGGCGGCCAGAATAGTGATTCCCCGTCATTGGAGATCGACAACCATGCCTTCCCTGGGAGATTGGGCTGTTGAGGTGGACCACATTAGAGACCTGGAACGCTTGCTGGCGGAGGAAAGTGGTAAAAGTGAACAGTTCTCTCTCACATGGACTTCGTGGTCCGTGTTCCGATACTCCTCTGAGTTTGTGTCCTGGGCGGGGCGTGACCTGGACGGGTCCGCCGTGGGACCGTGATGGAGTGATTAGGATTCTGATTCCTGTCCCCTACCTATTTGTCCCCTTCTATCTGACCCTGACTCTCTTTTTTTCTTTTCTCTATATCTAATTTAGGGTTGTCCCGATACCGATACTAGTATCGGTATCGGGACCGATACCAAGCATTTGCGCGAGTACTTGTACTCGCGCAAATGCTCCCGATGCCCAGTCCGATACTTTTTTTTTTTTTTTTTTTTCGGAGAGCAGGGCGGAGACCGGGGCGGAGAGTGTGCGGCGCGGGACGGAGACCAGGGCGGAGAGCGTGGCGGGGGCGGAGACCAGGGCGGAGAGCGGGGCGGGGGGCGGAGACCAAGACGGAGAGCGTGGCAGAGACCAGAGCGGAGAGCAGAGCGGGTCTTCAGGCGGGTAAGTAAAATGAATCTGATCCAATTGCCTTGCCTGTCTGCTGCTCAAATGCTACCTGTTCCCCCTTCACCTCCATGCCGCCGTCCCCCTCCGTGCTGCCGCCCCCTCCGTGCTCCTCCTCCACCCCCTTGGTATCTCAGGATGGAGAGCGGAGGTAGGAGCCGGTAAATCCGGCTCCTTACTTGTCGGAATGTACAGAGTCATCACTGACTCTGTCCATTCACATAACTGAAACATCGTAAACTGTGTTTACAATGTTTCAGTTTATGAATGGAGAGGAGCCGCTGTCTTCTCTCCATTCATTTTCAGCGCAGCTGAGGCTGCTGAGAGAGGGACTGGGGAATATGTGTCCCTAGTCCCTTTCTCTGTCTCAAAGGGGAGATGTCAGAGGTCTGTTAAGACCCCTGATATCTCACCAAAGCCCCCCACAACAGGGCTGATAAAAAAAAAAAGAATAAAATAAAAATGAATTGTAAAAAAAATAAAAGAAAAGAAAACACACACACTGACACTGTCCACCCCCCCCCCCCCCCTTAAAAAAATAAAGCATTGTAAAAAATAAATAAATAAAATAAATAGTAAAAAAATACTGACACATGAGATTAAAAAAAAGTATCGGTATTCGGTATCGGCGAGTACTTGAAAAAAAGTATCGGTACTTGTACTCGGTCTTAAAAAAGTGGTATCGGGACAACCCTAATCTAATTACACCTCTAGGAATACAGTGAGACAACGTACCAGGGCTTCGATCTACCTAATGCCAATAACCCAATGAGTGACCCTACGTCATATTCTCCAAACAGATTTGTGTATAATCTCATCTGATAAGTTACATACGGGGGAACTAGGATCCCCTTCACAGAAATACAGATAAAGGTTTCCTTACCTCATTTATTTTTGTACAGGGACTGATATTACAAAAATCCCACGGAGGTCCTCCTACACAGGTGCTCAACCCTTATATGTGTAACTTAGCCCTGCTTTGTTTTGTCATACATGATGCCTGTTGATGGTGTATCCTATCACTGTTTGTAATGTTTAGGACGAAGTATGTCTTTTTCTGTCTTTCTCTTGCATATAATAAAATAAGATTGAATTAAACATTCTCTCTCCCCGTCTCCTGGAAGATCTGCCTCCAGCCAGTGGCTACGACATTTTCAGCCAGCCACAATGGCTAAAGAAAACCAGGCAAAGAAGAAAAAGAAGTCGTGGGGTTCAAAAGCTAACACGCAAAACCCCAAAGCCTCTTTATGAAGAAGTGCCCCCGCTCGGCCGAGTGGGGGGACGGCTTTGGCAGTTTTTAGCGGCATGGCAGACAGAGATCCAGGACAAGTGGGTAGTTTCCGCAGTATCCCTAGGGTACAAGCTGGAATTTCGAGAGATCCCACCTTACCGGTTCTGAAGTTCAAGGCTCTCCAAAGATTCATTAAAGAGAAAGTCCTTCAAAGGATTGGATCACTTGATGTCCCAAGGGGCAATCACAGAAGTACCCCCAAAGGAACAAGGTTTAGGTTTTTACTCAAACCTCTTTGTGGTTCCAAAACCAAATGGAGACGTCAGACCCATCCTGGATCTAAGATCTCTGAATCCGTTTCTGAGCTTTCGCCATTTCCGAATGGAGACAATTCGATCCGTGGTCGCCACCTTACCAGGTGGAGAATTCTTGGCGTCTATAGACATCAAGGACGCATATTTACATGTGCCTATCCATCCCGCTCACCAAAAGTTCCTAAGGTTCGCAGTAGAACATTGCCACTTCCAGTTTGTGGCTCTGCCCTTTCGTTTGGCAACCGCGCCCCGGGTATTTACAAAGGTTCTGGCCCCTCTGTTGGCAAAACTGAGGGCACGGGGCATAGCGGTGATGGCCTATCTAGACGATCTACTTGTGATAGATCAGTCAGTGGCAGGATTAGATCACGCGGTGCTCAATACAGTAAAATACCTGGAGCATTTAGGATGGATCATAAACCTACAGAAATCCTCTCTACAGGCCCTAAGAAGGGTAGAGTATTTGGGCATGATCATAGACACAGCCCAAAAGCAGGGTATTCCTGCCAGAGCCAAAGATCAAGTCTCTAAGAGAATTGATCCACAAAGTTAGGGCGAAGAGGGGACCATCTATTCACCTTTGCATGAGACTATTAGGGAAGATGGTGGCCTCTTTCGAGGCTGTTCCTTACGCCCAGTTTAATTCGAGACTACTTCAAGGCAGTATTCTAGCTGCCTGGGACAGGAGAAACCAAGCTCTGGATTTACCCATGCGCCTGTCTCCACAGGTGCGCCAAAGCTTCAGTTGGTGGTTAAGAACCGAAAACTTGCGGAAAGGAAGAGCCTTTCTTCCAGTCCCCTGGAAGTTGGTGTCTATGGATGCCAGCCTGTCGGGCTGGGGAGCAGTGTTTAGAAGAAGCTTCAGCCCAGGGTATCTGGGCTAAGACCGAAGAGAGCGTACCCATCAACATACTGGAGATTCGGGCAGTATACTTAGCCCTCAGAACCTGGACACACAGGTTAGAGGGCCACCCTGTTCGGATTCAATCCCACAATACTACTGCTGTAGCTTATATGAATCGCCAAGGAGGCACCCGGAGTCGGGATGCTCAGAAGGAGGTGAATCGGATTTTGACAATCTTCATCCCAGGGGTAGAAAACTGGCAAGCGGATTATCTAAGTCGCCAGCTGCTGTCACTAGAAAAGTGGTCTCTCCACCCCAATGTCTTTCAGGCAATATACCAGAGATGGGGCACCTCGGATGTAGACCTGCTAGCTTCCAGGCTCAACAGGAAGTTGGACAACTTTGTGTCCAGGATGAGAGATCCGCTGGCCTACGGAACGGATGCTCTCATAATTCCTTGGAATCAGTTTTCACTGATCCTATGCATTCCCCCCCCCCCCCCGATCCCTCTCTTACAGAGATTGCTGTGCAGGATCAAGGAGGGGGGAATACCAGTACTCCTAGTGGCCCCAAATTGGCACAGGAGGCCCTGGTACGCCGAGATCATAAAGATGGTGGTAGGAAGACCTTGGGTGCTTCCACTACGTCACAACCTGCTGTCACAGGGTCCAGTGTTCCGCCCTTCCTTACAGAAGCTAAATTTGACGGTCTGGCTACTGAGACTTATATTTTGAAGAAACGAGGGCTCTCGGGTCCATTTCTTTCTACACTCATTAATGCTAGAAAGCCAGCCTCCAGACTAATCTACTACAGAGTCTGGAAGGCGTATGTTTCCTGGTGTGAATCCAGAGGGCAGAATCCTCAGAAGTATGCCATAGGTAGGATTCTCGCCTTTTGCCAATTAGGAGTGGATATGAAATTAGCCCTGAGTACCATCAAGGGTCAAATATCGTCTCTATCAGTCTTTTTTTTTTTCAGAGACCGCTGGCATCTCATTCCCTAGTCCGGACATTCATTCAGGGAGTACTGCAGATAAATCCGCCAGTCAAGTCTCCCTTATGTCCCTGGGATTTGAACTTGGTATTATCAGTCTTGCAAAAGCAACCTTTTGAACCTATCCGCCATATTCCTTTGATTCTTTTGAGCAGGAAATTGGCCTTTTTGATTCTAATACTCTTCTAGCAGAAGAGATCGCAGTTAGCAGCTCTTTCGTGTAAAGAGCCTTATTTAATTTGTCACAAAGACAGAATTGTACTACGCCCCCATCCTACCTTTCTTCCAAAGGTGGTGTCGCCGTTTCATTTAAATCAAGACATTGTTTTGCCTTCCTTTTTTTCCTGAACCGCGGATAGCGGGGTAAACGTTGTTGCACTCTCCTAGATGTAGTGAGAGCAGTAAAGTTTATCTGCAGGCAACGACTCCGATACGTAAAATAGATGTTTTGTTTATTGTGCCAGATGGTCCCAGGAATGACCAAACGGCATCAAAATCCACCATTTCTAGGTGGATTCGACAAGTAATTATTCAAGCTTATGGTTTAAGGAATAAGATTCCTCCTTTTTCTGTTAAGGCGCACTCGACCAGGCCAATAAGTCCTTCATGGGCAGTGCATCACCAGGCTTCGATGGCTCAGATCTGTAAAGCTGCAACTTGGTCTTCAGTCCATACATTTGCCAAATTCTATCAAATAGATATAAAAGGACATGAGGATTCCGCTTTTGGGCATAGCGTGCTGCAGGCAGCAGTATAGGGTTTCTTGTCCGTTAACGGCCTGCTTGATCTGTCTCCCACCCCTCCATTGAGCATTGCTCTGCGACGTCCCACTATGTAATTATTAGAGGCTCTGTGTCCCGTGGTGTACAATAAAGAAAATAGGATTTTTATTAACAGCTTGCCTGTAAAATCCTTTTCTTGGAGTACACCACGGGACACAGAGGTCCCCCCCTTCTTATGGGAACCTTACTGCTTTGCTACAAAAACTGAGATACTTCCCTTAGGGGAGGGGTTATATAGAGGGGAACTTGTCTTCATTGGTTGTGCCAGTGTCCAATCGCCTCTGGTGACCTATACAACCCACTATGTAATGAATAGAGGCTCTGTGTCCCGTGGTGTACTCCAAAAAAAGGATTTTACAGGTAAGCTGTTATTAAAAATCCTATTTTTATGACGATACCATGCATATAAGCCTTTAAAATTAGCACTTTTGGTTTTTCATGTTCGTGTCCCATAGACTTTAACAGTGTTTGCGTGTTCGAACAAATTTTTTGCCTGTTCGCAAGTTCTGGTGCGATCCGAACAGGGGGGTGTTCGGCTCATCCTTACTCACAAGAACAACATTTTTTTTCAGCTCAAACAGGCCACGGCATGGAGCACAAGACAGGTTTTGTGCCGCTTCACCTGGCTGTTTTCCATCCAACTGCCAAACTTGGAGGAGCTGGCAACTTTAGGTACTCTACTGATATTAGAACTTTCTCATTTTCTACAGTCCCTATCTGACCCTTTTAAATTTTTATGTAACTTGATGCCTTTTGAACAAGAGACACAGGCAGAAGGCCCGATTAACCATGTCCACTCCTCGACTTACAAATGGCTGCTGGCAGAGACCTCTCATGCATCCTTGCACTAGTATTTAGACCACTGGGAATAAGAGTTAGGGATCACTTTGTCACAGGATGCACGCATGAAGGTTCTTTCTATGTCTTTCAGATCCTCCATCTGCAACAAATACCGGGAATCGGGCTACAAAAAAATAACTGAAGTCACAAGTTTCAAAATTTTAGTGTATGTTCCCCACAGAACCTGAGACCTGTTGGAAATGTGGACAGAGAAGAGGCAATTTACTGCACATATTTTGGTCCTGCCCATCTCTTACTAATTTTTGGACATGGGTCCATGAAATCGCCAATACATTTTCTGATCGGGAACTTACTAAAACGCTCAGTCTGCCTTATTTATCACAACAGGATTTTGAAAACTGCCTGCAAAAAAATTGCTATTGTGCCACCTCTGATGGTCCAACAATGGATCAGAAGGGTTGCGAATATTAGGGAGATGTAAAGTTTTACAAGCTGAAAAAAAGACCCACATGGTTCTACTGGATTTAGTTCACCTGCACTGAGAAAGTGTATGATTTTTAGAAGCTTAACTGGATTGATGCCATGGCTGTGCTGAAGGTGGGTTGCTAAGGTCTTGTAACTTCTATATAGTGATTACAGCCAAGTCCCCTTTCCCTAGGCTCTGCTGGTGCGTGCCCCTGCTGGTTGCATCCTCCCTGTCCCTCCCACCCTTTTTCGTTTTTTTCCTATATACACACCTAACCCCTTTAAACAATACATGGGCACTAGGGATCCTCCCTGTAACCATACAACAGGATGCACTTTAGGTGCATGAAACCACTTGACTTCGGGGTAGGGCCTTGGACCCCTATCGCCCACATCTATTGTCTTCTAAAAATGACTGTTATATTGTTGCCTGACTTCCCTCTGACCTTATTTAAATTTTATACAATGATCTTCTCATCCCACTTTTGAGCAGCTTGCATTATGTTGAACATTACATGTTTTACATGGATTGGTTTATTTGTCCAATCGTCTTAAGTCCATTTTCTTCCCTTTTGTTTATGTACTGAAAAGTTTATAAATGAAGAATGCAAAAAAAGTCACGCAGTCCCCAGTATTATTTCGCAATAAAAAGGTTTCTAAGTTAATCTTCCTGCCCTACCACAAAGTATTTTATATGTTCACACCAGATGATTTCAGAGATTTTGAACAGCCATAACTGGGGTGATCTCAATGGTCAATCCACAACGTGTTTTGTGGGTATTAAATGTTCCACTTCCTCAGGCTCTATGAAACTACATGAATAAAACCACCATAAGTCTGCATCAAAAAAAACGAATTATATAAGGGCCATACATGTAATTTGCTATTTATATAACCAAATTTATTTATTTTTTTCTTTTCACGAATCATAGGGTTAAGAATCTGGGAACCCCCACCACACCAAACCTCCCCCGAAGGAGAATCAAATAGTCACACACACCAAAAGAGTGGGGGGAGGAGGTGGAGATAGAGCTAGAAAAAAGGTGATAACTATATTGTGGGGGACCTATGCTAACTTAATATAATTACATACAATTTGCACCATTCTATTGGACATCCTCTGTTAACCCGTGATAGGTCGTGCATAATCCCTGAGAGGGAAAAATCTATAGAGCTGTATACAACGACCTAAAACCTTGAACAATCTTAGTTTAGATATCTATAATTTATAAGTACCGTATATACTCGCGTATAAGCCGACCCGAATATAAGCAGGGGTACCTAATTTTACCACAAAAAAATGGGAAAACTTATTGACTCGAGTATAAGCCTAGGATGTCCATCTGCATGCCTCATTGTGCCCATGCCTCACTGTGCCCATGCCTCAGTGTGCCCATGACTAGACTGACGTTTAACATGGGAGTCTATGGAAGGAGTGCCCGGCTTTGAAAAATCAGTGCTCCCCGGCCGTAGGTCCCCTAGACAAAAAACTTTGCACAGTTATAGGGAAGACATGGGGCTACATGTGTGCCAAGTTTCGGGTCCAGAGGTCTTAATACTGGCTGGTACCGGGTCCCCAAATTTACCAGAGAAATTACCGTTTAACATGGGAGTCTATGGAAGGGGTGCCCGGCTTTGAAAAATCCAGTGCTCCCCGGTCGTAGATTCCCCGGACAACAACCTTTGCACACTTATAGAGGAAGAGTGGGGCTATAGGTCTCCCAAGTTTGGGGTCCAGGGGACTTACGGTCGGCCGGTACCGTGTCCCCAAATTCTAAGAGATCAGGTGCAAAAAGGTGACTCGAGTATTAGCCGAGGGGGCATTTTCAGCACAAAAAAATGTGCTGAAAAACTCGGCTTATACTCGAGTATATACGGTAAGTTATTTCAGTACATTCTAAATTCCCATAAAAACAAAACAAAAAAAAAAAAAACTTTAATCTTGGCCAAGATACGTGAATGTTTTAAATTCCCTGATGCTGACAATATGTCTATACTGTATATAAAAATAAATAAAAAATATTGTTCCTTCGCAAGGACGATACATTCATTCCACATTAATAATTATGCTACCAAAATTAGTGTGCGCTATAAATTGTGTTGTGGAGATTTTTATGAAGATGTATTTAATATGTATTGTCATAGTGTCACCCAGTGTTAGTACTTCCGCAACCCGCTCTAAAGAGCTGACTGGGGCAGTCTGAGGCTGCTTGAATCCCGTCTGGTAGGGGAAAACGTCTTGAGGTTGGAGTGTGATGTTTGCAGGGTGCGGATATGTCCACCGACGGGGGCCCTCTATGCATTAGCACGGACGATCGTTGAGGAGGGGATATGCTCGCTCTGCAACGACATCATTGGTTATAGGCAGATGCGTGCTCTTGTCTCTGCTGTGTCTGATCAACATTGATTGGGATTCGTAGCGTGCGTCTGCAGATAGCCACCCTCCCCCATTCAATAATAGTAATAATCTGAATATGCGTTATTCTGTGGAATAGCGCAGAATAAGGATTCCTATCAACGGTAATATGAGAGCTTGTGAGTGTTGTCAGAGTCAGGGAGGGCGTCCATGTTTTAAATCAATACGGCTTCGTTTGCTGGGAGCATACACGCTTTCCCTGCCCGGACACACCCATAAGACTTTAGCCATCATGCGTTATTGTATGTATTATTGTATTGAATACTTTAAGCTATATTTCTTGAGTGGTATTCATGTACTGGATTGTATAGGATTCCCTGTTGGAAGGGATGTCCTTGTATTGTCATTTTCCCTGTGTGAAGGTCACATGCTGTGACATCACTTCCTGTTGGGATTTTAATAAAAGTCTTTTGAGGAGGCGTCGGCTAGGCACTCTGCTCTGGGATGGCCTGACGATAAGACCTATGTGATGATGCTGCTTTCCTTGAATGAATGATGGGATGAACGGTGAGTGGAACTTAGCTAAAGACAGCATTATTGCAAAAAGATTAATCTAAAGTGTGTGCATGTTTAGCACAGGAAATATAGGCTGTATGCTCTGTATACAAGCTATATTTCCACAACCATTGTCTCCAGCATTGTTCCTGTTACTTCTTGCCAGGGGCTGCCATTTTGCCGAAGCCCAGAGACCCTGAGCAGCAGTAAATCTTTAGGTTATAGGCAGATCGGCCTCTAGTGGCTCTTATTTTCGGCACAGTGTCTTTTTATTTTATTTTTATGTTTTACGTAGCTATACCTGCAAAAGGCAACAAGCCTGAAGTGATCTAGCAGGACCTTCTGACTAAAGTTCCACTTTAAGTAACATTTGTGGAGCCCTGTTAACAAGGATGTAAGATTTAGTCACTGGGGTAGGAAGAATGTTTGTATCTCCATGGTTGCCTTGTCATGCTGTAGTCAATGTTCCTTTTAACATCACAAGCAAAGTTAGACCTCTCCTGAGGGCTGGTATTCAGCTGGGTAGTCCATGTATTTCTACTTTTTTCGTAGTAGTGTTTTTTTTTTTTCTTTTATTTTGTTAAATTATTTTTATTGATTTTTTAAGCAGTATTATACATAAAAAGTAAGCATAGTACAGAAAAAGGGGACAGAAAAAGTTTACAAAGTAGACAACAAATCCAACTTCGGTGACTGTACAGCACAACTCCCATCCAAAGAGACAGGTCAAAATGCCAAATGGTTTTACACCCCAATGAAGATCTCAACCCTATGAATTCAAATTGGGTCAGGCAAAACAAAAAAAATAATCCAACTCAAGGCCATCCACCTGGAATTAGATACCAGAATTACAAGTACCAAACATCATGTAGAGAATAAAGGTAAAAATGTAAGGCCATTACACTGATCAAAGAGCATTAAGACAAAATAAGCAGAATTAAAGGAGTAGGGCGGAAACAACTACTTGACATAATCGATAATGAAAATAGTTGAACTATGTTTTCATAATCGATTCGTTTGTCAGCTGCTTAGTTGGCCTGCATACAGAATGCATTATTTTTTTTACAGATCAGGAAACGCAGTGCAGCACACATACAGCTCAGTACACTGTTCATACATGTCAGTGCCTGAGAGCTTGTGAATGTGTGAGGAGCAATGCCTCATGTGACATGTAGTCCTGGGCAGGAGAAGGATGTGATTTAAAGTTGGTAGAAGTTTTTTTTTCTTTACAGCGATACTAAACTCACAGCAGTAAGATCAGTCTGCATATGCAGTAAAGCATGCTTGTTATACTCCGCTGTGTAACCTAAGGGGTTAATCCTCCGCATTGTGTAAAAAGGCTGTTTGATCCTGTCGTTTCTGATCCTCCCCTTCTTCTATTGTCCCCAGTCAATCTTCTGACAGTACAGAGCCTTGGGGCCTTGCACATGCTCAGTTTGGTGTGTATTGCGAGAGTTTTTTTTTCTTTCTTAGGAGGGTGTATGTGATTAGCACAGGGCCAAACAGCACTGTGCAAACAGAGGGTCAGGGCTCATAGGACAATAAACACCTCCTACAAGCGTTAACCAGACACTGATAGAATTTTACAAGACTGTTATATACTGCTAATGAGAAAAGGTATTTCGCAGTTTCTATTGACTAAAAATTGCATTTCCATGTTCTGTGTACTGTGTGAGACCAGATATAGTGAATGCAGGGTACTGGGTTTAGTAACCCTTTAATGCATTCTGCCCAGTTCCCCCTGTATACTTGCCCGATCCCAATCTCTATCCAGTATTGTACCCGAGAGCAGCAGCACTGCTCTCTCTACTTCCTCAGAGGACTCAAATACATTAGCGGGAGCCATTGGCACCTGCTGCTGTTAATCACAGCCTGTGAGGATGGAGCAGGGGACAGAGCTGAGCCACACTGCGTGTGTTAACAGAAGCACACAGTGCAGCTAGGGATCAAGTCTGAACAAGTACCTACATAGCAAGCAGCTTTCTATAGGGAAACTATGAAGGCAGGAGGAGCCAGGAGCACTGATGGGGGACCTCAGAAGAGAATCTCGGGGCTGCACAAACCATTGCACAGAGCAGTTAATTATGACATGTTTTGTTTAAAAAAATCAAAGGAATCAAACTTTTACAATCCCTTTATGAGCTCTGTGTAGGGAAGATCAGCATCTGAAACCAAAGAAGCTGCATGCCGAAAGACTGGAGATAATATAAGGCAGTACAATTACATTTAAAGTGGTTGTAAACCCTTTTGTCGTTTTTTTTTTTTTTTTTTTTTTTTCTAACCTGCAAGACAAAGCTATAATGAGCTAGTATGACTAGCATACTAGCTCATTATGTACCACTTGCCTTCGATCGGGGCCCCCGAAGTCGTCCGTGTCCCTCCTCTAGCCGCATCCATCGCTGCGGCAATAGCCGGAATGTTACTTCCGGGTATCGCCGCTGCAGCCAATCACAGCGCCGCTCCGGTGCTGTGATTGGCCGGAGCGGCGAAGACGTGACTCCGCGCATGCGCGCGTGAGCTGTCAAATTCGGCTACGTCGTCGAATGTTGCGACCTAGCCGAATTTGTGAATGGGGTGACGTCAGCGTCGCTGCATTTACATACAAATATCTCCTTAACCGTGTAGGTTAAGGAGATATTTCTTGCACCTACAGGTAAGCCTTAATCTAGGCTTACCTGTAGGTCTTTGTTTAAAAAGTGGGTTTACAACCACTTTAACTGGTTCCCGTCCAGGCTATTGTACAGTGATGGCTGGGTGGGACCGCTGTTGTTATGGGAATACGTCATATCCTCCCTCGGACGCAGCGCATCACTGATCAGGATAAAGGGCCAATGACGTTGGCTCTTTACCATGTGATCAGCCATGTGCAATCACCGCTGATCATGTAAACGAATGCCGGTTCTCTGCATTTCCTTTCCTCAGCACTGTTACTGCCTGAGGACAGGAAAACCGATTACCAGTCTTCCTGTAACAGAGGACATTTACACTGATGATCAGTGCAGCTCCATCAGTGCAGCCTCATCAGCACACATCAGTGAAGAAGAATCCCATATTATAGAAATGAAGAAAGTTTTTTCAAAAATCTTTGGCCTTTTTTTTTTTTCATTCGAAAAATTAAAAAGCCCTGTAGTGATTAAATACTTCTAATAGAAAGCGCTATGTGTCTCAAAAAAATATATACAATTTCTAATGGTACAGTGTTGCATGACCGCCAAATTGTCACTCAATGTGTGAAGTGTGAAAGCTGAAAATTAGCCTGGGCAGGAAGGGGGGTAAAAGTGTCCGGTATTGAAGTGGTTAAAGTGAAAGTTTACCAGTATTGTGCATTATATTTAAAATCATCATATCCATGCAAAAAAGTCCCAGCCTTTAACCACTTAAGCCCCGGACCAATATGCAGCTAAAGGACCAGGCGCCTTTTTGCGATTTTGGCACTGCGCCGCTTTAACTGACAATTGCGCGGTCGTGCGACGTGGCTCCCAAACAAAATTGGCGTCCTTTTTTCCCCACAAATAGAGCTTTCTTTTGGTGGTATTTGATCACCTCTGCGGTTTTTATTTATTTTTTGTGCTATAAACAGAAATAGAGCGACAATTTTGAAAAAAATGCAATATTTTTTACTTTTTGCTATAATAAATATCCCCCAAAAATATATAAAAAAAATAAATTTCCTCAGTTTAGGCTGATACGTATCCTTCTACATATTTTTGGTAAAAAAAAAATCGCAATTAGCGTTTATTGATTGGTTTGCGCAAATATTATAGCGTTTACAAAATAGGGGGTCGTTTTATGGCATTTTTATTTTAATTTTTTTACTAGTAATGGCGGCGATCAGTAAATTTTTTTTTTTTTTTTTCGTGACTGCGACATTATGGCGGACACATCGGACACTTTTGACACATTTTTGGGACCATTGTCATTTTCCCGGCGATCAGTGCTATAAAAATGCACTGGTTACTGTGAAAAATTACACTGGTAGTGAAGGGGTTAACCTCTAGGTGGCGCTGTAGGGGTTAAGTGTACCCTAAGAAGTGATTCTTACTGTAGGGGGGCGTGGCTACACGTTACACGTCACTGATGGTCTGTTCCGATGACAGGGAACATATGATCACTGACATGCCACGGAGAAGAACGGGGAAAGGTTTGTTTACACTCGCCTCTCCCCAATCTTCAGCTCTGTGACCCGATCACGGGACACCGGTGGCGATCGGGTCCCGCGAGCACGGAGCTCAGGAACGGGTCGCGAGCGCGCCGCCGGCTGGGCTCTTAAAGGGCAACGTACCTGTACGTTGATGTGCCATTCTGCCGACGTATATCGGCGTGAGGCGGTCCTTAAGGTGGTTATTATTATTATTATTATTATTATTATTATTATTATTATTATTATTAATAATAATATTATAATACAGGATTTATATAGCGCCAACAGTCTGCGCAGCACTTTACAACATGAGGGTAGACATTAGTTACAATTCAATACAGGAGGAATCAAAGGGCCCTGCTCGTTAGAGCTTACAATCTAGGATAAGAGATTTATCCCCCCCCCCCCTCTACCCTTCATGTAGCTTCATGTCTTACTCCCAATTTAGATGCATGGTACTTCCTACTTATGGGTATATTTATTATATTGTATGTTTGACAAGTGTTAATATATAATAATATTAATATTATTATTACTACTTTCACTGTTTCACAGTATGAATGAACATCTTACAGTAGTGATTTATCTGCTGTTTTTTTGTACTATAAATAGCTAATTTTAGTTTAACCCCATCATGACAAATGATACAAAAGGCATGCTGCTGCTACTAAATATATTGGTGACTGCCTTCTAGGACTGGGGTCGTCCCGACAGTGCTATGAGAATATAAAAAGAAAAGAGGGTGCACTGGCCTAGTGCATTATTCAACAGATTTATTAAAAGATATGAATAAAATCATAAAGATGTCTACTCACAAACATAAGTTAAAAACACGCTCATCAGGCCACATGTGTGACCATCTCTCATCAAGCAACCAATGAGAGATAGCCACATATGTGGCCTGACGCGTGTGTTTTTAACTTATGTTTGTGAGTAGACATCTTTATGATTTTATTCATATCTTTTAATAAATTTGTTGAATAATGCACTAGGCCAGTGCACCCTCTTATCTTTATCTATGCTCTCTGTTATGCATTCTATTATATTACAGACCTGTCTGAAAATCTGCAAAACCATTTTTTATTTTATTTTATTATAATTTTTTTTTATCTTTTAAATAATTTTCATCTAGGAGTCAGATGATACAAGATTCAGCTTTAATCGTATATACGGTATATCTCTTCTTTTTATTCATAGAGTAGATTAAATATTTTGTTCCCTAATCATATACCAGTAGCTGGTTATTTATATTTACCACTACAAATAGCTATTCAAGAATAAATTGTCGTGTGTGTGTGTGTGGTGTTTTTTTTTTTTTTTTTTTTTTTATCTTTACATAGTAACTAAATTATACACCACACTTTATTTTTTATTTTTTATCCAATTGTTTTGATTCTAAACAGAGGCGGTTGTAGAGGAAACCCATCCACCCCAAACCTTATGACATTTGGGAGGTACAACCCTGTTAGAATAGGTGGCATTATAGAGGGAACAGCCTTGTTCACCAATAATTTCCAGACAACTAATGATGACGCTGAAGTCTTTTTCAAAGACCGGATAATCGGCTTCCTTGAATGGAAGAATAATAATGTGTGGAGAATGTAAATGGCATTTGTAGGAGCTTTTAGTAGATTGACACTTCTTATTGAGAAAAGAGAGAAGGGCTCCACATAGTTTAGGTTATAGGAAAGACTAATAGAGTGGACTGTTTCTTTATATATTTTTTTGTACATGAATATGTATTTCATATAGTTGTGAACATGTGTAATGTTTTCTTCTTGCAGATTATTTTGTCTCGATGAGGATGTTGGAGAGCCTAGATTGCAGCGCTACTGTGTCTAGCCAGGATATGTGGTCTGAGATTTGTCCATGTTCTCCTGACACACAGGAACGAAGTCCTGAAGAAACCTTTTCAGACTCCTTTCTGGGCCCGATTACTGATGAACTCAACCCTGACAATAACAGAAGTGAATCTGAACTTAACTGCCACAGTTTCAGTGAGAAACCGTGGGCTCCATTACAAGACTCTGAAGTATACTTGGCATCTCTAGGTTAGTAGATATGAAATTGTCCACTGATTTAGTTATTCTGTTCTTTTGGCATACTTTTAGAATTTCCAGCAGTCCATATATAAACTGGTAGCACATTAAATTTTATATCAGCATAAAGAAAACTGTTCAGATGTACTTCATTCAAGCCTGAACATTTTCCATAGAAACATAGCCTATCTTCTGGTAGTTTTCTTTTCGTAGTTGCATAGCTGTTAATGTTCGATGAAGACACATCCATCCAGTTCAACTTGTGTGTGCATAAGCTACTATGAATTCCCATATCCCTGTATATTGTGTTTTACCTAAGAAACCCATCTAATCGTTTTTTTTAAAACGCTCTCCACTTACACCAGTAACTGTGGAAGGGTGTTCCACATCTCTAAAAGTAAAAAACGCCTTATGCAATTTAAGATTGAGCTTCTTCCTATCTAACTTAACTGTGATCTTCTTCAGAGACCTTAGATTAACCACTTGCCGACCGCACTATAGCCGAATGACGGCTATAGTGCGGCTCGATTAACTCTGGAAGGGCGTACATTAACGTCCTCCCAGAATCGCGCTTCTGCGCGCCCCTGGGGCTCGCACACGGGAGTATCCGTGACCGCCGGGTCCAGAGTAAATGGCCGCTGACAGCGACCGTTTACCACGTGATCGCTCCGTCAAATGCCGGAGCGATCACATGTAAACAAACCGGCGTCACGTCCGGTCCCTCTCTCCCCTCTCCGTACAGTGTAAGCGGAGAGGGGAGAGAACGGTTGCAGCAGCGCTGTGGGCTGGATGTGTAGTGCCCACAGCGCTGCTCAGGGACAATTGCAGCCACAGATCTGCCACAATGCTCTGCCGCCCTGCCACAATGCTCTGCCGCCATGCTCAGCCATCCTCGGCCATACTGAGCCATCCATCCCAGCCATACCCAGCAATACTCGGCCATAGGGGTGCAACAGATCAAAAAACTCACAGTTCGGATCGTTCCTCGGATCAGAGTCACGGATCGGATAATTTTTCGGATCAGCAAAAAAAATTGCAGCCTCATTGTGCCCCAAATTGCAGCCTCATTGTGCCCCAAATTGCAGCCTCACTGTGCCCCAAATTGCAGCCTCGCCAGGGTGGAGGAAGTGAGAGGGCGGCCAGCAGGGCCAGATTTGCTCTCCCTGCCGCCCCAAGGCCAGGTTCCGCAATGCACCCCCTCCCCAACAACCAAACCACCCCCCTCCAAATCAACGGAGAATGGCAACCGGATGGCGGGGTGGCACGGTTAGTTCAAATATTTTTTGTTTCTTTTTTTTTTTTTTTACTTTTCTATCACTTTTTTTAATTTGTATTTATTTGTAGCTCGTCTTTTATTTTTGTATAATTTTCTTTATTTTTAATATTTTTCTTATTCTTTACTTCTTAATTACTTTTTTATTTTATTAATTTATTATTATTATTTTTTTATCAATGTTTTTTTTCACTTAACTTTATTGCTATCACACAGGAGAAAACAATTCCCTGTGTGATAGCATTTGGAGGTGACAGGTTCTCTTTATTGACCCTGTCACCTCCAAAACAGGAGTCCTAGCACAGCTCACCCCTCTCACTGTGTACATCGGGGGGAGGGACAGGAGACCGGGGGGGGGGGGGAGTCCCGAAGACAGAGCCAGCCAGCAGAGAGAGGTAAGTGGAGGGGGAGGACGGACGGCAGCACACATTTTACAAGTGAAGTCCAGCTGCTAGAAAGCAACTTACCGCCCGCATGTTCCAGCCATTGAAACTGTCTCCGCTCTGCTCGCACTCACACAGCCCCGTCTCCTCCTAACCCTGCGCTGTGATAGACAGAACACATTCCAGCATTGGACCCGAATTCTGTCTATCACAAGCGTGGGGTTAGGAGGAGGCGGGGCTGTGTGAGTGCGAGCAGAGCGGAGACAATTTCAATGTGTTTTACCGCTCTGCTCGCCCCCCTCTACCTGCGCCGCGGATCACGTGGTGTGCCAATCCGAAGTCATTGATCCGTGTGGATCACAGATCAATGACGATCCGTTGCACCACTACTCGGCAGTACCCAGCCATACACGGAAAATACCCAGCCATACTCGGCAATACCCAGCCTCTGTATGTGGCCAGGCTGTGGAAGTCTCCCACATGTGGTATCACCATACTCAGGAGGAGTAGGAGAGTCTATTTTGGGGTGTCAATTTTGGTATGTACGTACTATGTGTTAGAAATATTGTATGAATTGACAACTTTGTGTAAAAAAAAAAAAAAAAAAAGTTTTAATTTTCTTTAAACATTTTCCAAAAACTTTTAGAAAAGAATGACAAATGAAAAGATTATATGTTGGGGTGTTTTCTTTCCAAAATGGGGTAATTTTTGGGGCGTTTCCATTGTCCTGGTGCTCCAGGGCCTTCAAAAATGTAAGAGGTAGTCAGGAAATTAGATGTGTAATTTATGCTCCAGAACGCCTCAAGGTGCTCCCTGCATGTTTGGCCTCTGTATGTGGCCACGCTGTGTCTCACACATGTGGTATCGCCATACTCGGGAGGAATAGCAGAATGTGTTTTGGGGTGTAATTTGTGGTATGCATATGCTGTGTGTGAGAAATAACCTGCTAATATGACAATTTTGTGAAAAAGAAAAAAAAAATCTTAATTTTGCAAAGAATTGTGGGAAAAAATTACAACTTCAAAAAACTCACTATGCCTTATACTAAATACCTTTTTGAATGTCTACTTTCCAATAAGGGGTCATTTGGGGGGTATTTGTGTTTTTCTGGCTTGTTAGGGTCTCAAGAAATGAGATGGGCCGTCAGTACTTCAGATGTGATCAATTTTCAGATATTGGCACCATAGCTTGTGGACTCTATAACGTTCACAAAGACCAAATAATATACACCAATTTGGGTTATTTTTACCAAAGATATGTAGCAGTATAAATTTTGGCCAAAATTTATGAAGAAAAATTACTAATTTGCTAAATTTTATCACTGAAACAAAAATAAATTTTTTTACAGAATTTTCAGTCTTTTTTCTTTTATAGCGCAAAATATTAAAAACCCAGCGGTGATTAAATTCCACCAAAAAAAAGGTCTATCTGTGGGAAAAAAAGGACAAGAATTTCATATGGGTACAATGTTGCATGACTGAGTAATTGTCATTCAAATTGTGAGGGCACCGAAAGCTGAAAATTGGTCTGGTTAGGAAGGGGGTTTAAGTGGTCAAGTGGCTAAAACGTTTTCTTCTGATGCTACAATCACCAATAAAAGAATCACAATTGTACATGCCACAGGAATGTCCCATTATAAATACAAAGGCTGTGGTCTATCGGAAAGACATTTAGTGCAGGAAAGGTTATGGTTCTATCCACAATCATCCTGAAAGCCTTAATTAAGGTGGTTCTTAAGCCAAAACGTTTTTTTTTTTTTTTTATTACCCAATGCATTCCCTGCATTAAAATGGATGTGAACCCTCACATATACCCAATGGAATGAACAGCCTCAGATGATACACAGAGATGAAACTAATCTCCCTAAGGCTACTTTCACACTGAGGCGCTGGATGCGCTGGCGGTATAGCGGTGCTATTTTTAGCGCCGCTATACCGTATTTTTTCTTGCGATTTGCGGGCACTAGCGGGGGGATTTTAACCCCCGCTAGCGGCCGAAAATGGGTTGAAAACACCCACAATAACGCCTCTTTGCGGCATTTTGCGGGCATTTTGGAGGCGCTACCCCATTGATTTCAATGGGCAGGGGCGCTATAGGAGCGGTAAATAACAAGAAGAAAAAAGAAAGGCCTCGTGCATTATCGTTGGATAAATTTATTTAAAAGGAAATAAAAGAATCCTACTTACAAACGTACATAAAAACCATGCGTATAAAAATAATTCACAAAGTCGCAGCAATGCGTCCAAAATGAACCCACTCTAATCGGTCACGGAGGGATTGACAGAGGTCACTGCCGGCTTACGCGTTTCGAAGACAAGTCCTTCTTCCTCAGAGCTCAGCAGTGTTCCTCTCTCTGACTACCCAATATATACACGCATATGCACACGCACCCAGCAAATGGACAGGGGGTACGACCTCCCACTGATGTGGGCGGTACATACTCAAAATACCAGCCCACAGTAGATTACAATGGGAACTGAAAGGGAGGGGGGGTGGGGAAGGAACCCACACAGGGGTCAGAAAGCTAATATGGTTCCCACATTACACGTAAAAAGAATAAAATTATAGATAAATAACATATGGATAAATAGCTCAACAGCCAGGGGATAAAGTAGGCAAACGATGATGCTGACAAGAGGAAGTGGCAACCTACCTCTAGAGGGTGGGGACATCTGACCACCTGGGGTGTAATGGGCGCACCGCAACGATTAGCTGCTGTAATGGCGCGATGTGCATTGATGAGAACTGCACCACTGAGCCTGGCACTTGCCGACCCCACTCTGTGATCTCCTTGAAACCGCCAAGCGTGGAACAGGGAGAAGGGATAGTATTCCATGTGTAATCAGCGTCTGAGACGCACGCTATCTAGCTTGCGCTCTAGCAGACCGGATGTGAGGTGATCGCATCTAGGACGTCAGCCGTCACTACATGGTGTGATACGATTGGTTGGGCGGGCGCCATTTTGCTGAAGACTTATCCTCTAGAGGTAACGGTGGAACAAACCTCTGAGTCATGGGCCAAGTGCATGAGTACGGGCACGGACAAGATAATACATTGTGAGAGCTGGTGTAAACCACCTCGACAATCACAGCAGTGTGCCCATAACCGGGAAAAAAGAGAACAGGGGCTACCACTATACCTCGGGGAACTAGGACAATTAGGTCAAAGTGTACACCTAAACAATAGGGCTGTGGATGACACAATAGTAACTAGATGGTAGACTGATGGAAACAGCGGCCATCCACAGTCTATGTTCATGCGTGCAGCTACTGATAAGCCAGAGAGGGAAGGAGGATATGATTGAAATTGCGAATAGATACAATACAAATGGAATGTAAATACAGGCAAATCGAATACATTAAAAAAGAGTTCTACTACAAATATTACATATACATGAAACAATAATCATAAGAGTGTATAAAAACCATTGCGGTAACTTGAATGTAGAACAAGAAACACATATAATATGATAAATTAGTGATTCATATTGAAAATCAATCAATCAATTACACACATAACCGACATATATAATTACAATGTGTGTAGAAATAATACCGCATTAGCGGCTTGCAGGAGTTTTTTGACCCTCCTGCAAGCGCAACTCTCCAGTGTGAAAGCCCTCGGGCTTTCACATTGGATACAATTGAGCGGCTTTTTTGGGGCGCATTGCAGGCGCTATTTTTAGCGCAATAGCGCCTGCAAAGCGCCTCAGTGTGAAAGGGGCCTTAATAAGTTTTCCATGTATATCTGCTGTCTTCAGCTTTTTATATACGGTTTTTAGAAAGTTCAGATCTTCACTGCAGTGAAGCCTGGGCATACAGCAAAGACAGCTGATTGGAGGAAAGGCACACACCCCCTCTCCTCCTAGGTAGAGACTTTTAGATCTGTTCCTCAGCATGCTGCTAATCTATTTATAGCATCCTCCCTAAGGCCCCTTTCACACTGGGGCGGGAGGTGCGCTGGCGGTATAGCGCCGCTATTTTAAGTGGCGCTATACCGTCGGAACTGCAGCGGTATTCGGCCACTAGCGGGCGGTTTTAACTCCTGCTAGCGGCCGAAAAAGGGTTAATACCGCCCGCAATGCGTCTCTGCAGAGGCGCATTGCGGGCGGTATAGCCGTGGTGTCTCGTTGATTTCAATTGGCAGAAGCGGTGAAGGAGCACACCGCTCCTCTCACCGCTCCAAAGATGCGGCTAGCAGGACAGTCCTGCTAGCGCACCGCTCCAGTGTGAAAGCCCTCGGGCTTTCACACTGGAGAAGCAGCAGCCGCTGTTTCAGGGCGGTTTGCAGGCGCTATTTTTAGCACAATAGAGCCTGCAAACCGCCCCAGTGTGAAAGGAGTCCAACACAAAACTCAGGCTGCTTTTATCTCCTGTGTCAGAGAACTTGTCAGTAGTTCTCATGCTGAAAACAGAAGAATGGAGCAGGAGACCACTACGGGGCATAGTGCTTTAAAGAGAGATAAGAAAACACTGCAGCTCAATGAATCTGGTTTACATCCACTTTAAGATAAAAAACGTTTTACGGCTTGGTGTTTTCCCTTACCTATGTAAATATTTACTTGAGTCCTCAATCGATCCAGGGCTGTGCATGGCCAAGTCTCTCCTCTCTTCCTCTTCACACAGGGACTCATGCAGCAGCAGGAGCCATTGGCTCCTGCTGTTAATCAAATGCTGTGAGGAGAAAGCAGGGGTGGGGCCAAGCTGCACTGTGTGCCTATGGAGCGTCTCTTCATTGATGCATACAGCTTGGAAGAGAGCACACGTGTGCCCCCATAGCAAGCAGCTTTCTATGGGGGCACCCAGAGAAGAGGAGGAGCCAGGAGCATTGGAGGGGGGGACACTAGAAGAGCAAGTTCGGGCTAGATGAGTATAACATGTCTACTATTTTCATTAATTAAAAAAATGCCTTTAGTAACACTTTAATCAACTGCTACAGGACATTAAACTCACAATAAAATAAGTGGACTAAAGCTACTTGCTCGTCATGTCTCCATGTATTTGTACAAAACTAAGGTCCTGTTTGGTCATTGGACTTTCCAATAGGTTTCTGGACTATTTTTAAGCACTGACGTGCATTTTACGTTTGCCATGGTTATGAGCGAACCGAGCCCCCTGTTAAGGCAAGAATAGTCTCCTCTAGGTCTCCTCACATTAAAGTCCATCTCTAGGCAAGTTTGAATTTTTGGCTTAACCCTACATGCACCCCTCTTGAGATTAAAAATAAATAAAAAATTCCCTGTCATAAGCAAATCGTTTTTATGTAATTTCACATCTTTAAGGTCCTCTCTCCAGCGTTTTGGGGTAGAGAAGTCTGCAGGGCACATCTATGTGCTGATCCTTGCAGAAATGGTGGAGGTGCTGGGTAGCCCAGCACACAAATAATTGGCTAGGGTGACCTGTTTCTTCAGCTGAAAGGAAATGGGATCTGCTTGATGAAAAAAGTGAGTACACCCCGCACGTTTTTGTAAATATTTTATTTTATCTTTTCATGTGACAACACTGAAGAAATTTCACTTTGCTACAATGTTACAATGTAAAGTAGTGAGTGTACAGCTTGTATAACAGTGTAAATTTGCTGTCCCCTCAAAATAACTCAACACACAGCTATTTAATATCTAAACCGCTGGCAACAAAAGTGAGTACACCCCTAAGTGAAAATGTCCAAATTGGGCCCAAAGTGTCAATGTTTTGTGGACAAAGATAGAAGAAATGGGATTTTTTGAGGTGCAAAAATGCAATATATCAAGTAAATTATAATAAAATAATGTGGTGGTTCAAACAATACAATTTAAAAGGACAGTCTGATGGAATATGTTCCCTACATGTTTCGCCCTGGATTCGGGCTTCTTCAAAGGGAAACTGTCCAATATGGTGGTACAAGCCTTCTACAAAATACAGAGAACAAATACATGTGTCATAATACATAGTGACATAATCCAAAATACATAACAGGTATATATCATATACAAATATAATTTGTCTAGATTATTATGCATGCGCTGCTCACATCCCCAAAAGTCCAGCCCCTTACCTCTCTTCACTCTAGCCAGTCCAAGTAATCACACCCCAAAACGGCAGTATCAGGCTCAGGCCATGAACGCACATCAAATGGTCACAGGGGGAAACTACACACATTGTGAAGCGCTTTACTTGGAGACATGAATCGCCCCTTGTGAACATCGTAATTTATATGTTCACTGCACTATCTTTCCAGTCTGCTTATTACATCCTTTTTTGGATGGATTTACCTTGCTGTGAGTCATTCATTACTATGATCCATTCTTGTTCCTATTTGTTTTCAGTTTGGCTGGAGTTTTTACTCCCTTTCTGAACTATTGATCAGCTTAGTCCCAGGATTCAAGCTATTAACATCTTAGCCTATGTAAGTCTATACAATTCTTTTGTCTTCTTGTTTATCCCTCTTTGTCCAGCCAATAATGGATGCACTGCCTTTATTTTTGGCAGTGGACTTTATATATATATATATATATATATATATATATAATCTCATAATCACAATGCGCAGAGGCGCTTTTGCGGCGCTTCCCATTGATTTCAATAGGAAGGGGCGCTTTAGGAGCGGTGTATACACCGCTCCTAAAGCGCCTCAAAGAAGCTGCTTGCAGGACTTTTTTTTACGCCCTGCCAGCGCAGCACCCCGTGTGAAAGCCCTCAGGCTTTCACACTGGGATTGGAGATGAGGCTTTATAGGTGCTATTTTTAGCGCTAAAGCGCCTGAAAAGCGCCTCCAGTGTGAAAGGGGGTCTGAGTAGACAATGCTGTGTCACACATTTCACAGAGCCTGCCTTACAGAAATACTGAAGAGGAGTTTTAGGAGGTGGAGTTGGTACAGGAATCACAGCTTGCAGTCAACAAGGTACCTGTCAGGAAGGGCATGCCAGCACCCAAGAGTCCCCCCAACTCTGGAAGCCCTGATTGACTTGTCCATCCAAATTGACCATCGTTTGAGAGAATGAAGGTCGGAAAGAGCGGCGGGCCAACCACTCCCGGTATGGATGTCATCACGGCAGCTCAGCCTACTCCGTCCTTCACTCTCCCCTGAAGAACGCCAACGTCGTTGCCAGCAGGGCCTTTGTTTGTATTGCGGGGGATCGGGACATTTTGTGAGGTGTTGCCCAGTTAAATCCTGTAAATGCCTCTCAGCTATCTCCCCTTCTGCAACTCTGCACTTGCCTAGCAATTCTGCTCATCTTGCTCTATCCATTTCTCTAAAGCTGGCACGGGGAACTATCCAGACCCTTGCCATAATCGATTCTGGGGCCTGCAGCTGCTTTGTGGACTTGTCCTTTGCTGCTCAACATCATATCCCACTTCAACCCAAAGCGCAGAGACTTTCCGTCCATCTGGCCGATGGGACCACCATTAAGTCCGGAGCAGTTACCCATGAGACGATGCCCCTCCTTGCTACTATTACCAAAGATCACCAAGAACTGCTAAGCTTGGATGCCATCGCCTCCCCTTTGTTCCCGGTCATTCTTGGCATGCCTTGGTTGAAGGCCCATAATCCCTGCATCAACTGGGCCACAGAAGAAATTGAGTTTCTTTCTCCCTATTGCACCCAGCACTGCTTACAAACCTCCTGTGACCAGCCTTCCTTGCTTTGCCTTGACACTGACTCTGAAGCCTGTCGGTCCGTACCCACAGCTTACCATAGCTTCCTGGATGTGTTCAGTAGGAAAGGTGCAGAGACTCTCCCTCCTCACCGGTCATACGACTGTCCCATCGAACTCCTTCCTGGAGTCGAAGTTCCTTTTGGGAGAATCTTTCCATTATCCGAATGTGAACTTGTTGCCCTTAAAGACTACATTGATGATAACCTGAAAAAGGGGTTCATTCGCTCTTCCACATCCCCGGCCGGGGCGGGAATTTTCTTTGTAGAAAAAGACCATTCATTACGTCCGTGTGTGGACTATCGTGAGCTGAATAAAGTCACGGTTAAGAACCGCTATCCCCTTCCGTTGGTACCCAAACTTTTCCAGAGACTTGGCGCTGCCACCATATTCACAAAGCTGGATCTCCGAGGTGCCTATAACTTGGTCCGTATACTGGAGGGGGATGAATGGAAAACGGCTTTCCGCACACGGTTCGGGCACTATGAGTACCTTGTAATGCCCTTTGGTTTATGCAACGCCCCCGCTACCTTCCAGCATTTTATTAACGACGTCTTCCGAGACTTCCTGGACTTATTTGTGGTAGTATACCTTGACGATATACTAATCTTCTTTTCCTCTAGACAACCACCGCAGACATGTCAGGAGTGTACTGAGCCGCCTTCGACAAAATGGACTCTATGCCAAACCCGAGAAGTGCGAGTTTGAGCGCCAAAGCATCCAATTCCTGGGCCTGATCATATCTACCGATGGCATCAAGATGGATCCCCAAAAAGTTACGGCTATTCTGGACTGGCCAATTCCCAGCGATAAGAAAGGCATCCAACGTTTTATAGGGTTTGCAAACTTCTACCGAAAATTTATCAGGGGATTCTCAGCAATCATCTCCCCCATCACCCAACTTGCTAAACAAGGTGTCAGATTCCGTTGGTCTCCAGAGGCCCAGGCTGCCTTCGAGACACTGAAAAGGCGGTTTACCTCCGCATCTGTCCTGAAACTTCACGATTCGTCCCTGCCATACGTCCTAGAGGTGGACGCATCGGAAACCGCAGTCGGAGCTATACTTTCTCAGAGACAGGGAGCCAAGGCTCTGTTGCTCCCAGTCGCCTTCTTTTCCCGCAAGTTATCTGACGCGGAAAATAATTATGACGTCGGGGATCGTGAACTCCTAGCAATCAAAGCTGCACTGGAAGAGTGGAGATACCTACTAGAAGGGGCTGCACACCCGATCCTGATCTATACAGACCACAAAAATCTAGAATATCTGAGGACAGCGAAGAGGTTGAAACCCCGGCAGGCCAGGTGGGCACTTTTCTTCTCTAGATTTACTTTCCATCTAACATACAGGCCTGGATCCAAGAATACAAAACCCGATGCCTTGTCACGTATGTTCAGTAAATCACAGGAAATCTCCCCTCCAGATACCATTCTGTCTTCCGGGAACTTCCTCCTACTAAAAGGGGATTTAATGGCCCAGATCAAACAAGCCTCTATAGGAAGTCCCTCACCACCTGGGACCACCTTGCTAGCAAGAGATGGGCTCCTTTGGTTCGGAGACAAAGTCTTTGTACCGGAGGGGTTACGAGTCTCCACCTTGGGCCTGTGCCATGACCATATGCTTGCAGGGCATTTTGGCATCTACAAGACTTCCGAATTAGTGCAGTGAACATTTTGGTGGCCCGGTTTGGAAGAAGGTATGTAGAATCTTGCACCACTTGTATCCACAACAAGAACAGCAAATCCAGGGCTTGGGGCCTGTTAAAACCACTGCCGGTCCCAAATAGACCTTGGCAGATGATTTCGATAGACTTTATCGTGGAGCTGCCCCCATCTCAGGGCTACAGTACTATTTTCGTGGTCGTCGACCGATTATCCAAGATGGCCCATTTCCTCCCCATGAAGGGCACTCCCTCTGCACAAGAGACCGCACAAATCTTCATCAGAGAAGTTATCAGGCTTCATGGAACTCCGGTAAACATTGTTTCTGACAGAGGGGTCCAGTTCACCTCCAGGTTCTGGAGGTCCTTGTGCGAGTCTCTTGGAATTGAACTTTAATTTTCATCAGCCTATCACCCGCAAAGCAATGGACAAACAGAAAGGACCAATCAAACACTTGAACAATATCTCCACTGTTTTTCTTCATTTTCTCAAGACGATTGGGTTCCCTTACTTCCTCTGGCCGAATTCTCTTACAATAATTCTGTCCATTCAGCCACCAAACAATCTCCTTTCTTCGCCAATTACGGCTTTCATCCTTCATTTCTTTTCAACGCAATTCCAGAGTGCTCTGTACCTGCTGTGCTTGAAACAATGGACTTCTTTAACACCAACAACAAACTGTTACAGGAAACAATGGCCAAGACTCAAGCCTACAACAGAGAAGTCTTTGACAAGAAGAGAAGGGGGGTAAACCCAGGTGACCAAGTTTGGTTGGCTACAACAAATCTAATTTTGAAGAAATTGCTAGAGCGTGCATTCTCACAGGGTGACAGCTGTGGATGCACATGTATAAATGTGGCAACGTCCCGATATGACAGAGGAACTACATGTAAACTAAGAAAATGGACTTTAGGCGGCACATGGGTATATATTGTTATAAACTAAGGGTTTTATTTTCAACAACATACCATGTTGTTGAAAATAAAACCCTTAGTTTATAACAATATATACCCATGTGCCGCCTAAAGTCCATTTTCTTAGTTTACATATATTTCCTCTACAACAAATCTAAAACTTGCTTGCCCCTCGAAGAAACTTGGACCTAAGTTTGTAGGGCCATTTCCTGTGAAGAAACCAATCAACAATGTTGCATATGAGCTGGAACTACCTGATTCGTTTAGGATCCATCCCCTGTTCCATGTAACCCTACTGAAACCCGCGATCCCTGATCCTTTTCCTGGTCGAGATGCCGGCCCACCTGAACCCGTGATGGTAGACGGTGAAGAGGAGTTTGAAGTGGAAGCGGTATTGGATTGCAGGAAGAGGAGGAATCAGGTTCAGTACCTAATTAAGTGGAGAGGGTACGGACCGGAGGACAACTCGTGGGAACCGGAAGGTAATATTCATGCCCAAGACCTCATCCAAACCTTCAAGAATGCTCATCCTGACAAAGTGGCCAGATTGGGCATCCGGAGGCTGCCCATTAGGAGGGGGCAATGTCAGGAAGGGCATGCCAGCACCCGAGATGGTGGCCGTGGAAGACGGCCTGGAATCTCAGCCATTACTGGAATGCCGTTGGCGCGCATGGGTGCGCACGCGGGTGAGCGCGCGTTCGTTCGGTGACAGGTCTTGGCGCCAATCAAGCTATTTAAACTGGGTCAGCACCCAGACTCAGTGCTGTCTGTTCTACAGCGTTCTGTGTACTGGCATTCCTGCATCTGATACCTGTTCCTGATATCGACCCGGCTTGTCCCTGACGTTCCTGCTTTCTACCCGCATCTGATCCGGCTTGTTGACTTTGCATCTGCCTGCCCCTTTCTGTTACCTTGCTGCCAGTCTGATACCAAACCGGTCTGTGTCCTGACTCTGCTCCAGCCTACGCTTCTGCTTCGGACTTGTCCGCCTTTGAGTGACCCAGCCAGCCTGCACCTGTTGTTCCTTCAGCCCTGCAGATCCCTGCTGAGCTTCCATCCCACCTGCTGCCGCACCTGCTCTTCTGCACCAGAGTTCCTCTGCAGCCTCTTCTGGGATTCCGGTCCGGCTCCATCCTCAGCGATCCTGCCAGGCACTCGTGCGACTCTGCACTCCCGCGCCTCCTGTCTGCTCTATCAGGGGCCCCGAGTCAGAGGTGTAAGAGGGGCCGTTCTCTGCATATCAGGCTCCACCGCTAGGTACGTGACAGTACCATGGGATATGTGATCCTTAGAAATTGAAAGTAAACAGCAGAGGAGAAGTTGCAAAGCATGCAAGGAATCCAAGAAGTTGTGGAAAAGATGGCAGCAGACAGGCAAAATTTAAAACATGTAAGGAGATTTTTTTCAAGTAAGCTGATATTGGATTGTGAAAAAATAACTATGGTTTGTTTTGATATTACAATGCCTGTTATAAAATGAAAATGTATGCTGGCATTGTCAGCACATTAAAGGTTATCTATAGAGATAACCTTTTAATGTGCTGGCAATGCTTAGTTGCCTTACCAAGCTTTTTGCTTCAGTGCTTTGAGCCAGTAACGCCCAGAGCAAATAAGATCTGAAAAAAGTTTGCTTCCCCCTTAAAAGTTTTCTCTGTAAATGAGGTCACTGCCAACAAGGCGCTAATTCTCTCCATAGCAACTGATTGAAATTGAATGCGTTTCTCAGCCTTTAGACTCAATCATAAGGAATCACTACTTTTTAAGACACACTGGTTCATTTCTGAAATATTATGTGAACTGAATCTAAATATACTGCAACTTTCTCTTGCATCTTTATATAATGAGCTTCTTTGGGTCAGAGCCTTTAATGGGATCGGCTAAAAAAAATTTGCTTTTTTTTGCGCTCCCATTTAAGTGTGAAAAACTTCTAACCCGCTGGTTGAAGGGAAAAAACGGACTCGCCTATGGGCTGCCTTGAAGTAAGCAGATTCACATGGACTTAAAGGGTTTGTAAACCCTTGTGTGTTTTTTTCACCTTAATGAATCCGATGCATTAAGGTGAAAAAACACCTGGCAGTCACCGGCCCCCCAGCCTCCCGTTTTTACTTATCTGAGCCCCAAATTTTCCTAGGCAGGGATGCGCTGTCCCTCTCTCCACGGGGTCCCAGCTCTTGATGGGAATAGATCGATAGCAGCATAGCCATTGACTTCTGCTGCTGTCAATCAAATCCAATGATGCGGGTGCCGGGGGGGCGGGGCTGAGTCTGGCATTCGTGTTTATGGAAGCAAATGCTGGACTCGGGAGCGCACCCGCAAGGTAACCCCCTGGGAGAGCGCTTCTCCTAGGGTGTCATTCATCTGATGTGCGGAGGAGCGGCGAGAGCCGCCGGAGAACCCCGTAGAGGAGGTTCGGGGGCCACTCTGTGCAAATTGAGCTGCACAGTGGAGCGAAGTATGATATGTTTTGATATTTAAAAAAAAAAAAAAAACGAGCCTTTTCAACCCCTTTTAAAGCTGAACTCCAGTTACAACGTTTTTGTCAGGTACAGCAAACTTTTTTTCTCTTATCGTCCATTGACTGACACAGCTGTCATACTGATTACGTGTGGGTATATGTCCCTGCTTGCAGGAGAAGACCTAGGCAGAATGTTAGATGTTAAAACATTCTAGAACAAACCAGAGCTGAACAGCCCCGCCCGGGGGGGGCGGTCCCTCCGGACATTTCCCTCCCACCTGCAGTTAGCAGACCTCAGTTTTTTTCTGCCTAGCAGAAGGAGAAGACGTGGCTCTCTCAGGAGCCAGTCTCCTGGAAGATTTTACTTTTAAATTTTATTCCTTTGGGAATTTTGTTATTTTTTTATTTTTGAGACCTTCAATCAACTGTCGGCTGGGCAACAGGTTGGGTACACTAGTATCCTCGTAGTCTTCCCTGTCCGACCATTGAGCATGCTGATCCTCGCCTTGTGTGCGTGAGACTCAGTTCACGACATACCCCATGGCTCCAGGGGTGGCCGGGTTGCTTTTATGCTCCCGCGGTCCTCTCAAGATTGAACAGTACCTGACTGTATCTTTCGCGGTGGACCGGGCCGACAGCTACGTAGTACTACTCTGTGATAGGTCTGTCTGAGACAAGCCAGTGGGTCCCTCCAGGGATGGGTAAGTAGTCTCTCCTGCTGCAGGTGAGTACATACTGTCTGTGTTTCTTTATGTGGGGGGTTCTCCCTGTCTCCCCCCTGTTATGCTGCTCTCTGCACCCTGTACTGGTGCTGTGCTGTGTGGGGGTGCTTGGGGGTCACTCTGGCCTGGCTGGGGGAGCTCATGTCTGTTTTAATGGCACTGGGGCAGTGTTCTGCTGTGTGAGTGACATACTGTGGTGGATAGTGGTTACATGCATGCTTAGCAAAGCTAAGCTTCACAGGTTTAGTTCCTGAGTGGGGCTGTTTGTGTTCAAACAGCCGCCCCAGGGCTTGCCGTGCCACAGTCAGTGAGGGCAGGAGCTCCTGCCTTGTGGTTAGTGAACAACTGCAAAACTTGTGCGCCATTAGCGCTGTGAGGTAATTTTGAAAAAATACGCGCTCGGCGGCCATTTTGCCGTGGATCGATGGCACAGTATTGTATGTGGCCGGCGGCCATTTTTTGAAGCCGCAGCGTTTTTGCTTACGGTTTTGGCCTCTATCGGCCGCTGCTGCGGCGCGAATATCCAATCTCTTCACAGTCGGTCTCCTCACTCTCCCCAGGCTTCACCCGCGCAGCTTCATACAGTGGAATGAGCGGTCCTTACAGGGGTTGGTGAGTACTCTGGGTGTCCCCTCCTCAGCTTCAGCATAGCCAGTGGGTGGACTGTGTTACTCACTATGATAGTGTTTAACAGTCAGAGGGTGGCAGTATGGAGTCTAGTTCACCTGCTTCTCCACACTTGTCTGAGGCAACTGGCAGTGCTCCTGCACCTGCGGTCCCTATGGACCAGTTGTCGGCAGTCCTGGAATCATCCTTGTCAGGATGGTAGCGGTGTACGAGCGCAAGGGAGCTGTAAAGCGCCCCCTCCCCACACATCCTCCTGTAGGGGAGTGCTCTGTCTCAGATATGGGCCTAGCTATGGCTGCTCAGGACCCTAGCTCTGAGGATTTTCATGTTTTTTAAACAGGATATTCCCTGTGAGGAAGACCCCAGTTCTGAAAACCTGACAGGGTGCTTGTAAGTGAACTCATTGATGCTGTGAGGAACACTCTCAAGCTGAATGTTGAGGCTGAGGAACCTCAGGTAAAAGCTGTCTCCTTTTGGTTCTTTTAAAGCCGTTCATTTAAAAAGGTTTTTTCCATATGTGCCTTTTTTTTTTATACATTCATTGACTAAGTCTGGGGTAAGCCGCAGAGGACTTTGGCGGTCCCGCGGCACCTAGCCATGAGGTACCCCTTTAAGGAGGACCTGGTTATGAAGGGGCTCTCCCCCCAGTGGTTGACCCCCCGGTCGCCCGTTTGAATAAGGCTACCACGCTCCCAATGGAAGGGACTCCTGCATTTAAGGATCCCACTGACAAGAGGTCAGAGTGGTGAGTAGAACTATGTTTACCTCATTGGGGTCTGCCTTGCGCCCTATAGGGGCGGCGACACTTGTGTCTCAAGACACTCACAGGAAGATTTTGCACCAGACGGTTCAGGAGCATAATCTCCCTCCTGAGACCATTACCCTGGCTCCCCAACTGGCGCAGGGTTTAGTCTCGGTGTGCGATGCCACTTTGGATGCGGCCCCTTTAATTTCTGGGGCCTCTATCTGCTGTGGTGCTGCGTCGCCTTGGCTGGCTGAAATGCTGGTCGGCCGACCTAGCTTCCAAATAGCTCCTGGCTGACTTGCCCTTTAAGGGCAGTGGACTGTTTTGGGGCCGCCCTGGATGCCATTATTATGGATGTCACAAGGGGTAAGAGCACCTTCCTTCCTCAGTCTGTTACGGACAAAGGAGCCCCACCGTAGGCCGGGCCCTTCCTTTCCGGCAAAGGAGAATGAGTTTCTTCTCGTCGGTCAGAATCCACGGGTAAGCCCTCCCAGACTGGGAAAAGTGCGGCTGGGGGACATAAGCGTCCCTGGGTGCGTAAGCCTACCAAGCAAGCTCCCAAGCCCACCGCCACATGGAGTCTGGTCCCTGCCCAACTCTGGGGTGGGGGGACTTCCTTGCTGGTTCACGGTTCGGTGGACCTCCCGGATCTCCGACCGGTGGGTGTGCGAGGTGGTCACCTCAGGATACAGGATAGAATTCCGTTCCTGGCCCCCAGACAGATTCTTTCCCTCTCCTTCCTGCCCGTCGGGCAGCCCTCTTAAGGGCCGTACAGGATTGATCTGGTCCGGAGGATTGTGCCGGTTCCGTCACAAGAGCGGTTGTTCAGGGTTTCTTCTCGAATCTGTTTGTAGTCCCAAAAGGTGGACGGGGGTTCGGCCAACCCTGGGCCTCAAGGCCTGGATGCTTTTGTGATGGTGTAAAGTTCCGCATTGAATCCATTCACGTGGTGTTCGCTACACTCCATCAAGGGGATTTTCTGGCATCCTTGGACATCAAGGCCGCCTACTTGCATGTTCCGATCTGCACACGTCAACAGTAGTTTCTGCACTTGCGATCGGCGAAGACCACTATCAATTGTGGCTCTTCCCTTCGGCCTAGCCTCGGCACCAAAGGTTTTTTACCAAGGTGCTTACTCCGATTCTAGCCTTGCTGAGACAGCGAGGCACTACTATTATGGGCTATCTGGACGATCTTCTTCTAAGAGCAGACAAAGGCTCGAAATTAGAAGAAGTGTGACTATGTCAGTCAGACCCTTAGGGACTTCGGGTGGTGCCCGAACATTCAGAAGTCGGTCCTGGTCCTGGCTTAGCATTTGGAGTATCTCGGTCTGATCCTGGACTCCATGGAGGCGTAGGTATTCCTAACCTTGGAGAAGTTACTGACTTTTCAGTCTGTAGTGCGGGTCCTGACATCTCGGAAATGGTCGTCAACCCGTTTTTTGCATGAGTCCTGGGACTCATGAGGGCCTCGTTTGAGGCTGTTCCGTATGCCCAATCACACACAAGGGCATTACAGTAAGAGATCCTGTCCACTTGGGACAAATCCCCGTTGTCTTTGGATCTTCAGATCCAGATGAGTCACCCACTCAGGGCATCCCTGGCGTAGTGGTTTGGGTCCCCGGCTCTTTGGTCCGGGAAGTCGTCCCTCCCCATCCAGTGGACGGTGTTCATGACGGACACCAGCCTGACGGGCTGGGGTGGAGTCGGGGGGAGTCCTGTCAGCCCCAGGGCTTTGGACTCCGGACGAAGCCCGTTTACAGATCAATGTTCTGGAAATACGGGCAATCAGAATATAACTCCCCACGTGGTCTCTATCGGCCGTCTACGTTCAGCGTAGACAATTGGCAGGCGGACTATCGGAGTCGCCAGACGCTGGACCAAGAGAGTGGTCCTTACACCTGGACATACCGGATGTGGACCTGAGGGCCTCTCGACTCAATCGTAAGGTGTCACGGTTTGTGGCCAGGTCCAGGGATCCTTGGGCGGATGCCTTGGATCCGTTGGTGGGCCCCATGGGGTCATTATCACCTGATATCTGTTATCCTCCGCTGCAGCTGCTTCCTCGCCTGCTGCGCAGGGTTGTGGCCGAAGGGATTCCGGTGATCCTCTTGCGCCGGGTGGGTCTCGGCGTCATTGGTACGCTGATCTGGTACGTCTCATCGCGGACGTTCCTTGGCGGTTGAATAAATGAAATGCACTGCGCTAAAACCCACAGTCTATAAATACTAAAGCTGCCAGCACTCAAACAAACAAAACAAGTGAAAATGTGAAACGGGTAGTGCAGCGCTCTACTAATAACAGTATCACTAAAAACAAAAAGTGATATACTGACATAAAAGAAAATACATACACCTATATATTCACACAATATCGGTGCATTAATCAAAATCAACAAAAGGGTATGGTGTGGATACTTCCACTGAAGGAATCCCCACACTAGATATAAAGTGCCTATAGGCAATAAAAAATGAATAAAATAAAATAGAAAAACAACAATCCATACAGTGAAGGAAAAAAGTCTCTGTTGAGTTACTGATGCACTCAAAAAAATATGTGAACACAACACAACTGAGGTGAGATGAAATGGAAAATAGAACCGGTATGTGTAACAAGTCCAAACACATCAGACCCACTTTCAAGTGAGACTTCCCACAGATTGACCACACATGAAGGACCAAAATGTTGTCTGTTGCATTCAAATCATAAAACACTTGAGATAAAGGATAAGTTGGGTACTCTTACCACACGTGATGGACTCATCTACCATACGGCAGTAAGTCAAATAGGCTTGAGGTCTCACAGACCATAGGTAATGGAACAGGGTGCCGTGGATGTCTCAAACCGTCCGGGAGAGGTGATCCAATGAGCTGAATAGTTGATGGGACTCCTCCAGCAAGCCGAGCTCCAAGGAAAGAGATGGGACAAAACAGAGACAAAAGGGAAGACTCCCAATGGTGCAGGTCAAAAAAAAACGTATCAGGTTTATTGAAGTAAAAATGTCATACAAATAGTTGACAGATATAAAAAGTGATCACAATCTAAAAGCAATGTGGGGTACAGCAAGAACAACCGGACGCGTTTCGACTTCAGAGTCTTCAACTTATCCTTTATCTCAAGTGTTTTATGATTTGAATGCAACAGACAACATTTTGGTCCTTCATGTGTGGTCAATCTGTGGGAAGTCTCACTTGAAAGTAGGTCTGAGGTGTTTGGACTTGTTACACATACCGGTTCTATTTTCCATTTCATCTCACCTCAGTTGTGTTGTGTCCACATTTTTTTTGACTGCATCAGTAACTCAACAGAGACTTTTTTTCCTTCACTGTATGGATTGTTGTTTTTTCTATTTTATTTTATTAATTTTATTAATTTTTTTTTGCCTAATAATAGGCACTTTATATCTAGTGTGGGGATTCCTTCAGTGGAAGTATCCACACCATACCCTTTTGTTGATTTTGATTTATGCACTGATATTGTGTGAATATATATAGATGTATGTATTTTTCTTTTATGTCAGTATATTGCGTTCCTTGGCGGTTGCCAATAAGGGAGGACCTTCTGTTTCAAGGTCCTGTTTTTCATCCTGTTTTACAGTCTCTGACTTAACGGCATAGCTATTGGAAGCCAGGTGCTGAGAGTCCGAGGTCTCTCGGATTCAGTCATTTCGACCATGTTCAGGGCACGGAAGTCTTCCGCTTGAAAGATATATCGCCGTACCTGGGAAGCTTACATCGCTATGTGCAATGAGCTGGACTAGCGTCTACGGACGTATTCCGTCCCCAGTATCCTGCGGTCCTTGCAGCGTGGTGTGACCCAAATGCTTGCTTCGAGTACTATTAGGGGTCAGTTTTCGGCCTTGGCCGTCTTCCTTCAGCAACCGCTAGCGGTTCATTCCTTGGTAGCACCTTTGTGCAGGAGGTTCGCCATGTGCTCCCTCCTGTTGAAACCTCCTCTCCCTCCTCGGGATTTGAATTTGGTGCTCTCGGTTTTCCAGGAACCTCACTTTGAAAATATCAGAGATTTTCCCCTTTTGACCTTGTCTCAGGAGGTGGCCTTCTTTGTGGCCATTACTTCTGTCAGACAGGTGTCTGAGTTGGCGGCCTTGTCCTGCAAGTCGCTCTATTTGGTCATCCATAAGGATAAGGCGGTGTTGCGTCCGCGACCTTCCTTTTTGCATAAGGTGGTCTTGGTTTTCCACCTACATGTGGACATTGTCCTCCCGTCCTTGTGTCCTCACACATCGCATTCCAGAGGGTTTGCGCTTCACATATTTTATGTGGTACGTGATATGACTCACTAGTTGTCTGTCTCGGGTCCGAACAGGGCCGAGCGGGGTCGTCTGCCACTTTTTCTAGATGGATCAGACAGACTGTTATACAGGCCTATGCCATTAAGGGGGTGGCCCCTCCCTTTCCGGTTACGGCGCATGCCACAGGACAATTAATGCTTCCTGGGCTTTCCGACAACAAGCGTCGGTTGCACAAGTGTGCAAGGCGGCGACCTGGTCGTCCGTTCTTGCCTTTTCAAAATTATATAAGGTTGATGTGGCTGCATCTTCGGATGCTTCCTTCGGCCGCAAGGTGTTGCAGGCCGCTGTTTAATGTTGCAACTCCCCCGTTGAGGAGCTCTGCTGGTTTGGAGTGAAGTTTTGGTTGTTCCTTTACTATTTGCTCCCACCCTTTTTCTTATACTGCTTTGGGACGTCCCACACGTAATCAATATGACAGCTGTGTCAGTCCATGGACGATAAGAGAAAATAGGATTTTTGTACTCACCGTAAAGTCCGTTTTTCTGACGTCCATGGACTGACACAGCACCCACCCTTCCTTTTTAAGGTTTGTACTGCTTTGTTACGAACTGAGGTCTGCTGACTGCAGGTGGGAGGGTAATGCCTGGAGGGACCGCCCCCCCTGGGTGGGGCTGTTCAGCTCTGGTTTGTTCTAGAATGTTTTAACATCTAACATTCTGCCTAGGTCTTCTCCTGCAAGCAGGGACATATACCCACACGTAATCAGTATGACAGCTGTGTCAGTCCATGGACGTCCGAGAAACGGATTTTACAGTGAGTGCAAAAATCCTATTTTTTTCGGTTGAATAAAGTAATGAATAAAAGCTGACCACTGTAAGCACCTTTTTATCAGTGGTAAATGAGTTGCCAGCCCTCTAAGGCTACATTTAGACTTGTGTCTTTACTGCAGTGCCTCTCTGAAAAGCGTTTTGGATTCCTTTTTAGAGGTGGTGAGGAGGCAATATGATTCCTCCTCACTGCTTGTTTAACTCTGTAAATGTCACACCAAAGTATTGCAACCATGTACATTGTATGCAGTTGTGGGGTGTTTGTGCTGTGTCTATTTGCTTGAACGTGACATGAGTGACCACAGCATGTGAACACGCCTGTCTGCTACCTTTGCATATATTATAACCTTTAAACGCACCCCACTTACAAGTCTAAAGGCTCTTAATTGCCACTTTTTCTGGGCAGCCTGGTCTGCTAAAAGTTAACAAATAACACTCACTGGCTGGATCAAAAGGTGAAAATAAAGAACAAAAGTATACTAAAGCAGTCACAGCCTTTAAGAATTTGTTATGCTGCAATGTGTTACTGTTTTTTGTTTTTGGGTTTAATTCAACTTTAAGGAACCCCCTAGGAACTTCTGGATAAAATCTGGTTAAAGCAGATGCTAAATGCAAAAAATTAAAAAATTGCAGGCAGGCTCGAAGTGTAAAATGCACTTGCCTGCCTGTTTGTAATACTCTGAAGAATGTACATGGAGCTGCATGTGCGCAGCTCTGTTTACATTTCTGGAACAGTGTGCTAGGATGAACGACTCCTATGCATGCGCTGGAGTGATGTCATACTGCACCATCCAATCAAGATGGCTGAGGACGGGTACCCAGAAGATGCCGGCAAGGGGCCTCATGGATACTGACCCTTGAAGAATAGGTGAGTTTTCCTGCCTTTAGTTCCACTTTAAGAAAAACTGTTCAACACATTATTTGTATGTTCATGTAGGAGTTTTTTCTAGTCATTTTACTGTGGTAAACTTGTTTCTCTGTCTTCAGAACGTAGGTTACAGAAAATTAAAGGTCAGACCCATGAAGTGACCTCCAAAGAAATGTTGCATTCTTTAGGCCAGGCAAAGAAGGAATGTTGGGATCGATTTCTACACGAGACATATGAACCTGAAGAATATGTTGGAATTAGTGATGTTGATAGCAGGTAGGTGTGAATACACCAATGTTTATAAGAATATATAACCATTAGGCCTCATGCACACAGGACTTTTTTCCTCCACTGTACACCTTTTGCTCCAGGGGAGGAAAAAGCAACGCAAAAAACGTGCCTTAAGCCGCATTTTGCAAACGTGTAGGTGCGTCATTAGTTTGGGCGTTCATTGATTCCATTGGCCAGAATATTCATTTATGCTGGTTATTGGAGTGAATAGAGGCGCTCAAGCACTAAGCGCACCCTGCGTTTAGGCATCTTTAGGCACATCTAGTGTTTTTTTGCTAAAAACGCTCCTCCCCTGAACGCACAAGTGACGTTGTTTGTTTTTATCTGCCTGTAAACGCCTATGCATGCATAGACACATAGGGGTTTATTTACTAAAGCTGGAGAGTGCAAAATCAGGCTCACTTATGCATAGAAACCATTCAGCTTCTAACCTCAGCTTGTTTAACCACTTGCCGACCACCGCACGCAGATGTACGTCGATAGAATGGCACAGGCAGGCAAATGGGCGTACCTGTACGTCCCTTTAAATTTGCCGCCCAGCGGGTGCGCGCATGCCTCGTGAGCTTGTTCCCTGTGATCTGGAACTGTCATCAGTGACGTGTCACGTGTAGCCACGCCCCCTAACAGTAAGAATCACTCCCTAGTACTAACTTAACCCCTACAGCGCCACCTAGTGGTTAACCCCTTCACTGCCTGTGTCATTTTCACAGTAATCTGTGCATTTTTATAGCACTGATCGCTGTAAAAATGACAATGGTCCCAAAAATGTGTCCGCCATAATGTCGCAGTCACGATAAAAAATCGCTGATCGCCGCCATTACTTGTAAAAAAATAAAAATATATTAATAAAAGTGGCATAAAAGTATCCCCTATTTTGTAGACGCTATAACTTTTGCGCAAACCGATCAATAAACGCTTATTGCGATTTTTTTTTTTTTTTTTTTTTGATTTTTTTTACCAGAAATATGTAGAAGAATACGTATCAGCCTAAACTGAGGGGAATTTTTTTAGATAGATAGATAGATAGATAGATAGATAGATAGATAGATCTATCTATCTCTATATATATATATATATATCTATATCTATATATCTCTCTCTCTCTCTCTCTCTCTCTCTCTATATCTATATCTATATATCTATCTCTATATCGATTTTTTTGGGGATATTTATTATAGCAAAAAGTAAAAAATGTTGCATTTTCTTCTCAAAATTGTCGCTCTATTTTTGTTTATAGCGCAAAAAATAAAAACCGCAGAGGTGATCAAATACCACCAAAAGAAAGCTCTATTTGTGGGGAGAAAAAGGACATAAATTTTTTATTGGTAGCCACGTCGACGACCGCGCAATTGTCAGTTAAAGCGACGCAGTGCCGAATCGCAAAAAGTGGCCTGGTCTTTGACCAGCAAAATGGTCCGGGGCTTAAGTGGTTAATTAAGCTTTAGCAATAAAACCTGGAAGCTGATTGGTCTCTATGCAGAAGTGAGGCTGGGTTCACACTAGGGCCGAAACAACTAATCAATTAATCGACAACTAATTGATTATGAAATTAATCGATTACAATTTTTATAATCGATTAATCGGCCAGTAACATAATGGGGTTAAAAAAAACTAAAATTAGCCCTTTATAGTACAAAAAGAGAAAATCGCTACTGTAAATATTACTTTCACTGTCCCACAGTAAAAAATTAACCCCTTACAGTAGCGATTATTTTCTCTTTTGGTACTAATTTTTGTTTTTTTAACCCCATTATGTTGCTAAACATCTCAGGCCTGGGTCACTCCTCTGTTTTTTGGTGCTGTTTGCAGAAACACACTACAGTTCATTTACATGGTTTCCTATGGGACACGTTCACATCCATGATTTTTTCAGCTGCTGCGTATTTGGAAAGGACAAGGACTTTTTTTTATTTTTATATAATCAGTATTTTATTGTTTTCAAAAAATGACAGATAACAGGACATGTTCAACAGTTGGTGGTTAAAATAGAGAACACCGACCTCGCAGGGCCGTGATAGCAAGAGCGGTACGAAAACATAGGTTGAACAAGGGAATACATATACAATTACAAAGCCAAGGTGACAGATACCTAATGGGGTGCCCCTAGTGTCCACTGGGTCGACAAGCATTGTGGGGGCCCAAAGAGGGCCTTGGCATAGCAAATAGCCGTGGGGGTGTGGGCAAAATATATAGCTTCTTGACCTGCCCATGTACAGCCCTGTCTCCGGCTACGAGCCAGGGGGCTGTAACCCAAAAAGTACTACATGTATGGGACCGAGGCCCGCGACCAGAGCAGGGGGGGGGCCAAGAGGCCTCCGTCAAACCACCCCCCACCCTCCTCGCGCGCCAAGGGCCCCAAAAGGCGTCAAAGTGTACCCCCTCGGGGCCGCCAGTGTCCCTGTATAGTCAGGGGACGGCCCCGCGGACAAGGACTTTTTTAACGCAAAACAGTGCTATTTAGTTTTTTTGGTTCAATATACTTCAATGGAGAAGCTGCAGAAAAGCATGTAATGTGTTTTTGCGGCAATTTGTGTTTTTTGTAATCTGTCCAACAACAAATTGGGCAAAAAAAAAAGAAAAAATGCAAATCGCAGCAAAATGACCTTTTTTTTTTTCGTTTATTAACCGATTAGTCGATTAATCGAAACAATAATCGGCCAACTAATCGATTATGAAAATAATCGTTAGTTGCAGCCCTAGTTCACACTAGTGCGACACGACAGCCGTCCTACTTTGGATCCGACTTTGCCCTGCGACATGAAGCCGACATTTGTCCGACTTTCAATGAACAGGGATCCGACTTGGATCCCCGCCAATACCAGGCACTGTGTTTGGTATGAATCTTGAGGGGGAATTCCAGGCCAAATTTTAAATGAAAAACCGGCATGGGTTCCCCCTTCAGGAGCATACCAGGCCCTTGGGTCTGGTCTGGATTTTAAGGGGAACCCTTACGCCGAAAAAACAGCGTGGGGTGTCCCCCCAAAATCCAAACCAGACCCTTATCCGAGCACGCAACCTGGCTGGCCGCAGGGGAAGAGGGGGGACGAGAGAGTGGCCCCCCCTCCCTCCTGAACCGTACCAGGCCGCATGCCCTCAACATGGGGGGTTTGGTGCTCTGGGGCAGGGGGGGCGACCTGCGGCCCCCCCACCCCAAAGCACCCTGCCCCCATGTTGATGAGGACGGCCTCTTCCCGACAACCCTGGCCGTTGGTTGTCGGGGTCTGCGGGCGGGGGGCTTATCGGAATCCGGGAGCCCCCCTTTAATAAGGGGGCCCCCAGATCCCGGCCCCCCACCCTATGTGAATGAGTAGGGGGTACATCGTACCCCTACCCATTCACCTGGTGGAAAAAAATGTCAAGAAAAAAAACACACACAGGTTGTTAAAGTAATTTATTGCACAGCTCCAGGGGTCTCTTCCGTCTTCGGGGGTCTCCGGTGTCATCTCCGGTTCTTCCTTTCTTCTGCCGGGCCTCCGCTATCTTCTTCCAGCTCTTTTGCTAGCGGGGCCCGGTCTTCTTCGTCGCCTTCTTCCCTCGATTCAGATAAGCCCCCGGCCCGCAGACCCCGACAACCAACGGCCAGAGTTGTCGGGAAGAGGCCCTGTCCTCATCGACATGGGGGCAGGGTGCTTTGGGGTGGGGGGCCGCAGGTCGCCCCCCTGCCCCAGAGCACCAAACCCCCCCCATGTTGAGGGCATGCGGCCTGGTACGGTTCAGGAGGGAGGGGGGCCGCTCTATTGTCCCCCCCCTCTTCCCCTGCGGCCTGCCAGGTTGCGTGCTCGGATAAGGGTCTGGTTTGGATTTTGGGGGGACCCCCACGCCGTTTTTTCGGCGTAGGGGTTCCCCTTAAAATCCAGACCAGACCCAAGGGCCTGGTATGCTCCTGAAGGGGGAACCCACGCCAGTTTTTTATAAAAAATTTGGCCTGGAGTTCCTCCTCAAGAGCAGCAGAGCACAAGTCGCATGCCAAAGTCGGATCATGCAAGACTGCGGTTCGACTTTGATCCGACTTCAATGATAGTCAATGGGCTGAAGTCGGATCAAAGTCAGACCAAAGTAGTACAGAAAGCATTCTCAAAGTCGGACCGACATGTGTCGGACCAGTTAAGACGGCTCCCATAGGGAAACATTGATTTTCACACATGCGACATGAGCTCCCAATGTCGTAGCGTTTGTCGCCCCAGTGTGAACCCGGCCTGAGACTGATCTTGCACGCTCCAGCTTTATTAAATAAACCCCATAGACTTACATAGAGGGTCATTTAGAGGCAGAAAAAAGGTCAAACACCTCTAACAGCCGAGTTTTTTAATGCCCTGTGTGCATGAGACATTACAGATAACAAGAAAGCACTTGATTAAAGTATAAAACCCTAAAAAATATATTTTTTGATCCATTTTCTTCTCAAAAACAACATAAGAATTTAAACTTACCGTATATACTCGAATATAAGCCGAGGTACCTAATTTTACCACAAAAAAACTGGGGAAAAACGTATTGACTCGAGTATAACCCGAGGGTGAGAATGCAGCAGCTACTGTAAGTGGAAGAGGGTCAACAATGCGCATTTGCACGCCTCACTGTGCCCATCCTCACTGTACCCATCCTCACTGTACCTGAAATTGAGAGGCTGCGGGCGTCCATTAATTGTTTAAAACTTGCGGTCTCCTCCTGGTCCCTTCCGTGATAGGCGGAACTGTGTCTGTTGAGAAACGCCTATCTCTCATGCTCACCCATCCTAGCAGACACTGCGTTCAGTGTTCCGCCAATACTGGACGCCTTTTCATCCTCGGACAAGAGGACGTCCGTGATTGGCGGAACACAGAACACATTGTCTGCTGGGAAACTGAGTCCGAGGATGAGAGAACGTTCGTGATAGGCGTTTTCTCAGCAGACACAGTTCCGCCTATCACGAGGCGTTTCTCAACAGACACAGTTCCGCCTATCACGGAAGGGACCAGGAGGAGACCGCGAGTTTTAAACGATGGACGCCCGCAGCCTCTCAATATTTTCAGGTACACTGACTTGAGTATAAGCCGAGGGGGGCATTTTCAGCCCCAAAAAAAGGGCTGAAAATCTTGGCTTATACTCGAGTATATACGGTAGCTTAAAAACTGGGGATGTAAAGACTCATTCTACACAAAGTTCTGAGCTGAAGGTGGACCTCCTCATTGCGTGTGTAGGAGGTGAGCATGCATCTGAGAGCAACTTAGGGAGGTGACAGCATTAGATTGGTCATATGGATGGAGGAAGCTAGAGCCAGGAATAAAGTAAGTACTGTAGTATAAAAAAAATAAGCATTTAACTACTTCCCACCTGGCCACTGTACATATACGGCCGGGTGGGCGCTCTCTCCTTCTGAGTGGACGTTCAGGAACGTCCCTCAGAAGGAGGGGGATCGCGCACGCGCGTTCCCGCGCAGCGGCGCGATCCCGATGCACGCGTGTCACCCAGACACGGCGCATCTCTATTCGGCAGGAGGGCTCTGTGATTGGCCCTCCTGATCACATGACGGCCGTGTCCAATCACAGCCGTCATGTGATGTAAACAGAGAGCCGGTTGCTAGGCAATCAGCTCTCCTCTCCTCGCACAGAAGTCGTCGGTGAGGAGAGCGGATCGCTGCAGCTGGCTGGTGATCAGTGAGTATGATCTGTTTTTTTCAGCTTTTTACTCACTGATCACCAGCCTAGTGTCCCCACACAGTGTAAACACATACAAGTAAACAAACATGTCCCCAAAATACATGTCCCCACACCCACATGTCCCCACATAGTAAAAACACCTGTCCCCCACATATGTGACAGTAAAATCATATGTCCCAATGATCATTTGCACACTTATGTCCGTGATCACCTGCGCACATCTGTACATGATCATTTGCGTACATATGTCCGTGATCACACGAACCAATTATTATACACTTAACTGATTTTCTTTTTACCAAAAACATGTAGTAGAATACATTTGGCTTAAATTTATGACAAAATTCGATTTTATTGGATTTTTTTTTTTTTTTCAAATTTCCGCTCTTTTTTCGCTTATATCGCAAAAAATAAAAAACGTAGTCATAAGTAAATACCACCAAAAGAAAGCTCTATTTGTGTGAACTGTATTTGGGTGCAGTGTAGCATGACCGCGCAATTGTCATTGAAAATGCGAGAGCGCTGAAAGCTGAAAATTGGTCTGGGAAGGAAGGGGGCTTAAGTGCCCAGTATTGATGTGGTTAACCTATGCAGGGCCCACTGGAAGGAAGAATGTTGTCTAATTTCCAGAGTTCAGCTTTAACATATTAAATCACAGCTCATTATCCTTACTTTCACCAAACTGCCTTGACTTTTAGCTTCCTACGCCTATTGATTTCTTCTCTTTTCAATTCTCACATTTCCAGCACGCTAGAACATTTGAAGCGATGGATTCAGCCAGAGAAAGTAGCTCTAAATGCAGAGGAAGTGCAGTGTCTAATACCTGGCGAAGCTTCCCCAAAAAATTGTGACAATGAGCAGGACAGTGCAACTGCTGAGCACTAAGAACCTGGATATTACCTTTTACTAGGCTTTTGTAAATCTAAAGATCCCAGTGTCCACAAAGATTGATGTATGAAGGTGGTTCATTTTCACCACTTACACTTCAGCTTACTATGTACTCTTGTCATTCCATTTTTTTTTACATAAAAACCTGTCACATATTTTTTCTTTTTTTTTCTCTACCAAAATATTTGTATTTTATTGCAACATTTAATTATTGTATATTTAACATAACCTGTGTTATTTCCTGAAGTAGTTTATTTGTATACTTGTGCTTCCTGTGTTGTATTAATAAATAATTATGACTAATTAAAATATTTGATGTAAAAAAATAATCACTTTAAAGGTCACCTGCCCCCCCCCCCCCATACAGATTTGCACATAGCTTACCAACATATATCAACAAGCGACCAAAACATGAAAAATGGTACCACTCAAATGCCTCTGGGAATAGTATCTCCACCAACCTGGCTACATTGATGGCTGGGGATGGTTAGGAAAGACACTAGGTCGTCAAACTTCGATTGGACTATAGGAAAATGGTGCCCGTCTGCACTCATTACCGGCACACTGTGAACTCATCGGTAAATAAAATAAGTGTGAGAGTACTCTACAACAAAGCTCCACATGGGCACAATGTTTTGGGTGATCTCTCTATGGATGGGGAATGAGAGATGAAGCCATTTACACTTATTTGGTTTACCGATTGGTTCACAGTGTGCTGGTACTGAGTGTAAACAGGTGCCATTTCCTTATATGTTAACAATTGCTTTATAGTAGAACATATAAATTTGATAATTTAAAAAGTGTGCCTGTTATTGATTATTTGCGCTGGCATGGTATAATAGGATATTGCAGTGTATGTAGCACAAACTATTATAACAGGTATCCTTGAGACATCAGCAGTGGACTAATTATCAACCAGACGCCTAATTAAAACAGAGCTAAACTCTGTCAATCAGTATTAACTATTTTATTTTTAATCAATATGCTGCATTATTACATTGATAGGAAGGTATATTATATTCTTTTGTTTTACTTTTCTTTATTTTTTCTTTTATTGCTTCTGTATTTCTGGCCTGGGCCAAAATATTTTCTTTCATATGGAGGAGGGGCTTTCTCGGCTACGCACACCCTCCTGCCTGCATGCCTGATCCAAGGGCAAATGGATTCCAGGAAGTAAATGGGGTATGGAATTAATATGTACAGAGGTGCGGTCAATAAATTTTTATTCCAGCAGGGGTCTAAGTCTCATATTTGTGCTATGAACCAGATCGTTCAAATTACAGCACCCCCTTTACAATATAGCCTCCCTTTACATTACAGCACCCCCTTTACAACTTCCTAGTCCTCTTCACAACACTTCCCTTTCTTGTATCCCAGTTCCCTTCACAGCCCCCCCCCCTATGTATCTCAGTCCCCTTCACAACCCCTCCTTTTCTTATATCCCAGTCCCCTTTATAGCCTTCACCCCCTTTCTTGTATTCTAGTCTCCTTCACAGCCAACCCCTTTTCTTTTATACTATTCCCCTTCACAGCCCCCCCCCCTTTTTCTTGTTTCCCAGTTCCTTTCACAGCCCACCCTTCCTTACATCCCCCAGTCCCCTTTACATGAACGCAACCTCAATCTTGCATCACATTTCCCCCTTCCAATCATAGCCCTATTCCAAACTTTCCAATCCTACCTTACACTGCAGTTGGTAGGCAGATGGCGCAGCATGTTTAGATAGAAGGCAGGACCTCATAACTTCTCCTGTTAACAGGCAGGTGGTACGTAGACATTGGCTAAGAGCGCAAGACCGGTCTGTCCAAAACGGTCGTATACTGAGCTACCCCCCCCTCCCCCTCCCCTTGGGTCGCCATTTCGCTTTTGACTAATATCTTTCACCAACATAGTCAATACTTACAAGAAAGGTTTGAAATATTACAGTAAACGAACCTTGGGCGGTGTCTGCTGAGAGATGACACTGCGCAGGGACAGTCCAGTTCGCTGCTTGACAAACCTTGCCCGTAGATAACGGGGTGAATTAGCACAGCAACTGTATAAGCACCCTCATGGGAGCGACCTATACTCTGTTTTTAGCTAAGATTCTACTACCCCCTACCCTTTCCTACCTCCCCAAAGTTTTCCCCCCATCCCCCCAATCATATGCTTTACTGTTTATGCTGTGTAAACTTTGTTATAAATACGAATTTATTGGATTTATATGTGTATATATTGCTAATAAACATATATTCAACCTTAACAGGCAGGTGATTGGTTGCTAGGACTGCCCTGAATCCTAGCTACAAATTACTGGCTTGTAAACTTGAAAAGGTGAGCAGTCCCACCTTCTGTCCAGACATGCCACCCCTTCTGCCTACCAACTTCTGTGTAAGTGGAAATATATTAATGCTTTTACCAATATGTGATTTATCGAAAAGGTACCTACATCCTGAAATAGAAAATTCTAGACCATAGGCAATAGGGATGGGACAAAATGATTTTCCTGGTACCGTCAAAAGCATTATAACCAAATAAAATGAAAAATCTTTAATGCATGTATAGAATGTGTACAAAAAAGACATTAAAAACAAAGGTTTCAAAATAACCCATTACAATGGCTTAACTATAACCCTGATGTTTTACCAATACTCCTAAATATGACACATATACAGTTAGCCAATACTCCTCATGTTTCACGGTTGACATGCTCCCTCCAGGAGGTCAAATGGGAAGAAATCAACCCTATAACAAAAGATAAATTAAGGTAATAAGATCCATTTGAGAAGGGTACAATTTTGACAGTTGTGGTAGTCACTCAGATGCTTACCCCAAATATCAGATAAGCCACAGATGGAAAATGACCATTTAAGGGTGTCAGGTGATTTCCCCCAGGGCGAGTGTGGGGGCAGGTAAGTAGACAAAGGCTGTGTGGATGGAATACATCAATATTAATATAGGTGTCACTCAAAATGTGCTAATGATGGGGAAACATTTCTAACATAACATTAAAGCATAAAAAGGACAACTGGTCCATACATACCAAATTATAGTAATTATGAAAATAAATAGGAAAATCTATTCAAGTGACCGCTCATATGGAGTCCCAAACCCAACACCAGAAATAGGTTGGGTATGTCCAAGGGATGAAGATCACTGTCACACACACAACATACTGGACAAGATATTGGTAAGTGTACAGAGTGACAAAGATGGAAGGGACATACATGCCGATATAATATCCAAAGTATAAAATGGGAAGGTGGTGTGGTCCACTGGTAATAAAATTAAGCAGGCATATTGTGGATATATGTCTTTTTTTCAATCAAATAGTGTTTTTATTAATTTTTTTTCATAACAACAATATGAAAAAAAAAAAAAAGCACATAATACATTTCCATAAATAAATAAAAACCCACCCAAAACACACCTCCCCCAACAAAAAAAATACACCTCATTTCCGCCCACCAGAATACACTTCAAACTTTACCCAACATTTATCTCATTAATGCTCCTTAATGGATTATATATATTTATCCCCCTCTTATGTCATTATTAGTTTTTTGCAGTATCATTAATTCGCTCAACTGATTGGTCAGACAAGTTGGAGACTAGCCACCAATACCAAATTTTTAGGATTTTTTTTAGAGCTCCCCCTATGTTTATATGTTAATTCATCTCGTCTTAGAATACGTTTAATCGCCCTAATCCATTGATCTATCGTTGGGCGGATATTTTGATATCCATTTTGTAATATAAGTTTACAAGCCATATACATAATCCTCCGCCACATCACATGCATTTCAACATGGAAGGTGCCTTCCAGGTATAAACCCTAGTAATGCTATTTTTGGTTCAAAATTAACTTGTGTGAAACATAAGAAATTTTAAGTATCAAAAACACCCTCCCAGTACCATTGCAATTTGGGACATCGGCACAGCATATGTATAAGTGTACTTATATCAGTGATGCACCTTGGACAGTTTGGTGTCTCTGCTTTACCCCAAGAGTATAGCTTTAAAGGGGTATAGTGGACTCTATGGATAATAAATAGCTGGGTTAGACATTGTGAGGAGAATAAGGATACTTCAAATAGATTCTTCAAAGCTTGTTTCCACTCTTTGTCACCAAATGTCTCTGGATCCCTACACCACCACCCCCCCCCCCCCCACTTAAAGCTGTTCTCTAGTGGATTAGTTCTGTCATTTGAAAATAAGAATATATCCCTATAAGTCCCTGTTTAGAGTGTTATGCAGTTACTGCTTGAGGTAAAATTGATGAAGGATTGCATTTTAGTAAAAAAAAGTCTCTGCAAAGCATGTCGTAGTTGTAGATATTGAAAAAAATATTTATTCAGGAAATTATATCTTTCTGCCAGTTTATCAAATGGTTGCAAAACGTCATTATCAAAAACTTGACAAAGAAGCATAATTCCAGCATTCCATGGATCAAAAATTTTAAGCTTCACAACCCCAGGCAATTGCAAGTTATCCTATATAGGCATATATTGGGTGTATCCCTCATATTGAGTTTTTGAATAGTAGTCCAAATCTTCTGTATCAAATTAAATGTAGGATAATTAAGTTTGCTATAGAATTGATAAGCTACTATTAACTGTACCGGTGGATCTATCGGCAGGTGAGAGAATATAATTTGCTGTATGGGATCCTCATACTCTATACCAGCGGTCTCAAACTGACGGCCCTCCAGCTGTTGCAAAACTACAAGTCCCATCATCCCTGGAACTGTCAGCCCTGCAATATACCTCATGGGACTTGTAGTTTTGCAACAGCTGGAGGGCCACCAGTTTGAGATCCCTGCTCTATACCATTCCATCCATTTATTTGCTGAAGTTGGGATGCCAAGTAGTACAATCTGGCATTTGAAACACCCAGCCCTCCCTCAGCTTTGGGCAGCTGGAAGATTTCCAATTTAATCCGGGGGTGTTTATATCTCCAAATAAGTTCTCTAAACAGGGTATCTATTTTGTTTAAAAAATTTCAGAGGGATCCATACTGGACAGTTATGCAACAAAAATAATAATTGTGGCATCCATATCATCTTTGCTCTACCTTTTATCTTTTAAGGGAGTTTACTCCCATATTTTCCCCACTTGCTTAAACTGTATAAATAATGGGACTAAATTCCTTTTCACATACAGTATGTATTTACTTGTGATGTATCTTGTACGCCAAGGTATTTAAATTTAGAGACTACAGCTATTTGAGAGGCTGAATTTGGCAGATTGGTCACCAGGGATCTACAGGTAGAAGAACTGATTTTTCCCAGTTAATTGGAAAGCCTGGAAAGAGCCATATATATTAATTAAAGACATCACTGCCTTCAAAGAAGTTTGTGTGTCTCCCAAAAATAAGTGTATCATCTGCATATAATGCAATCTTATCTTCTCCAAAGGGTCTACGAAACCCAATAATATTGGATGATTAGTGTATAAGGGCAGCTAGCGGTCCCAATGCCAATAATACAAAGAGTAAAGCCTCATACACACAATCGGATTTTCATCGGACAAAGCGTAGGACTTTTTGTCAGAAGGGCGTTGGCCAGGAACATTTATTGCATACAAACGGCAAAGAATTGTCGGCCAACAAACACGAAAAAACGTGTTTTTTCAGCTCTTTTGCGCCACCCTTTGGGCAACTTCTGCTAAAGTTGTGTTATAATTAGCATTGCTTCTGAGCATGCATGTTTGTACTTTGGTGCTTTGGCCGACGGACTTGTGTACACACGATCGAATAATCCGACAACACACATTGGTTGGCGGGCAATTTTAAAGCATGCTATCCCACATTTGTTGGCAGAAAATTTGACAATTGTCCGATGGAGCATACAAACGGTCGGATTTTCCAACAATAGGTTGTCATCACACAATTGCCATTGGATAATCCGATCGTGTGTATGAGGCTTTAAGGTGATAATGGACATCCTTGTCTTGTTCCTCGTTGCAATGGGAAAGGAGCTGGTATATGTCCATTTACCTCCAATTTATAAGCCGAGCTCCAAAGCCAAATTTTTCTAAACTATGCCATAAATAATCCCGTTCTTTACTATCAAAAGCTTTTGCCGCATCAAGCGACAATATAGCTATAGTACCCAAATTTTCAGATGGGACCTGCAGGTTGAGAAATAGATGTCTTATATTCGCTGCAATAGATCTATTTGGAATGAAACCAGATTAATCTATATGCACTGACTATCTTAGCCATTTGGTTGACAAAAGTAATATCTAATACTTTTGCCAATAACATAACATCCGATGTAAGTAGTGAAATTGAGCGATGTGATTCAGGATTGTTAGGAGTTTTATCTGGTTTTAACAAAATTATAATGATTGCTTCATTCATAGAAGGTGGAAGATGGCCACATATCAATGTTGTATTAACTACCTCTAGTAATTCAGGCAACACATCAGTTCCATAGACCTTATAGACTTCCCCCCAGGTAACCCATCTACCCCTGGAGCCTTATTGTTGGGCAGACTGACAGAGGCATATTTGAGTTCCTCCAATGTCAAGGGCTGATCCAACATCTCCCTAAGTTAAGAAAAAGTTGCAGTTCATCCTCCTTATAGGATACTTTACTACTATACAATTAAAAAAAAAAATCAACAAACGCTAATGAGATCTCTGAAGTAGTTTGTACAGTTTCAAATGGAGAAACTTGTAATTCTACTACTTGTGCCATTGGGTTCTGCACTTTTACTATTGCTTTAGTATTGCTGCTAAAAGATGACCCATATTTTCTCCATCCTCAAAATAGGGTTGCTGGAGAAAAAAGCATTTCCGTTCTGCCTTTTTCCAAGAGATATCAGCATATAACTGTTTTTGAATCCACTTTTGTTGTGTTTCTGTAGTAGGATTTGCTATATATTGTAATTCGGCCTTTAACACGTCTTCAATTACTAAATGTTCCCATGCCCTGGATCTTTTTTTCCTTATCGTTTTTCAGGATAGCACATGAGAGAGTGGCTCCACCCACTAGGAAACAGGAAACACAAACTCCACCACACTTTAAAAGGAGGCTTCTCCCCACAGCTCATCAGTTTTTGTGTTTCCTCCAGCAAGGGAACACCTAGTAGGAGTCAGGATCTCTTAGGTGCTGTCCTGAGAGGCCAGACTGCCTACCTCCACCATACCTTTTTTTATAGGGCTGTTACTGATTTAAATTTTCGTGTTCGATTAATCGTTTTTTTTAAAATCGATTAATCGACTAATTTCGATTAATTATAACGCACATAGATCCAACTACTTTTAGCTGATCTCCTTGCAGGCCGATTCCCAGTGCAGCTACCAACCACTGGAAAAATCGATAGCAGGATGCAAAAAAAAAAAAAAGGCAGCGCTCGATGGGAATAACATTAAAACTTTTATAGTCTTCAAGTAGGTAACAAAATAAATATTGCACTGGAGATAAAATCGATGTAGCTACATAAACTGTAAAAATGGTGCGAGTAATACCAAACGGTAGCAAAAGCAGTCATAAACACATGTAGCTAAGTATGATACTGGTATAAAAATGTGTACAACGATACCACTGCTGAATCCAGATGAGAAGGGGCTAACATCAGTCCGTCGGCATGTAGATGTCCCATGAAGGGAACTATCACAACTTCCAGTGGATGGCTGTAGAATCCCAGGTTGATAGAGGGAAGTGTAACAGCCCCTGCGTGTGGCAGATAGTAAGGTCCCGCCGGCATGCAGATATGAAGGCACAGCAAAGGAGCCCTTCAGATGGACACGGCAAGCCCTGCCGATGTCCGTGACGTCACCGAATCTCCCTGAAGACCCGGAAGCGGGGGGAGAGGTGAGTACCAATCAAAAGAATTTTGATCGATCAAAACAATTAATCGAGGAATTAATCGTTAATTTCCACAGCCCTACTTTTTTATCCTCCAGAGAGTTCGCTCCTCCCACGCCGCGCCAAGGGTAGCTGGTAAGTAGGCTACTTCTCCCCTTTCAGCTCAGAGCTAGCAGGACTGTTCACGGAGCCGCTCTAGGCGGCGGCAGCCGTTCGTGGGGTTTTTTCCCAGCATGTCGGCGTTACAGGCCACTGTCATCTTTTTGGTGGCAGAGTAGAGACTCGGCTGGTCGGAAGAGAGGTATCCGTCAAGGGGCGGTGCTGGGAACAGGTGCAGCGTCACTTTCATCGGATATTGTGCAGGGGGAGAGGGGAGGAGCGGTCATGGTGCCTATATTCCGGTCTATGGACTCCGGAACCGGCGTTTGGAGCCACCGAACAAACGACGCACCACAATGGACTCTGTGGCATCAGCGAGTGGGACAGGCACCAGCAAGGCCCAGGTAAGGGGGTATGGGGGGATCTACCCTGTATACTGTGGTGCCTCTCTCTTACCATGTTTTCCCCCTGGTGGCTTGGGCCTGTCTGGGCACAGGGAGTTGGCTGTTGTACTACCTGTGCACCTGTGGTGAGCCCATTAGGAGGCAGGTTTGACTCACTGGAATGCTGGTGTTTCTCTTTTTGTCATTTGTTTGGCAGGCTAAAAGTTCTGACCCACCTATCAAAAAGAGATGCCCCTAATGTAAAACAAAGTTACCAGAGGGTTTGAAGAAGGCTTTATGTCAAGTTTGCATTGACTCCTTAGTAAAGGAAGAAGCTTCTTCTGCATGCAGTGATTTAATCGCATCAGTTAAGAATACAATACAATATTTTCAGCCAACTACCTCAGGATCATCTCAGGGCTCACAATCCCAGTGGTGGAGGCTGAAGATGGTCCTCCTACCCAAGGGGAACATTCCCCCTCTCACTCCAGGGAAGAGGAGGAGGAGGAAGAAGAGACAGAAGATGCACCTTCAAGATACAAACTGTCCTTAGAGCAAGTAGACAGTCTGTTGAAAGCAGTCTATGCAACATTGGGGTTGGATGAGGAAAAATAATTATTGCTGCATGACCAAATGTATGCAGGGCTTAGTGAAACAATAGGACAGCTGATAAAAATAACTCCTTTTCCATTAGAAAAAAACAGCCAGTTTTTCCCTGTTCCTCAAAAAAAACTGAGGAACAGGGTAATAGGACCCAAGAAAAGAGAAGGAATTGGTTGTCACAGAGGCAAAGGGAATGCCCTTTTCAATCCTCCTGCGCCAACCAATAAATCGCAATGACTTGTCATTGCCTGTGGCAGGAAGGCTTCAGAAATTCCTTCCTCTCTGGGCATGCATGACGGAAAACCCATTTATTCTAGACATGCTGGCCCAGGGATACAAAATAGAACTTTCAGACCTTCCTCCAGAAAGATGCTGTGTAACAGACCTGCCAAGGGATACAACAAAGGCCCTAGCCATGAAAAACCTGTTGGGGGATCTGATGAAACAGGGTGTTGTGATTCAGGTATCTACAGAGGAACGTTACCGGGGTTTCTATTCCCATATTTTCCTGATAAACAAACCGTCAGGAAGCTTCCATCTCATCCTCAACTTAAAACTTCTAAACAGGTCAGTCCATTACAGGCGATTCCGCATGGACTCCATCCTTTCGGTAAGAAATCTTAGTCAAGGGATGCTTCATGGCATCAATCGACTTAAGGGATGTGTACCTGCATGTGCCTATAGCCTCTCGGTCTCAAAAATACCTCAGGCTGGCAATAAATATGGGGAAGGAGGTGCTGCATCTACAAGTTAAGGCACTCTTGTTTGGTCTTTCATCCGCCCCTCGGATATTTACCAAAATAATGGCGGAAGCTCTAGCTCCTCTCCGTCTGCAGGGAACTTCAATCCAGCTCAAAGAGTTCATTTTCTAGGTTATCGAATAGATTCTGTAGAGCAAAGGTTTTTTTCTCCCAGAAGAGAAGAAAGACAAAGTCTTGAGTGTAGTAACCAGTCTTCAGACAAACCAGGAGGTATCAATCAGAAGGATTATGTCAGCCCTGGGTACCTTAACTTCAACTATGCAGGCCATTCAATGGGCGAGACTCCCATTTCAGGCCCCTCCAGAGTTTTCTTTTAAAGGTTTGGGATCACAGCCTAGAAACCTTAGGCACAAAAGTAAAGCTTCCCACCAAGGCCAAGAGGACCCTTTGGTGGTGGAGAAGTCAGGCAGTTTTGTCAAGGGGCCTACTTTGGTCCTTCCCGACAGAAATAAGGGTCGCGACAGATGCCAGCAGTTGGGGATGGGGAGCCCACTGGAATCAAAATATAGCACAGGGAGTTTGGTCCCGATCCGAAGTAGGAAGGTCCTCAAACTGGAGGGAGTTAAAAGCAGTCGCTCTAGCCTTGGCTGCCTTCTCTCCGAACCTCCAAGGGTTCCATGTGCAGATTCTTTCAGACAATGCCACTACAGTGGCATACCTGAACAAACGGGGGGCACAAGGAGCAAGGCTCTTCTATTGCTGTCATCAGAAATCCTGGAGTGGGCAGAGAAGAATTTACTCTCCCTTTCAGCAGTGCATCTCAGGGGCATGCTAAACGAAGTTGCAGACTTCTTGAGCAGACAAAAAATTCAGGAAGCAGAGTGGAGCTTGAAACCGGAGATATTCTCACTGATCACCAGGATGTGGGGATGTCCACAAGTGGATTTGTTTGCATCAAAAGTAAACGCTCAGCTCCCTCAATTCTTCTCTCTGCACCGAGACAGCGGATCATTTGGGATAGATGCCTTGGCTACAACTTTCGTCAGATCGATCCCTAGAAGACATTGTGTCGATTTTGGAGTTTCTACAAAATGGTGTGGACAAAAGTCTTGCAATCAGCACCCTTAAAGTGCAAGTGGCTGCCCTGGGAGTATACTTAGAAAAACCAATTTCCTCAGTTCCATTGGCCACGAGATTCTTTAGAGCACTTACTAGGTCCAGACCAGTTCCTACTCAACATTTTCCTAAATGGGACCTGTCCGTAGTTTTGCAAGCCTTCACAAAAGAGCCTTGTGAACCATTACAATGGTTGAGGAATTTAAAGCGGAGTTCCACCCAAAATTGGAACTTCCACTTTAACCACTCCTCGCCCCCTTACATGCCACATTTGGCATGTAATTTTTTTTGGGGGGAGTGGGGGCTTCAGTAGGAGTGGGACTTCCTGTCCCAGTTCCTCCTTCCTCCCAGGGACCGCTTAGGCGACACGTCATATCGCCTAAGGCGGGCCCCTCCCTGTAGGCCCTCCCTGTAGGCGATCACCTGGGACACGTGACAGGTCCCAGGCGATTGCCTGTCCACTCAGATTGCGCAGCGCCGCTCGCGCATGCACAGTGAGTGCTCGGCCGTGAAGCTGAAAGCTGTCACAGCCGGGTGCCCACAGTAGGAATGGAGGCGCCGGTGGAGAAGGGGGGAAAGGAGCGAAGCTCCGTTCGGCCACGTCGCTGGACAGTGGAGCAGGTAAGTGTCTGTCTATTAAAAGCCAGCAGCTACGCTTTTTGTAGCTGCTGACTTTTAATAAACATAAAAAAAGGCTGGAACTCCTCTTTAACTCTTAAGACGGTATTCTTAGTTGCAGTTACGACTGCTAGAAGAATTAGTGAACTACACGCTCTTTCAGTAAAAGAACCTTTTTTGTTAATTTACCCAGACAGGATTGTGCTTAAAACAGATCCGGGGTTTTTGCCAAAGGTGGCGTCAGTTCATAACAGGTGGCAGGAAATCATCCTGCCAACTTTTTGTCCAAATCCTTCAAGAAGAAAGGAGGAATTCTTCCATAATTTAGATGTAAGAATTTTATTACATTACTTGGAAGTAACAAAGGACTTTAGGTCTTCGGATTCTTTATTTGTTCTTTTTTCTGGCAACGGAAAGGCACGCCAAGCATCAAAGGGGTCAATTGCTAGATGGCTAAAATTGGCTATTTCAGAAGCTTATTCCCAGATGGGTTTATCTCCTCCATTGGGAATACAAGCGCACTCTACTAGATCTCTAGCCACTACATGGGCAGAAAAAGCTGGTGCCACCCCAATTCAAATTTGTAAGGCGGCTACGTGGTCAAGTTATTTAACGTTTGTCCGTCATTACAGACTGGATCTTCTGTCAGCCGGTTACTTGTTTTCCAGGAGTCTTTCAGGACAGCAAACTACCCGCCCTTCTTGGTTTATATATATATATATATATATATTGTAATGTTCGGGGAACCAGCTAGATCGCAGGACACAGGCTTTTCAAACAAAAGGACGTTTATTTAAACTTAAATGGCTTCACAGCAGCAAAACAAAAGAAATGACAGTCTCACCGACTTGTAGAGTTTATAACTGCTGTCGCAGTTAAACAGTCCTCACTTGGTGTTGCAGGTACGTTTCCCAGATAGCAGGCTTCCATGCAGGCCACTGCCATGTACATTCACAGCTTCCCAGAGCTTTTCACAGCCTCCACAGCTTTTGCAGTGTTCACCATTCACCATGCAGACTTCACTACACTCCTTCACTCTCTCACCTACCACTTCCTGTCTCTCTTAAACCACTTCCTTGGACAGGTGTGTTAACCATTGCTGTTCCCTTAAAGGAACCACAGCCCAAACAGAGGGGAAATATAGCGTCCTTCCAGGACCCAGCCACGGCGTCCTGTACATATCCCCCCCCCTGTGCCCCAACGCCAAGGAGGTGGAGGCAACAGTGGAGCTAAAACAATGGACTCGGGAGAGGGCATCTGCATTTTGATGCAGTCTCCCGGGCCTATGCTCCACTACAAATTTAAATTCCTGGAGTGCCAGGAACCAACGTGTAATTCTGGCATTAGTCCCTTTACCTTGTCTCATCCATGTTAAAGGGGCATGGTCAGAAATTAACCTAAACTTCCTTCCCAAGAGGTAATATCTGAGGGATTCCAGAGCCCACTTAATGGCCAGACATTCTCGTTCAACTATAGCGTAGTTTTTCTCCGCTGGTGTCAACTTCCTACTGAGGAAGACTACTGGGTGCTCCTCCCCATGAACAACCTGTGACAACACAGCTCCCAATCCTACATCGGAAGCATCAGTCTGGACAACAAACTTGTTTGAAAAATTAGGTGCTATCAGGACAGGGTGTTGGCACAGTGCTGACTTGAGCTCCAAAAAAGCCTTTTCAGCATCTGCATTCCATTCCACCATGACCGATTTCCGTCCCTTAGTCAGATCGGTCAATGGAGCCGCCAATGTGGCAAAGTTGGGTACGAATCTCCTGTAGTATCCCACCATGCCCAGGAATGCACGTACCTGCTTTTTTGTGAGGGGGCGGGGCCAATTCTGTATAGCCTCTACCTTGTTAACCTGAGGTTTCACCACCCCTCTACCTACAATATAGCCCAGGTATTTCACCTCCTCCATTCCCAAAGCACATTTTTCAGGGTTTATTGTAAACCCCTCCTTCCAAAGAGAGTCCAGTACTGCCTGGACTTTGGGCAAGTGTAATTCCCAGTCTCTGCTAAAAAAAGGGATTTTTATAACAGCTTACCTGTAAAATCCTTTTCTTGGAGTACATCACGGGACACAGAGCGACTTAGTCATTACTAATGGGTTATATAGATTACCTTCAGGTGTTGGCACTGGCCAATTCCAAACCGGAAGTACCCTCCCCTATATAAGCCCCTCCCATCCGGGAGCACCTCAGTTTTGTAGCCAAGCAATAAGTGTCCCAAAAAGAGGGGTGGGAGCTCTGTGTCCCGTGATGTACTCCAAGAAAAGGATTTTACAGGTAAGCTGTTATAAAAATCCCTTTTTCTTTTTCGTACATCACGGGACACAGAGCGACTTAGTCATTACTTATGGGACGTCCCAAAGCAATGCCAAATGAGGGGAGGGATACATAAGCTGGGCGCCATCAGGCATGAGGATCTTTTGCGGCCTGCAACACACTGCGCCCAAAGGCGACATCCTCCTGACTTCTAACGTCTACCTGGTAGAATCTAGTAAACGTGTGTACCGAAGACCATGTTGCGGCCTTACATACTTGAGCCAGGGAGGCCTGGTGATGCACTGCCCATGAAGTTCCAACTGCTCTTGTGGAGTGCGCCCTAACTTTGAACGGAGGCGGTCTCTTTCTCAAGCCATAGGCTTGTATTATGACCTGTCGAATCCACTTGGCTAAAGTGGATTTTGATGCTGCCTGACCCTTTTTAGGGCCTTCCGGCAGAATAAACAAAGTATCCGTTCTGCGAATCTGAGCAGTGGCTTTTAGATAAGCTTTAACTGCTCTTACTACATCCAAAGAATGTAATAACTTTTCCTCTACCGAGCTAGGTTTGGGGAAAAAAGAAGGAAGAACCACATCTTGGTTCAAATGAAACCTCGATACCACCTTGGGAAGAAAGGCTGGATGAGGACGTAATACTACTCTGTCCTTATGGTCAACCAGATATGGCTCCTTACAGGACAAGGCGGCTAATTCCGATACTCTTTTAGCCGAACAAACGGCTACTAAGAAAATCTATTTCCTGGTGAGAAGAACCAAGGAAATGTGTTGCAATGGTTCAAACGGTTGTTTCTGTAGAACCGACAGAACCAGGTTTAAGTCCCAAGGACATATGGGAACACTAACCGGAGGGCTAATACGCATCACTCCTTGTATGAAAGCTTTGACTAGTGAATGCGAAGCCAAGGGCCTTTGAAAAAATATTGACAAGGCCGAAATCTGACCCTTGATAGTACTCAAGGCCAGCTTCCTATCTACAGCCCACTGTAGGAAGTCCAAAATCCTCCCTATCACGTACTTACGTGGATGCCATTTCTTGGCCTCACACCACGTAATGTACGCTTTCCAGATCCTATAATAGATCTGCCTGGATACCGGCTTCCTGGCATTGATCATGGTAGATACCACAGAATTAGAGAGCCCTCTCTTTTTCAGAATGTGGGCTTCAATAGCCAGGCCGTCAAACCTAGGGCTGGTAAGGAAGGGTGGTATATCGGTCCCTGCGACAGCAGGTCCGGACGATGTGGGAGGGTCCAAGGACTCCTCACTGACATTTTTACAATCTCCGCGTACCATGCCCTTCGGGGCCACGCTGGAGCCACCAGAATCACTGGTTTCTTTTCTACCCTGATTCTGCGGAGTAATCGCGGTAACAATTGTGGCGGTGGGAATGCATATATCAGCTTGAACTGATCCCAAGGGAACACTAGGGCATCCGAGCCGCAAGCTAGAGGATCCCTTGTGCGAGACACAAATCTGTCCACCTTTGCGTTGAATCTGGATGCTAGCAGATCTACATCCGGTGTTCCCCACCGCTGGCATATTGCCTGGAAAACCTCGGGGTGAAGAGACCATTCCCCCGGGCATAATTGTTGGCGACTTAAAAAGTCCGCTCTCCAATTTTCCACTCCTGGGATGAAAACCGCGGATATGGCTGGGACATATTTTTCTGCCCACTCCAGGATGCAATTTGCTTCCCTCTGGGCTGCACGACTCCTGGTGCCACCCTGGTGATTGATATATGCCACTGCTGTGGCATTGTCTGATTGAATTCTGACAGGGGACCCTTGGAGTTTGGATGTCCATGCTACTAGGGCATACCGGGCTGCTCGTATCTCTAAGAGACTGATGGGCAGGGCCTTTTCTGCTTCTGACCACTTGCCCTGGAGAGACCATTGCTCCAGTACTGCCCCCCAGCCTATGAGGCTGGCATCTGTAGTGACTACCTTCCAAGAAACCGGACTGAAGGGTTTCCCTTTTTCCAGATTCTGGGGCACCAACCACCAATGGAGGCTCTTGCGAACGGAAGGGGACAGGGACATTGGTAAGTCTAAAGCCTGAACTTTTTTGTTCCAGGCTGACAGTATGGCCCTTTGCAAATTCCTTGAATGGAATTGACCGTAGGGTATCGCTTCGAATGAAGCCACCATTTTTCCCAGCAGCCTCATGCAGAGGCGTATGGATGGTTTTCTTTTTGTACCCACTAAGTGGGTCAAATCTTTTAAAGACGACACCTTCTCTGGAGGTAAGAAAATCTTTCTCTGATTTGAATCCAGCCTTAGCCCTAAGTATTCCAGACTTTTGACTGGTCTTAGAGCTGACTTGTCCCGGTTGATAATCCAACCGTGATACTCCAGATACTTGATTGTCTTGTGAATAGCTACTTCCAGCTTTTCCACTGAGTGGTCTATTAGTAGCAGGTCGTCTAGATATGCCATTATCGTTACACCCTGTGTTCTTAGATTGGCCAATAATGGGGCCAGAATTTTTGTGAACACTCGTGGTGCCGTGGCCAGACCGAAAGGTAAGGCTCTGAACTGAAAATGGCGCCCTTCTACTGCAAAGCGTAGAAATTTCTGGTGGGCCGGAAAGATGGGAATATGCAGATAAGCATCCTTTATGTCAATCGAGGCTAACCATTCCTGCCCTTGTAGGGCGGTGGCCACCGATCGGATCGACTCCATCCGAAAAGTCCTGATATTTAGGAACTTGTTTAGCCCTTTTAGATTTAATATGGGCCTCACGTCCCCATTTGGTTTGGGGACTGTGAAAAGGTTCGAATAAAACCCGAATCCGCTTTCTTCCAGGGGAACCTTCATGATTACACCTTGGAGCAATAGTTGTTCTAGTGCCAGAAGGAGGGATCCTCTCTTTTGGGGATCTCTTGGCACGTTTGACCTCATAAATTGGGCAGGAGGAGTGCCTTTTAACTCCAGCTTGTATCCCAGACTTACTGCGGAGAGCACCCATCTGTCTCTGATGGTGTCCCGCCTGGTCTCTGTGAACAACTGAAGTCTTCCCCCCACCCAATTGAGTGGGGGCAACACTTCATGCCTTGGGGGGAGGTTTTGTACCTCTCTTGATCCAGGGCTTCTTGTTACCCTGTGATTGTCCCTGATTTCTGCCCCCTGAATTTGACCGCGGAGGCCGTCGGAACTGCTTCACAGCCGATGTGCCCGGGACTGGAGAAGTAGGCCTCTTAAAAGAAGGACTTCTACCCTTGTTCTTAACCGGTAAGAGTGAACTTTTACCGGCAGAAATTTTCTGGATATATTTGTCCAGATCTTCTCCAAAAAAGCGTTCTCCATGAAATGGGAAGCTAACCAGCAGTTTTTTACAGGGAGCTTCAGCAGACCAGTTTTTGAGCCACAGAAGCCTACGCATATGTACTATAGACAGCGTAAAGCGGGAGGCCTGTTGGATTGTATCCTTTATGGCGTCTACCGCAAAACACAAGGCTCTAGGCAGGTCAGCTAGGGCAAGAGCCTGCTGATCTGGTAAGTCCCTTAAGACCTGTTTCAACTGATCTTTCACTGCTTGGCAGACTCCAATCGCTGCTACCGCAGGTTGTGTCACCATGCTTGCTGTAGAGAAAGCAGATTTTAGTAAAGACTCCAATTTTTTATCTATTGGGTCTTTGAACATTGGAACATTATCTACTGGACATGTCAGTGATTTGTTAACAGAAGAGATGGCTGCGTCCACTGTAGGGACCCTCCATTTTTTTATGAACTTATCCTCCATGGGATAGATCACCGGAAATCTCTTGGGGGGAGCAAATATTTTATCAGGATGCTCCCAATCCTGGTAAATAAGCCCTTCTAATAAAGGGTGGATTGGGAAGGAACAGACAGCCTGGGGAGCTTTTAGCGACCCCAGCGAGGAAACCGTAGTGGATGGTGGTTCCGCCAGAGGCATTTTAAATGCTGATCGGACCATATTAGTCAGAGACTGAACCCATAATCTTTCAGCCTGAGATGCTGAGAAAGGTTCTTCCACTGTTGATTCCTCCATAACTGAATCAACCTCATCCTGATCCCCTTCAGGTAGGTCGATCTCTGTGTGGGGCTGTTCCTCCACTAACAGGCACTCTGAAGGAGGAGACGGAGATCGGACGCGCTTTTCCTGTGACAGGGAAGCAGCGATCAATGCTGTTAATCTCTCTTCCAATCCTCCCAGAGTTGAGGATAAAACCTCCTCTGTTATATATACAGGAGCAGGTGGACTGGGGACAGCCGCAGCACCAGGCATTCCTGCGGGGTTTCTACGGCTACTGACCTCTGAATTCTCAGGGGAGATTGGTGCAGTACAAGCATGCCCAATATCCTCAGAGCCCGATGGAGACCCCTTTGGCTTCCTGGAAGATCTATTTCCGGAGCGTCTGGACGACATATCCTTTAAGCACAAAGCTGAGGTATTCCCGTCGTCATACACCAATTTTGCTGGTAATAGTCTAACAAAGTTGCTGCTATATACCAGCTGGTGTCCACTAAAGTGCCTTTCTATGGGGATGCCTGCATCAACCGCCTCTGTGTGCCACTGTTTGTTGCTAGCTCTGTTTGCATCCAGCTGACACTTGTACTGTGTCTTTTAACCATGCTGGGACGCCCGCACATGCGCAGAAGCGCCGCGGCGCGCATCGAGCGTCATCCACCCGCCCCGCCCCTTTTTTTCATAGGAGGCGCGTGCACGCGCCCGCGCGCGCGCCCGTGCGCCATTGGCGCCCTTTTTGAAATCAAACAGGGGACTAGGAGCCAGGGCCCTTTTTGCCGGAGGGCCTGTGCGGTGGATGAGCGCAGCAACAGGTCAGAGGAAGTGGATTCCCACAGAGAAACTTACCAACTGCCTGGATCTTTTGATTTGAGAAAAACCAAAGATCCACATGACAAGAAAAATGGACTACAGCGGCCTCTAGTGGTTTAACACAGGTACCGCGGTCCCTTTTTTTTTTTTTTCTTGACTACTATTAAAATTTTACATTTTCAGTAGTTACAGGCAAACACAGATATTTAGCGGGAATACCGTTAGGTAACAGACAGAAAGACAAATTAGGCTTGGGGGTCCCCCAATAGAACCAAGTTCCTGGGGGCCCCCACTTACCTGATCCCCGCCGCAGGACTTTGTTTGGTCCACAGAAGTCCAAACTTCACCTATCACGGCAGGCATTGTAATTAAACCTTCAGGGACCGGGTTACCAAGGATTCCACTCCCCTGGACCTGTATAGCACCCTGCACAGACAACATCTTGGTCGTGGGTATGACCAGAGCTCTGGATCCCAGGGTCCAGCCCTCCTAAGAGAAGCATTACAGGCAAAACCTTGCTCTTCTGCTGCAAGGCCCGGGTACCGACCGTTTAGCTATGAAGCTTTTTTGGTGGGATCCGGAACAGCTTACTAAGGCCCAAAAGAACCTGTACGCAAGCCCAGTGAAAACACATGTTACTCTTTGGCCAACACCTTAGACACTGGCAAAAAACTGAGGTGCTCCCGGATGGGAGGGGCTTATATAGGGGAGGGTACTTCCGGTTTGGAATTGGCCAGTGCCAACACCTGAAGGTAATCTATATAACCCATTAGTAATGACTAAGTCGCTCTGTGTCCCGTGATGTACGAAAAAGAAATGACTATGTCGTCCAAGTACACTGAGGCATACTCCCGGTGAGGTCGTAAAATCCTATCCATTGCTCGCTGGAAAGTGGCTGGAGCAGTTTGTAGTCCAAAAGGCATTCTTTTGTACTGAAAACTCCCCTCTGGGGTAGAAAAAGTAGTTTTCTCTCTAGCAGCCTTAGTCAACGGGATTTGCCAATACCCCTTGGTAAGGTCTAATGTTGTAATATACCTGGCTGGACCTAGTCTCTCAATAAGCTCATCTACCCGGGGCATGGGGTAGGCATCAAACCGTGAAACCTCATTAAGTTTCCGGAAATCATTGCAGAATCGCAGAGTCCCGTTGGGCTTTGGTACCAACACAATCGGGCTCGACCACTCACTCTGCGACTCTTCAATGATCTCCAGGTCCAGCATCTTCTTCACCTCCTCTGAAACGGCCTTCCTTTGAGCCTCTGGGATGCGGTAGGGCCGGACAAAAACTTTGACTCCAGGTTCCGTGATAATATCATGTTCTATGACACTAGTTAGCCCTGGCAAGTCTGAAAACTTTTCTTTATTTCTCTGCAAGAACTCCTTTGCCTGCTGACTTTGGATTTTAGACAGGGTACTTGCTACTTGGACACTCTCCACCCCAACCTGAGGCTCAAGTCTTGCACTAGCCAGGGAGGTCACCGGTTCCCTGTCTGTCCAGGGCTTTAACAAGTTGACATGATATATCTGATACGGTTTCCTCTTGCCTGGCTGGTGGACTCTATAATTTACCTCTCCCACTTTTTCCACAACTTCAAAGGGACATTGCCATCTGGCCAAGAATTTACTTTCCACAGTGGGAATTAGCACCGCTACTCGATCCCCCACTTGGAAGTGCCTTATTTTAGCAGCCCTGTTATAGACCCGTCGTTGAGCCTCCTGGGCTTTTTGCAAATGCTCTTTGACTAGTGGCATCACAGTTTGGATCCTTTCCTGCATTTGGGAGACATATTCAAGAACACTCTTATGCTGAACAGGTTCACTTTCCCATTCCTCTTTAATAAAGTCAAGTAGTCCGCAAGGTCTCCGCCCATATACCAACTCAAAGGGCGAAAACCCAGAGGAGGCCTGGGGCACATCCCTGATAGCAAACAGGAGAGCTGGTAACAGGCAGTCCCAGTCTTTCCCATCCCTTTGTACCACTCTCTTTAGCATAGACTTAAGGGTCTTGTTAAAGCGTTCCACTAACCCGTCCGTTTGGGGATGGTAGACCGATGTGCGCAGCTGTTTAATCCGGAACAGCTTGCACACATCGGCCATAACTCTCGACATAAATGGGGTGCCCTGGTCTGTGAGTATTTCCTTGGGAAAACCAGTCCGTGTAAACAACTGGAATAATTCCCGGGCAATAGCCTTAGAGGAGGTGTTCCGCAGTGGAAGCGCCTCAGGATATCGGGTGGCATAGTCAAGAATCACCAATATGTAGGAGTAACCTCGAGCCGACTTTACCAAGGGACCCACTATATCCATGGCTATCCTCTCGAATGGGACCTCAATTATGGGCAGAGGGACCAAAGGGCTCCGGAAGTGGGTCACCGGAGCGGTCAACTGACAGGTGGGACAAGAGGCACAGTATTTCTTTACCTCTGCTTTCAGACCTGGCCAGTAAAACCGGTCGGTGATCCGTGCTTCCGTCTTCTCAACTCCCAGGTGTCCCCCTAACACATCATCATGGGCCAGGTCCAGAACCTTTCGTCTATATTGTTGGGGTACCAACAATTGTTCTACCACATTTTCCCTCACCTTGGTAACCCGATACAACAACTCATTATACATTGCAAAGTGTGGCCACCGCTCATTTGCACCTGGCTCTTGGGGAACCCCATTTACTACTACAACTTGTTCCCGTGCACGGGCCAAAGTGAGGTCCTGCATCTGAGCAGTACCAAACGCCCCCTGGGGAACACCCAAATCTGGCAGGGCAGGGGTAGAGGCCACTTCCTCGTCCTCTTCCCCCAGCATTACCTGAAGTGGGGAAGGTCCTCCCCCCTCAGTGTTTTGATAGGTCTGTGGACCACCTATCTTGACATTATCAACAGTATCAGCTCTACTATCATCACCATTAACCCAACCACTAGCAATTTCATCATTTGGATCCACATTAAGAACATTTGGCAGTTCAGCATTATTCCTCTCAGCAGCAGGAACAGGGAGGCTAGTTTCTCCCCAATCTCTGAACTGTTCTCCTTGTTCCCACAGTTTTGTAAACAACGGACAGTCTCGTCCTATTATAACATCATGTACCAAGTTCTTTACCACCCCCACCTCTTGAGTACCAGTGCCACATGCTGAGGAGATGGTCACCGAGATGAGAGGGTACTCTCTAGTGTCCCCATGAATGCACACCACCCGTAAGGTTTTTCTTACCGGACCGATCTTCCCAATTACTCTAGGATGAACCAGGGTTACCATGCTTCCAGAGTCCAACAAAGCCCGGGCAGGGAGGTGGTTCACTTGGACTTCACACTCAAATTTTTCCTCACCCAGGTCGAGCTGTGTGGTGCATACTTTATGGGCATAAAAAGACCCCCTCCGAAGAACCCCGCATTCCATGGGCTCCTCTTGCAGTGGGCAGTGTGCCCGGGTATGACCCCAGGAATGACATTGCCAACATTGTACATCCCCTCCTCTCCGAACAGGAACAGAACGCTGAGGAGGTACCGGGAGTGACTCTTGACCTTCCGGAGGGTTTGATCCAGGACTCCTTGGAACATCCTTTCGAAGGGCAGCAGTTGGTCGAACAGGCCGTGGCAGACTGGGCCCTATGCGCTTGGTAGGTCCGAGCAGGTCCTCTACCACCGTATATCGTTCCACCATCTCGACAAGGAGGTTTGCTGTTTTGGGGTCTCCATGGCTGACCCACCGTTGAAGGTCGTCTGGCAGGGATCTCAGGTATCGGTCCAGCACGACCCGCTCCACGATTTGGGGGCCAGACAACACCTCAGGCTGCAGCCATTTTTTTACCAGTTGCACCAGGTCATGCATTTGAGACCGGGGTGGCCGATCTGGACGATACTTCCATTGGTGTACTCGTTGGGCCCGAACGGCCGTAGTCACCCCCAGACGAGCCAGAATTTCTGCTTTTAACTTTTGATAGTCTTTAGCATCATCGGGTGGCAGGTCAAAGTAGGCTTTTTGAGGATCTCCGGTGAGAAAAGGAGCAATGAGGCCGGCCCACTGGTCCTGAGGCCACCCTTCTCTCTCTGCCGTCCTCTCAAATGTAGCAAGAAATGCCTCTACATCATCGCTCAGGGACAATTTCTGCAAAAAATGGCTTGCCCTCACAGTCACCTGGTTACCAGGGGCAACAGCCACTTGTTCCTGAGACAGCTTCTGTACTGCTTCCTTTAAGACAGTAACCTGCGCCTGCATAACCCCTTGCTGGGTCGCTTGCTGGGCTGCCAACTGGGCCACCAAAACTCGAGTATTTTCTTGCTGCAGAGCCAGCGCCTCTTTGTAGTGATTTTGTTGTACCTCCAGCTGGGTTGCCAAGCGCTGATTAGCTTCCTCATGGCGAGTCTGCGCTTGCATATTAGCCAGGGACAGCTGTTTAATTAGCTCCTCCATTGTTTCAGATTTCAATGTTTGTGCAGCTTTAACCCAGGACATAAATCCAATGTACTGTCCCTTTAACTGTTCAATGCAAAGAAAAAAAAAAAGTTTTTTTTTCTTTTCTTTCTTCTTATGCCTGTTATTCTGTCCTGCCCGCATTCTCCACCAGTGTAATGTTCGGGGAACCAGCTAGATCGCAGGACACAGGCTTTTCAAACAAAAGGACGTTTATTTAAACTTAAATGGCTTCACAGCAGCAAAACAAAAGAAATGTAAGTCTCACCGACTTGTAGAGTTTATAACTGCTGTCGCAGTTAAACAGTCCTTACTTGGTGTTGCAGGTACGTTTCCCAGATAGCAGGCTTCCATGCAGGCCACTGCCATGTACATTCACAGCTTCCCAGAGCTTTTCACAGCCTCCACAGCTTTTGCAGTGTCCACCATTCACCATGCAGACTTCACTACACTCCTTCACTCTCTCACCTACCACTTCCTGTCTCTCTTAAACCACTTCCTTGGACAGGTGTGTTAACCATTGCTGTTCCCTTAAAGGAACCACAGCCCAAACAGAGGGGAAATATAGCGTCCTTCCAGGACCCAGCCACGGCGTCCTGTACATATCCCCCCCTGTGCCCCAACGCCAAGGAGGTGGAGGCAACAGTGGAGCTAAAACAATGGACTCGGGAGAGGGCATCTGCATTTTGATGCAGTCTCCCGGGCCTATGCTCCACTACAAATTTAAATTCCTGGAGTGCCAGGAACCAACGTGTAATTCTGGCATTAGTCCCTTTACCTTGTCTCATCCATGTTAAAGGGGCATGGTCAGAAATTAACCTAAACTTCCTTCCCAAGAGGTAATATCTGAGGGATTCCAGAGCCCACTTAATGGCCAGACATTCTCGTTCAACTATAGCGTAGTTTTTCTCCGCTGGTGTCAACTTCCTACTGAGGAAGACTACTGGGTGCTCCTCACCATGAACAACCTGTGACAAACACAGCTCCCAATCCTACATCGGAAGCATCAGTCTGGACAACAAACTCGTTTGAAAAATTAGGTGCTATCAGGACAGGGTGTTGGCACAGTGCTGACTTGAGCTCCAAAAAAGCCTTTTTATCAGATATTATTTTCTGTTTTGAAGGAAAAAGATCAAACCAAAAAGGGTTTATTTTAAGTGTGATGAGGCTGAAGCATTATGGGTGGAACTGCATACAGATGTGCGTAGTTCAAAGTTAATAATTGGAGTTTGTTATAGACCACCCAATGTTAATGAGGAGGTGGAGACTCAGCTCCTTGCACAGATGGAAAGGGCTGCAAGGGCTGGGACAGTGATAATAATGGGGGATTTTAACTACCCAGAAATTGACTGGAGTAATGGCACTGCTGGGACAGTTAAAGGGCAAAAATTTATAAGCCTATTGCAGGACAATTTTATGGTCCAGTTTATTGAGGCCCCAACTAGGAATGATGCTCTGTTGGACCTGGTAATCTCAAACCATGCAGAGCGTATTACTAATGTTCAGATAAAGGAACACCTAGGTAGCAGTGACCATAACATGATTTCATTTGATGTTAGCTGTAAGCAAGAAATACATTCAGGAAAGATAAAAACACTTAATTTCAATAAAGCAAATTTTCCAAGGATGAGGGCTGCTCTCCAGGACTTAGACTGGGAGGGAATATTGGCATCGATTAACACAGAACAGAAATGGGAATTCTTCAAAAAGACTGTTTGTGAACTCACTGCAAAGTATATTCCCATGGGCAATAAGTTTAAAAGGCTAAAAATAAAACCTATGTGGCTCACGGTTAAAGTTAAAAAAGCTATAAACAATAAGAAAAGAGCTTTTAAAAAATATAAAAATGAAGGAACACTAGTGTCGTTTAAATGTTACAAAGAATATAACAGGATATGTAAAAAGGAAATCAAGGATGCAAAAATTCAAAACGAACGACAGATTGCAAAGGATAGTAGGACAAACCCCCAAAAATTCTTATATATTAATAGTAAAAAGGTCAGGTCTGAGCATGTAGGCCCTTTACAAAATAATCTAGAGTGGGTGACTGGGGACAAAGAGAAGGCTAATTTATTAAATACTTTCTTCAGCTCTGTGTATACAATGGAGCATGGAGGAGCTCATGTCCATAATGGGGGTGGTAGTGACACAGCCCCAAATCCACAATGGCTCAAAAGTGATATGGTCCAGAAATATTTAGACAGAATAAAGGTGGATAAAGCACCTAGACCAGATGGCATACACCCACAGATCCTAAAAGAATTGAGCTCTGTAATTTCAAAGCCATTGTATCTAATTTTTAGGGACTCATTAATGACAGGAATAGTACCATTGGATTGGCGCAGGGCCAATGTGGTGCCTATATTTAAAAAGGGAACAAAGTCTTTACCAAGTAACTATAGACCTGTTAGTTTAACTTCTATAGTTGGGAAGATACTGGAGAGATTAATAAAAGACCACATAGTTGAGTTCTTGCTGGAAAAAAACTATTTAAGCAACAGACAGCATGGATTCATGAAAGACAGAAGTTGTCAGACACACCTGATTTCTTTTTATGAAGAGGTAAGTAAGACCTTGGACAGAGGGGTGGCGGTGGACGTGGTATACTTGGATTTTGCAAAAGCGTTCGATACAGTTCCACACACACGGCTCATGTGTAAGGTAAAGTCTACAGGATTGGAAATATCAGTTTGTAAATGGATAGAAAACTCGCTAAAAGACAGAATTCAGAGAGTAGTGGTTAATGATTCTTACTCTGAATGGTCCAAGGTTATCAGTGGTGTACCCCAAGGTTCAGTGCTGGGACCCTTACTTTTTAATATCTTTATAAATGATATTGGGTTTGGGATCAAAAGTAACATTTCTGTCTTTGCAGATGACGCCAAGCTATGCAGTGGAATAACGTCCATACAGGATGTCGCCAATTTACAAGCCGACCTCGATGCACTGTCTAATTGGGCGACTATGTGGCAGATGAGGTTTAATGTTGATAAATGTAAAGTTATGCACTTGGGGGCTAAGAATATGAATGCATCATACATACTAGGGGGAGTACAACTGGGGGGATCCATAGTGGAGAAGGATCTGGGGGTTTTGGTAGATCATAAGCTCAATGTCAGGGTCACCTGTGGCCAGGTGACAGATGCACACCGTAGGGGGACAGGAGTGCACCGCGAGGTAGTGAACCCTATGGCTGGCTTCTGCGGATAGGAAACTGGGTGGTTGTGGAAAGCGGGACCAGAGGAGCACAACCGGGATCCAAACGGAAGCTAGAGCCAAGATTCCCCAGGGCGCGGAGTCTAAGACCCAGCTGGTCTTCTCCAGGGCCTCTAGTGGTGAGGATGTTAGCTGCAGGCTGGGACCAGGTCGCGGCCCCTGGATTTTCCTAGCTCACGCCCCGTAGGATAAGGGGAAAAGAGGAGAAGCAGCAGCACACGATAAGAGAGAACCGAATAACAAGCTGAAGGTCAGGGGCCACAAGCAGACAAGGATAACGAAGAACGAGCCGAAGGTCAAGGGTCACGAGCAGACAGGGATAGTCAGGGACAAGCCAAGAACTTAACAGAGAGACAGACGTAGCACACGGCAGGCAGGAACCCAAACACACAATGCCTAACAAACACGTTGATCAGCAAAGCAGGCTTGCAGTGCACAGGTTAATATAGTGTTCTGTGATAGGGCCTGGGGTGGAGTCTGGCTGGGAGGAGATTATAAAGGAAGCCAGGTGAAAGGGCTCAGGCCTCTAAGATGAACACATGGGAAGGAAGGTAAGCTGACAGACAAACACTACTGCATATCCATGACAGTACCCTCCCTCTTATGGGCCCTCCCCCGCCTGGACCCAGGCTTAAAGGGAAATCTCTGATGAAACCTTCTCAACAGATGAGGTGCAGCGACATCAGATGCAGCGATCCAAGATGCCTCCCCAGGACCAAAACCTCTCCAATGCACAAGGTACTGAAGAATGCCTCTGCAGAGCCGAGAATCCAGAACTTGTCTAACCTCGTACTTAAGATTATCCTCAGAGACCGAAAATGAGGTAGGGAGATGACAAGAAGATCTATTGAGGACCAAAGGCTCTCTAGGAATAAGCAAGGGCATGAGAGGATCAACAGGAATCTGAGGAGGGTCCCCTAGACCCTTAAAGGGGAACTGGTCATCTTGCACAGGACCATCAGACTGGGCAGATGTCAGTGGAACCCTGAAGTCAGGTTGGTTAGAAGGTGACATGTCGCCGGAGTCAAGCTGAATAGCTGAAGGACAAGCAGAATGTCCCGAACAAAAAAAAGTAGGAGGCTCACTGGGCATGGGCTGGACTGGCATAACTAGTACAGAGGCAGAGTGAATAGCTGAGTCAGGTGTAGCGACTACCTGAATCGCATCGCAAGACGTAGCAACTGCAGGACTTGTAGACAAGCTAGCCTGGCTGTGCGTCCAAGGGTGGTTAGGGACAGAGAAATGTAAATGGTTATGCAACCTGGAATGAATGACCGGCTCAGATTCACAGGGGGCAACCTTGGGTAGGCAGGACGAGGAACAGGAGGGACTCCAAGCCAGGATCTGTCCAGTAGTCCAGTCCACATGAGGAGAATGGAGCTGTAACCATGGGAGACCCAAAATTATAGGCGTTGAGGCCTTGGGTAAGATAAGGAAGGATATCCACTCCTGGTGGAGTGTCCCTACCGACATCTTAACAGGGAGGGTCTGGAAGCGGATAGGTCCCCCTGGGAGAACAGTACCATCAATCGCCAAGACCACCAATGGCGTGGTGAGGGGCAAAAGAGTAAGTCTCATGGACGATGCGATTTCCCAGTCCATGAAATTACCAGCGGCTCCGGAATCCAGATATGCTGAGACCGAATGAGAAGAAGCACCAACATGAAGGAACACAGAAAGCAGAAGACGAGAAGGGGAAGGTGATATTTCTGGGTCCAATACTCCACTTTCCAGATGAAGTGGACCCGAACGTTTTTCTGGACAAAGAGAGCAAGTGTCACAAAAATGACCTTTGCCCCCACAGTAAAGACACAGACCAAGAGTTCTGCGCCTAGCACGTTCCTCGGGGGATAGCCTGGTCCGACCCAGCTGCATGGGTTCCTCAGCTGGTAGGAGATGCTCTACGGGTCGAAGAGAGGGGAGCTCAGGCTGACTAAGAACCAAGGAGTGCTGGCGTTGCTTTTCTAAGGTCCTCTCCTGAAAGCGAATATCGATCTGGTTACACAAGGAGATAACGCCGGCCAGATCAGTGGGGATGGTTCTTCCTACTAATTCATCCTTCACTCTATCAGACAGGCCATGCAAAAAGGTTGCGACTAAGGCCTCATTGTTCCAGCTCAACTCAGCCGACAGTATGCGGAAATGAAGGGCATACTGTCCCACTGAAGCAGACTCTTGGCGGAGACGTAGAAGGGCGCTGGCCGCTGAAGAGACACGAGCCGGTTCTTCAAAGATATTCCTAAAAAGTTTCAAGAAGCCAGACAGGCTAGAAACCACTGGATCATTCAGTTCCCACAGAGGGGCTGCCCAGGCTAAAGCTTCACCGGAGAGGAGGGAAATTATATAGGCTACCTTAGCCCGATCAGACAGGAAGTTTTGGGGCTGGAGCTCAAAATGAATCGTGCATTGGCTAAGGAACCCCCTGCAAGCCTTGGAGTCCCCAGAGAAACGGGACGGAGATGGCAGTTGTAGCGAGTGTGTGGCTGCGACTGGTGCAATAGGTGCAGCCGCTGATTGTATTTGAGGTTGCGGATTCAGGGTTCCCAAGGAGGCCTGAAGCTGCTCGAAGCGAGAAGCCAGATCCTGGAGGAATCGCATCACCTGAGTCTGATTCGATTCCTGGGTTTCAAGTCTGCGAACTATGCCCTGCAATGGATCATCCACGGGTAACGGGATGTCAGCCGGGTTCATGGCTGATCAAACTGTCAGGGTCACCTGTGGCCAGGTGACAGATGCACACCGTAGGGGGACAGGAGTGCACCGCGAGGTAGTGAACCCTATGGCTGGCTTCTGCGGATAGGAAACTGGGTGGTTGTGGAAAGCGGGACCAGAGGAGCACAACCGGGATCCAAACGGAAGCTAGAGCCAAGATTCCCCAGGGCGCGGAGTCTAAGACCCAGCTGGTCTTCTCCAGGGCCTCTAGTGGTGAGGATGTTAGCTGCAGGCTGGGACCAGGTCGTGGCCCCTGGAGTTTCCTAGCTCACGCCCCGTAGGATAAGGGGAAAAGAGGGGAAGCAGCAGCACACGATAAGAGAGAACCGAATAACAAGCTGAAGGTCAGGGGCCACAAGCAGACAAGGATAACGAAGAATGAGCCGAAGGTCAAGGGTCACGAGCAGACAGGGATAGTCAGGGACAAGCCAATAACGTAACAGAGAGACAGACGTAGCACACGGCAGGCAGGAACCCAAACACACAATGCCTAACAAACACGTTGATCAGCAAAGCAGGCTTGCAGTGCACAGGTTAATATAGTGTTCTGTGATAGGGCCTGGGGTGGAGTCTGGCTGGGAGGAGATTATAAAGGAAGCCAGGTGAAAGGGCTCAGGCCTCTAAGATGAACACATGGGAAGGAAGGTAAGCTGACAGACAAACACTACTGCATATCCATGACACTCAATAATAGCATCCAATGCCAAGCTGCGGTTTCCAAAGCGAGCAAAGTCCTTTCTTGTATTAAGAGAGGTATGGACTCCAGAGAGAGAGATATCATTTTGCCCCTGTAAAAATCATTAGTAAGACCTCATCTGGAATATGCAGTTCAGTTTTGGGCACCAGTTCTCAAAAAGGATATCGGGGAACTGGATGAAGTGCAGAGAAGGGCAACCAAACTGATAAGAGGCATGGAGGAGCTCAGCTATGAGGAAAGATTAGAGGAACTGAATTTATTCACTCTTGAGAAGAGGAGAATAAGGGGGGATATGATTAACATGTACAAATATATAAGGGGTCCATATAGTGAACTTGGTGTTAAGTTATTCACTTTATGGTCAACACAGAGGACAAGGGGGCACTCTTTACGTCTAGAGGAAAAAAGATTTCATCTCCAAATACGGAAAGGTTTCTTCACAGTAAGAGCTGTGAAAATGTGGAACAGACTCCCTGCAGAGGTGGTTCTGGCCAGCTCAGTAGATTGCTTTAAGAAAGGCCTGGATACTTTCCTAAAAGTACATAATATAACTGAGTACTAACATTTATAGGTAAAGTTGATCCAGGGTAAATCCGATTGCCTCTCGGGGGATCAGGAAGGAATTTTTTCCCCTGCTGTAGCAAATTGGATCATGCTCTGCTGTTTTTTTTTGCCTTCCTCTGGATCAACTGTGGGTATAGAATTGGGTATATGGGATTGTACGATATTTTTTATTTTATTTATTTTTTTATGGTTGAACTGGATGGACTTTGTCTTTTTTCAACCTGACTAACTATGTAACTATGTAATCTAATTTAAAGCTAGCTTAAAAACCAACAGGGAGTGATCTGACAATCCTCTAGCTGCATAAGTCACCAGATATCACAGGTAGCATCGTAGAGGTAGCTAATGCTAAATCAATTTTAGATAAGGTCCCATGGATACTAGAGAGTCAATTCAGTAATGGTTTACTGGGCTCTCACCCCTGACTCTATATAAAATAAAGATATATATATATATATATATATATATATATGGCTTAAATGGAGTAGTAAAGCACACTGTCCAAAAATGTGTCAATTAATGCTCAGCAGATGGGCCTATAAAATAAATATATATATATATATATATATACACACACACACAATACCTTGAAAAAGTATTCATACCCCTTGAAATAATCCAGATTTTGTTATGTTGTAACCAAAACTGTAAATGTGTTTTATTGGGATTTTAAGTGATAGAACAACACAAAGTGGCACATAATTGTCAAGGGGAAGGAAAATGATGAATGGTTTTCAAAATATTTTGCAAACAAATATCTGAAAAGTGTGGTGTGCATTTGTATTCAGCCCCCTTTACTCTGTTACCCCTAACTAAAATTTAGTTAGGGGTAACACAGTCCACCTGTGTGTAATTTAATCTCAGTATAATACAGCTGTTCTGTGAAGCCCTCACAGGTTTGTTAGAGAACATAGTGAACAATTAGCAGCATGAAGGCCGAGGAACATACCAGACAGGTCAGGGATAAATATGGGAAATAGTGTTAAATCTAAAAAAGAAATAACAGCAGCGCTAAAGCACAATATTACACAGTGTCTGTATCTAGCAGACTATAGGTAATAATGTCCTTCAAAAGTTACACCCTGTGACATAAGTGAATATGTGCACAAGCTAAATAAATGAAAAATCAAGTCCACACAATGTATGATTAAATCCAGTGCATATGAACTCTTCCAATCTTCCACCACACCCAGTGTTCGGTGATCCCTCTCCCGTCAGATGTACACTCACCACAGCAAGTTGCCTCACACTCTCATGTTTGGCGTGTAATAGTAAACAAAATCTCACAAATCGGTGTAGTCAATCTTCCAAATTCCAACCAAATGAGTATAGGATTGCTCCACATGCAAATATGTAAAAAAAAAAGCTCCAATAGTGTAGTAACGTAAAATCAGTTTTAATGACACACTTGTAAACACTTCAACTATTGCACTCACATGAACCTCAAAAGCTTTGAGCATTGAACCACAGGAAACTCATAAACTGCACCAAAAGCGAGTGCATTGGTCGCGGCGGACCCACGGTAAATCAATGATCTCTCACCACCTCCTTGTCGCTTCTCACTGGACCTCCACTGCTTAGTTCGATCTCGTGACATCACACTTTCCTTCAGACGGTTTCCGCACAGCCACGCCCCGACATGTTTAGTCGTAAAGACTTAATCATGGGAATTGTCTGATGTCACGAGATCGAACTAAGCAGTGGAGGTCCAGTGAGAAGTGGCAAGGAGGCGATGAGAGGTCATTGATTTGCCGTGGGGCCGAACCCCACTCCATGGTGTAACAAGCAAGAGGAGGAGACAGTGGGAAAAGGCCCCACATGCATAACACCTATCACACACTCGCCCAGCGGAAAGCAACAACACCACCCAGTGTTCAATGCAGGTAGTTAAGACAGGGAAAGAAATGCAGAGAGACACTACAACTGGCAGAAAAGATTAATTACTGCCCAATAACAAGATTACAACACTGATACAGAAGACTAGGGATGAGCCGAACATCCCCCGGTTCGGTTTGAATCCAGAACATGCGAACGGACCGAAAGTTCGCGCAGACTTTCGAACACCGTTAAAGTCTATGGGACTCGAATGTGAGAAATCAAAAGTGAGAATTTTAAAGGCTAATATGCAAGTTATTGTCCTAAAAAGGGTTTGGGGACCCGGGTCCTGCCCCAGGGGTCATGTATCAATGCCAAAAAAAGTTTTAAAAACGGACGTTTTTTCGGGAGCAGTTATTGTAATGATGCTTAAAGCGGAGGTGCAGACAGTTTTTTTTTTTTTTAAAGTCAGCAGCTACTAACAGTATAGCTGCTGACTTTTAATAAGGAAACTTACCTGTCCTACTCACCCGCGATGTCGGTCCCGCCACGGCGATCGATCACTGCTGTCTGGTCCCGGCTCCTCCATCCTGACTAAGGGAAACAGGCAGTGAAGCCTTACGGCTTCACTGCCCGTTTCCTACTGCGCATGCGCCACTCGCACGACGCTTTGTGAATGGGCGGCTTGCCTCCTGGGATACACACAGTTCCCAGAAGGCAGCGCGCCCCATTTACAAGAAGAGGAAGCGGAAGGAGACCCACTGCGGACGAGAAGAGGCACATTAGAGGCAGATTAGGGGACTTCTGCATAGCAACAGGCATTTAGGGTGAGTATAATTTTTTTTTTTCTATTAATTTTTTTTCTTTTTTTGGGGGGATTTTTAATGTAAACATTTTTTCCGGGTGGACCTCCGCTTTAAAGTGAAAAAATAAAAGTGAACTATTCCTTTAAATATCGTACCTGGGGGGTGTCTATAGTATGCCTGTAAAGTGGCACGTGTTTAGAACAGTCCCTGTAAAAAATGAAATTTCTAAAGGAATAAAAGTCATTTAAAACTGCGGCTTTAATGTAATGTCGGGTCCCAGCAATATGGATGAAAATCATTGAGAAAAACGGCATTACCCATTACCAGGCCCTTTGGGTCTTGTATGGATATTACGGGGAATCCCGAACCCAAATTAAAAAAGAAAAGGCGTGGGGCCCCCAGGCCCTATATACTCTGAACAACAGTATACAGGCGGTCCAAACAAGACAGGGACTGTAGGTTTGTTCTTAAGTTGAATCTGTTTGTAATTTGGAACAGGTACATTTTGTAAGTGTAGCTCCAGCCAAAAAATCTATTTTAAAGCTTTTTGGATAACATAGGGAAGGGTTATCACCCCTGTAACATTTATTTTGCTGTCTGTGCCCCTGTTCAGAAGATTTCACCTCACTTTCTGTCCCAATGACAATTGGATTTTGAAAATTTGGTGTTTTTAGGGAAACAAGGTTCGGTAATAAAGCATCAGTGTAGACACCTTTTTCCCATATTAACTCTTACAGGAGAGAATTTCCCTTCCTAGGGGTAGATTTCCTCTCACTTCCTGTTGTCTCCCTCCATTTGTAAGTAGTAGTCGTTTGTAAGTCGGATGTTTGAAAGTAGGGGACCGCCTGTATATACACTATACGGCCTGCCCTATATACTCTGCAGAAAACTGGGCCTTAGGTGTTGGTGGTACCAGAACACTGTTAGCGCTCACAGTTACTCTTGGTGGGCGCTGGAACGGGCTCTGCTGTGAAATATTAGATCAAGAATTGTAATGAAATGCCCCTGTTGAACAGGGGCAGAAAATTGGGCCTTTGGTGGTGGTGGTGCCACAACACTGCAACCCCTCACAGATACTCTAGTTGAGCGCAGGAACGAGCCCTGCTGCAAAATATTACAGCAAAAATTGTAATTACATGTCCCCGTTAAACAGGGGCAGAAAAATTGGGCCTTTGGTGGTGGTGTTGCCACAACACTGTAAGCCCTCACAGTTACTTTTGGTGGGTGCAGGAATGGGCCCTGCTGTGAAATATTAGATCAAAAATTGTAATTACATGCCCCTGTTAAACAGAGGCACAAAAATTGGGCCTTAGGCACTGGTGCTGGTGCCACAATACTGCAACCCCTCACAGATACTCTAGTTGAGCGCAGGAACAAGCCCTGCTGCAAAATATTACAGCAAAAATTTTAATTACACGCCCCTGTTAAACAGGGGCAGAAAACTTGGGCCTTAGCCACTGGTGGTGGTGCCCAGTACCAAAAATGTTCTTAGAAGCTATCAACATGAACATTGAGGAGGAATAGGATAGTCACTCAGCATAACAGGATAGTCACTCAGCATCAGCATAGGCAGTCTTGAAGGAATCTCACATTCATAAAAAAAATAATCAGTTACATCAGCATCAGGTGCTTGGTAGCTGGTGGTGATCCAAGACTGATTCATTTTTATGAAGGTAAGTCGATCAACCGAGTCGGTGGACAGGCGCACTCTGTGATCGGTTACAAAGTGTAGGTTTGCTGAGGCATTCGGTCCGGAGTCCTCTGGGTCACTAAGGACGACATGATCCGCAGCCACCTCCTCCCAGCCGCGTACAAGTCCATGGGTTTCTGGGGACTGTAAACGATCCCTTGAAGACTGCTGGTGATGCTGAGTGCTAGGCTCCACCTCCATGCTGACACAATCCTCCTCCTGTGTGATCGGTGGGCCCGCAGGAACACTGTCTGTATAAAGGGGGCCTTGAGAGGTAAGGAAGTCCTCCTCTTCCTCCCTCTGTTCTGCCTCAAGTGCCCTGTCCATCATTCCACGCAGCGTGTGCTCCAACAGGTACACAAGAGGGACAGTATCACTGATGCATGCACTGTCACTGCTCACCATCCTCGTGGCCTGCCCTCCTCAAATGGTGACATGACAGTGCATGCATTCTTGATCATGAGCCACTGGCGTGACAAAAAAAAGCCAAGCTCTCCTGATCCTGTCCTGGTGCCAAAGTCGCACAGGTACTCATTGATGGCCCTTTGCTGCGTGTAAAGCTGCTGCAGCATGGCCAATGTTGAGTTCCACCTGGTGCGCATGTCACAGATTAGGCGGTTCTTGCGCAGATTGTATTCCTTTTGGAGGTCAGCCAGCCGAGCACTGGCACACAGACTTTCCTGGCCTGCCTCAGGAGATCCTGTAAGCCCGGGTACCTGCACAAGAACTGCGGCACCACCAAATTAAGGACGTGAGCCAAACAGGGAGCATGGGTCAAGTATCCCTGTCGGAGGGCGGAGAGGAGGTTGGTGCCATTGTTGCAAACCACCATTCCTGGCTGAAGTTGGCGTGGCGTCAACCACCTTTGAGCCTGCCCCTGCAAAGCTGACAGAATCTCTGCGCCAGTGTGGCTCCTGTCCCCTAAGCACACCAGCTCAAGCACCGCATGGCATCTTTTTGCCTGAGTGCTTATGTAGCCCCTTGAACGCCTACGGAGCACCGCTGGTTCCGAAGAAGAATCTATAGAGGAAAAGGCCATTGAGGAAGAAGAAGAGAAGGGGGTGGAGGAGAGAGGTGTGTCAGAATCACCACTAGTAGCATTTTGGAGGCGTGGTGGCGGAACAAGCTCCAACAATACTGCACCCTGTCCTGCATCCTTCCCAGCTGCCAACAGAGTCACCCAGCGCGCCGTCAAAGATAGGTAACATCCCTGTCCATGCCTGCTGGACCATGAGTCAGCGGTAATATGCACCTTACCGCTGACCGCCCTGTCCAGCGAGGCATGGACATTGCCTTCCACATGCTGGTAGAGAGCCGGAATCGCCTTCCGTGAAAAAAAGTGGCGTTTGGGAACCTGCCACTGAGGTACCGCACATTCCACAAATTCACGAAAGGGGGCAGAGTCTACCAGCTGAAAAGGCAGCAGTTGGAGTGCTAGCAATTTAGCCAAGCTAGCATTCAGCCGCTGGGCATGTGGATGGCTGGGACCGAATTTCTTTCGCCGGTTTAGCAACTGGGGTAGGGAACTTTGCCTGCTACAATTGGACATTGGTGTAGCGATAGCAGATTGCCCGCAAGTACTTGGCACCCCTAATTCTACACCTTCATTCCTCTCAGTGCAGGTTTCTGAGAGATCCGAAGGTATATTGGGGTTGGAGATCCCAGCTGATGAGGAGCAAGGAGAGGTCCGCCTTGTTCTTTGGTGTGGGTTTTTTAAGTACGCTTGCCAAAGGACTGCATGGCAGGTTGACATATGTCTGGTCAAGCATGTGGTGCCCAGGTGGCTGCTGTTTTGGCCACGCTTGATATACTTCAGACATATGATGCAAACAGCAACGGTGCAATCTGCTGCACACGTCTCAAAAAAGGCCCACACCAAAGAACTTTTGGAAAAACGTGCGTCAGCAGCGCCCTGCACATGCGGAGCTCGGCGGTGTGATGCAGTTGGTGGGCTGCCCTTAAGCTGGCCCCTGGAGGGCATCCTGCCTCGTTGGAGATGTGCCTCCTCCTCTCTCCTATCAGCCACCCACGTAGAGTCAGTGACCTCATCATCCCCTCCCTCCTCGTCACTGGAGCAAACCTGGCAGTATGCTGCAGCTGGGGGAACATGACTGCCAGTTTGTTGTCCTTCTTGGGCACCCCCTCTCTTTGGGCTCACATGACTGCCTTCCTCAAGCTGGGTACCATCATCGGAGCCTTCAAAACGCTGCACATTCTCCTGTAGCATGTACCCAACACTGTGGTCGAACAGTTCGGGGGACTCCTCCGTGCATGATGGTGGGGCTAGGGAAGGAGTAACTGAGGACCTGGAGCCAATGGAATATGCCACATTGGCAGCCAAAGTACTCTGAGCCTGGGTGACAGAGGATGAGGACAGCTTGGTCATCCACTCTACCAAGTTTTATGCATGTTGTGGCTCAACACGGCCAGCTGCCCGAAAAAAAAGGACAAGCGTGCCCCATGGCCACGTGCTGAGGATACACCGTGTCCACAACCAGCACTGTTGGCTGTAGACACAGAGCCTGCTTGCCCTCTTTTAGTGGCCTGTGAGCATCTGCCTCTCCTTTGTTGGCCTTCCAGACATACTGTATTTGTAATGTATTTGAATAGGTACACCAGGAATGGCCTGCAGTCAGGTATAGTCTTGGCTAGACTAGAATGCAGTGGATATATGTGTAGGAGACAGTATATATTTTATTCACCGCAGATCACTGAATCACCTGCCTGCCTGAAAGTGTATTTGAATAGGTACACCAGGAATAGCCTGCAGTGAGATGTAGCCACACAGGATACAGTGTGTGTGTGTATATATATTGTGAAGGACTAGCATCAAATGTAGAGCTTGAAGGACACCGCCACTCGCTGGTTCTTCTTTTTAAGGGCTTTGTTTGCCCATTTTTATTAAAAGAAGTCAAAACAAAATGAAAGGTTTCCCTCGCAGGGGTTTCAGTACTCCTTTTCAACAACAAACTGACATTCAGCCTCCTGGCTTATACATATAGCAGTGCTGCTCAGGCCTTCCACTTCAGGCTCTTGTCTGTCTCCTATAGACTACTCCATCTGCAACACCATCCATTTGGATAGCAGCCCCTTGCTGCTCTGACCCTCAGACCTGGGTCTCTGGCTTCCACTGTGCACACAAGCACTCTCTGACTTCTCCAGTGCACACTTGCACTCTATGGCTTCCCCAGTGCACACCTACACTCGTCGGGAGGGTGGGGCCCAGAATGCTGGTCCTGATTCTACTATCAGGCCCACACACACCTGAACAATCAGTGTGCAGTTGAGTCTCAAAACCCGGATCCAGGACTGGGGATTTCATCCCACCCGGATCTCTAAGAAATCCCCAAGCTCCGGGTCCCAAAGTGGATTTTAGTAAATCATGAGGAAACTGAAAAGCCAGTTTCCTCCCAAACAAGCAAATACCCTGGAGCCCCTCAACCTGCCTGGTTGAGAATCCTGTATTCATACACTGGTGGGGTACCACACTACCACATACCCTCCCCCCTTGTTTCGATCCGGAGGGAGGAACACCAGCACCCATCATTATGGTTGGGACACCTCTGTGCTGGCTGTCAGCCACATAGGCCCAACCTTTTTTCCAGGTGCGCTTCCAGGTATGTCCCACCCTGGATCTTAACAGGGTCCTATAATTCCGTATACTCTGCCTTCCCTCTCTTCTCTTTGGGTCCCTGAGCATACTCTCCTCTCTTGGGGAAACTCTGCCTACCCTGATCCTACCTTTCAGCTTACGTAAATAAGTTTTATCTTTCACCACAGGTCTTTCAGGTTCAAAAACCTCTCTCTTGTTACCCAGGGCAACCACATTGCTTTTAACAGCGCCAATCATTAAATCATATATTTTAATGTCACACTTTCCAACGCAATCAGTGCTGTCCATCTCAGTGCTTGTTAGTACCAGATCTGAGGAGGGACCACACATAGGCGAGAGATTAAATCCCACAGGACTAAAGCCAAGTTCTACCTCACCTGTTGTCCAACACTCCATGGGTAACTGATCTAACAGATGACACTGATCTAGGCACAAACTACTTCTTTCTGATGTACACATTACATTGTTGCAGCATCCACCTATAGCACTTTTTCTCACAGTGTCTCCGGGTACTTTAAGTTGTACCTCTTTCTGAGTGATAGAAAGCATCTCTGCTAGTGCTGCATCTATTCTGGGCCCTTCCTTCTCATGAGATTTAGCGGCTGAGACAGTATCTGCGCCCTCTACTGACCACTGCTCAGCTGCACCTTGGAGCACACCAGCAGAGATGTTTCCAGTCACTACACCAGCCGGAGAGACCTTTGATGACTCCAACAGTTCTGAGTGCCTTCCAGGCCACTCAGTAACTGGGAGCACCCCCTTAGAGAACCTCAGAACTATTTGCCACACTGTTAACAAGCTTCCCAGCACAGCCTGTACCACCTGGCTCCACCTATTGGTACCACGCAGCACCACCTGGTCCGACTGCGGTGGAGACACCCAAGTGTACAGTGAGGGCACCTTTACCAACTCCAGCATTTCTAATAAAGTTTTTGTCAACTCTATGCAACCAATGTCTAAATGCGTGACCTTTTTGGGAACCTTTCCCCTGTCCGAGACTTGGAGGGGCTCATCCATTGCAGCTTGTGAGGTTGAGACCTTTGAAGAGACCACCATCTCCTTGAAGGTACCCCTCATCCCAGCCTGTTGCTCCCCTGGAGCACTGTCAGACACATGTCTCCTCTTCACCTCTAACGCTACACCAATGTGTCTCTGCGAGTCAACATTAGTCACATTGTCAACTTTACACTTGCCATTATTTAGTTGCTGGGCCGTGGACAACCCATCTGCCATGCCTGCGCCCAGAATCGTTCCTTCAGACTGGAGGGCATCAGCCTTTGCAGGGGCTGGCGTGCCCTTGAGCACTGGCCATTCTGCGATCCCTCCACTGGGCACAGCAGGTGGTCTGTCCACAACTCTGTCACACATCATTGCTTCGTAATTCCTTGTCACTTGGCCTAGTGCCGCAACTGCTTCCTTACACCAATCATCCCAGTCTCCTGTGGTTCCATCACTGGTGCTCCACAGCACTGCATCACCTGCTCTAGAAGGCCCAACAGGAACCTGGGATTCACTAGCCAAAACACCACACTTGTCACTTCTATCTACCTCACATTGTGACAATATTTTTTTTCTCACATCACACTGGGAGATTGCATCCTCAACCAAGGCAAGGTGCAATACCTTATTTTGAACACCTTGCTTTGGTGGCGCTACAGACACATACAGCTCTTCACTTTCAGCTTTTGCAGGCTGATCTAACCCCTTGACAACTGGGTTACACTTAGGGTTGTGGGGCTGCGCCCACACACACTCACTATGTAAGACAGTCTTCCCTTGTTTCACCAGAGTAGCACCACAGCAATCCTGGAAAACCTCTGGCTCCAACATATGGCGGCCCCATGAGAGTTCCATGGACAATCCTGCGCTTCTGGTTGTCATGGGAGATATCCTACTCCCATCATTGGTAGTAAACACATTTCCAACATTTTCAGACATAACACTAAAGGAAACACATTTTTCAATGTCATGATCACCAATACCATCACATTTGCCAACAGTAACACTTTTGTCAGCATAACCATCAGAATTTTCACTATGTGTAGACATAACTGCTACTTTTGTGGATTGTCTATTACCCACCAAAGCCTCTGAGTGACTCCTCACAGCGCCCTCCATTTTTAAAGGGGCACCCTTTCCTACATGGGCAGCTCCAAAGTTGACCTGGGAAACGCTCGGCTCCGTCACTGCGGGCTTCTTGGAAGTCTCCCTGGGCAACCCTGCAGTACTTGTCACTAGGGAACATGGCACAAGCACTGTTTTGGTCACCCCTAACTCTATTTTCCCAGCCACCTGCTGGACTATAGCAGGCACATGCAGAGTCCCCATGTCCTTTCCAGTCTTTAGCCCTGTGGCTAGTTGGGCTTTATTTTGTGCCTCCCCACTGCTCTGGATAGCACACTGCCACAAGTCTATGTCCATTGGCACAGCGGATCTCCCCACTGGATCTACTCCCACTTCACTGGGTTCAGTACCATAAACTGGAACAGTCTTACCATTTTCAGTGGCTGGCATCATAGCCTTCACTTGAGTGCGCTGTCTCTCAGCTGCATCCATACCAGTTACTGTCTCTTTGGGGCCATATGGCGACACTGCAGCCTTTCCAGACTCTTCAGCGGTGTTCCAGAACCTTGGGCAAGTAAAGATCACATGCCCTACTTGACCACATTCCAAGCACGGTACTGGACGACTTTTCCCCAGTGCGTTTCTTTCCTGATGATTCTTTCCAGGCATAACTTCCACTCTTGTTGCCATGGGAGATCGCAGTCTCCCAGCAGAGCTTTGCTGGCTCTCTCCAACATGCTGTATTGGCTCCTCCGGAAGCCACTTGTCACGACCCATGGGAGGCACACCCCTTGGTCCACAGACAGCCCGACTGGCCTCCTCTGTGTTGCTATGGGCAACCACTCTCTCTCCTGGCCTTTGATCAGCCTTTCTTCTGGCATATAACACAGGCTTCTCAGACCTTTGTTTTGCTAGGTAGCTTTGCACTGGAGCCAGGGACAAAAGGCACTTGGAGACTGCATGCCCCCACTCACTGCACCGCAAACAGTGCACTTGGTTCCATGTCTTGTCAGGGTTTCCCACCCTGCATCTGCTGGACCCTGTCTCAAGCTGTGTCACTTTCACACTTTTCGCAACAGCTGCTGGTTTAACTGCAGCAGCGTTGCCCGGGGCAACAACACCCCTCTCCCAGGCATGGACATTCGGCAGCTCTCTTTTTGTATGGAAGGTTGGCTTGCCTTCCACTTTAGCTTGGTCCAATCCTGCCAGATGTCGCTTGCACCAGTCCACTGCAGATTCAAACGCTGGTGGACTCTCCACACTAGCCGTCATCTGTGCATTCATTGCACCAGGGTTGCTAGGGACAACAGCAGCCCTCTTTTCCCTTGGAAAACTCTGTTTAGGCATGTATGGGGTTCGATCAGGCGGTAACAACCCCTCCCGCCACAGAGCTCTTTCTCTTGCTTCAGCAAGGATCGCCTCCTTTTTCTGCTTTGACCACCCCATCCTTGCAGTGTTGCACACAGCAACCAGTAACACAGTTCACAGCAGAGGGAAGAAAATGTGATTCTCCTTTCACAGGTACACAACCTGCATGCAACACAGTCCATCAACCTCTGTGCAATGCAGTTTGCCTGGCTGCCACACACAGCTAGCAGCAGTTCACTGCAGAGAAAAAATAATAATTTACTTTTTGTTCACAGGTACACCACCTGCAACAAATTGGAGAACTGTCTCTTTAAGGCTAGTTTACCTTTCGCTTGCAGGTTCTCTTCACCTGCACACACACAGATTATGCAGTCTCATGCACCAAAAACACAGTTCATATAACAGATGAACTTACTTGATTGTAGGGATCTCAGATTGTGCCAAAATCCTCCACCACTTGTGAAGGACTAGCATCAAATGTAGAGCTTGAAGGACACCGCCACTCGCTGGTTCTTCTTTTTAAGGGCTTTGTTTGCCCATTTTTATTAAAAGAAGTCAAAACAAAATGAAAGGTTTCCCTCGCAGGGGTTTCAGTACTCCTTTTCAACAACAAACTGACATTCAGCCTCCTGGCTTATACATATAGCAGTGCTGCTCAGGCCTTCCACTTCAGGCTCTTGTCTGTCTCCTATAGACTACTCCATCTGCAACACCATCCATTTGGATAGCAGCCCCTTGCTGCTCTGACCCTCAGACCTGGGTCTCTGGCTTCCACTGTGCACACAAGCACTCTCTGACTTCTCCAGTGCACACTTGCACTCTATGGCTTCCCCAGTGCACACCTGCACTCGTCGGGAGGGTGGGGCCCAGAATGCTGGTCCTGATTCTACTATCAGGCCCACACACACCTGAACAATCAGTGTGCAGTTGAGTCTCAAAACCCGGATCCAGGACTGGGGATTTCATCCCACCCGGATCTCTAAGAAATCCCCAAGCTCCGGGTCCCAAAGTGGATTTTAGTAAATCATGAGGAAACTGAAAAGCCAGTTTCCTCCCAAACAAGCAAATACCCTGGAGCCCCTCAACCTGCCTGGTTGAGAATCCTGTATTCATACACTGGTGGGGTACCACACTACCACAATATATATTGTGAGGGGGTTAGCTCGGCAGCGGGTGTGTGTGACCCCCGGGATGGGCTCCCCACACAAAACAGGCCCAGCAAACGGAGGTTGTGGTTTTCAAAATCAAAAAAAGGTGCGGTTTATTTTCTATTTACAGTGACAAAACACAGCAAAGCAAAAGCAACATAACCAAAATAAATCCTGGTCAAGTTGACCTCTGACTAAACATACAGGTTTCCTAACTAACAACTGGGATCAGCCTAGTGCTGTCCTAGTCCCTAAGTCCCTGGTTTAGTTAAAGTCCAAACAAATAGCCACACAGGCTTTGCCTCACCGCACAGGGGTTCACTCTCCCTAGACAGTCCACACAGGTCTGGTTCCAGGCATGAGCTAACATCTAATGAAGCTGGGAGTTCTTATAGAGGCCTAAATGAGCTGACAAGCTTCAGCTGGTCTCATCAACTCCCTGTCTGTACGACGCCCCACACTCTCCCTAGAGGTATGAGTCATCCATGAGCCCACTAGCCTTATACAACTCTCCACCTAGTTGTATAAGTCGGCGTAAAGCCTGAATCTGGGCGAAATATATCTACCCCCCTGGATGCAACCAGGTGACTTTACCTTCCTGCTGTCACATACCCCCCCCTCTTGTTTTAACCTCGGGGTTGGAACACCAGCAATCAGGCATTCATGTACTCGAGACAAAGCATCCACATTCCCCATTTGAACGCCAGGGCGATGCTTTACTGTGAAGTTGAATTCCTGGAGGGCCAGGAACCACCTATTCACTCTTCTATTTGTTTCCTTGTTTTGAGCCATCCACTTTAACGGAGCGTGATCCGTAACCATGTCAAAGTGCCTACCTAGCAGGTAGTACCGAAGGGAATCTAGAGCCCACTTCACCGCTAAACACTCCTTTTCAACGGTGGCGTAATTTACCTCATGGGACTTCAACTTCCTGCTGAGGTAAATGACTGGGTGCTCTTCCCCGTTCCAGACCTGGGACAATACTGCTCCTAACCCCACATCTGACGCATCACTTTGTACGACAAAGTCTTTAGAGAAGTCGGGTGAGTACAACACTGGCTGGCTACATAAGGCTTGTTTCAAGAATTGGAATGCTGCCTCAGCCTCGGGGGTCCATTTAATCATGACCGACCCTTTCCCCTTCGTCAGGTTGGTTAGGGGCACAGCCTTAGAAGCAAAGTGGGGAATGAATCGCCGATAATACCCAGCGATTCCCAGAAAGGCTCGTACCTGCTTCTTGCTGTTGGGACGTGGCCAACTCTGGATGGCCTCGACTTTGTTGAGTTGGGGTTTTATTACTCCCCTCCCAATGGTGTACCCAAGATATTTGGCCTCCTCCTGCCCAATGGTACACTTCTTGGGGTTAGCCGTAAACCCCGCTTCCCGAACAGAGTCCAGGACTGCTTGCACTTTTGGCAGATGTGAGGCCCAATCTGTGCTATGGACAATTACGTCATCCAGGTAAGCCGCAGCATACTTCCGATGGGGCCTCAGCATCTGGTCCATTTTCCGCTGGAATGTGGCCGGCGCATTCTGTAACCCGAACGGCATTCTTTTATATTGGAACGCCCCGTCTGGGGTTACAAATGCGGTTTTCTCTTTGGCCGACTTGGCCAGGGGGATTTGCCAATACCCTTTTGTGAGGTCAAGAGTCGTCATGTATCGGGCTGTTCCCAGCCGGTCGATCAACTCATCTATACGTGGCATGGGGTAGGTGTCAAATTTTGTAACTTTGTTCAACTGACGAAAATCGTTACAAAATCGCCAGCTCCCATCCGGTTTAGGCACCAACACGATGGGACTAGACCAATCACTTTGGGACTCCTCTATCACCCCTAAGTTCAGCATTTTCTGTACTTCCTCCCGTATTGCCTCCCGTCGGGCCTCTGGGATCCGATAGGGTTTTAACTTCACCCTTTCACCGGGCGGGGTAATGATGTCATGCTCTACCCCAGATGTTTGTCCCGGCAGCTCAGAGAATACCTCCTTGTTGCGAAGCACAAACTCCTTAACCTCCTGTTGTTGGGGTTGTGACAAGGTGGCTGCTATTCCAACCTCAGGAATCACGCAACCAGTTTGAGCTGGTGACCAAGTGTCTGCGACTAGGGACTCTCTATCCCTCCAGGCTTTCAACAGATTAACGTGATAGATCTGTTCGGGCTTTCGCCTTCCTGGTTGTCTGACCTTGTAATTCACTTCGCTCACTTTTTCCATTATCTCGTAGGGGCCTTGCCATTTGGCAAGGAATTTACTTTCAACCGTAGGGACAAGTACCAATATCCTATCCCCCGGGGAAAAGGTACGGGTCTTGGCTCCACGGTTGTACACTCTCTGCTGTGCCAACTGCGCTTGGGCCAAATGTTCCTTCACGATGGGCATTACCTGTGCAATTCGATCTTGCATCAGGGCGACATGCTCAATCACACTCCTGTGGGGAGAACTCTCACTTTCCCAAGTTTCCTTGGCAATATCCAACAGCCCTCTTGGGTGTCTCCCATACAGTAACTCAAAGGGGGAGAATCCCGTAGAGGATTGGGGCACCTCCCTAATAGCAAACATCAAATAAGGAAGTAAACAGTCCCAATCCTTTCCATCTCTATCCACCACTTTCTTCAACATTTGTTTTAGGGTTTTGTTGAATCTTTCAACCAGCCCATCGGTTTGGGGGTGATACACAGACGTACGCAATTGCGTCACTTTGAACAATTTACACAGCTCTTTCATAACCCGGGACATAAAGGGTGTACCTTGGTCCGTAAGCAGTTCTTTACAAATACCCACCCGGCTAAAAACAAGAGATAGCTCTTTGGCTATGGTTTTGGCCGAGGTATTTCGGAGAGGGATCGCTTCTGGATAACGGGTGGCATAGTCCATTATAACTAATATGTACTGGTGCCCCCTAGCGGACTTGATTATAGGACCTACCAAATCCATGGCGATCCTCTCAAACGGGACCTCAATGATGGGTAGAGGGACCAGCGGGCTACGGAAATGTGGCATCGGGGCCAACCTCTGACACACAGGGCAGGAGGAACAATAATTTTCTACGTCCTTCATCACCCCCGGCCAATAGAATCTCTGTAATACCCTCTCTCGGGTTTTCTCTGTCCCCAGATGACCTCCAAGAATGTGCCCATGGGCCAACTCCAACACCAACTTCCTGTAAGGTTTGGGCACCACAAGCTGCTCAACGGTTTCTTCTGCCCTTTTTGCCACCCGATACAGTAGGTCCTTCTCTACGCTGAAGTATGGGTAAGTGCAGGTATTATCTGGGTTCACTAACTCGCCATCTATTTTCACTACGTTTTCCCGTGCCTTTATTAGGGCGGGGTCTTTCAACTGTTCTGTGGCAAAGTTTTCCCTGTGAACCTCAAGATCAGAAAACTCCACAGACGGTAGGTTTTCGTCTGAGGAGGTGGGCTCCTCTCCAGTTTCTTGAGTCTCCCCTGCCAATACTGATAAGGGAAATTCCGGAGAGTCCTCACCACTCTCAGGGGAGTTCTGGCTATCACATTCCTGGTACATAGGGGCACCAGTGAGGGGCTCAGGATCATCCCACAGTTCCCAGAACTTCGGAAAATCCCTTCCCACAATGGCGTCATGCGGTAACTGAGATACTAAGCCCACTGGATGAGAGAGGGTACCTTTGGGGGTCTCGAAACACACTGTAGTCACTGGATACTCTCGGGTGTCCCCATGCACACAAATAACAGCTACCTTGCTATTCCCAGAGACCTCTGTTTTAACTAACTCAGCCTTTATCAGGGTCACAAGGCTACCTGAATCCAGCAATACCACAACATTTCTACCATTAACACACATTTTGCATAAATGTTTCTCAGTTCCTCGAATGGCAGTGCATGCGACTGTCGCACACAGCGACTGACGTCTGCCCGTCAGAAAGTCACACTGCATGGGTTCCTCCACAACCGGGCAATTGGCTGCAATATGTCCCGCTTGCCGGCAGCGGTAGCAAACGATCCTTCTTGCCGCCTCTTGAGCCGCTGATTTCCCAGGCTGTTCTCGCCAAACTTGGGGTAGAGCTCCCACCCTCTCACTCTCTCCACCCTCACCCCTTGGAATCCTCTTGTCCGCCCCTGGGGATGGTCTGGTCTTAGGGTGGAAAGTCCGAGTGTCTCTGGAAGAGGCCGTCAGGTTCTCTGTAGCCAAGTATTTCTCCACACGATCCACAAGACCATCGGCCGTCTCTGGGTCTCCATGGCTTACCCACTTTTGGATGGCAGTAGGAAGAGCTCTCAAAAACCGATCCATTACAACACGTTCCACAATCTTTGGTGCGGACAAAGTCTCTGGCTGTAGCCACTTTCTGCTCAGGTGAATGAGATCATACATTTGAGACCTGGGGGGTTTTCCAAGCTGGAAAGTCCAGTTATGCACACGCTGAGCCCGGACAGCCTGGGTGACACCCAGCCTTGCCAATATTTCAGCTTTTAGCATCACATAGTCTTTTGCTTGGTTAGGCTCTAGGTCATAGTAAGCTTTCTGCGATTCACCAGTTAACAGAGGAGCCACCAGTCCAGCCCACTGCTCCTCAGGCCACTTTTCTCTTTCAGCGGTCCTTTCAAATGTGGTCAAAAATACCTCTGGATCATCCTCTCCAGTCATTTTTGTCAATAAACGACTCACCCCAAAGGACGCGGTATTAGTGGGACGGCTTTCCTCACTGGTCTGCGGACGTTGCTGCATTACTGCTTCCATCTGTTGTTGTAGTCTCTGCTCTTGCTTCTGCAACAGGTCTATGAAGCGGGCCTCAGATTGCTGCTGGGCTCGTTGCTGAGCCTCCAGACTCTGTTGCAAAGTTGCGTTTGTCTGCTGCTGGGCTGCAAGGCTCCTTTGCAAACCTGCATTTGTCTGCTGTTGATTGGCATTTGCTAGAGCCAGCTGCTTCAGTATCTCCTCCATGCTGGCTTAAAAAAAACTGCCACTGGTTCTCCACCAACTGTGAGGGGGTTAGCTCGGCAGCGGGTGTGTGTGACCCCCGGGATGGGCTCCCCACACAAAACAGGCCCAGCAAACGGAGGTTGTGGTTTTCAAAATCAAAAAAAGGTGCGGTTTATTTTCTATTTACAGTGACAAAACACAGCAAAGCAAAAGAAACATAACCAAAATAAATCCTGGTCAAGTTGACCTCTGACTAAACATACAGGTTTCCTAACTAACAACTGGGATCAGCCTAGTGCTGTCCTAGTCCCTAAGTCCCTGGTTTAGTTAAAGTCCAAACAAATAGCCACACAGGCTTTGCCTCACCGCACAGGGGTTCACTCTCCCTAGACAGTCCACACAGGTCTGGTTCCAGGCATGAGCTAACATCGAATGAAGCTGGGAGTTCTTATAGAGGCCTAAATGAGCTGACAAGCTTCAGCTGGTCTCATCAACTCCCTGTCTGTACGACGCCCCACACTCTCCCTAGAGGTATGAGTCATCCATGAGCCCACTAGCCTTATACAACTCTCCACCTAGTTGTATAAGTCGGCGTAAAGCCTGAATCTGGGCAAAATATATCTACCCCCCTGGATGCAACCAGGTGACTTTACCTTCCTGCTGTCACAATATATATATATATATATATATATATATATATATATATATATATATAATATACATAGCTGGGATGTGTATATATATATATTGCAGCTAACTGAATCAACTGCCTGCCTGTAGTATATTAGGAACAGAACAACAGGAAAGGTCTGCAGTGAGATCTAGCTACACAGGATACAGTATACTGAATATACTGCAGCTAACTGAATCAACTGCCTGCCTGTAGTATATTAGGAACAGAACAGGAAAGATCTGCAGTGAGATCTAGCTGCACAGGATACAATATACTGAATATATTGCAGCTAACTGAATCAACTGCCTGCCTGTAGTATATTAGGAACAGAACATGAAAGGTCTGCAGTGAGATCTAGCTGCACAGGATACAGTATACTAAATATACTGCAGCTAGCGGAATAAACTGCCTGCATGTAGTATATTAGGAACAGAACAGGAAAGGTCTACAGTGAGATCTAGCTGCACAGGATACAATATACTGCAGCTAACTGAATCAACTATCTGCCTGTAGTATATTAGGAGCAGAACAGGAAGGGTCTGCAGTGAGATCTAGCTGCACAGGATACAATATACTGAATATACTGCAGCTAACTGAATCAACTGCCTGCATGTAGTATATTAGGAACAGAACAGGAAAGGTCTACAGTGAGATCTAGCTGCACAGGATACAATATACTGCAGCTAACTGAATCAACTGTCTGCCTGTAGTATATTAGGTGCAGAACAGGAAGGGTCTGCAGTGAGATCTAGCTGCACAGGATACAATATACTGAATATACTGCAGCTAACTGAATCAACTGCCTGCCTGTAGTATATTAGGAACAAAACAGGAAAGGTCTGCAGTGAGATCTAGCTGCACAGGATACAGTATACTGAATATACTGAATATACTGCAGCTAACTGAATCAACTGCCTGCCTGTAGTATATTAGGAGCAGAACAGGAAAGGTCTGCAGTGAGATCTAGCTGCACAGGATACAGTATACTGAATATACTGCAGCTAACTGAATCAACTGCCTGCCTGTAGTATATTAGGAACAGAACAGGAAAGGTCTGCAGTGAGATCTAGCTGCACAGGATACAATATACTGAATATACTGCAGCTAACTGAATCAACTGCCTGTGTCACGTACCTTCGGTATGAGCCTGATGTGCAGAGGGAGACGTCCCGTACAACCCCAGCTCGGAGACCACTGGAGTGGGGACAGTGGTGGTAAGAGTGCAGTGAGGTAAGGGTGCCTGCTTGGTCCTCTTGGCTGGGTGTAGTAAAGTCAAGCGAAAGCTGGAACAGCTGGAGCCGGGGGCAGCGGATGCAGGTTAGTAGGTGCAGGTATGCAGAGCAGCGGATGCAGGTCAGCAGGCGCAGGTATGCAGAGCAGCGGATGCAGGTCAGCAGGTGCAGGTGTGCGGGACCGCGGATGCAGGTCAGCAGGTGTAGGTATGCAGAGCAGCGGAGTCAGACAAGCCAGGTCATTCACATCAGGGTAAACAGCATAAACGGCAGGCAGAGAGTAGTCAGAGTCCAGGCTGGGTCTTGGCAACAGATGATCAGACAGGTAACTGAGCAGGGTAAAACAAGCCAGAGTCAGGACTGAAGATAGGAGCGAGGTCAGGAAGCCAGGTCAAACACAGGAACACGATACAGGCACAGAGTCAGGAACGCAGGGAACAGAAGCAGATCAAAACGCAAGGGGCAACATCTCTGGAACGTCTTTTATAGGAAGTTCATGGAAGGAGCAAGGGGTTCAGGGTTCAACAGCAATCAAGGCACCAAAATGGATCAGATAGGTTATCCAGCAGATCAGGCAGGGAACTGTCCAGCATCCCAGATAGCTCAGTGGGAAGAGCCAACGCCAGACACAGAAGAGGTCCCAGGTTCAAGCCCAGTACATCCCTGACAGTGCCCCCCCCCTTAAGGGCAACCTCCGGGTGCCCAAGAGAGCTCTTTTCTGGGGGTGACTGAGCAAAAAGGCCTGGATTAACTCTCAAGCATGAATGTTCCGTTGGGGTTCCCAGGAGTTCTCCTCGAGACCATACCCCTTCCACTTAATCAGGAATTGAAGTTGGTTCCCCCTTCTTCTACAGTCCAAGACGGCCTCCACCTCGAACTCCTCATCCCCGTCAACCATTACAGGTTCAGGCGGTCCTGATCCCCTGTTAGAGCAGGGATCCGGCACTGTAGGTTTCAGTAGTGACACGTGAAACACTGGGTGAACCTTCAATGAATCTGGTAAAGAAAGTTCATAGGAGACTTCATTTAATTTCCGTTTTACTGGGAAGGGGCCGATGAACTTGGGTGCCAGTTTCCTTGCGGGGCAGGTCATCCTAAGGTTGGTGGTAGACAGCCATACTTGATCGCCTTGTTGAAGGCATAATTCCCCTCTCCTCTTTCTGTCAAACATCCTTTTATTGGTTGCCTGCGCCTTGGTCAAGGCTTCCTGTAATATTTTGTTGTTACGGGTCAGAAAATCAGCGGTACTCTGGACTGCTGGGACAGTTGAATCAGAAATGAGATCTGGTAGGAAGGTCGGGTGGAACCCGTAGTTGGAGAAAAAGGGAGACTGACCTGTAGCCGAGTGACTGGCACTGTTAAAGGCAAACTCCGCCAGGGGTAGTAGTGTTACCCAGTCATCCCACAAAGTTACCCACAAAGGTGGTAAAGCATCGGAGATATTGCTCGAGCGTTTGGTTCGTCCTCTCAGTTTGCCCATTGGTCTGAGGGTGATAGGCAGAGGACATGGACAGCTCGATCTTCAGGACCTTGCACAAAGCCTTCCAGAAGCGAGAGGTGAACTGCACCCCTCTGTCTGAAACAATGTCTGTTGGAACCCCATGTAATCTTACTATCTCTTTTATGAAGACCTGGGCAGTTTCCATGGCAGATGGTGTGCTCTTCAGTGGCACAAAGTGGGCCATTTTAGATAAACAGTCGACCACTACAAAAATGGCTGAGCAACCTTCTGATGGGGGAAGTTCCACTATGAAGTCCATAGCAATCCTTTGCCAGGGTAGATCAGGAACTGGTAAGGGTCTGAGCAGACCCCAGGCCTTGCTTCTAGCAGTCTTACTACGGGTACAGGTGGCACATGAATTTACATACTCCCTGCAGTTCCTTTCAAGATCCGGCCACCAAAACGTGCGTTGAATTAGTTCCTGGGTTTTATGCATTCCGAAGTGGCCGGCCAGGGGATGATCATGGCACAGATTTAATACCGTTACTCTGACTTCTTCTGGTACAAAGATCTTGTTGTCTTTCCATAGTAAACCATCCTTGGGTAACAGGGTAATCCCAGGAGGCCCTGACATATTTGCTGAAGCTTGCTTCAAGCCGGACATTAGATTTGTTTGCAAGAGTAGAAAGTTACCTTCCGATAGGATGGTATCTGGAGCTGACACTTCTTTTGGATCATCGAACATGCGAGAAAGGGCGTCTGGTTTGGTGTTCTTTGAGCCTGGCCGGTAAGTAATGTGAAATAAAAACCTAGAGAAGAATAAAGCCCATCGTGCTCTCAAATACTCCAGGTTTTTTGTGGTCTGTAAAAAATTAGTATGGGATGCGCCGCTCCTTCCAACAGATACCTCCATTCTTCAAGGGCGGACTTGATGGCAAGGAGCTCCTGCTCCCCCACTTCATAGTTCTTCTCGGCCGGTGTAAGCTTACGAGAGAAGAAGGCTATTGGGTGCATCAAGTCCTTGAGATCCAGGCGTTGAGAGATAACGGCTCCTACCGCTGTCTCTGAGGCATCTACCTCGAGTAGATAAGGTAGAGCAGGGTCAGGGTGACTCAGAATAGGAGCTGACGTGAACAGTCCTTTTAAATTTGTGAAGGCAGCCTGTGCCTCGGGATTCCAACAAAACCGGACATTCTGCTTTGTCAGCTGCGTAATCGGGGAAATAATAGAGGAGAATCCCTTGATGAACCTCCGGTAGAAGTTGGCGAAGCCAACAAAGCGCTGCACCCCCTTCTTGTCTGAAGGTGCAGGCCAATCAAGAATAGCTGAAACCTTTTGCGGATCCATCTTGAATCCCTCTGTTGAAATTACCAGGCCGAGGAACTGAATACTCTGTCACTCGAATTCGCACTTTTCTGGTTTTGCATACAGTCCATGTTGACGGAGTCGACAGAGTATGTTCTTGACATGTTCCTGGTGCTGCTCAATTGAAGTGGAAAAAATCAAAATATCGTCTAGATAGACAATTACGTAAATGTCCAGGCAGTCCCTAAAAACGTCATTGACTAGATGCTGAAAAGTAGCAAAGGCGTTACATAGGCCAAAGGGTATTACTAGGTATTCGTAATGGCCGAACCGGGTCCGAAAAGCAGTCTTCCATTCATTCCCTGTGCCGATGCGGACCAGGTTGTACGCCCCCCGCAGGTCTAGCTTGGTAAACACAGAAGAGGTCCTGAGCCTCTGAAAGAGTTCAGATACCAGGGCCAGAGGGTACCGATTCTTGACCGTAATTTTATTTAATTCCCGGTAGTCCACACAGGGCCGGAGAGAATGGTCCTTTTTCTCCACAAAAAAGATTCCCGCCCCTGCTGGAGAAGTGGAAGGATGGATGAACCCCCTCTTTAGGTTTTCGTCAACATACTCTTTCAGATCTCTAGCTCCCGCTCAGATAAGAGGAAGATCCGTCCAATGGGAATTTCAGCCCCAGGGAGAAGCTCGATTGGACAATCGTATGGACGATGAGGCGGAAGGGTCTCAGCTCCCCGTTTGCTGAAAACGTCCAGGAATCCATGGTATTGTTTGGGCACAGCTGCGCGTACCTCTGAATCCGGCTCCAGGCATAACAGAGGACCAGAAGTGCTGAGACATGGAGGCATGCAGTGGTGTTGGCAATAAGGCGACTGGAACCTAATACTCCCGGACCCCCAATCGATCTGCGGGTTATGGGCCTGAAGCCAGGGTAGACCCAAGATGACTGGAAACAGAGGGGATGCAATGGCATTCAGGCTTAATAGTTCCTTATGATCTGTAGAGGTGGTTACAAGCAAAGGAGGGGTTTCTTGAGTCACTACTCCTGACTTAGTACGGGACCCGTCTGCTAAAAAGATGGAAAGTCCCTGGGTCTTTGGCTGGAGTGGGATGTGCTGTTGTGCTGCAAAGTTAAGATCGATGAAACAATTACATGCTCCTGAGTCAATTATCGCAGTGACTGGTATTGTTCTTCCTGGCAATTGGAACGAGATAGGTAGGGCCAGGTGGGTGGCGTTGGCAGAGGGAGGTGGACCACTTGGAGAAGAGGTAGCTGGGACCTTGCGCAGATTAGCAGGACATGAGGAAATGTAATGGCTGGCTTCTCCACAATATAAACAAAGATTATTCTGTCGCCGGCGAAGTCGTTCTTTGGCCGACAGGGAAGGTCTCATCAGTCCAAGCTGTCTCGGCTTTATGGTAACAGAAGTCTGATTGGCAGGTAAGGAGTTAACTGAAACTGAACTGGCAACGGCAGAAGATACCCGGGGTAGCATCCAGGCTGGACGGAGCTGCTGGGTAGCCCTCTCTGTTCTGCGCTCCCGGAGTCGTCGGTCTATCTGAATAGACAGGGTGATTAAAGTCTCTAGGGCATCAGGAACACCAACCCGGGCTAACTCGTCTTTCAGTCCCTCAGAGAGACCGAGACGGAACTGGTGCCGTGGGGCTGCATCATTCCACTGGGCATCCGCGCTCCAGCGTCTGAAATCAGTCACATAGTCCTCGACCGCTCTGCGGCCTTGCTGGAGCGCGTGGAGGGCAGCCTCGGCGGTGGAAGTCCGTTGAGGGTCATCATAGAGTCGAGCCATGGCATCAAGAAAAGATGACAGAGAGTCCAGAACTTCATGGCGGACTTCCAGCAGATGGTGGGCCCAAGCCTGAGGTTCCCCGTGTAGTAGAGCGATAACAAACCCTACTTTGGTGACCTCTAATGAAAAAGTCAGAGGTTGTAAAGAAAAGTATAGTTCATATGCGTTGCGAAACACCCAGAATTTGCTTCAATCCCCAGAAAACTTATCGGGAACGGGGACCCTAGGCTCAGGAGGTGGTGGCATTCCAGAGGAGGAAGTTGGAACCGAAAGTGAGTCTGCAGTGATGGCCTGGGTTTGCGTCCGCCTATCCACTTGAACGTAATTGCCTTGTAGAGACTTCACGACCCGGGTGAGGGCTGCGAGGTGCTGACTGACATCATCCATAGGCGAGGTCCCACTTGCAGGCTCAGACATGGCGGTTTGATACTGTCACGTACCTTCGGTATGAGCCTGACGTGCAGAGGGAGACCTCCCGTACAACCCCGGCTCGGAGACCATTGGAGTGGGGACAGTGGTGGTAAGAGCGCGGTGAGGTAAGGGTGCCTGCTTGGTCCTCTTGGCTGGGTGTAGTAAAACCAAGCAAAAGCTGGAACAGCTGGAGCCGGGAGCAGCAGATGCAGGTCAGCAGGCGCAGGTATGCAGAGCAGCGGATGCAGGTCAGCAGGCGCAGGTATGCAGAGCAGCGGACGCAGGTTCCCAGGTACAGGTGTGCGGGACCGCGGAAGCAGGTCAGCAGGTGTAGGTATGCAGAGCAGCGGAGTCAGACAAGCCAGGCTGGGTCTTGGCAACAGATGATCAGACAGGTAACTGAGCAGGGTCAAACAAGCCATAGTCAGGACTGGAGATAGGAGTGAGGTCAGGAAGCCGGGTCAAACACAGGAACACGATACAGGCACAGAGTCAGGAACGCAGGGAACAGAAACAGATCAAACCGCAAGGGGCAACATCTCTGGAACGTCTTTTATAGGAAGTTCATGGGAGGAGCAAGGGGTTCAGGGTTCAACAGCAATCAAGGCACCAAAATGGAACAGATAGGTTATCCAGCAGATCAGGCAGGGAACTGTCCAGCATCCCAGATAGCTCAGTGGGAAGAGCCAACGCCAGGCACAGAGGAGGTCCCAGGTTCAAGCCCAGTACGTCCCTGACAGCCTGCCTGTAGTATATTAGGAACAGAACTGGAAAGGTCTGCAGTGAGATCTAGCTGAACAGGATACAGTATACTTAATATACTGCAGCTAACTGAATCAACTGCCTGCCTGTAGTATATTAGGAGCAGAACAGGAAAGGTCTGCAGTGAAATCTAGCTGCACAGGATACAGTATACTGAATATACTGAAGCTAACTGAATCAACTGCCTGCCTGTAGTATATTAGGAACAGAACAGGAAATGTTTGCAGTGAGATCTAGCTGCACAGGATACAATATACTGAATATACTGCAGCTAACTGAATCAACTGCCTGCCTGTAGTATATTAGGAACAGAACAGGAAAGGTCTGCAGTGAGATCTAGCTGCACAGGATACAGTATACTGAATATACTGCAGCTAACTGAATCAACTGCCTGCCTGTAGTACGGTAGTATATTAGGAACAGAACAGGAAAGGTCTGCAGTGAGATCTAGCTGCATAGGATACAATATACAGAATATACTGCCGGTAACTGAATCAACTGCCTGCCTGTAGTATATTAGGAACAGAACAACAGGAACGGTCTGCAGTGAGATCTAGCTGCACACTGTGCTCAGGATACATTTTACTGAATATACTGCATCTAACTGAATCAACTGCCTGCCTGTAGTATATTAGGAACAGTACACCAGGAACGCTCTGCAGTGAGATCTAGCTAAACTGTATACAGTATATATATATATATATATATATAATATATATATATACAAATCCTGGAATGTGTATAGATTGTGTGTGTGTGTGTGTGTATATATATATATATATATATATATATATATATATATACTGGAGCTAACTGAATCAACTATCTGCTCAATCTAGCTAACTGCGGCTTTTTATAGTGTGGGGCGTGTACCAAATCCCCTGAACCACCCTGCCTTTGGCCAATTATGGCTCTCTGTGCTAACGGCGCTCTGATTGGCCAAAGCATGTGGGTCATAGTGCATGCTTGGCCAATCATCAGCCAGCAATGCACTGCAATGATGCAGTGAATTATGGGCCTTGACACGCCGCTTGAATTTGGCGCGAGCGGCCCATAATGTTCGATCTTCGTCCAACGATCGAACAGCCGATGTTCGAGTCGAACTCGAAGCTCATCCCTATAGAAGACACTAGTAAAATTGCCCCCTTCCTATTGCCCTATGGTCTAGAATTTCTGTGTAAGGATGAAAGCTGAGGCGACAGCTGGGGAAGGAGGTCATCATTTGGGAGAGGATACCACGGCTGCTAAGTGGCAGAGCTGCGGTCCAGATAGGACTGTCATTTGGTCCAGGTCTGGACCACAGTCAGCTATTTAGTGACGCCTGTGCTACATGAATCAACAATACAGCTCCCGCTTTACATTACAGTGCCACCCTTTACATCACAGCTTCCCTTTGCATCAAAGTCTTCCCGTTTACATCACAGCCCCCATTTCTATCACAGTGTCTCCCTCAGGGTCCTCAGTCCCCCTTCACATCACAGCTCCCCCCTCCTTCTTATCACAGACCTCCCCCTTTACATTAATGTTTTCAGCCCCCACCTCACATCACAGTCCCCCCCCTCATCTTCACATCAGTGTCCTCTGTCACCCCCTCACATCACAGCGCCTTCTTTACATCCCAGTTATCTTCACATAACAGCCCTCGCCTTACATCACAGCCCCCTTTCCTTGCATCCAAGTCCCCTTCACAGCTTCCCCACTTTTCCATGCCTCTGAGTCCCCTTCAACCCCCCCCTTTTCTCTGCATCCCAGTCCCCTCCTTTCTTGGATCCCAGTCCCTTTTATAGCCCGACTTTCTTGTATCCCAGTCCCCTTTATAGCCGCTCTTTCTTGTATCCCAGTTCAGTCCACAGCCCTCCTCCCCCTTTCTTGTATACCAGTCCCTTTCACAGCCCCTCTTTCTTGTATACCAGTGTTATTCACAGCCCCCCTTTCCTGTATACCATTCCCCTTCACAGCCCCCCCCTTCTTGTATTCCAGTCCTCCCCCTTTACATTACATATTGCCTTTTACATTACAGCACCCCCTTTACATCTTCCCAGTCCCCTTCACAGCCCCTCCTTTCTTGTATCCCATTCCCCTTTTCAGCCCCCTTTCTTGTATTCCAGTCCCCTTTACAGACCCCCTTTCTTGTATTCCAGACCTCCCACCCACCCCCCTTTACAATACAGGCCCCTTTAAATTACAGAATGCCTTTTACATTAAAGCAACCCTTTACAATACAGATGCCCTTTATATCTTCCTAGTCCCCTTCACAACCCTTCCCTTTCTTGTATCCCAGTTCCCTTCACAGCCCCCCCCCCCATTTATGTATCCCAGTCACCTGCACAACCCCTCCCTTCTTGTATCTTAGTACCCTTTATAGACCCCACCCCCTTTCTTGTATCCTAGTCCCCCTTTCTTGTATACCAGTCACTTCTCGCCCCCCCCTCTTGTATCCTAGTTCCCTTCACAGCCCCTTTCCTTTTTTCCCAGCTATAAAGGAGACTTGGATACAAGAGGAGGGGGAGGGGGCTATAAGGAATGAAAACTGAGGTGGCGGCTGGGAAAGGAGAATATGAACCAGGAGAGGTTGCTAAGTGACGCCTGTGGTACATGAAACATCTGCCCTTACTTAAGTTTGCTGGAACTAGAAATGTTGTGGGGGGCGGGGGGACAGGGGGACGCAATGTTTTTCAAAATATTTTTTTTTTAAATAAAGCATTTGAGACATTGATGTATGGGTGAGTTTGCTTTTAATATAAAAAATTCATTAAATAAAAATTTCAGTTTGTGGTGCACAGATTAATTTAAAGCATAACTCCACTTTTGTTGAGAGAAAAAAAAACGTGCATTGCAAGGATTTTAACAAACTTTGTTGCAGATTCCTATCTTTTGTTATTCTGAAAAAATTCCTGTGTGTTTGTCTGTGCCCATGTGGGAAAGTGAGTGGTTTCATAATTATCAATTAGCTGCTGCACCTACAGGGCACTAATGAGGAAAGCTGCTGGGCCTGCATCCCTTTAGATGTGATTTTCTATTGGGAGTATCTCACCAAAAATTACATTTTTGTTGCAGGGGATGTGTAAAATCTAACTTGTATCTTAGAGCACTTCTGGGAAAATCAGTTAGCCAATCACACAAGCAGGAAATTATGTAGGGGGGGGCATTCTGTATACAGAACACCTCCAGGTAGCCATATTGCATTGCATTCTACAGAAAATTACAGCGCTACAGATTGAAAAGGAAAGGTAATTTTTATTAACATTAAATTACAATATATGGCTTGTGTCGCAATTGTATACACTATCATTTTGTTCTTTATTTGCTATCTTTTTTTCCCCCACGAAAGTGGAGTTACACTTTAAGTTCTGTTTTAATTCATTGTGTGAAATCGAAGATGATGCATACTCATGGTGATGGATCCTTGTCAGGATGTCTCCTAATAAATTGTAGTCCTCCATTGTGTATGGGTCAAATACTGTCACATAAAAAAGGAATTGGAAAGAACTATACCGGTATTATACATTAGGAAAGTAACGTTGATTTAGTATACACATACAGTAGTACTCATACACAGTCTATTCCCATCCTTCAAAAAGATATCAATTATTTTGCTCATTTGTGCCAAATATTGGGTTTCTGTATTCAATTGGTTTAGTCATTGAGATATGTCTAATACAATTTATCAAGAATATTATGAAAACACATATTCACAGATTTAACCGCTTCATGAAAGCTAATAAGCCCGGGACATACCTTGCAAGAACACTCAATTCCCTAAACAAACCCTTTAAACCAATTCGGCTAAAACTAGCAAAGGAAGTATACACAAGCAACCCTCACAAAATAGTCAAAAAATTTCATTCCCACCTATCCTCATTATATGCTTCATCTAATAACTTTGACCCGCTAGCTGCAGATACATTTTTCTCCGACTTACATTTGCCAGGACTTTCCCCTGACCAAAATAAAATCCTAGAAGAAATTATTTCACCAGAAGATGTCGCCAAGGCTATTAAAGAATTAAAAATAAACAAGAGACCAGGCCCAGATGGCTACTCAGCTTTATATTACAGAACCTATACAGACATATTATCACCAATCTTAGCAGACGCCTTCAATGTACTATTGAAAGGAGAATCCTTTAGACAGGAAACCCTGACCGCCATTATTTGTATGATCCCAAAACCTCTCACGGATGATACCCTATGTACAAACTTTCGCCCAATTTCCCTTCTGAACCTAGATATCAAAATCTTAGCCAAAATATTGGCCAAAAGACTAAATAGAATAATAGGCAAGCTCATCCATAAGGATCAAGTAGGATTCATGCCAAAGCGGCAGGCGGGAGACAATGTCCGTCGGGCCGTATTGCTAGCCCACATAGCCAAAAAACGACATATACCCTCCTGTTTTCTGTCCCTAGATATAAAAAAGGCCTTTGACTCCATAGCCTGGCCGTACCTTAATTACACATTACAAAAATGGGGTTTTGGCCCTCACTTCCTAACATGGATAGAAGCACTCTATAACAAACCAATTGCATATATAAAATACGCAGGCTATAAATCTAATTCCTTTAATATAGAAAGAGGAACGCGCCAGGGATGTCCACTCTCCCCCCTCCTATTCGCCCTCCTAATAGAACCCATAGCTCAACGAATCCGCACAGGTCCGACAATCACAGGCATCGAATTAGCTGGATACCATCATAAATTATGCCTATTTGCGGATGACATACTCCTATTTCTATCATCCCCACAAGTCTCTGGACCTAATCTTCTATCCGTTTTAGATAAATTTGCAGTGATTTCGGGACTTAAAATAAACCCCAAAAAATCCATGGCCCTAGATATATCCCTCACTAAAATAGAATCAGACTCGGCCAAAACTGCACTTCCTTTCATATGGACTGAGAGGTCAATCCCCTATTTAGGGATTCACCTAACAGCCTCAAACTTAGATCTCTTTGCAGCAAACTATCCCCCACTCCTCAAACAAATAACAACTCTTTTACAACAATGGACACATCTCCCAATTTCATGGATAGGTAAAATTAATGCAGTCAAAATGACAATTCTCCCTAAAATACTCTACTTATTTAGAGTCTTACCAATCCCTATCCCATCTTATTATCTTAGAATACTCCAAAGAAAAACATCAAACTATGTCTGGGGCTCCAAAAAAAACCTGTGTATCGTTACATACACTTTATTTACCGAAACCTAAGGGAGGCCTTGGGTTCCCTAATTTTGCTAATTATTATAGAGCGGCACATATTGCCAGCCTCACTAAATATCACGCTAATGACGATATACCTATATGGGTAATAATAGAAGCAGCAGAATGTGACCCTCTATCTATATCCAATGTACTATGGCTCCTCCCTAAAGAAAGAAAAACCCTAAGTAACCCTATTATAAAACACTTTTTAGCCGTATGGGATAACCTTAGATTTAAACATCAGCTACAATCACCTCACAACCCTCTCTTATCATTCCTTAAAAACCCTGCTTTTTACCCAGCATGGGTCTCACCCAAGTCATTTAGGGTATGGAATTCATTGAATATTACTCGGCTTAATTACCTAACCTCTACATCATCTTTTCATACGTTTCCTACCCTTTGCGACACCTATAACTTGCCGAACTCTGAACTTTTCAGATATCTCCAAATTAAAAACTTTTACGCACCTTTGTTAATTACTGACACCCCTTTATCCCAACTTACAATATTTGAATCTGCATGTTTAAAAGACCCCCATTCAAGAGGACTAATATCGTCAATAAACACCCACATTACAATTTACCCAGGTTTAGACAAACCACCTTATGCACGTAAATGGGAGGAGGACCTGGAAAGAGAATTCGATGTGGCTGATTGGTCCAAAATATGGTCTATAACAAAATCTTCTTCACCAAATGTTTTGGCGGTAGAAACCAACTATAAAGTTCTAACCCGTTGGTACCTCGTTCCCTATAGATTAGCAAAATTTACGCCAAACCAAACAGGCCAATGCTTCCGGGGCTGTCCCGACCCGGGCACCCACCTACACATTTGGTGGTCTTGCCCGTTGATACAATTATACTGGGAACAGATATTTGAAACTGCCTCCAGAATATTTGGCTTCACTATACATCCTGACCCAGCCACGGCCTTGCTCAATTTAAAACCAGATTACATCACATATAAACAATTTAAACTTCTCACTCAATTGTTTACGGCAGCCAAACAAACAATTGCAAAAGCATGGAAGACCCCTAAACTGGAAATAGCCGAGACTATACGTAGAGTCAATGGATTTATGGCTCACGCCAAAATGCTAGCCATAGAAAGAGATCAAATTCCAATCTTTGAAAAATTATGGAACCCATGGATTAAATATCCCCTATCTTCATTCCGCGAAGACTTGATTCTCATGCCATGGTAGCAGGTGGATCATATCGTGAACACTCTATTATCCTGTTGTAATACACAGGTCAAAGACCAATGAACTCGAGCCATCCGAGTGGACTCCTATACCCCCCCCTCTACTTTCCTGCTATCCTATTCTACTTATTTTTAGGTTACCTACTTATCCATTTCTATTTTCATGTCATTTTTACGCTATCTTTTACATCCATTTAAAGTTCACTTAGATCTTTATTTTTATTTGAAAAGCATTATCTAAGCGGCATTATAATATTGCACTATGTAATTAGTTCTTAATTGTACTAAACCAAATAATATTTGTTTGTTCGTTATCTTACCATCTACTGTAACATACATCTAGTGCGTGGATGTATCCACCGTTGATTTCTGCTTAGCCCTTAGAAACTATACAGCAATATGCACATTGTAGACCATGAATTTACTACTTATTCTTTATAATAGCAATATGTAGTCAATGTTCTACAACCATTATAAATGTATGTTCTGTACATTTCTGTTATATCTCATTCAATAAAATACTTTAACAAGGAAAACACATATTCACAGTTACATGTGCAAGGTCAGTACACCTTATCTAAATTCTCAAGTGATGTAGAAAGTATTGAAAATACTTTAGAAAGATATATAATTATAATTTTTATTTTACATGTACTTTGTCCCATATTTCTAAGTGCTTTCTTACTCTCGTTAGGCGTACCGAATTGCTCCCCTCCCCAACTGTTGTGGCTGATTCAACAGCAGCTATTAGGAGACAGATTGATTAATAGCTGCAGCTTGTCCTGGCTGTGAACCCTTTCCCAGGAGCAGCAATAGCAAGATTCATGCAGAAGGAGAGGAGGGGCCTGTCAGCCTCTGCATTCCTCTTGCCATTGCTTGTCTCAGGAAAGTGTCCACAGCTGCAGTTCTTGGGCTCCCCCTTTCCCCTCCCATGCCCCCAACCCCCCCAAGAAAGCTCTAGTACTGACTCTTCTGTTTACAGAAAGCAGAGTCATTCTTTGGGTGTTAATGCCACTGCCTGTTCAACACAGATAATGCCTACTGGCTACCCAGTGGTGGGGTCCTCCCAGAATCCAGAAGAGGATACAGGTGCCTGTCGGCGATCAACTGGCATGGGCTCATCTGCATCCCTTGATTAGTTGTCCCCCATAAGTGGAAACAGCACCCGTTAAGGACCTGGATATCAGACTTGGGTGTTTATATCTTGATTTATAAGATTAGAAAAATAAACATTTTGCAGAATTGGTTGAATGGGGCTGGAAAGGGGTTCATATTTTGCCTTGAGTTGGGCTTTAAATAGCCTTTTTTATTGCATCTTATATGGGAGAATGAGTTTATAATGCTACATATAGAATCTAGTTGTCATCCAAGACCTACAATTTTGATCTGATCCTAGAAGACTTTTTATGGAAAAAAGAATGGCGATAGAAGCGAAAAGGTTAATTTCACTAAAGTTATTTGCCATAACAAGTTATTTTCATAAATGGCAGCAAAGAATAATGGTCACCTGGCTGAAACTTGGAATTGTGCCAAATAAACATTATAATTTATTGAACAGAATTTACAGTCTGTCAGCCAGATTACTGTATAGTTTCAGCTGCACCCCATTGTGCAAATGTCTCAGAAAATTTAGATCTGATAGCCAATTATTTTGTCATGTCTGAGACCATCAATATCATGGTGTGCAAAGTTATGTGGATGTTTTTGACAATATTAAATATTGCAACAATTTTATGGTAGTCATCATTTCAGCATATGTCTGAATAGGAATCTGTCTCCATTTATTACATGTTCTGGGGAGCATTCAGCACTCTCTTGGTGTTTGCCTGGTCTTTCTTCTATGTTTTGCATGAGGTGTGCTGTCTGTTCCTAGTTGGGCTTGTTTATAAAAGGCAAAAGAGTTTCTAACCCCTAGCCAAACACTTTTAAAAACAAAGCAGTAAATAAAATAATTACCATTTTGCTTTCCTGAAGCGGCGTTCCACCCAAAAGTGGAACTTCCGCTAATTTCTCCTTTCCCCTTCTAGTGCCACATTTGGGGGGAGTGGATACCTGTCTTTGACAGGTATCCGGTCCCCACTTACGGGAGACGCGGCCGTTGACGTCACCGCTCAAGTCCCTCCTCCTTCCCCCGCGGCCGGGCCAGTAGGAGAGCGCAGCGGGTGCCTCGTGCATGTGCAGTAGGAACCCAACGTGAAGTCATAATGCTTCACTACCGGGTTCCCTTACTGGCTATGGTGGCGGCAGCACCCGACACCTGATGGAAACATCAGCTGTGGTGCCAACATCGCTGGACTCCAGGACAGGTAAGTGTCCTATTATTTAAAGTCAGCAGCTGCAGTGTGTATAGCTGCTGGCTTTTAGTTTTTGCAGAGGTGGGCAGACATTCACACTAAGTATGTTACCATCTTTCATATAATAGATGTTTGAGTACATAACTGTAAGGAAATATACAAAATAAATACATAAAGATACTGCAGTTCAGGATGATCAATTGTATTTTTGATAAAAAGAAATGAAAAAAAAAAAAGATCAAGCAAATGTTTAAACATCTAGGGACATTCTATTCCAAAAATGTATATTTTATTTGCTGTGCTGAGTCAGCTCCAGCTTTTGATAAGTCTGAGATACTGCAACTTTAAGGCTGGATTCACACTAGTCCATGGCGAATTGCAGATCCGGTTTCTCTGCGAAGATAAAATGATTCGTTCAGCAGTTCCTCTCCGTTGTAGCTGCTGATCAGCTGACCTGGGAGAGGGGGAGGTGTAGTCAGGAGGGGGAAAGCATTCAGTTCAGAACGGAACACTTCTGCAAAGATAATGTGCCTGCAATTTGCACTGCACTGCCTAGAAAACGCACACAAATTTTGTGCGATGCAGAGTGCGTATGCAACGCACATATGTGAACCATACCCATTGAAAACAACATGTTTTCAAATGTTCTGCGAATTGGATGTGGTGTAAGCCGGATCCAATTCGCAATAGTGTGAACCCAGCCTGAAATCCTTTTGCCACAAACCATGATTCTGTTCTTGCATGCTTGTGATCTTTGAGGAAAATTGTGGATTTAATAATGGAAAATTGTATCAAATGCTTACCGTAATTTTCCTTTCCTGATGCCAATACATGGCAGCATACATATGATATAGCTCCTGAATGTAGAAGTAGCTTGGAGATAGGATTTGAGGACTTATGGAATGTCCAACACGTGCAGATCAGCATCTGATTCTGCTGGGAAGGCTGGAAGCACCCATTCACTGGAGAGATGAAATATCTATGGTACTTTTGGGACAAAATGATCCAATGGTCTCAACACAACCCTGTCTGGGAAGAACATGGAATAAGATTCAGCTGGCCCCCAATTCTTGAAGTTCCAACACCCTTCCCCCTGAAGTTATGGCTATTAGGAAAGTAGTTTTTAAGATGATATCCCATAATATCTTCTGTCGGAGCATGGGGAGGGTTTGCTAGAAAATTTAGGACTACTGCCAGGTCCCATTGAGGGAACCTATTTCTCTTGGGAGGGTGTAGTCTAAGTACCGCTCTCATGAAGTGCTCCACCAGCAGGTTTGTTGCCCATTTCTTTTGGGTAAAAGCTGAGATGGCTGAAATTTGCACCTTAAGCGAACTTAGGCTGAGCCCCAAATCCAATCTGAATTGCAGGAAAGACAGGATTTGAGATACATTTGGATCACTAGGGTCAAACTGACATCCAGTTGCAAAGCTCGTGAACCTATTCCATATTCTGAAGTAGATGGCATTAGTTGATCCCTTTCTGGAACTCTGTAAAGTTCTAATAACCTCTGGAGAACATCCTAACTCTTGTAACCCCTGCCTTTCAATCTCCAGGCCGCTAAGGCCAATCGTGATGGTTGCGGATGTAGGATATCTCCTTGCGACAGGAGAGGAGGAGTCACCGCCAGAGTGATCGGTGGGAACACGCTGAGATCCATTGCCAGAGAGAACCATGGTCTGCGAGGCCAGTAAGGTAATACTGCGATGACTGTCAAATTCTCTGTCAACAATCTCCTTAGGAATTTCAGGATTAAAGAAATTTAAGGGAAGGCATAGGACAGTTGCACAACCCAAAGATGGGTCAAGGCATCCATCCCCTCTGCTAATGGATGAGGGTAACGTGATCGGAACCGGCTCACCTTGCAGTTGGTTGATGAGGCAAAAAGATCCAGTTGCGGAAACCCCCACTCATGGATGATCTGTTTGAACACTTCAGGGTGAAGGAACCATTTGTTGGGATCCTTGAATTGTCTGGATAGGTGATCCGCTTCCAAGTCCTGACAGCCTGGAAGATATATAGCCCTCAAATCTGGGAGATATTGTTGTGCCAATGTCATGATCAGTTCCACCTCTCTCAAGAGGGATTGGCTGTGTGTCCTGCCTTGTCGCTGTATGTAGGACACTGCTGCCATGTTGTCCAGACGAAGCAGGACTGGGCGACCCTGTATGTGAGGCAGTAAGGTGGCCTACCCAATGAATACTGCTTGTTCTGCTTCACGTTATTGAACTGTTGTATAACACTAGTCAGACAGCTTAACAATAATTCAGAAGTCAAGAAACGTGAGACATCAGATCTGTATGTATTCTTTTTTCCGAATAACTTTTTTGTAAAACTACAACAAAGCATAAACAAAACATATGTGTCAGTGCATTAAACATTATACAGCAGCCTAACTCCATCACCGAGAGTACTCACAGACAATTCCACCATTAGTCCAGGAATAGATAAGAGCTCTTCTGTATGCAGCCTGCTAGATCCAAGAGCAATCATGAAATGGGGGAAATACAGTTCCAGGTTAAAGGTTACTGCCTCTCACTATGAGGAAAATACCACTTCCTGTCACTAGATGGCAGAAACGTCAAACTAACATTACAGTATATTATGTAACAGCACATTTACTATGAACAATATGGGCAGAACACTGCTCAAAGTTCCAGAATATTGGAAACAAGACCCTGAGTAGGAATTTCCCCTCTGCCCTGGGTCTTAAGTTTTTCGTAGGTGCCGCCCCACCCTGCTGCGCTGGCATATGTGTTAACAATGATCCATGGCTGCGGCCCTAATGGACGATGCTGTTTAGCGTTTCTAGTTTGGTCTACCCCCAGAGACTCTGGCGCCTCCGGCTGGTGATCCTGATTGGCTGAGCTAGACAAACTCTCTTCCACTGCATCAGGAAGCCTTGTTGGAAAACTCTGAGTTTCCAGTGAGCCCAGGGGATCATTGGGATACATGAAGCCATCGTCCCGAGAAGACTTATGCACTGGGATGCTGACATCACTGGTGCAGCCAATCCCTTTTGAACTTCTCCCTGATTTTGGGGAGTTTCTGAGGTGGCAAAGAAACTGTGGCTGCCTGAGTATTCTGAGTATTGAATTGCGCCCCTAGGTACACCATATTCTGTGTAGGCTCCAGCTGGCTCTGGTAATGCCTGTCCCTCAACACAAATCTGAGGAACTGCTGGTATGACTGAAGGATCGGGACATGCTGGTAGGCATCCTGCAAGTCCACTGAAATCCTCCAGTCTCCTGGTTGAATAACCTGGATTATGGTATGGAGAGACTCCATCTTAAGTCTCTCTATCTGGATAAATTGATTCAGCCTCTTGAGGTCATTCTGTAGGCTGCCGTTTGAACAGCAAATAATGGCCTTGTACCACTGTGGACTGAATCTGCCGTTTTTGGCAGTGGTCTTGCCAGAACTGGGTAACTTTGAGCCGCCTGGCTCCAACTGCCTCCTGGGCGGGCCTGGCTTTAAAAGGGCTTCTGGGTATCTGAGGGAGCCGCAGGGGCCTTAGCTCTCTGCGATCTTATGAAGGTTGACTATGTACCCCTCCAACCTCTTCTGGAGTCCTTGGATGGACGAAAGCCACCAAAATCCCTGTACTTGTTTGGCGCTCATCTGGATGGTTGCCCCCTCTGGCGTCTGGACCTTCGATCTTGGTGTAGAAGACCTGATTTTCCTCCTGTAACCCTGGGGATGGCAGTCTCCAGTTTTTGGCTAAACAGCACCTTTCTATCAAAAGGCAGTTTACAGCAATTCTGCTTTTGAGGATGGGTTGGCCACCCAGGGTTTTAGCCACAACGCTCTTTTGGCTGTGACTGAGCTGAGCATGGCTCTGGAGGACCATCTAAAAAAGTCTATAGCTGCCTCACCTACGAAGTCTGCCGAGAGTTTTATCTCATCAAGAGCCTTGATGATTTTTTCTTTTAGCAGCTGGTTTTTGATCGCATGCTCCAAGTTCTGTGCCCACATTCGCATAGCACTTGCTATGAATATTAAAGCAACGGCGGGCTTACAAGCACCACCTGCCGCGAGGTACAACTTTCTTAAGTTCATGTCAATGCATCTATCAAGGATAGGAGGAAGAGTCCTCCATCGGAAGTGTCAATTTCTTGGCCAGTCCGTTGGTGGGTTAGATAAAGGAGCCGCATGGTGGATACAACTTCTGCAACCTATTGGTTGAGGAGGATTTTCTCTCCCCCTTTTCCCATTCCTCCTGAAACAGGCCTAATATTTCTGTCATAAGAGGGAAGGTAGCTTACCTGTTTCTTTAGGTTCCTCCTATGGAATCCAAAGGCTTGTTCACACTTGCAACAGGCTCTGCTATTGCACTGAAAAGCGATCTATGCTTAGGTCACTTTTCAGAGGCATTTGCTATCATCACGTAGGGGGGGACAAGTGTTCCAGCTATGCGGTTTTCGAAGAGCGATTTGCATGCAATGTTGCAACTCGCATGGGGCGGCCCATTCACTTGGCTGCCCCACGTGTGCAAAAAGAAGCCCCTGCTCCTATTTAGGGGTGACAAGCTTCGCACAATGTTTTTAAAGGCGCATTCTCCCACGTGACAATCACAACAAAATCGCATCGCATTTGGGGTGCCCTGAAAGGATAAAGGCACCTAATACGTATTGTGCAGCGATTGCCACACAATTTAAAATCAGATTGTGTTATGTGTGATAATAGGTTTTCTCCTTCTTTGGAGGAGGTTCCGGATCCTCCTATTCTAGTGCAGGTTTTACTGCCTTAATGAATGGTGATATCATCGCAAAATCAAAGCCTGAACCTTCAGGATCCTACCGAGGAGGAGGCGATATCTTCTCCCTCTGCCTGGAAGGTTGGCTGTAATACTGGGTCTGGGGAATCAGCACGCCTAATCTGCTGGGCTGGAGTCACCCCTAAAGTGCCTGGTATCTTTCTAGCTAGAGAGGGTTGAATGGCTTGGTTTAGACCTGGTGCAGGGCTCACACTGTTCATCCGCTTCTGTCCCTGGTTGTCCGAGACTACTGGAAAACTCTGCCAGGGAGTCGCGTACTACTTTCTTGAGCAAGGTTGACACCTGCTGATTCTCGTACTCCTGGTCTCCTGGAAAGCTGCCTGAAGCAGTTGCTGCAAAATAGCTTTCCTGGCATAGGGTCCTCTCCACGTGACCAACATTTGCCTTTTGGGTGCTAAGCCCTCAGAGGAGAAGCTGTGTGCTTTCTTTTAAGTGTACATTTGCGCCCTTTGTACTGAGGTCTGCCAGGACTGGAGGAGTCACTTTCTGCCCTGGAGAAATCCTGATGATCCAAGGGGCCTCTGGACCTCCTAGAGTAGGAGTGTGAGCGGCCAGGCTGCAATAGACAAGAAGGCACACTCGTCACATTCGATGCCGTCACCGCCATCTTGCTACACCCTACCTACGCCCAGGAAGTTACCGCGCATGCGTCGAAGTCATTTCGAACATCCGCGGGTTTCCACGGTGAAAGGTAAGTGTACACACACACACTTTTCTCGTTGAGAAACATGCTAACGAGAATCTCGACGAGAAAATAGAGAGCAGGTTCTCTATTTTTCTCGTCGAGATTCTTGTTGGTTTTCTTGACGAGATACCTGATAGCCGCATACACACGACCGATTTACTCGGCAAGAAAGCTCTGCCAGCAAGTTTCTTGCTGGTTCTTGCCGAGAAACTCGGTCGTGTGTACGAGGCTTGACACTTAATATTGTTTTTTTCATCCATTCACTTGGGTGTCATGCACTTTTAATGTATTATCTATAGCGCTACAATTTTTTTGTTATTTTGTATTCACCTTTTGTTCACTGGGTTTGTAGCCGCTTACACACATAAGCAGTGCAAGAAATTTTGTATCCAATTGGAGGGAAGCTAACGCTCATCCAAACAAAAGGACACTTTTAAGCTGGCTACACATCATACAATCCTCTGCAGATTTTTTTCCCTCAGATTTACAAAAACCACACAATACGAGGTCAAACCTTAAAAGCCTCAATTTGTATGCAATCATGCAGGCCCCTGCACTACATGATCCTGGCAAATCTAGAAAACAAAAAGATGCACAGTGTGTATGGGGTCTAATGCCGCGTACAGACGATCGAACATTCCGACAACAAAACCGTGGATTTATTTCCGACGGATGTTGGCTCAAACTTGTCTTGCATACACACGGTCACACAAATGTTGGAAATTCTGAACGTCAAGAACGCGGTGACATACAACACGTACGACGTGTCATGTCAGTGCGGCTCTTCTGCTTGATTCTGAGCATGCGTGGTATTTTGTGCGTCGGAATTGTGTACACACGGTCGGAATTTCCAACAACAAGTTTTGTTGTCGTAAAATTGGAGAACCAGCTCTCAAATTTTTGTTGTCGGAAATCCCGACAGAAAATGTCCGATGGGGCCTACACACGGTCGGAATTTCCGACCAAAAGCTCCCATCGAACATTTGTTGTCAGAAATTCCATGCTTGTGTACGCGGCATTAGAGGCATGAGAGCAAGAAAAAGAAAAAAACATTTTATAGAAATTTACCTGGAAAGAGTTCCATAGGTGAGAAGACATCATGCAGTCCCAACTGCTGGATCCGGACCCCACAGCAGGGATGCCACTAGAGGGATATTGTCTCTGATTAGAGAACACCTCGGCCCCAAAAGACCACCAGAAGGGGCTCCCCACCTTCTTGGTGCATTTAGCAGCCTAACATGTGGGACTGCGTGCTGGGAGAGGCTGAACCCAGACGGACTCCGACATAGTCAGCAGATAAGAGATTACCGTATATACTCGAGTATAAGCCGAGATTTTCAGCCCTTTTTTTGGGCTGAAAGTCCCCCCCCTCGGCTTATACTCGAGTCAGCGAAATTGAATATTGTAAAATGTACCTAAAGGCTGCGGCGTCCATCGTTTTAAAACTCGCGGGCTCTTCCTGGTCCCTTCCGTGATAGGCGGAACTGTGTCTGCTGAGAATCGCCTATCACGAACGTTCTCTCATCCTCAGTTTCCCAGCAGACGTCCGTGATTGGCGGAAACTGAACACAGTGTCTGCTGAGATGGGTGAAGATGAGAGAACGTTCGTGATAGGCGATTCTCAGCAGGCAGTTCCGCCTATCACGGAAGAGACCAGGAAGAGAGCGCGAGTTTTAAACGATGGACGCTGCAGCCTTCAGGTACATTTTACAATGTTCAATTATAATTCTAGGGAAACAGTGAGGGTGGGCACAGTGAGGATGGGCACAGGTGAGGATGGGCACAGGTGAGGATGGGCACAGGTGAGGATGGGAACAGTGAGGTGGCAATAGGCTTAGTGAAGTTGCAATGGGTGGGCATTGTTGACCCTGGGCTTATACTCGAGTCAGTAAGTTTTCCCAGGTTTTTGTGGTAACATTAGGTACCCGTGGCTTATACTCGGGTCGGCTTATACTCGAGTATATACGGTATCCTGATTGTAATGGTCTGTAGGTGTTGATCTTTGAGGACAAAAAGGAGAATGGAGGAGGTAGCTCTCAGTCAGACTTTTATAGAGCTAAGCAGGTCCTGTGGGTGGATATAGGGGCGGAGCTATATCATATGTATGCTGCCATGTTGGCATCAGGAAAATCCTGTTACAGCAGCGTGTATTACTACTAATGCTGTGTAGTGGTGGACAGGCTCAATACAGATAGTTAAAGTGACACTAACCTCTGGTTTAAAGAAAAAATATATATTCAACTATGTATTCCTAACTCTATCCTAACTGTTATCTAACTACCGTATTTTTCGCTCCATAAGACGCACCCCCCCCCAAAAAACGGGGGGAAATGTGTGTGCGTCTTATGGAGCGAATACTGACCAGGAGAGCCGCTGATAGGGGGATCGTTTCGGCGGCAAAACGATGCCCTATGCATCACTCTGCCCCAGCTAAATCCTGTGTCTCCCCTGCCTTCAGCTGCTACAGGGAGAGAAACAAAAGGGTATTCTTTATTTAACCCCCACAGGATCGACATTCATATGTAAATCGCGCGGGCATTGTTATGGTAATGAGGTCGCCCGCCGCGATTCATATGCAAATTGCGCCTGCACTTCTGCATGCCGCCCACCTAGAAGGTTGTGAACAGCATACAGGTGAGTAGAGGGGGCATGTAGAGTAGAGGGGATCAAAGAGAGGGGTTTGAGGTGAGCAGAGGTGTGCAGAGTTGAATGGGAAGGAGGGGTTGGAGTGCAGAGGTTAGAAGATGAGGGGTTTGGGGGACAGAGGTTAGCAGATGAGTTAGAGCGGCAAAGTTGTACTGAGAGGGAGATAAGAATGCAGAGATTAGTAGAGAGATGGGGGTTACTGTAAATACACCATTTACATCACTGGTCAGTGTAAATGTCTCAATATGTAAATACTCCTGTTGTGTTGAGGTCATGTAAATGTCCCAGTTACATTGGGGATCAGTGTAGGGTGCCCCCTTACATTGGTTGTCAGTGTAGAAATATTATTCTGTTATATTTTATTAAATATTTTAATACACCATTTGGTTCAGGAATTAATTTTTCATATTTTCCTCCTCTAAAATCTAGGTGCGTCTTATGGTCAGGTGCGTCTTATGGAGCGAAAAATACAGTATTAGTATATATCCTAACAATTCCTAACTTAATTCCTCTACATTCCCTTACAAGTGCTTAATCCAGCCACAAACCTGCTTGGCCTTCCACCATCCAATGGGGTTTATTTACTGAAAGCAGAGACTATTTACTTTGCGAGGGAATAGTCTTCAGAGCTTAGTAAATTAGGTGAAGCTCTGCTGACTTCCATAATCTAGTTAAGAAAAATGCAAACAAAATTATGCTTTTTACATTCTCCTTGGTCACAAATGGGTATTCTTTGCAAAGTAAAATTTTGGGACATTCCCTAAACTCAGAGGGTAATACACCTGTAAAATACAAATTCACTTGCAAAACAAACAGCCTTAATTCCCTTTAGTTAGGGCCCATTCCCACTATAGCAGAGAGCTGTGTTTTTCTGGAGAAGAAAAACACAGCTCTCCACAAGGGCACACAGAAAACAATGCGGGGCAGAGAAGTGAGGAAAAACACAACAGTGCAGCATTTTCCCACATTGCTCTACAGGTCTCTGTGTGACCCAGTTGTGCATAGAAATTAATGGAATGTCATTCCAAAAAGTTTAGAAAAAAATAGGGGGGTAAAGGTGCCTTTTGTTGTAAAAATGCACTTTGCTACATCTAAGATCAGTACCCGCAGAGAAAGACAGAACATTTTCTCTTTGTGTAGTGTGAACATACCCTAAACCTCAACATGTCCAAAGATGCTGAAAAGTTGATTATGCACATATAAATGGCTGCAAGGTTCACAGGCCAAACACATTTGACCTACACTCTTGTAGGCGAGAGGTAATACATATGAAAGTCCTCACAGCCCAAAGGAATAATACCTTCTCAATTTATGACCAAGTTTAGGACCTCTGAGTCTACTTTGTGTGGTAGTGTGGTACCCCACCAGTGTAGTGACCCAGAATTCTCAACTGGACAGGTTGAGGGGCTCCAGGGAGTTTATAATGCACAGAGGAAACTGGCATTTCAGTCTCCTCATTCTTTAATAAAGTTCACTTTGGGACCTGGAGCCCGGGGATTTCGTAGAGATCCGGGTGGGATGAAATCCCCAGTCCTGGGTCCAGATTTTGAGATTTACCAGCACACTGACTGGTCAGGTATGTGCTGGCCTATTTGTAGACACCTGACCATGGTTCTGGGCTCCACCCTCCTGAGGAGACCAGGCTTGCAAGGGAGAACCCAGAGTGTGCAGGTGTGCACTGAAGTAGCTGGAGTAGCTAGAGAGTGCAGGCTGCACTGAGACCTGAGTCTGAGGTTGCTGACAGGTGTCAGGAGGGCTCCATGCGGGAGCCTGAGCAGTGGTGCTGCTGCTGAAGAGAGCCAGGCGGCTCGGAATTTGCATTGCACTGTTGCATGTGTGAGCCAGGAGGCTGAACATACTACCAATTTATGTTGATGGTGAAAACCCCCTGCGAGGGAAACCACATTTGTTTTCATTTTTTGGAACTTTGTCTGATTTTCTTTAATAAAAGTGGGCCAACAAGCCCTCAAAAGGAAACATTTGTGTGGGACTGTTCTCGCTAGCGGGTGCTACACTGGAGCTAAACAACCCCCAACATTACAAGTGGTGGCTCGAATGCTGGCAGAACTGGAGATCCCTGGATAAAGTAAGTTCATCTGTTATATGAACTGCGTTTGTGTGCATGAGACAGCACAATCTGTGTGCAGCTGAGGAAAGCTTGCATGAAGTGAAAAGCAACTTGCTTTAAAGTGACAGTGCTATATTTTTGCTGGACAGCGCAAAAGTTTGCTGGAGTGACTGCAAAGATGATGCAAGGGTTTGAGCCTGCTGAAGAGTATTGCAGACTGTTTTTTGCTACTCCAACTCCAGTTAAAAAGGAAGTGCATGTGGTTGCCCCTGGTAACGCTAGTACAAACAGGCCAACTATCAATGTGCAAAGGCCTAAGTTTGAAAGAGGATGCAATTGGGGAAGCCCTGTTAAGGCTCTGAAGCAAGAGCGCTGTGTGCGGTGCAGAGAGTGGGGGCATGTTGTCTCCAAGTGCCCTTTGTCTCAGTCTCCAAGATAAGGTGACATGGCCAGACAAAGGTCTGCAACAATGTTTGGGAAGCCTGATTTGAGTCCCAGGAGTGTCCAAAGGGCTGATCAGAAGTCCGAGGGGTATGTGGTTGCCCGTAGCAACGGCGGTAATGTTAAGTCTGCGGACCACGTGAGAAATGTATTGCCGACAGAGGATCGTGGCAAGTTGAAAGCAACAATGCTCCAAGGATCGCAAAGTCGCTGCATTTGGGAGAGTCAGCAAAGTACAGCTGGAAGAGTGCCATCTCCCTTAGCAACGAGAGATCGGGTGTTAACCGGAAGGAGGAGCTACAGTGGAGATGTAAAGCGGCGTCCCACTAAAGATATGTGCAGAAATGTACCATGCCTGGAATGTGGTCAACTTGGGCATGGAATTTTTTCTTGTCCCAGGTTATGGAACATGGCTGGAGATATGGCTACTGGGAAGAAGTCTTTGTCTACAAGCCCAGGTTCCTGTTTAAAAATGTTTTCAATTACCTCTGGCAACAGTGAGGAAGTACCTGTTGTGCCTGCAGGGGGTGCTAAGGAGTCAGAAATGGCTGCTGCAGTTTCGTCCCATGGCCACCAGGGAGAGTTGGCCAGCAACAGTGCAACAAAGGATAGACAACACACTCAAGTGAACATGGCAACCCCTGGTACAGTGATGGGTAAGACTGTTGCTGATAAATGCATTCAAGAGACTGGCTATGCGACTGTGCACATTGGAGTGGAAGTGACCCGAAATGGGAGATCCACTGTCTGTGTAGAAAAGGACTTACCTCGCTGCAGTGCCCTGTCCAGTGGGGAGGCAAGTGGTAAACTTGATTATGACAATGTGATGGGTAAAACTGCTAATATTGTGTTGGCTGAAGTTGATGGTCCAGTTGCTAATGGGCTAGTGCAGCTCACTAGAGATAAAAATGTTGATGTGAGTGCAGTTAGAGATGTGCTATCTCCCCTAGCAACTGAGACAAAGGCTACAGAGGTGTCCCTAGAAACCCCCAGGGAGCTCTGCGTTTTGGAGCCGGAGGTTGCCTGGGACAGCTTTGGTGCCGCTCTAAGGGATAAGACGGTACCTGAACCTGGTGATAACAAAATGGTTAATGCTAAAACGGAAATGTTTGAAAACACTCATGGAAATAGGTTATTGCAGTCTGGCAATGACAAATGTGAAGGTGTTCATGCGTTTAATGAAGCGCCATCAGAGCAAGGTGGTGAGAGTGTGGTATTGCAGCCTGCTCTGGTTAAAAATGTATTACCACAGTCTGGTTTAAATAAAAGTGACATGTGCAATGTGTCTGTTGCTGAGCCACTCTGTCCCTCTGGTAGCACAGAGATAACAGACTGGGACAGATGGGCAAAAAGCCTGTTGGCTTTGTTGGAAAAGGTTTCTGCAGTGCCAGATGAAGGACCTGCAGAGCAACTTATATGCAACGGTGTACTTGCTGCTGCAGATGATGTTGCTCATGAGATGGAAGCGCCAAGTAAGGGCGAATGCACAGAGGAGGTCATGTCTGTGATCCACAAAGGGTCTAATGATGTGGTAATGGTTGATGCCGTGCCAAATGAGCTGGTGTTGGTGGAAGTGCCAGATGGCACAGCAATAAATGAAGTGATTGTAGTCACAGGTCCAAATGTTGTTTTATGCGATGATGGTCAGTGGTCAGGACAGTTGCAGGCAGAGCATCTCATGCCAGTGGGGTTTGTGTATAGTGAAGCTGACGTAGACAACCACTCTGCTGGGTGCAGTTCCTCTCCAGACACTGCCCTGCCAAACATGGGTGAAATGAAATATGACAAACGCATTAATATTTCTGACAATGATGAAAAATGCAGCTCATTGGCAATTTTTGATGGTTTGGCTACCATGGGTGACAAAAATAATGGCAGACCTGATGGTCAAGGTGATGCGGTTGCTGCTAATCCAAAAAAATGTGTGGAGATAAATGGTGTGACTGACTTAGAGGTAAAAGGTACAGCAGAATTAGGCCCCCTACAGGTTCAGGAGGGTAATTCTGGGGAAGGTTTCCTGAGGTTTGAGGAACTTCTAGGATCTGAGAAGGATCCTGGTAAACAATGGTCGGAAGGAAATAGCCCAAAGCGCAGCAAGGTGTCACATGACTTAGAAACCTCAGAGTGGCAAGATAGTCAGGATGTCCTTCAGAGGGAGACTAAGACGAGGCTGCAGTCTTATGAGGATGTTAGTGATGAAACTGACAGAATGAAGCATTCAATGTACATGGGGAAACAAGTGACGCTAAGTTTGGAGAGTAAGGGGGTGCCCGTACATAGAGCTCAGAGAGGGACCAGTGTCACCCCAATAAAAGAGCCCCCGCTTATCACTAAACAAGTGTTTAAAAATCTGATCCCTTCCAAATTAAATAAAGGGAAAAGGGGTGGTCTATCGGAAAATGAGGGAGCCCTTGGTAAGCTCAATGGTATCGGACCCTTAAAACTCAGAAATCAACCTTGGGTGCAAAAAGGTGCCAAGAGTAGTAAACTCCCTACAGATAAGATGGCTAGTGTAGGTCCAAGGGAAATAGAAAGGCATCGCTTTTGGAAGCGTGCACGAAAAAAGATATGGGAGTGTCTTTGCAGAGCCCGAGTAAACGTAGCAGGGGGATGTGGAGAAAGTCGCCTGATGGGACAAGATTTGGCCCATGTGGGTGGTAGCTGGCATGGTCATGCCAAAGTGAGGAGGTGGGACTGGTGTGTTCCGCCCTCTGGGTCGAAACAAGGGGGAGGGGTATGTGGTAGTGTGGTACCCCACCAGTGTAGTGACCCAGAATTCTCAACTGGACAGATTGGCATTTCAGTCTCCTCATTCTTTAATAAAGTTCACTTTGGGACCTGGAGCCCGGGGATTTCGTAGAGATCCGGGTGGGATGAAATCCCCAGTCCTGGATCCAGATTTTGAGATTTACCAGCACACTGACTGGTCAGGTGTGTGCTGGCCTATTTGTAGACACCTGACCATGGTTCTGGGCTCCACCCTCCCGAGGAGACCAGGCTTGCAAGGGAGAACCCAGAGTGTGCAGGTGTGCACTGAAGTAGCTGGAGTAGCTAGAGAGTGCAGGCTGCACTGAGACCTGAGTCTGAGGTTGCTGACAGGTGTCAGGAGGGCTCCATGCGGGAGCCTGAGCAGTGGTGCTGCTGCTGAAGAGAGCCAGGCGGCTCGGTATTTTCATTGCACTGTTGCATGTGTGAGCCAGAAGGCTGAACATACTACCAATTTATGTTGATGGTGAAAACCCCCTGTGAGGGAAACCACATTTGTTTTCATTTTTTGGAACTTTGTCTGATTTTCTTTAATAAAAGTGGGCCAACAAGCCCTCAAAAGGAAACATTTGTATGGGACTGTTCTCGCTAGTGAGTGCTACACTTGAGCTAAACAACCCCCAACATTACATTTGATACTCATACTTGAAGCTTCCCTACAGGATGCTTTCCATAATGACACCAAGTCATTGTCTTACTCTCTCCTGGCTCCCTATGTCCCTCTTCTTATGTTTTATTTTATTATTGTCTCCCTATCCTCACTCCATTGCAAACTGCTTGCCTTCCTACAGTTTTCTTAACCTCTCCTTCCTATACTCTTCACAGGCCACAATACCTTTTTTGACACGACATGTTACCAAGACCTGGATGATAGTTACATAGTTACATAGTTAGTCAGGTTGAAAAAAGACACAAGTCCAAAAAAAGACACAAGTCCATGATGGATTCTCATGTCCCAATGCCTTTCAGTCTGTATTTGTTTGCCATGGCCTTGGCAGGGGATCTAGAAGACTATTGTTCAATAAATACTGATGGATTGCCTACTCTCTGAGTGATTATTCTTTACATTGCCTGTTGTGAGATTTGATGTTTAAAGTGTAACTGAAGGCAAAACTTTTTTTTAAATTTTGGTAAGGGAGGGTTGTAACCCCTTTCAATTTTTTTTGTCATCTGTGTCCCATAGGGGGACATTTACCGTAACTTCCGGTCCCATAACCAAAACAATAAGTAAGAGGAAATGTCTGTTTGTCACCAGAATTAGAGTCCCCATTTAGGGCCGGTGCTACCACTAGGCAAACTAGGCAGCCACCTAGGGCGCACTGCTGCCTAGGGTGCCCGGCTACTGGTGTTTCTACTCTCTGCAGCAAGCAACTAAGTCTCAGCATCAGCAGGCAGCCGCCGCTCTGTTTGCAAATAATGTCAGTGTCCTGACTCCTGAATGAATGGAAGCAAGCAAACATTCATTGATGGGCACTGGTAGGCTGCATTTTATGGGCGCTGGTGAGGCTGAATTAATGGGCACTGGTGAGGCTGCATTTGATGGGCACTTCATTAGAAAGGTGGGTTATACATGGGCAGGACAAATGGAGTGGAGTCATAGGTGGAGCCAAGGGGAGGGGCTGCAAAAATAGAAAATTGTATACTCACCTTTCCGTAATTTTCCTTTCCTGTCGCATCTTCATGGCAGCATACACCTTTTGGGTTGTGGCTCCGCCCCCACAACCTGATAGGACCGTTTAGCTATTAAGCCCAGAGCGGGCCCCGCCCAGGTATTCTAGTATATATATACCTCACCTCAGACGGGTGGGCATCTGTATGCTGCCATGAAGATGCAACAGGAAAGGAAAATTACAGAAAGGTGAGTATACAATTTTCCATTTTCCTGTCGCATCATGGCAGCATACACCTTTGGGTGAATAACTTGCAGACTGGGTGGGTCTGAGCATAAAGACAATTTTTTTTATTTACATGGAATAGAGGTGTTGGACTGAATAATTGCTCGTCCAAATTCTGCTGTGGACAATCTGGCAGAGTCCACCTTGTAATGAGAAATAAAGGTATTCCTTGAGGACCAGGTCGCTGCTCGGCAAATAGTTTCCGAGGACACTCTGCAGTAGGCCGCCCAGGAGGTCGCCATTGCCCTTGTAGAATGTGCCTTTAAGCCCTCAGGTATTTGCGTTTGACTCAGTGAATAAGCCTTTTTGATGATCTTCACCAGCCATGCTGCGATGGTGCGAGAGGTTGCTGCTTGACCTCTTCTAAAGCCGTGTGGGATGACCAGGAGGTTTTCCGACTTCCTAAGGTCGTTTGTTGTTGACAGGTAGGTTAGAATGTTAGTTCTTACATCCAGCGGATGTGGATCCCCTTGTTCTGTGGAGAGAGCAGGAAGGTTAATCTCCTGATTGAAGTGGAAGGAGGATGACACCTTCGGAATAAACCGATCGGATGATCTTAGGACTACTTTATCTGGGTAGACAATCAAGTATGGTTCTTTTGCCAGTAGAGCTTGCATCTCTGAGATTCTCTTGGCCAATGTAATTGCAATTAAGAAAGTGACTTTGAGTGTTAAGTCCCATAAGGAGATGTTTTCTTATGGAAAGAATGGTTCGTGTGATAGAACTTCTAGTACGACCGAAAGATCCCAAGTCGGGAAGGAAGGCTTTCTGGGAGGCCTTATCTTTAGGCAGGCCCTCTGGAACTGAATAACTAGGGGCTCTTGCGCCCACTTGATTCCTGTCATAGCTGATAATGCTGACACGTGAACCTTTAATGTACTTGATCCAAGGCCTTTCTCTAGGCCTAACTGGAGAAACTCAAGGATTTGCGCAACTGTTGGAGATGATGGGTTCCAGTTTTGTTGCTATGCAACTGAGAGAAACTTCTCCCAGATCCTCTTATAGGTACTGTTGGTGGTGCATCTTCTGGCTTGAAGAAGAGTTTCTACCACTTTTTGGGAGCAACCTTGGTTCAAGAACCTAGCCCTTTCAATCTGCAGGCTGTCAGATGCATCCTTTCCGGGGATGGATGAAGAAGTTGCCCCTGGGAGAGTAGATCCGCTGCTGGTGGAAGTGGTAAGGGTCTCGCTGTATTCAGCTGAAGGAGAGTGGTAAACCATGGTCGTCTCGGCTAAAAGGAGGATCACTGTGGAGGATGACCTCTTGAGCCTGAGAAGAAATCTCGTTATGAGAGGTGTCGGGGGGAAGATGTAACCCAGATGGAAGCTCCACTCGTGTTGTAGGCAATCTGTCCCCTCCGCTAATGGGCAGGGGGTTCTTGTCAGGTACCTCCTGCACTTTGCATTATTTGGAGTCGCTGTCAGGTCTATATCCGGCATGCCCCAATTTCTTGCTATGAGGGAAAAGGCTTGGTGACTCAGAGCCCATTCGTTGTTGGAAACTAAGTTTCTGCTTAGCGTGTCGGCCAGTTGGTTCTGGGTTCCTGGGACATACATCGCCCTTAACCCCGATAGATTCACTTGCACCCATTCGAGGACTGGGCGGACTTCCTGCATCATGGATCGGCTTTTGGTGCCTCCTTGCCTGTTGATATAGGCAACTGCTACCCTGTTCATCTTCAACAGGACTTCTTTCCTTTTTCAGGAGGGGACTGAAAGCTAGTAGAGCCTGGAAAGCTGCTTTCATCTCTAGGATGTTCGGTACCACATCCTGTGTCTCGAAAGACCACCGGCCTTGGACTGCGAGATGCTGGTAGTGTGCTCCCCAGCCTTCCCTGCTGGCATCCGAAGTAATCACCTCCTGGGGAGGGGTAACTATGCGTTTGTACCTTTTTAGGTTGTGCAATCGGGTCCACCACCATAGTGATTGACCTTCTTTTGGATGTTGATTCGCTGAGACATCGATACCCCGTTCCACTGTCTCAAAAATGACATCTGGAGAGGTTTGTGTTCCATTGGGCCCATTGGACCATAGGAATGGTTGCTGATAGCGACCCCATGATGCTGAGACACTCTCTGGCTGGGAGTGTGTTGGATAAGAGTAATCTCTTTGCCCTCTGGATTATGATGGGAATTTTCTCTTGAGGGAGTTGTATGGTGTTGAGTCTGGTATCCAGTTCTGCCCCCAGGAAGACCATTCTCTGAGAAGGTTGGAGATTTGCTTTTCTTCCAGTTTATCAGCCACCCAAATTTTTGCAAGGTGGATGTTAGAGTGTCTCAGTGGAGTAAAAGAGACTCTTGGTTGTCTGCAAGCAATATGATGTCGTCCAGATAATGGTGGACTCTCAATCCTTGCTCCCTTAGTAGAGCTATCACTGGTAGCAGGACCTTGGTAAATGTTCTGGGAGCGGTAGAAATCCCGAACGGAAGACTTTGAAACTGAAAGTGTTGGTGGTTTACCGAGAAGCGGAGAAACTTCTGGAATGCGGTGTGAATGGGAACATGCAGGTAAGCGTCCTTTAAATCCACAGAGAGCATCCAATCGCCGACATTTATGGCATAGAGGATCTTGAAAGTCTCCACCAGGATTGAGCGATTGAGACTTTTTAGGTCTAGGATAGGGTCTAGGATAGGGCCCAGATCCCCGGTCTTTTTCCCCGGATCCCCGGTCTTTTTCTTTACCAAAAACAGAGGGGAGTAGAAACCTTTTCCCCTTTGTGGAGGTGGGCCTTCCGCTATGGCCTGTTTTTGGATTAGATCTTGGACATATAATGCCAATATGAACTTCTTTTCCCTGGATGTTGGAATTCTAGTTTTGACAAATTGGTCTCTAGGAGGTTGATTCTTGAACCTCCATTTGTGTCCGTCTTGGACAGTAGCCACTGTCCATGGGTCTCTTATCTCTGCCCAAACCTGCTTGAAGTCCTTTAGTCTGGCTCCTACTACAGCTGGTTGGGCGGACGCATCTTCAAAAAGACTTCTGGTCCCCCGGGGTAGGGGTCTTGGACTTTTGAAGTTTTAGGAAGGATGACGGTGGATTCTTCCAATTTTTTCTGTACTCCCTGCCGGGCTTATAGGACTTTGCCTCCCTGTATCTATCTGGGAGGTTCCGTCTGAACGTAGGTGGCCTTTGTTGTCTAGGCCTTCTGTCTGAAGGAATGAGTCCAGACTTTCCGCCGGTGACTTTTGAAATGGCCGAGTCCAGCTTCTCCCCGAAAATCGCCTGCAAGGCTGAGTTCCTGGAGACCTGTGATTACTCGCTCTTGTTCCACGCCTTCTGCTACCAACTTCTCAGCGTTGGAGGACCAGCTTGAGATAGCCCTTCCCACTGCTGCTAGCATTATTGCTGGTCTGCAGGCACCACCTGCGGATAGGTAGGCTCTTTTAAGATCCAGATCAATCTTTCTGTCTAATACATCCTTAAATGTGACCGCATCTTCTATTGGAAGAGTTACGTGCCGGGCTAGGCGCATCAGGGAGGAGTCTACCACTGGTGGTGTTACTAGTGGATTGACACTGGATTCCTTTAGCGGATACAGTTTGGCAAGTCTGTTGCTGAGACTGGTCTTCTTCTCAGGTTTTTGCCATTCATCTTTAAGTCTTCCAGTTCTTTGATAAATGGGAAGGTTTCTGGTTCTTTTTTGAGATTCGGAAAATATTTCTTTGCTTTTTGCAGAGTTTCTTTTTCCTCTTCCCATTTTATAGCTTCCTTCACTGATTTTATGAAGGGTTCTATAAGTGAGAAGTCAAACCCGGTGGATACCTCCAAGTCCTCATTTGTCAGATGGGGGTTCTGACTTTTTAGATGTGGAGGGAGTCGCAGGTGAAGTGCCTTGCACTAATCTGCTTGATTCAGATTCTGCGATTTGCAGGCTATATGTAAATATAGCCGGCTCTCTGCTTGGCTCTCTCTCTCTAGTTGCTTCGCCCAAGCATGTGCGACAGGCCAGCTTGTCCGGAAGTGCTATGGCACCGCAAACCCAGCATGAATTCCCTGATGGACGGGAACGCTGAGGGGGAGGAGAGCGTCTGCGTGAAGGAGACCTCCTTTAGGAGTGTGTGTGCCGTGAATGGGATTTTGAACGGCTCCTTCTGCGACTTGAGCGACTTCGTCTTGTGCGTGAGCGACTTCTACCGCGATCTGAGCGGCTTTGTCTATGGCTTGGGCTCCTTCTAGATGGCTCTTGTCATCTTGAATCTGACGATCTGGCCGACCTGATAGGGCTGTCAAATTTAGACAGCATTAGTGACAGGCTCTCTTTTTCAGTCTTCACTACTTACCAATCTCCCCCCCTTACCTATTAGGCTGGTGATGGTCTACTGGGGCAGCGACCTCCATGAGGAGTGATATAGTCCCCCCTACAACAGATAGTAGGAAATGAGCATGCAGGCAGTAGGTAAGGTGAAACCCAGTAAAGGAAAAAATAGATCCAGGAAGCTTACCTTAACCACTTGTCCCCCGCCCACTGTCAATTGACGGCGGGCGGAGGATACTCTCGTTCTGGGAGGACGTCATATGACGTCCTCCCTTTAAAATGAGCTAGGAGGCGCGCGCTTGCCGCCAGCGGCGCGCGCGCGCGCCCGCCGCGTTCACAAGGCCCCGGTGCGCGTGCCCGGCGGCCGCGATTGCCGCCGGGCACCCGCGATTGCCCGGGAAACGAGCAGGAAAGTGGATCTCTGTGTGTAAACACAGAGATCCACGTCCTGTGAGGGAGAGGGGACCAATGGTGTGTCCCTTGTACATAGGGACAACCATCGGTCACCTCCCCCAGTCAGTCCCCTCCCCCCACAGTAAGAACACATTGAGGGAACATATTTAACCCCTTCCCGCCCCCTAGTGGTTAACCCCTTCCCTGCCAATCACATTTATACAGTAATCAATGCATTTTTATAGCAGGGATCGCTGTATAAACGTGAATGGTCCCAAAAATGTGTCAAAAGTGTCCGATGTGTCCGCCGCAATATCGCAGTCACAATAAAAAAATCGCAGATCGCCGCCATTACTAATAAAAAAATAAAAAAATAAAAATGCTATAAATCTATCCCCTATTTTGTAGACGCTATAACTTTTGCGCAAACCAATCAATACGCGCTTATTGCGATTTTTTTTTTCTCAAAAATATGTAGAAGAATACGTATCGGCCTAAACTGAGGAAAATGTTATTTGAAAAAAAAAATGGGTATTTATTATAGCAAAAAGTAAAAAATAGTGTTTTTTTTTTCCAAACTGGACGCTCTTCTTTTGTTTATAGCGCAAAAAATAAAAACCGCAGAGGTGATCAAATACCACCAAAAGAAAGCTCTATTTGTGGGAAAAAAGGACGAAAATTTCGTTTGGGAGCCACGTCGCACGACCGCGCAATTGTCATTCAAAGTGTGACAGCGCTGAAAGCTGAAAAATGGCTTGGGCAGGAAGGGGGTTTTCGTGCACAGTAGAGAAGTGGTTAAGAAAGAGACAGCAGTGCAATCTATCCCACCGAAAACGCTGTTGACAGGTGCAGTGTTCAAGAGAAAAAACAGCAGAAAGGATTTGGGTTTTAAAACTGCCGCCATCGCCCAGTGATGACGTCATGACCGCACATGCTCTGTAGCGTCGTGAGCGAGCCGGCGCCATCTTGGAAACTGGCATACACAGGGAATTACATTGGAGAGCCTGAGGAATACCTCCTATTGCTATGGGACTACAGGTCGCAGAAAGCCCAATTTTATACAGACACCCAGGAGACCTGGAGGCCGCTATAGAGACCTGATTAAGGTTTGTGAAGAGCTGGCAGTTATCGGCCGGGATGCTTGTGGGACTACAAGGCTCAGGTTAGTGAAAAAGGGTGCACAGAAGAGCTGGAGGTCGCTGCATAATAAACCTATTTAAGGTTTGTAAGAAAGAAACTGGCACATACCCCTGAGACCATTAGAGTGGGGTTCCTTCCATAGAGCTCATTTAGAGGCTGTACAGGATAGGACTTCCACCCAGGAGAGGCTAGAACCTGGCTGGGGCTGGGGCGAAGCGGTAAGGGGGTTCTTCATCTTTGATGTCCTTGTCAGGTCTTAGGTGAGGAAAAAAAGAGAATACCTGGGCGGGGGCCCGCTCTGGGCTTAATAGCTAAACGACCCTATCAGGTTGTGAGGGCGGAGCCACAACCCAAATGTGTATGCTGCCATGATGCAACAGGAAATTAGGTTTTGCCTAGTGTATCAAAAAACGTGGCACCAGCTCTGTCCACATTGGAAGATTTCCCCTTTCACACCAAACGCAGTTGGGTGCAGATGGCTGCAGTTGGATGCATTTTGAACTGCACTACAACTGCATAGACAGCCTAAAATCAAGGTAATCCTATAGGCATAGTTCACATCATTGCAGTGAAGTTCAGGGAAGTTAAAAAAAGTAAAGCATGCTGCATTTTTCTGCACCGCAAATGCAGGGAACGTGCTACAAACGTGCTTTTAAATGCACTGCACTGTGCCCCTTTAAGCCAACAAAGCTAAGCCCAAAAAACCTATAGAAAAATGCACTGCAAACGCAGCACAAAATACATGCAAAATGCTCAAGCGCACATCAAACGTGTTTCAAATGCGTGTAAGCATGCAGTCAAAAACGTGCTGCTATGTGCTGTTTTTGGTGTGAATGGGCTAGTGTTAATTTTGGCAGCAAATTTCAATTTAGTTTTAGTCTTATGCCGCGTACACACGATCATTTTTCCCATCGTGAAAAATTAATTAATTTATTTTTTAACAAGAAAAACGACAGTGTGTGGTCTTTTTGTCATTTTTCCCGACGGGAAAAACAGCATTAATCACGATGAGAAAAATTAGACCATGCTCTAATTTTTCTCGTCGTTTTTCCCGTCATTTTTTTTCCGTGCAGTTTTCCCATAGGGAAACACTGCCACGGAGCCTACACACGGTCGTTTTTCTCGACAAGAGAAAAAATGATGGGAAAAACGACCGTGTGTGGGGGAACAAGCCGTTCCCTCGTTTTTCATGTCATGATTCACAGCGTTTTTTTAACCGCCGTGAATCACGATCGTGTGTACGCGGCATTAGTCTTAGGACAAAAAGGGCATTTTATTCTTCTGCAATTGTTTTCGTTTTAGTCGTATTTAGTTGACTAAATCTCCAGTATATTTTAGTTGACTAAAACTAATTTTAGTCGTTTAAAATCTAATGGGTGTAATTAAATTGTAATGCATTATTTAACATTTCTCAAAAATCTCTAAACTCATTATATACTATTGGAGTGAAAAATCAAATATGTTATTATCTATGGTATTGAGGTATGAACATGCACTACAGACCAGTGTTAACTTTGAAGTAAAATTTCAAATTAGTTTTATGCCGCGTACACACGACCGTTTTTAATGTCATTGAAAAAAACGAAGTTTTTCTCGACGTGATTTTTCGTGTTTCCTCTCAAGCCTGCCTTGTCTACACACTATAGTTGAAAAAAATTATCTAGCAAAGATCGGTGATGTCCAACACGTATGACGGCACTATAAAGGGGAAGTTTCATTATGTTCGCGCCACCCTTTTGGCTGCTTTTGCTGATTTTGTGTTACCGCGTGTTAGTAAAAGTTTGGGAAGAGACGATTCGTGCTTTTCAGTCTTCGTGCTTTAAAGATCGTTTTCGGGTGTTCAGTTTGTGCTTGTGGGTTCGTATCTGTCTTTCAGTGCTTGTAGTCAGTTCGTATCTGTTTTTGCAGTGCGTTCTTGTCCGCTCGTTACTGTTTTTCAGCTCGTTCTTCAGAGGCCTTGCTGTTCTTCAGTGCGTTCTTTTAGTTCGTTCTGATTAGACGACCATTTTGAAGCCATGTTGTGGGTACGTACTTGTCGCCGAGATCGTGCTGTGCTTGCTTCTGGGCTTGTTGCTATGTCCCAGATCCGGTCCATGAACAGGGTGAGGAGGAGTTCTTGGACCAAGAATTGGTTGCTCCAGCGGGACCAATTCTGTCACATGCCTCTGCTGCGGGAGATCCAGGAGAATAACCCTGATGACTACAGGAATTTTCTTAGGATGTCTGACCCCGTTTTTCAGGAACTGTTGGCTTTGGTGTCCCCCTATATCACCAGGCAGGACACCGTTATGCGGGAAGCCATTACTGCTGAGCAGAGGCTAGTTGCTACGTTGCGCTACCTGGCAACAGGGAGAAGCTTGCAGGACCTCAAGTTCTCGACAGGCATCTCCCCCCAGGCTCTGGGCGTCATTATCCCAGAAACCTGCTCTGCCATAATCCAAGTCCTTCAGGAGGACTATATTAAGGTAAGTTTTCTCCTTTAACATCACAATCTATGTATTTTATGCTTGCTAATGTATAGTATTTTTTTAACTGTCTCTAATTACCATGATTGTAATATGCTGTGAATCTCCCCTTTGTCCCCATGCATGTTGTAAGCTTTTAATGGTCCTTTTTTTGGGCCTACATGCATATTTCCAAAAACCAACCTCTCCAACATTATATCCTGGGCCCAAACACACCTAGCCTAGTCACTCCCCAATGTTTTTTGTCAGCTCCATTGTAGTGCTTAGCTTGTCCATCAGAGGGGGTGATGTTTTTTGTGGTCATTTTTAGCTCTTATTAAAGCGGAGCTCCACCCTAAAGTGGATTTTCCGCTCATCGGAACCCTCCCCCCCTCCAGTGTCAAAATTGACACCTTTTCAGGGGGGAGGGGGGTGAAGATACCTGTTTAAGGCAGGTATTTTCACCCACATCCGGGAGTCCTCTCTGCGGCAAATCTGCGGGAGACAAGTCACTTCCCGCAGAATACCCATAGTGTTCTTGGAGACACTCGGCTCCCAGAACATAGGAGGACCAGTCAGAACTGCGCAGCGCTTCTCGTGCATGTGCGGTAGGGAACCGGGCAGTGAAGCCGCAAGGCTTCACTTCCTGGTTCCCTCACCGAGGATGGCGGAGGGGGCAGCAGAGTGACGAGCGATCGTTCGTCCTCTGCTGCGGACGTCGCTGGACTCCAGGACAGGTAAGTGTCCAAATATAAAAAGTCAGCAGCTGCTGTGGCTGTAGCTGCTGGCTTTTAATATTTTTTTTGACTGCGGAGCTCCGCTTTAAAATACTCCTTCCAAATTAATGCTATACTGATGTTTTGCCAAGAGGGTTTTGTGATAATCTGCTTGCAATGTTTAGGTATCAAAGTCTTCATTTTTTTGGGGTTTGACTCCACAGTTACCTTCGACGCCACAGGAATGGCAGAATGTGGCATCTGAGTTTTCTCAGCGGTGGAACTTTCCCAACTGTGGAGGAGCCATTGATGGCAAGCATGTCCGCATCGTGCCACCACCCCAATCGGGATCCTTTTTTTATAATTATAAAGGGTTCCACAGTATTGTGCTGATGGCGGTGGTGTCTGCCAACTATGATTTCCTTTATATTGACGTTGGGAAAAATGGGCGGATGTCTGACGGTGGTATTTTTGCCCAGACCGATTTCGCCGACCAGCTTCTATCAGAGGACCTGGCATTGCCACCTGCGACAGACAATGAAGATGGCCTACCCTTTGTTTTCCTGGCAGATGAGGCGTTTGCGCTAGGTCCCCATTTGATGAGGCCTTTTCCACAAAGGACCCTCACCCCTGAGAGGAGGGTCTTTAATTATAGGCTGGCCAGAGCGAGAAGGGTGGTAGAAAATGCCTTTGGCATCATGGCCAGTCGTTTCCGCCTTTTTATGACCGCTCTCAACATGGCGGAGTACAAATGGAATCATCTAATAATGTGCTGTTGCATCCTACACAATTTAAAAAAAAAAACATTCCAAGAATTACTTTTCTTCAGTTGCCCTTCAGGGCACACAGTTCTCAGATGGACCATTGCCAGCCCAGGTAGCTGGCCCTACAGGTTTGGCCCCCCAAAGCGGGCGTGATGTGCGCCAACGCTATGTCGACTATTTTATGGGTAGGGGGGCCATTCCAATGCCTGATCATATTTGAAAAAATCTTTAGAATAAAAATAAACTTTCTAATGAAAACATCTTGTTTGGTTTTATTTTGGTTGATTTGATCTTTCTCCTAGGTCAGTGATGGTGAACCTTGGCACTCCAGATGTTTTGCAACTACATTTCCCATGATGCTCAACTCCACTGCAGAGTGCCTTAGCAACATGGGAAATGTAGTTCAAAACCATCTGGGGTGCCAAGGTTCACCATCACTGTCCTAGGTTATACTAGTGCAGTTGTAGTGCCATGTTTCTTTTTCTGAAGTAAATTACCATAATTTTGAGTGTAAACACACCCATTTTTTTTTTTGGGGGGGGGGGGGCAACATTGATATAAGAAGCCACACATTGTTGATTTCAAAATATTTTTAATAGGAGCACAATTTTTTGGTTATTTTTATAAAAATAGAAAATGTTAATTTTTTTTTTTTTGGGGATAATTTTTGGGCTAAAACGCATGAAACATATGTACAACATGTACAATATTACTTTAAAAAATTAAAAGCTTACAAAAAAAAATAGAAAATCAACAATCAACAAACAAAAAACAAAATATAATTTTCGCCCATATAAAAGTTTTAAACCCTCCCAAGAACCTGTTCTATTTTTTTCTAGTCTTTGCTCCAGCTGCTTGGTGTTTTGCCTCATCTGGAACAAGTTTTCTTTAATTTGTTCCAGGTCACGAGAGCAGACCCTCAGTTCTTTTAGCAACATCTGGGCAGTGTGTCTGGTGAAGGTTGCTTGGGCCGCAGGCATTAAAGTACCTTAAATAAAAAAAATAAAAAATGTCTTAATAAATATACAGGCCTACATCTATTACCTGAGGCTGTGGTGTATGACACTGACCTGTTGTGTTGCCATTTGCCACATCCTGCGGTTGTGGGTCTTGGGTTGGTGGTGCGGGGTTCGCAGCCTCCTGTCTCTTAGCTCTTTGAAGCCCTATGAGATAGAACCCAAAGGTAGACTTGAGTAACTAAATATATTTAGGCCTGAAAGAGGAATATTAATCATTCTTTGGAAGTGTGGTACAATTGTATTTTTTGTAAATATTTCTAAGCTGAACACATGATTGTATCCATTCCCAAAGCTGTTAGATTGATCTATTTTGGTCAGCTTTCACACATGGAAACACACCAAGTATCCACTGGATCACCTGTGTGTGACACCATCAAAAGGTTGTTCTTGTGGCCCACACTTGTGCTAATGAGTCCAGATGTGTAAGCAGCTGCTGAGCATACTCTCCTAACCGTACACTGAATCCAGTTACATTAGTTAAATATAGTTACCAACACATATACACAACCATGTTTCTAATTAATTCTCACATAAACAGTTCAAGATGTCAATTTTCATGTTCTTGGGCACAAGAATCAGTCGTAGGAATCATCGTTCAATCGTTCACTAAATGACGATCCTTTGGTCCGATTCAGTGTTAACTACATTTGATCATTCCTAATAATAGGCATTTTCAAATTTAGTTATCACTGTATTCTCCCAAAAACATTGTATTATTGATAATGAACGACGATTTTTACGATCGATTCTTGTGCAGGCGCCAGTGTGACCCAGGAGGAGGCAGGCGCCAGTGTGACCCAGGAGGAGGCAGGTGCCAGTGTGACCCAGGAGGAGGCAGGCCCCAGTGGGACCCAGGAGGAGGCAGGCCCCAGTGGGACACAGCGGAACACCAGGCCCCAGATACCTCTGCTGCGTATTCCCCAAAAAAGGGCCAGGAGGCTTATTCAGATGGAGGAGGAGACCCAGGCCCTAATTAGGGAGGCTACTGCGGCCCTCAGAGAGCCCCCCACCACTGCAGAGGGATTTGCTGCCCTTATTGGGCACAAACTGCCCGAAATGGAAATGGCACAGCGGCTAAAATGCGAGACCCTGATCTTGAAGGTTGTAAATATGGGCATGTTGGGAAAAATCGACGACTTTACGGACGTGGTGGATGTTTCTTATGTCCATGCTCATGTTCCTGCTCCAGTTCCTGCCCCACTCCCTGCTCCTGCCCCACTCCCTGCTCCTGCCCCAGTCCCTGCTCCTGCTCCAGTCCCTCCTCCACGGACACAGCCTCCAAGGAAGGCTGCAGGGAAGCCTGCAGGGAAGGCAACAAAGAAAAGCAGGAAATAAGCCCATGATATGTCCTTCAGATGGTCCCAATTTTCGTCTTCTCATCCTTTGTTGTTTGCTGTGGTGATCTGTGTCTGCACTAATTTAAGCAGGGTCTCCAGTGCTGTCTTCCTGTCTTCTTTAGTTTTACTTTACCTGTGGTTTTGTTTTGCCTTAACCTTTAATTTGTTTTTAGGCCAGAATAAATGGTATTTTTGTTTCATGATAAATATTGAACATGTGTTTTAGTTTGCTAGTGAGTAGGCAGGGACATTGGAAAAAAAAAATTGTGAAATTAACAAGGGACACTAACCTCCTTGAGGGTAAATTAGAATCAATAATAATGTTGTTGAGGTAACTTGACACACTCAAAAATATCAAATAATATTTGAAAACAGTCTAAAATATTATCAAAATAATTATCAAAAATAACATCTTCAATACAAGATGGAAACTCAAAAATATTGGGTATTTAGGGAGATCTGGCTTACAATAAATATAGATTAATCATGAGAAAACAATAAATAATAAAGAAAATACTTTTTCATAACTCTGAGAATATCAGCAGCAAAAGAATTGGATTATTGCAGCATTATAACGAAGAAAAGAATGCGCTGCATTAAACGATGCAATAATTTCCAGCATGACGAATGTGCTATCTCCATTACGAACGGTAGTTTTACCAGAACGAGCGCTCCCTTCTCATCACTTGCTTCTGAGCATGCACGCTTTTTTCACGTCGTTAAAGCCTACACACGACCGTTTTTCATGACGAGAAAAACGACGAGAAAAATTAGAGCATGTTCCAATTTTTTCATGCCCATTTTTCACGTCGTGAAAAATGCTTTGAAGCCCTCACACGGTCATTTTTAATGACCATTTTAAAAAATGACATTTTTCTCGTCATTAAAAACGGTCGTGTGTACGCGGCATGTGTCTGAAGCCCCGTACACACAATCGGATAACCTATGGATTTTCGTCCGATGGATTTGTCCATCGGATATCCGATGAAACTGTTTTCCATCAGTCTTGCCCACACACCATCAGTCAAAAAACCGACCGTTCCAAACTCGGTGACGTAAAACACTCCGATGAGCCGAGAAAAATGAAGTTTAATGCTTCTGAGCATGCGTCGACTTGATTCTGAGCATGCGTGGGTTTTTGATCCGATGGACTTGCCCATAGACGATCGGAAATTCCCATCGATTTTTTATCCATCGGAAAATTTTAAAACAAGTTCTATTTTTTCCATCCGATGGAAAAAAGACCGATGGGTACCATACACGATCGGTTGGTCTGATGAAAACCATCCATCGGACGGTTTTCATCAGTTAAACCGATCGTGTGTACGGGGCTTTAGTCTTTTGACTAAAATGCCATTTTAGTTTTAGTCCCATTTTAGTCTTTTAGTCGTATTTTAGTCATCTCAATTGTTTTAGTTGTATTTTAGTCGACTAAAGTAGTATTCATTTAGTCGACTAAATTTTTTTTGTAGTTTTAGTTGACTAAATTAACACTGGAGAATGGGCCCTTACTGTTCTGATGTCAACCCACATTTTGGAATTTTCTTTTACATTCACTTTCAATGATAATTATAGGTGTGCATAGGGGGTGTGCCAGATGTTCCTAAGCACACCCTAATCACTATGTGCAGTGCCGATTCCCCCTACTGCCTGGGCTTCCCCCGTGTTGGTCGCACAGTGCTGCTGGCTTCCTTCCTCTCCCCCCCCCAGCTGCTGCAGGGGGGAGGTGTCAGGATGGAAAGTGGGGGAAAGTAAATATGTCATTTATCAGCGCCTTCCTTTTCTAAATAAACACAGTAAACACACTCTCTCACTGTGTTCATTCATAACTGAAGCATAGTAAACTATAATGCCGCGTACACACGGTCAGAATTTCCGACAACAAATCTTCGGTGTGAGCTTTTCGTTGGAAATTCCGACCGTGTGTAGGCTCCATCGGACATTTGGTGTCGGAATTTCAGACAACAAATGATTAAGAGCAGGTTCTCTATTTTTCCAACTGAAAAAGTTCTTGTCGGAAATTCCGACCGTGTGCAGCTATTTCCAACGCACAAAAGTGCTGCGCATGCTCGGAATCAATTTGACGCATTCTCGGAATCATTGTACTTCATTTTTCTCGACTCGTCATAGTGTTGTACGTCTCCGCGTTCTTGACCATCGGAATTTTCGAGCAACATTTGGGACTGTGTGTGCAAGACAAGTTTGAGCCAACATCTGACGGAAAAAAAAAACACGGTTTTGTTGTCGGAAATTCCGATCGTGTGTACGCGGTATGAAAGCAATAGAACAAACGATATTCCTGGTCCAGCTGACAAAAGAGGAATTCAAGCTAAATTTGGGGAAATATGTTCTGCCACATATTAAAATAATGTTGTTGATAGATTTAAAAACTCAAATGTTTGTCCACCTGATGTCATGCTTATTCTCATAATATGCTTGTGTGTACCTTCTATAATTGGGTTACACAAAAGATGTTCAAGTCAGGCAGTCCCCGAGTTATGAAAATCCGACTTGCGAACGACTCCTACTTACGAATGGAGGCGGCGTGACGTCACTGCCGGCAGCTTGCTGCTGGTCCCGGAAATCACAGAGTAGCCATCTTGCAGAACGGGACACATCCCACACTGTAGTACTACATGTACTGCACGCCCCACATACAGGACTGCATGCCCAGAAGCACCCGGAACACCCCACATTGCACAGCCACAAGCGCCTGGCTGGAGTCACACTTAACTGCTTCAATACAAGGCATTTTCACCCCCTTCCTGCCCAGACCAATATTTTGTTTTCAGCGCTGTCGCACTTTGAATGACAATTGCGCGGTCATGCAACACTGTACCCAAATGAAATCTTTATGGGTTTTTTCCCCACAAATAGAGCTTTCGTTTGGTGGTATTTGATGACCTCTGCGGTTTTTATTTTTTGCGCTATAAACAAAAGAAGGGCGTCAATTTTGAAAAAAATCACAATATTTTTTACTTTTTTATTTAATAAATATCACATTTTTTTTTTAATATATTTTTTCCTCAGTTTAGACCGATAGGTATTCTTCTACATATTTTTGGTAAAAGAAAATCGCAATAAGCGTTTATTGATTGGTTTACGCAAAAGTTATAGCATCTACAAAATAGGGGATAGATTTATGGCATTTTTATTTTAATTTTATTTTTTACTAGTAATGGCGGCGATCTGCGATTTTTTTATTGTGACCGTGACATTGCGACGGACATATCGGACACTTTTGACACGTTTTTGGGACCATTCACATTTATACAGCGATTAGTGCTACTATAAAACTACATTGATTACTGTGTAAATATGACTGGCAGGGAAGGGGTTAACACTAGGGGGCGATCAAGGGGTTAAATATGTTCCATAGGGGGAGGGGACTCACAAGGGGAGGAGACCGATGTGTGTTCCTCTGTACTGGGAACACACATCGGTTTCCTCTCCTCTGACAGGACATGGATCTGTGTGTTTACTTACCTGACCCCGTTTACTTACCTGACCCCGTTTACTTACCTGACACCTCAAAGGTCCAACTCCGTGAATGTGCTGGCTTCTTTGTCGGCTTCTCGGGTCATTCATTGGTTGATTAAAAGCAGCGCAGCCATTGGCTCGTGCTGCTGTCAATCACATCCAATGACGCGGGCGGGGCCGAGTGATACAGTGAGCCGTTATTGCCGCCGCCTGTATCACGGGAGCGCGCCCGCAAGAACTAACCACCATGCGAGAGAGCTCGTATGAAGGTGGTTGGTTCTTGCGGGTAGGAGCCGATACAGCTGCCGAGGGACTCCAGAAGACCAGGTTAGGGGCCACTCTGTGCAAAACGAGCTGCACAGTGGAGGTAAGTATAACATGTTTGTTATTTAAAAATGTTTTTGCGTTTAGTGTTTCTTTAAGTAGCGGTGGAAAATTCAACACAAAGGTATCTGTTAGATTTGGTGGGACATGTGTTCCCAAGTAATTTAGTGCCGTTGTCGTCCACCTAAACTTAAAGTTAAACTGTAGGGTGTTACGCACGGGATCCGGCAGTGCCACCCCCATCACCTCCGATTTACTATAGGTTATTTTTAAGTTCGACAGAGCTCCATACTGTTCAAATTCCTTTAAGATTTGGTAATGACACTTGTGGGCTGGAGAGTGAAAAAAGTAAGTCATCCGCGTAGGCGGACACTTTGTAATTGTGTCCCCCAATCCTATCCCCACAATGTCAGGGTTCTGTCGAAATTTTATTCAGTAGGGGCTCCAACGTGAGAGAAAACAATAGAGGCGAAAGGGGGCAACCCTGACGGGTCCCGTTTGTGATTGTAAAAGTTTTTGAGTACACCCCATTTGCCTTGACTAGGGCCTGTGGTGAAGAGTACACCCCGGCTATCCAGTGTAACATTTGGTCCCCCAGACCCATATGTCTCAAGACTCCTAACATGAATGTCCAGTTGACCCTGTCGAAAGCTTTTTCCGCGTCTATACTCAAAAAGACGCTCGGTGTCTTTGTTTGATTTGCATACTGAACCAGGTTGAGTACTTTAATGGTATTGTCTCTTGCCTCGCGTGTAGGGATAAATCCCCCTTGGTCCAGCTGGACCAGCTGGGAAAGCTGGGGTTGTAAACGAGAGGCCAGTGTCTTTGTAAAAAAAAATTAAGTCCACATTTAGTAATGAGATTGGTCGGTAGCTTCCGCAATCCGACGGATCCTTCCCTTCTTTCGGGATGACGAGATGTGGGCTTTTATTGCCTCTGGTAGGAGAACAGTTGTTTGTCCTAATGCATTGAATACTTTAACAGTTTATGGGCGTAATAATAATAAAAAAAAAACGTTTGTAATACTGTATAGAAAAGCCGTCTGTGCCAGGTGCCTTTCCATGTTTTATCGTTTTCATTACTGTGAGTACTTCCTCAGTCGTAATGGGTGCTTCTAATTTACTACGGACCGGGGATGGCAGGCGAACCAATTGTGAGGACTGAGGAGGATAGATATTCTTCTAGAGACGAGGGGGGCAAAGAGGGCGCCGTCAAGTTGTACAGCGAGGAGTAATACTCCCGAACTCCTGTGCAATGTCTTTCGGCATTGAGAGTTTTTGGCCCCCATTTCCTTTAATATAAGGTATATATGACCGTGTCTGTTGTTCCTTTAGTTTCCTCACCAACAGTTTGCCGCACTTGTCTCTGGATTCATATGCCATCCTCCTCCCGTACTGTAATACTGCTTTTGCCTTATAACGGAGGAGGTCTGATATCTGTTGTCTCAGGTGTGCTAATTAATTTCCCAGGACAGTTTCTGGTGTCCTCTTATGTTGTAGCTCTAGTCCCTGAATCTTTTCTAGTAGTTTCTTTATTTGCTCTTCTCGGTTACAAAATGGCACCTACCTAAGGGCCCTTAGTTTCCTGTAGGTGCCAAATATGGGGAGGTGGTTGGAAATGGCCAAAGAAGCTAAGCTCCCAACCATACTCCTCCAGCTGTTTCCCTACATATTTCAAATATCTGATACAGCTCATTCATCTTTATATATACCTTTTCTCATCCCCTTTCCCCCCCCACAAGGTCAGAGAGGGCACCGAAACCGGACGGAGGTGGGAAGGGAGAGCCTTGGGGAATCCCAAAACTCCTGTCTCTGGACCCCCCATAGAGAGTCAGGCAGTCCTATTGACAAGGGGTCTTCTAAGTATCCACCAAGGGCCGTAGTTGACCCCCACTAGGTTTGTATTTCAACACAGTGACCCATGTATAATATACCCTATAATATGTTGGGGGGGGGTCGGTAGAGGGCCAAGCCTCTCTACTCCTCAGGGGGCGTATTTTTTATCGCTAAGTAATTTCTGTCCCTATACGGTATATTAGGGGCTCCAACAGGGTACCTCTTCTATAGCATGGGCTAGTTCTGTCTTATTAGATATCTTATCTCACTCGAGAACTACATGCCTCTACTACGTGGATTAAACCATAATTCTCCTCCTGTCCTCTCCCCCCTTACATTACTTTGACTTTGTCTTAAGTGACCTTATTTTGTCCCCCTTAGACATCCTTCCACCCCTATCCACACAATTCTTTCTTATTTTCAGCTCTCCTTGGGGTCCTTTACCTTCTACCCTCTGTCTCCCCCCCCCATAATATTTCTTATTACCCGGGGCCTCTTTTAGCTTTCAATTCCTTTTATTACTATGCATTAATCTTATCCGTGTAGAGGGGAGCCCTCCCTCCCCCCGAAGGCTCCCATCTTCTCTGCTGTAACGTCCTGCAATGTTTCTGACACTGCCCTTGCTGATGAACTCAAAGGGGTGAAGGCAGAAATATAATTTGTGCATCATGATATGCAGAAGCTGAGCGAGCGTACGTCCGCTCTGGAGGGCAGACCAAGCACAGTAGAAAACGACATGGCCCCTATGCAAAGAGACCTGAGCTATAACTGTCACCTCACTGCACAACATGCCGCCCGCTTAGATGACTTAGAAAATCACATGAGGCGTAATAACGTACGAGCTTTGGGCATCCCTGAACTGCCGAGGGCAAAGATACAGTCACCTTTATTAAGCAATGGTTACTCTCTACTTTTGGCAAAGATGCCTTCTCCCCTCCATTTGCTGTTGAACGGGCGCACAGGGTCCCATCGCGCCCTCTGCCGCCGGGCAATCATCCGCGCCCATTTCTATTCAAGCTACTGAATTATAAAGACCGGAATGCAATTCTCTCCAAAGCTAGAACATGAGCGGGGGTATGGCGATTGACAACTCCAAGGTGTCTCTGTTCCTGGATTTTTCGGCAGAGCTGCAAAAGCAACGTGCAAAGTTCATTGACATGAAAAAAAGGCTCCGAGATCTTAACCTGAAATATGCAATGCTCAATCCCGCCCGCCTTAGGGTAGTTGCACTGGGAGAGATGCACTTTTTTGACCGTCCCACAGCGGCAGCACAATGGCTAGACCGTGAAGACAGAGCACTTAAAGCTGCTAGGGAGCAATGTTCTGTACATGCCTGAGGGCTCCTTACCCTGGTTGAAAATAGAGGTTAGGGGATTGGGGGGAGGGTTATTCCACTCCTCGCCCTCCTTGTTTTTTTCCCCTTTTGCTCGATGTGCTCCTCACTACTGCCATAGGACCACACTCTTACTATACTACTCCTTTTCTTCAATTATTTTTCCTAGACAAGGCGGACCAAGGAGAACATTGAAACTATCTATGGCGTGGGCTATACTATGCTCACCGCTGCAGTGAAACCCCCGCTACCATCCAGTTTTTATTACTGCAGGTGTTTCCACTGCACCCCCGCCCATGGAGGCTCCATGGGGGCAACTTACACCTCAGTTTGTTTGGCTGAGAGCCCTGTTGGCTTAACACTTAAGTTATTTTGAAGTCATTTCCTTTGACTGGCTTATGTTTTGTGTTCTATTTCCGTTTAGACCCATCAATGCTTCAATGTCTGGCCTCTACCGCCGTGGACTCTTTCAGACTGACCACGTACATCCAAGGTAAAACCATTGTAGAAAGACACTGGGACACTCATCTGGACTCTACCGCAGACTACATTGATGTACCCTGCCAGCCAGGCTGCCATTACCAGGTTGCAGTATCATATGATTATTTCTTTAAAGGATCTCCTTCTCATACTGTTCCCATCAGCGCTTTTCAGACTCACAAACTAGGCAATGTGAGTACAAATTTTACTTTATTCTACCCCAGTATTCGCTGTCACTACACACTTACACCACTTTTCTAATTTATGCTCACCATTTTTATTTCACTTGATTTACATTCTATTACTTTCTTTTTTCCCCTTTTTTTATTATTTCATTTTATTTATTATTTTTTATTTATCATTTATTATTTTTATTTTTTATTCTTTACTTTTTACATTTATTTTTATTTTTATTTTATTTTATTTTATTTTACATATATATTTTAATTATTTTAATGAATTAATTTATATTTATTTTACATTTACATTTATTTTCATTTTTATTTTTATTTATTTTTATTATTTTTATTTACTATTATTTTTATTTTTATCATCATTATTATTATTTTTATTTATTTCTATTTTTATTTTTAGGCTGTCTTGTCTATATTCAGGCTCTCTTGTCTTCATTTCTACAATTTTGCCAATTCACTCTTCTTTTCTCCACCTCTTTTTCACCTCAATATCTACATCATATTCCAATGTAGTCCTTCATATTCGTTGCATTCCCATTCACTTATCTATTTATTTGTCTTCCAATATTGTTGACATTTTTCTTCACCCATACACAGTATCATCAGCATTTTAATTTCACATTCACCATTTCTTATTTCATTATATTCACCTTCTCATGCAGTCCATTAGGATCTAATGGCAATTTAATCTATTTTCTCATCAACAATTGAAAAACATGGGGCGTGTCCGGATGTAGAGCAGGGAAGACGTGTTGCTGAGGAGCTCCATACATCCTGACAAAATCTGCTGCCATCCTGCCTTCCCACCGCCCGGGTGAGCCCTCAAACTTACCTTGCGGGTCCCTGAAGGTCCTCTGCCTCGGCCACATCCTGTATTTTTGGCCCTGGTCGCCCGATCGAGCCGTTACTGGGACTTGCGACTGGCTCTGTACTCCCGGGTCCCGCCGCCATCTTGTGGCCTGCTGTCCTTCTTGGAGCCTCTGGGCTCGATTGCCGTGGTTCGCGGGGCTGGAGGTGCCTCATCCACGCACACCGAGGGCACCAGTGGTGGGGAAGGTGATCCGGACCGGCGCTGCGACCGCCTGGGGGCCTCGGGAGGTTGATTGCCCGGGCCTGCGGCCTACGCACATCTTGCGGCCTACCGCGATTCCGGAAGCCTCCGTCCTCAATTTATTAGTGCCGCGGGACAGGCGGCGGACAGGCACATCCTCCGGAGCCACCATCCGTGCCGGGGGGGGGGTCGGCACTGCGTCTGACGACTTTCGGAGAGCTGCTCCTGCGCATCCACGTCTGCAGCCCGCAGCCATCTTTCGGCCTCCTGACCGGCCCCATCCATCGGACGCAGGTACGCCTCCCCTCCTCCTGGGATCCTTTGGGTGATTGACTGCCTCACAATACTGCGGGGGGGCTCTCCCCCACTCCTGCACCTCTCCATCCTGTCTCTGCTGTACCCCCCGTCCTCCCTTTTGGACTGGGCCCCTCTGCCCGCGAACCCCCCTCTCCCCCCCCCTGAACTTTCCCTAATTTTGGGGTAAGGCTTGGATGGGCCGCCCTAGGACCCGCTACTCCACAAATAAGGGCCCGAAGGCTCCTCACATACCCCCGTCAGCAGTTGTTTCGTCTACACGGAGATCCTCGGCTGGGATAGCGGCCAATACGCAGATGGCTGCGGAGTCGGGGGTGGCGGTGCCACCCACGGGAGTGGAGATCCTGGCAGCCATCACATCCTGTAAAGAAACTCTGACATCTAAGATTGATTTTTTGACAGTGGATGTCGGTCTTCTCCGTCAAGATATGGATAAATTTCGCTCTCGCATCGCAGAGGTGGAGGACAGGGTCTCTGTGGTGGAGGATACGGTCCGGTCAGACTCCAGGGAGATACGGGCCCTCCAAATTCAAGTGAAAGCGCTGCAGGAGCGCGCGATAGACACCGAGAACCGCCTCAGGCGGAACAACATCCGTATAATTGGACTGCCCGAGAGGGCCGAGGGCCCTAGGCCTGCTGAATTTACTGAGCAATTACTGACCACCCTGTTTGACCTGGGTGCCCCGGCATCTACATTTGTGGTTGAAAGAGCCCACAGGGTTCCACCGCTCCCTCCGAGACCTGGGGCCCCTCCACGCCCCTTCCTGCTACGAATGCTGAACTACCGGGACTGGGACCGCATTCTTGCGGCGGCACGAGCCATGCCTGACATTAAGTATGAAAACACCAGACTACTTTTCTTCCCAGACTTCTCCCAGGAGGTGCAGCAACGTCGCAAGTCCTTCACTGATGTGAGACGCCGGCTCCGGGAGAAGGGACTACGCTTTGGCCTGTTGTATCCCAGCAGACTGCGAGTCACTGACGGTAGCGACACTCATTTCTTTGATACCCCGGAGGCGGCAGCGGCGTGGCTAGACGCCCGTTAACCTTAGACAGCCGAGGACCAACGGTGGAGTTCACCCGGCAGGGAACAGATATGCTTCAACTATCCCATCAATGAACATCTTTCCTGTCTTCTGAAGAATCCCAGCACTGCCTCCTTCTATGCCCCTAATCCTGCTTATCCCTGCTGGCTTTCACCTTTGTTCCTTCTACACAAATGTTCACTTCGGCTGATTGAACTTCCACTCACTCCTGTCTAAGGAGCTCCAATGGCAACTAACGAACTGCCTTGCTCATGAACCAAGGTGACTCAAGTTGTTCCCCCTTTCCACACCTTGGACTTCCACCCAGAGTTGAGGCGGACTTCCCCGGAAACGTCTCCCTCACCTGCGGTCCTACGGGCCGACTTCTTAGGGTCGCAGTGACCTAAAGATTACATGTTTCTCTCAGTTAAGGGACAAAACCCTGCATCAGTTTTTATGGCTCTTGGGTCCCTTTTTTTTGGCCCTTGACACTAGGTTTGTATGGTGTTTGGGTAGGGTGTTTTATGTTATGGGGAGAAGGGTTCAATTGTTATGAAGGTCCAGATAATTACTGTATTGCTCAATTACCTTATGGGTCTCTGACCCTATTGAATAGGTGTGCCACTACTGTGTTTACTTATATGTGTTGGGTTGATGGTCTCATCCTGCTTCTATTTCCCCCTGGTGTTCCTTGATGGCTCCTCCGGATGCTGAGCTCCTGACCGTTCTGTCGTGGAATGTTCGGGGGCTCAACTCGAAGTTTAAGAGGTCACTCTTATTCCAATATTTGAAAATACATAATCCCCACATAGTGCTACTGCAGGAGACACATTTAACCGGCAGCAAGGTTATGGCTCTGAAGAAGCCCTGGGTACAGAGGGCGTTTCATGCGACCTACTCTTCATATTCTCGTGGGGTGTCTATCCTGATTAGCAAACGTGTACCGTGTGTGATACACGATGTTCATCTGGACCCCCAGGGAAAGTTCGTTATGGTTGTTCTGAGTGTATATACCCAAAAGTATGTCATAGTGAATGTTTATTTGCCTCCCCCTGGTCAGGTACAGGCTCTGTACACTCTCTACGAGAGGCTGGCTCCGCATTGCCCAGCGCAGGTTCTGTTCATGGGAGACTTTAATGCACACTGTCCCGTGACCTGGACAGGCCTTCCCCCCAATCCAATTTTAACTCTGATCTCGGAACGTGGGCTCAGGCCACGGAGTTCCAGGAGGCATGGAGGTGGCTTCATCCCCAAGATAGAACGTACTCTTGTTTTTCGGCCACGTTTAGAACCTCCTTCCGCATTGATCTAGCTTTTGCTAATTCCACCATGCTGGCTAACGTTCAGGAGGCATGTTATCTCCCCTCTGGCCTCTCTGATCATCACCCCCTTAAATTGACCATTAGGACCACCAGGTCGCGGAACAATGCCCTTTGGAGGTTGCAACCCCATTGGATCAACAACGAGGCTGCCCACGACAGAGTTCTTTCCCCCCTGGGGGAGTATTGGGCGCACAATGCGGGGTCGGCTTCTCTGGAGATGACCTGGGACGCCTCCAAGGCTCACAGCAGGGGTCAGTATATCTCGGCTGTGGCGGCGGTAAAGGCGGAACTGGGAGACGGGGTATCTGACCTGCAGCGTAGGGTGGATGAGGCGATGAATCAGTATTCAGCCTCGCCGACGGTTTCCAATTTTGAACACCTGTCATCGCTTAGGCGAGAACTACATCTCTATGTTACAGATGCCACTAGTCTTGGTATACAGGGTAGCAGACAGGCATACTTTGAACATGGAGACAAAAATAGCAAACTGCTGGCGATGCTAGCGCAGCAGGACAGGCCCTCAGCGGTTATATCGGAGATCCTCACGGCAGATGGCGCTTTAGCCACCTCTCAGGAGGATATTCTGTCTGCATTCAACACTTTCTACACTTCTCTTTATGTCTCTTCACTTCCTGACGGGTTTGATCCTGCGCCTATGATCTCCCTGCTGGACACATTGGCCCTGGGGTGGCTCTCTGACACGGAGAGGCAACTCCTTGTCTCAGAGATCACCCCAGAAGAAGTCACACTGGCCATTAAATCTTTTCCGGCAGGAAAAACCCCAGGGCCGGACGGCCTGCCCATTGAGTACTATAGGGCCCACGCAGAATTGCTCGCCCCTAAACTAGCTCAGATGTTTCAAGCTTGCTTGAATCAAGACTCCTTGCCACCCTCTATGAGAGAAGCCCATGTGGTTCTAATTCCTAAGCCTAATAGAGACCCTAAGTTCTGCGCCTCATACAGGCCAATTGCACTTCTCAACTGTGACCTTAAAATTTTGACCAAGTTACTGGCCACTAGACTCAACGTAGTGATAAAGTCCCTGATTGACCCCGACCAAACGGGCTTCATGCCCGGTAGATCTACAGACATTAATATACGCAGATTATTCACTAATATTCATGCCCCCCATACTAACCAGGGTACTAGAACCATTGCCACCTTGGATATAGAGAAGGCATTCGACACAGTGGAATGGGTCTATCTGTGGGAGGTGCTTAGACGAATGGGGTTCCCGTTAAAATTTATAGGCTGGATACGCACACTTTACACTGGTCCTACGGCATGCATTAAGCTGAATGGCTCCTTGTCTCCTCCGTTCTCCCTGCAGAGGGGCACCAGACAGGGATGCCCTCTCTCCCCGGCTCTGTTCGCCCTGGCCGTGGAGCCTATTGCTGAGGCCCTTAGGAGCTCGGCCGGGGTCCGTGGTCTTCGGGTGGGCTGGCTGGAGGAGAGAGTGGCTTTATACGCGGACGATATGCTCCTGTTCCTGAATGACGCTGGTGACTCTCTGCGGGGCGTACTTGGTATCATGGATGCCTTCGCCGCCTTCACGGGGCTGAAGGTGAATTGGCACAAGTCGCAATTGTTCCCAGTGGATGCGGGTGCCCGCTCCTCCTCACCCTCCTCTCTCCCGCTTCAGTGGGTTGAGCAGTTCACCTACTTGGGAATTGTTATCTCAAGGGAGACTGGGGATTTTGTGTGGCTAAATCTCGACCCTGTCCTGGTGACCATTAAAGCCAAACTTAAGGCGTGGAGTAACCTCCCCCTTTCTCTCATCGTGCGTATTAACCTGATTAAAATGAAAGTCCTTCCTAAACTCACGCATATTTTTCGGAACTCCCCTCACTGGCTGACTAAAGTCTTCTTTAATTCCCTCAGGCAACTCTTCCTCTCCTTTATTTGGGGGGGCAGGCCACCTAGATTCAAATATTCCACCTTGACCAGGCCTGTGGACAGTGGCGGCTTGGCTCTCCCTGATTGTTACAAGTATTATTTGGCCACTCAGCTTGTGACCGCCCACTGGTGGCTGAGACCGGACCTGACCAACTCCGTGATGGTACTGGAGGCAGCCATAGTGGGGTCCCTGGAGGGACTGCTATTCAGGGGGCCTAAAACGCCTCACAATCTCACCCCTTCCATGCGTACCACTATGCGGGCATGGAAGGCGGGTGAGGCACTAAGGGCACCCCAGCCGAACTCTTGGTCTCCTCACACCCCCCTGTGGCTGAATCCCAACCTATCACAATTCCACACTATCCCCGATCCGCAGGCCTGGGCCAAGTATAAAATACTGACCCTCAAACATATCATCACCAACGGAGATCTCACTCCCTTTCACACTTTATGTGCTAAATTCAACGTACCTGACCGAGCCCACTTTAGATATCTCCAAATTGCACATGCCTTCAGGTGCCAATTTTTGGGCAGGCCAGTCGAACTGGCATACTCAGAGTTGGAATCTACTATCCGGGTGAAAGACCTGGAGAAACCCGCGTCTCAGATTTATGGATCCCTGCTGGTTGCTGCTATCCCCGAGCTGTCTTCCCTCTGCAGGAAATGGGTGGAGGACATACCGGGGCTGGACGCGGACGACTGGAGGGAGGTTTGGGACTATCCTTTCTCCCCTCTGATCTCAGCAAGGGAAAAATTAGTCCAATATAAAATTGTCCACAGGGCTCACTACACGCCTCACAGGCTGCACCAGATGTCACTGGAGCATTCTCCGGAGTGCTGGCGCTGCTCCTACCGGCCAGGGGGTTTCTTCCATATTTTCTGGGCTTGCCCAGCAATTGTACAGTATTGGAGTGAAGTGCTACGGGTGATCAATAAGGCCACCGGGACTTGCGTCCCATGCGAGCCCATACACTGTTTGCTAGGACTGGTTGACCAACTGCCAATACTCAGAGCCAGAAAAACACTCATATCCCTGTTGTTGTATTATGCGCGCAAAGCCATTACAATGAATTGGAAACAATCGTCTCCCCCCTCTGTTAAATTTTGGAAAAACTTAATTAATGCCAGTTTGCCCCTATATAGAGCCACGTACTTGTCTAGAGGTTGTCCGCACAAATTTGAAAAGGTATGGAACTGTTGGTTAGATGACAGAAGCACGGCAAGTGATACAGTGACCACTGTCTAGACTTCTATTGTATCATTGAAATATCGATCTATTAACCCAAATAATGTTTCCAGGCTACCTTCCTCTATCAATACCACTTTGAAGCATGACGTATATTGAATGAACCCTCTCCCCAAGCTTGGGGTTGTAGTATAGACTAAGTTAAGTTCTTTGTTATTTGTCGCCCTGTGACGGTCTGATGCCGAAACAGGGTAATGGCCCCTGCGTGGGCGGCTGTTGTGCCTAGGTGTGGGCAAAATGTGTGTATGTTTTATAAAAATTCAATAAAAAGATAAAAAAAAAAAAAAACAATTGAAAAACATATACGCAAACAATGCTTATTAGCATTTTGGCCATTAAATCAACGTAGATGCCTCAGGGCATATACCTTACTACATCATTTAACCAATAATACCAGTAACATTTGAAGGCTCTGCCCTTTCCATCCCAATATAACATATATCTAGCTCATTCTTATCTAGTCTTCATGCATATAGACTTAATTACTGCAATCCAAGCATTATATTAAAAATTGTCCATTATTACTACATATTTGTAGGTGTTCGGCAATTGGTACATAGTTACCGACCCATCCCAGCTGCTCTCTTGTCTGCATGTGGAGTCCCAATTTGAATGCGTGACCCCTTGAGAGCAGACACTCATGTGGAGCGGACCCGCCGCTGAGCACAGGGCGGACACCCAAGAAGCATGATAATCCACCCACCATTTTGTCCCCCCCTCTTCTTTCATCTGGGAATATCGGTGGCATATTGAGGAACCTAAGTGTACTTTTTAACCTCCGGTCAAGCCATACCATGTGGCAAAAAGGGTAAATATCAAACAGATTTATTTTACTCTACTCTAGAAGGAAATAGATGCATGACATCGTTCTCTTCACATTAGCTGTCTCTTTGTCGACTAATATTAAATTACTCTAAAAATAATAATGTATCTAAAACTACAAAGCTAATTACTTGTTTTATTTGATGAGAGACGCTTGCAAAAAACTTTCTAAATCTTAACATGTTGTTATTTACTAATACTTTACAGAATGTAAGACCCCCTGAGGAAGACCCGAATGGGTAGAAATGCATCGGGGCTTTCTTTGCATCCCATGGTTCAATTATGTATGATCATTTATTCTGCATTTAATATCTATACAAGTATATTTGCCTTTGTATGTACTGTGTTTGGCTTTTATGAAATACCGGAGCTCATATATTTATGGATTGATGTTTCTTTTATTTCAACCTTGTGCTAAGCCCTTCCTTTTTCATCAATAAAATCAATTTTTACAAATTTGGATCTTATACTTTTTTGCTGCTAAAAAGTCCCTTGGGAAACCTTCTGTCCATGTGCAGATCAGAATGCTATGGCGGCAAACCTGAAAGTTTTTTCCTCGAACGTCCGAGGACTAGGCAGCCCTGTGAAGAGATTGGCAGTCCTTAGACATGTTAAATCTACGGGTGCATGTGTGGTCTGCCTCCAGGAGACCCATTTCCCCTCCAGACTCCACTCCTAGCTTTAGCCCCCGAATTTACAGCACCCAGTTTCACTCTACCTACTCTGCATATTCCAGAGGAGTGAGTATCCTGTTCTTAACAAGGACCCCACTAGCCTATATACCAAGGCTTTGAACTCTCTAGTTCAGGAGGGCTTTAGAAAGAACATTATTAATCAAAAAGAATTGGAATTCCTGATCCCCTTGGCCCCCTATACCTATTATATATTACCTCCCCAAGGTGCACAAAAGTTTGGAACATCCCCCTGGCCGACCTATTATTAGCGGCATAGACTCCCTCGCCTCGCGAGTGGGGAAGTTCGTTGACCATTTTCTTCAACCAATGGTCAAGAAAACACCGGCTTTTATAGGTGACTCTATGCAGATCATCAACGAGATTTCCCGGTGTGAGGTGGGGGAGGATGTTCTTTTGGTGACAGCTAACGTCGTGTCACTGTATACCATCATACTTCATGAACTAGGGTATATTGCTGCAAGTTTTTTTCTTAAACGAGAATCCTTTCATTCAGATACCACCTTGGAATTTATTATGTTATTACTTAAGTTTGCCATGGAACATAATTATTTTTATTATGTGGGAGATTTTTATTTGCAGAAAACTGGGGTAGCGATGGGGGCTAAGTATGCCTCCTGCCGTGCTGGACCCTTTATGGCACTTTGGGAGAACGACTTTTTATTCACCAAAAATAAGCCACGCCTCCTTTTTTGGTGACGTTATATCGATGATGCCTTCTTCCTATGGAGGGGGGGGGAGGAGGCATTACATACTTTCATGGCTGACCTTAACCTCAATCAATGGGGAATTAGATTTACCTATGAATTTAGTGATAGTTCAATCAATTTTCTTGACCTGACAATTTTTAAAGAGGGAGGACATTTGTGCACTAAAACATTCTTTAAAAGCACAGATAGGAATGGTTACATTCCTATCAATAGTAACCATCATCCCAACTGGTTGAAAGCTATCCCGAAGAGACAGTTCCGTCGGATGAAACGCAATTGTACTCATCCTGAAGATTTCCACACCCAAGCAAATGTGTTGAGAGAACGATTTATTGAGAAAGGGTATGACCCTAATATTCTGGATAGGGATTTGGAAGCAGTTTCTGCCCTTGAAAGAAAGGACTTCTTAGTCCCCAAAAAAGAGATGTTTCTAATAACTCTAAAGACTTTGAATGGTCCTTCCTTACCATCTTCTCTACGCAATATTGGTGGATAAATAGAATATTTAGAAAACACTGGCATGTTCTGAAATGTGACCAAATTTTGGGACCTACCCTACCAGATAGACCCAGGGTTTTTTTCAGACAGAATCTGTCCTTGAAAGATATAGTTGCACCCAGTGCTGTTGATCCACCCAAACACCTTACCATGTTTAAGAACCTTTAAAGGTTTTTTTACGTGCAAAAGGTGTAGTGTTTGCCAAAATTCCCAGACTATTCGAACTTCTAATTTTTCTTCCCAGGTGACCTCCAGAACGTACCAGATTTCTGAATTTATTACTTGCAGTACTGTGTGGGTCATATGCCTCTTGAGGTGCCCTTGCGGGTACCAATATGTGGGACGGACTACCAGAGCTCTCAATATCCGTATAGGGGAGCGTCTTTCTAACATCCGTAGAGGCTTTATAGGTCACAGTGTCTCTCTTCACTTTCGCCAGTTCCACGACCGGAATACATCTCTACTTCAGGTCATTGGAATTGAAAAATGTATCCCCCACTTGAGAGGGAGTGATATGCGGAGGCATATCTCTCGTAGAGAGACCAAGTGGATATTTGATATTCAAAGTTATAGTCCCCTGGGACGCCATATAGAATGGGACATCAATTGCCATATTAACAACAGCTAAACCTAATAATCCCATTATACCTACTGTCCCTCTCTGAGCCTTTTTGGTAGTGTTATGGCACTGAGTTTTTTCTGGCATTGATGACAATTCCCATTCTTTGGTCCCTTTCTTTTTAATCAATCAGCTTCCTTTTTTAATTTATCAACCCATTTTTAGTATTCATCTTGTTTTTAATAAGAGACTTTCCTTATTCTCATTACGTATTTTAGATCAGTATTATGTTTAGCTATTTCTATTATAACTACAGTGCCTGACGAGCATTTTTCAGGTTCCCCCTTTATGGAGATCAATCAATTAGAATTTTTTATTTTTTAATTGTTACAATTTTTTTTTTACTGTTAAGCCTCGTACACACGAACGAGTTTCTTGGCAAAAACCAGCAAGAAACTTGCTGGCAGAGATTTTTTGCAGAGAAATACGTTCGTGTGTATGGTTTCTCGTCAAGAAAAGCGACAAGAATCTCGACGAGAAAATAGAGAACCTGCTCTCTATTTTCTCATCGAGATTCTCGTCAGCCTGTTTCTCGACGAGAAAATTGTGTGTGTGTACACTTACCTTTTCGCCGGGAAGCCCGCGCATGCTCGAAATGACTTTGACGCATGCGCGGTAGCTTCCTAGGCATAGGCAGGGTGAACCAAGATGGCGGCGACGGCATCGAATGTGACGAGCGCATGCTCGTCGTATTCGATGACGTCACCGCGTTCGCTCCATTCAAAGAACCGCGGGTTCTTTGAAAGGAGCGTGTGTACACTTGGCCGGGACAAGTTTCTTGTCCAAGAATCTCGTCGAAAAAAACTACATGTTTTTTTCTACGAGAATCTCGGCCGTGTGTACGAGGCTTTATGGTATGTTATATATTGTCATATGAGGACTCAAGTAACATGTGATTCATGTATATGCATATTTTTTTAATTTTATTTAATTTTCAGTCAGTGTATTATTATTTATACTGACATGTGCCGATTTTGTAATTCTGTGATGTGCAGCCCAGATCCCTGCATGACGAGTTTTATAAAATTTGTCTTTTGGAACCTGGCGGCACGTTTCTGTGTATGGGTTACACCGGTGACACAGCTGTAGGATTCTCCGTTGTTGTTTGCAGTGTCTCTCTCTTGGTTTGCGCCTTTTTTGGTACTTAAACAGCGTGGTGTGTGACGTCTGGATATGATCTCCTTTCCCAGAAGAATCCTTGTATGGGGAAACGCGTTGGGTGGAGTCACTATCCTAGACGTCATCACGCATGAGCCGGTCAGGTTATGTTCCGCGGCGGTGCTTTTTGAACTTTGTTTGGTGTTATGATTTTTTGAGAAATAAACCGTTTAAACTAACTGCACCATGAAGTCTCTTCTTCTCTGCCCTTATTAACATTAACGGCACTGTGAGCAAGTCTGGATCCCTATTTAGCGGACAATTCCATTGTAATAGGAGCCTCGTATAGCACGGACGGGACATCTGCACCTTCATGGGAATCCTCCGATGCTGATCGTTTTCTGGCTGATGGTGTTCTGACATGCCAGATTGATCTCTATAATTTGAGATCCAACAGATCCGGTAAGCGGCGGTGATTGTCTTATTTTATTGATGAACAGAATACCTTACCTACAGACAAGTCTTTACTCCTTTGTGTTTGTGGACACCTTTGTTTGGTGTTATGATTTTTTGAGAAATAAACCTTTTAAACGAACTGCACCATGAAGCTGTATAGCAGGGACGCGACATCTGCACCTTCATGGGAATCCTCCGATGCTGATCGAGTATCCTGATACGTCAGGATGTTCAGTTCCATTGCTCTAAAAAACTCATAGACCCAAGAGGGAGATATGTGTTCCTACTATGTACAGTATCTGGCTTGTTATGTATTTTTTCTTATGTATACATATGTGGTAGTGCACTGAATTTTTTTTTACACTTCCATGGACTGATTATTTTTTAGTTTGCTGCACCACTTCACCACTTTATTGCTGTTTTTTTTTAAAAAAAAAAACACCCTTATTATCAATATTTTTTTTTCAATATATATATATATACTGTGTGTGTATATATATATACTGTGTGTGTGTGTGTATATATATATATATATATATTTTTTTTTTTCACTGGTATATTTATTTAATAGGGTTTAGCGCAGATTTTTTCACCATTACACTGACATACTCCAGAATACCACTTATCTAGCAGCTACCCTACATTTATATTATTTTTTTATTTTTCTCGTCACTTTAGTTTTGGCACAAGTTGATATCTTTGAATATCAGAAAAACAGAAAAATCTATCCTGATGAGGTGTTTGACCGCACTGGTCCTGAAACTGACAGCATTAGGGGTATTATGAGGCTCAAAAATTTATTGGTATCGGAATTACACACGTCTTGGGACATAGCATTTTTAGAGAGATACATGAAGGAAAAAATTATCCCTAGGAGCCTCAAGTATCCCGACAAAGGTGATAAGAAAGTTAATGACTGGTTCCTGTATTTTAATGGGGTTGGTCTAGCCTTCTTTGATTTTTTAATCACGAAAAAGAAAACTAAAGCAGCCAGACTACAGCAAGAGATCAACAAAATTAAAGAGAGACTAGTTCCCATGAGTAAAGAAGGCTTGTATCAGGTCTATACTAAGGAACTAAGAGAAATTATGGCAAAAAAGGAGGAGGAACAGAAAATCAAAAAGCGTAAAAAGTACCTTAGAGACGTGGAGGACTATAAGTCCCAAAATGTCTTTAAATGGCAAGAATTATACAGTGAGACTCCGACACAGGCTTCCAAAGTGGTCAGCATGGAAGGTGAGGAATCTAGGCGCAATACCCCAATGCCTCCTCCAACTGTCCACTTCGGTCGATAGCCTGAACCCCAGAATTCTAGTGATAATGGACTACCCAGAACAGGGGGTAACCGTACCCCTCAAGCTCAACATCTTAAGAAAAAGGATTCTGGGGTAACCAAATCACTGAATCCTCCTAGGGAACAATATTATACCTATCCCCCACCTAACCAGTTCCCCAGAACACAGGGGAGATTTCCGAATTCAGGTGGAAATAGAGGAAACAGACAGGCATAGGCACCTTACAATAATTATAATAATACCTACCATTACCCTCAGGGGAGGCAACCTTATATGGATCATCATGGAGGGTATGAGGACCCCTCCCAGAACCGATCTTCTGGGGGAGGCTATTACGAAGGTACCCCCAATCCCCCAAGACCTACTTGGAGATATGATCTACCCGTACAAAACCGATATGGGTCTTTGGGTGACTATGAAGATGAATATGAGACAGGTAGAAATCATTCTAATACTGAATATGGTTCCCTGAGGGACACCCAAAGTGATCCATTAGAAGGTCCTTCGAGATCTGCTCCCCTGAGGAATAAGACAGATAGTTTTTTAGGAAAGGGACCAAACAAAAAGGGAAGATTAAGAGAGGATGTAGGGGAGGAAGGCGGCATCTTTCCCAAGAAAAGAAAGATGTATAATGTCAAGGAATTATTAATTTAAGTGGGGAAACTTACGGAAGCTGAGAAAATTACTCTGAATCAGGGTCTTAAATATTCCCCCAAGGGGGGGGCGGAGCCGGCAAGCAAGGAGTATGGCCGCATGAGATCACAGCTCCCGGCCACCTGAACACACCGAAGCTTGTTACAGCTACATAGGGCACTCAGGAATGGCGGTTTCGGGCCACACCAGAGTGGGGACACTAGCGGAGCATGGGGAGAAGGAGAAGAGACAGAATTGCGCCGGGTAAGATGACGGATTTCTTCTCATTGTCAGACCGCCACAGCAGCCAAAATGGCGCCGGCAGCATGCAGGGCTCTGCACACACACGGCCTGAAGCATCCCAGAAATCAGATGGTGGGCACTTCTCACCAACCTCTCTCTGATCAGACTCTACCGGGCTCACAGTCATCCTCCACAGCTAACAGCCCTGCTAAAGCCAAGCAAAGGTTATCTATGCCTGCATCTGGGACAATGGCTGAAGGGGAGAGAGGAGTGCGGATTGATGATACATTAGAATTTCAGTATGCCATAGCAGCTTTCCCTACAAACAACCAGCCTGTAATGGATTCCACACTAAAATACATGCTAGTGTCCCTTAGAGGTGCTATACACACTGACATGCTGCAGCTTGAGAACCAATGCAAAGCAGAAGTGACTGAAGTCAGGGACAGGGTGGCTCATATAGAGGATAAGATGGGGGATTTCTCTGAGACTTTTAATGCAATGGTGGATGCACACAATGACCACGAGGAGGACATTGTCTGGCTCAAATCAAAGGTCGCTGACCTCGAGGACCGTTCCAGAAGGAACAATATTAAAACCAGAGGAAGCCCTGAGTCAGTAAAAAAATCAGAATTGAATGCTTTCCTCAATAACATACTAAGAGAAGCCCTCCCTGACCTCCCCTGGAGGAAATTGTCATTGATAGAATACACAGGCTGCCTAAACCTAAACGCATCCCTGAGAAGCTGCCAAGGGACACCATCGCTAGGATTCACTATTACACAGTTAAGGAAAAACTGATGTATGTGACAAGACGGGCTTACAACCTACCTGAGTGCATGCAAGGACTATCCTTTTTTGCAGATCTATCTGCGCACACGATGCAAAGGAGACGAAACCTCATGACAATAACCAAACCTCTCAGGAATCACCAGATTCCATATCGCTGGAATTACCCCGCTAACCTACTGATCACTAAGGGAGAAAAGGAATTTCTGGTGAGAACCTTAGAGGAGGGTATCAAGTTGCTGCAGAGATGGAAGATTCTCCCTGATGAGACAGTGGATGATCAACAAACGTCTGCCTCCTATCATACCCGCACTAAATGACTGTAAGGCAAAACAACATATGTTGCCCTATCATAATAGTTTACCTCAACATGCTCCGAATGTTCTACCAGCATAAACTCTTAGTTACTTTATAGCCCCAATTTAGCAGGTTTATCCCTGCCCAGATTTCGATAGAAATCGTACGTTTTTAAAGTGAGCCTCGCTTTGCGGAGACTGTTTCTTTATATAAACGTTTGACCAGTTTTTGTTCTTTTGATCAGTTTTTTTTTCTATCAAGCTGCTGACTTGCATCTCCAGCCAGATTACTATTCTGCAATACCCGGCAAAACAAACCGTACTACAGCTCCGGATCTCTGGAATTCGACGATAACTGAAGCAAGGGCCCACAAATCTACAGCCAAGGACTGCCTCAACAACTTCTCCTGCTTCAGGTACATGATTACACCTCTCACACGTGTAACAACACACCTTTTCAGAAACCGTTTCTCTCGCAGCTCCATAGACTTTGACACAGCCTTCCCTTCTCCACCAAACCAACTCACCAAACAATGGCATTTAAAATCACCTCACATTCAAGGTTTGAATAGCCCACAGAAGAGACACATGCTATGGAAAGAAGCCCGTGCCCAGAACTGTGATGTGTTTTGTATCCAGGAAACCCACTTTAAAGCGCAAAATCATCCTACCTTATCACACAACTTGTACCCTCATTCTTTTGTAGCATGTGCCCCTTCCAAAAAAAGGGGGGTGGCTATCTTGGTGAAGAGCACAGTGGCGTTTAAGCTGATCTCCAATCAATGTGATGAGGGAGGGAGATATATTATACTTTCTTGCGAGATTAATGGCGTTACATATACCATAGTAAATGTTTATGCCCTGAATAATAGGCAACTACATTTCCTGAATAGACTGTGGAAGAAAATGAAGAAACATAGTTGAGGACATGTTATATTATGTGGTGATATGAACTCCATATCTGATCTTCACCTAGATGTTTCTAGCGCCACCGCCATGAAGAGTATCAGACACACATTATCAAACTTTATCAGTTCAAATAACCTCTATGATATTTGGAGGTGCCAACACTCCACTGAAAAGGATTTTACTTACTTTTCCCCAGTCCACCTGTCCTACTCGAGGATTGATATGTTTCTAACGGACAAATTTTTGCTACAAAAAATCTCACATACGGATATTGGTCATATCCCATGGTCTGACCATGCTCCTGTATCTATCACAGTGGGGAGCCGGGGGTTTACTACCCGGGCAAATAGATGGAAAAATTATGTCAATTTATTTTCAGACCCAATAATAGCTAAGAATATTGAGAAATCACTGTTAGAATTCTTTGCCAATAACAAAATCACTGGGGTAGACCCGTTCAATTTGTGGAATACCCTTAAAGCATTTATAAGAGGTTTATTAATGAAACATAGCGCTTCGCTAAGGAAAAAGAGGGGCAGCACATGGACTCCATTCTAGAGACTATCACAAAGTTGGAAATTCAAAACAAATCTTCCCCTACCATGGACACTAGCACTAAATTAGCGGCAGCTAGAGATGATCTTAGAACCTTACTTCTTACACAGCATGTTCGTGCCACCCATAGATTTAGGTCCAATTTTTACACTCATGGTAATAAAGCTGGCAAGTTAAATTAAAGAGAATTAAAGAGTCAAATTAAAGAGAAAGTGTTGAAACAAAAAATCCCACATTTAATCCACCCCAAGAGCGGTTCCAAATTGACCAATCCTAAAGATATAGCAGATGCATTTAGTAGCTATTATGGCAGTTTGTATAACCTACAGGAAGACTCAGAAACACCCCAACCTAACCCAGAATTAATAGAAAGCTTTCTAAAAGATATATCTCTTCCTCAGTTATCCAAAGAGGATTTGAATTTCCTAAACTCTCCGATTTCTATTTCGGAAATTACAAGTACTATTTCAAACCTCCCAAACAATAAATCACCTGGCCCTGATGGGTATTCTTCAGAATACTACAAACAATTTGCTGATACATTATCTCCCATACTGCTATGAGTGTTCCATGCTGCTGCCTCCTCTGCCTCATTTCCTACAGAAATGTTACAAGCTACAGTGGTTACATTGCCTAAACCACGGAAGGAGCCAGACAGCACAGAATTTCAGGCCTATTTCACTCTTAAACGTTGACTTAAAGGTATATGCAAAAATTATGGCCAAGAGAATTGCGGGCTTGCTCCCCACGTTGATTAAACCTGACCAGGTTGGGTTTGTGGCGGGAAGGCAAGCTACGGATGCCACAAGACGAATTATAAATCTAATACACTCATTTTCTACCTCTAAGAGACCCTCGGTCCTCCTGTCATTGGACGCAGAAAAGGCCTTTGACAGGATCCACTGGGGTTATCTGTCAAAAGTTCTAGGGAAGTTTGGATTCTCAGGGCACATATGCTCCACCATTTCTGCTTTATATTCATATCCCTCAGCTATGGTTTTTACAGAAGCATATTCTCGGAGCAATTCTCTATCACGAACGGCACAAGACAGGGGTGCCCTTTGTCACCCTTGATCTTTGCTCTCGTGATGGAGCCTTTGGCTGAGAAAATCAGAACAAACCCCCAAATTCAGGGAATCCGGTTAGGTAAAGAGGAGCATACATATATAAAGTGAATGCTACCAAATCCAGCATACTTAACTTAGGGGTTGACAACAAAACAAAATCTCTCATTCAAGAGAGGCTACTATATCCCTGGGCAAAGAATACGATTCAATACTTAGGCATTACACTGACTCATTCGATCTCCCAACTCTACAGCTACAACTTCGAACCCCTGATAAACAAATTTACACAGGAAATGCTTAGATTTAAGAAGTTTTATCTCACCTGGTCTGGTAGACTAGCAGCATATAAAATGATTCTGCTTCTCAAATTATTGTACTATTTTAGAGCTCTTCCAATTCAAATACCTAGCTCATTCTATGTAGCTATGCAACGAGCCTTGTCTCAATTCGTATGGGAAGGGAAGAGAGACAGATGTTCTCATAATTTACTTATGAAACACAGAACAGCAGGTGGAATGGGGGTGCCCAATGTTAAGGACTATCATATGGCAGCAATCTTGGACCAGGCTAAAGTGTGGTTTCATTCCTCAGACCCCATCCATTGGTGTAGAGCAGAACAAGCTCAGATAGGACACGGGGAAATTCAAAACCCCTTGTTGATCACACTCTCGGATAAAAAATCACCATGTAGGAAACTCCCAACAGTAGCAGCCACACTATTAGCATGGGAATATTTCTTGGCAAATAAGAATCCCCATACTGCTCATAAAAAAATACCAATCCCAGTGACAGCACTTTCATTCCTATCTCCGAATCTAGATATACGACACTGGGGGAAATATGGTATAGTTAATATTTCAGATATGTTCATCCAGGAACGTCTAAAAACTTTCTCAGAGCTACAAACTACTAAGTCTATCCTTGAGAAAGAATTTATGGAGTATGCAAGGATTACTAGCATCATAAATGCTATTAAGACACAACATTTAGACATTCCAGAAACCATTTATGACCTATGGCACTCTTTTTCTCACACCCAAAAAAGGAATAACGATATTCTATAACCTACTGCAAAGTAAACTCCTCTTTGTAACCCCCAAGACAATTCATGAAATGGGAGTCAGACCTGAATATAACCATATCTAAGGTACAGTGGATACGAGCGATAAAGGCGAACTATTCTCACACCAAATGTTCTAACTACAGAGAAATAGCACAGAAGATACAATTGAGGTGGTACAGAACCCCATACATATTGGCTAAATTTCAAGGCCACTCATCCAACCTATGCTGGAGGGAGTGCGGACATGTGGGCACCTTGGCTCATGTGCTTTGGTTCTGTGTATCTCTACGTAGCTTTTGGGCAGCAATAGCTCGGTTGATAGCTAAACTGTCAGGGATACTTAATAAAGCTTGTTCCACTCTTAATTTATTAAGTGTTGACATGGATATCCACCCCAAGCCCTACCGCTCACTTGTAATGCACATTCTATATGCAGCCAGGCTAGTACTAACCCGGAAATGGAAATCAACAGAACCCACCCGGGTTGGGGAAGTACTAAATTTAGTTGATGACTCTTATTCCTACAAAAAATCCATTGCTGTTAAAGAGGGGAAATTAAAGGAATTCACAAGTAACTGGCAGTTATGGGGAAGTTACAGGCCTACTAGATCAGTACTACACAGGTATTTCTGTTTATGTAAAGGAGTAAGGAGCAAGAAGTGGTCAATAGTTATTAAGTGTTCTTTAGGAGAATACATTCTCTCGTTCTACCTTTTTGTGATAAATAGTTAAGGGATGATTTTGAGTACATGATCAGATGGTTGTTTTATATACTTGTATGGATGATTGACATGGAAATACTTATTGCTATGTGAATTATATTGATGCAAAAGTTATTTATCTGAGTGTGTACTCTAAAGCTCTGTATTTGTTAGATTTTTATAAACTAATAAAAATTATATAAAAAAAATAAATAAAAAAAAAATATTCCCCCAAAACTTCTCTGAGCAAATTCCAGTTTATTGACGTACAGAAGTATAAAACGATATTTTTTAAATAACCCTTTTGTTAAAAACTATGTTTCCACCACTGTGAAGAAAGTAGGGACAGGTCTGAGGAACGCTTCACTTTTCAACCCCCCGGGAAAACCAGTCCCTAGTACTTCAGTTTTCAAAGATCTGGTAATACGTGATTTACAAAAAATGAAATTTAACCACTTAAGGACCTTGCCTGTTTTTCAGACTCTGTGTTTACAAGTTTAAAACAGTTTTTTTGCTAGAAAATGACTTGGAACCCCCAAACATTATATATTGTTTTTTTTCTAACACCCTAGAGAATAAAATGGCAGTCATTGCAATACTTTTTGTCACACCGTATTTGCACAGCGGTCTTACAAGCGCACTTTTTTTGGAAAAAATGAACTTTTTTGAATTAAAAAATAAGCCAACAGTAAAGTTAGCCCAATTTGTTTTATATTGTGAAAGATAATGTTACGCCGAGTAAATTGATACCCAACATGTCACGCTTCAAAATTGCGCCCGCTCGTGGAATGGAATCAAACGTTTACCCTTAAAAATCTCCATAGGCGACGTTTAAAAAATTCTATAGGTTGCATCTTTTGAGTTACAGAGGAGGTCTAGCACTAGAATTATTGCGCTCGCTCTAACGATTGCGGCAATACCTCACTTGTGTGGTTTGAACACCGTTTTCATATGCGGGCGCTACTCATGTTTCTGTGCGCGAGCTCATCGGGACGGGGCGGTTTAAAAAAAATTTTGGGGGGTTTTCTTATTTATTTTACTTGATTTTATTTATTTTTACACAGTTTAAAAAAAAAAAATGGGTCACTTTTATTCCTATTACAAGGAATGTAAACATCCCTTGTAATAGAAAAAAGCATAACAGGTCCTCTTAAATATGAGATCTGGGGTCAAAAAGACCTCAGATCTCATATTTAGACTAAAATGCAATAAAAAAATAAATTGTCAAGGAAAAGTCTAATTATAAGGCCAGCAGATAAGGGGGGGTGGGATTGTTCTTCTAAAGAAGGAAGATTACATTTGTGAGATGGAAAGATAATTTTTTATCTGACCATAGTACGTATCAAGTTCTTAACAAGGACCCCACTAGCCTATATACCGAGGCTCTGAACTCTCTAGTTCAGGAGGGCTTTAGAAAGAACATTATTAATCAAAAAGAATTGGAATTCCTGATCCCCTTGGCCCCCAGAATACCTAGTATATATTACCTCCCCAAGGTGCACAAAAGTTTGGAACATCCCCCTGGCCACCCTATTGTTAGCGGCATAGACTCCCTCACCTCGCGAGTGGGGAAGTTCATTGACCATTTTCTGTAACCATTGGTCAATAAAACACCGGCTTTTTTCGGTGACTCTATGCAGATCAATGAGATTTCCCTGATGCGAGGTGGGGAAGGATGTTCTTTTGGTGACAGCTGACGTCGCGTCACTGTATACCATCATACCTCATGAACTAGGGTATATTGCTGCAAGATTTTTCTTAAACGAGAATCCATTCCTACAGATACCACCTTGGAATTTATTATGTTATTACTTAAGTTTGCCATGGAACATAATAATTTTATTATGGGGGAGATTTTTATTTGCAGAAAACAGGGGGTAGCGATGTGGGCTAAGTATGCCCCCAGCCTTGCTGGACTCTTTTTGGCACTTTGGGAGAACGACTTATTATTCACCAAAAACGCTATATCGATGATGCCTTCTTCCTATGGAGGGGGGGGGGGGAGGAGGCATTACATACTTTCATGGCTGACCTTAACCTCAATCAATGGGGAATTAGATTTACCTATGAATTTAGTGATAATTCGATCAATTTTCTTGACCTGACAATTTTTAAAGAGGGAGGACATTTGTGCACTAAAACATTCTTTAAAAGCACAGATAGGAATGGTTACATTCCTATCAATAGTAACCATCATGCCAACTGGTTGAAAGCTATCCCAAAGGAGCAGTTCCGTTGGATGAAACGCAATTGTACTTATCCTGAAGATTTCCACACCCAAGCAAATGTGTTGAGAGAACGATTTATTGAGAAAGGGTATGACCCTAATATTCTCGATAGGGATTTGGAAGCAGTTTCTGCCCTTGAAAGAAAGGACTTATTAGTCCCCCAAAAATTTGATGTTTCTAATAACTCTAAAGACTTTGAATGGTCCTTCTTTACCACCTTCTCAATATGCAATATTGGTGGATAAATAGAATATTTAGAAAACACTGGCAGGTTCTCAAATGTGACAACATTTTGGGACCTACCCTACCAGATAGACCCAGGGTTTTGTTCAGATGGAATCGGTCCTTGAAAGATATAGTTGCACCCAGTGCTGTTGATCCACCCAAACGCTTTACCATGTTTGAGAACCTTAAAGGTTTTTTTCCGTGCAAAAGATGTAGTGTTTTCCAAAATTCCCAGACTATTTGAACTTAGCTATTTCTATTATAACTACAGTGCCTGACAAGCATTTTTCAGGTTCCCCCTTTATGGAGATCAATCAATTCGAATTTTTTTTTTTAATTGTTACATGTTTTTTTTTACTGTTATGGTATGTTATGGTACTGTTATGGTATGTTATATATTGTCATATGAGGACTCAAGTAACATGTGATTCATGTATATGCATATTTTTTTAATTTTATTAAATTTTCAGTCAGTGTATTATTATTGATTTATTTATACTAACATTTTCTAATTCTGTGATGTGTAGCCCGGATCCCTGCATGACAAGTTTTATAAAATTTGTCTTTTGGAACCTGGTGGCACATTTCTGTGTATGGGTTACACCGGTGACACAGCTGTAGGATTCTCCGTTGTTGTTTCCGGTGTCTCTCTCTTGATTTGTGCCTTTTTTGGTACGTAAACAGCGTGGTGTGTGACGTCTGGATATGATCTCCTTTCATCTCCTTTCCCAGAAGAATCCTTGTATGGGGAAACGCGTTGGGTAGAGTCACTATCCTAGACGTCATCACGCATGAGCCGGTCAGGTTATGTGCTGCGGCGGTGCTTTTTGAACTTTGTTTGGTGTTACGATTTTTTGAGAAATAAACCTTTTAAACAAACTGCATGAAGTCTCTTCTTCTCTGCCCTTATTAACATTACCGGCACTGTGAGCAAGTCTGGATCCCTATTTAGCGGACAATTCCATTGTAATAGGGGCCTCATATAGCATGGACGGGACATCTGCATCTTCATGGGAATCCTCCGATGCTGATCGTTTTCTAGCTGATGGTGTTCTGACATGCCCAATTGATCTCTAGAATTTGAGATCCAACAGATCCGGTAAGCGGTGGTGATTGTCTTATTTTATTGATGAACAGAACATCTACCTTACCTACAGACAAGTCTTTACTCCTTTGTGTTTGTGGATCTTATGAACCGTGAAGTTCCTCTGACGCATTGGATCCCTAATTGTTTGTTTGCTTGGGAATTTGAGCGTGCAAACCTCAAGAATTTTTTATTTATTTTGTTTTCACCTGAGTTTTTGGCATCTAATATTACACTTTTTTTCTTATGGATACATATGTGGTAGCACACTGAATTTTGTTTTACACAAGTATCCTGATACGTCAGGATGTTCAGTTCCATCTAAAAAACTCATAGACCCAGGAGGGAGATATGTGTTCCTACTATGTACAGTATCTGGCTTGTTATGTATAGTGGCTGGAATATATATACCACCACCGTTCTCATCCGAGGTCCTCAGGTGTCTGGCGAACTTTATGGCCCACTTCCCAGATGTCCCGCTCCTGGCAGTGGGTGATTACAACAATTACTTAAATCATTTATGGGACAAGCTACCTGTATCAGCCAACGCTTCCCCAGATAGGAGGGGCCTTACCTCATTCACTAGATTGCTTAAGGAGCTCGGACTAACAGACGTGTGGAGACTTGGACTCCCGAATGCTAAAAAATATTCTTGTTACTCAGCCACACATGGGGGTCTGTCCAGGATAGACCTGGGTTTGGGCAATGGGATGCTACTCCCATTGGTTGAAGCCTCTGACTACAGTGACAGGCATAATTCTGATCATTCCTCGTTTTGGTTGTCTATCCTGTTGCCCACCAGGGTTAAAGTGGAGCTCCACCCTAAATTTACACTTCTGCTAATCGGATTCCTCCCCCCCTCCGGTGTCACAATTGACACCTTTCAGGGGGGAGGGGGGTGAAGATACCTGTCTAAGATAGGTATTTTCACCCACATCCGGGAGTCCTCTCTCCGGGAATCTGCGGGAGTAACGTCACTTCCCCCAGACTTCCCGTAGTGTTCTGGGAGACACTCGGCTCCCAGAACACAGGAGGACAAATCAGAACGGTGCAGCGCGACTCGCGCATGCGCCGTAGGGAACGGGCATGAAGCCGCAGGGCTTCACTTCCTGGTTCCCTCAGCGAGGATGGCGGAGGTAGCAGCAGAGTGACGAGCGATCGCTCGTCCTCTGCTGCGGACGTCGCTGGACTCCAGGACAGGTAAGTGTCCAAATATTAAAAGCCAGCAGCTGCTGTAGCTGTAGCTGCTGGCTTTTAATATTTTTTTCCCGGCGGAGCTCCGCTTTAAACGTATGTGCTGGAAACGTAATCATTTTTGTCTGTCTCTGTTTCTGGAACCAGACCCCATGCAGGATCTACTAAAACTTTTCTTTCAGGATATTCTTAACATGGCCAGTCTAAATGTTGTTTGGCATACTGCCAAGGCCTATAAGAGTGGTCAATTCACTGACTTAATAAACCGCATAAAGAAAGATACGAAAGCTTCGGAAACAGAGGTCTGCAGACAGGCCCGGATTTACTCCCTTTGCCGCCCCAAGGCCGGGTCCTTCAATGCCGCCCCCCCACCATCACATAGTGGGGGGCGGGGGGGCGACGCGTGGGGGGGGGTAATCGATTTTTCGCAGACAATGACTGGTGTTAGTGCTTCAATCATTCCGGCACCATGGTTGTTATGGTGTCCAGGATGATTGAAATGCATTGTTTCTATCATTACATTGTAATATAAAATGAAATAGTTCAACTCACCATAAAGCAGAATGAGTGGGAGCTCTGAGCGTGTTACTTGCCGCAGTCGCTTGTCACCAGATGGGAATGTCACTTGCCACGCTGCCTGCCACCACATTGGAATGTCACTTGCCACGCTGCCTGCCACCAGATGGGAATGTCACTTGCACTCTCTGCCCCCGTCTCTCACTCTCTATCTGCCTCTGTCTCTCTCTGCCTCTCTCTCTTTGCCTCTCTCTCTGTCTCTGCCTCTCTCTCTCTCTTTGCCTCTGTGTGTCTCTCTCTCTTTGCCTCTGTCTCTCTCTCTCTCTTTGCCTCTCTCTCTCTCTCTGCCTCTCTCTCTCTCTTTGGATCTCTCTCTCTTTGTCTCTCTCTGCCTCTGTCTCTCTCTTTGCCTCTGTCTCTCTCTCTCTCTCTTTGCCTCTGTCTCTCGCTCTCTCTTTGCCTCTGTCTCTCGCTCTCTCTTTGCCTCTGTCTCTCGCTCTCTCTTTGCCTCTGTCTCTCGCTCTCTCTTTGCCTCTGTCTCTCGCTCTCTCTTTGCCTCTGTCTCTCGCTCTCTCTTTGCCTCTGTCTCTCGCTCTCTCTTTGCCTCTGTCTCTCGCTCTCTCTGTGCCTCTGTCTCTCTCTCTCTGTGCCTCTCTCTCTCTCAGTGCCTCTGTGTCTCTCTCTCTCTCTCTCAGTGCCTCTGTCTCTCTCTCTCTCTCAGTGCCTCTGTCTCTCTACCTCACTCTCTCTCTCTCTCTCAGTGCCTCTGTCTCTCTGCCTCACTCTCTCTTTGCCTCTGCCGCTCTGTCTCTGCCTCCGTTTTTCTCCCCAGTCTGTGTTCCTCCTCACCTGCTTGTCCTGCATCATGGACATAGGCCTGGAGGATAGGAGGAGGCGGCCGCCATGTTTGTTTAGTGTCCCGGGCACTGTGATTGGGCGTATGGAGGTCATGTGCAGAGGGGGAAGTTCAAGATCACGGACAGGCCAGCCCCACGCCGCACATGACCCCCATGGCCCAATCACAGGGCGCCGGACTTTGAAAAATGGCGGCCGGAGCTTCAGGCGGCCGGGGACACAGTAAATGAATTTTAGGAGGACTTGTCTCCTCCGCGGCGCCGCCCTTTCACACAGTGCCGCCCCGAGGCCTGGCCTTGTTGGCCTTGTGGGAAATCCGGCCCTGTCTGCAGATTGGTCAGGGAGACTGAGGGTAGATATAATGCCAATCCTAACGAGGATACTAAGAGAGCCTGGTTGGGTGCACAGTCCATGTCCAGGCAACTTGCGTTGCAGCTGGCCGAAAACAAACGATTTTTCCTGCAACAGACTCATTTTGAGGAGGGGGAAGCCACTGGGCACATGCTGGCTTTGCTAGCGCGGGCGCAGAGGTCCACCTCTCTTGTTTCTTCCATCTGTGATACTCAGGGGGTCACCAGTACTCAGACCACTGCAGTTGTACACATCTTTAGAACATTCTATGCTGATCTGTATACCTCTAAAGTGCAACCTCACTTTGAGGAAATTAATTTTTTTTTGGAAAAGTGCACGCTGCCTCGCTTGTCGACCCCGGACGCTGCCCTGCTCAATGCCCCACTAACGGAGGAAGAATTGGCAGCAGCCCTGGCACATTCTCACAACAACAAATCCCCGGGGGCTGACGGCCTTCCATCCGAGGTCTGTAAGCGCTATGCAGGTACACTGCTACCCATGTTGCTAAAGGTCTACAATGAGGCAGTACAGGGAGGAACCTTACCCAATTCTATGAATGCGGCGATCATTATTGTAATTTTGAAGCTAGGCAAAGATGCCACATTACCAGACTCATACAGGCACATCTCCCTACTCACAACTGATGTCAAACTTTTGGCTCATGTATTGGCAACCAGATTGGCTCAGGTGATACACAAGTTGGAACACAGGGATCAGTCAGGATTCATCCCCACCAGATCCAAAGCTCAAAATATTCGGAGGCTTTTTTTGAACCTGCAGCTCCTTGTAGACAACTCTGGCAGTTGAGCCTTATTCTCACTGGACGCAGCTAAGACCTTTGACAGTGTTGAGTGGCCTTACCTGTGGAAGGTACTGGAACATGTAGGTCTGAGCGCAAACTTCATTAGATGGGTCCAGTTAGTGTATGCCGAGCCATCGGCTAGGATCAGGGTAAACGGGGAACTCTCAGATCACTTTCCATTGTTTCGGCACCAGACAGGGGTGCCCATTGTCACCCCTGCTGTTTGCCCTGGCTCTGCAACCCCTTGCGTCACGAATTCGGGGGGACGAGAATATAGTAGGGTTCAGGCGCAGCTCGGGTACTGACGTGGTGTTGTTGTATGCAGACGATACCCTACTATACCTAGGTGATACACAAAATTCACTGCGTGCAGTCATAACTCTAATCAAGGCCTTTGGCGAGTTATCAGGCTTCTCTATTAATTGGAACAAGTCGGTGCTGATGCCCATAGACCCCATAATAGCCCCATTACCTGCCTGTGCAGAAATGATACAGGTGGTTTCCTCCTTTCGCTATCTGGGCATCCAGGTGACCTCAGACCCATCCCAATATATACCTCGCAATTTAGCCCCCTTTCTCTGCAAATCTTGTGATAAGTGCACTGCTTGGTGCAAACTACCATTATCAGTAGTGGGTAGAGTTAATCTCATTAAAATGGTCTGGGCACCGCAGCTGCTGTACGTATTTAACAACTCTCCAGTCTGGATTCCCCGTTGGTGGTTTGATAGGAAAGACTCTCAGCTGGAACTGATCTGGTGCACAAAGATAGCCAGGATCAGTTTATCGACTCTACAATATAGCAAAAATGGGGGAGGACTGGCGATCCCTCACTCCAGAGCCTACTACCTAGTGTTATGGACCTATTTCTCCTTCGCTTAAATGCTTAACATAAGAGATTAAAAACCTTTTGTCTATATAAAATGAAATCAAACGATAGCGGTGGGAAAAGAGAAAACAATGACATTTATTTATACAGAAACGATACCACCTAATAGCAAGGTGATACCAATGTTACACGATACATAATAGGAATATTGCTATGACACAAATGATACACAATAATACCAATAAGAACAAGAGAGCAAAAGAGAAGTAAGATTAATCTTCTTAAAAATGGGAGAGAGAGAGACCGGGAGAGAGAGAGAGACAGAGAGAGAGAGGCAGAGGGAGAGAGAGAGGGAGAGAGAGACAGAGAGAGCTTACTACGTCACCATGTCGTCTGCATCAAGACATCATTCGCAAGGCCTAGCCATGAGTGTACCTGACTTTTATACCCCCTATGCCAACCAGAATCCAAAATCGTGTGGTCTCATTGGTTTAAAGCTGACCACCTGATTGGTTGAAATCTCAAGCCATTTTCGCTTAGCACATTCAGATCTACCTTCAGCCCCCATTAGCGTGCTAAGGGCCCCTGCGGTGACTGGCCCTTTCAAGACAAAGGATATTTGACATATTTAAGTATCCCCTGAAACCTAATTTGGGTTCTCCACTGGTAGGAGATGATCAGACTGTTGAAAACAATATATGGTAAGGGCCCCTGCGGTGACTGGCCTTTTCAAGACAAAGGATATTTAACATATTTAAGTACACCTTGAAACCTAATTTGGGTTCTCAACTGGTAGGAGATGATCAGACCTTTGAAAACAATATGAGGGGGGGCTCTCCCTCACAGATAATATATATTTCAGTAAACTCATAAACAGATTTTACCAGTCCACCTACATATATATATATATATATATATATATATATATATATATATACATACATACATACACATGCAGCGCCCTGTTCCCAATGTCTAAATTCAGTGAAACCAACAGCTCCTACGGGGGTAGTGCTACATAGATACATATATATATATACAGGTGTCCGTTGGGGGCATGGTGGGTTATTTAGAGTCCACGATATGAAATATTCAAAATATCCACCACAGTACCCCCTCAAGATCATTATTGAACTTATGACCTCCTTCAATGATCTTGTACCCACCCACAACGGCCCAGAAGCCCTCCGACCCTTCCCCCACCACCACTGCGGCCTCTTCCTTTCTTGAACCCGCCGTAACCCATCGAGGTAGACTTGAGACAGTCCTGGTGCCTTTGAGACTTCACATCCGACCCATGAGAGTCTGTACTGCAATGCTTCATCGCCCCTCTGCATTGGGAGAGCGGAATTCAAACATTACTGGCGGGATCCTTGCATATTTAGTCCTGTAGCTTGGAAATATGGTGTTATGATTGTCACGATTGGATCGGACCGCGAGACAGCACTTTTCAGCATGGTGAAGGAAAGTTTCAGAAGAGTCTTATTCGTGGCACGTTTTCCTTAAGAGATGCGTTGCTTCTTCAGGTGGTGGTTGAGCGGGCCTCCGGACAGTCGTGCATGAATACAAAAAAACAAGAACAAAAAAGGAGAATGTCAGACAGGAGTTATTGGCGGAATGTCAGACAAGAGTAGTGACGTGGTCACTAAGACTAAATATCTATGAGGGGTGCAATGTGGACGAGTAAGGTGGGATCCCCACAGGGTACCGAGACCGCGCCACGGCCAGTATCATCCATTGCCCTTGATGGTAGGGATAGTCAACACTGTCTGCTATTGTCAGGTCCCTGGGTTCACCACACCTGTTCACGGGGCTCAGGTTAAAGCAGTGGGCAGATTAGGGGAGGTAAAATTACATTAAGACATAGGACCTGGATGTCCAGGGATACTTTGTGAAATATGGTATTTGTATGTTTCAGGAACCCATTCTATGGAACCCACTGGACTCTTAAAAATGGAGTCAGGCAGAGACGGTAAACCCTTACAATTCACAACTCATCTCTGATATTCAAACAAAAGTTCCAGAAGATGAATACATTTATTTTCCAAGATAAAGCAGAATATGAACCAAAGAAAGTAGGAAAGAGAAAAGAAAGAGAAAAAAAAATACAATAAGCAACAAAACATACAGGTTCAATGCTGCTTCGACCAAGACCGTTTGTCACCCATTTCCCTTTATGTCAAAGAGCACTGACTCTGCATTCATAAAAACAAGCAAACAATAAATAACTGTCCTGAAACAGTGCCTCGGAAAATAATATATTGTTGCTGTTGCAGCAGCAACTTGGCAGAAAAAATTATAAAAAATAAAAATAAAATAAAGGAGGAACAAAAAAAAATAGATAACTCTTCTCCCCTATTAGTGATCAACAGGTGAACAGGATCACTGTCACTAACAATTTACAAGTCGGGTAGAAAAACAAAAAAATAAAAATATTTGAAAAAGGAGAGGCTAAACCAATAGTTGCCAAAAAACTTTTTTAGAATTTAGTCACCCCGACTGTCCTTTAATATTACAGATTGAACAGGCTTATCCCTAGAACAAAAACAAGAAAAATATAGTTCTAGGGTCCTCTCTTAAATGCGCAAGCTACTCTAAATCGGTCTCTTAATAGTGACCCGCATTGGGGACGCAGCAGGGTGGAGTTTACTAAAGTTTTGGCCCCAGAACATCCTGATTTCCATTTCCCTTCTTATCTCCTCCCATGCTCCTCCTCAGGACTGCTCCAGAACCTCTGGAACTCCCCACCTTTAAAATCATACGCCCAGCCAGGCGCTCCCCTTTCTACACCTAGGTGTCCCTAAATACTCTTTTAGTCCAGGAAGCCTACCCCGCCTCCACCTAAAATGTTACCTCAGCTCGCTCCATATCAGATAATTCCCAGCGGCTATTATTTTTGTTCCACCCCCTCCCCTTAGATTATCAACCCCTAGAGAAGGGCCTTTTATTCACGCCTTGCCCAAACTGTTGGCACCAATTAAATCCTGTTGCCCAAAGTTTAACTACCCATCTTTTAACTCCTCCCCAAATCCCAACGGAAGTTTCACTAAGTGTAAGGGGATGCCAGGTTTGATAAAAAAACGTTCTTTCGGGGCTATCGGGGTGCAACCCGGGGTTCCTTCTATATCCCTCCCAAGGACAAGAGTGTAGGTACAATAGACTCCCCGAGGTAGTGTACCCTGCTGAGTACAATTCAACCTGATGCTGAAAACAGTGTATCATTAGCCATGTGATATCAGCATCAGTTCCCCAGCATCCGGTATTGAGTTTAACAACACCTACACCATCGAAGCAATGACAAAAACCCACAAAATTCTATCCCAGTGACCATGCCCAGGGTATATCATGCACCCCTACCTACTGTTAGGTTCAAGAAACACCCTCGTTCCATGACTAACGCCACATCAGTATCCTCTAGGTCAAATAACCAAACTCGCCTATATCCCAAATAATACCCAGGTGCTTCCTTCCCAGCAATGATCTCCCCATCCAGAACACAGAGTGAAATACATTCACCACTGTGTATTGGCCGTGCAAGGGACATTATGGTCGCACTTCTGACAGAGGAAAATATCAACCTGCCCCCAACTTCCGTACCCTCTGATCACATGTGTGTCCCTTAGCCACAAATGCAACAAGATAGAATCCCCAGTCAGTAAGCCACTGGTGCCCTCAACTCTACAGACCGAGTCTGCATTTCTGTAACACCTTTCACAATCCAAACCAGTACAGCCCATCCAGGCATTCGACTACCACTTTGGATTAGTGTAGGCGACATGTTTTGGCACAGTCTTACTGAGTGGTGATACTAACTCATCAGGCCACTGCCCCTCATAGAGAGATTTGTACAAACAGCTTGATGTTGGTTGATAACTCCACCTGCCCATGGGTGCACACCAGAGCCACTGACATATATCTGCCCTGTACCATCCCATACTCTCTACCAACCTCTCACCATGGCGGACAAAATCTTGAGCCCCTTTACACTGGGTCCTATTCCCCCCCATATAGTGCTGAATACATCCCTCCTCTTCCGGCTACTCCTCAGAGATAAGCGTCCTGTACTCTGTGTCCGCACATCTCTGGGAGCAAGCCACTGGTACCATGACCGCGCTTGATTCAGTGTGTATTCAGCACATATAGGATAATAGGTTTTCATCAACCACTATGAGATGCCGGAGCACCATGTGGTGATGGAATACTGTAGATAACTGCACCATATTCAGTGTCCCACATGTCCCCCATCAACAAATATTTACCCTTTCCCTGATATGTAGCCCAGGACCTCCCAATGTGTTCCTGATTATCTCCAGCTCCATAGTGTTAACGGTACCCGGTGACCCGCCTCCCGCTCCAAAGACAGTTGCCATCAAGCCTCTCTTTTTCCTAAGTTATGGGATATGGTCTGGATACCCGGATTGGAAACCACCTGCCACCAGGTACACCCAATCCCTCATATAGACTGCACACCTTCTCCCTCCTCTTTCAATTCGGTATTCAGACAATGTTATACTTCACCCCTACAACACAAGCTGCCTACACTATTCTGACAGGACTCACATGAATGACAGGAGCCTGGTGCCACACTGGGGCACTGGTCTTCTTGGCCTGCAAGACACAGACAACTAGTTAAGGTACACAAGGACTCTAGGACAGGGAGGACACCTATGGGTGTAAACTGAGGAGAATACGGCATGCCCACACATACCTCGGACGTGAGGGCTCTTGGAACAGCCAAGCGCTGGTAACACCCCATACAACCTTCCTGCACAATTTTTCCCCAGACTCAACCAAAACTATACAATATGAGGCCAGACCTCTACCCTCTCAACTTGTATGCAATCAGGCAGGCCCTCATACCACACATCTGCAGGTAAATCTAAAATAAATGGGAAAACAAAATTGCATAATGTGTATCCAGCTTGAGAAACTGCTGCTACCAGACACACCTGACCAGCAGACTAAGACAAATCCCTTGCAGCACTGAGGCGCTGGGACCACTGAACAGTAGGGGGTACCCAAGCCGACCGGTGTGCCTTGAAACACAGATATTTATTAGGCAATTGGTAACAAATAGCCACATAAACAGTCCCAGCAGGAATCTATGAGAAGGGTTGGTTTGCCCTATTTCAGAGAGATGGGATTGCTTGGTGATATGGTAGGAAACAGGTTTGAACTACATTTGGGGACACACAGATAGCTAGGGACATTAGCATACCTTAGCTTCAGGCAATGAGCCAAACTTGTACAGCCAGGTATAGTTGGGCGTGTACCTAATTACAATAACAGCGAGGGGGGGGGTGTAAGCAGTCCTACTCCTGAACACAAGTTCGCCCAAAGTAACATCAGACCATTACCCTTTTACCACTAAGTGCAGTACCCCTGGCAGAGATTTATAATGCTCCTTAGCCTCACATATGTGTTAGAGTGCCAATTATCCCCGGCAGTCTTACTCAGCTACTCAGTAGATCAGAAAATACAACACACACTGGGTGGTCCAAAACACAATCGAATGGACTGACAACTAGACATTCCAACTAGATAACGGTGGCGACAACCTAAAACATTTACATGTGAAACCCGACCAACCAGGAAAAAATAATTTTTTATCACGTTGTCCTCTGGAGGCTACGATTTCCTCTTGTTCTGAAAGCCAGAAAAACCCAATTATCGACTCTGAGGGATAAAATTCCAATAAAAGTTAGTGATAAACATTCCATTTTTCGCAATTTACAAAAAACAATTCCAGTAACAAGACATTAGCATATGAAACACAAATATACATTACATTACTTTACATTACAAAAACCGTGCACTTTTTTAAAATACCAAAAATTGTTGAGCTCAACTTTTAATATGTATTACATAATACACATTAATACCACGTGGTTTTTTGTTTTATGGTATACCAATAATTCCCCCCAAAAAAATGTATTCACCATGGTGAGAAAAAAAATTAGCAAACTTTTTAACAGTACCATTTATCAACCAATCATAATACTTCACCACAAAATCCCTTGCTGAATCGTCTTCTGTAACACAAACACATTTTAGTAAAAGCACTTTCACAAAAAAACTATTACAGCCTGGCTCAGGTCATTTGCATGTCAATACAATTTGTTTTACATTCTCACAGATCTGGTTGGAAAGAAAGGGGGGGGGGTCATTTCGGGCTGTCAGCAGCTGAGAACATAACATCACCGATCCGCACGACACATCTCCCATATTCCCCACACACACACACATATTCACCCACTTGGTCAAAGATGACCTCTAGACATCACACAAATCAGCATCTTTTCTATCATAACCTGTACTTCTTAAACCCATAACATCTGTTTGGTAAGGTTCCTCCTTGTCCCCCTGTTCATCATTACTCTACCATCCATGCACAATAAGCATCTCTCCCAAGCATTTGGCTTGACTGTACCATTTTTTTTTCAAAATACAGTTTCCCAGTCCACCATTCCCAACATTGCATATTTCCCAACTCAAGGCCCCTGTATCAATCCTTTCTTCCTTCGGGGTCAAGTGGTAAGGTTCCCCACGGTTAGACTCCCTCTTTGAAGCGATTTAATTACCCATCCTTTACGGACGAAAGACCTTGAACTGATCCCGCAAACCTCTTATAGGTTGCTTTTTTCCTCAGAGTTAGCTACTCTCTGACCAATGATTGGGTTCGACAGGTACCGCCCCTGTCGCCGTTGCAAACCTTTTTTCACTACTCTGCCAGAAAAACCACTGCTCTGACTATAGTCCTTCAAAAAATAAGCCTGGAAATCTTCCCAACTAAATAAATAGTTTAATCTCCCCGTGGACTTCTCTAAAGTATTAAAAAAAAAAAATGACTGTATCACAGGGCTTCCCAAGCGTTAAGCTTGATTAGACCCTATGATTGCTTGTAGTGCAGGAGGCAGTTTTGTTTGCTAACCTGGAACTTCCCATCTCAAACTCTAAACACCTCTCAAGATGGCCGACAAGCCAAGCCACAACAAAATGGTGGATGACCACCGTACATCTCATGGACCATGACAAAATGGTGGATGATGGCCAATTTTTCCCGCCAAAACCAGCATGGGACATACCACATGGGTTCCCACACACAAAGGAAAACAAAAAATAGTCTCCATCAGATTGCAACACCGAAAAAAAAACGCACTACTCCATTCGCACCAAACATCAAAATCTGCCCCAAAAGCTTACAATCCCCCCGTTAGTAGTTTACACAGAAAGATAGATTCCCATACATCCAGATAATTCAGTGTGATTTAGTCTCCGTTTCCACTGATGCAATTCGCCATGCGACCTTGGACACAAAGTCGCATTACAAATCGCTTACCATTGATTTCAATAGCACCCATTCCAATCTATGTGACTCAAAGCTGCAGTGACTCTATCAAAATCGCATTCAACACCACACCACAGTCGCACTAAAGCTGCATTTCAACGTCACACGACATTGGAGTTGCGCCAGTGGAAACGCAGCCCTATACGCACAGGTTTGTTTCAATCCCAAAGATTGGCCTAATCTTATTCAAAGGGTCAACTGAAATTGATTCCAAACAGAGCCCTTATCATTCATACCGACACCCTGCTGCAATTTAATTCTATATACATACATTATTCAAAAATCAGTCTCATCAAAATATTCGCCTAGACAAAAAGGTAAAAAGTTAAGTTCTGAGAAGTTTTTGGTAGGTGTTCAGACAGGTTAAGAAGACATAAGAAAACGCTTAGCATTTCTGGCGTTAGGACCAGCTCTGTCTACCATATGAGAAATAATACTCACCCAACTTTAAACTTCCTCACACGGCAGGCAACATCTGTTATGGACCTATTTCTCCTTCGCTTAAATGCTTAACATAAGAGATTAAAAACCTTTTGTCTATATAAAATGAAATCAAACGATAGCGGTGGGGAAAGAGAAAACAATGACATTTATTTATACAGAAACTATACCACCTAATAGCAAGGTGATACCCATAGGCGTGCGCACAGGGTGTGCCAGGTGTGCCCAGGCACACCCTAATCACCCTGTGCAGAACAGATTCCCCCCTACTGACCTGGCTCCCCCTCCTACCCCCACAGAACTGCCAGCTTCCCTCCTCTCCCACCGGTTGTTCCAGGATGAGTGGGGGAAGGGGCCAGTAAATATGCCATTTACCGACCCCTTCCCTTTCTGAATGAACATCGCGAGTGATCGGTAGAGTGTGTTTGAGCTTTGGGGTGCACACCCTAATGCCAAAGGCTGCGCACACCTATGGTGATACCAATGTTACACGATACATAATAGGAATATTGCTATGACACAAATGATACACAATAATACCAATAAGAACAAGAGAGCAAAAGAGAAGTAAGATTAATCTTCTTAAAAATGGGAGAGAGAGAGAGAGAGAGAGAGAGACCGGGAGAGAGAGAGAGACAGAGAGAGAGAGACAGAGAGAGAGGCAGAGGGAGAGAGAGAGGGAGAGAGAGAGGGAGAGAGAGAGACAGAGAGAGCTTACTACGTCACCATGTCGTCTGCGTCAAGACATCATTCGCAAGGCCTAGCCATGAGTGTACCTGACTTTTTTATCCCCTATGCCAACCAGAATCCAAAATCCTGTGGTCTCATTGGTTTAAAGCTGACCACCTGATTGGTTGAAATCTCAAGCCATTTTCGCTTAGCACATTCAGATCTACCTTCAGCCCCCATTAGCGTGCTAAGGGCCCCTGCGGTGACTGGCCCTTTCAAGACAAAGGATATTTAACATATTTAAGTATCCCCTGAAACCTAATTTGGGTTCTCCACTGGTAGGAGATGATCAGACCATTGAAAACAATATATGCTAAGGGCCCCTGCGGTGACTGGCCCTTTCAAGACAAAGGATATTTAACATATTTAAGTATCCCCTGAAACCTAATTTGGGTTCTCAACTGGTAGGAGATGATCAGACCTTTGAAAACAATATGAGGGGGGGCTCTCCCTCACAGATAATATATATTTCAGTAAACTCATAAACAGATTTTACCAGTCCACCTACATATATATATATATATATATATATATATATATATATATACATACATACATATACATACACATGCAGCGCCCTGTTCCCAATATCTAAATTCAGTGAAACCAACAGCTCCTACGGGGGTAGTGCTACATAGATACATATATACAGGTGTCCGTTGGGGGCATGGTGGGTTATTTAGAGTCCACGATATGAAATATTCAAAATATCCACCACACTAGCTTCCCAGCTACAACAGCTGGGGGGTTGGGGACTAATAGACTTAATGGATCCCATCCGCAGACTTTTAGCTACCTCAGACGAGACCACATCTGCACTTTCAGGCTTAGAGGCGGGATACATGCACCTAGACCCTGGGGCCCCCACAATAAGGTTGTTGAGGACATTATGGATATATACCAAACGGTTGCTGAGGATACAGGCCTTCCTAAATTACACTCCCCTGTGGCGAAATCTGAGCTATAGAGAAATTCTAAAACTTAAAGGGTTTGGAACTGGAAAACGGCGGGAATACAATATATTTCACAAATATATGAAGGGCCAAATCTCAAATCCTTTATTGACATTCTGTTGCACAGGGCATACAGGACTCCGGTGAAACTCCATAAATGGGGGATACGTAACTCTCCCCTTTGTACAAAATGCATGAGAGACCACGGCGACCTTATACACATGCTTTGGAAGTGCCCCAAGCTCTTTCGATACTGGAAAGAGGTCCTGGATGTGATATCTCAGGTTTATATAATTTCGATCCCATGAAACCCGGTTGTGTGTCTGCTGGGTGCCCTGGATGAGGAGACGCTGACCCCACATACTAATACAGCGGTTCTCCGACTGCTGTATGTGGCGTGTAAACTGATTGCACAATTTTGGATAACCCCCAGGGTACCCACCAGAAGACAGCGGGTGGAGCAAGTTAACAAACTACTGATTAGAGAAAAACTTACAAGCACAGAAATGCACCATGCTAATTTTATTTGATGTGGCAGGCTTGGTTAGATGTCCCCGGATTGGCTCCACACCAGCTGATCAAAGACAGACTCCTACAGGCAGTTCTGTATTTTGGCCTAGACCAACAAGGACTTTGCAGGGGGGGGGGCGCGAAAAAGCCGCCCCCCGCACGAAAAAATCACGCGCATCCTTCTCCCGGCTCCCGCACGCAGGGCCGCCATCAGGAGATTACATCTAAATCCAGCGGCACTGCTATGGACCAGGAAGCAGCTGTAGCGGTTGCAGTCAGCCCCCAGCCCCCTCCCATCTTCAAAGCGGTGATCAGCTCGGCAGCGGCGGCCCCTCCTTTCTCCTGTCAGCTAAACAGGAGAAGAGAGAGCGACTCAGATCCGGTTCCCCCAATGCGCCGCCCGGCTTCCTGCCCACTCTGATTCCGTCCCCATTTGCCACAGCAGAGGGCCAATCAGAACACACTGAGGGAGTGGGGCATCATGGGAAATGTAGTCCCGGAAAATTGGCGGTGTTTCAGCAGCCCCAGTGTATCCATAGACAGCAGGCAGGCTACAGTCCCTCAGCATGCACTCTGGGGGGGAAGAGAGAACCAGGAACCCGGCAAAAAGCAGAGTGCTACAGAAGAGAAAAAGAGAGGACTGCGCAGGGTGAGGTCAGAGAGGGAGCCACGTTGTAACCACACCACCAGAGAGAGAGCCACGCTGTACCCGCACCACCAGAGAGGGAGCCACGTTGTAACCGCACCACCAGAGAGAGAGAGCCACGCTGTACCCGCACCAAGAGAGAGGGAGCCACGCTGTACCCGCACCACCAGAGAGGGAGCCACGCTGTACCCGCACCACCAGAGAGGGAGCCACGCTGTAACCGCACCACCAGAGACGGAGCCACGCTGTAACTGCACCACCAGAGAGGGTGCCACGCTGTAACCGCACCACCAGAGAGAGAGAGCCATGCTGTAACCACACCACCAGAGAGGGAACAACGCTGTAACCGCACCACCAGAAAGGGAGCCAAATTGTAACCACACCACCAGAGAGAGAGCCACGCTGTAACCGCACCACCAGAGAGAGAGAGCCAAGCTGTAACCGCAACACCAGAAAGAGAGCCACGCTGTAACCTCACCACCAGAGAGAGCCACGCTGTAACCGCACCACCAGAGAGAGAGACACACTGTAACCGCACCACCAGAGAGATAGAGCCACGCTGTAACCGCACCACCAGAGAGATAGAGCCACGCTGTAACTGCACCACCAGAGAGGGAGCCACGCTGTAACCGCACCACCAGAGAGGGAGCCACGCTGTAACCACACCACCCGAGAGGGAGCCACACTGTAACCGCAACACCAGAGAGGGAGCCACCTTGTACCCGCACCAAGGGAGAAAGACCGAGCCACTGCCAGAGTACAGACATGCTACACTACTGACTAGAGTCACCTCGGGCAACCCAGAGTGAGTGAATGTCCAGCCAGAGGGATCACTGTTGCAGTTTTGCTGGTTCTGGTAAGAGGGCCTGTTGGCCATTATCCATTACTGTTCCCAGGGTCTGAGCCATTAGGAAGTGCCTAACCTTCTATCCTCTAGGCCTTATTGACCGCCACAAAGTCCCTCTCTGTCCTCTTCCCAGGGTGTCCCTCTCTGTCCTCTTCCCAGTGTGTCCCTCTCTGTCCTCTTCCCAGGGTGTCCCTCTCTGTCCTCTTCCCACGGCGTCCCTCTGTCCTCTTCCCACGGCGTCCCTCTGTCCTCTTCCCACGGCGTCCCTCTTTTTTTACGTGTTTTTTTTTCTTCTTTTTAATGTGACTAGAGCAATACAGTGTTACCACAGTAACACTGTACTACTCTGGAGAAGCGATTGGGATTTTTTTATTTTATTTTATATATATTTTTTAATTATTTTACAGTCTTTTAAAAAATCCATTACACACATATGCTGATCCAATTCAAGACATTTCATATCGAACTTCTGATACCACAAACCTTCCGTCCCATAATATGATTGCTTATACCAATGAATTTCATGGGTATAAGCAACCATTTTTACTGAATGAAACTGGTTCATTCAGAGTCTTTTGTTGTGATTAGCTGTGATTGGTCAAAGCTAATCACATGGTACAGATGGGCTGTGATTGGCCCTGTCTGTATCATGTGTTCTCTGTGACCAATCATAGCTAGCAACACAATTGTATGCAATGGATGGCATGAAAGGAAGCCATCCATTGTTTACAATTGTTATGTTATCTGCTATGATTGGTCACAGCGATTGCATGACACTGGCAGCGGGCTGGTACAGTGATCAGTCATCGGCTGTCTGGTGGACACAGCCAGTGATAGATTTCGCTGCTGCCCCTTGGCCGTGCCAGAGGAATGTTCTGGAAGAACGTCATATGATGTCCTCCCAGAACAACAGCACTGCCGTCTATGTACTATAGGCCGGGCGGGAAGGTGTTAAATGTGCATATTTAAAGTGTAAAGTCTTGTTTTTTTTGTTTTTTAAATAACAAACATGTTATACTTACCTGCTTTGTGCAGTGGATTTGCACAGACCAACCTGGATCTTCCTCTTCTCGGGTCCCTCTTCGCTGCTTCTGGCCCCTCCCACCTGCAGCTTGCTATGGGGGCACCCAAGCCGAGCTACAGCTCCATGTTTCCATCCAGACACAGAGCTGCGGTTCAGCCCTGCCCCTTCTCTCTCCTGATTGGCTAACTGACTTTGAGTGGCGCTGCTGCTGTGTCTCAGCAAATCAGGAGGGAGAGTCCTGGACGGCCAGGGGGCTTGTGGACATCGCTGGATAAAGAGAGGGCTCAGGTAAGTATTAGAATGGCTGAGGGGGGCTGCTGCACGCAGAAGGCTTTATATCATGCATAGAATGCATTAAGATAAAAAAAAACTTCTGCCTTTACAATCCCTTTAAGCCCAAAAATAAAACGCCAACTTGAATGCCAATAAATTATTATAACAAATACAGAAAAATTCTGCGCTGCCTAAATGGGTAAGCAGCTACAAAAAAACAATGGACAAATGGCATAAACAAAACAACAAATATAGTGTAGCGCTAAACAAATGTGAATATACACCAAGTGATGTGAACACCGTGCAACAATGTAAATAGAAAAACAATAAACATATGTCTATGACAAGACCATATAGGAAAAGTCTCTAGTATGCAAAAATGAAAACAATAAATGATTGCAAAAAGAAGTCTCTAATGCGCAAAAATAAATCCAATGAATATTGCAAACAGTCCAGTGCGGATGTGAATGCTGTTGCTCCCACCATAGGAAATGAGGCAAAGTGAAGTTAAAATAGCCACCACCGACTTAGGAGAGGCTTACCGGAAATATAGGACCCTAAAGAACATATGTTCAAAGGGTCAGCTGAGCTTAGTGTAAACCACTCTGCTGCAATTCCTATTAGACGTCTCTTGCACAAGATTACTTGCTGAGAGTGTGTTGTTTGGTCGTGTTTTGTTCTGTTTTGCTTTATCTTGCCCCTCCATCAGCACACATGTGGGATGAATACATTTTATCTATAGTTAAGGAACAACTACATATTTTTATACGTGTATTATAACTAAAATTATACTGTGTTTTTATGTTTAGGTTTTAGCCTAATTAATACTAATATCAAACACAATTTATATATTTATCTTTTTCTTTCTAAAAAATCCTTCATGGTAGGATGCACCATACATGTCCAACACTATCGTTGTTCATCGATATAGATATTCCACGACAAAAGCATCTCATTAACTCCATTAGTGCATATATACCATACACTTTTGGACACAAGAATTTTTACCTTTTCATTCACTTTTTTACACATGTTCACATTATTGTGCACATCTTGTATATCTATATAATTATGTACATCTTACACATATGTTATTATATCATTAATTTTATTTATTTTTTGCATTATGTGATTTAATCTTTATCATTAGTCTTGCCATTTCACAGGTGCTTTCCGAACAGGGAGTGTGATAGATCCAATTAAGCATTTAACATCCTACCACTGTGCTCGATGGTCTCCATTGGTGGAGAGGTTCCTTTGTTACTCTTAAATGCACTTTTTGGGTCACTCACACTCCAGCTATGAGTAAGCATCATCTCTGATGTGAAACGCGTCAGCCTTGTTCTCCTGCATGCCTTTTTTGATTGCTTTTGATGGATTTTGATTATTTTTGCTTGGATATTTTTGTATTTGAACCTTTTTGACCAATAAACGCTTCAACAGAGTGCGGCAGTCCAGACAACCTTCTTTCTTTATGCAATAGAGCAGAGCCAGCACCTGTGAGACAGCAGGGCGGGAGCTATTAGAGGAATCTGGAACCCTTGAGCGGTGCACCCTTTCTCTTCATTATTTTCTGGACATTGCCTAAACTAGCACCAGCCCAGGGTTACCATTCCCTGCACCGGAATCACTTTACCGTGAGTGTTTGATTACACCATGGATTACCCTGCTTCCACGGCGTCAACTCAACCCATATCCATAACAGCAACTCCAGAAGTGGATGTAAGTTTCAGTCGAACCCTTACAGCTCCAGCTGACAACCCTCTTCGCTCAAGCCAACAGCATTTTTCTCAGGCTTCGGATACAGACGGTCTCACTTTGAGGCATACTTTCCGTAAACTTGAAAGCTTTATGGCATAAGAAATCAGAGCTTTTTGGGATGTCAACACCCTAACAGAATACATGTCCATTGAACAAATCCCGCGGGGTCTACGCATTAAGAAGTTCCCTACTTTTGACTTTCCGAATGAGGACAGAAAATCAGAATGGACCAATACTCTCTCTGCTTGTTCTTTCAAGTTGATGAAAATCATTATAGACTTTAAACAAAAAGAATTGGACAGAGTTCAGAGTGAAATGATACTGGTCCAAAATGATTTAAAAGAGCAACAAGGATTGCCCGGCTATAATGAGCTGGATTTGCAACTAAATAAAAGACTGGATAAGTTGGAAAGGAGTGTAATATCCACAAAAAAAAGAAAAAAGAAATAGAGATCAATTAGACTATGATTCTAATAAAGTCTACTTATGGAAGAAACCTACCTTTCAAGCCAACTGTTCTCGTAGGACCCCAAGCAAAAAGCGGGTCAGCTTTTCAGAGACAGACGGTGAAATCTGCAATGACACACTTGCAGCCTCCACATCCGACTCTTCTCTGGACACCAGCTCCAGAAACGATTCTGCACGTAAAGAAAATCCGGCACCTTTAAACCAGGGCGGTCATGGCCACAAAAGGAAGGGAAGGAAAAGGAAAACAAAACGAGGAGAGGAGGAAAAAAGCACCAACGAACAAAACGAAAATCGTTATCTGCTGCGGGGCCGCAAATAAACAACGGATCTAATGTCATGAATTTATCGGCATATCCTCTCACCGACACAGACATCTTCCCTATTGTCCAGAGGCCTGAATTTTTGTCCCTCCAATCATTTGTTCAACACGATTTTGGATGTAAACAAACTGGCACGGACTCTTACGCTACAGAAGCATTATTTTACAGCTGAACAGACAAATGCATCAGCCTCTTCTTCCACAGACAACACATTGATTGGTGAGTCTATTCCATTACCTTGTGTGTTTTCCGATGTGTGTGCATTAGTGGATTTAACAGATTTAGCCATCGAATCAGATGTCATCCGTGAAATCCTGCCAGGTGATAATATTGGTTGCAATCCGGTCTCTTTCAAAACTAGATCAGACTTTTACCCCATCAATTCTAGGGGCAAAGATATGGATATATACCAAAAACTAGTTGAAAGAGACCTGACACTTCTGGCTAAAAACATCCCTAATAGAAGAATAGAAAATTTGTCTAGAGAAGAAAAAATATCACTTGAGAGATTACACAAAAACTCCTCCATAGTGATAAAGAATGCAGATAAAGGTGGAGTAGTGGTGGTCTAGGATGCTACCACTTACAAACAGGAGGCCTTGAGACAGTTGTCAGACTCCAAGACTTATCTTAAACTCAAAAGTAATCCTACTGATCCTTTCATGAAAGAACTTTCCTGCCTGCTAGACAGAGCTGTAGCCATAGGCATTTTTACGAACAAGGATAAAGAGACTCTAATACCGTCCTTCCCTGTCATGCCTATTTTCCATCATCTCCCCAAATTACATAAAGGACTCTCACCTCTGACAGGCAGACCCTTTGTCGCAGGAATAGACTCTTTAAATGAACGCCTGGGACAATGGGTGGATGAACAACTACAACCACTGGTCCTGGACTTGCCGGGATATATTTGTGACACTAATCATTTACTTATCAATTTGAAAGATATAACATGGCAAGACAGTTATTGGTGGATCTCTTGTGACGTTTCGAATCTGTATTCTTCCATACCACATGCTTTGGGACTACAAGCGGTATCTTTCTTCCTACAGCAATCAGGATGATTTTCCCTCATATTGCAAGAATTCATTATCATGTGTTTAGAATATCTTCTAACCCACAATTTTTTTATGTTCGACGGGGAGTGCTACCTCCAGAAGTGCGGAGCCTCCATGGGTGCTAAATTCTCGCCATCCCTGGCCAATCTTTACATGGGATGGTGGGAGAGGCTCCGCATTTTTGGGGCTTGCAGTCCACGCCGAAAGGATACAATATTCTTTTGCAGGTATATAGACGATCTCCTGTTTATTGTTAATGAGTCTTGTGGAGACCTCCAATCTTGGCTAGAGTACATGAACCATAATTCATGAAATTTACACTTTACAGGCACTTTGCATGCTAAAACCATTGATTTTTTTAGATGTGAGACTCACAGGTGAGAACCATGTAATCACTTCAAACCTGTATAGAAAGCCCAGTGCAGGTAACACCCTTTTGAGGGCAGACTCCAGCCATCCAGGACACACGGTACAAAATATACCAGTCGGACAATTTCTCAGACTCAGAAGGCTCTGCAGTAGTGATGAGCCGAACACCCCCAGGTTCGGTTCGCACCAGAACCCGCGAACGGACCGAAAGTTTGCACGAACTTTAGAACCCTATTAAATACAATGGATGCGAACGTTCGAAATCTAAAGTGCTAATTATAATGACTAATATGCATGTTATTGTCCTAAAAGGGGTTTGGGAACCCGGGTTCTGCACCAGGGGACATGTATCAATCCAAAAAAAAGTTTTAAAAACGGACGTTTTTCGGGAGCAGTCATTTTAATGATGCATAAAGTGAAAAAAAAAAAGGCAAATATTCCTTTAAATATCGTACCTGGGCGGTGTCTAAAGTATGCCTGTGAAGTGCCACGTGTTTCCCGTGTTTAGAACTGTCCCTGCACAAAATTACATTTCTAAAGGAAAAAAAGCCATTTAAAACTGCTTGCGGCTTTAATGTAATGTCTGGTCCCGGTAATATGGATGAAAATCTTTAAGAAAAATGGCATAGCTACCCCATCACAGCCCCCCCCTACCCCAGCCCATTACCAGCCCCTTTGGGTCTTGTATGGATATTAAGGGGAACCCCGCACACAAAATAAAAAAGGCCCTATATACTCTGAACAGCCGTATACAGGCGGTGCATACAAGACAGGGACTGTAGGTTTGTTCTTATGTAGAATCTGTTTGTAATTTTGAACAGGTACATTGTTTAAGTGTAGCTCCAGCCAAAAAATCTATTTTTAAGCTTTTTGGAAAACATAGGGAAGGGTTATCACCCCTGTAACATTTGTTTTGCTGTCTGTGCAGTGTGCACCTGTTCAGAACAGTTCACCTCACTTTCCGTCCTAATGACAAATGTTTTTTGAAAATTTGGGTTTTTTATTGAAACAAGAATTGGTGATAAAGCATCAGTGGAGAGGAGACACTTTTTTTCCCATATTAACTCTTACAGAAGAGAATTTGCCTTCCTAGGGGTAGATTTCCTCTCACTTCCTGTTGTATCCTTCCGTTTGCAAGGAGGAGTCGTTTGTAAGTTGGAGCCTGCCGTATATACTCAGCTGAAATTTGCCCCTTACATGTTGGTGTTGACACAACACTGTAAGGCCTCACAGTTACTCTTGGTGGGTGCAGGAATGGGCCCTGCTGTGAATTATTAGATCAAGAATTGTAATTGCATGCCCCTGTTGAACAGGGGCTGAAAAATTGGGCCTTTGGTGGTGGTGGTGGTGGTGTTGATACAACACTGTAAGGCCTCACAGTTACTCTTGGTGGGCGCAGGAATGGGCCCTGCTGTGAATTATTAGATCAAGAATTGTAATTACATGCCCCTGTTAAACAGGGGCAGAAAAATTGGGCCTTAGGCACTGGTGCCACAACACTGCAACCCCTCACAGATACTGTACTTGGAGCACAGCAATGAGCCCTGTTGCAAAGTATTGCATCAAAAATTTTAATTACACACTCCTGTTAAACAGGGGCTGAAAAATTGGGCCTTAGCCACTGGTGCTGGTGCCACGACACTGCAACCTCTCCCAGATACTCTAGTTAGAGTGCAGGAATGAGCCCTGCTGCAAAGCATTGCATAAAAAATTGTAATAACACGCTCCTGTTAAACAGGGGCTGAAAAATTGGGCCTTAGCCACTGGTGGCGGCACCCAGAAACAAAAATGTTCTTCCAAGCTATCATCATCAATCGGATCATTGAGGAGGAGGAGGATAGTCAGTCAACATAACAGGACAGTCTCTCAGCATCAGCATCAGTCTTGAAGGGATGTGACATTTGAAAATAAATTAGTCTGTTATATCAGCTTCAGGTGTTTGGTAGCTGGTGGTGATCCAAGACTGGTTCATCTTTATGAAGGTCAGTCGATCAACAGAGTTGGTGGACAGGCGCACCCTGTGATCCGTGACAAATCCTCCAGCAGCACTGAATGTGCGTTCTGAAAGAACGCTGGATGCAGGACAGGCCAGTAGCTCAATTGCATACTGTGCAAGCTCTGGCCAGTGATCCATCCTCAAGACCCAGTAAGCCAGAGGAATTTCGGTGGGAAAGGTGTCCAAGTCTGACCTTGCCCCTAGGTATTCCTGCACCATGTATATCAGACGCTAGTGATGGTTGCTGGAACCGATCATACCTTGGGGCTGCGGACTAAAGAATTGTCTGAACGCATCGGTCAGACGGCCACCTTCCCCACCGCTCCTTCTTTGACTGACCGAAGCCTCAGCAACTCGTTGTCCAGGACCAGGAGTTTGTAACCTCCCAGTCTCTGGGAACGCGTTGCACAGACCTTTCTGCAAGGCCTCCCGGAGTTGTCTCATCCTCTGCTCCCTCTGCGACGGTAAGATAAGGTCCGCAACCTTACCCTTGTACCGTGGATCAAGGAGAGTGGCCAGCCAGTAATGGTCCCTCTCCTTGATCCGAAGAATACGAGGATCCTTACGCAGACTTTGCAGGATCAGGGAGGCCATGCAGCGTAGGTTAGCTGAGGCATTCGGTCCGGAGTCCTCTGGGTCACTAAGGACGACATGATCCGCAGCCACCTCCTTCCAGCCACATACAAATCCACTGGTTTCTTGGGACTGTAAATCATCCCTAAAAGACTGCTGCTGATGATGCTGAGTGCCAGGCTCCACCTCCATGCTGACACAATCCTCCTCCTCCTCCTCCTCTTCTTCCTGTGCGATGGGTGGGACAGAAGGAACACTGTCTGGGTAAAGGGGGCCTTGAGAGGCAAGGAAGTCCTCCTCTTCCTGCCTCTGTTCTGCCTCAAGTGCCCTGTCCATTATTCCACGCAGCATATGTTCCAACAGGTGGACAAGAGGTACAGTGTCACTGATGCATGCACTGTCACTGCTCACCATCCTCGTGGCCTCCTCAAATGGTGCCCGGACAGTGCATGCGTCCCTGATCATGCCCCACTGGCGTGGTGAAAAAAACCCGAGCTCCCCTGACCCTGTCCTGGTGCCGTAGTCGCACAGGTACTCATTGATGGCCCTCTGCTGCGTGTGCAGCCGCTGCAGCATGGCCAACGTTGAGTTCCACCTGGTGGGCATGTCACATATAAGGCGGTTCTTGGGCAGGTTCAACTCCTTTTGCAGCTCAGCCAGGCGAGCACTGAAATTATAAGATCTTCGGAAATGCACACAGACTTTCCTGGCCTGCCTCAGGACATCCTGTAAGCCCGGGTGCCTGCCCAAGAACCGCTGCACCACCAGGTTAAGGACGTGAGCCACACAGGGCACATGGGTCAGTTGTCCCTGTCGGAGAGCGGAGAGGAGGTTGGTGCCATTGTCGCAAACTACCATTCCTGGCTTAAGCTGGCATGGCGTCAACCACCTCTCGGCCTGCCCCTGCAGAGCAGACAGAACCTCTGCCCCAGTGTGGCTCCTGTCCCCCAAACACACCAGTGCAAGCACGGCATGGCATCTTTTTGCCTGCGTACTTGCGTAGCCCCCTGACGCCTACGGAGCACCGCTGGTTCCGAGGACAAAGCACAGGAAGAGGCCATGGAGGAAGAAGAAGAGAAGGGGGTGGAGGACAGAGGTGTGTCACAACCAGTAGTAGCATTTTGGAGGCGTGGCGGTGGAACAACCTCCAACACTACTGCACCTTGTCCTGCATCCTTCCCAGCTGCCAAAAGAGTGACCCAATGGGCCGTGAAAGAAAGGTAACGTCCCTGTCCATGCCTGCTGGACCATGAGTCAGCGGTTATATGCACCTTACCGCTGACCGCCCTGTCCAGCGAGGCCAAGACATTGCCTTCCACATGCCGGTAGAGAGCCGGAATCGCCTTCCGTGAGAAAAAGTGGCGTTTGGGAACCTGCCACTGAGGAACCGCACATTGCACAAACTCACGGAAGGGGGCCGAGTCTACCAACTGAAAAGGCAGCAGTTGAAGCGCTAGCAATTTAGCCAAGCTAGCATTCAACCGCTGGGCATGTGGATGGCTGGGAGTGAACTTCTTTCGACGGTCCAGCAGCTGGGGCAGGGAAATTTTCCTGCTAGAATCGGACGTCGGTGTACTGCTAGCAGAGTGCCCGCAAGTACTTGGCTGTGACACACCTAATTCTACACCTTCATTCCTCTCAGTGCAGGTTTCAGAGAGGACTGAAGGTATAGTGGGGTTGGAGATCCCAGCTGATGCGGTGCAAGAAGAGGTCCGCTTTGTTCTTTGGTGTGGGTCTTTAAGGTAGGCTTGCCAACGAGCTGCATGGCAGGTCAACATATGTCTGGTCAAGCATGTGGTGCCCAAGCGGGTGATGTTTTGGCCACGCGATATACGCTTGAGACATATGTTGCAAACAGCAGCTGTGCGATCTGATGCACTCGACTCAAAAAAGGCCCACACCAAAGAACTTTTTGAATAACGGGCAGAGGCAGCGCCCTGCACAGGCGGAGCTCTGCGGTGTGTTTCCGTCGGTGTGCTGCCCTTACGCTGGCCCACCGAGGGCATCCTGCCTCGTTGGAGATGTGCCTCCTCCTCATCCTCCTCCTCCTCCTCCTCCTCTCTCCTATTAGGCACCCACGTGGAGTCAGTGACCTCATCATCTCCTCCCTCCTCATCACTGGAGCCAATCTGGCAGTATGCTGCAGCTGCTGGAACATGACTGCCAGATTGGTGTCTTTCTTGAGCATCCCCTCTCTCTGCTCTCACGCTACTGCCTTCCTCTAGCTGGGTATCATCATCAGACCCTTCAAAACGCTGGGCATCCTCCTGGAGCATGTACCCAACACTGTGCTCAAACAGTTCGGGGGACTCCTCAGGAGGACATGGTTGGTCTAGGGAAGGAGTGACTGATGATGACATTGATACCAGGGAAGAGGACGCTTTGGCAGCTGCTTTGCCAGTACCCTGAGCCTGGGTGAGAGAGGATGAGGAGGATGAGGAGGGCTTGGTCATCCACTCTACCAAGTTTTCGGCATGATGCGGCTCAACACGTCCAGCTGCCGAAAAGAAGGACAAGCGTGTCCCATGGCCACGTGCTGATGGCGATGCTCCGCGTCCACGACCATCACTGTTGTCTCTAGACACAGAGCCTGCTTGCCTTCTTTTATTGGCTCCTGACTGTCTGCCTCTCCTTGTTTGCCTTCCAGACATTCTAATGGCCTGCAGGGAAATGGGAAAACCAGCAATAAGGCCTAGCTTCAGGAGTATATTTTGCAGGTATCACACTATGCCTGCTGTAGGTGCTCCAAATGCCTGTTGGTGTAACACACCAGGAAAAAGCAGCAATACAGGCTAACTTCAGGTGTAATATGATCAGGAGGCACACTCCGCCCGCTGTAAGTGCTGCAAATGCCTGTTGGTGTAACACACCAGGAAAAAGCAGCAATACAGGCTAACTTCAGGTGTAATATGATCAGGAGGCACACTCCGCCCGCTGTAAGTGCTGCAAATGCCTGTTGGTGTAACACACCAGGAAAAAGCAGCAATACAGGCTAACTTCAGGTGTAATATGATCAGGAGGCACACTCCGCCCGCTGTAAGTGCTGCAAATGCCTGTTGGTGTAACACACCAGGAAAAAGCAGCAATAAAGGCTAACTTCAGGTGTAATATGATCAGGAGGCACACTCCGCCCGCTGTAAGTGCCGCAAATGCCTGTTGGTGTAACACACCAGGAAAAAGCAGCAATACAGGCTAACTTCAGGTGTAATATGATCAGGAGGCACACTCCGCCCGCTGTAAGTGCTGCAAATGCCTGTTGGTGTAACACACCAGGAAAAAGCAGCAATACAGGCTAACTTCAGGTGTAATATGATCAGGAGGCACACTCCGCCCGCTGTAAGTGCCGCAAATGCCTGTTGGTTTAACACACCAGGAAAAAGCAGCAATACAGGCTAACTTCAGGTGTAATATGATCAGGAGGCACACTCCGCCCGCTGTAAGTGCTGAAAATGCCTGTTGGTGTAACACACCAAGAAAAAGCAGCAATACAGGCTAACTTCAGGTGTAATATGATCAGGAGGCACACTCCGCCCGCTGTAAGTGCCGCAAATGCCTGTTGGTGTAACACACCAGGAAAAAGCAGCAATACAGGCTAACTTCAGGTGTAATATGATCAGGAGGCACACTCCGCCCGCTGTAAGTGCTGCAAATGCCTGTTGGTGTAACACACCAGGAAAAAGCAGCAATACAGGCTAACTTCAGGTGTAATATGATCAGGAGGCACACTCCGCCCGCTGTAAGTGCCGCAAATGCCTGTTGGTGTAACACACCAGGAAAAAGCAGCAATACAGGCTAACTTCAGGTGTAATATGATCAGGAGGCACACTCCGCCTGCTGTAAGTGCTGCAAATGCCTGTTGGTGTAACACACCAGGAAAAAGCAGCAATACAGGCTAACTTCAGGTGTAATATGATCAGGAGGCACACTCCGCCCGCTGTAAGTGCCGCAAATGCCTGTTGGTGTAACACACCAGGAAAAAGCAGCAATACAGGCTAACTTCAGGTGTAATATGATCAGGAGGCACACTCCGCCCGCTGTAAGTGCTGCAAATGCCTGTTGGTGTAACACACCAGGAAAAAGCAGCAATACGGGCTAACTTCAGGTGTATAATGTGCAGGAGGCTTAGCAACAATGACACTGACACTCTCCCTGCCTATCCTTCTCTCTCCCTGCACACAAGGTTTAGCAAAGAATGTGACACTGACACTGTCCCCTGCCTATCCTTCTCTCTCCCTGCACACAAGGTTTAGCAAAGAATATGACACTGACACTGTCCCCTGCCTATCCTTCTCTCTCCCTGCACACAAGGTTTATCAAAGTATATGACACTGACACTCTCCCTGCCTATCCTTCTCTCTCCCTGCACACAAGGTTTAGCAAAGAATGTGACACTGACACTGTCCCCTGCCTATCCTTCTCTCTCCCTGCACACAAGGTTTAGCAAAGAATATGACACTGACACTCTCCCTGCCTATCCTTCTCTCTCCCTACACACAAGTTTGAGGTACAAATAGCACTGACACTGTCCCTGCCTATGTAACTCTTTCCCTGCGCCGGAACACACTACACAAGGCCGCCGCGCTGGTGGCCTTTTATAGTGTGGGGCGTGTGCTAAACCCCCTGAGCTATAATTGGCCACAGGCAACCTGCCTGTGGCCAATTATGGCTCTCCTAGCTGCCGGCGCTGTGATTGGCCAAGCATGCGTCACAGTGCATGCTTGGCCAATCACAGCGCCGGGATTGCACTGCGATGGCGCAGTGTATTGTGGGCCGTTCGCGTCACTCGAATTTGGTGCGAACGGCCCAAATCGTTCGATGTTCGCCGAACGGTCGAACAGCCGATGTTCGAGTCGAACTTATGTTCGACTCGAACACCGAGCTCATCCCTATTCTGCAGTAGAGATTCAGACTTTGAAACTCAAGCTAAAGCTAAGTCAGCCAGATTTAAAATTAGGGGTTATTCCAGATCCGTTATAAACAGAGGATTGCAGATAGCTAGAGGGACATCTCGGGACATGTTGCTCTCAAAATCTACTGATATATACAAACGAGGTAGGTCCACTGGTAGAAGGGAAAATGGAAGTAAAAAAATAAAAAAATAAACATTAAAACAGATAGTTTTGTTCCCACTTTCTCCACCTCATATAGTATGGAATACAACAAAGTAAAGAAAATTGTTACCAAGTATCTCCCGATTCTATCACATGACCCAGTATATGCTGAAATCCTTAAAAAAGGGATTCGCACAGTATCTAAAAGGGCACCATCTCGGGGCAGCTTCCTGTCTCCCAGTCTCTTCTCCACAAAAGACACCTCTGCCAATTGGCTTTCCTTCAAGGGCACTTTTAAATGTGGAGGACGGAACTGTGCCTATTGTCCATTCATTCAGGGAGGTGACACCATCACCTCCAAGTCTACAGGAAAAACTCATAAATTGCATTCCTTTATTAACTGTAAAACACGTTACGTTATATATGTTATTACATGCAATGTATGTTCAATCCAATATGTAGGCAGGACCACCAGGAGGTTGAAAGACCGATTGTATGACCATCTTTATGACATTGAAAAAGACCACATTGCAAATGTGGCACGACACTGGAACGAAGTTCATTGTAAAGACACCTCCAGTTTAGTCATACAAGGTGTGGAGAAAGTAGTACAACCTTTGAGAGGAGGTGATAAGTTTAATCTAGTATGCAAACAAGAAGTACGGTGGATTTTTATTTTAAACACTAGACGCCCCCTTGGATTAAACTTTAAGTGGGATATATCCCACTTTTATTGATCATTTTTGCTACGCCTCTATCTTTCTCTCTCCTTTCCTCACCACTTCTCCACACATGACAGCCCCCCTGTGACCACACATTTCACGAGACACATACACACATAGCTTTTTGTAGGAGCCTGCACATTGTGTGCGCGATGTGTGAATCAATGAGGACAATTGAAATTCAAAATTTTTGCTGCTATTATATCCGAACTATCATTGTGCATGACACTATACCTTTTTTTTATATATACTTTATATTCTACTCTAATATAGTTATATTAATAATAACAATATATAAAACAATATACGTGTAAAAAACATGCACACACTCTGGTCCGGATTAACGATATGACATGCATTTATATTCTGATAGAAGGGTTCGCCTTTTTATTCATGTACCACCATGTGGGGGGCGGGGACCAAAAAAAAAAAAATTAATACACACATTTTTGTCTAATAACAAAAAATATAAATGACATAGGATATATAAGAAAATAAGGGAAAAAAGATAAAAGATAAAATATATAATATATAGCACATGTAGCGGGTATACACTTTTCTGTGTATTTAAAACTGGCAGAGACACCAGTGATGTGCAGTTCCCTTCAGCCCAGCGGGTGGCGCTGTCACCTTGGGCTGGGGTTGAACCATTGCTGTGTGCCGTGCTCCTTTTTTGTCCTCCCTCGGCAGAGACTCCGTTCTTGTTCTTTATGCTGCTGAACTTTCTGGGGTTTGTTGTCTTTGTTACCCAGAGGAATGAAGGACTGTTCCTGTTTTGTTCTTCAATTCTCCAGCAAGAAATCATGGACTCTGGGGTAGATAGGGCGCAAGAGAAGAAGGAAAGTTCCACGAGTGCAGTTACCGCGATGCTGTCACCAGGTGGCAGTGTTGCGCATCGTTAACACTTTTCACACACTCACTCTATGGAGGAAGGGATTTCTTCACGGAGAAGTTTCTTCCTTCTTACACAAATACATGTGTCAGGGCTTATGTGTGTTAACTTTCTTTTACGCTCTGCAGGAGAGCATCCCATCAAGACCACTGAGTATGGGGTGGGTCTTAGTCAGGATGGGTGGGGAAAAGTGTAATGTGAAAATGTGATTATCAAAGTTATGGTTAAATGTTGTTGTTTCCCTTCCCTTTTATGTAGGGCTCAGACACAATTGCTTCAGTTGACCAAGTTTTTCCAAAAGTTTTATTTTTGTACAATTACACCGACCCGAAGGTAAAGACAAGAACTTTGCTCACACCACACAACTATCTGTGGTGAAGGCTTGGCGTGGTGACCCCGCTCTCTCTCCATAAGGTGCCCCTAGACAAGAGAAAGACGAGCTGATGATAGAGTGGAGAGGGGGTGAGGCCGCCACACACATAATACACTAGCAACACCAGCGGATATATTTTTGCTGTGTTGGAGTGATTACTGTTTTATTGTGCATATTTTGCATATTTTGCGTGCGTGTATATACATCATTATCATTACTATAGCCATTTTGTTTTGTTTGGTCGTATTTTGTTTTGTTTTGCTTTATCTTGCCCCTCCATCAGCAGACATATGGGATGAATAGATTTTATCTATCGTTAAGGAACAACTACATATTTTTATACATGTATTATAACTAAAATTATACTGTGTTTTTATGTTTAGGTTTTAGCCTAATTAATACTAATATCAAACACAATTTTTATATTTCTCTTTTTCTTTCTAAAAAATACTTCATGGTAGGATGCACCATACATGTCCAACACTATCGTTGTTCATCGATATAGATATCCCACGACAAAAGCATCTCATTAACTCCATTAGTGCATATATACCATACACTTTTGGACACAAGATTATTTACCTTTCATTCACTTTTTTACACATGTTCACATTATTGTGCACATCTTGTATATCTATATACTTATGTACATCTTACACATATGTTATTATATCATTCATTTTATTTATTTTTTGCATTATGTGATTTAATCTTTATCACTAGTCTTGCCATTTCACAGGTGCTTTCCGAACAGGGAGTGTGATAGATCCAATTAAGTATTTAACATCCTACCACTGTGCTCGATGGTCTCCATTGGTGGAGAGGTTCCTATGTTACACTTAAATGCACTTTTTGGGTCACTCACACTCCAGCTATGAGTAAGCATCATCTCTGATGTGAAACGCATCAGCCTTGTTCTCCTGCATGCCTTTTCTGATTGCTTTTGATGGATTTTGATTATTTTTGCTTGGATATTTTTGTATTTGAACCTTTTTGACCAATAAACGCTTCAACAGAGTGCGGCAGTCCAGACAACCTTCTTTTTCTATGGATCTTCCTCTTCTCGGGTCCCTCTTCGCTGCTTCTGGCCTCTCCCACCTGCAGCTTGCTATGGGGGCACCCAAGCCGAGCTACAGCTCCATGTGTCCATCCAGACACAGAGCTGCAGTTCAGCCCTGCCCCTCTCTCTCCTGATTGGCTAACTGACTTTGAGTGGCGCTGCTTCTGTGTCTCAGCAAATCAGGAGGGAGAGTCCTGGAGGCTTGTGGACATCGCTGGATAAAGAGAGGGCTCAGGTAAGTATTAGAATGGCTGAGGGGGGCTGCTGCACGCAGAAGGCTTTATATCATGCATAGAATGCATTAAGATAAAAAAAAAACTTCTGCCTTTACAATCCCTTTAAGCCCTTAAGCCCAAAAATAAAACGCCAACTTGAATGCCAATAAATTATTATAACAAATACAGAAAAATTCTGCGCTGCCTAAATGGGTAAGCAGCTACAAAAAAACAATGGACAAATGGCATAAACAAAACAACAAATATAGTGTAGCGCTAAACAAATGTGAATATACACCAAGTGATGTGAACACCGTGCAACAATGTAAATAGAAAAACAATAAACATATGTCTATGACAAGACCATATAGGAAAAGTCTCTAGTATGCAAAAATGAAAACAATAAATGATTGCAAAAAGAAGTCTCTAATGCGCAAAAATAAATCCAATGAATATTGCAAACAGTCCAGTGCGGATGTGAATGCTGTTGCTCCCACCATAGGAAATGAGGCAAAGTGAAGTTAAAATAGCCACCACGACTTAGGAGAGGCTTACCGGAAATATAGGACCCTAAAGAACATATGTTCAAAGGGTCAGCTGAGCTTAGTGTAAACCACTCTGAAGATTCAATCCTCTGCTGCAATTCCTATTAGACGTCTCTTGCACAAGATTACTTTCTGAGAGTGTGTGGGTAGCAGGTGCTTGTGGGCAATGCCCCAACAGATGTAAAAGGCTGCTATCTGTCCTCTGAAATCTTCAGTCATCCCCAGGGAGAGCCTGTGCTGTGTGCTGGACAGGAGGAAAGTGATCGAGGGTGTACTGTGTGTGATGATCTCTTCCTGCTCCTCCCACCTGTACTTCAGCTGTGAAAGGCCCGACTGACTAAGCCTCTCCTAAGTCGGTGGTGGCTATTTTCACTTCACTTTGCCTCATTTCCTATGGTGGGAGCAACAGCATTCACATCCGCACTGGACTGTTTGCAATATTCATTGGATTTATGTTTGCACATTAGAGACTTCTTTTTGCAATCATTTATTGTTTTCATTTTTGCATACTAGAGACTTTTCCTATATGGTCTTGTCATAGACATATGTTTATTGTTTTTCTATTTACATTGTTGCACGGTGTTCACATCACTTGGTGTATATTCACATTTGTTTAGCGCTACACTATATTTGTTGTTTAATAAATTATTATATACCTAATTGTGAAATCTTTTTTTTTAAGATGTATTTTATAGGAATCTTCAGGATAAAATAAACATGTGGTAGAGACCTATATTAATATCTTACAAAGCAGTTACAGCAGAGTCCTTCATCATGTTGTATAGATTTTCCTAAAGTGGTTGTAAAGGCAGAAGGTTTTTTATCTTAATGCATTCAATGCATTAAGATAAAAACCTTATGTGTGCAGCAGCCTCCCTCAGCCCCCTTAAAACTTACCAGAGCTCCATCTCGATCCATCGATGTTGCACGAGAGACTCAGCTGTCCGGGACTCTCCCTCCTCATTGGCTGAGATGGCAGAACAGCACCATTGGCTCTCACTGCTGTCAATCAAAGTCAGTCAGCCAATGAGGAGAGAGGGGGCGGGGCCAGGCCATGGCTCCATGTCTAAATCGACACAGGGAGCTGCGGCTCGACTCGGATGCCCCCATAGCAAGCTGCTTGCTGTGGGAGCACTCAACAGGTAGGAGAGGCCAGGATCACTGAAGCAGGACCTGAGAAGAGGAGGATCTTGGCTGCCCTGTGCAAAACCACTGCACAGAGCAGGCAAGTATAATATGCTTGTTATTTTTAACAAAAACAAAACAAAACAGACTTTAGTATCACTTTAAGCTTGGGGGTATACATATATTCCATAAATTGGGCATAAGCCCTCATGAGAAGTTAGCAATACAGATATCTAAGAGTCCAGCAGCCGTGGCCATATTAATAACTCTATCCCCCATGTAATGCGTTTGTGTCAGGAATTTCCTGAACGATTAATTATTTTGAGTATTTTTAAACCAATGTAAAATTTATTTGAAATAAAAGAACTGTCAATGTGACTACAGACTGGCTATTGACAATAGATTAATATTTATGCACAGTGGTGTAGTGGTTAGCACTTTTGCCTAGCAGCAAAAGGGTCGCTGATTCGAATCCCAGCCACGACACTACCTGCCTGGAGTTTGCATATTCTTTCTGTGTCTGCGTGGGTTTCCTCCGGGTATTCCAGTTTCCTCCGACACTCCAAAGAAATGCCGGTAGGTTAATTGGACCCTTTCTAAATTGGCCCTAGTATCTATGATTGTGAGTTCGGGACCTTAGATAGTAAGTTTCTTGAAAGCAGGGACTTACCGTATGTGAAATGTACAATTGTTCTGTCTCAACTACAAAGCGATAAAGTTCATCTCCAGGTTTAAGTAGGCCTTACTCAAGGTGGTTTGATATTCATCCCTTGCATCGATACAGGCAGTTTAACTCAATGAATAAACTCACAGTTAGGACGACAGACGATGAATCCTTTCGAATGTTCCGTTTAATGATGGATATTCATAGGTAGAAAAACGTTGCAGTTGTAAGTCACATGTAAGATGTTTAGCATGGAAGATATACAGGAGTAATGACCAGAATCAGGAAGTGGAGGAGATATATAAAGAACTACGGTGAGAGAGAGAGAGTTCAGCTAGAAAGAAGGGGACAGATCTTAAAGACACAGAGCAAGAATAATCACATAGTGTAACACAACACTCCCCGTCTGAAATCTTTAGATTTCATAACCTTAAACTAAAATATATATTTTCAAAAAGTCCAATACTGACGAATGTCCTGAAACCTGTAATGAAAAACATGCAACAAGCAAATAATAAACGTAAGTTCAACAGGATGAAGAACATAAAGTCACAGTATGATGTCTTCAAATAATTCCAAAGTTCTGAGTAGAACCTGTAGATGGCAGCAATGTACTCCCCGCCTTGCCAACAGCATGGCTAGTCCTTGCACAAGTCACTCACCTGGCAAAAGGAGTACTAACTCTGTAATTGGTCGACTAAAGGTTTGTGTCGATCCTCCCTTGGTTACCTTGACTTCTACCTTCCGGACTTTGTTATCGTCGCTGGGCATAACTTTAGTAATAAGACCCATAGGCCACTCATTCCGACAAACTTCCTTGTCTTTTAGAAGGATGAGGTCTCCAACCTTAAGATTCGGCTTAGATGCTTGCCATTTGTTACGACCTTGAAGGTGGTGAAGATACTTTTTCTTCCAGTGATGCCAGAACACATTGGCTAGATGCTGCACCTGCTTCCATTGATGCTCGTAATGGTGTGACCGCAGCTTCTGTTTTGTACTTACAGAAGTGTGGAGTGAGGTGTTCACAGTTCTTATTTCCTTATCATCTTCAGGGTTTACTAGCCCATAGGTGGTGTCAATAGGGAGTAAGTAAGAGTCCTCACACAGAAACCTTGGAGGTGACAGCCATAAGCTGTCCTGAAGAGCGGCATGTGACACGGCTCTGGTCCCACAGTCAGCTGGGTTGAGTTCAGTGGGAACGTGATGCCATTGACTTGGTAGAGAGAATCTCTTGATACGTTCAACCCTGTTGCTGACGTACACATAAAATTGTTTTGTTTGGTTGTTTATGTAACCAAGTACTACCTTACTGTCTGTATAGAAGGTGAAAGAATCAATTCTAGTGTCCATTTCACTTCGTATGATCTCAGCAATTTCTACTGCTAGCACGGCTGCACAAAGTTCAAGTCTTGGTATGGTATGTGCAGGCTTGGGTGTGACTTTTGCCTTGCCTAGGACAAAACTACAGTGTGATTCTCCATTCAGTTCAGAGGTCTTCAAATAGGCTACTGCAGCAATAGCTTCAACTGATGCATCAGAGGAAATATGAATCTCTCTCCGGTTAGCAGTTGAAGTGGATCCTGGAACATAGCAACGGGGAATCTGAAGTTTTTCTAGTGACTTCAAAGAATATCTCCACCTTTCCCACTTGTGTTGATTCTCACTAGGGAAGGGAGTATCCCAGTCTATGTTCTCAGTAGAAAACTGTCTTAGTAAAATCTTACCTTGAATGGTAACTGGAGCAAGGAAACCCAGTGGGTCATAGATGCTATTCACCACAGACAGGACTCCTCTCTTAGTGAATGGTTTGTCACAAGTTGACACTTGGAAGGTGAATTTGTCTTGCTTGATGTTCCACAACAAACCCAGACTTCGCTGTACAGGAGGCACATCTGTACCTAAGTCAAGGTTTTTTAGACTAGTGGCATAGTCCTCAGAGTGAAAGACATTCATAAGTTCCTGGCTGTTGGATATAATCTTGTGCAGTCTAAGGTTTGCTACAGACAGCATCTCCTTTGTTCTGGTGAGAAGACCAATTGCTTCTTTAGCAGTTGGAAAGGACTTAAGTGCGTCGTCAACGTAGAAGTTTCTTTCAACAAATTGACGGGCATCAGATCCATATTCAACTTCTCCAGTCTGAGCTGTTTTCCTTAGCCCATAAGTTGCCACTGCTGGGGAAGGACTGTTACCGAAGACATGTACCTTCATGCGATAATCTATAACTTCCTTGTTGAGGTCATTGTCCTTGTGCCATAGAAACCTGAGGTAGTTTCTGTTGTCTTCTCTGACGATGAAGCAGTGAAACATCTGTTGAATGTCGGCCATTACTGCTACAGGCTCTTGTCTGAAACGAATCAAGACTCCTATTAGACTGTTGTTCAAGTTGGGTCCCGTAAGGAGCATGTTGTTAAGAGAAACACCTTCGTGCTGAGCACTGGAATCAAAGACAACTCTGATTTGGTCTGGTTTGCGTGGGTGATACACGCCAAAGGATGGAAGGTACCAGCATTCTTCTCCCTCCTTTAGTGGGGGAGCAGGCTCTGCATGATCTCTGTCAAATACATTTTGCATAAAGTCCACAAAGTGCTTTTGCATCTCAGGTTTCCTGCTTAAGTTTTGCTTTAAGGAGGAGAATCTACTGATGGCCTGCTGTAAGTTGTTGGGCAATCTCTCTCTTGGGAGACGAAAGGGTAGGGGTGCTACCCAGTTATTGGAGTCATCTTGAAAGAACTCCTTGTCCATTACCTTGATGAATTCTTTGTCTTCCATTGAAGGAGCCAGTATGTCATCTTCACTGGTTGCATTAAACACTGTAGAGCCGAAGTCGCCATCATGGCAGGAGAAAGGGCTTGTGTCACCTGAGATACCATGTTGCCATTCGTGGCTGGCTATCTTCTTTTTCACCCAGTAGTGATGTGGGCATGGCTCAAAGTAAGTGTTTCGGCCATTTGGCAGAACATTTGTCTTGAATGACGAAATGTTGGTAGGTCTTTTCATTTTGCCTATGCAGACATTGCCTATGATGACCCACCCTAGATCCGTGCGCTGGGCAAATGGGGCATCTGGGGGTCCACTGACTTGTCTGTGTACCTTGTGAACTCTTAGAATGTCTCTTCCTAACAGAAGAAGGATCTGAGCATCTTTGTCAAGCGGCGGTATCTCATTTGCTATTACCTTGAGGTGAGGGTGATGGAAAGCAGCAGCTGGAGTAGGGATTTCTTCCCTGTTAGCAGGTATCTGATTGCACTCAACAAGTGTAGGTAAGGGTAATTGCAAGTTACCTTTGAGAGAAGATACCATGAGTCCATGAGCCCTTCTTCCAGAAACCTCTATAGTTCCACTACAGGTACCCAAGGTGTAAGGATGAGCTTCGCCTTTTATTTCAAATAGATTGAGCAATTCCGATTTTGCAAGTGATCGATTGCTCTGATCGTCTAAGATAGCATATGCCTTTAGAGACTTTTCTGGTTGATGCTTGTGGTATATGTTCACCAAGCATATCTTAGCACAGGACTTACCACAGTGGTCTTCTCCACAAACTTCAGTGCAGGATGAAGAAATGATGGTAGAATTAGGCACTTGGTCTGTATTCTCCCCGCCATGCGTTAACCTGGGAGGATTGTTGGCAGGTTGTGCAGAGCTGGGCTCAAGAGGATGGAGGGCTTGCACATGTTCTTCAGAGCCACACTCTATGCACTTGATGGACACATTACAGTCCCTTGCAAAATGTTCCGTAGAAGCACAGCACCTGAAACATACCCTAAATATCTTTAAAAGCTCCTTGCGCTCTTTCAGAGGCTTTTTCCTAAAGCCGATACATTTTTTGAGGGGGTGTGGCTTCTTGTGTATGGGACACTCTCTGTTAGGGTTTTCAATCTTCCTACTCTGTTTGTTCGTGGCCAGAACTGTGGTAGGAGTGGGAAGGATATCAGTCTTTTTCACGGACACTGGGCCTCTATGGTTTCTATAGTTGCCCTGAAGACTGGTACTCTTAGGAAAGGGTGAGAAGAAGCTGTACTCACCGTAGGAAAAACTTGGATCGTTCTTGGTCTCTGCAATTTTCCTGATGAATTCACAGAAGAAAGAGAATGGAGGGAAGGAAACCTTGTTCTCTCTTTTGTATGATGACCCTAGTGCAGTCCATTTCTCTTGCTAACCATACGGGATCTTGGAGACAATTGGGTTTACCCCTCTTGGAGTGTCAAGGTAACTGAGTCCAGGTAGTTTTGGGTCTGTCTTGGCTAGCTGAAGCTCAAGGAGAAGGTCACTCAGTCTCTGGAACTTCTTGTTGTCCTTACCGGATATCTTTGGGAAAGTTTCCAGACGCATGAACAAAGCATTTTCTATAGCTTCTGGACTGCCATAACTTTGCTCTAGTCGCTCCCATGCAGCTGTGAGGCCTGCAGTAGGATTGTCCATGAAAACCGATCTTAATGGCTTAACACGTGCAGCAGATAGAGGACCAAGCCATTTGATCAGCAGATTCAATTCTTGATCAGCTGTAATGCCAATATTGCTGATTGTAGTTCTGAAGGCACATTTCCAACTTCTGTAGTTCTCAGGTTGGTCATCAAAACTTGTAAGACCAGTCTTTGTGAGCTCTCTGCGAAGCATGTACCTCACAAACTCTTCTGTCTCAGTTGTCTCCGCCTTTATGTGAGATGCTGTTGGCTGTATGGTGCTGATTGCGTTATCTTTGACATTGTTGTTAAAGGACACAGGGAAATATGGTGCAGCAGATGCATCCAGGTGAGTTGCTTGCTTGAAGTCAGTTGTTCCAATGGTACGTTGATTCAAGGCTGTACCAATGACTGGAGATTGATGACTTGCTTGAAGCTTGCGCTGATGCTCTGTGACGTATGAAGGCAGGCAAGGTAGGCAGGTAGGAAATGCAGTGGAGTGATTTTGAGTGCAGGAAGTTGCTGGAACCTCTTTAACTTGAAGCTGTGAAGGAGTCTCTATGTAGTCTGGAGCATTGGAGACAATGGAGTGTGCACTGCAGTGGCTTAGGACATAGTCTTTAGTGCGTTTGAGGGGGTCTTCCATATCTGCTATGTTTAGGTTAATGCTGTCTTTCTCACTTGCACCTTCGTCTGCACTGATAGCTTGCTGTAGGACCCTTAGCTTTTCCATAGCTGTGTCATGTTTACACTGTTCATTTAAGGTTTCCATTGTTGCTCTTTGTCGTGCTGACTGCGCTTCCAACTCTGCCCTTTGACGTGCTGACTGCACTTCCGACTCTGCTCTCTGAGCTTCCAACTCTGCTCTTTGACGTGCTGACTGCGCTTCCAACTCTGCTCTTTTTTCTGCATATGCCACCTGCACTTTGCTGGCTTCCACTTCAGCGCGGGCATTAATAAGTCGCTCACTGAGTGTTGAGTATCTTGAACTATGGGATCTTGACGAGTTTATAGAACGTCTGGTGGAAACAGATCTGTGAGATGCAGTGTCCTGTAACAGCTTTATTTTTGCTTCTGCCTTTAATCTGGTTTGCTGGATAAAACTGTCTCTTTCAATATTGAGAGCATTGACGCGCTTTAATTGCATCATCGCATTTTCTGACTTCATGTTTTCTAAGACATTAGTGAATTTGATGCTGGTAAGCTGATAAAGCTCATATGAGGCAGAAAGTTGTTTAATGGCGCCCTCTAGTGTCAGTAGTTCACGTTCAACAGACACTGTATTGGCTTCAGCAAGGATTTTCTCCCAGACTAATTCCAAGCTATTTGACAATTCAGTCCTTGAAGCTTCATAATTCTCTATTACTTTCCAAGTGGGTTTAACTGAGCGTTTGGGTAACTCAGTTTCTTCAGGAACTTGTGGGGAGGTAGATGTGAGTTCCCATGCAGAAGCTTGGTCACTCATGATAGCAGACTGACTGTGAAAGCAGGCAGGATCTGTGTGCTGAAATATGACACTGTGCAGATTGTCTCAGGCTATAAGGCTGCCATGTGCTGCTCTGTCCCTTCTGTCTTGCTATGAGGGCAGTAAATCTTGTCTGTATCAGTACTGACATGCAGAAATCTTGTAATTAGGCTGTGAAACTCAGTTTTTCTACTGTTCTGTCTCAACTACAAAGCGATAAAGTTCATCTCCAGGTTTAAGTAGGCCTTACTCAAGCTGGTTTGATATTCATCCCTTGCATCGATACAGGCAGTTTAACTCAATGAATAAACTCACAGTTAGGACGACAGACGATGAATCCTTTTGAATGTTCCGTTTAATGATGGATATTCATAGGTAGAAAAACGTTGCAGTTGTAAGCCACATGTAAGATGTTAGCATGGAAGAAATACAGGAGTAATGACCAGAATCAGGAAGTGGAGGAGATATATAAAGAACTACGGTGAGAGAGAGAGTTCAGCTAGAAAGAAGGGGACAGATCTTAAAGACACAGAGCAAGAATAATCACATAGTGTAACACAACAACAATGTATATGTAAAGCACTGCATAAATTGACGGCGCCATATGAGTACCTGAAATAAATATTATTAAATAAATAAATATTCACAATAAATACTTAGATTAGTGGATGGACATAGACACAACAATTTTACATAGAAATAACAAAATAATATATAACACTCGATAATATACAGTATCTATATCGCTCTGTATTGAATAAAACAAAATAATGAAATTCTTCCCGTGGACAAAATAACCATATGACAATATTCTGAGTTTTACGGAAACCAACAGTTACTCCCCTGCAGAAGGAATAAGCGTGATGCGGCGTACACACGATCGTTTTTCATGCCATTTTTTAAACCAACGTTTTTCTCGTCGTTTTTTTTTCATGTTTCCTCTCAAGCCTGTCTTGCGTACACACGATCATTTTAAAAAACGTTCAAGCAAAGCGCAGTGACGTACAACACAAACGACGGCACTATAAAGGGGAAGTTCCGTTTGGATGGTGCCACCCTTCATGTTAGTAACGTTTGTTGAGCGACGATTCGCGCTTTTCAGCCTCCTGCTGTTCAGTACGTTACAGCGTGACGAATGTGCTATCTCCATTACAAATGCTAGTTTTACCAGAACGTGCGCTCCCGTCTCATACTTGATTCTGAGCATGCGCGTTTTTTTTCACCTCGTCAAAGCATACACACCATCATTTTTCACGTCATTAAAAAAAACTACATGAAAAAACGGCGTGAAAAAATAGAGCATGTTCGAAATTTTTAATGGCCGTTTTTCACGTCGTTAAAAATGCTCTGGAGCATACACACGATCGGTTTTAATGCCCATTTTTAAAAATGCCATTTTTAACGGCATAAAAACCGATCGTGTGTATGGGGCATTAAACTATGTAAAATGGCATGCCACTATGGTGCAAAAACTGAAAAATAATAAAAAATGGAAAAACAAAATACAAGAAAAATGTAAATGGTTAAAAGGTCAGGGGAGAGCAATTTAGGTATTATAAGAGATCTTTCATATATTAATAGGCCATGAAGTTAAGCAATGGGTCAAAAAAATGTCAATGTATTATAGTTACCCTTTTAAAATGGCTGCTGGCTTACAATGGTTGTTACCAGAGTCTCCAAAGATGGCTACCTTTCCAAAATGGTGTCTTGCTAGGTTGGAGCTGCGTCTTGGTGTCCCTGAGGTCTCAGATGATGAGGTGTGATGATGAGTGTCTCTCTGGATGGATATATCCTTGTATGGATGGATGTCTTTGTTGATGTTCTGATGTTGTGGTTGGATGGGTGTGTGTTAATGGATTCCTACACTTGTCCTATATTCAGTTCTGAACAATAAGTTCATAAAATATTTACTGAGCCTAGCCCAGAAGGTGGAAACTTCTTTTTCATTGGTTAATAACTAATTTTGTGTTTGCTATTGCATGGCCATATTGGATCAATAGGTGTTATTCTAGGACAAGGAATGTCTGTTCTAAAGTAATCTGTCATAGAATTGTTTTATTTCTCGCTATAACAAGTATGACCATGTTATATTGCTAATATATGTAGCGATACCCTCAACTTAAGAGAGCCGCAAGTTTTGATTTGGGCCCTGAGTACAGCTTCCCCAACCCCCCGGCAATCTGCTCTACCCGCTCTGGCACAGTTAACCCACAGCAATTTCACATAAACAATCACTTATGCTTTAAATGTGGGTGTGTGGATTGATAACCCAGACTCATAGACAATGTTGTAAATAATAACTGACTTTACTGCTAGTGGTAAGATAAAAGGAGATAACATGCATGTAACATTTGGTTCACAACACATAAGCAGGTCCCTGCAGTTATAAATCACAATACTGTGTGTGTGTGTACCAGCAATGGAAAGCGGACGGAACGCCACGTGGGGCGACCGTTACCTAAACACCCTGTGGTGTGATAACTAGGGATGAGCTTCGTGTTCGAGTCGAACATACGTTCGACTCGAACATTGGCTGTTCGATCGTTCGACGAAGATCGAACGATTTGGGCCGTTCGCGCCAAATTCGAGTGACGCGAACGGCCCACAATGCACTACGCCATCGCAGTGTCATCCAGGCGCTGTGATTGGCCAAGCATGCACTGTGACCCCGCATGCTTGGCCAATCACAGCGCCGGCAGCGAGGAGAGCAATGATTGGCCACAGGCAGGATGCCTGTGGCCAATTATTGCTGAGGGTGTTTAGTACACGCCCCACACTATAAAAGGCCGCCAGCACGGCGGCCTAGTGTAGTGTGTTCCGGAGCAGGGATAGAGTAGCATAGGCAGGGACAGTGACTGTTATTTCTTTCTTGCTTAACCTGGATTCCTTTAGTTTAGGGAAAGAGAAGGATAGGTAGGGAGAGTGTCAGTGTGTTTTGTGCTTCTGCTATAGTGTGCTTAAAAAAAAACATTTATTCTAGGGACAGAAAACTCTAGGTAGGGACAGTGTCAGTTTCTTTCACTCTGCAAGTCCTTGTTTCCAGGGACCTGGAAGGACAGTGAGTGAATTGTCCTTTTGCTATATTGTGATTAAAAAAAACATTTATTCTAGGGACAGAAAACTATAGGTAGGGACAGTGTCAGTTTCTTTCACTCTGCAAGTCCTTGTTTCCAGGGACCTGGAAGGACAGTGAGTGAATTGTCCTTTTGCTATATTGTGATTAAAAAAAACATTTATTCTAGGGACAGAAAACTCTAGGTAGGGACAGTGTCAGTTTCTTTCACTCTGCAAGTCCTTGTTTCCAGGGACCTGGAAGGACAGTGAGTGAATTGTCCTTTTGCTATATTGTGATTAAAAAAAACATTTATTCTAGGGACAGAAAACTCTAGGTAGGGACAGTGTCAGTTTCTTTCACTCTGCAAGTCCTTGTTTCCAGGGACCTGGAAGGACAGTGAGTGAATTGTCCTTTTGCTATATTGTGATTAAAAAAAACATTTTTTTCTAGGGACAGAAAACTGTAGGTAGGGAGAGTATTTTTTTTCTTTCACTCTGCAAGTCCTTGTTTCCAGGGACCTGTAAGGACAGTGAGTTAATTGTCCTTGTGCTATATTGTGCTGAAAAAAACATTTATTCCAGGGACAGAAAACTCTAGGTAGGGACAGTGTCAGTTTCTTTCACTCTGCAAGTCCTTGTTTCCAGGGACCTGGAAGGACAGTGAGTGAATTGTCCTTTTGCTATATTGTGATTAAAAAAAACATTTTTTTCTAGGGACAGAAAACTGTAGGTAGGGAGAGTGTTTTTTTTCTTTCACTCTGCAAGTCCTTGTTTCCAGGGACCTGTAAGGACAGTGAGTTAATTTTCCTTGTGCTATATTGTGATTAAAAAAAACATTTATTCTAGGGACAGAAAACTCTAGGTAGGGACAGTGTCAGTTTCTTTCACTCTGCAAGTCCTTGTTTCCAGGGACCTGGAAGGACAGTGAGTGAATTGTCCTTTTGCTATATTGTGATTAAAAAAAACATTTATTCTAGGGACAGAAAACTCTAGGTAGGGACAGTGTCAGTTTCTTTCACTCTGCAAGTCCTTGTTTCCAGGGACCTGGAAGGACAGTGAGTGAATTGTCCTTTTGCTATATTGTGATTAAAAAAAACATTTTTTTCTAGGGACAGAAAACTGTAGGTAGGGAGAGTATTTTTTTTCTTTCACTCTGCAAGTCCTTGTTTCCAGGGACCTGTAAGGACAGTGAGTTAATTGTCCTTGTGCTATATTGTGCTGAAAAAAACATTTATTCCAGGGACAGAAAACTCTAGGTAGGGACAGTGTCAGTTTCTTTCACTCTGCAAGTCCTTGTTTCCAGGGACCTGGAAGGACAGTGAGTGAATTGTCCTTTTGCTATATTGTGATTAAAAAAAACATTTTTTTCTAGGGACAGAAAACTGTAGGTAGGGAGAGTATTTTTTTTCTTTCACTCTGCAAGTCCTTGTTTCCAGGGACCTGTAAGGACAGTGAGTTAATTTTCCTTGTGCTATATTGTGATTAAAAAAAACATTTATTCTAGGGACAGAAAACTCTAGGTAGGGACAGTGTCAGTTTCTTTCACTCTGCAAGTCCTTGTTTCCAGGGACCTGGAAGGACAGTGAGTGAATTGTCCTTTTGCTATATTGTGATTAAAAAAAACATTTTTTTCTAGGGACAGAAAACTGTAGGTAGGGAGAGTATTTTTTTTCTTTCACTCTGCAAGTCCTTGTTTCCAGGGACCTGTAAGGACAGTGAGTTAATTGTCCTTGTGCTATATTGTGCTGAAAAAAACATTTATTCCAGGGACAGAAAACTCTAGGTAGGGACAGTGTCAGTTTCTTTCACTCTGCAAGTCCTTGTTTCCAGGGACCTGGAAGGACAGTGAGTGAATTGTCCTTTTGCTATATTGTGATAAAAAAAAACATTTTTTTCTAGGGACAGAAAACTGTAGGTAGGGAGAGTGTTTTTTTTCTTTCACTCTGCAAGTCCTTGTTTCCAGGGACCTGTAAGGACAGTGAGTTAATTTTCCTTGTGCTATATTGTGATTAAAAAAAACATTTATTCTAGGGACAGAAAACTCTAGGTAGGGACAGTGTCAGTTTCTTTCACTCTGCAAGTCCTTGTTTCCAGGGACCTGGAAGGACAGTGAGTGAATTGTCCTTTTGCTATATTGTGATTAAAAAAAACATTTTTTTCTAGGGACAGAAAACTGTAGGTAGGGAGAGTGTTTTTTTTCTTTCACTCTGCAAGTCCTTGTTTCCAGGGACCTGTAAGGACAGTGAGTTAATTTTCCTTGTGCTATATTGTGATAAAAAAAAACATTTATTCTAGGGACAGAAAACTCTAGGTAGGGACAGTGTCAGTTTCTTTCACTCTGCAAGTCCTTGTTTCCAGGGACCTGGAAGGACAGTGAGTGAATTGTCCTTTTGCTATATTGTGATTAAAAAAAACATTTATTCTAGGGACAGAAAACTCTAGGTAGGGACAGTGTCAGTTTCTTTCACTCTGCAAGTCCTTGTTTCCAGGGACCTGGAAGGACAGTGAGTGAATTGTCCTTTTGCTATATTGTGATTAAAAAAAACATTTTTTTCTAGGGACAGAAAACTGTAGGTAGGGAGAGTATTTTTTTTCTTTCACTCTGCAAGTCCTTGTTTCCAGGGACCTGGAAGGACAGTGAGTGAATTGTCCTTTTGCTATATTGTGATTAAAAAAAACATTTATTCTAGGGACAGAAAACTCTAGGTAGGGACAGTGTCAGTTTCTTTCACTCTGCAAGTCCTTGTTTCCAGGGACCTGGAAGGACAGTGAGTGAATTGTCCTTTTGCTATATTGTGATTAAAAAAAACATTTTTTTCTAGGGACAGAAAACTGTAGGTAGGGAGAGTATTTTTTTTCTTTCACTCTGCAAGTCCTTGTTTCCAGGGACCTGTAAGGACAGTGAGTTAATTGTCCTTGTGCTATATTGTGCTGAAAAAAACATTTATTCCAGGGACAGAAAACTCTAGGTAGGGACAGTGTCAGTTTCTTTCACTCTGCAAGTCCTTGTTTCCAGGGACCTGGAAGGACAGTGAGTGAATTGTCCTTTTGCTATATTGTGATAAAAAAAAACATTTTTTTCTAGGGACAGAAAACTGTAGGTAGGGAGAGTGTTTTTTTTCTTTCACTCTGCAAGTCCTTGTTTCCAGGGACCTGTAAGGACAGTGAGTTAATTTTCCTTGTGCTATATTGTGATTAAAAAAAACATTTATTCTAGGGACAGAAAACTCTAGGTAGGGACAGTGTCAGTTTCTTTCACTCTGCAAGTCCTTGTTTCCAGGGACCTGGAAGGACAGTGAGTGAATTGTCCTTTTGCTATATTGTGATTAAAAAAAACATTTTTTTCTAGGGACAGAAAACTGTAGGTAGGGAGAGTGTTTTTTTTCTTTCACTCTGCAAGTCCTTGTTTCCAGGGACCTGTAAGGACAGTGAGTTAATTTTCCTTGTGCTATATTGTGATTAAAAAAAACATTTATTCTAGGGACAGAAAACTCTAGGTAGGGACAGTGTCAGTTTCTTTCACTCTGCAAGTCCTTGTTTCCAGGGACCTGGAAGGACAGTGAGTGAATTGTCCTTTTGCTATATTGTGATTAAAAAAAACATTTATTCTAGGGACAGAAAACTCTAGGTAGGGACAGTGTCAGTTTCTTTCACTCTGCAAGTCCTTGTTTCCAGGGACCTGGAAGGACAGTGAGTGAATTGTCCTTTTGCTATATTGTGATTAAAAAAAACATTTTTTTCTAGGGACAGAAAACTGTAGGTAGGGAGAGTATTTTTTTTCTTTCACTCTGCAAGTCCTTGTTTCCAGGGACCTGTAAGGACAGTGAGTTAATTGTCCTTGTGCTATATTGTGCTGAAAAAAACATTTATTCCAGGGACAGAAAACTCTAGGTAGGGACAGTGTCAGTTTCTTTCACTCTGCAAGTCCTTGTTTCCAGGGACCTGGAAGGACAGTGAGTGAATTGTCCTTTTGCTATATTGTGATTAAAAAAAACATTTATTCTAGGGACAGAAAACTCTAGGTAGGGACAGTGTCAGTTTCTTTCACTCTGCAAGTCCTTGTTTCCAGGGACCTGGAAGGACAGTGAGTGAATTGTCCTTTTGCTATATTGTGATTAAAAAAAACATTTATTCTAGGGACAGAAAACTCTAGGTAGGGACAGTGTCAGTTTCTTTCACTCTGCAAGTCCTTGTTTCCAGGGACCTGGAAGGACAGTGAGTGAATTGTCCTTTTGCTATATTGTGATTAAAAAAAACATTTTTTTCTAGGGACAGAAAACTGTAGGTAGGGAGAGTATTTTTTTTCTTTCACTCTGCAAGTCCTTGTTTCCAGGGACCTGTAAGGACAGTGAGTTAATTGTCCTTGTGCTATATTGTGCTGAAAAAAACATTTATTCCAGGGACAGAAAACTCTAGGTAGGGACAGTGTCAGTTTCTTTCACTCTGCAAGTCCTTGTTTCCAGGGACCTGGAAGGACAGTGAGTGAATTGTCCTTTTGCTATATTGTGATTAAAAAAAACATTTTTTTCTAGGGACAGAAAACTGTAGGTAGGGAGAGTATTTTTTTTCTTTCACTCTGCAAGTCCTTGTTTCCAGGGACCTGTAAGGACAGTGAGTTAATTGTCCTTGTGCTATATTGTGCTGAAAAAAACATTTATTCCAGGGACAGAAAACTCTAGGTAGGGACAGTGTCAGTTTCTTTCACTCTGCAAGTCCTTGTTTCCAGGGACCTGGAAGGACAGTGAGTGAATTGTCCTTTTGCTATATTGTGATTAAAAAAAACATTTTTTTCTAGGGACAGAAAACTGTAGGTAGGGAGAGTATTTTTTTTCTTTCACTCTGCAAGTCCTTGTTTCCAGGGACCTGTAAGGACAGTGAGTTAATTTTCCTTGTGCTATATTGTGATTAAAAAAAACATTTATTCTAGGGACAGAAAACTCTAGGTAGGGACAGTGTCAGTTTCTTTCACTCTGCAAGTCCTTGTTTCCAGGGACCTGGAAGGACAGTGAGTGAATTGTCCTTTTGCTATATTGTGATTAAAAAAAACATTTTTTTCTAGGGACAGAAAACTGTAGGTAGGGAGAGTATTTTTTTTCTTTCACTCTGCAAGTCCTTGTTTCCAGGGACCTGTAAGGACAGTGAGTTAATTGTCCTTGTGCTATATTGTGCTGAAAAAAACATTTATTCCAGGGACAGAAAACTCTAGGTAGGGACAGTGTCAGTTTCTTTCACTCTGCAAGTCCTTGTTTCCAGGGACCTGGAAGGACAGTGAGTGAATTGTCCTTTTGCTATATTGTGATAAAAAAAAACATTTTTTTCTAGGGACAGAAAACTGTAGGTAGGGAGAGTGTTTTTTTTCTTTCACTCTGCAAGTCCTTGTTTCCAGGGACCTGTAAGGACAGTGAGTTAATTTTCCTTGTGCTATATTGTGATTAAAAAAAACATTTATTCTAGGGACAGAAAACTCTAGGTAGGGACAGTGTCAGTTTCTTTCACTCTGCAAGTCCTTGTTTCCAGGGACCTGGAAGGACAGTGAGTGAATTGTCCTTTTGCTATATTGTGATTAAAAAAAACATTTTTTTCTAGGGACAGAAAACTGTAGGTAGGGAGAGTGTTTTTTTTCTTTCACTCTGCAAGTCCTTGTTTCCAGGGACCTGTAAGGACAGTGAGTTAATTTTCCTTGTGCTATATTGTGATAAAAAAAAACATTTATTCTAGGGACAGAAAACTCTAGGTAGGGACAGTGTCAGTTTCTTTCACTCTGCAAGTCCTTGTTTCCAGGGACCTGGAAGGACAGTGAGTGAATTGTCCTTTTGCTATATTGTGATTAAAAAAAACATTTATTCTAGGGACAGAAAACTCTAGGTAGGGACAGTGTCAGTTTCTTTCACTCTGCAAGTCCTTGTTTCCAGGGACCTGGAAGGACAGTGAGTGAATTGTCCTTTTGCTATATTGTGATTAAAAAAAACATTTTTTTCTAGGGACAGAAAACTGTAGGTAGGGAGAGTATTTTTTTTCTTTCACTCTGCAAGTCCTTGTTTCCAGGGACCTGGAAGGACAGTGAGTGAATTGTCCTTTTGCTATATTGTGATTAAAAAAAACATTTATTCTAGGGACAGAAAACTCTAGGTAGGGACAGTGTCAGTTTCTTTCACTCTGCAAGTCCTTGTTTCCAGGGACCTGGAAGGACAGTGAGTGAATTGTCCTTTTGCTATATTGTGATTAAAAAAAACATTTTTTTCTAGGGACAGAAAACTGTAGGTAGGGAGAGTATTTTTTTTCTTTCACTCTGCAAGTCCTTGTTTCCAGGGACCTGTAAGGACAGTGAGTTAATTGTCCTTGTGCTATATTGTGCTGAAAAAAACATTTATTCCAGGGACAGAAAACTCTAGGTAGGGACAGTGTCAGTTTCTTTCACTCTGCAAGTCCTTGTTTCCAGGGACCTGGAAGGACAGTGAGTGAATTGTCCTTTTGCTATATTGTGATAAAAAAAAACATTTTTTTCTAGGGACAGAAAACTGTAGGTAGGGAGAGTGTTTTTTTTCTTTCACTCTGCAAGTCCTTGTTTCCAGGGACCTGTAAGGACAGTGAGTTAATTTTCCTTGTGCTATATTGTGATTAAAAAAAACATTTATTCTAGGGACAGAAAACTCTAGGTAGGGACAGTGTCAGTTTCTTTCACTCTGCAAGTCCTTGTTTCCAGGGACCTGGAAGGACAGTGAGTGAATTGTCCTTTTGCTATATTGTGATTAAAAAAAACATTTTTTTCTAGGGACAGAAAACTGTAGGTAGGGAGAGTGTTTTTTTTCTTTCACTCTGCAAGTCCTTGTTTCCAGGGACCTGTAAGGACAGTGAGTTAATTTTCCTTGTGCTATATTGTGATTAAAAAAAACATTTATTCTAGGGACAGAAAACTCTAGGTAGGGACAGTGTCAGTTTCTTTCACTCTGCAAGTCCTTGTTTCCAGGGACCTGGAAGGACAGTGAGTGAATTGTCCTTTTGCTATATTGTGATTAAAAAAAACATTTATTCTAGGGACAGAAAACTCTAGGTAGGGACAGTGTCAGTTTCTTTCACTCTGCAAGTCCTTGTTTCCAGGGACCTGGAAGGACAGTGAGTGAATTGTCCTTTTGCTATATTGTGATTAAAAAAAACATTTTTTTCTAGGGACAGAAAACTGTAGGTAGGGAGAGTATTTTTTTTCTTTCACTCTGCAAGTCCTTGTTTCCAGGGACCTGTAAGGACAGTGAGTTAATTGTCCTTGTGCTATATTGTGCTGAAAAAAACATTTATTCCAGGGACAGAAAACTCTAGGTAGGGACAGTGTCAGTTTCTTTCACTCTGCAAGTCCTTGTTTCCAGGGACCTGGAAGGACAGTGAGTGAATTGTCCTTTTGCTATATTGTGATTAAAAAAAACATTTATTCTAGGGACAGAAAACTCTAGGTAGGGACAGTGTCAGTTTCTTTCACTCTGCAAGTCCTTGTTTCCAGGGACCTGGAAGGACAGTGAGTGAATTGTCCTTTTGCTATATTGTGATTAAAAAAAACATTTATTCTAGGGACAGAAAACTCTAGGTAGGGACAGTGTCAGTTTCTTTCACTCTGCAAGTCCTTGTTTCCAGGGACCTGGAAGGACAGTGAGTGAATTGTCCTTTTGCTATATTGTGATTAAAAAAAACATTTTTTTCTAGGGACAGAAAACTGTAGGTAGGGAGAGTATTTTTTTTCTTTCACTCTGCAAGTCCTTGTTTCCAGGGACCTGTAAGGACAGTGAGTTAATTGTCCTTGTGCTATATTGTGCTGAAAAAAACATTTATTCCAGGGACAGAAAACTCTAGGTAGGGACAGTGTCAGTTTCTTTCACTCTGCAAGTCCTTGTTTCCAGGGACCTGGAAGGACAGTGAGTGAATTGTCCTTTTGCTATATTGTGATTAAAAAAAACATTTTTTTCTAGGGACAGAAAACTGTAGGTAGGGAGAGTATTTTTTTTCTTTCACTCTGCAAGTCCTTGTTTCCAGGGACCTGTAAGGACAGTGAGTTAATTGTCCTTGTGCTATATTGTGCTGAAAAAAACATTTATTCCAGGGACAGAAAACTCTAGGTAGGGACAGTGTCAGTTTCTTTCACTCTGCAAGTCCTTGTTTCCAGGGACCTGGAAGGACAGTGAGTGAATTGTCCTTTTGCTATATTGTGATTAAAAAAAACATTTTTTTCTAGGGACAGAAAACTGTAGGTAGGGAGAGTGTTTTTTTTCTTTCACTCTGCAAGTCCTTGTTTCCAGGGACAGAGAAGGACACCTGAAGGTAGCCCTTATTGCTTTTTTCCCATCTCCCTGCAGGCCATCTATTAGAATGTCTGGAAGGCAAACAAGGAGAGGCAGACAGTCAGGAGGCAATAAAAGAGGGCAAGCAGGCTCTGTGTCTGGGGGCAACAGTGCTGGTCGTGGACGCGGTGCATTGTCATCAGCACATGGCCATGGGACACGCTTGTCCTTCTTTTCGGCAGCTGGACATGTTGAGCCACATCATGCCGAAGACTTGGTAGAGTGGATGACCAAGCCCTCCTCCTCCTCCTCATCCTCTCTCACCCAGGCTCAGGGTACTGGAAAAGCAGCTGCCAAAGCGTCGTCTTCCCTGGTATCAATGTCAGACAAATCATCAGTCACTCCTTCCCTAGACCCACCATGTCCTCCTCCTGAGGAGTCCCCCGAACTGTTTCAGCACAGTGTTGGGTACATGCTCCAGGAGGATGCCCAGCGTTTCGAAGGGTCTGATGATGAAACCCAGCTAGAGGAAGGCAGTAGCGTGAGAGCAGACAGAGGGGATGCTCAAGAAGGACACCAATCTGGCAGTCATGTTCCAGCAGCTGCAGCATACTGCCAGATTGGCTCCAGTGATGAGGAGGGAGGGGATGATGAGGTCAATGACTCCACGTGGGTGCCTAATAGGAGAGAGGAGGAGGAGGAGGATGAGGAGGAGGCACATCTCCAACGAGGCAGGATGCCCTTTGGTGGCCAGCGTAAGGGCAGTACACCGACGGAATCACACCGCAGAGCTCCGCCTGTGCAGGGCGCTGCCTCTGCCCGTCATTCAAAAAGTTCTTTGGTGTGGGCCTTTTTTGAGGCTAGTGCATCAGATCGCACAGCTGCTGTTTGCAACATATGTCTCAAGCGTATATCGCGTGGCCAAAACATCAGCCGCTTGGGTACCACATGCCTGACCAGACATATGTTGACCTGCCATGCAGCTCGTTGGCAAGCCTACCTCAAAGACCCACACCAAAGAACAAAGCGGACCTCTCCTTGCACCGCATCAGCTGGGATCTCCAACCCCACTATAACTTCAGTCCTCTCTGAAACATGCACTGAGAGGAATGAAGGTGTAGAATTAGGTGTGTCACAGCCAAGTACTTGCGCCCACTCTGCTAGCAGTACACCGACGTCCGATTCTAGCAGGCAAATTTCCCTGCCCCAGCTGCTGGACCGTCGAAAGAAGTTCACTCCCAGCCATCCACATGCCCAGCGGTTGAATGCTAGCTTGGCTAAATTGCTAGCGCTTCAACTGCTGCCTTTTCAGTTGGTAGACTCGGCCCCCTTCCGTGAGTTTGTGCAATGTGCGGTTCCTCAGTGGCAGGTTCCCAAACGCCACTTTTTCTCACGGAAGGCTATTCCGGCTCTCTACCGGCATGTGGAAGGCAATGTCTTGGCCTCGCTGGACAGGGCGGTCAGCGGTAAGGTGCATATTACCGCTGACTCATGGTCCAGCAGGCATGGACAGGGACGTTACCTTTCTTTCACGGCCCATTGGGTCACTCTTTTGGCAGCTGGGAAGGATTCAGGACAAGGTGCAGTAGTGTTGGAGGTTGTCCCACCGCCACGCCTCCAAAATGCTACTACTGGTTGTGACACACCTCTCTCCTCCACCCCCTCCTCTTCTTCTTCCTCCATGGCCTCTTCCTGTGGTTTGTCCTATGAACCAGCGGTGCTCCGTAGCCGTTCACGGGGCTACGCAAGTACGCAGGCAAAAAGATGCCATGCCGTGCTTGCGCTGGTGTGTTTGGGGGACAGAAGCCACACTGGGGCAGAGGTCCTGTCTGCTCTGCAGGGCCAGGCCGAGAGGTGGTTGACGCCACGCCAGCTTAAGCCAGGAATGGTGGTTTGCGACAATGGCACCAACCTCCTCTCCGCCCTCCGACAGGGACAACTGACCCATGTGCCCTGTGTGGCTCACGTCCTTAACCTGGTGGTGCAGCGGTTCTTGGGCAGGTACCCGGGCTTACAGGATGTCCTGAGGCAGGCCAGGAAAGTCTGTGTGCATTTCCGCAGATCTTATAATGCCAGTGCTCGCCTGGCTGAGCTGCAAAAGGAGTTGAACCTGCCCAAGAACCGCCTTATATGTGACATGCCCACCAGGTGGAACTCAACGTTGGCCATGCTGCAGCGGCTGCACACGCAGCAGAGGGCCATCAATGAGTACCTGTGCGACTACGGCACCAGGACAGGGTCAGGGGAGCTTGGTTTTTTTTCTCCACGCCAGTGGGGCATGATCAGGGATGCATGCACTGTCCTGGCACCATTTGAGGAGGCCACGAGGATGGTGAGCAGTGACAGTGCATGCATCAGTGACACTGTACCTCTTGTCCACCTGTTGGAGCACACGCTGCGTGGAATAATGGACAGGGCACTTGAGGCAGAACAGAGGCAGGAAGAGGAGGACTTCCTTGCCTCTCAAGGCCCCCTTTACCCAGACAGTGTTCCTTCTGTCCCACCCATCGCACAGGAAGAGGAGGAGGAGGAGGAGGAGGAGGAGGATTGTGTCAGCATGGAGGTGGAGGCTGGCACTCAGCATCATCAGCAGCAGTCTTTTAGGGATGATTTACAGTCCCAAGAAACCAGTGGACTTGTACGTGGCTGGGAGGAGGTGGCTGCGGATCATGTCGTCCTTAGTGACCCAGAGGACTCCGGAGCGAATGCCTCAGCAAACCTACGCTGCATGGCCTCCCTGATCCTGCAAAGTCTGCGGAAGGATCCTCGTATTCTTCGGATCAAGGAGAGGGACCATTACTGGCTGGCCACTCTCCTTGATCCACGGTACAAGGGTAAGGTTGCGGACCTTATGTTACCGTCGCAGAGGGAGCAGAGGATGAGACAACTCCGGGAGGCCTTGCAGAAAGGTCTGTGCAACGCGTTCCCAGAGACTGGGAGGTTGCAAACTCCTGGTCCTGGACAACGAGTTGCTGAGGCTTCGGCCAGTCAAAGAAGGAGCGGTGGGGAAGGTGGCCGTCTGACCGATGCGTTCAGACAATTCTTTAGTCCGCAGCCCCAAAGTATGATTGGTTCCAGCAACCATCGCCAGCGTCTGATAAACATGGTGCAGGAATATCTAGGGGCAAGGTCAGACTTGGACACCTTCCCCACCGAAAATCCTCTGGCTTACTGGGTCTTGAGGATGGATCACTGGCCAGAGCTTGCACAGTATGCAATTGAGCTACTGGCCTGTCCTGCATCCAGCGTTCTTTCGGAACGCACATTCAGTGCTGCTGGAGGATTTGTCACGGATCACAGGGTGCGCCTGTCCACCGACTCGGTTGATCGACTGACTTTCATCAAGATGAACCAGTCTTGGATCACCACCAGCTACCACACACCTGATGCTGATATAACAGACTAATTGATTTTAAAATGTCACATCCCTTCAAGACTGATGCTGATGCTGAGTGCCTGTGCTGTTATGTTGACTGGCTATCCTCCTCCTCCGAGTCCTCAATGATACGATTGATGATGATAGCTTGGAAGATCATTTTTGTTTATGGGTGCCGCCACCAGTGCCTAACGCCCAATTTTTCAGCCCCTGTTTAACAGGGGCGTGTAATTACAATTTTTGAAGCAATACTTTGCAACAGGGCTCATTGCTGTGCTCCAAGTACAGTATCTGTGAGGAGTTGCAGTGTTGTGCCACCAGTGCCTAAGGCCCAATTTTTCAGCCCCTGTTTAACAGGGGCGTGTCATTACAATTTTTGAAGCAATACTTTGCAACAGGGCTCATTGCTGTGCTCCAAGTACAGTATCTGTGAGGGGTTGCAGTGTTGTGCCACCAGTGCCTAAGGCCCAATTTTTCAGCCCCTGTTCAACAGGGGCATGTAATTACAATTCTTGATCTAATAATTCACAGCAGGGCCCATTGCTGCACCCACCAAGAGTAACTGTCAGGGCTTACAGTGTTGTGGCACCAGCACCACCATCAAAGGCCCAATTTTTACTACCACTGTTCAACAATTATATGTAATTAAAATTCCTGATATAATAGTTGACAGCAGGGCGTTCCAGCACCAACCAAGAGTAACTGTGAGTGCTTACAGTGTTGTGCCAACACCAACAACTAAGGGGCCTATTTCTGCAGAGTATATACGGCAGGTCCCTACTTTCAAACATCCAACTTACAAACGACTCCTACTTGCAAACGCAAGAAGACAACAGGAAGTGAGAGGAAATCTACCACTAGGAAGGAAAATTCTCTCCTGTAAGAATAAATATGGGAGAAAGGTGTCTCCTCTGTACTGATGCTTTATCAGCAATCCTTGTTTCAAGAAAAACACCACATTTCAAAAACAGTTGTCATTGGGACGGAAAGTGAGGTGAAATGTTCTGAACAGGGGCACAGACAGCAAAACAAATGTTACAGGGGTGATAACCCTTACCTATGTTTTCCAAAAAGTTTAAAAATAGATTTTTGGGCTGGAGCTACACTTCAACAATGTACCTGTTCAAAATTACAAACAGATTCTACATAAGAACAAACCTACAGTCCCTGTCTTGTATGCACCGCCTGTATACGGCTGTTCAGAGTATATAGGGCCTTTTTTATTTTATGTGCGGGGTTCCCCTTAATATCCATACAAGACCCAAAGGGGCTGGTAATGGGCTGGGGTAGGGGGGGGGGGGGTCATGGGGTAGCTATGCCATTTTTCTTAAAGAATTTCATCCATATTACCGGGACCAGACATTACATTAAAGCCGCAAGCAGTTTTAAATGGCTTTTTTTTCCTTTAGAAGTGTCATTTTGTGCAGGGACAGTTCTAAACACGGGAAACACGTGGCACTTCACAGGCATACTTTAGACACCCCCCAGGTACGATATTTAAAGGAATATTTGACTTTTTTTTTTTCACTTTATGCATCATTAAAATGACTGCTCCCGAAAAACGACCGTTTTTAAAACTTCTTTTTGCATTGATACATGTCCCCTGGTGCAGAACCCGGGTTCCCAAACCCTTTTTAGGACAATAACATGCATAATAGTTGTTATAATTAGCACTTTAGAATTCGAACGTTCGCATCCATTGTATTTAATAGGGTTCTAATGTTCGTTCGAACTTCCGGTCCGTTCGCGGGTTCTGGTGCGAACCGAACCCGGGGGTGTTCGGCTCATCACTAGTGATAACTAACTTATAACTATCTAACGGATCAGGCCTGATCCCTAACCATGAAACTCAGTCTTAGAAGAAACACAAATCTTCACCGGCACAGGATCTGTAAAGGTGGTGCACTTGAAGTATTTAAAACCATGTATTTGTAATCCAATAGGGGGGGGGGGTAATTCTCCCTCACCGGAGGTGTTAGGCCTCGGAAGTCTAGTAGGCACAAAGTATAAAAGTAACAGTTTAAAGATGAGCTTTCGCTCGCTCACCACTCCGGAACACTTCCCTCAGTCCGGAACTTCCACCGGCTGTGTCGGTCCTCGTCCACAGCGGCTTCTGCGATCGGATCCCCGATCCAGATAACTTTAGAAGAGATGAGTCTGAATGCCACCCAGGCTCGCAAAGGGGGTGGAAGGCTCTTTGGTTCGCTCCACAGGCCCCAGGCTTCAGGCCTGGAACAGCACAGATCCGCACAGGTGTATCTCTCTCTGCCTCCCCGTGTCCAAAGAGAAAGAGCTAGGCCTCACCCCCTCCTTATATTCCTTCCCCCATGAGTCTCTGGGGCATAACTCAAAATATCCTGTGAACCAGTGGAGCTCTGGGAACCGTAGTTCTTTCTCCTAATTAAAGGGGAAACACCCCGCTACACACTCCCCCCACTAAAACTCTTTGGTCCCCAAAGATAAACAATTTAACAACAATTCTGAACCAATCTACTGAATGCGGAGTATGATGTTGGTACAGGGAATTTCCACCAAAACTCAGAGGTGGGGTTCCCTGTACCACAGGTCACACTAGCATGGGTGGCCTGTCTAACTGTGCCAGAGAGTGAGCTGGGGTTGCCTTCCACCAAATGAACAGTGGAAGGATCTGAGCACTCAGTACTTCTTCTGGCAGTGGCAACAGAGTCCTCTGAGCTTTTTCCCAATTGAGGGTAGGTTAATTTCCTGGGAGGCCTCACGACTCTGTAAGTTCTTTGCTCCCTTGGGACTTCAGGCTCAGGTACCACAGGCTCTGTGTCAGGAACACTTTCTGACATCATCACTGATTCTGGGGCCTCTGTCTCTTCTTCATCTGAGTACAGGCCCGGAATATCTTCCCAGCATTCAGGCACGCCACTGGATGGAATGAACTCTGTAGCTTCTGGGTTCAGGGTCCCATCCTGCATATCCTCAGTGGGTGGAAGGTCTATGGTGGGATTTTCCGGGGTTGGGGAAGGCCATAGCCACTCCAGTTCTCCTCTCCCATCTTCACTTGGTTGAGAAGCCTGTCCACCTCTAGATCGAGAGGTCTGAGACCGAGTGTTGTGTCTGGGAGTATCCAAGATGGAAACAGATTCCGGTAGGTTCCTCACTGGAGGTATCCTGACTGCTTCTTTAAGCGGGAGTAAGTGGTTTCTGTGCCAGGTCTTCAAGGGTCCCACTCTCCCCTCTGGCTTTAACTTGTACACCGGTAGTCCAGGGAGTTTCCTACAAATAACGTAAGGCTCAGACCTCCACCTATCAGCAAGTTTGTGCTTCCCTGGGATCCCTAGGTTGCGTAGCAGAACACGGTCTCCAGGCTGCAGGTCTTGCACTCGAACCTTCAAATCATAGTTCCTTTTATTTCGGGCCCCTCTCTGGTCTGAGGCCGCTTGGGCTTGTTCATAGGCCGCTTTCAAATTATACCTAAGTCTGTCTACATATCCTTTGTGGGAGGTAGCAGAGGTATAGTCTAGAGAAATGCCAAAGGCCAGATCCACTGGCAATCTTGCTTCTCTCCCAAACATGAGGCAGTAGGGAGAGTAACCCGTCACATCACTGGTGGTGCAATTGTAGGCATGCACCAAAGTGGATATGTGTTGACTCCAATGCTGCTTCTTCTCTGTCTCCAGAGTCCCCAGCATGTTTAACAAAGTCCGATTAAACCTCTCAGGCTGGGCATCTCCTTGTGGATGATAAGGGGTAGTCCTGGTCTTTTCCACTCCCAGGGAGTCCAGTAGGTTCCGGATCAGGCGACTCTCAAAGTCCCTTCCTTGGTCGGAGTGGATTCTCTGTGGTAATCCATAGTGGACGAAGTATTTTTCTAGAAGCACCTTAGCTACAGTGGAAGCCTTCTGGTCTCTGGTGGGGAACGCCTGTGCATAACGGGTGAAATGATCGGTTACCACCAGAACATTTCCCAATCCACTCAAATCGGGTTTGAGGCAGAGAAAGTCAATGCATACCAGATCCATTGGGCCTTGACTCTGTAGGTGGCCCATTGGGGCAGCTTGATGGGGTAGAGTCTTCCTCTGGATGCATCGTGCACAGGAGTGGCAATATTCCTCCACTTCAGCCCTCATACAGGGCCAATAGAACCGGCTTCTGACAAGTTGGAAGGTTCTTTCAGCTCCCAGGTGACCATGCTGGTCATGTAAGGCAACCAGCACAGTCTCTCGGTGCTTCTCTGGGAGAAACAACTGCCATTTATCCTCGGAGTCATCAGAGGGGCCCCTTCGGTAGACCACTCCCTGATGGACCTGTAGCTTGTCTAGCTCTCTCCTTAGCAGACGAGCCTCCTTGGAGGGGTGATGTCGAAGTTTCTCTGGACTCTCGTTTTCCAATGCTTCAAAGACCAATCTCCCCATGGGGTCTTCCAATTGGTCGCACCTCAGTTCCTTCTTAGACAGCTTCGGTAAGCATTCCTCTTCAAGTTGAGTCACCCCGCAGTAGTGTTTTGGGACTCCCACTGTGGTAACTCCTATCTCCTCGGCTCTGGAGCCCCTTCTGGCTTGAAATTCAGCCCCTTGACAAAGGGCTCGCACTCCCTCCGGTGCTACCTGAGTCCAGTCCTCCCAGTCATCAGCCATGGTATGAGATCTTCGGGACAGGGCATCTGCATCCCTATTTCCAGTCCCTGGTCTGTATTTAAGACTGAAGTTGAACCCAGATAATGCAGCCAGCCACCTGTGTCCTGTGGCATCCAACTTGGCAGTGGTGAATAGGTAAGTCAGAGGGTTGTTATCTGTTTTTACTGTAAACTCTGCCCCATAGAGGTAGTCTCTTAGTTTGTCCACCACTGCCCATTTGAGGGCCAAGAACTCCAACTTATGAGTGGGGTAGTTCTTCTCTGAGGGGGTCAGACTCCGACTCACATAGGCCACTGGTCGCAGTTGCTCTTCATACTCTTGGTAGAGCACTCCACCTAGGCCTTCATGACTAGCATCAACATGTAACTCGTATGGTCTGGTGGGATCAGCATAGGCCAATACTGGGGCTGTGGTGAGGCTCCTCTTCAGGGTTCTGAAGGCCTCTTCACACCTGGGGGTCCACTGATCTTGAACCGACTCCCCGGGTCTTCTGGGTCCCTGGCCATCCTCTTCCCCTTCAGTCTTGAGCAGTTCATTTAGGGGCTTGGCAATACGGGCAAACCCATCCACAAACCTCCTATAGTAGGAGCAGAAGCCCAGGAAAGATCTAAGTTCAGTGACTGTTGTGGGTCTTGGCCAGGAGGTAACTGCCTCCAACTTCTCAAGATCAGTAGCCACCCCCTTTTCAGACACTATGTGTCCCAGATAGTTCACCGAAGACTGGTAGAACCGACACTTCTCGGGGGAAAGCTTTAGTCCCTCTTCACTAAGCCTTCTCAACACTTTCTCCAATCGGGCCTCATGTTCCTCCAAAGTTCTCCCGAAGACAATGACATCGTCCAGGTACACGAGGACTTCTATGAGGTTCATATCTCCGACAGTCTTCTCCATGAGACGTTGAAAAGTAGCTGGGGCCCCAGATAGGCCCTGAGGCATTCTATTAAACTCAAAGAACCCCACAGGAGTTATGAAAGCGGTCTTTTCTTTATCCTCTGGGTGCATGGGAATTTGATAGTACCCGCTCTTGAGGTCCATCACGCTGAACCACTTGGCTCCAGACAAACTCTGTAAGGCGTCCTCTATCCTTGGCGTGGTGTACTGATCAGGGGTGGTCCTCCTGTTGAGAGTTCTGTAGTCAATGCAGAGCCTCAACGACCCATTCTTCTTCCTGACCACCACTATTGGAGAGGCATAGGGGCTTCTGGATTCTCGAATCACCCCAGTCTTTTTCAGTTCTGCAAGCTGCTCCCTCAGATCCTCCAGATCTGCCAGCGGAACCCGCCTGACTCTCTCCCTGAACGGTTTGTCTTCTTGCAGGCGGATGCGGTGGGTAGCACTCCTCGCACACCCCACATCGAACTCATCTTTGGAGAAAATCTTCTCCCATCTAGTCAGCTGGGCCTTGGCTCTCTCTTTCCAGGCTCCAGGTAAATTCGGGTTCTCCATGGAAAGTTTTTCCCAAACATCTCCTTCTTCACCCGTCCCCTTTACTTCTGACCAGCTGACTGGGACAGCAGGACTCACCTGTCCGAACAGCATCCGGGCAGGGATCTCTATGGCCCTTTCTGTAGAGTTCCTCACACTCACCGGGACTCTTCCCCTGGCTTTCTTCAGGGCCTTGATTGGAATCACTTCCGGTATCACTTCCAGGCCTGAGTGATCTTCCCTTGGGTCGGATTCCAGCATGACAAAGGGACCAGGCTGCTCCCAGGTGAGCTTCACAGTGGCCCTGAGGCAAGCCACCTGTCCGGGCTGCAGCACCACTCCTTCTCTCCCCAGTCTCCACACCTTCCCTATCCCCTCTCCTGGGGTCTTCTGCTCCAACACTAACCGTTGGTAGGCTGTCTTCAGCATGGGATGGATGTTTGGATCTTGATGGCTCCTCATCTTCACCAGGGGCGTCAGAAGTCTTCTCACTAGATCCGTATTGGTGCCTATGATGAGGGACATCTTGCTGGCCCCGGGTGGTCTAGGACACACAACTGCCAGGGTGTCGAACACTTCTGTCTTCCCAGCCACAGAGGGGTCGAATGTCAGCTTTATGGGCAGATAACCATCATAGGGGAACCTCTGCGTTCCCAGGCCCCATATCTCCAGCTCTTCTATCTTCTGTATAGGCAAATGGCTTAAGTGCCTATCGTAGAAGTCTCTGTACAACAAAGTCACTTGAGCTCCAGTGTCCAGGAGGGCCTTCGTATATACTCCTTCCACCTGGATAGATACAGTGGGGGACGGGCCGACCAATTCTTCTGGGTACGGCCGGGTTGAGGTCACTTTCTTCTGAGGACTTGTCTTCATCCAGTTTGTTTTTGACTTTATTCTCTCTTGAGCCCGGTATGCATTGACCTTCCCCACCCTAATGGGAGTACAAACCCGCTGAGGGATGTTATTGTCTCTTGGTTGTAGGCATTCCTTCTTGGGAGTGCTAAATTTCTTCTGAGGGGTCTTGTCCCCTCTCTCTGGTGTGTATCTTGGTTGAGAGACCCTAGATTCCTTCTGAGGAGTTTTGTTCTCTCTCTTTTGCTTCCTTCCATTCAGTTTGGAGCTCACTGAAAGAGATGGGCACCCGGTTGACTCCCTCACCGGGGCCCTCTGGAGTTTCCCGCCGGCTGGCGATTATCCATTTTCTTCTTCTTGGGACTGGAACACTTACTGGCAAAGTGGCCACTGCCCCCGCAGTTGTAGCATAGCATCTCTTCTCGGTCCTGTATGGAGGCTGGTTCTGAGGTATTCGGGAACAACTCCTTTCTTGGACTTGGTTTCTCTGCTCTTCTTTGATCTTTCTCCATCAAAGAGGTCAGCATCTCCAACACTTGGGACATTTGTGATTTCAAAGTGTCGACTTCTGCATCTCTTTCCGGGCTCTTGACCGAACTGACCAACACTGGTACAGGGGTGACACTCACCCTGGCCACCTGCTGATCTCTCTGCAGCGCCTCTTCGTCCCTAATAATTTTTATTAGATCAGAGTAGGTCAGTGACATTCCTCCTCCTGAGGTTTTCAGGTGCAGCCAGACTGGGTCTGAGCGCCGCGCTCCCCTCATGATCTGCTTCATTCGTGCTTCATCCGCATCTTTGGGCAGCATTCCCTTCTTCAGGACGATCTTGCATAACAGCCTGTTCAACCTTCTAACATACTCTGACAGTTTCTCATTCGGCTGCTGGAAAGTATGTTCAAATTGGTAGACCATCTCTGTCACCTTCTCCAGCTGTCCAAACTCTTCCTGCAGCATGGCCAGACAATCTTGAGCTGTACAGTTTGCATTTCCAAACCGGAAGCTCTTCACCGCTTCTGCCGCGGCACCTTTCAAACTTTCTAAAACTCGTTGTCTTTTCTGTGCTTCAGGCACCTCCCATGCCTCTACTGCTTGTAATGCCTGTTCCACCCAAGTGTCAAAATCTTCCTCCCCCGCAGGGACGGGGAGCTCCCCCGAGAATGTTTTTAGTCTCCGGTAGCTAGTCTCTACGTGCACTGTGCTTGTCTTCTGACAGTTTGTTAGTAGATCCCCTAACGCCTTTATCAGTTCGGGTGATATGGCCGTGGCAGGTGCAGGCGTCACCGGAGGTGTCGCTCCGTCTTTCCTCTCTGGCGGGGTACGGGCCGCAACCTGCGGTGATCCCGTTGGTGATAGCTCTTTCTTAATAGCGTGCGCCAAACTATAAGATCTGTTATCCGGCATCCGCGCATATTTGCATTTACAAGCCTCTGGCTTCCTATCTGAATATTCCACTAGCGTATACTGGTGTGAGGTGTCTGGGTCTGACTTCATTAACCCTTCCATCGTTTCGGTCGACCATTCCTGACCCGGAATGTTAATGACCACTGACTGGCTTGGATCTGTCTTAGCTACTTCACACCACGTTCTGATGTCTTTCGGGTCCATGCCGGTAAGTCTTGGCGGGCTCTCACCGCTGTCTCAGTAATCCCGGATTTACGAGCCCCCACGTGTAGCGATACCCTCAACTTAAGAGAGCCGCAAGTTTTGATTTGGGCCCTGAGTACAGCTTCCCCAACCCCCCGGCAATCTGCTCTACCCGCTCTGGCACAGTTAACCCACAGCAATTTCACATAAACAATCACTTATGCTTTAAATGTGGGTGTGTGGATTGATAACTCAGACTCATAGACAATGTTGTAAATAATAACTGACTTTACTGCTAGTGGTAAGATAAAAGGAGATAACATGCATGTAACATTTGGTTCACAACACATAAGCAGGTCCCTGCAGTTATAAATCACAATACTGTGTGTGTGTGTACCAGCAATGGAAAGGGGACGGAACGCCACGTGGGGCGACCGTTACCTAAACACCCTGTGGTGTGATAACTAACTTATAACTATCTAACGGATCAGGCCTGATCCCTAACCATGAAACTCAGTCTTAGAAGAAACACAAATCTTCACCGGCACAGGATCTGTAAAGGTGGTGCACTTGAAGTATTTAAAACCATGTATTTGTAATCCAATAGGGGGGGGGGGGTAATTCTCCCTCACCGGAGGTGTTAGGCCTCGGAAGTCTAGTAGGCACAAAGTATAAAAGTAACAGTTTAAAGATGAGCTTTCGCTCGCTCACCACTCCGGAACACTTCCCTCAGTCCGGAACTTCCACCGGCTGTGTCGGTCCTCGTCCACAGCGGCTTCTGCGATCGGATCCCCGATCCAGATAACTTTAGAAGAGATGAGTCTGAATGCCACCCAGGCTCGCAAAGGGGGTGGAAGGCTCTTTGGTTCGCTCCACAGGCCCCAGGCTTCAGGCCTGGAACAGCATAGATCCGCACAGGTGTATCTCTCTCTGCCTCCCCGTGTCCAAAGAGAAAGAGCTAGGCCTCACCCCCTCCTTATATTCCTTCCCCCATGAGTCTCTGGGGCATAACTCAAAACATCCTGTGAACCAGTGGAGCTCTGGGAACCGTAGTTCTTTCTCCTAATTAAAGGGGAAACACCCCGCTACATATATATTTGTGTTCTATGTTCCTGAAGATTACCACTTGTTGGCTATAGTAGACCTGTAGTTGAAATGGGAAGTTGTTTTTCTTTCGTCTATTAAGGTTGAGTTGCAATAAAGCAAGGAAGCTTAGACCTCTGCAGTGTATTAATGTGCGTTACTAAATGAAAAATTCTATACATACAAAACTATTAAAAATTTTAGTAATACGATACAAGACTGGTAGATATACATACAACAAAAAAATGCTACCTACTTCTTAGCAAGTAAGCAGAAACTATGGTCTGTAAACAGTAGAAATGCACTGAAAAGTTACTTAACTCAGGTTAAAGTGGGTTCATGATCTCCATAGGCAACAGGTATCCCAGGTTTAATCTATAAACCGTTGCTGGAGATTAGGCGAAAATTTCTTCAGGTATAGCTTCTTTTGGCTGTACAGACCTTCCTTGGTCTTAGTGTTGGTCTTAGGGTTCTGCTACTTGTACCTTATAAAACTGCGTCATTCAGACTGTGTTCATTGGGGTTCATTCACACAGGAACAGAAAGCTGTACATGAGCGTATCTCTAAGACCCCTTTCAAACTGGGGCTGCGCCGCGTTAGTGGTAAAGCGTTGCTAGTTTTAGCGGCGTTTTACCATTTATTTAGCTGCGCTTTTTGGCTGCTAGTGTGGTACTTTAAGCCCGTTGTGCGGCACTGCTGAAGCGTTTTGCAGGCGCTTTGGCAGCGCTGCCCATTAATTTCAATGGTCAGGGCATTTTGGGAGCAGTGTATACACCGCTCCCAAACCGTCCCAACGATGCTGCTTGCAGGACTTTTGTTCCCGTCCTGCAAGCACACCGCTCCAGTGTGAAAGCACACGGGTAGGCATTAGAGGTGCTTTTCACGCGCTATTTTTAGTGCTAAAACGTCTGTAAAGCGACTCAGTGTAAATGGGGTCTAAGAGGGACATGTGTTTGCAGACAGCACAGTAAAAATAAGAGAGGCTGTGGCTAAACACTGGTAACCACACACATCCGAGTGGCTGTGGACGGTCATACCACGTGTCACTTCTCAGTATCCTGGCAAAAATTAGATAGTCTCTCTAGTACATAGAGCTCACCAACTTGGCTGGCAACTTTGCAAGACGTGGAACTGTCAATTCATGCTTTTATGCAATTGTTAAAACAGCTACATGTTATAACAATTTAAATATATTAATCATGTCAGCTAGATCTTCATTTAAATGAATAAGCCTTTTTAATAGGAAAAAGAGCATAGAAAGTCTAAGCTGTTATTAGGACATAGGTGACTTTTTTTTCTCTCGTACTTCTACACACCTCAAATACAGGCCACAGAGAAATCACTCAGAAAAAAAACAAAATTCTTTATGTATGTTACCAGGCTTTTTTTACTCATGCACATGTTTTACATGATAAAAAAAGAGGATAATTCTACATAGCAGTTTCCAATCAGAATAGTAATCTTTGCAGTGTGATAGCTGGGATGATGTCTTCCCAAACAACTCAGGTCACCCACACAACTTGGTTAAATCTATACCCTATGGGTAATATTGGCATATTAAATGAAATTGCTCATCACCAGAGGACGTTCAGAAACAAGCTAACAAGCTGAGTACTAGATTCTTGACTCGGGGGTACTCCAAGAGAACCCTAAAGAAGGCGTACCAACGAGCCAATGAACATAAAAGGGAGTACCTTATTTTTCAATAAACAAATAGGAGCCACAATTCCAACAACTCTAATATGACCAAACTTATTCTAAGATACACTAGACAAAAATATCAGATCAGACACATTGTCAATAAATACTGGTACTTGTTGAAAGCGGATCCACAAGTAGCGGAATGTATCAAAGAGCAGGCTAATATAGTATACCGAAAACATAACTCAATTCGGGATCATGTGATGCAAATATCCCGGTACTCACAAATGTGGTGGATGTGCATACTGCCAGTTTGTGTGGCCTGGGATAAGACATACATTACCAAACTGTGAGATCCACCAGGCAAAACATTTTGTTAATTGCCAAACAAAGGGCATCGTATACCTTACGGTGTGCGAATGCGGCAGTTATTATGTCAGCAAAACCAAACGCCATTTTTGGCAGTGCATTCATGACCATCAAAAGCAGAGACATTATATCCCCCATTGCAGACATGGAACATGGAAATATAATAGGAATCCACGCTCTGTCAAGTTTTTTGCACTTGAAAAAGTCCAATCTGATATAAGAGGCGGTGATTGGGACCACCTTATATTACAAAGAGAAGCCAGACGGATCCACCGTTTGGATCCAACCAAACTACCAGGCCTTAATGATGCAGTTAGTTTTAAGTCTTTCTTATAAACCAATTAGAATTGTATCAACATATTGATCAATCAAATCAAATGTTTTGGTTAATGGCTTTTTTATTTATTTTTCTTTTTAGAATTTTTTTCTTTTTTAATGTTTGTTGTGCTGGATATGAGATATAATATTGATATTATGAAATAATTGCTAACCACTGTTAAAAAACAATTGTAAACCATCATCAATTGCACCTCTATGCAAGGATTGATTGTAATCGCTCCTTTGTTGTGAGTATTGCCTACTATATTAGTAGATACTTTAATTGTCATTAAATCTTCTTCATAGTATGCTGTATATTTTTTGACCAGCAGGGGTCATGAGTGAGGACGGACCAACCTATGGTGAGTACCACTAAGGGCCCTTTCACACAGGCTTTCCGATCAGGTCCACCTGTCAGTTTTTAAGGCGGACCTGATCGGACGCTCCATTCACACCTATGGGGCAGTGGATGTCAGCGGTGACATGTCCACTGACATCCGCCGGTATTTGATCCTGTCCGCCAAATCCAGACGGATGGTGACCCTATTTTCCATCCATCTGGCGGATTGGATCAGATGGGATCGGATGAAAATGGACAGGCTGTCCGTTTTCATCCGATCTCCCTATAGAGGAAAGCGGAACTCTGACAAGTCTATCTCTGTGGACAAGGACCTGTCATCCGCCTGCTCTGCGGGCATCAATGGATGGATCCCCCACTGAGCAAACAGAGTCTGTCAAACAGACAAGCCCGTGTGAAAGGGCCCTTAGAGTGGGTCTCTGTTGTGCTGGTCCCTATTGGTCGACGGTGTCACTGGGTTAGATTGGCTGCCGTAGAATTCCGGCGCCTCCCTGGTGACATTGCTTCTCCTTACAATGCTGCGTATCAGATTTGCTCTTCATGCGCCTGTCACGGCGGACGCATGCACGATAGCTTGCGGGGAATGCGCAGCAAATACAAGGCTGCAATTTGTCGCCAAATTATTCGGCTGACATGACAACGCTTTGGACAACTTAAAGATCAGCCTCTTTTGAGACTGAGGCCTCGTACACACGACCGAGTTTCTCGTCGTAAAAAACACGTCGTTTTTTTTCGACGAGATTTTTGTTAAGCTTGTCGATTTTCTCGTCAAGCTTTCTATGCGTACACACTGACATTTCCCAATTTCCTCGTTGTTCTCCGCGCTCACGTCCAGCACGTACGACGGCACTATAAAGGGGAAGATCTTTTTTCTTGGCGCCACCCCTTGGGCTGCTTTTGCTGATCTCGTGTTACCGCGTGTGAAGTAAAAGTTTGGGAAGAGACGATTCGCGCTTTTCAGTCTTCGTACTTTTCAGATTGTTTTCTGCGGTTCAGTTTGTGCTTGTGGGTTCGTATCTTGACTTTCAGGGCGTCTAGGCAGGTCGTATCTGTTTTACAGTGCGTTCTTGCCTGTTCGTTTCTGTTTTTCAGTTCGTTATTCATAGGCCTTGCTGTTCTAAAGTGCGTTCTGTTCTGTACGTTCTGATAAGACGACCGTTTCTTATTAGCCATGTCGCCTGGATGTTCTCGTCGTCGAGTTCGTGCTGTGCGTGCGCTTGGTGTTGGTCTGCTTGTTTTGGACCAAGACCAGTCCATGAATGGTGTGAGGAGGAGTTCATGGACCAAGAATTGGTTGCTCCAGCGGGACCAATTCTGCCATATGCCTCTGCTGCGGGAGATCGTCGAGAATAATCCTGAGGACTACAGGAATTTTCTGCGGATGTCTGACCCCGTTTTTCAGGAACTGTTGGCTTTGGTGTCCCCCTATATTACCAGGCAGGACACCGTTATGCGGGAAGCCATCAGTGCTGAGCAGAGGCTCATCGCCACGTTACGTTACCTGGCGACAGGGAGAAGTCTTCAGGACTTGAAGTTCACCACAGGCATCTCCCCCCAGGCTCTGGGCCTCATAATCCCAGACACCTGTTCTGCTATTATACAAGTCCTGCAGGAGGACTATATTAGGGTAAGTTTTCTCCATTAACATCACATTTTATGTATTACATGTATGCTAATGTATTGTATTTCTTTCATCCTTCCCTAATTACCATGATTGTAATATGCTGAGAATGTCCCCTTTGTCCCCATGCATGCTGGAAGCTTTAGATTGCCCCTTTTTTCTCCTCCATAAATATTTCCCTTCACTAACTTTTCCAGCAGGGGCGCCTGTTGCTCCAAATGTTTGGGGGTCCCACCCCAATTTATGAACTAAACTTCCTCCTTTTTTGCTCAGGTGCCTATTAAACGCCCCCAGTTGTCCCCTCTAATGCAGCCATTTTGTTCCCTCCAATGCAGCCATTTGGTTCCCTCCAATGCAGCCATTTTGTTCCCTCCAATGCAGCCATTTGGTTCCCTCCAATGCAGCCATTTTGTTCCCTCCAATGCAGCCATTTGGTTCCCTCCAATGCAGCCATTTTGTTCCCTCCAATGCAGCCATTTTGTTCCCTCCAATGCAGCCATTTTCCCCCCAGCCCTGCACTTACCTTCTTGTGGTCAGCGCCATCCTTCTTCTGTCCTTGATGTCTTCTCCTTCCCTTGATGTTGCATCAGCCAATCATGTTACCATTAAACAGACTTGGTGAACATGATTGGCAGAGCAGCCTGCCAGTGTTTCCCCAAGGAATGCCCCCCCCCCCTGCGTCCCCTATTTTACTTTTCGGAAGCCAATTACATCCCTCAGTTTGTAATGTGCAAGACTATTTTACTACCTGTTTCTGCTATGCAATTTGAACCCCCTAAATGCCGCAATTATTCATATGTCGGTCGCTAAACAAGAGGCCATCCACCTGAATAGTGGGCGGCATAGACAATACATAGGTTAATGCAACGCATGAACCTATGTATTGTTCTGAGTGATGGGCACAGGAGAGAGGGGCAGTGCTCCAGCGCCCACTCTGGACGCACCGCCACTGCAATGCTATCCTGTGGCCAAACACATTTCCCCCCCCCCCAAAATAATTTAGTAATGGCCCATCAGAGGGGGTGATGAATCTGATAAATGAGCCTTCCCTTATACTTATTTTAAACACCTTAATAAACGTAGAATTTGATTGATGTTGGCCTTGATTTTTTTTTAATCAAATTTCCTTGTAATGTCTGACTTTGGTATTCTAATATTATTTCATCTTGTTTCACTCCACAGCTTCCTTCCACGCCACAGGAATGGCAGACTGTGGCATCGGAGTTTGCCACGCGGTGGGACTTCCCCAACTGCGGTGGTGCCATAGACGGGAAGCACGTCCGCATCGTGCCGCCACCCCGTTCTGGGTCCTACTACTACAATTACAAGGTGTTTTATAGCATTGTGCTGATGGCGGTGGTGTCAGCATGGTATGAATTCCTCTATGTTGATGTAGGGAAGAATGGCCGGATGTCCGATGGGGGATCCTTCATCCAGACGGAGTTTGCCCTCCGTCTCCAGAGTGACGACCTTGCATTGCCACCGGATGCAGGGAATATTGAAGGACTCCCCTTTGTTTTCTTGGCTGATGAAGCCTTCGGACTCGGACGGCATCTTATGAGGCCATTTCCACAGAGGACCCTGACCCCAGAGAAGAGGGTGTTCAATTACCGGCTGGCCAGGGGCCGAAGAGTTGTCGAAAATGCCTTTGGCATAATGGCCAGCCGGTTCCGCCTTTTTATGACTTCAATACACTTGGCGGACTACAAAATAAACTATGTCGTATTATGCTGCTTTGTGCTACACAACTTTCTGAGCCAAAAATCAAATTCCTATATGGCCTCAGTTTTGCCAGAGGCTGGACTTTCCCCTGCAAATCCCCTGCCGGGCCTGGAATCTGCCCGTCCTGGCTTGCCCTCCCAAAATGCCCGTGAGGTTCGGGACAAATACATGGAGTATTTCACGGGTAGGGGGGCAATTCCTATGCCAGCCTATGTCTAAGGATCCCAATAAAAAGCTTGTTTAAACCTTTAATTATTTGTTCTTTCCTGTCTCCTAGTTTGTCTTTGTGCATTTGTAGTGCCAAGTGTATTTTACTTTAGTAAATAATAGTGATGAGCCGAACACCCCCGGGTTCGGTTCGCACCAGAACCCGCGAACGGACCGAAAGTTCGTACGAACATTAGAACCCTATTAAATACAATGGATGCGAACGTTCGAATTCTAAAGTGCTAATTATAACAACTATTATGCATGTTATTGTCCTAAAAAGGGTTTGGGAACCCGGGTTATGCACCAGGGGACATGTATCAATGCAAAAAGAAGTTTTAAAAACGGTCGTTTTTCGGGAGCAGTCATTTTAATGATGCATAAAGTGAAAAAAAAAAGTCAAATATTCCTTTAAATATCGTACCTGGGGGGTGTCTAAAGTATGCCTGTGAAGTGCCCCGTGTTTCCCGTGTTTAGAACTGTCCCTGCACAAAATGACACTTCTAAAGGAAAAAAAAGCCATTTAAAACTGCTTGCGGCTTTAATGTAATGTCTGGTCCCGGTAATATGGATGAAAATCTTTAAGAAAAATGGCATAGCTACCCCATGACCCCCCCCCCTACCCCAGCCCATTACCAGCCCCTTTGGGTCTTGTATGGATATTAAGGGGAACCCCGCACATAAAATAAAAAAGGCCCTATATACTCTGAACAGCCGTATACAGGCGGTGCATACAAGACAGGGACTGTAGGTTTGTTCTTATGTAGAATCTGTTTGTAATTTTGAACAGGTACATTGTTTAAGTGTAGCTCCAGCCCAAAAATCTATTTTTAAACTTTTTGGAAAACATAGGTAAGGGTTATCACCCCTGTAACATTTGTTTTGCTGTCTGTGCCCCTGTTCAGAACATTTCACCTCACTTTCCGTCCCAATGACAACTGTTTTTGAAATGTGGTGTTTTTCTTGAAACAAGGATTGCTGATAAAGCATCAGTACAGAGGAGACACCTTTCTCCCATATTAATTCTTACAGGAGAGAATTTTCCTTCCTAGGGGTAGATTTCCTCTCACTTCCTGTTGTCTTCTTGCGTTTGCAAGTAGGAGTCGTTTGTAAGTTGGATGTTTGAAAGTAGGGACCTGCCGTAGATACTCTGCAGAAATAGGCCCCTTAGTTGTTGGTGTTGGCACAACACTGTAAGCACTCACAGTTACTCTTGGTTGGTGCTGGAACGCCCTGCTGTCAACTATTATATCAGGAATTGTAATTACATATAATTGTTGAACAGTGGTAGTAAAAATTGGGCCTTTGATGGTGGTGCTGGTGCCACAACACTGTAAGCCCTGACAGTTACTCTTGGTGGGTGCAGCAATGGGCCCTGTTGTGAATTATTAGATCAAGAATTGTAATTGCATGCCCCTGTTGAACAGGGGCTGAAAAATTGGGCCTTTGGTGGTGGTGGTGGTGTTGACACAACACTGTAAGCCCTCAGAGTTACTCTTGGTGGGTGCAGGAATGGGCCCTGCTGTGAATTATTAGATCAAGAATTGTAATTACATGCCCCTGTTGAACAGGGGCTGAAAAATTGGGCCTTAGGCACTGGTGGCACAACACTACAACCCCTCACAGATACTGTACTTGGAGCACAGCAATGAGCCCTGTTGCAAAGTATTGCTTCAAAAATTGTAATGACACGCCCCTGTTAAACAGGGGCTGAAAAATTGGGCCTTAGGCACTGGTGCCACAACACTCCAACCCCTCACAGATACTGTACTTGGAGCACAGCAATGAGCCCTATGGCAAATTATTGCTAAAAAAATTGTAATTACACGCCCCTGTAAAACAGGGGCTGAAAAATTGGGCCTTAGCCACTGGTGGCGGCACCCATAAACAAAAATGATCTTCCAAGCTATCATCATCAATCGTATCATTGAGGACTCGGAGGAGGATAGCCAGTCAACATAACAGCACAGACACTCAGCATCAGCATCAGTCTTGAAGGGATGTGACATGTTAAAATCAATTAGTCTGTTATATCAGCATCAGGTGTGTGGTAGCTGGTGGTGATCCAAGACTGGTTCATCTTGATGAAAGTCAGTCGATCAACCGAGTCGGTGGACAGGCGCACCCTGTGATCCGTGACAAATCCTCCAGCAGCACTGAATGTGCGTTCCGAAAGAACGCTGGATGCAGGACAGGCCAGTAGCTCAATTGCATACTGTGCAAGCTCTGGCCAGTGATCCATCCTCAAGACCCAGTAAGCCAGAGGATTTTCGGTGGGGAAGGTGTCCAAGTCTGACCTTGCCCCTAGATATTCCTGCACCATGTTTATCAGACGCTGGCGATGGTTGCTGGAACCAATCATACTTTGGGGCTGCGGACTAAAGAATTGTCTGAACGCATCGGTCAGACGGCCACCTTCCCCACCGCTCCTTCTTTGACTGGCCGAAGCCTCAGCAACTCGTTGTCCTGGACCAGGAGTTTGTAACCTCCCAGTCTCTGGGAACGCGTTGCACAGACCTTTCTGCAAGGCCTCCCGGAGTTGTCTCATCCTCTGCTCCCTCTGCGACGGTAACATAAGGTCCGCAACCTTACCCTTGTACCGTGGATCAAGGAGAGTGGCCAGCCAGTAATGGTCCCTCTCCTTGATCCGAAGAATACGAGGATCCTTCCGCAGACTTTGCAGGATCAGGGAGGCCATGCAGCGTAGGTTTGCTGAGGCATTCGCTCCGGAGTCCTCTGGGTCACTAAGGACGACATGATCCGCAGTCACCTCCTCCCAGCCACGTACAAGTCCACTGGTTTCTTGGGACTGTAAATCATCCCTAAAAGACTGCTGCTGATGATGCTGAGTGCCAGCCTCCACCTCCATGCTGACACAATCCTCCTCCTCCTCCTCCTCCTCCTCTTCCTGTGCGATGGGTGGGACAGAAGGAACACTGTCTGGGTAAAGGGGGCCTTGAGAGGCAAGGAAGTCCTCCTCTTCCTGCCTCTGTTCTGCCTCAAGTGCCCTGTCCATTATTCCAAGCAGCGTGTGCTCCAACAGGTGGACAAGAGGTACAGTGTCACTGATGCATGCACTGTCACTGCTCACCATCCTCGTGGCCTCCTCAAATGGTGCCAGGACAGTGCATGCATCCCTGATCATGCCCCACTGGCGTGGAGAAAAAAAACCAAGCTCCCCTGACCCTGTCCTGGTGCCGTAGTCGCACAGGTACTCATTGATGGCCCTCTGCTGCGTGTGCAGCCGCTGCAGCATGGCCAACGTTGAGTTCCACCTGGTGGGCATGTCACATATAAGGCGGTTCTTGGGCAGGTTCAACTCCTTTTGCAGCTCAGCCAGGCGAGCACTGGCATTATAAGATCTGCGGAAATGCACACAGACTTTCCTGGCCTGCCTCAGGACATCCTGTAAGCCCGGGTACCTGCCCAAGAACCGCTGCACCACCAGGTTAAGGACGTGAGCCACACAGGGCACATGGGTCAGTTGTCCCTGTCGGAGGGCGGAGAGGAGGTTGGTGCCATTGTCGCAAACCACCATTCCTGGCTTAAGCTGGCGTGGCGTCAACCACCTCTCGGCCTGGCCCTGCAGAGCAGACAGGACCTCTGCCCCAGTGTGGCTTCTGTCCCCCAAACACACCAGCGCAAGCACGGCATGGCATCTTTTTGCCTGCGTACTTGCGTAGCCCCGTGAACGGCTACGGAGCACCGCTGGTTCATAGGACAAACCACAGGAAGAGGCCATGGAGGAAGAAGAAGAGGAGGGGGTGGAGGAGAGAGGTGTGTCACAACCAGTAGTAGCATTTTGGAGGCGTGGCGGTGGGACAACCTCCAACACTACTGCACCTTGTCCTGCATCCTTCCCAGCTGCCAAAAGAGTGACCCAATGGGCCGTGAAAGAAAGGTAACGTCCCTGTCCATGCCTGCTGGACCATGAGTCAGCGGTAATATGCACCTTACCGCTGACCGCCCTGTCCAGCGAGGCCAAGACATTGCCTTCCACATGCCGGTAGAGAGCCGGAATAGCCTTCCGTGAGAAAAAGTGGCGTTTGGGAACCTGCCACTGAGGAACCGCACATTGCACAAACTCACGGAAGGGGGCCGAGTCTACCAACTGAAAAGGCAGCAGTTGAAGCGCTAGCAATTTAGCCAAGCTAGCATTCAACCGCTGGGCATGTGGATGGCTGGGAGTGAACTTCTTTCGACGGTCCAGCAGCTGGGGCAGGGAAATTTGCCTGCTAGAATCGGACGTCGGTGTACTGCTAGCAGAGTGGCCGCAAGTACTTGGCTGTGACACACCTAATTCTACACCTTCATTCCTCTCAGTGCATGTTTCAGAGAGGACTGAAGTTATAGTGGGGTTGGAAATCCCAGCTGATGCGGTGCAAGGAGAGGTCCGCTTTGTTCTTTGGTGTGGGTCTTTGAGGTAGGCTTGCCAACGAGCTGCATGGCAGGTCAACATATGTCTGGTCAGGCATGTGGTACCCAAGCGGCTGATGTTTTGGCCACGCGATATACGCTTGAGACATATGTTGCAAACAGCAGCTGTGCGATCTGATGCACTAGCCTCAAAAAAGGCCCACACCAAGGAACTTTTTGAATGACGGGCAGAGGCAGCGCCCTGCACAGGCGGAGCTCTGCGGTGTGATTCCGTCGGTGTACTGCCCTTACGCTTGCCACCAAAGGGCATCCTGTCTCGTTGGAGATGTGCCTCCTCCTCATCCTCCTCCTCCTCTCTCCTATTAGGCACCCACGTGGAGTCAGTGACCTCATCATCCCCTCCCTCCTCATCACTGGAGCCAATCTGGCAGTATGCTGCAGCTGCTGGAACATGACTGCCAGATTGGTGTCCTTCTTGAGCATCCCCTCTGTCTGCTCTCACCCTACTGCCTTCCTGTAGCTGGGTTTCATCATCAGACCCTTCGAAACGCTGGGCATCCTCCTGGAGCATGTACCCAACACTGTGCTCAAACAGTTCGGGGGACTCCTCAGGAGGAGGACATGGTGGGTCTAGGGAAGGAGTGACTGATGATGAGTCTGACATTGATACCAGGGAAGAGGACGCTTTGGCAGCTGCTTTGCCAGTACCCTGAGCCTGGGTGAGAGAGGATGAGGAGGAGGAGGAGGGCTTGGTCATCCACTCTACCAAGTCTTCGGCATGATGTGGCTCAACATGTCCAGCTGCGGAAAAGAAGGACAAGCGTGTCCCATGGCCATGTGCTGATGACAATGCACCGCGTCCACGACCAGCACTGTTGCCCCCAGACACAGAGCCTGCTTGCCCTCTTTTATTGCCTCCTGACTGTCTGCCTCTCCTTGTTTGCCTTCCAGACATTCTAATAGATGGCCTGCAGGGAGATGGGAAAAAAGCAATAAGGGCTACCTTCAGGTGTCCTTCTCTGTCCCTTGAAACAAGGACTTGCACAGTGAAAGAAACTGACACTCTCCCTACCTACAGTTTTCTGTCCCTAGAAAAAATGTTTTTTTTAAGCACAATATAGCACAAGGAGAATTCACTCACTGTCCTTCCAGGTCCCTAGAAACAAGGACTTGCACAGTGAAAGAAACTGACACTCTCCCTACCTACAGTTTTCTGTCCCTAGAAAAAATGTTTTTTTTAAGCACAATATAGCACAAGGAGAATTCACTCACTGTCCTTCCAGGTCCCTGGAAACAAGGACTTGCACAGTGAAAGAAACTGACACTCTCCCTACCTACAGTTTTCTGTCCCTAGAAAAAATGTTTTTTTTAAGCACAATATAGCACAAGGAGAATTCACTCACTGTCCTTCCAGGTCCCTAGAAACAAGGACTTACACAGTGAAAGAAACTGACACTCTCCCTACCTACAGTTTTCTGTCCCTAGAAAAAATGTTTTTTTTTAAGTACAATATAGCACAAGGAGAATTCACTCACTGTCCTTCCAGGTCCCTAGAAACAAGGACTTGCACAGTGAAAGAAACTGACACTCTCCCTACCTACAGTTTTCTGTCCCTAGAAAAAATGTTTTTTTTAAGCACACTATAGCACAAGGAGAATTCACTCACTGTCCTTCCCAGTCCCTAGAAACAAGGACTTGCACAGTGAAAGAAACTGACACTCTCCCTACCTACAGTTTTCTGTCCCTAGAAAAAATGTTTTTTTAAGCACACTATAGCACAAGGAGAATTCACTCACTGTCCTTCCCAGTCCCTAGAAACAAGGACTTGCACAGTGAAAGAAACTGACACTCTCCCTACCTACAGTTTTCTGTCCCTAGAAAAAATGTTTTTTTTAAGCACAATATAGCACAAGGAGAATTCACTCACTGTCCTTCCAGGTCCCTGGAAACAAGGACTTGCACAGTGAAAGAAACTGACACTCTCCCTACCTACAGTTTTCTGTCCCTAGAAAAAATGTTTTTTTTAAGCACACTATAGCACAAGGAGAATTCACTCACTGTCCTTCCAGGTCCCTGGAAACAAGGACTTGCACAGTGAAAGAAACTGACACTCTCCCTACCTACAGTTTTCTGTCCCTAGAAAAAATGTTTTTTTTAAGCACAATATAGCACAAGGAGAATTCACTCACTGTCCTTCCAGGTCCCTAGAAACAAGGACTTGCACAGTGAAAGAAACTGACACTCTCCCTACCTACAGTTTTCTGTCCCTAGAAAAAATGTTTTTTTTAAGCACAATATAGCACAAGGAGAATTCACTCACTGTCCTTCCAGGTCCCTAGAAACAAGGACTTGCACAGTGAAAGAAACTGACACTCTCCCTACCTACAGTTTTCTGTCCCTAGAAAAAATGTTTTTTTAAGCACAATATAGCACAAGGAGAATTCACTCACTGTCCTTCCAGGTCCCTAGAAACAAGGACTTGCACAGTGAAAGAAACTGACACTCTCCCTACCTACAGTTTTCTGTCCCTAGAAAAAATGTTTTTTTTAAGCACACTATAGCACAAGGAGAATTCACTCACTGTCCTTCCCAGTCCCTAGAAACAAGGACTTGCACAGTGAAAGAAACTGACACTCTCCCTACCTACAGTTTTCTGTCCCTAGAAAAAATGTTTTTTCTAAGCACACTATAGCACAAGGAGAATTCACTCACTGTCCTTCCCAGTCCCTAGAAACAAGGACTTGCACAGTGAAAGAAACTGACACTCTCCCTACCTACAGTTTTCTGTCCCTAGAAAAAATGTTTTTTTTAAGCACAATATAGCACAAGGAGAATTCACTCACTGTCCTTCCCAGTCCCTAGAAACAAGGACTTGCACAGTGAAAGAAACTGACACTCTCCCTACCTACAGTTTTCTGTCCCTAGAAAAAATGTTTTTTTTAAGCACAATATAGCACAAGGAGAATTCACTCACTGTCCTTCCAGGTCCCTAGAAACAAGGACTTACACAGTGAAAGAAACTGACACTCTCCCTACCTACAGTTTTCTGTCCCTAGAAAAAATGTTTTTTTTAAGCACAATATAGCACAAGGAGAATTCACTCACTGTCCTTCCAGGTCCCTAGAAACAAGGACTTGCACAGTGAAAGAAACTGACACTCTCCCTACCTACAGTTTTCTGTCCCTAGAAAAAATGTTTTTTTTAAGCACAATATAGCACAAGGAGAATTCACTCACTGTCCTTCCAGGTCCCTAGAAACAAGGACTTGCACAGTGAAAGAAACTGACACTCTCCCTACCTACAGTTTTCTGTCCCTAGAAAAAATGTTTTTTTAAGCACAATATAGCACAAGGAGAATTCACTCACTGTCCTTCCCAGTCCCTAGAAACAAGGACTTGCACAGTGAAAGAAACTGACACTCTCCCTACCTACAGTTTTCTGTCCCTAGAAAAAATGTTTTTTTTAAGCACAATATAGCACAAGGAGAATTCACTCACTGTCCTTCCAGGTCCCTGGAAACAAGGACTTGCACAGTGAAAGAAACTGACACTCTCCCTACCTACAGTTTTCTGTCCCTAGAAAAAATGTTTTTTTTAAGCACACTATAGCACAAGGAGAATTCACTCACTGTCCTTCCAGGTCCCTGGAAACAAGGACTTGCACAGTGAAAGAAACTGACACTCTCCCTACCTACAGTTTTCTGTCCCTAGAAAAAATGTTTTTTTTAAGCACAATATAGCACAAGGAGAATTCACTCACTGTCCTTCCAGGTCCCTAGAAACAAGGACTTGCACAGTGAAAGAAACTGACACTCTCCCTACCAACAGTTTTCTGTCCCTAGAAAAAATGTTTTTTTTTAAGCACAATATAGCACAAGGAGAATTCACTCACTGTCCTTCCAGGTCCCTGGAAACAAGGACTTGCACAGTGAAAGAAACTGACACTCTCCCTACCTACAGTTTTCTGTCCCTAGAAAAAATGTTTTTTTTAAGCACACTATAGCACAAGCACAAAACACACTGACACTCTCCCTACCTATCCTTCTCTTTCCCTAAACTAAAGGAATCCAGGTTAAGCAAGAAAGAAATAAAAGTCACTGTCCCTGCCTATGCTGCTCTATCCCTGCTCCGGAACACACTACACTAGGCCGCCGTGCTGGCGGCCTTTTATAGTGTGGGGCGTGTACTAAACACCCTCAGCAATAATTGGCCACAGGCATCCTGCCTGTGGCCAATCATTGCTCTCCTCGCTGCCGGCGCTGTGATTGGCCAAGCATGCGGGGTCACAGTGCATGCTTGGCCAATCACAGCGCCTGGATGACACTGCGATGGCGTAGTGCATTGTGGGCCGTTCGCGTCACTCGAATTTGGCGCGAACGGCCCAAATCGTTCGATCTTCGTCGAACGATCGAACAGCCGATGTTCGAGTCGAACGTATGTTCGACTCGAACACGAAGCTCATCCCTAGTAAATAACAACCATTTCACTATGTAACCTTACAAAATAACCAAATAAGCTTAGAGGGTATTATAAAAAGAAGCTACACGTTGTTTGTGGTCAAATATTTTACTCTGTGCACATTCTCACCATTTTTATTTTTTTCTGGTTTTTTGGGTTGGCCTGGCCCCAACCCAGCAATTTTTTGCTTATGAAATTACAAAAATAACAGTTGCATTCCAAAAATTACAACATTGGATACCTCTGAGCAATCTGAGACATTCACTTACACAAACTATGTCTCTATGTGCCCGTCCTAATATAGGGTCCTTCCACCCCTTGCCCAGGCAAAAATTGAATATGCACACATTTGGGATTTTTTACATCTATGAAGTTTACAATCCTGATCCCTATTGTCAACATGTGCTATCTGCCATCAGGGGTGATCAATGGACGTGTTTTGGGGGTGCAACCCCTTCCTCAGTTCACCGACTTTAGATACGAGGAAGGGGTTGCACCCACAAAAGACGTACATGGATATCCCCTGATGGCAGATAGCACATGTTGACACACTGTGTGCAGATTCAATTTTTGGCTGGTTTGATTGTCCAAAAAATTCGAAAAGTTGCAAAAACAAACATGTAAAAACAAATGTGTTTGGATGGCTTATTGAATTCTCCCCAAAACATCGAGAATGTCTTTAAATGTTTGTTCCATCACATGGATTCTTTGTTTAATAAGGTCCAGTTCCGTGCTACATTACATCACTTTCTGGATGAGGCGGAGGGCACTGTCAGCAGAGAACCGTGTACTATCCTTCACAACATTTATATCCCCTAAAAACAAAAAACAAAAGGTATTATAACTCTGCAGGCCTACATCTCTTACCTGAAGCTGTGGTGACAGATACTGACCTGTTGTGGTGACCAGATCCACAACGTCATCCACCTCTCCTTCCTGCACTTCTCCTTCCTCCACCTCAACTTCCTGCACATCTTTCGGTTGTGGGTCTTTGGGAGTTTGGGGTTGCTTGGAAGTTGTGGGGTGCATGTGCTCCCTGGAGTGTCCTCCTCCCAGTCTTCTCTCCCCTATGAGAAGCAAACAAAAAGGTCAATTTATCACACTGTAAATCTCAATGTTAAAATAAAAACAGGCTAAATTGATTGGAAGTGTGGTACAAGTGTGTGTTTGGGCGGAATTTAAAGAAGAATGCATTATTTATGACCAAGAATATGCTTAGTATTCACCTTTGGATGTAATTTATTTGACATGGAGGCACCACAAAAATTCTCGTATGCACCTGTGTGGGACACCCAAAAAAGGCGGGTCTGGTGGCCCACACTATAGTGCTCCAAAGTACAGATGTGGAAGCAGCTGCTGAGTGTCCTCTCCTTTACACTGATAAAAGTTTGCATTTCATTCTCTTTACAAACACATCATCTAGACGAAAAAATACGCCACAATTTTGGAGCAAAAATGGCAGATGTATAATTACTTTTGTGGCTCTAAAATAAGCCAAAACCGCGGATAGTGGCCGAACGAAGTGTCGGTAATGTAACGAACGATTACTGTGCCCAACCAAGTTCAAAATATTACATTTTGGAAGCGAGTCCAATATGAGAAACCAAAATAAAGAGCAACAGTTTAGAAAAAGATTAATATCAGAAAAGTCTACATTCTCTTTATGCTCCTCAACTGCTCGGGCTCCCTCAGTTTGAGGTCTGACCACCTCTTTCTGAGCTGCTCATTTGAGCGTTTCACCCCGAAATTCGCCTTCAGACTCTTCACGACTTTAGTGAGGATTTTGGCCTTCCTTCTATTTGGTTTGCTATACGGCCCATGTTTGGCATCATAATCAGCCTTGAGCAAGATGTCCACCATCTCCGCCATCTCCGCAAAAGACATATTCGATGCCTTGAATCTCCTCCTTGATCGTGACGTTTCCTCGGTCTCCGGGCTTGTCTCCTCCTCGTTAGTTGCGGAATTATCAGACACCTGCTGTAACTCCGCCATATCTGTCTGCGCGCTGAAAGAGAAGGGGCGGGGAAAAGATGTTAGTTAGAACGTCATGGGCGGGCGACGTGTGCGGAGCGACGTGTTCGTATTTTGACGCATGCGTGGTGTGTATATAGCAAACACACATGTGACTATAGTACGTTCGGTGTGCGGAGAGAGGAGTTCAAGTGACGGACGTGCGAACGAAGGTATGTGATTTTGTGACTTGTACAAATTGTTGGCCTATACTGTCTTGAGAATGTTGGAGGATATATATGGTGACTAACATGTTAAGGAGGTTAGACTGTTTGCCTCACATTAGTTATATATAATTTATTTAACTTGCAGATACAATATGAATGTCTTTATAAGCGACAAGGATTTCCTGTCGGAATTTATTGACCGGGTTAGGGAGCTGCCCACTCTGTGGGAGACGAAAAACCCCATCCACAAAAAAAGAGGGGTGAGAAAAGCAGCGCTGGAGAAGCTGCTCCCATTTGTGCATACCAAGGTGCCCACAGCCACAGCAAAACAAGTGGACACTAAAATTGGGAGCTTGAGAGGTACCTACAGGACTGAACGCTCTAAGGTGCTGGCTTCTCAGAGGTCAGGAGCAGCAGCAGATGATGTGTATGTCCCGATTTTGTGGTACTACAACAGGATGTTCTTCCTGGATGACCACATTGAGACAAGGCCATCACTCTCCACTCTTCCCCCCAGACTTCCCTGCAGCCAACCTGAGCCTTCTCTGGAGCAAGAGGAGGCAGCCATCCTGGATGATCCTGATTTGGCCATCTGGAGCCAGGTATAGTATTTTTCGAAAATGTATTGGGATAAACTTAATGTTTGACAAATATGTCAAGATGACAAACATAAACTATTTTGGATTGCACAAGTGAAATCAAGATCTGTAGACATTATTCTGCACTTAATTGGGTGCTAAATAGTCAATCTGATGTAGTGGTAAATTTAAAGCAAGGATTTATGGATTTACATTCTAATTGCTTCAATCAGGATTACAAAGTTTGATGCAAAGATTAAACTAACATATTAAACTATGTCCCTTTTTCATACACAGGATGAAATCAGCCAGGAGGAGGGTCTGGAAACTGTCAGGCAGGAGGAGGAAGGGCCCAGTGGCAGCCAGGAGGTGGCAGGGCCCAGTGGCAGCCAGGAGGTGGCAGGGCCCAGTGGCAGACAGGAGGTGGCAGGGCAAAGGAGAAGCACCAGATCCCAGGTGCCTCCCATCCGGCTTCACAAAAGAGGCAGGAGGGACAGGAGCACGAGTGAGGCAGCAATGGCCCTTATTCGTGAGGCCCATGCCACCCTCCAGGAGCCCACATCCCCTGAAGAGGCCATTGCCGGCCTAGTGGAGGCTAAGCTCAAGGTGATGAGCATGGAGCAACGCCTCCTATGCGAGCCCCTGCTCATCACCTTGCTCAACAAGGGGGTGATGGAGAAAATTACCCCCAATACCGCCATATGTGAGGTGGCACAACTGACCCAACCTCAACCTCCACCTCCTCCTTCTTCTTCTGCCCCACCCCCTTCTGCTACACCTCCACCTTCTTCTTCTGCCCCACCCCCTTCTGCTACACCTCCCCCTTCTTCTGCCCCACCCCCTTCTGCTACACCTCCACCTTCTTCTTCTGCCCCACCCCCTTCTGCTACACCTCCCCCTTCTTCTTCTGCCCCACCCCCTTCTGCTACACCTCCCCCTTCTTCTTCTGCCCCACCCCTTCTGCTACACCTCCCCTTCTTCTTCTGCCCCACCCCCTTCTGCTACACCTCCACCTTCTTCTTCTGCCCCACCCCCTTCTGCTACACCTCCACCTTCTTCTTCTGACCCACCCCCTTCTGCTACATCTCCTCCTCCTCCTCCTGACAGGAGTACCCCTCCAGTGGGCCAGCCTCCAGCCAAACGAAGAAGGAAGGCTGCAGGGAAGGCTTCAGGGAGATTGCAGGGATGGTTGCCAGGAAGAAGAGGAAGTGATGGCCTTGCTTCATTGTGGTCAGACAGAAGGCAGCCTGTTGTAGTACCACAGACTTGGGACATATATCTCACCTGCTGCTGTTCCTGACCTCTGGGAGGCCAGCATCAGATTGTGTTCAGAAATGTTGGCCTTCTCAAGCTCCCAATTTTAGTGTCCACACAGGGTTGCTGTGTGCTCTGGGGTCCCTGGGATGCACAAATGGCAGCAGGTTCTCCAGCGCTGCCTTCTCTTTATTTTATTTTTAAACATGAATAAATGTGATTTTTGTTTACGTTCATACTTGACTATGTGTATTTGTAAAAATTAAAAATCTAGCTTTGGAGTAAGCAGATACATTTGACTGACAAAAAAAGGGACAGATAACAACCCCCCAAAAGAATAACTAAATCTGATTATCAAAAAAACATGGTGGGAAATTTAACTAATATAGAGTCCAAAATTAAATGGGAGATCACTACCAAAACATTGCGAAATTATAATTAACATCATTTTTAAAAATATTACCATTTAAATTATTCCTAAAAACTTGCACAATATAATACACATAAATCTTCTTAAGAGCAGCATGAAAAAGGTTAAAAAAAAGTCATAACTCTGTGTGAATATCAGCAGCAAAAGAAGGTCACTCGTTTTGATTAATGTAACAATCTAACGAAGATTTCAATGCAGAACATTTAAAGGATGCAATATTTTTGAGCGTGACGAATGTGCTCTCTCCATTACGAAGGCTTGTTTTACCAGAAGATGCGCTCCCGTCTCATAGTTGCTTGTGAGCATGCACGCTTTTGGAAGAGTCGTAAAAGCATACACACGAACCATTTTCTCGTCACAAAACAGCCCGACGAGAAACACGACGAGGAAATCTGGAATCCTGACGAGAAAATAGAGAGCAGGTTCTCTATTTTCTCGTCGAGATTCTCGGCAATTTTCTCATCGTAAAACCATACACACGAACGGTTTTCTCGACAAAAAAGCTCTCGCGGCACATTTCTTGCCGGTTTTGGACGAGAAACTCGGTCGTGTGTACGAGGCCTGAGACAGTGGGCTTGTCTCTTTTGAATTTAAACAAATCTTTCTTGTATGTGTCATATTTCCAACTGTGTCTAAGTCTGCCTCCTCTGAGTCTGAATCCACCTGCTCTGAGTCTGTCTCCTCTGAGTTGGAGTCTGCTTCCTCTGTGAGTTGTCCTCCTCTGTATGTAGGAATGCATCTTTTGAATGTGGAACAGGTCCTTCTATGTGGGTAGTACATAGTTACATAGTAGGTGAGGTTGAAAAATTACACAAGTCCAACCTATGTGTGTGATCATATGTCAGTATTACCTTGTATATCCTTGTATGTTGTGGTCGTTCAGGTGCTTATCTAATAGTTTATTGAAACCATCGATGTACCACGCTGAGACCACCGCCTGTGGAAGGGAATTCCACATCCTTGCCGCTTTTACAGTAAAGAACCCTCTACGTAGTTTAAGGTTAGACCTCTTTTCTTCTAATTTTAATGAGTGGCCACGTGTCTTGTTAAACTCCCTTCTGCGAAAAAGTTTTATCCCTATTGTGGGGTCTCCAGTATGGTATTTGTAAATTGAAATCATATCCCCTCTCAAGTGTCTCTTCTCCAGAGAGAATAAGTTCAGTGCTCGCAACCTTTCCTCATAACTAAAATCCTCCAGACCCTTTATTAGCTTTGTTTCCCTTTTTTTTCACTCTCTCCATTTCCAGTACATCCTTCCTGAGGACTGGTGCCCAGAACTAGACAGCATACTCCAGGTGCAGCTGGACCAGAGTCTTGTAGAGCAGAAGAATTATTATTTTATCTCTGGAGTTAATCCCTTTTTAATGCATGCCAATATTCTTGCTTTGTTAGCAGCAGCTTGGCATTGCATGCCATTGCTGAGCCTATCATCTACTAGGACCCCCAGGGTCCTTTTCTATCCTAGATTCCACCAGAAGTTCTTCCCCCAGTGTATAAATTGCATTTGTATTTTTGCCACCCAAATGCATTATTTTACATTTTTCTACATTGAACCTCATTTGCCATGTATTTGCCCACCCCATTAATTATTAGTAGTAATTGTCTTTTTTGTTCTTGGATAAGTATGTCTGAATTTGAGGCTGGTCTTCCATGTCCTCTCCATTCAGGCAAGGCCTAAGACTGCCCATGATAAAATGAGCTCTGATGTTGCCCACACCCTAGTATGTGCAAATACCGGAGAATTCCTCTGTAGCTAGGTTTTAAAGGGCTACCGTGGGTCCTTTTATTTTCCTCTGAGCACCTAAAGAAGTCCCTCTAGGCATCACTCTATGGCCTTTGGTGTTCCAGAGTATTGCCATGGTGACTCAAAGCCTAATAGCTTATTTTCCAGTCACAGTATTAATCTCAGTGTTTCCATTCTGGTAGGTACTGGGTTTGGGTACTGTGGGGCTCTCAGGTCCATCAGTTGTGTTGTGGTTGGAACATCCAGGGAAAACACCTCAGAGCAGGGGTATTGTTAGGATCTTACCAGTGCTCTGCTTGATTTCTTCACTTGTAGCATTTGCTGCTGTTTGTTCTGTTCCCCTTGGATACCACTCTGATCTCCATGCCCCTCGGTTGAGGAAGAACAGTTTCCCAGGTAGCCAGTAGGGTTTCTTCTCAAGGGAGGGGTTCAAGGAGGGGGGCATTATCAGAAATCAGCTGCAAAACTGATCTGTTACTTATAGTTCTATGAACATATGTTTCACAGATCATCAGCACAGCTGATCTGTTACATGTAATTCAACAAACATGTGTGTCGCAGATCAGCAGCAAAGCTGATCTGTCTCAAAGTTCTACAAATATGAAGTTTGTTTCTTTCTTTTTCCTGCACAGGAATGGGAACTTTAAGCTGGGAGATAGAGTATTTTCATAGCCCTAGGTCCCAATTCCCATGATCCAGAGTTCCAGTGATCCTAATGATCTTTCAGCAGAATTGCACAATAATCACCTAATGCCTCTGAGTACCCTGAATAAAGAATCAATTTATATATTCCTTGGGAGCATAGTGGTACACAGCTTTTAATATATGTAATATACTTCTTTTATTTTTAGAAATGAAAATGGAAATATTACAAAAGATTACCGTAAGTTTAATCATGTGCAGAATGGAACAGTGATGCCCTGTACACACGATCGGATTTCCGATGGAATAAAATCCGATGGATTTTTCCATTGGAAATCCGATGAAGCTGACTTCCATCAGTCTTGCCTACATACCATCAGTCAAAAATCCGACCGTCCCAAATGCTGTGACGTAAAACACTCAGAAGAGTTGAGAAAAATTAAGTTCAATGCTTCTGAGCATTCGTCGACTTAATTCTGAGCATACGTGGGTTTTTTCTCCGATGGAGTTCCCCACAGATGATCGGAATTTGCTATCGTTTTTTTTCCCCATCGGTAAAATTTAAAACATGTTCTATTTTTTTACACCGATGGATAAAAGACCGATGGGGCCCACACACAACCGGTTTGTCCGATCAGAAAAAACAATCGTGTGTACGCGGCATAAGATTAGCAGAGTGATCCTAACATAAAAGAGAATATCCATTAATTTCCTACCAGTTTCCTGTACATGGTGATTACGAGAGGCAAGCTTTAAAGCATAAAAAAGTAAGAAATGTTAAAAAGTGATTAGGATTTTTTTTTAATTAATCCATCAATACACAATATTCTGATTATTAATCCAGCTACTTCGAGGTTTAAGCCTTAAACTATGATATTAACCACTTCAATACCATGCACTTATACACCTTCCTGCCCAAGCCAATTTTGAGCTTTCAGCGCTGTCGCAATTTGAATGACAATTGCGCGGTCATGCAACACTGTACCCAAACAATTTTTTTATCATTTTGTTCCCACAAATAGAGTTCTCTTTCGGTGGTATTTGATCGCCTCTGCGATTTTTATTTTTTGCATAACAAATAAAAAAAGAGTGAATTTTTTTTAAAAAAATAAGTTTTTCTTTGTTTCTGTAAATTTTTTGTTGTAAATAAGTACCTTTTCTACTTCAATGATGGGCACTGATAAGGCGGCACTAACGGGTACTGATAAGGCGACACTGATGGGCACCGATGAGGTGACACCGATGATGGGCACTGATGGGCACTGATAGGCGGCACTGATGGGCACTGATATGTGGCACTCGTATGCAGCACTGATGGGCACTCATAGGTGGCACTGATGGGCACTCATAGGTGGCACTGATGGATACTTATGGGTGGCACTGATAGGTGGCACGGACGGGCACTGATAGGTGGGCACTTATGGGCACAGATGGGCACGGATGGGCACTGATAGACACTGGTAGGTGGCACTGATGACTGGTGGCTGGCATTGCTGGGCATCATGCATTTTTGGTTGTGCCATGATGGTGCCAATCAGTGCCCATTTGTGGGCACTGATTGGCATATATTTTTTATCTATTTGTGCATGTGGATGGCCATGGGGGACTTACCTGGCCATCCACATGCTTGGGGCTTCCCTGGTGGTCCTGGGGGGCTTCCCTGGTGGTCCAGTGTGGGTATCCGAGGGGGGGCTGCGCTGATAAACAATCAGCGCAAACCCCCCCTGTCAGGAGAGCCCCCGATCGGCTCTCCTCTACTCGCGTCTGTCAGACGCGAGTGAGGAAGAGCCGATAAACGTCTCTTCCTGTTTACATCGTGATCAGCCGTGATTGGACACGGCTGATCACGTGGTAAAAAGCCTCTGCCGGAGGCTCTTTACCGAGATCAGTGCAGCGGTGTGTCAGACTGACACATCGCTCCACCGATCGCCGCGATACGCGCCCCCCCCCGGGCGCGCGGCGGCTGTTATCCTGCAGGACGTCATATGACGTCCAGTGTGGATAACACAACCACTTCCCGGACGTCAATATGCTATTGACTGGGCGGGAAGTGGTTAATCTTTGTGACTCATTTTGTTCTGTTCACAGGACTAAATACAGTAAACCAACAACTTGGGAGCTTAATTGAAATTTTACCACAGAAATGTACCAATGCAAATGTATTTTTTTCCCTTTTCTGTTTATTATAGATATCTGTCTCCTGTGTGACAAATATGGGTTTATAGAGTATAATTTTTTTTACATAGGATGGGAATCAGGATAGGAATATTGAAGCTGCTGTTGCTAATTAGGGATGAGCTTTGTGTTCGAGTCGAACCCATGTTCGACTTGAACATCGGCTGTTCGATCGTTCGACGAAGATCGAACATTATGGGCCGTTCGCGCCAAATTCGAGTGGCGCGTCATAGCCCATAATTCACTGCGGCATCGCAGTGCATTTCTGGCTGATGATTGGCCAAGCATGCACTATGACCCGCATGTTTTGGCCAATCACAGCGCAGAAAAAACGGGGAGCTGTAATTGGCCAAAGCCAGGGTGGCTTTGGCCAATTATAGCTCAGGGGGTTTAGTACACGCCCCACACTATATAAGGCTGCCGGCTCGGCAGCCTTGTGTAGTGTGTTGGAGTTGTGAAAAGAGAGAGTTGACAGAGACAGACAGTGTCAGGTACCCGGGCTTACAGGAGGTCCTGAAGCAGGCCAGGAAACTCTGTGGGCATTTCTGCTGGTCATATAATGCCAGTGCTCGGCTGGCTGACCTGCAAAAGGATTACAACCTGCCCAAGAACCGCCTAATCTGTGACATGCCCACCAGGTGGAACACTACGTTGGCCATGCTGCAGCGGCTGCCCCCGCAGCAGAGGGCCATCAATGAGTATCTGTTGCAATATGGCACCAGGACAGTGTTAGGGGAGCTTGGATTTTTTTCCCCACGCCAGTGGGCCATGATCAGGGATGCATGCACTGTCCTGTCACCATTTGAGGAGGCCACAAGGATGGTGAGCAGTGACAGTGCATGCATCAGTGACACTGTCCCTCTTGTCCACCTGTTGGAGCACACGCTGCATGGAATAATGGACAGGGCACTTGAGGCAGAACAGAGGCAGGAAGAGGAGGACTTCCTTACCTCTCAAGGCCCCCTTTATCCAGACAGTGTTCCTGCTGGCCCGGCTATCACACAGGAAGAGGAGGAGGAGGAGGATTCTTGTGTCAGCATGGAGGTGGAGCCTAGCACTCAGAATCAGCAGCAGTCTTCAAGGGATCAATTACAGTCCCAAGACACCCATGGACTTGTACGTGGCTGGGAGGAGGTGGCTGCGGGTCATGTCGTCCTCAGTGACCCAGAGGACTCTGCACCGAATGCCTCAGCAAACCTACGCTGCATGGCCTCCCTGATCCTGCAAAGCCTGCGAAAGGAAATATTACAAAAGATTACCGTAAGTTTAATCATGTGCAGAATGGAACAGTGATGCCCTGTACACACGATCAGATATCCTATGGATTCTAATCCGATGGTTTTTTCCATCGGAAATCCCATGAAACTGTCTTCCATCAGTCTTGCCCACACACCCTCAGTCAAAAAATGGACTGTTTCAAACGCGGTGACGTAAAACACTCTGATGAGCCGAGAAAAATTAAGTTCAATGCTTCTGAGCATGCGTGGGTTTTTTTTCCGATGGATTTCCACACAGACGATCGGATTTTGCTATCATTTTTTTTCCCATCGGATAAATTTAAAACATGTTCTATTTTTTCACACCGATGGAAAAAAGACCGATGGGGCCCATACACGATCGGTTCGTCCGATGAAAACAGTCCATCGGACTGTTTTCATCGGTAAAGCCAATCGTGTGTACACGGCTTAAGGTTGCGGACCTTATCTTGCCGTCACAGAGGGAGCAGAGGATGAAGCATCTTCGGGAGGCCTTGCAGAAAGGTCTGTGCAACGCTTTCCCAGAGACTGGGAGGTTACAAATTCCTGGTCTTGGATAACGTGTTGCTGAGGCTCCAGTCAGTCAAAGAAGGAGCGGTGGAGAAGGTGGCCGTCTGACCGATGTGTTCAGACAATTTTTTAGTACGCAGCCCCAAGGTATGATCGCTTCCAGCAACCATCGCCAGCGTCTGGTTTACATGGTGCAGGAATACCTAGGGGCAAGATCAGACTTGGACACCTTTCCCACCGAAAATCCTCTGGGTTACTGGGTCTTGAGGATGGATCACTGGCCAGAGCTTGCACAGTATGCAATTGAGGTACTGGCCTGTTCTGTATCCAGCGTTCTTTCGGAACGCACATTAAGTGCTGCTGGAGGCTTTGTAACCGATCACAGGGTGCGCCTGTCCACCGACTCGGTCGATCGACTGACCTTCATAAAAATGAATCAGTCTTGGATCACCACCAGCTACCAAGCACCTGATGCTGATGTAACTGAATAATTTTTTTGGAAATGTCAGATCCCTTCAAGACTGCCTATGCTGATGCTGAGTGACTATCCTGTTATGCTGAATGACTATCCTCTTCCTCCTCAATAATCATGCTGATAGCTTGAAAAAACATTTTTGGTTCTGGGCACCGCCACCAGTGGCTAAGGCCCAATTTTTCAGCCCCTGTTTAACAGGGGCGTGTAATTCTAATTTTTGATGCAATGCTTTGCAGCAGGGCTCATTGCTGTGCTCCAACTACAGTATCTGTGAGGGGTTGCAGTGTTGTGGCACCAGCGCTTAAGGCCCAATTTTTCTGCCACCGTTTAATAGGGGCATGTAATTACAATTTTTGATGCAATACTATGCAACAGGGCTAATTGCTGCGCTCCAAGTACAGTATCTGTGAGGGATTGCAGTGTTGTGGCACCAGTGCCTAAGGCACAATTTTTCTGCCCCTGTTCAAAAGGGGCATGTAATTACAATTCTTGATCTGATAATTCACAGCAGGGCCCATTCCTGCGCCCACCAAGAGTAACTGTGAGGGCTTACAGTGTTGTGGCAACACCAACACCTAAGGGCCAAATTTCTGCAGAGTATATACGGCAGGCCCCTACTTTCAAACATCCAACTGACAAACGACTCCTACTTAAAAAATAGATTTTTGGGCTGGAGCTACACTTAAAAAATGTACCTGTTCCAAATTACAAACAGATTCTACTTTTTTTTCTTTAGAAATGTCATTTTGTGCAGGGACAGTTCTAAACACGGGAAACACGTGCCACTTCCCAGGCATACTTTAGACACCCCCCAGGTACGATATTTAACCACTTCTCTACTGGGCACTTAAACCCCCCATCCTGCCCAAGCCATTTTTCAGCTTTCAGCGCTGTCACAATTTGAATGACAATTGCGCGGTCGTGCGGCGCTGTACCCAAACGAAATTTGCGTCCTTTTTTTCCCACAAATAGAGCTTTCTTTTGGTGGTACTTGATCACCTCTGCGGTTTTTATTTTTTGCGCTATAAACAAAAGAAGAGCAAAAAAAGGCACAATATTTTTTACTTTTTGCTAGAATAAATATCCATTATTTTTATTTATTTTTTTTTCCTCAGTTTAGGCTGTTGTGGAAAAATGTATTAATGTATGTTGTCAGATGTCCCCCAATGTCAGTTTTGCTGTAATGCGCTCATCTGAGCGTATTTGCACATACAGACGTTGGTGGAAGATCGGTGGCGGGAAAATCTTCCTATGGAAACAGCGATGTTTGCTCCATTTAGAGATGTTGTTTTATGCCTCATCAGGGGACTGGCCACTTCCTGACATTGGTATTAAATGACTCAGAGCGGACAGATCTGTGTCCACAAGAACAGTAGCATAGCTATATGACAATTGTGGTCCATTGAGGCATAATTGTTGTATAGTTCTCGTCATTGGAAGCAGCGCATGCCACTGATAGTCTATTTGAATGTATACATGTCTGTGATTGGTTCGTTTGTTTTATGCATGTATTGTATTATTATTGTATCCATGTATTTAAATAACACTGTTGGAAGGGATGTCCTTGTATGGGCATTTGCTGTGTCCTCACTTCCTGTGTGGAGGGGACATCCTGGGATGTCCCCTCCCATGGAGGAGGTGATTGGCTGCTGCAGCCATCACTTCCTGTTTGTGAGATCTTTTGGAGTTTAATAAAAGGCTTTGATGGGGCGTCGGCTTGACACTCTGCTCTGGGATGCCTTGATAATGAGACCTGTGTGGTGCTGCCCTTCTTGGGATGAATGCATGGGACGGATGAATGGTGAGTGAAACTTAGATTAACATGCATTATATCACTGAGACTAAATGTGTTACTATTAAGCCCCGTACACACGGTCGGACTTCCATCAGACTTTTCCGTGGTTTTTTGTCCGAACGGAGTTGGTTGGGAACACCCATAGCATACACACGCTCTGACTTTTCTGCAAACTTTCTTAAAACTTCTTACAACATCACGTGTTTTTTCTGCTCTTTTCTGATCTTTACTGCCACCCTTTGGTCAACTTCTGCTATTGTTGGTTGATTTTAACATTAGCTGCTTTGTCCATCGGACTAAAGTCCGATGATTATCTGTACACACGGTCGGACTTTGCTCCATCAGACTTTTGTTGGGCAAAAGTTTGTCCGTTTGCAGACCCAACTTTTGTCCGATGAAATCCAAAACCAAACGAAAAAAGTTTGTCCGATGGAGCGTACACACGGTCGGATTGTTGGTCCAACTTGCTCAAAACGAAGTTTATTGGGCAAAAGTCCGACCGTGTGTACGGGGCTTTAGAGACACGATATCTGACTGTATGCTCTGCGTACAGCCAAATTTCGCTAACAGCTTGGCAAGCCAAGTAGGAGACATGAACATGGGCCCCCCTAGCATCGGTTTGTAAAAGAACAAATTTTTCGTCTTTTTGAAATAATGCTGTGTATATGTGTGTGTTTGTGTGTGTGTGAATGTATGAGAGATGTGTGTGTGTGTGAATGTATGGAACAAGTAAATTGCATGAATGTTGTAGTGTGTAGAGAAGCTGAAAATGGCTGCTCCCATGAGGTTTAGCAGGGAAGGGGGAGGCAGCATGGCCATCAGTGACCAGCTTGGTTGATAGTTCTGAGTATCTATTGACTTTCCAATTTTCAGAACAAAGTTGTGTGTAGTGTTTGTGCCTGTGTGAATGCTGATGGAAACTGTATATTGTGTATGAAATGAGAAATACAGACTGTATGTGATTAGATTGTTTGGCTGCATTGTTATTGATGGCCGCTGCATTGAGCCATAAGCCATGTGCTTTAGTGGAGGAGAGGCAGGCAGCATGGCCATCAGTTACAATGGTGAAAGTTGGTGACTCTCTGTAAATAGCATGCAGGAGTTTTGTGTTGGGGGAGGGCTACGCCCTGAGAGATGATCTGATGTTATACTGTATGTGTGTAGTGTTTGTGATTTCTATGAAAAATAGAAATGGATAGATTGTGATTTTTGCCTTCGTATGGGACAAAGACACATGTTCCCATAAGTGTAAAAATATTTTAAGTAAAGGGTCTGTCTGGTTTTAAGTTGAAAGCAGCCTGCTGCAAGGCATTGTTGGCCCTTTGAATGTTTGTGATGGCTTGTTATGGAAACTGATGCCACTGTGGATGTGTGTGTGAACTTTGAGAAAAGGAATGTTGTTGTTTTTAATGTTGTGCATGTAACTAACATTTTTTTAAATGTGCCGTTTAGTGGCCAAAGGGTTCAGTGGATTTTGATGGTCATTTAGAAAAGTTTTAATGTTTGTCAGTGTTTGCCGATTCGTTTTGGCTAGTAGTGAAGAGATGCTGGTTTTGGCGGGAAAAAGTAATGGCGCCATTCCTGGCTTTTGTTGTTGACCATGTAGTTTGTCTGCCATCTTGAGGCGCAGTGTTTCCTTAGCCTGTGGGTATCCTATAAGGGAAGGTGCAGCCACCTTTCCTTTGGGTGTGATATCATGTGACCGTGCTGTGGCATTCGTCGGCTATTTTGCTGGTGGAATTTCTCAGTTTTTGATGTTTGGTGCGAATTGAGTATGCAGTCTTTTCTGCGTTGGAATCTGGAGGCCATTTTTGTTTTTCTTTGTGTGGGGGAACCCATGTGGTGTTCATTGTGATGTCCCATGCTGGTTTTGGCGGGAAAAATTGTATGCGTTAATGGCGCCATTTTTGTTGCTGTCCATGAGGTGTGCGGTGGTCATCCACCATTTTGTTGTCCATGAGGTGTGCGGTGGTCATCCACCATTTTGTTGTCCTGGCTTGTCGGCCGTCTTGAGAGACGTTTACAGTTAGAGATAGGAAGTTCCGGGTTGGCAAACACAGCGCCTGGATGCTATCTTAACATTTGTTGATTGGCGCAGTTTTTCGCCTGTTTTATGCGTTTACAGTTTGACCTGTGCACTGCTGGGGAGAGTAGTGAGACACCAGGGTGACATACTGAGAGGCTGTTTTTGTTTAATGTTGAATTCGCTGGTTTAAATTGTTTTTCTAAGCATCGCCTATTGAGTTGAGTAGAGTGGCATCTTGATATAGCGCGGTCTTACCCCGAGGGGTCCCGACGCGCTTGCGGACACATGCACATGCTGGCGCCCATTTATGGATGGGATCTGGTTGATCTACCAGCATGTCTTTGGAGTGTGGGAGGAAGCCAACGCAGACACAGGGAGAACACGCAAACTCCATGCAGATGGTGTTACGATGGGGATTTTTCTGTTTTCATTTAAGTGAATGTAAGCTATTGCAGGTTAGCTGACTTTGCAGTATGAGCGGCGGTTTTTGTATCGGATTTCGTTTTTAAGTGAAAACTCCTACTTTACACTGAATTTGATAGATTGTAAGACTAACAGAGTTTTTGTACACAGTGTGTGTTTTTATGTTTAAATATTTGGGAGTTTCCCAGAAGGCAATTCATTTTTGAAAGCTTGTATTGTATAGCCTGTAAAGGAGGAGTGGGGGTTTGGTTGAAACTCCTAGAGCCATTTTTTTGCAGGAGTTTTGTATTTGAGTCTCAACTTGTGGTTTGACCTCCAGGGGATGTGGGGGTCAGGGGGCGATTCCCTCCCATTTGCAAAGGGGGTTTATTCCATCCTTTCCCTTGCCAAGGTTTTTCTAAATTGTTGAAATGTATATGATGTTTAGCCATGGATTTTTTGGTGTCTTAATAGACACGGCGATGTGGCTGGGCTCCCCCCTCCCCCTCCCTCTTCCTGAACAAATGATATGTAAATAAACCAGTTTGGTTTTTTTGAGAGCTGAGCATGTAACAGGAGGTTCTTTTCAGCATTTTATATATCAACAGAAAGTTGGTGGGAGGAGCTTGGGGTTTTAGAGGTGAGCCATGAGATTTGTGCTTGGAAGGAAAATGGAAAGCATTTTGGCGTTTGAAAAAGGATGTTTTATATTTTGTTCCAGTTTTTTTTTGAAGTTTTATACTGAAATACAGTTGTGGGTAGAGAGCAAACTGGGGGGCATCACCATTATTGTAACATCTGGATACAGAGAGAAGCCACATTGTTCTGCAGGTGGTAAACGGGCGTAAGTGTTCTGTGTGGTTTGGTCTGGCGACGCAGTGTATGGGTGTATAGCGGAAAATGCTTGTGTATGCATACACTGTGATGGGTAGAGGCCTAATTCAGGGGTTGATCTGTGGTTGTTGCTGTAGTTCCAAAAGTGTTGGGACAACAAGCCATAGAGTTGATGCCTCGGTTAGGGTTTCTAGTTGGGGGACTGGACCAGATATAGTGGTTGTAGTTCTTCAATCCGCCGTATAAGAAGACACCGGGCGGTGCTCTCCGAAATGGGTGCAACGGTTTAACCTGGTCGCAGGTTTAAGACGATAAGCCGATTCGAATCGCCATGGTCACAAGGAGGTCTGTGCAAAGGGAAGGAATGGAGGCTTCCCACAGTCAGACGGTCACACGGTGCACGAAGCCTAGTTTTGGGGCAAAGGCCTTTGAACCCCAAAAATATTAACATAGGTGGTCCAAGGATACTATTTTGAGTATCCCTCTGGAATGGATGTAGTTCAGCTGCGGCTTCAGAAATCTGTAATGATGAGTGTTGATGGAGGGGTAGTACACGCTTTTGTGATTCTCAGAGGAGGAACAGTGGTTAAATTCTCATGCCCGTTTGTTTGAACTTTGTATGGCTGGTCCATGCAAGGTTCTCGAGCTGCTCTCATGTTTGTCCCATTGTATTTTTTTCTATTGCTGAAAGAGTGAAGGGAGAATTCTGTTTTGTTTTTGTTTTTTTGATTTTTGGTTTTGGAAACTGTAGTATCTCCCCCACATTTGTATCTGAATGTTTGTATGTAGTAACGTTAATATGCTCGAACTTACCGCGGCGATCCTCTGATGCGTCGCGGCTGTTGTATTTTTGTAGGAACGGGAAAAGTAAGGGTTACAGAGGGTTTTGTTTGAATTGGTTTTGAAAGAATGTCATTGACAATTTACCAATGTACAGGAATGTCATTATTGTTTACCATTCTTTGCAGGTTAAATATGAAGGATAGAGTAATGATTTTGCTTATAAGTATTTTTCAGGTCCAAGGAGTGTGTACACAGAGAGCAGGTGTATGTAGACAGCTGTACATATGGATAAATATGAGTCTAAAGGAGGTAAAAGTATCATAGGCTATTTCATTGTTTCTTTTTTTTTTCCTGCACCACACATTTCTTCCTTCAGTCTGTAATGAGGAAGAAAATGGGGGGAGAAGTGATAAATGTAAGAATGACAGTTTTTTTTTCAAACAAATAATGTAACCTCTGTAATTCTAACCAAGTTTGTGCCAAGATTGTCTTTCTTTGATAGAATTTGAATCGGCAAACAGCAGTCTGGTGAAGTAGGTTCCCATCTCAGATGCTAAGAACCTTTTGTCAATGGTTCCAGGTATCGTAAGCCACACACAGGTTGTGCAGTGACCACAGTCCCGATGTCTGGGTTATTGTCATATGAGGGTTGTTTGGAGGTCAATCAAAACCAGAGTAATACTTTCCTCATTAGCTGTCACTTATATTCTTGGCTAATGGGGTGGGTGCGATCGCTGTAACATGAACTTCAAAATGTCCACCACAGGGTTCACGAGTCCCTCCTGGACCCTGACACAATAACCAGTTTACATTCTTTCCAACCAGGTGACTGGTTTGTTGTAAAGAAGCTTGAGGGATGAGACCACGCCAGCCACTGCAAGAAGCGACTCAACCACACCAAAGAACTGAGTAGTATCTTTGTTTATTTATATTTTTGTTGTTTAGTAAATTTTAGCAAGGGTAACGATGAAAAGCATCCCAAGTTATTATTTAAAGTGCATTTCCTGACTAGCTCAGAAAGCAAACAGGACCGATTGCTGGGTCTGTTCTGAGTCTCCACCAAGTTTTAGTACCCAGCGATGACAGCGGTACATGCCATTTATGATGTTATTATGGGTATGAGGAGTTTTTGACAGACTGGTGAAGACTCCAAACAGACACTTGTCAATGGAATCTAACGATGCATTTTTAGAGGGTAAAATTGGTTAGTTTTAATAGCTCTGCCTCTTGTCGGTTTGGGTATCTAGGCAGCCCACAAGTGTGTTTGAACTTTAGTTTGGTGTTTATGTGTATCTGCAGCTTATAAAAGTAATTCCCCCAAAGCAAGAGGTTCATGCGTGATGGTGAAGCTGTCCCAGCAACTTATGTCGCGGACGATCGCGAGGATCTGATGGCGCGGGAATTTAAGAATGGCAGGGACGGCTAGAAGGGGATTGTTCACCAACCCCGACCAGGTCTGGGCATGGTGTTCTGCATGTACAAGGTGGGGGGGGGGGCTCGAGCTTGGGATACGATTGAACAATTCTCATCCGTTAAGGATAGGGTTCTTCATGTAACTGTTGAAGCCAGAGCTGTAGCTAAGTGAAGGTTGGGAGTCCTTTTACGGGTCTGGGAATCTTTGGGGATCTAATTTTTATTTTTCAGTGGCTCGTGGTTAAAGGAAGTGGGAATATATATACTCATGTAGTTTTTATTTCTATTCTTTCTATGTCGTGACGAGGTGCTCCTGTTGCCTAATTGGACGTGTGACCAGAATTTCCTTGATGAGACGCCCCGAAGCCGGACCCACATACAAGACACAGAGGATCACAGACGGATCGGCGATTACTACAGCTCACCATGTCGTGTCCTCTTTTATAAGTCATGCCCCTGAAGAACAGAGTCTACATGTCAAGCCGTGTTTTCCTTTTTATGGACTGTAAGGACTGATTCATTTCCAGGTGTAAGAAGCAGATCAAGTTTCATCGATGGACATAGGGTGCATATGACAAAAAAGGGAAGACTGTTGTGGAAAAATGTATTAATGTATGTTGTCAGATGTCCCCCAATGTCAGTTTTGCTGTAATGCGCTCATCTGAGCGTATTTGCACATACAGACGTTGGTGGAAGATCGGTGGCGGGAAAATCTTCCTATGGAAACAGCGATGTTTGCTCCATTTAGAGATGTTGTTTTATGCCTCATCAGGGGACTGGCCACTTCCTGACATTGGTATTAAATGACTCAGAGCGGACAGATCTGTGTCCACAAGAACAGTGGCATAGCTATATGACAATTGTGGTCCATTGAGGCATAATTGTCGTATAGTTCCCGTCATTTGAAGCAGCGCATGCCACTGATAGTCTATTTGAATGTATACATGTCTGTGATTGGTTCTTTTGTTTTATGCATGTATTGTATTATTATTGTATCCATGTATTTAAATAACACTGTTGGAAGGGATGTCCTTGTATGGGCATTTGCTGTGTCCTCACTTCCTGTGTGGAGGGGACATCCTGGGATGTCCCCTCCCATGGAGGAGGTGATTGGCTGCTGCAGCCATCACTTCCTGTTTGTGAGATCTTTTGGAGTTTAATAAAAGGCTTTGATGGGGCGTCGGCTTGACACTCTGCTCTGGGATGCCTTGATAATGAGACCTGTGTGGTGCTGCCCTTCTTGGGATGAATGCATGGGACGGATGAATGGTGAGTGAAACTTAGATTAACATGCATTATATCACTGAGACTAAATGTGTTACTATTAGAGACACGATATCTGGCTGTATGCTCTGCATACAGCCAAATTTCGCTAACAAGGCCGATACGTATTCTTCTACATATTTTTGGTAAAAAAAACGCAATAAGCGTATATTGATTGGTTTGCACAAAAGTTATAGCATCTACAAAATAGGGGATAAATTTATAGCATTTAAATTTTTTAATTTTTTTTTACTAGTAATGGCGGCGATCAGCGATTTTTATCGTGACTGCGATATTGCGGCGGACACATCGGACACTTTTGACACATTTTTGGGACCATTCACATTTATACAGCGATCTGTGCTATAAAAATGCATTGATTACTGTATAAACATGACTGTCAGGGAAGGGGTTAACACTAGGGGGCAAGGACTCACTGCTCCCGGAAAAACAGCCGTTTTTAAAACGTATTTTTGCATTGATGCATGTCCCTTGGGGCAGGACCCGTGTCCCCAAACCCTTTTTAGGACAATAACTTGCATATTAGCTGTTATATTTAGTACTTTTGATTTCGCACGTTCGCGTCCATTGTATTTAATAGGGTTCTAAAGTTTGCGCGAAATTTCGGTCCGTTCGCATGTTCTGGTGCGAACCGAACCGGGGGGTGTTCGGCTCATCCCTACTTATAACCAATCTGTGTATATGCGTGCACACACATGACCTAGCAATTATGCTGTATTTTATATATGTATACACATTATTTTATGGTAGTTATATAAGTATGAATCTCTATCAATGTATTGTGTTGTGAATTGGTCAAAAGACGATTATAATAAAAATCGATCGATTAGGCATAGATATCAATTCAATATGTAGCCAATACCAGCAATTAACATATCGCCAGAGTGTGCACATCTATACCAACATGATTATTTATAGATGTTAAATATAAAATATAAAAAGAATCAATTAATAAATGGAGGGTTCAAATTATGGTTGAAATTCTTTTTCTTAAAGTTTACTAAAATACAGGAGTCATAATAACCGTTTCAATTAGGTAGTTAGTGTACGAATTTCAACCTGACCTAGATCTTATGTATGAAATATGTCAATTTCTCTCTTCACCTATAATTTATATTTTATGGTTTAACTCATTTTACTTTTGGTATAAAATATATTTTTATTTAATACTTCTTTGTAACCCTTAATCTACCCCTCTCCCCTATCAATGTGTCATTTTCCATGCCCCTTTTTTCTTTATCCCTCCAACTCCCTTTTCATTAATTAATTGTTTTTTCTATATGCATACTTTTTCCTATCTAAATATATTTACTGTATACTATTAACGATAACATGTGCTTTATCATATTGTCTACCGACATTATTTTTCATGTTCGAATCCATAAATGTACTTTGTCATTTTCCTTAATAAAAATTTCTCGATTGTGAAAAAATAATAAAAATTATGAAGTCTGAGTGAGTTACAAAAAGTGCTGGAAATGTGCGAGTGTGGGGGATATACAGTGCCTTGCGAAAGTATTCGGCCCCCTTGAACTTTTCATCCTTTTGCCACATTTCAGGCTTTAAACATAAAGATATAAAATTTAAATTTTTTGTGAAGAATCACTAACAAGTGGGACACAATTGTGAAGTGGAACGAAATCTATTGGATATTTTAAACTTTTTTAGCAAATAAAAAACTGAAAAGTGTTGCGTGCAAAATTATTCGGCCCCTTTACTTTCAGTGCAGCAAACTCACTCCAGAAGTTCAGCGAGGATCTCTTAATGATCCAATGTTGTCCTAAATGACTGATGGTGATAAATAGAATCCACCTGTGTGTAATCAAGTCTCTGTATAAATGCACCTGCTCTGTGATAGTCTCAGGGTTCTGTTGAAAGCGCAGAGAGCATCATGAAGACCAAGGAACACACTAGGCAGGTCCGTAATACTGTTGTGGAGAAGTTTAAAGCTGGATTTGGATACAAAAAGATTTCCCAAGCTTTAAACATCCCAAGGAGCACTGTGCAAGCGATCATTTTGAAATGGAAGGAGTATCAGACCACTGCAAATCTACCAAGACCTGGCTGTCCCTCTAAACTTTCAGCTCAGACAAGGAGAAGACTGATCAGAGATGCAGCCAAGAGGCCCATGATCACTCTGGATGAACTGCAGAGAACTACAGCTGAGGTGGGAGAGTCTGTCCACAGGACAACAATCAGTCGTACACTGCACAAATCTGGCCTTTATGGAAGAGTGGCAAGAAGAAAGCTAGTGATGAGCCGAACACCCCCGGGTTCGGTTCGCACCAGAACCCGCGAACGGACCGAACGTTCGTACGAACATTAGAACCCTATTAAATACAATGGATGCGAACGTTCGAATTCTAAAGTGCTAATTATAACGACTATTATGCATGTTATTGTCCTAAAAAGGGTTTGGGAACCCGGGTTCTGCACCAGGGGACATGTATCAATGCAAAAAGAAGTTTTAAAAACGGTCGTTTTTCGGGAGCAGTCATTTTAATGATGCATAAAGTGAAAAAAAAAAGTCAAATATTCCTTTAAATATCGTACCTGGGGGGTGTCTAAAGTATGCCTGTGAAGTGCCACGTGTTTCCCGTGTTTAGAACTGTCCCTGCACAAAATGACACTTCTAAAGGAAAAAAAAGCCATTTAAAACTGCTTGCGGCTTTAATGTAATGTCTGGTCCCGGTAATATGGATGAAAATCTTTAAGAAAAATGGCATAGCTACCCCATGACCCCCCCCCCCCCTACCCCAGCCCATTACCAGCCCCTTTGGGTCTTGTATGGATATTAAGGGGAACACCGCACACAAAATAAAAAAGGCCCTATATACTCTGAACAGCCGTATACAGGCGGTGCATACAAGACAGGGACTGTAGGTTTGTTCTTATGTAGAATGTGTTTGTAATTTTGAACAGGTACATTGTTTAAGTGTAGCTCCAGCCCAAAAATCTATTTTTAAACTTTTTGGAAAACATAGGTAAGGGTTATCACCCCTGTAACATTTGTTTTGCTGTCTGTGCCCCTGTTCAGAACATTTCACCTCACTTTCCGTCCCAATGACAACTGTTTTTGAAATGTGGTGTTTTTCTTGAAACAAGGATTGGTGATAAAGCATCAGTACAGAGGAGACACCTTTCTCCCATATTAATTCTTACAGGAGAGAATTTTCCTTCCTAGGGGTAGATTTCCTCTCACTTCCTGTTGTCTTCTTGCGTTTGCAAGTAGGAGTCGTTTGTAAGTTGGATGTTTGAAAGTAGGGACCTGCCGTATATACTCTGCAGAAATAGGCCCCTTAGTTGTTGGTGTTGGCACAACACTGTAAGCACTCACAGTTACTCTTGGTTGGTGCTGGAACGCCCTGCTGTCAACTATTATATCAGGAATTGTAATTACATATAATTGTTGAACAGTGGTAGTAAAAATTGGGCCTTTGATGGTGGTGCTGGTGCCACAACACTGTAAGCCCTGACAGTTACTCTTGGTGGGTGCAGCAATGGGCCCTGCTGTGAATTATTAGATCAAGAATTGTAATTGCATGCCCCTGTTGAACAGGGGCTGAAAAATTGGGCCTTTCGTGGTGGTGGTGGTGTTGCCACAACACTGTAAGCCCTCAGAGTTACTCTTGGTGGGTGCAGGAATGGGCCCTGCTGTGAATTATTAGATCAAGAATTGTAATTACATGCCCCTTTTGAACAGGGGCTGAAAAATTGGGCCTTTCGTGGTGGTGGTGGTGGTGGCGTTGCCACAACACTGTAAGCCCTCAGAGTTACTCTTGGTGGGTGCAGCAATGGGCCCTGCTGTGAATTATTAGATCAAGAATTGTAATTACATGCCCCTGTTGAACAGGGGCTGAAAAATTGGGCCTTAGGCACTGGTGGCACAACACTGCAACCCCTCACAGATACTGTACTTGGAGCACAGCAATGAGCCCTGTTGCAAAGTATTGCTTCAAAAATTATAATGACACGCCCCTGTTAAACAGGGGCTGAAAAATTGGGCCTTAGGCACTGGTGGCACAACACTGCAACCCCTCACAGATACTGTACTTGGAGCACAGCAATGAGCCCTGTTGCAAAGTATTGCTTCAAAAATTGTAATGACACGCCCCTGTTAAACAGGGGCTGAAAAATTGGGCCTTAGGCACTGGTGGCACAACACTCCAACCCCTCACAGATACTGTACTTGGAGCACAGCAATGAGCCCTGTTGCAAAGTATTGCTTCAAAAATTGTAATTACACGCCCCTGTTAAACAGGGGCTGAAAAATTGGGCCTTAGCCACTGGTGGCGGCACCCATAAACAAAAATGATCTTCCAAGCTATCATCATCAATCGTATCATTGAGGACTCTGAGGAGGAGGATAGCCATTCAACATAACAGCACAGGCACTCAGCATCAGCATCAGTCTTGAAGGGATGTGACATGTTAAAATCAATTAGTCTGTTATATCAGCATCAGGTGTGTGGTAGCTGGTGGTGATCCAAGACTGGTTCATCTTGATGAAAGTCAGTCGATCAACCGAGTCGGTGGACAGGCGCACCCTGTGATCCGTGACAAATCCTCCAGCAGCACTGAATGTGCGTTCCGAAAGAACGCTGGATGCAGGACAGGCCAGTAGCTCAATTGCATACTGTGCAAGCTCTGGCCAGTGATCCATCCTCAAGACCCAGTAAGCCAGAGGATTTTCGGTGGGGAAGGTGTCCAAGTCTGACCTTGCCCCTAGATATTCCTGCACCATGTTTATCAGACGCTGGCGATGGTTGCTGGAACCGATCATACTTTGGGGCTGCAGACTAAAGAATTGTCTGAACGCATCGGTCAGACGGCCACCTTCCCCACCGCTCCTTCTTTGACTGGCCGAAGCCTCAGCAACTCGTTGTCCAGGACCAGGAGTTTGTAACCTCCCAGTCTCTGGGAACGCGTTGCACAGACCTTTCTGCAAGGCCTCCCGGAGTTGTCTCATCCTCTGCTCCCTCTGCGACGGTAACATAAGGTCCGCAACCTTACCCTTGTACCGTGGATTAAGGAGAGTGGCCAGCCAGTAATGGTCCCTCTCCTTGATCCGAAGAATACGAGGATCCTTCCGCAGACTTTGCAGGATCAGGGAGGCCATGCAGCGTAGGTTTGCTGAGGCATTCGGTCCGGAGTCCTCTGGGTCACTAAGGACGACATGATCCGCAGCCACCTCCTCCCAGCCACGTACAAGTCAACTGGTTTCTTGGGACTGTAAATCATCCCTAAAAGACTGCTGCTGATGATGCTGAGTGCCAGCCTCCACCTCCATGCTGACACAATCCTCCTCCTCCTCCTCCTCCTCCTCCTCTTCCTGTGCGATAGGTGGGACAGAAGGAACACTGTCTGGGTAAAGGGGGCCTTGAGAGGCAAGGAAGTCCTCCTCTTCCTGCCTCTGTTCTGCCTCAAGTGCCCTGTCCATTATTCCACGCAGCGTGTGCTCCAACAGGTGGACAAGAGGTACAGTGTCACTGATGCATGCACTGTCACTGCTCACCATCCACGTGGCCTCCTCAAATGGTGCCAGGACAGTGCATGCATCCCTGATCATGCCCCACTGGCGTGGAGAAAAAAAACCAAGCTCCCCTGACCCTGTCCTGGTGCCGTAGTCACACAGGTACTCATTGATGGCCCTCTGCTGCGTGTGCAGCCACTGCAGCATGGCCAACGTTGAGTTCCACCTGGTGGGCATGTCACATATAAGGCGGTTCTTGGGCAGGTTCAACTCCTTTTGCAGCTCAGCCAGGCGAGCACTGGCATTATAAGATCTGCGGAAATGCACACAGACTTTCCTGGCCTGCCTCAGGACATCCTGTAAGCCCGGGTACCTGCCCAAGAACCGCTGCACCACCAGGTTAAGGACGTGAGCCACACAGGGCACATGGGTCAGTTGTCCCTGTCGGAGGGCGGAGAGGAGGTTGGTGCCATTGTCGCAAACCACCATTCCTGGCTTAAGCTGGCGTGGCGTCAACCACCTCTCGGCCTGGCCCTGCAGAGCAGACAGGACCTCTGCCCCAGTGTGGCTTCTGTCCCCCAAACACACCAGCGCAAGCACGGCATGGCATCTTTTTGCCTGCGTACTTGCGTAGTCCCTTGAACGGCTACGGAGCACCGCTGGTTCAGAGGACAAAGCACAGGAAGAGGCCATGGAGGAAGAAGAAGAGGAGGGGGTGGAGGAGAGAGGTGTGTCACAACCAGTAGTAGCATTTTGGAGGTGTGGCGGTGGAACAACCTCCAACACTACTGCACCTTGTCCTGCATCCTTCCCAGCTGCCAAAAGAGTGACCAAATGGGCCGTGAAAGAAAGGTAACATCCCTGTCCATGCCTGCTGGACCATGAGTCAGCGGTAATATGCACCTTACCGCTGACCGCCCTGTCCAGCGAGGCCAAGACATTGCCTTCCACATGCCGGTAGAGAGCCGGAATAGCCTTCCGTGAGAAAAAGTGGCGTTTGGGAACCTGCCACTGAGGAACCGCACATTGCACAAACTCACGGAAGGGGGCCGAGTCTACCAACTGAAAAGGCAGCAGTTGAAGCGCTAGCAATTTAGCCAAGCTAGCATTCAACCGCTGGGCATGTGGATGGCTGGGAGTGAACTTCTTTCGACGGTCCAGCAGCTGGGGCAGGGAAATTTGCCTGCTAGAATCGGACGTCGGTGTACTGCTAGCAGAGTGGCCGCAAGTACTTGGCTGTGACACACCTAATTCTACACCTTCATTCCTCTCAGTGCATGTTTCAGAGAGGACTGAAGTTATAGTGGGGTTGTAGATCCCAGCTGATGCGGTGCAAGGAGAGGTCCGCTTTGTTCTTTGGTGTGGGTCTTTGAGGTAGGCTTGCCAACGAGCTGCATGGCAGGTCAACATATGTCTGGTCAGGCATGTGGTACCCAAGCGGCTGATGTTTTGGCCACGCGATATACGCTTGAGACATATGTTGCAAACAGCAGCTGTGCGATCTGATGCACTAGCCTCAAAAAAGGCCCACACCAAAGAACTTTTTGAATGACGGGCAGAGGCAGCGCCCTGCACAGGCGGAGCTCTGCGGTGTGATTCCGTCGGTGTACTGCCCTTACGCTGGCCACCAAAGGGCATCCTGCCTCGTTGGAGATGTGCCTCCTCCTCATCCTCCTCCTCCTCCTCTCTCCTATTAGGCACCCACGTGGAGTCAGTGACCTCATCATCCCCTCCCTCCTCATCACTGGAGCCAATCTGGCAGTATGCTGCAGCTGCTGGAACATGACTGCCAGATTGGTGTCCTTCTTGAGCATCCCCTCTGTCTGCTCTCACGCTACTGCCTTCCTGTAGCTGGGTTTCATCATCAGACCCTTCGAAACGCTGGGCATCCTCCTGGAGCATGTACCCAACACTGTGCTCAAACAGTTCGGGGGACTCCTCAGGAGGAGGACATGGTGGGTCTAGGGAAGGAGTGACTGATGATGAGTCTGACATTGATACCAGGGAAGAGGACGCTTTGGCAGCTGCTTTGCCAGTACCCTGAGCCTGGGTGAGAGAGGATGAGGAGGAGGAGGAGGGCTTGGTCATCCACTCTACCAAGTCTTCGGCATGATGTGGCTCAACATGTCCAGCTGCCGAAAAGAAGGACATACGTGTCCCATGGCCATGTGCTGATGACAATGCACCGCGTCCACGACCAGCACTGTTGCCCCCAGACACAGAGCCTGCTTGCCCTCTTTTATTGCCTCCTGACTGTCTGCCTCTCCTTGTTTGCCTTCCAGATATTCTAATGGATGGCCTGCAGGGAGATGGGAAAAAAGCAATCAGGGCTACCTTCAGGTGTCCTTCTCTGTCCCTTTACTTAAGGATTTCTAAATATGGTTGAGGATGATTGCTTTCGCACAGAATAGCACAATGACAATTTCCCTGACTGTCCAAAAAACATGGATTTCAAAGATGGTTGATGAGGAATGCTTTAGCACAGTATAGCACAAGGAGAATTTCCCTCACTGTCCTTCCCTGTCCCTAGAAACAAGGATTAGCACAGTAAAACACACTGACACTCTCCCTACCTATAGTTTTCTGTCCCTAGAAAAAATGTTTTTTTAAAGATGGTTGATGATCAATGCTTTAGCACAGTATAGCACAAGGAGAATTTCCCTCACTGTCCTTCCCTGTCCCTAGAAACAAGGATTAGCACAGTAAAACACACTGACACTCTCCCTACCTATAGTTTTCTGTCCCTAGAAAAAATGTTTTTTTAAAGATGGTTGATGATCAATGCTTTAGCACACTATAGCACAAGGAGAATTTCCCTCACTGTCCTTCCCTGTCCCTAGAAACAAGGATTAGCACAGTGAAACACACTGACACTCTCCCTACCTATAGTTTTCTGTCCCTAGAAAAAATGTTTTTTTAAAGATGGTTGATGATCAATGCTTTAGCACAGTATAGCACAAGGAGAATTTCCCTCACTGTCCTTCCCTGTTCCTAGAAACAAGGATTAGCACAGTGAAACACACTGACACTCTCCCTACCTATAGTTTTCTGTCCCTATAAAAAATGTTTTTTTAAAGATGGTTGATGATCAATGCTTTAGCACAGTATAGCACAAGGAGAATTTCCCTCACTGTCCTTCCCTGTCCCCAGAAACAAGGATTAGCACAGTAAAACACACTGACACTCTCCCTACCTATAGTTTTCTGTCCCTAGAAAAAATGTTTTTTTAAAGATGGTTGATGATCAATGCTTTAGCACAGTATAGCACAAGGAGAATTTCCCTCACTGTCCTTCCCTGTCCCTAGAAACAAGGATTAGCACAGTAAAACACACTGACACTCTCCCTACCTATAGTTTTCTGTCCCTAGAAAAAATGTTTTTTTAAAGATGGTTGATGATCAATGCTTTAGCACAGTATAGCACAAGGAGAATTTCCCTCACTGTCCTTCCCTGTCCCTAGAAACAAGGATTAGCACAGTAAAACACACTGACACTCTCCCTACCTATAGTTTTCTGTCCCTAGAAAAAATGTTTTTTTAAAGATGGTTGATGATCAATGCTTTAGCACAGTATAGCACAAGGAGAATTTCCCTCACTGTCTTTCCCTGTCCCTAGAAACAAGGATTAGCACAGTGAAACACACTGACACTCTCCCTACCTATAGTTTTCTGTCCCTAGAAAAAATGTTTTTTTAAAGATGGTTGATGATCAATGCTTTAGCACACTATAGCACAAGGAGAATTTCCCTCACTGTCCTTCCCTGTCCCTAGAAACAAGGATTAGCACAGTAAAACACACTGACACTCTCCCTACCTATAGTTTTCTGTCCCTAGAAAAAATGTTTTTTTAAAGATGGTTGATGATCAATGCTTTAGCACAGTATAGCACAAGGAGAATTTCCCTCACTGTCCTTCCCTGTCCCTAGAAACAAGGATTAGCACAGTAAAACACACTGACACTCTCCCTACCTATAGTTTTCTGTCCCTAGAAAAAATGTTTTTTTAAAGATGGTTGATGATCAATGCTTTAGCACACTATAGCACAAGGAGAATTTCCCTCACTGTCCTTCCCTGTCCCTAGAAACAAGGATTAGCACAGTAAAACACACTGACACTCTCCCTACCTATAGTTTTCTGTCCCTAGAAAAAATGTTTTTTTAAAGATGGTTGATGATCAATGCTTTAGCACAGTATAGCACAAGGAGAATTTCCCTCACTGTCCTTCCCTGTCCCTAGAAACAAGGATTAGCACAGTAAAACACACTGACACTCTCCCTACCTATAGTTTTCTGTCCCTAGAAAAAATGTTTTTTTAAAGATGGTTGATGATCAATGCTTTAGCACAGTATAGCACAAGGAGAATTTCCCTCACTGTCCTTCCCTGTCCCCAGAAACAAGGATTAGCACAGTAAAACACACTGACACTCTCCCTACCTATAGTTTTCTGTCCCTAGAAAAAATGTTTTTTTAAAGATGGTTGATGATCAATGCTTTAGCACAGTATAGCACAAGGAGAATTTCCCTCACTGTCCTTCCCTGTCCCTAGAAACAAGGATTAGCACAGTAAAACACACTGACACTCTCCCTACCTATAGTTTTCTGTCCCTAGAAAAAATGTTTTTTTAAAGATGGTTGATGATCAATGCTTTAGCACACTATAGCACAAGGAGAATTTCCCTCACTGTCCTTCCCTGTCCCTAGAAACAAGGATTAGCACAGTAAAACACACTGACACTCTCCCTACCTATAGTTTTCTGTCCCTAGAAAAAATGTTTTTTTAAAGATGGTTGATGATCAATGCTTTAGCACAGTATAGCACAAGGAGAATTTCCCTCACTGTCCTTCCCTGTCCCTAGAAACAAGGATTAGCACAGTAAAACACACTGACACTCTCCCTACCTATCCTTCTCTTTCCCTAAACTAAAGGAATCCAGGTTAAGCAAGAAAAAAAAATTTCACTGTCCCTGCCTATGCTTCTCTTTCCCTGCTCCGGAACACACTACACTAGGCCGCCGTGCTGGCGGCCTTTTATAGTGTGGGGCGTGTACTAAACACCCTCAGCAATAATTGGCCACAGGCATCCTGCCTGTGGCCAATCATTGCTCTCCTCGCTGCCGGCGCTGTGATTGGCCAAGCATGCGGGGTCACAGTGCATGCTTGGCCAATCACAGCGCCTGGATGACACTGCGATGGCGTAGTGCATTGTGGGCCGTTCGCGTCACTCGAATTAGGCACGAACGGCCCAAATCGTTCGATCTTCGTCGAACGATCGAACAGCCGATGTTCGAGTCGAACATATGTTCGACTCGAACACCGAGCTCATCCCTAAAGAAAGCCATTTCTCAAAGATATCCATAAAAAGTCTCGTCTAAAGTTTGCCACAAGCCACCTGGGAGACACACCAAACATGTGGAAGAAGGTGCTCTGGTCCGATGAAACCAAAATCCAACTTTTTGGCCACAATGCAAAACGATATGTTTGGCGTAAAAGCAACACAGCTCATCACCCTCAACACACCATCCCCACTGTCAAACATGGTGGTGGCAGCATTATGGTTTGGGCCTGCTTTTCTTCAGCAGGGACAGGGAAGATGGTTAAAATTGAGGGGAAGATGGATGCAGCCAAATACAGGACCATTCTGGACGAAAACCTGTTGGAGTCTGCATAAGACCTGAGACTGGGACGGAGATTTATCTTCCAACAAGACAATGATCCCAAACATACAGCAAAATCTACAAAGGAATGGTTCACAAATAAACGTATCCAGGTGTTAGAATGGCCAAGTCAAAGTCCAGACCTGAATCCAATCGAGAATCTGTGGAAAGAGCTGAAAACTGCTGTTCACAAACTCTCTCCATCCAACCTCACTGAGCTCGAGCTGTTTTGCAAGGAAGAAAGGGCAAGAATTTCAGTCTCTCCATGTGCAAAACTGATAGAGACATACCCCAAGCGACTTGCAGCTGTAATCGCAGAAAAAGGTGGCTCTACAAAGTATTAACGCAAGGGGGCCGAATAATTTTGCACGCCCCACTTTTCATTTTTTTCTTAGTTAAAAAAGTTTCAAAAATCCAATAGATTTCGTTCCACTTCACAATTGTGTCCCACTTGTTGGTGATTCTTCACAAAAACTTAAAATTTTATATCTTTATGTTTGAAGCCTGAAATTTGGCAAAAGGATGAAAAGTTCAAGGGGGTCGAATACTTTCGCAAGGCACTGTAAGTGTGGGATGATGGTGTGGTAATGTAAGTGAAAAGGAAGTGCAGTTAGGTGAAATGAAAATAATAAAATTAAAGGAATGGAATATAGGTGAATTGAAAAGGAGTATGGATATTAAAATTAAATGTGAAAAAAATGGTCAAATGAATCAATTATAATTACTTGAGGTGAATGAATGAAAAAAAGCAGTGTGTTGTGAAATTACATAAACAAATTGTTGGTTAAGTAAAAATTTGATGAATTTAGTGAATAGTATTGAAAATATGAAGCCTTGTAAAAACATGCTCACGGCTATTTAGCCATGTGAAAGGGGGTTAAAGAAAAAGCATGTAAATAAAGAGTTTTCTTTACCTTAAATGATTCAATGAGTAAATAAACTCATTGATGAGCAAAGTGGTACAACAAATAACACCTTCACTGGTTTCTGTGTCTAAGGGACTTTAAAAGAAAAATTTGTTCTAGAGTGGATTAAATGAAGGTAAAAGTTATATAAGCCTGCACAGAGATCCGTCTGCATTGCCTACCTTACAGAGATTTTTTAATGTGACTGTGTTTAGACAGCCATCCAGCGATCTCACAAGGATCAGCTGGAGGCGTTTATGTTGCAGTTTAGATGGAATAATTGCCATCAGCTGCTCAGTCGTACATCCCCTCCGCTTTGAACTCCCCCAGATCGATCCCCCAGACACAGAGGAGAGACAAGATTATCTCTTATGCCAGTTACTTAATTATATGAGGTGAGAGCATTGGGAGACAGGTGTTTGATTCACCACCCGTTCAATACTCCAATTTGTAGATTAAATACATAAATTTGACTCCATCTGGAACACCGGAGAGATCCAATTGGCCTATGTTTTTGGAGATTTAATTTCATTGATTACCACCAATTGCACTATTGAACTTTTTTGCACGCATCTTGGCAGTTTATGCATGCACTTGCACTTTATTTTATATTGAATACTAGCACTAATTAGCACATTTGATATATTGTTTACTTATTTATCACCATCGTCATCTACCTTTTAACTTTTGACAGTTTTTATACACTTATAAGTTTTATTCTGTCACAGAGGTGTTTTATATGTTGTATTTATATACTTTAGCGCAAAATCCCCCCCCCCCACTTGTTTTAATAACAGTAATACACCCACCCTTTGCAGATCCACCCTTGCATGATATAACAGTAATACACCCGCCCCTTGCAGAGCCATCCGTCCCATACATGATATAACAGTAATACACCTGCCCCTTGCAGATCCGCCCCTTACACGAGATAACAGTAATACACCCGCCCCTTGTTCTGCACGAGTATCGGGAGCGTGCCGCTGCGCCTGGCACAATGTTGTGGTCATTGCGCAGGCGATGAGTACAGCTGACTCTCAGCTACTCCTCTTCGGCTATTTTCGGCGACTTCGTTGTTGTTCGTACTGCGCAAGCGCTGCTCCTGCACAGTACAAGGGGGTCAAAATCCGCCGGGCGGATCTTTTTTGGCAGAACACCGGCACATAAAAGCTCCATCTAGCAGTGCTAGTGTGGAAGTGCATTGTTAGGGCCTTGGAGGAGGAGAATCGCTAAGGATTCTAAATCTCCTCCATGTCCCGGGAAGAAGGGGAGAGTGAAGCCTCGTACACACGGCCGGGAATCCCGTCAGGAAAAAAACATCGGTTTTCCTGACGGAATTCCTGGCAAGCTTTCCTTGCCAAGCTGTGCAACCAGCGTTCTTTTGAATGGCAAGATCGCAGTGACGTCATCGACTACGACGATCCTGCGCTCGTCACATTCGATGCCATCGCCGCCATCTTGCTACACCCTACAAAACCCTTGTATGCTACCGCGCGTGCGTCGAAGTCTTTTCAAGTATGCGCGGGTTTACCTGGGGGACAGGTAAGCATACACACTCACGGTTTTCTCGGCAGGAAATACTCTGCCGAGAATCCCAACGAGAAAATAGAGAGCACGTTCTCTATTATTCTCGTCTGGATTCCCGGTAGTTTTCTCGCCGAGAAAACCGTGCGTGTGTACGAGGCTTTAGGCATACTTACCCCCAGGGCAGACCGAGACACACGGGGTCCGGAATCAACCAAAGGCTGGAAGGCAAGAAGAGGACCAGAGATTTAGAGATTCCATGTATTTAAAAGAAGACTTCCTATGCTTAAAGTGGTTGTAAACCCTGGAAATGTTTTTTTTTTTAAATCCAACCTGCAAGACAAAGGCATAATGAGCTAGTATGACTAGCATACTAGCTCATTATACATCACTTACCTTAGATCGGGGCCCCCGAAGCCGCCCTTGTCTCCCTCTCTAGCCATCGCTGCGGCGATAGCCGGAAGGTTACTTCCGGCTATCGCCGCACCAGCCAATCACAGCACCACTCCGGCGCTGTGATTGGCCGGAGCGGTGAAGACGTCACTCCGCGCATGCGCGCGGGAGCCTTCAAATCCGGCTAAGCCGGATTTGTGAATGGGATTAACCCTGTGAATGCACCGTTGTCTGTGGCGCGCATGTGCCGTAGACACCGATGCATGTAATTTTTTGCAAATATATTTAGGAGATATTTCTTGCACCTACAGGTAAGCCTTAATCTAGGCTTACCTGTAGGTGCAAGTTGCATAAGTGGGTTTACAACCACTTTAAATATCAGTACTAGGGATGAGCTTCGTGTTCGAGTCGAACATACGTTCGACTCGAACATCGGCTGTTCGATCGTTCGACGAAGATCGAACGATTTGGGCCGTTCGCGCCAAATTCGAGTGACGCGAACGGCCCACAATGCACTACGCCATCGCAGTGTCATCCAGGCGCTGTGATTGGCCAAGCATGCACTGTGACCCCGCATGCTTGGCCAATCACAGCGCCGGCAGCGAGGAGAGCAATGATTGGCCACAGGCAGGATGCCTGTGGCCAATTATTGCTGAGGGTGTTTAGTACACGCCCCACACTATAAAAGGCCGCCAGCACGGCGGCCTAGTGTAGTGTGTTCCGGAGCAGGGATAGAGCAGCATAGGCAGGGACAGTGACTGTTATTTCTTTCTTGCTTAACCTGGATTCCTTTAGTTTAGGGAAAGAGAAGGATAGGTAGGGAGAGTGTCAGTGTGTTTTGTGCTTGTGCTATAGTGTGCTTAAAAAAAACATTTATTCTAGGGACAGAAAACTGTAGGTAGGGACAGTGTCAGTTTCTTTCACTCTGCAAGTCCTTGTTTCCAGGGACCTGGAAGGACAGTGAGTGAATTGTCCTTGTGCTATATTGTGCTTAAAAAAACATTTATTCTAGGGACAGAAAACTGTAGGTAGGGAGAGTGTCAGTTTCTTTCACTCTGCAAGTCCTTGTTTCCAGGGACCTGGAAGGACAGTGAGTGAATTGTCCTTGTGCTATATTGTGCTTAAAAAAACATTTATTCTAGGGACAGAAAACTGTAGGTAGGGAGAGTGTCAGTTTCTTTCACTCTGCAAGTCCTTGTTTCCAGGGACCTGGAAGGACAGTGAGTGAATTTTTCTTGTGCTATATTGTGATTAAAAAAAACATTTTTTCTAGGGACAGAAAACTGTAGGTAGGGAGAGTGTTTTTTTCCTTTCACTCTGCAAGTCCTTGTTTCCAGGGACCTGTAAGGACAGTGAGTGAATTGTTCTTGTGCTATATTGTGATTAAAAAAAACATTTTTTCTAGGGACAGAAAACTGTAGGTAGGGAGAGTGTTTTTTTTCTTTCACTCTGCAAGTCCTTGTTTCCAGGGACCTGTAAGGACAGTGAGTGAATTTTTCTTGTGCTATATTGTGATTAAAAAAAACATTTTTTCTAGGGACAGAAAACTGTAGGTAGGGAGAGTGTTTTTTTTCTTTCACTCTGCAAGTCCTTGTTTCCAGGGACCTGTAAGGACAGTGAGTGAATTGTTCTTGTGCTATATTGTGCTTAAAAAAACATTTATTCTAGGGACAGAAAACTGTAGGTAGGGAGAGTGTCAGTTTCTTTCACTCTGCAAGTCCTTGTTTCCAGGGACCTGGAAGGACAGTGAGTGAATTGTCCTTGTGCTATATTGTGATTAAAAAAAACATTTTTTCTAGGGACAGAAAACTGTAGGTAGGGAGAGTGTTTTTTTCCTTTCACTCTGCAAGTCCTTGTTTCCAGGGACCTGTAAGGACAGTGAGTGAATTTTTCTTGTGCTATATTGTGATTAAAAAAAACATTTTTTCTAGGGACAGAAAACTGTAGGTAGGGAGAGTGTTTTTTTCCTTTCACTCTGCAAGTCCTTGTTTCCAGGGACCTGTAAGGACAGTGAGTGAATTTTTCTTGTGCTATATTGTGATTAAAAAAAACATTTTTTCTAGGGACAGAAAACTGTAGGTAGGGAGAGTGTTTTTTTTCTTTCACTCTGCAAGTCCTTGTTTCCAGGGACCTGTAAGGACAGTGAGTGAATTTTTCTTGTGCTATATTGTGATTAAAAAAAACATTTTTTCTAGGGACAGAAAACTGTAGGTAGGGAGAGTGTTTTTTTTCTTTCACTCTGCAAGTCCTTGTTTCCAGGGACCTGTAAGGACAGTGAGTGAATTTTTCTTGTGCTATATTGTGATTAAAAAAAACATTTTTTCTAGGGACAGAAAACTGTAGGTAGGGAGAGTGTTTTTTTTCTTTCACTCTGCAAGTCCTTGTTTCCAGGGACCTGTAAGGACAGTGAGTGAATTGTTCTTGTGCTATATTGTGCTTAAAAAAACATTTATTCTAGGGACAGAAAACTGTAGGTAGGGAGAGTGTCAGTTTCTTTCACTCTGCAAGTCCTTGTTTCCAGGGACCTGGAAGGACAGTGAGTGAATTGTCCTTGTGCTATATTGTGATTAAAAAAAACATTTTTTCTAGGGACAGAAAACTGTAGGTAGGGAGAGTGTTTTTTTCCTTTCACTCTGCAAGTCCTTGTTTCCAGGGACCTGTAAGGACAGTGAGTGAATTTTTCTTGTGCTATATTGTGATTAAAAAAAACATTTTTTCTAGGGACAGAAAACTGTAGGTAGGGAGAGTGTTTTTTTCCTTTCACTCTGCAAGTCCTTGTTTCCAGGGACCTGTAAGGACAGTGAGTGAATTTTTCTTGTGCTATATTGTGATTAAAAAAAACATTTTTTCTAGGGACAGAAAACTGTAGGTAGGGAGAGTGTTTTTTTTCTTTCACTCTGCAAGTCCTTGTTTCCAGGGACCTGTAAGGACAGTGAGTGAATTTTTCTTGTGCTATATTGTGATTAAAAAAAACATTTTTTCTAGGGACAGAAAACTGTAGGTAGGGAGAGTGTTTTTTTCCTTTCACTCTGCAAGTCCTTGTTTCCAGGGACCTGTAAGGACAGTGAGTGAATTTTTCTTGTGCTATATTGTGATTAAAAAAAACATTTTTTCTAGGGACAGAAAACTGTAGGTAGGGAGAGTGTTTTTTTTCTTTCACTCTGCAAGTCCTTGTTTCCAGGGACCTGTAAGGACAGTGAGTGAATTGTTCTTGTGCTATATTGTGATTAAAAAAAACATTTTTTCTAGGGACAGAAAACTGTAGGTAGGGAGAGTGTTTTTTTTCTTTCACTCTGCAAGTCCTTGTTTCCAGGGACCTGTAAGGACAGTGAGTGAATTTTTCTTGTGCTATATTGTGATTAAAAAAAACATTTTTTCTAGGGACAGAAAACTGTAGGTAGGGAGAGTGTTTTTTTTCTTTCACTCTGCAAGTCCTTGTTTCCAGGGACCTGTAAGGACAGTGAGTGAATTTTTCTTGTGCTATATTGTGTGAGGGGGTTAACTCGGTAGCGGGTGTGTGTGACCCCCTGGTTGGGCTCCCCACACAAAAACAGGGCCAGCAGACGGAGGTTGTGGTTTTCAAAATCAAAAGGTGCGGTTTATTTCTCTATGTACAGTGACAAAAACACAGCAAAGCCAAAAAGAAACAAACAAAATAAATCCTGGTCAGTTTGACCTCTGACTAAACATGCAGGTTTCCTAAACTAACAACTGGGATCAGCCTGGTGCTGTCCTAGTCCCTAAGTCCCTGGTTTAGTAAAAGTCCAAACAAATAGCCACACAGGCTTTGCCTCACCGCACAGGGGTTCACTCTCCCTAGACAGTCCACACAGGTCTGGTTCCAGGCATGAGCTAACATCTAATGAAGCTGGGAGTTCCTTATAGAGGCCTAAATGAGCTGACAAGGTTCAGCTGGTCTCATCTCTGTCTGCACGACGCCCCACACTCTCCCTAGAGGTATGAGTCATCCATGAGCCTACTAGCCTCAGCTGGGCTTATACAACTCTCCACCCTAGTTGTATAAGTCAGCATAAAGCCTGAATCTGGGAGAAATATATCTACCCCCCTGGATGCAACCAGGTGACTTTACCTTCCTGCTGTCACATACCCCCCCCTCTTGTTTTAACCTTGGGGTTGGAACACCAGCAATCAGGCATTCATGTACTCGAGACAAAGCATCCACATTCCCCATTTGAACGCCAGGGCGATGCTTTACTGTGAAGTTGAATTCCTGTAGGGCCAGGAACCACCTATTCACTCTTCTATTTGTCTCCTTGTTTTGAGCCATCCACTTTAACGGAGCGTGATCCGTAACCATGTCAAAGTGCCTACCTAGCAGATAGTACCGAAGGGAATCTAGAGCCCACTTCACCGCTAAACACTCCTTTTCAACCGTGGCGTAATTTACCTCATGGGACTTCAACTTCCTGCTGAGGTAAATGACTGGGTGCTCTTCCCCGTTCCAGACCTGGGACAATACTGCTCCTAACCCCACATCTGACGCATCACTTTGTACGACAAAGTCTTTAGAGAAGTCGGGTGAGTACAACACTGGCTGGCTACATAAGGCTTGTTTCAAGAATTGGAATGCTGCCTCAGCCTCGGGGGTCCATTTAATCATGACCGACCCTTTCCCTTTCGTCAGGTTGGTTAGGGGCACAGCCTTAGAAGCAAAGTGGGGAATGAAGCGCCGATAATAACCCGCGATTCCCAGAAAGGCCCGTACCTGCTTCTTGCTGTTGGGACGTGGCCAACTCTGGATGGCCTCGACTTTGTTGAGTTGGGGTTTTATCACTCCCCTGCCAATGGTGTACCCAAGATATTTGGCCTCCTCCTGCCCAATGGTACACTTCTTGGGGTTAGCCGTAAACCCCGCTTCCCGGATAGAGTCTAGGACTGCTTGCACTTTTGGCAGATGTGAGGCCCAATCTGTGCTATGGACAATTACGTCATCCAGGTAAGCCGCAGCATACTTCCGATGGGGCCTCAGTATCTGGTCCATTTTCCGCTGGAATGTGGCCGGCGCATTCTGTAACCCGAACGGCATTCTCTTATATTGGAACGCCCCGTCTGGGGTTACAAATGCGGTTTTCTCTTTGGCCGACTTGGCCAGGGGAATTTGCCAATACCCTTTTGTGAGGTCAAGAGTCGTCATGTATCGGGCTGTTCCCAGCCGGTCGATCAACTCATCTATACGTGGCATGGGGTAGGTGTCAAATTTTGTAACTTTGTTCAACTGACGAAAATCGTTACAAAATCGCCAGCTCCCATCCGGTTTAGGCACCAACACAATGGGACTAGACCAATCACTTTGGGACTCCTCTATCACCCCTAAGTTCAGCATTTTCTGTACTTCCTCCCGTATTGCCTCCCGTCGGGCCTCTGGGATCCGATAGGGTTTTAACTTCACCCTTTCACCGGGCGGGGTAATAATATCATGCTCTACCCCAGATGTTTGTCCCGGCAGCTCAGAGAACACCTCCTTGTTGCGAAGCACAAACTCCTTAACCTCCTGTTGTTGGGGTTGTGACAAGGTGGCTGCTATTCCAACCTCCGGAATCACGCAACCAGTTTGAGCTGGTGACCAAGTTTCTGCGACTAGGGACTCTCTATCCCTCCAGGCTTTCAACAGATTAACGTGATATATCTGTTCGGGCTTTCGCCTTCCTGGTTGTCTGACCTTGTAATTCACTTCGCTCACTTTTTCCATTATCTCGTAGGGGCCTTGCCATTTGGCAAGGAATTTACTTTCAACCGTAGGGACAAGTACCAATATCCTATCCCCCGGGGAAAAGGTACGGGTCTTTGCTCCACGGTTGTACACTCTCTGCTGTGCCAACTGCGCTTGGGCCAAATGTTCCTTCACGATGGGCATTACCTGTGCAATTCGATCTTGCATCAGGGCGACATGCTCAATCACACTCCTGTGGGGAGAACTCTCACTTTCCCAAGTTTCCTTGGCAATATCCAACAGCCCTCTTGGGTGTCTCCCATACAGTAACTCAAAGGGGGAGAATCCCGTAGAGGATTGGGGCACCTCCCTAATAGCAAACATCAAATAAGGAAGTAGACAGTCCCAATCCTTTCCATCTCTATCCACCACTTTCTTCAACATTTGTTTTAGGGTTTTGTTGAATCTTTCAACCAGCCCATCGGTTTGGGGGTGATACACAGATGTACGCAATTGCGTCACTTTGAACAATTTACACAGCTCTTTCATAACCCGGGACATAAAGGGTGTACCTTGGTCCGTAAGCAGTTCTTTACAAATACCCACCCGGCTAAAAACAAGAGATAGCTCTTTGGCTATGGTTTTGGCCGAGGTATTTCTGAGAGGGATCGCTTCTGGATAACGGGTGGCATAGTCCATTATAACCAATATGTACTGGTGCCCCCTAGCGGACTTGATTATAGGACCTACCAAATCCATTGCGATTCTCTCAAACGGGACCTCAATGATGGGTAGAGGGACCAGCGGGCTACGGAAATGTGGCATCGGGGCCGACCTCTGACACACAGGGCAGGAGGAACAATAATTTTCTATGTCCTTCATCACCCCAGGCCAATAGAATCTCTGTAATACCCTCTCTTGGGTTTTCTCTGTCCCCAGATGACCTCCAAGAATGTGCCCATGGGCCAACTCCAACACCAACTTCCTGTAAGGTTTGGGCACCACCAGCTGCTCAACGGTTTCTTCTGCCCTTTTTGCCACCCGATACAGTAGGTCCTTCTCTACGCTGAAGTATGGGTAAGTGCAGGTATTATCTGGGTTCACTAACTCGCCATCTATTTCCACTACGTTTTCCCGTGCCTTTATTAGGGCGGGGTCTTTTAACTGTTCTGTGGCAAAATTTTCCCTGTGAACCTCCAGATCAGAAAACTCCACAGACGGTAGGTTTTCGTCTGAGGAGGTGGGCTCCTCTCCAGTTTCTTGAGTCTCCCCTGCCAATACTGACAAGGGAAATTCTGGAGAGTCCTCCCCACTCTCAGAGGAGTTCTGGCTATCACATTCCTGGTACATAGGGGCACCAGTGGGGGGCTCAGGATCATCCCACAGTTCCCAGAACTTCGGAAAATCCCTTCCCACAATGGCATCATGCGGTAATTGAGATACTAACCCCACTGGATGAGAGAGGGTACCTTTGGGGGTCTCGAAACACACTGTAGTCACTGGATACTCTCGGGTGTCCCCATGCACACAAATAACAGCTACCTTGCTATTCCCAGAGACCTCTGTTTTAACTAATTCAGCCTTTATCAGGGTCACAAGGCTACCTGAATCCAGCAATACCACAACATTTCTACCATTAATACACATTTTGCATAAATGTTTCTCAGTTCCCCGAATGGCAGTGCATGCGACTGTCGCACACAGCGACTGATGTCTGTCCGTCAGAAAGTCACACTGCATGGGTTCCTCCACAACCGGGCAATTGGCTGCAATATGTCCCGCTTGCCGGCAGCGGTAGCAAACGATCCTTCTTGCGGCCTCTTGAGCCGCTGATTTCCCAGGCTGTTCTCGCCAAACTTGGGGTAGAGCTCCCACCCTCTCACTCTCTCCACCCTCACCCCTTGGAATCCTCTTATCCGCCCCTGGGGATGGTCTGGTCTTAGGGTGGAAAGTCCGAGTGTCTCTGGAAGAGGCCGTCAGGTTCTCTGTAGCCAAGTATTTCTCTACACGATCCACAAGACCACCGGCCGTCTCTGGGTCTCCATGGCTTACCCACTTTTGGATGGCAGTAGGAAGAGCTCTCAAAAACCGATCCATTACAACACGTTCCACAATCTCTGGTGCGGACAAAGTCTCTGGCTGTAGCCACTTCCTGCTCAGGTGAATGAGATCATACATTTGAGACCTGGGGGGTTTTCCAAGCTGGAAAGTCCAGTTATGCACACGCTGAGCCCGGACAGCCAGGGTGACACCCAGCCTTGCCAATATTTCAGCTTTTAGCATCACATAGTCTTTTGCTTGGTCAGGCTCTAGGTCATAGTAAGCCTTCTGCGATTCACCAGTTAACAGAGGAGCCACCAGTCCAGCCCACTGCTCCTCAGGCCACTTTTCTCTTTCAGCAGTCCTTTCAAATGTGGTCAAAAATACCTCTGGATCATCCTCTCCAGTCATTTTTGTCAATAAACGACTCACCCCAAAGGACGCGGTATTAGTGGGACGGCTTTCCTCACTGGTCTGCGGACGTTGCTGCATTACTGCTTCCATTTGTTGTAGTCTCTGCTCTTGCTTCTGTAACAGGTCTATGAAGCGGGCCTCAGATTGCTGCTGGGCTTGTTGATGAGCTTGCTGCTGGGCTGCAAGGCTCCTTTGCAAACCTGCATTTGTCTGCTGTTGATTGGCATTTGCTAGAGCCAGCTGTTTCAGTATCTCCTCCATGCTGGCTTAAAAAAAACTGCCACTGGTTCTCCACCAACTGTGAGGGGGTTAACTCGGTAGCGGGTGTGTGTGACCCCCTGGTTGGGCTCCCCACACAAAAACAGGGCCAGCAGACGGAGGTTGTGGTTTTCAAAATCAAAAGGTGCGGTTTATTTCTCTATGTACAGTGACAAAAACACAGCAAAGCCAAAAAGAAACAAACAAAATAAATCCTGGTCAGTTTGACCTCTGACTAAACATGCAGGTTTCCTAAACTAACAACTGGGATCAGCCTGGTGCTGTCCTAGTCCCTAAGTCCCTGGTTTAGTAAAAGTCCAAACAAATAGCCACACAGGCTTTGCCTCACCGCACAGGGGTTCACTCTCCCTAGACAGTCCACACAGGTCTGGTTCCAGGCATGAGCTAACATCTAATGAAGCTGGGAGTTCCTTATAGAGGCCTAAATGAGCTGACAAGGTTCAGCTGGTCTCATCTCTGTCTGCACGACGCCCCACACTCTCCCTAGAGGTATGAGTCATCCATGAGCCTACTAGCCTCAGCTGGGCTTATACAACTCTCCACCCTAGTTGTATAAGTCAGCATAAAGCCTGAATCTGGGAGAAATATATCTACCCCCCTGGATGCAACCAGGTGACTTTACCTTCCTGCTGTCACAATTGTGATTAAAAAAAACATTTTTTCTAGGGACAGAAAACTGTAGGTAGGGAGAGTGTTTTTTTTCTTTCACTCTGCAAGTCCTTGTTTCCAGGGACCTGTAAGGACAGTGAGTGAATTTTTCTTGTGCTATATTGTGATTAAAAAAAACATTTTTTCTAGGGACAGAAAACTGTAGGTAGGGAGAGTGTTTTTTTCCTTTCACTCTGCAAGTCCTTGTTTCCAGGGACCTGTAAGGACAGTGAGTGAATTTTTCTTGTGCTATATTGTGATTAAAAAAAACATTTTTTCTAGGGACAGAAAACTGTAGGTAGGGAGAGTGTTTTTTTCCTTTCACTCTGCAAGTCCTTGTTTCCAGGGACCTGTAAGGACAGTGAGTGAATTTTTCTTGTGCTATATTGTGATTAAAAAAAACATTTTTTCTAGGGACAGAAAACTGTAGGTAGGGAGAGTGTCAGTTTCTTTCACTGTGAAAGTCCTTGTTTCAAGGGACAGAGAAGGACACCTGAAGGTAGCCCTTATTGCTTTTTTCCCATCTCCGTGCAGGCCATCTATTAGAATGTCTGGAAGGCAAACAAGGAGAGGCAGACAGTCAGGAGGCAATAAAAGAGGGCAAGCAGGCTCTGTGTCTGGGGGCAACAGTGCTGGTCGTGGACGCGGTGCATTGTCATCAGCACATGGCCATGGGACACGCTTGTCCTTCTTTTCGGCAGCTGGACATGTTGAGCCACATCATGCCGAAGACTTGGTAGAGTGGATGACCAAGCCCTCCTCCTCCTCCTCATCCTCTCTCACCCAGGCTCAGGGTACTGGAAAAGCAGCTGCCAAAGCGTCGTCTTCCCTGGTATCAATGTCAGACAAATCATCAGTCACTCCTTCCCTAGACCCACCATGTCCTCCTCCTGAGGAGTCCCCCGAACTGTTTCAGCACAGTGTTGGGTACATGCTCCAGGAGGATGCCCAGCGTTTCGAAGGGTCTGATGATGAAACCCAGCTAGAGGAAGGCAGTAGCGTGAGAGCAGACAGAGGGGATGCTCAAGAAGGACACCAATCTGGCAGTCATGTTCCAGCAGCTGCAGCATACTGCCAGATTGGCTCCAGTGATGAGGAGGGAGGGGATGATGAGGTCACTGACTCCACGTGGGTGCCTAATAGGAGAGAGGAGGAGGAGGAGGATGAGGAGGAGGCACATCTCCAACGAGGCAGGATGCCCTTTGGTGGCCAGCGTAAGGGCAGTACACCGACGGAATCACACCGCAGAGCTCCGCCTGTGCAGGGCGCTGCCTCTGCCCGTCATTCAAAAAGTTCTTTGGTGTGGGCCTTTTTTGAGGCTAGTGCATCAGATCGCACAGCTGCTGTTTGCAACATATGTCTCAAGCGTATATCGCGTGGCCAAAACATCAGCCGCTTGGGTACCACATGCCTGACCAGACATATGTTGACCTGCCATGCAGCTCGTTGGCAAGCCTACCTCAAAGACCCACACCAAAGAACAAAGCGGACCTCTCCTTGCACCGCATCAGCTGGGATCTCCAACCCCACTATAACTTCAGTCCTCTCTGAAACATGCACTGAGAGGAATGAAGGTGTAGAATTAGGTGTGTCACAGCCAAGTACTTGCGCCCACTCTGCTAGCAGTACACCGACGTCCGATTCTAGCAGGCAAATTTCCCTGCCCCAGCTGCTGGACCGTCGAAAGAAGTTCACTCCCAGCCATGCACATGCCCAGCGGTTGAATGCTAGCTTGGCTAAATTGCTAGCGCTTCAACTGCTGCCTTTTCAGTTGGTAGACTCGGCCCCCTTCCGTGAGTTTGTGCAATGTGCGGTTCCTCAGTGGCAGGTTCCCAAACGCCACTTTTTCGCACGGAAGGCTATTCCGGCTCTCTACCGGCATGTGGAAGGCAATGTCTTGGCCTCGCTGGACAGGGCGGTCAGCGGTAAGGTGCATATTACCGCTGACTCATGGTCCAGCAGGCATGGACAGGGACGTTACCTTTCTTTCACGGCCCATTGGGTCACTCTTTTGGCAGCTGGGAAGGATTCAGGACAAGGTGCAGTAGTGTTGGAGGTTGTCCCACCGCCACGCCTCCAAAATGCTACTACTGGTTGTGACACACCTCTCTCCTCCACCCCCTCCTCTTCTTCTTCCTCCATGGCCTCTTCCTGTGGTTTGTCCTATGAACCAGCGGTGCTCCGTAGCCGTTCACGGGGCTACGCAAGTACGCAGGCAAAAAGATGCCATGCCGTGCTTGCGCTGGTGTGTTTGGGGGACAGAAGCCACACTGGGGCAGAGGTCCTGTCTGCTCTGCAGGGCCAGGCCGAGAGGTGGTTGACGCCACGCCAGCTTAAGCCAGGAATGGTGGTTTGCGACAATGGCACCAACCTCCTCTCCGCCCTCCGACAGGGACAACTGACCCATGTGCCCTGTGTGGCTCACGTCCTTAACCTGGTGGTGCAGCGGTTCTTGGGCAGGTACCCGGGCTTACAGGATGTCCTGAGGCAGGCCAGGAAAGTCTGTGTGCATTTCCGCAGATCTTATAATGCCAGTGCTCGCCTGGCTGAGCTGCAAAAGGAGTTGAACCTGCCCAAGAACCGCCTTATATGTGACATGCCCACCAGGTGGAACTCAACGTTGGCCATGCTGCAGCGGCTGCACACGCAGCAGAGGGCCATCAATGAGTACCTGTGCGACTACGGCACCAGGACAGGGTCAGGGGAGCTTGTTTTTTTTTCTCCACGCCAGTGGGGCATGATCAGGGATGCATGCACTGTCCTGGCACCATTTGAGGAGGCCACGAGGATGGTGAGCAGTGACAGTGCATGCATCAGTGACACTGTACCTCTTGTCCACCTGTTGGAGCACACGCTGCGTGGAATAATGGACAGGGCACTTGAGGCAGAACAGAGGCAGGAAGAGGAGGACTTCCTTGCCTCTCAAGGCCCCCTTTACCCAGACAGTGTTACTTCTGTCCCACCCATCGCACAGGAAGAGGAGGAGGAGGAGGAGGAGGAGGAGGAGGATTGTGTCAGCATGGAGGTGGAGGCTGGCACTCAGCATCATCAGCAGCAGTCTTTTAGGGATGATTTACAGTCCCAAGAAACCAGTGGACTTGTACGTGGCTGGGAGGAGGTGGCTGCGGATCATGTCGTCCTTAGTGACCCAGAGGACTCCGGAGCGAATGCCTCAGCAAACCTACGCTGCATGGCCTCCCTGATCCTGCAAAGTCTGCGGAAGGATCCTCGTATTCTTCGGATCAAGGAGAGGGACCATTACTGGCTGGCCACTCTCCTTGATCCACGGTACAAGGGTAAGGTTGCGGACCTTATGTTACCGTCGCAGAGGGAGCAGAGGATGAGACAACTCCGGGAGGCCTTGCAGAAAGGTCTGTGCAACGCGTTCCCAGAGACTGGGAGGTTGCAAACTCCTGGTCCTGGACAACGAGTTGCTGAGGCTTCGGCCAGTCAAAGAAGGAGCGGTGGGGAAGGTGGCCGTCTGACCGATGCGTTCAGACAATTCTTTAGTCCGCAGCCCCAAAGTATGATCGGTTCCAGCAACCATCGCCAGCGTCTGATAAACATGGTGCAGGAATATCTAGGGGCAAGGTCAGACTTGGACACCTTCCCCACCGAAAATCCTCTGGCTTACTGGGTCTTGAGGATGGATCACTGGCCAGAGCTTGCACAGTATGCAATTGAGCTACTGGCCTGTCCTGCATCCAGCGTTCTTTCGGAACGCACATTCAGTGCTGCTGGAGGATTTGTCACGGATCACAGGGTGCGCCTGTCCACCGACTCGGTTGATCGACTGACTTTCATCAAGATGAACCAGTCTTGGATCACCACCAGCTACCACACACCTGATGCTGATATAACAGACTAATTGATTTTAACATGTCACATCCCTTCAAGACTGATGCTGATGCTGAGTGCCTGTGCTGTTATGTTGACTGGCTATCCTCCTCCTCCGAGTCCTCAATGATACGATTGATGATGATAGCTTGGAAGATCATTTTTGTTTATGGGTGCCGCCACCAGTGCCTAACGCCCAATTTTTCAGCCCCTGTTTAACAGGGGCGTGTAATTACAATTTTTGAAGCAATACTTTGCAACAGGGCTCATTGCTGTACTCCAAGTACAGTATCTGTGAGGAGTTGCAGTGTTGTGCCACCAGTGCCTAAGGCCCAATTTTTCAGCCCCTGTTTAATAGGGGCGTGTCATTACAATTTTTGAAGCAATACTTTGCAACAGGGCTCATTGCTGTGCTCCAAGTACAGTATCTGTGAGGGGTTGCAGTGTTGTGCCACCAGTGCCTAAGGCCCAATTTTTCAGCCCCTGTTCAACAGGGGCATGTAATTACAATTCTTGATCTAATAATTCACAGCAGGGCCCATTGCTGCACCCACCAAGAGTAACTGTCAGGGCTTACAGTGTTGTGGCACCAGCACCACCATCAAAGGCCCAATTTTTACTACCACTGTTCAACAATTATATGTAATTAAAATTCCTGATATAATAGTTGACAGCAGGGCGTTCCAGCACCAACCAAGAGTAACTGTGAGTGCTTACAGTGTTGTGCCAACACCAACAACTAAGGGGCCTATTTCTGCAGAGTATATACGGCAGGTCCCTACTTTCAAACATCCAACTTACAAACGACTCCTACTTGCAAACGCAAGAAGACAACAGGAAGTGAGAGGAAATCTACCACTAGGAAGGAAAATTCTCTCCTGTAAGAATAAATATGGGAGAAAGGTGTCTCCTCTGTACTGATGCTTTATCAGCAATCCTTGTTTCAAGAAAAACACCACATTTCAAAAACAGTTGTCATTGGGACGGAAAGTGAGGTGAAATGTTCTGAACAGGGGCACAGACAGCAAAACAAATGTTACAGGGGTGATAACCCTTACCTATGTTTTCCAAAAAGTTTAAAAATAGATTTTTGGTCTGGAGCTACACTTCAACAATGTACCTGTTCAAAATTACAAACAGATTCTACATAAGAACAAACCTACAGTCCCTGTCTTGTATGCACCGCCTGTATAGGGCTGTTCAGAGTATATAGGGCCTTTTTTATTTTATGTGCGGGGTTCCCCTTAATATCCATACAAGACCCAAAGGGGCTGGTAATGGGCTGGGGTAGGGGGGGGGGGGTCATGGGGTAGCTATGCCATTTTTCTTAAAGAATTTCATCCATATTACCGGGACCAGACATTACATTAAAGCCGCAAGCAGTTTTAAATGGCTTTTTTTTCCTTTAGAAGTGTCATTTTGTGCAGGGACAGTTCTAAACACGGGAAACACGTGGCACTTCACAGGCATACTTTAGACACCCCCCAGGTACGATATTTAAAGGAATATTTGACTTTTTTTTTTCACTTTATGCATCATTAAAATGACTGCTCCCGAAAAACGACCGTTTTTAAAACTTCTTTTTGCATTGATACATGTCCCCTGGTGCAGAACCCGGGTTCCCAAACCCTTTTTAGGACAATAACATGCATAATAGTTGTTATAATTAGCACTTTAGAATTCGAACGTTCGCATCCATTCTATTTAATAGGGTTCTAATGTTCGTTCGAACTTTCGGTCCGTTCGCGGGTTCTGGTGCGAACCGAACAGGGGGGTGTTCGGCTCATCACTAATCAGTACTATATGACATTCAAAAAGATCATTTATACTATGACTATATTTCTCCTTTTGAATTTTGTTGGGTCACTTATTAAGCAGTTATTTAATTTCAAAATTCTAACCGATCCTAGTAATTTTCCAATAAATGTTCAAATAGAGCATAAGAATAAAATTGAAAGGAATAAAGTGAGATGATCGGCAAAATTTTATTGGTTTTGCCAGAAGCAAATCCTTTTAAAAAGGGTGCATATGAAATTGATTCATTTAGTCCTGGAAACGTGGTTGCCTGTAGATTGAAAATCCAGCGCTGCTCATGTTGGAGCAGCGCTTTGTTCCAATCGCCCCCTCGATCAGAAATGTGTATCCTGTCGAGGGCGGAAAACGTTACTTTTGGCATTTTGTAGTGATGGTGAAGCGCCACATGTCTGCCTATGGGTAGGTATCGATTTCCAATTATCCATGCTGTACGCATGTTTGGAAATTCTTTGCCAAAATTCTTGCTTTGTTTTGCCTACGTTGTAGGCTCCGCACTGGCAAGACATCAGATAAACGATTCCTCGCGTTCGACAATTGGCGAAGTGCTTTGGGGTAAACAAGTCGCCATTTGGAAGTAAGAATGTTTTTTCTCTTCTAATGAGGTAGCAGTGTGAGCAATGTCCGCAAGGAAAAGATCCATATATTGGACAGTGTTTTTTTACAGCTGATTTGTCTGTGAATTTGCTTTTCACTAACCTGTCTTATTGATCGAGCTCGTCTGTAGGTAATCAATGGATTTTCTGGTATAAATTGTTCAATCTTTTGGTCATCCGTAAGGATCGACCAATGTTTGTCTAGAATTTCTCTAATTTGCAAAGGTCTTGGCTTGTACAGGAGCTAGAACCGAGGCTCGCGCCCGAAGGTACTGCTCATACGGGATTGAGTTTAAAGAATTTGGGTGGAAGCATTCCGCATGCAATATTGTATTGCCTGCTGTACTTTTGAGGAATAAAGTACTATTCAGTTTGCCCTCTGAATCACAGTTAACCTGAACATCCAAGAAAGTTATTTTTTTCTTGTCGCATGCCATGGTAAACTTTAAATTCAGGTCATTATTGTTGATCTTATGGAAGAACTCCAGAAGGGCGTCTTCAGGTAAATCCCAAATGACGAAGACGTCGTCGATGTACCTGAGCCACATAGTTATGTGGCCCAGGTATTCAACGAGATCCTCACCATTAAAGAGGTGTTGTTCCCACTCCCCAAGGTACAAATTGGCATAGGATGGGGCACAACATGTCCCCATCGCTATGCCTTGTACCTGGAGTTAGTGGGAACCATCAAACAAAAAGTAGTTGTGGTTAAGGATGTAATCTAATCCTTGTATGATGAACTCATTCAGAGCATTATCATATCTTGAACCTTGTTGCAAGATTTTCCGTATAGTCTCCAACCCTCGAGAATGGGGGATTAAACAATAAAGGGCTTCAACGTCAATTGTGACGAGAAGCATGTCATTTGGAATTGTAAGTTCCTCAATTGTTTTTAGGAAGTGTATTGTGTCTTTAATAAATGAGGGTAAGGAGACTATGTATGGCTGCAGGTATGAGTCTATGACTCTACTTAGGTTTTCTGAAATTCCTCCATTGCCGGAGACGATTGGTCTTCCGGTTGGATCAGTGCGATTTTTGTGGATTTTGGGCAGACTGTAGAATGTCGGTACTTTTGGGTGTTTCATCCTAATATATTCAAAAAGCTGTTTACTGATAACATTGTTGTTAAAGGCAAGATCTACCATCTCGTAAAATTCTTGATTATATTTGTTTATTAATCTGGTCGGAATTGCTCGGTACCTGCTCCTGTTGGCCAGGATCCTCCTGCACATCAATCTATAGGCAACATTGTCCATTAGGACAACGTTGCCTCCCTTATCTGAAGGTTTGATTGTGATTAGTTGTTACTCAGCGAATGAAGAGCCTGATTTTATTCGGTAGATAGATTGTGGGGGATATTTTTTCTACAGGATAGTCCACAGATATTTTTGATGGTCTGTTTTAGAAACATAGCAACACTAGGATTGGTATTTAGAGGCGGGAATTTCGTAGATGTTTTTTTAAATAAATTGATAGGATTTTGTGTTGACTTATTAACTTCCTCTAATAATTTGTCGAGGTCTAGTTGGTCAATCAAGTCATTTGGGTTGCTTTCTTGGAATAAAAGAGTTAAATCCCGTAATGCTTTAAACTCCTGCATACTATATTTAGACCAATTCGTAGTGTCGCAATCCATATTACTTTTCTCATATTGGCACTTTAGCATCAATTTTCGTGCAAATAGGTGCAGATCTGTGACTACTTTAAAGAGAACGAAGTTTTGGCTGGACAAAAACTCAAACCTTTCAAGAGTACTTCAATCTCTGCCTTCGTAGGGGAGTAAGACAACAGATTTACAACATTTAGTTGTTTAGTTAGGTCCGCATCATGTAGGATTCCAGTCCCTTCCCGGTTTTGTTTGTTTGGGGGGAGTTTACCCCCCCCCCCGGTTTGGGTTTAAAGCCTTTTGTGAAAGTGTGCGTCCATTTGAATGATTGATGTTGGTAGAGATGCTGGATGCATCTGAAAGAGAGGAATCAGATTCTCCCGGTCCTGTATTGCATCTCATTTCAGACCCCATAAGGGAATAGTCTGTGATCAAATTTTGCGCTTGGTCTGAATCGGTTTCTACTGTGCGCTTTTTGTTGTCTTGTTCGAAGGAGCCTCTGTTGTTACGGCTTCTCTTCTGACGATAGGATTGGCAGCATAGGCAGTCTTCAAGGGATCCCAAATCCATAGCAAATTCAATCAGTTACATCAGAATCAGGTGCTTAATAGCTACTGATCCAGGACTGATTCATTTTTATAAATGTGAGCCTATTAACGGAGTCTATAGACAGACCCACTCTTTGATCCCTTACAGCAGCACTGAATGTGCGTTCAGAAAGCACGCTGGATGCAGGACAAGCCAGTAGCTCGATTGCATATTGAGCAAGTTCTGGCCAGTGGTCCATCCTTAAGACCTAGTAACCCAGTGGATGCTCTGTTGGAAAGGTCTCCAAGTCTGCTCTTGCCCCTAGATATTCCTGCACCATATAATGCAGATGCTGGCAATGGTTGCTTGACCTATCAGACCTTGGCACTAAGGACTACAAAATTGTTTAAAAGTATCGGTCAGCCGGCCACCTTCTCCACTGCGCTTTCTCTGACCGAACAAAGTCTCAGAAACACATTGTCCAGCACCAGGAAATGGTAACCTTCCAGGGTCTGGAAATGCATTACACAAACTTTTCTTCAAAGCCTCCTGAAGATAGTTCATTCTCTGCTCCCTCTGCAAAGGCAGGATGAGTTCTGCAACTTTGCCCTTCTAATGTGGATCAAGAAGGGTTGCTAGCCAGTAATGATCCCTCTCCTTGATATAATGAATCCTAGGGTCCTTTTGCAGGCTTTGGAGAATCAGGGAGGCCATGCAGCGTAAGTTTGCAGAGGCATTCGATTCTGAGTCCTCTGGGTCACTAAGGATCACTGTCAGGAAGATCCTGCCAGTAACAGGCGCTCTGAACTTCCTGGGGCACGATCGCGGGCGCCAATGCGCGTGCGCGCCCACTGACACCAGGCAGGCTATTTAAAGCAGACTGACACACTGGGATCTTGCTGTCTGATCTACAGCGTACGTGTGTTCCTGACTTCTGAACTTTGTTCCAGTTCCTTCCAGTGTTGAACCCAGCTTGCTCCTGACCATCCCCGCCATCTGCCTGCACCTGATCCCGGCCTGTCTGACCTCTCTTCTGCCTGCTCCTCTGGTCCTTCTGCTGTCCGCCTGATAACTGACCCGGCTTGTTTGACCCATCCAGTTCCAGTCTGCTGCACCTGTCTGCTGATCCAGCCTGTCCCAGGTTCCTGTCTGCTGTCCTTCCAGCCAGCTGTCCAGCTCTGGTCTGCTATTCAGTTCCAGTCTGCTGCATCTGTCTGCTGATCCAGCCTGTTCCTGGTTCCTGCCTCCGCTCAGTCGCACCTACGGTCCTTCTGTACAGCTCCACCTGGACTTCAGAAAAACCTCCTGCTGTTGATCCTGCCAGGCACTCGTGCCACTCCTGACTCCTGTGCTTCCTGTTCACCCTACCAGGGGCCTCGAGTCGGAGCCGCAAGAGAGGCCATCCCCTGCAATTCAGGCTCGTCCACTAGGTACGTGACAGTATCAGACAGCCATGTCCGAGCCTGAGTGGGGAGCCTCTCCTATGGAGGAACTCTGTGTGCACCTGGCAGGTTTTACCCAGGCCATTAAAAGCCTTCAGGAAGGATACACACGCCTGGAAGAATGGATTCAAGTACTTTCTTCCCCCTCTGGCACCCAGGGGTCTGCTTCTTCTGCCAGCACAGCTTTTCCCACAGTTGTTACGCTGCTACCTGAACCAAAGGTTCCCACGCCGGAAAAGTTTTTCGGGGAACGAAGCAAATTTAGGGCATTCCGAAATTCATGTGAACTATACTTCTCATTACAACTGTGCACCTTCTCTCTAGAAGCCACTAAGATGGGCTTCGTGATTTCCTTACTTTTCGGAGAACCCCAATCATGGGCCCACCACCTTCTGGAACAGGAAGCCAATTTATCTACCTTCCTCGATACCATGGCCCAACTATATAAGGACCCACAGCTTTCAGCAACCGCAGAAACAGCTCTGCATACCCTTCGACAAGGGTGCAGGGCAGTAGAGGACTATGTCACTGAATTCAGGCGGTGGAGTGCGGACACTAATTGAAATGACGCAGCTTTCCTTTACCAGTTTCGCTTGGGACTCTCTGACCCCTTAAAGGATGAACTGGCTCGAGTAGGAATACCCCAGACCCTGGATGCACTAATCAACTTGACCATACAAATTGATCGGCGGCTGAGGGAGTGAAGAGCAGAAAGGGACGCTGGGCCCTCTAGTCCCATCTGGATGTTACCCAGAGTCCCCAACTATGCTCATCCGGCACCTACTGTTGGATCAGTCTTTACGCCTGATACCTCTGTACCCATGCAGTCAGGAGCCCTTCACCCTTCCCTTACAATGGAAGAACGCCAACGTCGCCGGGTGAACAACCTGTGCCTGTACTGCGGGGAACCTGGGCATTATGTCAGAAATTGCCCTGCTAAGCTTCGCAAGTGTCTGTCCCTTTCTTCCAATCATGCAACTTCTTGGCTCAAGACTTCTTCCGACCTGGCTCTTCCTATTCTGTTACAACTTCCAGGAAGGATGTTACAAGTGTCTGCCATTATTGACTCTGGGGCCTGTAGTTGCTTTATGGACTCATCATTTGCAACCCAACACCAGGTTCCTTTATTATATAAGGCCAAAGGACTTTTTATTCACCTGACCAATGGCTCTGCGATTAAATCTGGACCAGTTACACAGGAGACTTCCCCCCTTCCAGTCACAATCGCCAATTTACACCGAGAGCTGCTTCACATGGACATTATTTCTTCACCATTATTCCCTGTTATTCTCGGTATGCCGTGGCTACAAGCCCATAACCCCTACATCAACTGGGTCACGGGAGAAGTCACGTTCCCCTCTACTTATTGTCAACAGTTCTGTACTCCCAAGGTCCCCGGTAAACCACCTGCCTTGTTGTGTTTGGACACCAACTCTGAGTTACGCCAGTCTGTCCCCGAGGCCTACTACGACTTTCTGGACGTTTTCAGTAAGAAAGGGGCTGAAACGCTTCCGCCCCATCGGGCCTATGACTGCCCCATCGAGCTCCTTCCGGGAACTGAAATTCCCTTTGGCAGAATCTTTCCATTGACTGAGCTGGAGCAAGAAGCGCTTAAAATATACATCGATGAGAATTTGGAAAAAGGGTTTATCCGGCCATCCACGTCTACAGCAGGAGCAGTGTATCTTTTTCGTAGAGAAAAAAGATCATACCCTACGGCCCTGCATAGACTACCGTGAGCTTAACAAAATCACCGTTAAAAATCACTACTCTCTCCTCTTGGTACCCAAATTATTCCAGAGGCTGGGAGCTGCTACCATTTTCATTAAATTAGATCTCCGAGGGGCCTACAACCTGGTCCGCATCAGGGAAGGGGATGAGTGGAAAACAGCCTTTCGCACTCGTTTCGGGCACTTCGAGTACCTGGTGATGCTCTTCGGGCTATGCAACGTCCCTGCAACTTTCCAGTACTTTATCAATTATGTTTTCCGGGACTACTTGGATCTGTTCGTTATCATCTATTTAGACTACATCCTTATCTTCTCTTCTTCCCTGGATTCCCATCGCAAGCACGTCAGATGTGTGTTAGCTCGGCTTCGACAGCATGGCCTGTACACCAAGGCTGAAAAGTGCGAGTTCGAGCAGAAGAGTATTCCCTTTCTGGGTCTAATCATTTCGGTAGAGGGCATTAAGATGGACCTTCAGAAGATTGCGGCAATTCTAGACTGGCCGGCTCCCACTGACAAGAAAGGGATCCAACGTTTCGTAGGATTCGCTAATTTCTACAGAAAATTTATTAACCTCCCTGGCGGTATGATTCTGTCAGATTTTAGGTGCTGAAAGCGGTACCATTATTCTGCATGGAAATTTGGCGTTTTATATTGCAGGCCTGTAATTCTTAGGAATAACTCACTTAAATCTGTCCAAACCAGAGTCTAGTAGACATCCCGGGTATGATAAAGTTCAAAAAACAAAATTATACATTATAATAAAATAAATAACTATAAAATAATTATAACAAATAATAATATAATAATAATAAAAGTGTTTTTCAGTGTTTGATGACGAATTTCCCCACAAATCGCTATCGCTTAATTCTGCGAGTGATTCTAATTTATTATCGCTGTTTTTTAGCTGGTCTAAAACCACTTTTGACATAAAGGGACACTTTTTGGTTGCTATGGACAATCTCCAGTTTCCAGGCAGAAAAAAAAAGTTTTTATTATATAAAAGTGCATGCAGGACACTGGGCAGACCACTAGGGAAGAAGGGGATGTGTAATTATTACATACAGTACTGTAATCTGTAAGATTACAGTATACTGTATGTATACTGTGTTTTAACTTTTTTGAATTTGGCGCCGATCTCCGTCCCCGTGCGTCGTAACATCGCAGGGAACGGAGCTCGGCGGCATTCGGCAGTGTGTGAATCGAGCGAGATGACGGCTCGATCACACAGCGGAGAGGCATCGCAGGATCCAGGGGATAAGGTAAGTAACACCTGCCTGGATCACTGCGACGCAGCCCGAGTCTGGCTCGGGGTTACCGCTTTTGGTGCTGAAATTTAACCCCGAGCCAGACTCGGGAATACCGCTAGGAAGGTTAAGGGGTTCTCAGCCATCATCAGTCCTATCACTCAGTTAACCAGACAAGGAGTCCACTTCCACTGGTCCCCAGAGGCCCAAACCGCCTTTGAGTCCCTCAAGAGACTATTTACCTCCGCCTCTGTCCTGAAGCATCCTGACTCCTCCCTACCGCTTGTTCTGGAAGTAGACGCGTCTGAAATTGCTGTTGGAGCAGTTCTTTCCCAACGACAAGGGACTAAAGCCCTGTTACACCCTGTAGCCTTCTTTTCTCGTAAACTGTCAGCAGCGGAAAGAAACTATGACGTGGGAGACCGGGAACTATTGGCCATCTAATCTGCCCTGGAAGAGTGGCGATACTTACTGGAAGGAGCCGCTCACCCAATCCTGGTCTACACGGACCACAATAACCTGGAATACCTGAAGTCTGCAAAAAGGCTGAAACCACGGCAAGCCAGGTGGGCCCTCATCTTTTCTAGGTTCTCTTTTCATGTTACCTACCGACCAGGCTCTAAGAACGTAAAACCTGATGCTCTGTCCAGGATGTTCCACAAGCCTAAAGAAACTTCTATTCCTGACACAATCCTTCCCCCAGGAAATTTCCTTCTGGTACAAGAAGACCTTCTTTCACGGATAAAGCAAGCCTCAGTAGGGTTGGCACCTGTCGTGGGAACAGAACTACTAGCAAAGGATGGGTTGTTCTGGTACAAGAATAAAATTTTCGTACCCGAAGGTCTACGGGTCACGATTCTGGAACTTTGCCACGACCATGCACTGGCAGGTCATTTTGGTGTCACCAAAACCGCTGATCTTGTTCAACGTACCTTTTGGTGGCCTCAAGTACTTGGAGACTGCAAGAGATACGTAGAGTTCTGTACCACCTGTACGCGGAATAAGACTAGTAGAACTAGGGCCTGGGGTTTGTTGAGACCTTTGCCCGTCCCAGATAGGCCATGGAAGATGTTATCCATAGACTTTATTGTTGAGCTACCTCCAGCAGAGAGTCACACCGCCATCTTTGTAGTGGTAGACCGGTTATCCAAGATGGCTCATTTCATCCCAATGAAAGGAAACAGAGAAAATGTTCATCAGAGAGGTAATCAAGCTTAATGGGATCCCTGCTAATATTGTTTCTGATCGGGGAGTACAATTTACTTCCCGATTTTGGAGAGCTCTGTGTAAAGCCTTGGGAATTGAGCTGTCATTCTCCACTGCTTATCACCCTCAAACAAATGGGCAAACTGAGAGGACTAATCAGACCCTCGAGCAGTATCGTCCTTTTCTCAGGATGACTGGATTTCCCTGCTCCCATTGGCCAAATTTGCCTACAATAATTCTGTCCACTCTGCCACGAAACAAAGTCAGTTTTTTGCCGGGGCCCTTGGGAGTACAGAACTGTTGACAATAAGTAGAGGGGAACGTGACTTCTCCCGTGACCCAGTTGATGTAGGGGTTATGGGCTTGTAGCCACGGCATACCGAGAATAACAGGGAATAATGGTGAAGAAATAATGTCCATTTGAAGCAGCTCTCGGTGTAAATTGGCGATTGTGACTGGAAGGGGGGAAGTCTCCTGTGTAACTGGTCCAGATTTAATCGCAGAGCCATTGGCCAGGTGAATGGAAAGTCCTTTTGCCAATTACGGCTTTCATCCATCTTTTTTGCCCAATTCTATTCCTGAATGCTTTGTACCTGCGGTCCATGAAACAATGAATTTTTTTTTCTCCAATAATCAACTTTTACAGGAGACCATGACAAGAACTTAGGAACATAACAAGGAAGTCTTCGACAAGAAGAAGTGAGGAGAATTGGTGCTTGAACCTGGTAATCTCGTATGTTTATCCACAACAAACCTGAAATTAGCTTGTCCCTCTAGGAAGTTGGGTCCTAAGTTCATGGGGCCGTAAAGAGGAAAATCAACGAGGTAGCTTATGAGCTGGAACTTCCGGAGTCGCTCAGGATTCATCCTGTCTTTCATGTTTCCCTGTTAAAACCTTCTGTTCCAAATCCTTTTCCTGACCGGAAATTGGATCCTCCTGATCCTATAATAGTGGATGGAGAGGAAGAATTTGAAGTAGAAGCTGTCTTGGATTGCAGGAAGAGGAGTAATCAAATCAAATTTTTGATCAAATGGAAGGGATATGGGCCTGAGGAGAACTCTTGGGAACCTGAGGAAAACATCCACGCTAAGGGTTTGATTCAATCCTTCAAGAGATCTCGCTCGGAAAGATGGGCCTGGTTGGGCATCCGGAGGCTGCCCCTGGGGGGGCGATGTCAGGAAGATCCTGCCAGTAACAGGCGCTCTGAACTTCCTGGTTCACGATCACCAGGCGGGGTATTTAAACCAGACTGACACACTGGGATCTTGCTGTCTGATCTACAGCTTACGTGTGTTCCTGACTTCTGAACTCTGTTCCAGTTCCTTCCAGTGTTGAACCCGGCTTGCTCCTGACCATCCCCGCCATCTGCCTGCACCTGATCCCAGCCTCTTCTGCCTGCTCCTCTGGTCCTTCTGCTGTCCGCCTGGTAACCGACTCGGCTTGTTTGACCTATCCAGTTCCAGTCTGCAGCACCTGTCTGCTGATCCAGCCTGTCCCAGGTTCCCGTCTGCTGTCCTTCCAGCCAGCTGTCCAGCTCCGGTCTGCTATTCAGTTCCAGTCTGCTGCATCTGCCTGCCGACCCAGCCTGTTCCTGGTTCCTGCCTCCGCTCAGTCACACCTACGGTCCTTCTGTACAGCTCCACCTGGACTTCAGAGAAACCTCTTGCTGTTGATCCTGCCAGGCACTCATGCCACTCCTGACTCCTGTGCTTCCTGTTCACCCTACCAGGGGCCTCGAGTCGGAGCCGCAAGAGAGGCCACCCCCTGCAATTCGGGCTCGTCCACTAGGTACGTGACAATCACATTATCCGTTACTAACTCCTCCCAGCCACGTACAACTCCTTGGGTTTTTGGGGACTGAAAACCATCCCTTGAAGACTGCTGCGTGTTATCCTCTACATCCATACTGACACAATCCTCCTCCTATTCCTCTTCTTCCTGTGTGTTTGGCAGCCCAGCAGGAATGCTATCTGGATAAAGGGGGCCTTAAAAGGAAAGGAAGTCCTCCTCTTCCTCCCGCTGTTCTGCCTCAAGTGCCCTGTCCATGATTCCACAAAGCATGTGCTCCAGCAGGAAGACTAGAGGGACAGTGTCACTGATGCATGCATTGTCCCTGCTCACCATCCTTGTGGCCTCCTCAAATGGTGACAGGACAGTGAATGTATCCTTGATCAGTAGCCACTGGCAGGGCGAAAAGAAGCCAAGCTTTCCTGCCATACTCGCACAGGTACTCATTGATGGCCCTCTGCTGTGTCTGCACTCCAGCATTGCCAACGTTGAGTTCCACCTGGTGGGCATGTCACAAATGAGGCGGTTCGTGGGCAGGTTTCATTCACTTTGAATGTCAGCCAGCCGAGCACTGGCATTGTATGACCAGCAGAAATGACCACAGACTTTTCTGGCCTGCCTCAGTAGATCTTGTAAGCCTGGGTACCTGGTCAAGAAACGCTGCACCACCAAATTCAGGACGTGTGCCAAACATGGTACATGGGTCAAGTGTCCCTGTCAGAGGGCAGAAAGAAGGTTGGTGCCATTGTCGCATACAAACATTGCTGGCTGAAGCTGGCATGGCATCAACCACCTCTGAGCCTGCCCCTGCAGAGCTGACAGAATCTCTGCCCCAGTGTGGTTTCTGTCCACTAGGCAGACCAACTCAAGCACCACATGGCATATTTTAGACTGACTGCTTGCGTAACCACTTGAGCGCTGCTAGATCAGAGGACAATTCTGCAGAGGCCATAGAGGAAGAAGAAGAGGAAAGAGGGGAGCATACAGATGTTGTGGCAGAATCACCACCAGCTATAGGGAAGCGTGGTGGCGGAACGGCAAAGGTACCCAGTGCACCGTGAAGAAAAGGTAACGTCCCTGTCCATGCCCGCTGGACGATGAGTTAGCAGTAATATGAACCTTACTTCTGACTGCTGCAGAAAAAAAGGACAAGCGTCACCGGCAGAGTATGCACCATGTCCACGACCACCACTGTTAAATGTAGACCCAGAGGCTGCTTGCCCTCTTTTAGTGGCCTGTAAGTGTCTGCCTCTCCTTGGTGGCCTTCCGGACATGATGTTTTTTTTGTAACACAGCACTACACTGTATTATATACTGTGTACACCGCCTGAAGTGTATTAGAAACAGTACACCACCAAATGCACTGTATATATAGGCTACACTGAATGCAGAGTATATATATATTGTGAGGGGGTTAGCCCGGCAGCGGGTGTGTGTGACCCCCGGGATGGGCTCCCCACACAAAACAGGCCCAGCAAACGGAGGTTGTGGTTTTCAAAATCAAAAAGGTGCGGTTTATTTTCTATTTACAGTGACAAAACACAGCAAAGCAAAAGAAACATAAACAAAATAAATCCTGGTCAACTTGACCTCTGACTAAACATACAGGTTTCCTAACTAACAACTGGGATCAGCCTAGTGCTGTCCTAGTCCCTAAGTCCCTGGTTTTAAATGTCCAAGCAAATAGCCACACAGGCTTTGTCTCACCGCACAGGGGTTCACTCTCCCTAGACAGTCCACACAGGTCTGGGTCCAGGCATGAGCTAACACCTAATGAAGCTGGGAGTTCTTATAGAGGCCTAAATGAGCTGACAAGCTTCAGCTGGTCTCATCAACTCCCTGTCTGCACGACGCCCCACACTCTCCCTAGAGGTATGAGTCATCCATGAGCCCACTAGCCTCAGCTGGGCTTATACAACTCTCCACCTAGTTGTATAAGTCGGCGTAAAGCCTGAATCTGGGCGAAATATATCTACCCCCCTGGATGCAACCAGGTGACTTTACCTTCCTGCTGTCACATACCCCCCCCTCTTGTTTTAACCTCGGGGTTGGAACACCAGCAATCAGGCATTCATGTACTCGAGACAAAGCATCCACATTCCCCATTTGAACGCCAGGGCGATGCTTTACTGTGAAGTTGAATTCCTGGAGGGCCAGGAACCACCTATTCACTCTTCTATTTGTTTCCTTGTTTTGAGCCATCCACTTTAACGGAGCGTGATCCGTAACCATGTCAAAGTGCCTACCTAGCAGGTAGTACCGAAGGGAATCTAGAGCCCACTTCACCGCTAAACACTCCTTTTCAACGGTGGCGTAATTTACCTCATGGGACTTCAACTTCCTGCTGAGGTAAATGACTGGGTGCTCTTCCCCGTTCCAGACCTGGGACAATACTGCTCCTAACCCCACATCTGACGCATCACTTTGTACGACAAAGTCTTTAGAGAAGTCGGGTGAGTACAACACTGGCTGGCTACATAAGGCTTGTTTCAAGAATTGGAATGCTGCCTCAGCCTCGGGGGTCCATTTAATCATGACCGACCCTTTCCCCTTCGTCAGGTTGGTTAGGGGCACAGCCTTAGAAGCAAAGTGGGGAATGAATCGCCGATAATACCCAGCGATTCCCAGAAAGGCTCGTACCTGCTTCTTGCTGTTGGGACGTGGCCAACTCTGGATGGCCTCGACTTTGTTGAGTTGGGGTTTTATTACTCCCCTCCCAATGGTGTACCCAAGATATTTGGCCTCCTCCTGCCCAATGGTACACTTCTTGGGGTTAGCCGTAAACCCCGCTTCCCGAACAGAGTCCAGGACTGCTTGCACTTTTGGCAGATGTGAGGCCCAATCTGTGCTATGGACAATTACGTCATCCAGGTAAGCCGCAGCATACTTCTGATGGGGCCTCAGCATCTGGTCCATTTTCCGCTGGAATGTGGCCGGCGCATTCTGTAACCCAAACGGCATTCTTTTATATTGGAACGCCCCGTCTGGGGTTACAAATGCGATTTTCTCTTTGGCCGACTTGGCCAGGGGGATTTGCCAATACCCTTTTGTGAGGTCAAGAGTCGTCATGTATCGGGCTGTTCCCAGCCGGTCGATCAACTCATCTATACGTGGCATGGGGTAGGTGTCAAATTTTGTAACTTTGTTCAACTGACGAAAATCGTTACAAAATCGCCAGCTCCCATCCGGTTTAGGCACCAACACGATGGGACTAGACCAATCACTTTGGGACTCCTCTATCACCCCTAAGTTCAGCATTTTCTGTACTTCCTCCCGTATTGCCTCCCGTCGGGCCTCTGGGATCCGATAGGGCTTTAACTTCACCCTTTCACCGGGCGGGGTAATGATGTCATGCTCTACCCCAGATGTTTGTCCCGGCAGCTCAGAGAATACCTCCTTGTTGCGAAGCACAAACTCCTTAACCTCCTGTTGTTGGGGTTGTGACAAGGTGGCTGCTATTCCAACCTCAGGAATCACGCAACCAGTTTGAGCTGGTGACCAAGTGTCTGCGACTAGGGACTCTCTATCCCTCCAGGCTTTCAACAGATTAACGTGATAGATCTGTTCGGGCTTTCGCCTTCCTGGTTGTCTGACCTTGTAATTCACTTTGCTCACTTTTTCCATTATCTCGTAGGGGCCTTGCCATTTGGCAAGGAATTTACTTTCAACCGTAGGGACAAGTACCAGTATCCTATCCCCCGGGGAAAAGGTACGGGTCTTGGCTCCACGGTTGTACACTCTCTGCTGTGCTAACTGCGCTTGGGCCAAATGTTCCTTCACGATGGGCATTACCTGTGCAATTCGGTCTTGCATCAGGGCGACATGCTCAATCACACTCCTGTGGGGAGAACTCTCACTTTCCCAAGTTTCCTTGGCAATATCCAACAGCCCTCTTGGGTGTCTCCCATACAGTAACTCAAAGGGGGAGAATCCCGTAGAGGATTGGGGCACCTCCCTAATAGCAAACATCAGATAAGGAAGTAGACAGTCCCAATCCTTTCCATCTCTATCCACCACTTTCTTCAACATTTGTTTTAGGGTTTTGTTGAATCTTTCAACCAGCCCATCGGTTTGGGGGTGATACACAGATGTACGTAATTGCGTCACTTTGAATAATTTACACAGCTCCTTCATAACCCGGGACATAAAGGGTGTACCTTGGTCCGTAAGCAGTTCTTTACAAATACCCACCCGGCTAAACACAAGAGATAGCTCTTTGGCTATGGTTTTGGCCGAGGTATTTCGGAGAGGGATCGCTTCTGGATAACGGGTGGCATAGTCCATTATAACTAATATGTACTGGTGCCCCCTAGCGGACTTGATTATAGGACCTACCAAATCCATGGCGATCCTCTCAAACGGGACCTCAATGATGGGTAGAGGGACCAGCGGGCTACGGAAATGTGGCATCGGGGCCGACCTCTGACACACAGGGCAGGAGGAACAATAATTTTCTACGTCCTTCATCACCCCCGGCCAATAGAATCTCTGTAATACCCTCTCTCGGGTTTTCTCTGTCCCCAGATGACCTCCAAGAATGTGCCCATGGGCCAACTCCAACACCAACTTCCTGTAAGGTTTGGGCACCACAAGCTGCTCAACGGTTTCTTCTGCCCTTTTTGCCACCCGATACAGTAGGTCCTTCTCTACGCTGAAGTATGGGTAAGTGCAGGTATTATCTGGGTTCACTAACACGCCATCTATTTTCACTACGTTTTCCCGTGCCTTTATTAGGGCGGGGTCTTTCAACTGTTCTGTGGCAAAGTTTTCCCTGTGAACCTCAAGATCAGAAAACTCCACAGACGGTAGGTTTTCGTCTGAGGAGGTGGGCTCCTCTCCAGTTTCTTGAGTCTCCCCTGCCAATACTGATAAGGGAAATTCCGGAGAGTCCTCACCACTCTCAGGGGAGTTCTGGCTATCACATTCCTGGTACATAGGGGCACCAGTGGGGGGCTCAGGATCATCCCACAGTTCCCAGAACTTCGGAAAATCCCTTCCCACAATGGCGTCATGCTGTAACTGAGATACTAAGCCCACTGGATGAGAGAGGGTACCTTTGGGGGTCTCGAAACACACTGTAGTCACTGGATACTCTCGGGTGTCCCCATGCACACAAATAACAGCTACCTTGCTATTCCCAGAGACCTCTGTTTTAACTAACTCAGCCTTTATCAGGGTCACAAGGCTACCTGAATCCAGCAATACCACAACATTTCTACCATTAACACACATTTTGCATAAATGTTTCTCAGTTCCTCGAATGGCAGTGCATGCGACTGTCGCACACAGTGACTGACGTCTGCCCGTCAGAAAGTCACACTGCATGGGTTCCTCCACAACCGGGCAATTGGCTGCAATATGTCCCGCTTGCCGGCAGCGGTAGCAAACGATCCTTCTTGCCGCCTCTTGAGCCGCTGATTTCCCAGGCTGTTCTCGCCAAACTTGGGGTAGAGCTCCCACCCTCTCACTCTCTCCACCCTTACCCCTTGGAATCCTCTTATCCGCCCCTGGGGATGGTCTGGTCTTAGGGTGGAAAGTCCGAGTGTCTCTGGAAGAGGCCGTCAGGTTCTCTGTAGCCAAGTATTTCTCCACACGATCCACAAGACCATCGGCCGTCTCTGGGTCTCCATGGCTTACCCACTTTTGGATGGCAGTAGGAAGAGCTCTCAAAAACCGATCCATTACAACACGTTCCACAATCTTTGGTGCGGACAAAGTCTCTGGCTGTAGCCACTTTCTGCTCAGGTGAATGAGATCATACATTTGAGACCTGGGGGGGTTTTCCAAGCTGGAAAGTCCAGTTATGCACACGCTGAGCCCGGACAGCCTGGGTGACACCCAGCCTTGCCAATATTTCAGCTTTTAGCATCACATAGTCTTTTGCTTGGTTAGGCTCTAGGTCATAGTAAGCTTTCTGCGATTCACCAGTTAACAGAGGAGCCACCAGTCCAGCCCACTGCTCCTCAGGCCACTTTTCTCTTTCAGCGGTCCTTTCAAATGTGGTCAAAAATACCTCTGGATCATCCTCTCCAGTCATTTTTGTCAATAAACGACTCACCCCAAAGGACGCGGTATTAGTGGGACGGCTTTCCTCACTGGTCTGCGGACGTTGCTGCATTACTGCTTCCATCTGTTGTTGTAGTCTCTGCTCTTGCTTCTGCAACAGGTCTATGAAGCGGGCCTCAGATTGCTGCTGGGCTCGTTGCTGAGCCTCCAGACTCTGTTGCAAAGTTGCGTTTGTCTGCTGCTGGGCTGCAAGGCTCTGTTGATGAGCTTGCTGCTGGGCTGCGAAGTTCTGTTGTTGAGCTGCAAGGCTCTGTTGATGAGCTGCAAGGCTCTTTTGCAAACCTGCATTTGTCTGCTGTTGATTGGCATTTGCTAGAGCCAGCTGCTTCAGTATCTCCTCCATGCTGGCTTAAAAAAAAACTGCCACTGGTTCTCCACCAACTGTGAGGGGGTTAGCCCGGCAGCGGGTGTGTGTGACCCCCGGGATGGGCTCCCCACACAAAACAGGCCCAGCAAACGGAGGTTGTGGTTTTCAAAATCAAAAAGGTGCGGTTTATTTTCTATTTACAGTGACAAAACACAGCAAAGCAAAAGAAACATAAACAAAATAAATCCTGGTCAACTTGACCTCTGACTAAACATACAGGTTTCCTAACTAACAACTGGGATCAGCCTAGTGCTGTCCTAGTCCCTAAGTCCCTGGTTTTAAATGTCCAAGCAAATAGCCACACAGGCTTTGTCTCACCGCACAGGGGTTCACTCTCCCTAGACAGTCCATACAGGTCTGGGTCCAGGCATGAGCTAACACCTAATGAAGCTGGGAGTTCTTATAGAGGCCTAAATGAGCTGACAAGCTTCAGCTGGTCTCATCAACTCCCTGTCTGCACGACGCCCCACACTCTCCCTAGAGGTATGAGTCATCCATGAGCCCACTAGCCTCAGCTGGGCTTATACAACTCTCCACCTAGTTGTATAAGTCGGCGTAAAGCCTGAATCTGGGCGAAATATATCTACCCCCCTGGATGCAACCAGGTGACTTTACCTTCCTGCTGTCACAATATATATATATATATATATATATATATAATCTCCTACTATGTAACTATAGAGCGGCAAGGATGTGGAATTAAGTTCCACAGGCGGTGGTTTCAGCAGGGAGCATCGATAGTTTTTTTTTAACTATTAGATAAGCACCTGAAGACCACAACATACAGGGATATACTATGTAATACTGACATATAATCATACACATAGGTTCGACTTGATGGACTTGTGTCTTTTTTTTCAACCTCATCTACTATGTAACTATGTCACTATGTAACAATATATAACTAGACTGTATATATATATATATATATATATATGTATATATATATTGTCACAGATCAGCTGCAGAGCTCTTACCTTTACTGCTGTAGGTCGGCTGGCACCTGTTGTTCCACAAGCTTGTGTTCAGCTCTGGCTGCACTCAGCAGCTATGGGTGTCACCCGCTTCACCTGTTGCTTAACATATCCTTCCTTCCTGCTACTTCCTGTCCAGCCTCACTATTTAAATTCCACTCAGACCAGTTTGCTTGAGCAACACTTGTTTCTGAGCACCCCTCCTGTAACCTGCTTACCTGACTTCTCGTGAACTGTGTACCGAATTGGCTAGTTCTCCTGATTACATTGTCTGCTGCCCGCCCCGACCTTGGCTCGCTATCCGGCTTTCCTTTTGCTTCATCCATCCATCCATTTGTGTCTTCTGGTACTCTCCTCGCGAGCAGGGTGAACCTGAGGGTCGTGACCTGGGGTCAGCACGCAGCTAAGCCCAAACCCTCATGAAGGGGTTCCTGGCAGAATACCGGCTGGCCCTTAGATTCCACACCCTGGGGGATCCCGTATCACCTGCTCGCCTGTGGGCTCACAACAGTACCAGTGTGGCATATATTAATGTGCTATGCAGCGTACACACGATCGTTTTTCATGCCATTTTCTTAACCAACGTTTTTCTCATGTTTCCTCTCAAGCCTGTCTTGCATCCACACGATCATTAAAAAAAACGCTCGAGCAAAGCGCAGTGACGTACAACACGTACGACAGCACTATAAAGGGGAAGTTCCGTTCGGATGGTGCCACCCTTCATGTTAGTAAAGTTTTTGGAGCGACGATTCGCGCTTTTCAGCCTCCTGCTTTTCAGTCCGTTACAGCGTGACGAATGTGCTATCTCCATTACAAACGCTAGTTTTACCAAAACGTGCGCTCCCGTCTCATACTTGATTCTGAGCATGCGCGTTTTTTTTCACCTCGTCAAAGCATACACACTATCGTTTTTCACGTCGTTAAAAAAAATGACATGAAAAACGCTGTGAAAAAATAGAGCATGTTCGAAATTTTTAATGGCCATTTTTCACGCCGTTAAAAATGCTCTGGAGCATACACACGATCGGTTTTAATGGCCATTTTTAAAAATGGCATTTTTAACGGCATGAAAAACGATCGTGTGTACGCGGCATTAGAAAGGCAAAAAAATTGTACGAACAAGCGAACACCGTTAAAGTCTATGTGACACGAACATGAAAAATCAAAAGTGTTAATTTTAAAGGCTTATATGCAAGTTATTGCCATAAAAAGTGTATGGGGACCCGGGTCCTGCCCCATGGGACATGTATCAATGCAACAAAAAGTTTTTAAAACGGCCATTTTTTCAGGAGAAGTGATTTTATTAATGCATAAAGTGAAACAATAAAAATTTGTATGCCTGTAAAGTAGCGCATTTTTCCTGTGTTTAGAACAATACCACAGCAAAATGACATTTCTAAAAGGAAAAAAAAGTCATTTAAAACTGATCGCGGCTGTATTGTATTGTCGGATCCCGGCAATATGAAAAAAAATTATTGAAAAAAAGCCATGGGTTTCCCCCTTAGTCCATTTCCAGGCTCTTTGGGTCTGGTATGAATATTAACCACTTCCATACTGGGCACTTATACACCTTCCTGCCCAGACCAATTTTCAGCTTTCTGCGCTGTTGCACTTTGAATGACAATTGCACGGTCATGCTACACTGTACCCAAACTAAATTTTTATCATTTTGCTCCCACAAATAGAGCTTTCTTTTGGTGGTATTTGATCACCTCGGCGATTTTTATTTTCTGCTAAAAAAAATAAAAAAGACCGAAAATTTAGAAAAAAAAACACGTTTGTTTTTGTTTCAGTTACAAAACTTTGTAAATAAGTACGTTTTCTCCTTCACTGATTGGCACTGATGGGGCTGCACTGACGGGCACTGATAAGGCAGCACTGATGGGCACCAATGAGGCGGCACTGATGGGCACCGATGAGGTGGCACTGATGGGCACCGATAGGCGGCACGGATGGGCACTGATAGGCAGCACGGATGGGCACAGATAGGCGGCACGGATGGGCACAGATAGGCGGCACGGATGGGCACAGATAGGCGGCATGGATGGGCACGGATAGGCAACACGGATGGGCACGGATAGGCAGCATGAATGGGCACTGATAGGTGGCACACGGATGGGCATGGATGGGCACTGATAGGTGGCATGGATGGGCACTGATAGGTGGTACTGTACTGTAAAGTTTTGTACTAATGGATGCCAATCAGTGCCAAACAATAATGCCTGCCAATCAGTTGTTCCCATTGTGGGCACTAATTTGCATCCATTAGGCATATCTAATTGGCATCCCTGGTGGTCTAGGGTGGCATACCTTAAGGTGGGAATCCCTGGCATCCCTGGTGGTCTGGTGGCATCCCTGGTGGTCCAGTGTGGGCATCCTCGGGGGGGGCTGCGCTGATAATGGATCAGCACAAACCCCCCCTGTCAGAGGAGCAGCCGATCGGCTCTCCTCTACTCGCGTCTGACAGACGCGAGTGAGGAAAAGCCGATGACCGGCTTTTCCTGTTTAGATCGTGATCAGCCGTGATTGGACACGGTTGATCATGTGGTAAAGAGTCTCTGTCTGAGACTTTTTACCTAGATCGATGTTACGGGGTGTCAGACTGACATCCCGCAACAACGATCGCTGCGATGCGCGCCCCCGGGGGCACGCAGCAGCTCAATATCCTGAGGACGTCATATGAGGTCCAGTCAGGATATTGAAACCACTTTGCCGCCGTCAATTTGCTATAGGGCGGGAAGCAAGTGGTTAAGGGGAACCCTGCACCAAAAAAAAAAAAAATTGCGTGGGTGTCCCCCCAAAATCCATACCAGGCCCTTCAGGTCTGGCATGGATTTTAATGGAAACCCTGCGCCAAAATAAAAAAATGGCGTAAGGGTCCCCCCAAAATCTATACCAGACCCTTATCAGAGCACGCAACCTGGCTGGCCGCAGGAAAAGAGGGGGGGGGGGGCCGAGAGAGCGGTCCCCCTGAACTGCACCAGACCACATGCCCTCAACATGGACAGGATGTTTTGGGGTCCCCCAAAACATCTTGCCCCCCGTTGATGGGGACAAGTGCCTCGTCCCCACAGCCCTTGCCCGGTGGTTGTGGGGTCTGCGGGCGGGGGGCTTATCGGAATCTGGAAGCCACTGGGGACCCCAAATCCCGGCCCCTCATGTGAATAGGTATGGGGTACATTGCACCCCTACCAATTCACCCAAAAAAGTGTAAAAAATAGTAAAAATGACAAGAGACACTTTGGGACAAGTCCTTTATTAAAAAATAAAAATGTCCCGCTGACCCCGCCCCCCTATAACGCCATCTCAGTTATATAACAGCTGTCACTGCGAAGAAGCGTCAGTCTGCGGGAACCTCCCATGGAGGCAGAGTTGTTGCAGGGTTTTTTTTCTTTTTTTTGATCCATTGGGCGCTGTCATTGAAGATGGATTTTCATCGTAGGACATTTTTATTTTTTTATTTTTTAATAAAGGACTTGTCCCAAAGTGTCTCTTGTAATTTTTACTATTTTTGACACTTTTTTTGGTGAATTGGTAGGGGTACAATGCACCCCATTGACATGGGGGGATCCCCTTGTTAAAGGGGACTTCCAGATTCCAATAAGCCCCCCCACCCGCAGACCCCCACAACCACCGGGCAAGGGTTGTGGGGATGAGGCCCTTGTCCCCATCAACATGGAGACAAGATGTTTTGGGGGAGTCCAAAACATCCTCCCCATGTTGAGGGCATGTGGCCTGGTATGGTTTAGGAGGGGGTGCGCTCTCTCGTCCCCCCCCTCTTTTACTGTCCTGAAGGGCCTGGTATGGATTTTGGGGGAGCCCCACGCATTTTAAAAATTTTTTTGGTGTGGGGTTCCCCTTAAAATTCATACCAGACCCAAATGGCCTGGTAATGGACTGGGGGGGGGGGAACCCATGATGTTTTTTTTTTAATGAATTTTTAAAAAGCCGCGATCAGTTTTAAATGACTTTTTTCCCTTTAAAATTTAATTTTGCTGTTGTATTGTTCTAAACATGGAAAACATGCGCTGCTTTACAGGCATACTAAGGGAGCCCCCTAGGCATGATATTTAAAGGAATATTTCATTTTTATTGTTTCACTTTAAGCATTATGAAAATCACTGCTCCCGAAAAAAATGCAGTTTTTAAAACTTTTTTTTGCATTGATACATGTCCCCTTGATCTGCCTCCAAGAGTATAAGCCATTTTGGGAAAGAGTCCGATGGATTCCTTTGGGGGACTTGAAAGATCTTCGTGAACAGCTGGCAGAACTGAAGAGAGCAGGTATCATCCAAGAGTCCCGGAGCCCATACGCTTCCCCGATAGTGGTGATATAGAAGAAGAATGGGTCCCTGAGGTTGTGCATAGACTATGAGGGGTGAAGTGGTTCAGTGTGCTGGATTTGAAGAGTGGGTACCATCAAATCCCCATGCACCCTGAAGATCAGGAGAAAACGGCTTTTATTACCCCAGTGGGGTTCTTTAAATTTGACTGGATGCCTCAAGGCCTGTCTGGTACTTCAGCCACCTTCCAAAGGCTGATGGAGAAGACAGTGGGTGATATGAACTTTATAGAGGTGTTGGTGTATCTAGACGACATCATCGTCTTTGGGCAAGACTTCTTAGGAACGCGAAGAGCTTTTGGAGAAGGTCATGAAGAGACGCCATGACGAGGGGTTGAAGCTGTCATAGGAGAAATGCCAGTTTTATCAACCCTCGTTCAACTACCTTGGCCATATCATGTGTACCGAGGGAGTGGTCACCGACCCCAGAATCTGGAAGCCGTCACCTCCTGGCCGAAGGCCTACCAATGTGACCGAGCTTAGGTCATTCCTCAGATATTATGCTCCTACTACAGAAGATTTGTTGAGAGATTCACTAAGATAGCTCACCCACTCAATGAGCTGCTGAAAAGTAAAGAGGAAGACGACGACCCAGACTTAACTTAGCCTATCAGAGCAGCTGGAGGGCCCAGACCTCGAGAGTATATTCAGGAACACTGGACTGCCCAGGGTGAGGAGGCTTTTAGTCAGCTGAAGCGGAGTCTAACAACTGCTCCAGTCCTAGTCTATGCAGATCCAACCAAGCCATATGAACTATACGTCAATGCCAGTCGAGACGGGTTAGGTGGGGTGCTATATCAAGAACATGACGAGCACGGAGCCTGGCACTCACGGAGAAGAACTATCCCTTGCACAAACTTGAGTTTCTGGCTTTGAAGTGGGCAGTGGTGGATAAGTTGAGGGATTATCTGTGTGGGGCAGACTCAAAAAGAGTCTGCCCCACACATTCCCAGTCAATGCCTTCTACAGGGAAACGTGTTGGGTGGAGCCGTTTTGTGTGATGTCACTACGTACCAGCCTGCAGGCTAAGCCATGGCTGTGTGGATTATACTTCTTGCTGTTAAATGACCTATTTCATGCAAGTGCAGTGGAACCATTTTAATAAACATTGTTTTTACATACTGGACCATGAAGTATTTCTCTTCTATTGTCCTCCATACATGAGAGGCTTTGTGGTGGATCCAATATTTGTATGGAATACTAATAGCTGACATCTACAGTATATACTAAGCCTATTTGATATATATAACCTGATATCCAACCTTTCTAGTAAGCAGGGTGTATTTGATTTGGGGAGAGCACCAGCTGAAGCCCTTTTCCTTGATTTCACTCCTCACCTGTCACGGATTCAACACAGTCATTTGGATTTCTTGTGGACTGGAATATCATACATACCTGTATATATTTTTCATCCTTATTACCATGACTGATATGATGGTTGCACTCTTATACTTTTATATTTAGTTGCTTTTAGTCGGGTATTCAGACTTATATAAGTAGCAGCATCTAAACTCACCAATTTTTTGTCAAATATTTTTTGTTCTTTCATTATCATTTTTGTTGGCCTTTCACCCTTTATAATATATCACTTTATGTTTGTAGCACCTTTGTAATAAGCGCAGAATATTTTATTTTTTTAGTATAGAACCAAACATACTCAGGCGGCTCCTTCAGGGGCGGCACTACGCTTGTTTTTTATTTCTTGGGAGAGTGCATGCGATCAGCACAGGGACAATCAGCACTATACAGACAGAGGGTCAGGGGTCCTGCAGCCTCATAGGACAGTCAGGGTGCAATGCGTTACAAAAACAAAAATGATAATTTTTTTACCTGCAAAAAAGATGTGCATTTATTATTTTTTTATTAAAGGTGGACTTATCCTTTAACCTGGTGTAGGGCCAAGGCTTTTGTCAAGTAATTTTGGACCAACTCTCGTTACAAGTCAAGATATTTTATTGCATATGCAAGAGAAATGGTTAAATGTATATTTTCTGCTTCAGAGATCCATTTCTGCCTGTCATAGATTCACATTCTGCTTTTATAACCCTTAAACCTTCCCTTTTCCTGCTCGTAACGTCCTGACCATGTATAATTTCAACCTTTATTCTGACGTCAGCAGGAAATAGGGAAATATCCTTTTTCAGCCTACACCTTATGACAGGATATTTCATACAATGGATACATAAATTATCTCATGGTTCGCAGCCCATATTTGACAGATGTAAGAGTCAGCACATCTTTGCACAATAGAATATGGTCATATGACTTATTCCAGTAATTAGGGCTATTAGAGCTTATTCAGCATATTTAAGTATTAATAGAGTTATATAAAGCAAACATTTTAACTTTAGAAGATATAGTCATATTAATATGCATATTCATAGTTGACATTTAAAGTATAATTTCTAATTTCTCTAACAGCTGCTCCCTTTTATACTTATAATGTCAATAATTCAAATATCCAGGTTTTTTATTTTACCAGGTATTATCATTTAGACAAATAAGTCTTTTGAAAGGACTGTAAGTTCATCTTCATCAGGTTCCAGGTATAGTTCAGTGTTGTTCTGAAAAAACATAGTCTTTGTTAGTGATGTGTCAATCAGTCTTTGAAGAATTCCTCTAATACAAGGAATGCAGCAACATCCACACAGCGTAAGGACCGTGGCTGCCATGACAACAGAGATGAGCAAACCTTTTGCAAGATCACCCCATTTACCAAACCATTTTTCAAAGAGTCCTGTTAAGGGGTTCTCTACACCAGAGTTCTCAGTTAGTTCCTGGGATAACATTTGTAGGCCTTGCAAAGCCTTGGTGATACTTCCATCAGGTGCCGTATTATTTGGAATAAAAGTGCAGCAGAAGGTGCCGAACATTTCGCATACCCCGCCCCTTTCTGCCAGCAACATATCCAATGCTATACGGTTCTGCCACGCTGTCAAAGAGGTGGCGTCCAATTGTGCTGCTATACCTTTGATAGCATCTCCGGTGTAATTCACAAACCTCTGCTGGTTGTAGTAAATGTAGTTTATCCAGTCGACATTCTTATTGGGCTGTACCCATAGGAAGAGTGAGGTGAGTCCTGCTGTTACTTGATTCTGTGCTTTAAATTCATCCGGAACTCCTCGTGGAACACCTATTTAGTCTATATATACCTGGTTGTCAAAATGATTCTGGACACTTAAGTCTCTTAAAATAGTGTTTACCTGTTAGTCTCATCAATTTATTAGTCATAGGAACAATATAAAAGGGAAGCAACAGGCGGGTAAGGGCACAACTACCCTCCCATCTAGGTGGCAGTCTGAGCCTTAGTTTCTTGTCCCCACACAGCCACCAAACATCAGCTAGTTGCCGTTTCTGTTCCTGAAACCATTTTAGTTGATACTTAATGTCTGTAGTTGATGTTGTGGTCGCACAGTATTCAGGAGATAGAGTGCCAACCTTTGTACCATCCTTATCTTTGTTAGAGAAACTAGAAAAATTTCCTGGTAATGCTTGTAGTGAAGGGGGTGTACTTTGCATTTTAGTTTTAGGGTATCTCTTTTTCTCATTTGCACATTCAGACCCAGTAATATTTTCTGAAAACCGTCTTATTATGCAAGCTAAATCTGTTTCCTCTTCAGGGAGAGGAATGGTAGCTAGTTGTGGTCTTGGGTTTGCACAAGAAATACAATCACTTAACCCCTTAGATTGAGTTGTGTATCTGACCCATTCTATCCACTAATTTTTGTCTCCAAATCCTGTTTCTATACTTAATTGTTCCTTGTAAGTAAAATCTGTTTTAAACAAAGAGGTATTAAGTTGAAACTGAGTTGGCTCGGGGGCTGGGGTGTTCTGACCAGGGGTTACAACCTAAATAGTGATTCTCCCTAGTAGGTCAGATATTGTACCATATACCAATTAGTTGTATTGTTTAGTTTACAAAATTGGAGCCATTGTTACTGTAAATCAGCGCGGGGATCCCTTGTCGTGGAATCACCTCTTTGATTAGTACTTTGGCTACTGACTGTCCATCCGTGTGCGCCATAGGAAAAGTTTCCACCCACTTTATAAACCTGTACACAATAACCAGACAGTACTTATTCTCACATTTGTTCAATTCAATAAAATCCATGCATATTGTGTGAAAGGGATAAGGGGGTTGTGGGAAATTACCCCTTAAGGCTCTTAGGGCACCTTGTGCATGGTATCTGTTACAAATCGGATATGTGAGACAAAATTTTCAGAGTAGTTTTGTAAACCCATATGTTGTGTATACCCAGTACCATCCCTCCTTTTGAGGTATGGGCCTACCCATGACTCAATAACACAGCATACGTGAATAGTGATGTAGATAAGTTAGGTTTACCTTCTGTACATGTGTATATACCATTGACCAGTGTTGACCCTGTATATAACCACTTTGATTTTCACCTGCCGGTGATGTTTTCTGCATTTCTGATAACCATGTTTCATCAATAGCTCTCTGTACCTCATCATTTACTTGGGAACTGTATATGTTTGTCATTGCTGTCCTTCAGAAGCTTCCTTTGCTGTCTTGTCTGCTAGTGCATTCCCTAGGGTAATTGGATCTGTTCCCTTTCTATGTGCCGCACATTTACAAATAGCCACTTGTGCTGGTTTTTGTACATATTCTAGAAGGGCAAGAATGAGATCTCTGTGTGATCGGTTTCCCATGGCAACGTAATCATACCCCTTTTTTCCATTGCTGGGCAAATATGTGTAGAGAAAGCGTATTGGCTGTCAGTATAAATATCTATTTATTTTTCCCTTCCCCTAGACTGCAGGCCCTTGACAGGGCTATAATGTCAGCTTGTTGTGCAGAATAGGAACTGGGAAAGGGTCTAGCTTCAATGACCTGGTCATGTGTTACTATAGCATAAGCCGTTTGATTGTAATGTCAGCATCTAGAAAGGGAACATCAGTGAGATCCTTCCTAGGGAGTACCCGTTCATCAATTTTGAGCTGCACAATCATGTGGATCCCCATCACCAGGTGTTGGCATTAGTGTAGCAGGATTCAATGTAGTACACTTCTTGATTGTAACGTGTGGTTGTCCCAGAAGTGTAGTCATACATGATAAATGCCTGACTGGAGATAAATAGGAGATTCTGTCTTATAGTAAGATCACCTATATAACATGTGAGACCTTTAAGTACCAGGGGTGGAACAATACTATCAATGCAGATGACCGTATGGCCAATGAGGCTGCTACTACAGCTTGTACACAGTGGGGCAAATTAGTTAAGTAAAATGCAACTAGTTTGTGTTCGTTCTCATAAACCTGAGTGAGAGCAGAAGTCATGTACCCCTCTTTACAATCTACAGTCTGCTAAAGGGTTTCTACTGTAATTGGGTAGGCTAAGCACAGTAGAACCCACAATGAGGTGCTTCACCTTTGTAAATGCATCCTCTGCTTGCACATTCCACTGGATGGAACCTTTTGCAGACATTTGTGTACCATAGATGAGATCAGAAAGAGGCACCACCTCCGTAGCATAATTAGCTATCCATGCTCTACAAAAATTTGCCATGCCAAGAAATTACATCATTTCTTTATTTTTACGTGGTTTGGGGGCTTGAAGGATGGCCTCTTTTCGGATCTCATCTGGATGTCTGCCTTTTTGAGATATAATGTAACCCTGGTATTTCACCTTGTTTTTCAAAAGTTGTATTTTATTTTGCTAACCTTGTGACCTTGTTCTGCGAGGAAATGCATCAGAGCCAAGGTGTCAATTTTACATTGTCGCTCCAGAGGAGCCGCTACCAGAATGTCATCCACATACAAGAGAATTTGACTCCCACTGGGAGGTACAACTCGAGACAAAGCATTGAACATTTCTTGTGAGTTTTCCTTTGTACATAAGTGCAAACCAGAACTGACTGTCTGTCTTAATTAGCCCTACGTCTGTCTTTCCTTTTGATCACAAGAAATCGGGGATGTCTTTTAAGGCATCCCCTTCCCCTTTGGTCAAAAAGTGTCAGTCACTGTCTTTTGTCAAAACTTCAATCACGCAAGTTCTGGTTGTACATTCAACAAACCAGGCTAATCTGTACCTCTGATTCCCTCTGGATTTCAGTTCCTCATCTGTTAATTTGACCCAGTCTGTGATAAGTTCTCCTAGCTCATGCCATGATACCTCAGAGTTCCGCGTGACCGAAACATGAGGTACAGTATCCTGCCTGTATATTTGCAGAATAGGCTGTGGTAGGAGACAAGTAGCCATGTTATTTCCTTCCTTATCACAGTACAGGTATCTTAAGAGCACTTCAGTGTTAGTGCAACTCATTAACTGTTTCTCATAGGACCTATCAGGCCCAGTGGTCCTTTTGTAGTAGATAGTGCAATAGAGGTTCGTCTGGACCTTGTACCTTTCCTCACAGGCTCTTCAATTATTTCTGTCAGGGTTTTGGGCATCTTTAATCCCTCAGTTTGTAAATCCAAGCTGTACCAGTATCAGGGATCATTATCCACAGCTGTGATTTGTTTTTCACACAGCCGATGGGCTTTGAGGCCCCCTTCCACTGGTACGACAGAAATATCAAGAGCATGCAACATGTCTCTACCCAACGAATTAACAGGACATTTAGTTGACATTACAATTTTACACTGAGCCTTTTTACCTGTCTGTGGATTTTCCACAGTAAGGCCTTCAGACACGGCCTCCTGGTGCATCAACCCATTTGCAGATTTTACATATACTAAACCTTTTCCCTTTACCCCTGGTGGCATATCCAGCGGGTGTATCAGGGTCCTACAAGCCCCAGTGTCACAGAGAAATGTTACCCAACTACTCTTTGCAACCCAGGTTATTTCTGGCTTGGCTTCAGCATGCAAACAAGTTTCAACATTACACACATCCAAAATATCAGATTCTTTCCCATCCTTCTGCTTCTCTCTCTGCAGACACACTTTTACCATACAGGAAACACTCCCCCCTCATCCTTTTCTTTACTTTCTTTTTTGGTTGGAAGTGCCCCTCAGCATGCCTCACATACTTGATTAGCTCCTAGAGTCTGCAGATCCTATGGTTAATCATGTGTTCGTTAACAAAACTTGATATAAGGACTAGCAGCCCCTTCAGGATTGCATTCTTTAGCTGTTGTTCATATGGGCTATCGTTCACTTGATCTACTTGGATTTCTATCCCAGAGTGGTTATTAAAATTCTTCTTTATCCTAACAATGAAATTATCCACTGTTTCCTCTTCTCCCCATATACACTGATTTATAATGGACCAGTCGGCTTGACGTATCCATCTATCCTCTCTCTATCTTTGCTATAAGAGCATTTCTTCTGTTTTTTGAGTGCTGCATCATCCTGAGGCAACACCCCTTCCTGGTTGTTTAATCCACTCCAATCTCCCACTACATGATGCCAGTCAGGTCCCAGTACCTGTCTGGTGACCTGCTCTATTTCCCTCACATTGAGATGATAGCTAGCAACAATTCCCATGATACCATCCCTGTATTGAGCTATGTGGACCTTGGGATTGCTGTAAGGAGGGTCAGCGGGGTAACTTGTTGCATACCTCTGTCCCATCTGGTGGTGGGGACTGCAGGTCTGCAATAGGGAATTGGGAGCAGGTGGTGAAGTCAGAGGGGGAGCAGCGTCTGTCGGTGGGATTGGAGAGTCCTCTAAAGGGTGTGTAGGGGCTGTCGGGTGCATTAGGTTTGTCGCATTTTGTTCAGTCAATACTTGCTGCACTAAACTTCGGAGGACGGTCATATTATTGTCCTCCTCTTTGTCTAAAAACATAGTCTTTTTATGATTTTTTTTATGATTTTAACCTACAGTTAGCCTCCTCAAGCCATTTCTTTGCCTGGGGAAGACCTAATTTATTCTGTTTCCTTATTTTTCTTTTCTTTTTATATATATATATATATATATATATATATATATATATATATATATATATATATATATATACGCATACATACATACATACATATACACATACATACATACATACATGCCGGCATAATTTTTATTTATTTTTTAAGCTTTCTACACAACACAGTATTACACAACAATCCTTATTTAAAAATGCATCAAAATCATACTTTGTTTTCCATGTCTTAAGGAGTTTCACATTCTCTTTGTCTAGACTACACATATACTTTGCATCATCATTCAAACCATCAGACTTTCCATGGATCATACTCATTTTAACGTGCACACGGAGTTTTTTTTGTAAGGTCTTCTCACACTGACACAATACCTGCACACAGTATCTTATCACTTCTGCAGCTACTCACAAACTTTCTAGTCGTGACATATCACTTCTAGATTATTGATCTTGTGTGCTGCTATAATACTGGTGTCTTGTCTTCTTACTTAATGTTTTTTTTCATTTATAGGGAGAATGAACAGAATTACAAGGCGAACGTAAATTCACCTGACTGGTCAACCCCCCCTGATCAAAACATTAATATTTCAGTAAACTGTAGGGAGCATGAACAGAATTACAAGGCGAACGTAAATTCACCTGACTGGTCAACCCCCCCTGATCAAAACATTAATATTTCAGTAAACTGTAGGGAGCATGAACAGAATTACAAAAGAGACTTAATTTCTCTCGACTGTTGTTCCCACACTTTATCAAAACATTAATATTTGTTGATTCAACGGTATTTATAAATGCCTGTACAGGTTTTTTACACAACATACGAGGCTGGCTGAGCGCAAGGGCTCGTCAAATTACCTCTATTTGTTACCTGGAAATCTATCAGGCCATACCTTTGTATCAACAGGGGTTCATGTTTTTGATGTAGGAATATTTATGTGTCCCCCACGGGAATTCCTGCAGTTTACAAGGCTGTCAGGACCTAGGTCCTTTGTCGACAAATTTCCTTTATCTGCACCCGGGTATTGGAATGGGACCATACTCCTATATCAAAGGGATTTAAACTACGGACGTATCTACTTATATTCCCTCAACTTGGATAAAGCAAAACATATACACAACAGATAAACATTCAATTAATCTCTATATTAGATGTATGTAACAAAATCCCTTAATTCATTAAATCCCTAATCACATTTAGGCCTAAAAGTATAATATAATAAATGAAAATATCTTACCTTGCCCCGAGAGCGGTCTCTTGTGCTGATCCGGTAAGTCGCTGCCCGGGAGGCACTAGTTCAGTGAGCCGGCCTCTGTTAACGTCAAATTTAAGACGGAGGACTTACAGTTTTTTGCCGTACGGACATCGGTTCACTGGGTTGTTGGCTAGTGCTTTCCAGGAATTTGGACTTCCGTTTTCGAAGGACCAAAATGTCAAGTAATTTTGGACCAATTCTCGTTACAAGTCAAGATATTTTATTGCATATGCAAGAGAAATGGTTAAATGTATATTTTCTGCTTCAGAGATCCATTTCTGCCTGTCATAGATTCACATTCTGCTTTTATAACCCTTAAACCTTCCCTTTTCCTGCTCGTAACGTCCTGACCATGTATAATTTCAACCTTTATTCTGACGTCAGCAGGAAATAGGGAAATATCCTTTTTCAGCCTACACCTTATGACAGGATATTTCATACAATGGATACATAAATTATCTCATGGTTCGCAGCCCATATTTGACAGATGTAAGAGTCAGCACATCTTTGCACAATAGAATATGGTCATATGACTTATTCCAGTAATTAGGGCTATTAGAGCTTATTCAGCATATTTAAGTATTAATAGAGTTATATAAAGCAAACATTTTAACTTTAGAAGATATAGTCATATTAATATGCATATTCATAGTTGACATTTAAAGTATAATTTCTAATTTCTCTAACAGCTTTTGAGGCAGAGAACAGAGTACCCAAACTACCAAGTGGCTCCTTTGGGGGTAGCACAGCACTGCCTTTATCCATTTGATTGTTTTTGTGTTTTAAAGCCAGTTTAAAGGTTATGGAAATAAGCAGAATATTGCAATATGTATGGTTAGTATTGTACCGCCATTAATTAAACAGACAGTCCACCTTGTCCCCGTTTATGACAAATACTTTAAATACCATGACATTTGTAAACTTAAAATTAAACTGCTGAAATCTATTTCTTTGCTTTCGTTAAGTTAAAACTTTTTACACGATTTTTGCGCTGTTGCCATGATAACAAACCATTACTAATGCTATTTGCTTACCTTCCAGATAATGTCTTTTTTAATATTCTTTTTAAAATGGAAGATTTAATTTGTACATACAGTGTTTTGGTCTCCTGTTGTGTAAAAAAAAAATAATGCTCTTTAAAGAAAGACTAGTTTTGAGCAATCAAATATGATTTTCTAAATCACTGGAAGCTAGAAAAAATAAGTGGTTTATAATCTCAGAGCAACTGCTTGAAAGTAGTACAAATCTATTATTTTGCGACTTTTGTATGGCTAATAATTATTATTATTATTAAACACGGTTTAGTGAAGTTATCAATTAAAAAAAAATGTTTTTGCCCTTTCACACCTTTGCATAGGCAATCACACATCTATTTGCTGCACAATTTGTCACTTCTGAACAGGGACTTTCTAGCTAAAAAAACAACAACATATACTCCAGTGTTAACATGTTCACAGTTTCCTGTGCCAGACTGCCACATATTTAGATATTTTGTGTGCTAGTTCACTAGGTTTTTCTTTCCAATACCCATGCACCATGTTTACTTCTTTGAATTGTATTTTAACCAATTTTTATATATATTTGTGGGAGAATTAGCTCATGGGGATCACATTTTCTGAATGACAGTCAGCAAACGGGCACTTTCTTAAAAATCTGGCGGATGCCAGGTTTATTTACAGGAGGTTTGTAAAATAAAAATAAACAAAACAGTAAATTAAATCCTTGCTGTCCGGCACTAACTAAACAAATAGTCTCCTCTCTATACAGTGCGGGGCTGGTCCCCGTCACCCACAAAACGTGGTAAAGCAAACCTTTTTGTCCAACACCCAGAGCTCCTCTCACTCAGGTTCCTTCCTGAGTCTCAAAACCAGAGCCCTGCTGTGCTCTTTTCCTGAATAAAGTCCAGCTGACTGTGCACTCCAATGGACCTGAACATCCGGACCGGAACCCATCCTGCCACAGGGGCTGGAAAAACCGGGCCGGATTCCGGTTCAGTCCCTTACAATAGAATAAATGTGACGTGAAATGTACCCATTATTGTGCATCCCAGCTCGCATACCGTCACTAGTGATGAGCCGAACACCCCCGGGTTCGGTTCGCACCAGAACCCGCGAACGGACCGAAAGTTCGCACGAACTTTAGAACCCTATTAAATACAATGGATGCGAACGTTCGAAATCTAAAGTGCTAATTATAACGACTATTATGCATGTTATTGTCCTAAAAAGGGTTTGGGAACCCGGGTTCTGCACCAGGGGACATGTATCAATGCAAAAAGAAGTTTTAAAAACTGCAGTTTTTCGGGAGCAGTCATTTTAATGATGCATAAAGTGAAAAAAAAAGTCAAATATTCCTTTAAATATCGTACCTGGGGGGTGTCTAAAGTATGCCTGCAAAGTGCCACATGTTTCCCGTGTTTAGAACTGTCCCTGCACAAAATTACATTTCTAAAGGAAAAAAAGCCATTTAAAACTGCTTGCGGCTTTAATGTAATGTCTGGTCCCGGTAATATGGATGAAAATCTTTAAGAAAAATGGCATAGCTACCCCATCACACCCCCCTACCCTACCCCAGCCCATTACCAGCCCCTTTGGGTCTTGTATGGATATTAAGGGGAACCCCGCACACAAAATAAAAAAGGCCCTATATACTTTGAACAGCCGTATACAGGCGGTGCATACAAGACAGGGACTGTAGGTTTGTTCTTATGTAGAATCTGTTTGTAGTTTTGAACAGGTACATTGTTTAAGTGTAGCTCCAGCCCAAAAATCTATTTTTAAGCTTTTTGGAAAACATTGGGAAGGATTATCACCCCTGTAACAGTTGTTTTGCTGTCTGTGCAGTGTGCACCTGTTCAGAACAGTTCACCTCACTTTCCGTCCTAATGACAAATGTTTTTTGAAAATTTGGGGTTTTTATTGAAACAAGAATTGGTGATAAAGCATCAGTGGAGAGGAGACACTTTTTTTCCCATATTAACTCTTACATGAGAGAATTTGCCTTCCTAGGGGTAGATTTCCTCTCACTTCCTGTTGTATCCTTCCGTTTGCAAGGAGGAGATGTTTGAAAGTAGGGGCCTGCCCTATATACTCTGCTGAAATTTGCCCCTTACATGTTGGTGTTGCCACAACACTGTGATCCCTCACAGTTACTCTTGGTGGGCGCATGAATGGGCCCTGCTGTGAATTATTAGATCAAGAATTGTAATTGTATGCCCCTGTTGAACAGGGGCTGAAAAATTGGGCCTTTGGTGGTGGTGGTGTTGACACAACACTGTAAGGCCTCACAGTTACTCTTGGTGGGCACAGGAATGGGCCCTGCTGTGAATTATTAGATCAAGAATTGTAATTACATGCCCCTGTTAAACAGGGGCAGAAAAATTGGGCCTTAGGCACTGGTGCCACAACACTGCAACCCCTCACAGATACTGTACTTGGAGCACAGCAATGAGTCCTGTTGCAAAGTATTGCATCAAAAATTGTAATTACACGCCCCTGTTAAACAGGGGCTGAAAAAATGGGCCTTAGCCACTGGTGCTGGTGCCACGACACTGCAACCTCTCCCAGATACTCTAGTTGGAGTGCAGGAATGAGCCCTGCTGCAAAGCATTGCATAAAAAATTGTAATAACACGTCCCTGTTAAACAGGGGCTGAAAAATTGGGCCTTAGCCACTGGTGCTGGTGCCACGACACTGCAGCCTCTCCCAGATACTCTAGTTGGAGTGCAGGAATGAGCCCTGCTGCAAAGCATTGCATAAAAAATTGTAATTACATGCCCCTGTTAAACAGGGGCTGAAAAATTGGGCCTTAGCCACTGGTGGCGGCACCCAGAAACAAAAATGTTCTTCCACGCTATCATCATCAATCGGATCATTGAGGAGGAGGAGGATAGTCAGTCAACATAACAGGACAGTCTCTCAGCATCAGCATCAGTCTTGAAGGGATGTGACATTTGAAAAAAATTAGTCTGTTATATCAGCTTCAGGTGTTTGGTAGCTGGTGGTGATCCAAGACTGGTTCATCTTTATGAAGGTCAGTCGATCAACCGAGTCGGTGGACAGGCGCACCCTGTGATCCGTGACAAATCCTCCAGCAGCACTGAATGTGCGTTCTGAAAGAACGCTGGATGCAGGACAGGCCAGTAGCTCAATTGCATACTGTGCAAGCTCTGGCCAGTGATCCATCCTCAAGACCCAGTAAGCCAGAGGATTTTCGGTGGGGAAGGTGTCCAAGTCTGACCTTGCCCCTAGGTATTCCTGCACCATGTATATCAGACGCTGACGATGGTTGCTGGAACCGATCATACCTTGGGGCTGCGGACTAAAGAATTGTCTGAACGCATCAGTCAGACGGCCACCTTCCCCACCGCTCCTTCTTTGACTGACCGAAGCCTCAGCAACTCGTTGTCCAGGACCAGGAGTTTGTAACCTCCCAGTCTCTGGGAACGCGTTGCACAGACCTTTCTGCAAGGCCTCCCGGAGTTGTCTCATCCTCTGCTCCCTCTGCGACGGTAAGATAAGGTCCGCAACCTTACCCTTGTACCGTGGATCAAGGAGAGTGGCCAGCCAGTAATGGTCCCTCTCCTTGATCCGAAGAATACGAGGATCCTTCCGCAGACTTTGCAGGATCAGGGAGGCCATGCAGCGTAGGTTAGCTGAGGCATTCGGTCCGGAGTCCTCTGGGTCACTAAGGATGACATGATCTGCAGCCACCTCCTCCCAGCCACGTACAAGTCCACTGGTTTCTTGGGACTGTAAATCATCCCTAAAAGACTGCTGCTGATGATGCTGAGTGCCAGGCTCCACCTCCATGCTGACACAATCCTCCTCCTCCTCCTCTTCCTGTGCGATGGGTGGGACAGAAGGAACACTGTCTGGGTAAAGGGGGCCTTGAGAGGCAAGGAATTCCTCCTCTTCTTGCCTCTGTTCTGCCTCAAGTGCCCTGTCCATTATTCCATGCAGCGTATGTTCCAACAGGTGGACAAGAGGTACAGTGTCACTGATGCATGCACTGTCACTGCTCACCATCCTCGTGGCCTCCTCAAATGGTGCCAGGACAGTGCATGCATCCCTGATCATGCCCCACTGGCCTGGTGAAAAAAAACATAGCTCCCCTGACCCTGTCCTGGTGCCGTAGTCGCACAGGTACTCATTGATGGCCCTCTGCTGCATGTGCAGCCGCTGCAGCATGGCCAACGTTGAGTTCCACCTGGTGGGCATGTCACATATAAGGCGGTTCTTGGGCAGGTTCAACTCCTTTTGCAGCTCAGCCAGGCGAGCACTGGCATTATAAGATCTGCGGAAATACACACAGACTTTCCTGGCCTGCCTCAGGACATCCTGTAAGCCCGGGTACCTGCCCAAGAACCGCTGCACCACCAGGTTTAGGACGTGAGCCACACAGGGCACATGGGTCAGTTGTCCCTGTCGGAGGGGTGAGAGGAGGTTGGTGCCATTGTCGCAAACCACCATTCCTGGCTTAAGCTGGCGTGGCGTCAACCACCTCTCGGCCTGCCCCTGCAGAGCAGACAGAACCTCTGCCCCAGTGTGGCTCCTGTCCCCCAAACACACCAGCGCAAGCACGGCATGGCATCTTTTTGCCTGCGTACTAGCGTAGCCCCTTGAACGCCTACGGAGCACCGCTGGTTCCGAGGACAAAGCACAGGAAGAGGCCATGGAGGAAGAAGAAGAGGAGGGGGTGGAGGAGAGAGGTGTGTCACAACCAGTAGTAGCATTTTGGAGGCGTGGCGGCGGAACAACCTCCAACACTACTGCACCTTGTCCTGCATCCTTCCCAGCTGCCAAAAGAGTGACCCAATGGGCCGTGAAAGAAAGGTAACGTCCCTGTCCATGCCTGCTGGACCATGAGTCAGCGGTAATATGCACCTTACCGCTGACCGCCCTGTCCAGCGAGGCCAAGACATTGCCTTCCACATGCCGGTAGAGAGCCGGAATCGCCTTCCGTGAGAAAAAGTGGCGTTTGGGAACCTGCCACTGAGGAACCGCACATTGCACAAATTCACGGAAGGGGGGCGAGTCTACCAACTGAAAAGGCAGCAGTTGAAGCGCTAGCAATTTAGCCAAGCTAGCATTCAACCGCTGGGCATGTGGATGGCTGGGAGTGAACTTCTTTCGACGGTCCAGCAGCTGGGGCAGGGAAATTTGCCTGCTAGAATCGGACGTCGGTGTACTGCTAGCAGAATGCCCGCAAGTACTTGGCTGTGACACACCTAATTCTACACCTTCATTCCTCTTAGTGCAGGTTTCAGAGAGGACTGAAGGTATAGTGGGGTTGGAGATCCCAGCTGATGCGGTGCAAGGAGAGGTCCGCTTTGTTCTTTGGTGTGGGTCTTTAAGGTAGGCTTGCCAACGAGCTGCATGGCAGGTCAACATATGTCTGGTCAAGCACGTGGTGCCCAAGCGGGTGATGTTTTGGCCACGCGATATACGCTTGAGACATATGTTGCAAACAGCAGCTGTGCGATCTGATGCACTCGACTCAAAAAAGACCCACACCAAAGAACTTTTTGAATAACGGGCAGAGCCAGCGCCCTGCACAGGCGGAGCTCTGCGGTGTGATTCCGTCGGTGTGCTGCCCTTACGCTGGCCCCCGAGGGCATCCTGCCTCGTTGGAGATGTGCCTCCTCCTCATCCTCCTCCTCCTCCTCTCTCCTATTAGGCACCCACGTGGAGTCAGTGACCTCATCATCCCGTCCCTCCTCATCACTTGAGCCAATCTGGCAGTACGCTGCAGCTGCTGGAACATGACTGCCAGATTGGTGTCCTTCTTGAGCATCCCCTCTCTCTGCTCTCACGCTACTGCCTTCCTCTAGCTGGGTATCATTAGTGATGAGCCGAACACCCCCGGGTTCGGTTCGCACCAGAACCCGCGAACGGACCGGAAGTTCGAACGAACATTAGAACCCTATTAAATACAATGGATGCGAACGTTCGAATTCTAAAGTGCTAATTATAACAACTATTATGCATGTTATTGTCCTAAAAAGGGTTTGGGAACCCGGGTTCTGCACCAGGGGACATGTATCAATGCAAAAAGAAGTTTTAAAAACGGTCGTTTTTCGGGAGCAGTCATTTTAATGATGCATAAAGTGAAAAAAAAAAAGTCAAATATTCCTTTAAATATCGTACCTGGGGGGTGTCTAAAGTATGCCTGTGAAGTGCCACGTGTTTCCCGTGTTTAGAACTGTCCCTGCACAAAATGACACTTCTAAAGGAAAAAAAAGCCATTTAAAACTGCTTGCGGCTTTAATGTAATGTCTGGTCCCGGTAATATGGATGAAATTCTTTAAGAAAAATGGCATAGCTACCCCATGACCCCCCCCCCCCTACCCCAGCCCATTACCAGCCCCTTTGGGTCTTGTATGGATATTAAGGGGAACCCCGCACATAAAATAAAAAAGGCCCTATATACTCTGAACAGCCGTATACAGGCGGTGCATACAAGACAGGGACTGTAGGTTTGTTCTTATGTAGAATCTGTTTGTAATTTTGAACAGGTACATTGTTGAAGTGTAGCTCCAGCCCAAAAATCTATTTTTAAACTTTTTGGAAAACATAGGTAAGGGTTATCACCCCTGTAACATTTGTTTTGCTGTCTGTGCCCCTGTTCAGAACATTTCACCTCACTTTCCGTCCCAATGACAACTGTTTTTGAAATGTGGTGTTTTTCTTGAAACAAGGATTGCTGATAAAGCATCAGTACAGAGGAGACACCTTTCTCCCATATTTATTCTTACAGGAGAGAATTTTCCTTCCTAGTGGTAGATTTCCTCTCACTTCCTGTTGTCTTCTTGCGTTTGCAAGTAGGAGTCGTTTGTAAGTTGGATGTTTGAAAGTAGGGACCTGCCGTATATACTCTGCAGAAATAGGCCCCTTAGTTGTTGGTGTTGGCACAACACTGTAAGCACTCACAGTTACTCTTGGTTGGTGCTGGAACGCCCTGCTGTCAACTATTATATCAGGAATTTTAATTACATATAATTGTTGAACAGTGGTAGTAAAAATTGGGCCTTTGATGGTGGTGCTGGTGCCACAACACTGTAAGCCCTGACAGTTACTCTTGGTGGGTGCAGCAATGGGCCCTGCTGTGAATTATTAGATCAAGAATTGTAATTACATGCCCCTGTTGAACAGGGGCTGAAAAATTGGGCCTTAGGCACTGGTGGCACAACACTGCAACCCCTCACAGATACTGTACTTGGAGCACAGCAATGAGCCCTGTTGCAAAGTATTGCTTCAAAAATTGTAATGACACGCCCCTGTTAAACAGGGGCTGAAAAATTGGGCCTTAGGCACTGGTGGCACAACACTGCAACTCCTCACAGATACTGTACTTGGAGCACAGCAATGAGCCCTGTTGCAAAGTATTGCTTCAAAAATTGTAATTACACGCCCCTGTTAAACAGGGGCTGAAAAATTGGGCGTTAGGCACTGGTGGCGGCACCCATAAACAAAAATGATCTTCCAAGCTATCATCATCAATCGTATCATTGAGGACTCGGAGGAGGAGGATAGCCAGTCAACATAACAGCACAGGCACTCAGCATCAGCATCAGTCTTGAAGGGATGTGACATTTTAAAATCAATTAGTCTGTTATATCAGCATCAGGTGTGTGGTAGCTGGTGGTGATCCAAGACTGGTTCATCTTGATGAAAGTCAGTCGATCAACCGAGTCGGTGGACAGGCGCACCCTGTGATCCGTGACAAATCCTCCAGCAGCACTGAATGTGCGTTCCGAAAGAACGCTGGATGCAGGACAGGCCAGTAGCTCAATTGCATACTGTGCAAGCTCTGGCCAGTGATCCATCCTCAAGACCCAGTAAGCCAGAGGATTTTCGGTGGGGAAGGTGTCCAAGTCTGACCTTGCCCCTAGATATTCCTGCACCATGTTTATCAGACGCTGGCGATGGTTGCTGGAACCAATCATACTTTGGGGCTGCGGACTAAAGAATTGTCTGAACGCATCGGTCAGACGGCCACCTTCCCCACCGCTCCTTCTTTGACTGGCCGAAGCCTCAGCAACTCGTTGTCCAGGACCAGGAGTTTGCAACCTCCCAGTCTCTGGGAACGCGTTGCACAGACCTTTCTGCAAGGCCTCCCGGAGTTGTCTCATCCTCTGCTCCCTCTGCGACGGTAACATAAGGTCCGCAACCTTACCCTTGTACCGTGGATCAAGGAGAGTGGCCAGCCAGTAATGGTCCCTCTCCTTGATCCGAAGAATACGAGGATCCTTCCGCAGACTTTGCAGGATCAGGGAGGCCATGCAGCGTAGGTTTGCTGAGGCATTCGCTCCGGAGTCCTCTGGGTCACTAAGGACGACATGATCCGCAGCCACCTCCTCCCAGCCACGTACAAGTCCACTGGTTTCTTGGGACTGTAAATCATCCCTAAAAGACTGCTGCTGATGATGCTGAGTGCCAGCCTCCACCTCCATGCTGACACAATCCTCCTCCTCCTCCTCCTCCTCCTCCTCCTCTTCCTGTGCGATGGGTGGGACAGAAGGAACACTGTCTGGGTAAAGGGGGCCTTGAGAGGCAAGGAAGTCCTCCTCTTCCTGCCTCTGTTCTGCCTCAAGTGCCCTGTCCATTATTCCACGCAGCGTGTGCTCCAACAGGTGGACAAGAGGTACAGTGTCACTGATGCATGCACTGTCACTGCTCACCATCCTCGTGGCCTCCTCAAATGGTGCCAGGACAGTGCATGCATCCCTGATCATGCCCCACTGGCGTGGAGAAAAAAAACCAAGCTCCCCTGACCCTGTCCTGGTGCCGTAGTCGCACAGGTACTCATTGATGGCCCTCTGCTGCGTGTGCAGCCGCTGCAGCATGGCCAACGTTGAGTTCCACCTGGTGGGCATGTCACATATAAGGCGGTTCTTGGGCAGGTTCAACTCCTTTTGCAGCTCAGCCAGGCGAGCACTGGCATTATAAGATCTGCGGAAATGCACACAGACTTTCCTGGCCTGCCTCAGGACATCCTGTAAGCCCGGGTACCTGCCCAAGAACCGCTGCACCACCAGGTTAAGGACGTGAGCCACACAGGGCACATGGGTCAGTTGTCCCTGTCGGAGGGCGGAGAGGAGGTTGGTGCCATTGTCGCAAACCACCATTCCTGGCTTAAGCTGGCGTGGCGTCAACCACCTCTCGGCCTGGCCCTGCAGAGCAGACAGGACCTCTGCCCCAGTGTGGCTTCTGTCCCCCAAACACACCAGCGCAAGCACGGCATGGCATCTTTTTGCCTGCGTACTTGCGTAGCCCCGTGAACGGCTACGGAGCACCGCTGGTTCATAGGACAAACCACAGGAAGAGGCCATGGAGGAAGAAGAAGAGGAGGGGGTGGAGGAGAGAGGTGTGTCACAACCAGTAGTAGCATTTTGGAGGCGTGGCGGTGGGACAACCTCCAACACTACTGCACCTTGTCCTGAATCCTTCCCAGCTGCCAAAAGAGTGACCCAATGGGCCGTGAAAGAAAGGTAACGTCCCTGTCCATGCCTGCTGGACCATGAGTCAGCGGTAATATGCACCTTACCGCTGACCGCCCTGTCCAGCGAGGCCAAGACATTGCCTTCCACATGCCGGTAGAGAGCCGGAATAGCCTTCCGTGAGAAAAAGTGGCGTTTGGGAACCTGCCACTGAGGAACCGCACATTGCACAAACTCACGGAAGGGGGCCGAGTCTACCAACTGAAAAGGCAGCAGTTGAAGCGCTAGCAATTTAGCCAAGCTAGCATTCAACCGCTGGGCATGTGGATGGCTGGGAGTGAACTTCTTTCGACGGTCCAGCAGCTGGGGCAGGGAAATTTGCCTGCTAGAATCGGACGTCGGTGTACTGCTAGCAGAGTGGGCGCAAGTACTTGGCTGTGACACACCTAATTCTACACCTTCATTCCTCTCAGTGCATGTTTCAGAGAGGACTGAAGTTATAGTGGGGTTGGAGATCCCAGCTGATGCGGTGCAAGGAGAGGTCCGCTTTGTTCTTTGGTGTGGGTCTTTGAGGTAGGCTTGCCAACGAGCTGCATGGCAGGTCAACATATGTCTGGTCAGGCATGTGGTACCCAAGCGGCTGATGTTTTGGCCACGCGATATACGCTTGAGACATATGTTGCAAACAGCAGCTGTGCGATCTGATGCACTAGCCTCAAAAAAGGCCCACACCAAAGAACTTTTTGAATGACGGGCAGAGGCAGCGCCCTGCACAGGCGGAGCTCTGCGGTGTGATTCCGTCGGTGTACTGCCCTTACGCTGGCCACCAAAGGGCATCCTGCCTCGTTGGAGATGTGCCTCCTCCTCATCCTCCTCCTCCTCCTCTCTCCTATTAGGCACCCACGTGGAGTCATTGACCTCATCATCCCCTCCCTCCTCATCACTGGAGCCAATCTGGCAGTATGCTGCAGCTGCTGGAACATGACTGCCAGATTGGTGTCCTTCTTGAGCATCCCCTCTGTCTGCTCTCACGCTACTGCCTTCCTCTAGCTGGGTTTCATCATCAGACCCTTCGAAACGCTGGGCATCCTCCTGGAGCATGTACCCAACACTGTGCTGAAACAGTTCGGGGGACTCCTCAGGAGGAGGACATGGTGGGTCTAGGGAAGGAGTGACTGATGATTTGTCTGACATTGATACCAGGGAAGACGACGCTTTGGCAGCTGCTTTTCCAGTACCCTGAGCCTGGGTGAGAGAGGATGAGGAGGAGGAGGAGGGCTTGGTCATCCACTCTACCAAGTCTTCGGCATGATGTGGCTCAACATGTCCAGCTGCCGAAAAGAAGGACAAGCGTGTCCCATGGCCATGTGCTGATGACAATGCACCGCGTCCACGACCAGCACTGTTGCCCCCAGACACAGAGCCTGCTTGCCCTCTTTTATTGCCTCCTGACTGTCTGCCTCTCCTTGTTTGCCTTCCAGACATTCTAATAGATGGCCTGCAGGGAGATGGGAAAAAAGCAATAAGGGCTACCTTCAGGTGTCCTTCTCTGTCCCTGGAAACAAGGACTTGCAGAGTGAAAGAAAAAAAACACTCTCCCTACCTACAGTTTTCTGTCCCTAGAAAAAAATGTTTTTTTTAATCACAATATAGCAAAAGGACAATTCACTCACTGTCCTTCCAGGTCCCTGGAAACAAGGACTTGCAGAGTGAAAGAAACTGACACTGTCCCTACCTAGAGTTTTCTGTCCCTGGAATAAATGTTTTTTTCAGCACAATATAGCACAAGGACAATTAACTCACTGTCCTTACAGGTCCCTGGAAACAAGGACTTGCAGAGTGAAAGAAAAAAAATACTCTCCCTACCTACAGTTTTCTGTCCCTAGAAAAAAATGTTTTTTTTAATCACAATATAGCAAAAGGACAATTCACTCACTGTCCTTCCAGGTCCCTGGAAACAAGGACTTGCAGAGTGAAAGAAACTGACACTGTCCCTACCTAGAGTTTTCTGTCCCTAGAATAAATGTTTTTTTTAATCACAATATAGCAAAAGGACAATTCACTCACTGTCCTTCCAGGTCCCTGGAAACAAGGACTTGCAGAGTGAAAGAAACTGACACTGTCCCTACCTAGAGTTTTCTGTCCCTGGAATAAATGTTTTTTTCAGCACAATATAGCACAAGGACAATTAACTCACTGTCCTTACAGGTCCCTGGAAACAAGGACTTGCAGAGTGAAAGAAAAAAAATACTCTCCCTACCTACAGTTTTCTGTCCCTAGAAAAAAATGTTTTTTTTAATCACAATATAGCAAAAGGACAATTCACTCACTGTCCTTCCAGGTCCCTGGAAACAAGGACTTGCAGAGTGAAAGAAACTGACACTGTCCCTACCTAGAGTTTTCTGTCCCTGGAATAAATGTTTTTTTCAGCACAATATAGCACAAGGACAATTAACTCACTGTCCTTACAGGTCCCTGGAAACAAGGACTTGCAGAGTGAAAGAAAAAAAATACTCTCCCTACCTACAGTTTTCTGTCCCTAGAAAAAAATGTTTTTTTTAATCACAATATAGCAAAAGGACAATTCACTCACTGTCCTTCCAGGTCCCTGGAAACAAGGACTTGCAGAGTGAAAGAAACTGACACTGTCCCTACCTAGAGTTTTCTGTCCCTAGAATAAATGTTTTTTTTAATCACAATATAGCAAAAGGACAATTCACTCACTGTCCTTCCAGGTCCCTGGAAACAAGGACTTGCAGAGTGAAAGAAACTGACACTGTCCCTACCTAGAGTTTTCTGTCCCTAGAATAAATGTTTTTTTTAATCACAATATAGCACAAGGAAAATTAACTCACTGTCCTTACAGGTCCCTGGAAACAAGGACTTGCAGAGTGAAAGAAAAAAAACACTCTCCCTACCTACAGTTTTCTGTCCCTAGAAAAAAATGTTTTTTTTAATCACAATATAGCAAAAGGACAATTCACTCACTGTCCTTCCAGGTCCCTGGAAACAAGGACTTGCAGAGTGAAAGAAACTGACACTGTCCCTACCTAGAGTTTTCTGTCCCTAGAATAAATGTTTTTTTTAATCACAATATAGCACAAGGAAAATTAACTCACTGTCCTTACAGGTCCCTGGAAACAAGGACTTGCAGAGTGAAAGAAAAAAAACACTCTCCCTACCTACAGTTTTCTGTCCCTAGAAAAAAATGTTTTTTTTTATCACAATATAGCAAAAGGACAATTCACTCACTGTCCTTCCAGGTCCCTGGAAACAAGGACTTGCAGAGTGAAAGAAACTGACACTGTCCCTACCTAGAGTTTTCTGTCCCTGGAATAAATGTTTTTTTCAGCACAATATAGCACAAGGACAATTAACTCACTGTCCTTACAGGTCCCTGGAAACAAGGACTTGCAGAGTGAAAGAAAAAAAATACTCTCCCTACCTACAGTTTTCTGTCCCTAGAAAAAAATGTTTTTTTTAATCACAATATAGCAAAAGGACAATTCACTCACTGTCCTTCCAGGTCCCTGGAAACAAGGACTTGCAGAGTGAAAGAAACTGACACTGTCCCTACCTAGAGTTTTCTGTCCCTAGAATAAATGTTTTTTTTAATCACAATATAGCAAAAGGACAATTCACTCACTGTCCTTCCAGGTCCCTGGAAACAAGGACTTGCAGAGTGAAAGAAACTGACACTGTCCCTACCTAGAGTTTTCTGTCCCTAGAATAAATGTTTTTTTTAATCACAATATAGCACAAGGAAAATTAACTCACTGTCCTTACAGGTCCCTGGAAACAAGGACTTGCAGAGTGAAAGAAAAAAAACACTCTCCCTACCTACAGTTTTCTGTCCCTAGAAAAAAATGTTTTTTTTAATCACAATATAGCAAAAGGACAATTCACTCACTGTCCTTCCAGGTCCCTGGAAACAAGGACTTGCAGAGTGAAAGAAACTGACACTGTCCCTACCTAGAGTTTTCTGTCCCTAGAATAAATGTTTTTTTTAATCACAATATAGCACAAGGAAAATTAACTCACTGTCCTTACAGGTCCCTGGAAACAAGGACTTGCAGAGTGAAAGAAAAAAAACACTCTCCCTACCTACAGTTTTCTGTCCCTAGAAAAAAATGTTTTTTTTTATCACAATATAGCAAAAGGACAATTCACTCACTGTCCTTCCAGGTCCCTGGAAACAAGGACTTGCAGAGTGAAAGAAACTGACACTGTCCCTACCTAGAGTTTTCTGTCCCTGGAATAAATGTTTTTTTCAGCACAATATAGCACAAGGACAATTAACTCACTGTCCTTACAGGTCCCTGGAAACAAGGACTTGCAGAGTGAAAGAAAAAAAATACTCTCCCTACCTACAGTTTTCTGTCCCTAGAAAAAAATGTTTTTTTTAATCACAATATAGCAAAAGGACAATTCACTCACTGTCCTTCCAGGTCCCTGGAAACAAGGACTTGCAGAGTGAAAGAAACTGACACTGTCCCTACCTAGAGTTTTCTGTCCCTAGAATAAATGTTTTTTTTAATCACAATATAGCAAAAGGACAATTCACTCACTGTCCTTCCAGGTCCCTGGAAACAAGGACTTGCAGAGTGAAAGAAACTGACACTGTCCCTACCTAGAGTTTTCTGTCCCTAGAATAAATGTTTTTTTTAATCACAATATAGCACAAGGAAAATTAACTCACTGTCCTTACAGGTCCCTGGAAACAAGGACTTGCAGAGTGAAAGAAAAAAAACACTCTCCCTACCTACAGTTTTCTGTCCCTAGAAAAAAATGTTTTTTTTAATCACAATATAGCAAAAGGACAATTCACTCACTGTCCTTCCAGGTCCCTGGAAACAAGGACTTGCAGAGTGAAAGAAACTGACACTGTCCCTACCTAGAGTTTTCTGTCCCTAGAATAAATGTTTTTTTTAATCACAATATAGCACAAGGAAAATTAACTCACTGTCCTTACAGGTCCCTGGAAACAAGGACTTGCAGAGTGAAAGAAAAAAAACACTCTCCCTACCTACAGTTTTCTGTCCCTAGAAAAAAATGTTTTTTTTTATCACAATATAGCAAAAGGACAATTCACTCACTGTCCTTCCAGGTCCCTGGAAACAAGGACTTGCAGAGTGAAAGAAACTGACACTGTCCCTACCTAGAGTTTTCTGTCCCTGGAATAAATGTTTTTTTCAGCACAATATAGCACAAGAACAATTAACTCACTGTCCTTACAGGTCCCTGGAAACAAGGACTTGCAGAGTGAAAGAAAAAAAATACTCTCCCTACCTACAGTTTTCTGTCCCTAGAAAAAAATGTTTTTTTTAATCACAATATAGCAAAAGGACAATTCACTCACTGTCCTTCCAGGTCCCTGGAAACAAGGACTTGCAGAGTGAAAGAAACTGACACTGTCCCTACCTAGAGTTTTCTGTCCCTAGAATAAATGTTTTTTTTAATCACAATATAGCACAAGGAAAATTAACTCACTGTCCTTACAGGTCCCTGGAAACAAGGACTTGCAGAGTGAAAGAAAAAAAATACTCTCCCTACCTACAGTTTTCTGTCCCTAGAAAAAAATGTTTTTTTTAATCACAATATAGCAAAAGGACAATTCACTCACTGTCCTTCCAGGTCCCTGGAAACAAGGACTTGCAGAGTGAAAGAAACTGACACTGTCCCTACCTAGAGTTTTCTGTCCCTGGAATAAATGTTTTTTTCAGCACAATATAGCACAAGGACAATTAACTCACTGTCCTTACAGGTCCCTGGAAACAAGGACTTGCAGAGTGAAAGAAAAAAAATACTCTCCCTACCTACAGTTTTCTGTCCCTAGAAAAAAATGTTTTTTTTAATCACAATATAGCAAAAGGACAATTCACTCACTGTCCTTCCAGGTCCCTGGAAACAAGGACTTGCAGAGTGAAAGAAACTGACACTGTCCCTACCTAGAGTTTTCTGTCCCTAGAATAAATGTTTTTTTTAATCACAATATAGCAAAAGGACAATTCACTCACTGTCCTTCCAGGTCCCTGGAAACAAGGACTTGCAGAGTGAAAGAAACTGACACTGTCCCTACCTAGAGTTTTCTGTCCCTAGAATAAATGTTTTTTTTAATCACAATATAGCACAAGGAAAATTAACTCACTGTCCTTACAGGTCCCTGGAAACAAGGACTTGCAGAGTGAAAGAAAAAAAACACTCTCCCTACCTACAGTTTTCTGTCCCTAGAAAAAAATGTTTTTTTTAATCACAATATAGCAAAAGGACAATTCACTCACTGTCCTTCCAGGTCCCTGGAAACAAGGACTTGCAGAGTGAAAGAAACTGACACTGTCCCTACCTAGAGTTTTCTGTCCCTGGAATAAATGTTTTTTTCAGCACAATATAGCACAAGGACAATTAACTCACTGTCCTTACAGGTCCCTGGAAACAAGGACTTGCAGAGTGAAAGAAAAAAAATACTCTCCCTACCTACAGTTTTCTGTCCCTAGAAAAAAATGTTTTTTTTAATCACAATATAGCAAAAGGACAATTCACTCACTGTCCTTCCAGGTCCCTGGAAACAAGGACTTGCAGAGTGAAAGAAACTGACACTGTCCCTACCTAGAGTTTTCTGTCCCTAGAATAAATGTTTTTTTTAATCACAATATAGCAAAAGGACAATTCACTCACTGTCCTTCCAGGTCCCTGGAAACAAGGACTTGCAGAGTGAAAGAAACTGACACTGTCCCTACCTAGAGTTTTCTGTCCCTAGAATAAATGTTTTTTTTAATCACAATATAGCAAAAGGACAATTCACTCACTGTCCTTCCAGGTCCCTGGAAACAAGGACTTGCAGAGTGAAAGAAACTGACACTGTCCCTACCTATAGTTTTCTGTCCCTAGAATAAATGTTTTTTTTAATCACAATATAGCAAAAGGACAATTCACTCACTGTCCTTCCAGGTCCCTGGAAACAAGGACTTGCAGAGTGAAAGAAACTGACACTGTCCCTACCTAGAGTTTTCTGTCCCTAGAATAAATGTTTTTTTTTAAGCACACTATAGCAGAAGCACAAAACACACTGACACTCTCCCTACCTATCCTTCTCTTTCCCTAAACTAAAGGAATCCAGGTTAAGCAAGAAAGAAATAACAGTCACTGTCCCTGCCTATGCTACTCTATCCCTGCTCCGGAACACACTACACTAGGCCGCCGTGCTGGCGGCCTTTTATAGTGTGGGGCGTGTACTAAACACCCTCAGCAATAATTGGCCACAGGCATCCTGCCTGTGGCCAATCATTGCTCTCCTCGCTGCCGGCGCTGTGATTGGCCAAGCATGCGGGGTCACAGTGCATGCTTGGCCAATCACAGCGCCTGGATGACACTGCGATGGCGTAGTGCATTGTGGGCCGTTCGCGTCACTCGAATTTGGCGCGAACGGCCCAAATCGTTCGATCTTCGTCGAACGATCGAACAGCCAATGTTCGAGTCGAACGTATGTTCGACTCGAACACGAAGCTCATCCCTAGGTATCATCATCAGACCCTTCGAAACACTGGGCATCCTCCTGGAGCATGTACCCAACACTGTGCTCAAACAGTTCGGGGGACTCCTCAGGAGGACATGGTTGGTCTAGGGAAGGAGTGACTGATGATGACATTGATACCAGGGAAGAGGACGCTTTGGCAGCTGCTTTGCCAGTACCCTGAGCCTGGGTGAGAGAGGATGAGGAGGATGAGGAGGGCTTGGTCATCCACTCTACCAAATCTTCGGCATGATGCGGCTCAACACGTCCAGCTGCCGAAAAGAAGGACAAGCGTGTCCCATGGCCACGTGCTGATGGCGATGCTCCGCGTCCACGACCATCACTGTTGTCTCTAGACACAGAGCCTGCTTGCCCTCTTTTATTGGCTCCTGACTGTCTGCCTCTCCTTGTTTGCCTTCCAGACATTCTAATGGTCTGCAGAGAGATGGGAAAATCAGCAATAAGGCCTAGCTTCAGGAGTATATTTTGCAGGAATCACACTACGCCTGCTGTTAGTGCTCCAAATGCCTGTTGGTGTAACACACCAGGAAAACACAGCAATACAGGCTAACTTCAGGTGTAATATGATCAGGAGGCACACTCCGCCCGCTGTAAGTGCTGCAAATGCCTGTTGGTGTAACACCAGGAAAACACAGCAATACAGGCTAACTTCAGGTGTATAATGTGCAGGAGGCACACTCCGCCCGCTGTAAGTGCTGCAAATGCCTGTTGGTGTAACACACCAGGAAAACACAGCAATACGGGCTAACTTCAGGTGTATAATGTGCAGGAGGCACACTCCGCCCGCTGTAAGTGCTGCAAATGCCTGTTGGTGTAACACACCAGGAAAACACAGCAATACGGGCTAACTTCAGGTGTAATATGATCAGGAGGCACACTCCGCCCACTGTAAGTGCTGCAAATGCCTGTTCGTGTAACACCAGGAAAACACAGCAATACAGGCTAACTTCAGGTGTATAATGTGCAGGAGGCACACTCCGCCCGCTGTAAGTGCTGCAAATGCCTGTTGGTGTAACACACCTGGAAAACACAGCAATACGGGCTAACTTCAGGTGTAATATGATCAGGAGGCACACTCCGCCCGCTGTAAGTGCTGCAAATGCCTGTTGGTGTAACACCAGGAAAACACAGCAATACAGGCTAACTTCAGGTGTATAATGTGCAGGAGGCACACTCCGCCCGCTGTAAGTGCTGCAAATGCCTGTTGGTGTCACACACCAGGAAAACACAGCAATATGGGCTAACTTCAGGTGTATAATGTGCAAGAGGCACACTCCGCCCGCTGTAAGTGCTGCAAATGCCTGTTGGTGTAACACACCAGGAAAACACAGCAATACGGGCTAACTTCAGGTGTATAATGTGCAGGAGGCACACTCCGCCCGCTGTAAGTGCTGCAAATGCCTGTTGGTGTAACACACCAGGAAAACACAGCAATACGGGCTAACTTCAGGTGTATAATGTGCAGGAGGCTTAGCAACAATGACACTGACTCTGTCCCCTGCCTATCCTTCTCTCTCCCTGCACACAAGGTTTATCAAAGAATATGACACTGACACTCTCCCTGCCTATCCTTTTCTCTCCCTGCACACAAGGTTTAGCAAAGAATGTGACACTGACACTGTCCCCTGCCTATCCTTCTCTCTCCCTGTACACAAGGTTTATCAAAGAATATTAGGGCCGAAACAACTAATCGATTAATTGACAACTAATCGATTATGAAATTAATCGATTACTATTTTCATAATCGATTAATCGGGCAGTAACATAATGGGGTTAAAAAAACAAAAAATTAGCCCTTTACAGTACAAAAAGAGAAAATCGCTACTGTAAATATTACTTTCACTGTCCCACAGTAAAAAATGGACCCCTTACAGCGATTATTTGCTCTTTTTGTACTAATTAAATTTTTTTTAACACCATTATGTTACTAAACATCTCAGGCCTGGGTCACACCTATGTGTTTTTTTTTTGGTGCTTTTTGCAGAAACACACTACAGGTCATTTACATGGTTTCCTATGGGACACGTTCACATCCATGATTTTTTCAGCTGCTGCGTATTTGGAAAGGGCAAGTACTTTTTTTAACGCAAAATTGTGCTACCGTATTTTGTTTTTTTGGTTCAATATACTTCAATAGAGAAGCTGCAGAAAAGCATGTAATAATGTGTTTTTGCAGCAATTTGTGTTTTTTAGTCTGCCCAACAACAAATTGGGCAAAAAAAAATGAAAAAATGCAAATCGCAGCAAAATTACCTTTTTTTTATTTTTTTTACGGTTATTAACCGATTAATCGATTAATCGAAACAATAATCGGCCAACTAATCGATTATGAAAATAATCGTTAGTTGCAGCACTAAAGAATATGACACTGACACTGACACTCTCCCTGCCTATCCTTCTCTCTCCCTGCACACAAGGTTTAGCAAAGAATGTGACACTGACACTGTCCCCTGCCTATCCTTCTCTCTCCCTGCACACAAGGTTTAGCAAAGAATATGACACTGACACTCTCCCTGCCTATCCTTCTCTCTCCCTACACACAAGTTTGAGGTACAAATAGCACTGACACTGTCCCTGCCTATGTAACTCTTTCCCTGCGCCGGAACACACTACACAAGGCCGCCGCGCTGGCGGCCTTTTATAGTGTGGGGCGTGTGCTAAACCCCCTGAGCTATAATTGGCCACAGGCAACCTGCCTGTGGCCAATTCTGGCTCTCCTAGCTGCCGGCGCTGTGATTGGCCAAGCATGCTGGGTCACAGTGCATGCTTGGCCAATCACAGCGCCGGGATTGCACTGCGATGGCGCAGTGTATTGTGGGCTGTTCGCGTCACTCGAATTTGGCGCGAACGGCCCAAATCGTTCGATGTTCGCCGAACGGTCGAACAGCCGATGTTCGAGTCGAACTTATGTTCGACTCGAACACCGAGCTCATCCCTAACCGTCACATATCCTCCCCCTCTGCTCAAGCCCCTGCGGCTGAGCAATTGACCCAACCATACAGTGCATGCGAGAGAGGGCATCTGCTTTATTTTGGAACTTTCCCGGCCTGTGTTCCACCGTAAACTTAAAGGGCTGTTAAGCCAGGAACCACCTTTTCACGCAGCCATTATTCTCCCTGTTGTCACACATCCACTTTAGGGGAGCATGGTCGGTGACCAGCTTAAATGACCTCCCCAGTAGGTAATACCTCAGGGAGTCTAAGGCCCATTTAATGGCCATACACTCCTTTTCTACGATGGCATAGTTCTTTTCGTGCTTGTTCAGCTTCCTGCTCAGGTATACAACTGGGTGCTCCTCATCCTCCCTGTTCTGTGACATTACAGCCCCTAGGCCCACCTCAGAGGCATCCGTCTGTACGACAAATTCCTGCCGAGGTCTGGGGTCACTAGTACTGGTAACCCACAAAGGGTCTACTTTAAATTCTGAAAAGCCTCCTCGGCTTCGGGATTCCACTTGACCATGACCGACCCTCTACCCTTCTTTAGGTCGGTCAGAGGGGCGGCCATGGTGGCAAAGTTGGGTATTAACCATCTGTGATACCCCGTAATGCCCAGGAAGGCCCTCACTTGTTTTTTATTGATCGGTTAGGGCCATTTTTTGAATTGCCTCAACATTATTCGTCTGCGGCTTGACCACTCCCCGGCCAATAATGTACCCAAGGTATTTGGCCTCCTCCAGGTCTCAGTGGCGTCACTAGGGTTGGTGTCACCTGGTGCGGTATAACATGGTGTCACCCCCCCCCCCCACGCCGACGCACCAACTGCCCCAATGTAAAAGGGGCTTAACCGAGGGCTCCAACACGATGAGTGACTTCATCGCAGCTCTGCCCCCACACTTTTCATTATCTGCTGTTCCCAGGGACAGATCCAATCCAGAGATCCCACTGTATGGTGATCTCTGGATCGGATCTGTCCCTGGGGACACAGAGCACAGCTATCATACCTGGTGACACAGAGCACCCCCCCCCCATGAGACCAGCTTGCTCAGGGTGGGTAGGTGTGTCACTCAGCTACTGTGCCTATATCTAATATAATATATCTGTGGCCAGCAGCATTCCCCCCCCCCCCCCATCATCATCATCATCAGACCAGCTCAGGCTGGGGGTGTCTCAGTCAGCTAATATAAATGATATTGTGAGTGTTGGCTGTCTGATAATGGGGGGGGGGCTGCTGGACACAGATATATTATATTACATATAATAGGCACAGTAGCACAGGAGTTAGCTGGTCTGGTGGGGGGAGGGGCGGCTGGACCAGCTATATTACATAGTATATATATATATATATATATATATATATATATATATAAAATCTATAGCTGTGTCTAGCAGCAGACCACCTTGCATCCCCCCCCCCTTCCTTATCATATCATATACAGGCCGTCAGGGGCAGTGCGCCAGACACTGAAACTGAGTCCTCCCACTGTCCCACACTAGCTCTCTTACAAAGGCAACCCCCCCCCATACACACACCTCATCTTGTGCTCCGGCGGGCCGACGGTGGAGAACCCCCCCCACCCCACCTGTTCTTATTCTGTGCGCCGCGCCGCCGCCAGCTGGAGTCTCAGACAGTCTGTACTCCTGGAGAGTGGAGAGGAGGAGGGCTGGGCACTGTGGGCAGCGACCGTCACACACAGCAGCCGCGCCTCCCGGGCGGAGAAAGTTGTGTGTGTGCTGCAGTGACGTGTCGTCACATCATCACAGTGCAGTGTGATGATGTGACAGGCTGAGTCGCTCACTGGCTCTGTAGGGTAGGGAGGAGGATTGGAATTTAGGAATAGGAAGAATAAGGAGCCGGAGGACACACACCAGGCGCGGCCGCGGCGCTGGAGGTGTTGTTCCAGGCTTCCAGCCCAGCGGGGTGAAATTAATCAATGAATGGGTCAGCTGTAAAAAAAAAAAAAAAAAAAAATTAAAAAATTAAAAAAAAAAAAAAAAAAGGGAGGGTGTCACCCCTCTAGCGGGTGTCACCCGGGGGCGGACCGCACCCCCCGCACCCCCCTAGCAACGCCTCTGCCAGGTCTATGGCACATTTTTTTGGGTTGGCCGTGAGACCTTCTTCCCTAAGGGAATCTTTTGCCGCTTGTACATGGAGCAGGTGCGATTCCCAATCTGGGATGTGGATGACCACATCGTCCAAATACGCAGCTGCATACGGGCGATGTGGTCTCAAGGCTTTGTCCATCATTCGCTGGAATGAAGCAGGGGCTCCGTGCAGACCAAAAGGCATCTGCTTATACTGAAATGAGCCCTCAGGAGTGGAAAAGGCAGTCTTCTCCTTGGCCGATTCAGTTAGCGGTATTTGCCAATAGCCTTTCGTTAGGTCTAGGGTCGTTATGTAGCGAGCCTGTCCTAACCTGTCCACGAGTTCGTCGACCCGAGGGAACGGGTACGCATCGAACTTGGACACACTGTTGAGTTTCCTAAAGTCGTTACAAAACCTGATAGTGCCATCAGGTTTAGGGACCAGCACTATGGGGCTTGACCACTCACTGTGGGACTCTTCTATCACGTCCAACTCTAACATATTTATTTCCTTCGCAACTGCCTCTCGCCTGGCCTCTAGGATTCAGTATCAAAACACTCTGTCCCCGGGGCTGAAAGTACGGACATTGGCACCCCGATCATAGACCCTCCTCTGGGCCTTCTGGGCTAACTCCATATGTTCTCGCACCAGGGGCAGGACAGCTGCGATGCAATCCTGCATCGAGGAGACATGCTCTATGGTGCTTCTATATAGGGTGGCCTCTCCTTCCCACGTTTCTTTGGCAACATCTAGCAGCCCCTTGGGATTTCTACCATACAATAGTTCAAAGGGGGAATAGCCTGTGGATGCCTGAGGAACCTCCCATATGGCAAACATGAGATATGGCAGCAAAAAATCCCAGTTTCTCCCATCTCAGTTGACCACCTTTTTCAGCATTCTTTTCAAAGTTTTATTAAATCTTTCGACCAGACCATCCGTTTGGGGGAGGTAGACAGAGGTACGGAGATGGGAGATTTTGTATAGTCTACACAGTTCCTTGTAACCCTAGACAAAAATGGGGTGCCCTGATTGGTTATGATCTCTTTTATGATCCCCACTTGACTAAACACCTGAACCAATTCCTTGGCGATAGCCTTAAAGGAGGTGTTGCGCAAGGGTATGGCCTCAGGATAGCGTGTTGCATAGTCTAGGATCACCATAATATGCTGGTGACCCCGGGCAGATTTCACAACCGACCCCACCAGGTCCATGCCAATCCTCTCAAAGGGGACCTTGATTATTGGTAGAGGGACAAGAGGGCTGCAAAAATGGGGCGACGGTGCCGACATTTGGCACTCCAGGCACGATTTGCAGTACGCCTTGACATCTGCATGCAACCCGGGCCAAAAAAATCTCTGGGCGATTCTCTCCCTGTTTTTTTCGATATTGAGATGTCCCCCCATTACATGACCATGGGCCAGGTCTAGCACCACCCTACGGAAGGGTTTGGGAACCAGTAGCTGTTCTACTTTGTCCTCCCCATGTTTTATCACCCGATACAATAAATCGTTTTTAAGGGCCATGTAGGGGAAAAGCACCACCCAATTAGGATCCACTGGTTCCCCGTCCAACATCTTAACGTTTTCCCTGGCTCTCATTAAGGTGGTCTCTCGCAGTTGCTCGGTACAGAAATCCTCTCTCCTGACCTCTAAGTCGGGTACCACATTTTGGCTACTCTCAATGTCAGGGTCAGAGGGGGGTCTCCTGTTCGTTACCCTCAGGCTGGGAGCTAGCTTCCAGGTCCTCCGTCTCCCCAGCCATGATAGGGTAAGGAAGAGGATCTCCGGCTTCCTCGATCCCACCAACAGCATCCCCTTTCCCTTTGGCAAAAAGGGTCTGGTGAGAGTTCTTGTGCTTCCCCAGTACCAGCCTCCCTTTGCTCTCCCATAAATTCCAGAAATGGGGGAAAATCTCTTCCCAGTAAAGCTTCATGAAACAGTGAAGGCACCACCCCCACTGAATGTATTACACTTCCCCAGGGGGTATTAACCTCAACCACCGCTGTCTGGTCGTCTTGAGCATTCCCCACGGATGCAAATTACCCCAATAGTACTGGGGTGTAGTGATGAGCCGAACACCCCCGGGTTCGGTTCGCACCAGAACCCGCGAACGGACCGAAAGTTTGCACGAACATTAGAACCCTATTAAATACAATGGATGCGAACGTTCAGATTCTAAAGTGCTAATTATAACGACTATTATCCATGTTATTGTCCGAAGCAGAGTTTGGGAACCCGGGTTCTGCACCAGGGGACATGTATCAATGCAAAAAGAAGTTTTAAAAACTGACGTTTTCCGGGAGCAGTCATTTTAATGATGCATAAAGTGAAAAAAAAAAGTCAAATATTCCTTTAAATATTGTAGCTGGGGGGTGTCTAAAGTATGCCTGTGAAGTGCCACGTGTTTCCCGTGTTTAGAACTGTCCCTGCACAAAATAACATTTCTAAAGGAAAAAAAGCCATTTAAAACTGCTTGCGGCTTTAATGCAATGTCTGGTCCCGGTAATATGGATGAAAATCTTTAGGAAAAATGGCATAGCTACCCCATCAACCCCCCCCCCCCTACCCCAGCCCATTACCAGCCCCTTTGGGTCTTGTATGGATATTAAGGGGAACCCCGCACACAAAATAAAAAAGGCCCTATATACTCTGAACAGCCGTATACAGGCGGTGCATACAAGACAGGGACTGTAGGTTTGTTCTTATGTAGAATCTGTTTGTAATTTTGAACAGCTGCATTGTTTAAGTGTAGCTCCATGCCAAATTCCTTTTTTTTAGCTTTTTGGAAAACATAGGGAACGGTTATCACCCCTGTCACATTTTTTTTGCTGTCTGTGCCCCTGTTCAGAACATTTCACCTCACTTTGCGTCCCAATGACAACTGTTTTTGAAATGTGGTGTTTTTATTGAAACAAGGATTGGTGATAAAGCATCAGTAGAGAGGAGACACCTTTCTCCCATATTAATTCTTACAGGAGAGAATTTTCCTTCCAAGGGGTAGATTTCCTCTCACTTCCTGTTGTCTTCTTCCATTTGCAAGTAGTAGTCGTTTGTAAGTTGGATGTTTGAAAGTAGGGACCTGCCGTATATACTCTGCAGAAATTGGCCCCTTAGGTGTTGGTGTTGGCACAACACTGAAAGCACTCACAGTTATTCTTGGTGGGTGCTGGAACGCCATGCTGTCAACTATTATATCAGGAATTGTAATAACATATAATTGTTGATCAGTGGTAGTAAAAATTGGGCCTTTGTTGGTGGTGCTGGTGCCACAACACTGTAAGGCCTGACAGTTACTCTTGGTAGGCGCAGCAATGGGCCCTGCTGTGAATTATTAGATCAATAATTATAATTGCATGCCCCTGTTGAATAGGGGCTGAAAAATTGGGCCTTTGGTGGTGGTGGTGGTGATGGTGGTGCTGGTGCCAAAACACTGTAAGGCCTGACAGTTACTCTTGGTGGGCGCAGCAATGGGCCCTGCTGTGAATTATTCGATCAATAATTATAATTGCATGCCCCTGTTGAACAGGGGCTGAAAAATTGGGCCTTTGGTGGTGGTGGTGGTGGTGATGGTGGTGCTGGTGCCACAACACTGTAAGGCCTGACAGTTACTCTTGGTGGGCGCAGCAATGGGCCCTGCTGTGAATTATTAGATCAATAATTATAATTGCATGCCCCTGTTGAACAGGGGCTGAAAAATTGGGCCTTTGGTGGTGGTGGTGGTGGTGATGGTGGTGCTGGTGCCACAACACTGTAAGGCCTGACAGTTACTCTTGGTGGGCGCAGCAATGGGCCCTGCTGTGAATTATTAGATCAATAATTATAATTGCATGCCCCTGTTGAACAGGGGCTGAAAAATTAGGCCTTTGGTGGTGGTGGTGGTGGTGATGGTGGTGCTGGTGCCACAACACTGTAAGGCCTGACAGTTACTCTTGGTGGGCGCAGCAATGGGCCCTGCTGTGAATTATTAGATCAATATTTATAATTGCATGCCCCTGTTGAACAGGGGCTGAAAAATTGGGCCTTAGGCACTGGTGGCACAACACTGCAACCCCTCACAGATACTGTACTTGGAGCACAGCAATGAGGCCTGTTGCAAAGTATTGCATCAAAAATTTTAATTACACGCCCCTGTTAAACAGGGGCTGAAAAATTGGGCCTTAGCCACTGGTGGCGTCACCCATAAACCAAAATGATCTTCCAAGCTATCATCATTAATCGTATCATTGAGGAGGAGGAGGATAGCCAGTCAACATAACAGCACAGGCACTCAGCATCAGCATCAGTCTTGAAGGGATGTGACATTTTAAAATCAATTAGTCTGTTATATCAGCATCAGGTGTGTGGTAGCTGGTGGTGATCCAAGACTGGTTCATCTTGATGAAAGTCAGTCGATCAACCGAGTCGGTGGACAGGCGCACCCTGTGATCCGTGACAAATCCTCCAGCAGCACTGAATGTGCGTTCTGAAAGAACGCTGGATGCAGGACAGGCCAGTAGCTCAATTGCATACTGTGCAAGCTCTGGCCAGTGATCCATCCTCAAGACCCAGTAAGCCAGAGGATTTTCGGTGGGGAAGGTGTCCAAGTCTGACCTTGCCCCTAGGTATTCCTGGACCATGTATATCAGACGCTGGCGATGGTTGCTGGAACCGATCATACTTTGGGGCTGCGGACTAAAGAATTGTCTGAACGCATCGGTCAGACGGCCACCTTCCCCACCGCTCCTTCTTTGACTGCCCGAAGCCTCAGCAACTCGTTGTCCAGGACCAGAAGTTTGTAATCTCCCAGTCTCTGGGAACGCGTTGCACAGACCTTTCTGCAAGGCCTCCTGGAGTTGTCTCATCCTCTGCTCCCTCTGCGATGGTAAGATAAGGTCCGCAACCTTACCCTTGTACCGTGGATCAAGGAGAGTGGCCAGCCAGTAATGGTCCCTCTCCTTGATCCGAAGAATACGAGGATCCTTCCGCAGACTTTGCAGGATCAGGGAGGCCTGCAGCGTAGGTTAGCTGAGGCATTCAGTCCGGAGTCCTCTGGGTCACTAAGGACGACATGATCCGCAGCCACCTCCTCCCAGCCACGTACAAGTCCACTGGTTTCTTGGGACTGTAAATCATCCCTAAAAGACTGCTGCTGATGATGCTGAGTGCCAGCCTCCACCTCCATGCTGACACAATCCTCCTCCTCCTCCTCTTCCTGTGCGATGGGTGGGACAGAAGGAACACTGTCTGAGTAAAGGGGGCCTTGAGAGGCAAGGAAGTCCTCCTCTTCCTGCCTCTGTTCTGCCTCAAGTGCCCTGTCCATTATTCCACGCAGCGTGTGCTCCAACAGGTGGACAAGAGGTACAGTGTCACTGATGCATGCTCTGTCACTGCTCACCATCCTCGTGGCCTCCTCAAATGGTGCCAGGACAGTGCATGCATCCCTGATCATGCCCCACTGGCGTGGTGAAAAAAACCCGAGCTCCCCTGACCCTGTCCTGGTGCCGTAGTCGCACAGGTGCTCATTGATGGCCCTCTGCTGCGTGTGCAGCCGCTGCAGCATGGCCAACGTTGAGTTCCACCTGGTGGGCATGTCACATACAAGGCGGTTCTTGGGCAGGTTCAACTCCTTTTGCAGCTCAGCCAGGCGAGCACTGGCATTATAAGATCTGCGGAAATGCACACAGACTTTCCTGGCCTGCCTCAGGACATCCTGTAAGCCCGGGTACCTGCCCAAGAACCGCTGCACCACCAGGTTAAGGACGTGAGCCATACAGGGCACATGGGTCAGTTGTCCCTGTCGGAGGGCGGAGAGGAGGTTGGTGCCATTGTCGCAAACCACCATTCCTGGCTTAAGCTGGCGTGGCGTCAACCACCTCTCGGCCTGCCCCTGCAGAGCAGACAGGACCTCTGCCCCAGTGTGGCTCCTGTCCCCCAAACACACCAGCGCAAGCACGGCATGGCATCTTTTTGCCTGCGTACTTGCGTAGCCCCTTGAACGCCTACGGAGCACAGCTGGTTCCGAGGACAAACCACAGGAAGAGGCCATGGAGGAAGAAGAAGAGGAGGGGGTGGAGGAGAGAGGTGTGTCACAACCAGTAGTAGCATTTTGGAGGCGTGGCGGTGGAACAACCTCCAACACTACTGCACCTTGTCCTGCATCCTTCCCAGCTGCCAAAAGAGTGACCCAATGGGCCGTGAAAGAAAGGTTAACGCCCCTGTCCATGCCTGCTGGACCATGAGTCAGTGGTAATATGCACCTTACCGCTGACCGCCCTGTCCAGCGAGGCCAAGACATTGCCTTCCACATGCCTGTAGAGAGCCGGAATCGCCTTCCATGTGAAAAAGTGGCGTTTGGGAACCTGCCACTGAGGAACCGCACATTGCACAAACTCACGGAAGGGGGCCGAGTCTACCAACTGAAAAGGCAGCAGTTGAAGCGCTAGCAATTTAGCCAAGCTAGCATTCAACCGCTGGGCATGTGGATGGCTGGGAGTGAACTTCTTTTGACGGTCCAGCAGCTGGGGCAGGGAAATTTGCCTGCTAGAATCGGACGTTGGTGTACTGCTAGCAGAGTGCCCGCAAGTACTTGGCTGTGACACACCTAATTCTACACCTTCATTCCTCTCAGAGCAGGTTTCAGAGAGGAGTGAAGGTATAGTGGGGTTGGAGATCCCAGCTGATGCGGTGCAAGAAGAGGTCAGCTTTGTTCTTTGGTGTGGGTCTTTAAGGTAGGCTTGCCAACGAGCTGCATGGCAGGTCAACATATGTCTGATCAAGCATGTGGTGCCCAAGCGGCTGATGTTTTGGCCACGCGATATACGCTTGAGACATATGTTGCAAAAAGCAGCTGTGCAATCTGATGCACTCGCCTCAAAAAAGGCCCACACCAAAGAACTTTTTGAATGACGGGCAGAGGCAGCGCCCTGCACAGGCGGAGCTCTGCGGTGTGATTCCGTCGGTGTGCTGCCCATACGCTGGCCACTCAAGGGCATCCTGCCTCGTTGGAGATGTGCCTCCTACTCATCCTCCTCCTCCTCCTCTCTCCTATTAGGCACCCACGTGGAGTCAGTGACCTCATCATCCCCTCCCTCCTCATCACTGGAGCCAACCTGGCAGTATGCTGCAGCTGCTGGAGCATGACTGCCAGATTGGTGTCCTTCTTGAGCATCCCCTCTCTCTGCTCTCACGCTACTGCCTTCCTCTAGCTGGGTATCATCATCAGATCCTTCGAAACGCTGGGCATCCTCCTGGAGCATGTACCCAACACTGTGCTCAAACAGTTCGGGGGACTCCTCAGGGGGAGGACATGGTGGGTCTAGGGAAGGAGTGACTGATGATGAGTCTGACATTGATACCAGGGAAGAGGACGCTTTGGCAGCTGCTTTGCCAGTACCCTGAGCCTGGGTGAGAGAGGATGAGGAGGATGAGGTGGGCTTGGTCATCCACTCTACCAAGTCTTCGGCATGATGTGGCTCAACATGTCCAGCTGCCGAAAAGAAGGACAAGCGTGTCCCATGACCATGTGCTGATGACAATGCACCGCGTCCACGACCAGCACTGTTGCCCCCAGACACAGAGCCTGCTTGCCCTCTTTTTTTGCCTCCTGACTGTCTGCCTCTCCTTGTTTGCCTTCCAGACATTTTAATGGATGGCCTGCAGGGAGATGGGAAAAAGAGCAATAAGGGCTACCTTCAGGTGTATACTGTGCAGGAGGCTTAGCAACAATGACACTGACACTGTCCCCTGCCTATCCTTCTCTGTCCCTAAACACAAGGATTTGCAATATGCTTCAGCAAGATTGGTTTAGCACAGAACAGCACACTGACAGTTTCCCTCACTGTCCTTCTCTGTCCCTACAAACAAGATTTAGCACAGAATAGCACACTGATAGTTTCCACGAGTGTCCTTCTCTGTCCCTAAACTCAATGATTTCAAATATGGTTCAGCAAAATTGGTTTAGAACAGAATAGCACACTGTCAGTTTCACTCACTGTACCTCTCTGTCCCTAAACTCAAGGATTTCAAATATGGTTCAGCAAAATTGCTTTAGAACAGAATAGCACACTGTCAGTTTCACTCACTGTATCTCTCTGTCCCTAAACTCAAGGATTTCAAATATGGTTCAGCAAAATTGCTTTAGAACAGAATAGCACACTGTCAGTTTCACTCACTGTACCTCTCTGTCCCTAAACTCAAGTATTTCAAATATGGTTCAGCAAAATTGGTTTAGAACAGAATAGCACACTGCCACTTTCCCTCACTGTCCTACTCTGTCCCTACAAACAAGATTTAGCACAGAATAGCACACTGATAGTTTCCACGAGTGTCCTTCTCTGTCCCTAAACTCAAGGATTTCAAATATGGTTCAGCAAAATTGGTTTAAAACAGAATAGCACACTGACACTTTCCCTCACTGTCCAACTCTGTCCCTACAAACAAGATTTAGCACAGAATAGCACACTGATAGTTTCCACGAGTGTCCTTCTCTGTCCCTAAACTCAAGGATTTCAAATATGGTTCAGCAAAATTGGTTTAGAACAGAATAGCACACTGACACTTTCCCTCACTGTCCTACTCTGTCCCTCCCTACAAACAAGATTTAGCACAGAATAGCACACTGACAGTTTCCACGAGTGTCCTTCTCTGTCCCTAAACTCAAGGATTTCAAATATGGTTCAGCAAAATAGGTTTAGAACAGAATAGCACACTGACACTTTCCCTCACTGTCCTACTCTGTCCCTCCCTACAAACAAGATTTAGCACAGAATAGCACACTGATAGTTTCCACGAGTGTCCTTCTCTGTCCCTAAACTCAAGGATTTCAAATATGGTTCAGCAAGATTGGTTTAGAACAGAATAGCACACTGTCAGTTTCACTCACTGTCCTACTCTGTCCCTACAATCAAGATTTAGCACAGAATAGCACACTGATAGTTTCCACGAGTGTCCTTCTCTGTCCCTAAACTCAAGGATTTCAAATATGGTTCAGCAAAATTGGTTTAGAACAGAATAGCACACTGACACTTTCCCTCACTGTCCTACTCTGTCCCTCCCTACAAACAAGATTTAGCATAGAATAGCACACTGATAGTTTCCACGAGTGTCCTTCTCTGACCCTAAACTCAAGGATTTCAAATATGGTTCAGCAAAATTGGTTTAGAACAGAATAGCACACTGACACTTTCCTTCACTGTCCTACTCTGTCCCTCCCTACAAACAAGATTTAGCACAGAATAGCACACTGATAGTTTCCACGAGTGTCCTTCTCTGTCCCTAAACTCAAGGATTTCAAATATGGTTCAGCAAAATTGGTTTAGAACAGAATAGCACACTGACATTTTCCCTCACTGTCCTACTCTGTCCCTACAAACAAGATTTAGCACAGAATAGCACACTGATAGTTTCCACGAGTGTCCTTCTCTGTCCCTAAACTCAAGGATTTCAAATATGGTTCAGCAAAATTGGTTTAGAACAGAATAGCACACTGACACTTTCCCTCACTGTCCTACTCTGTCCCTCCCTACAAACAAGATTTAGCACAGAATAGCACACTGATAGTTTCCACGAGTGTCCTTCTCTGTCCCTAAACTCAAGGATTTCAAATATGGTTCAGCAAAATTGGTTTAGAACAGAATAGCACACTGACATTTTCCCTCACTGTCCTACTCTGTCCCTACAAACAAGATTTAGCACAGAATAGCACACTGATAGTTTCCACGAGTGTCCTTCTCTGTCCCTAAACTCAAGGATTTCAAATATGGTTCAGCAAAATTGGTTTAGAACAGAATAGCACTCTGACACTTTCCCTCACTGTCCTACTCTGTCCCTCCCTACAAACAAGATTTAGCACAGAATAGCACACTGATAGTTTCCACGAGTGACCTTCTCTGTCCCTAAACTCAAGGATTTCAAATATGGTTCAGCAAGATTGGTTTAGAACAGAATAGCACACTGTCAGTTTCACTCACTGTCCTACTCTGTCCCTACAAACAAGATTTAGCACAGAATAGCACACTGACACTTTCCCTCACTGTACCTCTCTGTCCCTAAACTCAAGGATTTCAAATATGGTTCAGCAAGATTGGTTTAGAACAGAATAGCACACTGTCAGTTTCACTCACTGTCCTACTCTGTCCCTACAAACAAGATTTAGCACAGAATAGCACACTGACACTTTCCCTCACTGTACCTCTCTGTCCCTAAACTCAAGGATTTCAAATATGGTTCAGCAAGATTGGTTTAGAACAGAATAGCACACTGACACTTTCCCTCACTGTACCTCTCTGTCCCTACAAACAAGGTTTAGCACAGAATAACACACTGACACTCTCCCTACCTATCCTTATTTGTCCCTAAACACAAGGAATCCAGGATTAGTAAAGGAAAAAAATGACACTGTCCCTGCCTATGCTTCTCTTTCCCTGCTCCGGAACACACTACACAAGGCCGCCGCGCTGGCGGCCTTTTATAGTGTGGGGCGTGTACTAAACCCCCTCAGCAATAATTGGCCACAGGCATCCTGCCTGTGGCCAATCATTGCTCTCCTCGCTGCCGACGCTGTGATTGGCCAAGCATGCGGGGTCACAGTGCATGCTTGGCCAATCACAGCGCCTGGATGACACTGCGATGGCGTAGTGCATTGTGGGCCGTTCGCGTCACTCGAATTTGGCGCGAACGGGCCAAATCGTTCGATCTTCGTCGAACGATTGAACAGCCGATGTTCGAGTCGAACGTATGTTCGACTCGAACACGAAGCTCATCCCTACTGGGGTGTAGTTTTGTGAGGTTTATACAATCATTCCTGACTAAAGTCACCACACTACCAGAGTCTAGCAGGGCTGTCAGTGGCTTTCCATCCACTGAAATAACACACATCTGTTTTTCAATGCGATTCTGACAAGATGCAGTACATGTGACCTGTGCAAACAAAGAAATGCGTCTTTTCATATAAGTGTAGCACTAACCCCCATTTAAGGGACCGGCTGGTTTTGTTTTGGGTCGGCCGCAATTACCTCTCTCGAGTGGATCCCTTAGCTCTGTTGTCCAGGCAAAAGAAAAGATCTCTTGTAATAAGGTCAATGTCCACACAGGAGTAAAACCTAATCAGCAAGGCTTTATTCTTTTTCATTGAATCAACTTGAAGAGAGAGAGTAGGAAGTTGAGAGCAGTAGCGTGAAGGTTTAGGCATGCAACACTTAAGGTTCAGTGTCTATATTCGTCGCCACTCAAGCCTGAGTGGGTATTGCTCACCCGGATAGTCCCTATGAGAGCGGTCCTAGCAGCCGGGATGGAGCACGGATATCAGAGACGATGAATCCGTCTTTAGGCGAGTTTCCAGGCCTCTCCCAGAGACAGCAGTACCGTCGCTAACCTCCTGGGCTGATCCTCCTCTGGACTCCTTTCCTCAAGATGGGTCCCCTACAAGCGGGCAGCCTGGGATCCTTCTCTGAAACGTAGGCCCTTGCCAGCAGAGCTGGGCCCACGATGCAGCAACAGGGCCTCGGGCTGAAGGTGCCCGAGCCCTAAACACACTCTCACACCTCGTGCCATGCGGGCCACGAGGCACACTCACTGGACCAGAGGTCCCCCCCTGTGCGCCTTGGGGTCCCCCTGGAATCGCCTCACTCCTAATGGCGTCTGCCCCTTATGTACCCTCTCCCAGCATGCACAGCGGGTTGACCACGCCCCCTGCACAACCGCCGAGAGGTAACACCTAAGGTGTAGTGATACTCCCCCGTAGTTTAACCTATGCCGGCAGTGACAGTGCCACCTACAGGCAACAGAGAACACTACTGCCAGGCAGTATCACACCCAGAGCAGAGCAATATTGAATCATCGATTGGTCTGAGCCCAACTACCGGCTCAGACTACCCTTAAATTTCCACATAGCGCCCCCAAATATTGGGGGGGCGCTACACACACCCCCTCCTAGAAGAGACACTGTCCCCAGTGGCTAGGGAAATCAAAAACCCTTCAATCCTGAAGGCCTGTTGATTTACTCAAGAAACTACAAAAATTTTAACAGATGCCCGAACCAAAAATTTTTGGGAAGGGAAAAAGAAGAGGAGAAAAGAAACACACAGATAACATGACATCTCTAGATACTGACATTTCTCAAAAATATACATTCCACCCATCACTAACTATCGATCCCACCCCATTCTCCGGTGGTGTTGATAGTCGCTCCAATACCTGCAAGAAATCACAACATGCATAGAAAATAAACATCCTATCACTAATATTCTACACAAATTTAGAAGTAAACTGCCTCCCCTGGAGGAAACAATTTCCTTCTATGAAGTTTTGTTATGCTAAGCCTAGCATAAAGTAAAGAAAATAAAATTCTAATCCTGAGTAATGCAGTCTTTTCTTTTTCTCTGCAGACCACTGCTACCTAGTGTTGGCAGAGCCTCAACATTTTGTAGTAGTTACGCATGGGACTGCAACATAACACACCAAACATCCCACATCTTGACCACGGCGTCTCCACACCATGACACACTGACTAACTAACCCCAAGTTCAGTTAGAGGAAACTGTCCTTTGAAGGGAGAGAGAAAAAAAACAAAACAACAAGCTCTTCATTTTATTTTATTTTTTTATGAGTAGACATTCCCCTTTTTAGCAGGGGCAAAGTCATTCTGATCCAGGGCACAGTTTGTCCGTGCAGAGACAGGAAATAAAGGCAAAACAAGTTCCTGTCTGAAAGTTTCAGAGGTAAAAGCTTGTATCCGGAAGGGTAATTGGCTTCCATTGTTTGTCCAGAGTCTCTATGAAATAAACGGCATCCTATTTTCCTGGACAACAGATCACAACACGATCGGCGTGAATATGCCGACCATAGTTCCAGTCTCGACGGCAAAACTTGAAGCGGTCGGTCATGGCAGCTGAGCGGGCAAAGTACCTGTATGGCTTGGGCACATTGAGGTAGTTCCACTTGACTTCCGCGTACCACCTTTCACGATAGGCCTCTATTTCGAACAGCAGTTCTTTGTGTATGTAGGGGTACTACAAACCATACCCACTAGTCACTCTCTTATTCAGAATCCGCTGCAAACAAGCAAGTTTGGGGAGAGTCGCAAGATCACCTCTTCTGGGCAACACAATAGAATCTGGCGACCTCCGGACTGTAGCCCTTTCAGGCCCTAGTAGGGGTTTTCCCCTTGGGGCAGATACAGATCTCTCCTTCATGGCCGGGACCTCCACATGGGGTGTAGTGCTCCCCGAACTCATAGGTGATCCCTCTCTAAAGCTGCGGGCCGGGGCAACTGTCTTTACATTGTCCCATCCCTTTTTGAGAAAGATCTCATCTATTTCAGCATCATCTCCCACATCGGACGATGAGTCCAGATCTGAGGTGTCATACTCCTCAGCGGGCAAGAAATTTCGGGTAGACACATTTTTTACAGCCTCCTTACGGTCACCTTTCGTGGACTTCTCGGGCATCCTCCCGCTCTCGAGGTCCGGTTCTGGCAGGCTTCGACCGCGGCTGCGGGAGGCCTTGACATATTCCACCTTCCTTTTTGCTGGCAGGATATGAACTTCTGTAGTGGCAGAGGCAGCGTCCGCTGCGGTGTCCGCCGATGGCTCTGTAGTCTCAGGGGCATCCTTCCGAGACACTCGCAGTGGGAGAGGCAATGCGCGTGGGCTCGGCCGTGGGAGCATTGGAGGAAGACGCCTAAGTGACAACGCCTCAAAGACAATTCACCCGGTAGGTCCGGGGTGACTCGGTGGGCTGGTCCACCTTGAAGAGGAACTCTCCACAAGCCTAACACCTTCCAAACAGGCGCAGTTGCACGGCCAGTCCATGGCATTTGGGACAGAGCATGCCCAGGGCCTCCACATCTCTGCAGGTGTACAGAGCGAAGCATGCCCCAGGGCTTGATCCGGATCCCCGTATCCGTGAGTGGGGCTGTGAGCGGAGTAGTAGTAGTAGTCCATAGAAGCAGGCATCAAGAACATCCTGGGTCCCGATAAAACTGAGGTACATGGGAATGCAGACATGTTGCTCACTCGATCCAACTCTCTCTGTCTCTTGGCGCCAATACACCCACGTGTAACTCGCGGTTGGCGGGAACTCCTCCCCTTTTTCTCTTCCTGCACGTAGCTCGCAGGCTTTTCTTTTTCTGGACACGCCCACGAACTACGCAGTTGGAAAAGCCACAGTTCTGTGCCCCTTAACCCCTTCTTCTCTCTCTAAGTTCAGTAACACAGTTCAACTCCTCCAATAGTCGATTTTCCAATCTCATAGATTTCAATCCACTCGTGCGAGAGGTAGCCACAAATCCCAGACTCGAGCCCCCACGTGTAGTACTTACCCCCATTTAAGGGACCGGCTGGTTTTGTTTTGGGTCTGCGGAAATTACCTCTCTCGAGTGGATCCCTTAGCTCCGTTGTCCAGTCAAAAGAAAAGATCTCTTGTAATAAGGCCAATGTCCACACAGGAGTAAAACCTAACCAGAAAGGCTTTATTATTTTTCACTGAATCAACTTTAAGAGAGAGAGTAGGAAGTTGAGAGAAGTAGGGGAAGGTTCAGGCACGCAACACTTAAAGGGGTTGTAAAGGTTTGTTTTTTATTTTCTAAATAGGTTCCTTTAAGCTAGTGCATTGTTGGTTCACTTACCTTTTCCTTTGATTTACCTTCTAAATGTTTTTTTTCTTTGTCTGAATTTCTCACTTCCTGTTTCTCCTCACTAAACTTCACACCATCATCCGAGTGGTGTGGAGTCAGCCAGAACAGCTTACTGAACACCTTATTGAGGAGGAACAGGAAGTGAGAAATTCAGACAAAGAAAACAAAGAAAAAAAATATTTAGAAGGGAAATCTAAGGAAAAGGTAAGTGAACCAACAATGCACTAGCTTAAAGGAACCTATTTAGAAAATAAAAAACGAACCTTTACAACCCCTTTAAGGTTCAGTGTCTATATTCGTCGCCACTCAAGCCTGAGTGGATATTGCTCACACGGGTAGTCCCTATGAGAGCGGTCCTAGCAGCCGGGATGGAGCACGGATATCAGAGACGATGAATCCCTCTTTAGGTGAGTTTCCAGGCCTCTCCCAGAGACAGCAGTACCGTCGCTAATCTCCTGGGCTGATCCTCCCTTAGACTCCTTTCCTCAAGATGGGCCCCCTACAAGCAGGCAGCCTGGGATCCTTCTCAAGCGTAGGCCCTTGCCAGCGGAGCTGAGCCCACGATGCAGCAACAAGACCTTGGGCTGAAGGTGCCCGAGCCCTAAACACACTCTCGCACCTCGTGCCATGCGGGCCATGAGGCACACTCACTGGACCAGAGGTCCCCCCTGTGCGCCTTGGGGTCCCCTGGAATCGCCTCACGCCTAATGGCATGTGCCCCTTATGTACCCACTCTCAGCATGCACAGGAGGTTGACCACGCCCCCTGCACAGCCGCCGAGAGGGAACACATAAGGTGTAGTGATACCCCCCGTAGTTTAACCTATGCCGGTGGTGACAGTGCCACCTACAGGCAACGGAGAACACTACTGCCAGGCAGTATCACACCAAGAGCAGAGCAATATTGAATCATCGATTGGTCTGAGCCCAACTACCGGCTCAGACTACACCTAAATTTCCACATAGCGCCCTCAAATATTGGGGGGGGGGGCGCTACATAAGCATAATCGCATTGCATAGGTTCATCATTTATAGGACAGTTCGCAGAAATATGCCCTAATGCATAACAACGAAAACATTGTATATGCTCTACCCCCAATCCTCCTAATGGTCCCAAAGACCTTCCTGGCTTCTTTGACCAGTCTCCAGGTCTAGGACGCACAGTCTCATCAGCTGTAACAACAGTCTTATGAAATTTCCCCAAGCTCTTGAACCCCGGAGCAGTCTTGCCAGAACCGCTGGGAGATCTTGCACCCCTAGACACACCGAAGTAGGGCGTAGATGGATTCACCAAGTCCTCAGTAGCAGTGTACCTATCCACAAGGTCCACCAGTTGGGCTGCAGTTTTGGGGTCCACCTGTCCGACCCACATCCTCAGAGCAGCAGGGAGCGCACGTAGATACCGGTCCATTACCACACGTTCCACGATCTGAGGGCTTGTCAAGGTCTGTGGCTGCAACCACTTCCTGGTGAGGTGGACCAGGTCAAACATTTGTGAAGGGGTGGCTTGTTGCTGGAGTAGGACCACTGATGCACGCGCTGGGCCCAGACTGCCATGGTGACAACGAAGCGTGCGAGTATCTCTGTCTTTAGCATCTCATAGTCCTGGGCCTTACAGGTATCTGGTTCTAGGTCAAAATAAGCCTTTTGGGGTTCTCCTGCTAGAAATGGGGCCAACAGACCCGCCCACTGCTCTTTTGGCCATCCTTCGCGGAATGTATGCCTCAACATAATCCGCAGGTGTCACCTTTTGCAGGTAGTAGGAGGCACGCACCATCTTTGGTTCTGCTGACACAGGAGGTGTGGACCCCTTTTTCAATTCCACCAGAGCCTCTGTGAACTGCCGGTTCATTTCCTGCTGGGCTGCCTGTTGTGCTGCAGCGGCCTCTGCCACTTGGCGGTTGGTTTCTCGCTGAGCTGCATTGGCCTGTAGTAGGGCCTTCATCATTTCCCCCCCCCCCCCCCCATCTTCAGAAAAGTGCCTGCTGAATTCACCATGTGTTGGAGAATTAGCTCGTGGGGATCACCTTTTATGAATGACAGTCAGCAAACGGGCACTTTCTTAAAAATCTGGCGGATGCCAGGTTTATTTACAGGAGGTTTGCAAAATAAAAATACGGTAAACAAAACAGTAAATTAAATCCTTGCCGTCCGGCACTAACTAAACAAATAGTCTCCTCTCTATACTGTCCGGGGCTGGTCCCCGTCACCCACAAAACATGCGGTAAAGCAAACCTTTTTGTCCAACACCCAGAGCTCCTCTCACTCAGGTTCTTTCCTGAGTCTCAAAACTAGAGCCCTGCTGTGCTCTCTTCCTGGTTATTTAAAGTCCAGCTGACTGTGGACTCCAGTGGACCCGAACATCCGGACCGGAACCCAGCCTGCCACAGAGGCTGGAAAAACCAGGCCGGATTCCGGTTCAGTCCCTTACAATGGAATGAATGCAAGGTGAAATGTACCTATTATCGTGTATCTCACCTTGCATACCGTCACAATATATACATTGGGGGATGTCTAGCTCAGTGATGTGTTTTAAGTGAGTTCACAGCCAACAGGAATTAAGGTTTAAGGGCGTGGTAGCCCACTTTTATTGAAAGTAACAAAAAAAGATGAAAGTTCACACATGCATTTGGTTTCTTCTCCCAAAAACAACAACGGAAAAATGCCAATCCACCTGGCTCTTAAGGCTCGCTCATCCTTGGGCGCAGTTCCTTGCTGCACAGGCCCACTCCTGGCCTCTAGGAAGGGGCTCTCCTGACACTCCAGGCTTTCACACTACTCCAAGACTCACGGTTCCCTCTGGTTCCCAAGACTCTCTCTTCCAGTTGTCTCAGCTTTAGTCTCCCCAACTCTCTCAGCTGGCCCAACTCGCTCAGTCCACTGACCTGGAACCTCTCCCACATGGTGTACCGTCTCAAGGATGTTGCCTGAGTTCTTACACAATAGCACACTTCCCTCCAGCAACTGCTGTAACACCAACTCCTTTCTCCACACACACTGGGCTATCTTCAGCTCTGCCTTATAACGGGTGTGTGCACCTGGATACACACACAACCTGCAGAGCTTCTGGAAAACCTGGACACATGACTGAAGACTCCATCCCTCCCAATGCGCTTTGAAGTCTACAAGTTTCCAGCCCCAATCCAGACTTACAAAATCCAGAGAAAACTTAAAGCACAGTTTTCTCTGCTCACCAATCTTTTGCTGGAACTTCTCAAATTGCTTCTTTGAGAGTCATGTGTCCATTTTAAACACATTCTCACTAAGACAGGGGCTCTCACTCTCACAACATATACTGTATATTCTCACAATATGTTGTCAGAACTATGATATTATGATAAATATTTGATAAGATATGAGAAATAAATACATTCTCATAATTTTTATATGGATGTTTAAAACTGTACGGGTCGCAGAGACAAAGGTTAGATTCAGGACACGTTACATACGTTTTTCAACTAGAGACATTCTGTGGTTGTATCACTCTGTTGGAGGTATGTAAACAGGCTGTTTGCAGAACTGGGAATAGAAAAGCCAAGGATAACTATATTCTATCGTCGCTAAAAAGAATGCATTTAAAGAGCCTTGGACCAGTGATAAAAATCTGAAACACAGCAAACTTTTTCCAAGGTGAGAATACACCATCTTCAAACAAGGTTCTAATTAAAAAGCCTTGGGGGGATGTTTACTAGGGATGAGCTTTAAGTTCGAGTCGAACCCATGTTTGACTCGAACATCGGCTGTTTGCCGAATTTCAAACATTATGGGCCGTTTGCGCCAAATTCGAGTGGCGTGTCACGGTCCATAATTCACTGCGGCATTGCAGTGCATTGCTGGCTGATGATTGGCCAAGCATGCACTATGACCCGCATGCTTTGGCTGATCACAGTGCGCAAAAAACAGAGAGCCATAATTGGCCAGAGTTAGGGTGGCTTTGGCAAATTATGTCTCAGGGGGTTTAGTACATGCCTCACACCATATAAGGCCGCCTCCGTGGCGGCCTTGTGTAGTGTATTGTGGTGGTTAAAGAGAGAGGTTAAAGACAGAGAGAGACAGGGCCATTTATTTTGAGTTAGATAGAGCAGGCAGGCGGGTCAGTTAGCTGCAGTTACAGCGTGTAGAGGATATATATGCATCCTAGGTGTTGTATATATATTTACACACTGTATTCAGTTTAGCTAGATCCGTTCCTGTTATTCTCTATACTGACAGGCAGGCAGGTGATTGTGCTAGCTGCAGTGTTTCACTTAGTGTACTGTGTTCTTTGCACAGCGTGTACCTGAATACAATTGGTGGTGTTCTCATACCAATACCACAGGCAGGGAGCTGCATTAATTTCATTTAGTGTACTTCTGTCCTTAGCACAGCGTTCACCTAAAGGTACCTCAATACAATTAGTGGTGTTCTCATACTAAAACCACAGGCAGGGAGCTGCATTGATTTAATTTAGTGTACTGTGTCCTTTGCACAGCGTTCACCTAAAGGTACCTGAATACAATTGGTGGTGTTCTCATACCAATACCATAGGCAGGGATCTGCTTTATTTTCACTTAGTGTGCTGTGTCCTTTGCACAGCGTTCACCTAAAGGTACCTGAATACAATTGGTGGTGTTCTCATACCAATACCACAGGCGGGGATCTGCTTTATTTTCACTTAGTGTACTGTGTCCTTTGCACAGCGTTCACCTAAAGGTACCTGAATACAATTGGTGGTGTTCTCATACCAATACCACAGGCAGGGATCTGCTTTATTTTCACTTAGTGTACTGTGTCCTTTGCACAGCGTTCACCTAAAGGTACCTGAATACAATTGGTGGTGTTCTCATACCAATACCACAGGCAGGGAGCTGCTTTATTTTCACTTAGTGTACTGTGTCCTTTGCACAGCGGTCACCTAAAGGTACCTGAATACAATTCGTGGTGTTCTCATACCAATACCACAGGCAGGGATCTGCTTTATTTTCCCTTAGTGTACTGTGTCCTTTGCACAGCGTGCACCTAAAGGTACCTGAATACAATTGGTGGTGTTCTCATACCAATACTACAGGGAGGGAGCTGCTTTATTTTCACTTAGTGTACTGTGTCCTTTGCACAGCGTGCACCTAAAGGTACCTGAATACAATTGGTGGTGTTCTCATACCAATACCACAGGCAGGGAGCTGCATTATTTTTCACTTAGTGTACTGTGTCCTTTGCACAGCGTGCACCTAAAGGTACCTGAATACAATTGGTGGTGTTCTCATACTAATACCACAGCAGACGGTTGATTCTGCTAGCTGCAGTATAATCAGTATAGATATATATTTATACAGATCTCACCTTTGTGCAGCTACATCTCACTGCAGGCCATTAGTATGTCTGGAAGGCAAACAAGGAGAGGCAGACAGTCACAAGTCAATAAAAGAGGGTAAGTAGGCTCTGTGTCTAGTGGCAACAGTACTAGTTGTGGACACATGCAGCCTCATCAGTAGCTGGCCATGTTGAGCCACAACATGCCGAAGACTTGGTAGAGTGGATGACCAAGCCGTCCTCATCCTCCTCATCCTCTCTCACCCAGGCTCAGGGTACTTTGTCTGGCAAAGCAGCTGCCAACGCGGTCTCTTCCCTCAGCTCAATGGCATCAGTCACTCCTTCCCTAGCCCCACCATGTCCTCCTGAGGAGTCCCCCGAACTGTTTGACCACAGTGTTGGGTACATGCTCTAGGAGGATGCCCAGCGTTTTGAAGGCTCTGATGATGGTACCCAGCTAGAGGAAGGCAGTAACGTGAGCCCAGAGAGAGGGGGTGCCCAACAAGGACAGCAATCTGGCAGTCATATTCCCCCAGCTGCAGCATACTGCCAGATTTGCTCTAGTGATGAGGAGGGAGGGGATGATGAGGTCACTGACGCCACGTGGGTGCCTGATAGGAAAGAGGAGGAGGAGGCACATCTCCAACAAGGCAGGATGCCCTCCAGGGGCCAGCTTAAGGGCAGCCAACCGACTGCATCACACCGCAGTGTTCCGCATGTTCAGGGCGCTGCTGTCTCTGCGCGTTATTCCAAAAGTTCTTTGGTGTGGGCCTTTTTTGAGACATGTGCAGCAGATCGCACCTGTGCTATTTTCAACATATGTCTGAAGCGTATCTTGCGTGGCCAAAACATGAGCCGCCAGGGCACCACGTGCTTGACCAGACATATGTCGACCTGCCATGCAGTCCGTTGGCAAGCATACAAAAAAGACCCACACCAAAGAACAAAGCGGACCTCTCCTTGCTCCTCATCAGCTGGGATCTCCAACCCCACTATACCTTCAGTCCTCTCTGAAACCTGCACTGAGAGGAATGAAGGTGTAGAATTAGGTGTGTCACAGCCAAGTACTTGTGGGCAATCTGCTATCGGTACACCGACATCAGATTGTACCAGGCAAATTTCCCTGCCCCAGCTGCTGCACCGCCGAAAGAAGTTCGCTCCCAGCCATCCACATGCCCAGCGGTTGAATGCTAGCTTGGCTAAATTGCTAGCACTTCAACTGCTGCCTTTTCAGTTGGTAGACTCTGTCCCCTTCCGTGAGTTTGTGGAATGTGCGGTTCTTCAGAGGCAGGTTCCCAAACGCCACTTTTTCTCACGGAAGGCGATTCCGGCTCTCTACCGGCATGTGGAAGGCAATTTCTTGGCCTCACTGTACATGGCGGTCAGCAGTAAGGTGCATATTACCGCTGACTCATGGTCCAGCAGGCATGGACAGGGACGTTACCTATCTTTCACGGCGCATTGGGTGACTCTGCTGGCAGCTGGGAAGGGTGCAGGACAAGGTGCAGTAGTGTTGGAGGTTGTTCCGCCACCACGCCTCCAAAATTCTACTACTGGTGATTCTAACACATTTCTCTCCTCCACCCCCTCCTCTTCTTCTTCCTCCATGGCCTCTTCCTGTGCTTTGTCCTCGGAACCAGCGGTGCTCCGTAGGCGTTCAAGTACGCAGGCAAAAAGATGCCATGCAGTGCTTGAGCTGGTGTGCTTGGGGGACAGGAGCCACACTGGGGAAGAGATTCTGTCAGCTCTGCAGAGGCAGGCTCAGAGGTGGTTGGCGCCACGCCAGCTTAAGCCAGGAATGGTGGTTTGCGACAATGGCACCAACCTCCTCTCCACCCTCCAACAGGGAAAACTGACCCATGTGTCCTGTTTGGCTCACGTCCTTAACTTGGTGGTGCAGCGGTTCTTGGGCAGGTACCCGGGCTTACAGGAGGTCCTGGGGCAGGCCAGGAAAGTCTGTGTGCATTTCCACCAGTCATATAATGCCAGTGCTCAGCAGGCTGACCTCCAAAAGGAATACAACCTGCCCAAGAACCGCCTAATGTGTGACATGCCCACCAGGTGGAACTCAACATTGGCCATGCTGCAGCGGGCCATTAATGAGTATCTGTGCCAATATGGCACCAGGACAGGGTCAGGGGAGCTTGGTATTTTTTTGCCATGCCAGTGGGTCATGATCAGGGATGCATGCACTGTCCTGGCACCATTTGAGGAGGCCACGAGGATGGTGAGCAGTGACAGTGCATGCATCAGTGACACTGTCCCTCTTGTCCACCTGTTGGAGCACACGCTGTGTGGAATAATGGACAGGGCACTTGAGGCAGAACAGAGGGAGGAAGAGGAAGACTTCCTTACCTCTCAAGGCCCCCTTTATCCAGACAGTGTTCCTGCTGGCCCGCCTATCACACAGGAAGAGGAGGAGGAGGAGGAGGATTGTGTCAGCATGGAGGTGGAGCCTAGCACTCAGCATCAACAGCATTCTTCAAGGGATCAATTACAGTCCCAAGAAACCAATGGACTTGTACGTGGCTGGGAGGAGGTGGCTGCGGATCATGTCGTCCCGAGTGACTGAGAGGACTTCGGACCGAATGCCTCAGCAAACCTACGCTGCATGGCCTCCCTGATCCTGAAAAGCCAGCGGAAGGATCCTCATATTCGTTTTATCAAGGAGAGGGATCATTACTGGCTGGCAATCCTCCTTGATCCACGTTACAAGGGTAAGGTTGCAGACCTTATCTTGCCGTCGCAGAGGATGAAACATCTTCGGGAGGCCTTGCAGTTCCCAGAGACTGGGAGGTTACAAAATCCTGGTTCTGGACAACGTGTCGCTGAGGCTTTGGTGTCAGGACCTGAACTTTAACCTGGGACCTCGTCGGTGTCTGGCATTGACTCTTCCCACTGAGCTATCTGGGATGCTGGACAGCTCCCTGCCTGATCTGCTGGACAAACCTGATCCAATAGACAACCCTGCCTTGAGTCTTGATTACTGTTGAACCTTGAACTCCTTGCTCCTCCCATGAACTTCCTATAAAAGCCTTGTCTCAGCACTTCCTCTTTGCCAGGTTATTGTGCCTTTCCTGTCAGTGCCTTTCTGTTGTTTGTCCTGCTGCCATCTGTACCTGCAACAATTAGAAGAAGAGTTGCCCCTGGGATGGTATAGATTGGAAAAATAACATGGATTTGCCACCAAGGGTATATATAAAAGTAAAAAAAGTTTTATTTACATACAATTTTCACATAATTTGGTCATAATAAAATGAAATGAATTTTTTGAAAAAACGAGAGCTAACATGCATTTATCTTGACAAAGAATACATAGAATCACCCTATGTTTATGACATATAAGTCAATTTATACATAGCGGCGAAAGGCAACCGACATGTTTCGGATAATGGTGGCTGTGTTTGTAGCAGCTTCCATTACATTTCCTTCTTCAGGGTATTATGTATTAATTGTACATGGATTGACATTTCTAAAGAGAAAGAAAGAAGATATAATACATAGTAACAATGCATTGTAATACAATATCATTACATGTCTTCAAAGTCTAAACATCTCCCAAATAAGGGCGGTTTAAAACACACACAGAGGAAGAGGAAGGGGGAGGGAAAAGGGGAGGAGAGGGATGGGGGGACCATAAGATAATTGTTGGTGATATAGGGGTACATAGTGTATATATACAGAAGACATTGGTGCAAAAATACTTACATCCCACTAGGATTCAAATGTCATAAATACATCCGTATATATTCAAATATATTCAAAAACAGAGGAACCAGCTGGTTGGGAGGATTTCACTGATGTAATAAAGCCCCAAGGAAATCTTTGTGCAACCCAAAATTATAGGTTAATAGTCGCACGGCTTTGGTGAAGTCGATCCAGCGACCATGAGAGGAACGTTCTAAGATTAGACTCAAACCGGCCCGTCAAATCTCACAAGGAGGCCCGGAGGTGAGAGAGGGCTAATCGCTGATTTCTATAAGAGAGCATATATATATATGTATATATGTATAATTGGTTAAGAGAATGTAATTTAGTGAAAATTCCCATCCCCAGAGGGGAATGTGTGAGCATCCCCCCAGGGGGGGGGGGGAAGGGAAAAGGGGGGAGAGAAAATCCGTCAGTTCAACATTTTGATTGAATGCTTCCATACCTTAGAGACCAATGTATAACGTGTGTCCTCTCCCTGGCTGTGCAGCAAACTGACAGACCTGGGTAGTGCTTAAAGGAGTAGTAAAGTTACATGTTTTTTCACCTTAATGCATCCTATGCATTAAGGTGAAAAAACATTCGACAATACCGACCCCCCCGAGCCCCCGTTTTTCTTACCTGGCCCCTCGAAAGTCCCATGCTCGTCCCCGTCATCCTCTTCGTTTTTCAGCCTGGCCGCCGATTGGCTACACTGGATGGATTGAAAGCAGCGCAGCCATTGGCTGGCGCTGCTGTCAATCACATCCAATGACGCGGCACGCCGGGGGGCGGGGCCGAGTGATACAGTCGGCGGCTATGGCCGCCGCTGTATCACGGGAGCGCGCCCGCAATCACTCCACACCATGCGAGCTCACTCGCATTAAGGTGTGGAGTCCTTGCGGGGAGGAGCCAAGACAGCCGCCGAGGGACCCCAGAAGACCAGGATCGGGGCCACTGTGTGCAAAACGAGCTGCACAGTGGAGGTAAGTATAACATGTTTGTTATTTTTAAGCAAAAAAAAAAAAAAGCTTTAGTGCTCCTTTAATATAGGGAAGAGACTGACAGTGCAGCCAATCAATGGATTTTCCAAACAATTGGCGCCAAAAATTTGGCGCCAAAACGTCCCACCATTCAAACAATGGATTTGGAGGCGGGATTACGTTTTTTAAAAGAAAACGCAACGCCTTGCTTATCATTACGGGGAGGATGGAGCCCCCAAGAGACCAACAGCGAGAAAACCCTCGCATCAAGGGGCCGCCCTCGGTCTGAGCGGCGTCCGGCGTCACCGCGCAGTGCGCGGATGACGTCAGACGCCAACCTGACCGCCAGCACGAAGACGGGCGGAAGTGTGCGGCGAGAGAGAAAGTGCAGCAGCGCCTGCATGACACCTGACCATGCATGGCGGAAGGAAGGGGAGAGAGGGGGGAAAGAAGGAAAGAAGGAGCAACCCTAGTTCATCCCGAAACATCCCAAATAGGATCCGGAGACATCTATGCCAATATGCGGCACCATCAGAGCATGACAACAAGTCATGTCAAAAACACATAATAATATATGTAGAAGAAGTAACAGGTTGTCCACTAGGGGAGAAAAAAAAAAAAGAGAAAATTATAAGAATGAAAATAAAAATAAAAAAACAAAAATAAAAAATCCATAAAAGAGGTGAAAGAAAAAGGGGAAAAGAGGGGGAGAGAGAGATAGATAATAGAGGGGAAAGAGAAAGAAAACCTACAAGCCGGACAAAGACAACCCAATGCTCAGGGGAGAGCATACGGCCCCAGACCACATGTGGGGTCAGGGGCCTGTGTTGTGCTGGGGAGCGTCGATGGGCCAGAAGAGCCAATCCAGAAATTGTCCTCAAATATGAAGTATTATTTAATTGGTATCATGTTGTGAAGAACACAAAAAGAAGGGGACATGTAGCTTTAGAATTGGGTGCTTATGGTCAAAAGCAACCATTAGGTAAATCCAACCATTACATCCGACTGGGGCTTCATCTGTCCATACAGTTTCTAAACAGAAATGACATACAATTACATTTATGAAGCAGAACAAGTATGAAAAATATACAAGACTGAGAAATAAGACTGAAAAGTATTTTTACACAGTCCTATCATAAATTACTAGTTTAACATGTATCCCCGTTATACTGTCAACCAACAAAGAATACAAATGGATATGGGTGGGGGGGGGAAAGGGGGGGGGAAATAAGGGACAACTAAAACAAGAACGATTAAACATAAACATACAGCTAAGAAGCCAGATTATAAGGTGCATGCAGAAACAAATTAGTTCAGTAGTTCCCTATCGAATTTCCCAAATGAAAAACCTGGTAAAAAGGGTTTGAAATGAATGGCTTGGTTGAGACCAGGAGGTAAGGTGGCGTTGAGGGTCGAGACCCATCTCAGCTCCTTCTGAAGGAGGCATTTATCAAAGTCACCTCCTCGGGGGCTGCGGTGGACCCTGTCCAAAACAACCACCTCAATTTTTGGTAAAGTACCACCATGAGTTTGGGCGACATGTCTACCGAGCGGGAGATCTGGATCTTTGTCCCTCATCGCTTTCAAGTGTCGGTATAGTCTTTGCCATAATTTTTGTATGGTCTTACCCACGTAAAAGCAATTACAACTACATAACAGTAAATATACTATCCCAGTAGTTTGACAATTCGCATAGTGTTTCGGTCGAAATTTTTGACCGTTTGGTAAATAAATGTTTTTTCTGGTATTCATGTATTTACAGTATGTGCAGTTTCCACACTGAAAAGTTCAGAATTCTTTACAAGGATCACCTCTGGTGGTGCCCTGGAATTCGCTCTGCACAAGCATATCCCGTAGGGAGGTAGCTCGTCTGTAGGTAATTGCTGGTCTTGGAGGTACAAGTGGTCCTATGACGGGATCTGCTGTTAACAGATGCCAGTGTTTTTGGCAGATTTTGAAAATCTGGGCATGATCCTCAGAGTATGTGGTAATGATACGGTGATCACTTTCCACATTCCTCTTTTGTTTGGGTCCTAATAGATCATGACGACTTAGATTTAGAGTGCGTTTTTAAGGCATTTATGACTATAACCCCTAGCGAGGAGCCGTTTCCTCAAGTTGTTTGCTTCTTTTTTGTAGTCAGACTCGTTAGAGCTGTTACGTTTAATCCTTAAATATTGTCCATACGGAATGGATTCTACTAAGGGCCTGGGGTGAAAGCTAGAGGAGTGTAAAATGGTGTTACCTGCAGTAGGTTTGCGGAACAACTTGCAAGATAACATATTTTCCTTATCTCTAAAGATTTCTACATCCAAGAAGGTAATGTTGTTCGGGTCAGACACCATTGTGAATTTCAAATTAAATTCATTAATGTTTATGGCGATGAGATATTCTTCAAGCAGTTGCTAGGAGCCGGTCCAGACAACGAAGATGTCATCGATGTACCTGTGCCATAAAGCTATATGGTACAGGTACATCGAGAGACCCTCGCTGGAAAAAATTGCACGCTCCCATTCCCCCAGGAACAGATTGGCGTAGCCAGGGGCACAACTGGTGCCCATGGCCACGCCCTGTACCTGGAGGAAACATTGGCCATCGAAGGTAAATACATTATGTCTCAGTACAAAGTCCAAAGATTGGACTATGAATTCATTAAATGAATGTTCATGATGGCTAATTTGTGACAAAATATGTCTAATACAAGCCACACCTAGAGAATGAGGGATCAAGCTGTAAAGTGCTTCTACATCAATGCTAACGAGTATGGAATTTGTAGGAATCTGTACTTCCTCAATAATACGCAATAGGTGAGGCGTATCTTTAACATAGGAAGGGATACTTAAAACAAAGGGTCTTAAATGCTCATCAATGAGCCGTGAAAGATTTTCGGTAATGGCTCCATTGCCGGATATGATGGGACGTCCAGGGGGGTTGAGAGAATTTTTGTGGATTTTGGGGAGGGAGTAGAAAGTTGGTATTCGAGGAAAGGGAGTGCGGATAAAATCCAGCGTTTGTTTGGAAATAATGTTATGTTGAAATGCCTCATCAACCATGTCATAGAATTTTTTGTTGAAGGCATCCACGACACCACTACTAACCGGTCGATACCAATCATGGTTCTTTAGAATATTTTGCCACATTTCACTATATTGAGGGTTGTCCATAATAACAATGTTCCCTCCTTTGTCTGATAATTTAATAGTGATCTGGTGGTTTTTAGATAGGTCTTTGAGGGCTACCCTCTCATTGGGGGTAAGGTTGGCATGATTATGTGGTGTCAGTACAAGATTGTTAATTTCATCACTGGTATTTTTAAGGAAATTAACTACTCCCTGATTAGAACTGGGTGCTGGGTATAAGGATGATGTTTTTTTAAGGGAAGTTTTTGGAATACTTATGCCGCGTACACACGATCGTTTTTTTCGACGGTGAAAACACCGTCGAGAAAATCGACGTTAAAAATGAGGAACAGCTTGTTCCCCCCACACACGGCCGTTTTAAATGTAATTTTTTTTTTGGTCGAAAAAAAAACGACCGTGTGTGGGCTCCGCGGCAGTGTTTCCCTATGGGAAACACTGCCGCGGAAAACATGTCGAAAAAAACGACGAGAAAAATTAGAACATGTTCTAATTTTTCTCGTTGTTTTTAATGCCGTTTTTCTCGTCGAAAAAAACGACAGAAAGCCCACAGACGATCGTTTTTCTCGTCGAATGGGAAAAATTTTGTTTTTCTCGACGAGAAAAACGGCCGTGTGTACGCGGCATTAGAGCCTCCAGGTGAGTTGTGTTAGTGTTAGACAACAGTGAGTCAAGGTCCAGAGTATCAAGAAGATCCTTTGGTTCGTTTTCATCAAGTAGAAATTTGAGATTCCTTATGGCCTGTAGTTCGCTATATGTATGGAATTCCCGTATATCTGGGTCATTTTTTTCAAACATGCTCTTAAGTAGTAATTTCCGGGCATAAAGATGCAGGTCTTTAATGATCTCAAATTTATCAGTGGTCTTGTTAGGGCAGAAGGTAAGCCCTTTTGAAAGGACTGAAACCTCATCAGTAGTAAGAACATGTGACGATAAGTTAATGATATTCAGTGCTGAGGCTAGGTCGGAGTTGGGTTGTGGGGAGTTAATACGTTTCCCGAATTCTTAGTGAACATTGTGGGGACTTTAGGTATAATGAAGGTGTTCGTGTCTTCAAGTGATTGATGTGTAGCAGTGGCATCCAAGGCCACTGATGTAGAGGTGCTGGGTGCTGATGGAAAAGGAGTGCGAGGGTGCTGTTGTGGGGGCCGCTTTTTAGTGTTTTTAGTAGTGGAAGAATTCTCAAAGTCACGATTTCTTTTGGATGGTCTGGTACGTCTCCCCCTTCATTGGTACGTATGACGCACTCGATGATACTGAAGAGGTATCCGATATGTCAGATTGTACTGGGTGTTGATTATCATTTTTACGTTGGAATCTGGAATTACTATTAGAGGACCATCTATAGGCCCTTCCCTCCTCAAAGGCCTGTTTGTCACGCATATATTTGAGTTCCTTTTTGGCCAGAATGGATTTATTAAACAATTCGATGTGAATCTTAAGTTTCTCATTAAGGTCCTTGTATGAGGAATGGGTCTGTAAGGTTTTAATCTTAGAGTAAATTTTGTCAATGTTCATGTTGATATCAACGAGCAGTCTCTGATATTCGTCAGAGAGAAGTTTCATCATACCAACTGAACATGATTTCAGATTAGCTTCCCACGCTTGTTTAAACGCCGGGTCCAGATCTTCAAAAGTAGGGAAAATCTGGATTCGGAGACCAAGGGGGTTTAAGTCATCTTTTATATATTCATCAAAAGTTTTTATATGCCAATGTATCAAGGATTTTTTCTCCAGCCATTTCGTTAGGTTAGTGAAAAGAAAACCTAACTCAGACCCTAAAGATTCGTTTTTACCGTAATTGGATTGTAATTGTTCAGCAAACGACTCCCATGATTCACTATAAAGTTCTGCCATGTTGATACGCCTTAGTACTGTACAAAAGAATATGCCAAAACAGTAATGTTACAAAACAAAACACAATTATTAATATAGCGTATCTGTGTGCGTTTAGTTATAACCACCCGTATACGATGGACACAAAAGAGGGGGGAGATGAAATAAATTTGAAACAAGATTTATAGAAAGGGCGTACACCACTGGTAGCTTCAAAAATTGGTGGGGACTTACGGGTATCTACTACCCAACATTTTGGTAATAAATTTGAAAGTGAAGCAATTTAAACCTGTGGATAAAGGGCAATTACCACTAATTCCAATCACATCCCGGTTTGATTTGAAAAAAAAATAGAAGAAGAGTTGCCCCTGGGATGGTATAGATTGGAAAAATAACATGGATTTGCCACCAAGAGTATATATAAAAGTAAAAAAAGTTTTATTTACGTACAATTTTCACATAATTTGGTCATAATAAAATGAAATGAATTTTTTGAAAAAACGAGAACTAACATGCATTTATCTTGACAAAGAATACATAGAATCACCCTATGTTTATGACATATGAGTCAATTTATACATAGCGGCGAAAGGCAACCGACATGTTTCGGATAATGGTCGCTGTGTTTGTAGCAGCTTCCATTACATTTCCTTCTTCAGGGTATTATGTATTAATTGTACATGGATTGACATTTCTAAAGAGAAAGAAAGAAGATATAATACATAGTAACAATGCATTGTAATACAATATCATTACATGTCTTCAAAGTCTAAACATCTCCCAAATAAGGGCGGTTTAAAACACACACAGAGGAAGAGGAAGGGGGAGGGAAAAGGGGAGGAGAGGGATGGGGGGACCATAAGATAATTGTTGGGGATATAGGGGTACATAGTGTATATATACAGAAGACATTGGTGCAAAAATACTTACATCCCACTAGGATTCAAATGTCATAAATACATCCGTATATATTCAAATATACCGTATTTATCGGCGTATAACACGCACTATTTTCCCCTTAAAATCAGGGGAAAATCGTGGGTGCGTGTTATACGCCGATACTCCGTCGAATTCCCCTGCTGAAAACGAGCGAGAGGAGCGAGCGGAGCCGAAGCCGAAGTACAATCGGCTTTACTCGGCTCCTCTCGCAGTCCCGCCCATCTCTGACTGCGCCGCTGACATAGAGAAAGCCGAGTGTACTTCGCCTAGTCTCGGCTCCTCTCGCAGTCCTGCCTGTGACTGTGAGCAGAGCCGAGTTTAGGCGAAGTACACTCGGCTTTCTCCGTCAGCGGCGCAGTCAGTGGAGATGGGCGGAACTGCGAGAGGAGCCGAGTCCAGCCGAAGTACACTCGGCCCCGCTCGCTCCTCTCCACAGAAATCGGCGCCAAATTTTAAAAACCGCCGGGACTGACACGATCGCAAAGGCACTGGGCACGGCTGCAGATGGACAGATGAACACTGGGCATGGCTGCAGATGGACAGATGGACACTGGGCACGGCTGCAGATGGACAGATGGACACTGGGCAAGGCTACAGATGGACACTGGGCACGGCTGCAGATGGACAGATGGACACTGGGCAAGGCTGCAGATGGACAGATGGACACTGGGCACGGCTGCAGATGGACAGATGGACACTGGGCACTGCTGCAGATGGACAGATGGACACTGGGCAAGGCTGCAGATGGACACTGGGCAAGGCTACATGCTGCATTTAAATGTAAGTTTTTTTTCCTTAAATTTCCCTGCTAAAAGTTTTTTTCCTTAAAATTCCCTCCTAAACTTGGGGTGCGTGTTATACGCCGGTGCGTGTTATACGCCGATAAATACGGTATTCAAAAACAGAGGAACCAGCCGGTTGGGAGGATTTCACTGATGTAATAAAGCCCCAAGGCAATCTTTGTGCAACCCAAAATTATAGGTTAATAGTCGCACGGCTTTGGTAAAGTCGATCCAGCAACCATGAGAGGAAAGTTCTAAGATTGGACTCAAACCGGCCCGTCAAATCTCACAAGGAGATATATATACTCTTGGTGGCAAATCCATGTTATTTTTCCAATCTATACCATCCCAGGGGCAACTCTTCTTCTAATTTTTCAAATCAAACCGGGATGTGATTGGAATTAGTGGTAATTGCCCTTTATCCACAGGTTTAAATTGCTTCACTTTCAAATTCTGTACCTGCAACCACCCGTGTTTGACCCTTGGCCTTTCCCTGGACTACTCTACTGCCTGATCCCAATCTGCAACCACCCGTGTTTGACCCTAGGCCTGTTCTTTGACCACTCTACTGCTTGATCCCAACCTGCAGCCACTCGTGATTGATCCCTTGGCTTGTTTTCAGACCACGCTACTGTTTGATCCTTGTCTGTTTATCTGCTATTGGACCCCGGCTTGCTCACACCCTGGTGGGGCAAACTTGAGGACCGTGACCTGGTACTAGCTTGCAGCTAAATCCATCTCCACCATCAGGAGCTCTGGGGAAAACTTAGACTCCGCACCTCAGGGGAGCCTGTGTCATCTGCCAGAAGTGACTGCCTTTATACCTGTCCTGCCACTGCTATAGCTACTGGCCTCTGAGCCTGACTCCAGACCGTGACATTCGGTCAGTCAAAGAAGGAGTGGTGGAGAAGGTGGCCATCTGACCGATGCATTCAGACAATTTTTTAGTCCGCAGCCCCAAGGTATGATCGGTTCCAGCAACCATCGCCAGCGTCTGTTTTACATGGTGCAGGAATACCTAGGGTCAAGATCAGACTTGGACACCTTTCCCAACGAAAATCCTCTGGGTTACTGGGTCTTGAGGATGGATCACTGGCCAGAGCTTGCACAGTATGCAATTGAGCTACTGGCCTGTCCTGCATCCAGCACTTTCAGAATGCACATTCAGTGCTGCTGGAGGCTTTGTAACCAATCACAGGGTGCGCCTGTCCACCGAATCGGTCGATCGGCTGACCTTCATAAAAATGAATCAGTCTTGGATCACCACCAGCTACCAAGCACCTGATGCTGATGTAACCAAATTTTTTTTTTTTGAATGGGAGAACCCTTCAAGGCTGCCTATGCTGATGCTGAGTGACTATCCTGTTATGCTGAGTGACTATCCTCTTCCTCCTCAATGTTCATGCTGATAGCTTGAAAGAACATTTTTGGTTCTGGGCACCGCCACCAGTGGCTAAGGCCCCATTTTTCAGCCACTGTTTAACAGGGGCGTGTAATTACAATTTTTGATGCAATACTTTGCAGCAGGGCTCATTCCTGCACTCCAACTATAGTATCTGTGAGGGGTTGCAGTGTTGTGGCACCAGTGCCTAAGACCCAATTTTTCTGCCCCTGTTCAACAGGGGCATGTAATTACAATTCTTGATCTAATATTTCACAGCATGGCCCGTTCCAGCGCTGTATTGCGTTTGTTAAAAATATGATTTTTTATTATTATTAATCAGACATAGGATACATGGGACAATTTTACAATAGTGAGTTGGTCAGATTACTGTCAGTATTTTGGTTTGAGTAGATTTCTCAAACAAATGTTTTACTCGTTTGAGATTTCTTTCAGCTCTCAAACTAAAAGAATGACAGTTTAGATTACAGGTTTTGGTTTGAGTAGACAATAGGTTAGATACCATTGTTGTATCCAATATGCTAATGTCTCTATAGCCACAGTAAACAAGTAAGACATTACCTGTTTGAGATTTCTTTCAGCTCTCAAACTGAAAAGAATTACAGTTTAGATTACAGGTTTCGTTTGAGTAGACAATAGGTAGATAGCATTGTTGTATTCAATGCTATTGTTGAAATACAGCTACAGTAAACATTAGGGTTGTCCCGATACCACTTTTTTAAGACCGAGTACAAGTACCGATACTTTTTTTCAAGTACTCGCCGATACCGATTACCGATACTTTTTTTTAATGTCATGTGTCAGTATTTTTTTTTTTACAATTTTTTTTTTTTTTTTACAGTGCTTTATTTTTTACTTTTTTTTAGGGGGGGGGGAGTGGATTGTGTCAGTGTGTTTTTTTTATTTTTAACAATTCATTTTTTTTTCCCTTTTTATTTTTTTTTAGCGCTGTTGGGGGGCTTTGGTGAGATTTCAGGGGTCTTAACAGACCTCTGACATCTCCCCTATGAGACAGAGAAAGGGACGAGGGACACAGATTCCCCAGTCCCTTTCTCTGCAGCCTCAGCTAAAATGAATGGACAGGAGGCTCCTCTCCATTCATAAACTGAAGCATCGTAAACACAGGTTACGATGTTTCAGTTATATGAATGAACAGAGTCAGTGATCACTGACTCTGTTCATTCGAAAAGGAAGGAGCCGGGTTTAGCGGCTCCTACCTCCGCTCTCCATCCTGAGATACCGAGGACAGAGGGGGTGGAGGAGTACATGGTGGGGGGACTCGGAGCACAGAGGGGAGAGCAGCAGGAGGGGGACACGGGACACGGAGCGCCGACAGCAGCAGCACGGAGGGGGATACAAGGACACCCAGAGAAGGAGAGCAGCACCAAGGGGAGCACGGAGGGGGAGAGCAGCACAGAGGGGGACAACGAACCGGAGAGGGAGAGCAGCGCCGAGGGGGACACAGAGCACGGAGGGGGAGAACAGCACACAGGGGGACACAGAGCGTGGAGGAGTATAGCAGCACGGAGAAAGATACAGTGACAGTCAGCGGTGATCAGTGCGTGTTGGGGGGAGTTACAAGCACCGATCACCGCTGTATAAATTTCACTAAAGCAGCTAAAAAGGGGGGGGGGGTCCGGGGAGAAGCTGTCAGGCTTTATTGAAATGTATACAGGCAGATCAGTGCTTGTAATTCCCCCCGCCGCACCGATCATCCCTGACTGCCCAGGTATCGGGTGAAGCATCGGAGCATTTCCCCCGAGTACAAGTACTTGGGGAAATGCTCGGTATCGGTGCCGATACTGATACTAGTATCGGTATCGGGACAACCCTACCCAAAACCTTATATTTAGTTTTACCATTTTACTGTTTTAACATTTTAGACATTCATCATATACTTGCTCCTGAAGAGTGGTAATGACCACGAAACGCGTCGAGCCAATAGATGACCCCTCGCACATGTAGTTGGTAGACTGGTAGCAATATATCAAACACTAATCGGACTCTACCTACCAATCGGTGTTACAGCTACTATGGACACTCTACTCCAATGAACTTGGTTTTTCAACGTTCTACTATGTACCAATTATGTTGCTATATCATGTTATCTTGAGCCAATAGATGCTCATCTGCCCCCACTTTATCAGCATTTTTAATAGTTTCTATATATCAATCGGACTGTACCAACGTGTCTAGACCCTACCTACTTACCACGGAGACACCCCACGAACTGGCTCTGTTGCAATGTTTTTATTATGAACTGATCATGTTATTATACCATGCTACCATTATTGTTGTATTTTATGTACATCCCAACTTTTAACCAATATACTAGTTATGCTGTGTTATTTTTTGTTGTTGTCATATTTATTATCCAATTAAAGTAATGACTGCCAATTGTTATGCAATGCTTTAATTTAACGGTTCAAGTTCCAGTGCAACAGTATATTGCCATAGTTATTTCTTGTCGGGTATATCCTGAGATGTATGCTTCATTTAAAGTCCCACCCATATTCTTCTTTTTTTCAAGTATCGGGGATGGAGGTGCATGGCTCTACATGCCCTGTGCCTCGTACAAAGTCCCAACTCCTTTTCCTTTTATGCTCATTCATCCTAGTAAGTTGAATGCTTTATCATAATTCTAGAACTAGACCTCCTCTGTAATGCGAAAATGGTAACGTGTAAAATTTTTTAAAGCATCGCCTATGGAGATTTTTAAGTACTGAAGTTTGGTGTCATTCCATGAGTGTGCGCAATTTTAAAGCGTCTGTCTTTTGTATTTATAGAAAAAAACCAAAAAAACGCAGAGGTGATCAAATAGCACCAAAAGAAGGCTCTATTTGTGTGCAAAAAATTATTACATTTTCATTGGGTTACAGTGTTGTATAACCGCGCAATTGTCATTCAAAGTGCATCAGCGCTGAAAGTTGAAAATTGGTCTGGGCAGCCGCTTGTTTGAGTGTTTTTTGCAGATTAAAAACGCCTCTCCATGTTAGCCTATGGCCTCATGGTCACCATGGCGCTTTTGAGCTGTAAATGGCATAGCCGTTTTTAGGCCCCATGTACATGGTACACTGGTGCAAAGTCTTCAGAACTAAGGTTAAAAGCGGCGTTTCTAAACGCGCATTTTGTCGCGTTTGCATGCCGCGTTTTACCGCATTTGCGTCTATAAGCGTTTAGTTAGTTAACATCATAAGGAGCCGCCCTAAGCTCAAAAAACAGTATTATTACCATTTCAGCTATTTTGTGAGACCAGAGTGGGTATCAGCAGCTGAGAGAGCAGCAGTGTAGTTGTATTTAGTGTGTCACTTGCCACGTCACCTGCCCCAAGTTGTGGATTGTTCACTTGCCATGTCACCTGGCCACGTCACCTGCCACAAGTTGTGGATTGTCCACAATGCAATGGAAGCAATTACCGTATTTTTCGCACCATAAGACGCACCTGACCATAAGACGCACCTAGGTTTTAGAGGAGGAAAACAAGAAAAAAAATATTCTGAACCAAATGGTGTACTAAAATATTTTCCAGTGCCCATGAAATGCAGCCTGACCATTGCCATAGTAAACGTAGAGTGACCATGTCATCAGTGGTGGGACACCCTGGGAAGAGGACAGAGGGGACGCCGTGGGAAGAGGACAGAGGGGACGCCGTGGGAAGAGGACAGAGGGGACGCCATGGGAAGAGGACAGAGGGGATGCCGTGGGAAGAGGACAGAGGGGATGCCGTGGGAAGAGGAGAGAGAGGGACGTTGTGGGAAGAGGACAGAGAGGGACGTTGTGGGAAGAAGACAGAGAGGGACGCCGTGGGAAGAGGACAGAGGGGACGCCGTGGGAAGAGGACAGAGAGGGACGTTGTGGGAAGAGGACAGAGAGGGACGTTGTGGGAAGAGGACAGAGAGGGACGTTGTGGTGGTCAATAAGGCCTAGAGGATATCAGGTTAGGCACTTCCTAATGGCTCAGACCCTGGGAATAGTAATGGATAATGGCCAACAGGCCCTCTTACCAGACCCAGCGAAATCGCAACAGTGATCCCTCTGGCTGGACGTTCGCTCACTCTGGGTTGCCCGGGGTGACTCTAGTCAGTAGTGTAGCATGTCTGTATCCTGGCAGCGGCTCGGACTTTCTCCCTCTCTGGTGATGCCGGTACAATGTGGCTCCCTCTCTGGCGGTGCGGGCTACAGCGTGGCTCTCTGGCGGTGCGGGCTACAGCGTGGCTCTCTGGCGGTGCGGGCTACAGCGTGGCTCTCTGGCGGTGCGGGCTACAGCGTGGCTCTCTGGCGGTGCGGGCTACAGCGTGGCTCTCTGGCGGTGCGGGCTACAGCGTGGCTCTCTGGCGGTGCGGGCTACAGCGTGGCTCTCTGGCAGTGCGGGGTACAGCGTGGCTCTCTGGCGGTGCGGGGTACAGCGTGGCTCTCTGGTGGTGCGGGGTACAGCGTGTCCCCCAGCAGAGTATACTCTTTTGCTCCTCTTCTAACACCCCTTCCCCCCCCTCCAGCAGAGTGTTTGCATGCTGGAGGAACTGGTGCCAGAACTCTGCAGGGACTTTATTTCCCATGATGCCACCAGTGTCTTCTGATTGGCCCTCTGCTGTGGCCAATCATGGGGAGGGAAACAGTGGGCAGTAAGCTGGGTGGCGGCCAGCAAATCCAATTAGAGCGGCTCTCTCTTTCTCTTCGGCTTACAGAAAGGGAAGGGGGGGGGGCGGCGGGGGATGTACAGACAGCTCGCAGCTCTCCTCTCCCTGTCACAGCGCTGCTGCTCTATTTGCCAGAGAACTTGGCAGCGGCGCTGTGACAGGGAGAGGAGAGCTGCGAGCTGTCTGTACATCCCCCGCCGCCCCCCCTTCCCTTTCTGTAACCCGAAGGGAGAAAAGAAAGAGAGAGCGGCTCTAATTGAATTCGCCGCAATGCAAGCAATGTGTAAGGGGCGGTGCCACCGGCGGCGGGGGGGCGGAGCCAGTGGCGGTGGTCAGGGGATTCCAGCGGCTACGGGAGCAATGAGAGTGGATGACGGGCGGTGCCAGCGGCGGCGGGGGGGGGGCGGAGCCAGTGGCGGTGGTCAGGGGATTCCAGCGGCTACAGGAGCAATGAGAGCAGATGGCAGGGGCGGTGCCAGCGACGGCGTGGGGCTGGGCCTGTCATGTATTCGGACTATAAGACGCAGGGACATTTTCCCCCATATTTCTGGGGGAAAAAAGTGCGTCTTATAGTCCGAAAAATACGGTACATTTTTTTTTGTATATATATTTAATGGTTTATCATCATTTGCCAAAATTTTTGAGTTTTTCAATGTAAAAAAATAGGTCACCTTTAAAAACGATTCTAAACGAAAACGCGGCTAAACGCCGGTACCGCGTCTGAAATGTGGAAATCTTTGGCGTCTGAACGTATTTTTTGGCTTTCTGAAAAAGGAGGTTAAACGCAACTGCCTAAGGGGCAGCTCACACCTTGGAAACACAGTCCGGATGCATTCCAGGTGCTTTTCTGCATGCGTGTTTTTGATGCAGTCCAGTGCTTTTTTTCCCCCCTCTTTTTTCTTAGGCCTCATGCCCACGGACGGACGTTTTAAAAAACGGTCTGTAAGGCTCGATGCACACTAATGCGTTTTTTGGTGCATTTTGCATAAATGCAGGGAAATTTTTTAGCATGGGTTCCTATGGAACATGTTCACATCAATGCATTTTTGTGCCTCTGCGTTTTTGGAAAGGGTCGGGGACTTTTTTTCCCAGCAAAAAACAGCGTTTTGCATGTAATAGAATTCAATGGACCCGCATCCAAAACGCAAGTACCGCGATTTTGCGGCGATTTGCGTTTTTTTAACCTGTTTATAAACAGAGAAAAAAACAGAGAAAAAAAACGATAAAAAAACAGCGTGGGGTCCCCCCCCAGGTCCATACCAGGCCCTTGGGTCTAGTATGGATTCAGAGGGGACCCCCCCCACCAAAATAAAAAAAAAATGGTGTGGGGGTCCCCCCAAAATCTATACCAGACCCTTATCCGAGCACGCAGCTCGGCAGGTCAGGAAAGGGGGGGCGAGTGAGCGCCCCCCCTCCTGAACCGTACCAGCCGGGGTCTGTGGGCGGGGGGCTTATCGGAATCCGGGAGCCCCCATTAATAAGGGGGCCCCCAGATTCCAGCCCCCCACCCTATGTGAATGAGTATGGGGTACATCGTACCCCTACCCATTCACCTGGTGGCAAAAAAAGTCAATAAAAAACACAACACAGGTTTTTAAAGTAATTTATTAAGCAGCTCCGGGGTCTTCTTCCGACTTCGGGGGTCTTCTTCCAACTTCCGGGGTCTTCTTCCGACTTCGGGGGTCTCTTGTTCTGCTCTCCGGTGTCGTCTCTGCGCTCTCTGGTTCTTCTCCTGCTCTTCGGTGCCTTCTCCACGATCTCCGGTTCTTTCTGCCTTCTGCCGGGCGCCCCGCTATCTTCTTCCAGCTCTTTTGCTAGCGGGGTCCCGGTCTTCATCGTCGTCTTCTTCCCTTAGTTCCCATCATTCCCCGGGACTGTGACGTCATACGGGGGTGGGGTCACCGGGTGGCATCACCCGGTGACCACGCCCCATGCCAATATAAGTCGTTGCGCTCCGCGCACACAGCATTGTAGCGGCAGACAGAGGGTGGGGGGCCGGGATCTGGGGGCCCCCTTATTAAAGGGGGCTCTCGGATTCCGATAAGCCCCCCGCCCGCAGACCCCGAAAACCAACAGCCAGGGTTGTCGGGAAGAGGCCCTTGTCCCCATCAACATGGGGCATGGTGCTTTGGGGTGGGGGGGCAGGGCGCCCCCTGCCCCAAAGCACCTACCCCCCATGTTGAGGGCATGCGGCCTGGTACAGTTCAGGAGGGGGGCGCTCACTCGCCCCCCTTTCCTGACCTGCCGGGCTGTGTGCTCGGATAAGGGTCTGGTATGGATTTTGGGGGGACCACCACGCCGTTTTTTCGGCGTAGGGGGGTTTCCCCTTAAAATCCATACCAGACCTAAGGGCCTGGTATGCTTCTGGAGGGGAACCCATGCCGTTTTTTTATTTAAAATTTGGCGTGGAGTTTCCCTTCATGATTCATACCAAACACAGGGGACAGCGAGCGCGAGGATTGCAGTACCTTGTTGCCGAGAACATTCTCGGGCAGGCACTTCAAGTCGCCTCCAGGACATGATTTGAGCATCTGCTTCATGCTCAAGTCGTGTCCAAGTTGCCTCGCAAAGTCGCGCTGCCCCTGTGTCAACCGGCACACGAGTTGCCCCGCAAGTCGGATCGTCTTGATCCGACTTCCCGGGCGACCTCTATTCAAATCAATGGGCTCCCATAGATACAAATTCATTTTGAATAGAGATACAAGCGCCTCTGACATTTTTATTCACTATAACAGTGCGCCGCCGGTTCATGCGCCCAATTAAGGATTTATCCAGCGCACCAATTAAGGTATGAACCGGCGCAGCGCACTGTTGTTAGTAAATCACCCCAATGGTATTACATGGTGCGGTTGCATATGTATACAATCCATAGAAAACTTCACACTAATGTCAAGTATCGCATAAGGCAAATCTCTGACAGGCCACTTGCGGTCACTAGACGTTAGTGCAGAAAACCATCTAGCCCATTAGTAATCTGTCTAGAGCCAGCTGCAGGGTTGCCACAACAGACACGTCAACTGGTCCACCGCCAGCTGTACCTGGTATACATTGTTAATTTTGGTGACAATTCTGCTCCAATATTGCACCAACTTGGGGCATCTCCAGAGCATGTGGATGAGGTTCCCCCGGGTAAGCCTGACATTTGCGACATATGGTAGTCTCTCGTCTACCCCATATATGTAGCTGTACAGGTGTACAATATACTCAGTGCAATATAAACAGGTGTGACAGCCTCTGCGTCGCTGATACCGACACCAATGTTCCCACTTTAAGAATCTGATCCCACTGTTCACCATCAATGGGACCAACATCTCTCTCCCATCCCTCCCTGCAGAGTAAAAGGTCAGGGGCCTGTATATTTGATAGTAGATGGGTATAAATTCTAGAGATGATACCCTGTTTCTCAGGGACAGTGTATATGGATTCCAAGAATGTGGAGTCCTCTAACTTCAGATTAGAGTGTCTACGCTGGCAACGCATGGCATGCTGTAGCTGTATGTACTGGTAATGATGACCCTTCAGCCCTGGGAATTCCCGCAGAAGTTGAATATATGGTTTTATGACAGAGTCATTTAGAACTTAATTGAGGAATCTAATCCCCACCCTTTCCCAGATCGGGTGTTTAACAACTTTAGCTAAATCTGTATAAAAGCTGTTCTGCCAAATGGCCGTTTGATGAAGAAACCCAGTCAGCCCCAATTTATTCTTGACTCCATTCCAGATTTTCATTAATAGCTGAAATCTGGGGCAATGAGATGGAACCAGGGGAGGCCCATTTCCATATGGGATAGGGCTGTGTAGCCTGTATCAGAGCCAAGGAGTGGATCCCTAGAAGAGTCTGAAGCCGGCGCAAGATCCCCGCCTGTAAAGTGTTGTAATTGGGCGGCAAAAAAGTACATTTGTGGATGTGAAACAGCCATTCCACCCTGATCTTTGGGAAGTTGCAGAGTGGCAAGCTTAATGCGCGCCACTCCACCTCTCCAGATAAGAGTCCTGAACTGTGCGTCTATACGCTGGAACCAATACTGTGGTATCCAGATCGAGGCATTATGCATAATGTACAGTAGTTGCGGGGCCCAAATCATCTTTATGAGATTTACATGTCCAGTTACTGTCAGCAGTAACTTACACCAACTGGCTTGTTTGTGTTGCAACTTTTGAAGTATTGGTTTTAGATTCAATGTTATGTATTCCCGTGGGTCCCCAGTTACCACTATACCCAGATATCTGATTGAAGTGACCACCTGAATTTGAGATACATCCTCAGTCTTTAGAATTCTTACATTGTTTTTTGAATTTTTACTTCCTCATTCAGCAGTCGCAGTGTAGTCTTGGATTACACTGAGAGACAGCTGATTGGAGGAAAGGCACCCCCCAACCTCCACATAGGCAGAGACTTTCAGAGCTGTGCTGTGACAAGACAAGCTCTCTGCTAACCTCCCTTAACACAAATTTTCAACTGCTTTTATCCCCTGTGTCAGAGAACTTGTCAGAAGTTATCATGTTGATAACAGAAGAACGAAGCAGCAACATCCTGGCACTCTTTAGCTTGATGGAGCTGACGGAATCTCATGTAGCTCTTTAGTTGCTATGGAGAATTTCAATGCCTATGTGCAGTTATCTCTGTGCCAGGCGAGCCTGAAAATTCTTGAAGGTAGATTACTAGCTAGCAGGTCCAGTAATAGTTCTCCACAATGTTCACAGATGCTCCCGGCTCTAATCAATACAGTCAACCTTCTGCATTTTCCACAAATGATACCCAGATACCCAGCCCCTTTCACCTTACACAGAACCAGGCACCTACTATGTACCAGTCTAACTCCAGTGTCAGTCAAACAGTTCTTCTGAGTATCAGCCAGCCATGTCCAGTCACAGCAGGAGATCTGAAGAAGCAGTAATGCACCATTTTGTACAGTCTTCCAGCAAAACTATGCCCACTCAAATACAGGCTTTTAGCTCCACCCTTTTTTTCTGCTGCTCTGGGGCCAAATTCTTCCTTCAAACAGTGGACGCCTTCCTGTTATGCCAATTAACCCCTTGCTTGCCAGACAAAAATGGACACGTATTGGCAATTTTCCTTCCCTACAAAAATAACAGTCTCATCACAGGAAAAAAATAAATATATACATTGCAACAACTCTCCCTGTGCTCTCAACCAGATAGTCCATAAATACAGAGTCTTCTGTCAGTTGCTAACGGCAGTGACACCATGAACTAGGCTAGGAAATCCCAGCTCTATGAGCTCCCTCCACGTAGCAATTACCCTTGGAAGGGCCTCTGGAAATATACTGAGTCTCCCTTACCTCTTCATAGGCTGCCTCCCCTGATTCCAACCCCAGAAGCATACTAGGACAAAGTTTCCTTATGTAATAAGCAAAAATTGCTGACGCTCTGTACACAGAAGCAAGGTTTCTGAATCTTTAACCTGTATTGATATTATTGTGTACATCAATTTGATCACAATACATCTGTAGCTGCCTCACCCCATCTCCTTTTTCTAGGGGTATGTCACATGACAGGGTGAGATGCGCTACGGCCCATGTCCTCCCCATAGCTGTGGGTGAGGTGAAGGCCAGCACCAGTATCTTCCTCGGGCCAATGTGTGTTAGTTATGAAGCTCAGTCCTGCTATGCTGAAACCTCCCTTGCTCCCATTAACCAGAGTCCATACACCGATGCAGGGTCCAACACTTGTTTATTATACTTCCACAACAAACAGTTCTTTCACAGCCGATTAGTTGCGACCCATAACATAATGCAAACGGTGGGATGAGCAGGCCGAAGCACTATCCTGATTTCAATCTAAACCCCTGTGGTTTCACCAGGGGTTATAGCAGCTTTGCTTAGCACAGAACATAGAACTTGTGAGTCTCTACCAGCAACTCCATAGAACATAGATGGGAGTACCTTCGCTGCGTTGCGGCCCCTATCAGGGGAAGATGTCCCTCTAAGGGAGTTACCGGAGGCCCATCCGTCACCGGGTTGATGCTGCTCCGGAATCTCCGGACGGGTGACCTCCCCGGCCTCCTCACCTCAGATGCGGGTCCCCTCGCAAGGCGGCACCCTCGAATCACTTCGCCCTTGCGGGACCCAGTCGAAGTTACTGGGCCCCAGGCCTACGATATAGTACCTCACCCCAGGATGAAGGTGCCTGGGATGGACCCCAACTTCATTCCGGTCAGGCCTAGGGCGCCTGGGCCGGAACCTTGAACCGCCTGCACCCAGGCCTAAGGTGCCTGGGTGCGTGAAGAGAAAATCCTCGAAGAAGACCTCGTGGCAAGGGCGTCTCCCCCTTTTATCCCTTCCCTTCAACACCACGGCGGGTTCCCCGCCCCAGCCGTACCATCTCCGGAAAGGGACAAAAAGGGTAGCACTGTGGCAGTGATTCTACTTTGAGCCTGTAGGTACCCCGCCACCCACAGGCCAAGGAGAATAATACACCACCCAATCCTCCACGAATTACAAAAAGGGGTCCAGAACCTTCACAATTACACACCTGGGTCACACTACCCCTAGGTGTACCCCAACGAAATTTAAAGACCCCGCTACATACTCCCCCCTGTGATTTGACGCTGGTCCCCAGCGTCTGGTGCAACCCCATGTCTCCCAAGGAGTGGTGACATGAAGCGAGCCTCAGAGGCTATCCCTAAAAAATTTTTATCCCGTGTGTGCCAAGACCTGCTCAAGGGGAAAGGGAACTATAAAACAATAAAACTTTTGTATAAACCTCTATCATGTACACATATACAATCCCTCCCGTCACTGTATAAGAACCACCCCATACTCAGTAGTCTTGACCGACGAATCTCCTGCAGAAGGGAAACAAAAAAACATACAATATCCTAACATCATGTGAAAATTTGGAATGAATGGGTCCATCAGCCGAGGGACCCATTTGCTCCAACTAGTGTGGTGTAAAAGTGTGCAGAAAAACAAACGTTGCACAACACTGCCACCTGGTGACAGCGCCGTGGTAATGACACTTGGTGCTCCTTCATTCTTCATGCGTCCCTACACTAATTCTACCCCAAAGTCTGTCCTTGATTCATAGGAAAAGAGAGTGGGAAGAAAAAAAACCCAAACAAAAAAACAGGGTATTGTTCAGACGTTCTAGCAAAGGCTCTTCCAGGAAATTTTTTAGCTGAAAACATATTCATGAGTCTCTCCTCACAAGTAAAACCTCGGATCAGGTAAGAACAATGGCTTCAGATGCTTATCAAACACTTCGACTGAATATTCAACATCCTCTCCCTCCTTTCTGCAGATAAGCACTTTATCAGCATGAATATGGCGCCCCAACTTCCAATCCGCTCTGCAGTCCTTGAATTTCTTGGACACAGGCAGCGAACAGGACAAGTATCGCCGGGCCTGAGGCACTTTGAGCTTCTCCCAGACAAATTCGTCGTACCATCTCTGTCGCAGGACCTCCACTTCATAAAGTAAGTCCCGAGGCAAGTAGGGATACTCCCATCCGTACTCACGGGCGACTCTCTGGGAGAAAAGTCGTTGCAATCTGGCCAAAGGAGGCATGACATCCCGCTCACCTTCTCCCGGCTGCACGATGGCCTCCGGGTGCCGAGGTACCTTCACTACCTCTGGTGGCTTTGCCTTTGGCGCACGCAATGACGCGCGCTGCATCCCCACAACCAAAGCAGGTGATGTTGTGGAAAGTCAGTCGGAGGACTAAACTCCCTCCTGAGCTCCGGGGCCTGCGCCCGGGGTGTGCTGTCTTCTATAGACATAGGGGAATCCTGCGGTTTGCATAGCACAGGTAGCGGGCGTTTGTCCCAGCCCTTCAGGTGAAACAGTTCATCTATTTCCCCGTCATCCCCACAGTCCGACAATGATTCCAGGTCGGAGGTGTCATACATCTCAGCGGGAAGGTAGTCTTTAGTAGATGGAGAACTACCCTCCCTTGCAGGCTCCACCTCCAGTGGACCCCCGACACCTCCAACCACCGCCACAGTCCCAGCCCCTGGCTCACCTGGACCTTTTTCAGCACTCGGATGTCCAGGACTCTTCCAACCGGATCCATCCAGATGAGGCTCGACCACGACCACAGGAGGCCTGCACCAGGCCTATCTTCCTCTTCGGAGGTGGCAGCAGGGAATCTGTGGTGACCGAAGCAGCATCCTCTGATTTTTCTCTCTCAGTCTCTGGTTGGGCAGTCCCGTCGCCCTGGTCAGCACGTACGGGGACCTCCGCAAAGGCCTGGATCTCCCCTTCCGGAGTGACGGTACCTGTGATGCAATTGAGGCGAAGGGCCCGGGGCCTTACTGTGGATGATTCAACCTCAAACAGAAATTCTTTACACGCTTCACAACGCCCAAATGGCTTTAGTTGGACCACCAGTCCCGAGCATCCGGGACAGATCACACCGAGGGCCTCCGTGTCTCTACATGAGTACAAAGCCAACTGTCCTCGGGGTCTGAGTCTTATCCCCGTGTCTGTAAGGGGAGCAGCAAAAGCAGTCATCTTCGTGGGGTATAATACCGGCATCCACGGGGAGCTTGAGGCCATCCCGACCACCTGCTGCTCCATCACGCGCTGACCACGCGCCGGAGTCTCCACGTGTATCTCCACATATGGCCAGACTCCTCCCACGACTTGCACGTTTTCGCGGGCTTCCCACAGTCCCCGCCCACGAATTGCACAGTCATGGGGTGCCTCATGGCGCAGTGCAGCAAACACCCCCACATGTAGTACTTCACACGGCTGGGCTTTTCCCTCTTCCCGCTCTTTCTGCATGGGTCTTTCCCGTCTTGGGGTCATTTCCACGACTTCAAGCACAGGGACGCACTTTGGCCAATCACATGGCCGACCTGCTCGGACCTCCTCCGGGCAGCAAAGTCCAGACACAGCCATTTCAAATTTCAAAGTCAACACACATTTTATCCCGGACTCATGAGCCCCCACGTGTAGCAGGGTGAGATGCGCTACGGCCCATGTCCTCTCCATAGCTGTGGGTGAGGTGAAGGCCAGCACCAGTATCTTCCTCGGGCCAATGTGTGTTATTTATGAAGCTCAGTCCTGCTATGCTGAAACCTCCCTTGCTCTCATTAACCAGAGTCCACACACCGATGCAGGGTCCAACACTTGTTTATTATACTTCCACAACAAACAGTTCTTTCACAGCCGATTAGTTGCGACCCATAACATAATGCAAATGGTGGGATGAGCAGGCCGAGGCACTATCCTGATTTCAATCTAAACCCCTGTGGTTTCACCAGGGGTTATAGCAGCTTTGCTTAGCACAGAACATAGAACTTGTGAGTCTCTACCAGCAACTCCATAGAACATAGATGGGAGTACCTTCACTGCGTTGCGGCCCCTATCAGGGGAAGATGTCCCTCTAAGGGAGTTACCGGAGGCCCATCCGTCACCGGGTTGATGCTGCTCCGGAATCTCCGGACGGGTGACCTCCCCGGCCTCCTCACCTCAGATGCGGGTCCCCTCGCAAGGCGGCACCCTCGGATCACTTTGCCCTCGCGGGACCCAGTCGAAGTTACTGGGCCCCAGGCCTACGATATAGTACCTCACCCCAGGCTGAAGGTGCCTGGGATGGACCCCAACTTCATTCCGGTCAGGCCTAGGGTGCCTGGGCCGGAACCTTGAACCGCCCGCACCCAGGCCTAAGGTGCCTGGGTGCGTGAAGAGAAAATCCTCGAAGAAGACCTCGTGGCAAGGGCGTCTCCCCCTTTTATCCCTTCCCTTCAACACCACGGCGGGTTCCCCGCCCCAGCCGTACCATCTCCGGAAAGGGACAAAAAGGGTAGCACTGCGGCAGTGATTCTACCTTGAGCCTGTAGGTACCCCGCCACCCACAGGCCAAGGAGAATAATACACCACCCAATCCTCCACGAATTACAAAAAGGGGTCCAGAACCTTCACAATTACACACCTGGGTCACACTACCCCCAGGTGTACCCCAACTAAATGTAAAGACCCCGCTACACATCTATAGTTAAAGTACTGTTAACATGTTTGAATGGATGCCTAAATCGGTGCTTGGTACCCCACTCATCAGATTGGAAATTGTGTACTAATGGCTCCATGTCAGTGTTAATTTCGTCTACAAAAATATTTTCGGTGGTGAAATTAACACTATTTTAGTTGACTAAATTACGATGAAAATTATAAAAATTCAGATGACTAAAAAATGAATAAAAATTAAAATTACATTTTACTCAAAAGACTATGACTAAAACTAAATGAAAATTTTGATCAAAATTAACACTGCATACGAATAAGTAGGGGGGCTCTACTAAGCTACTGAAAAAAAAAAAGAAAAAGGCTTTTCTTGTATTTTCTCTTAATATTTACTGTAATGTTGGTAATCTATTCAGGTAATATGTGCAATGGCCTTACAGCCAATAGAGTTTACATTTTTTATTTTTTTTTATATTTTAAAGTTGCACTTCTGTTTGTAAAAAGCTATTTTTTTTTGTTTATGAAACTTGGTTTTATTTATAAAGACGTTATATATCACAACGGCTAAATCCGTGTTTGTAGTACATGTTCAAACCTTAATACCATAAATAATAACATGTTATTAGATTTTTACTCCAGGAGCATATAATACATTTGACAATTCTAGAGAAATGTTTAAATAATGCATTAAAATTTAACCAAACCTATTAGATTTTAGTCAACTAACATGTACTTGAGATTTTAGTCAGCTATAATGTACGGGAAATTTTAGTCAACTTAAATGTACTGAAGATTTTAGTCAACTAAAATACGACCAAGACTAAAACAATTCAGATAACTAAAATACAATTAAAACGAAAATGGTATTTTAGTCAAAAGATTATCACTAAATCTAAATCAAAATTTGACGTCAAAATTAACACTGCGCCACGTACAAATATATTATTTGTTAGTAGGGATAAGCTTCGAGTTCAAGTCGAACTTAAGTTCAACTCGAACATTGGGTGTTCGCCGAACAGCGAATTTTATGGGGCGTTCACGGAAAATTTGAGCACTGCGGAACACCCATAATGCACTGTGAGATCGCAGTGCATTGCTGTATGATTATTGCCCAAAGCATGCACCTGACCTGCATGCTTTGGCCAATCACGGCACGCTCCTCAGCAAGAGCCATAATTGGCCAGGGTGCCTTTGGCCAATCATGGCTCAGGGGGACTGAGTCCACGCCCCACACTATATAAGGCTGCTTACATAGTGTGTTATAGTGGACGGCGATAGAGAGATTGAGCTAGATTAAGCAGGTAGGTTAGAGTTAGTGGCAGTGTATTTTATATATATATATATATATATATATACATACATATACAGTCAGACTAGTATATATTTATATATATACTCTGCATTCAGTAGCCTATATATACACAGTATAAACTCTATATTTAGTCAGTACAGGCAGTGTGTGTGATATATATATATTGTGATAGTGTGGCACCCCACCAGTGTAGTGACCCAGAATTATCAACTGGACGGGTTGAGGGGCTCCAGGGAGCTTATAATGTACAGAGGAAACTGGCGTTTCAGTTTCCTCATTATTTAATATAGTCCACTTTGGGACCTGGAGCCCGGGGATTTCTTAGAGATCCGGGTGGGATGAAATCCCCAGTCCTGGGTCCGGGTTTTAAGATTCAACGGCACACTGATGGTTCAGGTGTGTGTTGACCTGATAGGAGAGTCAGGATTCTGGGCTCCACCCTCCCGAGGAGTCCAGGCTTGCAAGGGAGAACCCAGAGTGTGCAGGTGTGCACTGGGGTAGCTAGAGAAGCTGGAGTAGCTAGAGAGTGCAGGCTGTACTGTGAAACCCAGAGACCTGGGTCTCCATGCGGGAGCCTGAGCAGTGGTGCTGCTGCTGAAGAGAGCCAGGCGGCTCGGTATTTTCATTTGCACTTTTGCATGTGTGAGCCAGGAGGCTGAACATACAACCGTTTAATGTTGATGGTGAAAACCCCCTGCGAGGGAAACCACATTTGTTTTCATTTGTGGAACTTTGTTTGATTTTCTTTAATAAAAGTGGGCCAACAAGCCCTCAAAAGGAAACATTTGAGTGAGACTGTTCTTGCTAGCGGGTGCTGCACTTGAGCTAACAACCCCCAACATTACAAGTGGTGGCTCAGCCCGTCCGTGTACTCCGCCGCGCCGCCAGGGGCGGGGCAACGGGTCAATTGCCCCCCCAAGAAAATCGTGAGCAGGCTGTACTGACGCCGACCCCATCAGCCATTGCTGACAGGCTCTGTGAAGGGACACATGCAGAGCCGCAGCTGCGGGGAATTCTACCCCTCCTTCTCCTCCTTGAGCCAAGCAACTGGCAATGCCTGCTCCTATTGGCTACATTCAGGGCCAATGGCTAGGAAACTAAGAAGAGAGGCTTATGGGGAAATGTAGTTCAGGATACCAGCAGGCCTGGGACGATTCCCTGAGAGAGAGTGCACTGCAGCCCCCAACATGCCAAGCGGGGGGAGGAGGGGGAAGAGGGGATTGAGGACTTTAAAAGAAGAGGGACCATGAGCCTGTCGGGTGGAGGAAGCCAGTGATTCTACTATATATCCTCCAAGGTAAGAACTTACTTCCAGATGGGGGGGCAGGGATGCAGGCTTCCATACGTACAGGACCTTATCACTGGCTGCTCCTACCATCCTCTCCACCACCACCACATGTGCCTCTTACTGATCCCATCCCCCCACCACTGATCTCATCCCTACCCCCCCCCCCCCATTACTTCTACAACAAAGGTGATGGGGGGGGGATAGGGATGAGATCAGTGGTGGGGGGATGGGATCAGTAAGAGGCACAGGTGGTGGTGGAAAATTTTTAAAAATATGTGGTGTTGAGGTGTGTGGCACTGCCTCCCACCTGAATGGTGGTGTGGGTAGAGAAATTCTTAAGTGCTAATTAAGTGAGATCCACCTCCACAAGGGTGGTTGTATCCAAATTGATAGTGAACCTTCCAAAGTGATAATGGCATCTTCAATTGTTGTGTCAAGTGAAACCCGTTGCTACATGCCACCTATGAAGAGCGAATCAATGATCGAGTCGCTCTTCCTGGGGGCAAGTCAACATGGGATGTGTAGCAAAACTTGGTTGCTAAGAGTTTAGGAATTAACCTGAAAAGTGATCCAAACTCGTGTCACCCTTCAACGGGTGGTATTAACCCTTACTGGTTAAATTAGAAACACTCAAGTGCACTAAATGCTAAATCAGGTGTTCAAACAACATATTCTAAACTTCACAGCAATAAGCATCAGGATAAAAAAACATAGTATAGTTGCCCTATATTCAAACACCTGTGGGCAGTGCTTTGTGAAGAAAAAAAAAAAAAAAAAAAAAAAAATAATAATAATAATAATAATAATTTATTTTATTTCACAAAGTACTGCCCACAGGTGTTGGGCACTTAAGTGTTTCTAATTTAACCAGTACCCCTCAAGTACCACTGCTGCCACCCCCCCTCAAGTTGAAATTTAGAAAAAAAATTACTTTGTCGTACAGTGTAAAAAAATTAAGTCTCAAAATCAGGCTTTTCGGGGGGGTCTTCATGATTTCTTGCACCGGGGCCCTGAAGTCTCTAGTTACGCCACTGCTGGAGATCCCTGGATAAAGTAAGTTCACCTGTTATATGAACTGCGTTTGTGCATAAGACAGCACAATCTATGTGTGCAGGTGAAGAAAGCTTGCATGAAGTGAAAAGCAACTTGCTTTAACCACTTGCCGCCCGCCCTATAGCGGATTGACGTCGGCAAAGTGGTTGCAAAATCCTGACAGGACGTCATATGACGTCCTCAGGATTTTGAGCCGCTGCGCGCCCCCGGGGGCGCGCATCGCGACGATCGTTGCTGCGGGGTGTCAGTCTGACACCCCGCAACTCTGATCTAGGTAAAGAGTCTCCGACGGAGACTCTTTACCACGTGATCAGCCGTGTCCAATCACGGCTGACCACAGTGTAAACAGGAAAAGCCGGTCATCGGCTTTTCCTCACTCGCGCCTGTCAGACGCGAGTAGAGGAGAGCCGATCGGCTGCTCCTCTGACAGGGGGGGTTTGTGCTGATCGATTATCATCACAGCCCCCCCGAGGATGCCCCCACTGGACCACCAGGGATGCCACTGGACCACCAGGGATGCCACCCTAGACCACCAGGGATGCCAGTTAGTGCCCCCTAATGGATGCCAATCAGTGCCCACAATGGATGCCAATCAGTGCCCACAATGGGCATCACTGATTGGCAGGCATTTTTGTTTGGCACTGATTGGCATCCATTACAGTACATCAGTGCCGCCTATCAGTGCCCACCCCTGCCACCTATCAGTGCCCATCCATGCCCATCCGTGCCACCTATCAGTGCCCATCCATGCCGCCTATCAGTGCCCATCCGTGCCGCCTATCAGTGCCCATCCCTGCCGACTATCAGTGCCCATCCATGCCGCCTATCAGTGCCCATCCATGCCGCCTATCAGTGCCCATCCGTGCCGCCTATCCGTGCCCATCCGTGCCGATTATCCGTTCCACCTATCAGTGCCGCATATTAGTGCCCATCATCAGTGCCCATCAATGCCACCTCATCAGTGCCACCTCATTGGTGCCACCTCATCGGTGCCCGTCAGTGCAGCCCCATCAGTGAAGGAGAAAACTTACTTATTTAAAAAGTTTTGTAACTGAAACAAAAAAAATACTTTTTTTTTCAAAATTTTTGGTCTTTTTTTATTTATTTTTTGCAGAAAATAAAAATCCCAGAGGTGATCAAATACCACCAAAAGAAAGCTCTATTTGTGGGGGAAAAATGATAAAAATTTTGTTTGGGTACAGTGTAGCATGACCGCGCAATTGTCATTCAAAGTGCAACAGCGCAGAAAGCTGAAAATTGGTCTGGGCAGGAAGGTGTTTAAGTGCCCGGTATTGAAGTGGTTAAAGTGACAGTGCTTAATTTTTTGCTGGACGGCGCAAAAGTGTGGTGGAGTGACTGCGAAGATGAAGCAAGGGTTTGAGCATGCCGGAGAGTATTGCAGACTGTTTTTTGCTACACCAGCTCCAGTTAAAGGGGAAGTGCATGCTGTTTCCCCAGGCAACACTGGTGCAAGCAGGCCAGCTGTTAATGTGCAAAATCCCAGTGTTCAAAAGGCTGATCAGAAGTCCGAGGGGTATGTGGTTGCCCGTAGAAATGGCGGTGATGTCAAGTCTGTGGACCACGTGAGAAACGTATTGCCGACAGAGGATCGTGGCAAGTTGAAAGCAACAATGCTCCAAGGATCGCAAAGTCGCTGCGTTTGGGAAAGTCAGCAAAGTACAGCTCGAAGAGTGCCATCTCCCTTGGCAACGAGAGATCAATCAAATGTTAACCGAAAGGAGCTACAGTGCAGATGTGGAGCAGTGTCCCACTAAAGATATGTGCAGAAATGTACCATGCCTGGAATGTGGTCAACTTGGGCATGGAATTTTTTCTTGTCCCAGGCTATGGAACATGGCTGGAGATATGGCTACTGGGCAGAAGTCTTTGTCTGCAAGCCCAGGTTCCTGTTTAAAAATGTTTTCAGTCACCTCTGGCAACAGTAAGGAAGTACCTGTTGTGCCTGCAGGGGGTGCTATGGAGACAGAAATGGCTGCTGCAGTTTCATCCCATGGCCATAAGGGAGAGTTGGCCAGCGAAAGGGCAACAAAGGATAGACAACGCACTCAAATGAACATTGCAACCCCTGGTACAGTGATGGGTAAGGCTGGTGTTGGTAAATACATTCAAGAGACTGACTATGTGACTGTGCACATTGGAGTGGAAGTGACCTCAAATGGGAGATCCACTGTCTGTGTGGAAAAGGACTTGCCTCGCTGCAGTGCCCTGTCCAGTGGGGAGGCAAGTGATAAACTTGATTATGACAATGTGATGGGTAAAACTGCTAATATTGTGTTGGCTAAAGTTGATGGTCCAGTTGCTAATGGGCTAGTGCAGCTCACTAGAGATAAATACATTGTTATGAATGCCGTTAAAGATGTGCTATCTCCACTAGCAACTGAGATGAAGGCTACAGAGGTGTCCCTAGAAACCCCCAGGGAGCTCTGCGTTTTGGAGCCGGAGGTTGCCTGGGACAACTATGGTGCCGCTCTGAGGGATAAGAGGGTACCTGAACCTGGCTATAACAGAATGCTAAAACTGATATGTTTGAAAACATTCATGATGGAAATGGGTTAATGCTGTCTGGCAATGACAGGTATGAAAGCATTCATGTGTTTAATGAAGTGCCACCAGAGAAAGGTGGTGAGGGTGTGGTATTGCAGCCTACTCTGGTTAAAAATGTGTTACCACAGTCTGGTTTGAACAAAGGTGACATGTGCAATGTGTCGGTTGCTGAGCCACTCTGTCCCTCTGGTAGCGCAGAGATAACAGACTGGGACAGATGGGTAAAAAGCCTGTTGGCTTTGTTGGAAAAGGCCTCTGTTGGTAAGAGTGGAGCAGACATGATTTCTGCAGTGCCAGATGAAGGACATGCAGAGCAACTTATATGCAAGGGTGCACTTGCTGCTTCAGATGATGTTGCTCATGAGATGGAAGCGCCAAGTAAGGGCGAATGCACAGAGGAGGTCATGTCTGTGATCCACAAAGGGTCTAATGATGTGGTAATGGTTGATGTCGTGCCAAATGATCTGGTTTTGGTGGAAGTGCCAGATGGCACAGCAATAAATGAAGTGATTGTAGTCACAGGTCCAAATGTTGTTTTATACGATGATGGTCAGGGGTCAGGACAGTTGCTGGCAGAGGATTTCATGCCAATGGAGTTTGTGTATAGTGAAGCTGCCGTAGACAACCACTCTGCTGGGTGCAGTTCCTCTCCAGACACTGCCCTGCCGAACATGGGTGAAATGAAATATGACAAATGCATTGATATTTCTGACTATGATGAAAAATGCAGCACATTGGCAATTTTTGATGGTTTGGTTACCATGGGTGACAATAAAAATAATGGCAGACCTGATGGTCAAGGTGATACGGTTGCTGCTAATCCTAAAAAATGTGTGGAGATAAAATGGTGTGACTGACTTAGAAGAGGTAAAAGGTACAGCAGAATTAGGCCCCCTACAGGTTCAGGAGGGTAATTCTGGGGAAGGTTTCCTGAGGTTTGAGGAACTTCTAGGATCTGAGAAGGACCCTGGTAAACAATGGTTGGAAGGAAATAGCCCAAAGCGCAGCGAGGTGTCACATGACTTAGAAATCTCAGAGTGGCAAGACAGTCAGGATGTCCTTCAGAGGGAGACTAAGACGAGGCTGCAGTCTTATGAGGATGTTGGTGATGAAACTGCCAGAATGAAGCATGCAATGGGGAAACAAGTGGCGCTAAGTTTGGACAGTAAGGGGGTGCCCGTGCATAGAGCTCAGAGAGGGACCAGTGTCACCCCAATAAAAGAGCCCCCGCTTATCACTAAACAAGTGTTTAAAAATCTGATCCCTTCCAAATTAAATAAAGGGAAAAGGGGTAGTCTATCGGAAAATGAGGGAGCCCTTGGTAACCTCAATGGTATCAGACCCTTAAAGCTCAGAAATCAACCTCAGGTGCAAATAGGTGCCAAGAGTAGTAAACTCCCTACTGATAAGGTGGCTAGTGTAGGTCCAAGGGAAATAGAAAGACATCGCTTTTGGAAGCGTGCACGCAAAAAGACTTGGGAGTATTTTTGCAGAGCCCGAGTAAACGTAGCAGGGGGACGTGGAGAAAGTCACCTGATGGGACAAGATTTGGCACATGTCGGTGGTAGCTGGCATGGTCATGCCAAAGTGAGGAGGTTGGACTGGTGTGTTCCACCCTCTGGGTCGAAACAAGGGGGGGGTTGTGTGATAGTGTGGTACCCCACCAGTGTAGTGTCCCAGAATTCTCAACTGGATGCGTTGAGGGGCTCCAGGGAGCTTATAATGTACAGAGGAAACTGGCGTTTCAGTTTCCTCATTATTTAATAAAGTCCACTTTGGGACCTGGAGCCCGGGGTTTTCTTAGAGATCCGGGTGGGATGAAATCCCCAGTCCTAGGTCCGGGTTTTAAGATTCAATGGCACACTGATGGTTCAGGTGTGTGTGGACCTGATAGGAAAGTCAGAACCAGGATTCTGGGCTCCACCCTCCCGAGGAGACCAGGCTTGCAAGGGAGAACCCAGAGTGTGCAGGTGTGCACTGGAGTAGCTAGAGAAGCTGGAATAGCTAGAGAGTGCAGGCTGCACTGTAAAACCCAGAGACCTGAGTCTGAGGTTGCTGACAGGAGTCAGGAGGGCTCCATGCGGGAGCCTGAGCAGTGGTGCTGCTGCTGAAGAGAACCAGGCGGCTCTGTATTTTCATTTGCACCTTTGCATGTGTGAGCCAGGAGGCCGAACATACAACCGTTTAATGTTGATGGTGAAAACCCCCTGCGAGGGAAACCACATTTGTTTTCATTTCTGGAACTTTGTTTGATTTTCTTTAATAAAAGGTGGCCAACAAGCCCTCGAAAGGAAACATTTGTGTGGGACTGTTCTCGCTAGTGGGTGCTACACTTGAGCTAACAACCCCCAACATTACAATAGATATATATTCTGCATTCAGCGTAGCCTATATATACAGTGTAAACTCTATATTGAGTCAGTACAGGCAGTATATTTGATATATATACAGTCTACTAGTGTATGTGTATATATATATATATATATATATATATATATATATATATACATACATATGTAGCGGGGTATTCCCCTATATTGGGAAGAAACTACATTACCCATAACCCCATTCTTGTGATGTTCCACCGCAGAGACTCATGGGAGGGGTTATAAAAGGAGGAGGCGAGGCCGGGCTCGGCCTCTTTGGGGACACGAGACTTCACAGACGGATCCTCCTGTGCGGATGTGTTGGAGTGCAAGGCCTGAAGCCTGAGGCCTTGCTCTGCACCAAAGAGCCTTCCACCCTCCCCTCTGCGAGCCTGGGTGGCATCTGACTTTGTGAGCTACAGCCTTGTCGGATCGGGGGCCTGATCGTTGGAGAGATCGAGTGTGTGTGACACGGCTGGTGGAGGTTTCCCGGACTGGATCCATAGTCCGGCGGGTGAGAGGGCGTAAGCCCAGCTAAGATACTGTTACTGTATATAGGCCTATAGACTGCCGTGGCCTACAAGTTATTTTCATACCCCTTGGATTACAAAGTTATACTCTGTTTAAAGTGCACCACCATTACAGACCTGCCGGTGAAGAAAGAAGGACTAAGCTAAATATTAGAACCAGGCCTGGTGGGGATTCTAGCGTGTTTGATTACTGCGCCATAGGGCACTTAGTTAACGGTCGTCCGTATGGCGCACCTGTAGCGTGTGTTACTATATAGTGTGTTAGAGTGGCAGGACGCTGCCCTTAGGAGTGATTATCTTGAACTGTGATTACTGTTACCCCTTTATCCATATTGAGAAAAATGAGTAAAACACTTTACCTATTACAATTCATTACTGTGTCCTTGCTTAGTTATTCTATTGCATAGGACATATCATTGATTGTTAGTACTAGCTGTGCCAGAAGGGGGTAGAGCCTATTGCCGGGGGTTGGCGGAGCTGCACTCAGGGCCCAAATCTAATTCTGCGGCCTCCTTAGTTGGAGGTATCGCTACATATATATATATATATATATATATATATATATATATATATATATTTTGATATATATACACAGTCTACTAGTGTGTGTGTGTGTACGTGTGTGTGTGTGTATATGTGTATATATATATATATATATATATATATATATATTAGTGCTGCAACGACGCATCGACATAATCGATTACGTCGACTACGGAAATACGTTGGCATGCGTGAAAAGGCGTCGACGCATCACACTCATCTCGTGGTCACACTCATCTCGCGGGTAATGGCGGTAATGGCGGCTGCTGCTCCTGCTCATGGGAATGGAGAAAGTTCCAGTCTAGCACGAAAAGCTAGACCACGATTATCAAAAGTATGGGAATTCTTTAAACAGAGGCCAGATAAAATGGTCCTTTGTTCCCTTTGCAAAACCGAAATGGCGTACCACGGCAGCACAACTGCGATGCACGAGCACCTCAGAAGAAAACATCCTGGCGCTCTCCGACCTCAAAAGGACGAACCATCTTTGTAAGTACTATACTTATTATTACATTTAGTTTTGAAAATGACTGACATCGAAACGCATCAGCTGATTGGTTACTGCGGACGCATACGTCACTTCCGGGTCGGGGACACAGTGGAGGTAAACAAACGGACGCTTCCAGGACTCCCCCGCCCCGCTACCCAGCAACGCTATTCACAGCCGCAATTGTTTTAAGGCGACCGGACCACCTGCAGTGAAGGCCTTATCTGCATGAGGGTCCTGTTTGCCTAATTTTAATTCACCACTTTTAATTTTCCCCGTTTTTTTGACTATGTCCACCTTTTTTAAATAAATTACTGTTTTACACTATGGGAGCCTACTCCATGTTTTTTTCTCGATAATATCGTGGGAGACCTTGGCGTGAGAACCTGGAGGAAGGAGCTACATCTGTCCTTAAAGGGATATAGCTGGAGTGCAGTGAACGGTGCAGCACAGACAACAACAGAGGAACACCATATCTGGATACCCCCTGAGACGCCCAATACCCCTGCAGGGGTACAGCTTTCTGGTGAGTGCATTCACACTCGGGGGGAGCACGACTGTCACCAATACCGCTGCAGAATCGCATGGACAGCATTTTCACCAAGTCACCTTGTAAATTATCTGTTTATTTGTAACCGGAACTTGCCAACACAGTTATCTAACAACTGATAAACATATCAGGGAGCTGATACTGACCCCTAGGATAATAGTGGGGTTCAGGAACTATCTAGCAAACGATTATTTTTTGGTTCCAAACTCTGGAACCGGTGATTACTTGGGTTATTACTATTGGCCCATTTTTCAGTTTTGTGTATTGGGTTTTATTTATAATATTGTTTGAGGAGATCTAATTTAATCACTCTAACACATAGGAACCCCTACTGGGGGAAGGGGGTTCACCAACACTCAGTATATACTCTATCATCACACCTGGGCCCCACACAGGTCCTAGGATTTATTTTTAGTAAGAACACCACATACTATACCAGGTTAGGTTTTTATTAGCACGTTCACATCCACTAGTGAACTAATTTTCATGCACTGATGATCATTATTAATACCTGAATCACACAGGTTTATCATTAATTTATGCACAACATCATCACTAAATCTAGTGTCACACACTATACACCTCACGGCTTCAACAGGTAGCGCCATCACCCCTATTCTCTCTTTATTCTAGTTTTGGGAGTAATTGTGTTTTGGTCAAGATTTAGTTAATATATGCTAGTGTAGCGGCCTCACCCCTCTCACCCCTTCTCATTCTCGGCTTGTCTGTCTTTGTCTAGGGGTGTTAGTACTGGGGGGAGGGATGAGATACACCACGGCCCATGTCCTCCATAGTGACGAGGTGAAAGCCAGAAAGATCGGGCTTTGTGTAGGTGTCCTAGAGTCAAGTCCTGTCCTTCGTCCTTGACTCTTTGCTCCTAGTAACCAGAGTTCCACACACTGAATAGGTCCAACACAGTTTTATTCTTTGAGCGAATAAACATACAGCACATTCCAGTGGGGACCTTTGCAACAGTTCAATGGGAGTAGGCCAAGGCACAATCCTTCCAGATAAAGCTAACCACTGTGGTGTCACCAGTGGTGAATAGTCACTGCCATTGACTATGTAAAATAGAACGTGAATTACCTTCGCTAGCTCGGCCCCTGTCAGGGGAAGGATATCCGTCCAAGGGAGGTACCGGAGGCCTCTCTGTCACCAGCAATGCTGCGCCGGACTCTTCAGAGAAGTTCTGCTCACCAGACCTCACAAACTCAGACACGGGCACCCAAGGAGTTAGAGCCCCCTCGGATTCCTCCACCCTCGCGGAACTCAGTCGAAGGTACTGAGCCCCAGGCATCCACCATAGTACCTCACCCCAGGCTAAAAGGTGCCTGAGATGGACTCCATCTCTCGCTCCGGCCAGGTCAAGGGCACCTGGGCCCGGAAATCCGGAACGCCAGCACCCAAGCTGAAGGTGCCTGGGTGCGGCTGCGTCCTCCGACTCTGAACCCCCATGGTAAGGGCGTCCGCCCCTTTTATCCCCCCTCCCTTTGCATCACAGCGGGTTCCCCACCCCGCTGTACCAGCGCCAGGGGAGGACAAAAAGGCACAGTCCTGTGGTGTGAGTTCAACCCCGGCCCCCGGCAACAATGTCACCTGTAGGCCGCAGGGAACCTCACACCACCAGAGTCCTCCAAGAACCATAAAAGGGTCTCAGATTCCCTAGCAATCAGTGCATCTGGGTTACACTACCACCCAGATGCTTCCCTAAATTCAAATACCCGCTACACTCTCCCCCTGGTGATTTGACACTGGTCCCCAGTGTCTGGTGCAAACCCATGTCACCCATAGAGTGGTAACATACGTTCAGCCCAGAGACCAACTACACAATTTAGCCCTGAATTGTGCCAAGACCTAAAATAGGAAAGGGAAATAGAAATGCAAAACAATAAAACTTTCAATAAAATATTCTTGACATTTACACATGTACAATCCCCCCCTGCTATCTAAGGACCACCCCATTCTCAGCAGCCTTGATAGACGAGTCTCCTGCAGAGGGAAGAAAAGAAACACACATCCTAATATAATATATATGTTTGCTTGGAATGAATGGGTCTGTCCGAGAAGAAACTCATTCGCTCCAATGAGTGCTGCATTGTCATGGATATGCAGTAGTGTTTGTCTGTCAGCTTACCTTCCTTCCCATGTGTTCATCTTAGAGGCCTGAGCCCTTTCACCTGGCTTCCTTTATAATCTCCTCCCAGCCTGACTCCACCCCAGGCCCTATCACTGAACACTATATTAACCTGTGCACTGCAAGCCTGCTTTGCTGATCAACGTGTTTGTTAGGCATTGTGTGTTTGGGTTCCTGCCTGCCGTGTGCTACGTCTGTCTCTCTGTTACGTTATTGGCTTGTCCCCGACTATCCCTGTCTGCTCGTGACCCTTGACCTTCGGCTCGTTCTTCGTTATCCTTGTCTGCTTGTGGCCCCTGACCTTCAGCTTGTTATTCGGTTCTCTCTTATCGTGTGCTGCTGCTTCCCCTCGTTTCCCCTTATCCTACGGGGCGTGAGATAGGAAACTCCAGGGGCCGCGACCTGGTCCCAGCCTGCAGCTAACATCCTCACCACTAGAGGCCCTGGAGAAGACCAGCTGAGTCTTAGACTCCGCGCCCTGGGGAATCTTGGCTCTAGCTTCCGTTTGGATCCCGGTTGTGCTCCTCTGGTCCCGCTTTCCACAACCACCCAGTTTCCTATCCGCAGAAGCCAGCCATAGGGTTCACTACCTCGCGGTGCACTCCTGTCCCCCTACGGTGTGCATCTGTCACCTGGCCACAGGTGACCCTGACAGTTTGATCAGCCATGAACCCGGCTGACATCCCGCTACCCGCGGATGATCCATTGCAGGGCATAGTTTGCAGACTTGAAACCCAGGAATCGAATCAGACTCAGGTGATGCGATTCCTCCAGGATCTGGCTTCTCGCTTCGAGCAGCTTCAGGCCTCCTTGGGAACCCTGAATCCGCAACCTCAAATACAATCAGCGGCTGCACCTATTGCACCAGTCGCAGCCACACACTCACTACAACTGCCAGCTCCGTCCCATTTCTCTGGGGACTCCAAGGCTTGCAGGGGGTTCCTTAGCCAATGCACGATTCATTTTGAGCTCCAGCCCCAAAACTTCCTGTCTGATCGGGCTAAGGTAGCCTATATCATTTCCCTCCTCTCTGGTGAAGCTTTAGCCTGGGCAGCCCCTCTGTGGGAACTGAATGATCCAGTGGTTTCTAGCCTGTCTGGCTTCTTGAAACTTTTTCGGAATATCTTCGAAGAACCGGCTCGTGTCTCTTCAGCGGCCAGCGCCCTTTTACGTCTCCGCCAAGAGTCTGCTTCTGTGGGACAGTATGCCCTTCATTTCCGCATACTGTCGGCTGAGTTGAGCTGGAACAATGAGGCCTTAGTCGCAACCTTTTTGCATGGCCTGTCTGATAGAGTGAAGGATGAATTAGCAGGAAGAACCATCCCCACTGATCTGGCCGGCGTTATCTCCTTGTGTAACCAGATCGATATTCGCTTTCAGGAGAGGACCTTAGAAAAGCAACGCCAGCACTCCTTGGTTCTTAGTCAGCCTGAGCTCCCCTCTCTTCGACCCGTAGAGCATCTCCTACCAGCTGAGGAACCCATGCAGCTGGGTCGGACCAGGCTATCCCCCGAGGAACGTGCTAGGCGCAGAACTCTTGGTCTGTGTCTTTACTGTGGGGGCAAAGGTCATTTTCGTGACACTTGCTCTCTTTGTCCAGAAAAACGTTCGGGTCCACTTCATCTGGAAAGTGGAGTATTGGACCCAGAAATATCACCTTCCCCTTCTCGTCTTCTGCTTTCTGTGTTCCTTCATGTTGGTGCTTCTTCTCATTCGGTCTCAGCATATCTGGATTCCGGAGCCGCTGGTAATTTCATGGACTGGGAAATCGCATCGTCCATGAGACTTACTCTTTTGCCCCTCACCACGCCATTGGTGGTCTTGGCGATTGATGGTACTGTTCTCCCAGGGGGACCTATCCGCTTCCAGACCCTCCCTGTTAAGATGTCGGTAGGGACACTCCACCAGGAGTGGATATCCTTCCTTATCTTACCCAAGGCCTCAATGCCTATAATTTTGGGTCTCCCATGGTTACAGCTCCATTCTCCTCATGTGGACTGGACTACTGGACAGATCCTGGCTTGGGGTCCCTCCTGTTCCTCGTCCTGCCTACCCAAGGTTGCCCCCTGTGAATCTGAGCTGGTCATTCACTCCAGGTTGCATAACCATTTACATTTCTCTGTCCCTAACCACCCTTGGACGCACAGCCAGGCTAGCTTGTCTACAAGTCCTGCAGTCGCTACGTCTTGCGATGCGATTCAGGTAGTCGCTACACCTGACTCAGCTATTCACTCTGCCTCTGTACTAGTTATGCCAGTCCAGCCCATGCCCAGTGAGCCTCCTACTTTTTCTTGTTTGGGACATTCTGCTTGTCCTTCAGCTATTCAGCTTGACTCCGGCGACATGTCACCTTCTAACCAACCTGACTTCAGGGTTCCACTGACATCTGCCCAGTCTGATGGTCCTGTGCAAGATGACCAGTTCCCCTTTAAGGGTCTAGGGGACCCTCCTCAGATTCCTGTTGATCCTCTCATGCCCTTGCTTATTCCTAGAGAGCCTTTGGTCCTCAATAGATCTTCTTGTCATCTCCCTACCTCGTTTTCGGTCTCTGAGGATAATCTTAAGTACGAGGTTAGACAAGTTCTGGATTCTCGGCTCTGCAGAGGCATTCTTCAGTACCTTGTGCATTGGAGAGGTTTTGGTCCTGAGGAAGCGTCTTGGATCGCTGCATCTGATGTCGCTGCACCTCATCTGTTGAGAAGGTTTCATCAGAGATTTCCCTTTAAGCCTGGGTCCAGGCGGGGGAGGGCCCATAAGAGGGAGGGTACTGTCATGGATATGCAGTAGTGTTTGTCTGTCAGCTTACCTTCCTTCCCATGTGTTCATCTTAGAGGCCTGAGCCCTTTCACCTGGCTTCCTTTATAATCTCCTCCCAGCCTGACTCCACCCCAGGCCCTATCACTAAACACTATATTAACCTGTGCACTGCAAGCCTGCTTTGCTGATCAACGTGTTTGTTAGGCATTATGTGTTTGGGTTCCTGCCTGCCGTGTGCTACGTCTGTCTCTCTGTTACGTTATTGGCTTGTCCCCGACTATCCCTGTCTGCTCGTGACCCTTGACCTTCGGCTCGTTCTTCGTTATCCTTGTCTGCTTGTGGCCCCTGACCTTCAGCTTGTTATTCGGTTATCTCTTATCGTGTGCTGCTGCTTCCCCTCGTTTCCCCTTATCCTACGGGGCGTGAGCTAGGAAACTCCAGGGGCCGCGACCTGGTCCCAGCCTGCAGCTAACATCCTCACCACTAGAGGCCCTGGAGAAGACCAGCTGGGTCTTAGACTCCGCGCCCTGGGGAATCTTGGCTCTAGCTTCCGTTTGGATCCCGGTTGTGCTCCTCTGGTCCCGCTTTCCACAACCACCCAGTTTCCTATCCGCAGAAGCCAGCCATAGGGTTCACTACCTCGCGGTGCACTCCTGTCCCCCTACGGTGTGCATCTGTCACCTGGCCACAGGTGACCCTGACATGCATAATGTACGAAAAAAAAAAAACACAATCGTTGCGCAACATCGCCACCTGGTGGTAATGACGCGGTCAAGACACTTATTAAATCCAGACGAACTTTCCTCTCTTGTTCTTTCTTTTTTTTTTTCTGTGGCCCTACACTGACTAAAACCCCAAAGTCACTGATTTCTCTGAAGTGCAAGGAAAAGGAGGGAGAACAAAACAGTAACAGCTCCCATTTCTCCAAAGAGTAGAACGCCCAAATACAAAAAAAAACTAGGGCACAGTCCTTGTGTTCCGGCAAAGGCGCTCCGGAAAGTTCAGCAATGAGCAGCAAGAAAGAACACACAGGAGTCTTTTTCTCCTAAAGGTAGAACTTTGGATGCGGTAGGAACACAGGCTTCAAATGCTTGTCAAAAGCCTCCACGTTATACTCAACATTTCCTCCATCCTTGCTTCAAATCACCACTCTGTCCGCATAGATATGCCTTCCAAGCATCCACTTAGCTTTACAGTCCTGAAACTTTTTGGTGACTGTCGGTGAACAAAAAGGGTACCGGCGTGCTTGAGGTACTTTAAGTTTGTCCCAGACAAAGGTATTGTACAACCTCCGGCGAAAAACTTCCACCTCAGTATATCTGGGCATAGGGGCCCGCAGTGACTGGCGTTGCACTCCCGCAACAGGAGCAGACGAAATGGAAGTTGAATCCAGAAGAGGGATTTCAGACAGTGAACCAGATTCTTCCCTTAGTGCCGAGGCCTCCACCCGGGCTGTACTATCCCCAGTAGACATAGGTGGGTCCCTTGTGACATGAGACGAGGGTAACTTCATCTTGTCCCATCCCTTTTGGTGGAAGATCTCGTCTATCTCCCCATCATCGCCATTGTCTGACAATGAATCCAGGTCGGAGGTGTCACAACACTCAGCAGGCAGATAATTCCCAGTCACGGAATCATCCCCCTTAACGGCCTCCACCGACAGTGGGCTGCCGACACCTCCAACCACACACACAGTCCCAACCCCTGGCTCACCTGGGCCTTCAAAAGAACAGGGATGTCCAGGGCTCTTCCCTCCGGATCCATCCAGGCCAGGCAAGCGGCGGGGCGAAGCTCTTCCACGACCACAGGAGGCCATCACTAGGCCGACTTTCCTCTTTGGAGGTGGAAGCAGGGAGCTGCTGGTGACCGAGGCAGCACCCTCGGATTTTTCTCTTTTAATCTCCGCTTGGGCAGTCACTTCGCCCTGGTCAGCGCGCACAGGAATACCCGCCATGGCATTGATCTCTCCCTCCGGAGTGGCAGTACCTGTGAGGTAGTTGAGGTGGAAGGCGCGAGGCCTTTCTGTGGATGGTTCCACCTCGAAGAGAAACTCCTTGCAGACCTCACATCGCCCGAATGGCTTCAACTGAACCACCAGTCCCGAACAGCCGGGACAGATCACACCGAGGGCCTCCATGTCTCTGCAGGTGTACAGAGCCAATCGCCCCCGGGGCCTTAGTCTGATTCCTGTGTCCATAATGGGAGCAGCAAAGGAAGTCATGTCCCTGAAAGAAGAAGCTGAAATCCACTGAGTATTTGAAGTCATCTTTCCTGTTCGCTGCTCCAATGCGCACTGACCCACTCGCGCCGGAATCTCCACGTGCGTACGTCCACATGGCCAGACTCCTCCCACACTCTGCACTTGTTCGTGGGCTTTTCCCTTTCCCCGCCCACGAACTACGCAGCTATGGTTTGCCTCGTGGCGCGTTGGCCAATATGACCGACCTACTCAGAACTCCTCCGGGCAGCAAAGTTCAGTTTCAGACACCATACACATCCCGGACACGATGCCCCCACGTGTAGCAGCCTCACCCCTCTCACCCCTTCTCATTCTCGGCTTGTCTGTCTTTGTCTAGGGGTGTTAGTACTGGGGGGAGGGATGAGATACACCACGGCCCATGTCCTCCATAGTGACGAGGTGAAGGCCAGAAAGATCGGGCTTTGTGTAGGTGTCCTAGAGTCAAGTCCTGTCCTTCGTCCTTGACTCCTTTGCTCATAGTAATCAGAGTTCCACACACTGAATAGGTCTAACACAGTTTTATTCTTTGAGCGAATAAACATACAGCACATTCCAGTGGGGACCTTTGCAACAGTTCAATGGGAGTAGGCCAAGGCACAATCCTTCCAGATAAAGCTAACCACTGTGGTTTCACCAGTGGCGAATAGTCACTGCCACTGCACTGACTATGTAAAATAGAACGTGAATTACCTTCGCTAGCTTGGCCCCTGTCAGGGGAAGGATATCCGTCTAAGGGAGGTACTGGAGGCCTCTCTGTCACCATTAATGCTGCGCCGGACTCTTCAGAGAAGTTCTGCTCACCAGACCTCACAAACTCAGACACGGGCACCCAAGGAGTTAGGGCCCCCTCGGATTCCTCAACCCTCGCGGAACTCAGTCTAAGGTACTGAGCCCCAGGCATCCGCCATAATACCTCACCCCAGGCTAAAGGTGCCTGAGATGGACTCCATCTCTCGCCCTGGCCAGGTCAAGGGCACCTGGGCCCGGAACTCCGGAACGCCAGCACCCAAGCTGAAGGTGACCGGTGTGCGGTGGCGTCCTCAGACTCTGAACCCCCGTGGTAAGGGCGTTTGCCCCTTTTATCCCCTCTCCCTTTGCGTCACAGCGGGTTCCCCGCCCCGCTGTACCAGCGCCAGGGGAGGACAAAAAGGCACAGTCCTGCGGTGTGAGTTCAACCCCGGCCCCCGGCAACAATGCCACCTGTAGGCCGCAGGGAACCTCACACCACCAGAGTCCTCCAAGAACCATAAAAGGGTCTTAGATTCCCTAGCTATCAGTACATCTGGGTTACACTACCACCCAGATGCTTCTCCTAAATTCAAATACCCGCTACACTAGTAATTACGGATACATCATTTATTAGTGCATGCTCAGGTGTACCCATTTGTTGCTGTACTTTGCTAATTGCTTTAAGCTTTGTAGTGGCCTTCTCACATTTTTTTTAAATGTTTCACAAGGTACTTTGCAGCCCTCAGTGTCTTGCTGATCTGAGGATCCTTCAGGGCATGGTTGACAACTAACTGCAATCTGACCAGCACACCTGAGAGAAGAGATGCCATGATTTTCTTCCAAAATACGCAGAGCAGCGACAACATTTGCACTGCAGCATTATGCAGCTACAACATTGGCCATGGATATCTCAAACTTTTTCTACTAGATGAAATACAATTAATATTGTAATCATAATTAGTTATTAATCACATTCAGTTCATAATATTATGCAGATTTGCTACCCTACCCTTACCCTCTTTGAAATACAGTACATTATTAGCATTGAGCATTCATAGATTTCATGTTTAAATTGGTTCCTACTTCCTAATGTTATTAATTATTGTGTTGTTGTTTTTTTCTCAGGAAGAGGCAAAGCTGTGTACAGGATTTCTTCTTTCATAAAAAGGATGTCACTGTTTGCACACCCCAAATGGCCGTTACACTTACCAATAGCGTACTCAACATGATTGTAAAAGATATGAGACCTCTTTCTATTGTAGACGGTCAAGGATTTCGTGAGATGATCCACACGTTTTACCCAGGATACACACTTACCTCCAGGTTCCATTTCACTAAGCTGATGGAGAAGAAATATGAGGAGAATTTTGAAAGATTGAAAGCGTCACTCAAAGATGTGAAATCAAAAATAGCTCTCACCACAGACGCATGGACCAGTATTGCCACAGAGGACCACATTGAAGTATTTTTTGGAAAAAATGTAATAAAAGTTGAAATATTATATTAGAAGTTGTACTTATCATTTTATGTAAAGTTATCCAAAGGATTAATTAGCTAATCAAAAAAAGAACACTAGATTAAGTAAAAAAAAATAATAAAAATAATCGTTAGAGTAGTCGACTAATCTAAAAAAATAATCGCTAGTTTAGTCGACAGAAAAAATAATCATTAGTTGCAGCTCTAATATATAATACAAAGTATTGAGATGAACTTTTGATATTGACCAAATACTTATTTTCCACCATAATTTGCAAATAAATTCTTTCCAAATCAGACAATGGGGCTGATTTACGAAATGTTTGCGCCATGAGTATCGGCGCATCTGCGTGCGCAACAGCAGTTTTGGTATTTACGAAACATTAGCGCAGGTAACGCAGCGCTATTCCCCATTTACTATAGTGTTCTCGGCGCACGGGAGGAGCCGCTCAGTGCGCCACTACGGATCTGGCGCACGGCATCTTCAAATAAAAATATAAAGAAGCTGGAAGTGCCAATATAATGGGGGATGATGTGGGTTGATGTGAGGTAGTTTAGTGACAACTGCCCAAGTAACAAATATGCCCAAAATAGAATGAGAAAGTAACTTTTTCTGAACCAGCTTGCTGCGCCAGCAATTACGTTTATAACTGCAAGGGTTTTTTTTGTGCTCTGTGTGGCAATTTTACTAGTTCAAATGCGCCAGTTCACTGTGCCGGCAAAATCTTAGTAAATGTCAAGTCACGTAAATCAATTTGCATAAGCTGAACAGGCGCACCTCCTAAACTTGCAGTTATATAACAGTCCACAGCAAAATGACATTTCTAAAGGAAAAAAAAGGCATTTAAAAGCACTCGCGGCTGTAATGAATTGTCGGCTCCCGGCAATACAGAGAAAAGTAATTGAAAGTCTTTGAAAAAAAAAATGCGTCATTTAAAAGATGAAGATGAAGATGAAGAACAAGATGGAGGAAGAAACCCGAATGGAGAAAAGAAGAAGGTGGAAGAAGAAGGTGGAAGAAGAAGGAAGAAGATGGAAGAAAGGAGAAGACATTAACCACTTTGCGCCCGGGCCATTGGCAAAAGACGCCCACATTGCGGCGCTCAATTGCCGAGAGGACGTCCATGGACGTCCTCCTGTTTATTTCCGCGAAGCTGTGCCGGCCATGTCACGCAGGTGCCGATGCGCGTGTCTGGCGGCCGCGATGTCCGCCTGGTACCCGCGATCGGCTGTCACAGAGCCAGGGACGTGGATCTCTGTGTGTAAACACAGAGATCCACGTCCTGTCAGGGAGAGAGGAGACCGATGCTGTGTCCCTTGTACATAGAGACACAGATCGGTCACCTCCTCCAGTCAGTCCCCTCCCCCCAGTGTAAGAATCACCTAGCAGGGAATACATTTAACCCCTTGATCGCCCCCTAGTGTTAACCCCTTCCCTGCCAGTCACATTTATACAGCAATCAGTGCATATATATAGCACTGTTCGCTGTATAAATGTGAATGGTCCCAAAAATGTGTCAAAAGTGTCCGATGTGTCCGCCATAATGTCGCAGTCACAATAAAAATCGCAGATCGCCACCATTATTAGTAAAAAAAAAATAATAAAAAAAAAAATCATAATTCTATTCCCTATTTTGTAGACGCTATAACTTTTGCGCAAACCAATCACTATACGCTTATTGCGATTTATTTTTTATTTTTTACCTAAAATATGTGGAAGAATACGTATCGGCCTAAACTGAGAAAAAAAATAGTTTTTTGGAAAAAAAAATTGGATATTTATTTTAGCAAAAAGTAAAAAATATTGTGTTTTTTTCAAAATTGGCACTCTATTTTTGTTTATAGCGCAAAAAATAAAAACCGCAGAAATGATCAATTACCACCAAAAGAAAACTATATTTGTGGGAAAAAAAGGACTTCAATTTTGTTTGGGAGCCACGTCGCACGACCGTGCAATTGTCATTCAAAGTGTGACAGTGCTGATACCTAAAAATTTCGCCTGGGCAGGAAGGGGGTTATGTGCCTAGTTGTCAAGGAATTGTCAAAAACCGGCTATTGTCATTTTTAACATTTTTGACACTTTTTTTTGTGAAATGGTAGGGGTACATTTGTACCCCATTACCATTTCACACAGGGGGGGAGCGGGATCTGGGGGTCCCCTTTGTTAAAGGGGGCTTCCAGATTCCGATAAGCCCCCGCTGTTTTTTTTTTTTTTCAAAGACTTTCAATGACTTTTATCTGTATTAACGGGAACCAGCAATTCATTACAGCCGCGAGTACTTTTAAATGACTATTATTTTACTTTAGAAATGTCATTTTGCTCTTGAACTGTTATAAACATGGAAAACATGCGCTACTTTACAGGCATACTATAGACAACCCCCAGGTATGATATTTAGGGGCAGTTCACACCGATGCAGTGCAGTGCGTTTTTTTGATGCATGAAAAACGCAAAGAAAGTTGATCACATTAATGCCAATGGCATAGTTCACACCACTGCAGTCCATTCCAGTGTGTTTCAGAAAGGAAAAAAAAAATTGGTTATGCTGCATTTTTTATGTACTGAACTGTACTGGACCGCAGTAAAACACATCAAAAACGCTACGGAATGTACCAAAAACGCACTGGAACGCACTGGAACGCACCTAAATGCACCAAAGACGCACTGCAACACACTTGTCCTAAGTGAAAAGAGGGGGAAAAAAAGCACTGGACTGCATCAAAAACGCACCAAAAACACATCAAAAATGCACTGAAACGCGTAAAAAACGCGCATGCAGAAAAGCACCTGGAAAGCATCCAGACTGCGTTTCTATGGTGTGAACTAGCCCTTAGGATCCGGATGCGTTCCAGGTGCTTTTTTGCATGCGCATTTTTGGTACGTTTTTGATGCAGTCCAGTGCTTTTTTTCACCCCTCTTTTTTATTAACCATAGATACCATAGGACAAGTGTGTTCCAGTGTGTTTTTGGTGCATTTAGGTGTGTTCCGGTGCGTTCCAGTGCGTTTTTGATGCGTTTTGCAGCGTTCCAATACAGTCCAGTGCAGGTAAAATTTTCTACTGTTTTTGTGGAACTGGAACGCACTGGAACAAACACTGCCATTTAGAACCATATAACCAACTTTCCATGCATTTTTGATGCATAAAAAAGGCAATGCACTGCATGTGGTGTGAAATGGCCCTTAAGCAATTTGGCATATTTAAAGGCACTTCTCCTTGTTTTGTTTTTGGTGTTGTCCAAATTGGTGACATTGATATATGTCCCTTAGGGTGGGACCTGGGCCCCCATTTTAAGGCCAATAACTAGAAGAAAAGCCAGCCAAGTGGGGACTAGCAAAATTAACAAGTCAGTTCCCTTAGACTGCAATGTTATTTGTTGTATAACTTTTGCCCATGTTAGGCTCTTTGTTTGCCCCCCGGACCGACGGGTGCTTGTCCCGTCTCTAATTTTGTAGCATGCTGGATGATGTGCTTAATTTTGGACGGGGGGGGGGGGGTATTTTCTGCTAGCTGCATTTGTGTTGGTCTGAGCATGCCCAGGGACATTCAGTCTCTAAATTGGGTGAACTTGCATTTTGGGTGTTTCATGAACTGTGCATGTGTTTTCAATTGCCTCATTAGCACACAAACCTATGTTATACCTATGTTAAACCTATGTTATATAAAGCTTGCAGATAGCATTCTCTCCCTTGCCCTGAAAAGAGGCAAGATTGTGTGTGAATGTGGTGCCGGCCGGCAAAATTTACATTTTGGTGTCCTTATCAAGTTTGTAACACATGCATTTTATTTGTTATGTCTTTGCAAAACAGATGTTTGTTTTACTTTTGTTGATTGTTTTTTTTGTGTGGGGGATATAAAATATTTTTGATGTTGTTAATGTGTGTCGTTTGTTCACTTTGATTTAATTGTCTGTGCTGCATTATTTTGCTAAATCTTTCTCAAGATGTGACTAATGTTTCAAATCTACCTTCTAGTCTTTTTTATTTTATTTTTTTGCTTCCCTTTGTTTTTTTCCAAGTCCTGTTTTGTTGACCAATAAAATTTGATGCAAAGTTTGATGTTTGTTTTCTATGCAACATGTGACAGCTGTAGCTTAAGGGCTCTTTCACACGGGACGGATCCGTGAAGATCCGCCCCGTGAAGCTCCGCTTGCTCAGCGGGGATCGCTCCATTGATCCCCGCTGAGCGGGCGGATGACTGGGCGGTCCCCGCACACTGTGCAGGGACCGCCCTGTCAGAGCGCCGCTCTCCCCTATGGGGGATCGGATGACGACAGACCGCAGAGTCCGTTGTCATCCGATCCGCTCCGCCGACGGAAGGAAAAAATAGGATTTTTTGTACTCACCGTAAAATCCTTTTCTCTGACATCCATGGACTGACACGGTGTCTCTTTACACTTTACACGTGGGTTATGTCCCTGCTTGCAGGAGAAGACCTAGGCAGAATGTGAGATGTTATACATACATTCTAAAAGCCAGAGCTGAACAGCCCCACCCAGGGGGCGGTCCCTCCGGGCATAACCCTCCCACTACAGTCAGCAGACTTCAGTTCGTAACAAAGCAGTACAAACTTAAAAAGGAAGGGTGGGTGCCGTGTCAGTCCATGGATGTCAGAGAAAAGGATTTTACGGTGAGTACAAAAAATCCTATTTTCTCTTATTATCCATGGACTGACACGGTGTCTCTTTACACTTTACACGTGGGATGTCCCAAAGCAGTGTCAAGAGGGATGGGAGCAGTATAAATGGAAAAACCAAAAACTTTCACTCCAAGAAGGCAGATCTCCTCAACGGAGGAGTCGCAACTGTAAACAGCAGCCTGCAGCACCCTGCGGCCGAAGGAAGCATCCGAAGATGCAGCCACATCAACCTTATAAAAAACCTAAAAGGTATGAACAGACGACCAGGTCGCCGCCTTGCACACTTGTGCAACCGACGCTTGATGTCGGAAAACCCAGGAAGCACCAATTGCCCTGGTGGAATGCGCCGTAACCGGAAAGGGAGGCACCCGCCCTTTGAGAGCATAGGCTTGAATGACGGTTTGTCTGATTCCCCTAAAAATGATGGCAGACGAAACCGCTTGGCCCTGTTATGGACCAGGGGCAGTCACAAACAGTGAGTCGGACTTCCGAATAGAAGCAGTAGCAGACAGGTACACCCGTAAGGCTCGTACCACATCCAATATGTGCAGCGCAAACTCTCTGGGATGCGATGGGTGAGGACACAAGGACGGGAGGACAATGTCCTCATGTAGGTGAAAGGTAGACACCACCTTTGGCAAAAGGGAAGGTCGCGGATGCAACACTGCCTTATCCTTATGGATGACTAAATATGGCGACTTGCAGGACAAAGCCGCCAACTCAGACACTCGTCAAACAGAAGTGATTGCCACTAAAAGGCCACCTTCTGAGACAAGACAAGAGAGGAATATCCCGGATATTCCCAAAAAGGAGGTTCCTGGAGGACCTAGAGCACCAAATTCAGATCCCACGGTGGGAGAGAAGGCTTGACAGGAGGGAGCACATGGCGAACCCCCAACACAAGGTGCTAACCAAGAAATGACCCGCTAGAGGTCGCTGAAAGAAGACGGCCAAGGCCGAAATCTGATCCTTGATGGTACTCAAAGCAAGCTTTTGGGTCACTCCACACTGTAGAGGACGCAGGATTCTGGGGACGGAATACGTCCGAGGACGCCAGTCCAGCGCTTTGCATATGGCGATATAAGCTTTCCAGGCACGGTGATAGATCTGCCTGGAGGAAGACTTCCGTGTCCTTAACATGGTCAAAATGACAGAGTCCGAGAGACCTCGGTCCCTCAACACCTGGCTTTTTAACAGCTCTGCCGTTAAAGCCAGAGACTGTAAGCCGGATGAAACATAGGACCTTGAGACTGAAGGTCCTCCCTCATCGGCAACCGCCAGGGAACGTCCGCAACGAGACGTACCAGATCAGCGTACCAGTGACGCAGAGGCCAATCCGGAACAATTAGGATCACCGGAGTTTATATCAGGCGATAAGGACCCTATGGGGCCACCAACGCATCCGAGTCATCGCCCAAGGATCCCTGGATCTGGCCACAACCTCGACCCTTGCGAATGAGTCGAGAGGCCATCAGGTCCACATCCGACGTGCCCCCCCGTCGGCAAAGGAGTTGAAATATGCAAGGACCACTCTTCCTGGTCCGGCATCTGGCGATTGGCGACTCAGATAGTCCGCCCCTACAGAGCCGGCACGTTTCTTCCGGCCCACTTCAGGATACGGATTACCTCGGAAGCCGCAGCTGAGCTCCGAGTCCCCCCGTGAGTACCGTCCATTGGATGGGAGGGGAACGACTTTCCGGACCGAAGAGCCGAGGGTCCCAACCACCCTGTCAGGGACGCCCTGACCAGGTGAATCACCTGGATCCGAAGATCCAAGGACAACGGGGATTTGTCCCAGGTGGACAAGATCTCCTTCTGCAATGCCCTGGTGTGTGATTGGGCATACGGAATGGCCGCGAAGGAGGCCACCAGGAGTCCCGGGACTCTCATGCAAACAACGGATTGACAACCATGTTCGGGATGTCCGCACCCGCACCGCAGACTGAAGTGTCAGCAACTTCTCCAGAGGTAGGATACCTTTGCCTCCAAGGAGTCCAGAACCAGAACTACAGACTCCAGACACTGAGTCGGGACCAGGACTGACTCCTGAATGTTCAGGAACCACCCGAAGTCCCTGAGGGTCTAATTGACGATAGTCACCTTTCCTCTAAGTCTGAGCCACTTTCTGCTCATAGCAGAAGACCGTCCAGATAGCCCACGACAGCAATACCTCGCTGTAACAGAAGGCTAGAACCGGAGCAAGCACCTTGGTGAACACCCTTGGTGCCGAGGCAAGGCCGAAAGGAAGAGCCACAATCGAGAGTGGACTTCGCTGATCGCAAGGCGCAGAAACTTCTGGTGACTTGCGCAGATCGGAACATGCAAGTAGGCGTCCTTGAAGTCCAAGGACGCCAGAAGAAAATCTCTTTGGTGGAGTGTAGCGATCACCGTGCGAATGGATCCCATGCGGAATTTCTGCACCTTCTCGAAGGCATTCAGGGCCTTGAGGTCCAGGATAGGTCGAACCACGTCCTATTTTTGGGATGACAAACAGATTCGAGCAGAATCCCTGAAAACTCTCCTGTGATGGAACCGGCACAATCACTCCGGACCTGATCAAATCCTGTACAGCCCCCAAGAGGGCTGCCCGACAGGTAGGAAGGAGAGGAAGATTCAAGGGAAAGAATCTGTGTGGGGGCCAGGATCGGAATACTATCCTATAACCTGAGGTGACCACCTCGCACACCCACCAGTCGGGGATTCGGGAGGTCCACCGATCCGTGAACCTGCGAAGTCGTCCCCCCACCCCAGAGTCGGGCGGAGGCAAGACTTCACGCGGAGGCGGGCTTGGGAGCCGCTTGTTTGGCTTACGCACCCAGGGGCACTTGTGCCCACCAGCCGCACTGCCATCAGTCTGAGAGGGCCTACCTGTGGACTCTGACTGACGAAAAAACCCCTGTTTTGCTGGAAAGGAAGGCCCCTGTTTGCGGCGGGCCTCCTCACCCTTGCTAGTCTAAGGAAGAAGAGTGCGTTTACCTCCCGTGACATCCATGACGATGTCATCCAGAGCAGCACCAAAAGGTCTACCGCCTTTAAAATAGTAGATCCGTCAGGAGCTTCCTAAGGCTAGGTCAGCAGACCAGCATTTCAACCAGATAAGACGACGCAATACCACCGCCGAGACAGAGGCCCTGGATATTAAAGGGGCCGCGTTCAGCGTGGCGTCGCACACAGAAACCAGGCCCTGAACCAGTTGGTGGGCCAGAGCAACTGTGTCTGGAGGAAGAATATGCTCCTGTACAGCTAGGTGCAACATTTTTGCCCAACCTGTAAGTGTTTTAGACACAAGGGTCGCCGCTACCACAGGTCGTAGGGCGGATCCCAACAAGGCAAACATGGTTCTGCTCACCACTTCTGACCTCCTGTCAGTGGGGTCCTCAAATGCAGGAGTCCCCTCCATCGGGAGAGTGATGGCCTTGTTCAACCGGGCGACTGGAGGGTCGACCACTGGGGGAGAAGCCCACTTTTTAAGTAGGGCATCTTCAAGGGGTACCTGATAGACAAACGCCGCGGGACCATAAAAAAATTCTTCTGCGGCTTTTCCCAGACCTTATCAATGAGCTGGTCAAAGAAAGTACAATGGAAAAAACCCCTTTAGAAGGCCTGGCCTTAAAAGAACCAAAGGAGACAGTATCCGCCTGAGGTTCTGCATCCGCAGCATTTGAGCTTGAGAGTGTCCCTCACCGCAGTCATGAGCACACTAACAAGCGCCCTGTCATTTACTGACTCAGAACTGGAGTTTCCCTCATAAGGAATGTCCTGTTCAAAACCATCCATACATTCAGAACTAGGGTCCTGAGCGATAGTGGCTAGGCCCATATCTGAATCAGCGCACTGCCCTCGAGTAGATAAAGTGGGGAGAGGGCGCCTTTTTGCACCTTGCGCTTGCACACAGCTCCCATCCTGGTCAGAAATTGATTCCAGGGCTGCCCACAACAGGTCCATAGGGACCGCAGTGCTGAAGCACTGCCTGTTGCCACTGACATTTTTAGGGGAAGCTGGTGACACAGACTCCATATTGTCCCTCTCTGAGACTCTCTCAGATAAAAAGTCCACCCACAGGCTGTGCTGACTGAGGAGGGGGCGCCCAGGGGACTCACCAAACCGGACCAGGGACCGCTTAGTTCCGCTGTCTGTACCGTGCTGTGTCAGCGCTGGTAAGCTGTGAGGGACTGTGAGGAGATTCGCGCTGCTATAGCAGCGCTAGAGGCCAAACTAGTGCTGAAAAGCGCGCGGGCTACAAGAAAATGGCCGCCGCACTTCACTGAGGCGATCCGCGGCAAGATGGCCGCCATGACGCAGTTAAAATGAAACAGCACACACGCACAGCGCCACTCGGCGCTCAGGCCCCAAAAAAAAAACACACAAAAAAGCCCCAAGGCATACATTGCAGACCAGCATGAGCCCCCCAAGAACAGTGTGACCCCCAAGCACCCCACACAGTCAGCGCCAGTAATGGTGACAGAGAGCGACACTAAAATACAGGGGGAGACAGGGAAAATCCCCCACAGAGAAACACACAGCCCTTTGTACTCACCTGCAGGCAGGAGAGACTACTTACCCGTCCCCTGAGGGACACACTGGTGTTTCTGACAGGACTATCACAGTGTAGTACTGAGTAGCTGTCGGCCCGGTCCACCGCGAAAGATACAGTCAGTCAGGAGCTGTTCAGTCTTGAGAGGACCGTGGGAGCATGAAAGCAAACCCGGCCACCCCTGGAGTCATGGGGCCTGTCGTGAACTGAGTCTCACGCACAGAAGGCGAGGATCAGCACGCTCGATGGTCGGACAGGGAAGACTACGAGGATATCTTGTACCCAACCTGTTGCCCAGCCGACAGTTGATAGAAGATTCTCAAAAATAAAATAAAAAAGAATTCCAAAAAGGAATAAAATAGGTCAGGAGACTGGCTCCTGAGGGAGCCACGTCTTCTCCTTCTGCTAGGCAGAAAAAAACTGAAGTCTGCTGACTGTAGTGGGAGGGTTATGCCCGGAGGGACCGCCCCCTGGGTGGGGCTGTTCAGCTCTGGCTTTTAGAATGTATGTATAACATCTCACATTCTGCCTAGGTCTTCTCCTGCAAGCAGGGACATAACCCACGTGTAAAGTGTAAAGAGACACCGTGTCAGTCCATGGATGATAAGAGAAATAGGGTTTTGGCGGAGCGGGTTGGATGTCAGCGGACATGTCACCGCTGACATCCGTGGCTCCATAGGGCTACATGGAGGATCCGTTCAGGTCTGCCTAAAAAACTGACAGGTGGACCTGAACGGACCGTCCGTGTGAAAGGGGCCTAACTATGCTTATTGGCATGTCAAAACAAAACAGGTGTGATTTGTCTACTCTGGTGCCTTCATGGTAGCATATGCATGTATTGTGTGCTGCCATGGATAGTCACCAGGAAATAAAAAATACAGTGCGGTAAGTATTCAATTTTCCTTTTTACTGCAGTGGTTCTCAGTCCTCAAATACCCCCAACAGGACATGTTTTGTGAATTTATCTTATCCAGAATTGCTGTCCAAAATACCAAACCATTGACTGTGATTTAAAGCACATGTGCAAGATGAAGGAAAACCTGCAAACATGGCCTGTTGGGGGTACTAGAGAAGCACCGATTTAGAGCACTGCGCTTAAAAATCGCTCAAGGCAATACTATTCTAATTGTGGGCATTTTGAGGGAAACCAAGTAAGTGTTAGAACCCCTGCTTGTTTTGTTTTTTTTAGGTTGGGCTTTGTGTCCATTTTAGTAAAATTGGCTTTACTTCCTGTCACACAGCTAAACAGGAAGTGAAGGTAAAACCCTACCAATGTATTTTCTTGGGGACACACAGATCAATCTAACTAGTGTCCCCATTAAACAAATTGCACTCTAGCACTTTGTTGTGTACACCCCAAATCATTAGGTAGTTTGGGGTTTAGTAAAGGCAAATCCACTCTGCAGTACAAGTGTAGTTGCTGGAAATCTGAGGGGAAGCACTGGTGATTGTAACATCCAATCATGTAAAAGCAAAGATGGTGTTTTTTTTGTTTCCTTGCATGTCCCCCTCGGATATCTAGCAAGTGCACTTGTAGTGCAAAGTGGATTTGCCTTTAGTAAATAAACCCCAAAGTCCCTAATAATTTGGGGTGTACCCAGCAAAATGCTGGAGTGCAATGTACATAATAGGGAAATTATTTAGATCAGGGTTGCCAACTTTCAGTAAATTTACAGTTTGTAAAATCCATAATTGTTTCATCTGTCCATGAATGTCAGTTACAGACATGCAGCCTACATGTCCGCAATGGACATTCAAGGACAGATGCAAAAAGTTATTTACTGAAAGTTGGCAACCCTGATTTAGATTGACCTGTGTGTCCCCAAGAAAAGACATTGGTAGGGATTTACCCTCACTTCCTGTGTGGCTATGTGACAGGAAGTGAATCATTTGGAAGGATAAAGTGGCCAAATTTGGGAGTTGTCTTCACCCTATCAGGGGTGCAGACATCCCCAAAAACTGTCTAGACTTCTAATCCCTCTGCACTCTATCCCCAAGCAAAAATAAGAAAAAGGATTTCATTTAGTTTAACTTTGTAAAGACACATTCCTAAGTTGAATTGTGATGCATGTCAATGGCCCATTTAGACCCTCTTTAACCACTTGAGATCAACGCTATAACTGATCGATGGCCACAGCACGGTCCTCATTTGCCGGGAGTCTGTCAATAGATTTAGATTGATTTCCTGGGCCCTGTAGTGCACCGCTGTCAACCCCCGGCAATCTACTCTAGTATCTCGTGGCACAGTTAGTCTAGGGGATGATGAAATCACAGTCTCTCTGTAATTCTCTATGACACACTACCACAATAAGGCACACAGTGATAAAGCAGCACAGTAATTGACACAGAGAACCAGACATGTATTGCTATGCAACTTTAACGATGCCCTTTTTTAGCTACTTCCCCTCATGGGCAGACTGACACCCAGCAATGTCTACCTATGCAGTCAGGCCTGACTGAACTAAATGGAAGTTCTGCAAAGGAATCTTCACTAGCAAAACTTGGTGGTGCACTTGATGAACAAAACTTTGTAATCCAGCAGGGTAGTAAGGATACAGTATTTTGTCTGTGAGCAAGTGCTCTCTCACCAACCGGACCAGTCCAAGTCCGTCCCCTCCGCCGATGCGTCTAGGCACATGGATCCATCGACATCCGGGTCTTCGGTCCTCCTGGTACGGCACAGCAAGGATGAAAAGATGTCCCTCAGGTTCCGCTAGGCTGGCGGAGGGCTCTTTGGAGATGTGCAAGGCCCAGGCTTCAGGCCTTGCACCAGCAGCAGGTTCACACAGGGATCCTCTTGCAAGCAGGGCGGTGTTCCAAAAAGAAAGAGTGGGCTCCGCCTCTCCCTTATAAACCCCACCCCAGGAGTCTCTGTGCGGAGCAAAGCACCCTGGGTGTCCCATTGTCTACTGGGTAACGTAGTCTCTAAGGGATTAAAGGGGAATACCCCGCTACACACCCCCCCACTTAGAATCCTTTGGTCCCCAAAGATAGCTTCAACAGCATGTACCAACAAGCTCATTGAGGGCTGCAAGGGAATTCGGCAGGGGAAGCTCCCACCAAAACTGGGAAGGGAGTTTGTTCTGCCCACATGCCACTTTAATGGGGGTTACCTGCCTAACTGTGCCAGAGAATGAGTTGGGGTTGCCCTCCACCAAATGCACAGTGGAGGGACCAGGGTTTTCTATAGTTATTCTGGCTGTCACCACAGTGTCCTCTGAACTCTCCCCCATCTGGGTATAAGTTAGCCTCTGGGGAGGACGAATGGTTCTTGTTGATCTTTGTTCTCTGGGAGTAACTGACTCAGTCGCCACAGGCTCTTCCTCTGGAACAGGTGAAGGAGTTCCCATCGGTTCTTGGGCCTCCGGCTCAGATGCAGGAAGGTACATGGAGTCTCCTGGATCTTCCTCAGGGAGTGAGTCTGTGGCATCTTCCCAAGTTTCAAACTGAGGGCTGGACAGAATAAATTCCATGGCTTCCACATTTAGTGTACTATCCACAGTGCCTTCAAAAGGTGGAAGGTCAATGGACGATGGTGCAGGGGCATGAGGCAGCCACAACCAGTTGAGTTTTGTTTCCTTCTCACTTTGGTTTGAGGCTTCCCTCCTCCTTAGGTAAAGTTGCTTGTGACCTAGTGCTAGGTCGAGGAGTATGAGTGGTAGAAGGTAGCTCAGGAGAATCCAGAGTAGGTGGCATCCTAACGGCCTCAGACAGAGGTAACAGATTGTTACGGTGCCAGGTCTTCAGTGGCCCTATTTTCCCTTCTGGCTTCACTTGGTAGACTGGCAGATCCGGTAACTTCTTGCAGATCACATATGGCTCTGATCTCCACCTGTCTGCCAGCTTATGTTTTCCGGGAACACCTAAATTTCTCAGTAACACTCGGTCTCCAGGCTGCAGATCTTGAATCCGAACCTTCAAGTCGAAATTCCGCTTGTTTCGGGCTCCTCTCTGGTCGGAGGTTAACTGAGCCTTCTCATAGGCCAACTTTAAGCTTTTTCTCAACCTGTCCACATACCCCTTGTGTGAGGCAGCAGATGTATGGTCCACGGAAGTGGCGAAAGCCAAATCCACTGGCAGTCTCGCCTCTCTCCCGAACATGAGTCTATAGGGGGAATACCCTGTGACATCACTGATGGTGCTGTTGTAGGCATGCACTATTGCTGCTATGTGCTTGCCCCAATGCTGCTTTTACTCACTAGACAGGGTTCCCAACATGTTTAGCAAAGTCCTGTTGAACCGCTCTGGTTGGGCATCCCCCTGAGGGTGGTAGGGAGTAGTGCGAGTCTTCTTTATGCCTAAAGAATCCAGCAACTTCTTGTTTAATCGACTCTCGAAATCCCTTCCTTGGTCTGAGTGGAGGCGTTGAGGTAATCCATAATGGACAAAGTACTTTTCTGGTCCTTGGTTGGAAAAGCCTGGGCGTAACGAGTGAAATGGTCGGTTACCACCAGAACATTTCCATGTCCACTCAGGTCAGGTTCTAGACAAAGGAAGTCAATGCATACCAAGTCCAAGGGTCCTTGACTTTCTAGATGGCCCATTGGGGCAGCTTGACGTGGCAGTGTTTTCCTTTGTATGCAGCGAGCACATGAGTGACAGTACTCCTCCACTTCAGCCCGCATGCAGGGCCAATAGAACCTACTCCTCACTAGTTGAAAGGTTCGTTCAGCCCCTAAGTGGCCATGATTATCATGCAGAGCAGCTAAGACAGTTTTCCTGTGCTTTTCTGGCAAGAACAGCTGCCACTTATCTTCCAGGTCATCATAGGGGCCCCTTCGGTAGACCACCCCTTGATGCACCTCTAACTTGTCCCATTGTTTGTGGATGGATTGGGCCTCCTTTGAGGGGTCATGTAGGAGCCTATCCGGATCCTGATCCTCCAGAACTTCCAAAGCTAATCTTCCCCAGGGGTCTTCCAACTGATCCCTTCTGAAGTCCTTCTTGGATAGCCTCGGCAAGTTATCTTTGCCAATCTGGTTCACATCACAATAGTACTTGGGTACTCCGACCACAGAGACTCCGACTTCTTCAGCCCTGGATCCGCCACTAACTTGAAGCTGTGCCCCTTGACATAGGACCCTCACTCCATCCGGGGTCACTTGGGTCCAATCTTCAATGCGGCAAGTGGGAGCATGAGACCTTCTTGACAATGCGTCAGCATCTCGGTTCCCCACACCAGGCCTATACTTCAGGCTGAAGTTGAAGCCGGAAAGGGCTGCCAACTAACGGTGGCCGGTGGCATCCAACTTGGCTGTGGTGAAGAGATAGGTAAGTGGGTTATTATCAGTCTTTACAGTGAATTCAGCCCCATACAGGTAGTCTCTGAGCTTATCCACAACTGCCCACTTTAGGGCTAGGAACTCTAACTTGTGGGTGGGGTAATTCTTCTCCGCAGGTGTTAGACTCCTGCTGACATAGGCGACTGGCCTTAACTATCCTTCATATTCCTGGTACAGCACACCTCCCAGGCCATCATGGCTGGCATCCACATGCAGTTCATACGGTTTCTTAGTGTCAGCATAAGCCAATACCGGGGCAGTGGTCAGACTCTTCTTTAGCATTTTGAAGGCTTCTTAACATCTCTCTGTCCACTGGCCTTCCACAGACTCCCCCGGCTTTCTGGGGCCAGTCTCATCTTCCTCTCCCTCTGTCTTCAGCAACTCATTCAAAGGTTTGGCTATTTTTGCAAATCCTTCCACGAATCGACAGTAGTAGGAGCAAAACCTGAGGAAGGATCTGAGTTCAGTCACAGCGGTTGGGCGAGGCCAGGAGGTAATGGCTTCAAGCTTGTCAGGATCGGTAGACACTCCCTCTTCAGACACTATGTGTCCTAGATAGTGTACTGAAGACTGGTAAAACTGACACTTTTCTCTGGAGAGTTTGAGTCCCTCTTCACTGAGTCTTTTCAAAACTTTCTCCAGCCTTTCTTCATGCTCCTCTAGAGTCCTTCCAAAGACAATGATGTCGTCTAAGTACACTAGGACTTCAATAAGGTGCATGTCCCCCCAGGCCCGGATTTACTCCCTTTGCCGCCCCAAGGCCGGGTCCTTCAATGCCGCCCCCTCCCCCGCCAAAAAAACCCCGAAAAGTCCCCCAACCCTGAAAACGCACATATACTAATGGAAAAATCATACGGGTGCACCTACGTAGAAAATGTATGAGGATTGAGGAGTGAGCTGTGTACAGTGTATAGGATTGGAGGGGTGAGCTGTGTACAGTGTATAGGATTGAGGGGTGATCTGTATATGGTGTGCAGGATTGAGGGGTGATTTGTGTATGGTGTGCAGGATTGAGGGGTGATCTGTGTTTGGTGTGCAGGATTGAGGGGAGTTCTGTGTATAGGGAATTGAGGGGTGATCTGTGTACGGTGTGCAGGATTGAGGGGTGATCTATGTATGGGGGATTGAGGGGTGATCTGTGTATGGTGTGCAGGATTGAGGGGTGATCTGTGTATGGTGTGCAGGATTGAGGGGTGATCTGTGTACGGTGTGCAGGATTGAGGGGTGATCTGTGTACGATGTGCAGGATTGAGGGGTGATCTGTGTATGGTGTGCAGGATTGAGGGGTGATCTGTGTATAGGGGATTGAGGGGTGATCTGTGTATGGTGTGCAGGATTGAGGGGTGATCTGTGTATAGGGGATTGAGGGGTGATCTGTGTACGATGTGCAGGATTGATGGATGATCTGTGTACGGTGTGCAGGATTGAGGGGTGACCTGTGTACGGTGTGCAGGAATGAGGGGTGATCTGTGTATGGGGGATTGAGGGGTGATCTGTGTACAGGATTGAGGGGTGATCTGTGTACGGTGTGCATGAATGAGGGGTGATCTGTGTATGGGGGATTGAGGCGTGATCTGTGTACGGTGTGCAGGAATGAGGGGTGATCTGTGTATGGGGGATTGAGGGGTGATCTGTGTACGGTGTGCAGGCTTGAGGGATAATTGGGGGGAAATGACGGACATTTGGGATAAGTGGGGGGACATTTGGGATAAGTGGGGGGACAAGAGGGACATTTGGGATGAGTGGGGGGACAGGAGGAACATTTGGGATAAGTGGGGGGACAGGAGGGACATTTGGGATAAGTGGGCGGAGATGATGGACATTTGGGATAAGTGGGGGGACAGGAGGGACATTGGGGATAAGTGGGGGGACAGGAGGGACATTGAAAATAAGTGGGGGGAGATGACGGACATTTGGGATAAGTGGGGGGAGAGGAGGGACATTTGGGATAAGTGGGGGAGATGACGGACATTTGGGATAAGTGGGGGGACAGGAGGGACATTTGGGATAAGTGGGCGGAGATGATGGACATTTGGGATAAGTGGGGGGACAGGAGGGACATTGGGGATAAGTGGGGGGACAGGAGGGACATTGGAAATAAGTGGGGGGAGAGGAGGGACATTTGGGATAAGTGGGGGAGATGACGGACATTTGGGATAAGTGGGGGGACAGGAGGGACATTGGGAATAAGTTGGGGGACAGGATGGACATTTGGGATAAGTGGGGGGACAGGAGGGACATTTGGGATAAGTGGGGGAGAGGGTGATGCTCTGTGTATGTGTGTAGTGTAGATTGTATGAGTGTAGTTTGCCCTATGTGACTGTGTTATCCATGCTGAGTGACCCAGAGATGTCCATTTACATTTACAGCAGCACACAGCAGACAGCAGACTAGCAGAGCTCTGAGCAGTATACTGCATGGACTCATTGGACTGGAAGCAGCTCAGTGTCCCGAGTCTCACAGCCAATAGGAAGCCAGGAAAGTCTGCATGCACTTCTTGTGAAGAGAAAGGCAGAACTCACAGTGCTGGCTTTGCCTTGGAGAGGATGATTAGTTGCAGTAGTAGCTGCTCGCTCGTCTCACCTGCTTTTTTTTTTGTACACCATCGATCTGATCTCTTGTCTGCAACACACTCTGGCTGTCTGCCACAATCAACGGGGAATGAGGCGTCCCAGATACTGAGGAGAGGAGAGGGGGAGGAGGAGAAGATAGCAGAGGCGGGACTCCAGGAGCATTAAGGACAGGTCAGCCCCGCCGCCTCACATGACCCCATTCGCCCAATCACAGAGCGCCGGCCGCCCAGCTGACATTAAACATGGCGGCCGGATCACAGGGGGACACAGGAAATAAAAATTAGGCTGACGGAGCCAGAGTGACACACACTGACACGGGATTTCCCCCCCCCCCCACTGCGCGGCGCCGCCCCTGCACCCACTGCCGCCCCGAGGCCCGGCCTCGGTGGCCTTGTCAGGAATCCGGCCCTGTGTCCCCCACCGTCTTCTCCATCAGCCTCTGGAAAGTGTCAGGGGCCCCCGACAGGCCTTGGGGCATCCTGTTGAACTCATAGAACCCTATCGGAGTGATGAAAGCCGTTTTCTCCCTGTCTTCAGGATGCATTGGGATTTGGTAGTACCCACTCTTCAGGTCCATAAAGCTGAACCACTTGGAACCTGACAGACTCTGCAGGGCATCCTCAATCCCGGGAGTGGTGTACTGATCGGGTATGGTCCTTCTATTGAGAGTCCTGTAGTCTATGCACGATCTTAATGATCCATTTTTCTTCCTACTAATACAATGGGGGATGCATACGGACTCCTGGACTCTTTTATCACTCCAGTTCTCTTCAACTCGGCCAACTGTTCATGCAGGTCTTCCAGATCAGCGAGCGGAACTCGCCGGACCCTTTCCCGAAAGGGTTTGTCTTCCTGCAGATGGATCCTATGAGTGGCACTTCTTGCACACCCCACGTCAAACTCATTTTCTGAAAATATTTTTCTCCATTTTGTTAGTTGAGCCCTTGCTCTCTCCTTTCACACTGGTGGTAGGTTGGTGTTTTCCAGACAGAGTTCCTCCAAAAGGGAATCTCCTCCTCCTGGTCTCCTTAGATCGGACAGGCCCACTGGGGTGGCAGCGTTCACTTTCCCCAGTAACATCCGGGCCGGAATCTTCATAGGGGAGTCAGTGACATTCCTGACACTCACTGGAACCTGGCCCCTCGATTTCTCCAATGCCCTCAATGGGACCACTTCGGGAATCACCTCCAGCCCTGGGTGTGTATCCAGCAGATCTTTCTCCAAGACCACAAAGGGGCCAGGCTGCTCCCAGGAGAGTTTGACAGTAGCCTACAGACAGGTCATCTCACCAGGTTGCAGCACCTTCTCCTTCTTGGATAATCTTCAGACTTTTCCCACCCCCTCTTCTGGGGCCTTCTGCTCCAGGACCAACTTCCGGTAAACCTGCTGTAGCGTGGGGTGGATCCTGGCTACTGAGGCACCTTGTTCTTGCACTATGGGGGCCAGTAGTCTCCGGACCAAGTCAGTGTTGGTTCCTATAATTAGGGAACTTCTATTGGCTCCTGGTGGCTGAGGACAAACTACTGCCAAAGTGTTGAAAACTTCCGCTTTTCCCGTTACAGAGGGATCGAATGCCAGTCTGATTGAGACGTAGCCGTCATAAGGGAAGCTCTGAGTACCAATTCCCCATATCTCAAGGTCATCGAGCTGCTGTAGAGGTATGTGGTTCAAGTGTCTCTGATAAAAGTCTCTATACAAGAGTGTCACTTGGGCTCCCGTGCCTAAGATGGCTCTGGTGTAAACTCCCTCCACTTGAATAGGGACTAGTGGAGAGTGTCCCACCAGCTTATCCGGAAAGCTCTCCCGAGGCGGCTTCTTCTTTGGGCTCTGGGGTTTTCCCTTGGCGGTTTTCTTCCTTGTCGACTTGTCTCTGGATCTCAGCCCCTTTTGGGCCTGGTATGCATTGATTCCCTGTAGATTGTTAGACTTTAACTCCTGACAGGGGGTATGGAGTGGTTTGAGAGGTGCTCTGTTCCCCTTGCTCTTTATTTTTTTCTCTTTCTGGAGCTTAGTAGGGATGAGCTTCGTGTTCGAGTCGAACATACGTTCGACTCGAACATCGGCTGTTCGATCGTTCGACGAAGATCGAACGATTTGGGCCGTTCGCGCCAAATTCGAGTGACGCGAACGGCCCACAATGCACTACGCCATCGCAGTGTCATCCAGGCGCTGTGATTGGCCAAGCATGCACTGTGACCCCGCATGCTTGGCCAATCACAGCACCGGCAGCGAGGAGAGCAATGATTGGCCACAGGCAGGATGCCTGTGGCCAATTATTCTTGAGGGGGTTTAGTACACGCCCCACACTATAAAAGGCCGCCAGCGCAGCGGCCTTGTGTAGTGTGTTCCGGAGCAGGGAAAGAGAAGCATAGGCAGGGACAGTGTCATTTTTTTCCTTTACTAATCCTGGATTCCTTGTGTTTAGGGACAAATAAGGATAGGTAGGGAGAGTGTCAGTGTGTTATTCTGTGCTAAACCTTGTTTGTAGGGACAGAGAGGTACAGTGAGGGAAAGTGTCAGTGTGCTATTCTGTTCTAAACCAATCTTGCTGAACCATATTTGAAATCCTTGAGTTTAGGGACAGAGAGGTACAGTGAGGGAAAGTGTCAGTGTGCTATTCTGTGCTAAATCTTGTTTGTAGGGACAGAGTAGGACAGTGAGTGAAACTGACAGTGTGCTATTCTGTTCTAAACCAATCTTGCTGAACCATATTTGAAATCCTTGAGTTTAGGGACAGAGAGGTTCAGTGAGGGAAAGTGTCAGTGTGCTATTCTGTGCTAAATCTTGTTTGTAGGGACAGAGTAGGACAGTGAGTGAAACTGACAGTGTGCTATTCTGTTCTAAACCAATCTTGCTGAACCATATTTGAAATCCTTGAGTTTTGGGACAGAGAGGTACAGTGAGGGAAAGTGTCAGTGTGCTATTCTGTTCTAAACCAATCTTGCTGAACCATATTTGAAATCCTTGAGTTTAGGGACAGAGAAGGACACTCGTGGAAACTATCAGTGTGCTATTCTGTGCTAAATCTTGTTTGTAGGGACAGAGAAGGACAGTGAGTGAAACTGACAGTGTGCTATTCTGTTCTAAACCAATCTTGCTGAACCATATTTGAAATCCTTGAGTTTAGGGACAGAGAAGGACACTCGTGGAAACTATCAGTGTGCTATTCTGTGCTAAATCTTGTTTGTAGGGACAGAGTAGGACAGTGAGTGAAACTGACAGTGTGCTATTCTGTTCTAAACCAATCTTGCTGAACCATATTTGAAATCCTTGAGTTTAGGGACAGAGAGGTACAGTGAGGGAAAGTGTCAGTGTGCTATTCTGTGCTAAATCTTGTTTGTAGGGACAGAGTAGGACAGTGAGTGAAACTGACAGTGTGCTATTCTGTTCTAAACCAATCTTGCTGAACCATATTTGAAATCCTTGAGTTTAGGGACAGAGAAGGACACTCGTGGAAACTATCAGTGTGCTATTCTGTGCTAAATCTTGTTTGTAGGGACAGAGTAGGACAGTGAGTGAAACTGACAGTGTGCTATTCTGTTCTAAACCAATCTTGCTGAACCATATTTGAAATCCTTGAGTTTAGGGACAGAGAAGGACACTCGTGGAAACTATCAGTGTGCTATTCTGTGCTAAATCTTGTTTGTAGGGACAGAGTAGGACAGTGAGTGAAACTGACAGTGTGCTATTCTGTTCTAAACCAATCTTGCTGAACCATATTTGAAATCCTTGAGTTTAGGGACAGAGAGGTATAGTGAGGGAAAGTGTCAGTGTGCTATTCTGTTCTAAACCAATCTTGCTGAACCATATTTGAAATCCTTGAGTTTAGGGACAGAGAAGGACACTCATGGAAACTATCAGTGTGCTATTCTGTGCTAAATCTTGTTTGTAGGGACAGAGAAGGACAGTGAGGGAAACTGTCAGTGTGCTATTCTGTGCTAAACCAATCTTGCTGAAGCATATTGCAGATCCTTGTGTTTAGGGACAGAGAAGGATAGGCAGGGGACAGTGTCAGTGTCATTGTTGCTAAGCCTCCTGCACAGTATACACCTGAAGGTAGCCCTTATTGCTGTTTTTCCCATCTCCCTGCAGGCCATCCATTAAAATGTCTGGAAGGCAAACAAGGAGAGGCAGACAGTCAGGAGGCAAAAAAAGAGGGCAAGCAGGCTCTGTGTCTGGGGGCAACAGTGCTGGTCGTGGACGTGGTGCATTGTCATCAGCACATGGCCATGGGACACGCTTGTCCTTCTTTTCGGCAGCTGGACATGTTGAGCCACATCATGCCGAAGACTTGGTAGAGTGGATGACCAAGCCCACCTCATCCTCCTCATGCTCTCTCACCCAGGCTCAGGGTACTGGCAAAGCAGCTGCCAAAGCGTCCTCTTCTCTGTTATCATTATCTTCATTAGTCAATCCTTCCCTAGACCCACCATGTCCTCCTCCTGAGGAGTCCCCCGAACTGTTTGAGCACAGTGTTGGGTATATGCTCCAGGAGGATGCCCAGCGTTTCGAAGGATCTGATGATGATACCCAGCTAGAGGAAGGCAGTAGCGTGAGAGCAGAGAGAGGGGATGCTCAAGAAGGACACCAATCTGGCAGTCATGCTCCAGCAGCTGCAGCATACTGCCAGATTGGCTCCAGTGATGAGGAGGGAGGGGATGATGAGGTCACTGACTCCACGTGGGTGCCTAATAGGAGAGAGGAGGAGGAGGAGGATGAGGAGGAGGCACATCTCCAACGAGGCAGGATGCCCTTGAGTGGCCAGCGTATGGGCAGCACACCGACGGAATCACACCGCAGAGCTCCGCCTGTGCAGGGCGCTGCCTCTGCCCGTCATTCAAAAAGTTCTTTGGTGTGGGCCTTTTTTGAGGCGAGTGCATCAGATCGCACAGCTGCTGTTTGCAACATATGTCTCAAGCGTATATCGCGTGGCCAAAACATCAGCCGCTTGGGCACCACATGCTTGATCAGACATATGTTGACCTGCCATGCAGCTCGTTGGCAAGCCTACCTTAAAGACCCACACCAAAGAACAAAGCGGACCTCTCCTTGCACCGCATCAGCTGGGATCTCAAAACCCACTATACCTTCAGTCCTCTCTGAAACCTGCACTGAGAGGAATGAAGGTGTAGAATTAGGTGTGTCACAGCCCAGTACTTGCGGCCACTCTGCTAGCAGTACACCGACGTCCGATTCTAGCAGGCAAATTTCCCTGCCCCAGCTGCTGGACCATCGAAAGAAGTTCACTCCCAGCCATCCACATGCCCAGCGGTTGAATGCTAGCTTGGCTAAATTGCTAGCGCTTCAACTGCTGCCTTTTCAGTTGGTAGACTCGGCCCCCTTCCGTGAGTTTGTGCAATGTGCGGTTCCTCAGTGGCAGGTTCCCAAACGCCACTTTTTGCGATTCCGGCTCTCTACAGGCATGTGGAAGGCAATGTCTTGGCCTCGCTGGACAGGGCGGTCAGCGGTAAGGTGCATATTACCGCTGACTCATGGTCCAGCAGGCATGGACAGGGACGTTACCTTTCTTTCACGGCCCATTGGGTCACTCTTTTGGCAGCTGGGAAAGATGCAGGACAAGGTGCAGTAGTGTTGGAGGTTGTTCCACCGCCACGCCTCCAAAATGCTACTACTGGTTGTGACACACCTCTCTCCTCCACCCCCTCCTCTTCTTCTTCCTCCATGGCCTCTTCCTGTGGTTTGTCCTCGGAACCAGCGGTGCTCCGTAGGCGTTCAAGGGACTACGCAAGTACTCAGGCAAAAAGATGCCATGCCGTGCTTGCGCTGGTGTGTTTGGGGGACAGGAGCCACACTGGGGCAGAGGTCCTGTCTGCTCTGCAGGGGCAGGCCGAGAGGTGGTTGACGCCACGCCAGCTTAAGCCAGGAATGGTGGTTTGCGACAATGGCACCAACCTCCTCTCCGCCCTCCGACAGGGACAACTGACCCATGTGCCCTGTATGGCTCACGTCCTTAACCTGGTGGTGCAGCGGTTCTTGGGCAGGTACCCGGGCTTACAGGATGTCCTGAGGCAGGCCAGGAAAGTCTGTGTTCATTTCCGCAGATCTTATAATGCCAGTGCTCGCCTGGCTGAGCTGCAAAAGGAGTTGAACCTGCCCAAGAACCGCCTTGTATGTGACATGCCCACTAGGTGGAACTCAACGTTGGCCATGCTGCAGCGGCTGCACACGCAGCAGAGGGCCATCAATGAGTACCTGTGCGACTACGGCACCAGGACAGGGTCAGGGGAGCTCGGGTTTTTTTCACCACGCCAGTGGGGCATGATCAGGGATGCATGCACTGTCCTGGCACCATTTGAGGAGGCCACGAGGATGGTGAGCAGTGACAGTGCATGCATCAGTGACACTGTACCTCTTGTCCACCTGTTGGAGCACACGCTGCATGGAATAATGGACAGGGCACTTGAGGCAGAACAGAGGCAGGAAGAGGAGGACTTCCTTGCCTCTCAAGGCCCCCTTTACCCTGACAGTGTTCCTTCTGTCCCACCCATCGCACAGGAAGAGGAGGAGGAGGAGGAGGAGGAGGATTGTGTCAGCATGGAGGTGGAGGCTGGCACTCAGCATCATCAGCAGCAGTCTTTTAGGGATGATTTACAGTCCCAAGAAACCAGTGGACTTGTACGTGGCTGGGAGGAGGTGGCTGCGGATCATGTCGTCCTTAGTGACCCAGAGGACTCCGGACTGAATGCCTCAGCTAACCTACGCTGCATGGCCTCCCTGATCCTGCAAAGTCTGCGGAAGGATCCTCGTATTCTTCGGATCAAGGAGAGGGACCATTACTGGCTGGCCACTCTCCTTGATCCACGGTACAAGGGTAAGGTTGCGGACCTTATGTTACCGTCGCAGAGGGAGCAGAGGATGAGACAACTCCGGGAGGCCTTGCAGAAAGGTCTGTGCAACGCGTTCCCAGAGACTGGGAGGTTACAAACTCCTGGTCCTGGACAACGAGTTGCTGAGGCTTCGGGCAGCCAAAGAAGGAGCGGTGGGGAAGGTGGCCGTCTGACCGATGCGTTCAGACAATTCTTTAGTCCGCAGCCCCAAAGTATGATCGTTTCCAGCAACCATCGCCAGCGTCTGATATACATGGTGCAGGAATACCTAGGGGCAAGGTCAGACTTGGACACCTTCCCCACCGAAAATCCTCTGGCTTACTGGGTCTTGAGGATGGATCACTGGCCAGAGCTTGCACAGTATGCAATTGACCTACTGGCCTGTCCTGCATGCAGCGTTCTTTCAGAACGCACATTCAGTGCTGCTGGAGGATTTGTCACGGATCACAGGGTGCGCCTGTCCACGGACTCGGTTGATCGACTGACTTTCATCAAGATGATCCAGTCTTGGATCACCACCAGCTACCACACACCTGATGCTGATATAACAGACTAATTGATTTTAAAATGTCACATCCCTTCAAGACTGATGCTGATGCTGAGTTCCTGTGCTGTTATGTTGACTAGCTATCCTCCTCCTCCTCCTCAATGATCCGATTAATGATGATAGCTTGGAAGATCATTTTGGTTTATGGGTGCCGCCACCAGTGGCTAAGGCCCAATTTTTCAGCCCCTGTTTAACAGGGGCGTGTAATTACAATTTTTGATGCAATACTTTGCAACAGGCCTCATTGCTGTGCTCTAAGTACAGTATCTGTGAGGGGTTGCAGTGTTGTGCCACCAGTGCCTAAGGCCCAATTTTTCAGCCCCTGTTCAACAGGGGCATGCAATTATAATTATTGATCTAATAATTCACAGCAGGGCCCATTGCTGCACCCACCAAGAGTAACTGTCAGGCCTTACAGTGTTGTGTCAACACCACCACCACCACCACCACCACCAAAGGCCCAATTTTTCAGCCCCTGTTCAACAGGGGCATGCAATTATAATTATTGATCTAATAATTCACAGCAGGGCCCATTGCTGCGCCCACCAAGAGTAACTGTCAGGCCTTACAGTGTTGTGTCAACACCACCACCACCACCACCACCAAAGGCCAAATTTTTCAGCCCCTGTTCAACATGGGCATGCAATTATAATTATTGATCTAATAATTCACAGCAGGGCCCATTGCTGCGCCCACCAAGAGTAACTGTCAGGCCTTACAGTGTTGTGTCAACACCACCACCACCACCACCACCACCACCACCAAAGGCCCAATTTTTCAGCCCCTGTTCAACAGGGGCATGCAATTATAATTATTGATCTAATAATTCACAGCAGGGCCCATTGCTGCGCCCACCAAGAGTAACTGTCAGGCCTTACAGTGTTGTGGCACCAGCACCACCATCAAAGGCCCAATTTTTACTACCACTGTTCAACAATTATATGTTATTACAATTCCTGATATAATAGTTGACAGCAGGGCGTTCCAGCACCCACCAAGAGTAACTGTGAGTGCTTACAGTGTTGTGCCAACACCAACACCTAAGGGGCCAATTTCTGCAGAGTATATACGGCAGGTCCCTACTTTCAAACATCCAACTTACAAACGACTACTACTTGCAAACGGAAGAAGACAACAGGAAGTGAGAGGAAATCTACCCATTGGAAGGAAAATTCTCTCCTGTAAGAATTAATATGGGAGAAAGGTGTCTCCTCTCTACTGATGCTTTATCACCAAATCCTTGTTTCAATAAAAACACCACATTTCAAAATCAGTTGTCATTGGGACGCAAAGTGAGGTGAAATGTTCTGAACAGGGGCACAGACAGCAAAACAAATGTTACAGGGGTGATAACCCTTACCTATGTTTTCCAAAAAGTTTAAAAATAGATTTTTGGGCTGGATCTACACTTAAACAATGTACCTGTTCAAAATTACAAACACATTCTACATAAGTACAAACCTACAGTCCCTGTCTTGTATGCACCGCCTGTATACGGCTGTTCAGAGTATATAGGGCCTTTTTTATTTTGTGTGCGGGGTTCCCCTTAATATCCATACAAGACCCAAAGGGGCTGGTAATGGGCTGGGGTAGGGGGGGGGGGGGTGATGGGGTAGCTATGCCATTTTTCTTAAAGATTTTCATCCATATTACCGGGACCAGACATTACATTAAAGCCGCAAGCAGTTTTAAATGGCTTTTTTTTCCTTTAGAAATGTAATTTTGTGCAGGGACAGTTCTAAACACGGGAAACACGTGGCACTTCACAGGCATACTTTAGACACCCCCCAGGTACAATATTTAAAGGAATATTTGACTTTTTTTTTTTCACTTTATGCATCATTAAAATGACTGCTCCCGGAAAACTTCCGTTTTTAAAACTTCTTTTTGCATTGATACTAGTGTTGAGCGGACCCGAACTGTAAAGTTCGGGTCCGTACCGAATTTTGGCGTTTTCCCGACCCGGACCCGGACCCGGATTTTGCGCTAAAGTCCGGGTTCGGGTCCGGATTCGGGAATTTAATGGCGCAGTTAGAAATGCTTCAGGGGCCAGCCAATCACCATTTGATTAGCTGGTGTGCCCTTAGAAGCCATCATAGCCATGCCTACTAATGGCATGGCTGTGATTGGTCAGTGCAACATGTGACCCAGCATGTGACCAGCTTCTATATAAGCAAGAGGCACACAGCACAGATCGTCACTCTGCTTTTAGACAGTGTAGGGAAAGGATCCTGGCTGCTGTTGCTGTGAGGGAGAGAATTATATGATAGGAGTTAGTCCTGATTCTGCAATCTACTGATAGAAAAGATAGAGAGACAGTGTAGTGTAGTGTAGGGGCAGGATCCTGTTTGTGCTTTCAGGGAGAGAGATTTAGATAGGAGTCCAGATTGAGAGATATAATAGCTCAGCGATCTGCATAGGTTTATCTGTTTGTGTTGCAAGCTCAGTGCACCAGCACTGCATTACGTTGAGTGATACACCTATTCCATACTGTGGCTGTATTGTGCTCTTGCTAAAAGACCCATTTCGGGCAGAAAAAAAAAAAAAAAAAAGGCACTTTATTGTGCTTTTGCTAAAAAGACCCATTTTTGGGCCCCCCAAAAAAAAAAGGCACTTTATTGTGCTGTTGCAAAAAAAAAAAAAAGGCACTTTGTTGTGCGCAAAAAAGACCTATTTTTGGGCAAAAAAAATATTTTGCAGTGTATATCTCTAGTTGTGTGAAATAACCAATTTCTATATATTTTTCTTGTACTATGCTATACTAAAAAAAAAAAACAAACTTTTTTTTGAATAGCATTCTCTGCAGCTGTGCGATTCAGCGGTTATATACTGTGGGTGTGTTGTGCTCTTGCAAAAAACGCCATTTAGGGCCACAGAAAATATTTTGCAGTGTGAAATACACATCTGGAGGTGTGTGAAAAAACAACATTATTTTTGAATAGCATTCTCTGGCCTCTGCAGCTGTGCGATTCAGAGGTTATATACTGTTGGAGTTGTTGTGCTCTTCCAAAAAACGCCATTTATGGCCACAGAAAATAAATTGCAGTGTGAAATACACATGTGGAGGTGTGTAAAATAAACAATTTCTATATATTGTACAGTGCTATACTAAAAAAAAAACATTTTTTTTTGAATAGCATTCTCTGCACTTCTATAGCTGTGCGATTCAGTGGTTAAATACTGTGGTTGTGTTGTGCTCTTCCAAAAAACGCCATTTAGGGCCACAGAAAATATTTTGCAGTGTGAAATACACATCTGGAGGTGTGTGAAAAAACAACATTATTTTTAAAAAGCATTCTCTGGCCTCTGCAGCTGTGCGATTCAGCGGTTATATACTGTTGGGGTTGTTGTGCTCTTGCAAAAAACGCCATTTAGGGCCACAGAAAATATTTTGCAGTGTGAAATACACATCTGGAGGTGTGTGAAAAAACAACATTATTTTTGAATAGCATTCTCTGGCCTCTGCAGCTGTGCGATTCAGCGGTTATATACTGTTGGGGTTGTTGTGCTCTTCAAAAAAACGCCATTTAGGGCCACAGAAAATAAATTGCAGTGTGAAATACACATGTGGAGGTGTGTAAAATAAACAATTTCTATATATTGTACAGTGCTATACTAAAAAAAACAACATTTTTTTTGAATAGCATTCTCTGCACTTCTATAGCTGTGCGATTCAGTGGTTAAATACTGTGGTTGTGTTGTGCTCTTCCAAAAAACGCCATTTAGGGCCACAGAAAATATTTTGCAGTGTGAAATACACATCTGGAGGCGTGTGAAAAAACAACATTATTTTTAAAAAGCATTCTCTGGCCTCTGCAGCTGTGCGATTCAGCGGTTATATACTGTTGGAGTTGTTGTGCTCTTCCAAAAAACGCCATTTATGGCCACAGAAAATAAATTGCAGTGTGAAATACACATGTGGAGGTGTGTAAAATAAACAATTTCTATATATTGTACAGTGCTATACTAAAAAAAAAAACATTTTTTTTGAATAGCATTCTCTGCACTTCTATAGCTGTGCGATTCAGTGGTTAAATACTGTGGTTGTGTTGTGCTCTTCCAAAAAACGCCATTTAGGGCCACAGAAAATATTTTGCAGTGTGAAATACACATCTGGAGGTGTGTGAAAAAACAACATTATTTTTAAAAAGCATTCTCTGGCCTCTGCAGCTGTGCGATTCAGCGGTTATATACTGTTGGGGTTGTTGTGCTCTTGCAAAAAACGCCATTTAGGGCCACAGAAAATATTTTGCAGTGTGAAATACACATCTGGAGGTGTGTGAAAAAACAACATTATTTTTGAATAGCATTCTCTGGCCTCTGCAGCTGTGCGATTCAGCGGTTATATACTGTTGGGGTTGTTGTGCTCTTCCAAAAAACGCCATTTAGGGCCACAGAAAATAAATTGCAGTGTGAAATACACATGTGGAGGTGTGTAAAATAAACAATTTCTATATATTGTACAGTGCTATACTAAAAAAAACAACATTTTTTTTGAATAGCATTCTCTGCACTTCTATAGCTGTGCGATTCAGTGGTTAAATACTGTGGTTGTGTTGTGCTCTTCCAAAAAACGCCATTTAGGGCCACAGAAAATATTTTGCAGTGTGAAATACACATCTGGAGGTGTGTGAAAAAACAACATTATTTTTAAAAAGCATTCTCTGGCCTCTGCAGCTGTGCGATTCAGCGGTTATATACTGTTGGGGTTGTTGTGCTCTTGCAAAAAACGCCATTTAGGGCCACAGAAAATATTTTGCAGTGTGAAATACACATCTGGAGGTGTGTGAAAAAACAACATTATTTTTGAATAGCATTCTCTGGCCTCTGCAGCTGTGCGATTCAGCGGTTATATACTGTTGGGGTTGTTGTGCTCTTCCAAAAAACGCCATTTAGGGCCACAGAAAATAAATTGCAGTGTGAAATACACATGTGGAGGTGTGTAAAATAAACAATTTCTATATATTGTACAGTGCTATACTAAAAAAAACAAATTTTTTTTTGAATAGCATTCTCTGCACTTCTATAGCTGTGCGATTCAGTGGTTAAATACTGTGGTTGTGTTGTGCTCTTCCAAAAAAGCCATTTAGGGCCACAGAAAATATTTTGCAGTGTGAAATACACATCTGGAGGTGTGTGAAAAAACAACATTATTTTTAAAAAGCATTCTCTGGCCTCTGCAGCTGTGCGATTCAGCGGTTATATACTGTTGGGGTTGTTGTGCTCTTGCAAAAAACGCCATTTAGGGCCACAGAAAATATTTTGCAGTGTGAAATACACATCTGGAGGTGTGTGAAAAAACAACATTATTTTTGAATAGCATTCTCTGGCCTCTGCAGCTGTGCGATTCAGCGGTTATATACTGTTGGGGTTGTTGTGCTCTTGCAAAAAACGCCATTTAGGGCCACAGAAAATATTTTGCAGTGTGAAATACACATCAGGAGGTGTGTAAAATAAACAATTTCTATATATTGTACAGTGCTATACTAAAAAAACCAACTTTTTTTTGAATAGCATTCTCTGCACTTCTATAGCTGTGCGATTCAGTGGTTAAATACTGTGGTTGTGTTGTGCTCTTCCAAAAAACGCCATTTAGGGCCACAGAAAAATTTTTGCAGTGTGAAATACACATCTGGAGGCGTGTGAAAAAAACAACATTATTTTTAAAAAGCATTCTCTGGCCTCTGCAGCTGTGCGATTCAGCGGTTATATACTGTTGGGGTTGTTGTGCTCTTGCAAAAAACGCCATTTAGGCCCACAGAAATTATTTTGCAGTGTGAAATACACATCTGGAGGTGTGTGAAAAAACAACATTATTTTTGAATAGCATTCTCTGGCCTCTGCAGCTGTGCGATTCAGCGGTTATATACTGTTGGGGTTGTTGTGCTCTTCCAAAAAACGCCATTTAGGGCCACAGAAAATAAATTGCAGTGTGAAATACACATGTGGAGGTGTGTAAAATAAACAATTTCTATATATTGTACAGTGCTATACTAAAAAAAAACATTTTTTTTGAATAGCATTCTCTGCACTTCTATAGCTGTGCGATTCAGTGGTTAAATACTGTGGTTGTGTTGTGCTCTTCCAAAAAACGCCATTTAGGGCCACAGAAAATATTTTGCAGTGTGAAATACACATCTGGAGGTGTGTGAAAAAACAACATTATTTTTAAAAAGCATTCTCTGGCCTCTGCAGCTGTGCGATTCAGCGGTTATATACTGTTGGGGTTGTTGTGCTCTTGCAAAAAACGCCATTTAGGGCCACAGAAAATATTTTGCAGTGTGAAATACACATCTGGAGGTGTGTGAAAAAACAACATTATTTTTGAATAGCATTCTCTGGCCTCTGCAGCTGTGCGATTCAGCGGTTATATACTGTTGGGGTTGTTGTGCTCTTGCAAAAAACGCCATTTAGGGCCACAGAAAATATTTTGCAGTGTGAAATACACATCTGGAGGTGTGTGAAAAAACAACATTATTTTTAAAAAGCATTCTCTGGCCTCTGCAGCTGTGCGATTCAGCGGTTATATACTGTTGGGGTTGTTGTGCTCTTGTAAAAAACGCCATTTAGGGCCACAGAAAATATTTTGCAGTGTGAAATACACATCTGGAGGTGTGTGAAAAAACAACATTATTTTTGAATAGCATTCTCTGGCCTCTGCAGCTGTGCGATTCAGCGGTTATATACTGTTGGGGTTGTTGTGCTCTTCCAAAAAACGCCATTTAGGGCCACAGAAAATAAATTGCAGTGTGAAATACACATGTGGAGGTGTGTAAAATAAACAATTTCTATATATTGTACAGTGCTATACTAAAAAAAACAAAATTTTTTTTGAATAGCATTCTCTGCACTTCTATAGCTGTGCGATTCAGTGGTTAAATACTGTGGTTGTGTTGTGCTCTTCCAAAAAACGCCATTTAGGGCCACAGAAAAAATTTTGCAGTGTGAAATACACATCTGGAGGCGTGTGAAAAAAACAACATTATTTTTAAAAAGCATTCTCTGGCCTCTGCAGCTGTGCGATTCAGCGGTTATATACTGTTGGGGTTGTTGTGCTCTTGCAAAAAACGCCATTTAGGGCCACAGAAAATATTTTGCAGTGTGAAATACACATCTGGAGGTGTGTGAAAAAACAACATTATTTTTGAATAGCATTCTCTGGCCTCTGCAGCTGTGCGATTCAGCGGTTATATACTGTTGGGGTTGTTGTGCTCTTCCAAAAAACGCCATTTAGGGCCACAGAAAATAAATTGCAGTGTGAAATACACATGTGGAGGTGTGTAAAATAAACAATTTCTATATATTGTACAGTGCTATACTAAAAAAAACATTTTTTTTGAATAGCATTCTCTGCACTTCTATAGCTGTGCGATTCAGTGGTTAAATACTGTGGTTGTGTTGTGCTCTTCCAAAAAACGCCATTTAGGGCCACAGAAAATATTTTGCAGTGTGAAATACACATCTGGAGGTGTGTGAAAAAACAACATTATTTTTAAAAAGCATTCTCTGGCCTCTGCAGCTGTGCGATTCAGCGGTTATATACTGTTGGGGTTGTTGTGCTCTTGCAAAAAACGCCATTTAGGGCCACAGAAAATATTTTGCAGTGTGAAATACACATCTGGAGGTGTGTGAAAAAACAACATTATTTTTAAAAAGCATTCTCTGGCCTCTGCAGCTGTGCGATTCAGCGGTTATATACTGTTGGGGTTGTTGTGCTCTTGCAAAAAACGCCATTTAGGGCCACAGAAAATATTTTGCAGTGTGAAATACACATCTGGAGGTGTGTGAAAAAACAACATTATTTTTAAAAAGCATTCTCTGGCCTCTGCAGCTGTGCGATTCAGCGGTTATATACTGTTGGGGTTGTTGTGCTCTTGTAAAAAACGCCATTTAGGGCCACAGAAAATATTTTGCAGTGTGAAATACACATCTGGAGGTGTGTGAAAAAACAACATTATTTTTGAATAGCATTCTCTGGCCTCTGCAGCTGTGCGATTCAGCGGTTATATACTGTTGGGGTTGTTGTGCTCTTCCAAAAAACGCCATTTAGGGCCACAGAAAATAAATTGCAGTGTGAAATACACATGTGGAGGTGTGTAAAATAAACAATTTCTATATATTGTACAGTGCTATACTAAAAAAAACAAAATTTTTTTTGAATAGCATTCTCTGCACTTCTATAGCTGTGCGATTCAGTGGTTAAATACTGTGGTTGTGTTGTGCTCTTCCAAAAAACGCCATTTAGGGCCACAGAAAATATTTTGCAGTGTGAAATACACATCTGGAGGTGTGTGAAATAAACAATTTCTATATATTTTCCTTGTACTGTGCTATACTAAAAAAAACAACCTTTTTTTTTTTGAATAGCATTTTCTGCAGTTCTGTAGCTGTGCGTTTCAGCCATTACGTACTGTGGGTGTGTTGTGGTCTTCCAAAAAACGCCATTTAGGGCAAGATCCTAAATTTGGAAAATATGAGGGGAAGGTCAAAGGGACGTGGTGGCCCCGGTCGTGGTGCTGCTGGTGGAGCTCCTGTTGCAGGGAGAGGACGTGGTGGATCTGTGCCAGCTACACGCACAAGTGAAACACCTTCCTCAGGTGCGAGTAGGCGACCGAGCCTGCGGCGGTATTTTGTCGCGCCTAATGAGGCTGTACCAATGTTTAGGCCAGGACAAGTACAGGCGATAGTAGATTGGGTTGCTGACAGTGCCTCGGGTTCCTTCACATTGTCTCCCACCCACTCTTCTGATGAAAGATCAGAGTTGGCACCTGAAGCCCATGTCCATCAGTCTTTCACCTCACCCCCTTGCAAATCAGCCAAGCAGTCTGAGCCCCAAATCATGCAGCAGTCTCTTCTGCTTTTCGATGACTCTGTTAGCAGGGTTTCCCAGGGCCATCCACCTAGCCCTGCCCCAGAAGTGGAAGAGATTGAGTGCACCGATGCCCAACCACTTATGTTTCATGATGGGTACATGGGAGGACCATCGCAGCACGTCTCGGATGATGACGAAACACAGGTGCCAACTGCTGCTGCTTTCGCAATTGTGCAGACAGACATGGAGGGCAGGGGTGAAGACTGGGTGGAAGATGATGTGGAGGACGATGAGGTCCTCGACCCCACATGGAATCAACGTTATGCAGGTGACCAGTGTAGTTCGGAGGAAGAGGCGGTGGTCGCACAGAGCCACCAGCACAGCAGAAGAGGGAGCAGGGTGCAAAAACTGAGCATTCGTCCCCTAGACAGTACATCTGCTACTGCCCAACGCAGCAAGGGACCGAGCACACCAAAGCCAGGTCCAAGGACTTCCCTAGCGTGGCAGTTCTTCACACAGTGTGTTGATGACAAGACACGAGTGGTTTGCACGCTGTGCAATCAGAGCCTGAAGCGAGGCATAAACGTTCTCAACCTGAGCACAAGCTGCATGACCAGGCATCTAAGTGCAAAGCACGAGCTGCAGTGGAGTAGACACCTCAAAAACCAAGAAAGGTCTCTGGCTCCTCCTGCTTCCTCTTCTGCTGCAGTTTCGGCCTCTTCATCCACCTCTGTAGTGACAGTGGCACCTGTCACCCCGCAAACAGAGGATCTGCCAGCAACACTACCACCTGGGTCACCAACCATCTCCACAATGTCCCATGGAAGCGTTCAGCTCTCTATCTCCCAAACATTGGAGCGGAAGAGGAAGTACCCCCCTAGCCACCCGCGATCCCTGGCCCTGAATGCCAGCATTTCAAAATTCCTGGCCTTTGAAATGCTGTCATTCCGTCTGGTGGAGACGCAGAGTTTTAAAAGCCTGATGGCATTGGCTGTCCCGCAGTACGTCGTGCCCAGCCGCCACTACTTTTCCAGGCGAGCCATCCCTTCCCTGCACAACCAGGTGGGGGACAAAATCAGGTGTGCACTGCGCAACGCCATCTGTGGCAAGGTCCACCTAACTACGGATGCGTGGACCAGTAAGCACGGTCAGGGACGTTATATCTCCCTAACAGCACACTGGGTAAATGCAGTGGCGGCTGGGCCTGAGGCAGATAGCGGTTTGGTCATGTCCTTCCACCACCGAGGATTGCAGGGCGCTTCAGTTTGCCTCCTGTTGCCAACTCCTCCTTCTCCGCTTCCTCATCCTCTACCGCCTCCTCATCCATTCAGCGTAACACCTTCACCACCAACTTCAGCACAGCCAGGGGTAAACGACAGCAGGCAGTTTTAAAACTTTCCTGTTTGGGGGAAAATCCCCACACCGCGCAGGAGTTGTGGAGGGACATGGAACAACAGACCGATGAGTGGTTGCTGTCAGTGAGCCTCAAGCCCGGCCTGGTGGTGTGCGATAATGGGCGAAATCTCGTAGCAGCTCTGGGTCTAGCCGGTTTGACGCACATCCCTTGCCTGGCGCATGTGCTGAACTTGGTGGTCCAGAGGTTCCTTAAAAATTACCCCAATATGCCAGAGCTGCTGCAGAAAGTGCGGGCTGTCTGTGCGCACTTTCGGCGTTCTCACCCTGCTGCTGCTCGCCTGTCAGCGCTGCAGCGTAACTTTGGCCTTCCCGCTCACCGCCTCATATGTGACGTGCCCACAAGGTGGAACTCCACCTTGCACATGCTGGCCAGACTGTGCGAGCAGCAGCAGGCAATAGTGGAGTTTCAGCTGCAGCAATCACGCGTGAGTCGCTCTGCGGAACAGCACCACTTCACCACCAATAACTGGGCCTCCATGCGAGACCTGTGTGCCTTGTTGCGCTGTTTCGAGTACTCCACCAACATGGCCAGTGCCAATGACGCCGTTCTCAGCGTTACTATCCCAGTTCTATGCCTCCTTGAAAAAACGCTTCGTGCGATGATGGAAGAGGATGTGGCACAGGAGGATGAGGAGGAGGAGGAGGAAGCGGGATCATTTCAAAGGCTTTCAGGGCAGTCTTTTACAAGTGGCTACGAGGGTGGGTTCCTGCACCAACAAACGCCAGGTACACAATTGTCCGGCAGAAAGGGCACAGTTCTGGAGGATGACGAGGTGGAGGAGGAGATGGAGGAGGAGGAGGAGGAGCCATGTTCACAGCAGGGTGGCACTCAGACCAGCTCGTGGCCATTACTGGTGCGTGGCTGGGGGGATACAGAGGACACAGACGATACACCTCCCACAGAGGACAGCTTTTCTTTGCCTCTGGGCAGCCTGGCACACATGAGCGATTACATGCTGCAGTGTTTCCGCAATGACAGCCGAGTTGCCCACATTTTAACTGGTGCTGATTACTGGGTGGCCACCCTGCTGGATCCCCGTTACAAGGACAACGTACCGTCCTTAATTCCCTCACTGGAGCGGGATCGTAAGATGCGCGAGTACAAGCGCACGCTGGTAGACGCGCTGCTGGTGGCATTCCCACCTGACAGCGGGCGTACGGTGGAAGCACAAGGCGAAGGCAGAGGAGGAGGAAGAGGTCGCCAACGCAGCCGGGGCACCGGCAGCACCTCAGAAGGCAGGGTTAGCATGGCCGAAATGTGGAAAAGCTTTGTCAGCACGCCACAACAACCAGCACCACCAGCGGAGATGGAACGTCTTAGCAGGAGGCAGCATTTCACCAACATGGTTGAGCAGTATGTGTCCACAGGCCTACACGTACTGGATGACGGGTCTGCCCCCTTTAACTTCTGGGTCTCCAAATTGGGCACATGGCCTGAGCTTGCCGTTTATGCCTTGGAGGTGCTGGCCTGCCCTGCAGCCAGTGTATTATCTGAACGTGTATTTAGCACGGCAGGGGGCGTTATCACAGACAAGCGCAGCCGCCTGTCCAGAGCCAATGTGGACAAGCTCACGTTCATTAAAATGAACCAGGCATGGATCCCACAGGACTTGTCCGTACCTTGTGCAGAATAGACATGTATACCGGTGTTGTGACAAAAACTGTCCGGCCATCGGATTGTGCCCGGCCCGTACTGCGCAGGCGCAGCGCTTGCGCAGTACAGAGGACAAGGAGATTCACAAAATCTCCGAAGATGAACGGCGCCTGCGCTGTGAGTGCAGGTTCAAGCCCCACCATCCAAGAGGACATACGGTAGCACATAGTAACAGGGCCCCTCACGGGCTCGCTTCGATCGCGGCCTTGCTTGGCTCGGCTTGAACCACGGATGGTGTGGCCTTCACCTGAACTCAACACGCAGGCGCCGTTAGTCTTGGGAGATTTTTGAAATCCCCTTGTCCTACATACTCAGCAAGCGCAGTACAGGGCGGACACTATTCGACAGGGGACAGAATTCGACACATCACCGGCCTTACCCAGCCATTGTTGTATTTTTTAACCAGTGTTGGCTACCTCGTCCTCTTCCACCGCTGCTTCCACCTACACAGCCACATCCACCGCCACCTCAACCTCCTACTCCATATGGACCTCGTCCTGCTAGGCCAAGATTAAAATTTTTATTTTATTTTTTTGTAGCGCACAGATCCTTTCCCCCTTACCTGCCTTTATGTTGTTGGCTCTTCGCAGGAGGGAGAAAGGCACACCGCACTACCAGCCCGTATCCTCCTATATAAAGAGGTTGAGCGGTGTACTTGACGGGCCGTGTCCACAGCCGGAGTCAAAACTCCTCCAGAGGATGATTCTCACCTCTACTGTAGGTAGAGGCAAGTCCTTTAATTGCCAGTAAAGTCAATGTCCACACCAGCTGAAACTCCAACTCTTATTCTCTCATGGCAAAATAAACTGTACTCAGATAGAAAAGGTTAGAGCAAAGAAACAGGACAGCTTAAGGTGTGGAGGAGGTCCAGGCACAAACGTAGCACATTCACTTCACTGCTTAGGTTTCTCAAACAGTTTTTGGCGCACGGTCTCTGCCACAGACATTGAGGTTGGTCTCTGCCACAGACCGGGTGTACAAGGCCCCTGCCACGGGCCTGGAGAACTTTGGTCTCAGCCACAGACCAGGGTGTATAAGGCCCCTGCCACGGGCCGGTTGAATAAGGCCTCTGATACAGTCAAGGTGACCTTGAGCTTCTCCTTCTACGAACCTAGCCCATATCAAGGGGAAGACATCTCTCCAGGGAGTCAACAGACCATTCCTTCACCGTGACTCCCGCATCGGTCCATCAGAATGATCCTCCCTTCCCTGGAACAGGGTCCCCTACACGAGGCGGCTCTGGACTCCAGGCTTTACTCCCGCCCCTAGGCCTCCATACCCAGGGCAGCAAGAACTCCAGGATAGTACCTCACCCCGGGCTAAAGGTGCCCGAGATGGAACAGGAACACATGCACCCAGGCCGAAGGCACCTGGGCGCGGACCCCACTGGACATCAGCCCCCAGGCCAAAGGTCTGCCCCTTTTATATGCTCTCCCGGCATGCACAGCAGGTTCCCCGCCCCGCTGTACTACTGCCAAGAGGGGACACAAAAGGCGCCACCTGTAGGCCGCAGGGAACTGCACACCAATACTGTCCCCCGAGGACAAAATGGACCATGAATCCTACAGAATTAGGGTATTTGAGCCTATTTACCACTCAAACACTTTCCTTAAATTTAGCACCCCGCTACATTTTTATTTCAAAGTATTTTATTTTCCCACTAGCTTATCCATTAAATTAAATAATTTATTCCAGAAAGGGCGTATTCTGGGGCATTCCCACCATATGTGTGGCATCGTGCCGTTGAGTTTCTGAGGTTCTTAATGACTTCCTGTACCTCTTCTGCTGAAAAGGGGGCCTCCAGCATATTTTTTTATTTTTTAATTTTTTTTATGTTCTTTTAAGTTATTTCCTATCCACATTTGTTTGCAGAGCACTTGCCATGTTCTTAACAACATTTTGCTGCCATTTGCAGCCCTCTAGCCCTTTCCATTACTTTTTTAGAGCCTTTTTAGTCGTCAGAAGTCCGGGTCCCCATTGATTTCAATGGGGTCCGGGTCCGGGTCCGGGTTCGGGTTAAAGTTCGGTCCCGAATCCGAACTTTTTTCCGAAGTTCGGCCGAACCCGCCGGACCCGAATATCCAGCTACCCGCTCAACTCTAATTGATACATGTCCCCTGGTGCAGAACCCGGGTTCCCAAACTCTGTTTAGGACAATAACTTGGATAATAGTCGTTATAATTAGCACTTTAGAATCCGAACGTTCGCATCCATTGTATTTAATAGGGTTCTAATGTTCATGCGAACTTTCGGTCCGTTCGCGGGTTCTGGTGCGAACCGAACCCGGGGGTGTTCGGCTCATCACTAGAGCTTAGTGGAGCTTTCTGTGAATAGCGGGCGCCCGGTTGACTCCTTTACCGGGGCCCTCTGAAGTTTTCCGACGGCTTGCGGTATCTGGATGCAACTTCATCTGGGCTGGGACACACTGCTCTAACATGCCCGATTCCCCCACATTTGAAGCATGTTATCAATCTCTTAGGCTTCTGTACTAGTTCTGTATTGGAGCTAGGAGGGTTGTTTAGTTCATCTGACGTGTTCTTATTGTGTAGCACAGAGGCCTGGCTAGTCAGCATGGATACCATTTCTACTAGTTGTGACACCTGGGTCTTTAGGAGTTCAACTTCTGAATCACCTCCTTCTGCACTTAACATTCTGACTCGGGCAGTTGGTTTGGTGTATTGACTTCTCTTTTTTTCCTCCAACATGGCCTCTTCCTCCCTGACTATCCGGATTAGGTCGGGGTATTCCAGGTTGCTCCCGTCCTGCCGTGTGCGTAGCATTAATGCGATGGGGTCCAAGGGTTGAGCTCCCCTCAACACCTGCTGGGCACGGGCCTCATCCACTTTTCTTGGATCAATCCCTTTCTTCAGTAGGATCTGATGCAGGATCTTCTCCAGATGTCTTATGAATTCTGACAGCTTCTCTCCCTCCTTTTGGTAGCAATGCTCCAGCTGGTGAGTTCAGTGACCTTTTCCGTCCCGCCAAACACATTCTGCAGAATATCCAAATAATCCTGTGCATTGCAGTCCTTCTTGCTTAACTTGAGGTTACGTATGGCCTCCAGAGCAGGCCCCTTTAAGCTTTCCGCAATCCTTTGTTTTTTTTGTTGTTCTGGCACCTCCCATTCTTCTAGGGCCTGAGTGGCGCCATCTAGCCACTCTTCAAATCCATCCTCCACTGAAGGTACAGGTTTCTTCCTAGAAAAAGTCCTGAGTTTCCTGTATCCTGACATCAGGTAGTCTGGAGGGTCCTTTTTACACTTGGCCACAATCTCCCCCAGGACAGCGCATAAATCTGAGCTAAGGGTGGTCAATGGTGGTGAACCGGGACCCTGTTTTTGGGCGCTTCCTGAAGTAGTGGATGTGGGGCCATCTTTATTCTCTGCTGGGTGTATCAGGAGGAGTTCTACTTGGTTTGTAGTTTTTATGCTGGCACCCTTGAAGTAGTCAGATATTCTGTTCCTCCACTCACACAATGCATAGTGTGGGGATTTACAGTATCTGTCTTCATGTCAATCACCCATGGCTTCCTGTCCGTGGACAATACTCTCAAGACTGGAGTTAGCTGCTCCTCTACCCAGGCCTCTCTCTGGATTTCAACCACCAGGCCATTCCCGGGTAGGATGCCTTCATCCCTGCACCACCGGGCTACGGCAGCAGGGTCCATTCTGGTGCTTCTTACCGGCTTGATTGCAGCGTGCAGTATACAGGAATCCCGGACGAGCCTCCACGTATAGCGGTACCCCCAGTTAAGAGGGCTGTTGGTATTGATTTCCTGGGCCCTGTAGTGCACCGCTGTCAACCCCCGGCAATCTACTCTAGTATCTCGTTGCACAGTTAGTCTAGGGGATTATGAAATCACAGTCTCTCTGTAATTCTCTATGACACACTACCACAATAAGGCACACAGTGATAAAGCAGCACAGTATTTGACACAGAGAACCAATATACTTAACTATAAGGCTTTTACTGTAAATAAAGGTATGATAATGGCACAGCATACAATAACACATGCAGAGCCCTGCAATGATGAAACACTTGGCGATACTGTAAGTTGTTCAAGACTGTTAACCACTTAAGCCCCGGACCATTTCGGGCCATTAGGACCAAGCCTGTTTTTGGGATTCGGCACTGCGCTGCTTTAACTGTAAATTGTGCGGACATGCAATGTTGTACCCAAATGAAATTTGCGTCCTTTTCTTCCCACAAATAGAGCTTTCTTTTAATGGTATTTGATTGCCTCTGCGATTTTTATTTTTTGCGATATAAACAGAAAAAGACCGAAAATTTTGAAAAAAAATGATATTTTCTACTTTTTGTTATAAGAAAAATCGAATAAACTCAATTTTAGTCATACATTTAGGCCAAAATGTATTCAGCCACATGTCTTTAGTAAAAAAAATGTCAATAAGCGTATATTTATTGGTTTGCGCAAAAGTTATAGCGTTTACAAACTAGGGTACATTTTCTGAAATTTACACAGCTTTAAATTTATGACTGCCTATCTCATTTCTTGAGGTGCTAAAATGGCAGGGCAGTACAAAACCCCCCCAAATGACCCCATTGTGGAAAGTAGACACCCCAAGGAAATTGCTGAGAGGCATGTTGAGCCCATTGAATATTTTTTTTTTTCGTCCCAAGTGATTGAATAATGACAAAAAAAAAAAAAAAAATTACAAAAAGTTGTCACTAAATGATATATTGCTCACACATGCCATGGTTATATGTGGAATTGCACCCCAAAATACATTCTGCTGCTTCTCCTGAGTACGGGGATACCACATGTGTGGGACTTTTTAGGAGCCTAGCCACGTACGGGACCCCGGAAACCAAGCACCGCCTTCAGGATTTCTAAGGGCGCAAATTTTTGATTTCACTCCTCACTACCTATCACAGTTTCGAAGGCCATAAAATGCCAAAATAGCACAAACCCCCCCCAAATGACCCCATTTTGGAAAGTAGACACCCCAAGCTATTTACTGAGAGGCATGTTCAGTCCATGGAATATTTTATATTTTGCCACAAGTTGCGGGAATATGACAAACTTTTTTTTTTTTCACAAAGTTGTCACTAAATGATATATTGCTCACACATGCCATGGGCATATGTGAAATTACACCCCAAAATACATTCTGCTGCTTCTCCTGAGTACGGGGATACCACATGTGTGGGACTTTTTGGGAGCCTAGCCGCGTACGGGACCCCAAAAACCAAGCACCGCCTTCAAGGTTTCTAAGGGCATAAATTTTTGATTTCACTCCTCACTACCTATCACAGTTTTGAAGGCCATAAAATGCCAAGATGGCACAAAACCCCCCCAAATGACCCCATTTTGGAAAGTAGACACCCCAAGCTATTTGCTGAGAGGCATGTTGACCCCATTGAATATTTTTTTTTTTTGTCCCAAATGATTGAATAATGACAAAAAGAAAAAAAAAAAAAAATGTACAAAAAGTTGTCACTAAATGATATATTGCTCACACATGCCATGGTTATATGTGGAATTGCACCCCAAAATACATTCTGCTGCTTTTCCTGAGTACGGGGATACCACATGTGTGGGACTTTTTGGGAGCCTAGCCGCGTACAGGGCCCCAAAAACCAAGCACCGCCTTCAGGATTTCTAAGGGCGTAAATTTTTGATTTCACTCCTCACTACCTATCACAGTTTTGAAGGCCATAAAATGCCAAAATAGCACAAAACCCCCCCAAATTACCCCATTTTGGAAAGTAGACACCCCAAGCTATTTGCTGAGAGGCATGTTGAGTCCATGGAATATTTTATATTTTGCCACAGGTTGCGGGAATATGACAAACTGTTTTTTTTTTTGCACAAAGTTGTCACTAAATGATATATTGCTCACACATGCCATGGGCATATGTGAAATTACACCCCAAAATACATTCTGCTGCTTCTCCTGAGTACGGGGATACCACATGTGTGGGACTTTTTGGGAGCCTAGCCGCGTACGGGACCCCAAAAACCAAGCACCGCCTTCAAGGTTTCTAAGGGCATACATTTTTGATTTCGCTCCTCACTACCTATCACAGTTTTGAAGGCCATAAAATGCCAAGATGGCACAAAACCCCCCCAAATGACCCCATTTTGGAAAGTAGACACCCCAAGCTATTTTCTGAGAGGCATGTTGAGCCCATTGAATATTTTTTTTTTTTGTCCCAAATGATTGAATAATGACAAAAAGAAAAAAAAAAATGTACAAAAAGTTGTCACTAAATGATATATTGCTCACACATGCCATGGTTATATGTGAAATTACACCCCAAAATACATTCTGCTGCTTCTCCTGAGTACGGGGATACCACATGTGTGGGACTTTTTGGGAGCCTAGCCGCGTACGGGACCCCAAAAACCAAGCACCGCCTTCAAGGTTTCTAAGGGCATAAATTTTTGATTTCACTCCTCACTACCTATCACAGTTTTGAAGGCCATAAAATGTCAAAATAGCCCAAAACCCCCACAAATGACCCCATTTTGGAAAGTAGACACCCCAAGCTATTTGCTGAGAGGCATGGTGAGTATTTTACAGCTCTCATTTGTTTTTGAAAATTAAGAAAGACATTTTTTTTTCTTTTTTTTTTTCTTTTTTTACATTTTCAAAACTTTGTGACAAAAAGCGAGATCTGCAAAATACTCAACATACCTCTCAGCAAATAGCTTGGGGTGTCTACTTTCCAAAATGGGGTCATTTGGGGGGGTTTTGTGCCATCTGGGCATTCCATGGCCTCCGAAACTGTGATAGGCAGTGAGGAGTGAAATCAAAAATTTACACCCATAGAAATCCTGAAGGCGGTGCTTGGTTTTTGGGGTCCCGTACGCGACTAGGCTCCCAAAAAGTCCCACACATGTGGTATCCCCGTACTCAGGAGAAGCAACAGAATGTATTTTGGGGTGTAATTCCACATATGCCCATGGCATGTTTGAGCAATATATAATTTAGTGACAACTTTTTGTACATTTTTTTTTTTTGGTCATTATTCAATCACTTGGGACAAAAAAAAAAAATATTCAATGGGCTCAACATGCCTCTCAGCAAATAGCTTGAGGTGTCTACTTTACAAAATGGGGTCATTTGGGGGGGTTTTGAACTGTCCTGGCATTTTATGCACAACATTAGGAAGCTTATGTCACACATCATCCACTCTTCTAACCACTTGAAGACAAAGCCCTTTCTGACACTTTTTGTTTACATGAAAGAAAATTTTTTTTTGCAAGAAAATTATGTTGAACCCCCAAACATTATATATATTTTTAAAGCAAAGGCCCTACAGATTAAAATAGTGGGTGTTGCATTTTTTTTTTCCACACAGTATTTGCTCAGCGATTTTTCAAACGCATTTTTTGGGGGAAAAACACACTTTTTTTTTTTTTTTTTTTAACAATAAGGTTGGTCTTTATTGAGAAGACATCAAGAACAAGTAATAGACATACAAGGCATAATTACAAGTAATACATCATCAAATAAAGAAGGGTAATCAGGGAGATACAATACACTTGGTCACAACAAGCAAACACCATAACTGAACTCAGTTCCACCCCCAATACCCTAGTTAACAGCCCGTGGGTAGCCTCCACTCGCCATAAAACTAGACTACAGTAATTGTGTCCAAGGGAGCCACACCCGATCAAATTTCTGGGGACACCCCCTGCTAATATAAGTCAACTTGTAAAATGGCATTATTGCATTGACTGAAGATTCCCAAGCGTCAATCTTAGGAGGTGAGCAAGAGGACCATTTCTGAAGAATTTCCCTTTTGGCATAAAATAGTAGCATGGACACCAACAACTTCGTGTAACGAGGTCTTTGGTCATCATCATGTATTCCCAGTAAAGCAAGTTCGGGTGACAACGGGATAGATAGGGAAAGGCGCATATTGATACATTCAAAGATCTCACCCCAGAATGCCCCCACCAAGGGACAAGACCAGAACATATGAAGAAAGGAGCCATCTGGAGATCGGCATTTAGGGCAGTCAGGGGATCTGTTAGGGTATATCCGGTGCAGCCTCTGAGGTGTGTAGTACACCCGATGCATAAATTTAGTGTGCAGTAGCTTATCCCTAGAGGATATCATTAACTTAGCTCCATCCTCAAAACTCTCCCCCCAGGCCTCCCTATCCAGGCTAGGAATATCAGCCTGCCATTTCTCCCATAGTGATTCCATCTTGGGGGAGTTCCCCCCCAGGAGCGCCAGATACAGTGTAGAGAGCGTTTTTGTAAGTTTTTCTTGAGCAAGGAGTCTTTCAATAGGGTCAGTATCCATGTCAACAGTCTGTGGAAATTGGGCTCTAGCTGCATGCCTCAGCTGAAAGTATCTAAACTGCATACTATTCGGGAGTCCATATCTAGCTGACAAGTCCTGAAAAGTCAATAGAGTCCCTCCCCGAATAATATCTCTTAATACCTTTATCCCATACCCAGCCCACAACTGCGGGTCCGGTATCGTCCTAAAGTGAGGGAGGGAGGGGTTACCCCAGAGTGGGCTAAAAGGAGAGTAGCAATGTGGTCTGAGGAATCTCTTCCTAGCCGCAGTCCACACCCTAAGGGTCGTCTTGGTAGGAGCCGGTACTGAAGGATATGCAGCACTCCCCCTATAGATCAAATTCCCCAGTTCTTTGAGCGAACCCAGTATGGCAGCCTCTAAACAAGTGGCCGCATTCATCCTGGACTGCTCAAACCACCACCTTACAGTAACCAGAATTGCTGCCCAGAAATATACCAGGAAGTTGGGGAGCGCCAGTCCGCCACAGCGGACCGGTAGCTGCAGAGTGGATCTGGCTAGCCTAGGAGAAGACCCCCTCCACAGAAAGGAGCCTATGCAAACATCCAGGTCCTTAAAAAATGACATGGGGAGCCATACCGGGCAATTCCTGAACACATAGGTGAATCTGGGTAAAAATAACATTTTTAACACATTAATGCGACCCAGAAGATTAAGGGGCAGTTCCCTCCATCTGGCACAGTGTTCCTTAAGTCGTCTTGCAATAGGCAGCAGATTGAGGCGACGAAAGTCCCGGAGGTCCCTCGACACCACAATCCCCAGATATTTAAACTCCTCTACCCAGAGAAGCGGGGTCGGGGCTCCCTCAACGCGGGCCCGGGGATCCAACGGAAACAGAACCGACTTAGACCAGTTGATCCCGATTCCGGAGAAACTCCCAAAGACATCAAAAATCTGCAAGGCCGCTTGCAGCGAGGTGCCAGCATCATGCAGATACAGCAGTGTATCATCCGCGTAGAGGGAGATCTTCTCCTCCAGAGGGCCAACCCTGAGCCCCTGAACCGCCTCAGACTCTCTAATCAGGATTGCCAATGGTTCCAGGGCCAGGGCAAACAGACTAGGCGACAAGGGGCAACCCTGTCTGGTACCCCTCCGGAGGAGAAAAAAATCAGACAGGACATCATTAGTCCGTATTCTTGCCCTAGGGGACTCATACAGCATACCAAGCCATTTAAGAAATTGAGGGCCAAATCCAAAGCGTCTTAAGACTTCCCAGAGATAGCCCCACTCCACCGAGTCAAAAGCCTTCTCGGCGTCGAGAGAGGCTATGACCCGGGTACCGCCATTATCATGAGGAGCATCCATATTGAGAAACAATCTCCGGATGTTAATATCCGTGCCCCTCCCCGGCATGAACCCGGTCTGGTCCAGGTGGATTAAATCCTCCAGTACCGTAACCAGTCTCATCGCCAACACCTTTGCCAACATCTTGGCATCGGCGTTGATCAAAGAAATGGGCCTATATGAGCCACACTCTTCTGGATCCTTTCCGGGTTTGGGCACCAACACAACAACCGCCTCAGACATGGAGTCCGGGAGGGAACCTAAGGTAGAGAACTGCTGAAAAAGGGAACACTTTATTTTTTATTTTTAATGCACTAAAAAAAACTATAATGCCCAAATGTTTGATGAAATAAAAAAGATGATCATAGGCCGAGTACATGGATACCAAACACGACATGCTTTAAAATTGCGCACAAACGCGCAGCGGCGACAAAACTACATTCATTTTTAAAAGCATTTAAAAGCCTTTACAGGTTACCACGTTAGATTTACAGAGGAGGTCTACTGCTAAAATGACTGCCCTCGATCTGACCTTCGCGGTGATACCTCACATGCATGATGCAATTGCTGTTTACATATGACGCTAGACCGACGCGTGCGTTCGCCTTTGCGCAATAGCAGGGGGGGACAGCGGTGCTTTTTTTTTTTTTTATTATTTATTTGGCTTTTTTATTTTATTTTTAAACTGTGCCTTCCATATTTTATTTTTTTACCATTTTTATCGTTATCTCAGGGAATGTAAATATCCCCTATGATAGCAATAGGTAGTGACAGGTACTCTTTTTTTGAAAAAAATTGGGGGGTTAGACCCTAGATCTTTCCTCTGCCCTCAAAGCATCTGACCACACCAAGATCGGTGTGATAAAATGCTTTCCCAATTTCCCAATGGCGCTTTTTATATCCGGGGGGGGACATTCCCTCCCACTGCTTGTAAAAGCAGTCTAGAGGCTAATTATCTGCTAGAATTGCTTTTACATGAAAGCCGGCTGCTGGCTGAAAAGAATGATACCAAGATGATACCTAAACCCGCAGGCATCATTCTGGTATAAACATTCAAAGTCCAGCAACATACCAGTACGTTGCTGGTCCTTGTTGGACATGTATTGTAATCTTTTTTTTCATACAGCCTATTGGCTGAACGAAAAAAAGAGATTGATTGGTGGGTATGCCCACCATTAGAATACCTCCCTTCATCCACCCACTTCTAATGATGGGCATATATGCCGAAGCATGGGGGCATCCTCCCGCAAAAAAGTTATGCCGCGTACACACGGTCAAGCCTTCGTCGGAATTTCGACCGTATGTACGCGGCATAAAAGGTTATGCCGCGTACACACGGTCGGACTTTTCCACGGATAAGCCTCCGTTGGAATTTCGACCGTATATACGCAGCATTAGGAGCAAAATCGCTCCTCCGCCCCTGCTGCCCCCATGCTTCGGCATATATGCTCTTTTTTTTAACTGTGGTGGTGAAATCACCTCCTACAGCGTTGGAGTCACGGCTTTATGTATCGTGGGAGCAAACGCTGTTGCTGTCAAGATAAATAGATCCGCGCTGCAACTGAATGGCGTACCTGCTAAGCAAATGGTGGTTAACATTAAAACAAAGTAACATTACAGTACAACAGTAAGACCTTACCATGCCATACCTGCAAAGCAAATACCAAAACAAAACCTAGTAAAAAATAAAAAAATGTTTTAACGCAACCTGTGCCTAAAATATATATATGCCGAAGCATGGGGGCATCCTCCCGCAAAAAAGTTATGCCGCGTACACACGGTCGGAATTTCGACCGTATGTACGCGGCATTAGGAGCAAAATCGCTCCTCCGCCCCTGCTGCCCCCATGCTTCGGCATATATGCTCTTTTTTTTAACTGTGGTGGTGAAATCACCTCCTACAGCACTGGAGTCACGGCTTTATGTATCGTGGGAGCAAACGCTGTTGCTGTCAAGATAAATAATTCCGCGCTGCAGTTGAATGGCGCACCTGAAAACAAAAAATTACATACCTGAAAAGCAAGCATGATAAAACATTGCAGAATAGAATACAGTAAAAAAAGAGCAGAACAATAGAGAGAAAATAGAGAGAGAGAGAACAATAAAACGACAACTATTTTTGGTTTTTTTATTTTATATTTATTTTGTGTTTTGTTTTTTACGTTTTTTTTTTCTTTTTTACACTTTTTTTTGTAACTTTACAACTGTAATGGTTCGGGTCTCTCAAAATGTAATGGCATCTTGGGAGACCCTGTGTAAGTGTGTCCTAGTCTGTGAAATGCTGTACCCTACGCTAAAACTTCACTTTTGAGTGGTAGCGTTCAAAACATTCACCTTGGCAAAGACCAGGCTTGTCAGGACAGAGTGGACAAAAACTACGGGTGTCACGCCTAAATCCGCGCTTGCTACAGACACGACATCTTTTTTGGGGGTGGCTTTGGGTAGGGGTACTCGGGAGGACATACGAATAATGCCTCTCATGCAGCCGGCTTACTGCATTTGGTTGGGGATGGTGAGGTGCAGAACCGCCTGGATACAGGAGTTCTGTGACTATCTCATTCTGGAATTTTAGAAGAGATAACGTCCCGCCTGAAGCTCTGTATAGCACATGAGCGTTCAGCAAAGCCAATTGGAATAATGATAGAGACACTTTTTTGTACCAGCGTCTCGCCTTACGGTCAATTAGATACGGCGCCATCAACTGGTCGTTGAGGTCCACCCCTCCCATATTTTGGTTATATTCGTGGACACAGAGGGGTTTCTCCACAACACCAGTCGCCGTACGAATTTGGACTGTCGTGTCTGCATGAAGGGAGGTAAGAAGGAAAACATTCTTATTGTCCCTCCACTTCATAGCGAGCAAGTTATTACACTTCAAGCAGGCTCTCTCCCCCAGCCTAAGACGGGCATCTACAAGCCGCTGGGGAAAGCCCCGGCGATTAGGTCGCACGGTGCCACATGCTCCAATCTTATGATCAAACAAGTGACTAAACAGTGGCACGCTCGTGTAATAATTGTCCACATACAAGTGGTACCCCTTTCCGAATAAGGGTGACACCAAGTTCCACACTATCTTGCCAGCGCTCCCTATGTAATCCGGGCAGTTGACCGACTCAATCTGACTGTCTTTTCCCTCATAAACCGTAAAGTTCACTACATAGCCTGTTGCCCTGTCACAGAACTTGTAGAGCTTGACCCCGTATCTGGCACGCTTGCTGGGAAGGTACTGCTTGAAAGACAAGCGGCCAGAAAATTTAATCAGGGACTCATCAACGCAGACAACTTGATCGGGAGTAAACAAGGCTGCAAAACGTTCGTTGAAGTGGTTTATGAGGGGCCGAATTTTATAGAGCCGGTCGTATTCAGGGTCCCCACGTGGACGACAAAGTTCATTGTCGTTGAAGTGCATGAACCGCAAAATCTGCTCGTATCGTGCCCTGGACATGGAGGCAGAGAACACGGGCATGTGGTCAATTGGGTGCGTGGACCAATAAGCACGCAATGACGGAAATTTATGTGTGCCCATGTTGAGGGAAAGGCCCAGAAAGGTCTTAAATTCGGAAACCGTAATTGGTTTCCAATTTCTGTCAATTTTAGGCAACTGGGGGTTAGCGGCGATAAATTGACCAGCATATAAATTACTCTGGTCCACAATAGATCTATAGAGATCTTCCGTGAAAAACAGTGAATAAAAATCGATTGGCATAAAATCAGCTGTTTCCACCTGAATACCGGGTTGGGCAGTGAATGGGGGAAGTACGGGTTCTGCAGAAGTGGTGGGGACCCAATCAGGATAGGCGAATTCTGCAGGAAGGGCAGTATGGGCACGACGGGCCTGCCTTTGTCTTCTTGGTGGCAGCGGGACACTACTTGTGCTTGCCACCTCGCCAGCTTGAACTGCACTTATGGGACTCGCCACGTCACCAAGTGTTACTGCAGTGCTGGATGTACGTCCAGGCTGTACTAGGCCGCTGGTGCTTGCCAGTTCACCAGAAGGAATAGCGGCGCTAGTACTACTCTGCTCCATGATACGAGAGACCTGCGGTTCTTGCTCCTCAACAACCTCAGAAGATCGGGATCGGGTACGCCTGACCTTAGCAGGGACCTCAACTTCGTCGTCAGAGCTATCTGACGTGGGGCCGCTGACGTCACTGTCTTCTACGGGAAGATATTCTGAGCCTGAATCTGACAGATACGTGACCTCCTCTTCACTATCTGTCATGCTCAGAATCTCGTAGGCCTCTTTACTAGTGTACCTTCGACTTGCCATTTTGGGCTCTAAATTTAGGGGTACACTAGTAAGATTCACAGGAAAAAAAGCACCTGACTGTCGTCAGCAAATATATCAAACGCTACAAAAAAACTGTTAGCGATCGCAGGGATCAGGCCTGTCTCTGCGAACGCTGCAGTTATGTGTGTTGTGTTTGGTAAGTGACAGTGATCGATCGATACTGCACTTGGGTGGGCTGGGCTGGGCTGGGCGGAGGGGCTAAACGCAGGTACTAGCAGGTATCTGGGCTGATCCCGCAAACACTGCGTTTTTGGGAACCCTAAACCGCTGGGGATGCTAGTATAGATCTGATCAGATACTATACCACTAAGGGGGGTGTATGCTTTGCGCGTGGGTGTTAGCGTTACTGGCACTAACCTAACACTGCCTGGGGCGACGCAGACCCTCTCTGGCGCTAAAACCTAATTGATCTCACCCGCCGGGCGATCAGGGGGGTTAAACCTTTATTGGGTTATATACGGCGGGTGCCCTGATGCTATAAAAAGCAAACTAATCAACCAGCATCACCCGTAACCTTTATATGGTGATCACTGGTGAAAGGGTTAACTAGGGGCAATCAGGGGGTTAAAACCTTTATTAGGTTAAATATGGGGGTACCTGACACCAATAAAAACCTGCGGCGAACCTAAAAAAAAAATAACTGCCTATCTAAAACACCAGCGACACGAATACAGCGATCGGAAAAACAATCGCTTAGTGACGCTGAAGTTAGGGGGTGAAAGGGTTACCTGGGGGGTGATCAAGGGGTTAAACCTTTATTAGGGGGGGTTAGGGGGCTACCCTGGACCTAAAGGGGCCTAATCCTAACTGCCTTGCAACTTTTTACAATCACAGATGACACTAAATGCAGTGATCAGTAAAATAAATGATCACTGCAATCAGTGACACTGTGATTGGGGGCTTTGGGGTGACCTGGGGGGTGATCTGGGGGTGACTGGGGGGTGATTTGTGTGCCTATGTGTACCTACGTGTCAGTGGACTGTTGGAGCACTAACCTCTGTCTTCACTCCTCGGCGCCGGGAACGAAAAGACCGCGGCGAGGGAGATGACATCACTTCCTCCAGCCTGTGTTTACATCACATGGCGGAGGAAGCAATTTCATTGGCCGGGAGCGATCGCGAGGGGGGGGGCGGAATCGAGCGGCCGCCCCCTCATGCCTGATCGCTCCCGAACACTTAACGGCCGCTCACTGCAGTGAAGGGGGGTCCGGATGGACCCCCCAACTGCACAAAGGCGATCACGTAGATCTACGTGATTCTGCCTGTCCGTGCCATTCTGCCGACGTAAATCGGCGGTGGGCGGTCGTTAAGTGGTTAAACAAGAATATATATATATATATATATATATATATATATATATATATATATATATATATATAGCTATTTGCAGCTCCCTGCAATAAACAGTATTCAAACAAGCAGAATAGACATGTATTGCTATGCAACTTTAACAATGCCCTTTTTTAGCTACTTCCCCTCATGGGCAGACTGACACCCAGCAATGTCTACCTATGCAGTCAGGCCTGACTGAACTAAATGGAAGTTCTGCAAAGGAATCTTCGCTAGCAAAACTCGGTGGTGCACTTGATGAACAAAACTTTGTAATCCAGCAGGGTAGTAGGGATACAGTATTTTGTCTGTGATGTGGCAGAGCGAGGCTCTGTCCCAATGAAAAAAGGGTTAAAGTGGACACAGAGTCTGCATATCGGCTGAGCGCAGAGCTACAGGCATTGTGTGTTGCAGGTGGTGTACCTGTGAACGAAAAGTCATTTTTTTTTCTGCGATGAACTGCTGCTAGCTGTGTGTGGCAGCCAGGCAAACTGCATTGCACAGAAGTTTGATGGACTGTGTTGCATGCAGGTTGTGTACCTGTGAAAGGAGAATCACATTTTCTTCCCTCTCTGCTGTGAACTGTGTTACCGGTTGCTGTGTGCAACACCAAGGATGGGGCGGTCAAAACAGAAAAAGGAGGCGATCCTTGCTGAAGCAAGAGAAAGGCTACTGTGGCTAGAGGGTATTTCACCACATGCCCCAGCCAAACCAGAGAATTTGACTGAGTGTGAAATCTCTGTGATCTGGGGTAAATTACTCATGTCACCCCCAGTTAAAAGGGAAATGAAAGAGGTTGTCCCTGGCAACCGGAAGCCAGGTGGACAACAGCGTGTGGAAAAGAGGAGAATGGTCGTCCGTGGAAGCAACGTCCAGGCCAGCAGGGATGTCGGGGATCCAAGGAGTCTGTCTGCTGATGGTCATGACCAGTGGAGTCCTCAAGAGTGGTATCCCATGGCAACAGAGAGCCAGGCATTGAGGAGATGCCAAGAAATTAAATTTCAGCGTCCAGTACCGTGCTTGGAATGTGGTCAAGTGGGGCATGGGATCTTTACTTGCCCAAGGTTCTGGAACACCGCTGAAGAGTCTGGAAAGGCTGCAGTGTCGCTATATGGCCCCAAAGAGACAGTAGCTGGTATGGATGCAGCTGAGAGACAGCGCACTCAAGTGAAGGCTATGATGCCAGCCACTGAAAATGGTAAGACTGTTTCAGTTTATGGTACTGAACCCAGTGAAGTGGGAGTATGTCCAGTGGAGAGATCCGCAGTGCCAATCGACATAGACTTGCGGCAGTGTGCTACCCAGAGCAGTGGGGAGGCACAGAATAAAGCCCAACTAGCCGCAGGGTTAAAGACTGGAAAGGACATGGGGACTCTGCATGTGCCTGCTATAGTCCAGCAGATGGCTGGGAAAATAGAGTTAGGGGTGACCAAAACAGTGCTGGTGCCATGTTCCCTAGTGACAGGTACTGTGGGGTTGCCCAGGGAAACTTCCAAGAAGCCCGCAGTGACGGAGCCGAGCGTTTCCCAGGTCAGCTTTGGAGCTGCCCATGTAGGAAAGGGTGCCCCTTTAAAGATGGAGGGCGCTGTGAAGAGTCACTCAGAGGCTTTGGTGGGTAATAGACAATCCACAAAAGTAGCAGTTATGTCTACAAGTAGTAAAAATTCTGATGGTTATGCTGACAAAAGTATATGAATAAACTAAGGAATGGACTTTAGGCGGCACATGAGTAAATATTGTAAAAAGCTAAGGATATTTATTTTAGAAAAAGTCATAAGAAAATACACGTAAACATTCAAAAAATTTTTACAGTCTATTCGTATTTAGATACAAGGCTTAGGCTAATGTTCAACAGTGCTTCAGAATTATATTTATACAATGTATATGCACTTCATCCTAAATGAGAATACATAACCAGTAGCCACAGGCTAATGAAACAGTAATCGTATGAAGCAGGTGGTGTTAGCCATATGTCCATTAAATACGAAAATACGAATAGACTGTCAAATTTTTTTGAATGTTTACGTGTATTTTCTTATGACTTTTTCTAAAATAAATATCCTTAGCTTTTTACAATATTTACTCATGTGCCGCCTAAAGTCCATTCCTTAGTTTATTCATATTCTTCCTGCTATATCGGGACGTTGGCACATTTATACTTGTGCATCCACAGTGTCACCCTGTGAGGATGCACGTTAAGCAACTTCTTCAAAAATGCTGACAAAAGTGTTACTGTTGGCAAATGTGATGGTATTGGTGAAAATGACATTGAAAAATGTGTTTCCTTTAATGTTATGTCTGAAAATGTTGCAAATTTGTTTACTACCGACGATGGGAGTAGGATATCTCCCATGACAACCAGAAGCGCAGGATTGTCCATGGAAGTCTCATGGGGCCTCCATGTGTTGGAGCCAGAGGTTTTTCAGGATGGCTGTGGTGCTACTCTGGTGAAACAAGGGAAGACTATGTCACACAGTGAGTGTGTGTGGGCGCAGCCCCACAACCCTAAGTGTAACTCAGTTGTCAAGGGGTTAATTCAGCCTGCAAAAGCTAAAAGTGCAGAGCTGTATGTGTCTGTAGTGCCACCAGAGCAAGGTGGTCAAAATAAGGTATTGCACCTTGCCTTGGTTGAGGATGCAATCTCCCAGTGTGATGTGAGAAAAAAAATATTGTCACAATGTGAGGTAGATAGAAGTGACAAGTGTGTTGTTTTGGCTAGTGAATCCCAGGTTCCTGCTGGGCCTTCTAGAGCAGGTTATGCAGTGCTGTGGAGCACCAGTGATGGAACCACAGGAGACTGGGATAATTGGTGCAAGGAAGCAGTTGCAGCACTAGGCCAAGTGACAAGGAATTACGAAGCAATGATGTGTAACAAAGTTGTGGACAGAACACCTGCTATGCCTAAGGGAGGGATCGCAGAATGGCCAGTGCTCAAGGGCACGCCAGCCCCTGCAAAGGCTGATGCCCTCCAGTCTGAAGGAATGGTTCTGGGCGCAGGCATGGCAGATGGGTTGTCCATGGCCCAGCAACTAAGTAATGGCAAGTGTCAAGGTGACAATCTGACTAATGTTGACTTGCAGAGGCTCGTTGGTGTAGCGTTAGAGGTGAAGAGGAGACATGTGTCTGACAGCGCTCCAGGGGAGCAACAGGCTGGGATGAGTGGTACCTCCAAGGACAAACAAAAACAGAAACCGCTCAGGTGTGGACGTCCTCCAGGTGACTATCTCCTCCCAACAGCCAAGGGTGCAGGCAATGCAATTTCAGGCAAAACAAAAGATTAAGTCTTCTGGACAGCAGCACTCCAATAAAAAGCCTTTATTATGTAAAATCTTCAAAAATCCAAATACAGCACAGCAAGTCACAAAATTCTGGTTAGAGCTGACTAGTTTCACACTTTCTTAGTGTTTAATCATAGCTTGATATTGAAAACGTCTATGTGATGACGAAACGCATCTAGGAGGACGCTCAGTGACGTCACCACGCTGTAGGAGTGAGGCTCCTGTTGTGCCGGCCGGCAAATATACATGTTTTTTATCGCTCATTGTAAGTATAACTTACGTTTTTTAAAATAAATTACCGCAAACGGAGTTACGCTATTGGTCTGCCCTTTCATCTATTCCATGTCTGGGGGCTTACGATCTGGATGCTTGAGGGGATAACCCGAACTGAGAACGTTCGTTTAATAAGGAAGGACCACTGCTCCAGTACTAAAGGCCGCGGCTGGGTTACAGTCGAATGTCCCAAACCGCTTGCCTTCTGGTAAGCTGCTTCTCTTTTTGGTGGTGGAAACCTCACAAGATTTAAGAAGTCACTGTGGTGCTGTATGCTGTATTTTGTTCTGCTGATCTAAGTTTTGTGGACACCTACAGATCGTACATCGTGCCATATCTGTTGGACTTTAATTGGTGCAATCTCTGTTGGACTTTAATTGGTGCAATATTTGTTGGACTGTTTATTCCAATATATACCAGTATTCTAAGCGTGCTGGAAAGGGTTGGGCTAGGTTTGAGTTAGTTGGCGCAGATTTATCCCTTTTATCTGTTTATGGTGCTGGCACACTTTTTTGCTGCTGCCTATTTTAGGTTTTTTTATTAATTTTTGCTAGCGCAGTTCTATCTTCCTTTTTATGATCTGCAGGAGTTAGTGGGTGTTGTGTGCCCCAGCACAGTATACACCTGTATCTACACTTTTTTGCTGTTCTATAATACAGGCATCTGCAGGAGTTAGTGGGTGTTGTGTGCCCCAGCACATTATACACCTGTATCTACCCTTTATTGCTGGTGTTCTCTAATAAAGGCATCTGCAGGAGTTAGTGGGTGTTGTGTCCCTCCAGCACAGCACAGTATACACCTGTATCTACCCTTTATTGCTGGTGTTCTCTAATAAAGGCATCTGCAGGAGTTAGTGGGTGTTGTGTGCCCCAGCACAGTATACACCTGTATCTACACTTTTTTGCTATTCTATAATACAGGCATCTGCAGGAGTTAGTGGGTGTTGTGTGCCCCAGCACAGTATACACCTGTATTTACATTTTTTTCCTGTTCTATAATACAGGCATCTGCAGGAGTTAGTGGGTGTTGTGTGCCCCAGCACAGTATACACCTGTATCTACCCTTTATTGCTGGTGTTCTCTAATAAAGGCATCTGCAGGAGTTAGTGGGTGTTGTGTGCCCCAGCACAGTATACACCTGTCTTTACATTTTTTTGCTGTTCTATAATACAGGCATCTGCAGGAGTTAGTGGGTGTTGTGTGCCCCAGCACAGTATACACCTGTATCTACCCTTTATTGCTGGTGTTCTCTAATAAAGGCATCTGCATGAGTTAGTGGGTGTTGTGTCCCTCCAGCACAGCACATTATACACCTGTATCTACCCAGTATTGCTGGTGTTCTCTAATAAAGGCATCTGCAGGACTTAGTGGGTGTTGTGTCCCTCCAGCACAGCACAGTATACACCTGTATCTACCCTTTATTGCTGGTGTTCTCTAATAAAGGCATCTGCAGGAGTTAGTGGGTGCTGTGTCCCTCCAGCACAGCACAGTATACACCTGTATCTACCCTTTATTGCTGGTGTTCTCTTATAAAGGCATCTGCAGGAGTTAGTGGGTGTTGTGTGCCTCCAGCACAATATACACTACTCCAATTCCTGGTTTTCCCATCTCCCTGCAGTCCGTTACTATGTCTGGAAGGCCAACAAGAAGAGGCAGACAGTCAGGAGCCAATAAAAGAGGGCAAGCAGGCTCTGTGTCTAGAGACAACAGTGCTGGTCGTGGACACGGTGCATCGTCATCAGCACGTGGCCATGGGACACGCTGGTCCTTATTTTCGGCAGCTGGATGAGATGCATCATGCAGAAGACTTGGTAGAGTGGATAACCAAGCCCTCCTCATCCTCCTCATCCTCTCTCACCCAGGCTCAGGGTACTGGCAAAGCAGCTGCCAAAGCATCCTCTTCCCTCGTATCAATGTCATCATCAGTCACTCCTTCCCTAGACCCACCATGAGGAGTACTCCTAACTGTTTGAGCACAGTGTTGGGTACATGCTCCAGGAGGATGCCCAGCGTTTTGAAGGGTCTGATGATGATACCCAGCTAGAGGAAGGCAGTAGCGTGAGCGCAGAGAGAGGGGATGCTCAAGAAGGACAGCAATCTGGCAGTCATGTTCCAGCAGCTGCAGCATACTGCCAGATTGGCTCCAGTGATGAGGAGGGAGGGGATGATTAGGTCACTGACTCCACGTGGGTGCCTGATAGGAGAGAGGAGGAGGAGGAGGATGAGGAGGAGGCACATCTCCAATGAGGCAGGATGTCCTCCGGGGGCCAGCGTAAGGGCAGCACACCGACTGAATCACACCGCAGAGCTCCGCCTGTGCAGGGCGCTGCCTCTGCTCGTTATTCCAAAAGTTCTTTGGTGTGGGCCTTTTTTGAGTCAAGTGCATCAGATCGCACCGCTGCTATTTGCAACATATGTCTCAGGCGTATCTCGCGTGGCCAAAACATCAGCCGCTTGGGCACCACATGCTTGACCAGACATATGTTGACCTGCCATGCAGCTCATTGGCAAGCGTACCTTAAAGACCCACACCAAAGAACAAAGCGGACCTCTCCTTGCTCCTCATCAGCTGGGATCTCCAACCCCACTATACCTTCAGTCCTCTCTGAAACTTGCACTGAGAGGAATGAAGGTGTAGAATTAGGTGTGTCACAGCCCAGTACTTGCGGGCACTCTGCTAGCAGTACGTCAAAAGAAGTTCACTCCCAGCCATCCACATGCCCAGCGGTTGAATGCTAGCTTGGCTAAATTGCACTTTAACTGCTGCCTTTTCAGTTGGTAGACTCGGCCCCCTTCCGTGAGTTTGTGCAATGTGCGGTTCCCAAACGCCACTTTTTCTCACGGAAGGTGATTTCGGCTCTCTACCGGCATGTGGGAGGCAATGTCCATGCCTCGCTGGACAGGGCGGTCAGCGGTAAGGTGCATATTACCGCTGACTCATGGTCCAGCAGGCATGGACAGGGACGTTACCTTTCTTTCACGGCCCATTGGGTCACTCTTTAGGCAGCTGGGAAGGATGCAGGACAAGGTGCAGTAGTGTTGAAGGTTGTTCCGCCGCCACACCTCCAAAATGCTACTACTGGTTGTGACACACCTCTCTCCTCCACCCCCTCCTCTTCTTCTTCCTCCATGGCCTCTTCCTGTGCTTTGTCCTCGGAACCAGCGGTGCTCCGTAGGCGTTCAAGGGGCTACGCAAGTACGCAGGCAAAAAGATGCCATGCCGTGCTTGCGCTGGTGTGTTTGGGGGACAGGAGCCACACTAGGGCAGAGGTTCTGTCAGCTCTGCAGGGGCAGGCCGAGAGGTGGTTGACGCCACGCCAGCTTAAGCCAGGAATGGTGGTTTGTGACAATGGCACCAACCTCCTCTCCGCCCTCCGACAGGGACAACTGACCCATGTGCCCTGTGTGGCTCACGCCCTTAACCTGGTGGTGCAGTGGTTCTTGGGCAGGTACCCAGGCTTACAGGATGTCCTGAGGCAGGCCAGGAAAGTCTGTGTGCATTTCCGCAGATCATATAATGCCAGTGCTCAGCTGGCTGAGCTGCAAAAGGAGTTGAACCTGCCCAAGAACCGCCTTATATGTGACATGCCCACTAGGTGGAACTCAACACTGGCCATGCTGCAGCAGCTGCACACGCAGCAGAGAGCCATCAATGAGTACCTGTGCGACTACGGCACCAGAACAGGGTCAGGGGAGCTCGGGTTTTTTTCACCACGCCAGTGGGGCATGATCAGGGATGCATGCACTGTCCTGGCACCATTTGAGGAGGCCACAAGGATGGTGAGCAGTGACAGTGCATGCATCAGTGACACTGTACCTCTTGTCCACCTGTTGGAGCATACGCTGCATGGAATAATGGACAGGGCACTTGAGGCAGAACAGAGGCAGGAAGAGGAGGACTTCCTTGCCTCTCAAGGCCCCCTTTACCCAGACAGTGTTCCTTCTGTCCCACCAATCGCACAGAAAGAGGAGGAGGAGGAGAAGGATTGTGTCAGCATGGAGTTGGAGCCTGGCACTCAGCATCAACAGCAGCAGTTTTTTAGGGATGATTTACAGTCCTAAGAAAACCGTGGACTTGTAGGTGGCTGGGAGCAGGTGGCTGCGGATCATGTCCTCCTTAGTGACCCAGAGGACTCCGGACCGAATGCCTCAGCTAACCTACACTGCATGGCCTCCCTGATCCTGCAAAGTCTGCGGAAGGATTCTCGTTTTCTTCGGATCAAGGAGAGGGACCATTACTGGCTGGCCACTCTCCTTGATCCACGGTACAAGGGTAAGGTTGCAGACTTTATCTTACCGTTGCAGAGGGAGCAGAGGATGAGACATCTCCAGGAGGCCTTGCAGAAAGGTCTGTGCAATGCGTTCCCAGAGACTGGGAGGTTACAAACTCCTGGTCCTGGACAACGAGTTGCTGAGGCTTCGGTCAGTCAAAGAAGGAGCGGTGGGGAAGGTGGTCGTCTGGTCGATGCGTTCAGACAATTTTTTAGTCCGCAGCCCCAAGGTATGATCAGTTCCAGCAACCATCGCCAGCGTCTGATATACATGGTGCAGGAATACCTAGGGGCAAAGTCAGACTTGGACACCTTTCCCACCGAAAATCCTTTGGCTTACTGGGTCTTGAGGATAGATCACTGGCCAGAGCTTGCACAGTATGCAATTGAGCTACTGGCCTGTCCTGCATCCAGTGTTCTTTCGGAGCGCACATTCAGTGCTGCTGGAGGCTTTGTCACGGATCACAGGGTGCGCCTGTCCACCGACTCGGTTGATCGACTGACCTTCATAAAGATGAACCATTCCTGCGCCCACCAAGAGTAACTGTGAGGGCTTACAGTGTTGTGGCAACACCACCACCACCACCAAAGGCCCAATTTTTCTGCCCCTCTTCAACAGGGGCATGCAATTACAATTCTTGATCTAATAATTAACAGTAGGGCCCATTCATGCGCCCACCAAGAGTAACTGTGAGGGCTGACAGTGTTGTAGCACCAGCACCACCACCAAAGGCCCAATTTTTCCTACTACTGTTCAACAATGGCATGTAATTACAATTCCTGATATAATAGTTCACAGCAGGGCGTTCCAGCACCCACCAAGAGTAACTGTGAGGGCTCACAGTGTTGTAGCACCAGCACCACCACCACCACCAAAGGCCCAATTTTTCCTACCACTGTTCAACAATGGCATGTAATTACAATTCCTGATATAATAGTTCACAGCAGGGCGTTCCAGCGCCCACCGAGAGTAACTGTGAGGGCTCACAGTGTTGTGGCAACACCAACATCTAAGGGGCAAATTTCAGCAGAGTATATACGGCAGGCCCCTACTTTCAAACATCCAACTTACAAACGACTCCTACTTGCAAACGGAAGGAGACAAAAGGAAGTGAGAGGAAATCTACCCCTAGGAAGGCAAATTCTCTCCAGTAAGAGTTAATATGGGAAAAAGGTGTGTCCTCTCTACTGATGCTTTATCACCAATCCTTGTTTCAATAAAAACCCCACTTTTCCAAAAACATTTGTCATTGGGACGGAAAGTGAGGTGAAATCTTCTGAACAGGTGCACAGACAGCAAAACAAATGTTACAGGGGTGATAACCCTTCCTTAGGTTTTCCAAAAAGCTTAAAAATATATTTTTTGGCTGGAGCTACACTTAAACAATGTACCTGTTCAAAATTACAAACAGATTCTACTTAAAGTGGTTGTATACCCACATTTTGTACAAGCACCTACAGGTAAGCCTACATTAAGGCTTACCTGTAGGTGCTTGTAATATCTCCGAGACCTACACAGTCTCTGAGATATTTGCAAAAAAAACTGTACCGCTATCTACGGCGCATGCGCGCCGTAGATAACGGCGCAGGTGCACTGAGCGCGGCGGCTCTTGAATGGGAGCCTGCCGTACACTGCCGGTAATTCGCGCATGCGCGGGGATCGTGCCGTTCCCCGCGCATGTGCGGGAGTGACGTCATCGCCGCTCCGGCCAATCACAGCGCCGGAGCGGCAATACCCGGAAGTCACTCCGGGTATCATGGATTAGACAGAGGACGCATCTGAGGACCGCTGCGGGGGCTTCGATCTAAGGTAAGTGATTGATAATGAGCTAGTATGCTAGTCATACTAGCTCATTATACCTTTGCCTTGCAGGTTGACCCAAAAAAAAAAAAGTTTTGCGGTATTCAACCGCTTTAAGAACAAACCTACAGTCCCTGTCTTGTTTGCACCGCCTGTATACTGCTGTTCAGAGTATATAGGGCCTTTTTTTATTTTGGGTGCGGTGTTCCCCTTAATATCCATACAAGACCCAAAGGGGCTGGTAATGGACTGGGGTAGAGGGGGGGGGGGTGATGGGGTAGCCATGCCATTTTTCTCAAAGATTTTCATCCATATTGCCAGGACAAGACATGACATTAACCACTTCCCTACCAGGCACGGAAACCCCCTGCCTGCCCAAGCCATTTTTCAGCTTTCAGCGCTGTCACACTTTGAATGACAATTGCGCGGTCATGCGATGTGGCTTCCAAACGAAATTTGCGTTGTTTTTTTCCCACAAACAGAGCTTTCTTTTGGTGGTATTTGATCACCTATGCGGTTTTTATTTTTTGCGCCATAAACAAAAGAAGAGCATTCAGTTTGAAAAAAAACACAATATTTTTTACTTTTTGCTATAATAAATATCCCAATTTAAAAAAAAAAAATTAAATTTTCCTCAGTTTAGGCCGATACGTATTCTTCTACATATTTTTGGTAAAAAAAAAATCGCAATAAGCGTTTATTGATTGGTTTGCGCAAAAGTTATAGCGTCTACAAAATAGGGGATAGACAAGCAGTTTTAAATGGCTTTTTTTCCTTTAGAAATGTAATTTTGTGCAGGGACAGTTCTAAATATGGGAAACACATGCCACTTCACAGGCATACTTTAGACACCCCCCAGGTATGATATTTAAAGGAATATTTCACTTTTTTTTTCACTTTATGCATCATTAAAATTACTGCTCCCGAAAAAACTGCAGTTTTTAAAACTTATTTTTGCATTGATACATGTCCCCTGGGGTAGAAACCGGGTCCCCAAACCCTTTTTGGGACAATACCATGCATATTAGCCGTTATAATTAGCACTTTAGATTTCGAACGTTCGCGTCCATTGTATTTAATAGGGTTCTAACGTTCGCGCGAACTTTCGGTCCGTTTGCAGGTTCTGGTGCGAACAGAACCGGGGGGGTGTTCGGCTCATCCCTACCCAGCAGCCTTCGGCTGGAGTCCACAAGGGATCGAGGAGTCCAGGGTGCCACCTTGCGAGGGGACCCGCACCCTAAGAGAAGGGAGGATCTGTTCCGAAGGACCGGTGCTGTGGACACGGTGAAGGAAGGGGTCTGCTGACTCTCTGGGGGACGTTTTCTCCCTGAAAGGGGCTATGTCCTAGGAAGGAACCAAGGTTCATCAGGTCAGTGGCAGTGACCTTGTTCGTCAGGTCACCGGCAGTGACCTTATTCACAAGGTCTGTGGCAGAGACCAACCTCATGGTCTGTGGCAGAGACCATGCGCCAAAACTGTTTGAGAAACCTGAACAGTCAGAAGAATTTGAGCTACGTTTGTGCCTGGACCTCCTCCACACCTTAAAGCTGTCCTGTGTCTTTGCTCCAACCTTTCTTCTATCCAAGAGACTATGTGTTGTGCAAGTGAAAATAAATATTGAGTTGGACTTTCAGCTGGTGTGGACATTTACGTTCCTGGGGAAGTCAAGGACTTGCATCTACACACTGTAGAGGTGAGAATCATACTCAGGAGGACTTTATACTCTGGCTGCAGACAAGGCCCAAAATCAACACCGCCTAACCTCTTAACACAGGAGGGTACGGGCTTGTGGTGCGGTTTGCCCCTTTTTCCTGAGAGGAGCCGAAGCAGACAGGTAAAAGAGGGTCTGTGCGCTACATATGTAGCGACCTCACCTCTCACTCCCTCCTTCTCTGTCAATGTCAATGGCTCTCGTCTAAGGGACCAGGGAGGAGAGTATGACGCACCACCAGCTCGTATCCTCTTGTGTGTAGAGGTGCGAGCTATAACCAATTACCTTCGGGCCTGTGCCCCTGTCCAGAGCCAAAACTTCCCTTGAGAATGACCTTTAACTCCCAGAAAGCCAAGTTCCACACCATTGAAAGTCCAACACTTATTTATTCTTTTAGAGCAATAAATAGTCCTTTTAGAGCAGACTGGTTAGACAACGAACAGACAAGGTGAAGAGGAAGGTCCAGGCACAAACATGAACTTGTTACTTTCCTGTTTCGGTGTGCGCAAACAGGTTTGGGGCACAGTCGCTGCCACCGACCGTGAGGGTGGTCACTGCCACCGACCGGGTGAATTGGACTTGAGGTCTCTGCCACCGACCTGGGTTTCAGTTGGGTCACTGCCACAGACCATGAGAACGTGGACTACCTTCTTGAGATGCGGCCCCTGTCAGGGGAGTCATCCATCCGGACGGTCACCAGAGGCCTCCACCGTCACTAGCCAATGCTGCGCTGGATCTTCGAGAAGGTCACCTCTCTGGTCCCCCTCGCCCTAGATTCGGGTGTCCAAAACCGGAGGACACCCTAGGTATCCTCCATACTATGCGGGACCCAGTCGAAGGTACTGGGCCCCAGGCCTCCAGAGAGTACCTCACCCCAGACTAAAGGTGTCTGGGGTGGAATCGCAGCTCCATCCTCGAGCCAGCGAGCGCCCGAACCGCCAGCACTCACACCCAGGCTGAAGGTGCCTGGGCGTGGACCCCGAGCGGAAGATGCCCCTTTTATCCCCTCTCCCAGTATGCACAGCAGGTTCCCCGACCCGCTGTACCACTGCCGCGAGAGGACAAAAAGGCACAGACCTCCAATGGTGGTTCAACCCGGCCTATGGCGACAGCGCCACCTATAGGCCGCAGGGAACTGGACACCATTGATATCCTCCACTGGCATAAAATGGTCCATGAACCCTAACAATTGCCTGTTATCACTCAGATGCCTGCCCTAAATGTAACCACCCGCTACACATATATATATATATATATATATATATATATATATATATATATATATATACACACATACTCTGCATTCAGCATAGCCTATATATACAGTGCATTCGGCAGTGTACAGTTTCAAATACACTTCAGGTGGTATACACAGTATATAATACAGTGTGTATAATTTCAAATACACTTTAGGTGGTGTATCCGGTGTTAAAAAAAAAATACCCATCAAGTCAGGAAGGCCTCCAAGGAGAGGCAGACGCTCACAGGTCACTAAAAGAGGGCAAGCAGCCTCTGAAATAATATTTAACAGCAGGGACCGTTCCTGCATCCAACAAGAGTAACTGTGAGGGGTTACAGTGTTCTGGCACCACCAACACCTAAGGTATATACTGTATGCAGTATATACTGCAGTTCAGAGTATATAGTGCAGTCCGTATAGTATATATACTGCAGTTCAGAGTATATAGTGCACTCAGTGTAGTATATATAATACAATGCAGGGTATATAGTGCAGTGTACAATATATAATAAGTGTATTGAAGTGGTTAAGGGGAGCCCTATGATAGAATAAGGAAAAAAACTGCATGGGGGACACCACACCATTTAAAAAAAAAAAATGGCGTGGAGTTCACCTTAATATCCATACCAGACCCGAAGGGCCCGGTATGAACTGGGGGGGGGGAAACCCATGCTGTTTTTTAAAATGTTTTTTTTTTATGTATATTGCCGGGATCTGGCAATACATTACAGCCGTGAGCAATTTATAATGACATTTTTTCCTTTAGAATTGTCATTTTGCTGCGGTACTTTTCTAAACATGGGAAACATTTTCTACTTTACAGGCATACTAAGGACACCCCCTAGGCATGATATTTAAAAGGAATATTTCATTTTTATTGTTTTACTTTAAGAATTCTTAAAATCACTGCTCCCGAACAAATGGCCGTTTTAAAAACTTTTTTTTTGCATTGATACATGTCCCCTGGGGCAGGACCCGGTACCCAAACATTTGTTATGGCAATAACTTGCATATAAGCCTTTAAAATTAGCACTTTTGATTTTTCACGTTCGTGTTCAATAGACTTTAACGGTGTTTGAATGTTCGCACAAACTTTTTGTCTGTTGGCAGTTTCTGGTGCAAACCGAATCGGGGGATGTTCAGCTCATCCCTATTTGTTAGATATTGTGCTGCAGATCTAGAAAATTCAGCTTATCCGTATCCTAGCAGACACTTCCTTTGGGAGATACAAAGCTAGCAGTGTGGTCAACACAATGCACTTCTGCATCCAGCAAATACTGTATGGGTACTAGCTTGTGTAGGTGGACTTCAGATTGAGAAACAAGTCAAATTTAATGTGCATTTAGCTGTCTATGAAATGCTTTAAAGTGATTGTAAAGCTAATTTATTTTAGTTTTTTAACCACTTGACAACTGGGCACTTAAACCCCCTTAAAGCGGAGGTGCAGGAAAAAAAAAAAGTCAGCAGCTACTAACAGTGTAGCTGCTGACTTTTAATAAGGACACTTACCTGTCCTACTCGCCCGCGATGCCGGTCCTGCTAGCAGGTCCCGGCTCCTCCCTTCTGAGTAGGGGAAACAGGCAGTGAAGCCGTAAGACTTCACTGCCCGTTTCCTACTGCGCATGCGCCACTCGCACGGCGCTTTGTGAATGGGCGGCTTGCCTCCTGGGATACACACAGTTCCCAGAAGCCAGCGCGGCCCATTCACAAGAAGAGGAAGCGGAAGGAGACCCACCGCGGATGGAGAAGAGGAACATTAGAGGCAGATTGCGGGACTTCCGCATAGCAACAGGCATTTAGGATGAGTATAATTTTTTTTTTTCTATAAATTATTTTATTTTATTTTTTGAATTTTTAGTGTAAAGATTTTTTCAGGGTGGACTTCCACTTTAATAACCAGACCAATTTTCAGCTTTCGGTGCTCTCACATTTTGAATGACATCTACTTAGTCATGCAACACTGTACCTATATGAAATTTTCATCCTTTTTTCACACAAATAGAGCTTTTATTTGGTGGTATTTGATCACCTCTGCGGTTTTTATTTTTTTCGCTATAAATGAAAAAAGACCAAAACTTTGGTAAAAAAAAAATGCATTTTTCTTCATTTCTATTATAAAATTTAGCAAGTAAGTAATTTTTCTTCATAAATTTGGCCAAAAATTTATACTGCTACACATCTTTGGTTAAAAAATAACCCAAATTAGTGGATATTATTTAGTCTGGGTGAAAGTTATAGGTTCTACAAGCTATAGTGCCAATTACTGAAAATTGATCAATCTCATTTCTTGAGACCCTAACAAGCCAGTAAAGTACAAATACCCCCCAAATGACTCCTTTTTGGAAAGTAGACATTCCAAGGTAGTTAGTAAGAGGCATAGTTAATTTTTTGAAGTTGTAATTTTTTCCCACAATTCTTTGCAAAACGAAGATTATTTTTATTTTTAATTTTTTTCACACCAAATTGTCATTATAATAGGTTATTTCTCTCACACGACATGTACATTCCACAAATGACACCCTAAAATATATTCTGCTGCTCCTCCTGAGTATGGCGGTACCACATGTGTGAGACTTTTACACAACCTGGCCACATACAGAGGCCCAACACTGAAGTAGCAACTTCAGGTGTTCTAGGAGCATAAATTACACATCTAATCTCTCAACCACCTTTTACACTTTTGAAGGCCCTGGAGCACCAGGACAATGGAAACACCCACAAAGTGACCCCATTTTGGAAAGAAAACACCCCAACGTATAATCTATGAGGTATAATGAGTCTTTTGAACAGTTCATTTTTTTCCAGAAGTTTTTGGAAAATGTGGAAAAAAAAATAAAAACGCATTTTTTTTTTACACAAAGTTGTCCATTTATAAGATATTTTCAACACATAGCATGTACATAGCAAAAATGACACCCCAAAATATATTTTGCTACTCCTCCTGAGTATGGCGATACCACATGTGTGAGACTTTTACACAGCCTGACCACATACAGAGGCCCAACACTGAAGTAGCAACTTCAGGTGTTCTAGGAGCATAAATTACACATCTAATCTCTCAACCACCTTTTACAATTTTGAAGGCCCTGGAGCACCAGGACAATGGAAACGCCCACAAAGTGACCCCATTTTGGAAAGAAAACACCCCAACGTATAATCTATGAGGTATAATGAGTCTTTTGAACGGTTCATTTTTTTCCAGAAGTTTTTGGAAAATGTGGAAAAAAAATAACGCATATTTTTTACACAAAGTTGTCCATTTATAAGATATTTCCAACACATAGCATGTACATAGCAAAAATTACACCCCAAAATATATTCTGCTACTCCTCCTGAGTATGGCAATACCACATATGTGAGCTTTTTTAACAGCCTGGCCACATAGAGGCCCAACATCCAAGAAGCACCATCAGGTGTTCTAGGGACAGAAATTACACATCCAATTTCCTTACAATCGATCACATTTTTGAAGGCCCTTCATATTTCTAACACAGCATGTACATACCAAGAATTACACCCTAAAATACATTCTGCTGAGTAAAGGGTAAAAAAGATATTACCTGTGGTTTTAGTAGTGCAATTGTCCACAGGAGGAGAGCCCTGTTCCAGGCAGCAGGCAGGGACGTGGTCAGCGACAGTGAATGGAATTGTCCAGGCAGCAGACAGGAATATTGTACATAGTCAGTCCAGGGTCAGTGCAAGTAGAGACATTGCCAGCAGTGCCAAAATATTGGTCCTGGTAATAAGCAGGAACATGGTCCAAGTAGCAGGCCAGGAAAGAATGGGGACAGGGGTAGAGGCTGCTCCCACCCAAATCTCTTTGAAGCCTCCGAGTCTCCAGACCCTAATCCGGGAATGAGAAAACTAAAAAATAGTTTTCTTCATCCAGAAAAACAATTCTGGAGCCCCTCACATATATGAGACCCCTGTGTTCCCACTAGCATAGTATGGTAAAAGATCAATCCAAGAGGCAGGCAAAAAACGTGGTCAAACAGTCCAGGGTCAGTTCCAGAGCAGGCAGAGGTAGGTACAGTTTAGCGTTAGGCAGAAGCGTGGTCATATAACAGGCCAGGGTCAGTTTCAGAGCAGACAGAGGTAGGTACAGTTTAGCGTTAGGCAGAAGCGTGGTCGTATAACAGGCCAGGGTCAGTTCCAGAGAAAGCATAGGTATGTTTAGCGTTAGGCAAAAGCTTGGTCGTATAACAGGCCAGGGTCAGTTCCGGAGAAAGCATAGGTATGTTTAGCGTTAGGCAAAAGCTTGGTCGTATAACAGGCCAGGGTCGGTTCCGGAGAAGGCAGAGGTTTGTACAGTTCAGTGCAGTGGCATAAGGAGTGTGGAGGAAAATTACAGGAAATGAGAATTGTGTTTACCATACTTCCCTAATAATGTAGAAACGTATGGTAAGGGCGGAAACATTCACCCAGAGGCCTGGTTGGGAAGGACAATCGGGACAATAATACATGGTGTCTCTTCGAATTCCTCCTCTAGAGCACACCCGGCATCTCTTCTGACGTCTGTAGCCTGTTTCGCGGGGGGCGGCTTTCTCAGGAAAGTGGCGCTCATGGAGTCTGCTCACGGAATCAGAGCGAATATTTTCTGGTGGGCTTTCAGGGTACAAAAGGGCGGAGATAACTTCTTCTTGGTAGTAAAGATAGGATATGGGGTTCTCTGTTGATTTTTTGTAAATAACATAAGTGTTATACATGGCCAAACTAAAAAAAAAATGGACACTTTCTTATACCAGTGGCGGGATTTTCTTGTGGGAAGATAGGGTTCAATCATCTGATCGTTGAAGTCCAGTCCCCCCATAAACAAATTATAATCATAGACACATTCTGGTTTCTGAATTGTGCCGTTTCTTTTGGGGACTTCCATGTAGGTGTCGTTGTGGATTGATGTGAGCATGTGGATGTTTCGTTTGTCCCTCCACCTGACAGCCAATATCTCCTGGTTCCTCAATGATGCCGTCTCCCCTCGTCGTAGCTTTTCATTGACAAGTTTTTGTGGGAGGCCTTTTCTATTGGCTCTTACTGTGCCACATGCTGGGGTGTCCCTCCGGTAAAGATTGCGGAACAGGGGCAAGCTGGTATAAAAATTATCCACATAAAGGTGGTATCCCTTTCCAAGGAGTGGATAGATAAGCTCCCAGACCACTTTTCCGCTGACTACGATGTACTCTGGGCATTCAGGGGGATGCAGTTGGGAGTCCTTCCCTTCGTACACCAAGAAGGCGTAGTTGTACCCCATGGCTCGGTCACAAAGTTTGTACATTTTAACCCCATATCGGGCCCTTTTGCTGGGGATAAACTGTTTAATGCCCAGCCTGCCTGAGAATTTTACAAGGGACTCATCCACCGAGATATTATGTTCAGGTATATATAACTGGGAAAAAATTTCTGAGAAAAAATTTAGGAGTGGCCGAATTTTATATCGTTTTTCAGGAGCTGGGTCATTTTGGGGAGGGCAGTGGGTGTTGTCATTATAGTGGAGTAACCGCATAATCATTAGGTATCGGGATCTTGGCATAAGGGATGAGAATAGTGGCATGTGATGGATGGGTTTGGTAGACCAGTAGGAGTACAATTGTTTTTTTTTTTGAGAGTCTCATAGTAAAAGTTAGGCCTAAGAAAATTTTGAATTCCTCTAAGGTGAGTTCTCTCCACTCAAAGGGACGGGCGTAACTAGACCCAGGAATAAAGCAAAATGTACAGGGACTTGGACTTTTTAGGCACAATACAAAAACGAGTTGATTTAAAAAGATATAAATTTATTGCACATAAATTCTGATATAAACAATCTTGTTAATAAAGAGTCCACATAGTATTTGAGAGTCAATACACCTATACCGTTATAGTATATAAAACCATATCTCTTGTGGGAATGGTATAGGAATTACAGCATTATTCCATAGCATTGCATATTCCAACAGGTAGATGAGGTATGGTAAAGGTGGTAGAGGTTGTTGACTTGGATGTTAAATTCGCTCTCACTTGATAAGTTCCGCGTGCAATCATGCTTCTTCAGGAGCATAGCACGTGAACTGAACAAAAATATTTAAAACAGAAAACACATAAGAATTTTTCTATAGTAATAGAAAATATACAACTACATAACAAAAATACTGTATTAATAAAGGGATATCAGGATGTCATAACCCCAATTACATCAACGTGACAAAGGACGCCCAAAAAGGCAAGCAAAGGAACAATGAGTTACTATGGAGACGTGCATATAGTAATTGATACATGGGGATAAACTCAGGAGTCCATTCCAGGTGGCAAGTACTAAGTACTAATTATAGATCATGGGAAGCATCTGCCGTGGCAAAAGGCCACATATAGGCAGGTGTCTAAACCCATAATTAACTGGTTATAGCCAAATAGCATGTAATAAAATGTTAATAGATGTATGACCCTACCGAGATATAACATACTTAAATAGATTACTGTGAACATACGATAATTTGCCAGGGTAGAAAAAACAGCCAATGTTGTATATAAATAGATATACCTAAAGGAGGGGAGGAGCTGCGGGTGCCAGGGGAACCTGAAGGAAATTATTCCTAAAATGAAAAGGTTTTTGTAAACCATCAACATAATATAAAAAATTAAAATAAAAATAAAATTAAAAGTTAAATAGAATAAAATGCCGCTATCACTGTTGAATTCCCTCATAGTACAGCAAAATAACTCACCCAATTAGATATAGATAGACTCATAGGGATATCCAACCATAGACAAAAGGCTCAAATAGCTATGCATAAACTGTGTATATAGCAATTAAGATGCATGTGTCTAGAAGACAGCAATGTATCCCATAAGTTCCCAGTCAAGCAGGCCAATCAGCTATAAGTTGTTTGTTGCTGCAGGTATCTAAAGACATTGTTGCTGTGACCTGAAATGCTTCCTGATTAGACTTGTGTGCTGCTGGACTTTAAGGAAGTTTCTTCACTTGCTATACCTCCACTTCACCACAACGCTCCTATTGCGCATCATCACGCCGCCACGCCATTCCGATCCCTGCCATTGTGAATTCCAGATCAAACGGATGCGATCACGTGACCTGGGACGCCTAGCAGTAAACAAGCCCTGCAGGCGCGGGTCCCTGACACACTCGGGCAGTTTATCCCTCACAGGGTTTGTCCACGCTTACAGGACAGCTTCTTATGTAAAGAGCAGATCTGCATTCTGGAGTTTCCCTCCACTGTGAGTATAAGCATTGCGCTTGTGAGGTAAGAGACATACTTTCTAAGCAGACCCCTACCATGGAACATTGATTTTGCTAGGTGGCTATTTATTCCTATCTATTGAATAAATTATAGGTGGAGCTTGTGATATGTGATCACAATCAATGTCAAGTTTAATTTTTGGCGCAAGTGAATTTACTTCTTTTTAAACCTTTTGTGACAAGACCGAAATTATTATAACAGCTTTTCAGCACCAATATACAGCTACCTGTATTGGATCACCACCTTTAATTTTCTGGACTGCCTATGTGATTAATTACAAACAGGTTTTTGTGCTGTTTCACCTGTTTGAAGTTGTGCGACCAATTGTCCTTTTTCTATTAATATTTGAATCCTTTGTTCACGTTATTTTGGTGGACCAGGGCATACATGAACTGTCATACTTCTTGCACCAACAAATGGTATTGATCCTCCAGTCCACACCAGTGATACACTGATAAGTCTAGGAATAATGAGCTTTAATTTTTTGGTTAGCACAGCAACATGTCCGCTATACCTGTATTTTTAAATTACAACATTGTACCTTTTACTGTATATATTTTGATTCAGATTATCTGGAGGCGTAGCCCCTTGCTGGAAGCTGTTTTAATTTTCACTTTTGTGTTACTTTCACCAATAAAGTCTCTCCTTTTTGATACAACCCAACAGGTATAGTTGATTCACTTCATTGACCTTTCATTGGAACTCCTTTTGTTCCAATTTTCTTGCTTTTTTTCAATCAGCTATAACGCCAGTAGGGACCAGTAGGTGAGCCTAGGTAAATAAGTTAAACAAAATAGAGAAATCCCATGAGTAGGGTGACAAGGAATCAATAGATAGAGTAGCAAAAAGTAATAGAGGCTTGTACCTGATCAGATTCCCCTGTTCAGCTGCGCTCCTAGTAGCCGACCATCCTGTAGTGACGGCTGTGTGAGACACGCTGAATTTGCGTGTTATTTGAATGCACGCCTCATTCCATCATCATTCACCGCACCAATCACAGGGCGTGGAATGACATCATCTGGAAAGGCCGTGAGGTCAGTGCACATGCGTCCCGCAACATCCGCGCATGCGCCGAAGGGGGAATTCTGAACATCACGCGTCAGGATGTGAAAGAGCAGTGGTCTGACCAACCAGACGCGCAACGGAAGAATTCCGTCAATCAAGGCTGGCAAAGCGCTGCCTGCAACTAGTGCAGGACCTTAGGCGGCCACATCATTGCAAAGGACAGACATATGGATATCCCTAAAAGGGTCATCTAACAAATAAACAAAAATATAAATAAACTTAAACAGGTAAAGGGAATTGGTATTCAATATATATAAAATATATAAAATATTAATATATATAAAATATATAAAATATTAAGATCCCCTCTGAATCCAATTTAGGAGACAGTTGGTCACAGTTTCTAAAGTGTGTTCATAAAAACTAATAAAAAAGTTGCCCTATTATTAAAGTTGACAAAAATTTAGCTATAGATTTATAATTGTATACATCTAAATGGGGGACAAGGGAGCATGATAGAAAATACCGAACTAATGCAATTCACAGCGAATAGGTAATCAGGCCGAGAGGCTAGCTATAAAAATGATTTATATGATTGAGATTCATTGATGCCAGGTGCATGCGTTGCATCAAGGCGTTCAATCCAAAGGGCCTCTTTCCGAAGTATTTGTTTGTCCCAATCACCGCCCCGTGGATCTCGAGGGACCACAGCAAGGGCGATAAATGACACAAGAGAGGTGTTAAATTTGTGGTAAAGGTCCAGATGTCTGCTCACTGCTGTGATCATCTTACCACTGCCTGAGAAATATACATGGTCCTTGATACGGGACCGAAAATGTGTAATCGTTTTGCCTACGTAGAAGGCATTACATTGACAGGACATTAGATAAATCACACCCCTGGGTATTGCAGTCAGCATGAAAATTCGGAATATGAATAGCGCCATTTGGGAGTGTAAATCTGGTGCCTATAGAGATCCAGGGACAAAAGGCACATTTGCCACATCGTGTCATACCGTTGGACATTGGTCTGGAATGCGTGTCGTCAGAGAAATGACTAGAGGTTAATTGGTCGCGTAAGGATTTGGATCTTCTAAATGTTATATCCGGTCTAGGTTTAACGTATTTACTAAGGACAGGATCATCACATAGGAGGGACGAGTGATTGGTCAAAATGTTTCTTAGTTCTGAATGATGGGTAGAGTATCTTGTAATGTATGTCACTGATTGGTCTTGTTCAGTCGTCTTAGTTTTGTATAACAATGAGTTCCGACTGTCGCCCCTCCACTTTGCTTTGGCTATTGAGCCACTGGCCATGGACATTAGGGCAAATTCTGGCATTACTGGTTTCTGCTATGGTGACACGCAGGAAAAAGTCATGCTATATGCCGATGACACTTTGCTTCTTCTGGGGGACACGGATTCCTCCCTCAGGGAAGCTATGTCGACCATATCCAAATTTGGAGGATTTTCCGGTTTACATATAAACTGGTCAAAATCAGCCCTGCTCCTGTTGGATGGAGACGACCCACAGGTGATTAACTCTTCCTGCCCCATTCCCATTACCACTGCTTTCAAGTACTTGGGGGTTCGGATCACAGCCAGGCCACGGGACTTTATTCATCTTAATATCTCCCCCCTGTTACTAAGGTTTAGGGACAAAATCAAAACCTGGAAGGCTCTTCTCCTATCTGTTGCTGGCAGGGTGAATCTTATAAAGATGATACTCATGCCACAGCTACTATACTTCCTTCATAACACTCCTATGGTTATCCCCCTCAAGACATTCCGTGCGGTAAATAGTATTTTTCGCAGCCTCATATGGAAGGATAGGTTCCCTAGGATCAAGTTGGAACATTTACAGCGGCCCAAAGACTGCGGGGGCTTGGCGTTGCCAAACCCTTGGCTGTATTACTTAGCTGCCCAGTTACAGCATCTTATAGGCATGTTCCCATCGGCGGCAGAGAGGGCGCCCACCTTGCAAACCTCGGCTCATAAACTATTGCTGCTTACTGTGTGCAGAGGTCCGGTTCCTGTGGCGTTGGAGGCTCAGACCTTCGCTAAACCACATAAAAAGTTTCCAACGTATAGCCTAATTCAGAAGGTATGGAACAAAGTTAAATATATTCAGAATGCAGATGGCTATACAGAATATAGCCCTATATGGCAAAATGATACATATACTGAATTGGCCAAATTGCAGTCTGGGGCTAGGTGGAAGAAGTATGGGATTACGCATCTTAAGCACATATTCTGTAATGGAGTACTGCGCCCTTTTAGTGACCTAAGGGAATCTTATGGTCTTCCGCAATCAATGTATTTTTGCTATTTACAACTGCTCCATGCGGTGGCGGCACAGAGTCGCTCCTCGGAGTGGCATTTGTCACCGACCCCTGTGTTTAGTCTTTTGGGGGACACTGGGTCGTCGAAGGGCTTTATCTCACAATGCTATGCCATACTGTTACAGTCCGTGATGAGGCAGCATCCTCTGAAGATAAGGGAGAAGTGGGAGGCAGATGTTGGCCAGTTGGATGGTGAGCAGTGGGAGGAAATCTTCCAGGCTGTGGGTAGGTGCTCACTGAACGTATCCCATAGGCTTACTCAGTTGTACATATTGCTGCGCACTTATTTCACACCTCACAGATTGCATTTGATGAATCCACAGCTTGACTCCACGTGTACACGATGCAAAAGGGACCACGGAGATCTAGTCCATATGCTGTGGAGATGTCCCAAACTCCACATGTACTGGGCGGGCGTGGTGTCTACCATTAATTCAGTGTTTGGAGTGTCTCTTCCACAGGACCCGAGAGCTTGTCTCTTGGGTGCTTTGGAGGAATACGAGTGGGATGAAGACTGCAGAGAAGCTGTTCATAGGACTCTGTTTCAGGCGAGGAAGCTCATCATGGTACACTGGAAAGCGGAGGCTCCCCCGACCTTGAAGGAATGGATTAATAATATTGGGATAGGGTTGAGGATGGAGAAGATGACTTATCAGCATAGAGGTAGTGCTCATAAATTCGAGAAGCTATGGGCAAAATGGCTAGATGTACCGGGCTTGGCCCCGGTGGATTTGGTGGCTGATAGATTGCTAGGCATCAATATAGGATGAGATGTGTTTCTAGTGCTTTAATATTGGGAAGAGTGGGTATGTCAATTTGAGGACCGGTTGGCCCCTAGTTCAGATCTGTTTTGAAATGTATGTTTGTAATGTTTTCTTACCCCGCAATGTTGAGGGGTGTCTGTATGCCCTGTACCTCTGCAAAATAATAATAAATCTTTGTTGGATAATAAAAAATAAAAAAACAATGAGTTCCGAGACTGACGCAGCGCTTTATTGTAATCGCTGCGTAGCAAGGATTTGGTATATCCTCTAGCTCTGAGTCTGTCATGTAGCATATTAGCCTGGGATTTGAACTCCTTGGTATGTGTACAATTTGTCAGGGACCTGCCAGAAATCAAAGACAGTTCTTGCTTCCCTCGGTACCTGTGTGTCGGCGCGCGCCAGATGTGCGCGCGCATGCGCCAATTGCGCACGTGTGTGCGCACCAATTGCGCGTGCGTGCACGTTAAACGATATGGCGCCATTAGGCCTTTAAAAGGCCAGCAGTTACAACAGTACATTGCTGTCTGATCTGCAGCTTTCTAAACCTGAATACCTGCATACCTGCTACCTGTTACCAGTACCGACCCGGCTTGCTCGACCACCCGATATTTCTCCAACCCTGACCTCGGCTCACCTTGACCCTGCTCTGTCTCTCACCTGCCTACCTGCTGCCAAACCTTGCCTGTGTTCCTGACTACGTCTAAGCCTGCTGATCCATACACCTGACTACCTGCTCTGACCCGGCTTGTCTGACCCTCCTGCTGTCTGCTGTTTTGTGCACCCAAACCAAGCTTATCTCACCTTGCTCCAGCTTCCGCTGTTCCAGTATCCACCAGCTCCCGGGTTGCTGACCTGCAACCACCTGCTCTGCTGCCTACAGATCCAGCCATCCCTGGAGGATCACCACCTTGCCACGGTGCCAACCACCACACCTACTGCAGGCACTCCTACCTCACTGCGCTTTCGAGGTCACTGTCCCCAATCCAGTGACTCCTGAGCCAGGGCTGTAAGAGAGGTCTCCTCCTACAAAGTCAGGCTCTACGACCAGGTACGTTCTGTACATAACAGTATCAGACAGCCATGACAGAGCCTGCAGGAGAAGTTCCTGCCGTGGAGGAGATTTGCAAACACCTGGCAGCTCTCACACAAGCAGTGAAGAGTCTACAGGAAGGCTACATCCGGCTGGAAGGACAAGTTCAGAACCTCGCTGCCTCCGGCGATGCGGCCCCTGCACCCTCTGCCAGGACTTCGTCAACTGCCTCTGCTCCTTCAGTGGTGATGCTTCCGCCCGAACCCAGAGTTCCTGTCCCAGAGAGGTTTTCAGGAGACCGGACAAAATTTCAGGCCTTCCGTAATGCCTGTCAGCTTTATTTTGCCCTACAACCCCGGACTTTCTCCTTAGAAGTCACTAAGGTGGGATTTGTGATCTCGTTACTCCAGGGTGAACCCCAGACCTGGGCCCATCGGCTACTAGGAGAAAATAATGTTCAGACTCAATCCCTGCTATCCTTCTTCCAAGCCATGGCCCAGCTTTATGACGATCCCCAACGGACTGCCACTGCTGAGTCTGCCCTGCTTGCGCTCCAGCAAGGTCGCCGAGCGGCCGAGGACTATGTTACGGACTTTAGACGCTGGAGCGCAGACACTCAGTGGAACGACGCAGCCCTGCGTCACCAATTCCGCTTGGGCCTTTCCGAGGGTCTGAAGGACGAACTCGCCCGAGTGGAGGTACCAGAGACCCTTGAAGCCTTGATTACCACAGCCATCCAGATTGATCGCAGACTTCGTGAACGCCGGGCAGAGAGTTCCTCCCAGCAAAGTCGCCCAGTATGGATGACCACAAGAGCTCCCATGCCTGCTTCCCGTTACCTGCCGCCCACCAGTTTAAATCCTGCCAATCCCAGTCTGGACACCTCCGAACCCATGCAACTTGGGATAATGCGACCAGCCCTGCTACCTGAAGAACAGGCACGCCGTCGCCAACTGAACCTTTGCCTCTATTGCGGTGAAGCCGGTCACTACGCGCGCAACTGTCCTGTCAAGATGCGTAAGTGCCCTTCGTTCATTCCTGCTAATCTCGCATCTTTATCTGCCAATGCAACCCACCTTGCTCTCTCTCTCTCGTTGCAGCTCCAGGGAAGGACAGTCCCAGTCAACGCTATCATTGACTCTGGTGCATGTAGTTGTTTCATCGACTCCACCTTTGCCAATCAACATAACATCCCTCTTCAGGAAAAGACTCATGGACTTTCTGTTTACTTGGCCAATGGCTCCCGTATAAAATCAGGACAGGTAACCCAGGAGACCCTTCCTCTGCCTGTCACCTCTACCACTCAACATAAGGAGTGGCTGACTCTTGATGTTATCTCTTCTCCCCTGTTTCCCGTGATCCTGGGTATATCCTGGCTCCAGGCTCACAACCCCCAGATCAACTGGGTGTCTGGAGAAGTGTCCTTCCTGTCCCCTTACTGCCAGAAGTACTGTCTACCTGGATCCACCACTCTGTTATGTATGGACTCTGACCAGAACCTGCTTCAGTCCGTCCCAGGACCTTACCATGAATTTATTGATGTCTTCAGTAAACGGGGGGCTGACTCCCTTCCGCCTCACCGCCCCTATGACTGCCCCATCGAGCTCCTTCCTGGAGCCGAGATTCCCTTTGGGCGCATCTTCCCCTTGTCAGAAAAGGAACAAGAGGCTCTGAAGGTCTACATCAATGAAAATCTGGGCAAAGGGTTCATCCGCCCATCTACCTCACCAGCGGGCGCCGGAATATTCTTTGTCACTAAGAAGGACCAGACCCTCCGCCCATGTGTGGACTACCGTGAGTTAAACAACATCACGGTCAAAAACCGTTATCCGCTTCCCCTGATACCTGAACTCTTCCAGAAATTAAGGTCTGCTGTCATCTTCACCAAATTAGACCTAAGGGGGGCCTACAATCTGGTCCGCATCCGGTCCGGGGACGAGTGGAAGACAGCTTTTCGTACCCGATTCGGCCACTACGAATATTTGGTCATGCCCTTCGGCCTGTGCAATGCTCCTGCCACCTTCCAGCACTTTATCAATGATGTGTTCAGAGACTTCCTTGATATCTTTGTCATTGTCTACCTTGATGACATTCTAGTCTTCTCCGGATCACTTGACAGACATCGGGAACATGTCCGCAGTGTACTGGGCCGCCCCTGCCAACACGGACTATATGCCAAGGCGGAGAAATGCGTATTTGAGCAGCAGACTATCCAATTCCTAGGGTTGGTAATCTCCCCCACAGGGATCAGGATGGATCCTCAAAAAGTGTCCGCTATACTGGACTGGCCTGTACCTTTGGATAAGAAAGGAGTGCAACGCTTTGTGGGTTTTTCAAATTTTTACAGGAGATTCATCATCAAGGGATTTTCTGCAATAATCACACCCATCACACAGCTGACCAAGCAGAACTTACGTTTCCATTGGGACCCTGAGGCCCAAAGAGCCTTTGACACACTTAAAGGACTTTTCACATCAGCTCCAATTCTCAGCCATCCTGATCCTGCACTACCTTACATTCTTGAAGTGGATGCATCTGAAGTTGCAGTCAGGGCTGTCATCTCCCAACCCCAAGGTAACAAGGACTTAATGCACCCTGTGGGGTTCTTCTCTCGAAAACTCTCCCCTGCAGAGAGAAACTATGATGTTGGTGACCGGGAATTACTTGCCATCAAAGCCGCCTTAGAGGAATGGAGGTACCTGTTGGAGGGCGCTGCCCACCCAGTATTAATTTACACCGATCACAAGAACTTAGAATATTTAAGATCCGCTAAACGGTTGAAGCCTCTGCAGGCCCGTTGGGCTTTATTCTTCTCACGCTTCTGCTTCCATATCACCTACCGGGCAGGTTCAAAAACATCAAACCAGACGCACTATCACGCATGCATGACAACCCCAAGGATTTATCTGTTCCCGACACCATCCTACCAGCAGGTAATTTTTTACTTTTACAGACTGATCTGCTCTCTCAAATCAGACAAGCATCCACGGACTCTTCCAAACCCCCTGGTACCACCTTGACTTCCAGAGATGGATTATTTTGGAGGGGAGCCAAATTTTTGTTCCAGGAAGCACTCGGGTTGAGGTACTGAAGCTCCTCCACGACCATCCACTAGCAGGACATTTTGGAGTCCGCAAGACTCTTGGGCTGGTACGGCACACATTCTGGGGGCCAGGTCTGGAGGAGTTCTGCAAATCATACGTCAGTGCATGCCCCGTCTGTAACCAAAACAAAACATCAAGGAACCGAGCCTGGGGACTACTGAAACCTCTACCTGTACCTGATAGACCATGGAGGATGATTGCTATGGATTTTATTGTGGCGCTTCCATGTTCCGAGGGGTGTACAGCAATCTTTGTGGTCGTAGACCGCCTGACTAAAATGGCCCATTTCTTGCCACTAAAGGGCACCCCATCCGCTGCTGAGACTGCCCGTGTTTTCATTAAGGAAATCATCAGATTACATGAAGTCCCTTCAAACATCGTGTCAGACAGGGGGGTCCAGTTCACTTCACGTTTTTGGAGAGCTCTGTGCGAAATCTTGGAAATTGAACTTGCCATGTCCTCAGCTTACCACCCCCAAACCAACGGGCAAACTGAGAGGACAAATCAGACTCTTGAACAGTATATCAGATGTTTCACATCCTTTGCACAAGATGACTGGGTGTCCCTATTGCCCTTAGCAGAGTTTGCCTACAATAATGCAAACCATTCGGCCACTGGACAATCCCCCTTCTTTGCTAATTACGGCTTCCATTTAACATTTTTACCTGATTTTCTTCCAGAATCTCCAGTCCCGGCAGTACAGAGCACGGTGGATTTCCTCAGCCGTAACAACCGGGTGTTGCAGGAAGCAGTAACCAAGGCCCAAGCGGACAGCAAGAAAGCCTATGACAGGAAGAGGAGAGGGGAGCTGGACCTTCAACCAGGTGATCAGGTATGGCTTTCCACGAACAACCTCAAGTTGGCCTGCCCATCCAAGAAGCTGGCACCCAAGTTCATGGGACCCTTCCCGGTAAGAAGAAAAATCAATGAGGTATCTTACGAATATTTCTTACCTGACTCTCTAAAAGTTCACCCAGTGTTTCATGTTTCATTGTTGAAGCCTGCAGTACCTGACCCCTTTCCTGACAGAGGAGCCAGACCACCAGAACCAGTTTTGGTTGACGGTCTCGAGGAATACGTGGTGGAGGCCATCCTTGATTGTAGGAAACGGCAAGGGCTAACTCAATTCTTAGTCAAATGGAAGGGTTACGGTCCGGAGGACAACTCCTGGGAACCTGAAGGCAACATCCATGCCCAGAGGTTAATCCGTGCCTTTTTTCTCGCCCATCCTGAGAAATAAGCCCGGTTAGGCATCCGGAGGCTGCCCCTTGGGGGGGGGCAATGTCAGGGACCTGACAGAAATCAAAGACAGTTCTTGCTTCCCTCGGTACCTGTGCGTCGGCACGTGCGCCGGGTGTGCGCGCGCATGCGCCAATTGCGCACGCGCATGCGCCAATTGCGCGTGCGTGTGCGCGTGTGTGCGCGTTAAATGATATGGCGCCATTAGGCCTTTAAAAGGCCAGCAGTTACAACAGTACATTGCTGTCTGATCTGCAGCTTTCTAAACCTGAATACCTGCATACCTGCTACCTGTTACCAGTACCGACCCGGCTTGCTCGACCACCCGATATTTCTCCAACCCTGACCTTGGCTCGCCTTGACCCTGCTCTGTCTCTCACCTGCCTACCTGCTGCCAAACCTTGCCTGTGTTCCTGACTACGTCTAAGCCTGCTGATCCATACACCTGACTACCTGCTCTGACCCGGCTTGTCTGACCCTCCTGCTGTCTGCTGTTTTGTGCACCCAAACCAAGCTTATCTCACCTTGCTCCAGCTTCCGCTGTTCCAGTATCCACCAGCTCCCGGGTTGCTGTCCTGCAACCACCAGCTCTGCTGCCTACAGATCCAGCCATCCCTGGAGGATCACCACCTTGCCACAGTGCCAACCACCACACCTACTGCAGGCACTCCTACCTCATTGCGCTCTCGAGGTCACTGTCCCCAATCCAGTGGCTCCTGAGCCAGGGCTGTAAGAGAGGTCTCCTCCTACAAAGTCAGGCTCTACGACCAGGTACGTTCTGTATATAACACAATTTCAACGCAATCTGAGATACTGTGCGTAGGGTATGCTACGAATTAAGGTATTGGGCTGAGCACTGGCCGCGTGCAATAACGTATTGCCAGCTGTCTCCTTGCGAAACAGTGTTGAGGACAATAGGCCATTGTCATCCTTAAGGATGGTCAAATCCAGAAAGGTGACCTTATGTTTGTCACTGGAAACTGTGAAATTCAAGTTAAATGAATTCAGATTGAGGGTATCAATAAAAGTTTTAAGTAGAGTAGGAGTGCCAGTCCAGATGATGAATATATCGTTGATATATCATAGCCAACAGGCCACATGGCTCACAAAATCTGATAGCTGGTCATCTGAAAACAAATCTCGTTCCCACCCCCCCCAGGTACAGGTTGGCGTAGGCAGGGGCTCAACAAGTGCCCATAGCCACCCCTGCACCTGGAGGAAGTGGGACTCTTGAAACGTAAAACAATTTAGAGTGAGAATAAAACTTAACAAATCCAAGATAAACTCACAGTAATCCCACCAGTGGTGGTCCTGTTCTCTAAGGAAGGTCCGGACTATCCCGATGCCCCGCTCGTGAGGGATGCTGGAGTACAGAGTCTCCACATCCAAGGTTATGAGTAGGGCATCGGGAGGTACGGCCATTCCTTCTATATGTTTAAGCAAGTCCAAAGTGTCCTTAGTGTAGGACGGTAATGCCATGACATGTGGCATCAAGATGGAATCGACCAAGCGACTGGCATTTTCAGTCAGTGATCCAATGCCAGACACTATAAATCTTATAAATCGTTTTTATAGCTAGCCTCTCGGTCTGATTACCTATTCGCTGTGAATTGCATTAGTTCGGTATTTGCTATTATGCTCCCTTGTCCCCCATTTAGATGTATACAATTATAAATCTATAGCTAAATTTTTGTCAACTTTAATAATTGGGCAATTTTTTTATTAGTTTTTATGAACACACTTTAGAAACTGTGACCAACTGTCTCCTAAATTGGATTCAGAGGGATCATGAATATTTTATATACATTGAATACCAATTCCCTTTACCTGTTTAAGTTTATTTCTATTTTGTTTATTTGTTAGATGACCCTTTTAGGGATATCCATATGTCTGTCCTTTGCAATGATGCTAATTGAATGGCCCCGGGGGGGGGGGGGGGGGCGAGCATCCTGGGGACTTGTTGGAGTACTATGTGGAAGCCTAAGCGCTCTTTTAGACACATGCATCTTAATTGCTATATACACAGTTTATGCATAGCTATTTGAGCCTTTTGTCTATGGTTGGATATCCCTATGAGTCTATCTATATCTAATCGGGTGAGTTATTTTGCTGTACTATAAGGGAATTCAACAGTGATAGTGGCATTTTATTCTATTTTAGTTTTAATTTTATTTTAATTTTAAATTTTTATATTATGTTGATGGTTTACAAAAAACATTTAATTTTAGGAATAATTTCCTTCAGGTTCCCCTGGTACCCGCATCTCCTTCCCTCCTGTAGGTATATCTATTTATATACACCATTGGCTGTTTTTTCTACCCCGGGAAATTATCGTATGTCCACAGTAAGTGTCACGGTCTGGAGTCAGGCTCAGAGGCCAGTAGCTATAGCAGCAGAGCAGGTATTCACACAGGTCACCCTGGCTGATGACACGGGTTCACCTGAGGTGCGGGGTCTAAGCACTGACTGGTATTCACCAGGGCTCCTAAAGGTGGAGATGGGCTTCGCTGCGTGTCAGTGCCAGGTCGCGGTCCTCAGATTAGCCCCACCAGGGGGTGAGCAAGCCGGGGTCCAGAAACAGATAATACAGGTAGGGATCAAGCAGAAGCGTAGTCGGGGACGAGCCAAAAGTCGGTAACAGATAGTTGCAGGTTGGGATTCGGCAGAAGCGTAGTCGGGGACGAGCCAAAAGTCGGTAGTGAGTGGTAGCAAAGATGCGGTCGGCAGCAGTAGACAGGAGCAAGATATTGGCTGGTGAAGACACAATATTCTGGCAACCAGGAAGTTCAGGGACATGGCTTAAATCAGGAAGTTCCTGGGAGGAGCAAAGGGTTCAAGGTTCAAGGCAAACAAGATTCAAGACAAGAAAGATCATTCAAGGAATTGTCTAATGAACTATCCAAGGAGCTGTCCAGCATTCCAGGTGGCTCAGCAAGTAGAGTCACCACCAGACACACCAGAGGTCCCAGGTTCAAGCCCAGGTCCTAACAGTGCTCCCCTCCTTCCAGGATGTCCCCTGGACGTCTTAGGGCCAGGTTTCTGAGGAAACCTCTGGTGGAATTCCCTTGTTAATCTAGGGGCATGAACATTCTTTTCAGGCTCCCAAGAATTTTCTTCTGGCCCATATCCTTCCCATTGAACCAAATATTGCAATTTGTTCCTAGAGATCCTGGAGTCAAGAATTTTTCCCACCACATATTCTTCTTCACCCTGTACCTCAACAGGTGGAGGAGGAGGATGAATTCTTCCAGAAAAAGTATTTTCATGAAACTGCTTGAGTAGCGATATGTGAAAAACAGGGTGAATCTTCATATTGTCAGGAAGTTTTAGGCGAAAAGTGACCGGGTTGATTTGAGCAGAAATCTCAAAAGGTCCCATAAACCTTTGACCCAACTTAGCACATGGAACCTGAACCTTAAAATTTTTGGGAGATAACCAAACTTTGTCACCTACCTGAAAGGTGGGAAAAGACCTACGGTGTCTGTCAGCAGCCTTCTTGTAATATTCCTGCGCCTCCTTCAATGTATCAGTCAATCTCTCCTGGATCTCATGTAATGAAGTTAGTCTGTTGGTAACAGCAGGAATTGAGGTTGAGATAGGGAGATCAGGAATAAAAACTGGATGATACCCGGTGTTTAAGAAAAATGGGCATCCTGGAGATAACTCACAAAACATCGAAGGTATTGCTCCAGAGTTTGATTGGTCCTCTCGGTCTGACCATTAGACTGTGGATGAAAAGCTGAGGACAGATTAATTGTTACACCCAAAGCTGAGCAAAAACTTCTCCAAAATTTTAAGGTAAACTGTACCCCTCTGTCAGACACCACATCATCAGGAATTCCATGAAGTTTAAAAACTTCTCTAACCATTACCTCAGCAGTATGTTCGGCGGAGGGTACCCCCTTAACTGGAATAAAATGAGCCATCTTAGTGAGACGGTCAACGACTACCAGAATGGTTGTCATCCCTTTTGAAAGAGGAAGGTCGACCACAAAGTCCATAGAAATTGACCCCCATGGCCTAGATAGAACAGGCAGTGGTAGAAGTAACCCCAGAGGAGAAGATCGGGGTGTCTTATTGCGAGCACAGGTTAGACATGAAGCCACTTATCTCTTTACATCTTTCTTGTACCCAGGCCACCAAAAGGAACGTGATAAGACTTCTTCTGTTTTAGAAACCCCAAAATGACCAGCAAGTTTAGAGTCGTTTACCAACCTGAGGGCTTCTACCCGAACTGATTCAGGTACATAGAGGCAATGCGCTAGAGTCCAAAAACCATTATTGTACTTGAGGTTTATGTCTTTAGGAGGGTTATTAAGAAGCGGGTCATTCTCATACCCCTCCTTGAGGAGATTAAGAAATGTCTTTGAACTTGTGGCCCCTAGAAAGTTCTTTGGAAACAGGATTGTACATTCAGAGTTGCTTTCCTGGAGAGGCCCAGGCAACATCCGTGATAGGGCATCAGCCTTACCATTCCTTGACCCAGGGCGGTATGAGATAACAAAATTGAACCTGGAGAAGAAAAGGGTCCAACGTGCTTGTCTAGATGACAACCTTTTAGCAGACCTAATAAATTCTAAATTTCTATGATCGGTGAGAACGGTTACAGGGTGCTTAGCCCCTTCCAGCAGATGCCTCCACTCAGAAAATGGTTCCTTAATTGCCAGCAGTTCCTTGTTTCCAATGTCATAATTATTCTCGGCTGGAGACATCATGCGAGAGAAATAAGCGCAAGGATGAAGCTGCATTTTTTCTCCAATTCGCTGAGAAAGGATAGCTCCCACAGCAGAATTAGAATCATCAACTTCTAGGATGAAAAGGTAGTTCTGGATCTGGATGTACCAGTATTGGTGCAGAAGTGAAGAGTGTTTTCAGTTTACTAAAGGCAGTCTGTGCCTCAGGTGACCATAAAAAGGGTATCCCTTTCTTTGTCAGCTGTGTAATTGGAGCAATTACCTTGGAGAAATTCCTTATAAATCTTCTGTAAAAGTTGGCAAATCCAGCAAATCGCTGTATCTCCTTAACATTCCTAGGGACAGGCCAATCCACCACTGCTTTGAGCTTATCAGGATCCATGCTTACCCCTTCAGAAGAGATTATGTATCCCAAGAACTGGATCTGAGTTTGTTCAAACTCGCATTTCTCTAGTTTGATGTAAAGTTGATTCCGCCTTAGTCTCTCGAAAACAATACAGACATGCTTGCGGTGTTCTTCCAAAGTATCAGAGAAAATGAGAATGTCATCCAAATATGCTATTACAAACTGATCAAGCAAATCTCGAAAAACATCATTAATAAAATGTTGAAAAGTTGCAGGAGCATTGCAGAGCCCAAAGGGCATGACCAAAGACTCAACATGTCCATATCTGGTTCTGAAAGCAGTTTTCCATTCATCTCTGGGACGAATGTGGACAAGGTTGTATGCCCCCCGTAAATCTAATTTAGTAAAGAGCTTGGCGGAGCGGAGTCTCTCAAGCATTTCTGGAATCAGTGGGAGTGGATAGCAATTCTTAATTGTGATCCTATTTAAATCTCTGTAGTCAATACACGGACGCAGGGTGGAGTCCTTTTTCACCACGAAGAATAAGGCTGCCCCAGCAGAAGAGGTTGAGTGTCTGATAAAACCCTTCTCTAGATTCTCATTAATCCACTCCCTGAGCACCTTCAGTTCAGGTTCTGATAAAGAATAAAGACGCCCAAATGGTATTTCTCCCCCTGGAAGCAATTCAATGGGACAATCATAAGAGCGATGAGGAGGCAGCTGATCTGCGTTCTCTTTATCACAAACGTCGTGAAACTCAAGATATTGTGGAGGTAGCTTGTCGTATGGCTTGGTAGTTGCCAAAACTGCTTGTAAATCTTGGGTTGGTGGAGGGCTTATTTGATAAGATTCTTTGCAATGTCTTTTGCAATGGTCAGATGTAAAGCTTAAAGAACGTGTTTCCCAGTTGATGGAGGGATTATGGATAGAGAACCAAGGGATGCCCAGGATAATAGGGAACTTGGGTGATGTGATCAGCTCAAAGTCTCCTGATGGTCAGTCTCGATTAGGAGTTTAAGCGGGATGGTCTCGTGGGTAACTGGACCTGAAGACAAAGGTGAGCCATCCACAGTTTCCATATCAATAGGGGCAAGCTTATTTCTTATTTATAGCTTATTACTTTGGGCAAATTTGATGTCCATGAAGTTTCCCCTGGCCCCTGAGTCCAGCATAGCAGCGCAAGATATTTCATTGTTTTCCACAATAAGCCTTATTGGGATGACAAAGTGAGTTGATAAAGAATTAACTTTATTTGCTTCCTGAATCAAAGGAGAGACGGATTGAGAAATTGAGTTTATTTGTTCAGATACTGTAACATCAATTGCTGCAATTGTTCTTTTAAATTTATTGGGACAATTAACTGCATAATGTCCAGAGTCTCCACAATAAAGACACAAGTTCTCTGAACGTCATCTTTCTTTCTCCTGAGTGGTAATAGATCTTTTAATAGCATCCACCTGCATAGGTTCAGGAGTGTCAGAATCAGGAAAAACTCTTGGACCCTTAGGAGGATACTGAGTAGTAGAAAAACGCATGCCGCCATTACTGCCTAGGATTCCCAGTCTCTCCTTTCTCCTTTCAGTAAGTCTCTGATCAATTCGAATACACAATTTAATTAAAGCCTCGAGGTCGTCAGGACTTTCTACTCTGGCAAGCTCATCTTTTACTTGCTCGGAGAGTCCTTGACGGAACTGACTTTTTTGTGCTGATGGATTCCAATTGGTATCTGATATCCAACGTCGGAATTCAGTTGTGTACTCTGCAACAGAGCGTCTACCCTGCCGTAAATTGTGCAATTTTGCCTCAGCAGTAGCACAGCGGTTAGGATCATCGAAAACTTAGTTCATCGCAGCCACAAAAGAATCGAAATCATCCAGGACGACATCATCTTTCTCCACATAAGGGGGGGCCCAGGCTAAAGCTTCCTCAGTCAGGAGGTTGATAATAAACAGCACCTTTTTCCTGTCAGAAGTAAATGCAGCAGGTTGCATCTGAAAGTATATACGGCATTGATTAAGGAACCCTCTATAATGGCGGCGATCTCCATTAAACTTAAGTGGTAGGGGCATTCGTGCATTAGTATCTACGGCAGCGGTATCTTGGGCACGAAAATACCGCAATTGTTTATTTAGATCAAGGATTTCCTCTTGTAGTGCTTTCACTTCAATCTGTAACTCAGAAAATTTTTCCTGGTAGTTAACACCAAATGTCTGCAACTCAGCGATTTGCACCCTGAGAGGAGCTACAGCAGCTGCTACAACGGCCTCCATGTTTTGGGCCAGAATATTCTGTCACGGTCTGGAGTCAGGCTCAGAGGCCAGTAGCTATAGCAGCAGAGCAGGTATTCACACAGGTCACCCTGGCTGATAACACGGGTTCACCTGAGGTGCGGGGTCTAAGCACTGACCGGTATTCACCAGGGCTACTAAAGGTGGAGATGGGCTTCGCTGCGTGTCAGTGCCAGGTTGCGGTCCTCAGATTAGCCCCACCAGGGGGTGAGCAAGCCGGGGTCCAGAAACAGATAATACAGGTAGGGATCAAGCAGAAGCATAGTCGGGGACGAGCCAAAAGTCGGTAACAGATAGTTGTAGGTTGGGATTCAGCAGAAGCGTAGTCGGGGATGAGCCAAAAGTCGGTAGTGAGTGGTAGCAAAGATGCGGTTGGCAGCAGTAGACAGGAGCAAGATATTGGCTGGTGAAGACACAATATTCTGGCAACCAGGAAGTTCAGGGACATGGCTTAAATCAGGAAGTTCCTGGGAGGAGCAAAGGGTTCAAGGTTCAAGGCAAACAAGATTCAAGACAAGAAAGATCATTCAAGGAATTGTCTAATGAACTATCCAAGGAGCTGTCGAGCATTCCAGGTGGCTCAGCAAGTAGAGTCACCACCAGACACACCAGAGGTCCCAGGTTCAAGCCCAGGTCCTAACAGTAAGTCTATTTAGGTATGTTATATCTCGGTAGGGTCATACATCTATTAACATTTTATTCCATGCTATTTGGCTATAACCAGTTAATTATGGGTTTAGACACCTGCCTATATGTGGCCTTTTGCCACGGCAGATGCTTCCCATGATCTATAATTAATACTTAGTACTTGCCACTTGGAATGGACTCCTGAGTTAATCCCCAATTACTATATGCACGTCTCCATAGTAACTCATTGTTCCTTTGCTTGCCTTTTTGGGCGTCCTTTGTCGCATTGATGTAATTGGGGTTATGACATCCTGATATCCGTTTATTAATACAGTATTTTTGTTATGTAGTTGTATATTTTCTATTACTATAGAAAAATTCTTATGTGTTTTCTGTTTTAAATATTTTTGTTCAGTTCACGTGCTATGCTCCTGAAGAAGCGTGATTGCATGCAGGACTTGTCGAGCGAGAGCGAATTTAAAATCCAAGTCAACAACCTCTACCGCCTTTACCATACCACATCTACCTGTTAAAATATGCAATGCTATGGAATAATGCTGTAATTCCTATACCATTCCCATAAGAGATATGGTTGTATATACTATAACGGTATTGGTGTATCGACTCTCAAATACTATGTGGACTCTTTTTTAACAAGATTGTTTATATCAGAATTTATGTGCAATAAATTTATATTTTTTCAAATCAACTCGTTTTTGTATTGTACCTAAAAAGTCCAAGTCCCTGTACATTTTGCTTTATTCCATTAATTCCAGGACGTGGCACATTTGTTATTTTGTTGGTATCCACAGACACCACTCTGTGTTGTGATACAACATCTCAATTTGTTATTCAATACTAATTGGGTGGAGGCACCCGGGCAATTAGTCATTTATGACTGCCAGTGGTAATTACTATTATACACAAATTTGTTTTGGTATTACTAGTTATTCAATATATATATAATTTTTTCTTCTATAAAATAATGGTTCACCCCCCCCCCCCCATGAAAGTTCTTTCTAAACTTGATAATCAATTGTAATTATGGACTTTTTAGGCACAGCGTGGACTGGCTACATGTCAGAAATCCAGACTAATTGCAATGTTGAAACGGAACAGGAGATTGGCATTAACCAATTCATGGCTAAATTAAAACGACTTTTAGGCTGGGTTTACACTTGTGCAGTGCGAATTCCAGCTCTGTTATTTCTGCAAGGAGATAAGAGAGCTGTTCAGTGTTTTGTGTGCTGTGGAACATGCAAACTTGTTGACCTGGGAGAGGGGGGGAAGTGTAGTGAGCATTGAAAAAAGTCCTGTTCAGAACGGAAGACATCTGCGAATCAGGTGCGTGCCCATAGAAGATAATGGACCTGAATTCGTACCTGAGCTAGGGCTGGGCGATTTTCCCCCCCAAAAAAATCTGCAATTTTTTTATAAAAAACTCGATTTACGATTCGATTTTTTTTTTATTATATTAATTGAAGTGCATTAACAAACAAAATTTCAAAGGCAAACCCTTTCTCTAACTGCAAAGTCAGTGTGCAACAAAGATTGTTAAACATCCAAATTATTAATACTGTATTTGGATTTAGCTAATAAAACAACCAAAAATCTTGAGGTTACTCTTAGTTGAATTGAACTGTGCCCGTGCCTCACTGTGCCCGTGCCTCACTGTGCCCGTGTCTCACTGTGCCCGTGTCTCACTGTGCCCGTGTCTCACTGTGCCCAATGCCTCACTGTGCCCAATGCCTCACTGTGCCCGTGCTTCACTGTGCCCGTGCTTCAATCACTGTGCCCATACGTGATGCAGATTTTCATGGGATACGGATTTTACTGCTACACCGGCGGCCATTCCAGTATTCAAAAGCCGCGCCTCCTCCTCATCTGTGATAGGCGGAACACTCAATTTCCCAGCATTCAGTGTTCCGCCTATCATGGACATCCGCTCATAACACAGACGAGGATGAGAGGATGTCCGTGATAGGCTGAACACTGCCTGCTGTGAAATTGAGTGTTCTGCCTATCACAGATGACGAGGACTCGGGAGGCGCGGCTTTTGAACACTGCAATGGCCGCCGTCTGTCTGCATGACACGCTGATCAGGTAGGCAGATGGCGGCTTGCGGTTAGTTAGTGTTACCCCAATTACATCTACTCGCCGTAGTAATGTATCGCCGCCCAGTGCCATTCCGGATACGCCCCCTGTAGCCCTGCTACGGAAACTTTGAAGGAAAAAATAAATAAAAAAAATTTTTTTTTTTTTTTTTTTTAAATAATAAAAAAAAAAAATCTAAAAAAATCGATTTTCTTCAAATCTGAATCGATTTGAACTCAAAACTCGATTCAAGATTAAAATCGTTTTTTTTCCCAGCCCTAACCTGAGCTGCACTGCAATGTCTAGAAGACGCACACGTTTTTTTGGTAATGCGCAGTGCGAATGCATCGCACATATGTGAACCAGCCTCATTGAAAAGAATGTATTTTTTAATGTTATGCGAAGTGGATGCGGTGTAAGCCGCAACCAATTCGCATAGGTGTGAACCCGGCCTTAAAGAAGAAATCCAACTTACATTGGCATATAGAATTTTTGGGTAAATATGTTCGTGAAAACATTAGTCCTCTAGGACTAAGGGTGCAAGTCTATCCGTCCTTCCAAAATGCTACTCCTGAGTTCAAATTAGCATGGGAAAATATATGAACTACATGCAGCACTGACCTAATGAAATTACTGATCATCCAATACCAATCTGAATTGGTGACATTGGATCAGGAGATTACACTGCTGCAATCTAACAACGAAAATATAAAAAAACATGCCCACTATACTAAACGTGACCAGGACATCAAAGATTATGTCACTAGAATTACTAGAGACATAATCTACAAAAACCAGAATAAACTATCTAAAGACAGGATGGCATTCAGTGAGGGCTTTGCCTATCGTTGGCAAATTCCCACTCATAATAAAGGATCTAGATCTAATTATCGTATGCCCAAAAATAGGGGTAATGATCAATTTACTTTGATGACACAGAATCTGACTCCTCTCTTTTCCCTTCACAGAAAACATCCAGAAAGAATAACTCGGCACCTTTTTTCCATAATCAAGGAACACGTAAGTGGGACTTTGGTGGTGGGTCTTTTTCACCCTATAAAAAACGTGCCCCTACCAGGGACACAACACTCACTCTCCATCATCCTGTTCAAGGTAACGTTCAATCTAATGGTGTTGGTGGATACTCACAAACCAAATACTTGGGTGATACTGCTCTACAGGCAATTCAAATATTGAATGCTCTAGCACAATCTCAAACACAAACTTCTGTTACTTCTTCCACTGTAGCTCTAGATTCCATTGGTGCTACCATTTCTACCAATGCTACTAACACTGGAAACTCACAAATGCTTCCTCACTGTACACCAGCCCACAATGGCACAACGCCAAGTGGCTTCAAGACAAAGCACTCTCGATGCACATATATCTCTACCCACTTCCCTACCAAATTTTCAATTACCCCTGAACACTATACTTCCGACGTAAGCTCTAATCTGGGTGTCATTAACCACTTAAGTCCCGGACCATTATGCAGGTTAAGGACCAGAGGTGTTTTCAGAATTTGGCACTGCGCTGCTTTAACTGGAAATTGTGCGGACATGCAATGTTGTACCCAAACGAAATTTGCGTCCTTTTCTTCCCACAAATAGAGCTTTCTTTTAATGGTATTTGATTGGCTCTGCGATTTTATTTTTTTGCGATATAAATGGAAAAAGACTGAAAATTTTGAAAAAGAATTATAATTTCGACTTTTTGTTATAAGAAAAATCGAATAAACTAAATTTTAGTCATACATTTAGGCCAAAATGTATTCAGCCACATGTCTTTAGTAAAAAAAATGTCAATAAGCGTATATTTATTGGTTTGCGCAAAAGTTATAGCGTCTACAAACTAGGGTACATTTTCTGAAATTTACACAGCTTTTAATTTATGACTGCCTATCTCATTTCTTGAGATGCTAAAATGCCAGGGCGGTAAAAAAAAACCCAAATGACCCCATTTTTGAAAGAAGACACCCCAAGGAAATTGCTGAGAGGCATGTTGAGCCCATTGAATATTTTTTTTTTGTCCCAAGTGATTGAATAATGACAAAAAAAAAAAAAAAAATTACAAAAAGTTGTCACTAAATGATATATTGCTCACACAGGCCATGGTTATATGTGGAATTGCACCCCAAAATACATTTTGCTGCTTCCCCTGAGTACGGGGATACCACATGTGTGGGACGACTTTTCCGTGGTTTTTTGTCCAAACGGAGTTGGTCGGGAACACCCATAGCATACACACGCTCGGACTTTTCTGCAAACTTTCCCAAAACTTTTGGCAACATCACGTGGTTTTTCTGCTCTTTTCTGCTCTTTACCGCCACCCTTTGGTCAACTTCTGCTATTGTTGGTTGATTTTAACATTAGTTGTTTAGTCCAAAAAAAAGTTTGTCCGATGGAGCGTACACACGATCGGATTGTTGGTCCAACTTGCTCAAAATGAAGTTTGTTGGCCAAAAGTCCGACCGTGTGTACGAGGCTTTAGAGAGCATATTGGCCAACATTCGCTCAGCTGCGGCCGCAGTGGCTACAGGATCAGCTTTCTGGCTTGATGTCGGGGTCGGGGCAGGTGGCTGCTGCACCTGCCCCAGAACTTCCACGCCCTAGGAGGTCAAGGCCTCCAGAGCTCTTGAGCCCTGATTTGCCCCTGAGGGTCAAATGCCGCTCTGGGAGCCCAATCTTGGACCCTTCAGCCTCCAACGCCAAGAGAACGCCTGCTCTGTCGGCTGGTGAGGTTGGGAGGAATCCCCATCACAGGCGTGCCCCGGGGGGGGAGCGCATGTCTTCCGCTCACTCACGACCCCCTCTACTGATGGTCGGGACCGTACGGCCGCCGCGGCGGGTGCCCTGCCTGCCGTGGGAGCGGCCCAGCATGGGAGGGCGAGATCTACCAGTGGTGGCCAGATGCCTGGGGCGGCCGGGACTGCCAGTGGGGAAAGCTGAGGTACCGCGAGGAGGAATGCCAGTGTGTCTGCGCCTAATTGGGACCGGTGCACCTATTCTACTAGGCCTTCCAGGCAGAGAGCGCAGTGGAGGAGGAGTGTTCAGGCGGGTGGTGCGGCGCCGACAGTGACGTCATCAACGAGCGACAGGTTTCGGAGCAGCGAGCCCGAGGCCACGGGCTGCCTGGGGAGGAGAACCGTTCAGAAGGGGAGCTGACCACCTCGGAGGATGGCGAGCTGGATGCCCGGGATGACCCCCTGCACCATGCTGGAGCAGCGCTACAGGGATCCGGATCTGCAGCTGGGCTGACGGACATCGCCGGGCAGCCTGGTAAGTCAGCTCTATAACCCCATGTGAACTACTTGTCTCTTGTTGTGTCTGCTGGTGTGTCTGATGGTGTGTCTCCTATTGTGTCTACTGTTGGGTCCCCTGATGGGTGTGCTGGGTGTGTGGGCAGTGTGGGTGGTGGATTGGGTCAGGCTTTAAAAGGGGCTCTGGGTGCGGGGTCTCTCAGCAGGTAATGCTGGTGGCGGCAGCTGCGGGGGGCTGCATGACCTCCATACTGCAGGCGTTCATGGCGGGGTTTGGTGAGGTACTGGCCAGTTGTGATTCGGGCGGGGGTTAGTCGGGAGTGTCTTCCCCGGTGGCCGCATGGACGGCTGCGAGGGCCCCCGCAACGCTGACGGGGCTGGCGGCCGGCATGGGGTCACCCTTGGGTGCTATGAGCCAGTGTGTCGGGGCTCAGTCGTCATCTTCTGCTCCGTCAGGGGCGGGGCTGCAAGGGGAGGTGTCGGCTTCTGCTGTGGTGCCGCCGCCTTCTCAGGACAAGGTGGCGGGGGGAGGGCAAGAAGGCAACAGGGGACACGGATGGAGTGCATTTGGCGGATTCGGCAAAGTGCGAAGTCTACGTGTGCTTCGAGGGACCGCTCAGTGCTCATCTGAAGCAGGAGGTGAGGGATCGCATCCGGAAGGGTGAGTATGTGGAGATAGGGAGATATTCTCCCTTTTGCCTCTGGAGAAATTCAATCTAGATAAGGTCAAGCCAGATGAGAGTAAGAAAGAGGAGGAGGAGAGGCGGCGTTATCGGTTGATTCCCAGGACGTTTGGTAATTGGCTCCAGGCGTTTAATATCCTGGCCAGTGTTATTGGCGAAAGATCCCCCAAGCAGTGCTCGGCACTTTTTTGCTATTTGGACTCTATTAGCGAGGCCCAGCGGGTATACGTGGGTGTGGCCTGGCTAAGATACGATGAGCAGTTCAGGCAGCAGAAGGCGCTCAGGCCTGCTTTGAGGTGGGACCCCAAAGATATAAGTCTCTGGACAGGGCCGTTTGAAGGAATTTGGGGGCCCCAAGCAGATTGAGAATTTGGGGCCCCCAAGGGGGGTAGGGTTGCCACCTTTTCGTCAAGCCAAACCCGAACGCTTAAGTAGTGCACGCCAATTTTTTTTTTTTTTGTAGTACATTAAATTCATTACCTCTGTACAAAGCAATGCACAGCAATTTTGCTATGTAGTATACACTATACATATATTTTTGTGATTAAATAACATTTCTAATCATATGAAATTAATCACAAGAGTCTCCCTTTACATCAGAGTCAACAGAGTTCCCCTTTACATCAGAGTCAACAGAGTTCCCCTTTAGATCTGAATCCGCAGAGTCCCCCTTTACATCTGAATGCACAGGGTTTGTTCCCCATTACATCTGATTCTGCAGGAGAGGAGTGCAGAAGGTAAGATGGAGGCAGTATGTACATGAGAGGATTGCGGAGGGTATGATGGGGGCAGTATGTACAGGAGAGGAGTGTGGAGGGTATGATGGGGGCAGTATGTAAAGGAGGGGACTGTGGTGGGTATGATGGGGGCAGTATGTACAGGAGAGGACTGTGGTGGGTATGATGGGGGCAGTATGTACAGGAGAGGACTGTGGTGGGTATGATGGGGGCAGAATGTAGAGGAGAGGACTGTGGAGGTTATGATGGTGGCAGTATGTAGAGGAGAGGACTGTGGAGGGTATGATGGGGGCAGTATGTAGAGGAGAGGACTGTGGTGGGTATGATGGGGGCAGTATGTAGAGGAGAGGACTGTGGTGGGTATGATGGGGGCAGTATGTAGAGGAGAGGACTGTGGTGGGTATGATGGGGCAGTATGTAGAGGAGAGGACTGTGGAGGGTATGATGGGGGCAGTATGTAGAGGAGAGGACTGTGGAGGCAGGGCCGTCTTTAATATTTATTGGACCCTGGGCAAACTTTTTCTTGGGGCCCCCCATGAAATTTTACCCCCCATCATTACACAGGACTCCCTCCCCCATACTAGCCAAATCACTACATAGGACCCCATGCCCCATACTACCCCCTCAATTACAGGACCCTCCTCCCACATCATTGCACAGGACCCTCTCCCCAATACTACGCCCATCACTAAACAGGATCCCTCCCCATAATACCTCCATGATTACACAGTGTGGGGGGCTCCATACTACATTGTCACTTATTAACTATCAGCACGCTGCTGTTTCTGCAGAAAGGAGGTGTATTGCTGTAGGGGGAGAAGCAGGGAAGGGGTTATTGTTAGGGATGGAGAGGCAGGGATTGGGGTTATTGTTGGGGGTGGAGAGGAAAGGATTGGGGTTATTGTTGGGGTGGAGAGGCAAGGATTGGGGTTATTGTTGGGGGTGGAGAGGCAGGGATTGGGGTTATTGTTGGGGGTGGAGAGGCAGGGATTGGGGTTATTTTTGGGGGTGGAGAGGCAGGGGTTGGGGTTATTGTTGGTGGTGGAGAGGCAGGGATTGGGGTTATTGTTGGTGGTGGAGAGGCAGGGATTGGGGTTATTGTTGGTGGTGGAGAGGCAGGGATTGGGGTTATTGTTGGTGGTGGAGAGGCAGGGATTGGGGTTATTGTTGGTGGTGGAGAGGCAGGGAGAAGGGGTTTATTGTTGGTGGTGGAGAGGCAGGGATTGGGGTTATTGTTGGTGGTGGAGAGGCAGGGATTGGGGTTATTGTTGGTGGTGGAGAGGCAGGGAGAAGGGGTTTATTGTTGGTGGTGGAGAGGCAGGGATTGGGGTTATTGTTGGTGGTGGAGAGGCAGGGAGAAGGGGTTTATTGTTGGTGGTGGAGAGGCAGGGATTGGGGTTATTGTTGGTGGTGGAGAGGCAGGGAGAAGGGGTTTATTGTTGGTGGTGGAGAGGCAGGGAGAAGGGGTTTATTGTTGAAGGTGAAGAAGCGGGGAGGGGGGTTATTGTTGAGGGTGGAGATGCAGGGACAGGGGTTATTGTTGAGGGTGGAGATGCAGGGAGGGGGGTTATTATTGAGGGTGGAAAAGCGGAGAGGGGGGTTATTATTGAGGGTGGAGAAGCGGGGAGGGGGGTTATTATTATACAGGATTTATATAGCGCCATCAGTTTACGCAGCGCTTTACAATATAAAAAGGGAGACAATACAGTTACAATACAATAAAATACAAGAGGATTAAGAGGGCCCTGCTCAGAAGAGCTTACAATCTAATAGCTATTGAGGGCGGAGAAGCGGGGAGGGGGGTTATTGCTGAGGGTGGAGAAGTGGGGAGGGAGGTTATTGCTGAGGGTGGAAAAGCAGAGAGTGGGGGTTATTGCTGAGGGTGTAAAAGCGGAGAGGGGAGTTATTATTAGGGGGGAAGAAGCGGGGGGGGGGGGTTATTGCTGAGGGTGAAGAAGCAGGAGGGTTTTTTTTTATTAAGGGTTAAGAAGCGGAGAGGGGGGTTATTGCTGAGGGTGAAGAAGCGGGGAGGGGGGTTATTGTTGAGGGTGGAGAAGCAGGGAGGGGGTTATCGTTGAGCACACAGCTGTCAATCACTGCCCTGCACTACAACACTTAGCAGCCCTGCCCTCCAAGAAGTTCTGCAGCAGCCAAACTCTGCCCTGCACTACAACTCCCAGCAGGCAGCAGCTCCCCCTCCAAGACGTTCTGCAGCAGCCAAACACTGCCCTGCAATACAACTCCCAGCAGCCCTGCCCTGCCACCCCAAGAAGTTCTGCAGCATCTGAGACTCCCTGAAAAGTAATCAGAGGTGATGGGAGGGGAACCTGGCTCAGGACAGCACACAGTGTCTCAGAGGGAGACAGTTTACTCACTTTGCAGAGCGATGTCATCGGCAGCCGCCCGCAGAGGAGGGATAGGAGGGGTTGAATGCAGCACATCGCCGGGGGAAGAGGCTCAGTCCATTTAGACTGAGATAAGGGGAAGGAGCGGGGTCAGTAGAAGAGACACTGCAGGGACGTGACTTCACTTAACCCGTGCCGAGCTGTATAGAATGGAGGAGAAAACAAATGCACTTGATTTATCAGCGCTTGGGGCCCTCCAACAATGAATGGGCCCTGGGCAGATGACCCATTTGCCCTGCACTAAAGACGGCCCTGCTCCCCGCGCCTGAATGGGAGGGGGGCGCCGATCGCGGGAGGGGGGCCTCTCTGCTGGGGCCCCAGGCCAGCTTGGGGCCCCAAGCAGTTGCTTGGTTTGCCTCTCCTGTTCCGACGGCCCTGTCTCTGGATGAAACTTATGACTCAGTCGCGGACCCCTAACGCTCCCTTTCAAGGGGGGGGGGCAGTGGTGGTTCCACTGCCTCGTCGCCAACGGCTGGAAAGCGAAAAGGTTTCTGTTGGCAATTCAACAAGGGGACCTGCAGATTCGGGGGATCCTGTCGGTTTCGTCATGAATGCTCCAGCTGCGGAGGTTCCCATCCACTCTTTATGTGCTTCAAACAAGGCAAAGGTAAGTCCGATGAGGCTGGCAAGAGAGAGGACTCCGGTTAAGCTGGAAAGGTTGGCTCCCTTCCTAAGTAGGTATCCCGACTGAGCGGCGGCCCGTCTTCTTTTCTCAGGTTTTTCGGAGGGTTTCTTGATACCTTGCACGTTGTCCGGCGTTCCTCCAGTCCCCCATAATTTGCAATCGGCAAGGCTCCACCCTTCAGTGGTGTCGGAAAAACTTGCTAAGGTGGTGGCCTTGGGTAGGATGGCGGGTCCTTTCACGGTTCCTCCCCTGGATGATCTAGTATTCTCTCCGGTAGGGGTGGTTCCTAAGAAGGACCCCAATTCCTTTTGGCTGATTCCTCATCTTTCTCGTCCTAAAGGTGAGTCGTGAATGATGCCATCGATCGCGAATTTTGTGCTGTCTCTTATGCGTCGTTTGACAAGGCGGTGGCGTGGGTGCGGAAGTTTGGGAAAGGGACTCTGTTGGCTAAAACTGACATTGAGTCTGCTTTCCGTCTTCTTCCTGTCCCTCCTCTCAGTGTCCGCCTGTTGGGCTGCATTTTGGAGGGTCAATTTTTTTTGGATCTCTGCTTGCCTATGGGGTGTTCAGTTTCCTGTTCTTTGTTTGAGACTTTTAGCTCATTCCTGGAATGGGTGGTGCGGGACGTGTTGGGCTTACGGTCCATACTCCACTACCTGGATGACTTTTTGGTGATCGGCCCTTCGGGTAGCAGGGCGTGTCATACTCTGTTGGCCACCCTGCAACATATGTTTGAGCTTTTCAGGGTGCCATTGGCGGCTGAGAAGACAAAAGGGCCGCTCACCAGGTTGACATTTCTTGGTATTTTGATCGACACTGAGGTGATGGAGTGCCGGCTGCCGATTGAGAAGGTGGAGGACCTCCGGTCGGTTGTGTGGGTGGCCCTCGGCAGCAAAAAGATTCGGCTGCGTTCATTACAGTCGTTGCTGGGCAAGCTGAATTTTGCGTGTCGAATCATGCCCATGGGGCGGATTTTTTGCAGGAGGTTGGCCTGGGGTACGATTACGAACGCTAGTTTTACCTGAACGAGCGCTCCCGTCTCATACTTGATTCTGAGCATGCACGTTTTTTTTGCCCTTGGAAAAGCATACACACGACCGGTTTTTACGATGGGAAAAAGTCCGCCGGGAATCTGACGGGAAAATAGAGAGCAGGTTCTCAATTTTTTTCGGCAGTTTTCCTGTCAGGAAAACTGCGATGAAGCACACATGGACGGTTTTCCCGGCCAAAAGCTCTCATAGCAGTTTTCCTGCCGGGAAAACCGGTCGTGTGTACAGGGCTTAAGTTGTGGCTGGGAGCCGTAAAAAGGCTAGGTGGTACCAGATACAGCTAGTTGGTCAGTCAAGGGTGCCTTCAAAATCTTAAGACATAAACAGGCAGTTACATTTGGGTATGTTTTTTCTGTTTATTAAAGTATAATATGTATAAAGGTATTTTTATGGTTGGTGTTTGTAATAAAAGAGCTGCTATGGCCATTTAAACCCAAAAAAGATAAGTTTGGTCTGATTTATTTGCATAAGCAAGCATAGTGGTATTGGGTACATGGCATACAGCCGATACTTGGGCTATACCCCAGGCATGTTTTCCTGTAAAGTTTCTTCCATCATTCCCTATGCAAACCACATTTCGTGAACAAAAATAATTTTCTACCCCACAATGAGCACAGCAATAAGTGTTTAGCTATGGTTATAGTTGATGATGAATGCAAATCCTACTGGAACCATCTCTGTATGTATGCTCGTGAAATACGTTGCTGCTATGCAAAATAGCAAAAAAAATCTGCACAAAGATACTGTAGTTGTGTTGTATCAAAAGAATGGTCAACTTTCTTTCTTAGCCCTGGTTCACACTGGTGAGTTTTGACATGCGATTTGGCATGTCAAATCGCATGTCAAAACGCCGATATTTGCCGCAAATTGCCGGCAATGGCACCATCCTAATCGGTGCGACGCCGCATCTGCGGCGCTGCACCGATTTCAAAAAGTAGTTTCTGTACTACTTTTTGCGATTTCGGCCGTGATTTACATTGACATCTGTGTCAGATGTCTTTGTAATCGCGGCTGAAATCGGGACTGCCAGCGAGACTGAAATCGTGTGAGTTCAGCTGAACTCGCACGGCTTCACTCCCTCAGCCCAGTGTGAACCTGGGCTTAGTTTATTTTTGTTTACTCATTACCTATCCCAATGTTCCTTTAATATTGGTATATGTTATTCAGACTTTTAAGCGTCCTTTTTAAATGCATGACCATTTTCATCCAACTTGCTTCTTCCAGAACCCATACCGCAATTAGTATCTAAGGTATACATCCTCTTGTCATGGACTGCGCAGCTGATGTACAGCTTTTAACATGAAAGCAATGAATTATAAACACATTGATGCAGAGGACTGCTGAGTGCTCTTGTTAACAAGCAATCGTTCAGCTTCTAGTGATGTGCAGAGTAGCTTCAATGCTCCAATCACTCAACCATCTGAATTTAAGTGGAGAACATTGGGATTTCAATATTCATTGGCTAACTAGAAAACACATTAGAAAGTGTGATAAGATAGAGTTGGCAACTGCATTTAAGACTGGCTAGTGTTAACACATTCACTTATTACTGGAAAGTCCAAAGTACCGTATTCTTATTTTGTAAAACTATGATGTTTAACTCACATCTGGCTGTTACAGTATTCTTTTTGTTTGACCCTGGCAAACCCACCAGTGATACATTATCCCCAGTAAGGGTTACTGACATGGGCACTTTTTTGGCTAGAATTTTAAATGCTGTGAAGAAGCAAAAAAAAATTGGCCATGCTAAGCTCAGTAAGTGTGTAAACCTACACACTCTTGTGTCAAATCTGTGCAAGAAATGTCCTCACAAATAAAAACATCCTTAAATATGTTAAAAATTCTCTCAAACACCTTTTAAACCCCCTTGTTAGAAGTCACGTGACCTCTTGACTTTTTATGGGCTCTGTATGGCCCAAGGCAGTGGGGGGATTAAACTACATATCACTGTGGCGCTATTGGTAAACAGTCCTGCTGTTTGGCCTGCAGTCAATCCACTGTCAATCAACACAATTTTTTGCTTCAATGCTATTTGAAGGTGAGTTTTGGGTTGCAGTATATCCACTGACCCGAAGGTGGCGCTATGTAATTTTTTCAAGCTGGCAGGAAAAAATTGAGCATTAACTTGTCCCCTGTTATGGGCTCCAGGTAGCCATCAAGGGGAGAACAGCATATCACATTGGATGTCGAAATTCCCCAAAAACTTTCGGTGTGCCCAACTTTCTTTTTATGAAGAGGTAAGTAAAACCTTGGACAGAGGGGTGGCGGTGGACGTGGTATACTTGGATTTTGCAAAAGCGTTCGATACAGTTCCCCACGCATGGCTCATGTGTAAGGTAAAGTCTACAGGATTGGAAATATCAGTTTGTAAATGGATAGAAAACTGGCTAAAAGACAGAATTCAGAGAGTAGTGGTTAATGATTCTTACTCTGAATGGTCTAAGGTTCTCAGTGGTGTACCCCAAGGTTCAGTGCTGGGACCCTTACTTTTTAATATCTTTATAAATGATATTGGGTCTGGGATCGAAAATAACATTTCTGTCTTTGCAGATGACACCAAGCTATGCAGTGGAATAGCGTCCTTACAGGATGTCGCCAATTTACAAACTGACCTCAATGCTCTGTCTAATTGGGCGACTATGTGGCAGATGAGGTTTAATGTTGATAAATGTAAAGTTATGCACTTGGGGGCTAATATGAATGCATCATACATACTAGGGGGAGTACAACTGGGGGGATCCGTAGTGGAGAAGGACCTGGGGGTTTTGGTAGATCATAAGCTCAATAATGGCATGCAATGCCAAGCTGTGGTTTCCAAAGCGAGCAAAGTCCTTTCTTGTATTAAGAGAGGTATGGACTCCAGAGAGACAGATATAATTTTGCCCCTCTACAAATCATTAGTAAGACCTCATCTGGAATATGCAGTTCAGTTTTGGGCACCAGTTCTCAAAAAGGATATCGGGGAACTGGAGAAAGTGCAGAGAAGGGCAACCAAACTGATAAGAGGCATGGAGGAGCTCAGCTATGAGGAAAGATTAGAGGAACTGAATTCATTCACTCTTGAGAAGAGGAGATCAAGGGGGGATATGATTAACATGTACAAATATATAAGGGGTCCATATAGTGAACTTGGTGTGGAGTTATTCACTTTACGGTCAACACAAAAGACAAGTGGGCACTCTTTACGTCTAGAGGAAAAAAGATTTAATCTCCAAATACGGAAATGTTTCTTCACAGTAAGAGCTGTGAAAATGTGGAACAGACTCCCTCCAGAGGTGGTTCTGGCCAGCTCAGTAGATTGCTTTAAGAAAGGCCTGGATACTTTCCTAAATGTACATAATATAACTGAGTACTGACATTTATAGTCAAAGTTGATCCAGGGTAAATCCGATTGCCTCTCGGGGGATCAGGAAGGAATTTTTTCCCCTTCTGTAGCAAATTGGATCATGCTCTGCTGGGGTTTGTTGCCTTCCTCTGGATCAACTGTGGGTATAGAATTGGGTATATGGGATTGTACGATATTTTTTAAAAATTTTTTATGGTTGAACTGGATGGACTTTGTCTTTTTTCAACCTGACTAACTATGTAACTATGTAACTATGAAGTAAGATAGGGACAGGGCCCTGCTGAATAGGGAGAGAATAGGAGTTGCATTAGGAGAGGAGGAAAATAATATTAGTCACGGTCAGGGGTCAGGCTCGGAGTCCAGTAGTTTTAGCAGTAGTGAGGGTCCTACTGACCAGCAGGATAATTAAACAAGCAGGTCACCCTGAAGGATGCCGAAGACTCACCTGAAGAGTGGGGTCTAAGCACCAGAGCCCCTGATGGTTAAGATGGTTTTTGCTTTTTGTTAGTACTAGGTCGTGGTCCTCAGGATCACCCATCAGGAGGTGAGTAACCTGGGGGCCTAGTAGCAGATATAGCAGGTAAGGATCAAGCAGAAGCATGGTCCATAAACAAGTCACAGATTAGTATCAAGTGGCTACAGGTTGGGATCAAACAGAAGAGTAGTTGAGGAACAAGGCAAAGGTTGGTAATGAGTGGTAGTGAGTGAAGATAAGGAGAGCTGCATACACAAACGAGCAAGAATTTAGTTGGAGAGAGCACAATAAACTGGCAAGCAAGAAGTGCAGAGACATGACTTAAATCAGAAAGTTCATGGAGGGAGCAAAGAGTTCAAAGACAAGGCAAGATTGTCCAAGGGATCAGACAGGGAGCTGTCCAGCATCTCAAGTGGCACAGTGAGACAAGCCAAAGCCAGACACTAAAGAGGTCGCAGGTTAAAATTTGGACCCTCACAATAGGTTTCCCATTAGAGGGGGTTTCCTGTCAACTTCTTGGAACAGTCTCCCACTGGCAGTCGGGAATCTGTAGGGACATTTGGGGATTGCATTGTGTGTAATACTATAGCCCTTCCAAGGAAAGCACTCCTCTGGTATTCTGTGGTCTGTAAAGTGCATGTTATATGACTATTACCTGTTAGATCTCTTCAGTTTGAGGAAGTGTATGACCTGCAACATAGTGCCATTGATGTAAACTGCTTTATTACTGTGCTAATTAGTTTTTATAAATATAAATAATGTTTAGGTATCCATGTGTGTTGACTCCTTATTCTCAGGTACATGTGTTAGGCTCTACCTACATATTAGACACCTGACAAGGAGAAGAATAGCATTGATTGATAGTGAGCCCTGAGCGCCGATGGGAGACCCCAGAAGAAGAAGATTGGGTCTGCTCTGTGGAAAACCGATGCACAGAGCAGGTAAGTATGATATGTTTATTATTTTAATAATAAAAAAAATAATAGCTTTACAATAACCTTAAACTCAACAGAATAACAGTGGGGTTGGGGCATAAAATAAATGTCCCCGCCCACGACATATGGGATGCTGGTAGACAGATATTTACAGTTAAAAAAATAGTTTATGTCAGTTTTTATGACTTACCTATGATTGGCTAAGAAGGCATCAAAGGTCCTTTGCACGAGCAGGGAGCTATAAAAAAAAATGCATCATTAGCTGGCAGTCGGCAGAGATTGAAGAAAGAAGCACATCTGCGGCTGTACCATGGAATTGTTGCTGCGCCAGATGATGGAGCGGGCTTGATCTGATGACGGCGAAAGATGGCTTTGGCTGTTTCTCACTCTTCCTCCGACTGCATCGGCAACGTCCTTACCCCCCTCCGGATGCTTCAGCGTCACGGCCGCCTTCCTTCATCCTTGGCCCTTCGTCTTCTGTTCCGCCTCCTCTGCCACTGATCTTCCTGTCGATGAGGCGGCCTCTTCCTCCCGCTGGGTACCTCCCATTGACCCCGTGACGCAATATTTGTCTTTCAGAGACTGCTGAGGTGATCTCAGCTATTCTCCAGTTTCTGAGGATGACACATGCGCAGAACGTCCGACAGCGATCTTGACGAGGACCTGCAAGAGGCCACGCAGGTTCAATTCCCCGTCCAAGCCTAAGGACAATGGACAAGAAAAGAAAGCTAAATTGAAGAAAAAGAGTGGTAAAAAACAACCTTTGCAAACAAAAAATATTGATGACATTTATCATTTCCCTACTACCAATATGTTGCAGGTTAACCCATCAATTCCCAGGGAGAAGATACTGGATTAGCTGCAGAGTAATGTGGTTGCTATGGCATCCTGCAATGCACAGAGTCCTGTATCTGCTAATGTTTGCACGGTGATTGATTTGGTTCCGCAAAATGTTGTTATCCCTTCACAGTCCGACTTACCAGTATCGAGGGGTGAGTCTTTTGATGACTCAATTTTGCAAGAATTTGCTTTATCTATGTCAAAATTGTTTAAGTTGTTACCGTCTTCTTCTGTATTGCCTCAACCCTCTACTTCTTCAGGTCTAGCTTCTGTGTGGAGAGAAAATGTGCATAATTCTGTTGATTCTCCTATAATACAAAATGTTTCATTGTCTGCCCCTGCTGTGTCTGCGGGGCCTTCCCTTAAATCTGCTTCTCTTATACCGGAGGCGTGTATGAAAGAAGTTCTTTCATCTGAATTGTCACCTCTGGGTTTTCATTTGAATGCTGCGATTAAAGAGAGGATATGGAAGGGAGAATATATTGAATTGCTTTCATTATTACCCTCTATTAAAGATAATAGACTTGAAAGAAAAGATGGAGATAAATTTGAAGATAATAGATTGGTTCCTCGTAATTTCAACAACTGGTTACAAGCTTTTCGCATAAATTCCAGTATTATGGGTGAACAGCATCCTGATTTGTACAATGGTCTATTCCGACATGCAGAGATCATCTTAGAAGCGGCTAAAAAATTTCCAGGTCTTTCCTGTTTTTTCTACGATGAATCTCTCTGGCAAAAGCTCTATACACCAGTCTCTAAAATTGGGTATGAATGATGTCGGCCTGTGGCTGAGTCTATTGTTGCCGCAGAAACAAGTTATTATTATTAAGCCTATTACACCTACTGTTGGACCTTTTCGTAAAGGATTGTGTTTTAATTTTAACAAAGGTCAGTGTAAATGGCTTACCAATCGTAGATACAAGCACGAATGTGCTCAGTGCGCAGGGCCGCACCCAGCTGTTCGTTGCTTTAAGAAGCTTATGCCGCGTACACGCGATCGGAATTTCCGACAACAAATGTTCGATGTGAGCTTTTGGTTGGATATTCCGACCGTGTGTAGGCTCAATCGGACATTTGTTGTCGGAATTTCCGACAACAAATGTTTGAGAGCAGGTTCTCAATTTTTCTGATCGCAAAAGTTCTTGTCTGAAATTCCGATCGTGTGAAGTCATTTCAGACGCACAAAAAAACTGCGCATGCTCGGAACCAATTTGACGCATGCTTGGAATCATTGTACTTAATTTTTCTCGGCTCGTCGTAGTGTTGTACGTCTCCGCGTTCTTGACGATCGGAATTTCCGAGCAACATTTGTGCAACCATGTGTATCCAAGACAAGTTTGAGCCAACATCCGTCGGAAATTCTGATCGTGTGTACGCAGCATAAGTCAACATACACAGTCTACTTTGAGAGATAATGGAGATGGCAGCGGGTGACGTCCGTGAGTTAACGCACGGACGTCACCCGCTGCCATCTCCGTGCTGGACGAGCGTTCCAGCCTGCTTTTACATGTTATCTCCAGGCTTTATACCGGTTCTTATCATATGCGCTATAGCGCCAAGGTTGGAATTTTATTGTTCATACTTTTTAAATAAACCTTACGTAGTGAACTTAGGCTGTCTCCTATCTTTTTTTTGGGCATATGGACTTTACTGCCATCACATCCAGCACTACTTAAAGGAGGTTTTCATCTAACTACGCTTTGGTCATCATCCTGGTTCGCTGTGGAAGGATCCTGGCAGCAGTTAGCACATCCCATCATCCCTGGGGGGATACACGCTCTTATGACCTGCTCTTAACTGAGAGGTCCACCGAATCTGGTAAGCTCAATCTATATATGGTGGAGGATTCTATCAGCACTTTTCGGGCAGAGGATTACATCCCTATTCCATCACATGAGGAATTTTATCACATTTCCTGTTATACCATTCTGGGACATTTTGAGGATCTTTTTCTCATAGGACATTTTGCCTGAAATGTTGATATTGTAATATTATATTTCATTTTCATTTTTGCTTCATACATGCGCTGCACATACCCTTGTTTTATATATTGTCTCTAGGCTTGTGATGACCTAATGTGTTCAGCTGGCAATTTTTTATTTTTATAACATTGTTTCGTTTGTGCTGATTGTCCTCCCTTATTCAAAATATTGTGAAAAAGTATAAAAGTAAAACAATGCAGCGCTAAACCTAGGGGCTAAATCAAGTGAATATCTGTGAAGAATTATCATTCAAAGATGAGTACTTGAGTGTACTCTACCCAGATACTCAAAACATTGATAATAAAAAAACATGCATAATACATGTGAACATGTGACAAAATAGTGCACCTAGTCACATAGACCATACAATAAAATGTCCCATACATAAACAAACAAAACAAAGTCTGTATTAATCTGTGATGGACATGCTGAATCCACTGTAAGGTTTGGAAGGGTTCACGTTGTAAATATGTTGTATTAATAACAACAGGGATAGGTATGAGGGTACGTTCCAACATCCACAGGTAGGTAATGAATACTCTTACCGTGAATCAGATGTAGATAGGCATGGACGGGAACTCCAAGGTAGATGCTCCAATATAGATATCACAAATCCCACCTCCAAACAACATCAAAACTGCGATAATGGGATGATCCTCCAAAAGATATAACTCTCTGAAGACTTTCCGTTGGGAGTATCACTTTAAAGCAGGATGTCATATAAGGAAAAGATAGATGGCTCCATATGGTGTAAGTAAAACCAGGATATGATGTGAAAAGGTATAGCCTTTATTGGCATAACATCATAATATAAAATAGTACATGCAGCATTAATAGATGCAAATACAAAGAAAAGGACCTTGAGGTAAAAATTGGAAATATTGCGTGATAGCAAGGGTGGCAGCAGACTAAAAACCCGACATATTTCGAGCAATGGCCCTTCAACTGGAGTATGGCATTGTATTGGCAAAAGCTGACATAAAATCTGCGTCTGTTGCCAATACGTCCATCTGCATTTAATTCTTTGGGTTTTGTTTTTGATGACAAATATTTTTTTGATAAGTGTTTACCAGTGGCGGCCCGTCCATAGGGGGCGCCCGGGCGCCGCCCCCCCCCCCCCTCCTGTGGTCACCAAAAAAATAAATAAAAAAACCCCCAAAAAAACGGGCCCTTTAAGAGTTTTTTTTTTTTAATGTCTTTTTTTTACACATGGCGGCGCGACCATAGAGGGCGCAGAAGCGCCGCTACCGCTCGCTTCTGCGGCCGGCCGTCACTCACCACAACAATACATAGGTTCATGCATTGCATGAGCCTATGTATTGCTGCCGCCCACTATTCAGATGGCCGGCCCCTTGAGCGCCGGCCATCTGAGTCACAGCGTCTGATTGACCTTTAGAAGTGCCTATCAGAGCCAGCAGGCTCTGATAGGCTTCCCGACTACAGCCTGAGGGCTGTAATCGGCTTCTAAATACCTAATGAGAGGACGCACAGGGGTGCGTTCCCTGGCCAATCAGGTTCACCGGGTCTGGTTACCGGTAACCTGATTGGCTGAAGTGACATCGAGGGCGGGAGAAGACATTGAGGACGGAAGAAGGATGGCACTGACTAAGTGCAGGGCTGGGGGGGACAAACTTGCTATATTATGAGGACAAACTGGCTGCATATGGGGGAGAAACTGGCTGCATTATGGGGGAGAAACTGGCTGCATTATGGGGGAGAAATTGGCTGTATATTGGGGGAGAAACTGGCTGCATATGGGGGAGAAACTGGCTGCATTATGGGGGAGAAACTGGCTGTATATTGGGGGAGAAACTGGCTGCATATGGGGGAGAAACTGGCTGCATATGGGCGAGAAACTGGCTGTATATTGGGGGAGAAACTGGCTGCAATATGGGGGAGAAACTGGCTGCATTATGGGGGAGAAACTGGCTGCATTATGGGGGAGAAACTGGCTGTATTATGGGGGAGAAACTGGCTGCATTATGGGGGAGAAACTGCCTGCATTATGGGGGAGAAACTGGCTGCATTATGGGGGAGAAACTGGCTGTATTATTGGGGGAGAAACTGGCTGTATTATGGGGGAGAAACTGGCTGCATATTGGGGGAGAAACTGGCTGCATATAGGGGAGAAACTGGCTGCATTATGGGGGAGAAACTGACTGCATATGGGGGAGAAACTGGCTGCATATAGGGGAGAAACTGGCTGCATTTGGGGGACAAACTGGCTGCATATAGGGGAGAAACTGGCTGCATTATGGGGGAAAAACTGGCTGCATATAGGGGAGAAACTGGCTGCATTTGGGGGAGAAACTGGCTGCATATAGGGGACAAACTGGCTGTATTATGAGGACAAACTGGCTGCATTTTTGGGGATTAACTGGCTGCATTATGGGGGATTAACTGGCTGCATTATGGGGGAGAAACTGGCTGCATTATGGTGGAGAAACTGGCTGCATATGGGGGAGAAACTGGCTGTATCTTGGGGGAGAAACTGGCTGTATATTGGGGGAGAAACTGGCTGCATATGGGGGAGAAACTGGCTGCATATGGGGGAGAAACTGGCTGTATATTGGGGGAGAAACTGGCTGCATATGGGGGAGAAACTGGCTGCAATATGGGGGAGAAACTGGCTGCATTATGGGGGAGAAACTGGCTGCATTATGGGGGAGAAACTGGCTGCATTATGGGGGAGAAACTGGCTGCATTATGGGGGAGAAACTGGCTGCATTATGGGGGAGAAACTGGCTGTATTATTGGGGGAGAAACTGGCTGTATTATGGGGGAGAAACTGGCTGCATATGGGGGAGAAACTGGCTGTATATTGGGGGAGAAACTGGCTGCATTATGGGGGAGAAACTGGCTGCATATGGGGGAGAAACTGGCTGCATATAGGGGAGAAACTGGCTGCATTTGGGGGACAAACTGGCTGCATTATGGGGGAGAAACTGGCTGTATATTGGGGGAGAAACTGGCTGCATATAGGGGAGAAACTGGCCGTATATAGGGAAGAAACTGGCTGCATATAGGGGATAAACTGGCTGCATTATGGGGGAGAAACTGGCTGCATATAGGGGAGAAACTGGCTGCATTTGGGGGACAAACTGGCTGCATATAGGTGAGAAACTGGCTGCAATATGGGGGAGAAACTGGCTGTATATTGGGGGAGAAACTGGCTGCATATAGGGGAGAAACTGGCTGCATTATGGGGGAGAAACTGGCTGCATATGGGGGAGAAACTGGCTGCATATAGGGGAGAAACTGGCTGCATTTGGGGGACAAACTGGCTGCATATAGGGGAGAAACTGGCTGCATTATGGGGGACAAACTGGCTGCATATAGGGGAGAAACTGGCTGCATTTGGGGGAGAAACTGGCTGCATATAGGGGACAAACTGGCTGTATTATGAGGACAAACTGGCTGCATTATGGGGGATTAACTGGCTGCATTATGGGGGATTAACTGGCTGCATTATGGGGGAGAAACTGGCTGCATTATGGGGGAGAAACTGGCTGCATTATGGGGGAGAAACTGGCTGCATTATGGGGGAGAAACTGGCTGCATTATGGGGGAGAAACTGGCTGTATTATGGGGGAGAAACTGGCTGCATTATGGGGGAGAAACAGGCTGTATATTGGGGGAAACTGGCTGCATTTGGGGACAAACTAGTGGCGTTTGGGCACAGTGGCTGCGTTTAATGGGCACAGTGGCGGCAATTGATGATTTTTTTTTTTCAGTTTGTTTGCGCCCCCCCCAAAAATTTGAGCACCAGCTGCCACTGGTGTTTACCTATGGGTTGTTCCATCTCCTGTCATTATTTTGAAATTTTTTCTACTTTTCTAGAATGGGTGCTTAGTTATCGTTCGGGTTCTTCTAATTGTATACATTATCTGGATGACTTTTTATTCATAGGTAAAGCTAAAGCCCTGTACACACGATCGGATTTCCTATGGTTTTAAACCGATGGATTTTTCCATTGGAAAACCGATGAAGCTGACTTACATCAGTCTTGCCTACACACCATCAGTCAAAAAACCGACCGTTCCAAACGCGGTGATGTAAAACACTACGATGAGCCGAGAAAAATTAAGTTCAATGCTTCTGAGCTTAACTTGATTCTGAGCATGCGTGGGTTTTTAATCCGATGGAGTTCCCCACACACGATAGTAATTTGCTATCGGTTTTTTAACCATCGGATAAATTTAAAACATGTTCTATTTTTAAACACAGATGAAAAAAAGACCGATGGGGCCCATACACGATCGGTTTGTTTGATGAAAAAAGTCTATCGGACTGTTTTCATCGGTAAAACCTATCGTGGGTACACGGCTTAATACTTTGGATTGTTTATATATTTTCACAGACTTTCAAATAATTTGTCGTTTATTCTGTGTCCCTTTAGCTCCTGAGAAGTCTGTTTACCCAACCATGTGTTTGGATTTTATTGGTGTTCAAATCGACACTGTAGCCATGGAATTTCGTCTTCCTTTGGAAAAGATCGTAAAAACCAGAAAAATGTAAAGTGAAGTGGAATTTACTAAAGCGCTAATGAATATTAAACTTGGGTGTAACAAACAAAAGGTAACTGAATAGTGACAGCTGCAATCATTCAATATAATGATGCGCTTACACCAATCTTCTGTCTTAGGACAGTGAACTTACACCTTATGCATGAATAACAACATCAATACAAAAAAGTGCTCCGTGGCAATATGCAAAAAATAAATGTAAAATTAAAATGCTCAATGCTAATTACACAGTGTTAATATATAAAGTGCTAGTGCATACAAACAAAAATTGAGCAGCATACATGTGTTGCAATGTGGACTAAGGCCTGGTTCACACTGGGGCGACAAACGCTCCGACATTGGGAGCTCATGTCGCATGACGTGTGAAAATCAATGTTTCCCTATGGGAGCCGTCCTAACTGGTCCGACACATGTCGGTCCGACTTTGAAAATGCTCCCTGTACTACTTTGGTCCGACTTTGATCCGACTTCAGCCCATTGACTATCATTGAAGTCGGATCAAAGTCGGACCGCAGTCTTGCATGGTCCGACTTTGGCATGCGACTTGTGCTGTACTGCTCTTGAGGGGGAACTCCAGGCCAAATTTTAAATAAAAAACCGGCGCGGGTTCCCCTCCCGAGGCATACCAGGCCCTTGGGTCTGGTCTGGATTTGAACGGGCGCCCCTACGTCGAAAAAACGGCGTGGGGGTCCCCCCAAAATCCAAACCAGACCCTTATCCGAGCACACAACCTGGCAGGCCGCAGGGGAAGAGGGGGGGGGGGGACGACGAGAGAGCGGCCCCCCCTCCCTCCTGAACCGTACCAGGCCGCATGCCCTCAACATGGGGGGTTTGGTGCTCTGGGGCAGGGGGGCGACCTGCGGCCCCCCCACCCCAGAGCACCCTGCCCCCATGTTGATGAGGACAGGGCCTCTTCCCGACAACCCTGGCCGTTGGTTGTCGGGGTCTGCGGGCGGGGGGCTTATCGGAATCCGGGAGCCCCCTTCAATAAGGGGGTCCCCGGATCCCGCCCCCCCACCCTATGTGAATGAGTATGGGGTACATCGTACCCCTACCCATTCACCTGGTGGAAAAAAATTGCAATAAAAAAACACTACACAGGTTTTCAAAGTAATTTATTGCACAGCTCCGGGGGTCTTCTTCCGACTTCCGGGGGTCTTCTTCCGACTTCCGGGAGTCTTTTCCGACTTCGGGGGTCTCCGGTGTCGTCGCCGCGCTCTCCGGTTCTTTCTTCCGCCGGGCCTCCGCTAAGTTCTTTTTAGCTCTCTTGCTAACAGAGGCCCGGTCTTCCCGTTGTCTCGTCCGGCTCTCCGTTGTCCTTCTGCCGGCCCCTCCACTAACTTCTTTTTAGCTCTTTCGCTAGTGGAGGGGCCGGGCTTCCCGTCGCCGTCGGCTTCTTCTTCCCTCTTCTCCTCCTCGATGTTGACGCGTCGCTTCTTCCCGCTGTAATACTGGCTCTCCGCTCCGCTCCGCATTAATATAGGCTTCTCATGACGTCACAGTCACATGTTCCAGGGCACATGGCCCCGGAGCATGTGACTGTGACGTCATGGGAACATGTGACTGTGACGTCATGAGAAGCCTATATTAATGCGGAGCGGAGCGGAGAGCCAGTATTACAGCGAGAGGAAGCGATGCGTCAACATCGAGAAGGAGAAGAGGGAAGAAGAAGCCGACGGCGACAGCGACGGGAAGCCCGGCCCCTCCACTAGCGAAAGAGCTACCAAGAAGTTAGTGGAGGGGCCGGCAGAAGAACAACGGAGAGCCGGACGAGACAACGGGAAGACCGGGCCTCTGTTAGCAAGAGAGCTAAAAAGAAGTTAGCGGAGGCCCGGCGGAAGAAAGAACCGGAGAGCGGGAGACGACACCGGAGACCCTCGAAGTCGGAAAAGACCCCCGGAAGTCGGAAGAAGACCCCCGGAGCTGTGCAATAAATTACTTTGAAAACCTGTGTAGTGTTTTTTTATTGCAATTTATTTCCACCAGGTGAATGGGTAGGGGTACGGTGTACCCCATACTCATTCACATAGGGTGGGGGGGCCGGGATCCGGGGGCCCCCTTATTGAAGGGGGCTCCCGGATTCCGATAAGCCCCCCGCCCGCAGACCCCGACAACCAACGGCCAGGGTTGTCGGGAAGAGGCCCTGTCCTCATCAACATGGGGGCAGGGTGCTCTGGGGTGGGGGGGCCGCAGGTCGCCCCCCTGCCCCAGAGCACCAAACCCCCCATGTTGAGGGCATGTGGCCTGGTACGGTTCAGGAGGGAAGGGGGGCCGCTCTCTCGTTCCCCCCTATTCCCCTGCGGCCTGCCAGGTTGTGTGCTCGGATAAGGGTCTGGTTTGGATTGTGGGGGGACCCCCACGCCGTTTTTTCGGCGTAGGGGCGCCCCTTCAAATCCAGACCAGACCCAAGGGCCTGGTATGCTCCTGGAGGGGGAACCCATGACGTTTTTTTATTTAAAATTTGGCCTGGAGTTCCCCCTCAAGATTCATACCAAACACAGTGCCTGCTATTGGCGGGGATCCAAGTCGGATCCCCGTTCATTGAAAGTCGGACATATGTTGGCTTCATGTCGCAGGGCAAAGTCGGATCCAAAGTAGGACAGATGTCGTGTCGCACTAGTGTGAACCCAGCCTAAAAGACTTTCTCCACTTTGATACTTGTCTCCAGGTGGGCGTTTAAACAATTCACAGGTTATTATTTAAAAAAAAAAAATTTTTTTACAGGGATTACAACCACTTTAAACTGAGAATGATTCAGTCATTATTGGGATTGTTGGCATTTGCATCGAGAAGGGAAGGATATTCTCAAAGCGACTTTATAGAGCTATTTCGGAAGTTTCTTCCTCTTGACACTTTATTAGTCACTGACGATATTCGTGATAATTTGTCAAAGTTTTTATACATTTTTAATGAAAATATAAAGTAAAAGAACTGCGCTAAACCAATATTTGTGCAACGGAGCTGCTGGCACTCAAACAAACAAAGTATAAACAGATATATAGAAAAATAATGCAGCGCTCAAAATCAAGAGATGCTGAAAGCACCTCTGATGTGTAAAGGACTAATGAACCACTGAGGGTTAGTGATGAATAATTAGAGTTCATAAGCAGTCTATTCCAATGAATGATTTCACATAAGAGATGACATCCGTGAAGACTGTAAAACGTGACCACTCTGGATAAGAAAAGTGATTCAAAAAAGTCCAAACAGCATATGTGTAGTGAAAGTGAATGTCTTTTCATGGACACCGCCGCCACCACATAGATAACTGGAGGACCTCAATGTATCGGATGGAAATCAACAGTAAGAAACAAAAGATGAGATTGGATACTCTTACCGGATACGGTGGACACACCTGTCGTATGACAGTGTGTCAAACGGGCTAGATGGTCGCCATGACCAAAAATAAGGGGAACTAGATGTCCAGATTGCCTCAGACCGACTCCCACGGGGTAGCAGATGACCAACTCACTCGATGGACACTCCTCCGATCGTACAGGCTCCAAGACAGTGCAAGGTGGATGCAAGGGTAAAGGAGAAAAAGAAAAACTCCAGATGCTGCAGGTCAATATAACCATGAACGGTTTATTGAATGAATTTTGTCTTTTTTATATTATAGACAAAAAATATATATAAAAGTGATCACGAAATAAAATATTAAGAGCAATGTGGGGTGCAGCATAAGCAAGCCCTACGCGTTTCGACTTCAGAAGTCTTCAACAGGGGCATAGTGCTGTACCCCCCACATTGCTGACATTAAATAAAGTCTGAAATGAATCCGACCCACCCTAAAAGGGGCGGAGTCAAGACCGGAAATAATGAACTGTTCAACACCAGACTAACATCAATACAAATTAACCTGAACTAAAGAATCATTACATTCAAATAATATGAATAAATATGAAACAATATGCAATCATAGTGTGTAGAAGTACAAATTAAACAACATATAAGTCACATAAAAAACGTATATAAATCAAATTTTCCGCCTAAGGTTATACCCCAATCATATTGGAAGACAGATGGAACCAAAAGTGCTAATAGTTTAATTATCTGGATGTTATTGTCCCCACCTGAACTTACCACCAATGGAGGGCGTCTAAATATCCTACCAAGTGGCGGCAGATACACAGATGAAGGTCATCTTGCAGCTACACTTCACAAATGTTGCTGCAATATTGATTGGGGACACCATTGTAGCGTGGCGTCGCGGGCATCTAGTGCGCGCCGTGCACGTATACGTCACGTGCGCGCATTCAAAACGAATGTTGTGGCTAGAGGACGCCGTTGTAGCGTGGACGTCTGGTGCGTATCGTGCGCGTGAACATCACGCGCGCGCACCCCAACCAGTTGTCCTGATATTGGTCACATGGTGCGCGACGCTCGCGTAAGCCTCACGCTTACACTCAGGGACAGCACCAGGATGTGATCACGTCACGGCGTCTCCACTTTCCTAGCTTATAATTAGGAAGATCATCAACTACCCTCGGACGGCGGTATCTCACTGCCAAAGGGCGCAATTAATTCCATGGCAACGCTAGACGCCATGGAGCCAACGCCATCTAGTGGAGGAAGAGAAAAATGAATAAAAAATAAAAAATAAAATAAAAATCAAGAACTATATGGATCCACTAATGGACGTTTATAATGTATAGCCCAAAAAACGCCATGAGTGAATTCCAGATAGCAAACCCTTTTAACACATAAAAGGGCAAACCATACATCAGGCTAAAATTCGGATATAAGGAACCCAGCTTCCTCCTAACATCACGACAAAATGTGGTGATTCAAACATTTAAAACATAACACATCATGTCACCCCCTCAGCAACAAAATATACACAGCAAATGTTAATACCAAAAAGGCGACATTCAAGGTATACTACAGTCCACACATAGCACATATAACACACCAACCCCTCCTGTCACCTAAACAAGTGCACAGGGGAGTTAAATTGTAACAAAGGTTTAGTACGGACCGTATGTCCAGACTAAAGAGTGGCACACGAGCTCAGGGCACTCACGCCCGATTGATGAAACAATTAATATCCCATTCAATGTTCATACCATGGGGTGAGTAACACCTGAGCTCGTGTATCCAGTAAGTCTCTAACCTAGAGACACCCCGCAGAGAGGAGTCCCCCCTCCAATGGGGGACAAACCTATCTATCACCTGAAATTGGGTGCCTCTAGGGTCCTTGGCATGATGTTCCAAATAGTGCCGCGAAACGGTGTGCTTGTCACAACCTTTGCGAATTTTGGCTAAATGTTCGTTAACCCGAATAGAAAAATTCCTGATGGTGCGTCCTACATATTGAAGTTTGCATGGGCATGTAATTAGGTACACGACGAACCTGGTGACGCAGGTAGTGAATTGCTTCATGGTAGCAATTCACTACCTGCGTCACCAGGTTCGTCGTGTACCTAATTACATGCCCATGCAAACTTCAATATGTAGGACGCACCATCAGGAATTTTTCTATTCGGGTTAACGAACATTTAGCCAAAATTCGCAAAGGTTGTGACAAGCACACCGTTTCGCGGCACTATTTGGAACATCATGCCAAGGACCCTAGAGGCACCCAATTTCAGGTGATAGATAGGTTTGTCCCCCATTGGAGGGGGGACTCCTCTCTGCGGGGTGTCTCTAGGTTAGAGACTTACTGGATACACGAGCTCAGGTGTTACTCACCCCATGGTATGAACATTGAATGGGATATTAATTGTTTCATCAATCGGGCGTGAGTGCCCTGAGCTCGTGTGCCACTCTTTAGTCTGGACATACGGTCCGTACTAAACCTTTGTTACAATTTAACTCCCCTGTGCACTTGTTTAGGTGACAGGAGGGGTTGGTGTGTTATATGTGCTATGTGTGGACTGTAGTATACCTTGAATGTCGCCTTTTTGGTATTAACATTTGCTGTGTATATTTTGTTGCTGAGGGGGTGACATGATGTGTTATGTTTTAAATGTTTGAATCACCACATTTTGTCGTGATGTTAGGAGGAAGCTGGGTTCCTTATATCCGAATTTTAGCCTGATGTATGGTTTGCCCTTTTATGTGTTAAAAGGGTTTGCTATCTGGAATTCACTCATGGCGTTTTTTGGGCTATACATTATAAACGTCCATTAGTGGATCCATATAGTTCTTGATTTTTATTTTATTTTTTATTTTTTATTCATTTTTCTCTTCCTCCACTAGATGGCGTTGGCTCCATGGCGTCTAGCGTTGCCATGGAATTAATTGCGCCCTTTGGCAGTGAGATACCGCCGTCCGAGGGTAGTTGATGATCTTCCTAATTATAAGCTAGGAAAGTGGAGACGCCGTGACGTGATCACATCCTGGTGCTGTCCCTGAGTGTAAGCGTGAGGCTTACGCGAGCGTCGCGCACCATGTGACCAATATCAGGACAACTGGTTGGGGTGCGCGCGCGTGATGTTCACGCGCACGATACGCACCAGACGTCCACGCTACAACGGCGTCCTCTAGCCACAACATTCGTTTTGAATGCGCGCACGTGACGTATACGTGCACGGCGCGCACTAGATGCCCGCGACGCCACGCTACAATGGTGTCCCCAATCAATATTGCAGCAACATTTGTGAAGTGTAGCTGCAAGATGACCTTCATCTGTGTATCTGCCGCCACTTGGTAGGATATTTAGACGCCCTCCATTGGCGGTAAGTTCAGGTGGGGACAATAACATCCAGATAATTAAACTATTAGCACTTTTGGTTCCATCTGTCTTCCAATATGATTGGGGTATAACCTTAGGCGGAAAATTTGATTTATATACGTTTTTTATGTGACTTATATGTTGTTTAATTTGTACTTCTACACACTATGATTGCATATTGTTTCATATTTATTCATATTATTTGAATGTAATGATTCTTTAGTTCAGGTTAATTTGTATTGATGTTAGTCTGGTGTTGAACAGTTCATTATTTCCGGTCTTGACTCCGCCCCTTTTAGGGTGGGTCGGATTCATTTCAGACTTTATTTAATGTCAGCAATGTGGGGGGTACAGCACTATGCCCCTGTTGAAGACTTCTGAAGTCGAAACGCGTAGGGCTTGCTCATGCTGCACCCCACATTGCTCTTAATATTTTATTTCGTGATCACTTTTATATATATTTTTTGTCTATAATATAAAAAAGACAAAATTCATTCAATAAACCGTTCATGGTTATATTGACCTGCACCATCTGGAGTTTTTCTTTTTCTCCTTTACCCTTGCATCCACCTTGCACTGTCTTGGAGCCTGTACGATCGGAGGAGTGTCCATCGAGTGAGTTGGTCATCTGCTACCCCGTGGGAGTCGGTCTGAGGCAATCTGGACATCTAGTTCCCCTTATTTTTGGTCATGGCGACCATCTAGCCCGTTTGACACACTGTCATACGACAGGTGTGTCCACCATATCCGGTAAGAGTATCCAATCTCATCTTTTGTTTCTTACTGTTGATTTCCATCCGATACATTGAGGTCCTCCAGTTATCTATGTGGTGGCGGCGGTGTCCATGAAAAGACATTCACTTTCACTACACATATGCTGTTTGGACTTTTTTGAATCACTTTTCTTATCCAGAGTGGTCACGTTTTACAGTCTTCACGGATGTCATCTCTTATGTGAAATCATTCATTGGAATAGACTGCTTATGAACTCTAATTATTCATCACTAACCCTCAGTGGTTCATTAGTCCTTTACACATCAGAGGTGCTTTCAGCATCTCTTGATTTTGAGCGCTGCATTATTTTTCTATATATCTGTTTATACTTTGTTTGTTTGAGTGCCAGCAGCTCCGTTGCACAAATATTGGTTTAGCGCAGTTCTTTTACTTTATATTTTCACTCTTTTGACACCTTATTTATTGCTGCTTGCCTACACATCTTTTTCTATATGGATGTCTTTGAATATAGGACCTCAAGGTCCTTTAACACACAGGGAGTATTTACTATCCACAACTTTGACTCAGAAGTCAGTGGACTCTTTGCTAGGCTCAAAAACGTAATGATCTCTGAGTTACATCTCCAATGGGACATCGCGTTTCTTGAGCAATATATCAAAGAGAAAATGGTCCCTAGAGGCCTCAGGTGGGATATCTCTCCCCAACAAGGAGAGTCAGATTTGGCCCTTTGGGCAACCTATTTTAATGAGGCCGGTCTAAAACTGATTAGCTTCTTAGTGGAGAGGAAGCAGGCCAGGCTTTCCATTTTGGACAAAGAAATCAGGGACATTAGAGATAAACTCTCTCCCTCGAATGGAACTTCTGAGTATGCATCCCTTTCCACTGGTCTGAAAACTCTCCTTGAAAAAGAGGAAAAAGATCAGAGGAGTAAAAAACAAAAGAAGTACAACCGGGACACTGGTGATTATAAGGGTAATTTGGTCTTTAGTTGGCAAAAAAAATTGGCCAACCAGGCCAATACCCTCGAGAATAATTCAAATATGGATCTATCAGAGCCTGTTGATGTCATTACAGATAGGACACTGGTTTACGAACCCCCCCTTACATCCAATCCACGAGGATCCCAGAACCACAAGGGTACTAATCACACACCCAGGAATGTTAAAAACACCTCGGTCTTTACTCATAATGAGCCTGGCCGAGGGAAACATCCCTCCATACCTCGTGGCAGAGGTCATCCGCAACGGGGTAGAGGTTATGGACAAAGTGATAGAGGTCATATGTATCCCAGTGGTCCATCAGGAAGAACCCCTCCACTTTGGAGGGATAACGGGTCTAGATCAAATGGGAACTACATGCAAGGTACACCTGTGTCCTCTCAGAACCGGTATGCTCCGCTACAGGGTGAAGGTCCTTATGACCCTTATTATGATTCATACTCACACTCCGGGTGGGGTGATGAACCACAACCCAGATCTTCTTATAATTACAATTATAATCAGTTTGGTCCACCCCAATATCAGGGTTTTCACAAACCCACCTTCCATACCCCCAAGAGCCCAAGAAGAAACGAGGCTCCAGAGGGGGGCGGCGCATCCAGCGCAAAAAGACCAAGGGTCAGTTAGGTGCAGGTATTTTTAACTTAAGTTCGGTTGCTCTTACTCCCCAAGAGCAATCAGTTTTAGACAAAGGTCTGAAATTTGTTCCCCCACGGAAACTGAACAAATTTTCCACCTTTATAGATATCCAGAAATACATTAGGAAACTGAATATCCAGAGGCATTTTTTAGCCCTCCCAACGGTTGATGCCCAAAACAACAGTGGGAGGTCTACAGTGCCCTTGGGATCTTCCTCCTCTACCCAGCCTGGTGGTGTTTCCACCAGTATACATTCGGGGTTATCCAACCCCTCCTTATTTAACCCCCCAACTCACTCAGCTCCATCCATCAATGTATTCCGTACCCTTGTATTGAAGGATTTAGATGAATTACCTGCTAAGAGAGTTCACCAGGATCCAACAATTGCAGCAGGTTTGAAATCCCTGTGCCTCAATAAAAACCTCATTATCCGTCCGGCGGATAAAGGCGGGGGGATAGTGGTGCTTGACAAGGCAAACTATGTCAAGGAGATGTGCAGACTTTTAGAGGATAGAGCCACTTATAGTCCTCTGCCAGGGGACCCTACTTTGAAATATAAGAAAGCCCTGGTAGATATCATTAATGAAGGCTTTTCTCTGAACATCCTCAATAAGAAAGAACAGGAATACTTGGTTCCTTTGGCGCCTCGTATTCCTGTTATTTATTACCTCCCAAAGGTGCACAAGAACCCAGTCGATCCCCCTGGGCGTCCCATCGTAAGTGGGATCGACTCTGTTACGTCACGAATTGGGAAGTATATTGATCACTTTCTCCAGCCTTTGGTAAAATTGGTGCCCTCCTATTTGAGGGATACCAAGGATACCATTAATTTACTAGAAAAGGTACAGCATCAGGGAGATTTGATCCTAGTGACTGCAGATGTGTCTGCACTATACACCTGTATCCCACATCATTTGGGTCTTGAGGCAGTTGAGTTGTTTCTGACCAGAAACTCATCATTATCCTTGATACAGAGAAATTTCATTATGGAGTTGTTGGATTTTGCCACACGGCATAATTATTTCTGGTTCCAGGGAACATTCTTCTCTCAAATAAAGGGTGTGGCAATGGGGGCTAAATACGCCCCCAGTCTTGCTAATCTCTTTATGGCCCAGTGGGAGGAGGATGTCGTCTATGCCCTTAACAGACCTGAACTAGTTCTGTGGGCTAGATATATAGACGACATCCTCCTCCTATGGAGGGGCACGAGAGAATCTTTAGACATCTTTATGGCAGCTCTTAATGATAACGATCGGGGAATTGTGTTAACGTATGAGGCGAGCTCTTCGTCCATACATTTCCTTGATCTGGAAATCATGGCTGTCAGTAATCACCTTGAATTTAAAACCTATTTCAAGTCTACTGACAGAAATGGGTACATCCCGGTCGATAGCTGTCACCATGACCAGTGGTTGAGGTCCATACCACGGGGACAGTTCCTCCGCCTCAGGAGGAACTGCACCCGTGATGATGACTTTGTGGCTCAATCCAATACCCTCAGGGAAAGATTCCTGGATAGGGGTTACTCATCCACTGGACTAGATACAGATATTTCCTCTGTATTGGAAATTGAGAGGTCTTCTCTTCTCACAGACAAACAGAGAAATGTTAGAGAGGATAGATTCAAATGGTCCTTCTTCACTTCCTATTCCACCCAACATCATGAAATCAAAAAGATTTTGAACAGGCATTGGAAAGTGTTGTTAAGCGATAGAATACTTGGACCATCTCTCCCTGAACGGGCAGGTGTGATCTATAGGGGTGCCCGATCTATTCAGGGTGAAATAGCCCCTAACATAATAGACCCTCCCATTAAGATTTCCTTTTTTCCAGAGGCTAATGGCTATTACCCGTGTAGAAAATGTAATGTTTGCATGGTTAATGTATTGGGCAGACGTAGAACGGACACGTTTAGCTCCAGTGTCACGGGACGCAGTTATACCATGAAGCAATTCACTACCTGCGTCACCAGGTTCGTCGTGTACCTAATTACATGCCCATGCAAACTTCAATATGTAGGACGCACCATCAGGAATTTTTCTATTCGGGTTAACGAACATTTAGCCAAAATTCGCAAAGGTTGTGACAAGCACACCGTTTCGCGGCACTATTTGGAACATCATGCCAAGGACCCTAGAGGCACCCAATTTCAGGTGATAGATAGGTTTGTCCCCCATTGGAGGGGGGACTCCTCTCTGCGGGGTGTCTCTAGGTTAGAGACTTACTGGATACACGAGCTCAGGTGTTACTCACCCCATGGTATGAACATTGAATGGGATATTAATTGTTTCATCAATCGGGCGTGAGTGCCCTGAGCTCGTGTGCCACTCTTTAGTCTGGACATACGGTCCGTACTAAACCTTTGTTACAATTTAACTCCCCTGTGCACTTGTTTAGGTGACAGGAGGGGTTGGTGTGTTATATGTGCTATGTGTGGACTGTAGTATACCTTGAATGTCGCCTTTTTGGTATTAACATTTGCTGTGTATATTTTGTTGCTGAGGGGGTGACATGATGTGTTATGTTTTAAATGTTTGAATCACCACATTTTGTCGTGATGTTAGGAGGAAGCTGGGTTCCTTATATCCGAATTTTAGCCTGATGTATGGTTTGCCCTTTTATGTGTTAAAAGGGTTTGCTATCTGGAATTCACTCATGGCGTTTTTTGGGCTATACATTATAAACGTCCATTAGTGGATCCATATAGTTCTTGATTTTTATTTTATTTTTTATTTTTTATTCATTTTTCTCTTCCTCCACTAGATGGCGTTGGCTCCATGGCGTCTAGCGTTGCCATGGAATTAATTGCGCCCTTTGGCAGTGAGATACCGCCGTCCGAGGGTAGTTGATGATCTTCCTAATTATAAGCTAGGAAAGTGGAGACGCCGTGACGTGATCACATCCTGGTGCTGTCCCTGAGTGTAAGCGTGAGGCTTACGCGAGCGTCGCGCACCATGTGACCAATATCAGGACAACTGGTTGGGGTGCGCGCGCGTGATGTTCACGCGCACGATACGCACCAGACGTCCACGCTACAACGGCGTCCTCTAGCCACAACATTCGTTTTGAATGCGCGCACGTGACGTATACGTGCACGGCGCGCACTAGATGCCCGCGACGCCACGCTACAATGGTGTCCCCAATCAATATTGCAGCAACATTTGTGAAGTGTAGCTGCAAGATGACCTTCATCTGTGTATCTGCCGCCACTTGGTAGGATATTTAGACGCCCTCCATTGGCGGTAAGTTCAGGTGGGGACAATAACATCCAGATAATTAAACTATTAGCACTTTTGGTTCCATCTGTCTTCCAATATGATTGGGGTATAACCTTAGGCGGAAAATTTGATTTATATACGTTTTTTATGTGACTTATATGTTGTTTAATTTGTACTTCTACACACTATGATTGCATATTGTTTCATATTTATTCATATTATTTGAATGTAATGATTCTTTAGTTCAGGTTAATTTGTATTGATGTTAGTCTGGTGTTGAACAGTTCATTATTTCCGGTCTTGACTCCGCCCCTTTTAGGGTGGGTCGGATTCATTTCAGACTTTATTTAATGTCAGCAATGTGGGGGGTACAGCACTATGCCCCTGTTGAAGACTTCTGAAGTCGAAACGCGTAGGGCTTGCTCATGCTGCACCCCACATTGCTCTTAATATTTTATTTCGTGATCACTTTTATATATATTTTTTGTCTATAATATAAAAAAGACAAAATTCATTCAATAAACCGTTCATGGTTATATTGACCTGCACCATCTGGAGTTTTTCTTTTTCTCCTTTACCCTTGCATCCACCTTGCACTGTCTTGGAGCCTGTACGATCGGAGGAGTGTCCATCGAGTGAGTTGGTCATCTGCTACCCCGTGGGAGTCGGTCTGAGGCAATCTGGACATCTAGTTCCCCTTATTTTTGGTCATGGCGACCATCTAGCCCGTTTGACACACTGTCATACGACAGGTGTGTCCACCGTATCCGGTAAGAGTATCCAATCTCATCTTTTGTTTCTTACTGTTGATTTCCATCCGATACATTGAGGTCCTCCAGTTATCTATGTGGTGGCGGCGGTGTCCATGAAAAGACATTCACTTTCACTACACATATGCTGTTTGGACTTTTTTGAATCACTTTTCTTATCCAGAGTGGTCACGTTTTACAGTCTTCACGGATGTCATCTCTTATGTGAAATCATTCATTGGAATAGACTGCTTATGAACTCTAATTATTCATCACTAACCCTCAGTGGTTCATTAGTCCTTTACACATCAGAGGTGCTTTCAGCATCTCTTGATTTTGAGCGCTGCATTATTTTTCTATATATCTGTTTATACTTTGTTTGTTTGAGTGCCAGCAGCTCCGTTGCACAAATATTGGTTTAGCGCAGTTCTTTTACTTTATATTTTCACTCTTTTGACACCTTATTTATTGCTGCTTGCCTACACATCTTTTTCTATATGGATGTCTTTGAATATAGGACCTCAAGGTCCTTTAACACACAGGGAGTATTTACTATCCACAACTTTGACTCAGAAGTCAGTGGACTCTTTGCTAGGCTCAAAAACGTAATGATCTCTGAGTTACATCTCCAATGGGACATCGCGTTTCTTGAGCAATATATCAAAGAGAAAATGGTCCCTAGAGGCCTCAGGTGGGATATCTCTCCCCAACAAGGAGAGTCAGATTTGGCCCTTTGGGCAACCTATTTTAATGAGGCCGGTCTAAAACTGATTAGCTTCTTAGTGGAGAGGAAGCAGGCCAGGCTTTCCATTTTGGACAAAGAAATCAGGGACATTAGAGATAAACTCTCTCCCTCGAATGGAACTTCTGAGTATGCATCCCTTTCCACTGGTCTGAAAACTCTCCTTGAAAAAGAGGAAAAAGATCAGAGGAGTAAAAAACAAAAGAAGTACAACCGGGACACTGGTGATTATAAGGGTAATTTGGTCTTTAGTTGGCAAAAAAAATTGGCCAACCAGGCCAATACCCTCGAGAATAATTCAAATATGGATCTATCAGAGCCTGTTGATGTCATTACAGATAGGACACTGGTTTACGAACCCCCCCTTACATCCAATCCACGAGGATCCCAGAACCACAAGGGTACTAATCACACACCCAGGAATGTTAAAAACACCTCGGTCTTTACTCATAATGAGCCTGGCCGAGGGAAACATCCCTCCATACCTCGTGGCAGAGGTCATCCGCAACGGGGTAGAGGTTATGGACAAAGTGATAGAGGTCATATGTATCCCAGTGGTCCATCAGGAAGAACCCCTCCACTTTGGAGGGATAACGGGTCTAGATCAAATGGGAACTACATGCAAGGTACACCTGTGTCCTCTCAGAACCGGTATGCTCCGCTACAGGGTGAAGGTCCTTATGACCCTTATTATGATTCATACTCACACTCCGGGTGGGGTGATGAACCACAACCCAGATCTTCTTATAATTACAATTATAATCAGTTTGGTCCACCCCAATATCAGGGTTTTCACAAACCCACCTTCCATACCCCCAAGAGCCCAAGAAGAAACGAGGCTCCAGAGGGGGGCGGCGCATCCAGCGCAAAAAGACCAAGGGTCAGTTAGGTGCAGGTATTTTTAACTTAAGTTCGGTTGCTCTTACTCCCCAAGAGCAATCAGTTTTAGACAAAGGTCTGAAATTTGTTCCCCCACGGAAACTGAACAAATTTTCCACCTTTATAGATATCCAGAAATACATTAGGAAACTGAATATCCAGAGGCATTTTTTAGCCCTCCCAACGGTTGATGCCCAAAACAACAGTGGGAGGTCTACAGTGCCCTTGGGATCTTCCTCCTCTACCCAGCCTGGTGGTGTTTCCACCAGTATACATTCGGGGTTATCCAACCCCTCCTTATTTAACCCCCCAACTCACTCAGCTCCATCCATCAATGTATTCCGTACCCTTGTATTGAAGGATTTAGATGAATTACCTGCTAAGAGAGTTCACCAGGATCCAACAATTGCAGCAGGTTTGAAATCCCTGTGCCTCAATAAAAACCTCATTATCCGTCCGGCGGATAAAGGCGGGGGGATAGTGGTGCTTGACAAGGCAAACTATGTCAAGGAGATGTGCAGACTTTTAGAGGATAGAGCCACTTATAGTCCTCTGCCAGGGGACCCTACTTTGAAATATAAGAAAGCCCTGGTAGATATCATTAATGAAGGCTTTTCTCTGAACATCCTCAATAAGAAAGAACAGGAATACTTGGTTCCTTTGGCGCCTCGTATTCCTGTTATTTATTACCTCCCAAAGGTGCACAAGAACCCAGTCGATCCCCCTGGGCGTCCCATCGTAAGTGGGATCGACTCTGTTACGTCACGAATTGGGAAGTATATTGATCACTTTCTCCAGCCTTTGGTAAAATTGGTGCCCTCCTATTTGAGGGATACCAAGGATACCATTAATTTACTAGAAAAGGTACAGCATCAGGGAGATTTGATCCTAGTGACTGCAGATGTGTCTGCACTATACACCTGTATCCCACATCATTTGGGTCTTGAGGCAGTTGAGTTGTTTCTGACCAGAAACTCATCATTATCCTTGATACAGAGAAATTTCATTATGGAGTTGTTGGATTTTGCCACACGGCATAATTATTTCTGGTTCCAGGGAACATTCTTCTCTCAAATAAAGGGTGTGGCAATGGGGGCTAAATACGCCCCCAGTCTTGCTAATCTCTTTATGGCCCAGTGGGAGGAGGATGTCGTCTATGCCCTTAACAGACCTGAACTAGTTCTGTGGGCTAGATATATAGACGACATCCTCCTCCTATGGAGGGGCACGAGAGAATCTTTAGACATCTTTATGGCAGCTCTTAATGATAACGATCGGGGAATTGTGTTAACGTATGAGGCGAGCTCTTCGTCCATACATTTCCTTGATCTGGAAATCATGGCTGTCAGTAATCACCTTGAATTTAAAACCTATTTCAAGTCTACTGACAGAAATGGGTACATCCCGGTCGATAGCTGTCACCATGACCAGTGGTTGAGGTCCATACCACGGGGACAGTTCCTCCGCCTCAGGAGGAACTGCACCCGTGATGATGACTTTGTGGCTCAATCCAATACCCTCAGGGAAAGATTCCTGGATAGGGGTTACTCATCCACTGGACTAGATACAGATATTTCCTCTGTATTGGAAATTGAGAGGTCTTCTCTTCTCACAGACAAACAGAGAAATGTTAGAGAGGATAGATTCAAATGGTCCTTCTTCACTTCCTATTCCACCCAACATCATGAAATCAAAAAGATTTTGAACAGGCATTGGAAAGTGTTGTTAAGCGATAGAATACTTGGACCATCTCTCCCTGAACGGGCAGGTGTGATCTATAGGGGTGCCCGATCTATTCAGGGTGAAATAGCCCCTAACATAATAGACCCTCCCATTAAGATTTCCTTTTTTCCAGAGGCTAATGGCTATTACCCGTGTAGAAAATGTAATGTTTGCATGGTTAATGTATTGGGCAGACGTAGAACGGACACGTTTAGCTCCAGTGTCACGGGACGCAGTTATACCATGAAGCAATTCACTACCTGCGTCACCAGGTTCGTCGTGTACCTAATTACATGCCCATGCAAACTTCAATATGTAGGACGCACCATCAGGAATTTTTCTATTCGGGTTAACGAACATTTAGCCAAAATTCGCAAAGGTTGTGACAAGCACACCGTTTCGCGGCACTATTTGGAACATCATGCCAAGGACCCTAGAGGCACCCAATTTCAGGTGATAGATAGGTTTGTCCCCCATTGGAGGGGGGACTCCTCTCTGCGGGGTGTCTCTAGGTTAGAGACTTACTGGATACACGAGCTCAGGTGTTACTCACCCCATGGTATGAACATTGAATGGGATATTAATTGTTTCATCAATCGGGCGTGAGTGCCCTGAGCTCGTGTGCCACTCTTTAGTCTGGACATACGGTCCGTACTAAACCTTTGTTACAATTTAACTCCCCTGTGCACTTGTTTAGGTGACAGGAGGGGTTGGTGTGTTATATGTGCTATGTGTGGACTGTAGTATACCTTGAATGTCGCCTTTTTGGTATTAACATTTGCTGTGTATATTTTGTTGCTGAGGGGGTGACATGATGTGTTATGTTTTAAATGTTTGAATCACCACATTTTGTCGTGATGTTAGGAGGAAGCTGGGTTCCTTATATCCGAATTTTAGCCTGATGTATGGTTTGCCCTTTTATGTGTTAAAAGGGTTTGCTATCTGGAATTCACTCATGGCGTTTTTTGGGCTATACATTATAAACGTCCATTAGTGGATCCATATAGTTCTTGATTTTTATTTTATTTTTTATTTTTTATTCATTTTTCTCTTCCTCCACTAGATGGCGTTGGCTCCATGGCGTCTAGCGTTGCCATGGAATTAATTGCGCCCTTTGGCAGTGAGATACCGCCGTCCGAGGGTAGTTGATGATCTTCCTAATTATAAGCTAGGAAAGTGGAGACGCCGTGACGTGATCACATCCTGGTGCTGTCCCTGAGTGTAAGCGTGAGGCTTACGCGAGCGTCGCGCACCATGTGACCAATATCAGGACAACTGGTTGGGGTGCGCGCGCGTGATGTTCACGCGCACGATACGCACCAGACGTCCACGCTACAACGGCGTCCTCTAGCCACAACATTCGTTTTGAATGCGCGCACGTGACGTATACGTGCACGGCGCGCACTAGATGCCCGCGACGCCACGCTACAATGGTGTCCCCAATCAATATTGCAGCAACATTTGTGAAGTGTAGCTGCAAGATGACCTTCATCTGTGTATCTGCCGCCACTTGGTAGGATATTTAGACGCCCTCCATTGGCGGTAAGTTCAGGTGGGGACAATAACATCCAGATAATTAAACTATTAGCACTTTTGGTTCCATCTGTCTTCCAATATGATTGGGGTATAACCTTAGGCGGAAAATTTGATTTATATACGTTTTTTATGTGACTTATATGTTGTTTAATTTGTACTTCTACACACTATGATTGCATATTGTTTCATATTTATTCATATTATTTGAATGTAATGATTCTTTAGTTCAGGTTAATTTGTATTGATGTTAGTCTGGTGTTGAACAGTTCATTATTTCCGGTCTTGACTCCGCCCCTTTTAGGGTGGGTCGGATTCATTTCAGACTTTATTTAATGTCAGCAATGTGGGGGGTACAGCACTATGCCCCTGTTGAAGACTTCTGAAGTCGAAACGCGTAGGGCTTGCTTATGCTGCACCCCACATTGCTCTTAATATTTTATTTCGTGATCACTTTTATATATATTTTTTGTCTATAATATAAAAAAGACAAAATTCATTCAATAAACCGTTCATGGTTATATTGACCTGCACCATCTGGAGTTTTTCTTTTTCTCCTTTACCCTTGCATCCACCTTGCACTGTCTTGGAGCCTGTACGATCGGAGGAGTGTCCATCGAGTGAGTTGGTCATCTGCTACCCCGTGGGAGTCGGTCTGAGGCAATCTGGACATCTAGTTCCCCTTATTTTTGGTCATGGCGACCATCTAGCCCGTTTGACACACTGTCATACGACAGGTGTGTCCACCGTATCCGGTAAGAGTATCCAATCTCATCTTTTGTTTCTTACTGTTGATTTCCATCCGATACATTGAGGTCCTCCAGTTATCTATGTGGTGGCGGCGGTGTCCATGAAAAGACATTCACTTTCACTACACATATGCTGTTTGGACTTTTTTGAATCACTTTTCTTATCCAGAGTGGTCACGTTTTACAGTCTTCACGGATGTCATCTCTTATGTGAAATCATTCATTGGAATAGACTGCTTATGAACTCTAATTATTCATCACTAACCCTCAGTGGTTCATTAGTCCTTTACACATCAGAGGTGCTTTCAGCATCTCTTGATTTTGAGCGCTGCATTATTTTTCTATATACATTTTTAATGGCTACTCCTTGTGGCAAGCCCCCTTTTATGATGCGTCAGCTCTTAATCTTTTCACGGATGCTGCTGGAGCCTGCGGTTATGGGGGCCTTTTGGCAGGGTCATTGGTCGGCTAATAGATGGCATTCTACTTGGTTTGATAAAGGTTTTACCACTAATATTGTCTTTTTGGAGTTGTTTCCTGTTATTGTAGATCTTGAATTGTGGGGAAAACAGTTTAAAAATAGGAGAATTCTGCTGCATTCGCATAATAAAGGGATTGTTTTTGTGGTTAATTGTTTGGTCTCCAAATCACTACCAGTTATTTCTATTCTTTGTTATTTAGTACCGTACTTCAATGTTTAGAACTGAATATATGACTTAAAGCTAAATATTAAAACAACAGAAAATTGGCGCTTCGGACAAAAATGTGATAACAATTAAGCTGCAGCAGCTGCACCAAAAGTGCTAAACTTTAAACGTGAAAAACATATATTTATAAGCAGGGCTGGCAGTAAACTTGTGTGAAAACTTGAATTAGGAACAAGTCCATAGAGAGAAAAATAAAATAATATAATATAATATATATATATATATATATATATATATATATATATATAGCGGGGTTCTCAATTTAAGGGGAGTGTTTGGGAGGTAGTATGCCCAAACACCTTAATTTGTCAGGGTTTACAAATATTTTATCCACAGGGAGAGTATTGGTGTGCAGTTCCCTGTGGCCTACAGGTGGCACTGCCATGGTAGGCTAGGGTTGAACCACTGGTACAGGGCTGTGCTTTTTGTGTCCCCTCTCGGCAAACGTACGGTGGGCCGGGGTTAACCTGCTGTGCACGCTGGGAGAGGAGATAAAAGGGGCAGACGCTGCCTGTTCGGGGTTTAGTCGGTGGGATCCTACCCCTGGTTCTGGTTCCAGTCAGTCCTGGGCGCCCTAGGCCCAAGGACGGGTGTTCTCTGTTCCGTTTCCATCCTGGGCACATTTAGTCCCAGGGTGAGGTACTACTCTGCTGTTCCTGTCCGTCCTGGATGCGGGGACTTGGGAGTTGCAGCAAAGGCCTGGGCCCAGCACCTTTGGCTGGGGTCCGTCGGGGATCGAGGAGTCTCATGGTACCGCCTTGCAAGGGGACCCGTATCTGAGTAGAGGAGGCCGGGTGAGGAACCGTTCCGAGGGACTGATGCGGTAGTCACGGTGAAGGAAGGGGTCCCAGTAACTCTCCGGAGGGATGTCTTCTCCCTAGGCCAAAGTCAAGTTCATCAGGTCTGTGGCAGAGACCAAGTTATCAGGTCTGTGGCAGAGACCAAGTTATCAGGTCTGTGGCAGAGACCAAGTTCAACAGGTCTGTGGCAGAGACCAAGTACATCAGGTCTGTGGCAGAGACCAAGTTCATATGGTCTGTGGCAGAGACCAAGTTCATCAGGTCTGTGGCAGAGATCATGTTCATCAGGTCTGTGGCAGAGACCATGTTCATCAGGTCTGTGGCAGAGACCAGGTTCATCAGGTCTGTGGCAGAGACTAAGTAAAACGTGAGTGTCATTTGGCTGCTAGTCTGGTTCTAAGTAGACTGTAACGGCACCCCAAGTATGAAAGGGGTTAACGCCGTTTAGGATATTCCCTCTCTGGACACACATCCACTGCCGATCCTCCACAGTCAGGCGACCGCTTCCCATAGGATTAATCCTTCCAAACATACGAGACAAACACTCTGTATGAAGTTTCCAGCAGGTCTGACAATCTTTAATGAGAGCAGGCTCTTTTTATACACCAAAATAATACTGCATTAATCTAAATGAACAATGGTCCAACTCCACCCACAACATCACACAATGGTTACATAACGAGCTCCCAATACACATATTCTGACATCTCTTAGCTAATCCCTTTGCATCTTAAATGACTATGCATGACCTTTATATTCACCAGACTGCTTTACAATACACACAAGTACAGAGTTAATTATCACTATTCACAATGAAAGGATCTGTAGCATAGTTGAGATTCATTAACATTACACAAGCAGAGAGGTGACACATCAGCATCTCTTAATTAACTTGTTGAGTTCAGAATCAAACAACCAGTACATTTTGTGGATTAATATCACTATCCCAATTTAAAGCAATCCAAGACATTCTTAATGTCCATTATTTCCTGGCTCACCCTGTGCCCAAAGTGACCCCTGTCACACATCTCCCCTTTCGGCCAGAGACTAACACAGAAGGAGACCCCAGATGGGTTGACTCCGAAGTTAGTCCATATTTCCATTCGTCTAATGCCTGGACAACCCATCAGCATTGCCATTTTGCTTACCGGGTCAGTAGCTGATGGTGACGTTGTAAGGTTGCAGGGCTAAGCTCCACCGCAGCAACCTGCCATTGTCTCCTGAGACCCGGTTAAGTCAGACCAATAAGTTGTGGTCGGTGACTAGGGAAAACTCCTGTCCGTACAAGTAAGGGTTCAACTTTTTAAGGGCCCAGACCTGGGCCAAACACTCCTTCTCCACTGTCGCATAGCTCACTTCCCGGGGTAATAGATTTCTGCTCAGGTATGCGACAGGGTGTTCTCCTCCATCCTCCCCAACTTGGCTCAGCACAGCCCCCAGTCCAAACATGGAAGCATCCGAGTCTCAGCAGCAAGCGGGCCGGTTCCAGCAGCACGTGTCTGGGCACGGGTAGTCACTGGGTTGACTTCATCGGGGCCCATCGGGGCGTAAGCAGAAATGAGGGGGCCAAATAATTCCCCAGTAGTACATCCGCTGGCAAATCCTTTATCACCCCCACATTCACGTGTCCCGAACCAACCCCCCAATCCAGGTGAACACGGGCAACGGGTAGCCGGAAGATGGTACCTCCCGCTACTCTTACGACTACCATGTCTCCGGTATGTTGGCTCTTTGGGATGAGGTTCTTCTGTAGTAGGGTCATGGTGGCGCCAGTATCACGTAGGCCATTGGCTACCTTTCCATTGACCCAGACAGTCTGCCTGTGTTGTTGCCTGTTGTCCCGGTTAGCTGCTTGTATTGGATCAGCCTCGTGCAGGACGCCTGTCATGGATATGCAGTAGTGTTTGTCTGTCAGCTTACCTTCCTTCCCATGTGTTCATCTTAGAGGCCTGAGCCCTTTCACCTGGCTTCCTTTATAATCTCCTCCCAGCCAGACTCCACCCCAGGCCCTATCACAGAACACTATATTAACCTGTGCACTGCAAGCCTGCTTTGCTGATCAACGTGTTTGTTAGGCATTGTGTGTTTGGGTTCCTGCCTGCCGTGTGCTACGTCTGTCTCTCTGTTACGTTATTGGCTTGTCCCCGACTATCCCTGTCTGCTCGTGACCCTTGACCTTCGGCTCGTTCTTCGTTATCCTTGTCTGCTTGTGGCCCCTGACCTTCAGCTTGTTATTCGGTTCTCTCTTCGTGTGCTGCTGCTTCCCCTCTTTTCCCCTTATCCTACGGGGCGTGAGCTAGGAAACTCCAGGGGCCGCGACCTGGTCCCAGCCTGCAGCTAACATCCTCACCACTAGAGGCCCTGGAGAAGACCAGCTGGGTCTTAGACTCCGCGCCCTGGGGAATCTTGGCTCTAGCTTCCGTTTGGATCCCGGTTGTGCTCCTCTGGTCCCGCTTTCCACAACCACCCAGTTCCCTATCCGCAGAAGCCAGCCATAGGGTTCACTACCTCGCGGTGCACTCCTGTCCCCCTACGGTGTGCATCTGTCACCTGGCCACAGGTGACCCTGACAACGCCCCAATGTTCTTCCTCCTCAATGCAGTGGGCTGCAGGCATGGATGTGCGGGGGCTCCCCCTTGCTGGCTGTCTCCATGACTGGGACTAAATACAAACAAATTCCGCGCCGCCTAGTGAAATAGCAGCTCACACAACCAGTTGAAAATGGTGAAGAACAAACAAAACAAAAATGTGTAGTGCTAAACTAAATGAGGACTGCACTCTGATCAAGTGCAGTATAAAACAGTGAAATTTGATTAAACAATCAACATAACATCTAACACAGATATGTGAAAACATTCAAATAATCCACCGTGATAAAAATTGAATCACACAATCCACAGTGATGTGAATTGTGTAACATTGAAAGTCATCAGAAAAAAATCATTAAATAAAAATAAAATAAATATATGCTGATGAAAAAATTGTGAATGACAGTCAAATTATTAGTGCTCCCAAAAAACTTGACGTGAAGTGACCACCACCAATCGATTGTAAAAAAGGCTTACCGGAGAGAGTGGACCCCAAAAACATACGTTCAAAGGGTCAACCAGGCAAGGGTAAGCCACTGTGGACAGCAAATCTTCAACGGCAATTCAAACGGGAACCGCAAGCTTCAATCCAGGATAGGAAAAATAATCACTCCTGTCCGAATATGCGATGAAACTTACGGACAGTGTCCGGTTAGGGCCAGGTGGTGTTGCCAGATGAATTGCGAAAAAGTAAAGGAAAGAAAAGGCACATAGCGTAATACTGTATAAAAGGGTAATTTAATGTAGGTAGGAACACTTACATTTAGAAGAGTATAACAGCGCTTGTCAAATGATCAAAATGGCAACAGTAAGGTCACCCGACGCGTTTCGCATCCTAATGCATCATCTGGGGTGATCCCCCACTGCTGCCCACCCTGAATTTATAGATAGTGTGACCCCTTGTTAGAGAGGCCATCCCCTGGGCGTTCCTGTGTTGATAAATCATTTCCTGGTTCAACCAAGATGGAAACCCCATATGTGTTCCAAGCCTCTATCTGAAACTCACTATGTATATGTGATAACATGAAAACTGGAGGTGTACCAACATGGCCGCCCACCATGTGTGTCAAGCCTCCAATTGATTCAAGCAGAATGAGCTGGGCTATGTACTGAATATTTAATCCAAATTAGTAGTCAGCCTTTATATGTATAGGGCAACGAGCCTGGTGTGACCAGGCAGTGCCATTATATACATCAAAAGCTCAGCCAAGCCGCACATCGAGCGGCCGCATTGGATTGCAGGCTTGTGTGTCAAGCCTCGTTCTAAATCCATACTGCGGATCTAGCCTCGCTTTGGTATTCTGGAAGTAACGCAGTGTCGTTTGCGTGCCGCGCCTCGACCTGACGTGCGGGCGCGCATCAAGCCTCACTGTGAACTTACTGACGTCGCACGTCCACAATTAACATTGGGACGGACGGCGCAACATCGCGGGCGCGCACCAAGCCTCACTATGAGGTTGCTGACATCGCACATCCACGAGTTTTATAATAGGACGGACGGCACTGCAAGGTCCATGACTGCATATCGACACGCCCATAAAGGAAAATATGCTAATAGCGTGAATGCAATCACGTGACGCCTCACCAGCCTGTCAAAATCTGAGCAACAACATAATGGGAGTATGTTGTATTCTGGAACGCATATTAAATGCATTCCAGCAGTGGCTGACAGGAGGACTGCAAATTATCTAATTTAATCAGTGTGTAAAAAAATCTAATGACAGAATTTTTACTATGCAAGTGATTCCACCGGAAAATAGAATAAAAACCATACAATTTAATTTAAAACCGAACATAACTCGGTATGATGAAAAATTGATTATGAATCTAAAATAGTAAAAATGGACATAGTCCATAATATGGTATTTAGAGGTCTGTGAAATGAATCACACTCTTCTACAGGGCTTCAATATGATCCCTGTATTCCTATGTGGGCCATATTAGTGTGCAGGAAGTAGTTGGCATGGAATGTAACTAAATAGGTGGATGCCTCCCCATATATTAGCATTTTCTCACGCCCAAGGGATGTGCTCCCACAAAATACATAAAGCAACATTATATATTTCTATATGTACATGGCCTACTGGAAACATACCATTAAAAACAAAAATTACAAAAATGTGTAAAATATGACTAATAAAAATATTGGTGAAAGAGAAAGATAAAATAGGTCCAAGTCTATCTAGGATTTATTGATGAATGAATTAATGTCCCACTCGACATTCAAACCAGAAGGCGTGTGTGACTGTAACTCATAAATCCAGTATGTTTCAAGGTGCGATACACCCCTGGTTTTAGGGCTACCCCTCCAAGGGGGGACAAATTGATAAATTACCAGGAATTGAGTGCCAGCAGGGTTTCTATTGTGATATGCCCTATAGTGCCTCGGTACTGTGTGCTGTGTATCACCACTGAGAATGAGAGCTATATGCTCACCAACCCGCACAGAAAAAGATCGTATAGTGGGGCCAAAATATTGCTTACCACACGGAAAAGTTATAAGATAAACCACATATTTGGTGGCACATGTGCAAAAACGCTTGATGGAATAAGTTTTACCCGTAATGGTGGAATTAAATTCCAAAGTCTTACTTCTCCCTGAAGTGTTAAATTTACACACAGAGCATTTCTTACAAGGGTGATAACCCACTAGTTGATAAAAAAAGGAGGGTCGCACCGGGGGATTAATAATATTAGGTGCGATTTTACTCTGAAGTGTGGGGACACCTCTAAACACCACTTTGGCTTGTTCCGGTAATACACTATGTAGGACTCGGTCATTTTTCAGCACTCCCCAATGTTTCGCTATAATGGCTCTAACTTGTTTATGTTGGATAGAAAAGGATGTAAGCATTGCCCATTTAAAGTTGTTATCCTGTTCTCTTTTCGGTTTGACCTCCAAAAGAGAACCTCTGTCTATTTCTAGGGTCCTCTGAAAGTCCCGTTCAATATCTATGGGGTTATAACCCTTCTCAATAAACCTAAGTTTAAGAACCTCTGCCTGCGCTTTGAATGACTCTATGGTGGTACAATTTCTACGGAGTCTTAGGAACTGGCTCCGTGGGACTGAGTTCAACCAGGAACGATGGTGACAGCTGTCAAAGGGGATGAACCCATTTCGATCTGTTTTTTTGAAAAAGGTTTGAAACTGAAACCTCTGATCAATAATGCTGATCTCCAAGTCTAGAAATTGTATTTTGTCTCTACTAGCTGTATGTGTAAGGGAGATGCCTCTATCATTGTGGTTGAGATGGCACATGAAGGTCTCCAATGACGCCATGTCACCATCCCAAAGGAGGAGGATGTCGTCTATATATCTTACCCACAACACCAACGACGGAGTGTCATGGGCATAGACGACATCCTCCTCCCACTTAGCCATAAAAAGGTTGGCGAGGCTGGGGGCAAATTTTGCCCCCATAGCCACGCCGCGTGATTGCAAATAAAAATTGTCATTAAACCAAAAATAACTGTGTTTAGTGGCAAACTCTAACAATTCCATAATAAACTGGCATTGAAATGAGGCCAAAGAAGGTTCCTTCTCCAAAAAATACTGAACTGCCTCGAATCCTTTAACATGAGGTATACAAGTGTATAATGAAGCGACATCCGCTGTCACCATAATGATGTCGCTGCATATATTGACACTTTTCAATTTTCTAATGGTGGCACCCGTATCACACAGATAGGATGGCACCCGTCTTACCAAGGGCTGTAAGTAGTGATCAATGTACCGACCGACTCTGGAAGTGACCGAATTGATACCACTTACAATTGGTCGACCAGGTGGATGTATGGGGTCCTTATGGACCTTAGGCAAAAAGTAAATAGTGGGAATCCTAGGGACTGTGGGGACTAAAAAAGCTTTCTCCTTCTTATTTAAAATGGGTCGATCAAAACCACTGTCAACCAACTTTTGAAGATCGGCTCTAAAGCGAGATGTGGGGTTAGTAGTTAACATCTGGTATGTACCAGGCTCATTTAAAATCCTGTACATCTCTTTTTCATAGTCACATTTATCTAATATGACTATGCCACCCCCTTTGTCCGCCGGACGAATGACCAAATCTTTGTTGTGACACAGAGACTTAAGGCCGGTATCGGACAAAGGGCGGCGGTGTATACGGTTCACCGGCAACTCTGCTAGATCTTTAAGTACAAGATCCTTAAAAATACTGACTGCAGGTGCCACCGGAACTGGTGGGTTGAATAAGGACGGATTAGACAAACCCGAGTGAACAGTTCCAGATGTGGCCGCTCTATTTTCACTCATGATGGGATTGGTGATGAGATAACGTTGTATGTTCACTTTACGAATATACTTTTGAATGTCGATGAATGTGTCGAATTTATTCAATATCTTGGGTGGGGCAAACTTGAGGCCCTTATCCAAGACAGTTAATTCATCGTTCGTAAAGACCTTGGAGCTTAAATTAAAAACCCCTTGGCCCTTTACATGCGCCTTTTCTTTCCTTTTCTGGACTCTCCTCCCCCCTCTGGTCCCTCTCCTGGGTCGGGCCCCTTTTGCGTGGGGCTGGATCCCTGTAAAAATCCCGACCTCTGGTGGAAGAATCTTGATCATAATTAGATGAATAGTATGGATTCCTAATGTGCGTGTGATAGCTATCATCACATACCTCACCAAGTGGAGAGAATCTGTTGCGAGTAGAAATGGGTGGAGGGCCATAATATGGGGATTGGTCTCGGTGATACCCGGAACGTTCACCATACCTAGCTGGGGATGAATCATGATAATAATGATTATAGTCATGGGTATATTGGACATTAGAATATTGGGGATACCCTCTAGAATGACCCCTAGTACCTCTGTTGCCACTGGATTTTCCTCTCCCTCTGTGATGCTGATTTGGAGTATAAGGACCCGATTGGTGTGCCCTGGTCCGAGAACCTCGAGAATCTGCACCTCGTATGTCACGTGGAGGGGGAGCCATAGAAGGCGCAACAGGAAGTTGACTCATATTTGGACCTCTTAAAGGAGGTAGGGGCAGATGAGGTGGAAGGCAACAAAGCTGGAGTGGAATCCATATCCGCTCCAGAGGAAGCAGAAAAAAGTTTTTGCCAAGCAAAAACTGTGCCATTTTTGTAATCGCCTGTATCCCTGGAATATTTCTTATGTTTTTTGTGCTTTTGATCCCTATCTTCCTTTTCCAGGAAGTTTTGTAGATTAGCTGAGAGGGATGCATACTCTAGAGAGTTTTTATGTGACAATAACTTGTCTTTGAGATCTTTGATCTCTCTATCCAACACCGTCAGCCTAACCTTTTTCTTGGAGATCAAAACGCCCAAAAACTTAATGCCCGCATCATTAAAATAATTAAACCAAGCATCTATCTCGAGATCGCCTTGTTGAGGTTGAACCTCCCACCTAAGGCTTCTCGGGACCATGCGATCTGTAATATAACGTTTCAAAAACGCAAGGTCCCACTGTAAGTGCAGTTCCGAAGACATCACATTTTTCAATCTGACAAAAAGACCACCTATCTCGGTATCGCTACCTGTGGCAATAAAAACACCCTCTGTATTAACAGTACGGGCTGCCCTGTAATCAAACACGTCCATCATAGATGGCATATATCGATGAAGGCTGCTGCAGAATTATATCAAAGAACAAAAGAAAACCAAATACAAAAAAATTCCGCACACTAATATGGCCCACATAGGAATACAGGGATCATATTGAAGCCCTGTAGAAGAGTGTGATTCATTTCACAGACCTCTAAATACCATATTATGGACTGTGTCTATGTCCATTTTTACTATTTTAGATTCATAATCAATTTTTCATCATACCGAGTTATGTTCGGTTTTAAATTAAATTGTATGGTTTTTATTCTATTTTCCGGTGGAATCACTTGCATAGTAAAAATTCTGTCATTAGATTTTTTTACACACTGATTAAATTAGATAATTTGCAGTCCTCCTGTCAGCCACTGCTGGAACGCATTTAATATGCGTTCCAGAATACAACATACTCCCATTATGTTGTTGCTCAGATTTTGACAGGCTGGTGAGGCGTCACGTGATTGCATTCACGCTATTAGCATATTTTCCTTTATGGGCGTGTCGATATGCAGTCATGGACCTTGCAGTGCCGTCCGTCCTATTATAAAACTCGCGGATGTGCGATGTCAGCAACCTCATAGTGAGGCTTGGTGCGCGCCCGCGATGTTGCGCCGTCCGTCCCAAAGTTAATTGTGGACGTGCGACGTCAGTAAGTTCACAGTGAGGCTTGGTGCGCGCCCGCACGTCAGGTCGAGGCGCGGCACGCAAGCGACACTGCGTTACTTCCAGAATACCAAAGCGAGGCTAGATCCGCAGTATGGATTTAGAACGAGGCTTGACACACAAGCCTGCAATCCAATGCGGCCGCTCGATGTGCGGCTTGGCTGAGCTTTTGATGTATATAATGGCACTGCCTGGTCACACCAGGCTCGTTGCCCTATACATATAAAGGTTGACTACTAATTTGGATTAAATATTCAGTACATAGCCCAGCTCATTCTGCTTGAATCAATTGGAGGCTTGACACACATGGTGGGCGGCCATGTTGGTACACCTCCAGTTTTCATGTTATCACATATACATAGTGAGTTTCAGATAGAGGCTTGGAACACATATGGGGTTTCCATCTTGGTTGAACCAGGAAGTGATTTATCAACACAGGAACGCCCAGGGGATGGCCTCTCTAACAAGGGGTCACACTATCTATAAATTCAGGGTGGGCAGCAGTGGGGGATCACCCCAGATGATGCATTAGGATGCAAAACGCGTCGGGAGACCTTACTGTTGCCATTTTGATCATTTGACAAGCGCTGTAATACTCTTCTAAATGTAAGTGTTCCTACCTACATTAAATTACCCTTTTATACAGTATTACGCTATGTGCCTTTTCTTTCCTTTACTTTTTCGCAATTCATCTGGCAACACCACCTGGCCCTAACCGGACACTGTCCGTAAGTTTCATCGCATATTCGGACAGGAGTGATTATTTTTCCTATCCTGGATTGAAGCTTGCGGTTCCCGTTTGAATTGCCGTTGAAGATTTGCTGTCCACAGTGGCTTACCCTTGCCTGGTTGACCCTTTGAACGTATGTTTTTGGGGTCCACTCTCTCTGGTAAGCCTTTTTTACAATCGATTGGTGGTGGTCACTTCACGTCAAGTTTTTTGGGAGCACTAATAATTTGACTGTCATTCACAATTTTTTCATCAGCATATATTTATTTTATTTTTATTTAATGAATTTTTTCTGATGACTTTCAATGTTACACAATTCACATCACTGTGGATTGTGTGATTCAATTTTTATCACGGTGGATTATTTGAATGTTTTCACATATCTGTGTTAGATGTTATGTTGATTGTTTAATCAAATTTCACTGTTTTATACTGCACTTGATCAGAGTGCAGTCCTCATTTAGTTTAGCGCTACACATTTTTGTTTTGTTTCCATGACTGGGACTGCCTGGCTGGATTCAACGGACAGTCTGGATTTTTGTGCCCTAGCTGTTTACACCAAAAACACCTGATGGGTTGTGAGTAGTCCTAGGAGTTGAACCTGGGCTGCTGAGAATAAGTGGCTGCTGGAGGTGGTGCTGTAGTTGGGTTAGAGGCTGGTAAACCGGGCCGAGATAGTGGATAGCGCTTGCTTTCGCCTGACCTTCGAGAGTCCAGATATTCATCGGCCAAAGTAGCCGCTTGCTGTACAGTCCGTGGGTCGCTTATCTCGCACCCAATCCCGTAATACCGGAGGGGTGTGGTTAAAGAACTGTTCTAAGAGTACTAGTTGGGTGATGTCCTCTATGGTATGAGTGTGGCTTCCCTGGAACCAGCCCTTAAGGTCTCGCTGCAGATGATGTGCCCACTCCACGTATGTTATGTGGGTTTGTTTCATGGATTCTCGAAACTTAATCCGGCTGGATTCGGGTGTAATGGCAAATCGGGCTAGCAGAGCTTCTTTTACCCGGTCATATTCTTTAGCGTCCTCATCCTCCAGGGCCCGATACGCATCCGCTGCACTGCCAGTTAAATTACTCGCCAGTAAGGCGACCCGATCTTGGAGCCGTACTTCATGTATCTGGCATAGTCTCTCAAAGTCCTGCAGGAACGCTTCAATTTCCTCCTCTCCTTCCTTAAATAGTTTGAACGCCTGAAAGGGCAACTTACGGACAGGCGCTGCATCTTTAGGCGTTGTCTCCGATTGCCGTATTTCCTCCATTCTCCGCTCATGTTGCTGCTCTAGTTCTCTCTCTTGTCGCTCCAGTTCTCTCTCTTGACGCTCATCCTGCAGCTGGATGTCTCTAATGGCATTCTGTATGGCGGTCTCTGATGGGTTAGCCCCATATAATGCCAACCGCTCTCGAACTCGTTGCTAAAACAAGTCTTCAACTGACCGGGGTCCTGCATCACCATCCCTCTGATCCATCTCGGCTAGCTCCCTGATCAAGGTGGCCTTGTTCTTTGTCCCACCGGTCCCTCCACGGCTCTCAAGTAAGTCTTTCAGCGTGGCTTTCCTGCAGGCTGCATAGCTGGTCATACACTGTGGTGGTTTGGAGTGTCCCAGTAACTGGAGGGAAAATCCCACCGCTGCCAACCAATGTAACGGCACCCCAAGTATGAAAGGGGTTAACGCCGTTTAGGATATTCCCTCTCTGGACACACATCCACTGTCGATCCTCCACAGTCAGGCGACCGCTTCCCATAGGATTAATCCTTCCAAACATTCGAGACAAACACTCTGTATGAAGTTTCCAGCAGGTCTGACAATCTTTAATGAGAGCAGGCTCTTTTTATACACCAAAATAATACTGCATTAATCTAAATGAACAATAGTCCAACTCCACCCACAACATCACACAATGGTTACATAACGAGCTCCCAATACACATATTCTGACATCTCTTAGCTAATCCCTTTACATCTTAAATGACTATGCATGACCTTTATATTAACCAGACTGTCTGTCTGCTTTACAATACACACAAGTACAGAGTTAATTATCACTATTCACAATGAAAGGATCTGTAGCATAGTTGAGATTCATTAACATTACACAAGCAGACAGGTGACACATCAGCATCTCTTAATTAACTTGTTGAGTTCAGAATCAAACAACCAGTACATTTTGTGGATTAATATTACTATCCCAATTTAAAGCAATCCAAGACATTCTTAATGTCCATTATTTCCTGGCTCACCCTGTGCCCAAAGTGACCCCCAGTGTTGCCAACCGTATGTAGATTTACGTACAGCCCGCGATTTAACCCCTTTTTCGGGCTGTACGTAAAAGTCAGTTTATGGGCACCGGCGCCCATAAAAAAGATGGCCGCGAGCCGGCCATACAACTGCGCATGCGCCGTTCCGAATGCGCCGGCCGAGCGCATTCGGAACTCGGCCGGGCGGCGCACACGCAGGAACGTGATGGCGCCGCTGGCGCCATTTTTGAAAAGGCCACAGTGGCTGCAGTGGCGGCAGTTGCGGGACACCGTCCTGCAGTGAGTGCATGCCATGCACTCATCATAGGTGGTCGGTGGAGGACTCGGAGTGGAGCACTGACAGGGCCCAGCCAGGGGTGAGGAGGACGGACTCAAGGTCAGTGAAACAGGGGGGATACAAGGGGACAGCGTCATCAGTGTGCTGTATCCTCCTCTGGTTCCTGTGTCCCTTTCACCTCTTCACAGGTCAGGGCAGCACAGTGCTGCCCTGACCTGTGGAGTGGTGAAAGGGGTACAGGAGGAGGACACAGCACACTGATGATGTGCAGAAGTAATATGGTGGTGGACAGAGGAGGAGGCTACTGTAAGGGGGTGAGGAGGGCACCATCATGTTCGCAGCCTCTGTCCCCCTCCTTTAGTATGTCCGCAGCCTCTGTCCCTCTCCTGTAGTATGTCCGCAGCCTCTGTCCCTCTCCTGTAGTATGTCCGCAGCCTCTGTCCCCCTCCTGTAGTATGTCCGCAGCCTCTGTCCCCCTCCTGTAGTATGTCCGCAGCCTCTGTCCCTCTCCTGTAGTATGTCCGCAGCCTCTGTCCCTCTCCTGTAGTATGTCCGCAGCCTCTGTCCCCCTCCTGTAGTATGTCCGCAGCCTCTGTCCCCCTTCTGTAGTATGTCCGCAGCCTCTGTCCCCCTCCTGTAGTATGTCCACAGCCTCTGTCCCCCTCCTGTAGTGTGTCCGCAGCCTCTGTCCCCCTCCTGTAGTATGTCCGCAGCCTCTGTCCCCCTCCTGTAGTATGTCCGCAGCCTCTGTCCCCCTTCTGTAGTATGTCCGCAGCCTCTGTCCCCCTCCTGTAGTATGTCCGCAGCCTCTGTCCCCCTCCTGTAGTGTGTCCGCAGCCTCTGTCCCCCTCCTGTAGTATGTCCGCAGCCTCTGTCCCCCTCCTGTAGTGTGTCCGCAGTCTCTGTCCACCTCCTGTAGTGTGTCCACAGTCTCTGTCCCCCTCCTGTAGTATGTCCGCAGCCTCTGTCCCCCTCCTGTAGTATGTCCGCAGCCTCTGTCCACCTCCTGTAGTATGTCCGCAGCCTCTGTCCACCTCCTGTAGTATGTCCGCAGTCTCTGTCCACCTCCTGTAGTATGTCCGCAGCCTCTGTCCCTCTCCTGTAGTATGTCCGCAGCCTCTGTCCCCCTCCTGTAGTGTGTCTGCAGTCTCTGTCCCCCTCCTGTATCGTGTGTCCGCAGCCTCTGACCATCTCTTGTCATGTCTACAGTCTCTGAGGGGATCCTAGAAAGGAGTCAAGAGTGGGAGTGCCGCCGGGATGGGGGTTACGGCCCAGGAAGAAACAGACGTGTGGACTGGGAAGAGGAGATCAGAGCCACCAAGCTGGAGCCGTCTGACTGAGCCCCACACTGTGCACCCGAGAGGAGGTAAGTGACAGTGCCGCCAGGCCATTCTGAGGGGGGGGGGTCACTGATGTAAGGAGGTGAATGAATACAATAATGTAAGGGGGCACTGATATAAAGGTTTCCCCCTTATATTAGTAACCCCCCTTACCTAGTGTATTCACTCTGTGGAAGGTGGTCTCTATTCACCAGAGCCCCCCTCCACATCAGAGTTCCCCCTTACATCATGATCTGCAGCGTTCCCCTTTACAATAGAGTTCCCTTGCACTGTAAGGGGGCATCCTGCAGACTCTGATGTAAGAGGGAACTCTGTGCTGGCTGGGTTATAGTAACCTAACCTTCATGTGAATTGAGAAATATGTTTTTTTACTTTTGTTTAACTTAAACACATTGATATTAGCATTAGCTGTGTGTTTATAGTTGAAATATTGATATTTGCACTGTTTAGTACTAAAAACCGTAATTTTAGGTACTTTTTTGCAGCATCAGTAAAAAATCCGGCTCTGCCAGTAATCTTCATTATTTTTGCCAGTAAGAAATTGGTGCCGTACAGAAATTTTGGCATCCTTGCCAGTAAATTTCACTTCAGGGGGTTGGCAACACTGGTGACCCCTGTCACATAGACTATCCATTTGAGGCTGAGTCTGTTCGAGAAGCTGAACAGTGAAGGGACTGAGATTGTGCCTGGACCTTTTCCCACATCTTGTGCTATCCTTTTCTTGCTCCAACCTTTGTTTCTAGCAAGAGATTGTTATTTGCTGAAAGAAGAAATAAACTCTCTGTTGGAGTTATAGCAAGTGTGGACATTCTATTCACTGGGGGAAGCAAGTACTCAAATCTGTTATCCACAGAGGTGAGAAAACCATGAAAAGGTAACCCATATGTGTACTGGCCTAATATACCCTTTTACCAGACCCACCTGTAGCGGGTGTTTGATTTTAGGGGAGGCATCTGGGTGGTAGTGTATCCCAGATGCATTGATTGTCAGGGAATCTGAGAATCTTTTGTGGTTCTTGGAGAACTCTGGTGGTGTGAGGTTCCCTGCGGCCTGCAGGTGGCGCTGTCGCCCTGGCCGGAGCTGAACACTCACCGCAAGACGGTTTCCTTTTTGTCCTTTCCTGGCGCTGGTACAGCAGGTTCAGGGAACCTGCTGTGACGCAAAGGGCGAGGGGATAAAAGGGGCGGACGCCCTGACCTCGGGGTTCAGAGTCGGAGGACGCAGCCGCACCCAGGCACCTTCAGCTTGGGTGCTGGCATTCCGGAGTTCCGGGCCCAGGTGCCCTTGACCTGGCCGGAGTGAGAGATGGAGTCCATCTCAGGCACCTTTGGGGTGAGGTAATATGGCGGAAGCCTGGAGCTCAGTACCTTCGACTGAGTTCCGCAAGGGTGGAGGAATCCGAGGGGGCCCTAACTCCTTGGGTGCCCGTGTCTGAGGTCGAGAAGACTGGTGAGCGGAACTTCTCTGGAGAGTCCAGCGCAGCATTGCTGGTGACAGAGAGGCCTCCAGTGACTCCCTTGGACGGGTTACCTTCCCCTGATAGGGGCTACAATAGTGAAGGCAATTCACGTTCTGATCAATATAGTCAGTGGCAGTGACTGTTCGCCACTGGTGATACTACAGTGGTTAGCTTTATCTAGAAGAATTGTGCCTTGGCCTACTCCCCACAAATACTGAAGTGTTACATAGGTCTCAACCAGTCTGTGCTGTATGACTATTTATTGAGAAGAATAAATACGAGTTGGACCTGTTCAGTGTGTGGAACTCTGGTTACTAGGAGCAAAGGGGAGTCAATCCGAGGAGAGGATTGGACTCTGGGACACATACACAGGCCCGATAGTTCTGGCCTTCACCTCTACACCTTGGAGGACATGGGCCATGGTGTATCTCATCTCTCTCTCTCCCAGGTACCCCTAGACAACAGCCGTATAACCGATAAAGCTAGAGAGAGAGAGAGTGAGGTCGCTACACATCTATTGTACCACCCGCTAAACCTTCCAGAAATTAGACTGACACCAATAGGTTGGGTAAAACTGGCCGTTGAACGGCCCCTTTTTATTAAAGTAAAAATAATTTAACAATATAACCAAAAAACAATGTATAATCTTTTTTGGCTGACGATCCTTGGAGGCACTAACTGTAAAATCTTTTTAACCTTATATCTGCTTAAACACTACCCTGGTCCCTGCCACATTGCACCGGCTCGGGGACCACCACCTTCAGCAGATATACCATACACTTCCCAGTTAATCCACCATAACTGTTATTCACCAGGGACCCATACCTCAGATGTGTCCCCACCCCTCAAATTCCAGAAGTCTGTTTAACAAAGCCTCCAAAGACCCAACTGCCACCGCGAAAAGTGTGAAGCCTCACACCTTTGCACCCCGCCAACAACGAACCGCTCTTTGGATACCCTCCTGCAAGCCCAGGGACCACAAGTCAGTGCCCACAGAATTAAGGTGGACCCCGTCACCCCGGGGGTACCGCCAGGTGTCAACTTCCAGCTCCTGATGATGGACTACCAACCCCCCGCTGCGAGCCACGAACTTCCCAACCTCCTTATTGGCCTTAACCCGGGCCCTGTTGAGCTTAGACACCGACCTGGCTTGACGCCAGGTGGTGCGAGCTATCATGTCAGGCCACACCAAGACGGTGTGGGGAAATGCAGCCTGCAACCTGAGCACATCGAACTTAACGTCCCGGATGAGGTGTCTGCTGGACCGCACCCCCAGGTCATTGCCGCCTGCATGTAACACTAGCACATCGGGGGGCCTATCCCATCTGGCGGCCCTATTGACTTCCGGGACCACCCTGCACCATAGAAGGCCTGGCAAACCTATCCACCTGACGCTGACCTCAGACCTGGGAAAGCCCAACTGACGGCCCTCAGGCCTGACATTTGCCCTCTTAGCCCCCCAGTGTACAAACGAGTGCCCCAAGATCCACACGAGGCAAACACGATCTGAAAGAACAAAAAAAATGCGCACACCCACACCTCAGTGACACATAACAGCCAGTAACAGGAAATGTGGAAAGCATACGAACAATACTAAGAAGCCCCACACAGCAACCCCCTATGCCCTAAACCAGATGGGGGCGGACATAAAGCTTGAATCTATCCGACTCCCACCTGCCAATGTGCTTGACAACTGCAGCATCCAAACCCCACCGGGCCGCCTCCGTGGCTGCCCCGATCCGGAAAGAATGCGGGGAAAAATTGCGATCAGCGATACCCGCCGCCGAGAGGCAGCGCCGCATGACAGATACAAACTGAAAGGTCGACAATGCCAAGCCATCGGCATGTACCAAAAAGGAACCCGTGCTGCCAAGGCGGACATTCACGTAAGCACCCACTGCAGCCACCGCGCATATGTCAGAGCCTGGAACCCGTAGCCAATACACCTGTGCCCCCTTACCAGCCTGATCCGTCTTGGACCGCCGGATGAACAACCTGACCATCTCCCCCTCCCAGCGAACATCGGTTGCCGATAACCCCCAATGGGCCATCCTTGATGGACTAACCAATTACCCAACTCTGAGGGCTCCGTAAAAAGCCTGAGCAAAAGCCGCCTAGAACAGCAATGCCCCAACAACGGACGTGCAGACCACGGACGCCTGACAAAACAACGTCCGCAAAATCTCAAACGTGATAGGTCGCCAGCCATCCGGCCACCGGGCCCCCTTTTGATAACCCCTCAGGGCCTGTTTCACCAAGAAGTCCTTGGTGTAATCTGGCATGCCCCTGAGCTTGAACCAAAAAGCCAAGCCGGACAACTTTCGGCGCATGGCTGAAGGGGAGGTCCCCTCTGCAAAACCCAAACATACATAATAAATAACCAGCTGGCAAAACTCCCCGCTGCCGCCCTCCGAACCTACCCACTGTGTCAACGCCCCCCACTCCCTCCAAACCTTAGAGTAGAAGGACCATGTCGACTCACTCAAGGAGTTCCGAATCAAGCCAGAGGCGATTCCGCCACAGATGAGGAGGACAAGGGGTTCCGTGTTGCCCGGCGCCAACTCCCGAAACCTGTCCAACTGAAAACGGGAAAGGGCGTTAGCCACCGTTTTTGCTACCCCAGGAATATGCACAGCGTACAGGAAAACATTGTGACGAAGACACGCTAAAACCAGATGCTGCAACAACCGGATAACCGGGGGGAGGACCCCGACAGAGTTAAGCACCTGAACCACCCCCAGGTTGTCACAGTGGAGACGAACCTTTTTGTTGCTAAAAGCCGTACCCCAGAGCTCCAAAGCGACCACCACCGGGAAAAGTTCCAGCAGCGCCAGATTTTTTAGGAAGCCCGCCTCTCTTCACTCAACGGGCCAGCGCTCCGCACTCCACTGACCCCCCAAAGAATGCGCCGTATCCCGTAGACCCGGCCGCGTCCGTGAAAAGCTCCAGGTCATAGTTGCTGACCGGCCCCTCCATCCAGATGGACCTGCCATTGAAGTCATCCAAGAAAATCCGCCACACCCGCAAATCAGCCCTGTGTTCCTTGTTCAGCCAGGTGAAATGCCTGGGAGAAGTGACCCCAGCCGTGGCAGCCGACAGCAAAATTTAGCTTGCCCAGCAGGGACTGCAAGTCACGCAACCGTATCTGGGATTTTTTTTCTGCAAACTAACCTCCTCCTTCAACGCCCTCAACTTATCGCCAGGCAGACGAATTGCTCCCGAATCCATCTCAATCCCTAAAAATTTGATCACCTCCGCGGGGCCTTCCGTCTTGTCCACCACAAGAGGAACACCAAACCGTTCCATGATGTGTTGCACCGTTGCCAACAGCACACCGCACAACCTGGATGCTGGGGGGCCAACGCAGAGAAAATCATCAAGGTAATGAATCACTGAGTCGACCCCCGCCACGTCCCGCACCACCCACTCCAAAAAGGAGCTAAATGCTTCAAACAATGAGCACGAAATAGAGCATCCCATAGGCAAGCATCGATCAACATAAAAAGCCCCCAACCATTTGCAACCCAAAAGGTGGAAACTACGCGGGTGAACTGATAGTAGGCGAAAAGCCGCCTCTATGTCCGTCTTGGCCATAAGGGCCCCCTTTCCGTAGCGCCAAACCCAAAACACAGCAGCATCAAAAGAGGTATATGACACTGCACATGCCTCAGGGTCAATGGCATCAGTGACTGAGCCGCCTTTCGGAAACGAAAGATGGTGGATAAGCCGAAATTTATTGGGCTCCTTCTTCGGAACGACGCCCAATGGCAACACCACCAAATCCTCCAAGGGGGGAGGGGGGTATTGAAAAGGGCCGCACATGCGGCCCAGAGACACTTCCTTGGCCAGCTTTTCAGAAACCACGTCGGTGTGCAATAAGGCGGACCGAAGGTTGATCCGCCTCGTGAGGAATATGCGCAAGGGAACAAGGAATCAAAAACCCGTCTGCGAAACCCTCCGTAACAACCTAGATGCAGGACGATCCAGATACCTATCTAGAAAGGGGGACATCCTGTCCACCCTCACCGGAGTCCGGCCTTTTTCCCGCAGCGTCACCGGAATGGGATTTTCCGGCCTTAAAGCAAGGAGAGAGGGGGTGAGCCCCCCTACAGTGCGAGCATTCATGTTTGTATCGGCAGCTGGTGCCGAACATGCAAGAACCCTTGTTGAACTGCCAACACTGACCCCGTTTTCTTGTGGCCTATTGTCCAGGGGTGGTAGGACTCCCGGCCCCCATTGAAAAAAACTACGTCGACACACGCGGGGAGGACATAAGCTTCATCCACAAACTGATGTCCTTTTGATCCCACCGCAGTGCCGGGCGTATGGCCTTGCGCTGACAAAATTGTTTGTCGTACCGCAGCCATGCCACACCACCATACACTCTCTGGGCCTCACCAATGGAGTCTTCCTTCTTGGATTCCTCAGGCTTAACCCTGTCCAAATTACATTTCTGGAGAGGGAGCAACGTGAAAATCTCCACATACTCCCCCTGCCAAATCTTCTCCCGCACCTCTGTTTTAAGGTGAGCACCCAGAGGCCCCTCGAAGCATATGTAGACCTCACACTTGGCGGAATCCGCCAGGCGCACCAGGTCCGCGTTCTTGCCCGTATCCTTTTCAGCCCCTGGCGTGGGAGCGGCGCCCGCACCCGCTCCCTTGTCCGCCACTGCCGGGGCCCCCACTACCGCGGCCCCCGGCACAGCCATCACAGGAGCCGCCACACCGGCCTCTCGCCCCTGACTACCCGACACCCAGGCCGACACCGGCGTTGAGTCTGCCGGTGCACCCGCATCAAATCTTTGTACTAACGACCGCAGCCGGACCAGCAGGTCGCGCACAGCTGCAGCATCACCCAAAGGGACCGAAGAAGTGGCCACCCCAGTTCCCACTACAGGAACCCCAACACCCGTGGCCTGCCCCCCTACTGAAGACACACATGTAGAAGGAAGCATAAAGGAAGAAGGAGATTTACACATGGACTTACCGGGCCGACCAGGACGAGACCCCGCAGCCGCCGATCCAGAATCCATCGTGGCCCTCCGTCTCGGAGCGATCTCCACGGTCTCGCTGGAAAGTTCACCTTCAGAGCGGGACGATTCCTGGATACCGCCGCTAGACTGGGCTGGGGATGCACAGCCCGCCGAAGGCCCCCGGCTGCTCCTCATCTGATCGTCGCCTCCGACCCGCAGGACCGCTGGACCCGGTCGTGGCAGTGTGGCCCCTCTTCACCCCCCCACAGCTGGGAGGGGCCTTGCTTCTCACCTCAGGTGCTGCAACCCTTGAACCCCGACTGGGCCCAGGTGTGCAGGGGTCACTGGCCATAGTGGGAGACATGCCCGGACCCGCTGTGGGACTCCTCCCCCACTGAGCCGCCATAACTGGCGCAACACGCACCAGAGATGGCGCCACCTTTCCGCCAGTCTTCCTGCTATCCGAGATCGGGGGTGGGGAAGGACTGTGGCCCCGTCCCGCAGGGCTCCACCTCCATCGGGGATTCCTCCCGGCTCCCGCACCCGCTCCTGGCATAGGAGGCCGTGCCGACAGAGCCTGAGGGTCCGCATCCGGTCTCCCAAAGTGGCGCTGAGCCCTAGGTGATGTGGAGGGACTGTAGCGCTCCGGCGGCTGAGACCGCCTAGCACGTTGCCCCCGAGAGCAGGCGCTCCCTGTGGCGGCCGCACCTTGGATGGCTGCTGTTTCCGCCATGACCTGGAGCTGCTGAGCCAGGTCCCGGGAGTCCGCCATTGAGTTTTATAGGAGAGAGCAGGCAGCGCGGTCAGCACACCAACGTTTCTCCTCCTCGTGTGCTGGCCGGAAGCTGCTGCATGCCCTGTGACCCCCCACACTGTCCCAGCCTCCCTGAGCTAGTCGGCCAATCACGCTCCATCTCTCCTTTCCTTCCAGGAAATTAACCTCCACTAGCCCAGTCTGCCTGGGCACCTTCTCATGCCGTCCTGCGCTTATTGCAGGGTCTGGCTTTTGCTTCGGGCTTACTTTCTCTGGCTCAACTGTGAAATGACCCACCAACACCACTCAAACTCTTAATACAGGAGGGTACGGGCTTGTGGCATGGTGTGCCCCTTCTTCCTGTGAAGAGCCGAAGAACACGGCAGGTAAAAGGGGGTCTGTGTGCTACATATATATGGAAAATATATATTTGTATTGGTGATACAGCTGGGTGTAGTAGTTCATCAAATAATGATAGTACTGAGCAAAGTGAAACTTGACATAAAGAGTGGATCCCACTGCGGAGACTCCACTCACTGAGGTGTCCACAAAATCAAAATAGTGTCAGAAAAAAAAAAAAATCCCCACTTATTGTCCATGCATGGAAAATTGCTGAATGTAACACATAGGTTATAACAGTCCTCAAATGAGTAAAATTATCTCCCTTCAGGGACCTTACTCACCGTCACCGAATGCAGAAAATCAGATGCTTCCTGGTCTGGAGTTATGGATGTGGGCAATTGCTGGTGTATTACTTGATAGATGCTTGATGCTTCATTGAAGGATATTAGCTCCCACCGATAATAAAAAACATGTGAAGGACAAAAATGGTGAAGTACGCTCAAACAGCGCTAATTGGAAAGTTTGTGGCAGAGACGGGCAGTCAGTGAAAACTTCCGTGAACGCCGCTCGGAAGGCGTGCATTCCACGGAGACAGGAACATGTGGCTAACCTGTAACGCAAGTTCCTGTCTCCGTGGAACGCATGCCTTCCGAGTGGCGTTCATGGAAGATTTCACTGACTGCCTGTCTCTGCCGCCAACTTTCCAATTAGCGCTGTTTGAGCGTACTTCACCATTTTTTGTCCTTCACATGTTTTTTGTTATCGGTGGAAGCTAATATCCTTCAATGAAGCATCAAGCATCTATCAAGTAATACACCAGCAATTGCCCACATCCATAACTCCAGACCACGAAGCTGCTGATCATCTCCATTCAGTGAGTAAGGTCCCTGAAGGGAGATCATTTTACTCATTTGAGGACGGTGTTATAACCTATGTGTTACATTCAGCAATTTTCCATGCATGGACAATAAGTGGGGCTTTTTGTTTTTTGTTTTTTCTGAAACTTTTGATTTTGTGGACACCTCAGTGCGTGGAGTCTCCGCAGTGGAATCCACTTTTCTCTATGTCAAGTTTCACTTTGCTCAGTACTATCATTATTTGATTAACTACTACGCCCAGCTTTATCACCAATACAAATATATATATATATATATATATATATATTTATATTTATTTATTTATTTATTTATTTATTTCTCTATGGACTTGTTCCTAATTCAAGTTTTCACACAAGTTTACTGCCAGTGCTGCTTATAAATATATTGTGAGGGGGTTAACTCGGTAGTGGGTGTGTGTGACCCCCTGGTTGGGCTCCCCACACAAAAACAGGGCCAGCAGACGGAGGTTGTGGTTTTCAAAATCAAAAGGTGCGGTTTATTTCTCTATGTACAGTGACAAAAACACAGCAAAGCCAAAAAGAAACATAAACAAAATAAATCCTGGTCAGTTTGACCTCTGACTAAACATGCAGGTTTCCTAAACTAACAACTGGGATCAGCCTGGTGCTGTCCTAGTCCCTAAGTCCCTGGTTTAGTAAAAGTCCAAACAAATAGCCACACAGGCTTTGCCTCACCGCACAGGGGTTCACTCTCCCTAGACAGTCCACACAGGTCTGGTTCCAGGCATGAGCTAACACCTAATGAATCTGGGAGTTCTTATAGAGGCCTAAATGAGCTGACAAGCTTCAGCTGGTCTCATCAACTCCCTGCCTCACGACGCCCAGCACTCTCCCTAGAGGTATGAGTCATTCATGAGCCCACTAGCCTCAGCTGGGCTTCATCAACTCCCTAGTTGTATAAGTCGGCATAAAGCCTGAATCTGGGAGAAATATATCTACCCCCCTGGATGCAACCAGGTGACTTTACCTTCCTGCTGTCACATACCCCCCCCTCTTGTTTTAACCTTGGGGTTGGAACACCAGCAATCAGGCATTCATGTACTCGAGACAAAGCATCCACATTCCCCATTTGAACGCCAGGGCGATGCTTTACTGTGAAGTTGAATTCCTGTAGGGCCAGGAACCACCTATTCACTCTTCTATTTGTCTCCTTGTTTTGAGCCATCCACTTTAACGGAGCGTGATCCGTAACCATGTCAAAGTGCCTACCTAGCAGATAGTACCGAAGGGAATCTAGAGCCCACTTCACCGCTAAACACTCCTTTTCAACCGTGGCGTAATTTACCTCATGGGACTTCAACTTCCTGCTGAGGTAAATGACTGGGTGCTCTTCCCCGTTCCAGACCTGGGACAATACTGCTCCTAACCCCACATCTGACGCATCACTTTGTACGACAAAGTCTTTAGAGAAGTCGGGTGAGTACAACACTGGCTGGCTACATAAGGCTTGTTTCAAGAATTGGAATGCTGCCTCCGCCTCGGGGGTCCATTTAATCATGACCGACCCTTTCCCTTTCGTCAGGTTGGTTAGGGGCACAGCCTTAGAAGCAAAGTGGGGAATGAAGCGCCGATAATAACCCGCGATTCCCAGAAAGGCTCGTACCTGCTTCTTGCTGTTGGGACGTGGCCAACTCTGGATGGCCTCGACTTTGTTGAGTTGGGGTTTTATTACTCCCCTGCCAATGGTGTACCCAAGATATTTGGCCTCCTCCTGCCCAATGGTACACTTCTTGGGGTTAGCCGTAAACCCCGCTTCCCGGATAGAGTCTAGGACTGCTTGCACTTTTGGCAGATGTGAGGCCCAATCTGTGCTATGGACAATTACGTCATCCAGGTAAGCCGCAGCATACTTCCGATGGGGCCTCAGTATCTGGTCCATTTTCCGCTGGAATGTGGCCGGCGCATTCTGTAACCCGAACGGCATTCTCTTATATTGGAACGCCCCGTCTGGGGTTACAAATGCGGTTTTCTCTTTGGCCGACTTGGCCAGGGGAATTTGCCAATACCCTTTTGTGAGGTCAAGAGTCGTCATGTATCGGGCTGTTCCCAGCCGGTCGATCAACTCATCTATACGTGGCATGGGGTAGGTGTCAAATTTTGTAACTTTGTTCAACTGACGAAAATCGTTACAAAATCGCCAGCTCCCATCCGGTTTAGGCACCAACACAATGGGACTAGACCAATCACTTTGGGACTCCTCTATCACCCCTAAGTTCAGCATTTTCTGTACTTCCTCCCGTATTGCCTCCCGTCGGGCCTCTGGGATCCGATAGGGTTTTAACTTCACCCTTTCACCGGGCGGGGTAATAATATCATGCTCTACCCCAGATGTTTGTCCCGGCAGCTCAGAGAACACCTCCTTGTTGCGAAGCACAAACTCCTTAACCTCCTGTTGTTGGGGTTGTGACAAGGTGGCTGCTATTCCAACCTCCGGAATCACGCAACCAGTTTGAGCTGGTGACCAAGTTTCTGCGACTAGGGACTCTCTATCCCTCCAGGCTTTCAACAGATTAACGTGATATATCTGTTCGGGCTTTCGCCTTCCTGGTTGTCTGACCTTGTAATTCACTTCGCTCACTTTTTCCATTATCTCGTAGGGGCCTTGCCATTTGGCAAGGAATTTACTTTCAACCGTAGGGACAAGTACCAATATCCTATCCCCCGGGGAAAAGGTACGGGTCTTTGCTCCACGGTTGTACACTCTCTGCTGTGCCAACTGCGCTTGGGCCAAATGTTCCTTCACGATGGGCATTACCTGTGCAATTCGATCTTGCATCAGGGCGACATGCTCAATCACACTCCTGTGGGGAGAACTCTCACTTTCCCAAGTTTCCTTGGCAATATCCAACAGCCCTCTTGGGTGTCTCCCATACAGTAACTCAAAGGGGGAGAATCCCGTAGAGGATTGGGGCACCTCCCTAATAGCAAACATCAAATAAGGAAGTAGACAGTCCCAATCCTTTCCATCTCTATCCACCACTTTCTTCAACATTTGTTTTAGGGTTTTGTTGAATCTTTCAACCAGCCCATCGGTTTGGGGGTGATACACAGATGTACGCAATTGCGTCACTTTGAGCAATTTACACAGCTCTTTCATAACCCGGGACATAAAGGGTGTACCTTGGTCCGTAAGCAGTTCTTTACAAATACCCACCCGGCTAAAAACAAGAGATAGCTCTTTGGCTATGGTTTTGGCCGAGGTATTTCTGAGAGGGATCGCTTCTGGATAACGGGTGGCATAGTCCATTATAACCAATATGTACTGGTGCCCCCTAGCGGACTTGATTATAGGACCTACCAAATCCATTGCGATTCTCTCAAACGGGACCTCAATGATGGGTAGAGGGACCAGCGGGCTACGGAAATGTGGCATCGGGGCCGACCTCTGACACACAGGGCAGGAGGAACAATAATTTTCTATGTCCTTCATCACCCCAGGCCAATAGAATCTCTGTAATACCCTCTCTCGGGTTTTCTCTGTCCCCAGATGACCTCCAAGAATGTGCCCATGGGCCAACTCCAACACCAACTTCCTGTAAGGTTTGGGCACCACAAGCTGCTCAACGGTTTCTTCTGCCCTTTTTGCCACCCGATACAGTAGGTCCTTCTCTACGCTGAAGTATGGGTAAGTGCAGGTATTATCTGGGTTCACTAACTCGCCATCTATTTCCACTACGTTTTCCCGTGCCTTTATTAGGGCGGGGTCTTTTAACTGTTCTGTGGCAAAATTTTCCCTGTGAACCTCCAGATCAGAAAACTCCACAGACGGTAGGTTTTCGTCTGAGGAGGTGGGCTCCTCTCCAGTTTCTTGAGTCTCCCCTGCCAATACTGACAAGGGAAATTCTGGAGAGTCCTCACCACTCTCAGAGGAGTTCTGGCTATCACATTCCTGGTACATAGGGGCACCAGTGGGGGGCTCAGGATCATCCCACAGTTCCCAGAACTTCGGAAAATCCCTTCCCACAATGGCATCATGCGGTAATTGAGATACTAACCCCACTGGATGAGAGAGGGTACCTTTGGGGGTCTCGAAACACACTGTAGTCACTGGATACTCTCGGGTGTCCCCATGCACACAAATAACAGCTACCTTGCTATTCCCAGAGACCTCTGTTTTAACTAATTCAGCCTTTATCAGGGTCACAAGGCTACCTGAATCCAGTAATACCACAACATTTCTACCATTAATACACATTTTGCATAAATGTTTCTCAGTTCCCCGAATGGCAGTGCATGCGACTGTCGCACACAGCGACTGACGTCTGTCCATCAGAAAGTCACATTGCATGGGTTCCTCCACAACCGGGCAGTTTGCTGCAATATGTCCCGCTTGCCGGCAGCGGTAGCAAACAATCCATTTGGCTGCCTCTTGAGCCCCTGACTTCCCAGGCTGTTCTCGCCAAACTTTGGGTAGAGCTCCCACCCTCTCACTCTCTCCACCCTCACCCCTTGGAATCCTCTTATCCGCCCCTGGGGATGGTCTGGTCTTAGGGTGGAAAGTCCGAGAGTCTCTGGAAGAGGCCGTCAGGTTCTCTGTAGCCAAGTATTTCTCTACACGATCCACAAGACCACCGGCCGTCTCTGGGTCTCCATGGCTTACCCACTTTTGGATGGCAGTAGGAAGAGCTCTCAAAAACCGATCCATTACAACACGTTCCACAATCTCTGGTGCGGACAAAGTCTCTGGCTGTAGCCACTTCCTGCTCAGGTGAATGAGATCATACATTTGAGACCTGGGGGGTTTTCCAAGCTGGAAAGTCCAGTTATGCACACGCTGAGCCCGGACAGCCAGGGTGACACCCAGCCTTGCCAATATTTCAGCTTTTAGCATCACATAGTCTTTTGCTTGGTCAGGCTCTAGGTCATAGTAAGCCTTCTGCGATTCACCAGTTAACAGAGGAGCCACCAGTCCAGCCCACTGCTCCTCAGGCCACTTTTCTCTTTCAGCAGTCCTTTCAAATGTGGTCAAAAATACCTCTGGATCATCCTCTCCAGTCATTTTTGTCAATAAACGACTCACCCCAAAGGACGCGGTATTAGTGGGACGGCTTTCCTCACTGGTCTGCGGACGTTGCTGCATTACTGCTTCCATTTGTTGTAGTCTCTGCTCTTGCTTCTGTAACAGGTCTATGAAGCGGGCCTCAGATTGCTGCTGGGTTTGTTGATGAGCTTGCTGCTGGGCTGCAAGGCTCCTTTGCAAACCTGCATTTGTCTGCTGTTGATTGGCATTTGCTAGAGCCAGCTGTTTCAGTATCTCCTCCATGCTGGCTTAAAAAAAACTGCCACTGGTTCTCCACCAACTGTGAGGGGGTTAACTCGGTAGTGGGTGTGTGTGACCCCCTGGTTGGGCTCCCCACACAAAAACAGGGCCAGCAGACGGAGGTTGTGGTTTTCAAAATCAAAAGGTGCGGTTTATTTCTCTATGTACAGTGACAAAAACACAGCAAAGCCAAAAAGAAACATAAACAAAATAAATCCTGGTCAGTTTGACCTCTGACTAAACATGCAGGTTTCCTAAACTAACAACTGGGATCAGCCTGGTGCTGTCCTAGTCCCTAAGTCCCTGGTTTAGTAAAAGTCCAAACAAATAGCCACACAGGCTTTGCCTCACCGCACAGGGGTTCACTCTCCCTAGACAGTCCACACAGGTCTGGTTCCAGGCATGAGCTAACACCTAATGAATCTGGGAGTTCTTATAGAGGCCTAAATGAGCTGACAAGCTTCAGCTGGTCTCATCAACTCCCTGCCTCACGACGCCCAGCACTCTCCCTAGAGGTATGAGTCATTCATGAGCCCACTAGCCTCAGCTGGGCTTCATCAACTCCCTAGTTGTATAAGTCGGCATAAAGCCTGAATCTGGGAGAAATATATCTACCCCCCTGGATGCAACCAGGTGACTTTACCTTCCTGCTGTCACAATATGTTTAAAGCTAAATATGTTCCGGGAATTGATAACATCATTGCTGACTCGTTGTCTCGTCAACAGATGGACAAGTTTCAAAAATTAGTTCCAGATGCAGACCAGATCGGAATGTAGTGTCCTCCGCATTTATGGAGACTGATATGATTCCAGTGAGACTTGCTATTAAAAGTTCCTTGGCTCTCTCCACGTGGGCATGTTATGAAGCTGCGTGGAAATTGTGGTGCTCTTTTTTACAAAATCGCAGTGTCGAACGACTGCGTTACAGAAGAACTTATATTGTCCTTTTTGAATTGTTTAATGACTAGTAATTACTCTTATTCACATATTTTGAAGACATTGGCAGGTGTGTCTTTTTTTTAGAAATCTATGGGGCTGCTCTTCCTGCACCAGTTTTTTTTCAGTAAAACAAGTCTTAAAAGGCTATCGTAGGACACACTGTTTACCTGATAAAGATTGTCAATTACTGGAGATTTATTGGGTATGCTATGCTCTGCTACTGCGGTAGTGTGTTTTTCGCCATTCGAATCGTTGTTATTTAAACTTTATTTTTGCTTATGTTTCTATGGTGCCTTTAGGATCTCAGAACTGCTTCCTCCTAATCGAACTGTTGGCTCGGGTCTTCTTTTTTCTTCAGTGGTGTTACATTCCGGGGTTCTTTGCATGTTGTTACGCAAGAGTAAAACAGATCAGTTTGGTCGTGGACGTTGGATTACGATTAGGGATGAGCCGAACACCCCCCAGTTCGGTTCGCATAAGAACATGCGAACAGGCAATAAATTTGTTCGAACATCCAAACACCGTTAAAGTCTATGGGACACGAACATGAAAAATCTAAAGTGCTAATTTTAAAGGCTTATATGCAAGTTATTATCATTAAAAGTGTTTGGGGACCTGGGTCCTGCCCCAGGGGACATGTATCAATGCAAAAAAAAGTTTTAAAAACTGCAGTTTTTTCGGGAGCAGTGATTTTAATAATGTTTAAAGTAAAACAATAAAAGTGAAATATTCCTTATAATTTCGTACCTGGGGGGTGTGTATAGTATGCCTGTAAAGTAGCGCTTGTTTCCCATGCTTAGAACTGTCTCTGCACAAAATGTCATTTCTGAAAAAAAGTAATTTAAAAGTACTTGCGGCTGTAATGAATTGTCGGCTCTCGGAAATACAGAGAAAAGTCATTGATAAAAAATAAAAAAAATGCGTGGGGGTCCCCCCAAATTCAATTACCAGGCCCTTCAGGTCTGGAATGGATTTTAAGGGGAACCCTGTGCCTTTTTTTTTTTTAAATGACGTGGGGTTCCCCCCAAATATCCATACCAGACCCTTATCCGAGCACACAACCTGGCAGGTCGCAGGAAAAGAGGGGGGGACGAGAGTGCGCCCCCCTCCTGAACCGTACTAGGCCACATGCCCTCAACATGGGGAGGATGCTTTGGGGTCTGGACCCCAAAGCACCATGTCCCCATGTTGATGGGGACAAGGGCCTCATCCCCACAACCCTTGCCCGGTGGTTGTGGGGGTCTGAGGGTGGGAGGCTTATCGGAATCTGGAAGACCCCTTTAATAAAGGGGACCCCCAGATCCCACCCCCCCTATGTGAATTGGTAAGGGGTACATTGTATCCCTACCATTTCACAAAGAAAGTGTATAGAATCGTAAAAAAACACAAAGACACAGTTGGGATAAGTCTTTTATTAAAAAAAATAAAATAAAAATATTTTTAATAAAGAACTTATCCCAACTGTGTCTGTGGCTTAATCCCTCTATCACTATTTTTCACTTGTACCCCGGTACCCACCAATGTCTCATTTGATATGGCTAATATAATAGTAACTATTTTTAAATATCCCCCCCTTTTTTCTCACTTTGACTTGCACTCCCCTACCAGTTTATCAGCTGTTAACTAATTTATTATTAACCCATTGATTTCCACAGATACCTCTGGGATTTTACCATATAAAGGAACTACATACAATTATACCTATCTCAGCTGATACTGGTCACCTCACTTTCACAATACCATTGGCTGCTGTTGCTACCACCGTGTCCCAGTTGTCACCGTCTCAACTCCCGGGGAGGATGTCTTTCATAGCTGCCCTCCCTTTACTATTGATACCATATTTTAAATCTACCCATATACTACAGATAGGTAAGAGTGATTGGGACTTTTTTTTCCCCCCTCCTCCTGCTATACTCTATATGTTTCTCTATAACCTTTTGACTATCATAACAATCTGGCATCTTTTGTTCTATTATAGACACCCCCATACTGCGTATCTGCTCCTGACGAGTGGTACATTAGCCATGAAACGCGTAGAGCTCTTCCATGATGATACGTCACAGTGTACATGCACTAAATCTGTACTATACTATCCCATTTTAATGAACCAATTATTATTATTATTCTGTCTACATGCTATCCCTACAATTGCGGTCCACATACCCAAGGTTTTATACTGTTATGCTACCTTAAGAGAATTATGTTTTATGCTATTTTGGTTTGTCTAGAAATTAATTACTGATACTAGTGATTATCATGCATTACCATGTATGTTACGTTGGAACACTTTGTTATAATCATGTAATATCTAGACTCCAATCATTGCTACTTATCAATACTATGATACCATGCCTTTTTGTAATGAATAAACAATTTTTAATATAATTGGTTCATATAATTCAGTAGTGTGCTTCATATAAAGTCCCACCATTTAGTTTCTTTATTCATGACTTCATGTCAATGGTGGGGACTAGAAATGATCTGTCGGGTGGAGTTCACTCCTCCTGACAGAGAAGTGTAATAAGGATGTCTACTAGTGCAAAGTGTAGGAGAGCAGGGAGCATTCCAGCACTTGGCAACCCACTGCAGCTCTGCAAGGGCACTGTGCAGGGTGAGAGGGTCTGACTTTGGCAGTAATCTGTGACTGTGTACCGATGTGCATGTTCATCCACCATCGGGCACAGTTTAGCTGGCACTGCCCGCACTGTCATCTCTCCACGCCCCCCGTCCTGGCCCTAGTGTCCCCCCTCTGATGGGTGTTGCACCCCCAGCACCCCCATAGCAATGCCATTGAGGCCAACAGCAAGCAGGGACTACAACGGTTTGATAGGATGTGGCAGTGAGAGCGCAGACAGCAGACTGAGGCTGCAGTGCTCTGACAGGGTGCAGCAATGATCGTTTATTCAGGTGACAAAGCAACACAGATTTGGCATGACAGTTTGACTAAAACCCTGATATGTGCAAAGCTGCATATTACAAAAGCAGATGTGGTGCTGGATCGATGAAGGGAAATAGATGGAACTGCTAGTGTATAGAGCAAATAAAGCCTAATATTATAGAGCCATTTATTCCACACTAAAATATAATAGGTGGTGGATATGGCACACAAATGTAGAGTGGACCGCCGCTGCCGCTGGGGGTGCGGCCATTTGGGCCGACTGGAGTGTGGAGAGAGGTAAGGGGCTTGACCTTAGGGGGGCGAACTGTGCATGCATAGATTTCATTATTATTATTATTATTAATTATTATATTTTTTTCACTGATTATTATTATTATTATTAATGGTTTGTATATGTATTTGTGTGTGTTTTCTGTATTTTGTAGAAGGTGTACATCACCTATTGGACAGTGCTTCCCCTTTGAAGAAGCCCGAATTAGGGGCGAAACATGTCGGGAGTTAGACCATCCAACTGTCCAACTCAACTGTATTGTTTGCAATAATCACCTTCTATACCACTTTTTACTATTGTCTCTATTTTTGTTTTGGTGTCAAAATAAAAATATTTTATCATAATTTGCTTGATACTTTGTTATTTCTGCACCACCAAAATATCCCATTTTCCTTGCTCCTATCTATTTACCATTCAGGGATTTGGTGCCATACTCTACTAGTTGGTTATCCACAACCATAAAAAACGTAGAGTGGACTAGTGAATGTATATAGATTTTGGCAAAAAGGTCATAAAACCCCAGTGGATTTTCCAGGGTAAGTGCTTGCTGGTCTCCAAACACTGTGCAGCACCTCCAGGAGACAAAGAATCTCTAGGAGTACAAATACAAATAGCAGTGGGCGTAATCCAAGTGTAGTAAATAGTAGAAATTTGTTATAAGAAAAAAAGGTTGTCAACTCACATGTAAGTAGTAAAAAAGAATAATGCCGCATACACACGATCGTTTTTAATGTCATTTTCAAAAACAACGTTTTTCTCGACGTGATTTTTCTTGTTTCCTCTCAAGCCTGTCTTGCGTACACACGTTCATTAAAAAAAATGCTCGAGCAAAGCACAGTGACTAGTGATGAGCCGAACACCCCCGGGTTCGGTTCGCACCAGAACCCATAAACGGACCGAAAGTTTGTACGAACATTAGAACCCTATTAAATACAATGGATGCGAACGTTCGAATTCTAAAGTGCTAATTATAACAACTATTATGCATGTTATTGTCCTAAAAAGGGTTTGGGAACCCGGGTTGTGCACCAGGGGACATGTATCAATGCAAAAAGAAGTTTTAAAAACGGTCGTTTTTCGGGAGCAGTCATTTTAATGATGCATAAAGTGAAAAAAAAAAAGTCAAATATTCCTTTAAACATCGTACCTGGGGGGTGTCTAAAGTATGCCTGTGAAGTGCCACGTGTTTCCCGTGTTTAGAACTGTCCCTGCACAAAATGACACTTCTAAAGGAAAAAAAAGCCATTTAAAACTGCTTGCGGCTTTAATGTAATGTCTGGTCCCGGTAATATGGATGAAAATCTTTAAGAAAAATGGCATAGCTACCCCATGACCCCCCCCCCCCTACCCCAGCCCATTACCAGCCCCTTTGGGTCTTGTATGGATATTAAGGGGAACCCCGCACATAAAATAAAAAAGGCCCTATATACTCTGAACAGCCGTATACAGGCGGTGCATACAAGACAGGGACTGTAGGTTTGTTCTTATGTAGAATCTGTTTGTAATTTTGAACAGGTACATTGTTTAAGTGTAGCTCCAGCCCAAAAATCTATTTTTAAACTTTTTGGAAAACATAGGTAAGGGTTATCACCCCTGTAACATTTGTTTTGCTGTCTGTGCCCCTGTTCAGAACATTTCACCTCACTTTCCGTCCCAATGACAACTGTTTTTGAAATGTGGTGTTTTTCTTGAAACAAGGATTGGTGATAAAGCATCAGTACAGAGGAGACACCTTTCTCCCATATTTATTCTTACAGGAGAGAATTTTCCTTCCTAGTGGTAGATTTCCTCTCACTTCCTGTTGTCTTCTTGCGTTTGCAAGTAGGAGTCGTTTGTAAGTTGGATGTTTGAAAGTAGGGACCTGCCGTATATACTCTGCAGAAATAGGCCCCTTAGTTGTTGGTGTTGGCACAACACTGTAAGCACTCACAGTTACTCTTGGTTGGTGCTAGAACGCCCTGCTGTCAACTATTATATCAGGAATTTTAATTACATATAATTGTTGAACAGTGGTAGTAAAAATTGGGCCTTTGATGGTGGTGCTGGTGCCACAAGACTGTAAGCCCTGACAGTTACTCTTGGTGGGTGCAGCAATGGGCCCTGCTGTGAATTATTAGATCAAGAATTGTAATTGCATGCCCCTGTTGAACAGGGGCTGAAAAATTGGGCCTTTCGTGGTGGTGGTGGTGGTGTTGCCACAACACTGTAAGCCCTCAGAGTTACTCTTGGTGGGTGCAGGAATGGGCCCTGCTGTGAATTATTAGATCAAGAATTGTAATTACATGCCCCTTTTGAACAGGGGCTGAAAAATTGGGCCTTTCATGGTGGTGGTGGTGGTGGCGTTGCCACAACACTGTAAGCCCTCAGAGTTACTCTTGGTGGGTGCAGGAATGGGCCCTGCTGTGAATTATTAGATCAAGAATTGTAATTACATGCCCCTTTTGAACAGGGGCTGAAAAATTGGGCCTTTTGTGGTGGTGGTGGCGTTGCCACAACACTGTAAGCCCTCAGAGTTACTCTTGGTGGGTGCAGCAATGGGCCCTGCTGTGAATTATTAGATCAAGAATTGTAATTGCATGCCCCTGTTGAACAGGGGCTGAAAAATTGGGCCTTAGGCACTGGTGGCACAACACTACAACCCCTCACAGATACTGTACTTGGAGCACAGCAATGAGCCCTGTTGCAAAGTATTGCTTCAAAAATTGTAATGACACGCCCCTGTTAAACAGGGGCTGAAAAATTGGGCCTTAGGCACTGGTGCCACAACACTCCAACCCCTCACAGATACTGTACTTGGAGCACAGCAATGAGCCCTATGGCAAATTATTGCTAAAAAAATTGTAATTACACGCCCCTGTAAAACAGGGGCTGAAAAATTGGGCCTTAGCCACTGGTGGCGGCACCCATAAACAAAAATGATCTTCCAAGCTATCATCATCAATCGTATCATTGAGGACTCGGAGGAGGAGGATAGCCAGTCAACATAACAGCACAGGCACTCAGCATCAGCATCAGTCTTGAAGGGATGTGACATGTTAAAATCAATTAGTCTGTTATATCAGCATCAGGTGTGTGGTAGCTGGTGGTGATCCAAGACTGGTTCATCTTGATGAAAGTCAGTCGATCAACCGAGTCGGTGGACAGGCGCACCCTGTGATCCGTGACAAATCCTCCAGCAGCACTGAATGTGCGTTCCGAAAGAACGCTGGATGCAGGACAGGCCAGTAGCTCAATTGCATACTGTGCAAGCTCTGGCCAGTGATCCATCCTCAAGACCCAGTAAGCCAGAGGATTTTCGGTGGGGAAGGTGTCCAAGTCTGACCTTGCCCCTAGATATTCCTGCACCATGTTTATCAGACGCTGGCGATGGTTGCTGGAACCAATCATACTTTGGGGCTGCGGACTAAAGAATTGTCTGAACGCATCGGTCAGACCGCCACCTTCCCCACCACTCCTTCTTTGACTGGCCGAAGCCTCAGCAACTCGTTGTCCAGGACCAGGAGTTTGTAACCTCCCAGTCTCTGGGAACGCGTTGCACAGACCTTTCTGCAAGGCCTCCCGGAGTTGTCTCATCCTCTGCTCCCTCTGCGACGGTAACATAAGGTCCGCAACCTTACCCTTGTACCGTGGATCAAGGAGAGTGGCCAGCCAGTAATGGTCCCTCTCCTTGATCCGAAGAATACGAGGATCCTTCCGCAGACTTTGCAGGATCAGGGAGGCCATGCAGCGTAGGTTTGCTGAGGCATTCGCTCCGGAGTCCTCTGGGTCACTAAGGACGACATGATCCGCAGCCACCTCCTCCCAGCCACGTACAAGTCCACTGGTTTCTTGGGACTGTAAATCATCCCTAAAAGACTGCTGCTGATGATGCTGAGTGCCAGCCTCCACCTCCATGCTGACACAATCCTCCTCCTCCTCCTCCTCCTCTTCCTGTGCGATGGGTGGGACAGAAGGAACACTGTCTGGGTAAAGGGGGCCTTGAGAGGCAAGGAAGTCCTCCTCTTCCTGCCTCTGTTCTGCCTCAAGTGCCCTGTCCATTATTCCACGCAGCGTGTGCTCCAACAGGTGGACAAGAGGTACAGTGTCACTGATGCATGCACTGTCACTGCTCACCATCCTTGTGGCCTCCTCAAATGGTGCCAGGACAGTGCATGCATCCCTGATCATGCCCCACTGGCGTGGAGAAAAAAAAACCAAGCTCCCCTGACCCTGTCCTGGTGCCGTAGTCGCACAGGTACTCATTGATGGCCCTCTGCTGCGTGTGCAGCCGCTGCAGCATGGCCAACGTTGAGTTCCACCTGGTGGGCATGTCACATATAAGGCGGTTCTTGGGCAGGTTCAACTCCTTTTGCAGCTCAGCCAGGCGAGCACTGGCATTATAAGATCTGCGGAAATGCACACAGACTTTCCTGGCCTGCCTCAGGACATCCTGTAAGCCCGGGTACCTGCCCAAGAACCGCTGCACCACCAGGTTAAGGACGTGAGCCACACAGGGCACATGGGTCAGTTGTCCCTGTCGGAGGGCGGAGAGGAGGTTGGTGCCATTGTCGCAAACCACCATTCCTGGCTTAAGCTGGCGTGGCGTCAACCACCTCTCGGCCTGGCCCTGCAGAGCAGACAGGACCTCTGCCCCAGTGTGGCTTCTGTCCCCCAAACACACCAGCGCAAGCACGGCATGGCATCTTTTTGCCTGCGTACTTGCGTAGCCCCTTGAACGCCTACGGAGCACCGCTGGTTCCGAGGACAAACCACAGGAAGAGGCCATGGAGGAAGAAGAAGAGGAGGGGGTGGAGGAGAGAGGTGTGTCACAACCAGTAGTAGCATTTTGGAGGCGTGGCGGTGGAACAACCTCCAACACTACTGCACCTTGTCCTGCATCCTTCCCAGCTGCCAAAAGAGTGACCCAATGGGCCGTGAAAGAAAGGTAACGTCCCTGTCCATGCCTGCTGGACCATGAGTCAGCGGTAATATGCACCTTACCGCTGACCGCCCTGTCCAGCGAGGCCAAGACATTGCCTTCCACATGCCGGTAGAGAGCCGGAATAGCCTTCCGTGAGAAAAAGTGGCGTTTGGGAACCTGCCACTGAGGAACCGCACATTGCACAAACTCACGGAAGGGGGCCGAGTCTACCAACTGAAAAGGCAGCAGTTGAAGCGCTAGCAATTTAGCCAAGCTAGCATTCAACCGCTGGGCATGTGGATGGCTGGGAGTGAACTTCTTTCGACGGTCCAGCAGCTGGGGCAGGGAAATTTGCCTGCTAGAATCGGACGTCGGTGTACTGCTAGCAGAGTGGCCGCAAGTACTTGGCTGTGACACACCTAATTCTACACCTTCATTCCTCTCAGTGCATGTTTCAGAGAGGACTGAAGTTATAGTGGGGTTGGAGATCCCAGCTGATGCGGTGCAAGGAGAGGTCCGCTTTGTTCTTTGGTGTGGGTCTTTGAGGTAGGCTTGCCAACGAGCTGCATGGCAGGTCAACATATGTCTGGTCAGGCATGTGGTACCCAAGCGGCTGATGTTTTGGCCACGCGATATACGCTTGAGACATATGTTGCAAACAGCAGCTGTGCGATCTGATGCACTAGCCTCAAAAAAGGCCCACACCAAAGAACTTTTTGAATGACGGGCAGAGGCAGCGCCCTGCACAGGCGGAGCTCTGCGGTGTGATTCCGTCGGTGTACTGCCCTTACGTTGGCCACCAAAGGGCATCCTGCCTCGTTGGAGATGTGCCTCCTCCTCATCCTCCTCCTCCTCCTCTCTCCTATTAGGCACCCACGTGGAGTCAGTGACCTCATCATCCCCTCCCTCCTCATCACTGGAGCCAATCTGGCAGTATGCTGCAGCTGCTGGAACATGACTGCCAGATTGGTGTCCTTCTTGAGCATCCCCTCTGTCTGCTCTCACGCTACTGCCTTCCTGTAGCTGGGTTTCATCATCAGACCCTTCGAAACGCTGGGCATCCTCCTGGAGCATGTACCCAACACTGTGCTCAAACAGTTCGGGGGACTCCTCAGGAGGAGGACATGGTGGGTCTAGGGAAGGAGTGACTGATGATGAGTCTGACATTGATACCAGGGAAGAGGACGCTTTGGCAGCTGCTTTTCCAGTACCCTGAGCCTGGGTGAGAGAGGATGAGGAGGAGGAGGAGGGCTTGGTCATCCACTCTACCAAGTCTTCGGCATGATGTGGCTCAACATGTCCAGCTGCCGAAAAGAAGGACAAGCGTGTCCCATGGCCATGTGCTGATGACAATGCACCGCGTCCACGACCAGCACTGTTGCCCCCAGACACAGAGCCTGCTTGCCCTCTTTTATTGCCTCCTGACTGTCTGCCTCTCCTTGTTTGCCTTCCAGACATTCTAATAGATGGCCTGCAGGGAGATGGGAAAAAAGCAATAAGGGCTACCTTCAGGTGTCCTTCTCTGTCCCTTTACTTAAGGATTTCTAAATATGGTTGAGGATGATTGCTTTTGCACAGAATAGCACAACGACAATTTCCCTGACTGTCCAAAAAAACAAGGATTTCAAAGATGGTTGATGAGGAATGCTTTAGCACACTATAGCACAAGGAGAATTTCCCTCACTGTCCTTCCCTGTCCCTAGAAACAAGGATCATCACAGTGAAATAAACTGACACTCTTCCTACCTATAGTTTTCTGTCCCTAGAAAAAATGTTTTTTTAAAGCACACTATAGCACAAGGAGAATTTCCCTCACTTTCCTTCTTTGTCCCTAGAAACAAGGATTATCACAGTGAAAGAAACTGACACTCTTCCTACCTATAGTTTTCTGTCCCTAGAAAAAATGTTTTTTTAAAGCACACTATAGCACAAGGAGAATTTCCCTCACTTTCCTTCCCTGTCCCTAGAAACAAGGATTATCACAGTGAAAGAAACTGACACTCTTCCTACCTATAGTTTTCTGTCCCTAGAAAAAATGTTTTTTTAAAGCACACTATAGCACAAGGAGAATTTCCCTCACTTTCCTTCTTTGTCCCTAGAAACAAGGATTATCACAGTGAAAGAAACTGACACTCTTCCTACCTATAGTTTTCTGTCCCTAGAAAAAATGTTTTTTTAAAGCACACTATAGCACAAGGAGAATTTCCCTCACTTTCCTTCCCTGTCCCTAGAAACAAGGATTATCACAGTGAAAGAAACTGACACTCTTCCTACCTATAGTTTTCTGTCCCTAGAAAAAATGTTTTTTTAAAGCACACTATAGCACAAGGAGAATTTCCCTCACTTTCCTTCTTTGTCCCTAGAAACAAGGATTATCACAGTGAAAGAAACGGACACTCTTCCTACCTATAGTTTTCTGTCCCTAGAAAAAAGGTTTTTTTAAAGCACACTATAGCACAAGGAGAATTCCCTCACTGTCCTTCCCTGTCCCTAGAAACAAGGATTCACACAGTAAAACACACTGACACTCTCCCTACCTATAGTTTTCTGTCCCTAGAAAAAATGTTTTTTTAAAGCACACTATAGCACAAGGAGAATTCCCTCACTGTCCTTCCCTGTCCCTAGAAACAAGGATTATCACAGTGAAAGAAACTGACACTCTTCCTACCTATAGTTTTCTGTCCCTAGAAAAAATGTTTTTTTAAAGCACACTATAGCACAAGGAGAATTCCCTCACTGTCCTTCCCTGTCCCTAGAAACAAGGATTCGCACAGTAAAACACACTGACACTCTCCCTACCTATAGTTTTCTGTCCCTAGAAAAAATGTTTTTTTAAAGCACACTATAGCACAAGGAGAATTTCCCTCACTTTCCTTCCCTGTCCCTAGAAACAAGGATTATCACAGTGAAAGAAACTGACACTCTTCCTACCTATAGTTTTCTGTCCCTAGAAAAAATGTTTTTTTAAAGCACACTATAGCACAAGGAGAATTTCCCTCACTTTCCTTCCCTGTCCCTAGAAACAAGGATTATCACAGTGAAAGAAACTGACACTCTTCCTACCTATAGTTTTCTGTCCCTAGAAAAAATGTTTTTTTAAAGCACACTATAGCACAAGGAGAATTCCCTCACTTTCCTTCCCTGTCCCTAGAAACAAGGATTATCACAGTGAAAGAAACTGACACTCTTCCTACCTATAGTTTTCTGTCCCTAGAAAAAATGTTTTTTTAAAGCACACTATAGCACAAGGAGAATTCCCTCACTGTCCTTCCCTGTCCCTAGAAACAAGGATTCGCACAGTAAAACACACTGACACTCTCCCTACCTATCCTTCTCTTTCCCTAAACTAAAGGAATCCAGGTTAAGCAAGAAAAAATAAATGTCACTGTCCCTGCCTATGCTTCTCTTTCCCTGCTCCGGAACACACTACACTAGGCCGCCGTGCTGGCGGCCTTTTATAGTGTGGGGCGTGTACTAAACACCCTCAGCAATAATTGGCCACAGGCATCCTGCCTGTGGCCAATCATTGCTCTCCTCGCTGCCGGCGCTGTGATTGGCCAAGCATGCGGTGTCACAGTGCATGCTTGGCCAATCACAGCGCCTGGATGACACTGCGATGGCGTAGTGCATTGTGGGCCGTTCGCGTCACTCGAATTTGGCGCGAACGGCCCAAATCGTTCGATCTTCGTCGAACGATCGAACAGCCGATGTTCGAGTCGAACGTATGTTCGACTCGAACACGAAGCTCATCCCTAACAGTGACATAGAACACATACAACGGCACTATAAAGGGGAAGTTCCGTTTGAATGGCGCCACCCTTCATGTTAGTAAAGTTTGTTGAGCGACGATTTGCGCTTTTCAGCCTCATGCTTTTCAGTCCGTTACAGCGGGATGAATGTGCTATCTCCATTACGAACGCTAGTTTTACCAGAACGAGCGCTCCCGTCTCATACTTGATTCTGAGCATGCGTGTTTTTTTCCCCTCGTAAAAGCATACACACTACCGTTTTTCACGACGGGAAAAAAAACGACATGAAAAATGACGTGAAAAAATAGAGCAGGTTCTAAAAAAATTTAGGCCGTTTTTCACGTCATTAAAAATGCTCTAAAGCCTACACACGATCGTTTTTAATGCCCAAGTTAAAAAAATTCATTTTTAACGACGTGAAAAACGATCGTGTGTACGTGGCATTAGTCATAGGTGGTGTGGTTCTCAGCACAGTAGGGAGCCAGATTCCAGTCCAGGAGCAAGATGTGCAGGGCTGTCTGCTGGATTTACCTATGAGGCCAAGAGGACACAACAGAGCGCCAGCCTAAGTGCAGTATGTGAGGTAATGCATAGCTCCCAAGTATCCCTGATTTCAAGGGACTGTCCCTGATTTGGAACAAAGTCCCTCTGTCCCTCTTTCCCCCTCATTTTGGTCAGATCTATATAGTTGTGTATAAAATGCACATTTTATCATTCAAAAAGTGTTTCCCGGTGCTAAACCTTTCATCCAATTTCTAACTTGGTGCAATTGTAAATGTCAAAAACCAGTATAAATGAATAATACTGGTAAAAAAGGCACTCATATGCCTACATACTTTTGCCCCACATTCCCATCTCAAAAAGTTGGGAGGTATGGTAATGGAAACACTCACACAGTAGACAATTCATATAAATGTGGAAAACTCAGTGCATGTAAAAAAAGATCTGCAGCTCCATGGTGCAAGTGGAGAATGCTTTTATTATCCAGAAATTCTCAATCTACAGTAATCTGTATATGGTCCAGTGACTGGCCGAGAATCCAGGAACAAGGAAGTAGGTGAAGGGCTCTGTGAAAAGCCCTGGTAACATCATAAACAGGTAATCACAATGCATTTTGAGGCTGCCAAGCCCTATTGTCAAACCCAGGGCTTTTTTTCAGGAGGAACGCGGGGGAACGCAGTTCCGGCACCTCCAGCAATTAATGTACTGTATGTAAAAGCAGGGAGTGCTGGAGGGTCCATTGATGATGGCTGCTGGGGAATCTATTTTTGTATGGAGGTCTATTGTTGCTCGGTAGGTTTATTGTTGCTGATGGGGTGGGGGGGTCAATTGTTGCTGGGAGGGATCTACTGTTGAGGGAGAGGTCTATTGTTGCTGGCTCCTGAAGGGTCTATTGATGCCGGCTGCTGGGGGTCTATTGTTTCTGGGGTGGTATATTGTTGCTGGGGGAAGTCTATTGTTGTGTGGGTGATCTCTTGTTGCTGGGATGAGGTCTATCGTTGCTGGGGGGTCCACTGTTGCTGGGATGGGGTCTATTGTTGCTTACTGCACTCAACGAACAAATTCCATGCAAATCACTTAGTAGCACAAGATGATACTTGGTTCTGTATTCTCTAAAAGGGTTGGTACTGGGAGGTGGATAGGAAGTGGAACCAAGGAACAATGCTCAGAGGTGGGTAGGGAGCAGAAACGAAGGGTAACTCAGAAGAGGGGGAGTTCCTGCACCTATTCGCTGAGAAAAAAATCTCTGGTCAAAGCAAACCCCTTACAGGGATGCCGATGGTGGGACTACAAGGCTTAGCTGGGGGATATGGTGCAAAATAGAAACAATAAATAAATAATAAATCAGAGAGAAGAAGGGACAGAACTTTATAAATTGATAATAAATGGTTAACAAGTATAAGGTGTAAAATGTACATACAATATGGTTCATAGTACATTGACAGATGAGGCAGAATTTCCCATGAAGAGATGAAAGGGGGAAAATAAGAGATAATTAAAAAAAAAGAACCACAAAGGCAACTAACTGACCATAAAAAAAAAGATGATATAGGATAAATAATGATATAGAATAAATAAATGTATATAAATATAAAATGTATGGAGGCTACAGTGCAATTGCAGACAGGATGGTATGATCCGCATTAGAGTAAAGGTTACTGGCATATGGTAGCCAGTGAATGAATAAAAGGGGAAAATGCAAAAAAAATTTTTTATTATTATACAAGTGTAGCGAAGCCTCACTCTCCTATTCCTTTATTGTGAATGGCTTGTGTCTAGGGGTACCTGGGAGAGGAGAGTGCAGGAACACTACGCCAAGCTCTCCCCTCGTGTGTATAGGAGGGTTGAGTAAAGTTAGTTGATTTACCTCCGGGTCTGTCCACTGCATACGAAGCCTCAGTTGTTCCATGGAGACATGTCTGCCAATAATAGAGCCCCACACCAATCGAAAGTCCAACACTCCTTTATTTATTTTCTTGCAGGGTGAACACAATCAGTTGAACTTCCAATAACAGACGAACATGGGGGTGTGGGAACGAGTAGGCCTAGGCACAACTGAACTCTCCTATTCCTTTGCTAGCGAATAGGCCTGGCGCACGGTCTCTGCCACTGACCGTGAGTTTTGGTCGCTGCCACCGACCGGATGAACTGTTGAGGCCCCTGCCACAGGCCTAATAGCAGGTCTCTGCCACTGACCTGATTGGAATAGTTGGACCGCTGCCACCGGTCATTGAACGTGGACTGAACTTCCTCTTTGAACTTGGCCCCTGTTCGGGAAAGATATCCCTCCGGGCGGACTCCAGAGGTTCACCCGGCACTGGCAATCTGCTGCACCAGGTCTTCAGGTGAGTCCCTCCTCCGGTCCCTTACGCCTCTGGATTCGGGTGCCCCACTCCCGGGGCCCCCTAGGACGATCCCTCCCTCACGGGACCCAGCGGAAGGTACTGGGCCCCAGGCCTCCGGCTGAGTACCTCACCCCAGACTGAAGGTGTCTGGGATGGAACACGAACTCCAAGTGTCCAGGCCTAGGCCGCCTGGACACCGACCGCAACAACAGCCCTCAGGCTGAAGGTGCCCGGGACTCGAACCTCGTGGCAAAGATGTCCGCCCCTTTATACCCTCTCCCAGCAAGCACGGCGGGTTCCCCGCCCCGCTGTACAACCGCTGCGAGAGGTCACAAAGGGTACGGCACTGCAGCGATGGTTCAACCCCGGCCCAAAGTGACAGCGCCACCTGCTGGGCCGCAGGGAACCATGCATCACTGGTGTCCTCGCCAGTTTTAAAAGTACATACCCGCTACACAAGATTTATATGGCACCAACAGTCTGCACAGTGCTTTACAATATAAAGCGAGCCAGTACAGTTACAAATACAATAACATACAAAAGGGTTAAGAGGGCCCTGCTCATAAGAGCTTACAATCTAATAGGGTGAGGCAAGTGGTACAAAAGATAATAACTGAGAGATAAGCTGATGGAAGAATTAAAAGTACAGTTGGTGGATAGATGTGGGATAGGCTTCCCTGAAAGATGAGTTTTCAGGGATTGCCTAAAGGTGGCCATAGATAGCGGGACAAATTAGGTAGAGAGTTCCAGAGGATGGGAGAGGCTCTGGAGATGTTGTGGAGATGAGCATAAGAGGAGGAGGAGACAAGAGAGCTAGAGAGCAGGAGGTCTTGGGAGGAGCGCAGAGGACAATGTGGGTGATATTTGGAGACAAGCAGGGCCGCCATCAGGGGGGTACAGGCAGTACACCTGTAAGGGGCCCGGAGGTCCCCAGGAGGCCCGGATGGGCCCCCCTTTTTTTTATAATTTTTTTTTATAAGGGGCCCAGAGGTCCCCAGGGGCCCGAATGTCAACCCCCCTTTTTTTATTTTTTTTATATATTTTTTTTATTATTCATTTTTTTAATTTAATTTTTTTTTTTTTAATTTTTTTAATTTAATTAATTATTATTATTTTTTTTTGTAAGGGGCCCAGAGGTCCCCAGAGGCCTGGAGGTCCCCGGATGGAAACCTCCCTTTTTTATTTATTTATTTTTTTATTTATTTTTATAATTTTTTTTCATTATTAATTTTTTTATTTAATTTTTATTTATTTATTTATTTTTATTTTTTATTTTTTTTTTACATTTTTGTAATTTTTTTGTAAGGGGCCCAGAGGTCCCCAGAGGCCCGGAGGTCCCCAGGGCCCCGGATGGAAACCTTCCTTTTTTTTTTATATAATTTATTTTTTTTGTAAGGGGCCCAGAGGTCCCCAGGGCCCTGGATGGCAACCCCCCTTTTCCTGTTTTTTGTTCTTCTGTTTTTTTTCGTGGCACCCCCCCGGTTCTGAATTTGCGGCAGCCCCCCCCCGCTTCTCAATTTGCGGCGACGGCAGCACCCCCCCCGGTTTTCCTCGGCTCCAGGGGGCCCATGCCTGAAGCTGTGTAAGGGGCCCCAAAATTCCTGATGGCTGCCCTGGAGACAAGGTTGGTGCTTTAGCTTGGAGTAGAGTTGTGAATGCCTTTGTATGTTGTGGTTAGTATTTTGAAATCAATCTGAAGCAAGTGGTGGGAATGACAGAGAGGGTGGCAGATACTGAGTGGTTGGTAAGGAAGAGGAGTCTGTAAGCAGCATTCATGATAGACTATAGGGGGGTAGCCTGCATAGAGGTAGGCCTAAAAGAAGTTGCAATAGTCAAAAGCAAGAGATAACAGGGGAGTGAATTAGTAGCTTGGTGGTTTCATTAGTTTAACCACTTAACAACCACCTGCCGACAAATAACGTCGACAAGGTGGTTGCTTAACTCTGGGAGGACGTTATATAACGTCCTCCCAGAATCGCGCTCCCGCGCGCCCCCTGGGGCGCGCACACGGGAAACTCCGTGACCGCCGGGTCCAGAGGACCCGGCGGATCACGAATCGCGGTAAATCGCCGCTGATAGCGGCCGTTTACCACGTGATCGCTCCGTCAAATGACGGAGCAATCACTTGTAAACAGACCGGCGTCATTTGATGATGCCGGTTCCTCCCTCCCCTCTCTGTACCGATCGGTACAGTGTGAGAGGGGAGGGGGAGGGAGCGGATGGCAGCAGCAGCACTGTGGGCTGGATCTGTGACAATTGCAGTCACAGATCCAGCCATCCATCCATCCCTGCTCAGCCATCCCTGTGCTATACCCTGCCAATACTCTGCAATACACCCTGCCAATACTCTGCAAAATACCCTGGTGCAATACTCTGCAATACCCTGGTGCAATACTCTGCAATACCCTGTGAAATACTCTGCAATACCCTGGTGCAATACTCTGCAATACCCTGGTGCAATACTCTGCAATACCCTGGTGCAATACTCTGCAATACCCTGGTGCAATACTCTGCAATACCCTGCACAATACTCTGCAATACCCTGCACAATACTCTGCAATACCCTGCACAATACTCTGCAATACCCTGCACAATACTCTGCAATACCCTGCAAAATACTCTGCAATACCCTGCAAAATACTCTGCAATACCCTGCGCAATACTCTGCAAAATACTCTGCAATACCCTGCACAATACTCTGCAATACCCTGCACAATACTCTGCAATACCCTGCACAATACTCTGCAATACCCTGCACAATACTCTGCAATACCCGCCACAATACTCTGCAATACCCGCCACAATACTCTGCAATACCCTCCACAATACTCTGCAATACCCTCCACAATACTCTGCAATACCCTCCACAATACTCTGCAATACCCTCCACAATACCCTGTGCAATACCCTCCGCAATACCCTGCCATACACCGCAATACCCTGCCATACACCGCAATACCCTGCCATAGTCCGCAATACTCCGCAATGCCCGGCAATACTCCGCAATGCCCGGCAATACTCCGCAATGCCCGGCAATACTCTGCAATAACCACTTCCCGCCCTCCGGCCGTCATATGACGTCCTTGACTTTGTGCGGGGATATCTGAATGATGGGAGCAGCTACAGGCATCATTCAGATATTAGCTTTTTCAGCCGGCGATTCCCTACACCATAAGAACAATCATAGCGGCTGTTCCGCCGCTTGATCATTCTTACGGGAGGCGAGAGGGGATGTCCCCCCCCCCGCCGCCCTCCGGTGCTTCTACCGACTCACCGCTACGATCAAAGCCAGGATTGTTGTTTTTTTTTTTGTATTTTTTTCAGGCTTCCCAGCCTAGAGGTGAGATGTGGGGTCTTATTGACACCCCCCCCCCCCATATCTCACTGTAAAGAGGACCTGTCATGCCATATTCCTATTACAAGGGATGTTTACGTTCCTTGTAATAGGTATAAAAGTGATCAAAAAAATGTTTAGGGCGGAAAAACATGTCAAACTAAAATAAATAAAGTAAAATGAAGAATAAATTTTTTTTTTTTTTAAAGCGCCCCTGTCCCCGTGAGCTCGCATACAGAAGCGAACGCATACGTAAGTCCCGCCCACATATGAAAACGGTTTTCAAACCACACATGTGAGGTATCTCTGCGAACGTTAGAGCGAGAGCAATCATTTTGGCCCTAGACCTCCTCTGTAACTCAAAACATGTAACCAGTAAAAATATTTAAAGCGTCGCCTATGGGGATTTTTTAAGTAGCGAAGTTTGGCGCCATTCCACGAGTGTGTGCAATTTTTAAGGGCGACATGTTAGGTATCTATTTACTCGGCGTAACTTCATCTTTCACATTATGCAAAAACATTGGACTAACTTTACTGTTTTTTTTTTTTTTTTTAAGCACAAAACATTTTTTTTCCGTAAAAAACGCGTTAAAAAAATTGCTGCGCAAATATCGTGCGAGATAAAAAGTTGCAACAACCACCATTATATTCTCTAAGGTCTTTGCTAAAAAAACATATATAATGTTTTGGGGTTCTATGTAATTTTCTAGCAAACAAATGATGATTTTTACATGTAGGAGAGAAATGTCAGAATTGGCTTGGGTGCTCCAGAACGCCTGAAGGTGCTCCCTGCATGTTGGGCCTCTGTATGTGGCCACGCTGTGTAAAAGTCTCACACATGTGGTATCGCCATACTCGGGAGTAATAGCAGAATGTGTTTTGGGGTGTAATTTGTGGAATGCATATGCTGTGTGTGAGAAATAACCTGCTAATATGACAATTTTGTGAAAAAAAAAAAAAGAGAAAAAAAAAATCTTGATTTTGCAAAGAATTGTGGGAAAAAATGACAACTTCAAAAAACTCACAATGCCTCTTTCTGAATACCTTGGAATGTCTTCTTTCCAAAAAGGGGTCATTTGGGGGGTATTTGTACTTTTCTGGCATGTTAGGGTCTCAAGAATTGAGATAGGCCGTCAGTACTTCAGGTGTGATCAATTTTCAGATATTGGCACCATAGCTTGTGGACTCTATAACTTTCACAAAGACCAAATAATATACACCAATTTGTACTTATTTTTACCAAAGATATGTAGCAGTATAAATTTTGGCCAAAATTTATGAAGAAAAAATAGTAATTTGCAAAATTTTATAACAGAAACGAAAAAAAAATAATTTTTTTGCAAAATTTTCAGTCTTTTTTCTCTTATAGCGCAAAAAATAAAAAACCCAACAGTGATTAAATACCACCAAAAGAAAGCTCTATTTGTGTGAAAAAAAGGACAAAAATTTCATATGGGTACAATGTTGTATGACTGAGTAATTGTCATTCAAAATGTGAGAGCACCGAAAGCTGAAAATTGGTCTGGTTATTAAGGGGGTTTAAGTGCCCAGTGGTCAAGTGGTTAAAAGGGGAACATTTTAGAGATGTGGAGGTGAAGTCTACAAGCTTTTGACAGTGATTGGATTTGGGGCTGAAAGAACAGGTAATAATCTAGGATTATATCTAGAACCCTAGTGTGAGGGGAGGGACTGATAGATGTATTAATCTTTATGGAAAAGTCAGGAAGGAAGGCACGGGTGGGTGGGGAGGTGGGGAATATTACAAGCCAGGTTTAGAAAGATTTCGTTTTAGAAAGGTGTTATGACATCCATGTTGATATGTCAGTTAGTAAGTTAGTAATGCGAGAGGAGACTGAAGGAGTGAGGTCAGGAGTAGAGAGATTCATTTGGGTGTCATTAGCATAAAGATGGTATTGGAAGCCACGTGAGGTTAACAAGTGACTAAGAGAGGAGGTGTAGCTATAAAAGAGAAAGAGACCCCACCATCCTGAACAATCTAATACCTAGGGGTCCCCCAAGGATCTGTTCTTGGACCCCCAAGGGTCCAAGAACAGAGCCTTGGGGGACCCCTAGGTATTAGATTGTTCAGGATGGTGGGGTCCAGTGAGGATTTTTTAAGTATGTGGGTGATCTGTGCATGCTTTAGAGGTAAGGGAAAAGTACCAGTAGAAAGGGAGAGATTGAAGATGTGAGTGAGAGAGAATAGGATAGAAGAGGAGGGTGACTGTAATAGTTGTGAAAGAACATGATCCAGGGGTCAATTGCTTGGTGGGCATCTGAGAAACATTTGGTAACCTCTTCAGTAGTACATTAGTCAAAAGAGGAAGGTATTGAATGTGCTGTTAGACAGGGTATATTAAGTGGGATGTACAGCAAATGTGTCCTTACAAAGCATCATACTTGTTTTTGAAGTGATTGGCAATCTCTTGGTCAGTGAGTGAGTCAGTGGGTGGAGGTGATGAGGGATCTGGGCAAAACATTCGATCCTATTTGGTACCTTTTTTCATTTTTTTCAGATATGCTGTGCGTTTGCTATGCGTTTGCAACTGGCCATGAAACGTGTCGAGCCTATAAATGTCATCATGTTCCCAACACATAGCTTGACCTCAACTGTGATTCATTTGTATCCTATAACCCATTTGTATCCATTACTCAATAAACATTTGGCTTTTTCTACTAGTTACATCCATGGGATACTATGTGATTTCAGATGAGTGCATTTATATATGTGTAGCTGGGTCCTCAATTTAGGGGTAGTGTTTGAGTGGTAGTTATGCTCAAACACCTAAATTGTTAGGACATTATCAACCATTTTTGTCTGCAGGAAGAGTATCGGTGTATCGTTCCCTGTGGCCTGCAGGTGGCGCTGCCACAGTGGGCCAGGGTTGAATTGCTGATACAGTGCTGTGCCTTGTGTGTCCCCTCTCGGCAACCAGAAAGTGGGAGTGGTCGGCCTGCTGTGTATGCTGGGAGAGGATATAAAAGGGGCAGACACTGCCTGTTGGGGGGTTGGTTGGTCGTTCGGGAGTCCTACTCCCAGGGAGTGTGTGTTCCTGTCCGCCCTGGGCAACTTTGGCCCAGGGGCGGAGGTCGGTGAATCAGTCCCAGGCACCTTTAGCCCTGGGGCTGCAACTAAAGGCCTTGGGCCCAGCACCTTCGGCTGGGACCCGTCAAGGATCGAGGAATCTCAGGGTGCCGCCTTGCGAGGGGACCCGCATCTTAGACGAGGAGCCCGGGGGAGGACTGTTCCGAGGGACTGGTGAGAAGTCACAGTGAAGGAAGGGGCCGGTAACTCTCTGGAGGGATGGCTTCTCCTTACAAAGAGGCCAAGCTCTAAAGAAAACAAGTTCACCGGGTCTGTGGTAGGCGCTTCATGTGAGGGCTCGAGTCTGGGATTTCTGCAGCCGGAAAGAAGAGGAAAACCCCCCCCAGAGTTTGGACTTTATTCCCCCTGTGAGGCTCCGTGGAGGTCGGCCATCTTTGAGAGAAAGTGACTGCGCCACGAGGAGAGCCCAATCTGCGTAGTTCGTGGGCGTGTCAAGAGTAAGAAAGCCAGCGAACATTGCAGAAGATGGGAGGAGCCTCGCCATGTGATGAGTTGCACGTGGTGACTTTGCCGCAAAAGGGACAGTGCGCAATGAATCGGCAAGCGGATAACATGGCGTCTAATGCCTCATGGATTCCAGTTCCTAATACCATGAACGTTACTTTGTTTGCTGCTTCTTTGATGGATACGGGGATCCAACTGAAGCCTCGGGGTCGCTTCGCCCTCTACGTTCACAGAGATGCAGAGGCCCTTGGAGTGGTTTGTCCCGGATGCCAGGGACTGGTGGTGCACCTTCGGCCCTTTGGAAGATGTGAGAGATGCAAAGAGTTCTTGTTCGAGGTAGAACAACCCACAGAAAAACCTCAGGCCTTCCGGCTGAATTGCCTTACGGGCGCAACTACTCTTGAGGAGGAAACCAGCGCTTCTACAGTCACCCCTACACGCACTGTCGAGACTTCGGAGGAAGTCGTTGTTGAGAATGTTCCGGTAGTTGAGGAAACTGAGAAATCCGAGGATGCTGCCTCGGTTGTTAGAGTCCTCGCTCCCACCGCCCAAACGGAAGGTTGGCTACGTGAAAGCCTTCTGCGGTCGTGGTCGAGCTATACCCCAGCGTATGCCTGTGTCGGATCGCCCAGTCGGAGGGACCTCCAGACGATCCGCGACAGCTACAGGTCGAGGTAAGCCGAGGAAGGGAGCAGAGAAAAGCGTCCAGAGTTCTGGGGATGCTTGGGTTCCGGACCCCAAAGAATTTTAACTTGCCAGAGACAGTTATTCCCCTGCTACAAGGAATTACATACTAGCAGAGGACTGTGATACCTTGGATCTAGAATCGTCTTCCGATGTGGGAGAAGACAAACTATTCATTAAAAAGGGCTGTGGCAGAGACCAAGTTCACCAGGTCTGTGGCAGAGACCAAGTTCACCAGGTCTGTGGCAGAGACCAAGTTCACCAGGTCTGTGGCAGAGACCAGTGTACTAGTTTGTGTAGTGATTGTGCGGTTAGTTCGAGTACCATTTTGGCTGCTAGTCCCTATCTTGGGAGACTATCCAAATGGGCTAAGTCTCCTTGAGAAGCCAAGCAGTCAAGTATATTACGTTTGTGCCTGGACCTCTCCCACACCTTATGCTGTCCTGTTCTCTCTCAAACCTTTCCTATCAGAGACTGTCGTTTAAGAGAAATAAACTCTACGTTGGAGTTACAGCTGGTGTGGACATTGAAGTCATTGGGGGGAAATAGAGTATTGTCTTTATTGGCTATAGAGATAAGAGCCATTCGGAGGGAGGATCTGGCTGCAGAGACCCATCACAACACGCTCAACCTCCTCACACAGGAGACTACGGGCATGTGGAGCTGGGTGTGCCCTTTCCTCCTGCGAGGAGCCAAAGACAAGGAGGAGAGGGTGGTAGGCGCTTGTATATAGATAAAAACACTCATGTTCAACCATGTGTAGCGGGGTGCTATATTTAGGGGGAGTATCTGAGTGGTAATTAGGCTCAGATACACTAATTGTTAGGTTTCTTGGACCATTTCTGTCCCTGGGAGATAGTATTGGTGAGCTGTTCCCTGTGGCCTACAGGTGGCGCTGTTGCCGTGGGCCAGGGTTGAACCACTGATACAAGGTTGTGCATTTTCTTGTCACCTCTCGGCAGTAGTGCGGCGGGGTGGGGAACCTGCTGTGCCTTTCGGGAGAGGGTATAAAAAGGGGCGCCCATCTTTCAGGGGGGGGTTCACACCCAGGCACCTTCAGCCTGAGTGGTGCGTGTGTCGTCTCCTGGTGCCCTAGGCCCGGAGGCCGAGTTCCTGTTCCATCCCAGACACCTTCAGTCTAGGGTGAGGTACTATTTTGGAGGCCCGGAGCTCAGTGCCTTCGGCTGTGTTCCGCCGGGGATTGAGGGCTCCCAGGGTGCCGCCTTGCGAGAGGACCCGTATCCAGGATCGAGGAGGCCAGGGAGGTGACCCCTTCTGAAGACCCAGCGCAGAGTCGTGGTGACAGTGGGGGCCTCTGGTAACTCTCCGGAGGGAGGTTCTTCTCCTTAACAAGGGCCAAGTTTCTCCAAGAAGGAAGTGCATGTTCTGTAGGTCATAGTGGCAGTGACTCTACGCACACCAGGTCAGTGGCAGTGACCAAACAGGACAAGGCCCTATTCACCAGGTCAGTGGCAGTGACCAACTTCAACAAGTCAGTGGCAGTGACTTTTCATATTCACCCGGTCTGTGGCAGAGACGGTGCGCCCAAGTCTGTTTGTGAAATCAGAACAGTAAGAGAAACCTGAATTGAGTTTGTGCCTGGACCTCCTCCCACCTTATCTGACCTGTGTCTCGTGTCAACCTGTCTGCTCTCATAGAGACTATTTGTTATCCGTGGTGAAATAAATCCAAAGGTTGGACTTTCAGTTGGTGTGGACAGTTGCTTTACTGGGGAGAATTAAGGACTTGTCTCTGACTAATGCAGAGACAAGATCAACTTGGGAGGATTCTAACACTAGCCGCAGGCAGGCCCAAAAACGAACACCGCTCAACCTCCCCATCCAGGAGGGTATGGGCTGCTGGTGCGGTGTGCCTCATTCTTTGCCTGCAGAGGAGCCAAGTAAAGAAAAAAAAGCAGGTAAAGTCTGGGGTGAGTGCGCTAGACATGTATCACATTTTTTGGAGGTATGCTTTGTTTATATGCCAATTAAACAATTTTACAATTTCTCCTACCATGTGTCTTGTGCCTCACTCTAAGTCCCCTCAAAAAAAAAAGGATTTTTTGTACTCACTGTAAAATCCTTTTCTCTGTCGTCCATGGACGGACACAGCCTTCTTAAGTCTTGACAGTTGGGTTATATTCCTGTTCATAGGAGAAGACTAGGCAGACATGTTAGATATTTCAATACATGTTACTCTAACAGAGTTGAACAGCCCCGCCCAGGGGGCGGTCCCTCCAGACATAACCCTCCGCCCTGTAGCATGCAGCCTCAGTTCGTAACAAGCAGTACAAACCTAAAAAGGAGGGGTGGGTGCTGTGTCCTTCCATGGACGACAGAGAAAAGGATTTTACGGTGAGTACAAAAAATCCTATTCTATTCTCTTTTCGTCCATGGACGGACACAGCCTTCTTAAGTCTTGACAGTTGGGACGTCCCAAAGCAGTGTCAAAAACGAGGGGTGGGAACAGTAATCAAAAAAACAAATTTCACCCCAAGCAAGCAGAGCTCCTCAGCGGAGGAGTTTCAACCTTAAAACAGTGGCCTGCAAAACCTTGAGGCCGAAGGAAGCATGTGAAGATGCACTCACATCATCCTCAAAATTTTTTGGAGAAAGTGTGCACGGACGACCAAGTCGCTGCCCTGCACACCTGTGAGAGAGACGCTTGATTACGGAAAGCCCAGGAAGCACCAATTGTCCTGGTTGGGAGCGCCGTGACAAGGAAAGGAGGGCGCGTGCCTCTTAAGGGCATAGGCCTGAACAACGGTCTACCTGATCCACCTAGAAAATGGTGGCCGACGAGACCGCCAGGCCTTTTTGTGGACCAGACACTGACACAAACAGCAAGCCAGACTTCCGAAACGAAGCCGTAGCAGACAGGTACACCCGCAAGGCACGTACCACGTCTAAAGTGTGAAGCACAAACGCTCTGGGATGCGATGATCGAGGACACAAGGATGGAAGTACAATATCGTCATTCAGGTGGAAAGCCAAAACCACCTTTGGAAGAAACGAAGGTCGCGGGCGTAGTACCGCTTTATCCTTATGGAGGATCAAATATGGGGACTTGCAAGGCAAGGCCGCCAATTCAGAAACCCTTCTGACAGAAGTAATGGCCACTAGAAAGGCCACCTTCTGAGATCACATCAAGAGAAGAATTTCTGATGTTCTCAAAGGGAGGTTCCCGAAGAACCGAGAGCACCAGGTTCAAATCCCAAGGAGGAAGAGGTGGTCTAAATGGGGAAAGCCCCAGTCGAACCTCCTGTACAAAAGGTACCCACCAGGGAATGGGACGCCAAAGGCCAGTGAAAGAAAACAGCCAAGGCTGAAACTGACCCTTAAGCCGCGTACACACGATCATTTTTCCCGTCTGGAAAAATAACATTTTTTCCTTTGGACGAGAAAAACGATCGTCTGTGGGCTTTTGATCACGACGAGAAAAATTAGAACATGCTCTAATTTTTCTCATCGTGATTCCTGTAATTTTTTTCCGCGGCAGTTTTCCCATAGGGAAACACTGCCGCTGAGCGTACACACGGTCGTTTTTCTCGTCAAGAGAAAAAATGACGGGAAAAAACGGCCGTGTGTGGGGGAACAAGCCGTTCCCTCGTTTTTCCTGTCGTGATTCACGGCGGAGTTTTCACCGCCGTGAATCACGATCGTGTGTACGCGGCATTAGTGGTGCTTAAAACAAGCTTTTGATCCACTCTATGCTGCAAAAAACAGCAGGACCCCGGAAACCGAAAACGTCCGTGGTCGGAACTCCATCTCTGCGCACAAGGAGATGTAGGCCTTCCAAGTGCGATGGTAGATCTTCCAGGAGGAACATTTTTGTGCCCTCAGCCTGGTCGAGATGACCGAATTTGAAAGACTTCGGTCCCTTAGTACCTGGCTGTCAATAGCCATGCCATAAGGCCAGCGGCTGTAAGGCAGGATGAAGTATGGGACCTTGAGACAGAAGGTCCTCCCACATTGGCAGCCGCCAGTGTGTTCGCCACCAGGCGTACGAAGTCGGCGTATCAAGGACACCGGGGCCATGTAGAACGATTAGGATCACTGGGATCCCTTCGATCTGCACATTGAGGAGCAGACGAGGAAGCAACATCCGTGGGGGCTAGGCATAAATTAGCCGATACTGACCCCACGGGGCCTCCAACGCGTCTGACGCGTCTGCCCAGGGATCTCTGGACCTGGCCACGAATCTCGACATCATGCGATTGAGTCGAGAAGCCAGGAGGTCCATGACCGACGTCCACCTCCGGCAAAAGGAGTAGACACCCCTCCGGATGGAATGAGCATTCCCCTTGGTTCAGCAACTGGCGACTCAAATAGTTCTACACCCTGAATGAAGAAGGCCGACAGAGCCGGCACGCTTCTTCCCGTCTACCGCAGGATGTCCAGATGGTTGACATAAGCCACAGCCGTGGCATTGTCTGACTGGATCCTGATCGGGCGCCCTTGTAGTCTCCACGACTACGAAGAGAGACATATCCTAATCGCCCGAAGTTCCAGAACATCGACCGGCAGACGGGATTCGTCCAGAGTCCAGCGACCTTGGACCAACTGGACCCCCAGACTCCCCCCCCCCCAGCCTGTGAGGCTGGATCGTAATCACAGTTCAATAGAAAAGAAGGAAAAAACTTCCCGGACAGAAATGCTGGGAATGTCAGCCACCAAGTCAGAGAGGCCCTGACTAGGCGATTCACCTGAATCTGATGATCCAGAAACAATAAGGATGTGTTCCAATAGGACAGAATCTCCCCTCCAAATGTGGACTTGGGCAAACGGTACTGCCTCAAAGGAGGCCATCATGAGATCGAACTCACTGCAGCCTGGAGCATCCGCAACCTCTCTGGAGGGAGAAAACTCTTGCCTCTGATGAGCACAGAGCCAGCCCCAGGTATTCTAGGTGCTGAGTCTGAACTAGTACCGACAACTGGAGGTACAGCATCCACCCGAAGTCTTGGAGAGTCTGACTGACTATACGCATACCATTGGAGCGTGGGAGGAAACCAGAGTACCCGGAGGAAACCCACGCAGACACAGAGAGTAATAATACATATATACATATACTGTGAATGTATTTAGTGTTTTGTGTATAAACATATTGTGTAAGGCACCGAAGGCGTGCACGTCATTGGAGCGTGGGAGGAAACCCACACAGACACAGAGAGCAATAATACATATATACATACACTGTGAATGTATCCAGTGTTGTGTATAAACATATTGTGTATGTTTAAACTATTGCGCCGAGGGCGCTTAATCTTCTCTGTATTGTTCCAATCTGAGTATATGTGCTGCCGAAGCAAGCACCAAACTGCAGGTAAAAGGCAACCTCTGACACCTCAGACGGTGGTCCTGTCAGAGTCAGAGCATTCCCCAGGATATGGCGGGAAACCATAGGTGCACGGGCTCTGCTGTTGCCTCTCAGATAGTGACTCCATGTTGCACAGAAAGCTCTCAGGGACTAGACAAATAAATGAATAAAAGTCCCCCCACCATGCTGCACCGACCGGGGGGGTCACCCAGGGGACTCACCAGCCCAGAATGAGACTGCTCAATGCCACTGCCCGCCTCTATACACAAAGACTGTGTATTACTGTATTATCCATGCTGCTCTAAAGGCAGTGTGTGAGGAAACAGTGAGGAAGCTGTGAGGAGAATCGTGCTGCGCCATCCAGGAGCCAGCACTAGAGGCCAAATCTCCACCAAAGATGGCCGCCGGACGCCTCAGGGAGAAGGAAAGGGCGTGATCACAAAAAAATGCCCGCCCGCAATAACAACTGCTCTATAGTGCGGCCACGGCAAGATGGCCGCCAATGGGCAAATCAATGCAATAGAAAATACACCCCGAAAATGGCGCCCGAGCACCGCGATGTGGACGAGAAGGCCCAGCATGGCTACCCCGGAGCAGAGTATCCCCCCACAGAGAAACGGGCCCTGATGCCCCCGGACCCCCACCAGGACATGGAGTCCCCACGGGTATGCCCCGGTCGCAGCCAGCCCCGTTAGGACAGAGGGAGTAAAGGTGACAGAGAGCAGGGAAAGGGAGGACAGGAGAACCCCCTATTCCTAGTGTAGCGGGTGGTTACATTTAGGGGGAAGCATCTGAGTGGTAACCAGGCTCAGATGCACTAATCGTCAGGTCTCATGGACCATTTCTATCCCTGGGAGATAGTACTGGTGTGTAAGTTAACTGGGGCCTATGGGTGGCGCTGTTGCCGTGGGCCCAGGTTGAATTGCAGTACGAGGTTGTGTCCTTTTTGTCCCCTCTCGGCAGTGGTACGGCGGGGCGTGGGAACCTGCTATGCCTGTTGGGAGAGGATATAAAAGGGCGCGGCCATCTTCCAGAGTTGTCGTTGGTTCCGCGCTCAGGCACCTTAAGCCTGGATGCGTGTGTGTCGCCTCCGGGTGCCCTAGGCCCGGAGGCCTGGTCGGGTGGTCTCTGGGTGCCCAAGGCCCAGAGACGGAGCTGCTGTTCCATCTCAGACACCTTAAGTCTGGGGTGAGGTACTTTGAGAGAGGCCCGGGGCCCAGTACCTTCGACTGGGTCCCACAAGGGATCGAGGGCTCCTAGGTTGCCCCCTGGAGTGGGTGCCCGAATCTAGGACGAGGAGGCCAGGGAGGTGACCCTTCCTGAAGACCCGGTGCAGTATCGCTGGTGACGGTGAGGCCTCTGGTAACTCTCCGGATGGTTGTCCTTTCCCTGACAGGGGTCATTACTTATAGAAGGTAAATTCATCGTGAATCAGGTCGGTGGCAGAGACCCATCAACCGGGCCTGTGGCAGAGGCCCTATTCACCTGGTCTGTGGCAGAGACCCCTTCATGGTCGGTGGCAGCGACCGTGCGCCAAGCCTGTTCATGCTATTCAGAACAGGAGAAACCCAAATTTTAAGTTTGTGCCTGGACCTCCTCCCACCTTATCTGACCTGTGTTTGTCTCAACCCGTCTGCTCTTACAGAGACTGTTTATTGTGCAAGAAGGAATAAATAAGTGTTGGACCTTTCAGTTGGTGTGGACAGTTGCTTACTGGGGAGAATTAAAGACTTCTTTCTGACTACTGCAGAAACGAGGTCAGCACTGGAGGCTTTTTACACCAGCTGCAAGCAGGCCCGAGAAACTAACACCGCTCAACCTCCCTAGTCAGGAGGGTACGGGCTTGTGGTGCGGTGTGCCTCATTCTTTTCCTGCGGAGGAGCCAAGCAGAAGAAAAGCAGGTAAAGTTTGGGGTTGGTGCGCTACACTAGGAACACCCAGCTGTTCCCACCTGCCGAGGCAGGAGGAACTGTACTTACCCGTCCTAACGAGGACCTGCTATTGCGTTCCTGATAGGCCTACAACCGAGCAGTACAGAGTAGCTGTCAGCCCGGTTCACTGTGATTGAGACAGCAAGCAGCCCAGTCATATGTGGACCCCGGAGCACAAGCTCACCGGCCACCCCTGGAGCCATGGAGTATGTCGTGACAGGCCCGACGCCTATTTGCAAGGGACTGTACACGCTCGCTGGCCGGACTGGGAAGACTACAAGGATCTATATATCCAGCCTGTCGCCCAGCCGACTGTTGATAGAAGAATCACAAAATAAAATAAATTTAAATAAAAATTTCCCTCAGGACTCTGGGCCCAAAGGGAGCCATGTCCATCTCCTCTGCTAGGCAGAACAAAACTGAGGCTGCATGCTGCAGGGCGGAGGGTTATGTCTGGAGGGACCGCCCCCTAGGCGGGGCTGTTCAACTCTGTTAATGTAACATGTATTGAAATATCTAACATGTCTGCCTAGTCCTCTCCTATGAACAGGAACATAACCCAACTGTCAAGACTTAAGAAGGCTGTGTCCGTCCATGGACGGAAAGAGAAATAAACATTCTTAAGTAGAAAGTTAATGGTAGAGAAGAGCCAATGAGGACTGGATGACAGGGTAATAATGCGAGCAACACAATAAGTTTATTTAGCAGCATGTAGGCAGGAATTGTATTTTAAGAAGGCAGATTTGCATAGGGTGAAGTATTGCAGGGTTTTAGTTTTATGCCACAGTCGCTCAAGAGCACAGCTTTGTCTTTTGAGGTTTCTGGTGTCATCAGTTTGTCAAGGTTGTAATGGTTGGGGCTTGATTCTGTGTGGTTCAAGTGTGTCCAGTGAGAAGGAGAGAGTGGACTGTTGTAGACAGAGGTGGCCAGGCTAGGACAGGACAGGGATGAGACTAGGGTGACCACATTTCCAAACTACCATTCAGGGACACCCCCCTTTCCAAAAATCAGCTTGTGCTGTAATGAATCACAGCACAGTGATTGGACACAAGAGGCAGGATTAATGATTTCTCCAATCACAAGCAGGGGGCGGGGATTGTGCTCCTCCAGGCATTCCTGGCCAGGACAAGTACTGTCAGGGAGTTTAAGCGGTGATGTGGCGGCCTTTTTTGGGGGTATCAGATTGGCCCGGGGGTGTCTGTGTCAGCTTCATTCCGGGACACTGTATTGTCCTGGAATGAATGTGCCCGGGACAGACCTGCAAAATGCGGGACTGTCCCGGGCAATCCGGGACATGTGGTCACCCTAGGTGAGACGGTCATGGAGGTGGTCAGTAGCAGAATAGATAAGTGAAGGGTTAAAGTGATGAAGGTTTCTACGAGTAATCATGTTATGCTTGGAGGGACAGGTGGTTTAAGACAAGGACACTGTTAAACTGATCAGGTTGTGATCAGAGAGGAAAGGGCATGTTGGTGAGGTTGCAGGGAGTGCAGAGATGGGGGAATACAATGTCAAGGTTGTTGCGATCAGATTGAGTGGAAGTGTATGTCCATTGTGTTTGGACAAAAGATGAGATTAAAGTGATTGTAAAGTCTAGTTTAACCACTTAACGACCGCCCACTGTAAATATACGTCGGCAGAATGGCACGGACAGGCACAATCACGTACCTGTATGTGCCTGCCTTCGTATGGGTGGGGGGTCCAATTGGACCCCCCTCCGGTACAGTGAGTGGCTGGGATCGCTTCGGGAGCGATCCGTGATGAGGGGGCCGCCATTCGATTCTGGCCACCCCCTCGCGATCGCTCCCGGCGAATGAAAAGCTTCCTCTGCCTGTGTAGTGTTTACACAGGCAGGAGGAAGTGATGTCATCCCTCATGCGGCGCTCACATATACCGAGCGCCGCATGAGAGAAGACACAGAGGTTAGTGCACAAACACTACACTAACACCAGCACACATAGGCACATGATCGCCCCTCCAGACACCCCCAGATCACCCCCCAGATAACCCCCCAGTCACAGTGTCACTGATTGCAGTGACCATTTATTTACTGATCACTGCAATCAGTGACATTTGTGACTGTAAAAGTGTCAGGGCAGTTAGTTTTAGGTCCAGTGTAGCCCCCTAACCCCCCCCTAATAAAGGTTTAACCCCTTGATCGCCCCCCAGGTAACCCTTTCACCCCCTAGCACCGCCGTCACTAAGCGATCGTTTTTCTGATCGCTGTTTTAGTGCCGGTGATGCCGATAGGTAGCCAGTTATTTTTTTTAGGTTCACCGCTGGTTTTTATAGCGTCGGGTACCCCCATATATTACCTAATAAAGGTTTAACCCCTTGATCGCCCCCCCAGGTAACCCTTTCACCCCTGTCACTAAGCGATCGTTTTTCTGATCGCTGTCTTAGTGTCGGTGATGCCGATAGGTAGCCAGTTATTTTTTTTATGTTTGCCACCACAATATATTACCTAATAAAGGTTTAACCCCTTGACCGCCCCCCCCCAGGTAACCCTTTCACCCCCTAGCACCGCTGTCACTAAGCGATCGTTTTTCTGATCGCTGTTTTAGTGCCGGTGATGCCGATAGGTAGCCAGTTATTTTTTTTATGTTCGCCGCAGGTTTTTTATAGCGTCGGGTACCCCAATATATTACCTAATAAAGGTTTAACCCCTTGATCGCCCCCCCAGGTAACCCTTTCACCCCCTAGCACCGCTGTCACTAAGCGATCGTTTTTCTGATCGCTGTCTTAGTGTCGGTGATGCCGATAGGTAGCCAGTTATTTTTTTTTAGGTTCGCCGCAGGTTTTTATAGCGTCAGGTACCCCCATATATTACCTAATAAAGGTTTAACCCCCTGATTGCCCCTAGTTAACCCTTTCACCAGTGATCACCATATAAGTGTTACGGGTGACGCTGGTTAGTTAGTTTGCTTTTTATATAGTGTCAGGGCACCCGCCGTATATCTCACCCAATAAAGGTTTAACCCCCTGATCGCCCATGGGGGGTGATATCAATTAGGTTTTAGCGTCAGAGAGGGTCTGCGTCGCCCCAGGCAGCATCATCAGGTTAGTGCCAGTAACGCTAACACCCATGCGTGAAGCATACACCTCCCTTAGTGGTATAGTATCTGAACAGATCAATATCTGATCTGATCAGATCTATACTAGCGTCCCCAGCAATTTAGGGTTCCCAAAAACACAGTGTTAGCGGGATCAGCCCAGATACCTGCTAGCACCTGCGTTTTGCCCCTCCGTCCAGCCCAGGCCACCCAAGTGAAGTATCGATCGATCACTGTCACTTACAAAACACAACACACATAACTGCAGCGTTCGCAGAGACAGGCCTGATACTTGCGACTCCAGTGCTGTAGGAGGTGATTTCACCACCACAGTTAAAAAAAAAAAGAGCATATATGCCGAAGCATGGGGGCAGCAGGGGCGGAGGAGCGATTTTGCTCCTAATGCCGCGTACATACGGTCAAAATTCCGACTGAGGCATGCCCGTGGAAAAGTCCGACCATGTGTGTGCGGCATAACTTTTGCAGGAGGATGCCCCCATGCTTCGGCATATATAAATGGTGCATGTATGCCCATCATTAGAAGTGGGTGAATGAAGGGAGGTATTCTAATGGTGGGCATACCCACCGATCAATCTCTTTTTTTCGTTCAGCCAACAGGCTGCATGAAAAAAAAGATTACAATACATGTCCAACAAGGATCAGCAACGTACTGGTATGTTGCTGGACTTTGGTTATACCAGATTGATGCCAGCGGGTTTAGGTATCATCTTGGTATCATTCTTTTCAGCCAGCGGCCGACTTTCATGTAAAAGCAATCCTAGCGGATAATTAGCCTCTGGACTGCTTTTACCAGCAGTGGGAGGGAATGTCCCCCCCGGATATAAAAAAGCGCCATTGGGAAATTGGGAAAGCATTTTATCACACCGATCTTGGTGTGGTCAGATGCTTTGAGGGCAGAGGAAAAATCTAGGGTCCAATAGACCCCAGTTTTTTTTTAAAAAGAGTACCTGTCACTACCTATTGCTATCATAGGGGATATTTACATTCCCTGAGATAACAATAAAAATGATTAAAAAAAAATATATATGGAAAGAACAGTTTAAAAAAAAAAAAAAGCAAAATTAATAATAAAAAAAAAAAAAAAAAAAAAAAAAAAAAAAGCACCCCTTTCCCCCCCTGCTCGTGCGCAATAGCGAACGCAAGCGTCGGTCTCGCGTCATATGTAAACAACAATTGCATCATGCATATAAGGTATCACCGTGAAGGTCAGATCGAGGTCAGTAATTTTAGCAGTAGACCTCCTCTGTAAATCTAATGTGGTACCCTGTAAAGGCTTTTAAAGGCTTTTAAAAATGTATGTAGTTTGTCGCCACTGCGCGTTTGTGCGAAATTTTAAAGCATGTCGTGTTTGGTATCTATGTACTTGGCCTAAGATCATCTTTTTTATTTCCTCAAACATTTGGGCAATATAGTGTGTTAAAGTGCATTAAAATTAAAAAAAGTGTATTTTTTCCCCAAAAAATGCGTTTGAAAAATCGCTGCGCAAATACTGTGTGGAAAATAAATGCAACACCCACCATTTTAATCTGTAGGGCTTTGTCTTCAAGTGGTTAGAAGAGTGGATGTAAGCTTCCTAATGTTGTGTATAAAATGCCAGGACAGTTCAAAACCCCCCCAAATGACCCCATTTTGGAAAGCAGACACCCCAAGCTATATACTGAGAGGCATGTCGAGTCCATGGAATATTTTATATGTTGACACAAGTTGCGGAAAAAAGACAATTTATTTATTTATTTTTGCACAAAGTTGTCACTAAATGATATATTGCTCAAACATGCCATGGGCATATGTGGAATTACACCCCAAAATACATTCTGTTGCTTCTCCTGAGTACGGGGATACCACATGTGTGAGACTTTTTGGGAGCCTAGCCGCGTACGGGACCCCAAAAATCAAGCACCGCCTTCAGGCTTTCTAAGGGTATAAATTTTTGATTTCACTCCTCACTGCCTATCACAGTTTCGGAGGCCATGGAATGCCCAGATGGCACAAAACCCCCCCCCCCTAAATCACCCCATTTTGGAAAGTAGACACTCCAAGCTATTTGCTGAGAGGTATGGTGAGTATTTTGCAGATCTCGCTTTTTGTCACAAAGTTTTGAAAATTGAAAAAAAAAATATATATATTTACTTTCTTCATTTTCAAAAACTTTTTGTAATTTTTATTTTTTTGTCATTATTCAATCACTTGGGACAAAAAAAAATATTCAATGGGCTCAACATGCCTCTCAGCAATTTCCTTGGGGGTGTCTATTTTCTAAAATGTGGTCATTTGGGGGGGATTTGTGCTATTTTGGCATTTTATGGCCTTCGAAACTGTGATAGGTAGTGAGGAGTGAAATCAAAAATTTGCACCCTTAGAAATCCTGAAGGCGGTGCTTGGTTTTCGGGGGCCCGTACGCAGCTAGGCTCCCAACAAGTCCCACACATGTGGTATCCTCGTATTCAGGAGAAGCAGCAAAATGTATTTTGGGGTGCAATTCCACATCTAACCATGGCATGTGTGAGCAATATATCATTTAGTGACAACTTTTTGAAATTTTTTTTTAGTCATTATTCAATCACTTGGGACAAAAAATAAATAAATATTCAATGGGCTCAACATGCCTCTCAGCAATTTCCTTGTAGTGTCTTCTTTCAAAAATGGGGTCATTTGGGGGGGTTTTGTACTGCCCTGACATTTTAGCACCTCAAGAAATGAGATAGGCAGTCATAAATTAAAAGCTGTGTAAATTTCAGAAAATGTACCCTAGTTTGTAGACGCTATAACTTTTACGCAAACCAATAAATATACGCTTATTGACATTTTTTTTACTAAAGACATGTGTCTGAATACATTTTGGCCTAAATGTATGACTGCAATTGAGTTTATTCGACTTTTCTTATAACAAAAAGTAGAAAATATCATTTTTTTTCAAAATTTTCAGTCTTTTTCCGTTTATATCGCAAAAAAAAAAAAAAATCGCAGAGGCAATCAAATACCATTAAAAGAAAGCTCTATTTGTGGGAAGAAAAAGACGCAAATTTTGTTTGGGTACAACATTGCATGTCCGCACAATTTCCAGTTAAAGCAGCGCAGTGCCAAATTCTGAAAACACCTCTGGTCCTTAACCTGCATAATGGTCCGGGGCTTAAGTGGTTAAAAACAAACAAACAACAAACTTCTCTCCTATTTGCAGTTGGTTTTGCAGAGAGAAGCCCACATCCTCCTCTTCTCTGGTCCCTCTTTTCTGCTCCTGGTCCCTCCCTCCAATCTAGTGCTCCCTCAGCCAGCAGCTTTCTATGGGGGCACCTGAGCTGAGTCAGAGCTCTGAGTATCTATTCAGAAATGGAGCCCTGACCTAGCCCCGCCCCCTTTTCCCCCTGATTGGCTGACTGACTTTTATTGACAGCTGCGGGAGCCAATGGCACTGCTGCTGTAACGCCGAGCGCTCAGGGTGTCCCATCCTTCCCGGAGCGCTCGCGGCGTCGGTCCCCCTGCAGCGCTCCGGTCAGCCCCCCTGGCCGTGGGCGCTGCTCTGTTACCGGCGGGGATGCGATCCACACGGCGGCACATCTCCGTCCACGGATCGCATCCCATCCTACTCACCATCCCCCTCCTGCTCCTTCCCGGCGCGCGCGGCCCCGCTGCGCTCTATGGCGCGCGCGCCGGCCTTCTGAGATTTAAAGGGCCAGCGCACCATTGATTGGTGCCTGGCCCAATTACTGTGTGCACACCCAAATCTGATATAAACCCACTTCCCCTTCCTGTCCTTGCCGGATCTTGTTGTCTTAGTACCCTGTGGAAGCATTTTGTGAGTTGCCTTGCCTGTGTATCTGACCTGCTGCCATTGTCTCAGACTACGAACCATTGCTGCCTGCCCTGACCCTCTGCTACGTCTGACCTTGCCTCTGCCTAGTCCTTTTGTACCGTGCCTATCTCAGCCGCCAGAGAGGTGGAGTCGCTACTGGAGGACACGACCTGGTTGCTACCGCCGCAGCAAGTCCATCCTGCTTTGCGGCGGGCTCTGGTGAAAACCGGTAGCTGCTTAGAACCGGTCCCTCAGTACGACCCGTGCCATCCCCTCTCTGGTACAGAGGATCCACCTCCTGTATCCCCACTAGCCGTCAGTCCGGCTCGTGACAGTAGATCCGGCCATGGATCCCGCTGACGTGCCGCTGCCTAGTCTCGCTGATCTCACTACCGTGGTTGCCCAGCAGTCGCAATTGATTGCCCAACAAGGACAGCAGCTGTCGCAGTTGACCGCCATGATCCAGAAGCGTCTGCCGCCACAAGCTCCAGCATCTTCCCCTCTCCGAGCTGCCGCTACTACCTCGAAGATCCGCTTGTCTCTTCCGGAGAAATTTGACGGGGATCCTAGGATGTGCCAGGGATTCTTGTCCCAATGTTCCCTGCATCTTGAGATGATGTCAGACCAGTTTTCCACAGAATGGTCTAAGGTGGCATTCGTGGTCTGTCTGTTGTCTGGGAAGGCCTTGGCCTGGGCCACGCCACTCTGGGACCGCAATGACCCTGCTACAGCCACCGTTCAGTCCTTCCTTGCTGAGGTTCGTAGCGTTTTTGAGGAACCAGCCCGAGCCTCATCCGCTGAAACCGCCCTGCGTAACCTTGTCCAAGGAAACTCCTCTGTGGGCGAATATGCCATACAGTTCCGCACACTGGCCTCAGAGCTAGCCTGGAATAATGAGGCTCTCTGCGTGACCTTCAAGAAAGGTTTATCCAGCCACATCAAGGATTGTCTGGCCGCACGAGAGATACCCTCCTCCCTGACGGAGCTCATCCACTTAGCTACCCGCATTGACATACGCTATGTTGAAAGACGCCAAGAGCTTCGCCAGGAGAAAGATCTTGTTCGCACCAGGCGTTATCCGCGCCTGGCTCCTCTCTTCCTGAATCCAACGCATCCTGATACTATGCCTTCCGTCGAGGAGGCCATGCAGGTGGACCGATCTCGCCTGACCCTACAAGAGAGGACTCGCCGTAGGAATGAGAACTTATGCCTTTATTGTGCGAGCTCTGAACATTTCCTAAATGACTGCCCTATTCGTCCTCTACGTCAGGGAAACGCCCGCACCTAGTGAACGTGGGAGAGGCGTTACTAGGTGTGAATTCTTCCTCTCCACGTCTGACTATTCCTGTGCGGATTTCCCCTTCTGCGGTGGCCTTCCTGGACTCTGGTTCTGCAGGAAACTTTATTGAAGCCTCTTTCATCAACAGGTTCAACGTTCCTGTTATCCGTCTCATCAAACCCTTCTTCATTTCCTCTGTAAATGGAGAGAATCTGGATTGCACCGTGCGTTACCGCACCGAACCCCTGCTCATGTCCGTTGGTGTTCTTCACCAAGAAAAAATTGAATTCTTTTTTTGCCGAACTGTACTTCTGACATCCTTCTTGGCCTACCCTGGCTCCAGCGCCATTCTCCTACCCTCGACTGGACCACTGGGGACATCAAATCCTGGGGCTACTCCTGCCACAAGCATTGTCTTAAGTCTGTACCCCCCAGTCAAGTTCCCATCGCTACTCCTTTGCCCGGCCTTCCCAAGGCCTATCAGGACTTTTCTGATGTCTTTTGCAAAAAACAGGCGGAGGTCTTACCACCACATAGACCCTACGACTGCCCCATTGACTTGCTCCCAGGTACTACACCACCCCGTGGCAGAATTTACCCTCTCTCCTCTCCTGAAACCAAGGCCATGACTGATTACATACAGGAGAACCTCAAGAGAGGTTTTATTAGGAAATCATCTTCTCCAGCCGTTGCGGGGTTCTTCTTCATTGCCAAGAAGGACGGATCACTACGCCCTTGCATAGACTATCGTGGTCTCAATAAAATCACTATTAAAAATCGCTACCCTCTTTCTCTCATCTCGGAGCTCTTTGACCGTCTGCGCGGAGCAAAAGTTTTTTCGAAATTGGACCTCAGGGGCGCTTAAAACCTCATCAGAATCCGTGAAGGAGATGAATGGAAAACCGCATTTAACACCAGAGATGGTCACTTTGAATATCTTGTCATGCCTTTCGGACTTTGCAACGCTCCTGCAGTCTCAGGATTTTGTCAATGAAATCTTTCGGGATGTACTGTATACCTGTGTGGTTGTCTATCTTGACGACATCCTAATCTTCTCTACCAACCTTGAGGAACATCGGCTCCATGTCCGTCAAGTGCTCCAGCGCCTCCGCGTAAATCATCTTTACGCTAAATTTGAAAAATGCCTTTTTGAGCGCAGCAGCCTTCCTTTCCTAGGTTATCTGGTCTCAGGACAAGGCCTTCAAATGGACCCTGACAGGCTCTCCGCAGTCTTGGATTGGCCACGCCCCTCTGGACTCCGTGCTATCCAACGCATCCTTGGATTCGCCAACTACTATCGTCAGTTCATACCCCACTTCTCCACCATCGTTGCTCCTATAGGGGCACTGACTAAGAAAAACGTGAATCCAAGGTCCTGGCCGCCTCAAGCGGAAGAAGCCTTTACTCGCCTTAAGACCGCCTTCTCCTCTGCACCTGTCCTGTCTCGACCAGACCCCATAAAGCCATTCTTCCTTGAAGTTGACGCCTCCTCGGTAGGAGCCGGAGCTGTTCTTCAAAAAAACGCTAAAGGAGGAAACGTCACGTGTGTTTTTTTCTCTAAAACCTTCTCCCCTCCTGAAAAAAACTATTCCATAGGTGACCGTGAACTGTTGGCCATCAAGCTGGCATTAGAGGAGTGGAGACATCTCCTGGAAGGATCCCTTCACCCTATCTCCATCTACACTGACCATAAAAATTTGTCCTACCTTCAGTCCGCTCAGCGCTTAAATCCTCGCCAGGCCAGGTGGTCATTGTTCTTTGCCCGGTTCAATTTCCAGATCCATTTTCTTCCCGCAGACAAGAATGTCAGGGCTGATGCCTTGTCCCGTTCCTCCGATGCCTCTGAAACCGGGACTCCCCCTCAACACATCGTACCCCCTGAGTGTCTGATTTCCTCTGCTCCTGCTTCTCTGGTGCCAGTTCCTCCAGGAAAAACTTTCGTTCCTCCATGCCTTCGTCTCCAGATACTCAGGTGGGGCCATTCCTCCCATCTAGCCGGTCACGCTGGGATCAAAAAATCCATACAATTGATGGCCAGACACTATTGGTGGCCTACCCAGGAAAAAGATATGACTGACTTTGTATGGGCCTGCACTATCTGTGCATGTGACAAGACTCCACGCCAGAAGCCTGCAGGTCTTCTCCTTCCTCTACCTGTGCCTGAACAACCATGGTCCCACATTGTCATGGATTTCATCACGGACCTTCCTTTGTCTCATAGTAACACTGTCATCTGGGTGGTCGTTGACCGCTTTTCGAAAATGGCTCATTTTGTCCCGCTTCCTGGTCTGCCTACTGCACCTCAGTTGGCGAAGCATTTTTTTCTTCAAATTTTCTGTCTCCATGGGCTACCCTCACATATCGTCTCTGATAGAGGCGTTCAATTCATCTCAAAATTTTGGAGAGCTCTCTGTACTCAACTAAAGATTAAGTTGAATTTTTCTTCCGCTTATCACCCGCAATCCAATGGACAGGTGGAGAGAGTTAACCAGGTCCTTGGTGACTACTTACGACATTTTGTCTCCGCCCGTCAAGACGATTGGGTCGACCTATTACCCTGGGCAGAATTCTCATACAATTTCAAGAACTCTGAATCATCCTCCAAATCACCTTTCTTTGTGGTCTACGGCCGTCACCCATTGCCCCCCTCCCCATCCCCACTTCTTCTGGAGTTCCTGCCGTGGATGAATTAACTCAAGACTTCACCTCTATCTGGAAAGAGACTCAAAAGTCGCTATCACTGGCCTCTGCCCGCATGAAGAGACATGCAGATAAAAAAAGAAGAATTCCTCCTGTCTATGTCCCTGGTGACAAAGTGTGGCTCTCCTCCAAATATGTTCAGTTTCGGGTACCTAGCTACAAGCTGGGCCCTCGTTACCTCAGACCTTTTAAAATCAAAAACCAAATCAATTCTGTCTCTTACAAACTCCATCTTCCTCCTTCTCTTCGTATCCCCAATTCTTTTCATGTGTCTCTTCTCAAACCCCTCATTCTTAACAGATTTTCCCCCAAGGTCCTCCTCCTGCTCCTGTCTCTGGTTCTTCCGATGTCTTCTCGGTGAAAGAAATCCTCGCCTCCAAGGTCATCCGAGGTAAAATATTTTTTTTAATTGATTGGGAGAACTGTGGTCCTGAAGAGAGATCCTGGGAGCCTGAGACCAACATTTTAGACAAGGAGCTCATCCGTAGATTCTTGGGTTCCAAGAAAAGGGGGAGACCTAAGGGGGGGGTACTGTAACGCCGAGCGCTCCGGGTGTCCCATCCTTCCCGGAGCGCTCGCGGCGTCGGTCCCCCTGCAGCGCTCCGGTCAGCCCCCCTGGCCGTGGGCGCTGCTCTGTTACCGGCGAGGATGCGATCCACACGGCGGCACATCTCCGTCCGCGGATCGCATCCCATCCTACTCACCATCCCCCTCCTGCTCCTTCCCGGTGCGCGCGGCCCCGCTGCGCTCTAGGGCGCGCACGCGCCGGCCTTCTGAGATTTAAAGGGCCAGCGCACCATTGATTGGTGCCTGGCCCAATTACTGTGTGCACACCCAAATCTGATATAAACCCACTTCCCCTTCCTGTCCTTGCCGGATCTTGTTGTCTTAGTACCCTGTGGAAGCGTTTTGTGAGTTGCCTTGCCTGTGTATCTGACCTGCTGCCATTGTCTCAGACTACGAACCATTGCCGCCTGCCCTGACCCTCTGCTACGTCTGACCTTGCCTCTGCCTAGTCCTTTTGTACCGCACCTATCTCAGCCGCCAGAGAGGTGGAGTCGCTACTGGAGGACACGACCTGGTTGCTACCGCCGCAGCAAGTCCATCCCGCTTTGCGGCGGGCTCTGGTGAAAACCGGTAGCTGCTTAGAACCGGTCCCTCAGTACGACCCGTGCCATCCCCTCTCTGGTACAGAGGATCCACCTCCTGTATCCCCACTAGCCGTCAGTCCGGCTCGTGACAGCTGCTGTGTCTCAGCCAATCAGGTGGAGTGTCTCAGACGCCACAGACATTCGTGCACATCGCTGGAGAGAGCTGGGGCTCAGGTAGGTAATTAGGGGGGTGCTGGGGAGTCTGCTACACACAGTTTTTTTTGTCTTAATGCATAGAATGCATTACGTTTAAAGAGATGTAGCTAAAGTGACCAAGAATGATAGTGGATAATTTAAGGAGAGAAATTCGGGTAACCAGGCAGAGAAGTCATCAAAAAAAGCATTATACTGGTCAAGGAGCCTGATAAATTACTGCAATCCTCCAAGAGGAGAGAGATGGAAAGAGAGGGGTAGGAAGCAGGGCCAGGACAAGGGTGGGCGGAAGGGACATGTGCCCTGGGCACTGTGGTAAGGGGGGGCGCACTGGGAGCTTCTGCCGCTTTGCCTGCCTGAAGGGGAAAGAATGTCATTCTCCCTCATGTTAATGCATGATATTAATATAAGGATTCCCCAGCACTGCCACTCAAGCCACTCAAACACTGCCTTATCTCTCTTACTGCAACTGTTAATCACTCCACTCCATCTAAGCTCCACTCTCACCCGCAACTTGTTTTCCTTCCCGGTTGCCTGGCTCATCTCAACCCCAGCCGTCTTGTCTGCACATCGCTCTACCTTCCTTGGACAATCATGCAGTAAGTTGGCACCGATCTCCCTGCTCCTCTCACTGTTGACTTCAACCTGTCTCTTTCTGTCTGCTCTTCCCTCGATAAATCTTTACTGCACATGTCCCTGCAGCCCCTGGTCTTTGCTCTGGACATTCCACACACCAATCTGTCTGATACCCTTTCTATCCCGGTTTACTTTTACTTTCAATATTTTTATTGAAGTTTTACAGAAAAGAAAATGGAGCAGATAAAGGACATAAAAAAGAAATAGCTAAATCAGTTATACATTGTAATATAGAGAAGGTAGTTGTAAAGGTGAATACAACTGGTATAACACAGTTCTTAGGAGAATATGTCGCGCACAAACAGGTGAAAACAGAACTATAGTGAAAGTTCATAAAAAATGTGAAATGTGAAAAACCATAAGAGTGAATCACACACATGAATAAATGAATACCCACAACTTAATGAGTGTGCAGATACAGGGACTAAACCCCTGTTCTAAATAAAACTACAAAAAAAGATACTCATATATATATATATATATATATATATATATATATATATATATATAATAAAATTGTCCAAATTTGATGAAATAGATGTGACAACAGATCTGTGATACTACTATGGTGCTCCAAGTCATTAAAGATAAATTGACACCAAAGAGAAAATCTGTTCCTTTAGGAGATTTTCAGAGAAAGTTCCAATGCAAAGAGGGGATTGCTTCATATGAAGAAAAGCAGGGGTTTTGTGGAGCTGGAGTTGTTCCTTAATATGATTAATGCTACAAACTGCACATTTTTTGCATTTATGATAACCCACCAAATTTTGAAAAAACATGGGTTTATTGATAGGGGGATCACAGACGCTTGGTGCTAGTGAGTCTCTTAAAGAGGGGACACCCCTAAACACCACCTGAGGTTTCTCAGGAAGTATAGGTCCCAACACTATGTCATCCTTGATGATGTGCCAATGTTTATGGACCAATTTCTTAATCAGATAATGTTGGTTAGAGAAACCTGTAATAAATGGTGCAACAAAAGGAATTCCTAACATCTCCAGTGGTTACTTTTTCAGCTAGTAATTGATTTCTATCCAGCTGTTGTACTTCCAGGGATCTTTGCTCAAGATCACTGGCAGAGTACCCTTTCTCAAGGAATCTCTCGGTTAAGATTTCAGCCTGTTCCCTATAGTCTTTTAATTTGGTACAATTGCGCTGTAGACGCACAAAATGGCTTTTTGGAACTGAATTAAGCCACAAATGGTGATGGCAGCTATCTTGAGGGATAAAAGCGTTCCTATCTGTGGACTTAAAGTATGTGGAAGTGACAAAACGTCCCTCTTCTACTTTGATCTGGAGGTCCAAAAAGTGTATAGAATTCTGATCTGCTTCATATTTGAATCTGATACCTGTATCATTTAAATTCAGGTTACTCCATAAAGGAATCAAGTGACTCCCTAGATCCCCTCCATAGGAGGAGGACGTCATCTATATATCTAGCCCAAAGGACTAGTTCAGGCCTATCGACAGCATAGATGACGTCCTCCTCCCATTTCCCCATAAAGAGGTTCGCCAGGCTGGGGGCAAATTTGGCTCCCATGGCTACCCCCCTACATTGTAAGAAAAATTTGTTGCTAAACCAAAAAAAATTATGAGTAGTGGAAAAATTTAGAAGCTCCATGATAAACCTCCTATGTCTACTCGATAACCCTGAGTCCCTATCCAGAAAATGTTTCACTGAAGATATTCCACACTCATGGGGTATGATTGTGTATAAGGATGTCACGTCCGCAGTGACCATCCAAACATCTTCCTCACATGAAAAATCCCTCAGTAAGTTAATGACTTGTTTACTGTCCTTAATATACACAGGTAGTGCCTTGACTAGTGGTTGTAGATACCCGTCGATATACTTGCCAGCTCTAGATGTAATGGAGTCGATCCCACTAATAATAGGACGACCTGGTGGGTTTGTAGGGTTTTTATGTATTTTAGGCAAGTAGTATATGACGGGTATCCTAGATGAAGCTGGAATAAGAAAAGCCTTTTTCCTTTTTGTTCAGAATCCCTGTATTAAAACCCTGTTCCACTAAATTGACAAGGATTCTTCTATATGCTGGGCATGGATCCCTTGGTAGGGGGACATATGTGTCCCTATCTCCTACCAGAGAATTTAGCTCATCAATATAATCTCCTTTATTCAAAATCACAATACCGCCCCCCTTGTCGGCGGGGCGGATGATGATATTTTTATTTTCACATAATTGATCTAACCCCGTCTGAAGAGATTTATTTAATTTGATACTGTTGAGCTTAATTTTTTCCAAATCTCTAAGGAGAACGTCCCTAAATACCCTCACGGATGGGGTTAAACCACCAGGAGGGTTAAAAAGGGACGCGTTGGCCAAATTTGAATGTGGTATACTATCAATACTAGTTGTACTGGGTTTAATGGGATTAGACATAATATATCTTTTTACACTGAGTTTTCTGGTATATTTATGTATATCCATATAAGTCTAAAACGTATTTAACTTTTTGGGGGGGCGAATTTAAGTCATTTGTCCAATATGGAGATTTCCTCAGAGGAAAGGGTGACTGAGCTCAGGTTATAAATACCCTGACCAACTACACCCTTTTTCTTTTGCTGCCTCGATCTCCGTCCTCCTCTGCTTCCTCTCGTCTTTCTCTGGGTCTCTGATTTAGATCTGACCTGGGAAAATCCCCATATTGCGGATAAGGTCTATTCCGCCAAGGTTCCTGTTGATACACATACTCCCGAGGGCGATCACCTCTAGGAGGTAGGGGAGGGAGAGGGGGTGGATACTGTCTTGATGGTCCATCATTCCAAGTACCCCTAGCAGGGACATGACTATCCTGATATTGATCTCAATCTCCATATGGGTAATAGCCATCATGGAGAGGTTGAAATCGATTCTATACAGGTACTTGGTATTCTCTATAAGGCTCTCTAACATAGGGAGCCCTAGAGGGACCATCATAACCCCTATCATCATTGCGGTCAGACTGGGGTCTATGGGGTTTGTTTTTATTTCTCCACATAGGGGATTTTGGAGGGGATCCTTTAGGGTGCACCCCTGCAGGTTTGGATTTTGCCGAAGAGGGGGGGGCCTCGAGAGGCCCTATCAGGTGACCTATAGGATACTCTTCTAGATGTGCAGACTGTGGCTCCGGGAGCCTGAGACTGAATATGTGGTCCAGATTGATTACCTGATATCTGTCCCACTGTGGGCCCTGTATTGGCTTCCATAGGTTCACCCTCATTGATCAAAGTCTTACTTTGCCATTCAAAAACAGTCCCAGAACTAAAGTCACCCACATCTCTACTAAATTTCTTTTTCTTTTTTTGTTCCATTTCCTTTTCTTCTAGAGGTTTTTTTAGGCTAGTGGATCGTTCTTTATACTCTTCACTATTAACATGAGGCATCAATTTCTCCTTAATCATTTTGATTTCAATATCCAAACGGGCAAGTTTACATTTTTTCCTTTGAGCCAAAAATTCCAGAAGCTTAACCCCAGCCTCATTAAAATATTTGAACCATTCTTGCAGTTCAAGTTCGCCTTTGTGGGCTCACCTCCCACCGCAAGCTCCTAGGGACCATATTGTCCCCTACATATTGATCTAAGAATGCTATATCCCATTGTGTATGCACTTCTGAGATCATAAGATTTTTGAGTCGCATGAATTGACCTCCTAAGTCTCCCTCTATTGCTCCATTGATTTCAAATACGCTGTCCTTCCTAATCACTCTATTAGAGCGATACTCAAAGACGTCCATTTAAAATGGAGGAAGGGGGGGGGGGAAGAAAAATTTCTGTGCACAGAAATAATATACAAAAGCAGCAAGTAATTTGTGTCAATAAGCAATAATAAAAGTAATACTGCGCTAATGTAAGAATGTGAAAAATGAACAATGTGCTTATAACAGCTAGGCTGCGACATAAAAAATATGTGAAACCATATATACTAAAATGTACTTAAGAGAATATGTCGCGCACAAACAGGTGAAAACAACTATAGTGAAAGTTCATAAAAAATGAGAAATGTGAAAAACCATAAGAGTGAATCACCCACATGAATAAATGAATACCCACAACTTATGAGTGTGCAGATACAGGGACTAAACCCCTGTTCTAAATAAAACTACAAAAAAAAGACACTCATATATATAATATAATAAATTTGTCCAAATATGATGAAATAGATGTGACAACAGATCTGTGATACTACTATGGTGCTCCAAGTCATTAAAGATAAATTGACACCAAAGAGAAAATCCGTTCCTTTAGGAGATTTCCAGAGAAAGTTCCAATGCAAAGAGGGGATTGCTTCATATGAAGAAAAGCAGGGGTTTTGTGGAGGAATGTGAAAAGAATAGTGCCCAAAGTGGATCCACCGATATCGTAGAGAGGCTACATCCACCACGGTGAGTATAAATTCAAAATGGGTACCTTACCGCAAAGGGTGGACCTCCACTGTGGCAAGGTCGGAAAAGCCTGCAGATATCACCCTCTGCGGGGTATAAATGCTGATCCTGGAGGTGTGACGACTCCGAACTCCTGATAATCCCTCTGCCTCTAGTTCCGCTGTCTCATCCTCTGGGGGCTCAAAAATCGATTTATTCCCATCATCAAGGTACAAGTAACACAGTAACAAAGTGAAAAAAGAGGAAAAAGGCGTGTGATTTAACGCATGGATCAAATGGATACAGTTTATTAAAGCCAAGTAGATAAATAAATAAATGTAGCGGGGTTTCACTTTATAGTGTGTTAAAGACTGTTTTAAAGACTGTTGTTGTCTTGAGAATTGACCCCAGCTCTCTCCGGAGTTTCTTTAGGATATTACAGTGACTGATGTTTAACTGTATGGAATGGTGCATTGTGGAACTTGTGGTACAGGGAGAAAGGGACTTCATTGCCATGGGTATCAAATAGACTACGGCACCCACCTGTGCAGCTGTACTCCCAAACTGCATTGCATCTTCGCACAGCTTTCTGGGGAGGTTACTTAAAGCAAGGGAGGAGCTACGCTCGCTCTCTCTGGACCTCACCCTCGATCAAGCAGGAAGCCCGCGTTGAGGCCTGCTACCAGAGCATCTAGGCCTGAAGCCTGGGCCTACAGCTATCAAGTAGGATCACTCAGCCTAAGGAGGGATCCTCTCCCATGTGTTCAGCTCTCGCTTCTCAGAGACCGGAGTCGTCCATCTACCGACATCCAGTGCGGCTGTGTGAGGAACCGGAGACTGCAAGTTGCAGAGAGACAGCGGATCGGGACACCGACAGCGGAGCGTACCAGAGAGACAAGGCCTACTTTGGGTGAGAGGGCACCTGCCCAGATTTCATTAACTGCTGGGTAGGCCTGTGACTTTTTGAACGCCCGCCATTATTAGAGTGGAGCGCCACACGGAAGGCCGTTGAGCATCTCGCGGTGGCCGCATGGTTTTAAGGTGGTGTTCACACCGCCAGAGAGTTTCACATCCATAAACATTGTGGAAGTTCAGTTTGCTTTCTTTTAATCACCCTGTGGATTACAAATGTTATGTGCACCAACGATTGCTAGCGAAGACTCCTACTATTGAAGGAAATGTGCATTGAATTTAGTCAGGCCTGACTAGAACTGTTAGTGACGGGACTCGGGTGTAGTATTGCCCATTAAGGGGTGCTCGCGAGCATAGGTAGGTTACTTATGAAGAAAGTGTGCATTAATGCTGTGTTTTATTATTGACATATAAATATTGACTTTGCTCTTTTACTATTTAGTAAACTTGATTTTTGGTTAAACAGAATACTGTGTGGAGTTCTCTGTTATCCTACTGGACGAATGGTTATACCAGGTAACAATTTTAGGTACCATTTTACTGTTCTGTGGTATTATTGTGTTCCCAACCCTCAGTGGGTTCACAATTTAAAGTACAGACCAGTTGTGCCAAGGGAGGGTTCGAGCCAAGTTTTTGGGGTTGAAAGCTAGGGTACCGGCCCGAAACAAAACCAGCAGCTCTCTTAACTGGGGGTAGTGCTACACATGGGAGCTCGTCCGGGATTTACTGTACTCTACAATCAAGCCCCATCCCATTAGTGCCAGCATGGACCCTTTCATTGTGGACCAGTGGTGCAAAACGGTAGGCGCCCTCTCGGACGTGAGCATGGCAATTGAACTCCCTGGTAAGGACTGGGAAAAGGAAGAAGTTGTAAAAATTATAAAGACATTATCTCCAAATAGGAAAGCATGGGTGCTTGCTCTCAGGCCAGACATGGGGACTTCTAGCACCCATGCACTGTTGGAGTGGAGAGAGGGAATACCAGAGAGTTTCAGAGGAAAGAGCGTGCACTTGGGGGGCAAGACCAAGCTTTATATAGTACACCCAAGAGCCCCAAGTGAACAGTCTCCTGGTACTAGTCAAGAAAAGCAAGAAGGAGGAGAAAGCCAGGAAGGAGGAACTACAACCTCCCCAGCACCTCTGACCACGATTGGTCCAGAGCTCCTTAACGCTTTGGGAGACTTTGTGTCAAAGTGTCAGAAGGGTAACACAGTATGTGTGGAGGCTGGATACAGGAGACTGAGGATTTTCTCAGGGAGACAGCCTGTGCTGGCTGGGGAAGAAGAATTTGACACCTGGATAGAGCAAGCCATGCAAGCTCTAGAAGGATGGGAACTGCCAGAGGCCCAAAAGAAGCAGCGCATAAACGAGAGCTTGAAAGGAGCCGCTGCAGAAGCTGTCAGGAACTTAAGGTTCAGTAACGCCGCTTGTAAAGCCTACGACTTTGGTCATGCTACAGGAGGAGTTCAGAGAGTTGGAAAAGGCTGTTGACCTCATCTATCAATTTGAACACACTCTCCAAAAACCAGGAGAGCGCCTTTCTGAATATATCAGAAGACTGAACAGAATGTTATGCCAAATAATCTTGAAGAAAGGAATGGCACCATCTGCTATAGACCAAGCTAGGATGCAACAAATCCTAAGAGGGGCCTTACGTTCTGATCCAGTTTGGCTCCACTTGAAAACTTCAGTGGGTGTTATGTCATTAAGTTACCCTGACCTCAGAGTGGTGAGAGATGAAGAGGCACTGCTGAACGATCATCGAGCAACCATTCAAACCTAGCTCTACCCCTTCAGCCGGGGTCAGATCTGCAATAACTATGGAACGGGACTCTGAAGTAGCTATCCTAAAGTCCCAGATGACACAAGTGATGGAGATGCTGACTTCATTAATGATAAAAGCTTCAGGAGCAACTAGGGAAGGAGGAACCGCAATGGAAGTGGTCCAGACTGCATCCACTTCCCCATCCCAACGCCCAAAGGATGAGGAAGTTTGCTTCAACTGTGGAGGGACTGGACACTATAGACTAATGTGCCCCAGTCCGAAGAAAAACTGCAGCGCCATACCGCAAGCCAGCGGAAAACTTCAGAGGGCCCCGGTGAAGGAGTCAACCGGGTGCCCACCAGTCTCAGCCAACTCCAGAAAGTTCGATAGCACAGGAAGACAACAGGGGGAAAATAGTTCTTTACCAAACACCCTTGTTGTCGCCTCTGAGCGGCATAATGCCCCCCACTCTATGTTCAAAAATGCTCAACGGCAGGAGATCAGTGCATACCAGGCCCAACAAGGATTGAGATCCAGAAAAAGGCTCAAGAAGAAGAAAAGAGGAAAAAAAGTACAGGTTACAGAGTCAAGTAAGAAGGCTTCTCCAAGGAAACTCCCTGTCAAATTAGTGGGGCCCTCCCCAGTTGTCTCCATCCAGGTAGAAGGAATCTATACAAAGGCTCTCCTTGACACTGGAGCCCAAGTAACTCTTCTATATAGAGACTTCTACAACAAGCACCTCAGACATTTACCACTACAAAAGCTTTAAGACCTGGAGATATGGGGCATTGGGACACAGAGTTTCCCTTATGATGGATACCTTCCAATCAAATTGACCTTTGACCCCTCAGTGGCGGGAGAAGCCGAAACCTTAGACACCTTGGCTGTAGTTTTGTCCCCGACCGCCAGGAGCCAGCAAGAGTTCCCTCATTATAGGAACCAACACTGACCTGGTCAGGAGGCTGTTGACACCTGTGGCCTAAGAACAGGATACTTCAACCAGAAGAGTACACCCTATGCTACAGCGGGCCTACCAGCGCTTGCTGATGGAGCAGAATACCCCGTCAGAGGGGGTTGGGAAGATCTGGAAGCCGGATAGGACAGAGAAAGTTTTACAGCCAGGAGAGGTGACTTGTTTGAGAGCTGCTACAAAGCTTACCTGGGAGCAACCCGGCCCCTTTGTCGTTCTTGAACCAGATCCACATGAAAATCAAAGGGGATTAGAAGTAATTCCTGAAGTGGTCCCATTGAAGGCCCTTAAGAAGAGCCACGGGAAGATCTTGTGAGCATTAGGAATACTACTACCACACCGATAAGGGTACCAGCCAGAATGCTGTTGGGCCAAGTGAACCCGGCCACCCCAGTCGCCCTATCTCACTTGGAGAAGGAGGAAAGGAGTGAAGCTACTGTGGAGAAGCTCTGCTCCGAAGACACGGCCCTCCCCCCAATATGGAAAGATAGGGCCAAGGCCCAACTTGCTTGATGGCAGAAGATCTTCTCCAAGAATGAGTTTGACGTGGGATGTGCGAAAAGTGCCACCCACAAGATTCGCCTACAGGAAGACAAGCCGTTTAGGGAAACAGTCCGACAGGTTCCCTTGGCTGACCTAGAAGATCTGCGTGAGCAACTAGCAGAATTAAAGAGGATGGGCATCATCCGAGAGTCCAGAAGCCCCTATGCCTCTCCCATAGTGGTAGTCCGGAAGAAAAATGGGTCCTTGAGGCTGTGTATCGACTACTGAACACTGAACAGAAGGACTATACCTGATCAGTACACCACCCCCCGAATATAAGATGCTTTACAGAGTTTGTCGGGGGCCAAGTGGTTCAGTGTGATGGACTTGAAGAGTGGGTACTATCAAATCCCCATGCACGCAGATGATCAGGAGAAAACAGCTTTCTTCACCCCAGTGGGTTTCTTTGAGTTCAACCGCATGCCCCAGGGCTTGTTGGGAGCCCCAGCCACCTTCCAAAGACTGATGGAGAAAACGGTAGGAGTCATGAACCTCATTGAAGTGCTGGTGTACCTAGATGACATTATTGTGTTCGGTTAAACTCTTGAAGAACATGAGGAGCGGTTGGAAAGGGTCTTGAAGAGGCTCCATGAAGAAGGCCTGAAGCTTTCTTTAGAGAAGTGCCAATTCTACCAGTCCTCAGTCCATTACCTGGGCCATATCGTGTCTGCTGAAGGGGTAGCTACAGACCCCGAGAAGCTGGATGCTGTCACCTCTTGGCCAAGGCCCACTAACGTGACTGAGCTTAGGTTGTTCCTGGGGTTCTGCTCCTATTATAGAAGGTTTGTGGACGGGTTTGCCATGATTGCCCGGCCCCTCAATGAACTACTGAAGAGTGAAGGGGAAGATGATGCCCAGGAACCGGTTAACCCAGTGAAACCCACCCCAGGGCCCCGAAAACCTAAAGAGTCTATTCAGGATCAGTGGACCACCCAGTGTGAAGAGGCTTTCATCCAGTTGAAGGAGAGCCTAACCACTGTCCCCGTTTTGGCCTACGCAGATACCACTAAACCCTACGAGTTGCATGTGGATGCCAGTAGAGATGGGCTAGGCGGGGTGCTATACCAAGAGCACAATGGTCACTTGCGGCCTCTTGCGTATGTGAGCAGAAGTTTGGCCCCTGCTGAGAAGAATTATCCCACGCACAAGCTGGAATTCCTGGCCTTAAAGTGGGCTGTAGTGGACATGTTGAAAGACTATTTGTATGGGGCTGAATTTGTGGTCAAGACGGATAATCCCCTCACCTATCTCCTGACCACCGCCAAGCTGGATGCAACAGGACACAGATGGTTGGCTGCCCTTTCTGGTTTCACATTCAGTTTAAAGCACAGACCTGGGGTTGGAAATAGGGATGCAGATGCCCTCTCAAGAAGGTCCCATGCTCCCAGTGACACTACTGAAGAATGGACTCAGTTGACCCCAGAAGGAGTGAGAGTCTTATACCAGGGAGCGGAACTTCAGGTCAGAGGAGGATCAAGGGCCGAAGAGATTGGAGTTTCAGCTGTTGGAGTACCTGGATGTTATTGTAATGTGACTCAAGTCGGAGAAGAGGGGTTGCCTAAACTGTCCAAGAAAGACTTGAGAAGGGATCAATTGGAAGACCCCCTGGGAAAGCTGGTATTGAAGGCCTTGGAGAACCAGTGCCCTGAGATGCTTCTAACAGACTCTACTAAAGAAGCCCAACTGGTACACCGAGAGTGGGACCGATTGCAACTACATCAAGGGGTGGTCTACAGAAGGGGCCCCTCTGATGATCTGGAAGAAAAGTGACAACTCTTCCTGCCTACTAAACACAGGAAGGCGGTCCTAACTGCTCTCCATGACGATCATGGTCATCTGGGGGCTAAAAAAACTTTCCATCTCGTGAGAGACATATTCTATTGGCCCTGTATGCAGGCTGAAGTAGAAGGGTACTGTCATTCTTGTGCCCGCTGCAGAGGAAGACCCTGCCCCATCAAGCCACCCCAATGGGCCATCTTCAAAGACCCATGGAACTGGTGTGCATTGATTTCCTCTGCCTAGAGCCTGATCTGAGTGGACAAGGGAATGTGTTACCAGATCTCAATCAATACTTCTAGATGAGGGAGATACAGACCTGGAGGAGAGGGATCCTGAGGATGAGGATGAGGAGATGGAACTTGATTGGTTGTGGTCACCTCAAGTGCCAGAACCCATGACCACACCCCTGTCCCCAGTTGAAACAGCTGACAGTGGAGTTGTTCACCCAGAGGCTCCTGAGTTTGTGCCACACAGCATGCTCACTAAGGAAGTGGAAGATGTTTTGGATCCCATGCAGATAGAAGACCCTGACAAGGCTTTATTGGTTCCTGCAAATGAACTAGACGTTTCTGAAATAATGGAGCCTAACATGCCTGAACAAGAAGGGAGAGCAACTGAAGAACTAGCAGAATCTATTACCCTGGATACTCTGACACACAAAGAGCAGAGAGTAAGAAGAGTCATGCACCCTCTAAAGAGACTGACTTATGATCAAATGGGTGAATGCTCTGAAGAAGCCGTCCTCACCTCAAGAAGGACAGTTGAGATGCCTGGTCCTTCCACTGTAAATTTGGTGGAGGGCAACCCTAGCTCACCCCCTGGCACAGCTGGTCCGGCCGTACCAGTTAAGGAGGCCTGTAGGCAGGATAACCTCCCTTCTGAAGTTTGGTGGGGGTTCCTCTGTCTGGTTCTTTTGTGCATGTAAACTGCATTTCATCTGTATATGCTAACTAAGTTTTTCTTTCCCTATGAAAATGCAAATGTCTTTGGGGACCAAAGATTTTAAGTGGGGGGAGTGTGTAGCGGGTGTCACTTTATAGTGTATTTAAAGACTGTTGTTGTCTTGAGAATTGACCCCAGCTCTCTCGGGAGTTTCTTTAGGATATTACAGTGACTGATGTTTAACTGTATGGAACGGTGCATTGTGGAACTTGTAGTACAGGGAGAAAGGGACTTCATTGCCATGGGTATCAAATAGACTACGGCACCCACAGTGCAGCTGTACTCCCAAAGTGCATTGCATCTTCGCACAGCTTTCTGGGAGAGGTTACTTAAAGAAAGGGAGGAGCTACGCTCGCTCTCTGGACCTCACCCTCGATCAAGCAGGAAGCCTGCGTTGAGGCCTACTACCAGAGCATCTAGGCCTGGAGCCTGGGCCTACAGCTATCGAGTAGGATCATTCAGCCTAAGGAGGGATCCTCTCCAGTGTGTTCAGCTCTCGCTTCTCATAGACCGGAGTCATCCATCTACCGACATCCAGTGCGTCTGTGTCATGGAGATCCTGCCAAAAACAGGCACCCTGGACTTCCTGGTTCCTGATCGCGGGCACGTGCGTGCAGGCATGTGCGCCCCCCGGTTGGCGCCAGAAAAGCTATTTAAACCTGTCATTCACAGACAGCCCCTGCTGTCTGCTCTACAGCGTTGAGTACCTGAAACCTGATCTGAAACTTACCTGTAATAGACCCGGCTTGCCTGAGACAATTCCAGCCTTCTGCCCGCATCTGACCCCTGGCTTGTTGTGACTTCTCCTCCACCTGATCCCTCTCTACCTTGCTGCCAGCCTGTTAACCGACCCGGCTTGTCTGACTATTCCTACTGTTCCTGTGTTCCTGGTTCCAGTCCAGTCTGCTGAGGCTGTTCCAGTCTGCTGAGCTTCCTGTGTTCCTGGTTCCAGTCCAGTCTGCTGAGGCTGTTCCAGTCTGCTGAACTTCCTGTGTTCCTGGTTCCAGTCCAGTCTGCTGTAGCTGTTCCAGTCCGCTGAGCTTCCTGTGTTCCTGGTTCCAGTCCGGTTTCCTGGCTGCTCCAGCTCCTGTCTCTCAGTCCCAGCAGAGACGCGGAACTACCACCACCATGGTTGATCCTGCCAGGCACTCATACCACTCCTTACTTCCGCGCCTTCTGTTGCCTTACCAGGGGCCGCAAGTGGGAGCCGTAAGGGAGGCCTCTCTCTGCAAATTCAGGCTCGTCCCCGATAGGTAGGTGACAGTAGCAGACAGCCATGTCTGAGCCCGAGCAGGGAACCTCTCCTATGGAGGAACTATGTCGACACCTGGCAGGATTGTCTGAAGCAGTCAAAAACCTTAAGCAAGGCTACACCCACCTGGAAGAACGGGTGCGGGTCCTCTCCACCCCCTCTGGAAACCAAGGGGGGCCCCATGCCTCTACCTCTACAGCTGGGGCAGGATCTACACCAACAGTTGTTATGCTTCCTCCAGAACCCAGGGTCTCTACACCCGAAAAATTCTCCGGGGATCAAAGCAAGTTTAGGGCCTTCCGTAATTCCTGCGAACTATACTTTGCCCTTCAGCCACGCACCTTCTCCCTGGAAGCCACCAAGGTGGGCTTTGTGGTTTCCTTGCTTTCCGGAGACCCTCAGAGCTGGGCCCACCGTCTCTTAGAACAGAAAGATGCTGTACTGAATAAACTAACCACTTTCCTCGACGCCATGGCCCAGCTATATGAAGACCCCCAGCTTTCAGCAACCGCAGAATCTGCCTTGCGTACCCTTCAGCAGGGTCGCAGAGCAGCAGAGGACTACGTAGAAGAATTTAGGCGGTGGAGCGCAGATACCAACTGGAATGATGCCGCCCTCCGCCATCAGTTCCGCATAGGACTCTCCGACCCTCTGAAGGATGAGCTCGCTAGGGTTGGTATACCACAGACTTTGAACTTACTGATCGACTTAAATAATCAGATTGATCAACGCCTAAGGGAACGAAGGGCTGAGAGGGCCACGGGTTTCTCTCGCCTGACCTGGATGCTTCCCCTGGCTCCTAGTCATCTGCACCCAGCACCTGCTGCACCCTCAGCCCCCACACCTGACGCACCCGAGCCCATGCAGCTTGGAGTTCTTCGTCCCTCTCTTACCCAGGAGGAACGCCAACGTCGCCGGATGAATAATCTATGCCTGTACTGCGGGGAACCCGGACACTTCGTCAGGAATTGTCCTCTGAAGCTCCGTAAGTGTTTTTCTGTATCTCCTGACCATACCAACCCTCAGGCCAAGTCCACATCTCATCTTGCTCTCTCTGTCTCGTTACAGCTCCCAGGAGAGACTCTGCAAGTGCCCGCCATTATTGATTCCGGGGCTTGCAGCTCCTTTATGGACTCATCTTTTGCTACTAAACACCAGATTTCCCTTCTTGCCAAGGCCCATGGACTGTTCGTTCATCTGGCTGATGGGTCCGCCATTAAGTCTGGACCTGTGGTTCGAGAGACTGCCCCTATACCAGTTACCATCTCCGGAACCCACCAAGAATTTCTACGTTTGGACATCATCTCTTCCCCTTTGTTTCCAGTGATCCTCTGTATGCCTTGGTTACAAGCCCACAATCCCACTATCAACTGGGCCACAGGGGTGGTTACCTTCTCTTCACCCTACTGCCAGCAATTCTGTGGCTCACATGAACTCCCTGGGCCTTCCACCCTATTGTGTCTAGATATGGAAGCCGGAATACGTCAATCCATCCCAGAGACTTACCATGACTTTCTTGACGTGTTCAGCAAACAAGGGGCAGAGATTCTACCACCTCATCGAGCCTATGATTGCCCCATTGACCTACTTCCCGGAGCAGAGATTTCGTTTGGCAGGATTTTCCCGTTGACGAAGGTGGAACAGGGAGCATTGAAGGAATATGTCGATGAGAACCTAAAAAAATGGTTCATTCACCCATCTACATCCCCAGCAGGCGCAGGCATCTTTTTTGTAGAAAAAAAGGACCATACCCTTCGACCCTGTGTGGACTATCGTGAATTAAATAAAATCACAGTGAAAAATCGTTATCCTCTTCCCTTGGGACCAGAGTTATTCAAGAGGCTGGGGGCTGCCATAATTTTTTCCAAACTTGATCTCCAGAGCCTACAACCTGGTCCACATTAAAGACGGGGATGAGTGGAAGACAGCTTTCCGTACCTGATTTGGACATTTCGAGTACCTGGTAATGCCCTTCGGGTTGTGCAACGCCCCTGCCACATTCCAGTACTTTATCGACGATGTACTTCGGGACTTTTTAGACCTATTTGTCATTGTCTACCTAGACGATATTCTAATTTTCTCTTCTTCCCTTGATTCTCACCGCAGGCATGTCAGAAGTGTGTTGGCCCGACTCCGCCAGCATGGCCTGTATGCGAAGGCGGAAAAGTGTGAATTCGAGCAGGAAAGTATATCATTCTTGGGGTTAATTATCTCCAGTGATGGCATCAAGATGGACCCTCAGAAGATAGCTGCAATCCTGGACTAGCCAGTCCCGGCAGACAAGAAGGGAATCCAACGTTTCGTTGTATACGCCAACTTCTACCGCAAATTTATTAGAGGATTTTCGGCTATTATTGCACCTATCACCAAGCTCACCAAACAAGGGATCCGCTTTCATTGGTCCCCTGAGGCCCAAAAGGCCTTCAAGGTCCTTAAGGGTCTCTTTACCTCTGCTTCCATTTTGAAACATCCACATTTCTCCTTGCCATTTGTACTTGAGGTGGATGCCTCCGAAATTGCAGTAGGAGCAATACTGTCCCAAAAGGCAAGGAACCAGGGCCTTGCTCCATCCAGTAGCTTTCTTCTCCCGCAAGCTATCTGCAGCAGAGAAGAACTACGACGTGGGAGATCGGGAATTGCTGGCGATCAAATCTGCACTGGAAGAGTGGTGTTATCTGCTAGAAGGAACTGCCCATCCAATCCTGATATTCACCAACCACAAGAACCTGGAATACTTGAAAGCTGCAAAAAGATTGAAACCACGACAAGCCAGGTGGGCACTCTTCTTCTCCAGGCTCTCCTTTTCATGTCACATATCGCCCTGGCTCCAAAAACGTTAAACCCGATGCCCTGTCTCGGATGTTCCACAAGTCTAAGGAGGTCTCTCCTCCCGATACCATTCTCACTCCTGGAAATTTTCTTCTACTCCAAGAAGACTTGCTTTCCCGAATCAAACAAGCCTCCACAGGGCAGACGCCCCCATCTGAACCAGAATTACAGGCTAAAGATGGGCTGTTTTGGTACCAGGACAAGATCTACATACCCGAAGACCTAAGAACATCCGTGCTGGAACTTTGTCATGACCATGCACTTGCCGGGCACTTTGGCATAGCCAAAACCACTGACCTAGTGCAGCGCACCTTCTGGTGGCCTCGGTTACGTGAAGACTGTAGGAGATTTGTGGACTCTTGCACAACTTGCACCCGAAACAAAGGCTATAGAACCAAGGCCTGGGGGCTACTAAGACCCTTACCCATCCCAGACAGACCCTGGAAGATGTTGTCCATTGACTTCATCATTGAATTACCCCCGGCAGAGAATCATACCACTATCTTCGTGGTAGTGGATCGCCTATCAAAGATGGCACATTTTGTTCCTATGAAGGGTACTCCCTCAGCTCCTGAAACCGCACAGGTATTCATCAAAGAGGTCATCAGACTCCACGGGGTTCCAGCCAACATTGTCTCAGATCGGGGGGTACAATTTACCTCCCGGTTCTGGAGGTCCCTCTGCAAGGCTCTGGATATAGAATTATCATTTTCCTCTGCTTACCATCCCCAGACCAATGGGCAAACTGAGAGGTCTAATCAGACTCTCGAGCAGTATCTGTGCTGTTTCTCCTCGTTTTCCCAAAACGACTGGATCTCCCTACTCCCGTTGGCCGAGTTTGCCTACAACAATTCCATTCACGCCGACACCAAGCAGGCCCCATTTTTTGCTAACTATGGTTTTCATCCTACCTTTTTGCCCAATTCCCTTCCCGAGTGTACGGTGCCAGCAGTCCAGGAGAAAATGAACTTTTTCTCGTCCAACAACCAACTCTTGCAGGAAACGATGACCAGGACTCAGGAGCACAACAAAATAATCTACGACAAGAAAAGACGGGGTGAATTAGTGCTGGCACCTGGCGACCAGGTATGGCTATCCACTGTAAACCTGAGGATGGCATGTCCTTCTAAGAAGCTGGGCCCCAAGTTCTTAGGGCCATTTCCTGTCAAAAGGAAGACCGACAAAGTGGCTTATGAACTGGAGCTTCCTAACTCTCTTAAGATCCATCCGGTTTTTCATGTTTCTCTATTGAAACCTTCTGTTCCCAATCCATTCTCAGGTCGAAGCCTGGCTCTCCCTGATCCTGTCATTGTAGATGGGGAGGAGGAATTTGAAGTGGAGGCTATTCTGAATTTCAGGAGGAGAAAGAACCAGAACCAATTCCTGATTAAATGGAAGGGGTACGGACCCGAAGAAAATTCTTGGGAACCTGAGGAAAACATCCATGCTAAGAGTCTGGTGCAGTCCTTTAAAAAGATCTCACCCTGAAAAGTTCACCCGGATGGGCATCCGGAGGCTGCCCCTTGGGGGGGGGCAATGTCACGGAGATCTTGCCAGAAACAGGCGCCCGGACTTCCTGGTTCCCGATTGCAGGCGCGGGCACGCACGTGTGTGCGCGCCCCACGGTTGGCGCCAGAAAAGCTATTTAAACCTGTCATTCACAGACAGCCCCTGCTGTCTGCTCTACAGCGTTGAGTACCTGAAACCTGATCTGAAACTTACCTCTGATAGACCCGGCTTTCCTGAGACGTTTCCAGCCTTCTGCCCGCATCTGACCCCTGGCTTGTTGTGACTTCTCCTCCGCCTGATCCCTCTGTACCTTGCTACCAGCCTGTTAACTGACCCGGCTTGTCTGACTATTCCTACTGTTCCTGTGTTCCTGGTTCCTGTCCAGTCTGCTGAGGCTGTTCCAGTCTGCTGAGCTTCCCGTGTTCCTTGTTCCAGTCCAGTCTGCTGAAGCTGTTCCAGTCCGCTGAGCTTCCTGTGTTCCTGGTTCCAGTCCGGTTCCCTGGCTGCTCCGGCTCCTGTCTCTCAGTCCCAACAGAGACGCTGAACTACCACCACCTTGGTTGGTCCTGCCAAGCACTCATACCACTCCTTACTTCCGCGCCTTCTGTTGCCTTACCAGAGGCCGCAAGTGGGAGCCATAAGGGAGGCCTCTCTCTGCAAATTCGGGCTCGTCACCGCCAGGTACGTAACAGGCTGTGTGGAGGAACCGGAGACTGCAAGTTGTGTAGAGACAGCGGATCGGGACACCAACAGCAGAGCGTACCGGAGAGACAAGGCCTACTTTTGCTGAGAGGGCACCTACCCAGATTTCATTAACTGCTGGATAGGCCTGTAAATTTTTGAAGGCCCGCCATTATTAGAGTGGAGCACCACACGGAAGGCCGTTGAGCATCTTGCGGTGGCCGCATGGTTTAAAGTTGGTGTTCACACCGCCAGAGAGTTTCACATCCATAAACATTGTGGAAGTTCAGTTTGCTTTCTTTTAATCACCCTGTGGATTACAAATGTTATGTGCACCAACGATTTCTAGCGAAGACTCCTACTATTAAAGGAACTGTGCATTGAATTTAGTCAGGCCTGACTAGAACTGTTAGTGACGGGACTCGGGTGTAGTATTGCCCATTAGGGGGAGCTCGCAAGCATAGGTAGGTTACTTATGAAGAAAGTGTGCATTAATGCTGATTTTTATTGTTGACATATAAATATCATTGACTTTGCAGGGCCCTGCATAAGTCAACTGCACCTATGTTTAACTCTGCTACTCTTTTACCATTTAGTAAACTTGATTTTTGGTTAAACAGAATACTGTGTGGAGTTCTCTGTTATCCTGCTGGACAAGTGGTTATACCAGGTAACAATTTTAGGTACCATTTTACTGTTGTGTGGTATTATTGTGTTCGCAACCATCAGTGGGTTCACAATTTACAGTACAGACCAGTTGTGCCAAGGGAGGGTTCAAGCCAAGTTTTTGGGGTTGATAGCTAGGGTACAGGCCCGAAACAAAACCAGCAGCTCTCTTAACTGGGGGTAGTGCTACATAAAAAAAAGAAATTACTATGTATTCATAGAGACTAGGTTACAATATGATCATTTAAAATGAGTAGTGCCCATGCAAGGGCAGATGTTTAGTGGTAGGCTGAATGCTGTTCTGTGTCTCAAAGAGAGATGTAGCAGAGGCTGCTGCATCTCTCTTTGCAGCACAGAACAGCATTCTGTCAGGAGGACCGCAGTGCCCCAGAGGAGACAGTCTCCAGCCTGCAGCCAACATCTTTTCACTGCAGCTTCTTTACAAGCCAAAACGCAGGCACTGATGACAAACAAAAATAACAACAAAACGATCAAAAACCAACAACAAACAATCTACTCCTTGGTGTGTAGAGCGCTGGGATGTGGACACCTTTTAAGCAAAGGAGAATTTAACATCCATTATGTGATACAACTCCCAATCACTTGCTCTTCTTCTATGTATGAATCTATAAATCAATTACACTATGCAGACATTTGTTCTCATTCTCCAAGGCTCTGATGAAGAGGGAACCCCTCGAAATGCGTCAGCCTACCACTAAACATCTGCCCTTGCATGGGCACTACACATTTTAAATTAACATTTTGTAACCTAGTCTCTATGAATACGTAGTAATTTATTTTTATTTTTTTATTTATCTACTTGGTTTTAATAAACTGTATCCATTTGATCCATGTGTAAGATCAGGCGCCTTTTTCCTCTTTTTTCACTTGGCTATCTACTGACCACCCCAGGTCAGTCTAGGCAATGGGATTCACATGTTTATCCTACACAGACTTACCATCTGAAATAGAAGGAAATTGCTAAATTGTGCATCACCACAGGGTGACACTGTGGATGCACCTAGTATAAATGCGCCAACGTCCCGATAATCAATGGGAGAATATTGTTTGAACTAAAGATGGACTTGACAGGAGAGGTTCCATCCAGGTCCACCAGCACATAATCCTTGTCAAGCTATAAGCTGGGTCAGTCCATCACTAGGGGTCACCCAAACAGACTACCACTGTGTGGCTCGAGCAAGTGTTTCTGACTGACACACTCCTCTACAGTATTGTCTGGCTTGTTACACCTGAATTTACGTTCCCTACCTATCAGTAGCCTGTGCATAGTTACTCTTTTACTTAAATCACGCATGATTGTTTACCATGAATGTGTTTATATAATACTGGCACCCTGTGATACACGGACTGCCAGGTAAAAATACCTAGGCCGGTTTCACTACTTAACACGGCCTTGTTCAATACTATGCTCCCGACGAAGCGTTTTGGAACGCGAAACTAGTCGAGCGAAAGCAAGATCTTTATCTTTGAATTTACCGGACCTATCAATAAGACCAGTCATCTCTCGTGCATACCGTCCAACTCCTCATTTGTGTTTGTTGGCTATACATTATCCTATTCTACTTTGTGTATTTTACATGTTAATGTAATTTCTGGGAGATGTGTTGAGTCTTGTAAATGGGACCCTATACTAATTATTGATGACTGTTACATAATGTCATTGTTTTGTATTAACGTACTTTTTACCTAAATTCAATTATATTTTTCTACCAACAATAAAACCCTTAGAATTTTTACAATATCTATCTATGTGCCGTTCAAAGTCCATCTTTACCATCTGAAATGACTACCACTTCACACCAATACCGCCTTTACGAGCACAGGAGAAATATACTTTCTGTTCATACCCACAATAACACAGTAACAGACTGGCGTGGACAATAGCATCTGTGCTACAAATTAATAAAAAGGTAATGGGTATTGTCCAATACCCCCTGACACCCCAACCGGGAACAAACTGTCATGGGGAGAATGACGACACGCCTTGCTCTATATCCTTTTAATAGTCTAAAAACCCTGCAGCACAGATGTGACCACAAATAATGTAAAAAGCATAGGATTGATATTAACAATAAACCTAAGAGGAATAATAGGAAGAGAGGCCGAGTCAGATCCCAGAGCCCTGGCATGGCCCCTAATATATAAACCTTGAGTCCTCCGGGGTTATTAAAGGAAAACCGAGCCAAAGAGTCAGAAAGAACTTGAAGAAAAGACATGAAGGTTAGAACATGAAAATAATCCAGGGAGTATAGATGGGAAACCAGGGTGGAAGGAACCAGTCTTAGAAAATGGTGAGCGCTACAGAAAGAGCGGAACTTTCATATACTTTTCATATACTTTACCCATGGTTCCCAAGTCACCTTAAAACTTCACTTAGGAGTTTAAGAGCTTGCTAACCATCTTCTCCTGGGCCACAATCCAGAAGATTTTCCTCTTAGCTCTAGTGAAGGAAACAAATGGTTGTTTCCATGTGCTGGCAATGGTCAGTTTAGCTCCCGTTAATATACAGTGCCTTGCGAAAGTATTCGGCCCCCTTGAACTTTTCATCCTTTTGCCACATTTCAGGCTTCAAACAAAGATATAAAATTTTAATTTTTTGTGAAGAATCACCAACAAGTGGGACACAATTGTGAAGTGGAACGAAATCTATTGGATATTTGAAACTTTTTTAACTAAGAAAAAAATGAAAAGTGGGGCGTGCAAAATTATTCGGCCCCCTTGCGTTAATACTTTGTAGAGCCACCTTTTGCTGCGATTACAGCTGCAAGTCGCTTGGGGTATGTCTCTATCAGTTTTGCACATCGAGAGACTGAAATTCTTGCCCATTCTTCCTTGCAAAACAGCTCGAGCTCAGTGAGGTTGGATGGAGAGCGTTTGTGAACAGCAGTTTTCAGCTCTTTCCACAGATTCTCGATTGGATTCAGGTCTGGACTTTGACTTGGCCATTCTAACACCTGGATACGTTTATTTGTGAACCATTCCTTTGTAGATTTTGCTGTATGTTTGGGATCATTGTCTTGTTGGAAGATAAATCTCCGTCCCAGTCTCAGGTCTTTTGCAGACTCCAACAGGTTTTCATCCAGAATGGTCCTGTATTTGGCTGCATCCATCTTCCCCTCAATTTTAACCATCTTCCCTGTCCCTGCTGAAGAAAAGCAGGCCCAAACCATGATACTGCCACCAACATGTTTGACAGTGGGGATGGTGTGTTGAGGGTGATGAGCTGTGTTGCTTTTACGCCAAACATATCGTTTTGCATTGTGGCCAAAAAGTTTGATTTTGGTTTCATCGGACCAGAGCACCTTCTTCCACATGTTTGGTGTGTCTCCCAGGTGGCTTGTGGCAAACTTTAGCCAAGACTTTTTATGGATATCTTTGAGAAATGGCTTTCTTCTTGCCACTCTTCCATAAAGGCCAGATTTGTGCAGTGTACGACTGATTGTTGTCCTGTGGACAGACTCTCCCACCTCAGCTGTAGTTCTCTGCAGTTCATCCAGAGTGATCATGGGCCTCTTGGCTGCATCTCTGATCAGTCTTCTCCTTGTCTGAGCTGAAAGTTTAGAGGGACAGCCAGGTCTTGGTAGATTTGCAGTGGTCTGATACTCCTACCATTTCAAAATGATCGCTTGCACAGTGCTCCTTGGGATGTTTAAAGCTTGGGAAATCTTTTTGTATCCAAATCCGGCTTTAAACTTCTCCACAACAGTATTACGGACCTGCCTGGTGTGTTCCTTGGTCTTCATGATGCTCTCTGCGCTTTCAACAGAACCCTGAGACTATCACAGAGCAGGTGCATTTATACAGAGACTTGATTACACACAGGTGGATTCTATTTATCACCATCAGTCATTTAGGACAACATTGGATCATTAAGAGATCCTCGCTGAACTTCTGGAGTGAGTTTGCTGCACTGAAAGTAAAGGGGCCGAATAATTTTGCACGCACCACTTTTCAGTTTTTTATTTGCTAAAAAAGTTTAAAATATCCAATAGATTTCGTTCCACTTCACAATTGTGTCCCACTTGTTGGTGATTCTTCACAAAAAATTCAAATTTTATATCTTTATGTTTGAAGCCTGAAATGTGGCAAAAGGATGAAAAGTTCAAGGGGGCCGAATACATTCGCAAGGCGCTGTAAATAAAATGAGTCGTCGTTTTTTTCTGCTCAGGAATATGGAGCATAAATTATATGCAAGGGTACAAAGAAAACAAATGTTTTCTATGTACCCTGTTTTGTTTTCCGTGCAAAAACTGCATACATGTTACCATGGGTGTCCGCATGTAGGGGCAAGAGGGGGGGGGGCGAGTTACCCCCTGGAATCGGCAAGGGTCTGCCGTAGCTGCATCTGTAGCTGTGCTGGCTCTGTGCGAGTCAGCTCCACAGCTGCTGCAGATCAGTGTCACTGAGCTTACAGAGATCTTTACTGCCACCTCTGGCTGCTTCCTGTATGTGCGCCCCTCATGTTTGCTTTGCTGTCTGTAGTATTTTCACAGGGACATGTGGAAACAGGACTTGGGAGAAGGAAGATCACCTTACAAGTGAGGGCTGTGAGTACATGTGAAGGGTGGAGGCTCTTTGTGTACGGGGGGGGGGGGAGAGCTGTGTGTGTGTGCTTACAGATGTGTGTGTGTGTGTGTGTGGGGGGGCCTGAAATATATACAGATGAGGGGGGCAGCTGAGTACTTACAGGTATGATCAGTGAAGGGGGGTGCCAGGTATAGGAACGATCATAGCATCTGTCCTGTATACAGCTATACACACCCATCTTCCTTCCTGTATTCCTCCATCATCACTGACTGCAGATATACATCATCTGTCCTGTGTATATATAGCTGTATACAGGACAGATGATGTATATCTTCAGTCAGTGATGATGGAGGAAGGTCTCTATATAAAAGGAAGGAAGGTGGGTATATACAGCTACCTGTATATAGAGACTTTCCTCCATCATCACTGACTGCAGATATACATCATCTGCCCTGTATACAGCTATATACACCCACCTTCCTTCCTGTATATACTAATACCATCCACCCCCTATATATACACACACATACTGTAACCATCTGCACTGTACAGGCCACATTTGATGGGCACAATGAGGCTGCAATTGATGGGCATATGCCTGTGCCTTATGTAATAATGAGTAAGCCCCTCCCCTTCATGGCATTATCAAAAAGGGGCGGAGCATGGGTGATCTAAAGTGATGCCCCCCCCTGAAAAAAGTTCTGCAGACGCCCATTCATGTTACAGATTTCTGTTCAGAAAAAAATCCACACAGGATACTAGTGTTGTGGTGTGAACAGGGCACTGAAAGGACAATTGTTTTCTTTGTGCCCTTGCAGTATGTGTGCAGAAAAACGCCCATCTCTGCACATGGTGTGAAGAAGGCCAAAAAAACTCCCCATCTGCAAATTCTCCATAAGCTCATGTAAATATATAGGGAGATGGGGACGGGAAACATTTTTCAATTAATTAATTAGGAACTGATAAGAGACTCTTGAATGGAAGGTAAAATTGTTGCAAAACCAGACGAGCCACAGACACAGGCCAAGGTCATAAAAGATAATTGATTCTGTGTCCGCTAAGCCCTGTTCACACTTGTGCAGGTGGTTCCCGTTGGGTTTCCGCACTCGTTCCCTCAGCCACAACCACTCATATAGAGAAGAAAAATAAAAAATATGGACACCCACACTCCAAAAAACCTTTGACGGTCGCCTTTATTGTAAAAAATGGAAGATCACACCAAAAATCATCACAGCATAGCCGGGGTAACAGCTTACATGTTTCACACTGAAGGTCAGTGCTTAATCTCTTCTCTATATGCTACGTGCATTGCTGGCACCCACGGTAGTCCTGATACTACAAATTGCTGGAGCGTGTTCACCTGGAGCGGTAAAAATCTCTTTCCCCCCACAACCACTCATACAGTGAAATGTAGGAGATGCGTGCAGGTGCCATTAATCCTAATGGCACGCCGCATGCATTGGAAATCAATCCTGCATTGGGAACTGCACTGCACTTGCGGTTCCTGTGTTGGCTGCAATTTCTAAAATTCCCTGTATTTCAGGAGGCTTGGCATCCCATTCAAATAAATTGGTTGCTGTGTTTGCACAAATCACGGCTCGCAGAGACGCGCTAGTGTGAACATAGTGTAAAGCAGACCATGCATTATGCAGTTATGGCTTGTTTCCCTCAGCAATGCAATTAGTTCTGATGGGGGAATCCCTCTCATTGCGCTATTATAATCTGACAGCCAGAGATTTTCCATCCATCAAAAAGCTGGCACTGGAAGGTATAGCATCTGGCAGTGACTGAATAATAAAAACCTGACATGTTCTCTGTACTGAAGTTGATCAATGGATCGACTTCAGTACAACCAGCCTGCCCATAGATGGATCAAAATCTGTCTGGTTCCTGCTGAGCTGTCTGAATTTCAATTTGTTTATGGCAGACTTAAAGGCAAAAGGAGATGATAATCACTCACCAGAAATATAGACCAGCTTAAAGGACATTAGAGCATTTACCATAGAGCAATAGCAGTGTCATTTATCATTCATACATAGCTTGGAGATTGGTAAACATGGGTATTCCAAACAGCAGCCATTTACCATAAACCAATAGGAATGTAATTCATCATATCATGGGGATGGGTAAACTGTAAAAAAAAAAAAAAAAATTCTACGACTTGACCCCTGTGACTCGATAGCCACTTATTGGTAAAAGATAACAGTGTTGATCACAATCTCTTCATTTAGTCCCCCTGGGGACAAGGTGTTCATGATAACTTTGCAGAAAATATATGTGAGAAAGGAACATATTGGATTTTTACCCTGAACACCTCGTCCATGGGGGGGGGGGGGGGCTAAATGAGGAGATTGAGATCAATACTGTTATCCAGCTGATAGACCTGCACATTTTGCTCCTGGACTGGAATCTGGCTCCCTACTGGGCTGAGATCCATACCACGCTGATGACAAGTGATTTTTTACATGTGCATGTGCGTTGCCAATTTATTTTTCTTATAATAAATGTGTACTATTTACTACACTCAGATTGCACCTTCTGCTATTTGTATTAACACTAAAATGTATACTATTATGTATACAGACAGTATAACCATAACATGCTTGGGTATACTATCTTATTGGGTCCCAATGGAAGTATATTTCAGTGAGAAAGCAGTAGCCCATGAGCAGACTACATGAGTATGGTTTAGAACTATTACCCCTTTATCAGTTTATGTCTTGAGGGGGGGGGGGGGGGGATTATTTTACATGCTGGATCAAGCATTTGTTACACCAATTAATTTTTCCAATATATACAATTGATGGCTGTATCCACCAGAGAGAGCTGTTGTCTCTGTAGAGGTCCCTTACACACTGATGGTACCATTCATTATAAAAATCATCTACTAGAAAATAATATATTTTTTTCTAAAATAATACCATAAATCATTTGCTTTTGCAAAATGTAGTAATTAATCAAAACCAATAAATATTATAATGTATAAGGATAATAATATGATCTTTACAGGATCATACATCTCAGTATCAAACACATCTATAGTCAAGCGTTATATGCAAAACACATAATAATAATGCTAGTTATAAACATTATATAAAGTGTGGTTGTACAATATAGAAATTAGAAACTAAAATGGCGATTATGGATTTGTTTGAGTGTACCATGCTGCCAGGTGCTTCTCTCAAGTTCTATGGGAAAAGCATCTTCGTGCAAGTATTACAAGGAAAACATACGGAAGAGTGCAGACAGGCATGGTAGTCTCATGGAAGTATCACTCGGCCACTGCAGCTGGGTTTGTGCGAACTTTATGATTATGGAAGTCTCGCTCAGCAGCTGCAAGTGGGCCTGTGTGAACTTTTCTGATAAGGGATCCTATAAGAAGGGGGTAAGCTGTATTGAATTCAGAGCACACTGTGACAGCCGTATGTATGTGTGCTCTCCGTAATTATGTAATGTAATTGCGTAACAAATAAACATGATTTGGAACTCTCTCAGTCTGAAGGTTATTTCACAGGTTTCCTGTAAAATAAGGAGCCTTGAGGTTAAATCCCTATTCAATAAAAATCACATCATATTCATAAATGAAGAGTTTAAAAAACTATTGTAACATATGCCTAAAAAAAAAAGAAAAGGGCTATATCTAAATGAACCCAGTGAAAGTGTCAATCACCAAATATTCAGGGGTGGATAATCATTTCCTGTAATTTAAAACACTAGCACCAGGAACATTAAGCTACAATTAATATCCCATTTCAGGTAAAGCTATTTGCTAATCGGTATATGATTTCACTCCAAAAACAGTTTAATTGCTCATACCCATTTTCTTTTAGGCCTAGTTCACACTAGTACAATTTCAGATGAGACACACAGAATTGCACGACAAGGGAAATCAAATTTTTTCAACGATGTCTATTCACATCAATGCACCTCATGAAAAGATTTTAGAAAAGGTTCTTGAACTACTTTGGTGTGATTCCACTGCGATTTTGGCCCCATCGAATATACAAACCTTATCAAAGTTGCATCCAAGTTACATTTAAATAGCACTACATAATCACACTAAGTCGGATCAAAATCATATTACAGCAGCATAACCCTAGCCTAATGCCGCGTACACACGATCATTTTTCCCGTCAAGAAAAATGAAATTTTTTCCTTTGGACGAGAAAAACGATCGTCTGTGGGCTTTTTGTCGTTTTTCTCGACGGGAAAAACGGCATTAATCACGACGAGAAAAATTAGAACATGCTCTAATTTTTCTCGTCGTGATTCCCGTTGTTTTTTTCCACGGCAGTTTTCCCATAGGGAAACACTGCCGGGGAGCCCACACACGGTCGTTTTTTTCGACCAAAAAAATAAATAATGTCATTTAAAACGGCCGTGTGTGGGGGGAACAAGCTGTTCCTCGTTTTTCACGTCGATTTTCTCGACGGTGTTTTCACCGTCGAAAAAATTGATCGTGTGTACGCGGCATTGCTAGAAAGGCACGGAGCATCGCCGCAGGCGTCAGTGGAGGGCCGGCATGACAGGGGTTAGAGCCGGAGGACGCAAGGTCAGCATGGGGTTGAGAAAAGGGGGAGGAGGAGGATTCCTTTGGTTAGAGGAACAGGAAGGGGAGGGGCCAGTCGCCACGAGGAGCGCAGGGTAAGAAGCTTCAGCCTTCCCTGCTGCTCGTTTTTCCCCATATCGTCTGCCGTTCTGGTTCTGCCTGGCCATGGTGGACATGGAGCGGCTGTTTCAGCTGTTTCAGCAGTTGCGGGCGGCGGCGGTGGTGCATGGTACCGATTGGCTGCATGCCCAGGTAGGGGGGTTGCTGTTGGGAGCCAGGAAAGAGGGGGTTGTCACTGCTTCCCCTGCTGTACCTCGGGCTAGGAGGTCTAGACCTCCTGAGCGCTTAAGCCCGGACCTTTCTCCCAGGGTCCAACACCGCACTAGGAGCCCCACGGAGCAGGCCTCCAAGGACCCTCCGGAGCCTGCTCGCAAACGCCAAGCTCAGGTGGGGACGGCTAGGCCCGGGAGGAATCCTCACCTCAGGCGGGACTCACGGGGTGGGGCAGGGGGGCCCCCTGCAGCCCATGCCTCTTCAGGTGACCAGTCAGGTGGTGCGGCTCCCGAGTCGGGCTCTTCGTCCACCCGGGTGGCTCGGCGGGGGAGAATGCAGTCATCGGGAGCCGGCCTGGTGCCTGGAGCGGCCGGTGTCCCCCCCATCCGGGAGAAGTTCAGGAGGTCGGAGGGTGGTGAGCCTGACGGGAGCGTGCGGGGGTCGGCCTTCGAGTGGAGCTGAGAGAACAGCATCCCCCCGTCCATTGGGGCGGGCGCCCGTCGTGTCAGTGATGGCGAACAGCCTGGGCCCTCCTGGAGACTGATGGGTGATGACATCACGGGCGTCCGCAGTGGCGTTCCGCAGCATTCTGGCGGTACGGGCCGAGGCATTGTTGGAGTTCGTGAGGACGCTCCCTTGTCCGAGGGGGAGCTGGAAGATGAGAGCGAGGAGGAGTCTGTGGAGGTGCCGGCATCGTTGGAGAGCGGGGTGAAGGCTCGTAGAGGTCTACTTCCACGACAGCCTGGTAAGCGGCCGTATGGCCAACCTTCTTTGTCTTCTGTACGAGTGCCTGTGGTTAGTGATGTGAGTGATGGGGGTGGGGTGTGTGGTGTATCTGTGGCAGGGGTTGTGAATCCTGGGGTGTCCGGGTCCGCCACACAGGATCTGGCGCAGTTATTGTCTGGTTTGCGGGATGTGTTGGGGCGGTTAGTGCCAGTGCAGGCTCCTGGGATGCCTACGATGGCTTGGGTTCCCCTAGCTGCTGGGGGTGCTGGGGGACCTGGGGCCATGGCCGGGTCCGGGGCTTCGTCGACAACGAGTTCATCTCCGGTGGCGGCAGCTGTTGGGGCGCCCCCTGATACATGTGGGGGGGGGGGTAGTGCAGAGTGCAGTGAGTGCGGCTGACGGCGGTTCAGGGAAGAAGCTGGAAAAGGAAGTGGAACGGGTGCGTTTGGTGGATGCAGCCAAATGTGAAGTCTATGTGTGTTTTGAGGGGCCGCTGGGAGCGCAGCTCAAGCAGGAGGTCCAGGACAAAATTTGGCGGGGTGAGTATGTCGAGATTTTTTTCCCTTCTTCCGTTGGAGAAATTTAACCTGGACAGAGGTAAGTTGGACGACAGCAAAAAGGAGGAAGAGGAGAAGCGAAGGTATAGACTGATTCCCCGGACCTTTTCGAATTGGTTGCAAGCGGTTGCAATTTTAGCTAGCGTGGTTAGGGAAAGAGCACCGGAGAATTGCTCCGCTCTCTTCTGTTATCTGGATGCAATCGGGGAAGCTCAATGAGTCTATGGGGGGTTGGCCTGGCTGTGGTACAATGAGCAGTTCCGTCAGCAGAAGGCTGTCTGTCCGTCGTTGCGCTGGGATCACAAAGACATTAGTCTTTGGATGCGGCTTATGACCTCGGTGCGGGCCGCTAATTCGTCTTTTCAGATGGGGGGCGGCGGTGCTTCTTCCCCGGGACAGTCGGCCACAAAACGGAAGGGGTGTTGTTGGGCCTTCAATAAAGGGACTTGCAAGTTCGGTACAACTTGCAAGTTTAAGCACTAATGCTCCGGTTGCGGGGGCTCCCATACCCTTAATAGATGCTCTCAACGTGGAAAGGGAGGAAAGGGGGAGCTTGCGGGGAAGAGGGATGACTCCAGTGAGCATAACAAGGATGTGTCCGTTTCTCGGTAGAGGGGGGCGGCGGAACTGCTGGAGTCAGGTTTCACCGGGGGTTTTCGGATTTCGTGCAAGCCTGCACATCCCCCACCGCCTGCGGAGAATTTGAAGTCGGCGTTGGCTCATCCGGACGTGGTGTCGGCGAAGTTGACAAAGGAGGTGGAGCTGGGCCGCATGGCGGGTCCCTTCGCTTCCCCGCCGCTGGAGAATTTGGTGGTTTCACCTTTGGGGGTAGTTCCCAAATGGGAACCCAACAAATTCAGATTGATTCATCACTTGTCATATCCCAGGGGGGTTCCGTTAATGAGTTCATTGATCAAGACTTATGTTCGGTCTCATACACTTCATTTGACGCGGCGGTGCGGTGGGTCCGCACTTATGGCCGTGGGGCTTTACTGGCAAAAACGGACATTGAATCCGCTTTTCGGCTATTGCCAGTACATCCCGACAGTTTTCACTTGCTGGGTTGCAAGTGGCAGGGGTCCTACTTTGTTGATCAATGTTTGCCCATGGGGTGTTCCATTTTCTGTTCCTTGTTTTGAAACTTTTAGTTCTTTCTTCGAGTGGGTGGTCCGGGAGGTGTCTGGCTTTCCGTTGGTCATCCACTACTTAGATGATTTTTGTGTGTGGGGCCTGCCGAGTCTTGGCAGTGTAGGATTTTGATGGCTACTGTTCAGCACATGGCGGAACGCTTTGGCATCCCGTTGGCTCCTGATAAAACGGAAGGTCCGGTTACGGCCTTGTGTTTTCTCTGGAATTTGATTGGTACCGTGGCAATGGAATGCCACCTCCCAGAAGACAAGTTGACGGACTTGCGGGCGGCGGTTGTTTCGGCGCGGGAGGCTGGTAAGTTAACTCTGCGCCAGTTTCAGTCGCTCCTGGGGAAGCTCAACTTTGCCTGTCGGATCATGCCGATGGGCAGGATTTTTAACCGCCAGCTGGCGGCAGCAACAGCGGGGGTTGTGGCTCCTGGGCATCATATCCGTTTAACCAAGGAGCATAAGGCAGACTTGGGTGTGTGGGAATCTTTTCTGGATTCTTACAATGGCAGGTCGATGTGGATGTCGGAAGCCTTGTCCAGTTTTGACTTGGAGTTGTTCACCAACGTTGCCGGGTCAGCGGGTTATGGTGCGTATTTTGGAGGACAGTGGAGTGCGGGCCCGTGGCCCTTGGAATGGAGGGAGGCGGAGTTTACCCGTAATCTGTCTCTTTTGGAACTGTTTCCGATTGTGCTGGCAGTGGAGCTCTGGGGATCTCAGTTTTCTAACAATAAGATACGCTTTAATTGCGATAACATGGCTGTTGTTCAGGCTATAAATAGCGTGTCAGCGTCCTCTCCACTGGTGGTGCGGTTGTTGAGGCATTTAGTGTTGGCTTGTTTCAATTGCAATGCGTTTATTTATGCTGTTCATGTCCCGGGTTGCACTAACTCATTGGCCGATGCTCTTTCTCGGTTTCAGTGGGACAAGTTTCGTTTGTTGGCTCCGGGTGCGGAGCGACTGGGTGTTCCTTGTCCAGCACGGCTGTGGAGGATTGCCTTGGAGTGACGGCGGCACTGATTCGACGGTCGTGAGTGAGGTGACCTGGTCAGTGTACGCAAAGGCTTGGGAGGAGTGGTCGGGTCTGGTTAGGAGTTTGGGGGGGGGGGTCGGTGGCCGTTGGAGATTACGTTTTCCTGGTTTTGTATTTTATAGGCCGGAATGTGGAAATGGGTGTTTGAGTGTCGGCATTGACTAAAAAATTGGCGGGGTTGGCATTTTTATTTAAGTCGATGGGTCGCCCGGATTGCACCAAGGACTTTTTGGTGCGGCAAGCACTTAAGGGTTACCGCCGGGGGCGGCGTCCGTTGGATAGCCACCGCCCGGTGTCTTTTGTGTTGTTGGGTTCGTTATTCCGGGTGCTGCCGGGCGTGTGTTCATCGGAGTATGAGGCCTTTTTGTTTCAGACGGTTTCTTTGGCATTTTTTGGGGCACTGCATATTGGGGAATTAGTTTCTTCTTCAAGGAAGGGGTCTGATGGCTTACAGTTGGTTGACGTGGAATGCGGTGGGTTTTCGGTGGTCTTTTGGATTAGAAGATCCAAGACTGATCAGGCTGGGCGAGGGGCCCGGGTGGAGTTGTTTGGAGTGGAAGGGTCGCCGGCTTGCCCGGTGAGGGTGGTTTATCGTTTTCTGAAGTTCCGCCCGGATGGGCTGGGACCTTTGCTTTTGCATGCCGACGGTTCGGCGTTGTCTAGGTATCAGTTTACGGCGGTGTTTAGAAAGTGTTTGGGGGTGTAGTGAAGGGGTGTTAAAAGTGCATTCGTAGGTGGGAATCTCGGCGTTTCCGTCTGTATGTACGTCCTCAGTTACTATGAGTGAGTTTTGCTGGGGGTGGTGTTGGTGTGGATGTTGTCCTGTGTGTCCCCTCTGTTATGTTTCGGGGGGGGGCGCGTGTTGTTGTGGGTTGCTGATGCTATGTTTATGGTGTGTTGTTTTCTTTTCAGATGGGGGCTCCTGTCTGAATTGGATAATGGGGAATTCTTTTGTCCATTGGGGAGCGAGGAGAGCTGACGTGCGGCCTGATGGGGCATTCCCAGGGCAGAGGCGGTTGTCCACTGGATCGGGATGCCGGGTTTTTTGTGGAGCAGACTTATTCCGGAATTTGAGCGTTATGCTCGACTGGACAGGGCCCCCGATGTGTTGTTGGTGCATGCCAGGGGGAATGACTTGGGGCTGCGGTCCATGAGGGAGTTGGTCTGGGACATAAAATTTGACTTTTTGCGGCTATGGATGGATTATCCGGACTTGCTCATAGTCTGGTCTGACATAGTGGCCCGTACGCAATGGAGGTGGGCATCAACAGGGCCAGAGCCAAAATTAACCGGGAGGTGGCTAAATTTTTGATGCGGAATGGGGGTTTGGCGGTGCGACACCAGGAGCTGGAGGGTGAACCATGGAGATACTTGCAGGGGGATGGCGTGCACCTGAACGATGTTGGGATCGACATGTGGTGTCTTGGTTTGGAAGACCGCGTGAGAAGAGCCCTGAGGGTGTGGAGGGCCACTCAAACCTAAGGTGTCAGGTTTGAGTGGGGTGGCGGGGTGCAAGGTCCTTGCTAGGTCAGATGGGCACCTAGAAGGCATGGTTAGGGACCCGTCTGAGGTACGGTCTCCCAGTTGGTATATGGGTACCCGCTAGTTGTCTCTGAGTCAGAGGTTTTTAGCGGCTGGAGGCCTAGAAGTGACTAGCAGGTACAGTGATGGGTTATGCCGATTGGACCTTGTGCCCTAGGGAGGTATAAAATTACTGGAAGTTTATTAATAAAAGGTTAATGTGTTATTATGTTATTATTGAGATATATATATGTAGGTTATATATATTTGGTTAATAAAATGGCCGCTTTGGCCAATTTACCCCATTCAAGTCTTGTGTGTGTAGCGGGTATTTAAATTTAGGGGGAGCATCTGGGTGGTAGTATGACCCAGATGCACTGATTGTTAGGGAATTTGGGACCGTTTTCTGTTCATGGAGGACACCAGTGGTGTGCAGTTCCCTGCGGCCTGTGGGTGGCGCTGTCACCCTGGGCCGGGGTTTAACCATCACTGCAGTGCTGTTCCCTTTTTGTCCTGTTTCGGCAGCCATACGGCGGGGCGGGGAACCTGCTGTGCCTGTCAGGAGAGGAGATAAAGGGGAGAGACACCCTCAACATGAGGTTCAGAGTCGGAGGTCACAGCCGCGCCCAGGCACCTTCAGCCTGGGTGCCGGTGTTCCGGAGTTCCGGGCCCAGGAACCCTTGGCCTGACCGGAGCGGGAGATGGAGTCCATTCCAGGCATCTTCAGCCTGGGGTGAGGTACTACGGAGAAGGCCCGGGGCCCAGTACCTTCGACTGGGTTCCGCAGGGGTGGAGGAGTCCGAGGGGCCCTAAGGTGTTGGGCGCCCGAATCTGAGACGATGAAGGCCAGGGAGCGTAACCCCTCCGAACAGTCCTGTGCAGCATTGCCGGTGACGGCGGGGCCTCTGGTAACTCTCTTGGAAGGATGTCTTCCCTCTGACAGGGGCTGCACTTAGTGAAGGTAATTCTGTTCCTGTTCTACACGGTCGGTGGCAGCGGCTGTGCATAATAACCATTGGTGACACTACAATGGTTAGTTCTATTTGAGGATTGTGCCTTGACCTACTTCCCACTTGTACTGAACTGTTCTTTGGGTCACAACCTGTCTGCTGTTAAAGGACGATTTATTGCGGTCAGAGAATAAATAAGAGTTGGACCTTTTCAGTGGTGTGGAACACCAGTTACTGGGAGCAAAGGGGGGTCATCTGTAGAACGGACTTGGCTCTGGGTTATACACACGACCCGAAGGTAAACAGGTGTTGGCTTTCACCTCTACACATAAGAGGACATAGGCTGTAGTGTACCGCATCCCTCCTCCCTAATCCCCCTAGACCAGACAACAAGCCGAGAAGAAGAAGGGGTGAGACCGCTACATGTGGTTATTTAGGGGAAGGGATGGGGTTATGGTTTAGCTTAAGCCATAGTTAATACCATAGTCAAGTATTTGGGACTGCCTGCTAGTGCTTCCAACTGACTGCGTAAACATGTATTCCAAAAAGACTATAGATATCCTTGGTGCACACAACTGCCAATACTCATTTACACTTCTCTCAGTGTCAAACATACTTCAATTGCTGGAAATAAGATTAGATTTGCATTCAGCAATAGAAAGTGTCAGCGGATTTTGATGGTTGTATCCACCAGAGAGAGCTTTTGTCTCTGTGGAGGTCCCTTACATACTGATGGTACCATTCATTATAAAAATCATCTACTAGAACAGCCATTCTCAACCAGGGTTCCGTGGAACCCTGGGGTTCCTCCAGAGGTTGCTAGGGGTTCCTTGAGCTGTGGCTGATGAACCACCTATTTGACCTAAATTAAGGACTATTTGATGATGCCTACAGAGTTCAAGGTTCAGCACCACTTGGCAAAGCCAGCAGCATGACACCAAATATCTCTTTAGCTGTCTTTAAGGGTGGCATTCTGAACACCACTTTAAGGGGGACATTCTTCTTATTGACCACCAATATAAGGAGCATTGTTCCTATTGAGCCCTGATGATTTGGTTTTAGTAAGGGTTCCTCGAGACATGAAAATAATTTTTGGGGTTCCTCTAGGGTTAAAAGGTTGAGAAAGCCTGTACTAGAAAATAATATATTTTTTTCTAAAATAATACCAGAACTAATTTGCTTTTGCAAATTGTATTAATTAATCAAAACCAATAAATATTATAATAATCACATCATATTCGTTAATCAAGAGCTCAAAAAACTATTGTAACATATGCATAAAAAAATAAGGGCTATATTTAAAATAACGCAGTGAAAGTGTCACACTAGTGCAATTTCAGATGTGACACACAGAATTGCATGACAAGGGAAATCACATTTTTTCAACAATGTCTATTCACATCAATGCACCTCATGAAAAGATTTTGGAAAAGGTTCTTGAACTACTTTGGTGTGATTCCACTGCGATTTTGGCCCCATAGAATATACAAACCTTATCAAAGTTGCATCCAAGTTACATTTAAGTAGCACTACATAATCACACTAAGTCGGATCAAAATCATATTACAGCAGCATGAACCTAGCCTTATGCCTCGTACACACGGCCGAGATTCTCGTCGAAAAAAACATGTCATTTTTTTCGACGAGATTCTTGGACAAGAAACTTGTCCCGGCCGAGTGTACACACGCTCCTTTCAAAGAACCCGCGGTTCTTTGAATGGAGTGAACACGGTGACGTCATCGAATACGACGAGCATGCGCTCGTCACATTCGATGCCGTCGCCGCCATCTTTGTTCACCCTACCTATGCCTAGGAAGCTTCCGCGCATGCGTCAAAGTCATTTCCAGCATGCGCGGGCTTCCCGGCGAAAAGGTAAGTGCACACACACACACACACACACACACACACACACACACACAAATTTTCTCGTCGAGAAACAGGCTGACGAGAATCTCGACGAGAAAATAGAGAGCAGGTTCTCTATTTTCTCGTCGAGATTCTTGTCACTTTTCTTGACGAGAAACCATACACACAAACGAATTTCTCGGCAAGAAATCTCTGCCAGCAAGTTTCTTGCTGGTTTTTGCCGAGAAACTCGCTCGTGTGTACGAGGCTTCACTAGAGTATTTGGGACTGCCTGCTAGTGCTTCCAACTGACTACGTAAACATGTATCCCAAAAAGACTATAGATCTATTTGGTGCACACAACTGCCAACACTCATTTACACATCTCTCAAATATACTTCAATTGCTGGAAATAAGATTAGATCTGCATTCAGCAATAGAAAGTGTCAGCGGATATTCATGGTTGTATCCACCAGAGAGAGCTGTTGTCTCTGTCGAGGTCCCTTACACACTGATGGTACCATTCATTATAAAAATCATCTACTAGAAAAGAATATATTTTTATCTAAAATAATAAGATAACTCAATTGCTTTTGCAAAATTTAGTAATTAATCAAAACCAATAAATATTATTATAATCACATCATATTCATAAATCAAGAGCTCAAAAAACTATTGTAACATATGCATAAAAAAATAAGGGCTATATTTAAAATAACGCAGTGAAAGTGTCAATCACCAAATATTCAGCCGTGGATAATCATTTAAACACTAGCACCAGGAACATTAATCTACAATTAATATTTAGTATATTGAAATAGACATAAAAAACGATATTTCCACCTTTTTCAGTCCATATTAGAAATCTAAAACATGTCATACAATCATGAAAGATTTGGCACCACACACAAATCTTTCAGCTTTTAGGGCTCTTTCAGACAGGCAGCAGGGGGGCAGTAAAAACGGACAGGTATGATGAGGCATGTACCTCCTGTATGCCTGTCAGCTGCTACTAAACTGCCCTCTGTAAAGTGATTCAGCATGGATCATTTTGCAGAGGGAAGAGAGCTTAAAGCCGCGTACACACGACGGTTTTCTCGGCAAGAAACGACAAGAAAACTGTTGGGAGAGATTTCTTGCCGAGAAAACCGTTGGTGTGTATGCTTTCTCGTCGAGAAAACTGGCCAAAATCTCGACGAGAAAAAAAGACGACCTGCGGTCTTTTTTCTCGTCGGAATCTCATTTTTTCTCGGCGCGATTCTCGTCAGACTGTTTTTGGACGAGAAAACCGTTTGTGTGTATGCTTTTCCCAGTCTTCAAAAACCGTGCATGGTCAGACTCAAGTATGAGACGGAAGCGCACCTTCTTGTAAAACTAGCGTTCGTAATGGAGATAGCACATTCGTCAAGCGTTAACAATTTTTGCATTGTTTAAATGCTGCACATTAAAATCTTCTTTAGAAATGGTACAATAATGAACAATAATGATCGTTTTTGGCTGCAGATATTCACACAGAGTTTTGACTAACTTTTTGCAACATTTCTGAATGCAGATCTCATGAATATGTTATTTTATTTTCTCGAGCAAGATCCCATATTTTTTTTTTTTTTAAATTTTGTAAAAATTTATTCAGATATGCATTTTAAAATCTTATTTAATTTCTAGTGATCTCCATTTTTTTTTATCCTGTGTAAATTTAACACAATTAAAAAATAATTATCTTCTATTTTTTGACCTTCAAGGAGATTTTTTGGTGTTAGCTGTCCCATTTAAAATCTAGCTTTAGAATTTTTGAAAATTACCTGCCTACTCACCAGCTAAATATTTAGCTTTAATAAAAACACATAGGCAAGTATTAACTGTAAAAATAAATGCCATTTATTCTGGTAGAAAAAATAAGAATAAACAAACTAGAAGGCAGCGCTGGAGAGCCTGCTGCAATTTGTGCAATTGTGTGTGGACAAAAAAATTGGGACCTTGGGAAGCACAAACATTAGTGAGCCCAATCTGGTCTTGGACTCCCAGAGGTCAGGAACAGCAGCAGGTTAGATACATGTCCCAAGTCTGTGGAACTACAACAGGCTGCCTTCTGTCAGACCACATTATAGCAAGGGAATCACTTCCTGGTCTTCTTGCTCCGCTTCCCTGCAGCCTTCTTGGTAGGCTTCCCTGCAGCCTTCTCTGCAGTCTTCCTTGTCTGCCTGGCTGGAGGCTGTGCCTCTGGAGGTGTACTCATGTCAGGAGGAGGAGGTGGAGGAGGAGAAGAAGGAGGTGGAGGTGGAGGTAGAGAAGAAGGAGGAGGTTGAGAAGAAGGAGGTGGTTGAGAAGAAGGAGGTGGTTGAGAAGAAGGAGGTGGAGGAGAAGAATAAGGAAGAGGTTGTGAAAAAGGAGGTGGAGGTGGAGAAGAAGGAGGTGGAGGAGAAGAAGGAGGAGGAGGTTGAGAAGAAGAAGGTGCAGGAGGATGGCCGTGGTCACAAATGACAGTGGTGTCAGTGAGTCTCCCATCAACCCCTTATTTAAAAAAGGGAAATTAGCAGGGGCTCACATAGTAGCCGTTGTTCCATTGGCATCTGGGCCATTTTCATGCCGACCAATGCCGCATAGCCCTCATCAGGGGTTGGTGGCTGCTGGAGGGTGGCATGTGCCTCTTTAATCAGGGCCAGTGCTGCCTGACTCACAGACCTATCCCTCCTGGCCCTTCTTGGTGGCATGCAGATGGGAGGCACCTGACACCTTGTACTGCCACTTGGACCAGCCACCTCCTCTCTGCCACTAACCCCAGCCTCCTCCTGCCTGACATTTTCCTGCCTCTCATCCTGGCTGACCTCCTCCTGTGTAAAAAAAAGGGACATATTTAGAGTTTGGTTTCATCAATCACACACACAGGGGGTTATTTACTAAAGGCAAATCCACTTTGCACTACAAGTGCAAACTACAAGTGCACTTGAAATTGCATTGAAAGTGTAATTGGAAGTGCAGTCGCTGTAGATCTGAGGGGGACATGCAAGGAAAATAAAAATCTGAAATTTAGCTTGCACATGATTGGATAATAAAATCAGCAGAGCTTCCTCTCATTTCAGATCTACCCCTCAGATTTACAGCGACTGCACTTCCAAGGGCACTTTCAGTGCAATTTTAAGTGCACTTTGCACTTGTAGTTTGCACTTGTAGTGCAATGTGGATTTGCTTTTAGTAAAGAACCCCCACAATGTTCAGCTCCTGACTGTTGCAAATAGAATTTAATTTTTTTTTTTTTTGTACTCTCATTATGCCCCCATCATTTTGCATTCATCTCCCAAACTTTTTTGCCCACTACTGTCTATTGCTATGTCAAACACTTTTTCTTGATTGACTAAATTTGTTCCCATCTTAACATCTATTTTACAGCATTAATTTTTTCACAATAAATGTTTTGAAAAGACTATACCTGGCTCCAGACGGACAGATCTGGGTCTTCATCCAGGATGGAAGGCTCCTCCTGATCCTGAGAAGGATCATCTTGGCTGGAGGGAAGGCTGGAGGGAAGGCTGGAAAGTGATTTCCTCTGTGTAATGTGGTCATTCAGAAAGGCCAACCTGTCGTAGTACCACAAATGTGGGACATATACCTTCCCTGCTGCTGCTCCTGACCTCTGAGAAGCCAGGACCCGATTGTGCATAGTCCCATATGTGCCTCTCAATGTCCCAATTTTTGTATCCAGCTGCTCAATGGTTGCGTTGGGCATCCTGGTGTGCACAAATGGGAGCAGGCTCTCCAGCGCTGCTTTCCTTACCCCTTTTTTTTGTGTATCGGTTTTTGATCTCCCACAGAGCGGGAACCTCCCTTAACCGATCTATAAACTCGGCCAGAAATTCTTTCAAGAAAAGCATTCATTGTTTCTGCAAGACAAAACACCAGACAAAAATACAAATGTCAATCACACTCTAAACTCGAGTAATCTTTATGCCCTTATATGGATGTTCAATTTCTATGCAGTATAGGCCACTGATGTACCAAGTTAAAATCTTACCTTCAGTCTAACGTTCGGCGCTCTTAACTCCCTCCTCCGCACACAGAACGTAGGTACGTCACATGTGTGTTAGCTTTATATACACTACGCATGCGTGACACACGTCGCCCGCCCATGACGTTCTTTCTCGATGTTTCCCCGCCCCTTCTCTTTCGGCGCGCAGGCGACATGGCGGAGTCACAGCAGGTGTCTGTAAATTCAGATAATTCTAACGAGGAGACAAGCCCGGAACGGGAAACGTCACGAACAAGGAGGCGTTACAAGGCATCTAATATGTCCTTTGAGGAGATGGCGGAGATGGTGGCCATATTGAACAATTCTGATTAGGATGCAAAGCATGGGCCGTATTTCCACCCTAATCTAAGGAAGGACAAAATTATGAAGCAAGTAGTGAAAAGTCCGAAGAAGAATTTTGGTGTGAAAAGATCAAAGGAGCAGCTCAGAAAGAGGTGGTCTGACCTCAAACGGAGGGAGCCGGAGCAGTTAAGGAGCATTAACAGAATGCTAAAAAAAAGTAAGTACTTCTCCTGTGTCCCTATTATTGTATTTCACAACTTGCATGTTGCTCCATGTTGTTGATTTTTACTCTTGTACATTCTAAAATGACATTTTAAAACATTTAGTGGGCACAGTAATCGGTCGATACAGACACATCGTTTGCACACTACATACGATGATTTGTCAATATCCATGTTTTGAAAATTTTTGGTAAAATGTCTGTTTAGATTCCATAAATGTTATAACATTGTTGTCTAGATGATGTGTTTGTAACTAGAATGAAATGCAAACTTGAATCAATGTAAAGGAGAGGACACTCAGCAGTTGTTTACACATCTGCACTCACAGGAGCACTATAGTGTGGGCCACCAGAATAACCTTTTTAGGGTGTCCAACACAGGTGCTACAGTGGGTACTGGGGGGGGGAGGCATGTGAGAAAATTGGCACAAAAAGGTCAGTATTCCAGCTTTGTTAAGTTCAAAAATCTTGTCTTCAGCTTGGAACTGTGCCAAAACAGACAATTGTACCCCACTTGCAAGCAATGTTTCATATTCCTATTTATGACTTCAAATATGTGTGTGCTAAGTTTACCATTTGTTTCATTCTCATAGGGGAGAGAAGACTGGGAGGACACCACTCCTCAGAGCCCAGGAATCCCACACCTTCTAAAGAACCCCAACCTGAGGATGTAGAGGAAGTAGAAGTGGATAAAGGAGAGGTGGAGGAAGGAGAAGTGGAGGAAGGAGAAGTGGATGAGGTGGTGGAACTTGTCGCTACAACAGGTCAGTATCTGTCACCACAACTTCAGGTAAGAGATGTAGGCATGCAGATTTTTATGGTTTTTTTTTATTTTAGGGGATGAACATGTTGATGAAATTCATCGATTCTCCAGTGATAGTGCACAAAGAATCATCCAACAAATAATGGATTGTAGTACTCAACTGGACTTGATGAAGAAAAGGATGAATGCTATGGAGAATACATTTAAGGACATCATTGATGTGTTGGGGCGAATAGAATAAAACCCCCCCTTTTTTTTTTTTTACTTTTTTAGCACTTTTACTAAAAGACAAAATTTGAAGATGCACACAGTGGGTCAACATGTGCTATCTGCCATCACGGGATCTCCATGAACGTGTTTTGTGGGTGCAACCCCTTCCTCACCACTCAAGTAGGTGAAAGGAAGAAGGGGTTGCCCCCCCAAAACATGTCGATTGATCCCCCATGATGGCGGATAGCACATGTTGACAATAGGGATGAGGAAGAAAATAACCTATTTTACCCTCCAAAAAATTGTGTGCATCTTCAAATTTTGTCTTGTTCAGGGGTGACAACACTCCATCTTAGGAAGGGCAGATAGCCCTTTTTTGAAAAATCGAAGGTCTGAGATCTTGCCTAGAGCAGGGATATGCAATTAGTGGACCTCCAGCTGTTGCAAAACTACAAGTCCCATCATGCCTCTGCCTCTGGGTGTCATGCTTGCTGCTGTCAGAGTCTCGCTATGCCTCATGGGACTTGTAGTTTGGCAACAGCTGGAGGTCCGCTAATTCATATCCCTGGCCTAGAGGTTTACATTGTTGTATTTTCAGAACCAAAAAAATTTGCCTGTTTAGGTAAAAAAAAAAAAAAAAAAAAGGGTTTAAAAAAAGTAGACACACCAAAAATGTTCTAAAGACCACGTGTGATTGTGCACAGAGTAAAAAACATGGAAATACCAAAAAAGTGTGGCTTCTATTTTTAAATTCCACTATAACCTTTTTTGTGTTTAGTTTTGTTGTTACCAGTAAAATGTTTGGTCTTTACTAAGGAAAATACACTTGGCACTACAAGTAGACTTTGAAAAACGAACAGACAGCTAAAATAAAAACAAAGAAAATATACAAAATGAGGGTTCAGATTATTTATAATTTTTTTGGGTAAATAGTAAAAACTATCAAAGATTGGCTGGCATTGGAATGGCTGCCCTACCCATGAAATAGTCCATATAGTTCTGCCGGATTGCACGGGCACTTTAGGGGGGCAAGCCAGCACGGACATGTTCGAGGCCCGGCAGGGCATTGTCTGCTGCAAGTCCGGCCTCAGGCCCAACTGTGGCCATATAAGTTGGCGATTGCTTGCTCAAAAAATTCAAAAAAGTTCAGTTTGTACTCTGCCATGTGAATACTTGTTAAAAATAGGCGGAACCGGCTGGCCATTATCCCTAAGGCATTCTCCACAACTCTTCGGGCTAGTTGAAGACCCTCCTCTCCTTGGTGAGGGTCCTCTGGGGGAAAGGCCTCATGAGATGCGGACCCAGACCAAAGGCTTCATCAGCCAAAAAGACAAAGGGGAGTCCTTCCACATTCCCTGCATCCGGTGGCAATGCGAGGTCATCACTCTGTAGACGAAGAACAAACTCCGTCTGGGCAAAGGCTCCCCCATCCAACATCCGGCCATTCTTCCCCACATCCACATAGAGTTATTCATACTGTGCTGACACCACCGCCATCAGCACAATGCTATGAAACCCCTTGTAGTTGTAAAAAAAAAGAGGCCCGAACAGGGTGGTGTCACGATGCGGACGTGCTTCCCGTCAATGGCTCCACCGCAGTTGGGGAAGTCCCACCACCTGGCAAACTCCAATGCCACAGTCTGCCATTCCTGTGGCGTGGAAGGAAGCTGGGGAATCAAACAAGAAAAAAAATATATTAGTACTTATGCAAATAACATTGCAAGCAGATTATACAAAAACATTCTTGGCCAACATCAGTATAACATTTTGTTTAAGGATTATTTAAAAATAAAAATATAAAGAACAATTATCACATTTCTCACCCCCCTCTGATGGCCCATTGTTTTTCTTTTGGGAGGGGGGGGCTAGATGAGAGGAGTTTGGGACCCCCCCAAAAATCTAATTCTGGAAAATGTAGAGTTTAGAAACCATTTGAGGGGGGTGGGGGAGCACTACAATGGAGCTGACAAAATACATTGTTAACAGACTAGGCTAGAGGAGTTTGGGCCCAGGAGAGCATGCTGGAGAGGTAAGTGAAGGGAAATATGCATGTAGGCCAAAAAAGGACTTAAAAAATTACAGCATGCATGGGGACAAAGGGAACTTTCACAGCATATTACAATCATGGTAATTAGGGAAGGATGAAAGAAATCCAATACATTATCATACATGAAATACATAGAATGTGATATTAAATGAGTAAACTTACCCTCATATAGTCATCCTGCAGGACTTGAATGATGGCAGAACAGGTCTCTGGGATTATGATGCCCACAGCCTGGGGGGGGAGATGCCTGTCGTGAACTTCAGGTCCTGCAGACTTCTCCCTGTCGCCAGGTAGCGTAAGGTGGCGAAGAGCCTCTGCTCAGCACTGATGGCTTCCCGCATAACGGTGTCCTGCCTGGTGATATAGGGGGACACCAAAGCCAACAGATGCTAAAAAACGGGGTCAGACATCCGAAGAAAATTCCTGTAGTCCTCAGGATTATTCTCCACGATCTCCCGCAGCAAAGTCATGTGAGAGAATTGGTCCCGCTGGAGCAACCAATTTTTGGTCCATGAACTCCTCCTCACCCTGTTCATGGACTCGTCTTGGTCCAAGAAAAGAAGACCAGCAGAAACACAAAGACGATGCACAACACGATCTCTACGACGAGAACGTATCCGCAACATGGCTAGAAAACGGTCGTCTGATCAGAACGAACTAAACAGAACGCACTGAAGTACGGCAAGGCCTATGAAGAACGACCTGAAAAATCAGAGACGAGTGGACAAGAATGCACTGAAAAACAGATATGACCTGACTACACGCCCTGAAAGACAAGATACGAACCCACAAGCACCAACTGAACCGCAGAAAACGATCTGAAAGCACGAACTCTGAAAAGCGTGAATCGTCTCTTCTCAAACTTTTACTAACACGCAGCAACACAAGATTAGCAAAAGCAGCCCAAGGGGTGGCGCCATGAGAATTGAACTTCCCCTTTATACTGCCGTCGTACGTGTTGTACATCACCGCACTTTTAGACCGACGAGATTTTGGATTGACAGTGTGTATGCAAGGAAAGCTTGACAAGAATCTCGTCAAGCTTGACAAGAAACCCGTCGAGAAAAACGTCGTTTTTTTTCCGTCGAGATTCTCGGCCGTGTGTACGAGGCTTAACACTTGTCTAAAACAAGCCTTGGGTCTCTGTCACGCAAGTGGCAAGCTCTACCACTCCTCTGGAATGCAATCTGAAGTGGATTGTTTTTCAAAGGCAGCTGTTAGTCAGTTTGCAGACATTCAGGTCACATACCTCCCAACCGTCCCAGATTCTGGTGGGACCATCCTGCGACTTCAAGTAAGTCCCGGGGTTCTGCGGATCAGGGCTGAGGTCCCAGAGCGGCAGTGGGCTCCACTCAGTGGGGATATGCTCAGTGAATGCAAAGTCTTCTCTCACACGGACTGTGCCCACTGAGGATTCCGGCATGCCTGCGCTGTCTGCTTCTCTCCCAAACCCGCCTCCCACTTTACTCTTCCTTTCAGTCAGTTGCTAGGACCGCCGGCATCCTAGCAACTAATGACGTGCTGTGCAGGCGCCCACATTAGACAGAAACTACCAATGTGCAAGCAGCTTCAGGATCAGCTCCGCCCCCCGCCCAGCTTCACCCTTCGACCACAGCTCCCACTTCCTGCCGCACAGCATCTCCCGTCTGGTAAGGGGATTAGCTACAAAGTTATTTTACAAGCTTTCCTATGCGCTTTCAGGTTTGCTTTTACAAGCACCAACGAGAAGAGATGCCTGCTATGGCTGGCGTAGCAGATTGCTGTGTACACAAGGGGTTACATTCTACAGAACTGCGGACGTTCAGGCCGTGTGCAGCCAGCATTAGTCTGATAACCATATGAGGCCTGGAGCTGTGTATTCGTTGCCTACATTTTCTATTCATTTGCCTCTAGTTTCTATCTGAGCTGACAAGGGCTGTGCAGTGATGGGGATATGCTCAGTGCTGCATGCAGCACTGATGACTTTAAAACCTGCACTATGGAAATTACATTTTTTTGCGGGCAATTTATCGGGGAAATGGCTGGTGTTGGCGTTTCAATCATCACAGCACCATGGTTGTTTTGGTGTCAGGATGATTGTAATCGCATTATTTATATTATTACATTGTAATATAAAATGAAATAGTTCAACTCACCATAATGCAGAATCAGTTGGAGCCCCGAGTGTGTCACTTGCCACGTCACCTGCCATAAGTTGCGGATTGTCCACTTGCCACGTCACCTGCCACACGTTGCGGATTGTCACTTGCGACGTTACCTGCCACTCGTTGCGGATTGTCACTTGCCACGTCACCTGCCACATGTTGCGGATTGTCCACTTGTCACATCACCTGCCACACATGGCGGATTGTCACTTGCCACGTCACCTGCTACATGTTGCGGATTGTCACTTGCCACACGTTGCGGATTGTCACTTGCCACGTTACCTGCCACATGTTGCGGATTGTCACTTGCCACGTCACCTGCCACATGTTGCGGATTGTCACTTGACACACGTGGCGGATTGTCACTTGCCACGTTACCTGCCACATGTTGTGGATTGTCCACTTGCCATGTCACCTGCCACACGTTGCGGATTGTCACTTGCCACACATGGCGGATTGTCACTTGCCACTTCACCTGCCACATGTTGCAGATTGTCACTTGCCACAAGTGGCGGAGAAGAATGCTGGCGCTCTGCCACTGACAGTGACAGTGAACGCTGGACATTTTAACTAGTTTGTCTAAACTGCAGGCTGCAGCAACAACTGTTCCCCTATTTGAGGCTCCTGTCACGTCGGCTCTGAGACTCGAGTCCGACGTGACTCTGATGTCACTCGTTGCTAGACACCAAGCGGCCCAGGCGATAGCAACGAGTGCAGGGAAGAGGCTCCACCCTCCTCCTCCGGCTCCTGGTCAGTGCGGCGTAGCCGTAATAACAATAGACGAGTCTCTCTCTTGGCGCCGCTGATGGGCTGATGCGAGAGAGAGACTCAGGCAGAGGCAGCGCAAGTGCAAGTGACATGTCAGTTTGGTATTTTCGGGATCCACCTCTGATTTACACAAGTGTAGTATAGCGTACCTGCGTTTGAGGGCAGTCTTTGCCCTCTCAGGGGATGCATGGGTGTTTCATGCCGGCAGTCCCATTCATGTCAATTGGGAGGCAGCAGCTGTGTGGGTGCACTGCCTCAAACAGCAGCTTGTGTTTGTGTATCCCAACTGACATGAATGGGACTGCCTGTATGGAACACCTGTGCATCCCGAAGCAGGCAAAGATGGCCCTCACACAGACATATGCTATAATACGCCCATTTTAACATGGCCTAACACTGCACCACCTTCTCCCCAACCCATAATGCACCTGGGCAGCAAAGTACAATGTGGTTGTGTTTTAGTGCAGTGCACCAAAAGTGCATAGCAACCAGATGTCCCTGATTTTGGATTGGAGCCCCTATGTCCCTCTTTCCTCCTCATTTGTCCCTCATTTTGGTCTGATCTATATAATGGTATATAAAATGCACTATTTATTTTTCAAAAAATGTTTCTCAGTGCTAAACCTTTCATCCAATTTCTAAATTCCTGCATTAGTAAATGTATAAAGCCATTATAAAGGAATAGTCTTGGTAAAAAAAAGCACTTGTGGGTTTAACTAATATTTTTTTATATAATTCTCAGTTAAGGGGCGTGGCAGGGTGTGTGTCCTATGCCTACATATTTTTGCTGATAGGTGTCCCTCATTCCCATCTCCAAAAGTTGGCAGGTATGGGGTCATACTGCCACCTCATGAATGTTTGTTTTTTATGTTTCTTTGATGCCAAGGAGGATTTTATATTGAAATACAGCATTGTACCACTTTTTGCACTGTGAAGACCTGAATGGCCACCATATCACATTGTCGTGGGCAACCAGTAAAGATGAAGATCGACTGTCTTACTGTGGCCCATAGGATAGGGTGACCAGACATCCCTGGTTTCCGGGGACTGTCCCCGGATTGAGGACACTGTCCCCGGACCAAGTCTGCCCCCGGTTTTGTCCCCGGATTGGATTTGAACAGGGGCTGGGGCAATTTCAAAGACAGTCAGTGTAGAATTGAAAAAAAAATAAAAATCTGAATTACACACCCCTGCCAGTGTTAATTTTGGCAGCAAATTTCGATTTAGTCTTTAGCCCTGTACACACGATCGGATATCCTATGGATTCTAATCCAATGGTTTTGTCCATCGGAAATCCGATGAAGCTGACTTCCATCAGTCTTGCCTACACACCATCAGTCAAAAAACCGACCGTTCCAAAACGCGGTGACGTAAAACACTCCGAAGAGCCGAGAAAAATGAAGTTCAATGCTTCTGAGCATGCGTCGGTTTTTTATACGATGAACTTGCCCATAGACGATCGGAATTTGCTATCGGTTTTTGATCCATCGGAAAAATTTAAAACATGTTCTATTTTTTAAAACCGATGGAAAAAAAGACCGATGGGTCCCATACACAATCGGTTTGTCCGATGAAAAAAGTCCATCGGACTGTTTTCATCGGTAAAACCGATCGTGTGTACAGGGCTTTAGTCTTAGGACGGAAATGCATTTTAGTTTTAGTCCCATTTTAGTCTTCTGAACACGTTTTAGTTTTAGTCTTTGACTAAAAGGCCATTTTAGTTTTAGTCCCATTTTAGTCAACTAAAATCTCCAGTACATTTTAGTCTAATATAATCATTTTAGTCAACTAAAATTGAATGTGCACAGTACACAGCCCCCACCCTCCGCACAATACACAGACCCCCACAGTACACAGCCCCCCACAGTACACAAAACACAGCCCCCACCCTCTGCACCATACAAAGCCTCCCACAGTACACAGCACCCACCCTCTGCACAATACAAATCCCCCCACAGTACACAGCACCCACCCTCTGCACAATACAAAGCCCCCCACAGTACACAGCACCCACCCTCTGCACCACACAACTCCCCCCACAGTACACAGCACCCACCCACTGCACAGTACACAGCCCCCCTGCATTCTCAGGAGACACCCAGTCTCCTGGGACAGCACTGCCAGCATACTCTAAAGTTAAGAATAAATCACTGCCAGCCCTTTCTCATACACAGCTCCTCCTGTGTTACTCTTATTGTAAATCAAAGTCTCAAAATGTACCTCATAGCCTCGTTCTTGCATGGACCCGGTCACATGGCTGCTCTCCTCTGAAGATTCAAGGATGGTCATGTGACCGTTCTCCAATCTAAAGCAACACTTGGAGGAGGAGGAGGAGGAGCAGGAGGAGGAGACCGGCCAACAAGAACACAGCTATTGAGGTTAGAAGCTTCAGCTTACAATGAGTGACACAGGAGGAGGAGAAGTATAGGAGAAGGGGCTGGCAATGATTTTTTTCCTAATGATAGACTTTGCTGGCAGTGCTGTCCAAGGGCCAGGAGAGGCGGGGCGGCCAGCTTGACCACCCCCCAATGTGTGGCACCCGGGGGCGGACCACCCGATCCCCACCCCCCATTGGTAAAAAACAAATATTGGTGTATAACACGCATACACTGTGTTATACGCCGATAAATACCATAAGTTCATGAGGGTAAACGTTCTTCCTTGCCATTAACGTCCCGTTTTTGTTCCTTAACAAAAACGGATTCTATTTTCGTCATAGTTTTCGTCAGTTGACGAAAATGTGTTGTACTTTTAGTTTTGTTTTCCGTCGTGCCCCTTTCTAAAGATCATGTGCTGGTCGGAGTGGAGGGAATATTTCTTCAGTTTTCGGGTGCATGCCCATCCAGCTCCACTTGCATGTTCTTCTGCCTCGGCTCAAGTCTCGGCTAGCCACCTGCCTGCTTATCTCCTTGCCTTCCCTGGCTGGGTGATCCTCCTCCACTCCCCACCCAGTAGTAGCCGGGGCCCAAAGAGTGAGACTTGACAGACTGTGAGACGGGTGGCGGCGCTGGCGGTGGTGGGCAGAGAGTTGCTGATTGCCGCCATTACTAGTAGAAAAAAAAATATGTCCCCGGATTTAGTTTTAAAAATCTGGGGTCACCCTACCATAGGAACTTAGCTTTATGGCAGGCAGCCATACACACTTCCACAAGTGATTTTTTTTTTTTCATCTCTTCAGATAGGAATAATCAGTGTATATACAACATATAGAATTGATCAGGGCCATTTGAAGGAATTTGGCAACAATTTTAAAGTTGTTGTTGAGCGGGGGCGATCGAAAGGTATTACAGTGGATATGCGGGGGGGGGGGTGTCTTACCTCCTCCACCCGTGCTGCCTCCTCAAGTCCTCCCTCTGGCTGTGCTGCCCTCTGCTGGGGCCCCAGGACAAGTCGGGGCCCCAAGCAGCTGCTTGGTTTGCCTGTCCTGTTCCGACGGCCCTGGAGTTGATATGCCATGCACGGGAAAGTGAATTTCAAACAATAGTTAATAAATGATCGTAAGTTATCAAATCGCATTTCTGTTTCCACCATGTAACCTCGTCATCTGGACAATCGTAACATGTTTGTATTCATAAACAAAATATCTCAGTGCCAATTGATGCAAACCATTCAAAAATATTCTGCCCTGGCTAATTGATTCAAATCTGATCGAAATGGAGTCGAAAGCAAATCGGAGAGGAGATTCTCGCTATTTAATCATTTGCAAATTTTCTTCAATCGGATAAAAACAATCAAAGTGTGTGTGGCCACTATTAACAAAAAAGATGCTATAGACATACCTTAAAAACAAATTAACATAAAGTCCTGAGTATTTTTTTATTCTAAAATATAATGTTTAACCCACATCTAGTGATTAAGTGTCCCTGTTTGTACTGTCAAACCTACCAGTGATTATAAATCCTCAGTAGCATGGTTGGACATGAGCTGTTTCTGGCTAGAGTTTTATATGCTGCTAAGAAGCAAAACACACTTGGCTTGTTAAGCCCAGTGAATATTCAATGATAATCCACATGCAAGCTTCAAAACATCTCAATTAGTTCTAAAAAAACATTTTCAGCCCTATTTATATCCAGAAAACATACAGCTCTCAGTTTTCAGTTAAAGTATAACTAAAAGCATTTGGATAGAGTAGAGAGATATTAGAACACCTGTCAGGTTTGTATTGCTGTCTCTGCCCCCATTAGGGAGATTCACTCTCTATTTTTCATGTTTAGCATTATCATCGAAAGTGACAGTAAAAGAAAATCTAAAATTTTGGGTAATCCCCAGAACATCAATAGAGAGGAAATCTTCCAAGAAATCTTCACTAGTTCAGGTGACAACCAGAGATTATTTTGCTTTCAAGGGATTTATTCTCACTTACAGTTTTTGGCCATGGGACACTTCTGAAGCTTTAAACCACGCAAGATGTTTCAGGGAATGGAGGGATTGTCTACCAAGTTGCCAGGATATAAAGCTCTTTCATTCTTACATCATAGGCGTTTTGGCCATGGGACAGAAAGTGAAGGCAAATCTAAAAAAAAAATAACAGGGGTTATAACTAAGATTATTGAGGGTCTTTATTGATCTTCATTACATTTCAGCTTTCATGAGTTTTAGCAATATCAAGTCAATATATAAGTAAATTGACTTATATCTGTATTTTTCCAGTAAGATATTAAGTTAGCTAATGTCAGACTCTGATGTTCACACTTACATCTCATAATGGCTATTTTTGTAGAACTTGTTAAGAATGACAGGATATAAGACTAGTGGTCAAGCTACTTTTTCATAGACTTCAAGATCTGGCTCGACGCCCAGCTTCTATGGTCAGAACTTAGCACAAGACCTTTTCAACCCTTTGTAACTAGGCAGAATACATTGTAAGGGCTATTGATAGGAATGTACTGTAACGTTAAGTTTTTTGCAATATCTTCTGTTAAACTTGTGTTTGTGGTTTAGTGTGTCGTGGAAATATAGGTTGTATACAGAGCACACAGCCCATATTTCCTGTGCTAAATAAGCACAGACTTCAGATTTCATCTCATTGCAATAATGCTATCTTTAGGCTAAAATTCACTCACCATCATTCGTCAGATTCATTCAAAGAAAGCAGCACCATACAGCTATGTTCTCATCATCAAGACATCCCAGAGCAGAGTCCCCCTGGGATAGCCAGCTCCCTTTATTTATAGTCAACATGAATAACAAAAGAAGGTTGTTGCTTCACAAAACAGCCAATCAGACATTTTGTGTACTTTCAAAAAGGACCAATGACAGACATGTATATATTCAAATAGAATACTAGCAGTGATGTGTGTAAACGGTTGGGTACAGGGGCCATGCTTTCTGTGAGATAAAGGAACACTAGAAAGCATGGTTTTGTACAAACCAACTCACTGCTACCAATGACGCAAACCATACTTAATCATGGATCAGATAACCACAATTTTCATATAGTTATGCTATAGTTCCCATAAACGCAGATCTGTTCGCTCGGAGTCATTTAATGCAGTCGACAAGAAGTGGCCAGTCCCTTGCTGAGGCATAAATGAACATCCCTAAAAGGAGCAAGCAAATCTGTTGTGTCCGTGGGAGGGTGTTTGCGCCACCAGTCTTCCACCAACATCTGTATGTGCGAATACACTCACATGAGCGCATTACAGCAAGACCGACACTGGGGGACATCTGACAACATACATTAATAAAAATTTCCACAACAAGTGGGAGGAGACTCCTTGTGTTGTATGATGATAAGTATACTGAACTCTGAATACAGCTATGTAATTTTGATTCACCATAAAACTGTGCGTGTGTCTTGATTACCTAACCGGTTATAGAGCGCATCCATACACCCATTGGTCCGGCCTAGGCTCTAAGGGATAGAAGAGGTATACAGTGCTGCCTAACAGTGGTGCCCCGTGTGAGGATCATCGATTAGCAGGTAAGTGGAACTTTGTGAAAGAAGTTTTGCAAAGCTAATTTCACTTAATCTATTACGATTGATTTTGAATATTTTAGTTGTATTTATGTTGTCTCTGTTGCAAAGTACGATTGATAGGTGCAGCGGAGTCAGTTCAAATCAGACATTGTGTAGTAACAGGAACTGGCTTCTTTATTGGAACATAACCACACTAGCAAAGATGTCACTTCACATTGTAAGAAGAATCACAGACAGGAAAAAGCAACCAACAAGTACATCACAGTATACAGGAAATACAACACATCATAGAGAAATACATAGCATAGCATATCACTGAGCATTAGTGACATCTTGTGTCCTTTTTCTAAACTGCAGTCAAATACAGAAAGCTAAGCTGAAAGTTTGTTGTATCTCCAACAGTCTCGAGGATTGCTAGGCTGGCTTCCTGGGACATATAGGAGCGCAAAGGCAGATAGGAAGTCCAGACAGGTGTTGCCCTGACTATAAACTAAGGAAGTCCGACCAGGTGTTGGCATGACTATAAACTATTATAGTATAGGATAGGAATATTATAGGGTAGCAAATATTGCTCCCGGGTTTAGAAGGACGGGTGTATGGAGCTCTAAGGTTTATGGAGCTCTAATGGGAAATTTTGATAGTATTGTATGATAAAATACACACACACACACACACACACACACACACACACACACACATACACATATATATATATATATATATTGTAACCTGGGGGACAGGTAGTCGGTACAAACGCTCCCTGGGATGAGCAGGCACAGATACCAAGTCCATTGGATCAGTGAAAACAGTGTTATTTATTGGTGCTATATACAAAGTCAATGACAGGTGCTGTACAGTGCTGGAAACAAACAGAAGAAAAACTAACTAAACAAAAGCCTAGCCGTGTCTCGGCTCTAACTATACAGTATTTACAAGCCCTCCCTACCAGGCTGGACAAGCCTAACGCTTGTCAGCTTCCACATTCACAGAGTCACAAGTTTTACCAACCTTCTTGCTCTCACAGACCAATGCTGTCTGTGTTTCCCAGGCAGACCCAAGGCTGTCTGCTCAGGTGAGCTTTTAATTAACCTGTGGGAGAGAACCAACACCTGAAGTGGATCCTGGCTCAGAGATCCCTGAATGTATATGAGAGGAGCCTGGGAGATGTATAAACCCCGAATAGGACTTTCCCAGGCTCTCTCTGGGATGCTCTGTCACACATCCTCCCTCCTTGTTTCAACCCCAGGGTTGGAACACCTGTAGCCCAACAGGAGTGAACACGGGAGAGGGCATCTACATTCCCCATCTCAACACCTGGCCTGTGTTTTACTGTAAAGGCGTAATCTTGTAGGGCCAAAAACCACTGGTTTACTCGCCTATTAGTCTCCTTCTTTTGGGCCATCCATTTCAGGGGAGCATGGTCAGTTATCAACTCAAACTGGCGCCCCAACAAGTAGTACCTGAGCGCGTCCACTTTATGGCCAGACACTCCTTTTCAATGACTGCGTACTTCTTTTCATGGTCATTGAGCTTTCTGCTTAAGTACACCACAGGGTGTTCTTCCCCATTGTGTACCTGTGAAAGTACTGCCCCGATACCCACATCAGACGCATCCGTCTGGACCAAAAAGTTTTTGGAGAAATCGGGGGAGTATAGGATTGGCTGTGCACAAAGAGCCTTCTTCAGTACTTGAAAAGACTCTTCTGCTACTGGAGACCATTTCACCATTACGGAGGCTTTCCCTTTTGTAAAGTCTGTAAGTGGGGCAGCTATAGTTGCGAAATTTGGGATGAATCTTCTATAGTACCCCGCAATGCCAAGAAAGGCCCTGACCTGCTTCTTGTTTGCAGGACGTGGCCACTCCTGGATGGCTTCTATTTTATTCACCTGGGGCTTTATGACACCCCGGCCAATAGTGTAGCCCAAATACCTGGCTTCCTCTAGCCCAATGGCACATTTTTTGGGATTTGCCGTAAACCCTTCTTTGAAGAGGGAATCCAGGACAGCCTGGACACGGGGCAAGTGAGACTCCCAGTCAGTGCTATGCACCACTATGTCGTCCAGATAGGCTGCAGCATACTGTCGGTGAGGTCTTAGGGTCCTGTCCATAGCCCTCTGAAATGTTGCAGGGGCATTTTGCAACCCAAAAGGCATTTTCTTATACTGAAACGACCCTTCCGGGGTCACAAACGCAGTCTTTTCTTTGGCACTACCAGTCAAGGGTATTTGCCAATATCCTTTGGTCAAGTCCAAAGTGGTCAGATAACGGGCCTTGCCAAGTCGGTCTATAAGCTCGTCTACCTTGGGCATTGGGTATGTGTCAAACTTTGTTACCGCATTAAGCTTCCTGAAGTCATTACAAAACCTCCAAGTGCCATCCGGTTTTGGGACTAATACAATGGGGCTAGACCAGTCACTATTGGATTCCTCAATAACATCTAGCTCCAACATCCTTTTAACTTCCTCACTGATGTCCTTTCTTCTAGCTTCGGGAATTCGGTATGGTTTGAGCTTGACATGGACCCCAGGTTCAGTAACAATATCATGCTGAACTGCTGAAGTCGTGCCCGGCAACTCTGAAAATTTCTCTTTATTCCTTATCAGGAACTCTCTAGCTTCCTGTTTCTGGGAACATGACAGGGTGTCTGGAATTGTGACCTCAGGGATCAGAGGGGATTCAGTACCCTTAAGGGTTACCGGGAGAGACCTGGCAGTTAATGCCAGTCTATCCTTCCAGGGCTTTAACAGGTTTATGTGGTAAATCTGTTCGGGCTTCCTTTTACCTGGTTGATACACCTTGTAATTGACCTCCCCAACTCTTTCAATTACTTCAAAGGGTCCCTGCCACTTAGCCAGGAATTTGCTCTCAACAGTGGGAACTAATACGAGGACCCGGTCACCAGGTGAGAAAACACGAAGTTGGGCCCCCCTGTTGTATATCCTCTGTTGGGCTGCTTGGGCCTGCAGTAAATGTTCTTTTACTACCGGCATGATTGCTGCAATCCTATCCTGCATTTGAGCGATATGCTCAATAACACTTTTGTGAGGTGTCTGCTCCCCCTCCCAAGTTTCCTTGGCTATGTCTAAGAGTCCCCGAGGGTGTCTCCCATAAAGCAGCTCAAATGGAGAGTACCCCATAGAGGACTGGGGAACTTCCCTGATGGCAAACATCAAGTAAGGTATCAGGAAGTCCCAGTTTTTCCCATCCTTATCAACAACCTTTTTTAACATACTCTTTAATGTCTTATTGAAGCGTTCCACCAAGCCATCCGTTTGAGGATGGTACACTGAGGTACGCAACTGCGTCACCTTAAATAACTTGCAGAGCTCCCTAGTTATTCGTGACATGAATGGGGTACCTTGGTCTGTAAGGACTTCTTTCGGGACGCCAACCCGACTGAACACCATAAACAGCTCTTTGGCAATGTTTTTAGCAGATGCAGTGCGTAAGGGAACGGCCTCGGGGTAACGGGTAGCGTAATCCATGATCACGAGGATATGTTGATGACCGCGGGCAGATTTGGGGAGTGGACCCACCAGGTCCATGGCAATCCTTTCAAAGGGCACTTCAATAATGGGCAAGGGCACCAACGGACTTCGAAAGTGGGGTTGGGGGGCTGACATCTGACATATAGGACAGGACTGACAATAATTCTCAATATTTTTCCATATCCCAGGCCAGTAAAACCTGCGCAACACCCTTTCAGTGGTTTTCTCAACCCCTAAATGACCTCCTAGCAAGTGCCCATGGGCAAGTTCCAACACCACCCGTCTGTATAGCTTAGGGACTACCAACTGTTCAACCACTTCATCATTAGTTTTACATACACGATACAGTAAATCCTCATTGCTGCAGAAATATGGAAAACAGGGCCCGTCCCCCGGTTCGACAGGTACCCCATCAACCACCACCACATTTCCCCAGGCCCTGGCAAGGGTAGGGTCTTTTCTCTGTTCCCTACCAAAATTTTCCTTGTGCACATTTAGATCGGTAAACTCTAACGTAGGCTCAGATTCAGCAGACGGCTGTCCAGCTCTACTGGTTGTGGGGACTTCTTCAGGCTCCCCCAGCTCTCATGCCATAACTGAGAAAGGATCACCCGGAGAGCCCTGAGAGGAGTCCCCTGAACTCACAAGGTCAGTAATGGCCATGAGTTCTGGCTCTGCGACTGAGTTAGGTACTGCGGCTGGGTCGGGACAATCCCACAGTTCCCAAAACTTAGGGAAGTCCCTACCAATTATAGCCTCGTGCACCAAGTGGGGCACCAGTCCGACCGAATGGGTCACCGTACCTAAGCCAGTTTTAAACTGAACAGTGGCTATTGGATACTCGCGGGTATCCCCATGTACACAGATCACAGCAACTTTTTTTGCATGAAAATTCACAGTTTCAACCATCTCAGCTGTAACCAAAGTAACTAGACTTCCAGAGTCCAGCAAGGCCATAATAGGCTTATTATTAACAGTCACTTGACACATGTGTTTTCCCACATTTGGCACTGCAGCGCATGAAACAGCAGCAAACATAGACTGCCTTCTAAAAGATAGATCACACTGCATTGGTTCATCTGTCAATGGACAGTTTGCTGCAACATGTCCCAGTTCTTGGCAACGAAAACACCTGATGTTTCCCCAATTTGGTTTGCTGACAGGCAGTGGCTTCCCTTGCTTGGGCCGCCAAACTTCAGTCCTGGCACCAAAAATCCTCCCCCCTATTTCCTTGCCATGCTTACCACCCACTTCCCCTGGAACAGTCTTACCGGTTGCCTGGGGAGACCGTGGTTTTGGGTGGAAAGTCCGTGCGGCTGTAGGGGTGGTGACCAGGTTCTCTGCAGCAAAGTACCTCTCAACGAGCTCCACCAGGTTGTCTGCTGACTTGAGGTCTCCTTGACTCACCCACTTCTGCAGGGGAATTGGTAGTGACCTCAGGAATTGGTCCATGACCACACGATCCACTATTTGTGGCGCAGACAGGGACTCCGGCTGTAGCCATTTCCGCACCAGGTGGATCAGATCAAACATCTGCGATCTTGGGGGCCTCTTTTCTTGGAAGAACCAGCTGTGGACCCGCTGAGCTCGAACAGCCAAGGTAACGCCAAGTCGTGCCAGGATTTCCCGCTTGACCTTCTCATAATCTCCCGCTTCTGCTGACTCCAGATCATAGTAGGCCTTCTGCGCTTCTCCAGAAAGTAAGGGGGCGATCAGTCCTGCCCACTGGGTTTGGGGCCAACCTTCCCTCTCAGCGGTCCGTTCAAATGTTAGTAGGAAGGCCTCTGGATCATCATCTGCCGTCATCTTTGAAAGAAAGCGACCCACATGGATGGCTGAGGGCTTGTCTCCAATATCCTTCATTATCGCAGGTGACCCCTGTGCTAGCGTCTCCATAACCTCAGTAAGGGTTTTCCTATCCGCTTTTGCAGCAGTGGCAAGCTGTTCAAACAGCCTCTGCGATTGCTCTTGTACAGCACAAATCTGTTGGAACAGCACCTTGGTTTGCTCCTGTGCGATAGCGTTGGCTTGCTGTTGTGCAGCGTTAGTTTGCTGTTGTGTAGCATTTGCTTGCTGCCATGCAGCGTTTGCTTGCCGCAATTCAGCGTTAGTTTGCTGTTGTGCAGCGTTTGCCAACACCATTTGTTTGAGGAGGTCCTCCATGTTGTCACTTTAGGTACTGGCCTTTTAAGTAGTAACTTACTACAGCTGGTCGCAGCCTCCACCATATGTAACCTGGGGGACAGGTAGTCGGTACAAACGCTCCCTGGGATGAGCAGGCACAGATACCAAGTCCATTGGATCAGTGAAAACACAGTGTTATTTATTGGTGCTATATACAAAGTCAATGACAGGTGCTGTACAGTGCTGGAAACAAACAGAAGAAAAACGAACTAAACAAAAGCCTAGCCATGTCTCGGCTCTAACTATACAGTATTTACAAGCCCTCCCTACCAGGCTGGACAAGCCTAACGCTTGTCAGCTTCCACATTCACAGAGTCACAAGTTTTACCAACCTTCTTGCTCTCACAGACCAATGCTGTCTGTGTTTCCCAGGCAGACCCAAGGCTGTCTGCTCAGGTGAGCTTTTAATTAACCTGTGGGGGAGAACCAACACCTGAAGTGGATCCTGGCTCAGAGATCCCTGAATGTATATGAGAGGAGCCTGGGAGATGTATAAACCCCGAATAGGACTTTCCCAGGCTCTCTCTGGGATGCTCTGTCACAATATATATATATATATATATATATATATATATATATATATATATATATATATATATATATATATTATTGTATTGGTGTTTGAAATACATGATGATTTGATATTGGGTATTATTCAATGGTTAACATGCCATAGAGTTATAAGACTGTTAAATGTTGATCTGTGCATAGAGTGTTAAGATTTAAAGTGAATATTGGTTTGTTTGTGAACCATTTTGCCATACGCTGAATGCCACTACAAAATTGCCCAGAGTGTTTAAACGGGTGTTCTGTTTATATTAAGGGAACAAGTACCCATTCTATTGGCTACAGTCCCACGCGGGTACAAGACCCGCCTAGGAAAAGGTTCCTATATCATTCCGGGTGGTTATAAGACCTGTCTAGGGCAAAAACCCGATGAGACCCCAAATTTCGGGATTCTCAAATTTAATCTACATAACCACAACCAGAACGGGAGGTTTGCAGAAGGTTTAACTCCGTGGGAAATACAGTCTCTCTGTTATCAGAACGGAGAGGCTTATACTATTTGCCCCAAATCAGCCAGAATTTGCGGTTACGAGGCACTCTATTTGGCATAATGGGAAATAAACAGGGAAAGGATGGCTTTGAAGGTGAGCACGGCCAACCCTCCCCATATGATTTTGCAAGGGGAACCTTAACCCCTAATGTTGTTGAACCATTTTGGACTTTAATACAAAGATCACAATGTTTGCAAATTTCTAGTTTAGGGCCAGCAGGGCCATGTAGTGAGGAGGATTGGAAGGAGGTACAGAAAATATGTGGGATACATGTAAAAATAATTATCCTGAAGGAAAATGGGATCAGAGTTATATGAGCAAATGTTGTAAAAAGTGGAAAAGAGCTATGATGGAGTACCAGAAAAAATTTCCCCCCCCCCCCATTTTAAAACAACCAGGAAAAGTACCACCATATTCCCCTGCTCCTGACCCAAATCCGTCAGCACCCCCTCCGTATTTAATGTTAAACGAAGAAAAACCAAAACCAAAGAAATTTTACCCTCTATTAGATAACGCCCTACGGCTGCATTACTAAGGACGGGTGCATCAGACAAACAAAGACAGGAATGGGACATGGAATATTGGACTAAACAATTTAATATAGAGGCAGAAAGGCAAGCAGAGCTTAAAGAGAGCAGAAGGGAGAAGGGAGAGCAGAAGGCTATAGAAGAAAGAAAACAAAGAGAAAGAGGGTAGAGAACAGGAAGAACGAGAGAGACAGGAAAGCATAGATAGAGAAAATGAAAGGATAAGAAAGGATAGAGAGAATCAATGCCAAAAAGAAAAAGAAGAAGAAGAAGAAGAAGAAGAAGAAGATGAAGAGAGTTTAAAAAGGTTAAACGCAATTAAGGAACAGAGAAAGTTATTAGAAACAGAAGAAGAAATATTAAAGGAACAGAAAGAACAAGTATCACAGTTAGCCAAGCAGGTGGATGAGGCTAAGAAGTCCAAAAGAAAAAGAAGAAGGAGCGGGAGAAAATAGCAAAAGGAAGAGCAGACCTTAAACATTTTACAGTTAACTGAACAGGAAGGACAGACTGTAACAAGATCAGCGGCAGAAAGAAGGGAGGAAGAGAGGAGAAAGAAAGCTGAGGAAGATAAGGATGATGAGGCAGTGGGTGGCTTGACCACAGGAATAGAAGCCCTTAAATTCCCCGTTATTCACATGGGAGACACCCCAGTTCATATCCCACTTCCCCTCGGGATGTTAAGGGATATTAAAGATCTTTGCCCAAAGCCACGCAAATACCCCAGAGAGGCAGCTTTATTTTTACAGAGACATTGCGCGGGCACTGGCATGAATGCCGATGACTGTGAAATAATAATACAGACTGTAGATCCAGATCCCACCTGCGATGTAGAAGTTAAAACATTATTTGCTGATAATGACCCCTTTAAAAAGGCAAAGGGATGGGAATCGTTTTGGGCAGCAGTGGCAGCTATTTGGCAGAAGAGTTACAAAGGAGAGAGCGCTTTGCAGATAATGTGCACTGCAAAGCAGGGACCGGGAGAAAACTTTTATTCATTTTGTAAACGGGTACACCAGCTATACAAAGATACAGGAATGGATAACCCTGAACTGTATGTGAGCACAGTCATGTCCGGGGGAGATCCCAAAACAGTTAAATTAATTAACCCCAATTGGTCAACATTAAGACCTGATGCCTTTCTCAAAAACATTAAAAAACATGCATCCTTAAGGTTATTCACCACAAAAGGAGGGGTATTTCCCTCTTAACCCCGAACAAATAGAAAGTCCGCAATTAGCGGCTGCACAAATGGTTGTCCCTTATACACAACCAGTTCCCCAACAATCCCAACAAGCACAATACCAATATCCCCAAGATTACCATCAGGGTTGTTTCACATGCAGGGACATGGGACATTGGAAGGCAGATTGCCCCGTAGGAGGGGAGCAAACCACAGGGATAATATGGGGAGAAGCAGGAGGACAACCAGGGCAGGGAGGGTATCCAAGACCCAACTATCCACCCCGACAGTACCCTCCCCAGTACACCCAGCAAAACCCACAGCACCCCTCCCAACAGTCCCATGGCCCAGCACCACCCCCAGCTGCACAACCCAGGAGACACCCAGTGACAGATTTGATTCAAGTACATTGGCCAGGAAACACCCAAGGAGGGTCTAACCCTCAATAGGGATGCCCTGAGTCAGTTCCAGCCCTCGTTTTACATTTTCAATCAGATACTTGGAACTAGGCCTTGCACCAAGTAAGGTTAAAAGGTGGATGGACAGGTAGTCGATTTCCTCCTCGATAGCGGAGCCACAACCAGCGGTTTAACAGATCACAAATTCATAAATGAAGCATGTAACGAGGGTTGCTCAATGGGTATTAATGGAACAAGTATTGTCCACAAAATCACCCCCCTATTACCCGTTAGTACAGTTCAAGACCAAGCTCTTTTTGAAATGAGTTTTGCCGTTCTGACTAACTGTCCACTTCCTCTAATGGGAAGAGACTTAATGTCAAATTTAAACATTCACATCAAATTTACAAAAGATGGGGGCCTGCTAGCCACATCGGAAATCTGTGATTTGTCTAACCCAAAAAGACAGGATTTCAGAGGGTACTTTATGTTATTACCGGCACACCTTGAAGCACACCCTATATGGGCATTGACCAAATCATCAACAGGGTACATACATTGCTCACCATACGTGCCTACACTGAGGGAGAATGCTACGCCACATTACCAGAAACAGTATCCCTTATCAGAAGAAAAGATAGCAGGAATAGCCCCACAGATAGAGCAATATCTAGATGAAGGCATACTGAAACCTACAATCAGCCCTTGGAACACACGATTCACCCTGTGCGTAAGGCCAGTGGTGAGTGGCGCTTTGTACAGGACCTGAGGGCCCTGAACAAAGCTATTGACCCCCTTCCACCTTTGGTTGTGGATATTGCTACAATATTTTGTGCTATACCAGCAACGTCCAAGGTCTACACGGTCATTGATTTAAGTAATGCGTTCTTTTCCGTTCCTGTTGCAGGGGAGGCCCAAAAATACTTTGCCTTCACGTGGGGCCCGGGCCAGGGTCAGCTAACCTGGACCCGGCTCCCGCAAGGCTTTGCTGACAGTCCTGCAGCGTACTCCATGGTCTTGAATCGATCTTTAAGCAATTGGGTACCAAAGGAAGGCTCAGTGTTGCTTCAGTATGTGGATGACCTATTGCTGTGTAATGAGAATGATGTCAGCTGTGCGGAGGACTCAGAGCACCTACTAACTCAACTCAAAAGGTCACTTGGCGTTTCGGAAAAAGATCCAGTGGTGCAGGTCAGAGGTTGAGTACTTGGGGTGTATAATCCGAAGCGGAGAACGTTTGGGGTCACCAGCTCGAGTCAAGGCACTGTCCTATACTGCAGGCAGTGGATACCTGATTGCTCTTATTATGATTCTGTCCTAAGGTCTGCTACCCTGCAGGACACCCCAAAAATTAAAAAAATTATTGACTGGACAACAGAGAGGATTGAGGCTTTCACAGCATTAATCACCTCTCTAAAGCGAGCCCCTGCATTGGGACTCATAGAGTACGCAAAACCATTTTCATTGTACTGTGTGGTATCTGGACCTACTGTTGCAGCGGTCTTAGCACAATCACATGGGAATTCTCTGAGACCTGTTTCATACATCTCAAAAGAAACTTCCTATTCAAGTTCAAGGTATGCCACATTGCTTACAGGCCTTATCAGCCTGTGCGATGGCAGTACAGGAGGCTTCAAAGGTGGTTCTGGGACATGAACTTACACTGTATACCACTCATACAGTCATACACCTCATGACAAACATGAATACTCAACACATGACAGCACAAAGATCAAGCTGTTATGAGATAATTTTACTGCACACTCACAATCTCACCATAAAATCATGTTCAGAAACATCACAGCCCATTAGGTTTCTACACTCTTTGCTAAAATTAATGTCAGAAGACACACCAATTCCAGAACACGATTACACTGAGGTACTTGCAGAAACTTGCAGAAACTACCCTCCCAAGACCAGACCTCACAGATATTCCGCATCCAGATGCGGAAAATGTTTATGTGGATGGCAGCTGCTCCAGACCGAATGACAAAACTTATCAAACTGGTTATGCCATTGTTCATTGTTCAATTGCCAGATGTAGTGATTGAAGCCAAATCTCTGGATGCTAGTTCAGCCCAGATTGCAGAACTCATTGCTTTAACCAGAGCCTGTCAGATTTTTGAAGGAAAGGATGTAAACATTTACACAGACAGCAGATACAGTTATGGCGTAGCCCAGGATTATGGCCGTATATGGCAGGAGAGAGGATACAAAACAGCAGATAACAAAAACATTTCTAATCGCTCAGAAGTCAATGCACTTCTGGAAGCATTGCAGCTCCCTAGAAAAGTAGCAATAATCAAAATAAAAGGGCATTCCTATGACAAAGGACATGCTGCTAGGGGTAATGCTTTGGCAGATAGAATAGCAAAGCAAGTCGCTTCAACCTCCACTCCTGCTCCCACTACAATGTTTTTCCTACAGGACTTCAATTCAACAGATTTTCCCTCTGTAGCGCAACTTTTACAGAGAAAAGCCACCCCTGATGACCTTCAGTTCTGGGGTGACCACGGGTTGACAAAAGATCCGAATGGACTTTGGTCAACCAAGGAGGGAGTAATAGGAATCCCTATGGCTGCAGCACCCCTCTTACTGTCATATTTACATGGACCAGGACACATAGGTCCGCAAGCTATTCTAAAATTGTATAATGAAACTTTTTGCACAAAAAGGGTGCACCATATGATAGAATCCCTAGTAGAATCTTGCCTGACCTGTGCACAGAATAATGTGCAAGGAAAGTGGATAAATTCACAGGATGGGTGGAAGCTATTCCCACGACAGGGGAAACAGCTAAGATCACTGCCAGGGTGCTAATCAACTAGTGGATTTGCAGGTTTGGTCTTCCAGCCACTATTTGGTCTGATCAAGGCCCAGCCTTCACATCTGCTTTGATAAAGGAACTAATAAAGATTTTAGGAATACAGTGAAAATTACACATTCCCTACCACCCTCAGAGTGCAGGCATGGTAGAAAGAATGAATAGAAACATAAAAGACAAACTTAAAAAAGCAACAGGTGTCACAATGAAAAACTGGTTAGATTACTTGCCAGCAGTCTTATACCAAATCAGGACTACCCCCCATAGCAGAACAGGAATATCTCATTTTGAGATATTGATGGGTAGGCCAGCACAAATGAGAAAAAGGAGGGACAGAAGTGATAGGGACAGGTGAGGATAACATATTTTCCTTACAGGAAGAGTATGTGAAACATCTGGTAAGTAGCCTTACTGAAAAATATGAACAAGTGGCTGTTACCTTTCCTCCTCTTTCCACAGAACCAACACATCCTTTCATCCCGGGTGACAAAGTGTTTGTCAAACAGCTTGCAGCGAAAAAACACACGGGACCCATCTATCAAGGACCATTCCGAGTTGAGAAGGTCACCAGGACTGCTGTACTCACCGACCAAGGCCCACAATGGATCCATGCCTCAAGACTGAAGAAGTGCCAAGCGATGTCACAGACCCCGGACAGTGGAAATCGGAGCCTCAGGAGAAACCGGACTCCCAGAATTCCATCGCCCCTTGCCCCCAATCCCACCACTAGAAGACAATGAATATTGCAACCTAGTGGCCCCCCCAGAGCATGACTACTCCCAAACCCCCCCCACCACTAGACCAAACACCCCCGAAAGAGACTGGAGCTTCATTCGACCTTGCGATGCCCCCAGTCCTGTAACCCCCTTGAACTCTAGAGTGTCTAAAATATGTTGCCAGTTTACTATTCCAGAAGCCCCCAGGGAAAAATTTAAGGTCACAATTAGGGATGAGCTTCGTGTTGGAGTCGAACATACGTTCGACCCGAACATCGGCTGTTCGATGAAGATCGAACGATTTGGGCCGTTTGCGCCAAATTCGAGTGACGAGAACGGCCCACAATACACTGCGCCATCGCAGTGCAATGCCGGCGCTGTGATTGGCCAAGCATGCACTGTGACCCCGCATGCTTGGCCAATCACAGCGCCGGCAGCGAGGAGAGCCATAATTGGCCACAGGCAGGATGCCTGTGGCCAATTATAGCTCAGGGGGGTTTAGTACACGTCCCACACTATAAAAGGCCGCCAGCGCGGCGGCCTTGTGTAGTGTGTTGGCGTGCAGGGAAAGAGATACATAGGCAGGGACAGTGTGTTCTATGTTCTGTTTTATTTTCTCAGGCATCTGCAGGAGTTAGTGGCACAGTATACACCTGTATATCCGTCATTGCTGTTCTCAAATACAGGCATCTGCAGGAGTTAGTGGCACAGTATACACCTGTATATACCCGTCATTGGTGTTCTATAATACAGGCATCTGCAGGAGTTAGTGGCACAGTATACACCTGTATATCCGTCATTGCTGTTCTCAAATACAGGCATCTGCAGGAGTTAGTGGCACAGTATACACCTGTATATACCCGTCATTGCTGTTCTCTAATAAAGGCATCTGCTGGAGTTAGTGGGTGTTGTGTGCCTCCAGCACAATATACACTACCCAATTGCTGGTTTTCCCATCTCCCTGCAGGCCATTACTATGTCTGGAAGGCCAACAAGGAGAGGCAGACAGTCACGAGCCAATAAAAGAGGGCAAGCAGGCTCTGTGTCTAGAGACAACAGTGCTGGTCGTGGACGCGGTGCATCGTCATCAGCACGTGGCCATGGGACATGCTTGTCCTTATTTTCGGCAGCTGGACGTGTTGAGCCGCATCATGCCGAAGACTTGGTAGAGTGGATGACCAAGCCCTCCTCATCCTCCTCATCCTCTCTCACCCAGGCTCAGGGCACTGGCAAAGCAGCTGCCAAAGCGTCCTCAATGTCATCATCAGTCACTCCTTCCCTAGACCCATCGTGTCCTCCTGAGGAGACCCCCGAACTGTTTGAGCACAGTGTTGGGTTTATGCTTCAGGAGGATGCCCAGCATTTCGAAGGGTCTGAAGATGATACCCAGCTAGAGGAAGGCAGTAGCGTGAGAGCAGAGATAGGCGATGCTCAAGGAGGACACCAATCTGGCAGTCATGTTCCAGCAGCTGCAGCATACTGCCAGATTGGCTCCAGTGATGAGGAGGGAGGGGATGATGAGGTCACTGACTCCATGTGGGTGCCTGATAGGAGAGAGGAGGAGGAGGAGGATGAGGAGGAGGCACATCTCCAACGAGGCAGGATGCCCTCCGGGGGCCAGCGTAAGGGCAGCACACCGACTGAATCACACAGCAGAGCTCCGCCTGTGCAGGGCGCTGCCTCTGCCCGTTATTCCAAAAGTTCTTTGGTGTGGGCTTTTTTTGATTCAAGTGCATCAGATCGCACCGCTGCTGTTTGCAACATATGTCTGAAGCGTATCTCGCGTGGCCAAAACATCAGCCGCTTGGGCACCACATGCTTGACCAGACATATGTTGACCTGCCATGCAGCGTGTTGGCAAGCGTATCTTAAAGACCCACACCAAAGAACAAAGCAGACCTCTCCTTGCTCCTCATCAGCTGGGATCTCCAACCCCACTGTACCTTCAGTTCTCTCTGAAACCTGCACTGAGAGGAATGAAGGTGTAGAATTAGGTGTGTCACAGCCAAGTAGTTGCGGGCACTCTGCTAGCAGTACACCGACGTCCGATTATAGCAGGCAAATTTCCCTGCCCCAGCTGCTGGACCGTCAAAAGAAGTTCACTCCCAGCCATCCACATGCCCAGCGATTGAATACTAGCTTGGCTAAATTGCTAGCACTTCAACTGCTGCCTTTTCAGTTGGTAGACTCGGCCCCCTTCCGTGCAATGTGCGGTTCCTCAGTGGCAGGTTCCCAAACGCCACTTTTTCTCACAGAAGGCGATTCCGGCTCTCTACCAGCATGTGGAAGGCAATGTCCATGCCTCGCTGGACAGGGCGGTCAGTGGTAAGGTGCATATTACCGCTGGCTCATGGTCCAGCAGGCATGGACAGGGACGTTACCTTTCTTTCACGACCCATTGGGTCACTCTTTTGGCAGCTGGGAAGGATGCAGGACAAGGTGCAATAGTGTTGGAGGTTGTTCCGCCGCCACGTCTCCAAAATGCTACTACTGGTTGTGACAAACCTCTCTCCTCCACCCCCTCCTCTTCTTCCTCCATGGCCTCTTCCTGTGCTTTGTCCTCGGAACCAGCGGTGCTCCGTAGGCGATCAAGGGGCTACGCAAGTACGCAGGCAAAAAGATGCCATGCCGTACTTGCACTGGTGTGTTTGGGGGACAGGAGCCACACTGGGGCAGAGGTTCTGTCAGCTCTGCAGGGGCAGGCCGAGAGGTGGTTGACGCCACGCCAGCTTAAGCCAGGAATGGTGGTTTGCGACAATGGCACCAACCTCCTCTCCGCCCTCCGACAGGGACAACTGACCCATGTGCCCTGTGTGGCTCACGTCCTTAACCTGGTGGTACAGCGGTTCTTGGGCAGGTACCCGGGCTTACAGGATGTCCTGAGGCAGGCCAGGAAAGTCTGTGTGCATTTCCACAGATCATATAATGCCAGTGCTGGGCTGGCTGAGCTGCAAAAGGAGTTGAACCTGCCCAAGAACCGCCTTATATGTGACATGCCCACCAGGTGGAACTCAACGTTGGCCATGCTGCAGCGGCTGCACACGCAGCAGAGGGCCATCAATGAGTACCTGTGCGACTACGGCACCAGGACAGGGTCAGGGGAGCTCGGTTTTTTTCACCACGCCAGTGGGGCATGATCAGGGATGCATGCACTGTCCTGGCACCATTTGAGGAGGCCACAAGGATGGTGAGCAGTTACAGTGCATGCATCAGTGACACTGTACCTCTTGTCCAGCTGTTGAAGTATACGCTGCGTGGAATAATGGACAGGGCACTTGAGGCAGAAAGAGGAGGACTTCCTTGCCTCTCAGGGCCCCCTTTACCCAGACAGTGTTCCTTGTGTCCCACCCATCACACAGGAAGAGGAGGAGGAGGACGAGGACGAGGATTGTGTCAGCATGGAGGTGGAGCATGGCACTCAGCATCAACAGCAGCAGTCTTTTAGGGATGATTTACAGTCCCAACAAACCCGTGGACTTGTACGTGGCTGGGAGGAGGTGGCTGCGGATCATGTCGTCCTTAGTGACCCAGAGGACTCCGGACAGAATGCCTCAGCTAACCTACGCTGCATGGCCTCCCTGATCCTGCAAAGTCTGCGGAAGGATCTTCGTAGTCTTCGGATCAAGGAGAGGGACCATTACTGGCTGGCCACTCTCCTTGATCCACGGTACAAGGGTAAGGTTGCGGACCTTATCTTACCGTCGCAGAGGGAGCAGAGGATGAGACATCTCCGGGAGGCCTTGCAGAAAGGTCTGTGCAACGCGTTCCCAGAGACTGGGAGGTTACAAACTCCTGGTCCTGGACAATGAGTTGCTGAGGCTTCGGTCAGTAGCAGAAGGAGCGGTGGAGAAGGTGGCCGTCTGACCGATGCGTTCAGACAATTTTTTAGTCCGCAGCCCCAAGGTATGATCGGTTCCAGCAACCATCGCCAGCGTCTGATATACATGGTGCAGGAATACATAGGGGCAAGGCCAGACTTGGACACCTTTCCCACCGAAAATCCTCTGGCTTACTGGGTCTTGAGGATGGATCACTGGCCAGAGCTTGCACAGTATGCAATTGAGCTACTGCCCTGTCCTGCATCCAGCGTTCTTTCGGAACGCACATTCAGTGCTGCTGGAGGCTTTGTCACGGATCACAGGTGCGCCTGTCCACCGACTCGGTTGATCGACTGACCTTCATAAAGATGAACCAGTCTTTGATCACCACCAGCTACCAAGCACCTGAAGCTGATATAACAGAATAATTTATTTTCAAATGTCACATCCCTTCAAGACTGATGCTGATGCTGAGTGACTGTCCTGTTATGTTGACTTACTATCCTCCTCCTCCTCAATGATCCGATTCTTGATGATAGCTTGGAAGAACTTTTTTGTTTCTGGGTGCCGCCACCAGTGGCTAAGGCCCAATTTTTCAGCCCCTGTTTAACAGGGGCATGTAATTACAATTTTTGATGCAATGCTTTGCAGCAGGGCTCATTCCTGCACTCCAACTACAGTATCTGGGAGAGATTGCAGTGTCGTGGCACTAGCACCAGTGCCTAAGGCCCAATTTTTCAGCCCCTGTTTAACAGGGGCGTGTAATTACAATTTTTGATGCAATACTTTGCAACAGGGCTCATTGCTGTGCTCCAAGTACAGTATCTGTGAGGGGTTGCAGTGTTGTGGCACCAGTGCCTAAGGCTCAATTTTTCTGCCCCTGTTTAACAGGGGCGTGTAATTACAATTCTTGATCTAATAATTCACAGCAGGGCCCATTCCTGCGCCCACCAAGAGTAACTGTGAGGGCTGACAGTGTTGTAGCACCAGCACCACCACCAAAGGCCCAATTTTTCCTACCACTGTTCAACAATGGCATGTAATTACAATTCCTGATATAATAGTTCACAGCAGGGCGTTCCAGTGCCCACCAGGAGTAACTGTGAGGGCTCACAGTGTTGTGGCAACACCAACATCTAAGGCGCAAATTTCAGCAGAGTATATACGGCAGGCCCCTACTTTCAAACATCCAACTTACAAACGACTCCTACTTGCAAACGGAAGGAGACAACAGGAAGTGAGAGGAAATCTACCCCTAGGAGGGGAAATTTTCTCCTGTAAGAGTTAATATGGGAAAAAGGTGTCTCCTCTCTACTGATGCTTTATCACCAATCCTTGTTTCAATAAAAACCCCACTTTTCAAAAACATTTGTCATTGGGACGGAAAGTGAGATGAAATGTTCTGAACAGGTGCACAGACAGCAAAACAAATGTTACAGGGGTGATAACCCTTCCCTATGTTTTCCAAAAAGCTTAAAAATAGATTTTTGGGCTGGAGCTACACTTAAACAATGTACCTGTTCAAAATTACAAACAGATTCTACTTAAGAACAAACCTACAGTCCCTGTCTTGTTTGCACCGCCTGTATACTGCTGTTCAGATTGTCATATTGCTTTTGATTCTCATTATATATTTGGTAATTAAACTAGTGTTCTGTGCTATTGGGAAAATGAACAGCCTGTGGTCAAAGGAGAGAAATGATTCCTCCACCCGGATGGCAATGTTCGTTACTACACACAGATGGTAAAGTGATCACGGCAGATAAAAATTGTCTGCCTTGATCAAAGGAGGGTTTGTAAGACTGAGGGTCTTTATTGATCTTCATTACATTTCAGCTTTCATGAGTTTTAGCAATATCAAGTCAATATATAAGTAAATTGACTTATATCTGTATTTTTTCCAGTAAGATATTAAGTTAGCTAATGTCAGACTCTGATGTTCACACTTACATCTCATAATAGTTTTTTTTGTAGAACTTGTTAAGAATGACAGGATATAAGACTAGTGGTCAAGCTACTTTTTCACAGACTTCAAGATCTGGCTCGACGCCCAGCTTCTACGGTCAGAACTTAGCACAAGACCTTTTCAACCCTTTGTAACTAGGCAGAATACATTGTAAGGGCTATTGATAGGAATGCACTGTAACTGTAACTTTAAGTTTTTTGCAATATCTTCTGTTAAACTTGTATTTGTGGTTTAGTGGGAGGAGTCTCCTTGTGTTGTAGGATGATAAGTATACTGAACTCTGAATACAGCTTTTTAATTTTGATTCACCATAAAACTGTGCGTGTGTCTTGATTACCTAACCGGTTATAGAGCGCATCCATACACCCATTGGTCCGGCCTAGGCTCTAAGGGATAGAATAGGTATACAGCGCTGCCTAACAATAACCCTCCTAACTCTATCCAAAATGTCTCAATGCCAGTCACACCGAACTGAAAAACCTATAAAAATCTTACATTTAAGCGAGAATCTGCTAAGCAGGTAAATAGCTTGACAAATTATCGACACAAATACCTTTTCACAAATTCCATCTAAAAAAACTTTGCCTAATTTGTACCAAAATTATAGGGCTGATGTAGAGAAATCTGCTTTGATGTGAAAGTGCATGTCATAATTTCAACCCAACTTACATTGCGCAGTAGTCAGGGCTGGTGCAAGGATTTTTGACACCTTAGACGAAACCTCATTTTGTCACCTCCCCATTGGTTCCACCCCCATTGCCCTGCCTATGTATACCCCACCTTTTTAATGAAGCACCCATCAAATGTAGCCTCACCAGCACTTATCAATGTAGCCTCACCAACGCCCATCAATGCAGCCTCACCAGTGCCCATCAATGCAGCCTCACCAGCGCCCATCAATGCAGCCTCACCAGCGCCCATCAATGCAGCCTCACCAGCACCCATCAATGCAGCCTCACCAGCACCCATCAATGCAGCCTCACCAGCTCCCATCAGTGAATGTGTGAATGGAGCGGCAGCTGCCTGCTGATCCTGAGACTTAGTCACTTGCTGCAGAGAGAAGAGAGTAGGAACACCAGTGGCCAGGCGCCCTAGGCAAAAGAGCAGACAAACAAAAAAAGCCTGGAACTCCACTTTAAAGGAGAAGTCCAGCCTGAGCTTTTTAGGCTGGGCTTCTCCTCTGGGTCACAGGAGTGCAATTTGTTTTGCACTCCTGTGACCCGTTTTCAGCGGAGAGCGGTCTGAAGTCCACTCTCTGCTGACGTAACTGCCATCAGTCGGGGCAGCAATGACTTCCAAGTTGGGATCCACCAGCTGCCCTGATTGATGGCAGTCTCAGCGTATCAGTGAGCCGCTGAGACAGCCTCTCCCCGCCCCTCCACTGCTCAGCGCTCCAATGAGTGTGGAGAAGCAGAGAGGAATGGCGCTGACTGACAGCCAACAGCTTTCCTCTCGGGGATCTGTGAGAACCGAGCCAACAGCGATGTTCGGTGGCTCGGTTCTCAGTGCACAGACGCCGGTGGGCAGATAGATCTGATGCTCCATCCACCAAGATAAGTATGATTAGAAAAAAAAACGAAAACCCATACTTCTCTTTTAAGCTGTGTTTCCTAACATTATTTAGCTTGTTTTTTTTATTTTTATGCATGAAATATATATAGAACAATGATGGCACTTCTGAAGCTTTAAACCATGCAGGATGTTTCAGGGATTGGAGGGATTGTCTACCAAGTTGCCAGGCTCTAAAGCACTTTCATTCTTAACATCAAAGGTGTGCACACAGGCAGGGCCGGATTAAAATAGGGGCTATTGGAGCTGCAGTTTCAGGCCCCTTACCTTAAGATAGGCCCATTTGTCCAAAAAAAATAAAAAAATCCCCCCCCAAAAAATATGTATTGTCATAGTGTCTCCCAGTGTTAGTTGTCCCGCAACCCGCTCTAAAGAGCTGACTGGGGCAGACTGACGCTGCTTGAGTCCCGTCTGGTAGTGGAAAACGTCTTAAGGTTTGGAGAGTGATGTTTGCAGAGTGGGGATATGTCCAACGACGAAGGGCCCCTGTGCATTAGCGCAGACGATTGTCGAGGGGGGGGGATATGTTCGCTCTGCAAGGACATTATTGGTTATAGGCGGATGTGCGCTCTTGTCTCTGCTAGGTCTAATCAGCGTGGTCGGGATTCGTAGAGCACGCCTGCAGATAGCCTCCCTTCCACAAGCAATAATAGTATAATCCAGATATGCGTTGTCCTCTGGAATAGCACAGAATAAGGATTCCTATCAGCGGTAAAACGGGAGCCTGGGGTTGTTATGACCAGAGACCATTCACCCTGTCTCTGCTCAGACACACCCATCAGAATCCTTTAATTGTATTGTATTGTATTGTACATCCTGTTGAATGGATGTCTTTATATGGTCAGATCCTTATATGGTAATTTTCCTGTGTGAAGGTCACATGCTGTGACATCACTTCCTGTTGGTAACTTCTTTTGTGATGGTGACATCACTTCCTGTTGGTATTTTAATAAAAGAGCTGGAAAAGGAACTGAGAACGTAGGATGGTGATGTATTTTTACTTGAATAAATGGGAAATCGAATGATTGGTGAGATGCATTATATCATTAAGACGAAATGTGTTATTATTAGAGACACGAGATTTGGCCTTATTTCGCTAACAATTGTTATAGTAGACACCCTAAGAAATAAAATGGCGGTCGTTGCAACTTTTTATGTTACACAGTATTTGCGCAGCAATTTTTCAAACGTGTTTTTTTTTTTAAAGAAACTGTTTCATGCACAAAAAACACTAAAGTTAGCCTGATTTTTTGTATACTAAGCGATGCTTAATTATTTTTTACAGGTTACATGTTTAGAGTTACAGAGGAGGTCTAGTGCTAGAATTATTGCTCTCGCGTTAACGATCGCGGCATATGTAACCTGTGTGTATCTGGCTCTGATACTAGCCAGTGCCTCACCAGGCTTTGACCTCACCGCACGTCCCTGACCCAAATGTTAAAAATACCTTTTGGACAGGGCTGTATGAATGCCGTAGCTGTGATGCTTTACTTCCCAGATGCAACTTTTTTATTTTTTTTTATTTCTTTAGCTGCAGCATCTTTAACCACTTGATAACTGGCCCATAGCCGAATGACGGCTACAGGGCGGTTTCTTAATTCTGGGAGGGCGTACATTGACGTCCTCCCAGAATCGAGCTCCCTCGAGCCCCCTGGGGCGCGCACACAGCAGTGTCCATGACTGCTGGGTCCAGAGGACCCGGCGCATCACGGATCATTGCCGCTGATAGCGGCCGTTTACCACGTGATCGCTCCGTCAAATTGCGGAGCGATCTTTTGTAAACAAACCAGCGTCATGTCATGATGCCGGTTCCTCTCTCCCCTCTCTGTACCGATTGGTACAGTAGGAGAGGGGGAGAGATCCATCCATCCCTGCTCAGCCATCCCTGCCATACCCTCCAATACCCTGCAATGCCCAGCAATGCCCGGACATACCCGGCCATACTCGGACATACCCGGCCATACCCTGCCATGCTCAGCCATACCCTGCCATGCTCAGACCCTGTATGTGGCCAGGCTGTGGAAGTCTCACACATGTGGTATCGCCGTACTCAGGTCCGTCCCCACGTATGTCAGACCCCGCCTACGTCATTGGATCAGCGGACCTGATGGGGAACTTCCTCTGCAGTATAAAAAATGAATAGACCCGCCCCTTCTCACGTTCCGCATCAGGTCCTCAGCCTTACACCTACGTCATTGGCTGAGCGGACCTGATGGCGAACTTTAGAAGGGGCGGGTCTATTCATTTATTACACTGCGGAGGAAGTTCCCCATTAGGTCCGCTCAGGCTCAGCCAATGACGTTTCGTGTGGACAGCGCTGGACATCGGATTGCCGTGGGACACTGGATTTCATCGCTGGAATGTTTTTTTTTTTTTCTTTTTTTCTTTTTTTTTTTAATAAAAGGACTTTCTTTGTGAAATGGTAGGGGTACAATGTACCCCATTACCAATTCACATAGGGGGGGGCCGGGATCTGGGGATCCCCTTTGTTAAAGGGGTCTTCCAGATTCCGATAAGCTCCCTGCCCGCAGACCCCCACAACCACCGGGCAAGGGTTGTGGGGATGAGGCCCTTGTCCCCATCAACATGGGGACATCCTCCCCATGTTGAGGGCATTTGGCCTGGTACGGTTCTGGAGGGGGGGCGCTCTCTTGTCCCCCCCTCTTTTCCTGCGGCCTGCCAGGTTGCGTGCTTGGATAAAAGGTCTGGTCTGGATTTTTTGGGGGTACTCCACGCCATTTTTTTTTTATTTGGGGTGGAGTTCCCCTTAAAATCCATACCAGACCTAAAGGGGCCTGGTATGGATATTTGGGGGAACCACACGCATTTTTTTTAAAATTTGCAGGAGGGTTCCCCTTAATATCCATACCAGACCTGATGGGCTTGGTAATTGAATTTGGGGGAACCCCACACTTTTTTTTTTTTTTATTTTTTTTTTTTTTAATCAATGACTTGTCTATGTATTGCCGGGAAAAAAAATTTCCTTTAGAAACGACACTTTGTGCAGGGACAGTTTTAAGCACGGGAAACAAGCGCGAATAGTCCTCAGAAGTTTGGGTCCCCATTGACTTCAATGGGGTTCGGGTTCAGGGTCAAGTTCGGGTCAAGTTCGGTCCCGAACTCGAACCTTTTTCCGAAGTTCGGCCGAACCCAAACATCCAGGTGTCCGCTCAACTCAAATCTGTATTAAATCTAGTTGCATACAAAAGTATTTCGTTGTGCGAGTCCTTGAGTATGTAGCACTACCCCTGCAGGAGCTGCTGGTTTTGTTTTGGGTCTTACCGTTACCTGTCTGTTCCACCGTATCCGTCATAGGGGTCCCATTGGAGAGTTGTTCACAGATGTCAGCACCAACACATAGTCTCTTTTTCCAATGGTTTTATTCAACAACGTCAGATAGAGGGATGGAGGGTTAGGGGAGATTCAGGCACCTTGTATTTGCGGATCACAGATACTTCTCTAATCCAGAGGACAAACAGTTTCCACACTGGATATAGCAACCACCGGATAGGCCTCTCTCACTGACCTAGCAGCTGGTGCGGTACTCGGTCATAGTCTGTGTGTCACGGTCTGGAGTCAGGCTCAGAGGCCAGTAGCTATAGCAGCAGAGCAGGTATTCACACAGGTCACCCTGGCTGATGACACGGGTTCACCTGAGGTGCGGGGTCTAAGCACTGACCGGTATTCACCAGGGCTCCTAAAGGTGGAGAGCTTCGCTGCGTGTCAGTGCCAGTTCGCGGTCCTCAGATTAGCCCCACCAGGGGGTGAGCAAGCTGGGGTCCAGAAACAGATAATACAGGTAGGAATCAAGCAGAAGCGTAGTCGGGGACAAGCCAAAAGTCGGTAACAGATAGTTGCAGGTTAGGATTCAGCAGAAGCGTAGTCGGGGATGAGCCAAAAGTCGGTAGTGAGTGGTAGCAAAGATGCGGTCGGCAGCAGTAGACAGGAGCAAGATATTGGCTGGTGAAGACACAATATTCTGGCAACCAGGAAGTGCAGGGACATGGCTTAAATCAGGAAGTTCATGGGAGGAGCAAAGGGTTCAAGGTTCAAGGCAAACAAGATTCAAGATAAGAAAGATCATTCAAGGAATTGTCTAATGAACTATCCAAGGAGCAGTCCAGTATTTCAGGTGGCTCAGCAAGTAGAGTCACCACCAGACACACCAGAGGTCCCAGGTTCAAGCCCAGGTCCTAACACTCTGCCAAAGACTTGAAGAATATCTAAAGCCTTGTACAAACGACTGAGAATCTCGTCGTAAAAAAACTGTTGTTTTTCTCTACGAGATTCTTGTCAAGCTTGACGAGCTTCTTGTCAAGCTTTCCTTGCATACACACTGTCAATTCCAAATCTCGTTGTTGTAAAGCGCGGTCACGTACAGCACGTATGACGGCAGTATAAAGGGGAAGTTCGATTTCAATAGCGCCACCCCCTGGGCTTCTTTTGCTGATCTCGTGTTACCGCGTGTTAGTAAAAGTTTGGGAACAGACGATTTGCGCTTTTCAGTCTTCGTGCTTTCAGTTCATTTTCTGCGGTTCAGTTTGAGCTTGTGGGTTCGTATTTGTCTTTCAGGGCGTGTAGTCAGGTCGTATCTGTTTTACTGTGCGTTCTTGTCCGCTCGTTTCTGATTTTCAGGTCGTTCTTCATAGGCCTTGCTGTTCTTAAGTGCGTTCTGTTTAGTACGTTCTGATCAGACGACCGTCTTCTAGCCATGTCGCGGGTACGTTCTCGTCGTAGAGTTCGTGCTGTGCGGGTGCTTGGTGTTGGTCTGCTTGTCTTGGACCAAGACGAGTCCATGAACAGGGTGAGGAGGAGTTCATGGACCAAGAATTGGTTGCTCCAGCGGGACCAATTCTGTCATATGCCTCTGCTGCGGGAGATCCCGGAGAATAATCCTGATGACTACAGGAATTTTCTTAGGATGTCTGACCCCGTTTTTCAGCATCTTTTGGCTTTGGTGTCCCCCTATATCACCAGGCAGGATACCATTATGCGGGAAGCCATCAGTGCTGAGCAGAGGCTCATCGCCACGTTACGCTACCTGGCGACTGGGAGAAGCTTGCATGCAGGACCTGAAGTTCAGGACAGGCATCTCCCCCCAGGCTCTGGGCCTCATAATCCTAGACACCTGTTCTGCCATCATCCAAGTCCTGCAGGAGGACTATATTAGGGTAAGTTTTCTCCTTTAACATCACATTTTATGCACTTCATGTATGCTAATGTATTGTGTTTCTTTCATCCTTCCCTAATTACCATGATTGTAATATGCTTGGAATGTCCCCTTTGTCCCCATGCATTCACTAACCTCTCCAACATGCTATCCTGGGCCCATACACACCTAGCCTAGTCACTTCCCAATGTATTTTGTCAGCTCCATTGTAGTGCTTTACCCTCCCCCCAACCACCCCCAAAAATTATTACAAATGTATATTTTCCTTTTTTGGGTTCACAAACTCATCTAGCCCCCCCAAATATTTTTAAAATGGGCCATCAGAGGGGGTGATGAATATGATACTTGAGCCTTCTATTTTAGTATTTTAAAACACATTAAACTGAAAGCTCGACTGATGTTGGCCAAGAATGTATTTTTGTATAATCTGCTTGCAATGTTATGTGCAAAAGTAGTAATATTTGTTTATCTTGTTTGACTCCGCAGCTTCCTTCCACACCACAGGAATTGCAGACCGTGGCATCCCATTTTGCCACGCGGTGGGACTTCCCCAACTGCGGAGGGGCAATAGATGTGGAGCACGTCCGCATCGTGCCACCACCGCGGTCTGGGTCCTATTTCTACAATTATAAGGGGTTTCATAGCATCGTGCTGATGGCGGTGGTGTCAGCACAGTATGAATTCCTATATATAGATGTGGGGAAGAACGGCCGGATGTCCGATGGGGGAGCCTTCAGCCAGACAGAGTTTGCCCTCCGTCTCCAGAGTGACGACCTTGCATTGCCACCGGATGCAGGGAATGTTGAAGGGCTCCCCTTTGTGTTTTTGGCTGATGAAGCCTTTGGACTTGGACCGCATCTCATGAGGCCATTTCCCCAAAGGACCCTGACCCTGGAGAGGAGGGTGTTCAACTACCGGATGGCCAGGGCCCCGAAGAGTTGTGGAGAATGCCTTCGGGATAATGGCCAGCCGTTTCTGCCTTTTCATGACACCAATTAACTTGGCGGAGTACAAACTGAACTACATAGTGTTCTGTTGCTGCGTGCTGCATAATTATTTGCACATAAAATCCCCAAATTATATGGCCTAAATTGGGCCTGAGGCTAGACTTTCGGGGGACAATCTTTTGCCGGGCCTTGAATCTGGCCATCCTGGCTTGCCCCCCCAAAACGCCTGTGAGGTTCGTCAGAAATATGTCGAATATTTCACGGGTAGGGGGGCAATTCCTATGCCAGGCAATGCATAAAAGCTTTTTTACAAACACAAAATAAAAATCTGGTTTAATCTGTTTTTTGGATGTATTGCTTGTGTTTCTTTTAGCTGTCTCCTAGTTTTTCCTTGTGCACTTGTAGTGCCAAGTGTATTTTCCTTTAGTAAATAACAACCATTTCACTGGTAACACCAAAAATATACACAAAAAAGGTTATAGCAGATTTGATAAAGAAGCTACACTTTGTTGTTGTTCATAAATTTTACTCTGTGCACATTCACACATGGTAAATCTAACATTTTTGCTGTTATAAAAGATTCTATTTTTTTTTGTTGGCCATAAACAGGCCTTTTTTTTTTGGTAAGAAAATACAAAACTCTCATTACCATACAACAAAATACAACATTGTAAACCTCTCGGCAATATCAGACATTCTATTTTAGTAACAATGTCTCTATCTGCCCTTCATAATATGGGGTGTTGTCACCCCAGAACAAGCCAAAATTTGAAGATGCACACAATTTTGAGGGTTTTTAAAAAGGGGTATTTCCCTTCTGATCCCTATTGTCAACATGTGCTATCTGCCATCATGGGTGATCAATGGACGTGTTTTGGGGGTGAAACCCCTTCTTCCTTTTACCTACTTGAGATGCGAGGAAGGGGTTGCACCCACAAAACCCGTACATGGATATCCCCTGATGGTAGATGGCACATGTTGACACACTGTGTGCATCTTCAAATTGTGGCTTGATTGTAAAAGTGAAAAAATTCAGGCTATAAAACATAGAAAACTAGAAAAAGGGGGTTTTGTGCTTCATTCAATTCGCCCCAAAACACCAATGATGTCCTTAAATGTTTGCTCCATAACATTCGTCATTTTCTTCATTCTGTCCAGTTCACTACTACAATCCATAACTTGCTGGATGATTCTTTGGGCACTATCACTAGAGAAACGAGGACTTTCTTCAACAACAACATTTTCATCCCCTAAAAAATAAAATAAAAGGGTATTATAACTCTGCAGGCCTACATCTCTTACCTGAAGCTGTGGTGACAGACACTGACCTGTTGTGGTGACAAGTTCCACCACGTCATCCACTTCTCCTTCCTCCACTTCTCCTTCCTCCACTTCTACTTCCTCCACATCCTCAGGTTGGGGTTCTTGGTGAGGTTGGGGTTCTCTCTGAGGTGTGGGGTTCCTGTGCTCCCTGGAGTGGTGTCCTCCCAGTCTTCTCTCCCCTATGAGAATTAAACAAAAGGTATAATTAGCACACAGATATTTCATGGAAAAAATAGGAACATGATACATTGCTTGGAAGTGGGGTACAAGTGTCTGTTTGGGCAGAGTTACAAGCTGAAGACATTATCTAAAAATAAATAAATCTTGACTATTCACCTTTTTGGGACAAGTTTTACACATGGAGACACTCCAAGAATACACTAATGCACCTGTGTGGGGCACCCTAAAAAGGTTGTTCTGGTGGCCCACACTATAGTGCTCCAGAGTGCAGATGTGTAAACAGCTGCTGAGTGTCCTCTCCTTTACACTGATTCAAGTTTGCATTTCATTCTAGTTCCAAACACATCATCTAGACAACAATGTAATAACATTTATGGAATAAAAACAGGCATGTCTAAATTATTTTAACCCTGTATCTTCTCAAAACATCGTATGTAGTGGGTGAACGATGTGTCTATAACGACCGATTACTGGGCCCACTAAATTTGGCGAGATGACATTTTCTAAGGTCCAATAGTAAAACGCAACAACATGGAGCAACATGCAAGTTCTGAAATACAATAATAGGAACACAGGTGAAGTACTTACTTTTTTCTAGCATTCTCTTAATACTCCTTAACTGCTCTGGCTCCCTCAGTTTCAGGTCAGACCACCTCTTTCTAAGCTGCTCCTTTGATCTTTTCACCCCAAAATGTCTCTTCAGACTTTTCACTACTTTCTTCATAATTTTGGCCTTCCTTAGATTAGGGTGGGTATACGGCCCATGCTTTGCATCATAATCCGACTTTAGCAATATGTCCACTAGGCTTGTGCAATTCGTTTCGTAACGAATCGAAATTCGTCCGAATTTAGCAACTTTCGGACATTCGGAAGCATTCGAATTTCCGAACAGAGCAATTACGAATAAAACCGAATCTGAAATAAATTATACCGCAAAATAGCGAATGCCCGAATGTCTTCGGCATAATTCGTTATGAAAAAAGTTACGAATGTACGAATCCATTCGAAGCACAATAACACTCACTCTGCTCTCTGCTTCTCCCTCACCATGCTGAACTCCCTCTCAAAATGGTGTACAGGGGCGGAGGCTGTAGCCGCATGAAAAAACGAAAGTAAAATACGAGATTTCGAATCCATTCGAAGCACAATAACACTCACTCTGCTCTGCTCTCTGCTTCTCCCTCACCGTGCTGAACCCTCTCAAAATGGTGTACAGGGGCGGAGCCTATAGCCGCATGTAAAAAACGAAAGTAAAATACGAGATTTCGAATCGTTACAAATAACCGCTATGTATTTAGAAAAGTACAAATACATTCGAAGCACATTAGGCATAATAGGCAGCGTCGTTGTGAGAGAGACACGGAAAATTACGAATCAACGAACCCAAAAAAAGTTACGAAAGTAGGAGTTGTGTCCAGAATCAACGAAAAACAACGTACCCTACCGAAAGTACGAATTATAAATCAACTAAAAATTCAACGAAAAATGTCGCTTGCAAAAATACGAATGAGTCCGAACACGAAAAATCCCGTCTAGCAAAATTACGAATGATTACGAATCAACAGGACCGGAAAGAAACGAACCGAAACGGAACGAATTTTTCCGTTGTGCACAAGTCTAATGTCCACCATCTCCGCCATCTCCGCGAAGGACATATTAGATGCCTTGAATCTCCTCCTTGATCGTGACATTTCCTCAGGCTCTGGGCTTGACTCATCGTTATTAGATGAATTACCAGACACCTGCTGGGACTCCGCCATATCGTCTGCGCGCCGAAAGAGAAGGGGTGGGGAAAAGTTGATAATGGGAACGTCATGGGCAGGCGACATGTGCGGAGTTTCACGCATGCGTAGTGTATATAAAGCAAACACACATGTGACGTTAATATGTTCTGTGTGCTGAAGAGAGGAGGAAAAGTGACGGACGTCAGACCGAAGGTATGATTTTTATACATTGTGAAATCGGTGGCCTATACTGCCTAGAGATTGTTTGAGGATATATATGGGGATAAAGATTTGCTTGAGTTTAGACTGTGTGACTGACATTACTATTTTTGTCTCGTGTTTTGTCTTGCAGACAAAATGAATGCTTTCTTGGAAAAGGATTTCCTGGGGGAATTTATTGATTGGGTAAGGGAGCTGTCCGCTCTGTGGGAGACCAAAAACCCCATTCACCATAAAAAAGGTGTAAGGAAAGCAGCGCTGGAGAGCCTGCTCCCATTTGTGCATACCAGGATACCCACAGCAACCACACAACAGGTGTATAGTAAAATTTGGAGCTTGAGAGGCACATACAGGACTGAGCGCTTTAGGGTCCTGGCTCAGAGGTCAGCAGCAGCGGATGTATATGTCCCGAATTTGTGGTAATACAGCAGGATGTCCTTTCTGAATGACCATCTTGAAGCAAGGACATCACTGTCCAGTCTTCCCCCCAGATTTCCCTGCAGCCAACATGAGCCTTCTCTGGAGCAAGAGGAGGCAGCCATCCTGGAAGAATCTGATTTGGACATCTTGAGCCAGGTATAGTATTTTATAAACATTTATTGTGATAAAAGTAATGCAGCAAAAAAATATTTAATATGGAAAGAAAAAAAACAATGTTCTAAATTTCAATAGACATTAGTGGCCCAAAGATTTGGGGAGAAGAATGAAAACTGCTGGGGTCATAATGATAATATTTTCTATTGATTTACATTCAATTTGCAACAGTCATGAGCTGAAAATTGTGTGTGATTGATGAACCAAAAACTAAAACTATGTCCCTTTTTCATACACAGGATGACATCAGCCAGGATGAGGGTCTGGAAAGTGTCAGGCAGGAGGAGGCAGGGCCCACTGTGAGCCAGGAGGAGGCAGGGCCCACTGTGAGCCAGGAGGAGGCAGTGCCCACTGTGAGCCAGGAGGTGGCAGGGCCCAGTGGCACACAGGAGGTGGCAGGGCCCAGTGGCAGACAGGAGGTGGCCGGGCCATGTAGCAGGACCAGATCGCAGGTGCCTCCCATCCGCCTTACAAGAAGGACCAGGAGGCAGAGGACCACCAGCCAGGCAGCAATGGCCCTGATTAGAGAGGCACATGCCACCCTCCAGGAGCCAACAACCACCGAAGAGGCCTATGCCGGCCTAGTTGGGGCCAAATTTCAATCTATGAGCATGGAACAACGCCTCCTATGTGAGCCCCTGCTTCTCAGCTTACTAAACAAGGGGGTGATGGGGAGAATTACCCCCAATACAGCCATATGTGAGGTCTCCCAGCTTTCACAACCTCAACCTTCTCCTCCTCCTCCTCCTCCTCCACCTTCTTCTTCTCCTCCACCTCCTTCTCCTCCTCCTGACACGAGTACACCTCCAGTGGCACAGCCTCCAGCCACACAGAGAAGGCTGCATGGAAGGCTGCAGGGAAGGCTGCCAAGAAGACCAGGAAGTGATGGCCTTGCTTCAATGTGGTCTGACAGAAGGCAGCCTGTTGTAGTACCACAGACTTTGGACATATATATCTTACTGGCTGCTGTTCCTGACTTCTGGGAGTTCAGGACCAGATGGTGCTCACAACTGACGTGCTTCTCAAGCTCCCAATTTTATTGGCCACACAGAGTTGATGTGCGCTCTGGGGTCCCATGGATGCACAAATGGCAGCAGGTTCTTCAGCGCTGCCTTCTATTTATTTTGTTATATACCAGAATAAATGTTTTTTTTTTTTACAGTTATTACTTGACTATGTGTTTTTCTAAAAATAAAAAATTTAGCTTTGGAGAAGGCAGATACATTTATAAAAATAAAAAAAAAGGGACACAAAACAATCTCCTTGTAGGTCCAAAAATACAAGATAATAAAATTAATTTGGTAAACTTGACACAACAAAATTAAAATTCTAATCATGGAGATCACTAGAAATTAAATAATCATTTAAAATGAAGATCTGTATTCAAAATTAAAAATATATAAATATTAAGGAGATCTTGCTCTATATAATACAACAAAATATTCATGAGATCAGCATGAAAAATGTTTTAAAAAGTTAGTCAGTACTCTGTGTGAATATCAGCAGTAAAACAAGTTCATTATTTTTCATTATTGTACCATTCTAAAGAAGATTTAAATGCGCAACACTTAAACAATGCAATAATTTACAGCGTGACGAATGTGCTATCTCAATTACGAACGCTCGTTTTACCAGAAGAAGCGCTCCCGTCTCATACTTTTGTAGCAATACCCCCAGTTAAGAGGGCTGCTGGTATTATTTTCGGGCCTGTAACTAGGGATGAGTTCGCGGTTTGAGTCGAACGCATGTTCGACTCGAACATTGGCTGTTCGCCTGTTCGGCGAAACCAGAACTTTGTGGGCCGTTTGTGCCAAATTCGTGTGGCGCGAACGGGCCACAATGCACTGCGCCATCGAAGTGCATTGCTGGCTGATGATTGGCCAAGCATGCACTGTGACCCCGCATGCTTGGCCAATCACAGCGCCGGCAGCGAGGAGAGCCATAATTGGCCACAAGCATGATGCCTGTAGCCAATTATAGATCAGGGGGTTTAGTACAAGCCCCACACTATATAAAGCCGCCAGCGCGGCGGCCTTGTGTAGTGTGCTGGCGTGCAAGGATTGAGCAGGATAGGCAGGGACAGTGTCAGTGTCATCTTTGCAAAGCCTAGCGCAGTTACAGTGTGTTGGCGTGCAGGGAGAGAGCAGGATAGGCAGGGACAGTGTCAGTGTCATCTTTGCAAAACCTAGCGCAGTTACAGCGTGTTGGCGTGCAGGGAGAGAGCATGATAGGCAGGTACAGTGTCAGTGTCATCTTTGCTTGTTAACCTGCAGCAGTTATAGTGGGTGTAGTGTGTCTCCGAGTCCTGAATAACCAGCAGTTACAGTGGGTGTAGTATACACCTGAAGCTACCCCTCATTGCTGGTGTTGTTCTGTTGTGTAACACAGACAGGCATCTGCAGCAGTTACAGTGGGTGTAGGTGCCTCCTGCACAGTATACACCTGAAGCTACCTCTTATTGCTGGTGTTGTTCTGTTGTGTAACACAGACATGCATCTGCAGCAGTTACAGTGGGTGTAGGTGCCTCCTGCACAGTATACACCTGAAGCTACCTCTTATTGCTGGTGTTGTTCTGTTGTGTAACACAGGCATCTGCAAGCAGTTACAGTGGGTGTAGTGTGCCTCCTGCACAGTATACACCTGAAGCTACCCCTTATTGCTGGTGTTGTTCTGTTGTGTAACACAGACAGGCATCTGCAGCAGTTACAGTAGGTGTAGGTGCCTCCTGCACAGTATACACCTGAAGCTACCCCTTATTGCTGGTGTTGTTCTGTTGTGTAACAGGCATCTGCAAGCAGTTACGGTGTAGTGTGCCTCCTGCACAGTATACACCTGAAGCTACCCCTTATTGCTGGTGTTGTTCTGTTGTGTAACACAAGCATCTGCAAGCAGTTACAGTGGGTGTAGTGTGCCTCCTGCACAGTATACACCTGAAGCTACCCCTTATTGCTGGTGTTGTTCTGTTGTGTAACACAGACAGGCATCTGCAGCAGTTACAGTGGGTGTAGGTGCCTCCTGCACAGTATACACCTGAAGCTACCCCTTATTGCTGGTGTTGTTCTGTTGTGTAACACAAGCATCTGCAAGCAGTTACAGTGGGTGTAGTGTGCCTCCTGCACATCATACACCCGAAGCTACCCCTTATTGCTGGTGTTGAGTTGAGTTGAGTTGAGTTGAGAGGTATCTTAATAAAGCGCGGTCTTACCCCGAAGGGTCCCGACGGTGTTGTTCTGTTGTGTAACACAGGCAGGCATCTACAGCAGTTACAGTGGGTGTAGTGTGCCTCCTGCACAGTATACACCTGAAGCTACCCCTTATTGCTGGTGTTGTTCTGTTGTGTAACACAGGCAGGCATCTGCAGCAGTTACAGTGGGTGTAGTGTGCCTCCTGCACAGTATACACCTGAAGCTACCCCTTATTGCTGGTGTTGTTCTGTTGTGTAACACAGACAGGCATCTGCAGCAGTTACAGTGGGTGTAGGTGCCTCCTGCACAGTATACACCTGAAGCTACCCCTTATTGCTGGTTTTCCCATCTCCCTACAGTCCATTAGTATGTCTGGAAGGCCAACAAGGAGAGGCAGACAGTCACGAGCCAATAAAAGAGGGCAAGCAGGCTCTGTGTCTAGGGGCAACAGTGCTGGTCGGTCGTGGACGCAGTGCATCGTCATCAGCACGTGGCCATGGGACACGCTTGTCCTTATTTTCGGCAGCTGGACGTGTTGAGCCGCATCATGCCGAAGATTTGGTAGAGTGGATGACCAAGCCCTCCTCATCCTCTCTCACCCAGGCTCAGGGTACTGGCAAAGCAGCTACCAACGCGTCCTCTTCCCTCGTATCAATGTCATCAGTCACTCCTTCCCTAGACCCACCATGTCCTCCTGAGGAGTCCCCCGAACTGTTTGAGCACAGTATTGGGTACAGGCTCCAGGAGGATGCCCAGCGTTTTGAAGGCTCTGATGATGATACCCAGCTAGAGGAAGGCAGTAGCGTGAGCGCAGAGAGAGGGGATGCTCAAGAAGGACAGCAATCTGGCAGTCATGTTTCACCAGCTGCAGCATACTGCCAGGTTTGCTCCAGTGATCAAGAGGGAGGGGATGATGAGGTCACTAAGTCCACATGGGTGCCTGATAGGAGAGAGGAGGAGGAGGCACATCTTCAACGAGGCAGGATGCCCTCCGGGGGCCAGCTTAAGGGCAGCACACCGACTGAATCACAACGCAGAGCTCCGCCTGTGCATGGCGCTGCCTCTGCGCGTTATTCCAAAAGTTCTTTGGTGTGGGCCTTTTTTGAGTTGAGTGCATCAGATCGCACCGCTGCTATTTGCAACATATGTCTCAAGCGTATCTCGCGTGGCCAAAACATCAGCCGCTTGGGCAACACATGCTTGACCAGACATATGTTGACCTGCCATGCAGCTCGTTGGCAAGCGTACCTAAAAGACCCACACCAAAGAACAAAGCGGACCTCTCCTTGCTCCTCATCAGCTGGGATCTCCAACCCCACTATACCTTCAGTCCTCTCTGAAACCTGCACTGAGAGGAATGAAGGTGTAGAATTAGGTGTGTCACAGCCAACGTCCGATTGTAGCAGGCAAATTTCCCTGCCCCAGCTGCTGGACCGTCGAAAGAAGTTCACTCCCAGCCATGCACATGCCCAGCGGTTGAATGCTAGCTTGGCTAAATTGCTAGCACTTCAACTGCTGCCTTTTCAGTTGGTAGACTCGGCCCCCATCCGTGAGTTTGTGCAATGTGCGGTTCCTCAGTGGCAGGTTCCCAAACGCCACTTTTTCTCACGGAAGGCGATTCCGGCTCTCTACCGGCATGTGGAAGGCAATGTCTTGGGCTCGCTGGACAGGGCGGTCAGCGGTAAGGTGCATATTACCACTGACTCATGGTCCAGCAGGCATGGACAGGGACGTTACCTATCTTTCACGGCCCATTGGGTCACTCTTTTGGCAGCTGGGAAGGATGCAAGACAAGGTGCAGTAGTGTTGGAGGTTGTTCCGCCACCACGCCTCCAAAATGCTACTACTGGTTGTGACACACCTCTCTCCTCCACCCCCTCCTCTTCTTCTTCCTCCATGGCCTATTCCTGTGCTTTGTCCTCTGAACCAGCGATGCTCCGTAGGTGTTCAATGGGCTACACAAGTATGCAGGCAAAAAGAGGCCATGCCGTGCTTGCGCTGGTGTGTTTGGGGGACAGGAGCCACACTGGGGCAGAGGTTCTGTCAGCTCTGCAGGGACAGACCGAGAGGTGGTTGACGCCACGCCAGCTTAAGCCAGGAATGGTGGTTTGCGACAATGGCACCAACCTCCTCTCCGCCCTCCGATAGGGACAACTGACCCATGTGCCTTGTGTGGCTCACGTCCTTAACCTGGTGGTGCAGCGGTTCTTGGGCAGGTACCCAGGCTTAAAGGATGTCCTGGGGCAGGCCAGGAAAGTCTGTGTGCATTTCCGCTGATCATATAATGCCAGTGCTGGGCTGGCTGAGCTGCAAAAGGAGTTGAACCTGCCCAAGAACCGCCTTATATGTGACATGCCCACCAGGTGGAACTCAACGTTGGCCATGCTGCAGCGGCTGCACACGCAGCAGAGGGCCATCAATGACTACGGCACCAGGACAGGGTCAGGGGAGCTCATTTTTTTCACCACGCCAGTGGGGCATGATCAGGGATGCATGCACTGTCCTGGCACCATTTGAGGAGGCCACGAGGATGGTGAGCAGTGACAGTGCATGCATCAGTGACACTGTACCTCTTGTCCACCTGTTGGAGCATACGCTGCGTGGAATAATGGACAGGGCACTTGAGGCAGAACAGAGGCAGGAAGAGGAGGACTTCCTTGCCTCTCAAGGCCCCCTTTATCCAGACAGTGTTCCTTCTGTCCCACCCATCACACAGGAAGAGGACGAGGAGGAGGAGGATTGTGTCAGCATGGAGGTGGAGCCTGGCACTCAGAATCAGCAGCAGCAGTCTTTTAGGGATGATTTACAGTCCCAAGAAACCCGTGGACTTGTACGTGGCTGGGAGGAGGTGGCTGCGGATCATGTCGTCCTTAGTGATCCAGAGAACTCCGGACCGAATGCCTCAGCTAACCTACGCTGCATGGCCTCCCTGATCCTGCAAAGCCTGCGGAAGGATCCTCGTATTCTTCGGATCAAGGAGAGGGACCATTACTGGCTGGCCACTCTCCTTGATCCACGGTACAAGGGTAAGGTTGCGGACCTTATCTTGCCATCGCAGAGGGAGCAGAGGATGAGACATCTCCGGGAGGCCTTGCAGAAAGGTCTGTGCAACGCGTTCCCAGAGACTGGGAGGTTACAAACTCCTGGTCCTGGACAACGAGTTGCTGAGGCTTCGGTCAGTAACAGAAGGAGCGGTGGAGAAGGTGGCCGTCTGACCGATGCGTTCAGACAATTTTTTAGTCCGCAGCTCCAAGGTATGATCGGTTCCAGCAACCATTGCCAGCGTCTGATTTACATGGTCCAGGAATATCTAGGGGCAAGGTCAGACTTGGACACCTTTCCCACCGAAAATCCTCTGGCTTACTGGGTCTTGAGGATGGATCACTGGCCAAAGCTTGCACAGTATGCAATTGAGCTACTGGAAATAAAAAATGAAGCGCTAAGTGTTCAGAGAGGCCCAGGATTCACCCTGGGTCTCAAGGATAAGTGAAAACCAAGTATTGAAAAATTGAAGTCCACACAAACGTGATAATAAACAAATAATGTCCATAACGTGAATGATGAAAATTTAATGGTGAAACAAGGTTGGAAACCATATGGACCATCAAATCTTCATAGAAGAGAATAGGTAAATACTCTTACCAGAGCCGATGGACCCACTTGTCAGTGACAGTGGGTCATTAGAGCATGGTATCCCCACGGGGCAAACTCGAAACTTGTCTGTAGACTCGCACCCTCAACGATCATGGATGGAATTCACAAGCTTGAAAGGTGTCGATTCAAGATGTCAAAAAAAGGGGGATTCCAGCAAGGGACTCACCATGCGGTGGTCTTAACTCAGGTAATACACAGGGCAGTATAGCAATACTTATCTGAGTCGTGGATGACACAGAGGAGCCAGAACAAACCAATATGGCAGCAACACGTCATGTAAAAAATTGAGCTACTGGCCTGTCCTGCATGCAGCGTTCTTTCGGAACGCACATACAGTGCTGCTGGAGGCTTTGTAACCGATCACAGGGTGTGCCTGTCCACCGACTCGATTGATCGACTGACCTTCATAAAGATGAATCAGTCTTGGATCACCACCAGCTACCAAGCACCTGAAGCTGATGTAACCGAATATTTTTTTTTTAAATGTCACATCCCTTCAAGACTGCCTATGCTGATGCTGAGTGACTGTCCTGTTATGTTGACTGACTATCCTCTTCCTCCTCAATGATCCTGCTGATAGCTTGGAAGAATATTTTTTGTTCTGGGTGCCGCCACCAGTGGCTAAGGCCCAATTTTTCAGCCCCTGTTTAACAGGGGCATGTAATTACAATTTTTGATGCAATGCTTTGCAGCAGGGCTCATTCCTGCACTCCAGCTAGAGTATCTGGGAGAGGTTGCAGTGTTGTGGCACCAGCACCAGTGCCTAAGGCTCAATTTCTCATCCCCTGTTTAACAGGGGCGTGTATTTACAATTTTTTATGCAATGCTTTACAGCAGGGCTCATTGCTGCGCTCCAAGTACAGTATATGTGAGGGGTTGCAGTGTTTTGGCACCAGTGCCTAAGGCCCAATTTTTCTGCCCCTGTTTAACAGGGGCATGTAATTACAATTCTTGATCTAATACTTTGCAACAGGGCTCATTGCTGCACTCTAAGTACAGTATCCGTGAGGGGTTGCAGTGTTGTGGCACCAGCACTAGTGCCTAAGGCCCAATTTTTCTGCCACTGTTCAACAGGGGCATGTAATAACAATTCTTGATCTAATATTTCACAGCTGGGCCCATTCCTGCGCCCACCAAGAGTAACTGTGAGGACTTACAGTCTTGTGGCACCAGCACCACCGCCACCACCAAAGGCCCAATTTTTCAGCCCCTGTTCAACAGGGGCATGCATTTACAATTCTTGATCTAATAATTCACAGCAGGGCCCATTCATGCGCCCACCAAGAGTAACTGTGAGGGCTTACAGTGTTGTGGCACCAGCACCACCATCAAAGGCCCAATTTTTCCTACCACTGTTCAACAATGGAAAAATATATTAATGCATTAAAGTGTCTGTTCACCAACGCCAGAAGTCTGCCAAGCAAAATAGGTGAGTTGGAAGCTCTGGTGCATGAGGAGAGCTATGATGTAATCGGTATTGCTGAAACTTGGCTTCATTGCTCACATGACTGGGCTATTAATATTCCTGGCTATGCACTCTTTCAGAAAGACAGGGTAAAAAGGAAGGGTGGAGGGGTCTGTCTCTATGTGAGAAGTGATCTCAAAGCGAGTGTGAAAGAGGACCTGGTGGATGGAGAGTGTGATGAGTCTGAAGCATTATGGGTGGAACTGCATACAGATGTGTGTAGTTCAAAGCTAATCATTGGAGTTTGTTATAGACCACCCAATGTTAATGAGGAGTTAGAGACTCAGCTCCTTGCATAGATGGAAAGGGCTGCAAGGGCTGGGACGGTGATAATAATCGGGGATTTTAACTACCCAGAAATTGACTGGAGCAATGGAACTGCTGGGACAGTTAAAGGGCAAAAATTTATAAACCTATTGCAGGACAATTTTATGGTCCAGTTTATTGAGGCCCCAACTAGGAATGATGCTCTGTTGGACCTGGTAATCTCAAACCATGCAGAGCGTATTACTAATGTTCAGATAAAGGAACACCTGGGTAGCAGTGACCATAACATGATTTCATTTGATGTTAGTTGTAAGCAAAAATCACATACAGGAAAGATAAAAACACTTAATTTCAAGAGAGCAAATTTTCCAAGGATGAGCGCTGCTCTCCAGGACTTAGACTGGGAAGGAATATTGGCATCAATGGGCACAGAACAGAAATGGGAATTCTTCAAAAAGACTGTTTGTGAACTCACTGCAAAGTATATTCCCATGAGCAATAAGTTTAAAAGGCTAAAAATAAAACCTATGTGGCTCACTGCCAAAGTAAAAAAAGCTATAAACTATAAGAAAAGAGCTTTTAAAAAATATAAAAATGAGGGAACACTAGTGTCATTTAAATGTTACAAAGAATATAACAGGATATGTAAAAAGGAAATCAAGGATGCAAAAATTCAAAATGAACGACAGATTGCAAAAGATAGTAGGACAAACCCCAAAAAATTCTTCAAATATATTAATAGTAAAAAGGTCAAGTCTGAGCATGTAGGCCCTTTACAAAATAATCTAGAGTGGGTGACTGGGGACAAAGAGAAGGCTAATTTATTAAATACTTTCTTCAGTTCTGTGTATACAAAGGAGCATGGGGGAGCTCATGTCCAAAATGGGGGTGGTAGTGACACAGCCCCAAATCCACAATGGCTCAAAAGTGATATGGTCCAGAAATATTTAGATGGAATAAAGGTGGATAAAGCACCTGGACCAGATGGCATACACCCACGGATCCTAAAAGAATTGAGCTCTGTAATTTCAAAGCCATTGTATTTAATTTTTAGGGACTCATTAATGACAGGAATAGTACCACTGGATTGGCGCAGGGCCAATGTGGTGCCTACATTTAAAAAGGGAATTAAGTCTTTACCAAGTAACTATAGACCTGTTAGTTTAACTTCTATAGTTGGGAAAATACTGGAGAGATTAATAAAAGACCACATAGATGAGTTCTTGCTGGAAAAAACTATTTAAGCAACAGACAGCATGGATTCATGAAAAATAGGGATGAGCTCGGTGTTCGAGTCGAACATACGTTCGACTCGAACATCGGCTGTTCGATCGTTCGCCGAACAACGAACGATTTAGGCCGTTCGCGCCTAATTCGCGGCCCACAATGCACTACGCCATCGCAGTGTCATCCAGGCGCTGTGATTGGCCAAGCATGCACTGTGACCCCACATGCTTGGCCAATCACAGCGCCGGCAGCGAGGAGAGCAATGATTGGCCACAGGCAGGATGCCTGTGGCCAATTATTGCTGAGGGTGTTTAGTACACGCCCCACACTATAAAAGGCCGCCAGCACGGCGGCCTAGTGTAGTGTGTTCCGGAGCAGGGAAAGAGAAGCATAGGCAGGGACAGTGACATTTTTTTTTCTTGCTTAACCTGGATTCCTTTAGTTTAGGGAAAGAGAAGGATAGGTAGGGAGAGTGTCAGTGTGTTTTACTGTGCTAATCCTTGTTTGTAGGGACAGGGAAGGACAGTGAGGGAAATTCTCCTTGTGCTATACTGTGCTAAAGCATTCATCATCAACCATCTTTAAAAAAACATTTTTTATAGGGACAGAAAACTATAGGTAGGGAGAGTGTCAGTGTGTTTTACTGTGCTAATCCTTGTTTGTAGGGACAGGGAAGGACAGTGAGGGAAATTCTCCTTGTGCTATACTGTGCTAAAGCATTCATCATTTTTTATAGGGACAGAAAACTATAGGTAGGGAGAGTGTCAGTGTGTTTTACTGTGCTAATCCTTGTTTGTAGGGACAGGGAAGGACAGTGAGGGAAATTCTCCTTGTGCTATACTGTGCTAAAGCATTCATCATCAACCATCTTTAAAAAAACATTTTTTATAGGGACAGAAAACTATAGGTAGGGAGAGTGTCAGTGTGTTTTACTGTGCTAATCCTTGTTTGTAGGGACAGGGAAGGACAGTGAGGGAAATTCTCCTTGTGCTATACTGTGCTAAAGCATTCATCATCAACCATCTTTAAAAAAACATTTTTTATAGGGACAGAAAACTATAGGTAGGGAGAGTGTCAGTGTGTTTTACTGTGCTAATCCTTGTTTGTAGGGACAGGGAAGGACAGTGAGGGAAATTCTCCTTGTGCTATACTGTGCTAAAGCATTCATCATCAACCATCTTTAAAAAAACATTTTTTATAGAGACAGAAAACTATAGGTAGGGAGAGTGTCAGTGTGTTTTACTGTGCTAATCCTTGTTTGTAGGGACAGGGAAGGACAGTGAGGGAAATTCTCCTTGTGCTATACTGTGCTAAAGCATTCATCATCAACCATCTTTAAAAAAACATTTTCTATAGGGACAGAAAACTATAGGTAGGGAGAGTGTCAGTGTGTTTTACTGTGCTAATCCTTGTTTGTAGGGACAGGGAAGGACAGTGAGGGAAATTCTCCTTGTGCTATACTGTGCTAAAGCATTCATCATCAACCATCTTTAAAAAAACATTTTTTATAGGGACAGAAAACTATAGGTAGGGAGAGTGTCAGGCCTCGTACACACGACCGATTTTCTCGGCAAGAACCAGCAAGAAACTTGCTGGCAGAGAGGTCTTGCCGAGTAAATCGGTCGTGTGTACGCTGCTAGCGTGTTTCTCGTCGAGAAAACCGACAAGAAACCTTGACGAGAAAATAGAGAACCTGCTCTCTATTTTCTCGTCGAGATTCTCCTCGGCGTGTTTCTCGACGAGAAAAGTGAGTGTGTGTACACTTACCTGTCCGCCCGGAAGCCCGCGCATGTTCGAAATGAATTTGACGCATGCGCGGTAGCTTCCTAGGCATACGTAGGGTGTACCAAGATGGCGGCGACGGCATCGAATGTGACGAGCGCATGCTCGACGTAGTCGATGACATCACCGCGTACACTCCTTTCAAAGAACCGCGGGTTCTTTGAAACGAGCGTGTGTACACTCGGCCGGGACAAGTTTCTTGTCCAAGAATCTCGTCGAAAAAAACGACATGTTTTTCTCAACGAGAATCTCGGCCGTGTGTACGAGGCCTTAGTGTGTTTTACTGTGCTAATCCTTGTTTGTAGGGACAGGGAAGGACAGTGAGGGAAATTCTCCTTGTGCTATACTGTGCTAAAGCATTCATCATCAACCATCTTTAAAAAAACATTTTTTTTTGGGACAGAAAACTATAGGTAGGGAGAGTGTCAGTGTGTTTTACTGTGCTATTCCTTGTTTGTAGGGACAGGGAAGGACAGTGAGGGAAATTCTCCTTGTGCTATACTGTACTAAAGCATTCATCATCAACCATCTTTAAAAAAACATTTTTTATAGGGACAGAAAACTATAGGTAGGGAGAGTGTCAGTGTGTTTTACTGTGCTAATCCTTGTTTGTAGGGACAGGGAAGGACAGTGAGGGAAATTCTCCTTGTGCTATACTGTGCTAAAGCATTCATCATCAACCATCTTTAAAAAAAACATTTTTTATAGGGACAGAAAACTATAGGTAGGGAGAGTGTCAGTGTGTTTTACTGTGCTAATCCTTGTTTGTAGGGACAGGGAAGGACAGTGAGGGAAATTCTCCTTGTGCTATACTGTGCTAAAGCATTCATCATCAGCCATCTTTAAAAAAACATTTTTTATAGGGACAGAAAACTATAGGTAGGGAGAGTGTCAGTGTGTTTTACTGTGCTAATCCTTGTTTGTAGGGACAGGGAAGGACAGTGAGGGAAATTCTCCTTGTGCTATACTGTGCTAAAGCATTCATCATCAACCATCTTTAAAAAAACATTTTTTATAGGGACAGAAAACTATAGGTAGGGAGAGTGTCAGTGTGTTTTACTGTGCTAATCCTTGTTTGTAGGGACAGGGAAGGACAGTGAGGGAAATTCTCCTTGTGCTATACTGTGCTAAAGCATTCACCATCAACCATCTTTAAAAAAACATTTTTTATAGGGACAGAAAACTATAGGTAGGGAGAGTGTCAGTGTGTTTTACTGTGCTAATCCTTGTTTGTAGGGACAGGGAAGGACAGTGAGGGAAATTCTCCTTGTGCTATACTGTGCTAAAGCATTCATCATCAACCATCTTTAAAAAATCATTTTTTATAGGGACAGAAAACTATAGGTAGGGAGAGTGTCAGTGTGTTTTACTGTGCTAATCCTTGTTTGTAGGGACAGGGAAGGACAGTGAGGGAAATTCTCCTTGTGCTATACTGTGCTAAAGCATTCATCATCAACCATCTTTAAAAAAACATTTTTTATAGGGACAGAAAACTATAGGTAGGGAGAGTGTCAGTGTGTTTTACTGTGCTAATCCTTGTTTGTAGGGACAGGGAAGGACAGTGAGGGAAATTCTCCTTGTGCTATACTGTGCTAAAGCATTCATCATCAACCATCTTTAAAAAAACATTTTTTATAGGGACAGAAAACTATAGGTAGGGAGAGTGTCAGTGTGTTTTACTGTGCTAATCCTTGTTTGTAGGGACAGGGAAGGACAGTGAGGGAAATTCTCCTTGTGCTATACTGTGCTAAAGCATTCATCATCAACCATCTTTAAAAAATAATTTTTTATAGGGACAGAAAACTATAGGTAGGGAGAGTGTCAGTGTGTTTTACTGTGCTAATCCTTTGTTTGTAGGGACAGGGAAGGACAGTGAGGGAAATTCTCCTTGTGCTATACTGTGCTAAAGCATTCATCATCAACCATCTTTAAAAAATAATTTTTTATAGGGACAGAAAACTATAGGTAGGGAGAGTGTCAGTGTGTTTTACTGTGCTAATCCTTGTTTGTAGGTACAGGGAAGGACAGTGAGGGAAATTCTCCTTGTGCTATACTGTGCTAAAGCATTCATCATCAACCATCTTTAAAAAAACATTTTTTATAGGGACAGAAAACTATAGGTAGGGAGAGTGTCAGTGTGTTTTACTGTGCTAATCCTTGTTTGTAGGGACAGGGAAGGACAGTGAGGGAAATTCTCCTTGTGCTATACTGTGCTAAAGCATTCATCATCAACCATCTTTAAAAAAACATTTTTTATAGGGACAGAAAACTATAGGTAGGGAGAGTGTCAGTGTGTTTTACTGTGCTAATCCTTGTTTGTAGGGACAGGGAAGGACAGTGAGGGAAATTCTCCTTGTGCTATACTGTGCGAAAGCATTCATCATCAACCATCTTTAAAAAAAAAAATTTTATAGGGACAGAAAACTATAGGTAGGGAGAGTGTCAGTGTGTTTTACTGTGCTAATCCTTGTTTGTAGGGACAGGGAAGGACAGTGAGGGAAATTCTCCTTGTGCTATACTGTGCTAAAGCATTCATCATCAACCATCTTTAAAAAAACATTTTTTATAGGGACAGAAAACTATAGGTAGGGAGAGTGTCAGTGTGTTTTACTGTGCTAATCCTTGTTTGTAGGGACAGGGAAGGACAGTGAGGGAAATTCTCATTGTGCTATACTGTGCTAAAGCATTCATCATCAACCATCTTTAAAAAAACATTTTTTATAGGGACAGAAAACTATAGGTAGGGAGAGTGTCAGTGTGTTTTACTGTGCTAATCCTTGTTTGTAGGGACAGGGAAGGACAGTGAGGGGAATTCTCCTTGTGCTATACTGTGCTAAAGCATTCATCATCAACCATCTTTAAAAAAACATTTTTTATAGGGACAGAAAACTATAGGTAGGGAGAGTGTCAGTGTGTTTTACTGTGCTAATCCTTGTTTGTAGGGACAGGGAAGGACAGCGAGGGAAATTCTCCTTGTGCTATACTGTGCTAAAGCATTCATCATCAACCATCTTTAAAAAAACATTTTTTATAGGGACAGAAAACTATAGGTAGGGAGAGTGTCAGTGTGTTTTACTGTGCTAATCCTTGTTTGTAGGGACAGGGAAGGACAGTGAGGGAAATTCTCCTTGTGCTATACTGTGCTAAAGCATTCATCATCAACCATCTTTAAAAAAAAATTTTTATAGGGACAGAAAACTATAGGTAGGGAGAGTGTCAGTGTGTTTTACTGTGCTAATCCTTGTTTGTAGGGACAGGGAAGGACAGTGAGGGAAATTCTCCTTGTGCTATACTGTGCTAAAGCATTCATCATCAACCATCTTTAAAAAAACATTTTTTATAGGGACAGAAAACTATAGGTAGGGAGAGTGTCAGTGTGTTTTACTGTGCTAATCCTTGTTTGTAGGGACAGGGAAGGACAGTGAGGGAAATTCTCCTTGTGCTATACTGTGCTAAAGCATTCATCATCAACCATCTTTAAAAAAACATTTTTTATAGGGACAGAAAACTATAGGTAGGGAGAGTGTCAGTGTGTTTTACTGTGCTAATCCTTGTTTGTAGGTACAGGGAAGGACAGTGAGGGAAATTCTCCTTGTGCTATACTGTGCTAAAGTATTCATCATCAACCATCTTTAAAAAAACATTTTTTATAGGGACAGAAAACTATAGGTAGGGAGAGTGTCAGTGTGTTTTACTGTGCTAATCCTTGTTTGTAGGGACAGGGAAGGACAGTGAGGGAAATTCTCCTTGTGCTATACTGTGCTAAAGCATTCATCATCAACCATCTTTAAAAAAACATTTTTTATAGGGACAGAAAACTATAGGTAGGGAGAGTGTCAGTGTGTTTTACTGTGCTAATCCTTGTTTGTAGGGACAGGGAAGGACAGTGAGGGAAATTCTCCTTTTGCTATACTGATCTAAAGCATTCATCATCAACCATCTTTAAAAAAACATTTTTTATAGGGACAGAAAACTATAGGTAGGGAGAGTGTCAGTGTGTTTTACTGTGCTAATCCATGTTTGTAGGGACAGGGAAGGACAGTGAGGGAAATTCTCCTTGTGCTATACTGTGCTAAAGCATTCATCATCAACCATCTTTAAAAAAACATTTTTTATAGGGACAGAAAACTATAGGTAGGGAGAGTGTCAGTGTGTTTTACTGTGCTAATCCTTGTTTGTAGGGACAGGGAAGGACAGTGAGGGAAATTCTCCTTGTGCTATACTGTGCTAAAGCATTCATCATCAACCATCTTTAAAAAAACATTTTTTATAGGGACAGAAAACTATAGGCAGGGAGAGTGTCAGTGTGTTTTACTGTGCTAATCCTTGTTTGTAGGGACAGGGAAGGACAGTGAGGGAAATTCTCCTTGTGCTATACTGTGCTAAAGCATTCATCATCAACCATCTTTAAAAAAACATTTTTTATAGGGACAGAAAACTATAGGTAGGGAGAGTGTCAGTGTGTTTTACTGTGCTAATCCTTGTTTGTAGGGACAGGGAAGAACAGTGAGGGAAATTCTCCTTGTGCTATACTGTGCTAAAGCATTCATCATCAACCATCTTTAAAAAAAATTTTTTTATAGGGACAGAAAACTATAGGTAGGGAGAGTGTCAGTGTGTTTTACTGTGCTAATCCTTGTTTGTAGGGACAGGGAAGGACAGTGAGGGAAATTCTCCTTGTGCTATACTGTGCTAAAGCATTCATCATCAACCATCTTTAAAAAAACATTTTTTATAGGGACAGAAAACTATAGGTAGGGAGAGTGTCAGTGTGTTTTACTGTGCTAATCCTTGTTTGTAGGGACAGGGAAGGACAGTGAGGGAAATTCTCCTTTTGCTATACTGATCTAAAGCATTCATCATCAACCATCTTTAAAAAAACATTTTTTATAGGGACAGAAAACTATAGGTAGGGAGAGTGTCAGTGTGTTTTACTGTGCTAATCCTTGTTTGTAGGGACAGGGAAGGACAGTGAGGGAAATTCTCCTTGTGCTATACTGTGCTAAAGCATTCATCATCAACCATCTTTAAAAAAACATTTTTTATAGGGACAGAAAACTATAGGTAGGGAGAGTGTCAGTGTGTTTTACTGTGCTAATCCTTGTTTGTAGGGACAGGGAAGGACAGCGAGGGAAATTCTCCTTGTGCTATACTGTGCTAAAGCATTCATCATCAACCATCTTTAAAAAAACATTTTTTATAGGGACAGAAAACTATAGGTAGGGAGAGTGTCAGTGTGTTTTACTGTGCTAATCCTTGTTTGTAGGGACAGGGAAGGACAGTGAGGGAAATTCTCCTTGTGCTATACTGTGCTAAAGCATTCATCATCAACCATCTTTAAAAAAACATTTTTTATAGGGACAGAAAACTATAGGTAGGGAGAGTGTCAGTGTGTTTTACTGTGCTAATCCTTGTTTGTAGGGACAGGGAAGGACAGTGAGGGAAATTCTCCTTGTGCTATACTGTGCTAAAGCATTCATCATCAACCATCTTTAAAAAAACATTTTTTATAGGGACAGAAAACTATAGGTAGGGAGAGTGTCAGTGTGTTTTACTGTGCTAATCCTTGTTTGTAGGGACAGGGAAGGACAGTGAGGGAAATTCTCCTTGTGCTATACTGTGCTAAAGCATTCATCATCAACCATCTTTAAAAAAACATTTTTTATAGGGACAGAAAACTATAGGTAGGGAGAGTGTCAGTGTGTTTTACTGTGCTAATCCTTGTTTGTAGGGACAGGGAAGGACAGTGAGGGAAATTCTCCTTGTGCTATACTGTGCTAAAGCATTCATCATCAACCATCTTTAAAAAAACATTTTTTATAGGGACAGAAAACTATAGGTAGGGAGAGTGTCAGTGTGTTTTACTGTGCTAATCCTTGTTTGTAGGGACAGGGAAGGACAGTGAGGGAAATTCTCCTTGTGCTATACTGTGCTAAAGCATTCATCATCAACCATCTTTAAAAAAACATTTTTTATAGGGACAGAAAACTATAGGTAGGGAGAGTGTCAGTGTGTTTTACTGTGCTAATCCTTGTTTGTAGGGACAGGGAAGGACAGTGAGGGAAATTCTCCTTTTGCTATACTGATCTAAAGCATTCATCATCAACCATCTTTAAAAAAACATTTTTTATAGGGACAGAAATCTATAGGTAGGGAGAGTGTCAGTGTGTTTTACTGTGCTAATCCTTGTTTGTAGGGACAGGGAAGGACAGTGAGGGAAATTCTCCTTGTGCTATACTGTGCTAAAGCATTCATCATCAACCATCTTTAAAAAAACATTTTTTATAGGGACAGAAAACTATAGGTAGGGAGAGTGTCAGTGTGTTTTACTGTGCTAATCCTTGTTTGTAGGGACAGGGAAGGACAGTGAGGGAAATTCTCCTTGTGCTATACTGTGCGAAAGCATTCATCATCAACCATCTTTAAAAAAAAAATTTTTATAGGGACAGAAAACTATAGGTAGGGAGAGTGTCAGTGTGTTTTACTGTGCTAATCCTTGTTTGTAGGGACAGGGAAGGACAGTGAGGGAAATTATCCTTGTGCTATACTGTGCTAAAGCATTCATCATCAACCATCTTTAAAAAAACATTTTTTATAGGGACAGAAAACTATAGGTAGGGAGAGTGTCAGTGTGTTTTACTGTGCTAATCCTTGTTTGTAGGGACAGGGAAGGACAGTGAGGGAAATTCTCATTGTGCTATACTGTGCTAAAGCATTCATCATCAACCATCTTTAAAAAAACATTTTTTATAGGGACAGAAAACTATAGGTAGGGAGAGTGTCAGTGTGTTTTACTGTGCTAATCCTTGTTTGTAGGGACAGGGAAGGACAGTGAGGGGAATTCTCCTTGTGCTATACTGTGCTAAAGCATTCATCATCAACCATCTTTAAAAAAACATTTTTTATAGGGACAGAAAACTATAGGTAGGGAGAGTGTCAGTGTGTTTTACTGTGCTAATCCTTGTTTGTAGGGACAGGGAAGGACAGCGAGGGAAATTCTCCTTGTGCTATACTGTGCTAAAGCATTCATCATCAACCATCTTTAAAAAAACATTTTTTATAGGGACAGAAAACTATAGGTAGGGAGAGTGTCAGTGTGTTTTACTGTGCTAATCCTTGTTTGTAGGGACAGGGAAGGACAGCGAGGGAAATTCTCCTTGTGCTATACTGTGCTAAAGCATTCATCATCAACCATCTTTAAAAAAACATTTTTTATAGGGACAGAAAACTATAGGTAGGGAGAGTGTCAGTGTGTTTTACTGTGCTAATCCTTGTTTGTAGGGACAGGGAAGGACAGTGAGGGAAATTCTCCTTGTGCTATACTGTGCTAAAGCATTCATCATCAACCATCTTTAAAAAAAATTTTTTATAGGGACAGAAAACTATAGGTAGGGAGAGTGTCAGTGTGTTTTACTGTGCTAATCCTTGTTTGTAGGGACAGGGAAGGACAGTGAGGGAAATTCTCCTTGTGCTATACTGTGCTAAAGCATTCATCATCAACCATCTTTAAAAAAACATTTTTTATAGGGACAGAAAACTATAGGTAGGGAGAGTGTCAGTGTGTTTTACTGTGCTAATCCTTGTTTGTAGGGACAGGGAAGGACAGTGAGGGAAATTCTCCTTGTGCTATACTGTGCTAAAGCATTCATCATCAACCATCTTTAAAAAAACATTTTTTATAGGGACAGAAAACTATAGGTAGGGAGAGTGTCAGTGTGTTTTACTGTGCTAATCCTTGTTTGTAGGTACAGGGAAGGACAGTGAGGGAAATTCTCCTTGTGCTATACTGTGCTAAAGTATTCATCATCAACCATCTTTAAAAAAACATTTTTTATAGGGACAGAAAACTATAGGTAGGGAGAGTGTCAGTGTGTTTTACTGTGCTAATCCTTGTTTGTAGGGACAGGGAAGGACAGTGAGGGAAATTCTCCTTGTGCTATACTGTGCTAAAGCATTCATCATCAACCATCTTTAAAAAAACATTTTTTATAGGGACAGAAAACTATAGGTAGGGAGAGTGTCAGTGTGTTTTACTGTGCTAATCCTTGTTTGTAGGGACAGGGAAGGACAGTGAGGGAAATTCTCCTTTTGCTATACTGATCTAAAGCATTCATCATCAACCATCTTTAAAAAAACATTTTTTATAGGGACAGAAAACTATAGGTAGGGAGAGTGTCAGTGTGTTTTACTGTGCTAATCCATGTTTGTAGGGACAGGGAAGGACAGTGAGGGAAATTCTCCTTGTGCTATACTGTGCTAAAGCATTCATCATCAACCATCTTTAAAAAAACATTTTTTATAGGGACAGAAAACTATAGGTAGGGAGAGTGTCAGTGTGTTTTACTGTGCTAATCCTTGTTTGTAGGGACAGGGAAGGACAGTGAGGGAAATTCTCCTTGTGCTATACTGTGCTAAAGCATTCATCATCAACCATCTTTAAAAAAACATTTTTTATAGGGACAGAAAACTATAGGCAGGGAGAGTGTCAGTGTGTTTTACTGTGCTAATCCTTGTTTGTAGGGACAGGGAAGGACAGTGAGGGAAATTCTCCTTGTGCTATACTGTGCTAAAGCATTCATCATCAACCATCTTTAAAAAAACATTTTTTATAGGGACAGAAAACTATAGGTAGGGAGAGTGTCAGTGTGTTTTACTGTGCTAATCCTTGTTTGTAGGGACAGGGAAGGACAGTGAGGGAAATTCTCCTTGTGCTATACTGTGCTAAAGCATTCATCATCAACCATCTTTAAAAAAAAATTTTTATAGGGACAGAAAACTATAGGCAGGGAGAGTGTCAGTGTGTTTTACTGTGCTAATCCTTGTTTGTAGGGACAGGGAAGGACAGTGAGGGAAATTCTCCTTGTGCTATACTGTGCTAAAGCATTCATCATCAACCATCTTTAAAAAAACATTTTTTATAGGGACAGAAAACTATAGGTAGGGAGAGTGTCAGTGTGTTTTACTGTGCTAATCCTTGTTTGTAGGGACAGGGAAGGACAGTGAGGGAAATTCTCCTTGTGCTATACTGTGCTAAAGCATTCATCATCAACCATCTTTAAAAAAACATTTTTTATAGGGACAGAAAACTATAGGTAGGGAGAGTGTCAGTGTGTTTTACTGTGCTAATCCTTGTTTGTAGGGACAGGGAAGGACAGTGAGGGAAATTCTCCTTGTGCTATACTGTGCTAAAGCATTCATCATCAACCATCTTTAAAAAAAACATTTTTTATAGGGACAGAAAACTATAGGTAGGGAGAGTGTCAGTGTGTTTTACTGTGCTAATCCTTGTTTGTAGGGACAGGGAAGGACAGTGAGGGAAATTCTCCTTGTGCTATACTGTGCTAAAGCATTCATCATCAACCATCTTTAAAAAAAATTTTTTATAGGGACAGAAAACTATAGGCAGGGAGAGTGTCAGTGTGTTTTACTGTGCTAATCCTTGTTTGTAGGGACAGGGAAGGACAGTGAGGGAAATTCTCCTTGTGCTATACTGTGCTAAAGCATTCATCATCAACCATCTTTAAAAAAACATTTTTTATAGGGACAGAAAACTATAGGTAGGGAGAGTGTCAGTGTGTTTTACTGTGCTAATCCTTGTTTGTAGGGACAGGGAAGGACAGTGAGGGAAATTCTCCTTGTGCTATACTGTGCTAAAGCATTCATCATCAACCATCTTTAAAAAAACATTTTTTATAGGGACAGAAAACTATAGGTAGGGAGAGTGTCAGTGTGTTTTACTGTGCTAATCCTTGTTTGTAGGGACAGGGAAGGACAGTGAGGGAAATTCTCCTTGTGCTATACTGTGCTAAAGCATTCATCATCAACCATCTTTAAAAAAAACATTTTTTATAGGGACAGAAATCTATAGGTAGGGAGAGTGTCAGTGTGTTTTACTGTGCTAATCCTTGTTTGTAGGGACAGGGAAGGACAGTGAGGGAAATTCTCCTTGTGCTATACTGTGCTAAAGCATTCATCATCAACCATCTTTAAAAAAACATTTTTTATAGGGACAGAAAACTATAGGTAGGGAGAGTGTCAGTGTGTTTTACTGTGCTAATCCTTGTTTGTAGGGACAGGGAAGGACAGTGAGGGAAATTCTCCTTGTGCTATACTGTGCTAAAGCATTCATCATCAACCATCTTTAAAAAAAATTTTTTATAGGGACAGAAAACTATAGGCAGGGAGAGTGTCAGTGTGTTTTACTGTGCTAATCCTTGTTTGTAGGGACAGGGAAGGACAGTGAGGGAAATTCTCCTTGTGCTATACTGTGCTAAAGCATTCATCATCAACCATCTTTAAAAAAACATTTTTTATAGGGACAGAAAACTATAGGTAGGGAGAGTGTCAGTGTGTTTTACTGTGCTAATCCTTGTTTGTAGGGACAGGGAAGGACAGTGAGGGAAATTCTCCTTGTGCTATACTGTGCTAAAGCATTCATCATCAACCATCTTTAAAAAAACATTTTTTATAGGGACAGAAAACTATAGGTAGGGAGAGTGTCAGTGTGTTTTACTGTGCTAATCCTTGTTTGTAGGGACAGGGAAGGACAGTGAGGGAAATTCTCCTTGTGCTATACTGTGCTAAAGCATTCATCATCAACCATCTTTAAAAAAAACATTTTTTATAGGGACAGAAAACTATAGGTAGGGAGAGTGTCAGTGTGTTTTACTGTGCTAATCCTTGTTTGTAGGGACAGGGAAGGACAGTGAGGGAAATTCTCCTTGTGCTATACTGTGCTAAAGCATTCATCATCAACCATCTTTAAAAAAACATTTTTTATAGGGACAGAAAACTATAGGTAGGGAGAGTGTCAGTGTGTTTTACTGTGCTAATCCTTGTTTGTAGGGACAGGGAAGGACAGTGAGGGAAATTCTCCTTGTGCTATACTGTGCTAAAGCATTCATCATCAACCATCTTTAAAAAAATTTTTTTATAGGGACAGAAAACTATAGGCAGGGAGAGTGTCAGTGTGTTTTACTGTGTAATCCTTGTTTGTAGGGACAGGGAAGGACAGTGAGGGAAATTCTCCTTGTGCTATACTGTGCTAAAGCATTCATCATCAACCATCTTTAAAAAAACATTTTTTATAGGGACAGAAAACTATAGGTAGGGAGAGTGTCAGTGTGTTTTACTGTGCTAATCCTTGTTTGTAGGGACAGGGAAGGACAGTGAGGGAAATTCTCCTTGTGCTATACTGTGCTAAAGCATTCATCATCAACCATCTTTAAAAAAACATTTTTTATAGGGACAGAAAACTATAGGTAGGGAGAGTGTCAGTGTGTTTTACTGTGCTAATCCTTGTTTGTAGGGACAGGGAAGGACAGTGAGGGAAATTCTCCTTGTGCTATACTGTGCTAAAGCATTCATCATCAACCATCTTTAAAAAAAACATTTTTTATAGGGACAGAAAACTATAGGTAGGGAGAGTGTCAGTGTGTTTTACTGTGCTAATCCTTGTTTGTAGGGACAGGGAAGGACAGTGAGGGAAATTCTCCTTGTGCTATACTGTGCTAAAGCATTAATCATCAACCATCTTTAAAAAAACATTTTTTATAGGGACAGAAAACTATAGGTAGGGAGAGTGTCAGTGTGTTTTACTATGCTAATCCTTGTTTGTAGGGACAGGGAAGGACAGTGAGGGAAATTCTCCTTGTGCTATACTGTGCTAAAGCATTCATCATCAACCATCTTTAAAAAAACATTTTTTATAGGGACAGAAAACTATAGGTAGGGAGAGTGTCAGTGTGTTTTACTGTGCTAATCCTTGTTTGTAGGGACAGGGAAGGACAGTGAGGGAAATTCTCCTTGTGCTATACTGTGCTAAAGCATTCATCATCAACCATCTTTAAAAAAACATTTTTTATAGGGACTGAAAACTATAGGTAGGGAGAGTGTCAGTGTGTTTTACTGTGCTAATCCTTGTTTGTAGGGACAGGGAAGGACAGTGAGGGAAATTCTCCTTGTGCTATACTGTGCTAAAGCATTCATCATCAACCATCTTTAAAAAAACATTTTTTATAGGGACAGAAAACTATAGGTAGGGAGAGTGTCAGTGTGTTTTACTGTGCTAATCCTTGTTTGTAGGGACAGGGAAGGACAGTGAGGGAAATTCTCCTTGTGCTATACTGTGCTAAAGCATTCATCATCAACCATCTTTTAAAAAACATTTTTTATAGGGACAGAAAACTATAGGTAGGGAGAGTGTCAGTGTGTTTTACTGTGCTAATCCTTGTTTGTAGGGACAGGGAAGGACAGTGAGGGAAATTCTCCTTGTGCTATACTGTGCTAAAGCATTCATCATCAACCATCTTTAAAAAAACATTTTTTATAGGGACAGAAAACTATAGGTAGGGAGAGTGTCAGTGTGTTTTACTGTGCTAATCCTTGTTTGTAGGGACAGGGAAGGACAGTGAGGGAAATTCTCCTTGTGCTATACTGTGCTAAAGCATTCATCATCAACCATCTTTAAAAAAACATTTTTTATAGGGACAGAAAACTATAGGTAGGGAGAGTGTCAGTGTGTTTTACTGTGCTAATCCTTGTTTGTAGGGACAGGGAAGGACAGTGAGGGAAATTCTCCTTGTGCTATACTGTACTAAAGCATTCATCATCAACCATCTTTAAAAAGACATTTTTTATAGGGACAGAAAACTATAGGTAGGGAGAGTGTCAGTGTGTTTTACTGTGCTAATCCTTGTTTGTAGGGACAGGGAAGGACAGTGAGGGAAATTCTCCTTGTGCTATACTGTGCTAAAGCATTAATCATCAACCATCTTTAAAAAAACATTTTTTATAGGGACAGAAAACTATAGGTAGGGAGAGTGTCAGTGTGTTTTACTGTGCTAATCCTTGTTTGTAGGGACAGGGAAGGACAGTGAGGGAAATTCTCCTTGTGCTATACTGTGCTAAAGCATTCATCATCAACCATCTTTAAAAAAACATTTTTTATAGGGACAGAAAACTATAGGTAGGGAGAGTGTCAGTGTGTTTTACTGTGCTAATCCTTGTTTGTAGGGACAGGGAAGGACAGTGAGGGAAATTCTCCTTGTGCTATACTGTGCTAAAGCATTCATCATCAACCATCTTTAAAAAAACTTTTTTTATAGGGACAGAAAACTATAGGTAGGGAGAGTGTCAGTGTGTTTTACTGTGCTAATCCTTGTTTGTAGGGACAGGGAAGGACAGTGAGGGAAATTCTCCTTGTGCTATACTGTGCTAAAGCATTCATCATCAACCATCTTTAAAAAAACATTTTTTATAGGGACAGAAAACTATAGGTAGGGAGAGTGTCAGTGTGTTTTACTGTGCTAATCCTTGTTTGTAGGGACAGGGAAGGACAGTGAGGGAAATTCTCCTTGTGCTATACTGTGCTAAAGCATTCATCATCAACCATCTTTAAAAAAACATTTTTTATAGGGACAGAAAACTATAGGTAGGGAGAGTGTCAGTGTGTTTTACTGTGCTAATCCTTGTTTGTAGGGACAGGGAAGGACAGTGAGGGAAATTCTCCTTGTGCTATACTGTGCTAAAGCATTCATCATCAACCATCTTTAAAAAAACATTTTTTATAGGGACAGAAAACTATAGGTAGGGAGAGTGTCAGTGTGTTTTACTGTGCTAATCCTTGTTTGTAGGGACAGGGAAGGACAGTGAGGGAAATTCTCCTTTTGCTATACTGATCTAAAGCATTCATCATCAACCATCTTTAAAAAAACATTTTTTATAGGGACAGAAATCTATAGGTAGGGAGAGTGTCAGTGTGTTTTACTGTGCTAATCCTTGTTTGTAGGGACAGGGAAGGACAGTGAGGGAAATTCTCCTTGTGCTATACTGTGCTAAAGCATTCATCATCAACCATCTTTAAAAAAACATTTTTTATAGGGACAGAAAACTATAGGTAGGGAGAGTGTCAGTGTGTTTTACTGTGCTAATCCTTGTTTGTAGGGACAGGGAAGGACAGTGAGGGAAATTCTCCTTGTGCTATACTGTGCTAAAGCATTCATCATCAACCATCTTTAAAAAAAAATTTTTATAGGGACAGAAAACTATAGGCAGGGAGAGTGTCAGTGTGTTTTACTGTGCTAATCCTTGTTTGTAGGGACAGGGAAGGACAGTGAGGGAAATTCTCCTTGTGCTATACTGTGCTAAAGCATTCATCATCAACCATCTTTAAAAAAACATTTTTTATAGGGACAGAAAACTATAGGTAGGGAGAGTGTCAGTGTGTTTTACTGTGCTAATCCTTGTTTGTAGGGACAGGGAAGGACAGTGAGGGAAATTCTCCTTGTGCTATACTGTGCTAAAGCATTCATCATCAACCATCTTTAAAAAAACATTTTTTATAGGGACAGAAAACTATAGGTAGGGAGAGTGTCAGTGTGTTTTACTGTGCTAATCCTTGTTTGTAGGGACAGGGAAGGACAGTGAGGGAAATTCTCCTTGTGCTATACTGTGCTAAAGCATTCATCATCAACCATCTTTAAAAAAAACATTTTTTATAGGGACAGAAAACTATAGGTAGGGAGAGTGTCAGTGTGTTTTACTGTGCTAATCCTTGTTTGTAGGGACAGGGAAGGACAGTGAGGGAAATTCTCCTTGTGCTATACTGTGCTAAAGCATTCATCATCAACCATCTTTAAAAAAAACATTTTTTATAGGGACAGAAAACTATAGGTAGGGAGAGTGTCAGTGTGTTTTACTGTGCTAATCCTTGTTTGTAGGGACAGGGAAGGACAGTGAGGGAAATTCTCCTTGTGCTATACTGTGCTAAAGCATTAATCATCAACCATCTTTAAAAAAACATTTTTTATAGGGACAGAAAACTATAGGTAGGGAGAGTGTCAGTGTGTTTTACTGTGCTAATCCTTGTTTGTAGGGACAGGGAAGGACAGTGAGGGAAATTCTCCTTGTGCTATACTGTGCTAAAGCATTCATCATCAACCATCTTTAAAAAAACATTTTTTATAGGGACAGAAAACTATAGGTAGGGAGAGTGTCAGTGTGTTTTACTGTGCTAATCCTTGTTTGTAGGGACAGGGAAGGACAGTGAGGGAAATTCTCCTTGTGCTATACTGTGCTAAAGCATTCATCATCAACCATCTTTAAAAAAACATTTTTTATAGGGACTGAAAACTATAGGTAGGGAGAGTGTCAGTGTGTTTTACTGTGCTAATCCTTGTTTGTAGGGACAGGGAAGGACAGTGAGGGAAATTCTCCTTGTGCTATACTGTGTTAAAGCATTCATCATCAACCATCTTTAAAAAAACATTTTTTATAGGGACAGAAAACTATAGGTAGGGAGAGTGTCAGTGTGTTTTACTGTGCTAATCCTTGTTTGTAGGGACAGGGAAGGACAGTGAGGGAAATTCTCCTTGTGCTATACTGTGCTAAAGCATTCATCATCAACCATCTTTTAAAAAACATTTTTTATAGGGACAGAAAACTATAGGTAGGGAGAGTGTCAGTGTGTTTTACTGTGCTAATCCTTGTTTGTAGGGACAGGGAAGGACAGTGAGGGAAATTCTCCTTGTGCTATACTGTGCTAAAGCATTCATCATCAACCATCTTTAAAAAAACATTTTTTATAGGGACAGAAAACTATAGGTAGGGAGAGTGTCAGTGTGTTTTACTGTGCTAATCCTTGTTTGTAGGGACAGGGAAGGACAGTGAGGGAAATTCTCCTTGTGCTATACTGTGCTAAAGCATTCATCATCAACCATCTTTAAAAAAACATTTTTTATAGGGACAGAAAACTATAGGTAGGGAGAGTGTCAGTGTGTTTTACTGTGCTAATCCTTGTTTGTAGGGACAGGGAAGGACAGTGAGGGAAATTCTCCTTGTGCTATACTGTACTAAAGCATTCATCATCAACCATCTTTAAAAAAACATTTTTTATAGGGACAGAAAACTATAGGTAGGGAGAGTGTCAGTGTGTTTTACTGTGCTAATCCTTGTTTGTAGGGACAGGGAAGGACAGTGAGGGAAATTCTCCTTGTGCTATACTGTGCTAAAGCATTAATCATCAACCATCTTTAAAAAAACATTTTTTATAGGGACAGAAAACTATAGGTAGGGAGAGTGTCAGTGTGTTTTACTGTGCTAATCCTTGTTTGTAGGGACAGGGAAGGACAGTGAGGGAAATTCTCCTTGTGCTATACTGTGCTAAAGCATTCATCATCAACCATCTTTAAAAAAACATTTTTTATAGGGACAGAAAACTATAGGTAGGGAGAGTGTCAGTGTGTTTTACTGTGCTAATCCTTGTTTGTAGGGACAGGGAAGGACAGTGAGGGAAATTCTCCTTGTGCTATACTGTGCTAAAGCATTCATCATCAACCATCTTTAAAAAAACATTTTTTATAGGGACAGAAAACTATAGGTAGGGAGAGTGTCAGTGTGTTTTACTGTGCTAATCCTTGTTTGTAGGGACAGGGAAGGACAGTGAGGGAAATTCTCCTTGTGCTATACTGTGCTAAAGCATTCATCATCAACCATCTTTAAAAAAACATTTTTTATAGGGACAGAAAACTATAGGTAGGGAGAGTGTCAGTGTGTTTTACTGTGCTAATCCTTGTTTGTAGGGACAGGGAAGGACAGTGAGGGAAATTCTCCTTGTGCTATACTGTGCTAAAGCATTCATCATCAACCATCTTTTAAAAAACATTTTTTATAGGGACAGAAAACTATAGGTAGGGAGAGTGTCAGTGTGTTTTACTGTGCTAATCCTTGTTTGTAGGGACAGGGAAGGACAGTGAGGGAAATTCTCCTTGTGCTATACTGTGCTAAAGCATTCATCATCAACCATCTTTAAAAAAACATTTTTTATAGGGACAGAAAACTATAGGTAGGGAGAGTGTCAGTGTGTTTTACTGTGCTAATCCTTGTTTGTAGGGACAGGGAAGGACAGTGAGGGAAATTCTCCTTGTGCTATACTGTGCTAAAGCATTCATCATCAACCATCTTTAAAAAAACATTTTTTATAGGGACAGAAAACTATAGGTAGGGAGAGTGTCAGTGTGTTTTACTGTGCTAATCCTTGTTTGTAGGGACAGGGAAGGACAGTGAGGGAAATTCTCCTTGTGCTATACTGTGCTAAAGCATTCATCATCAACCATCTTTAAAAAAACATTTTTTATAGGGACAGAAAACTATAGGTAGGGAGAGTGTCAGTGTGTTTTACTGTGCTAATCCTTGTTTGTAGGGACAGGGAAGGACAGTGAGGGAAATTCTCCTTGTGCTATACTGTGCTAAAGCATTCATCATCAACCATCTTTAAAAAAAAAAAATTATAGGGACAGAAAACTATAGGTAGGGAGAGTGTCAGTGTGTTTTACTGTGCTAATCCTTGTTTGTAGGGACAGGGAAGGACAGTGAGGGAAATTCTCCTTGTGCTATACTGTGCTAAAGCATTCATCATCAACCATCTTTAAAAAAACATTTTTTATAGGGACAGAAAACTATAGGTAGGGAGAGTGTCAGTGTGTTTTACTGTGCTAATCCTTGTTTGTAGGGACAGGGAAGGACAGTGAGGGAAATTCTCCTTGTGCTATACTGTGCTAAAGCATTCATCATCAACCATCTTTAAAAAAACATTTTTTATAGGGACAGAAAACTATAGGTAGGGAGAGTGTCAGTGTGTTTTACTGTGCTAATCCTTGTTTGTAGGGACAGGGAAGGACAGTGAGGGAAATTCTCCTTGTGCTATACTGTGCTAAAGCATTCATCATCAACCATCTTTAAAAAAACATTTTTTATAGGGACAGAAAACTATAGGTAGGGAGAGTGTCAGTGTGTTTTACTGTGCTAATCCTTGTTTGTAGGGACAGGGAAGGACAGTGAGGGAAATTCTCCTTGTGCTATACTGTGCTAAAGCATTCATCATCAACCATCTTTAAAAAAACATTTTTTATAGGGACAGAAAACTATAGGTAGGGAGAGTGTCAGTGTGTTTTACTGTGCTAATCCTTGTTTGTAGGGACAGGGAAGGACAGTGAGGGAAATTCTCCTTGTGCTATACTGTGCTAAAGCATTCATCATCAACCATCTTTAAAAAAACATTTTTTATAGGGACAGAAAACTATAGGTAGGGAGAGTGTCAGTGTGTTTTACTGTGCTAATCCGTGTTTGTAGGGACAGGGAAGGACAGTGAGGGAAATTATCCTTGTGCTATACTGTGCTAAAGCATTCATCATCAACCATCTTTAAAAAAACATTTTTTATAGGGACAGAAAACTATAGGTAGGGAGAGTGTCAGTGTGTTTTACTGTGCTAATCCTTGTTTGTAGGGACAGGGAAGGACAGTGAGGGAAATTCTCCTTGTGCTATACTGTGCTAAAGCATTCATCATCAACCATCTTTAAAAAAACATTTTTTATAGGGACAGAAAACTATAGGTAGGGAGAGTGTCAGTGTGTTTTACTGTGCTAATCCTTGTTTGTAGGGACAGGGAAGGACAGTGAGGGAAATTCTCCTTGTGCTATACTGTGCTAAAGCATTCATCATCAACCATCTTTAAAAAAACATTTTTTATAGGGACAGAAAACTATAGGTAGGGAGAGTGTCAGTGTGTTTTACTGTGCTAATCCTTGTTTGTAGGGACAGGGAAGGACAGTGAGGGAAATTCTCCTTGTGCTATACTGTGCTAAAGCATTCATCATCAACCATCTTTAAAAAAACATTTTTTATAGGGACAGAAAACTATAGGTAGGGAGAGTGTCAGTGTGTTTTACTGTGCTAATCCTTGTTTGTAGGGACAGGGAAGGACAGTGAGGGAAATTCTCATTGTGCTATACTGTGCTAAAGCATTCCTCATCAACCATCTTTGAAATCCTTGTTTTTTGGACAGTCAGGGAAATTGTCATTGTGCTATACTGTGCTAAAGCATTCATCATCAACCATCTTTAAAAAAACATTTTTTATAGGGACAGAAAACTATAGGTAGGGAGAGTGTCAGTGTGTTTTACTGTGCTAATCCTTGTTTGTAGGGACAGGGAAGGACAGTGAGGGAAATTCTCCTTGTGCTATACTGTGCTAAAGCATTCATCATCAACCATCTTTAAAAAAACATTTTTTATAGGGACAGAAAACTATAGGTAGGGAGAGTGTCAGTGTGTTTTACTGTGCTAATCCTTGTTTGTAGGGACAGGGAAGGACAGTGAGGGAAATTCTCCTTGTGCTATACTGTGCTAAAGCATTCATCATCAACCATCTTTAAAAAAACATTTTTTATAGGGACAGAAAACTATAGGTAGGGAGAGTGTCAGTGTGTTTTACTGTGCTAATCCTTGTTTGTAGGGACAGGGAAGGACAGTGAGGGAAATTCTCCTTGTGCTATACTGTGCTAAAGCATTCATCATCAACCATCTTTAAAAAAACATTTTTTATAGGGACAGAAAACTATAGGTAGGGAGAGTGTCAGTGTGTTTTACTGTGCTAATCCTTGTTTGTAGGGACAAGGAAGGACAGTGAGGGAAATTCTCCTTGTGCTATACTGTGCTAAAGCATTCATCATCAACCATCTTTAAAAAAACATTTTTTATAGGGACAGAAAACTATAGGTAGGGAGAGTGTCAGTGTGTTTTACTGTGCTAATCCTTGTTTGTAGGGACAGGGAAGGACAGTGAGGGAAATTCTCCTTGTGCTATACTGTGCTAAAGCATTCATCATCAACCATCTTTAAAAAAACATTTTTTATAGGGACAGAAAACTATAGGTAGGGAGAGTGTCAGTGTGTTTTACTGTGCTAATCCTTGTTTGTAGGGACAGGGAAGGACAGTGAGGGAAATTCTCCTTGTGCTATACTGTGCTAAAGCATTCATCATCAACCATCTTTAAAAAAACATTTTTTATAGGGACAGAAAACTATAGGTAGGGAGAGTGTCAGTGTGTTTTACTGTGCTAATCCTTGTTTGTAGGGACAGGGAAGGACAGTGAGGGAAATTATCCTTGTGCTATACTGTGCTAAAGCATTCATCATCAACCATCTTTAAAAAAACATTTTTTATAGGGACAGAAAACTATAGGTAGGGAGAGTGTCAGTGTGTTTTACTGTGCTAATCCTTGTTTGTAGGGACAGGGAAGGACAGTGAGGGAAATTCTCCTTGTGCTATACTGTGCTAAAGCATTCATCATCAACCATCTTTAAAAAAAACATTTTTTATAGGGACAGAAAACTATAGGTAGGGAGAGTGTCAGTGTGTTTTACTGTGCTAATCCTTGTTTGTAGGGACAGGGAAGGACAGTGAGGGAAATTCTCCTTGTGCTATACTGTGCTAAAGCATTCATCATCAACCATCTTTAAAAAAACATTTTTTATAGGGACAGAAAACTATAGGTAGGGAGAGTGTCAGTGTGTTTTACTGTGCTAATCCTTGTTTGTAGGGACAGGGAAGGACAGTGAGGGAAATTCTCATTGTGCTATACTGTGCTAAAGCATTCCTCATCAACCATCTTTGAAATCCTTGTTTTTTGGACAGTCAGGGAAATTGTCATTGTGCTATACTGTGCTAAAGCATTCATCATCAACCATCTTTAAAAAAACATTTTTTATAGGGACAGAAAACTATAGGTAGGGAGAGTGTCAGTGTGTTTTACTGTGCTAATCCTTGTTTGTAGGGACAGGGAAGGACAGTGAGGGAAATTCTCCTTGTGCTATACTGTGCTAAAGCATTCATCATCAACCATCTTTAAAAAAACATTTTTTATAGGGACAGAAAACTATAGGTAGGGAGAGTGTCAGTGTGTTTTACTGTGCTAATCCTTGTTTGTAGGGACAGGGAAGGACAGTGAGGGAAATTCTCCTTGTGCTATACTGTGCTAAAGCATTCATCATCAACCATCTTTAAAAAAACATTTTTTATAGGGACAGAAAACTATAGGTAGGGAGAGTGTCAGTGTGTTTTACTGTGCTAATCCTTGTTTGTAGGGACAGGGAAGGACAGTGAGGGAAATTCTCCTTGTGCTATACTGTGCTAAAGCATTCATCATCAACCATCTTTAAAAAAACATTTTTTATAGGGACAGAAAACTATAGGTAGGGAGAGTGTCAGTGTGTTTTACTGTGCGAATCCTTGTTTGTAGGGACAGGGAAGGACAGTGAGGGAAATTCTCATTGTGCTATACTGTGCTAAAGCATTCCTCATCAACCATCTTTGAAATCCTTGTTTTTTGGACAGTCAGGGAAATTGTCATTGTGCTATTCTGTGTGAAAGCAATCATCCTCAACCATATTTAGAAATCCTTAAGTAAAGGGACAGAGAAGGACACCTGAAGGTAGCCCTTATTGCTTTTTTCCCATCTCCCTGCAGGCCATCCATTAGAATGTCTGGAAGGCAAACAAGGAGAGGCAGACAGTCAGGAGGCAATAAAAGAGGGCAAGCAGGCTCTGTGTCTGGGGGCAACAGTGCTGGTCGTGGACGCGGTGCATTGTCATCAGCACATGGCCATGGGACACGCTTGTCCTTCTTTTCGGCAGCTGGACATGTTGAGCCACATCATGCCGAAGACTTGGTAGAGTGGATGACCAAGCCCTCCTCCTCCTCCTCATCCTCTCTCACCCAGGCTCAGGGTACTGGCAAAGCAGCTGCCAAAGCGTCCTCTTCCCTGGTATCAATGTCAGACTCATCATCAGTCACTCCTTCCCTAGACCCACCATGTCCTCCTCCTGAGGAGTCCCCCGAACTGTTTGAGCACAGTGTTGGGTACATGCTCCAGGAGGATGCCCAGCGTTTCGAAGGGTCTGATGATGAAACCCAGCTACAGGAAGGCAGTAGCGTGAGAGCAGACAGAGGGGATGCTCAAGAAGGACACCAATCTGGCAGTCATGTTCCAGCAGCTGCAGCATACTGCCAGATTGGCTCCAGTGATGAGGAGGGAGGGGATGATGAGGTCACTGACTCCACGTGGGTGCCTAATAGGAGAGAGGAGGAGGAGGAGGATGAGGAGGGGGCACATCTCCAACGAGGCAGGATGCCCTTTGGTGGCCAGCGTAAGGGCAGTACACCGACGGAATCACACCGCAGAGCTCCGCCTGTGCAGGGCGCTGCCTCTGCCCGTCATTCAAAAAGTTCTTTGGTGTGGGCCTTTTTTGAGGCTAGTGCATCAGATTGCACAGCTGCTGTTTGCAACATATGTCTCAAGCGTATTTCGCGTGGCCAAAACATCAGCCGCTTGGGTACCACATGCCTGACCAGACATATGTTGACCTGCCATGCAGCTCGTTGGCAAGCCTACCTCAAAGACCCACACCAAAGAACAAAGCGGACCTCTCCTTGCACCGCATCAGCTGGGATCTCCAACCCCACTATAACTTCAGTCCTCTCTGAAACATGCACTGAGAGGAATGAAGGTGTAGAATTAGGTGTGTCACAGCCAAGTACTTGCGGCCACTCTGCTAGCAGTACACCGACGTCCGATTCTAGCAGGCAAATTTCCCTGCCCCAGCTGCTGGACCGTCGAAAGAAGTTCACTCCCAGCCATCCACATGCCCAGCGGTTGAATGCTAGCTTGGCTAAATTGCTAGCGCTTCAACTGCTGCCTTTTCAGTTGGTAGACTCGGCCCCCTTCCGTGAGTTTGTGCAATGTGCGGTTCCTCAGTGGCAGGTTCCCAAACGCCACTTTTTCTCACGGAAGGCTATTCCGGCTCTCTACCGGCATGTGGAAGGCAATGTCTTGGCCTCGCTGGACAGGGCGGTCAGCGGTAAGGTGCATATTACCGCTGACTCATGGTCCAGCAGGCATGGACAGGGACGTTACCTTTCTTTCACGGCCCATTGGGTCACTCTTTTGGCAGCTGGGAAGGATGCAGGACAAGGTGCAGTAGTGTTGGAGGTTGTTCCACCGCCACGCCTCCAAAATGCTACTACTGGTTGTGACACACCTCTCTCCTCCACCCCCTCCTCTTCTTCTTCCTCCATGGCCTCTTCCTGTGCTTTGTCCTCTGAACCAGCGGTGCTCCGTAGCCGTTCAAGGGGCTACGCAAGTACGCAGGCAAAAAGATGCCATGCCGTGCTTGCGCTGGTGTGTTTGGGGGACAGAAGCCACACTGGGGCAGAGGTCCTGTCTGCTCTGCAGGGCCAGGCCGAGAGGTGGTTGACGCCACGCCAGCTTAAGCCAGGAATGGTGGTTTGCGACAATGGCACCAACCTCCTCTCCGCCCTCCGACAGGGACAACTGACCCATGTGCCCTGTGTGGCTCACGTCCTTAACCTGGTGGTGCAGCGGTTCTTGGGCAGGTACCCGGGCTTACAGGATGTCCTGAGGCAGGCCAGGAAAGTCTGTGTGTATTTCCGCAGATCTTATAATGCCAGTGCTCGCCTGGCTGAGCTGCAAAAGGAGTTGAACCTTCCCAAGAACCGCCTTATATGTGACATGCCCACCAGGTGGAACTCAACGTTGGCCATGCTGCAGCGGCTGCACACGCAGCAGAGGGCCATCAATGAGTACCTGTGCGACTACGGCACCAGGACAGGGTCAGGGGAGCTTGTTTTTTTTCTCCACGCCAGTGGGGCATGATCAGGGATGCATGCACTGTCCTGGCACCATTTGAGGAGGCCACGAGGATGGTGAGCAGTGACAGTGCATGCATCAGTGACACTGTACCTCTTGTCCACCTGTTGGAGCACACGCTGCGTGGAATAATGGACAGGGCACTTGAGGCAGAACAGAGGCAGGAAGAGGAGGACTTCCTTGCCTCTCAAGGCCCCCTTTACCCAGACAGTGTTCCTTCTGTCCCACCCATCGCACAGGAAGAGGAGGAGGAGGAGGAGGAGGAGGATTGTGTCAGCATGGAGGTGGAGGCTGGCACTCAGCATCATCAGCAGCAGTCTTTTAGGGATGATTTACAGTCCCAAGAAACCAGTGGACTTGTACGTGGCTGGGAGGAGGTGGCTGCGGATCATGTCATCCTTAGTGACCCAGAGGACTCCGGACCGAATGCCTCAGCTAACCTACGCTGTATGGCCTCCCTGATCCTGCAAAGTCTGCGGAAGGATCCTCGTATTCTTCGGATCAAGGAGAGGGACCATTACTGGCTGGCCACTCTCCTTGATCCACGGTACAAGGGTAAGGTTGCTTACCTTATGTTACCGTCGCAGAGGGAGCAGAGGATGAGACAACTCCGGGAGGCCTTGCAGAAAGGTCTGTGCAACGCGTTCCCAGAGACTGGGAGGTTACAAACTCCTGGTCCTGGACAACGAGTTGCTGAGGCTTCAGCCAGTCAAAGAAGGAGCGGTGGGGAAGGTGGCCGTCTGACCGATGCGTTCAGACAATTCTTTAGTCCGCAGCCCCAAAGTATGATCGGTTCCAGCAACCATCGCCAGCATCTGATAAACATGGTGCAGGAATATCTAGGGGCAAGGTCAGACTTGGACACCTTCCCCACCGAAAATTCTCTGGCTTACTGGGTCTTGAGGATGGATCACTGGCCAGAGCTTGCACAGTATGCAATTGAGCTACTGGCCTGTCCTGCATCCAGCGTTCTTTCGGAACGCACATTCAGTGCTGCTGGAGGATTTGTCACGGATCACAGGGTGCGCCTGTCCACCGACTCGGTTGATCGACTGACTTTCATCAAGATGAACCAGTCTTGGATCACCACCAGCTACCACACACCTGAAGCTGATATAACAGACTAATTGATTTTAACATGTCACATCCCTTCAAGACTGATGCTGATGCTGAGTGCCTGTGCTGTTATGTTGACTGGCTATCCTCCTCCTCCGAGTCCTCAATGATACGATTGATGATGATAGCTTGGAAGATCATTTTTGTTTATGGGTGCCGCCACCAGTGGCTAAGGCCCAATTTTTCAGCCCCTGTTTAACAGGGGCGTGTAATTACAATTTTTGAAGCAATACTTTGCAACAGGGCTCATTGCTGTGCTCCAAGTACAGTATCTGTGAGGGGTTGCAGTGTTGTGCCACCAGTGCCTAAGGCCCAATTTTTCAGCCCCTGTTCAAAAGGGGCATGTAATTACAATTCTTGATCTAATAATTCACAGCAGGGCCCATTCCTGCACCCACCAAGAGTAACTCTGAGGGCTTACAGTGTTGTGGCAACACCACCACCACCACCACCACCACGAAAGGCCCAATTTTTCAGCCCCTGTTCAACAGGGGCATGCAATTACAATTCTTGATCTAATAATTCACAGCAGGGCCCATTGCTGCACCCACCAAGAGTAACTGTCAGGGCTTACAGTGTTGTGGCACCAGCACCACCATCAAAGGCCCAATTTTTACTACCACTGTTCAACAATTATATGTAATTACAATTCCTGATATAATAGTTGACAGCAGGGCGTTCCAGCACCAACCAAGAGTAACTGTGAGTGCTTACAGTGTTGTGCCAACACCAACAACTAAGGGGCCTATTTCTGCAGAGTATATACGGCAGGTCCCTACTTTCAAACATCCAACTTACAAACGACTCCTACTTGCAAACGCAAGAAGACAACAGGAAGTGAGAGGAAATCTACCCCTAGGAAGGAAAATTCTCTCCTGTAAGAATTAATATGGGAGAAAGGTGTCTCCTCTGTACTGATGCTTTATCACCAATCCTTGTTTCAAGAAAAACACCACATTTCAAAAACAGTTGTCATTGGGACGGAAAGTGAGGTGAAATGTTCTGAACAGGGGCACAGACAGCAAAACAAATGTTACAGGGGTGATAACCCTTACCTATGTTTTCCAAAAAGTTTAAAAATAGATTTTTGGGCTGGAGCTACACTTAAACAATGTACCTGTTCAAAATTACAAACAGATTCTACATAAGAACAAACCTACAGTCCCTGTCTTGTATGCACCGCCTGTATACCGCTGTTCAGAGTATATAGGGCCTTTTTTATTTTATGTGTGGGGTTCCCCTTAATATCCATACAAGACCCAAAGGGGCTGGTAATGGGCTGGGGTGGGGGGGGGGGGTCATGGGGTAGCTATGCCATTTTTCTTAAAGATTTTCATCCATATTACCGGGACCAGACATTACATTAAAGCCGCAAGCAGTTTTAAATGGCTTTTTTTTCCTTTAGAAGTGTCATTTTGTGCAGGGACAGTTCTAAACACGGGAAACACGTGGCACTTCACAGGCATACTTTAGACACCCCCCAGGTATGATATTTAAAGGAATATTTGACTTTTTTTTTCACTTTATGCATCATTAAAATGACTGCTCCCGAAAAACGACCGTTTTTAAAACTTCTTTTTGCATTGATACATGTCCCCTGGTGCAGAACCCGGGTTCCCAAACCCTTTTTAGGACAATAACATGCATAATAGTCGTTATAATTAGCACTTTAGAATTCGAACGTTCACATCCATTGTATTTAATAGGGTTCTAATGTTCGTACGAACTTTCGGTCCGTTCGCGGGTTCTGGTGCAAACCGAACCCGGGGGTGTTCGGCTCATCACTAATGAAAAACAGAAGTTGTCAGACAAACCTGATTTCTTTTTATGAAGAGGTAAGTAAGACCTTGGATAGAGGGGTGGCTGTGGACGTGGTATACTTGGATTTTGCAAAAGCGTTCGATACAGTTCCCCACACACGGCTCATGTGCAAGGTAAAGTCTACAGGATTGGAAATATCAGTTTGTAAATGGATAGAAAACTGGCTAAAAGACAGAATTCAGAGAGTAGTGGTTAATGATTCTTACTCTGAATGGTCCAAGGTTATCAGTGGTGTACCCCAAGGTTCAGTGCTGGGACCCTTACTTTTTAATATGTTTATAAATGATATTGGGTCTGAGATCAAAAGTAACATTTCTGTCTTTGCAGATGACACCAAGCTATGCAGTGAAATAACGTCCTTACAGGATGTCGCCAATTTACAAGCCGACCTCAATGCTCTGTCTAATTGGGCGACTATGTGGCAGATGAGGTTTAATGTTGATAAATGTAAAGTTATGCACTTGGGGGCTAAGAATATGATTGCATCATACATACTCGGGGGAGTACAACTGGGGGGATCCATAGTGGAGAAGGATCTGGGGGTTTTGGTAGATCATAAGCTCAATAATGGCATGCAATGCCAAGCTGCGGTTTCCAAAGCGAGCAAAGTCTTTTCTTGTATTAAGAGAGGTATGGTCTCCAGAGAGAGAGATATCATTTTGCCCCTGTTCAAATCATTAGTAAGACATCATCTGGAATATGCAGTTCAGTTTTGGGCCCCAGTTCTCAAAAAGGATATTGGGGAACTGGAGAAAGTGCAGAGAAGGGCAACCAAACTGATAAGAGGGATGGAGGAGCTCAGCTATGAGGAAAGATTAGAGGAACTGAATTCATTCACTCTTGAGAAGAGGAGATTAAGGGGGGATATGATCAACATGTACAAATATATAAGGGGTCCATATAGTGAACTTGGTGTTCAGTTATTCACTTTACGGTCAACACAGAGGACAAGGGGGCACTCTTTGCGTCTAGAGGAAAAGAGATTTCACCTCCAAATACGGAAAGGTTTTTTCACAGTAAGAGCTGTGAAAATGTGGAATAGACTCCCTGCAGAGGTGGTTCTGGCCAGCTCAGTAGATTGCTTTAAGAAGGGCCTGGATTCTTTCTTAAATGTACATAATATAACTGGGTACTGACATTTATAGGTAAAGTTGATCCGGGGAATATCCGATTGCCTCTCGGGGGATCAGGAAGGAATTTTTTCCCCTGCTGTAGCAAATTGGATCATGCTCTTCTGGGGTTTTTTGCCTTCCTCTGGATCAACTGTGGGTATAGAATTGGGTATATGGGATTGTACGATATATATTTTTTTTTTTTTATGGTTGAACTGGATGGACTTGTGTCTTTTTTCAACCTGACCAACTATGTAACTATGTAATTACAATTCCTGATATAATAGTTGACAGCAGGGCGTTCCAGCGCCCACCAAGAGTAACTGTGAGGGCTTACAGTGTTGTGGCAACACCAACACTTAAGGTACAAATTTCTGCAGAGTATATACGGCAGGCCCCTACTTTCAAACATCCAACTTACAAACGACTCCCACTTGCAAACGGAAGGAGACAACAGGAAGTGAGAGGAAATCTACCCCTAGGAAGGGAAATTCTCTCCTGTAAGAGTTAATATGGGAAAAAGGTGTCTCCTCTCTACTGATGCTTTATCACCAATCCTTGTTTCAATAAAAACCCCAAATTTTCCAAAAACATTTGTCATTGGGATGGAAAGTGAGGTGAAATCTTCTGAACAGGTGCACAGACAGCAAAACAAATGTTACAGGGGTGTTAACCCTTCAATATGTACTCAAAAAAGCTTAAAAATTGATTTTTTGGCTAGAGCTACACTTAAAAAATGTGCCTGTTCCAAATTTCAAACAGATTATACTTAAGAACAAACCTACAGTCCGTGTCTTGTTTGCACCGCCTGTATACTGCTGTTCAGAGTATATAGGGCCTTTTTTTATTTTGGGTGCGGGGTTCCCCTTAATATCCATACAAGACCCAAAGGGGCTGGTAATGGGCTGGGGTAGGGTGGGGGGGGGTGATGGGGTAGCCATGCCATTTTTCTCAATCATTTTCATCCATATTGCCGGGACCAGACATTACATTAAAGCCGCAAGCAGTTTTAAATGGCTTTTTTTCCTTTAGAAATGTCATTTTGTGCAGGGACAGTTCTAAACACAGGAAACATGTGCCACTTCACAGGCATACTTTAGACACCCCAGGTACAATATTTAAAGGAATATTTCACAATTTTTTTTCACTTTACGCATCATTAAAATCACTGCTCCCGAAAAAACGACTGTTTTTAAAACTTATTTTTGCATTGATACATGTCCCCTGGGGCCGGATCCGGGCCCCCAAACCCTTTTTAGGACAATAACATGCATATTAGCCGTTATAATTAGCACTTTAGATTTCGAACGTTCGCGTCCATTGTATTTAATAGGGTTCTAAAGTTCGCGCAAACTTTCGGTCCGTTCGCAGGTTCTGGTGCGAACCGAACCGGGGGGTGTTCGGCTCATCCCTACCTGTAACACTCTCCTGTCAACCCCCAGTAACTGGCTCTACCCTCCCTTGGCACAGCTAGTGAGACTAAAGGATTGTGAGACCTGTAGGCTATGGGTATCACAATGCTGAAGATAACATACACAGTAATCACACCATACAACGTGTCTGCTTAATCACTAATGCGTTTACTGAATAAAATAAAAGATCAGATTAAGCAGCAGTACATCTATTAATGCAGAGCGCTGCAATAAGATTTAGTCAGCATATAAAACAGGTATACAATCCCCTCAATCCTATGCGCATCAATTAATAAATTCCGCTTGCAAGATTCCCCCTCGTGGGCAAGATGGTGCCCAGCAATGTCTCTACTCTATACAGTCAGGCCTGACTACTTAGTTCACAATGTTTCTGTAGAGAAGGATCTTCGCTAGCAATGGTGGTGCACTTTGTAGGTTATTTGTAATCCACAGGGTGTAAAACAATTAGCTGCTGAATGTGCGACAAAGGATTCAACTAAAGCTGCACGGCACACTGTCCCTCCGGTGAGCAGCTCAACTTGATAACGATGGTCCCTAAGCAAAAGATACTGGGCCTAAAGAGTAACTTAAGAAATCTTCGAGCAAGTGCTCTCTCACCCAACCGAACCAGTCCGTGCGGCCGACTTCCACCACTGTGCGTCCCACACACAGTCTCACGACACCTGGGGTCTCCAATGCTCTCGACAAGCCTTGGAAGGTAGATACTCGAGAGATCTCAGGGGTTCTTCCGTGAAGAGTAGAAGGCTCTTTAAATCCATAGGGCCCAGCTCTCGGGCCTAGTCCGGAACAGCAGACCCAGCACAGAGTTCCACTTGCTAGGCGGGCGATGTCCAAAGAGACCCCCGTGCTGCTCCGCCCCTCCTTATATAGTCCAACCCCAGCAGACCTCGCGCCGGGCCCAAAGGAACTGTGGGTATCCCGTTGCACACTGGGTATGGTAGTCTTTAGAGCTACTTAAAGCAACACCCCGCTACAAACTCCCCCCACCCCAAATATATCATCAGCATTGTTATATGTACAAGCAACACAATTCACAGCTACAAAGGAGCCGGGCAGAGGAATCTCCCACCAAGCTTGGTGAGGGAGATTGTCTTGCCCACAGTTCACATTAGCAGAGGTGGCCTGCCTAACTGTGCCAGGGAGTGAGCTGGGGTTGCCCTCCACCAAATTTGCAGTAGAGGGGACAGGCTTATTTACTGTCCTTCTTGCAATGACAATAGTCTCTTCCGAGCACTCCCCCATCTGAGAATAGGTTAGTCTTCTTGGGGGGTGAATAGCTCTTCGTCCCCTTTGTTCGCTGGGAGCCGGGGTTGCAACTGTAGGAGGTTCCTCCAATCTTCCTTCTGCCAAGTCAGGTGTATTGGGTTTACATGGCTCAGGGGCATCTGTTTCATTTGCAGAAAGGTATAAGGAATCCCTGGGATCTTCTTCTGGAAAAGACTCTTGAGCATCCTCCCATTCCTCAGCAAGAGTATCAAGCGGTACAAACTCAGCGGCCTCCGCATTTAAAGTGTCTCTGATGGCAACCTCAGGTGATGGAGAGGCCGTGGTCATGGATTCAGGTATCGGTGGTGTCCAAAGACATTCAAGTCCCAATTCCTCCTCCTCACTCTGGTCTTGGGCATCCATCTCTGCTGAACCGGCTGCTTGGGATCTAGTGGCAGGCCTAGGGGTATTTGAGACTCAAAGATGCTCGGAAGGATCCGAGGCAGGAGGCAAACGAACAGCTTCGGAAAGGGGCAGTAGGTGATTCCTATGCCATGTCTTCAATGGCCCCACACTTTCTTCTGGTTTAAGTTGGTATACAGGTAAACCTGGCAGTTGTTTGCAGATCACATAGGGTTGAGACCTCCACCGGTCGGCTAGCTTGTGCTTCCCTGTTATGCCTGAGTTCCGCAACAGCACCCGGTCTCCTGGCTGCAAGTCATGAATCCGAACCTTTAGGTCATAGTTCCGCTTGTTCCTGACTCCTCTTTGATCGGATGTTGCTTAGGACTTTTTATATGACATCCTTAAATTTAGTCGCAACCGATCCACATATCCCTTGTGAGAGGCTGCTGAAGTATAGTCTATCGAGTTACCGAAAGCCAGATCTACTGGTAGCCTTGCTTCCCTGCCAAACATCAATCTGTACGGGGAGTATCCTGTAGCGTCACTGATTGTACTATTATATGCATGCACAATGGTGGCCCCAGCATGTTTAACAATGTCCGATTGAATCTCTCCGGCTGGGCATCCCCTTGTGGGTGGTAGGGGGTTGTTCGGGTCTTCTTACTACCCAGGGAATCCAACAGCTTCCTGATCAGCCAACTCTCGAAGTCCCTTCCTTGGTCCGAGTGAAGGCGTTGAGGTAGGCCATAATGTACAAAGAACTTCTCTACAAGTACCTTGGCCACTGTGGAGGCCTTCTGGTCTTTGGTTGGAAACGCCTGTGCATAACGAGTGAAATGATCGGTTATCACCAGAACATTCCCATTTCCATTTAAATCAAGTTCTATACAAAGAAAATCAATGCATACCAGATCCAAGGGCCCTTGGCTTTGTAGGTGGCCCATTGGGGCGGCCTGATGAGGCAGAGTCTTCCTTTGTATGCAACTTGCACATGAATGGCAATATTCCTCCACTTGAGCCTGCATGCAGGGCCAGTAAATCCGGTTCCTCACTAGTTGAAAAGTTCTTTCCGATCCTAAGTCACCATGATCGTCATGTAAGGCAGTCAGGACAGTCTCCCGATACTTCTCAGGCAGAAACAGTTGCCTCTTATCCTCCAGATCATCAGAGGGGCCCCTTCGGTAGACCACCCCTTGATGCATCTCTAACCGATCCCATTCCTTCCTCAGTAGGCGAGCCCCATTTGACGGGTCCTTCAGAAGTGAGTCTGGGGTTTGGTTCTCTAATGCTTCCAGGGCCAGTTTTCCCAACGGGTCTTCCAGTTGATCTCTTTGCAGATCTCTCTTCGAGAGTCTGGGTAGGTTCTCTTCTCCAATCTGCGTTACATCACAATAATACTTGGGTTCCCACACTACTGAGAAGCCAATTTCTTCGGCCCTTGACCCTCCATTGGCTTGAAGTTCCGCCCGTTGACACAAGGCTCGCACTCCCTTTGGGGTCAGTCGAGTCCAGTCCTCAGCATAGTTAGCGGGAGCATGGGCCCTTCTTGACAGGACATCTGCATCTCTGTTTCCAGCCCCAGGTCTGTATTTAAAACTAAAGGTGAACCCAGAGAGAGCTGCTAGCCAGCGGGGGGCGGTGGCATCCAGCTTGGCGGTGGTCAGAAGGTAAGTGAGTGGGTTATTGTCTGTTTTTACCACAAATTCTGCGCCATGCAGGTAGTCCTTCAACTTGTCCACCACAGCCCACTTCAAGTCCAGAAACTCCAACTTGTGGGTGGGGTAATTCCTTTCAGCTGGGGTCAAGCTTCTGCTCACATAAGCAACTGGTCTCAGCTGGCCATTGTACTCCTGGTACAGTACTCCTTCCAGACCATCATGACTGGCATCCACATGCAACTCAGATGGCTTCTTAGTGTCTGCATAGGCCAAGACAGGGGCAGTGGTCAAACTCTCTTTCAATCTCTTGAACGCTTCTTCACACCTCACAGTCCACTGATCTTCCACAGACTCCCCTGGCTTCCTAGGGCCGGAGTCATCCTCCTCTCCTTCTGTCTTCAAAAGTTCATTCAAAGGCTTGGCGATCTTGGCAAATCCCTCCACAAACCTTCGGTAATAGGAGCAAAACCCCAAGAACGATCGAAGCTCAGTCACTGCAGTGGGCCGGGGCCAGGAGGTGACAGCCTCCAATTTTTCCGGATCGGTGGACACTCCTTCTTCGGACACAATGTGCCCCAGATAGTGGACTGAAGATTGGTAAAACTGACATTTTTCTAGCGAGAGTTTGAGTCCTTCATCGCTGAGCCTCCTCAAAACATTCTCCAACCTCTCTTCATGCTCCTCTAGAGTCCTCCCAAACACAATAATATAATCTAGATACACTAGTACTTCGATGAGATTCATGTTTCCTACTGTCTTCTCCATGAGTCGCTGGAAGGTGGCTGGGGCTCCCGACAAGCCTTGGGGCATGCGATTGAACTCATAAAACCCCACAGGGGTGATGAAGGCAGTTTTCTCCTTATACTCAGGATGCATGGGGATTTGGTAATACCCACTCTTCAAGTCCATATCACTGACCCATTTTGCTCCAGACAGACTCTGTAGGGCATCCTCTATTCGGGAGGTAGTGTATTGGTCAGGTATTGTTCTTCTGTTGAGAGTCCGATAATCGATGCATAGCCTCAACGACCCATTCTTCTTCCTCACCACCACTATGGGGGATGCATATGGGCTTCTAGACTCCCAGATGACACCGGTTCTCTTGAGATCTGTCAGTTGCTCTCGCAGATCCTCTAGATCAGCCAAGGGGACCTGCTGAACCCTTTCTCTGAATGGCTTGTCCTCCTGTAGGCGGATCCGGTGGGTGGCACTCTTCGCACACCCCACATCGAATTCATCTTTAGAGAAGATTTTCTGCCATCTAGTCAACTGGGCTCGGGCTCTCTCCCTTCATGCCAGTGGCAAGGCCGTTTCCTCCAAGCAGAGTTTCTCCACAGTAGCTCTCCCTCCTTCCTCATTCTCCAAGTCAGATAAGGCTTCCAGAGTGGCAGGATTTGCCTGACCTAGCAACATTTGGGCTGGGATCTTCACAGGGGTGTCAGTAGTGTTTCTGATGCTCACGGACACCCTTCCATTTGACTTCTTCAAGGCTCTTAGTGGGATCACCTCAGGGATGACTTCCAGCCCTGAGTGGGCATCCAAGGGGTCTGGTTCTAGGACTATGAAAGGGCCAGGTTGTTCCCAGGTAAGTTTCACAGTAGCCTTCAGACTGGTAACCTCACCGGGCTGTAATACCTTCTACTTTTTATCCAACTTCCAGTCCTTCCCCACTCCTTCTTCTGGAGCTCTCTGCTCCAGTACCAGATGCTGGTAGGCCTGCCGCAACATAGGATGAACTCTGGTCGCTGGGGCATCCCGTGCCTGTGCTATAGGGGCCAGTAAACTCCTGACCAAGTCAGTGTTTGTCCCTATTATGTGTCGAAAACTTCTGTGTCTCCGGCTACCGATGGGTCGAAGGCCAACCTAATTGGGAGGTATCCATTATATGGGAAACTTTGGGTTCCAATTCCCCATATTTGCAAGTCTTCCAGTTTCTGCAGGGGCAAATGCTTCAGATGTGTCGAGAATGGCCTTTGTATAGATCCCCTCCACTTGAATGGGGACCACGGGGGAGGGTCCCACTATTTTGACTGGGAATTCCTTCAGAGAAGTCTCCTTCCTGAATTCCGCTGGTTTGGCCTTCTGTAGTTTCTTCCTTTTTACTCTTTTCCTGGATCTGAGTCCTTGTTGGGCCTGGTATGCATTGATTTCTTGCCAAGTTTTAGGTTTTGACTTAGAGTGAGGAGTATTAAGTTCATGAGTTCTGACATTGTTCCCCTCTCTTCTTGGCTTCTCTAGTTTCTTGATCCCGTTGGAGTTTACTGGAACTGACGGGCACCCGGTTGACTCCTTCACCGGGGCCCTCTGAAGTTTCCCGCCAGCTTGCGGTATGAACCTTGCTTTTTCCTCGGGCTCGTACACTCTCGGCTGTAATGTCCAACCCCTCCACAGTTGAAGCAAACCTCATCTCTTCTGGCTTGTGGGGAAACCGGGATTGAGGCACTCTGATACACATCCTTCTTCGGTTCCTCTGTTTGTACGACCCCTGGACTCTTAGTCATTAAGGAAGTCAGCATTTCTAGAACTTGAGTGCCACACCCTCGGTGCTACTTTCTGGCAGCACAATTGCAGCATATAGGAGGAAGATCAGAGCCAGGAGGAGATATAAATGGGGGACTAATGACAGTGGGGGCACCCCATAAAATAATGACGGAGGTACTGGAGGCCAATTAATTTGCCTATAGATCCCCTACGGCTAAGATGGCCATAAAAGTATGGAAAGCAGTAAAATCAATAGGGGGACAAGGTGGAGTAACAGAATACACGCCTCTTTGGGACAATAGGAATCTTCAGGAGTTGGAGGCGGTGGGGAAAATTAAGGAATGGGAAATAAAGGGGATAGTTAGGCTAGCCCAGTTGTATAAGGGAAGTACCCTAAAAACCTTCACTGAACTGAGAGAGGAATATGATGTTCCTAGATACACATTTTATAGATATCTTCGAATTAGACACGCTTTAAATGCTCAGTTCGACAGGCTGGGGCCAGTCGGGTGTAAATCTCCTATTCTCCAGAGACTGGATAATCAGAGTGGGACCGGGGGCTTTATTTCTGAAATCTTTCCGTATATATATATAAAGGAAGTATTGAGGGCCCTGAACTCCTCAAAAGTAAGGGCAAATGGGAAGAAGACCTAGGGCCCATATCAGAGGGGCAATGGAAATAGATATTAGAGAGGGGACATCTGGTTACAATTTTGCCCGCACAAAAGTTCTCATATCTGATGCTGCTACATAGGACGTACTATACACCAAAAAGGCTGTTTAGGTTTGGGTGGAGGATAGATGCAGGGTGTCCCATGTGTGCACGGGGGACTTGATGCACATGATATGAAGGTGCCCAAAATTATTCAGATATTGGTCAGAGGTCCTTAACACCATAAATAGGATATATAAAATAACATTAGAAAGGGAACCTAGACTGTGTATCCTGGGATTAGGGGAGGGAATAAGCAGGGAGGCTAGTACAATAAAAGCAGTGCTCAGGTGTCTCTTCCATGCAAGAAAATTAATAGCGCAAAGATGGCAAGCAGAGAGACCGCCGTCGGTAAAAGATTGGGTTAATGCAGTCACGGAAACAATATGGAAGGAGAAAGTAGCCTACATCAAGAGAAGGAATATTACAGAGTTCGAAAAAGTGTGGAAACCATGGTTAGAAAGTATGGGGTACCCTTTGTAAAATAGAAGTAATGCAGTAAGCAGAAGAAGGAAAAAAAAAAAAAAACAATGTGTGAAAAAGTATAGAAACCCTAGTATGAGAAACCATAGACAGGAGAAAGGAAGCCGCTCAGGTGCGGAAGTCCCTGGAATTACCTCCTCCCAGCAACCAAGGGTGCAGGCAAATGCAAATGCAATTGAGGAAAGAAAGAAAGGTCTTCTGGACGCAGCACTCCGGTTAAAAAGCCTTTATTCCAAAAAAAGGTTCAGGAAACCAAAAACACTGCACAACACAACAAACTGATCACGTCTGGCTGACGCGTTTCACACTATTTAAAGTGCTTACTCATAGCTAGTTATTACACAAATACTACCCAAGATATACCCTAAACAGGGGAAGTCATGTGATCCAACCCCAAGGTGAAAATAATTAGTTAATTAAAAATTAATTAAACATGAAGTGATTCAAGTGAAATGGGTGTGGTTCACTGACCACAATGAAAAAAGAGGATAGAAATGCCTCACCATATAACAATCTATGCAGATATATAAAAGATATATTTTTAAAAATGTATAATATATATAAAAAATAAGTGATATGGTGTGGAGTGGAAACGAAAAAATAACAATAAGAATAATTGTGAAAATCAAATACAATAAATAAAAAATAGGGATGAAATTACTACCAATTAAAAAAGTGGTATAATGTAAATGTGCATCCAAAACATGTATGACCATGTGTGTAAATGCAAAAGAGAGAAAGAATATATATATAATGTATATATATATGTGCATATGTATAAAATTTGGACATGTATAGATGAAAAAATGCAAAGCAACCTTATAAATTGATTAGGTGCACTGTGGAGTGCTTGCATTAATATTACTTAGTCCGTGCTGATATGTGCATGTCTCTTTTGAGATATATTTATTTTTAAATTTTATTATTTTATTATTGATATTGATAATTTATACAGTGAACTTAATGTGAATAAAAGAACAATTGTTCTATTTAAACTAATATCTGAACAGATTTGTATTAATATGATAATGTGAGTATATGTCTCTTTAAAAAGTGCATTAGTCTATATGTCTATTGGGATGGAAGTCATTCCTGAAGGTATATTTTGCATGAAGATGAACCATTACACAAACATGCAGTAAAAGCATATGTGTACAAATGTGTTTGAATATACTTGAAGTCACCGTATTTAAAAACACCAAGTATGTAATTATGAGACAAAAATGTACCCATATGTGTACACCGGCATGCAGCTAGGTGCACACACATGGGGAGCCCGATAAAAAGGCATATATGTATAAATAAAAAAAAATTAATTTATAATGGCTCCAGTGATGCGCACATCAACTGGGACATCCAAAAACGATCCATCCAATCGACAAGTCTGTAAGATGGTTTTATCTGGACGATTCGCATCAAGACAAATGTCCATGTGAAGAGTTGATTGAAGGTGTACCCATGTGTACATGTAGACATGCAGCTCAGCACGCACACACGAAGAGCCCAATGCAAAAACATATATATATATGTGTGTACATGGTGGCTCCAAAAATGTGTGCATTAACCGAAGTGCACGTCCAACCATAGACATCTCGATGGAAAACATTCCGTCCAATCCAACCAACCACAGACATCTCGATGGAAAACAATCCATCCAATCAAAATATCTACGAGATTTTCTACGTGAACAATTCACATTAAGGTGAGTGTCTGTGTGAAAAGGTTGGATAAGGAAAGTAAATAAATGGATAAATAAAAGAATGCCCCCGTGTGAATGCAAGCATTCAGCCAAATGCGCACACATGAGGAGCCCAATGTAAAAATATATGTGTATATATATAATGGCTCCGAAACTGTGCGCATTAACTGGGATGTACATCCAACCATAGACATCTCGATGGAAAACCATCCGTTCAATTAAAGATGTACAAATAATTCTATGGGAACAATTCACACGGGAACAAATGTCTACATAAAAAGATTGTAAAATAACATGTTAACAAAAAACCCTTGGGGTTGGATCCTGACTTAGTGTGAACATACCATGATGCCCACATAAACTTATGCACTCAATGAATGCCAATACAATATTACATCTACAGCACAATATACATACGGATGAAATATGGGCCATAAATCTTGTGTGTACATTGGCTTCCGAGATGGAATTCTATATGTCGTTTCCGTATACAAAATAAACTCTATATATGCCCAAGACAGTTCATGCTGTCAAGAATGACATAACCAAAACCAACATAAATTAAAAGGAATAAAGAGACTATAAAACACACAAATTAATGTGTGACACATATACAATAAAACAATCTGATCATGACGATCTACCACTAATTGATGATTTGTGCAAAAGAAAGAGACCAAGTCCATACAATTTCTTCCAAACCAGGTGAATAATAGTTTGTGACTAAAAGAAAAAGGGGAAGAAAAAGAAAAGAGAATGGTCCCAATAGAATAGTAGAACTATCATGTTCCATATGTTATATGAACAGTAATATAGAGACCATAAAGATTTGAACATGCAAAAAGCAGTCAATATCATGGTAACTACATGAAACAAGATAAAATGAAAACTTCTGACAATAATCCGGGTATAAACATGTGTATGCCCATGAGCATGTAGTAAAGGAGGACAAAATGGCAATCCGAACCTTAATTAACATGCATGGGTAACAAATGTTAGAAACATCAGAAAAAATGCCAGACACCAAAAACTAGAAAGGACACTGTGCAGGACGCGAGGACTAATCATAATAATGGGATACATCCCATTCAAAGTTAAGGCCTGCCGGTATCCTGGTATGCAATGAAAAAATCCAATAGACTTCACGCCTGCACAGTGTCCTGAATTTGTCTCCCCCTCTTAAAGGTGAAACAATCTTTTCTATACCTTGTATGGAGAGGCATGAGACATTTTTCTGATGTACTGATACCCAATGCCTAGCAACATTCGTGTTTCTATCTTTCTGTATATCATACAGGTGATCATACAGTCTGTCTTTGAGTCTCCTAGTCGTTCTTCCGACATATTGGATATCGCACAGTTCACATTTAATCACATACACCAAAAACTTGGTATTGCAATCAATGAACTGCTTGATATCGTAAGAATTGTGATTGGTACTAGACTGAACTGTGTCACCTGTTTTTATATGTCTACAGTAATTGCAGTGAGGCATTCCACATCTAAAAGTGCCCTGGAAATGCAACCAGTTTGATGCCGAGGATATGCTTGAAAAAAGGCTAGGTGAAAGGCGACTACCCAAAGTGGGGGCTCTACGGGACACTGATTTAACTCCCCTGGAGAGTATTTCATGGTAAGCAGGGTCATTCAGTAGAATGGGAAGGTATTTCTCAATAATGGATTTTATTTTACCGAATTCAAAACTGTAAGGTGTAGAGAACACCGGTACACCACTAAAAGACAGTGCCGCTTTGTTTTTACGTTTATTCGAACAGTTCTGAAGTAAGGTCTCTCTTGGGATAACACTCGCGGTTTTAAAGGCTCTTTTTATCATATTGGGAGCATAACCCCTATTGATGAATCGTTGGGTCATATTAGTAGCTTCGGTGACAAAATCCTCAGGTCTGCTGCACAAGCGTCAGAGCCTGAGGAATTGTCCAACCGGAACCCCACGAACGGTGTGGCTAGGATGACCTGAGTCCGCTCTAAGAAGGGCATTGCCAGCTGTGGGTTTTCTATAGAGACCTGTAACTACTACATCATTTACAGCCGACAACTTGACATCCAAAAAATCTATGGAGGTGATGCCAAGTTTTCCAGTGAAGCAGAGATTCATGGAATTATCTTTAAGGTGATCCAACCAACCCTGTAAATTTGTGTCCTCTTTAGAGGAAACAAACAGGAGGTCGTCAATGAACCTACAAAAGAAAACCATATCTAAACGGCGGGGGCTATCATGTCCAAAGATGCGAGACCTCTCCCAAAATCCCATATAGAGATTAGCCAGGGAAGGCGAAAATTTTGCTCCCATAGAGGCCCCACACCTTCAAACATGAAAAAATTATGTGTAAGTAAATAGTCCAATGACAGTAAGATAAACTTCTGTAACACTAACGAATACTTCCCAGATTCTTTAAGGAAAGTGGACACAGCCAAAACCCCCAAGTCGTGAGGAATGCTCGAGTAGAGGCTGGTCACATCACATGTAATCCACCTGTACTCTGCTTTCCACTGAAAATCCCGGAGTTTTATGAGCAGTTGTTTGGTATCACGTAGATACCCTGGGAGGTTGACAACCAAAGGCTGAAGTTGGCCGTCAACCCACTCTCCTAGCCGCTCGTTAAGGGATCCAATACCTGCCACTATGGGCCTGCCCACAAGTGGGTCCAGGCCCTTGTGAATTTTTGGCAGGTGATGGAACACTGGCATTACGGGATTAATGGGGATAAATAACAACTTCTCTTTATCTGAAAAAATTCCCGCATGGACTGCTGTGTCCAACAAGGAGGAAAGTTTGGCAGAGAAAGGGATGGTGGGGTCACCCTTGAGTGGAGTATAGGTGTTGCTGTCAGACAACTGACGTAAAGCTTCACCTTTGTAGGTGTCAGAATTGAGGACCACCACCAACCCACCCTTGTCCGCATTGCGAATGACAATGTTATTATCCATTTCTAAATGTTTAAGAGCCTTGTGTTCTGATGGAGACAAATTATGGGAAACAGACCTCCTTCGGCAATCACGGGCCAAATGGGTAAGATCCTTCTCGACCATACTTTGAAAGAGGTCGAGATCCTTGCCTCGCGACCCCACCGGATAAAAGTCCGATCTAAGTTTAAATGAAATACTATTAGGGACATCGGTGGGGTCGACGGGGCAAGGACTGGACTCAGTGGCCAAATCCATGAGCTCTTGAAGAGCACACACTTCTGAAAACAACACTGGAGAAGGACACTCACCCATATCCTGATCACCGGAGGAGGTGTCCTCTGCTTCCATAGGGAGATCAAAATAGTGTTTCTTGAGCGTTAAGCTACGAGAGAATTTATTAACGTCCAATAGGGTATTAAAGAGGTCAAAATGCCTAGTAGGGCAAAAATTAAGTCCCTTGGATAAAATGCATTTCTCTTCATCGCTTAAAATTCTGCTCGAGATGTTGATAACGTTGGTGACATCTATTTCTTTCTTCCCCGCAAGGTGTATGGTTTTTTTTTTGGTGTACGAGTGTCTTTTCCCTCCTCTCCGGGTTTTCTTATTGCGCTTTTCTGTTTGGCTTTCTTGTGGGGCCCCTGAGGGTTTCCAGATTGGATTCCATCCTGTGAATGATTCCGAATGGGAGACCTCAGCAACCGTTCAGGTGAGGAATCCGACGCAGATGTAGCCATGGTATCATTATCCAGGTCATGTTCTAAATCAGAAAAACTGACTTTTTTAGGTCGGTTCTTTCGTGATCGGCCAGATTGGAATTGCATCTTCTTCCATGTGTATACGTTCCCACTCTCGTAGTCGACCTTGTCTCTGGTCATTTTACTTGTTTTGGTGGAGATGACATGCCTTTCCAATTTGTCTAATTTTTTATTCAGTCGGCCGTCTAATTCCGCAAACTCAGGATGTGTCTGTAATTCCGTAAGACTGTTCTGAATATCAGCCATTTCTGATTGTATGATGCTTATTTCTTGATTCTTTGATTTAAGGAGTATCTCCATTAATTTAAGAGAGCATGAGCTGAGTGTGTCAGTCCATTCCTGCTTCAAAGCATCATTCAGGAGGTCAGATGTAGGGAATTTCTTAATTCTGAGGCCCCGGGGAATGCGTGAAAGTGCCACATATTCAGAAAGTGAGTTAATATCCCAATAGATTCTAATTTCTTTGGCCATCACCGATTCAAGTTTCCTAAAGATACTTGTTAAGGAAACAATTCTATCGTCCATGGGCTGAAGTTGTGAAGCCTGCAGTCCCGATCTGAGGGGATTGTCAGAAGGTGCCATGAAAGTTCTACTGTGACCAGATTCGTTGGCAGGTGTGTTCGGCATATTAATATCCATAATAGGCTGGTTGCTGGAATGAAACTATATTCAGATGAAAGTGAATGAAGAGGTGGGAATCCACTCCGAGCTGGTCAACACTGGGTAGCAAAAGTCCAGAAAATGGAAGAGACAGGAGAAAGGAAGCCGCTCAGGTGCGGAAGTCCCTGGAATTACCTCCTCCCAGCAACCAAGGGTGCAGGCAAATGCAAATGCAATTGAAGAAAGAAAGAAAGGTCTTCTGGACGCAGCACTCCGGTTAAAAAGCCTTTATTCCAAAAAAAGGTTCAGGAAACCAAAAACACTCTGCACAACACAACAAACTGATCAGTCTGGCTGACGCGTTTCACACTATTTAAAGTGCTTACTCATAGCTAGTTATTACACAAATACTACCCAAGATGTACCCTAAACAGGGGAAGTCATGTGATCCAACTCCAAGGTGAAAATAATTAGTTAATTAAAAATTAATTAAACATGAAGTGATTCAAGTGAAATGGGTGTGGTTCAGTGACCACAATGAAAAAAGAGGATAGAAATGCCTCACCATATAACAATCTATGCAGATATATAAAAGATATATTTTTAAAAATGTATAATATATATAAAAAATAAGTGATATGGTGTGGAGTGGAAACGAAAAAATAACAATAAGAATAATTGTGAAAATCAAATACAATAAATAAAAAATAGGGATGAAATTACTACCAATTAAAAAAGTGGTATAATGTAAATGTGCATCCAAATAATGTGTGACCATGTGTGTAAATGCAAAAAAGAGAAAATATATATATATATAGTGTATATATATATATGTGCATATGTATAAAATTTGGACATGTATAGATGAAAAAATGCAAAGCAACCTTATAAATTGATTAGGTGCACTGTGGAGTGCTTGCATTAATATTACTTAGTCCGTGCTGATATGTGCATGTCTCTTTTGAGATATATTTATTTTTAAATTTTATTATTTTATTATTGATATTGATAATTTATACAGTGAACTTAATGTGAATAAAAGAACAATTGTTCTATTTAAACTAATATCTGAACAGATTTGTATTAATATGTGAGTATATGTCTCTTTAAAAAGTGCATTAGTCTATATGTCTATTGGGATGGAAGTCATTCCTGAAAGTATATTGTGCATGAAGATGAACCATTACACAAACATGCAGTAAAAGCATATGTGTACAAATGTGTTTGAATATACTTGAAGTCACCGTATTTAAAAACACCAAGTATGTAATTATGAGACAAAAATGTACCCATATGTGTACACCGGCATGCAGCTAGGTGCACACACATGGGGAGCCCGATAAAAAGGCATATATGTATAAATAAAAAAAAATTAATTTATAATGGCTCCAGTGATGCGCACATCAACTGGGACATCCAAAAACGATCCATCCAATCGACAAGTCTGTAAGATGGTTTTATCTGGACGATTCACATCAAGACAAATGTCCATGTGAAGAGTTGATTGAAGGTGTACCCATGTGTACATGTAGACATGCAGCTCAGCACGCACACACGAAGAGCCCAATGCAAAAACATATATATATATATATGTGTGTACATGGTGGCTCCAAAAATTTGTGCATTAACCGAAGTGCACGTCCAACCATAGACATCTCGATGGAAAAAATTCCGCCCAATCCAACCAACCACAGACATCTCGATGGAAAACAATCCATCCAATCAAAATATCTACGAGATTTTCTACGTGAACAATTCACATTAAGGTGAGTGTCTGTGTGAAAAGGTTGGATAAGGAAAGTAAATAAATGGATAAATAAAAGAATGCCCCCGTGTGAATGCAAGCATTCAGCCAAATGTGCACACATGAGGAGCCCAATGTAAAAATATATGTGTATATATATAATGGCTCCGAAACTGTGCGCATTAACTGGGATGTACATCCAACCATAGACATCTCGATGGAAAACCATCCGTTCAATTAAAGATGTACAAATAATTCTATGGGAACAATTCACACGGGAACAAATGTCTACATAAAAAGATTGTAAAATAACATGCTAACAAAAAACCCTTGGGGTTGGATCCTGACTTAGTGTGAACATACCATGATGCCCACATAAACTTATGCACTCAATGAATGCCAATACAATATTACATCTACAGCACAATATACATACGGATGAAATATGGGCCATAAATCTTGTGTGTACATTGGCTTCCGAGATGGAATTCTATATGTCGTTTCCGTATACAAAATAAACTCTATATATGCCCAAGACAGTTCATGCTGTCAAGAATGACATAACCAAAACCAACATAAATTAAAAGGAATAAAGAGACTATAAAACACACAAATTAATGTGTGACACATATACAATAAAACAATCTGATCATGACGATCTACCACTAATTGATGATTTGTGCAAAAGAAAGAGACCAAGTCCATACAATTTCTTCCAAACCAGGTGAATAATAGTTCGTTAATAAAAGAAAAAGGGGAAGAAAAAGAAAAGAGAATGGTCCCAATAGAATAGTAGAACTATCATGTTCCATATGTTATATGAACAGTAATATAGAGACCATAAAGATTTGAACATGCAAAAAGCAGTCAATATCATGGTAACTACATGAAACAAGATAAAATGAAAACTTCTGACAATAATCCGGGTATAAACATGTGTATGCCCATGAGCATGTAGTAAAGGAGGACAAAATGGCAATCCGAACCTTAATTAACATGCATGGGTAACAAATGTTAGAAACATCAGAAAAAATGCCAGACAACAAAAACTAGAAAGGACACTGTGCAGGACGCGAGGACTAATCATAATAATGGGATACATCCCATTCAAAGTTAAGGCCTGCCGGTATCCTGGTATGCAATGAAAAAATCCAATAGACTTCACGCCTGCACAGTGTCCTGAATTTGTCTCCCCCTCTTAAAGGTGAAACAATCTTTTCTATACCTTGTATGGAGAGGCATGAGACATTTTTCTGATGTACTGATACCCAATGCCTAGCAACATTCGTGTTTCTATCTTTCTGTATATCATACAGGTGATCATACAGTCTGTCTTTGAGTCTCCTAGTCGTTCTTCCGACATATTGGATATCGCACAGTTCACATTTAATCACATACACCAAAAACTTGGTATTGCAATCAATGAACTGCTTGATATCGTAAGAATTGTGATTGGTACTAGACTGAACTGTGTCACCTGTTTTTATATGTCTACAGTAATTGCAGTGAGGCATTCCACATCTAAAAGTGCCCTGGAAATGCAACCAGTTTGATGCCGAGGATATGCTTGAAAAAAGGCTAGGTGAAAGGCGACTACCCAAAGTGGGGGCTCTACGGGACACTGATTTAACTCCCCTGGAGAGTATTTCATGGTAAGCAGGGTCATTCAGTAGAATGGGAAGGTATTTCTCAATAATGGATTTTATTTTACCGAATTCAAAACTGTAAGGTGTAGAGAACACCGGTACACCACTAAAAGACAGTGCCGCTTTGTTTTTACGTTTATTCGAACAGTTCTGAAGTAAGGTCTCTCTTGGGATAACACTCGCGGTTTTAAAGGCTCTTTTTATCATATTGGGAGCATAACCCCTATTGATGAATCGTTGGGTCATATTAGTAGCTTCGGTGACAAAATCCTCAGGGCTGCTGCACAAGCGTCGGAGCCTGAGGAATTGTCCAACCGGAACCCCACGAACGGTGTGGCTAGGATGACCTGAGTCCGCTCTAAGAAGGGCATTGCCAGCTGTGGGTTTTCTATAGAGACCTGTAACTACTACATCATTTACAGCCGACAACTTGACATCCAAAAAATCTATGGAGGTGATGCCAAGTTTTCCAGTGAAGCGGAGATTCATGGAATTATCGTTAAGGTGATCCAACCAACCCTGTAAATTTGTGTCCTCTTTAGAGGAAACAAACAGGAGGTCGTCAATGAACCTACAAAAGAAAACCATATCTAAACGGCGGGGGCTATCATGTCCAAAGATGCGAGACCTCTCCCAAAATCCCATATAGAGATTGGCCAGGGAAGGCGAAAATTTCGCTCCCATAGAGGCCCCGCACCTTTGGAGATAATAGCCCCCGTCAAACATGAAAAAATTATGTGTAAGTAAATAGTCCAATGACAGTAAGATAAACTCCTGTAACACTAACGAATACTTCCCAGATTCTTTAAGCAAAGTGGACACAGCCAAAACCCCCAAGTCGTGAGGAATGCTCGAGTAGAAGCTGGTCACATCACATGTAATCCACCTGTACTATGCTTTCCACTGAAAATCCCGGAGTTTTATGAGCAGTTGTTTGGTATCATGTAGATACCCTGGAAGGTTGACAACCAAAGGCTGAAGTTGGCCGTCAACCCACTCTCCTAGCCGCTCGTTAAGGGATCCAATACCTGCCACTATGGGCCTGCCCACAAGTGGGTCCAGGCCCTTGTGAATTTTTGGCAGGTGATGGAACACTGGCATTACGGGATTAATGGGGATAAATAACAACTTCTCTTTATCTGAAAAAATTCCCGCATGGACTGCTGTGTCCAACAAGGAGGAAAGTTTGGCAGAGAAAGGGATGGTGGGGTCACCCTTGAGTGGAGTATAGGTGTTGCTGTCAGACAACTGACGTAAAGCTTCACCTTTGTAGGTGTCAGAATTGAGGACCACCACCAACCCACCCTTGTCCGCATTGCGAATGACAATGTTATTATCCATTTCTAAATGTTTAAGAGCCTTGTGTTCTGATGGAGACAAATTATGGGAAACAGACCTCCTTCGGCAATCACGGGCCAAATGGGTAAGATCCTTCTCGACCATACTTTGAAAGAGGTCGAGATCCTTGCCTCGCGACCCCACCGGATAAAAGTCCGATCTAAGTTTAAATGAAATACTATTAGGGACATCGGTGGGGTCGACGGGGCAAGGACTGGACTCAGTGGCCAAATCCATGAGCTCTTGAAGAGCACACACTTCTGAAAACAACACTGGAGAAGGACACTCACCCATATCCTGATCACCGGAGGAGGTGTCCTCTGCTTCCATAGGGAGATCAAAATAGTGTTTCTTGAGCGTTAAGCTACGAGAGAATTTATTAACGTCCAATAGGGTATTAAAGAGGTCAAAATGCCTAGTAGGGCAAAAATTAAGTCCCTTGGATAAAATGCATTTCTCTTCATCGCTTAAAATTCTGCTCGAGATGTTGATAACGTTGGTGACATCTATTTCTTTCTCCCCAGCAAGGTGTATGGGTTTTTTTTTTGGTGTACGAGTGTCTTTTCCCTCCTCTCCGGGTTTTCTTATTGCGCTTTTCTGTTTGGCTTTCTTGTGGGGCCCCTGAGGGTTTCCAGATTGGATTCCATCCTGTGAATGATTCCGAATGGGAGACCTCAGCAACCGTTCAGGTGAGGAATCCGACGCAGATGTAGCCATGGTATCATTATCCAGGTCATGTTCTAAATCAGAAAAACTGACTTTTTTAGGTCGGTTCTTTCGTGATCGGCCAGATTGGAATTGCATCTTCTTCCATGTGTATACGTTCCCACTCTCGTAGTCGACCTTGTCTCTGGTCATTTTACTTGTTTTGGTGGAGATGACATGCCTTTCCAATCTGTCTAATTTTTTATTCAGTCGGCCGTCTAATTCCGCAAACTCAGGATGTGTCTGTAATTCCGTAAGACTGTTCTGAATATCAGCCATTTCTGATTGTATGATGCTTATTTCTTGATTCTTTGATTTAAGGAGTATCTCCATTAATTTAAGAGAGCATGAGCTGAGTGTGTCAGTCCATTCCTGCTTCAAAGCATCATTCAGGAGGTCAGATGTAGGGAATTTCTTAATTCTGAGGCCCCGGGGAATGCGTGAAAGTGCCACATATTCAGAAAGTGAGTTAATATCCCAATAGATTCTAATTTCTTTGGCCATCACTGATTCAAGTTTCCTAAAGATACTTGTTAAGGAAACAATTCTATCGTCCATGGGCTGAAGTTGTGAAGCCTGCAGTCCCGATCTGAGGGGATTGTCAGAAGGTGCCATGAAAGTTCTACTGTGACCAGATTCGTTGGCAGGTGTGTTTGGCATATTAATATCCATAATAGGCTGGTTGCTGGAATGAAACTATATTCAGATGAAAGTGAATGAAGAGGTGGGAATCCACTCCGAGCTGGTCAACACTGGGTAGCAAAAGTCCAGAAAATGGAAGAGACAGGAGAAAGGAAGCCGCTCAGGTGCGGAACTCCCTGGAATTACCTCCTCCCAGCAACCAAGGGTGCAGGCAAATGCAAATGCAATTGAAGAAAGAAAGAAAGGTCTTCTGGACGCAGCACTCCGGTTAAAAAGCCTTTATTCCAAAAAAAGGTTCAGGAAACCAAAAACACTCTGCACAACACAACAAACTGATCACGTCTGGCTGACGCGTTTCACACTATTTAAAGTGCTTACTCATAGCTAGTTATTACACAAATACTACCCAAGATGTACCCTAAACAGGGGAAGTCATGTGATCCAACCCCAAGGTGAAAATAATTAGTTAATGAAAAATTTATTAAACATGAAGTGATTCAAGTGAAATGGGTGTGGTTCACTGACCACAATGAAAAAAGAGGATAGAAATGCCTCACCATATAACAATCTATGCAGATATATAAAAGATATATTTTTAAAAATGTATAATATATATAAAAAATAAGTGATATGGTGTGGAGTGGAAACAAAAAAATAACAATAAGAATAATTGTGAAAATCAAATACAATAAATAAAAAATAGGGATGAAATTACTACCAATTAAAAAAGTGGTATAATGTAAATGTGCATCCAAAACATGTGTGACCATGTGTGTAAATGCAAAAAAGAGAAAAAATATATATATATAGTGTATATATATATATGTGCATATGTATAAAATTTGGACATGTATAGATGAAAAAATGCAAAGCAACCTTATAAATTGATTAGGTGCACTGTGGAGTGCTTGCATTAATATTACTTAGTCCGTGCTGATATGTGCATGTCTCTTTTGAGATATATTTATTTTTAAATTTTATTATTTTATTATTGATATTGATAATTTATACAGTGAACTTAATGTGAATAAAAGAACAATTGTTCTATTTAAACTAATATCTGAACAGATTTGTATTAATATGTGAGTATATGTCTCTTTAAAAAGTGCATTAGTCTATATGTCTATTGGGATGGAAGTCATTCCTGAAGGTATATTGTGCATGAAGATGAACCATTACACAAACATGCAGTAAAAGCATATGTGTACAAATGTGTTTGAATATACTTGAAGTCACCGTATTTAAAAACACCAAGTATGTAATTATGAGACAAAAATGTACCCATATGTGTACACCGGCATGCAGCTAGGTGCACACACATGGGGAGCCCGATAAAAAGGCATATATGTATAAATAAAAAAATAATAATTTATAATGGCTCCAGTGATGCGCACATCAACTGGGACATCCAAAAACGATCCATCCAATCGACAAGTCTGTAAGATGGTTTTATCTGGACGATTCACATCAAGACAAATGTCCATGTGAAGAGTTGATTGAAGGTGTACCCATGTGTACATGTAGACATGCAGCTCAGCACGCACACACGAAGAGCCCAATGCAAAAACATATATATATATATATATATATATATATATATATATGTGTGTACATGGTGGCTCCAAAAATGTGTGCATTAACCGAAGTGCACGTCCAACCATAGACATCTCGATGGAAAACATTCCGTCCAATCCAACCAACCACAGAGTATGTAATTATGAGACAAAAATGTACCCATATGTGTACACCGGCATGCAGCTAGGTGCACACACATGGGGAGCCCGATGAAAAGGCATATATGTATAAATAAAAAAAATTATTTATAATGGCTCCAGTGATGCGCACATCAACTGGGACATCCAAAAACGATCCATCCAATCGACAAGTCTGTAAGATGGTTTTATTTTATTTATTCATTTTATCTTGTTTCATGTAGTTACCATGATATTGACTGCTTTTTGCATGTTCAAATCTTTATGGTCTCTATATTACTGTTCATATAACATATGGAACATGATAGTTCTACTATTCTATTGGGACCATTCTCTTTTCTTTTTCTTCCCCTTTTTCTTTTAGTCACGAACTATTATTCACCTGGTTTGGAAGAAATTGTATGGACTTGGTCTCTTTCTTTTGCACAAATCATCAATTAGTGGTAGATCGTCATGATCAGATTGTTTTATTGTATATGTGTCACACATTAATTTGTGTGTTTTATAGTCTCTTTATTCCTTTTAATTTATGTTGGTTTTGGTTATGTCATTCTTGACAGCATGAACTGTCTTGGGCATATATAGAGTTTATTTTGTATACGGAAACGACATATAGAATTCCATCTCGGAAGCCAATGTACACACAAGATTTATGGCCCATATTTCATCCGTATGTATATTGTGCTGTAGATGTAATATTGTATTGGCATTCATTGAGTGCATAAGTTTATGTGGGCATCATGGTATGTTCACACTAAGTCAGGATCCAACCCCAAGGGTTTTTTGTTAGCATGTTATTTTACAATCTTTTTATGTAGACATTTGTTCCCGTGTGAATTGTTCCCATAGAATAATTTGTACATCTTTAATTGAACGGATGGTTTTCCATCGAGATGTCTATGGTTGGATGTACATCCCAGTTAATGCGCACAGTTTCGGAGCCATTATATATATACACATATATTTTTACATTGGGCTCCTCATGTGTGCGCATTTGGCTGAATGCTTGCATTCACACGGGGGCATTCTTTTATTTATCCATTTATTTACTTTCCTCATCCAACCTTTTCACACAGACACTCACCTTAATGTGAATTGTTTACGTAGAAAATCTCGTAGATATTTTGATTGGATGGATTGTTTTCCACCGAGATGTCTGTGGTTGGTTGGATTGGACGGAATGTTTTCCATCGAGATGTCTATGGTTGGACGTGCACTTCGGTTAATGCACACATTTTTGGAGCCACCATGTACACACATATATATATATGTTTTTGCATTGGGCTCTTCGTGTGTGCGTGCTGAGCTGCATGTCTACATGTACACATGGGTACACCTTCAATCAACTCTTCACATGGACATTTGTCTTGATGTGAATCGTCCAGATAAAACCATCTTACAGACTTGTCGATTGGATGGATCGTTTTTGGATGTCCCAGTTGATGTGCGCATCACTGGAGCCATTATAAATTTTTTTTTTTTTATTTATACATATATGCCTTTTTATCGGGCTCCCCATGTGTGTGCACCTAGCTGCATGCCGGTGTACACATATGGGTACATTTTTGTCTCATAATTACATACTTGGTGTTTTTAAATACGGTGACTTCAAGTATATTCAAACACATTTGTACACATATGCTTTTACTGCATGTTTGTGTAATAGTTCATCTTCATGCACAATATACCTTCAGGAATGACTTCCATCCCAATAGACATATAGACTAATGCACTTTTTAAAGAGACATATACTCACATATTAATACAAATCTGTTCAGATATTAGTTTAAATAGAACAATTGTTCTTTTATTCACATTAAGTTCACTGTATAAATTATCAATATCAATAATAAAATAATAAAATTTAAAAATAAATATATCTCAAAAGAGACATGCACATATCAGCACGGACTAAGTAATATTAATGCAAGCACTCCACAGTGCACCTAATCAATTTATAAGGTTGCTTTGCATTTTTTCATCTATACATGTCCAAATTTTATACATATGCACATATATATATATATACACTATATATATATATTTTTTCTCTTTTTTGCATTTACACACATGGTCACACATGTTTTGGATGCACATTTACATTATACCACTTTTTTAATTGGTAGTAATTTCATCCCTATTTTTTATTTATTGTATTTGATTTTCACAATTATTCTTATTGTTATTTTTTCGTTTCCACTCCACACCATATCACTTATTTTTTATATATATTATACATTTTTAAAAATATATCTTTTATATATCTGCATAGATTGTTATATGGTGAGGCATTTCTATCCTCTTTTTTCATTGTGGTCACTGAACCACACCCATTTCACTTGAATCACTTCATGTTTAATTAATTTTTAATTAACTAATTATTTTCACCTTGGGGTTGGATCACATGACTTCCCCTGTTTAGGGTACATCTTGGGTAGTATTTGTGTAATAACTAGCTATGAGTAAGCACTTTAAATAGTGTGAAACGCGTCAGCCAGACGTGATCAGTTTGTTGTGTTGTGCAGAGTGTTTTTGGTTTCCTGAACCTTTTTTTGGAATAAAGGCTTTTTAACCGGAGTGCTGCGTCCAGAAGACCTTTCTTTCTTTCTTCAATGAGAAACCATAGAGTCGGGGGGAGGGAGGGGGAAAATGGTTTAATAGAAAGAAAAAGGTGTTAATTATATAAATGCGTGTTATTATTATCTTGTTAATACAAGGGATGTAAATTATCAAAGCATATGCATGTTCACTGTTATTTATAATATTGAAGAAAATCAATAAAGCAAATATAAATAAAAAGAACTTGAGTCATTTGTGACTTCAAAACCGCCACCTTCAGAATCCCGTTCCGTAGCTATGACAGATCTAACCTCAGCCATGGGAGGAAAAATGGGCTTCTCCGGTGTCTGCTGGTCTTTGAGCAATGCCTCTTCATCCCTTACTATTCGCACGAGGTCTGGGTAGTTCAAAGACATGACTCCCCCAGTTGTCTTCAGGTGGAGCCAGACTGGATCAGAGCGTAGCGCTTCCTTCATGACCAGTCGCATCCTGGCTGCATCTATAGCTTGAGGCACCATTCCTTTCTTCAGCACTATTTGGCAAAGCATTTTGTTCAGCCTTCTCATATATTCTGAAAACTGCTCCCCTGGCTGTTGAAGAGTATGTTCAAACTTGTACATTAAGTCAAGAACTTTCTCCAGTTGGCCAAACTCTTCCTGCAACATGGTTAGGTAGTCATAAGCAGTGCAAGAAGTGTTGCTGAATCTGAGGTTCTTCACCGCTTCTGCAGCGGCCCCCTTTAAACTTTCATTAATGCGTTGTTTCTTCTGGGTTTCTGTCACTTCCCATCCTTCTACAGCCTGCATTGCTTGCTCTATCCATGTGTCAAAGTCTTCCTCCCCGAGTGGCACGGGCTGTTTACCTGAAAATATTCTGAGTTTTCGGTAACCAGTCTCCACACACACCGTGTTGCTCTTCTGACATTTGGCAACTAGGTCCCCTAAAGCATTAAGGAGTTCAGGGCCTATAACGGTCAGCGGCGCCGCAGCAGCTGCTGCCTCTTTTACTGTTAGTTCGGGAGGTTCTTTCTTCATGGGCTTTGCATGCGATAGACCATATATCTTTTGGTCTATCGCCTGTACACTCTGACCTCTAAAGCTCTCTGGCATCCCTTCATGCCATTCCACCAATGCGTAAGTAAAGGAGGCCTCCGGATCCAGCTTTAGATCCATAATCCATGCCTTCTGACTCGGGGACAGCAGCACCATGAGCCGCTCCACATCGTTCTCCTGCCAGTCTTCCCCGGGGAGTTCAATGACTACAGCCATGTCCGGACAAGCTCCGGCTGTTATGCACCACTGTGTCACCACCGACGGATCCATGACAATACTTCTGGCAGGGTTGACTGCAGCGTACAGGATCCCGGACTCTGAGCCCCCACGTGTAGGCAATACCCCCAGTTAAGAGGGCTGCTGGTATTATTTTCGGGCCTGTAACACTCTCCTGTCAACCCCCAGTAACTGGCTCTACCCTCCCTTGACACAGCTAGTGAGACTAAAGGATTGTGAGACCCGTAGGCTATGGGTATCACAATGCTGCAGATAACATACACAGTAATCACACCACACAACGTGTCTGCTTAATCACTAATGCGTTTACTGAATAAAATAAAAGATCAGATTAAGCAGCAGTACATCTATTAATGCAGAGCCCTGCAATAAGATTTAGTCAGCATATAAAACAGGTATACAATCCCCTCAATCCTATGCGCATCAATTAATAAACCCCGCTTGCAAGCTTCCCCCTCGTGGGCAAGATGGCGCCCAGCAATGTCTCTACTCTATACAGTCAGGCCTGACTACTTAGTTCACAATGTTTCTGTAGAGATGGATCTTCGCTAGCAATGTTGGTGCACTTTGTAGGTTATTTGTAATCCACAGGGTGTAAAACAATTAGCTGCTGAATGTGCGACAAAGGATACAACTAAGGCTGCCCGGCACACTGTCCCTCCGGTGAGCAGCTCAACTTGATAACGATGGGCCCTAAGCAAAAGACACTGGGCCTAAAGAGTAACTTAAGAAATCTTCAAGCAAGTGCTCTCTCACCCAACCGAACCAGTCCGTGCGGCCGACTTCCACCACTGTGCGTCCCACACACAGTCTCACGACACCCGGGGTCTCCGATCCTCCCGACAAGCCTTGGAAGGTAGATACTCGAGACGTCTCAGGAGTTCTTCCATGAAGAGTAGAAAGCTCTTTGGATCCACAGGGCCCAGCTCTCGGGCCTAGTCCAGAACAGCAGACCCAGCACAGAGTTCCACTTGCTAGGCGGGCGAAGTCCAAAGAGACACCCATGCTGCTCCGCCCCTCCTTATATGGTCCAACCCCAGCAGACCTTGCGCCGGGCCCAAAGGAACTGTGGGTATCCCGTTGCACACTGGGTAAGGTAGTCTTTAGCGATACTTAAAGCAACACCCCGCTACACTTGATTCTGAGCATGCGCGATTTTTAAGACTCGGAAAAGCATACATACGACCGGTTTTCTCGTTGCAAAACAGGCCGACGAGAATCCCGACGAGAAAAACGAGAATCCTGATGAGAAAATAGAGAGCAGGTTCTCTATTTTCCTCGTCGAGATTCCCGGCAGTTTTCTCGACGATAAAACATACACACGTATGGTTTTCTCAGCAAGAAAGCTCTCCCAACAGTTTTCTTTTTGTTTCTTGCTGAGAAAACCGGTCATGTGTATGTAGCGGCCTCACCCCCCGTCCCCCTTGTAAATAAAACGGCTGGCTTGTCTAGGGGTATGCAGGAGGAGGGTGAGGTTCACTACGGCCCATGTCCCCTAGTATGTAGAGGTGAAAGCCAACACTTATGTTACCTTCGGGTCTGTGTTCTAGATGGAGCCTCTGGCCCTCCTGCAGAGGGGAAGTTTGAATGTCAGTAATGGAGCCCCACACCATAAAAAGTCCAACACTCCTTTATTCTTCTTTCACATGAACAGCATCAGTTGAACTTTTAAAACGAACAGACAGCGTGTGGATACGAGTAGGCCCAGGCACAGTGAACACTCCTATTCCTTTTCTTGCGAATAGGCTTGGCGCACGGTCTCTGCCACCGACCGTGAGATTGATCGCTGCCACCGACCGGGTGAACTGTTGAGGCCCCTGCCACAGGCCTAATAGTAGGTCTCTGCCACCGACCTGAGTTGACTAGATGAACCGCTGTCACCGGTCATAGAACATGAATCACCTTCCCTGATGAATTGGCCCTTGTTCGGGAAAGATATCCATCCGGACGGTCTCCAGAGGTTCACCCGGCACTGGCAATATGCTGCACCAGATCTTCGGTTGAATCCCTCCTCTGATCCCCTTACGCCTCTGGATTCGGGTGCCCAACACCTTGGGCACCCTAGGACAATCCCTCCCTTGCGGGACCCAGTGGAAGGTACTGGGCCCCAGGCCTCCAGTTGAGTACCTCACCCCAGACTGAAGGTGTTTGGGATGGAACACAAACTCCACGTGTATAGGCCAAGGGCGCCTGGACACCGATCACGGACAGCAGCCCTCAGGCTGAAGGTGCCTGGGACTCCGACCTTGTGGTGAAGATGTCCGCCCCCTTTATACTCTCTCCTAGCAAGCACAGCGGGTTCCCCGCCCCGCAGTACAGCTGCTGCGAGAGGTCACAAAGGGTACGGCACTGCAGTAGTGGTTCAACCCCAGCTCAAAATGACAACGCCACCTACTGAGCCGCAGGGAACTTAACACCACTGATGTCCTCACACGAATAAAACATAGCCCTGCTCTACCAATAATGCATCTGGGTCATACTACCACCCAGATGCTGCCCCTAAATAGTACATACCCGCTACACTCTCCCCCCAGTGATTTGACACTGGTCCCCAGTGTCTGGAACAAGCCATTTCTCCAACGGGAGGTAACATAGCCCGATCCAGAGACTAGCTGAAAATTCAAAAAATAAAACGTTTCGAAAAAAAACTAGAGTTGTGCCTGAGCCTAACATGAAAGGGAAAAGAAACAAACGAACACACAACAGTAAACATTTCAAAGTCACATCATTGAAACTTTTTTTTCCCCGCCCACATCACTGACTAAAACCTGCCCCATTCTCAGCGGTTTTGATGGGATGTCCTCCTGCAGAGGGGAAAAGAAATGTTAAGCACACAAATCCCTGACACATATGTTCGTGTGGGAACGGAAAAACTCCTCCTAAGAGAAATTCTTTCCTTCCAGAGGTGTGTGTGAAAAGTGAATGTCGTTGCGCAACACTGCCACCTGGTGACAGCGCTGCGGTCATAGCACTTGTCGAATCTTGAGACGAAACTTCTCTGTGCCCCGGCTCTAAGTACCCCAAAGTCCATGATTACTTTGTTAGATGGAAGAAAGGAGAACAAACAACGGAAACAGTCTCCATTCCTCCGAAGAGCACAAACACCCCTTGTAACTAGGGCACAGTCACTGATTTTCCCGGAGAAAAGCAAACACAAACTCCAGAAAGTTCCATCAACTTGGGAAAAAGGACAAAGGAAAGGAGTCTTTTTCTCCTACAGATAGAATCTGGGATGCGGCAGGACAAGGGGCTTCAAATGTCGATCCATGGTCTCAATCTGATACTCAGCATCTTCCTTATCTTTCCGGCATATCAGCACCTTATCCGCATGGATGTGCCGACCCAGCATCCATTCTGCCTTGCAGTCCATGAACCTTTGTGATGCCCGGGGAGAGCAGGCGAGGTACCTGCGTGCGCGTGGCACGTTAATATGTGTCCATACGAAATCGTTGTACCAACATTCCCGATAGACTTCGACCTCATACAACAGGTCCTTTGGTAAGTATGGAAATTCCCACCCATACTCATGAGCAACCTTCTGGCCAAACAAGCGTTGAAGCCTGGCCAAGGGAGGCATAGTAGCTTTGTCCCCCACACCCGGTAAGACAATACAATCCGGATGGCGAGGGACCTTGATCACTTCCAAATTGGGCATAGGCGCCCGCAGCGACAGTCTCTGATCCCCGGTGTTAGATGCAGGTGGCACCGGGAATTGAAGGGCAGACTGGGGACGGGACCTCTCCTCAGGCGCTGGTGCCTCCACCTGGGGTGCACTATCCCCTGCGGACATAGGTGAGTCCCTTTTTGCACGGGACGAGGACAGAGGTATCTTGTCCCAGCCCTTCTGACAGAAAATCTTGTCGATCTCTGCATCGTCTCCAATGTCGGAGAGCGACTCCAGGTCGGAGGTGTCATACATTTCGTCAGGCAGGTAACCCCTTGTAGACTCGGAGTCACCCCCCTCAGCGGGCTCCACCAACTGCGGACTCCAGACACCTCCAACCACACCAACAGTCCCAACCCCTGGCTCACCTGGGCCTGTAGTAGTATCGCGATGTCCAGGGCTCTTCCCTCCGGATCCATCCAGGCCAGGCAAGCAGCGGGGCGAAGCTCCTCCACGGCCACAGGAATCTTTGACCAGGCCAACCTTCCATTTCGACGGTGGGAGCAAGGGCCCTGTGGTGACCGAAGCAGAATCCTCGGATTTCTCTTCTTTGATGGAGACCTCCTCCAGGGTCCCAGCAGTGCGCTTGGGAACGGCTGTCCAAGCAGTGATTCCTCCTCCTTGAGCCTGTGCGGTCGAGGTAGATAGCTCTTGGCTTTTCAAAGGGCGGTTCCACCTCAAATGAAAACTCTGCGCAGGCTTCGCAGCGCCCGAATGGCTTCAACTGCACCACTAGTCCTGAACAGCCGGGACAAATCATACCCATGGCCTCAACGTCTCTGCAGGAATACAGGGCGAATCTTCCCCGGGACTTGAGCCGGATCCCCGTATCCATAACCGGAGCATTAGTCAAAGCCATCCTCGTGGTGGTTGAAACTGGAAACCACAAGGCATTTTCAAACATGGTCACGGCTTGTTGCTCCATCGCGCACTGCGTAGTTCACGCCACAGTCCCCTTGTGATCCTCCTCACATGGCTGGACTCCTCCCCTTTGACGCTTCAGCTCACAGACTTTCTTCAAGTCAAGCCCACGAACTGTGCAAGGAGGTTGTGCCTGGTGGCGATTTGGCCAATATGGCCGACCTACTCGGAACTCCATTCGGCAGACACGCTCAAACTCCGTTAGCTTCGGCTCCATAACACAATCCCGGCACGGAGACCCCACGTGTAGCGGCCTCACCCCCCATCCCCCTTGTAAATAAAATGGCTGGCTTGTCTAGGGGTATGCGGGAGGAGGGTGAGGTTCACTACGGCCGATGTCCTCTAGTATGTAGAGGTGAAAGCCAACACTTATGTTACCTTCGAGTCTGTGTTCTAGACGGATCCTCTGGCCCTCCTGCAGAGGGGAAGTTTGAATGTCAGTAATGGAGCCCCACACCATAAAAAGTCCAACACTCCTTTATTCTTCTTTCACATGAACAGCATCAGTTGAACTTTTAAAACAAACAGACAGGGTGTGGATACGAGTAGGCCCAGGCACAGTGAACACACCTATTCCTTTTCTTGCGAATAGGCTTGGCGCACGGTCTCTGCCACCAACCGTGACATTGGTCGCTGCCACCGACCGGGTGAACTGTTGAGGCCCCTGCCACAGGCCTAATAGCAGGTCTCTGCCACCGACCTGAGTTGACTAGATGAACCGCTGCCACCGGTCATAGAACATGAATCACCTTCCCTGATGAATTGGCCCTTGTTCGGGAAAGATATCCATCCGGACGGTCTCCAGAGGTTCACCCGGCACTGGCAATATGCTGCACCAGATCTTCGGTTGTATCCCTCCTCTGATCCCCTTACGCCTCTGGATTCGGGTGCCTAACACCTGGGGCACCCTAGGACAATCCCTCCCTTGCGGGACCCAGTGGAAGGTACTGGGCCCCAGGCCTCCGGTTGAGTACCTCACCCCAGACTGAAGGTGTCTAGGATGGAACACGAACTCCACGTGTACATGCCAAGGGCGCCTGGACACCGATCACGGACAGCAGCCCTCAGGCTGAAGGTGCCTGGGACTCCGACCTCGTGGTGAAGATGTCCGCCCCCTTTATACCCTCTCCCAGCAAGCACAGTGGGTTCCCCGCCCCGCAGTACAGCTGCTGCGAGAGGTCACAAAGGGTACGGCACTGCAGTAGTGGTTCAACCCCAGCTCAAAATGACAACGCCACCTACTGAGCCGCAGGGAACTCAACACCACTGATGTCCTCACACGAATAAAACATAGCCCTGCTCTACCAATAATGCATCTGGGTCATACTACCACCCAGATGCTGCCCCTAAATAGTACATACCTGCTACATGTACAAGGCTTTAGAGTCATTAGACAATCCTCTGCCACAGGATTTTATAACAAAGAACTTTCTGTAAAGCAGGGGCGGATCCAGGGGGGGGCAGGGGGCAACAGGGCAATTGCCCCCCCCCGAGACCATCTGTCACACTCACTGGCTTGCTCTGTTTTTTTTTTTTTTTGCGCCTGATCTCCCGAAATTTGAGTACCGGCCGGCCGTAGGCCCCATGTCTCCTCTACAAGTGTGCAAAGTTTGGTGTCTGGGGGACCTACGGCCGGGAGCACTGATTTTTTAAACCGGGCACCCCTTCCATAGACTCCAATGTTAAACGGTCTTTTCTCAAGTGAATTTGCTCTGTACCAGCCGATCGTAAGTCCTATGGACCCCAAACTTGGCACACATGTAGCCCCATGTCTCCTTTATAAGTTTGAAAAGTTTGGTGTCTGGAAAACCTACGGCCAGGGAGAACCGATTTTTCAAAGCCGGGCACTCCTTCCATAGACTCCCATGTTAAACATCAGTCTAGTCATGGGCACAGTGAGGCATGGGCACATTGAGGCACAGTGAGGCATGCATATGGACACCCTAGGCTTATACTTGAGTCAATATTTTTTCCCAGTTTTTTTGGGTAAAATGAGGTGCCTCGGCCTATATTCGGGTCGGCTTATACTCGAGTATATACAGTACTTGTTCTGCGGCTGCCGCTGCCTCTCTGAGTCTCTCTCTCAGTTTCTCACATCAGCCGATTAGCGGCGCTGAGAGAGAGACTCGTCTAATGTAGTTACGTGGCGCACTGACACGATACCAGGAGCGGAGGAGGAGGTGGGTGGAGCCTCTTCCCTGCACTCGTTGCTAATGCCTGGGCCGCTTGGCGTCTAGCAACGAGTGACGTTAGTGAGTCACGTCAGGCCGCTCTGCGGGCAGGTGAGATAGCGTGCGGCTCCACAGACGGGTAAGAAAGTGGGCGGCTCCGCTTCCGGCGTGGTTTGTTGTCGGGGGCGGCGCGGTTCGTGGGAAGACCGTGCTGCTCAGTGTGTTGGCAGCGCAGGTGAGAGTGAGAGAGCAGGCTCATTGTGGCAGCTGGCCAATCAGCTAGCCGGGGGCGGGGGGGCAGAGAGATTAGATCATCTCTCACCGCCTGTGCCTGCCCTGCATTCCTGCAGTGACTTCCGCCCTCACTGTGCAGGCAGCAGAGAGATTACATTATCTCTCTGCTGCCTGACTCTGGGAGTCTGGGACACAGCAAGAGACAACCAAAACTACACCTTAGCAGGCAAGTTAGTGACAATCCGCAAGGTGTGGCAGGCGACGTGGCAAGTGACAATCCGCAAATTGTGTCAGGTGACGTGGCAAATCACAATCTGCATCTGGTGGCAGGCAAGTGACAATCAGCAAGGTGTGGCAGGTGACGTGGCAAGTGACAATCCGCAAGGTGTGGCTAGTGACAATCCGCAAGGTGTGGCAGGTGATGTGGCAAGTGACAATCCACAAGATGTGGCAGGTGACGTGGCAAGTGACAATCCGCAACGTATGGCAAGGGACACGCTCAGGGCTCCCACTAATTGCAGGCGACGGTGGCAAGTGACACACTCGGGGCTCCCACTGATTCTGCATTGAACTATTTAATTTCATATTACAATGTAATAATAGAAATAATGCGCTTCAATCATCCTGAGACCATAACAACCATGGTGCCGGGATGATTGAAGCGCCGACACCAACCATTTCCCCGATAAATTTCCCACAAAAAAAAACATTTTTTGGCAGTGCCCCTCCCAAGAAAAGACTCTGGATCCGCCCCTGCTGTAAAGTCAAAGTACAGTCACACAGTACCAGTTTCTTTCAGCCGATCCGGCAACACTGTGAGGTAGATGGGTTGGGATGCGTCCTCCAATTGAGTCTCCAAGCTCTTCCTGAGATACCAGCCCCTTTGGCTCGGTCCTCTCTGAGAAAAGCCCTCCCCTGGTTTCTTCAATTGCTCGGCTTCTCCCCGCAGGCAAGACAGCACAGGACCACCCCTGACTAGTAGGCCCCAGAAACTCCTGGGCCTACTTCCAGTAACAAGGCCTCGGGCCAGCCGGCCCTGAGGCAGGAAAACTGCTACAGCACACGTTAGGCAAGGAGGGCCATCAGGTCAGAGAGAGCCGGAAGACGGTGTCTGTCCCTTAAGCACCCTCTCCCAGAATGCACAGCGGGGGGGACCAATCCCACTGAGCTGTTTCTGGGCAAGAGGTACCCAATACATCCAGCCTGCTGAATTTCCAACCTTGACCTGTGGTGTCAGCGACACCCACAGTCAAGTGGAAATTGCGCAACACAACCGGAGTGGAACAGAAACCAGCAATTTACCACAATTATTCTGAGCTAAACTACAGTTCAGACAACTAGATTTACAAATAGGGCCTACCCAATAGGAGCAGGGTGCTACAAGTAGAAAGTATAATGGGGGGAGAACCATAGGGCCTAGTATGGACTCGGGAGGGGTACCACATGCAGTTTTTTACCCTGATTTTTTATCTATACTGCGGGGAGCTGGCAATACAAGACAAGCATGTTTAAATTATATATTTTTCTTTAGAAATGTAATTTTGCTGCAGCACTGTTCTACACATCACACATATGTGCCACTTTACAGGCAGACTGAGGGGACCCCCAGGCATGATATTTAACCACTTAAGGACCGGCCCATGTAGATTTACGTCGTCAGAATGGCACGGACAGGCATAATCACGTACCTGTATGTCCCCTTTAAATGCCTGCCATGTGGTCGCACGCGTGCCGCCGCCGGCACGCTCGCAACACTGCCGCCTTCCCCGTGAGTTGGACCGGGGGTCCCGCGGACTCGCTCGCCGCGGGGATCCCCGTGATCGTCTCACGGAGGTATAGAGCAGGGAGATACTTGTGTAAAAAAGCATCTCCTCGCTCTGCCTGTCAGTGCAGAGAAGGGCAACCAAACTGATAAGAGGCATGGAGGAGCTCAGCTATGAGGAGAGATTAGAGGAACTGAATTTATTCTCTCTTGAGAAGAGGAGATTAAGGGGGGATATGATCAACATGTACAAATACATAAGGGGTCCATATAGTGAACTTGGTGTTCAGTTATTCACTTTACGGTCAACACAAAGGACAAGGGGGCACTCTTTGCGTCTAGAGGAAAAGAGATTTCACCTCCAAATACGGAAAGGTTTTTTCACAGTAAGAGCTGTGAAAATGTGGAATAGACTCCCTGCAGAGGTGGTTCTGGCCAGCTCAGTAGATTGCTTTAAGAAGGGCCTGGATTCTTTCTTAAATGTACATAATATAACTGGGTACTGACATTTATAGGTAAAGTTGATCCAGGGTATATCCGATTGCCTCTCGGGGGATCAGGAAGGAATTTTTTCCCCTGCTGTAGCAAATTGGATCATGCTCTTCTGGTTTTTTTTTGCCTTCCTCTGGATCAACTGTGGGTATAGAATTGGGTATATGGGATTGTACGATATATGTTTATTTTTTTATTTTTATTTTTTTTACGGTTGAACTGGATGGACTTGTGTCTTTTTTCAACCTGACTAACTATGTAACTATATGTAACTATGTGACACACAGCCCATCCCCCCTACAGTAAGAAACACTCAATAGGGAACACTTAACCCCTACAGCGCCACCTAGTGGTTAACCCCTTCACTGCCAGTGTCTTTTTCACAGTAATCAGTGCATTTTTATAGCACTGATCGCTGTAAAAATTACAATGGTCCCAAAAACTGTGTCAAAAGTGTCCAATGTGTCTGCCATAATTTCGCAGTCACGATAAAAATCGCTGATCGCCGCCATTACTAGTAAAAAAAAATAATTAATAAAAATGCCATAAAACTATCCCCTATTTTGTAGACACTATAATTTTTGCGCAAACCAATCAATAAACGCTTATTGCGATTTTTTTTTTTACCAAAAATATGTAGAAGAATACGTATCGGCCTAAACTGAGGAAAAAAAATGTTTTTTTATATATTTTTTGGGGATATTTATTATAGCAAAAAGTAAAAAATATTGCATTTTTTTCAAAATTGTCACTCTATTTTTGTTTATAGCGCAAAAAATAAAAACCGCAGAGGTGATCAAATACCACAAAAAGAAAGCTCTATTTGTGGGAAAAAAAGGATGCCAATTTTGTTTGGGAACCACGTCGCACGACCGCGCAATTGTCAGTTAAAGCGACGCAGTACCGAATCGCAAAAAGGGGCCTGGTCCTTTAGCTGCAAAATGGTCCGGGGCTGAAGTGGTTAAAGCATTTTAATTTTTTATTTTTTTAATTTAAGTATTATTGAAATCAGTGCTCCTGAAAAAACTGTTGTTTTAACAACTTTTTTTGCATTGATACATGACCCCTGGGGCAGTGCCCGAGTCCCCAAACATGTTTTATGGCAAATAACTTGCATACAAGCCTTCAATGAGTACTTTTTATTTTGCAGGTTGAAGCCCCATTGACTTCAACTATTCCCGCATATGCCGATTTGACAGGCATGTTCGCCGGCAATAGCGCGGTTTTCCATTTGCATGTCCGCCCAGTTGAAGTCTTAATTGGCTTAGAGCCCTTTCACACCAAGCCACCCCAAGCTATTTTTAGCGGCGCTTTACCATCAGATTTGCGGCGCTTTTCGGCCACTAGCGGGGCGCTTTTAACACCCGCTAGCGGCCGGAAAAGGGTTAAAACCGCCCGCAAAGCACCGCTACAGCTCCAGTAAATGGAGCAGCTGTTTTAGGGCGGTTTTTACGCTATAGCGCCTGCAAAACGCCCCCATTGTGAAAGGGGTCTTAATTGGGTACTATTTTCATGTGCCACGTGATCGCATATTCGCGGCCACATACAGTACTGTATACTATACACCAGCGTCATTACTGTAAATATACACAAGCAGCTTTACTGTGCTGTATAAAACTTTGGCTTTACATGGATTAACACCAGACTCCTTAACATTGTGAGTGTAATTCTTTTTTTTTTTTTACACTAAATCTGTGATCCTTCTTCTTTTTTTTTCCACCACAGAGTTACTGTACAGTATTCCTACCATTGATATGAGCTACAGTACTGTATTTTGAAGTGCAGGTTAATTTGTTTTATTTTTACAGTACACTTTATACTGTATTTTGTATTGCTGTAATAATTTTTTTTTTTTTTTTTTTTTAATAAATGGTTGTGGAATTAATCATCTGAGTTTCCATAATTTCCTATGGGGAAATTTGCTTTGATATACGAGTGCTTTGGATTACAAGCACGTTTCTGAAACAAATTATACTCGCAATCCAAGATATTACTGTATTTATGATTAATATATAATTATATACATTTTTTTTTATTTGCATCCTTCCATTAGGAGTCAAATATCCTAATCCAACTATCTCCGTCTTTCTGTCTATCCTCCACACTGGTCTTAACCCTCACCACTAAAATACAGCTTATCCACCCCTCACCTACATCCAAAGGAGCTCCGGGGATGAACCTTTCTCCTGTATAGCTACTGTATCTGTGTACCAAAGGAGCCCTGGGCATGCACCTTTTTAATCTATCTGCATCAGTGTTAATTTAGTCGACTAAAATTACTAAAACATTTTAGTCGACTAAATGAATACTATTTTAGTCGACTAAAATACGACTAAAACTAAAACAATTGAGATGACTAAAATACGACTAAAACTAAAATGGCATTTTAGTCAAAAGACTAAAATGGGGCTAAAACTAAAATGCCATTTTAGTCCTAAGACTAATGCCGCGTACACACGATAGTTTTTCTTGCCATTTTTTTCTTGCCGTTTTTCACGTCGTTTCTTTTCATGTTTCCTCTCAAGCCTGTCTTGCGTACACACGATCATTTTAAAAAACGATCAAGCAAAGCGCAGTGACGTATACCACGTACGACGGCACTATAAAGGGGAAGTTCCGTTCTAATGACGCCACCCTTTGGGCCGCTTTTGCTAATTCCGTGTTACCGCGTGTTAGTAAAAGTTTGGTGAGAGACGATTTGCGCTTTTCAGTCTTCGTGCTTTGAAGATTGTTTTGTGGAGTTCAGTTTGTGCCTGTGGGTTCGTATCTGTTTGGCAGGGCTTGTAGTCAGTTCGTATCTGTTTATTCAGTGCATTCTCGTCTGCTCGGTCCTGTTTTTCAGCTTGTTCTTCATAGGCCTTGCTGTTCTTCCGTGCGTTCTTCTAGTTCGTTCTGAGCTTGCGACCGTTATCTAGCCATGTTGCGGCTACGTACTCGTCGGAGAGTTCATGCTGTAGTTGGTGCAGGGGTTTATGCTGTATCCCGACTCCATGCCATGAGCAGGGTCAGGAGGAGTTCATGGACCAAGAATTGGTTGCTCCAGCGGCACCAGTTCTGTCATATGCCTTTGTTGTGGGAGATCAGGGAGAATAATCCTGATGACTATAGGAATTTTCTCCGGATGTCTGACCCCGTATTTCAGCATCTGTTGGCTTTGGTGTCCCCCTACATTACCAGGCAGGACACCGTTATGCGTGAAGCCATCAGTGCTGAGCAGAGGCTCATTGCCACGTTGCGATACCTGGCGACTGGGAGAAGCCTGCAGGACTTAAAGTTCTCCACAGGCATATCCCCCCAGGCTCTGGGTATCATTATACCAGAGACGTGTTCTGCCATCCTCCAAGTTTTGCAGGAGGACTATATTAAGGTAAGTGTTCAAACATCACATTGTATGTATTTTTTAGAATGTTTTTTTGGGAGGGGTTTATTAGCAGTCCCTAATTCCCATGATTCTTAGCTGCAGGGAATTTCCCCTTTCTCCACATGCTAATTTTTTTGGGGAATTTTTTCATTAGGCCTACATTAACATTTTCCTTACCTAACCTCTCCAGCATGCTATCCTGGGGCCATACCCACCTTGCCTAGTCCTTTCCATGTATTTTAATCTATGCTCCATCGTAGTGCTTTACCCTAAACGCCCCCTAAAGATTGTCTAGGAATGTAACATTTGTCCTAAATTCAGACAGAGTGCTCCAGCCTTCATTTGTGATCTCCCCAACTCATCTTCAACCCCCCCCATTTTTTTATTTTTTTGCTTTTTTGTTGCTTACTACTAATGTTTTAATTTTTCTGTTTCTCCCAATGTTGGCCATGAATGATTTTCTTAAATCTGCTTTCAATGTTTCAGTCTCAAAGTATTAATTTATTTTGGATTTCATTCCACAGTTCCCTTCTACGCCACATGAATGGCAGAATGTGGCATCGGACTTTGCCCAACGATGGAACTTTCCAAACTGTGGAGGGGCCATCGACGGCAAACATGTTCGGGTCGTCCCACCACCCCATTCGGGATTATTATTATTATTATAACTATAAGGGGTTCCACAGCATCGTCATGATGGCAGTGGTGTCGGCCACCTACGAATTCCTCTATGTGGACGTTGGCAAGAATGGCAGGATGTCTGATGGAGGAGTCTTTGCACAGACGGAGTTTGGGGAACGGCTCCTTTTGGATCAGCTGGCCTTGCCACCAGCGGAGCAGAATGTGGAGGGACTCCCATTTGTGTTTGTGGCAGATGAGGCGTTTGGCCTGGGTCCCCATTTGATGAGGCTATTCCCGCAGCGCACCCTCACCCCTGAGAGGCGGGTGTACAACTATCGGCTGGCCAGAGCAAGAAGGGTAGTTGAAAATGCCTTTGGCATCATGGCCAGCCGCTTCCGCCTGTTTCTCACCTCCATCCACCTTGCCCCTTACAAATGGAACCATGTTGTAATGGCGTGTTGTGTCCTACATAATTATCTCTGGGTGCATTCCACAAATTATCTGACTTTGACTGGGCCTGAGGCCACCTTAATGGAAGCAGAACATCTTGTGGCCCTGGAAGCTGCCCGTCCAGGCATGGCCCCCCCAAACCGGACGTGAGGTCCGTGACAAATATGTGGATTATTTTGTGGGTAGGGGGGCCATTGAAATGCCTAATGACTTTTAACCTTTTAATTTAGAAAAATAAAACATTATTTTTCTCAAAGATTGGTTTTGTGTATAATTTTAATAATGGTTTATGTTTTTCAGAGGTTTACCTAGTGGACTTGTATTGCCATGTGTATTGTGCATTCTTAATTAGCCTTCATTGTCAGTGTAAACACAAAACATTGCTTAGTTCACTTAGCACAACATTTACATAATGAAGCCACAACTTGTTGATACCAAAATACCATTTTTTATTTTAGTTTTGGACAAATCCTTTTAAATGTAGATGTCCTAAACATTTTTTGCTTGTTAAAACGCCTGAACAGCCATGCATACAAAAAAAAATATTAAAAAATATATCGGAAAAATTTACATTTACTAGTCCTAAAAGGTTCAATGAAAAACATACCTGCCAAAACACAGCAAGTTCAACGTTAATTTAAAAAAAAACATTAGACACGCCCAAGCACAGCCATGATCTTTTGTAGCCTTTCCTCCACCCACTTGGTATTTTCCCTGATCTCTATCAAGTCTCGCTTTAATTTTTGAAGGTCACGACAGCAGACCATCAGGTATTGGATCAGGATCTGGGCACTGTGATGTGTCAAATTTTTGGGGTCTTCGGCCAGAACTGCACCTACATTAAAAAAAAAATATGTAGTATAGAATATGTAGGCCTACATCTATTAACCTGCATCTGTCTGGTTTGACACTGACCTGTTGAGGTGCCACTTTCCACTTCCACAACCTCACGTTCCTCTCCATCATGTGGGTCTGGGGCTATTGTTGAAGGTGTTGAATTACGAGGCTCATTTGACGTAGCTTTTTGAAGCCCTATGGAGATTGCAAGAAAAGGTATATTTTCATTATTAATGTTGATTTTTGGGAGAAAAGTAAACCATGAGAAAATAATTTGCAAACATTCTTTTGAAGTGTGGTCCATTTTTCAATGGACCCCCAGTGACAACAGGAACACATGATTGGATACATAACCAAATACATAGCATCTATTTTTTTAAACCAAGTTTGACACATTGTAACACCCCAAAGTATATACACAGGATCACCTGTGTGTGACACCCTCAAACTTTGGGGCTTTTGGCCCACACTTGTACTACTGCGTTCAGATGTTTCATCAGCTGCTGAGCATTCTCTCCCTTAACATTACCATGCATATCCTTTTTTTTGTTCAAAAATGTCCTTTGGATTTGATCCCTAAAAATATTTGGTGACCAAATTCGCTACCCCCAAAAAATAAAAGAATATGGGTGTTCACACTGGATGATCCAAAAACATCGTTTGATGAACTGTACGGAGAATGAGGTTTAATACGTCCGTTTACTTTGCGGACAAATCTGAAAGATGGTATCTTTCACTGTACGATATCAAAGACAAACATACACGACATAATACAAGTAATAATCTCTAGCAGGGAAAATTGCATTAAAAAACTTTCTTTTTCGTATAACTTTCTTGATTCGTTTGTATTGGTCGGGCTCCCGCAACTTCAGATCAGACCATCGTTTTCTGAGCTGTTCCTTCGTTCTGCACACCCCGAATTTTTGGTGAAGACTTTTGACCACTTTGCCCATAATTTTGGACTTGACCAGATTCGGCCTTTTATACGGCCCATGCTTGGCATCATAATCCTCCCTCTTTAAAATGGCGACCATCTCCACCATTTCCTCAAATGACATGTTGGATGCCTTATATCTCCTGGATCGGGATTTGGTCTCCTCAGGAATTTCATCCTCTGTCGAGGTAATCTCAGCCACCTGTGTCTCCGCCATGTTGCTAAGCACTACGACGAGCGAGAAGGGGCGGAGAAAGTACAATATCGAACGTCAGGGGCGGGGAAAGCGTGCGGAGTTCCAAGCATGCGCAGTGTATATCAAGTGCCGATCCATGTGTCGAAAATACGTTCATTTGGCGGGAGAGGGAGTTCGCAACGAACGTGTTGACCAAGGTACATAACATTATAAGGATTTTGGGTGCCGCAGAGGAGGAGATTTGGGGCTTTTATATCTGTCCAAAATGCTGATTTGATGATTGTTGCCTGAAACATATGTCTTTTCTTGGTTTTTTATTTTACAGAGAGAATGAATACATTCAAAAACCCGGAGTTCATGGGGGAGTTCATTGACAAATGGAAAGAACTCCCTATCCTCTGGCAGACCAAAAGTGGGTCCAATAAAAACAAAACGGCCAGGACAGCAGCACTGGAAAGCCTGCTTGCATTTGTCCAAACCCAGATACCCACAACAACTCTCCAAGATGTGAAAACCAAAATTGCTACCATCAGGAGGACATACAGGACCCAGAGAAATATGGTCCTGAAGTCCCAGAGGTCAGGTGCTGCAGCAGATAAGGTTTATAAACCCAGTCTGTGGTACAACAGCAAGCTCTCTTTTCTGGATGACCAGCTGGAAGTGCGGGAATCTCTCTCCACCCTTCCCCCCAGAGGTCAATCCAGCCTTCCTTGTAGCCAGCCCTCCAGCCTTCCTTGCAGCCAGCCCTCCAGCCTTCCTGGCAACCCTGCTCTGGCTTCCTCTGAGGATCAAGATCAGGCCCTTGAGGAGGCAGATTTGGATATATGGAGCCAGGTAAAGTATTGATATCTCCATTTAGATGTTACAAAAGTGATGCATTTAAAATGAGGTTAGTATTGTTAGGTATTTTATGTAAAAAAAAATAAGGATTTAAAGACCAAGATACAGTAGTGGTCAATTTTGATGTGGACAAGGCAACAATATCAGGAGGCGGAATCTGTGAGACTTTTCTAAATTTGCACATTCATGTCAAAAATGTCTGGAGGTGAACAATGTGTGTGATTGATGGTGGCAACCAGGAGGAGGCAGGGCCATAATAAAGTCCCTTTCTTTTTTTACAGCCAGAGCAGAGCCAGGAAGAGGGTGATGGTGGGGACCAGGAGGAGGCAGGGCCAAGTGGCACCCAGGAGGAGGCTGGGCCAAGTGGCAACCACGAGGGCCAAGGAGAGGTAGGCAGGTGGAGGAGGAAACAAGAGCCTTTATCAAAGAGGCTACTGCGGCCCTGAGAGAGGCACCCTCTGCTGAGGAGGGCTTTGCCGCAGTCCTGGCCAATAAGCTAGCCCAAATGGACCTGCGGCAAAAGCTGTATAGTGAGATCCTCCTGTTGAAGGTGATCAACAAGGGATTGCTCGGTGAACTCACCAAGTTCACCGATATCACAGAGGTTGTCCCTACTCCTCCACCTCCTCCTCCTCCTCCTACTACTCCTCCTGCCACAACCTCTCCTCCTGATCCCCAGCCTCCGAGGAAGAAACCAACCAAGGCTGCAGGGAAGGCTGCAGAGAAGGCTGGAGAGAAGGCTACAAGGAAGAGAAAAAAAATAATGCCTGCTGTAGTACCACAGACTGGGGACATATATAACTTAGCTGCTGCGGTTCCTGACCTCTGGGAGTTCAAGCCAAGATTGGCCTCCTTTTTGGTTTTCACATCTTGGATGGTTGTTGTGGGGTCCAAGGGATGCACAAATGCAAGCAGGCTCTCCAGTGCTGCCATCCCCTTTAATTTGTTATGTTCCGAAATAAAGGATACTTTTTTTTGGCTTTAAATACTTGACTATGTGATTTGTATTTCAAAAGAGAGTTTGCTAGGGAGCAGGCAGGGACATTTCAAATAATATTATTGTTATTAACAAGGGACACAAACCTCCTTGAGGCAAAATGAGACAAATTTTGAAGGTTGGTGTGGGACATTTACCCAAACATAATTTAGGGAAAAAAAAAAAAGGCCCTGAAAAATGAAGAGGCTAACTTAATTACTAAAAAAAAAATGCAAAAAGAACCAAAATAAAAAAAATTATCTTTACATTTCTCCATGCATTTATGAGGGAGATGTGGCTTGAAAAGAATATTTTTCTATCATTAAAAAAATTCGGAATTACTTTAGAAACAAGTTTGGCATAACTCTCAATGTCATTATCAAAATAGGGTAATTGTTCAAGCATTCTCTAAAGAAGAACGGAATGCGCAGCATTAAAACGATGCTATTAATTCAACCGTGACGAATGTGCCATATCAATTTCCAATGCTAGCTTTACCAAAACGAGCGCTCCCGTCTCATACTTGATTCTGAGCATGCAGGTTTTTTTTCACGTCGTTAAAGCATACACACTATCGTTTTTCACGTCGTTAAAAAAAACGACATGAAAAACGACGTGAAAAAAGAGAGCATGTTCGAAATTTTTAATGGCCGTTTTTCACGTCGTTAAAAATGCTCTGGAGCATACACACATTTTTAACGGCATGAAAAACGATCGTGTGTATGGGGCATAAGGCTAAAACTAAATTGACATTTGACTTCAAAATGAACACTGGTCTATAGTGCATGTTCATACCTCAATAAGATAAATAATAAGATATTCGATTTTTCATTCCAGCAGTATATAATGAGTTTGGAAATTGTAGAGAAATGTTAACTAATGCATTACAATTTAATTACACTCATTAGATTTTAGACGATTAAAATGAGTTTTAGTCGACTAAAATGCACTGGAGATTTTAGTCGACTAAAATGCACTGGAGATTTAGTCGACTAAATATGACTAAAACTAAAACAATTTGAGAAGACAAAAATGGGACTAAAACTAAAATGCCATTTTAGTCCCAAGACTCAAGCCTCGTACACACGACCGAGTTTCTCGGCAAGAACCAGCAAGAAACTTGCTGGTAGAGCTTTCTTGCCGAGTAAATCGGTTGTGTGTACGCGGCTATCATGTTTCTCGTCAAGAGAACCGACAAGAATCTAGACGAGAAAAATAGAGAACCTGCTCTCTTTTTTCTCGTTGAGATTCTTGTCAGCAGGTTTCTCAACAAGAAAAGTGTGTCTGTGTACACTTACCTGTCCTCCGGGAAGCCCGCGCATGCTCGAAATTACTTTGACGCATGTGCGATAGCTTCCTAGGCATAGGTAGGGTGTAGCAAGATGGCGGCGACGGCATCGAATGTGACGAGCACACGCTCGTCGTAGTCGATTACGTCACCGCGTTCGCTCCATTCAAAGAACCGCGGGTTCTTTGAAAGGAGCGTGTGTACACTCGGCCGGGACAAGTTTCTTGTCCAAGAATCTCGTCAAGAAAAACGACGTGTTTTTTCTTGACGAGATTCTTGGCCGTGTGTACGAGGCTTCAGAATAAATCGAAATTTGCTGCCAAAATTAACACTGATCTGCATTCAAAGGAGCCCCGGAGATGCACCTTTCTCCATTGTCCTTCTGCATCCAAAGAAGGATATATGAGGAACTTCCTGACTGCTACATCTTATTATTTGCACACTTCTCCTTTCCATATTTGATTGCTTTTTATATATTTTACAATTTTTTACTGTTTTTTAGGCAGTGTCTTTGAAATATATTAAATACCTATTGTATCTAAACTTTTTATCCACAGACACCAATTTTATCACCTTGAACTGAGGAAGTGACCATTTAAAGCCATGAAATGTGTTTTATTTGGTGAAATGAAGCAATTGAATGTTGTACTAAAGTAGACAACTGGTGTCTATCCTTTGAGCAACCACATCGGGCACCTCTGCCAATCGAACTACCTGCAGGCTGTTTTTGAGCTGATTCTTTCTACTACTTCATTCACCCACCTGAGAACCCCTTAAGAGCACCCAGGATAGAAATGCCTAAGGCAGTGATGGCGAACCTTGGCACCCCAGATGTTTTGGAACTACATTTCCCATGATGCCCATGCACTCTGCAGTGTAGTTGAGCATCATAGGAAATGTAGTTCCAAAACATCTGTGGCGCCAAAATTCGTCATTACTGGCCTAAGGCATAGAGAGCGACCACACTGACCCTGCTTGGAGACAGTTTTTCTCCATCTCCCTCATAGCTGGGTGAACATAGCCACAACAGTTGTAAGTCTATTTTTACTTTTTTTTTCTTTTATTGTGAAAGCACTGCATTCTTGTTTTTTAAATAATCTACTACACAAAGGGCTCTCCCGCCTCCCTTTTTTCTATTTTGGTGCAAAATCTGAGCTTTACCAGAAACCCCTGGCCAGCTCCTCCGGATCCCTTTGGTCTACGATCTACCACACCACCACAGACCCTATTATGTACTGTATGTGCCATACCTGTGGGATCCCCTTGGAAGCTGAAAATCACTGTAGAAGGCACTGCTACATTGTGAACTGCTGCATTGTAAACACAGGAGGTCACTCGCTTGGCATGGACACCATTAACTAAATGAATGCAAAGTATTCTCTGATTGGTTGGGGGGAAGATTCCACTGTGTTGAATCAGAGAACACTTAGCATTCATTAAGAAAATGCAAAAAGTTCTCTGAATGACACCCATCCCCAGCAAACAACCTCCTGTGTTCAGTAACCAGCAAGGCAGCTGCTCAGCATGAGACCTGGAAGCTATCAGTGATCACTGTAGTGAAGGTAACTACTACAATAATTTGCAGCTTCTAGGCCTAGAAGATCCCACAGTTATGGCACATACATGCTTATATTGGTCCAAGCTGGACTAATGTAACCATGTAAAAATAAATACATCTAAACTTCAACTTTAAGTCCAAAAAAGGTATATGCCACCTCATGGACTCATCTCTTTAATTTACTAAGAAGAAAAAAATTGCCACACGTAAAATTCAGCGATAAAGGGGTACTTGAGTCCCAGTATTCCCTGCATTAAGAAAATGGGGGAATTGGGGGGGAAGGGGAAACTTGGGACTTAAAATGAGGCAGTGACCTGGTAAGGTCGGTTGCCTCCATCCCTATCTAATTTGAAGAACGACAAAGGTTGGGACTTTAAATATAGCACGCAGGTGTAGGTAATTAAATTTATTGGAAATCAATGAAAAGTTGCATAAAGGTAATCATGAGAACAAGGAAACCAATAATTCAATGGATATACATACAGCAATAACAATTGGCCACACACTGATAAAATTTCACAAATCACATGGTACAGGTGATCTTGAGGGAAAACATGTAGTGGGCATAAAAACATGGCATATAGTAGCTCTATGCATTTCGTGGATTCATCCACTCTTCAGGAGCAAGCGCATGGAAAACTGAAAACTGTTGTACAATGGTAATAGAAATATCTGTAAGGTCTGACCCTGTCACGGAATTTTTTAAATAAAAATGGGTAATTAGGGATAATATTGCCTAGGATAGATCCCCCAAAACCACTCTCAACAGTACTTACATTGTCTGTGTCTAAGCAGTAGCATGGTACCATGTGGATGAGTAAACCCCCTAGCGGTATCGCTGGTGGGAGCTGAGGTGGTGATGGCAGACATGACTCAAAAAACAAGGATGGTTTCCAAAGAAAAACTGCTCTGTGGCAAGAATAACCTTTTTGGCTTTAATATCACTGTAACCTCTCATAAACCTGCATATTTTTTAGTTCTGCAATTCCTGGAGTTCTTTGAAATGTATTTCCCTGAAGTATAGAAGCAAGATGTGTTTGAAGGCTGGCCGCAGGCTAGCCTGTATTTGTAGGAGGAGTGTGAGGGCTAATTATCCCTCCTCCTCTCTCGTCTCCTGCGTTGGCTGGGTTTCTGGGTTGACGTAGCCGACCACGTCACTTCCGGTTTCCCTGCAGAGCGTCGGTCAGTGGTAGCAGTTGTGGCGGTTCCTCTCCCGATGCTCACGCCGGGCACTATCGGTGGGACCGCCCGCCCATTCTCCATTCGTTCCAGGGCTCAATCCGGCATCATGGGGGCCGCCCGTTTCTCCTGTGTTGGGGGGGGGACGTTTCATCCATCCATCCATCCTCCACCACTCTCCCTTCAGCCGGGCTCCATCTGACACCATCGGGGCGGCCGTCCGTCCACACACAGGGCGCAGGCCAAGATTTTCTCTTTCCCCATACTCACGCTGGTGTCTGTCTGCTATGTCCCGCTCGCCGGGAAGCGTGGGGGGGCATCCACCCGCCCCGCTTACTCCTCTGGAAGTTTAGGGGGGAGCGCACTTCTCCCAGTGTGCATGCCAGGTGTCATGCCCGCCCCTTCACTCACCTCTACTTCCGGACGCACGCTGGCATCATCTGTAGGAGCGCTCGCTCCTCCGCCCGGTCTCACAATCGGAGGGGGACCCTGTCTGTTTCACTCTCCCACTCCTCCGGGAACTCTGAGAGAAGGGGGCCGTCCATCCACCCTCCCACTCCTCTGGGCTCCCACGCACTGAGAGAGGGGGGCAGTCTGTTCCCCTCCCACTCTTCTGGGCAAACGCTGGCTTCTTGAGGGGGGGCATCCACCCACTCCTCTGGGCTCACGCTGTCATGGCGGTCATCTGGTAGCCGGGCAGCGTGGGGGGGGCATTCACCTGCCCCGCTACTCCTCCCGGGGCTCACGCCTGGCATCTGTAAGGAGCTTATCATGGCTATGGCCCCATTTTCAATTTTATTCGGGTCCAGGGAAGGATGCCTTTTCACACAAGTGATTTGTGGCATGAGGATGAGGCCCAGTGCAGGCTTCTGGTGATTATCCGCTGTAGCTCAGTATGTCCCATGAAGATGTCTCAGGTGGTGTTGTCAGTTTTTTTACTGTGCTGCATTATTGCATATGGGCTGCTCGGTACTGTGGGCACATTTCTCATTTGTACCCTGTCATCTCTTCAAGTCATGTGGTCTGGTTGCCAGTGGTTCAGGGGGGGGCTGGTTGACGTCTCGGATCCGCTGTCAGACTTTTCTTGTGTTTCATGCGATTTGTCGTAGCATTTTTCCTGTATAGCATTTTCTGTCATAGCATGTTCTGTCTTAGCGTTTTTTGTCTGGCATAGCGTTTTTTCTGTCTTGGCGGATTTTTGTCGTGGCGGATTTTTTGTTGTGGCGGCATTTCTACCGTGGTGGATTTTCTGTCGTAGCAATTTTCTGTCGTAACGATTTTCTGTCATATCGGTTTCTTCTGTAATAGCGGTTTCTTCTGTCGTAGCGTATTTTCTGTCTCAGTGATTTCTGTCTCAGCGATTTCTGTCTCAGCGAATTTCTGTCTCAGCGATTTTCTGTCTCTGCGTTTTCTGTCAGCACGTCGGTGCCATGCAGGTTCAGCTTTCATCGGCGGTAGCCTTTTCTTCTTCATTCATTTCCATATCATCTTACTTTTCATAGGTTCTTTACATTCCTGGTTCAGTTGGCTAGAGTTCACATCTCGGGATCTGTCACGTCTATAAATCCATACGGACTGAGGTTTTCATTGGTTATGTTTATTGACCACTATCTTCTCGCCTTTTACATCACGTCACACGATGCATTCGTTTCTTTTCAACTGCAGGACTTCCCACCACGGTCTGTGGGTACACAGGTCCTAAGTATTCTGTTTCTACGATCTGTCATTGCACTGCAGGTTACTTGCACTCACTCACGTCACACACCGAGGGGGGGGGGGTCGTTATCAGGTTCATTTACATGCGGTGGTCCCTTCTTCACTGCTCACGTCTTCGCACTGGAGTAGGTACAGAGGGGGTTGTGTTCTGTCATAGCATGTTTTACCCCAGCGTGTTTCAGTTATAGCAGGTCTCAACAAGTTAAAGCTGTTCTGTCATAGCTTGTCGGTGCTATGCAGTCACGGCACACACGCACAGCCGTTGAATCGTTGTTTGTTTTCTTTGTCTCGTCACACCTTTCTTTCAGGTTCTTGCATACTGGGTGTAGTTAGCTAGGGTGCGCATCTCAGGATCTGTCACTCACAATCTTCTCGCATGTATAACATACGTTATACGTGCACGTTCATTCTTACGCCTATACTACTACCCACCACGGTCTGTGGGTACACCGGCCCTGAGTTTTTTGTTTGTTTTTTAATTACCTGTCTCTGCACGTCAGGTTACTCTGGCTCATTTGCTGCATACACTTACTACATACACTAGGGTGGGTTCTGTTGTCAGGTTCATTCACGTGCTGAGGTCTGGTCATTTCTGCTCACGTATTTGGCCCAGGCAGGTACAGAGGGGTGGTGTCTCAAATCTGGATTGTCTGTTGTCTTTTCTTTGTGTTTTAGGTTGGGCATGCGGCACGGTTCGGGTGCAACACATGCAGGTTCATCCCTTCTACTCCACGTGGGGGTTCTGGCCATGGTAGTACAATGTCGTACAGGAGTTGGCCACACTTGGCTCTGCAGTGCGGTGTGTCAACTCAGGGGTTTCCTTTTCCGGTCACAGCAGGGCAGGCGGTACGCTTCAGTTTGTTTCCTATTCCATGATAGCTACTCCCACGTACCAGCATGGAGCATTATTCTTTAGCGCAGTTTCATGCGGGCCAAGCAGGCTCTCCACGGCCTCTTACGTTTACAGGTCAGGGTGGATGCTTCAAAACTCGCTTGTCTGGGGCGGGGTGTCAGCACACCCCCAGCTCCTGCATTTCGGCAGGCAAGTTCAGCATCTCCTTAGTTCCTTAGTTCACCGGTTTTGTTAAGCCTTTGGTTTCAACATGTCTGAGCCAAGCATGTTTCTGGGGGGGGGGGGGGGCATTGGCCACCCAAGCTGATTTCACCAAGGCTTGAAGCTTTCATCAGGCCGGCCCGCTGCCAAGGCAGGTTAGCAGCGGTAGTGTTGGTTTCACTGCTGGGTTACCCTTGGGGCTATTGCAGTCCTTACTTGACACCAATGTCCCTGTGTCGGCCCACTATAGTAGGTCTGGGTCGATATCATCTTTTGGTGCTATTCTCTTGTTATAGGTTGCCGGATCTACTGGGCAGGTACGTCAGACCTTTCATCTTTTGTCCGATTCCCAGCCTGTTCCAAGGGGGCTCACAGTCACTCGGGTACGTTGTGTCATGCCATGTCTGGTTCTGTGAATTATCGTTGCATATCGTTACAGCATGTTGGCCTCTTCCGTCAACACCAGCAAACTCATCTTTCAGGTATCCGGCTCTTAGACCCCCCTTCACTCCGATCAGTTCATCCATTTTTTGGCAGCTCTCACGTCCCCTTACCAGGTACGGACAGTCAAGCCAGGGGTTGTGGGTGTTTCACAGAGCTATTTGTCTTTCGTCCTGTTGGCTGGGTTCAACCTTTGCATTATTCCTCACGGTTCCTCGGGTCAGCCCTTGTTCCGTTCCTCTCACGTATCCTCTCGCCACTAGCGGTTTGTTCCCATGCCTGTGTTTTCTGGTAGTAGGCTTATCCAGTCAGTTACGGGACGGTCGTTTGGTTTCTGAGCAGGTTCGCAAGTTTCAACGGATGGGGCCCCTTCTGTTCATCAATTCTTAGGTCGCTGGTTTCTGCTGTCGTAACCTGCCCTTCTTCTATTTTCTTAACACACCTACTTCTGGGTCTTTTTGCCCACTTTTAGGCATACTGACCAGCAGGCTAAGGCACACCTCAGGCCTTGGTAGTTAGGGTATCGCATTCCAAGTGAAGACTCTGACTACAAGTTTGAAGGCTGGCCGCAGGCTAGCCTGTATTTGAAGGACATATAGGAGGAAGTTGGCGCTGGTATCAAAGACAATGTAGGAACTAATGAGGATGAGGGAAACAGATTAAAACAAGGGCACTAAATGAGAAATGGTAAATTAGTGAATCAATAGGTGATAATGAAAACTAATAGTAAATGAAATTCACATAAGACCATGAAAAGTCCTTTCAGTCCGTCCTAAAACACCTAGAAGGCAGCCCAGTGAAGATGTGAAGCGAATCCTGAAAGAGCTGAGGGGAGACGCACAAAAGCGCCACTCTAAAGCCCCGTACACACGATCGGTTTGACTGATGAAAACCGTCCGATGGATGGTTTTCATCAGACCAACCGATCGTGTATGGTACCCATCGGTCTTTTTTCCATCGGTTGTAAAAAATAGAACTTGTTTTAAAATTTTCCGATGGATAAAAAACCGATGGGAATTTCCGATCGTCTATGGGCAAGTCCATTGGTTAAAAAACCTCAGAATCAAGTCGACGCATGCTCAGAAGCATTACAATTCATTTTTCTCGGCTCATCGGAGTGTTTTACGTCACCGCATTTGGAACGGTAGTTTTTTTGACTGATGGTGTGTGGCCAAGACTGATGAAAAACAGTTTCATCGGATTTCCGATGGACAAATCCAACGGACGAAAATCCATAGGTTATCCGATCGTGTGTACGGGGCTTAAGTGCAGTATTATCAATAAAATGTAATGTTTAAAATGGGAGGGGAGCATGTATGTACTAACAAATAGGGATGAGCTTTGTGTTCGAGTCGAACATACGTTCGACTCGAACATCGGCTGTTCGATCGTTCGCCGAAGATCGAACGTTATGGGCCGTTCGCGCCAAATTCGAGTGACGCGAACGGCCCACAATACACTGCATCATCGCAGTGCAATCCCAGCGCTCTGATTGGCCAAGCATGCACTGTGACCCCGCATGCTTGGCCAATCACAGCGCCGGCAGCGAGGAGAGCCATAATTGGCCACAGGCAGGATGCCTCTGGCCAATCATAGCTGAGGGGGGTTTAGTACACGCCCCACACTATAAAAGGCCGCCAGCGCGGCGGCCTTGTGTAGTGTGTTCCGGCGTGCAGGGAAAGAGATACATAGGCAGGGACAGTGTGTTCTATTCTTTTCTCAGGCATCTGCAGGAGTTAGTGGGTGTTGTGTGCCTCCAGCACAGTATACACCTGGATCTACACTTTATTGCTGTTCTCTAAGCTAGATAGGCAGGCAGGGAAAGAGATACATAAGCAGGGACAGTATGTTCTATGTTCTATTCTTTTCTCAGGCATCTGCAGGAGTTAGTGGGTGTTGTGTGCCCCCAGCACAGTATACACCTGTATATATCCCTCATTGCTGTTCTCTAATACAGGCATCTGCAGGAGTTATTGGCACAGTATACACCTGTATATACCCATCATTGCTGTTCTCTAATACAGGCATCTGCAGGAGTTAGTGGCACAGTGTACACTTGTATATACCCATCATTGCTGTTCTCTAATACAGGCATCTGCAGGAGTTAGTGGCACAGTGTGCACCTGTATATACCCGTCATTGCTGTTCTCTAATACAGGCATCTGCAGGAGTTAGTGGCACAGTATACACCTGTATATACCCGTCATTGCTGTTCTCTAATACAGGCATCTGCAGGAGTTAGTGGCACAGTATACACCTGTATATACCCGTCATTGCTGTTCTCTAATACAGGCATCTGCAGGAGTTAGTGGCACAATATACACCTGTATATACCCGTCATTGCTGTTCTATAATACAGGCATCTGCAGGAGTTAGTGGCACAGTGTACACCTGTTTATACCCGTCATTGCTGTTCTCTAATACAGGCATCTGCAGGAGTTAGTGGCACAGTGTACACCTGTATATACCCGTGATTGCTGTTCTCTAATACAGGCATCTGCAGGAGTTAGTGGCACAGTATACACCTATATATACCCGTCATTGCTGTTCTCTAATACAGGCATCTGCAGGCAGTGGCGTATCCAGGGTATGGCAAGACATAGCAAGTGCCATGGGCGCTACATGAAGGGGGCGCTGGTGAGTGGCTGGCAGTCTACACACTGCTCAGAGATGACCCCAAGCAAAGTACACAGTCGGTGCTCTCCTCTCCGTGAAGGTCTGGGAAAGTGTTTTTAGTGTGTGGGTCAGGTGACTCCCCCCCTCGGCACATCCCAGCAATGTTCTCCCTGCAGGGTGGGCGCTCACTCTCCGTGTATACGGGTGGGCAGCGGGAGGAAGTTGCTGCACATGAGAAGAGCGGAGTTGTTGCACATCAGTGCCCCTCCCCCCCAATTACTCTGTGTGTGTGTCTCCCTTCCCCTCCTGTAAGCTCTCAGCTGCTGGAGGGATAGACACACAGAGAATCACTCTGTACTGTGTGGAGAAGTGCTCACAGAGCTGCATGATGATATTTCAGTGTCCCGGCTCCCGACCATCACAGGGAGGGGGGATATTTGCATCTCATCTCATCAGCCAATAAAACTTTGCCCATGTTGCAGCCCCTCCCACCCGCCACATTTTGACTTCACTTCCAGGAAGAAGCCAGAATCAGTCCTCAGTGTGCCAGCAGCCATGTGAGTTTTTTTCTTTATGTTTACTTAAGTTCAGGGAGGGGGAGAAGGAGGTTCTGCAGCAGATTTGTGCTTTTAATGCAGGTGATGGAGGAAGAGGGGATCAGGATCAGTATTCTCTTATCTAAGCATGTTGTCATATATTTACTCTGACACTCTACCACCCTAACCTGGCACACTACCACCCTAACCAGGCACTCTACCACCCTAACCTGGCACTCTACCACCCTAACCTGGCACACTACCACCCTAACCTGGCACTCTACCACCCTAACCTGGCACACTACCACCCTAACCAGGCACTCTACCACCCTAACCTGGCACACTACCACCCTAACCTGGCACTCTACTACCCTAACCTGGCACACTACTACCCTAACCTGGCACTCTACCACCCTAACCTGGCACACTACCACCCTAACCTGGCACACTACCACCCTAACCAGGCACTCTACCACCCTAACCTGGCACACTACCACCCTAACCTGGCACTCTACCACCCTAACCTGGCACACTACCACCCTAACCTGGCACTCTACCACCCTAACCGGGCACTCTACCACCCTAACCAGGCACTATACCACCCTAACACTACCACCCTAACCAGGCACTATACCACCCTAACACTACCATCCTAGCCTGGCACTCTACCACCCTAACCTGGCACTCTACCACCCTAACCAGGCACTCTACCACCCTAACCTGGCACTCTACCACCCTAACCGGGCACTCTACCACCCTAACCAGGCACTATACCACCCTAACACTACCACCCTAACCAGGCACTATACCACCCTAACACTACCATCCTAACCTGGCACTCTACCACTCTAGCCTGGCACTACTGTATATCACCTAACCTGGCACTTTGTGTTGGTCTATTACATAAAATCCCAATAAAATAAATTTTTGGTTGTAACATGACAAAAGGTGGAAAATTTCAAGAGGTATGAATACTTTTTCAAGGCACTGTGTGTGTATGTGTGTATATATATATAATATATATATATATATATATATATATGTGTGTATGTATATATATATATATATATATATATATATATATATATATGTGTGTATGTATGTGTGTGTAATATATATATATATATATATATATATATATATATATATATAGTTGGGCCCCCTACTTTTGTTCCTGTCCCTCCCATGTGCCCCCCCCTAAATCCCTAAATATGAATGCTAGCGATACCACTGTTGCACAGAAGACAGAGTGACAGCGCAGCAACAGGAGATTCAGGGGCTACTTGTGCAGCAATCGGAGGCACAGCGCTGTCCCGGAGTGATCGGTGGGGACAGATGGTGCGGGGTGCCGGGCACTGATCGCACCGCTGCTCGAGTATCGCTATGTCCTGTGGCTCAGAATCATGCAGAAGAGTGTGTGCTATAACGAGGGTTACGCTCTGTACCTAGCTCTCCTGGCCTGCAAAGAGGGCACCAAGAGGGGGCAACTCACCAAGACCAACAGTTAGCACGACAAGTGGTTCTCCCTCTTCTGCTTCGAGGGAGAGCAGAGCACCTGACCCTCCAGGCTCTACATGCTGGAGGGTGCCAGCTGTGAGAGGATCCCACCCCACCCATAGTGGGCAGCGAGGGCAAGGAGAGCATGGAGAAGCAGGTATCCACCTACCAATGTCTACCTATATATACTGGTCTCCATTCCTGCCCAGGACACTAGCTACATGGAGTTAGCATGTTCTCCCTGTGTGGTTCCTCTCCTACTCCAAACACACGCAGGTAGGTGAATTGTACCCAGCAGTGTACATGGCTGATCACATTAAAAACTGACCCTACAATCATAGAGGACTCTACACATATCTATGTATACTTCCATTCAGTCCTGTCCAGCTCTTGGCGGATTTTGGGCCATTGCTCATCTTGGATCATTTTTCGAACATGGGGTGATCACCCATGTAGATTGCCACTTTATACAGACAGGGGACCATCACCTACCAACATGGCTTTGGAGTGTGCCCACACCAAGAGAACATGCAAACTACATGCAGATAGCTTCCTGGCCCAGATTCAAACCAAGTGAGGCAAGTCCCAACCACTAACCTACTGTTCTCCCTATATACCTGTATATACTGACAGTATTATCTGAAAGACGGGTTTCAAAGGTTTTGACAGGGGCGCAGTTTCAGTGTTTGCCATAGGCGCCATTTTCACTAGATACGCCTCTGTCTGCAGGAGTTAGTGGCACAGTATACACCTGTATATACCCGTCATTGCTGTTCTCTAATACAGGCATCTGCAGGAGTTAGTGGCACAGTATACACCTGTATATACCCGTCATTGCTGTTCTCTAATACAGGCATCTGCAGGAGTTAGTGGCACAGTATACACCTGTATATACCCGTCATTGCTGTTCTCTAATACAGGCATCTGCAGGAGTTAGTGGCACAGTATACACCTGTATATACCCGTCATTGCTGTTCTCTAATACAGGCATCTGCAGGAGTTAGTGGCACAGTATACACCTGTATATACCCGTCATTGCTGTTCTCTAATACAGGCATCTGCAGGAGTTAGTGGCACAGTATACACCTGTATATACCCGTCATTGTTGTTCTCTAATACAGGCATCTGCAGGAGTTAGTGGCACAGTATACACCTGTATATACCCGTCATTGCTGTTCTCTAAAACAGGCATCTGCAGGAGTTAGTGGCACAGTATACACCTGTATATACCCGTCATTGCTGTTCTCTAATACAGGCATCTGCAGGAGTTAGTGGCACAGTATACACCTGTATATACCCGTCATTGCTGTTCTCTAATACAGGCATCTGCAGGAGTTAGTGGCACAGTATAAACCTGTATATACCCGTCATTGCTGTTCTCTAATACAGGCATCTGCAGGAGTTAGTGGCACAGTATACACCTGTATATACCCGTCATTGCTGTTCTCTAATACAGGCATCTGCAGGAGTTAGTGGCACAGTATACACCTGTATATACCCGTCATTGCTGTTCTCTAATACAGGCATCGGCAGGAGTTAGTGGCACAGTATACACCTGTATATACCCGTCATTGCTGTTCTCTAATACAGGCATCTGTAGGAGTTAGTGGCACAGTATACACCTGTATATACCCGTCATTGCTGTTCTCTAATACAGGCATCTGCAGGAGTTAGTGGCAAAGTATACACCTGTATATCCCCGTCATTGCTGTTCTCTAATACAGGCATCTGCAGGAGTTAGTGGCACAGTATACACCTGTATATACCCGTCATTGCTGTTCTCTAATACAGGCATCTGCAGGAGTTAGTGGCACAGTATACACCTGTATATACCCGTCATTGCTGTTCTCTAATACAGGCATCTGTAGGAGTTAGTGGCACAGTATACACCTGTATATAAATACCCGTCATTGCTGTTCTCTAATAAAGGCATCTGCTGGAGTTAGTGGGTGTTGTGTGCCTCCAGCACAATATACACTACCCAATTGCTGGTTTTCTCATCTCCCTGCAGGCCATTACTATGTCTGGAAGGCCAACAAAGAGAGGCAGACAGTCACAAGCCAATAAAAGAGGGCAAGCAGGCTCTGTGTCTGGGGGCAACAGTGCTGGTCGTGGACGCGGTGCATTGTCATCAGCACGTGGCCATGGGACACGCTTGTCCTTATTTTCAGCAGCTGGACGTGTTGAGCCGCATCATGCTGAAGACTTGGTAGAGTGGATGACCAAGGCCTCCTCATCCTCCTCATCTTCTCTCACCCAGGCTCAGGGTACTGGCAAAGCAGCTGCCAAAGCGTCCTCTTCCCTCGTATCAATGTCATCATCAGTCACTCCTTCCCTGGACCCATCATGTCCTCCTGAGGAGTCCCCCGAAATGTTTGAGCACAGTGTTGGGTACATGCTCCAGGAGGATGCCCAGCAATTCGAAGGGTCTGATGATGATACCCAGCTAGAGGAAGCCAGTAGCTTGAGCGCAGAGAGAGGGGATGCTCAAGAAGGACAGCAATCTGGCAGTCATGTTCCAGCAGCTGCAGCATACTGCCAGATTGGCTCCAGTGATGAGGAGGGAGGGGATGATGAGGTCACTGACTCCACGTGGGTGCCTGATAGGAGAGAGGAGGAGGATGAGGAGGAGGCACATCTCCAACGAGGCAGGATGCCCTCCGGGGGCCAGCGTAAGGGCAGAACACCGACTGAATCACACTGCAGAGCTACGCCTGTGCAGGGCGCTGCCTCTGCCCGTTATTCCAAAAGTTCTTTGGTGTGGGCCTTTTTTGAGTCGAGTGCATCAGATCGCATCGCTGCTATTTGCAACATATGTCTCAAGCGTATCTCGCGTGGCCAAAACATCAGCTGCTTGGGCACCACTTGCTTGACTAGACATATGTTGACCTGCCATGCAGCTCGTTGGCAAGCGTACCTTAAAGACCCACACCAAAGAACAAAGCGGACCTCTCCTTGCTCCTCATCAGCTGGGATCTCCAACCCCACTATACCTTCAGTCCTCTCTGAAACCTGCACTGAGAGGAATGAAGGTGTAGAATTAGGTGTGTCACAGGCAAGTACTTGCGGGCACTCTGCTAGCAGTACACCGACGTCCGATTGTAGCAGGCAAATTTCCCTGCCCCAGCTGCTGGACCATCAAAAGAAGTTCACTCCCAGCCATCCACATGCCCAGCGGTTGAATGCTAGCTTGGCTAAATTGCTAGTAATTCAACTGCTGCCTTTTCAGTTGGTAGACTCAGCCCCCTTCCTTCAGTTTATGCAATGTGCGGTTCCTCAGTGGCAGGTTCCCAAACGCCACTTTTTCTCACGGAAGGCGATTCCGGCTCTCTACCGGCATGTGGAAGGCAATGTCCATGCCTCGCTGGACAGGGCGGTCAGTGGTAAGGTGCATAGTACCGCTGACTCATGGTCCAGCAGGCATGGACAGGGACGTTACCTTTCTTTCACGGCCCATTGGGTCACTCTTTTGGCAGCTGGGAAGGATGCAGGACAAGGTGCAGTAGTGTTGGAGGTTGTTCCGCCGCCACGCATCCAAAATGCTACTACTGGTTGTGACACACCTCTCTCCTCCACCCCCTCCTCTTCTTCTTCCTCCATGGCCTCTTCCTGTGCTTTGTCCTCGGAACCAGCGGTGCTCCGTAGGTGTTCAAGGGGCTACGCAAGTACGCAGGCAAAAAGATGCCATGCCGTGCTTGCGCTGGTGTGTTTGGGGGACAGGAGCCACACTGGGGCAGAGGTTCTGTCAGCTCTGCAGGGGCAGGCCGAGAGGTGGTTGACGCCACGCCAGCTTAAACCAGGAATGGTGGTTTGCGACAATGGCACCAACCTCCTCTCCGCCCTCCGACAGGGACAACTGACCCATGTGCCTTGTGTGGCTCACGTCCTTAACCTGGTGGTGCAGCGGTTCTTAGGCAGGTACCCGGGCTTACAGGATGTCCTGAGGCAGGCGAGGAAAGTCTGTGTGCATATCCGCAGATCATATAATGCCAGTGCTCGGCTGGCTGAGCTGCAAAAGGAGTTGAACCTGCCCAAGAACCGCCTTATATGTGACATGCCCACCAGGTGGAACTCAACCTTGGCCATGCTGCAGCGGCTGCACACGCAGCAGAGGGCCATCAATGAGTACCTGTGCGACTACGGCACACAGGACAGGGTCAGGGGAGCTCTGTTTTTTTTTCACCACGCCAGTGGGGCATGATCAGGGATGCATGCACTGTCCTGGCACCATTTGAGGAGGCCACGAGGATGGTGAGCAGTGACAGTGCATGCATCAGTGACACTGTACCTCTTGTCCACCTGTTGGAGCATACACTGCGTGGAATAATGGACAGGGCACTTGAGGCAGAACAGAGGCAGGAAGAGGAGGACTTCCTTGCATCTCAAGGCCACCTTTACCCAGACAGTGTTCCTTGTGTCCCACCCATCACACAGGAAGAGGACGAGGAGGAGGAGGATTGTGTCAGCATGGAGGTGGAGCATGGGACTCAGCATCAACAGCAGCAGTCTTTTAGGGATGATTACAGTCCCAACAAACCCGTGGACTTGTACGTGGCTGGGAGGAGGTGGCTGCGGATCATGTCGTCCTTAGTGACCCAGAGGACTCCGGACCGAATGCCTCAGCTAACCTACGCTGCATGGCCTCCCTGATCCTGCAAAGTCTGTGGAATGATCCTCGTATTCTTCGGATCAAGGAGAGGTACCATTACTGGCTGGCCACTCTCCTTGATCTACGGTACAAGGGAAAGGTTGCGGACCTTATCTTGCCGTAGCAGAGGGAGCAGAGGATGAGACAACTTCGGGAGGCCTTGCAGAATGGTCTGTGCAATGCGTTCCCAGAGACTGGGAGGTTACAAACTCCTGGCCCTGGACAACGAGTTGCTGAGGCTTCGTTCAGTAGTAGAAGGAGCGGTGGAGAAGGTGGCCGTCTGACCGATGCGTTCAGACAATTTTTTAGTCCGCAGCCCCAAGGTATGATCGGTTCCAGCAACCATCGCCAGCGTCTGATATACATGGTGCAGAAATACCTAGGGGCAAGGTCAGACTTGGACACCTTTCCCACCGAAAATCCTCTGGCTTACTGGGTCTTGAGGATGGATCACTGGCCAGAGCTTGCACAGTATGCAATTGAGCTACTGGCATGTCCTGCATCCAGCGTTCTTTCGGAACGCACATTCAGTGCTGCTGGAGGCTTTGTCACGGATCACAGGGTGCGCCTGTCCACCGACTCGGTTGATCGACTGACAGTCATAAAGATGAACTAGTCTTGGATTACCAACAGCTACCAAGCACCTGAAGCTGATATAACAGAATAATTTATTTTTGAAATGTCACATCCCTTCAAGACTGCCTATGCTGATGCTGAGTGACTGTCCTGTTATGTTGACTGACTATCCTCCTCCTCCTCAATGATCCGATTCATGATGATAGCTTGGAAGAACATTTTTGTTTCTGGGTGCCGCCACCAGTGGCTAATGACCAATTTTTCAGCCCCTGTTTAACAGGGGCATGTAATTACAATTTTTTATGCAATGCTTTGCAGCAGGGCTCATTCCTGCACTCCAACTAGAGTATCTGGGAGAGGTTGCAGTGTCGTGGCACCAGTACCAGTGCCTAAGGCCCAATTTTTCAGCCCCTGTTTAACAGGGGCATGTAATTACAATTTTTGATGCAATACTTTGCAACAAAGCTCATTGCTGTGCTCCAAGTACAGTATCTGTGAGGGGTTGCAGTGTTGTGGCACCAGTGCCTAAGGCCCAATTTTTCAGCCCCTGTTTAACAGGGGCGTGTAATTACAATATTTGATGCAATACTTTGCAACAGGGCTCATTGCTGTGCTCCAAGTACAGTATCTGTGAGGGGTTGCAGTGTTGTGGCACCAGTGCCTAAGGCCCAATTTTTCAGCCCCTGTTTAACAGGGGCATGTAATTACAATTTTTGATGCAATACTTTGCAACAGGGCTCATTACTGTGCTCCAAGTACAGTATCTGTGAGGGGTTGCAGTGTTGTGGCACCAGTGCCTAAGGCCCAATTTGTCAGCCCCTGTTTAACAGGGGCGTGTAATTACAATTTTTGATGCAATACTTTGCAACAGGGCTCATTGCTGTGCTCCAAGTACAGTATATGTGAGGGGTTGCAGTGTTGTGGCACCAGTGCCTAAGGCCCAATTTTTCTGCCCCTGTTCAACAGGGGCATGTAATTACAATTTTTGATGCAATACTTTACGCCCATTACGCCCATTCCTGCCCCCACCAAGAGTAACTGTGAGGGCTTACAGTGTTGTGGCAACACCACCACCACCACCACCACCACCACCAAAGGCCCAATTTTTCTGCCCCTCTTCAACAGGGACATGCAATTACAATTCTTGATCTAAAAATTTACAGTAGGGCCCATTCATGCGCCCACCAAGAGTAACTGTGAGGGCTGACAGTGTTGTAGCACCAGCACCACCACCAAAGGCCCAATTTTTCCTACCACTGTTCAACAATGGCATGTAATTACAATTCCTGATATAATAGTTCACAGCAGGGCGTTCCAGCGCCCACCAAGAGTAACTGTGAGGGCTCACAGTGTTGTGGCAACACCAACATGTAAGGGGCAAATTTCCTCCAACCACCCGGAACCTCACCGCAAGTCACGGCCTGCAATCACCCGGAAGTCGAGTACGAGACACGGCTTACAGCATGGTCCATCACCCGCTGTTGATCCCTCTCATCTTGCCTTTCCTTCATTAGCAGAAGTGTGGTGCTGCTATACACCGGCTCCCACCAGTGCCATCTGGTCCGCGCCACCGCTTTCCCTCAGATAAGACTTCGATTTCTGTCTACATGCTCAATTTTACTTCATGTTTGTGAGTACATACATGCTACCCTCCCATTTTAAACATTACATTTTATTGATAATACTGCACTTAGAGTGGCGCTTTTGTATTTGTAGGAGGAGTTTGAGGGCTATTTATCCCTCCTCCTCTCTCATCTCCTGCGTCGGCTGGGTTTCTGGGTTGATGTAAATTGGCTTTAATATCACTTTAACCTCTCATAAACCTGCATATTTTTTAGTTCTGCAATTCCTGGAGTTCTTTGAAATTTATTTCCCTGAAGTATAGAAGCAAGATGTATATAAATCATAGCTGAATAGATAAAGATACAGTATTCCTGACACCACAAAGGGCACTGTATAGTAGAGTTAAGCCTGGAAAGGATACAAGTGAAAGAAAACGAAAATGCTACATATACCAGCTTATCTGAAAAGTAGTATAACATCAATTGTGTTTGCTTTACTAGAAAAAAATCTGATGTAATTGACTCTTTTCTCTGTACAGTTGTTTTAAAATGGGCAGGGTCAAGTGCAAGGAATGATGGAATCAGCACTACAGCTGTGGACAGCTCCGCTGAGAATAGCTACTCTATTTGCTTTGGCAGAGAGGACTGAGCACACGTTGTTTCATCGCTTTATATATACATCAGCAGCATAGGGCTGGACATTTATTCTGCACATCATAAGGAGCTCTCCTCTGACAGATAATTCACACTGCTGGATCTTTTCTTCAGGAGACAAACGAATCACTGCCTATCTCTTGGAAGTTTTATACACTGGAGTCTGGGAAGGAAGCTGATCGGTATTCTTCTTTGCTGTCATAAGGAGCAACATCTGTGAGCCTGCAAGTGTCACCAGTGAGATCCACCAACTGTTCTTCATCACTATTTCTCCTATTCCTACACTCTGTGCAGCATCAGTCACATAATCTGCTCCAAACTCTGTAAGTAGATCAACAGGTCTCTATTCTGTCCTGCTTTATACCATGGGAAAGGGATAGAATGATGCTAGAAGGCAAAGGATACTTTCACTTGTCATTTCATTTTCTGCTCATTTACTCTGAGAGTATATAGGGTACATTAGCCTAATACATTTGATTTTAAATTGCATTGCTTTTAGATTTAATATCCAAACATCTAACTATTTCCTAACAAGCCATTTGCTAAACATATTGTGACTCAAAGAAATTTATGTTTTGTGTGGATTTGCAAAATCACAGGTCCTATCAATTATTTAATCACAGTTTGAAAAATAAAATTAGTAATATACACATATAAATCTTGCCATTCATTAAATACACTGAAATCATTATTTTTCTATCATCTACATATTTATTTATTACAGATATTTATATAGCACTGTCAATTTATGCACAGCACTTTACATATATTGTACCTTCATATCAGTCTCTGCCCTCAAGGAGCTTACAGCTTAAAGGAGAAGTATGGGTTTATTTTTTATTTTAGATTGATACTTACCTCAGTGGATGGAGCATCAGACCGATGCTCCATCTGTCCCCTGCCGTCTGTGCACTGAGAACTGAGCCACCGAAAATTGCTGCTGGCTCGGTTCTCACAGATCCCCGTGAGAAAAGCCGCTGACTGTCAGTCAGCGGCTTTCCTCTCTGCTTCTCCACGCTCATTGGAGAGCTGAGCAGTGGAGGGGTGGGGAGAGGCTGTCTCAGCGGCTCGCTGATACGCTGAGACTGCCATCAATCAGGGCAGCTGGCGGATCTCGACTTGGGAAGTCGTGATGACATGCTGCCTCGACTGATGACAGTGACGTCAGTGGAGAGCCTTCAGACCGCTCTCCACTGAAAACGGGTCACAGGAGTGCAAAACGAATTGCACTCCTGTGACCCAGAGGAGAAGCCCAGCCTAAAAAGCTCAGGCTGGACTTCTCCTTTAAGGTCCCTATCTCACATATGCATGTAGACATACTAGGGCCAATTTAGACAGGAGCCAATTAACCTATCAGCATGTGTTTGGAGTGTGGGGAACCAGTGTATAAGGAGGAAACCCACACAAGCAAAGGGAGAACATGCAAACTTCATATGGGTAGTGGACTACAACTGATGACTCTCTATCTATCTGCGGCGGCCCACCCATACAGGGCGCAGTGGCGCCGCCCCCCTAATCCATGCGCCCGGACCCTAATTTACATTCAGGGTGTCGGACACATGGATTCCAATGGGAGTTTTTTTTTAAAGCACATGATTAGTGTCGGAGGCTCCAATTGGTTTAAAAATGGATGGGCTCGGGGCGCATAGCACTGCGCCCTAAGCCCACCCAGTTGTGTGACAATAGCAAATTAATATTAGTATTCACTATTGTCTTCCTGCTTCTCCTCCCAGCCAAACCCGATTTAGGAAGTGGGTCCTGAGACCGGTTTGGCCTGAGAGGAGAAGTGATCCTATTGGCCGCTGAGGAGGAGGGGAAGCCACGCCGCTGTGAAGCTGAGGAAGGAGGAGACGCAGAGGCCTGCCACCTGGAAGAAGCCCGCGACCTAGATGGGGTAAGTGTGGGGACCGATCAGCCACTGGGGGGAGGGGGGTTTGGACAGATTACTGCCCCCAGCCGCCACTGCTATCAATCTATATCTCTATTCCAATATATTGTATCATTCATTACTTCCAGGAAAACATAGATAATGTTTCCCGTGAGTGCAAAATTGTATAATCTGTTACACCTTCAAAGAGTAAGTTCACCTTTACTGACTTATGCCAAAACATCCCCAGACATTACAGTGACCTCAGTACATGATCATGCTGTGATTTGTTTTATAAAATAATTATTACTCTTTCAGCTGCTCATTTCATTATCCTCTCCTCTTCATTGTGCCGATGGAAGGATGTACCAAACATTGGATGCACAGCCTCAGAAAATCACAAACTTCATTCCCAACCCAGACATGCACAGTCTGCTCTCTCTCATTGCATTCCAGGAGAGTGAAAGAGAACAGACTGCAGCTGAAAAAATAACAGTTCTTTTACAAAACAGGACACTCCATGTTAATGTACTGAGGATGCTGTGATGCCTGGAGATATTTCTTTGCAAAAGTAATTGAAGGTGAACTAATCCTTTAATAATTGCTACAACACAGCATGTATTCAAACCAAACAGTGCTTACTTATTATGTATTTACTGCAAGGCAGATTTAAAAAAAAATTAACATCTATTAGAATATTTTATTCACAATTTAAAACATACCTAAAACTTATTCACATGTTACCAAAACCATACAGACATTTCCTACTTGCTTCATATCTACTGGACCCTTTATATAGTATAAATGGGTAGCTACCTTAGCAATACTGGGATTCAATTTTGGGGTGAAAGGAATAAATCCATAATGCTGCACATCCACGGAGTCCTGTAGTGATGGTGGTTAGAGTGGTAACCTCAGCTTGGGCTCCTGTCATGCCACATCCCCAAAGTGTTTCCCTCTGCTCCCCGGAGCTTTGTCATGGGGATGGAGATCCCATATACTCCCTACATGCTTGTAGGGAGTATATAAGCATCATCAGTAGTCACTTGTAGTGTGTAAAAATCTGGCAGGTGTGTATAAATTACCGGTCTAGCTGTTGGAAAAGGAATAATAAGGTGAAGTAGGAAAAGATAAAAAACTGTGAGGGATAAGGTAGAATCTGGAGAGAAATGGAATTAGTGAAGTTAGATATAGTAAATGGGAAATAAAATATAATAAAAAATAAAATTGGAAATAAAAATGGTGAATGGTGTAGTGAATAAATGAAGAATAAAAATGTGAAAAATAAAAATGATGAATAGTGAAGAGTGAAGGAGGTGATGAAATTTTAATTAAAAATATATAAAAATAAAGAAGAAAACATATAAAGCGGTAAATGAAAAATACATGTAATGATAATGGTAAAAAATCCAAACATAAAAAACAGGAAATTAATGAAAAATTATAAGTTGTGAAGTAATGTGTATATGTGAAATGAAAAAGGGGAATAACAGAAAAGGGGAAATTATGATATTGATTATGGAATATGTGTGGGTGGAGAGTGATGCCACGTACACACGACCGTTTTTCATGACGAGAAAAATGCAATTTTTTTATTTGGTCATTAAAAACGATCGTGTGTGGGCTCCAGAGCATTTTTCACAACGTGAAAAATGGGCATTAAAAATTTGGAACATGCTCTAATTTTTCTCGTAGTTTTTCACGTTGTCGTTTTTCTTGTCATGAAAAACGACCGTGTGTAGGCTTTAACGACGTGAAAAAAATGCGCATGCTCAGAAGCAAGTGATGAGACGGGAGCGCTCGTTCTGGTAAAACTAGCGTTCATAATGGAGATAGCACATTTGTCACGCTGTAACGGACTGAAAAGCACGAGGCTGAAAAGTGCGAATCGTCTCTCACCAAACTTTACTAACACAAGGATCAGCAAAAGCAGCCCAAAGGGTGGCGCCATCCGAATGGAACTTCCCCTTTATAGTGTGCAGGCAAGGCAGGCTTGAGAAGAATCATGTCGAGAAAAATGTCGTTTTTTTCAAAGACATTAAAAACGGTCGTGTGTACGCGGCATGAGAGTGTTTAATGGGTTTAATACAGAGTATAAGCCACCAGGCTTTTTTTTTTTTGCTAGCAAAGATTTTTTTGATACATTTTTTTGTTTATACATTTTTTTCACTGTTAAGGGCTGTTTTCACTTCACTGTTTTTATTTTATTTATTATTTATTTTCTATATTTATCACTCAATACCTCTTTTAATGCAGCTTACTGCAGCACAGCTCCAGGCTGCATTTCAGTGTGATTGAGGCACTTAGAAAACAATTGTTTCCTGTGTGTCCCAGCAACGCTGGTCACTGCACTATATGTAAAATAGCCCTTACTGGCTGGATCACCGGCTAAAAATAAAGGAGAAAAACTAAAAAAGAAAAGAGCAGCCATTACATCTAGGAATTAATAAACTGTAATATAATACTTGTTTGCTTTTGGGTGTAAAGCCGTGTACACACGATCGGTTTTACCGATATAAACAGTCCGATGGACTGTTTTCATCGGACGAACCGATCGTGTATGGGCCCCATCGGTCTTTTTTCCATCGGTGTGAAAAAATAGAACATGTTTTAAATTTCCGATGGGAAAAAAAACGATAGCAAAACCCGATCGTCTGTGTGGAAATCCATCGGATAAAAAACCCACGCATGCTCAGAATCAAGTCGACGCATGCTCAGAAGCATTGAACTTAATTTTTCTCGGCTCGTCGGAGTGTTTTACGTCACGGCGTTTGGGACGATCGGTTTTTTGACTGATGGTGTGTAGGCAAGCCTGATGGAAGTCAGCTTCATCGGATTTCAGATTAGAATCCATAGGAAATCTGATCGTGTGTACACGGCTTAATACCACTTTCTTATTGTATTAGCAGCATAACAGAGCAGTTAAGTTACAATAGCTTTATGTATATAGAAATTGCAGTATCAAATAGTCAAACAGTAGCTTTGCAGTAAGTGCTGGATTTTAATGTCACGTCACAAAGGCTATGCAATGAGCACAGGACAAAGCAATCAAGCCACTGTTATTATACTGTAAGCACTGGGCATCTGAAGTAACTTTGCAATAGTTCTGTATGTGCCATTCTGGGATACATGGTTGTAGCTCAGACACATTAAAAATGTTAAGCCAGCATTACCAGCTTTCTTGAGGGAATGCCAGTGAATCACTGAGATTGCCTCTTAGCCATGGCCATGAACCCCAGAATGGTACTTATATAACTATTGTAAAGTTACTTTGGATGGCCAGTATTTACAGCATAACAACATCAGCTTGGTTGCTTTGACAAGTACTTATTACATGACTTGACATCTAAATCCAATGTTTTCCTCAAAGCTACTGCTTCTTGACTGCTTGATCCAGCACTTATTTTACAGTTGTTGTGGCTTGATTGCTTGATTCAGCATTTACTATACAGCTATCAGAGGTTGAATCCTACCTGTTATACTGCTAATACTGAACCAGTCTTGCCTAACATTGGTGGAAGGAGGAGTGATTTGCAGGTGGAGAAACATAGAGGAGCAAGGGCGTATCATGAAATCAGTGGGGCCATGTGAAAAATAAAAAGTGGGCCCTCAGCATTGGCAAAAAATAAATAAAAGTGTCATGACTTAAATTGTGCTAAATATTGTGCGTGGCTTAAAGAGCGTGTGGTTTAATAGAGTCTGAGATGACTTACATAGAGAAGAATGCCTTAATGTTAAATAGGGAATGTACAGTGCAGAGTGTACGGCAGTGGGTAGTATGTGCAGGAGAGGGGTGTGGAGTATATGGCGGTGGGTAGTATGTGCAGAAGAGGAGTATGCAGTGTATGGCAGTGGGTAGTATGTGCAAGAGAGGAGTGTATGGAGGTGGGTAGTATGTGCAGGAGAGGAGTGCATAAAGGTGGGTAGTATGTGCAGGAAAGAAGTGCTGAGTGTATGGAGGTGGGTAGTATGTGCAGGAGAGGAGTGCATAAAGGTGGGTAGTATGTGCAGGAAAGAAGTGCTGAGTGTATGGAGGTGGGTAGTATGTGCAGGAGATGAGTATGTGCAGCAGGGGTGTATCATGGAATCAGTGGGCGCGTGTGCAAGATAAAAAGTGTGCCCTAGGCATTGCTATAAAAAAATATTGCGTGGCTTAAATTATACTACATATTGGGCGTGGCTTAAAGGGGTGTGGTTTAATAGTCTAAGATGACTTACATAGTGCACAATGCCGTAATGTTAAATAAGGAATGTACAGTGCGGAGTGTATGGCGGTAGTTCTTTAGTAGTTCTTTATTTTTCTTTATTTTTTTATTATTATTTTTTTAACAATTTATTTATTTTCATTTTTTCACAATGCTTTTAGGGGGTCAGTGGATTTTGTCGGTAGGGCAGGGGACAGTGTCAGTAGAGCAATGGACAGTGTCTGATTTTTTTTATTACCGTATATACTCGAGTATAAGCCGACCCGAGTATAAGCCGAGGTACCTTATGTTACCACAAAAAACTGGGAAAACTTACTGACTCGAGTATAAGCCGAGGGTCAACAATGCCTCACTGTTCCCATCCTTACTGTGCCCATCCTCACTGTTCCTCACTGTTCCCATCCTCACTGTTCCTCACTGTTCCTATCCTCACTGTTCCTATCCTCACTGTTCCCTAGATCACTGTTCCCTAGCTCACTGTTTAAATTTAACATTGTAAATAGTACCTGAAAAAAAGTTGAGAGGCTGCGACTACCATCATTTAAATCCCGTGGTCTCTTCCTGGTCCCTTCCGTGATAGGCGATTCTCATCAGACACTCTCCGCCTATCACGAACGTTCTCTCATCCTCACCCATCCCAGCAGACACTGTGTTCGGTGTTCCGCCAATCACAAACGTCTGCTGGGAAACTGAGGATGAGAGAACATTCGTGATAGGCGGAGAGTGTCTGCTGAGAATCGCCTATCACGGAAGGGACCAGTAAGAGACCGCGGGATTTAAACAATGGACGCCGCAGCCTCTCAACTTTTTTTTAGGTACTATTTACAATGTTAAATTTCGCTGACTCAAGTATAAGCCGAGGGGGGGACTTTCAGCCCAAAAAAAAGGGCTGAAAATCTCAGCTTATACTCAAGTATATACGGTATTCTTTACAATTTATATTTTTTTATTATTTTTTCACAATCTATTTTTGTATTATTTTCTTCCACAATGATTGGAGGGGGGGGGGGGGATTAGTGGGCAGTGTCAGTAGGGCAGTGGATGGAGTCAGTTGTTTTTTGTTTTTATTATTTTACTATCTATTATTTTTTACAATTGTGTGTCTTATTAGTTTTTTTTAAATATTGTTTTAAATATTTTATTTTACAGTGCTTCTGTGATAGGGGGTGGAGCACACAAGGGGGCCAGAGAAGGAGGAGGACACAGGGGGGGGCACAGAAGAAGCACACAGGGGGGGGCGGAGGAGGAGCACATGGGGGGCCAGAGGGGGAGGACACGGGGGGCCAGAGGAGGAGGACATGGGGGACAGTTGGGGACTCTTCATACACTACAAACACTTCCTTAAAAAGGGATTGTGGTAAAACTTTGTCGACAAGCCAGCACTGGATGCTTTAGGATAAGACATGAGTGTATGAATTAAAATGAATGCTTGAATAATAAATTGAAAAAACTTATAAGCAGCATTTGCAAGGTTATTTACCTGTTTATGCTATATGAATAATCAAATATATTGGATAGTGCATTTAAAAAATATATGAAGAAAATAGGAATGTGGATACATTTTTAGATAGCTTTATTAGAATGTTTTTATTTTTTAAAAATCTGGCCAGTAGTAAATAACTAATACTGTAAATAATCACTGTTTTGTTTGAATGCAATTGTTGAAGGTGAAACCTATCTATCTATCATATATCTCTTGGGCATTCAATATGATTATGTATTAGAATATTAACAATTTGAATAAGAGAGGACAGAGATAAATTGCCAGTATTACCTCATTAATTTGACTATGATGAAAGCTGGTCACAGTTGCCCAGGTGATTTGGTTTGCCTTCCTCTGGACTGCAAGTGCAGGTGTTGTGAGTGGTTTATATTGGGTTTATTGTGTATAACTGTATATATGTATATATTTATGTACTGTATATCACCATCCTCTCATGTGGCACTATACAATAAATTAGATACAACAAGACAAGGGAGGATACTAAAATAAAATGTTCTGTACCCACAGTAGTTTAGCCCAGAGTATTGATGACAATTAATGATCAGAGAAAATATCCTGCCTGTACAAGTATATAGTTTGTAGGAAAAATGGATAGAAACAAGAAGTAATGAATGTGAGATAGCTGTGTATTAGGTGACAGCGAGTGTCTTGTAAATAGGAAACTTAGTCAGTCACTAAATAGAATAACATAGCTCATAATGCGTGTTTGTCTGCTTTCTGCAAGATCATGTTCCCTGGACAGGGACTGACATTGGGCTGATTCCTGGTGCATTGTGAATCCACAAGGTGAATGATCTGCTCTTTTAGATACTTTTAGTAGTTAATTTCAGGAAATAAAATGGGCTTCCGACCTGTGGGGAATCAAGATCAAGTAGGGATCCCTCTTTTGTTGATTCACAGAGGGTGCAGAGAAATGTTGGGGTGGGGGGTTATCTTCTCTATGTAATGTATTTGCCCTCAGAAGAAACTAATTTGTTTCATTGCTCCTGCTTTAATAAAAAAAAAATCAGGAATTTCTTCTAACACAGGGGACAGAGAACGCATCTTTAAAATATACTGCAAGTCTATTAATAACTAAAAGTCTTCAGTCAGTCAGTAAACTATGTGGGTTCTCTGCTCATATGTCCCTTTTAAAATAAAGGTTCAAAGAACCCCTCTACTAGTTCACCATGCCTGCCTAGTAACTCGCTAGTGAAGCTGAATTGTGGAGATTTATTCATCACTATATAAAAAGCATACTTTCTCTGGTGTGTAATATTTAATCCCACAGCGAGCCCAGAAGTGTCTGTCTTGAGATTTGTAAATTTTTTTAGTTGTGAGTTACACCATGATGGTGGTAGTGAGGGTGGGGGGGGGGTTGGGTTAGCAAATACCTGGTACCCTCCGCCTCCTGCCAGTAACACCCTGACTGACCAAAAGATGCAAGGTGTCACACAAATGGTGTTTGCAGACACGACTGTATGTCTACATTGTATAAGGCTTCAGAAAGTTTTGAAAGAGGTAGAGGCTGCATTGTTAGCTTGATCGAAAAGACACCAATGTGCATGAAGCAGTTGAGTAGCTATTTGGTAAATGTGAAGATTATTAGAAAAAGCCAACCCTCTCTGTACCAGGGGTATTTTTCCAAATAAAGGACCTAATCATAAAGTCAAATGTTTTAAATGTACTTTTTGGGAAATACACTGAGGAATTATTTCGAATATTGTCACATGTAATATGAACAAGATGCCACAAGACAAATGCATATTACCTTAAAAGCTAAATTCTTATTTAGTCCTAAGCTTAAAAAACAAATAATACTTTACTGCTATGTAGCGGGGTGTTCCCCTATATTGGGAAGAAACTACATTACCCATAACCCCATTCTTGTTGTGACGTTCCACCGCAGAGACTCATGGGAGGGGTTATAAAAGGAAGAGGCGGGGCCGGGCTCGGCCTCTTTGGCGACACGAGACTTCACGGACGGATCCTCCTGTGCGGATGTGTCGGAGGGGCAAGGCCTGAAGCCTGAGGCCTTGCTCTGCACCGAAGAGCCTTCCATCCTCCCCTCTGCGAGCCTGGGTGGCATTTGACTTTGTGAGCTACCGCCTTGTCGGATCGGGGACCCGATCGTTGGAGAGATCGAGAGTGTGTGACACGGCCGGTGGAGGTTTTCCCGGACTGGATCCGTAGTCCGGCGGGTGAGAGGGCATAAGCCCAGCTTAGATACTGTTGCTGTGTATAGGCCTATAGACTGCCGTGGCCTACAAGTTATTTTCATACCCCTTGGATTACAAAGTTATACTCTGTTTAAGTGCACCACCATTACAGACCTGCCGGTGAAGAAAGAAGGACTAAGCTAAATATTAGAACCAGGCCTGGTGGGGATTCTAGCGTGTTTGATTGCTGCGCCATAGGGCACTTAGTTAACGGTCGCCCGTATGGCGCACTTGTAGCGTGTGTTACTATATAGTGTGTTAGAGTGGCAGGACGCTGCCCTTAGGAGTGATTGTTTAGAACTGTGATTATTGTTACCCCTTTTATTCATATTGAGAATTGATGAGTAAAACACTTTACCTATTACAATTCATTACTGTGTCCTTGCTTAGTTATTCTATTGCATAGGACATATCATTGATTGTTAGTACTAGCTGTGCCAGAAGGGGATAGAGCCTATTGCCGGGGGTTGGCGGAGCTGCACTCAGGGCCCAAAATCTAATTCTGCGGCCTCCTTAGTTGGAGGTATCGCTACACGTGGGGGCTCGTCCGGGATCCTGATGCAGCAAGCGAACGCCAGAAGTGCCGGCATGGACCCCATGGATCCAAGAGCGGTAGAAGAGTGGTGCAAAGCCGCTAATACAGAGCCAAAACAGTCGATAGCCATTAGCCTTCCTGGCGAGAAATGGTCAAGTGAGACGGTAGAGGAACTGCTGAGTTCAGTGTCCCCAGATCACACACCGTGGGTGATAGACATGAAGACAGACCCAAACATCTCATATCAATACGCATTAGTGGAATATTGGGACGGGATGCCAGAGGCCTGTAAGCACAAGTGTCTGCGGACGCCAGACAACAGAACATTTAGGCTGGCGCACGCAATAACTGTAGAAAGGGAACCATCCCCTACGGGATCGCCACAGGCTGCGGCCCGAACTACACCTGAAAGAGAAGACAGGGCGCCACCTCCGGTGGCACCTGCATCGGCCACTGCTATATCACCAGAACTGATAAATGCAATAGGGGATTTGCTAGCCAAATGTCAGAAGACAAGTACGGTGCATGTGGAAACTAGCTACCGGAGACTAAAAATATTCTCAGGGAAGCTCCCTGTCCCGGCAGGGGAAGAAGATTTTGATACTTGGGTGGAACAGGCATTACAGGCAGTGGAGGCATGGGAGGTGCCGGAGGCACAGAAGAGGCAGCGAGTGTTAGAAAGCCTTAAAGGTGCAGCAGCAGAAGCAGTGAAAAGTTTCCGGTTTGGGAATGCAGGGTGCACGGCGCAGGATTGTCTAGCTATGCTGCAGGAAGAGTTTGGTCAATTAGACAAGGTGACAGAGACGGTCTACCAGTTTGAACACACTTTCCAAAAACCGGAGGAGAAACTTTCCGAGTATGTCAGAAGGCTAAACAGGCTGCTGTGCAAGATTGTGTTAAAGAAAGGGATGAAGCCCCAAGATGCCGATGCGGCAAGAATGAAGCAAGTCTTAAAGGGAGCGCTACGCTCCGATCCAGTCTGGCTGCACCTGAAAACCTTGGGAGGAGGAATGTTGCTGACTTATGCTGATTTAATAAAAATTATCAGAGATGAGGAGGCGCTGCAACAGGACCAGCAGAAGGATAAGACAAGTGTTGTACCCGCACAGGTGCTGGTCAATCCAGTGATGACCCCTGAAAGAGAGGCGGAGATAGATACCCTAAAAACTCAGATGTCCAAGGTATTAGAGATATTGACCTCTCTGATAGCAAAAGACACAGAGTGTCCCAAGAAGAAGGAAAGTCCAAGGAAGGAATTGTTCCCGATTGCCTCAGCACCCGAACCTTTACAAGAATGGGGAGATATAGTCTGCTTCAACTGTGGGGGAGTTGGCCACATTGCAGCCACATGTTCTAGTCCGAAGAAGAAGAGACCAGACAACCGCAAGCCGGCGGGAAACTTCAGAGGGCCCCGGTGAAGGAGTCAACCGGGTGCCCACCATCTTCAGTAAACTCCAAGCTGAATGCAAAGAAAAACAAAAAGAGAGATAGAACACCAAAGGGGAAACGTAATACCCCTCAACAAAGCTATACTCCAAGAAGAAGGGGGGAGACCCCTCAGGAGAGGCACGGCACCCCCCAAAGGAGGTGCCCACCCAAGAAAAATAATAGTACACCTCAGCGGGTTCCTACACCCATTAAAAGGAGGGAAGTCAGTGCATACCAGGCTCAAGAAAGGTTCAAGTCCAAAGGGAATAGGACAAGAGAGAGTCCAAAGGGAAAAGGTCTGAAGAAGGCAGCTCCTGCCGGACCATATCCAGAGAAGCTGGTAGGCCCATCCCCTATAGTGCCCATTCAAGTGGAGGGAGTCTACACCAGGGGCCTCCTGGACACCGGGGCACAAGTGACCCTACTATACCGGGACTTCTACGACAGGCACCTGAGTCATCTGCCTATCCAGAAGATAGAGGAGCTGGAAATATGGGGAATTGGAACCCAGAGTTTCCCTTACGACGGCTACCTTCCTGTCCAAATAACCTTTGACCCATCCGTGGCTGGGAAGGCCGAAGTGTTTGACACCCTGGCAGTTGTGTGTCCTAGGCCGCCTGGAGCCAACAAGAATTCCCTTATAATAGGGACGAACACGGACCTGGTCCGAAGACTCCTGACCCCTCTAGTGACGGAAGAAAGACAAGCAGCTACCAAGATCCATCCCATGCTGAAGACAGCCTACCAACGGCTGGTCCAAGAGCGGGAGACCCCTGGAGAGGAGATAGGGAAGTTGTGGAGACTTGGAAGAGAAGGGGTAGTGTTGCAGCCCGGTGAAGTAACCTGTCTCAGGGCCACTGTGAAGCTTACTTGGGAACAGCCTGGTCCCTTTGTCATGCTGGAGTCAGACCCAAGGGGTGAATCCTCAGGCCTGGAGGTGATACCGGAAGTGATTCCGCTGAAGGTCCTGAAGAAGGCCCATTATAGAGTTCCAGTGAGTGTTAGGAATACTACCAAAGACCCCATGGACATCCCAGCCAGAATGTTGCTAGGCCAGGTGAGCCCGGCGGCCCCTGTTACCCTGTCAGAAGTGAAGAGGACAGGTGAAGAAGCGGATGTTTGGGAGAAGCTGACCATGGAAAACCCGAATCTGTCCAGGGCTTGGAAAGAGAGAGCCAAGGCCCAGTTGAATAGATGGGAGAAGATCTTCTCTAGGGATGAATTTGATGTGGGGTGTGCAAGAAGTGCCACCCATCGGATCCGCCTCCAAGAAGATAAGCCCTTCCGAGAGAGAGTCAGGCGGGTCCCGCTAGCAGATCTGGAGGATCTGAGGGAACAACTTGCAGAACTCAAGAGGACTGGTGTGATACGGGAGTCCAGAAGCCCCTATGCCTCTCCCATAGTAGTGGTCCGAAAGAAGAATGGATCATTGAGGCTCTGTATAGACTACAGGACTCTCAACAGGAGAACCATACCTGACCAATACACCACTCCGAGGATAGAGGATGCCCTACAGAGCTTGTCTGGAGCCAAATGGTTCAGCGTTATGGATCTCAAGAGTGGGTACTATCAGATTCCGATGCACCCAGCAGACAAGGAGAAGACAGCTTTCATAACCCCAGTGGGGTTCTTCGAATTCGACCGGATGCCCCAAGGTCTGTCTGGAGCCCCAGCTACTTTCCAACGTCTCATGGAGAAGACAGTAGGGGACATGAACTTGATCGAAGTCCTTGTATACCTAGACGATGTCATTGTCTTTGGGAGAACCTTGGAGGAACATGAAGAGAGGCTGGAGAAAGTGTTGAGAAGACTCAGTGAGGAAGGACTTAAGCTTTCGCCTGAGAAGTGTCGGTTCTACCAGTCTTCTGTGAACTATCTGGGGCACATAGTATCTGAAGAAGGGGTGGCCACAGACCCTGAGAAATTGGAGGCAGTTACCTCCTGGCCACAGCCCACCACAGTAACAGAACTCAGATCCTTCTTGGGCTTCTGCTCCTACTATAGAAGGTTTGTGGAGGGATTTGCTCGAATTGCTAGACCATTGAATGAGTTGCTCAAGACTGAAGGAGAGGAGGATGGATCGGGGCCCAGGAGGCCAGGAGAGTCCATCAGAGACCAGTGGAATCAGAGGTGTGAAGAGGCTTTCCAGGAATTGAAGAGGAGCCTGACCACTGCACCAGTCTTGGCCTATGCAGACCCAACCAAACCCTATGAACTGCACGTGGATGCTAGTCACGACGGTCTGGGAGGAGTACTTTACCAAGAACATGAGGGGCAATTGCGGCCTGTTGCCTATGTGAGTAGAAGCCTGACCCCCTCTGAGAAGAACTACCCCACTCACAAGCTGGAGTTCCTGGCCCTCAAGTGGGCGGTAGTAGACAAGCTCAAAGACTACCTGTACGGAGCAGAGTTCACTGTGAAGACCGACAACAACCCCCTTACCTACCTGTTCACCACGGCCAAGCTGGATGCCACTGGACACAGGTGGCTAGCCGCACTGTCTGGATTCAACTTCAGCCTTAAGTATAGACCAGGAGTGGGGAATCGAGACGCAGACGCCTTGTCCAGAAGATCTCATTCCCCGACCATTGAAATAGAAGATTGGACCCAAGTGGCACCGGACGGGGTGCAGGCCCTTTGTCAAGGAGCTGCATTCCAAGCCCGAGGATGCTCCAGAGCAGAGGAAATAGGAGTTACCACGGTGGGAGTCCCCAAACACTACTGTGGAGTAGCTCAATTGGAAGAGGGCCACCTACCAAGATTGTCCAAAAAGGAATTAAGGTGTGACCAATTGGAAGACCCCATGGGGAGATTGGTCCTGGAGGCCTTGGAAAATCAGGATCCAAACATACTCATGCGTCAACCCTCCAAAGAAGCTCGCCTACTGAGGAAGGAGTGGGATAGGTTGCAGTTGCATCAGGGAGTGGTCTACCGAAGGGGCCCCTCTGATGATTCAGAAGATAAGTGGCAGATGTTCCTCCCAGAGAAACATCGGGAGACTGTTTTGATGGCCTTGCATGACAATCATGGCCACCTAGGGGCTGAAAGGACTTTTCAACTTGTCAGAAGTCGGTTCTATTGGCCCTGCATGAGGGCAGAGGTAGAGGAGTACTGCCACTCATGTGCGCGATGCATCCAGAGGAAGACTTTGCCCCATCAAGCTGCCCCAATGGGCCATCTACAGAGCCAAGGGCCTATGGACCTGGTGTGCATTGACTTTCTCTGCCTCGAACCCGACCTGAGTGGACTAGGAAATGTTCTGGTGATAACCGACCATTTCACCCGGTATGCCCAGGCCTTCCCCACCAAAGATCAGAAGGCCTCCACCGTGGCCAAGGTACTTATGGAGAAGTATTTTGTCCATTATGGGCTGCCACAGAGACTCCATTCAGATCAAGGGAGGGACTTCGAGAGTAAGCTGATCCGGAAGCTCTTGGATTCGTTGGGAATCAGGAAGACTCGAACTACACCTTACCATCCTCAGGGAGATGCTCAGCCGGAAAGGTTCAACCGAACCCTGCTCAACATGTTGGGGACTCTGGAAAGCGAGAAAAAACAACATTGGAGCAAACACATAGCAGCCATGGTACATGCTTACAACTGCACCATCAGTGATGCTACAGGCTATTCCCCATATCGACTCATGTTTGGGAGAGAAGCAAGACTACCGGTGGACCTGGCTTTTGGCACCTCACTGGACCATTCCTCCGTCACCTCTCACAGAGGATATGTGGATAGGCTCAGACACAGCATGAAAGTAGCCTATGAACAAGCTCAAGCGGCCTCAGATCAAAGGGGAGCTCGGAATAAAAAAAATTACGACCTGAAGGTCCGGGTACAAGACCTACAGCCCGGGGATCGAGTACTGTTGCGCAATCTGGGAGTCCCCGGAAAGCACAAGCTTGCAGACAGATGGAGATCTGAACCTTATGTCATCTGCAAGAAGTTGCCGGGCCTACCTGTCTACAAGGTGAAGCCAGAGGGAAAGGTAGGCCCACTGAAGACATGGCATCGAAACCACCTGCTCCCACTGACGGAGGCAGTTAGAATACCTTCCGTGGGAGACTCCCCTGCACCGGCCTCTATCTTGGATACTCCTAGACCGCACACTCGGTCACAGACCTCCCGAGCTGGAAATGGAGAAGCCTCCCAACTTAGTGGGGATGAAGAAGGAGAGCTTGATTGGCTGTGGTCTTCCCCAACTCCAGGAACTTCTATCATAGATCTTCCAGTCACCCAAGATACCACAGATGAAACGCTGAACCCAGAGGCTACAGAATTCATCCCTTTCAGTCCTTCAACAGATTACTGGGAAGATGCCCATGATAGTTACTCCGAGGAAGAGGAGCCTGAGGCGCCAGAGCCAGAGATTCCAAGAGAGCAAAGAGCTCGAAGAGTCATTCAACCTCCTAAGAAGCTGACCTACCCCCAGATGGGGAACAGTTCGGAAGACTCTGTGGTCACTGCTAGGAGAAATGCTGAGATTCCGGATCCCTCCACTGTCCATTTGGTGGAGGGCAACCCCAGCTCACTCTCTGGCACAGTTAGTCAGGCCACCCAAGATAATGTGACCTGTGGGCAAGGGAATTCAACCCCTCAGTTATGGTGGGAATCCCCTATCCCAACATCGTTTTCAGAATTGTCCAATGTTGTATATAGTTGTTGCTAAAATTTATCTTTGGGGACCAAAGAGTTTAAGTGGGGGGAGTGTGTAGCGGGGTGTTCCCCTATATTGGGAAGAAACTACATTACCCATAACCCCATTCTTGTTGTGACGTTCCACCGCAGAGACTCATGGGAGGGGTTATAAAAGGAAGAGGCGGGGCCGGGCTCGGCCTCTTTGGCGACACGAGACTTCACGGACGGATCCTCCTGTGCGGATGTGTCGGAGGGGCAAGGCCTGAAGCCTGAGGCCTTGCTCTGCACCGAAGAGCCTTCCATCCTCCCCTCTGCGAGCCTGGGTGGCATTTGACTTTGTGAGCTACCGCCTTGTCGGATCGGGGACCCGATCGTTGGAGAGATCGAGAGTGTGTGACACGGCCGGTGGAGGTTTTCCCGGACTGGATCCGTAGTCCGGCGGGTGAGAGGGCATAAGTCCAGCTTAGATACTGTTGCTGTGTATAGGCCTATAGACTGCCGTGGCCTACAAGTTATTTTCATACCCCTTGGATTACAAAGTTATACTCTGTTTAAGTGCACCACCATTACAGACCTGCCGGTGAAGAAAGAAGGACTAAGCTAAATATTAGAACCAGGCCTGGTGGGGATTCTAGCGTGTTTGATTGCTGCGCCATAGGGCACTTAGTTAACGGTCGCCCGTATGGCGCACTTGTAGCGTGTGTTACTATATAGTGTGTTAGAGTGGCAGGACGCTGCCCTTAGGAGTGATTGTTTAGAACTGTGATTATTGTTACCCCTTTTATTCATATTGAGAATTGATGAGTAAAACACTTTACCTATTACAATTCATTACTGTGTCCTTGCTTAGTTATTCTATTGCATAGGACATATCATTGATTGTTAGTACTAGCTGTGCCAGAAGGGGATAGAGCCTATTGCCGGGGGTTGGCGGAGCTGCACTCAGGGCCCAAAATCGAATTCTGCGGCCTCCTTAGTTGGAGGTATCGCTACAGCTAAAATTAGAGCTATAAGTTTAAAGAAGCAAATTCAGTGAGCCTTGACAACGTTAATATTAATTAACAACCGGTAAATATCAGTACTAGAGCACCAGATATACAGTACATACAACATGAATATTCACACATATAAATGTTTTTTAATGATTTATTGTCAAAAATTCTATTAGGATAACTGATGTGCATTGATTAATGCATGTCATGGATGCTCCCCTAATAAGCTCATAGATTAATATAAGTAGAGACCAATTTACATTAGTGGAGGTGCTTTAATGTTATTGAGCTTGCTTATAGTGGTGAGGTCACTTACATGATTTACTGTCTTTTGTCTCTGAATTAGATTCAAGGAAATAACCTTTAGCAGGTAATCCAAACTTGATATGATTTCTATCTGTAAAGAACTCCTAAAGAGGAATTGATTATTGCTGTCTTTATATAGTGATTGAGAGGTATAATCTCACTGGATGAGTATAAGCTTCAGTAACACTCGATATGAACACACACTGAGCACTTAGTCTAAATTACAGAAAATCATGGAAATTAGTTTCCCTAAGAAGCTGTATCCTAAGACAATCAGGTAGGTGCTTCTGTAAATCAAATGGTCATCTTTAAGCATATTGTAGGTGAAGCTATTACAAACAATGGTTTTAAAAGGTATAAGGCATTTTTTTTGGCTAGACAACTGATCTGCAGTTCAGCTTAACAATTTGCATATACTGTGCACACTGCTAATATAAAAGGAGACACAAAATCTCATAGTGTTGACTTACATTTTGCTTGACGCATAATGACTTCTTCGTTCTCAGGTTCTTCTTTAAAGATTGCATTATATACATACATCACAAGGTGGAGAATTACTTCCAAGCACAAAGACAAACACTGGGTCAATATATGAAACAACCTATCCCCCATTCGTCTGACTTCGTTTTTTACATTTTCACATCTCTTACTGTGAAGAAACCTTTCCATATTTGGAGATCAAATCTCTTTTCCTCTAGATGCAAAGAGTGCCCCCTTGTCCTCTGTGATGACCATGAAGTGATTAACTCAACACCAAGTTCACTATATGGACCACTTGTATGTATTTATACATGTTTATCATATCCCCCCTTAATCTCCTCTTCTCAAGAGAGAATACATTTAATCTTTCCTCATAGCTGAGCTCCTCCATGTCTCTTATCAGTTTAGTTGCCCTTCTCTGCACTTTCTCCAGTTTCCCGGCATCCTTTTTGTGAACAGGGATGAGCCAAACACCCCCCTGTTCGGTTCGCACCAGAACCTGCGAACAGACAGAATGTTCGTGTGAACTTTAGAACCCTACTAAATACAATGGACTCGAACGTTCAAAATCTAAAGTGCTAATTATAAAGGCTAATATGCAATTTATTGTCCTAAAAAGTGTTTGGAGACCCGGGTCCTGCCCCAGGGGACATGTATCAATGCAAAAAAAGGTTTAAAAAATTTACGTTTTTAGGGGAGCGGTGATTTTAATAATGCTTAAAATGAAAAAATAAAGTGAAATATTCCTTTAAATTTCGTACCTAGGGGGTGTGTATGATATGCATGTAGAGTTGCGCATGTTTCCCGTGCTTAGAACTGTCCCTGCACAAAGTGTCATTTTTGAAGGAAAAAAAGTCATTTAAAACTCACTCGCGGCTATTAATGAATTGTCGGCTTTTATCAATACATAGAAAAGTCATTGATAAAAAAAAAAAAAGCGTGGGGGTTCCCCCAAATTCAAATACCAGGCCCTTTAGGTCTGGAATGGATATTAAGAGGAACCCCGTCGCAAATTAAAAAAAAAATGGCGTGGGGTCCCCCTAAATATCCATACCAGGCCCTTGAGATCTGGCATGGATTTTAAGGGGAACTCCACCCCAGATTTAAAAAAAATGGCGTGGAGTCCCCCCAAAAATCCATACCAGACCCTTATCCGAGCACGCAACCTGGCCGGCCGCAGGGGAAGAGGGGGGACGAGAGAGCGCCCCCCCCTCCTGAACCGTACCAGGCCACATGCCCTCAACATGGGGAGGATGTCCCCATGTTGATGGGGACAAGGGCCTCATCCCCACAACCCTTGCCCGGTGGTTGTGGGGGTATGCAGGCGGGGGGCTTATCGGAATCTGGAAGACCCCTTTAACAAAGGGGACCCCCAGATCCCGCCCCCCCCCCATGTGAATTGGTAAGGGGTACATTGTACCCCTACCATTTCGCGAAGAAAGTGTCAAAAATGTAAATAAAAACACACAAACACCTTAAAAAAGTCCTTTATTAAAAAAAAAAAAAAAACATTCCAGCGATGAAATCCAGTGTCCCGCGGTGATCCCGATGTCCAGCGCTGTCTGTCATTGGTTGTGCCTGTGCGGACCTGATGGGGAACTTCCTCCGCTGTGTTTTAAATGTATAGACCCGCCCCTTCTAAAGTTCCCCATCAGGTCCGCTCACTGTGTATAATTTAAATTTACACAGTGAAGGAAGTTTCCCGCTCAGGCCAATGACGTAGGCGGGTCCGACATACCGAGGGGGCGGACCTGATGGGGAACTTCGTTCGCTGTGTAATACATGAATAGACCCGCCCCCAGGGGCGGATCTAGAGTCTTTTCTCGGGAGGGGCACTGCCAAAAAATGTTTTTTTTTGTGGGAAATTTAACGGGGAAATGGTTGGTGTCGGCGCTTCAATCATCCCGGCACCATGGTTGTTATGGTCTCAGGATGATTGAAGCGCATTATTTCTATTATTACATTGTAATATGAAATTAAATAGTTCAATGCAGAATCAGTGGGAGCCCCGAGTGTGTCACTTGCCACCGTCGCCTGCAATTAGTGGGAGCCCTGAGCGTCTCACTTGCCACACGTTGCGGATTGTCACTTGCCACGTCACCTGCCACATCTTGTGGATTGTCACTTGCAACATCACCTGCCACACCTTGCGGATTGTCACTAGCCACACCTTGCGAATTGTCACTTGCCACGTCACCTGCCACACCTTGCTGATTGTCACTTGTCTGCCACCAGATGCAGATTGTCATTTGCCACGTCACCTGACACAATTTGCGGATTGTCACTTGCCACGTCGCCTGCCACACCTTGCGGATTGTCACTAACTTGCCTGCTAAGGTGTAGTTTTGGTTGTCTCTTGCTGTGTCCCAGACTCCCAGAGTCAGGCAGCAGAGAGATAATGTAATCTCTCTGCTGCCTGCACAGTGAGGGCGGAAGTCACTGCAGGAATGCAGGGCAGGCACGGGCGGTGTGAGATAATCTCATCTCTCTGCTCCCCCGCCCCCGGCTAGCTGATTGGCCAGCTGCCACACTGAGCCTGCTCTCTCACTCTCACCTGCGCTGCCAACACACTGAGCAGCACGGTCTTCCCACGAACCGCGCCGCCCCCGACAACAATCCGCGCCGCAAGCGGAGCCGCCCGCTTTCTTACCCGTCTGTGGAGCCGCACGCTATCTCACCTGCCTGCAGAGCGGCCTGACGTGACTCACTAACGTCACTCATTGCTAGACGCCAAGCGGCCCAGGCGTTAGCAACGAGTGCAGGGAAGAGGCTCCACCCACCTCCTCCTCCGCTCCTGGTATCGTGTCAGTGCGCCACATAACTACATTAGACGAGTCTCTCTCTCAGCGCCGCTGATCGGCTGATGTGAGAAACTGAGAAAGAGACTCAGAGAGGCAGCGGCAGCCGCAAAACAAGTACTGTATATACTCGAGTATAAGCCGACCCGAATATAGGCCGAGGCACCTAATTTTACCCCAAAAAACTGGGAAAAAATATTGACTCAAGTATAAGCCTAGGGTGTCCATATGCATGCCTCACTGTGCCTCACTTTGCCTCACTGTGCCCATGCCTCACTGTGCCCATGACTAGACTGATGTTTAACATGGGAGTCTATGGATGGAGTGCCCGGCTTTGAAAAATCGGTTCTCCCCGGCCGTAGGTCTCCCAGACACCAAACTTTTCAAACTTATAGAGGAGACATGGGGCTACATGTGTGCCAAGTTTGGGATCCATAGGACCTACGACCGGCAGGTATAGGGTCCGCAAATTCACTTGAGAAATGACCGTTTAACATTGGAGTCTATGGAAGGGGTGCCCGGTTTTAAAAAATCAGTGCTCCCCGGCCGTAGGTCCCCCAGACACCAAACGTTGCACACTTGTAGAGGAGACATGGGGCTACATGTGTGTCAAGTTTGGTACCGGGTCCTCAAATTTCGGGAGATCAGGCACAAAAAAAAAAACAGAGCAAGCAAGTGAGTGTGACAGATGGTCTCGGGGGGGGGCAATTTCCCTGTTGCCCCCCCCTGGATCCGCCCCTGCCCGCCCCTTCTCTCGTTCCGCATCTGGTCCGCTGAGTGGACCTGATGGGGAACTTTAGAAGGGGCGGGTCTATACATTTAAAACACAGCGGAGGAAGTTCCCCATCAGGTCCGCACAGGCACAACCAATGACGGACAGCGCTGGACATCGGGATCGCCGCGGGACACTGGATTTCATCGCTGGAATGTTTTTTTTTATTATTCTTTTTTTATTTTTTAATAATGGACTTTTCCAAGGTGTGTGTGTTTTTATTTACATTTTTTGACACTTTCTTTGTGAAATGGTAGGGGTACAATGTTAAAGGGGTCTTCCAGATTCCGATAAGCCCCCCGCCCGCAGACCCCCACAACCACCGTGCAAGGGTTGTGGGGATGAGGCCCTTGTCCCCATCAACATGGGGACATCCTCCCCATGTTGAGGGCATGTGGTCTGGTACGGCTCAGGAGGGAGGGGGGGCCGCTCTCTCGTCCCCCCTCTTCCCCTGCGGCTGGCCAGGTTGCGTGCTCGGATAAGGGTCTGGTATGGATTTTTGGGGGGACTCCACGCCATTTTTTTTTTAATTTGGGGTGGAGTTCCCCTTAAAATCCATGCCAGATCTCAAGGGCCTGGTATGGATATTTAGGGGGAACCCCACGCCATTTTTTTTTTCATTTGTGGCGGGGTTCCCCTTAATATCCATTCCAGACCTAAAGGGCCTAGTAAAAGAATTTGGGGGAACCCCCACGCTTTTTTTTTTTTTTTTATCAATGACTCTTCTATGTATTGATAAAAGCCGACAATTCATTATAGCCGCGAGTTTTAAATTACTTTTTTTCCTTCAAAAATGACACTTTGTGCAGGGACAGTTCTAAGCACGGGAAACAAGCGCCACTTTACATGCATATCATACACACCCCCCAGGTACGAAATTTAAAGGAATATTTCACTTTTATTTTTTCATTTTAAGCATTATTAAAATCACCGCTCCCGTAAAAAACTTCAATTTTTTAAACCTTTTTTTGCATTGATACATGTCCCCTGGGGCAGGACCCAGGTCCCCAAACACTTTTTAGGACAATAACTTGCATATAAGCCTTTATAATTAGCAATTTAGATTTCTCCCATAGACTTTTCGAATTTGCCGCGAATGCTAGTTTATAATAATAATAAAGTGCTGGGCGCTCAAAAATACATAAGTGATGAACTTCCAATGTACAATAAGGTGCAAATAATACAACACAATAATATCCAAACTGATGCTGTCCTACACAGGATAAAGTGCTAGTGCCAACTCAAAAGGAATAAAGACAACTACTGGTGAATTAGTGCAGAAAAAATATAAAGTGCTGGATTCCAACTGACACTATGGGGGTTATTTACGAAAGGCAAATCCACTTTGCACTACAAGTGCAAACTACAAGTGCAAAGTGCACTTGAAATTGCACTTAAAGTGCACTTGGAAGTGCAGTCGCGGTAAATCTGAGGGATAGATCTGAAATGAGGGGAAGCTCTGCTGATTTTATCATCCAAATCATGTGCAAGCTAAAATGCTGTTTTTTATTTTCCTTGCATGTCCCCCTCGGATCTACAGCGACTGCACTTCCAAGTGCACTTTCAGTACAATTTCAAGTGCATTTTGCACTTGTAGTTTGCACTCGTAGTGCAAAGTGGATTTGCCTTTCGTAAATATCCCCCTCTGTGTGAGTGTGATGATGTGAATAGGTGATTTCTTCAGTGCAGTCACACCTCAGTGTGCAATGGCTCCATCTCAAAAAATTGGGAGTTATGCTAATACAGCCACCTCAGCACCCAGTACTTTAGATTGTTTTTTATCATCTTGCATTTATATTGTGTCCTCTGGAGTTGATCATGTATGAATTTGAACCCTATTAACATTCAGCACTTTATAAGTAGGTACTTAGCACTTCACCGTATTTTATCTGTTTGCCATCACTTAGAGCGCAGCACCATCTATTGATTTTATTTTATTATATTCCAGATGAAGTCTTACTAATGATTTGTACAGGGGCAAAATTCTCTCTCTCTCTCTCTGGCATCCATACCTCTCTTAATACAAGAAAGTATTTTGTTTGCTTTGCATAACTTTACATTTATCAACATTAAACCTAATTTTCCACATAGTTGCCCAATTAACCACTTAAGGACCGTCGCCTGTACATATACATCGGCAGAATGGCACAGCTGGGCACAAGCACGTACAGGTCCTCTTTAAGATGCCCAGCCGTGGGTCGTGCGCGCGCTCGCGACCCGGTCCTGAGCTCCCTGACCGCGCCCACGGGACCTGTGGACCCGATCCCCGCCGGTGTCTCGCGATCGGGTCACAGAGCTGAAGAACGGGGAGAGGTAAGTGTAAACAAACCTCTCCCCGTGCTTCTTAGTGTGAGTGTCACTGATCGTCTGTACCCTGTCATAGGGAACGACGATCAGAGACGTCACATGCCAAGCCACGCCCCCACACAGTAAGAATCACACATTAGGTCACACTTAACCACTTCAGCGCCCCCTACAGGTTAACCCCTTCAATGCCAGTGTAATTTTCACAGTAATCAGTGCATTTTTATAGCACTGATCGCTGTAAAAATGACAATGGTCCCAAAATAGTGTCAAAAGTGTCCGATGTGTCCGCCATAATGTCGCAGTCATGCTAAAAATCGCTGATCGCCGCCATTACTAGTAAAAAAAAAAATATTAATAAAAATGCCATAAAACTATCCCCTATTTTGTAGACACTATAACTTTTGCGCAAACCAATCAATAAACGCCTATTGCATTTTTTTTTACCAAAAATATGTAGAAGAATACGTATCGGCCTAAAATGAGGAAAAATTAGGAAAAATTATTGGGAAATTAATTAAAGCAAAAAGTAAAAAATATTGAATTTTTTTCAAAATTGTCGCTCTATTTTTGTTTAATAGCACAAAAAATAAAAACTGCAGATGTGATCAAATACCACCAAAAGAAAGCTCTATTTGTGGGAAAAAAAGGACGCCAATTTTGTTTGGGAGCCACATCGCACGACCGTCCTATTGTCAGTTAAAGCAACGTAGTGCCGAATCGCAAAAAGTCCTTTAGCTACAAAATGGTCCAGGGCTTAAGTGGTTAAACAGTGCATTGAGGTTGGGTTGTAATTAGAAGACATTATGTAAGGATGGTATTCCACTACATGGCTTGGTGTCATCTGCAAAGACAGACATGGTACTTTTAATCTTAAACCCTATATCATTTATAAATATGTTAAAAAGTAAGGGACCCAACACACTCATTAACCACTGTAAAGTATAGTGAAGCAGCGCTAAATACTGTCAGCAATAGCTATAGTAAGGTGCTAATAAATAGCTAAAAGTGCAAACATCATTCATATCCAAAAGTGAATAAAATTCAATCAAAATGTCATCAAAATGCATTAAATTCCAAAATGTCCAATAATAAAGTGCATCCAAATAATCTGATGATTCAAACAAATAAGTCTCTTGATATAAAGTGCATCCAGGTAATATTACTCCAGAACAAATATATGTTGAAGTCTCTTGATATAGACAAATTCCTATGCAGGAAAACGGGGATGAGGGGGAAAAGGACGGTAAAAGAGTCCAGTTTGCAAATATGGAATAGTAGCCTGTAGGTATCCTTCTACAATCCACCCCCAGTAGTGCTAGCCTCTCACCTTAAGGATAGACCCCAACGGGTCTAGTAGGGCATCAAACGAACTTTTATCATCCACCGATAACTTGAACCTCCTCCTTGATGTATCATGGAATCGCTGCAGTTTTACATCCAATCATGTATTTGACTTTATTTTCCACAGGGGTCTTTTTGTTCTGCCTATGTACTGAAAGTGACAAGGACACTCCAATACATAGACTACCCCTTCAGTTTTAAATGAAATAAAGTCTCTAATGTTATATTTTTTTCCTGAAGTGGTGGGCTGTGGCACTAAATTCCTCTTTTTTCTTTTCTTAAATGTGGTATGTCGGCAGGGCAGGCATAATAGTTTTTACATGAATAGAACCCTTTTCCCTCAAAGAAAGTAAAGGATTACTTTGAAGGGGGGGGGGGTCTAGAACATTTTTTGCTATCAGGTCACGAAATGTAGGAGCCCTTCTGTATATGAATCTAGGGAATGAGGGTCACACCTGGGTAATGTTAAGGTTTTGAACATGTTCCCTTCTGCGTAATTTTATTTGACTCAAATTATGCAGAAATTCCATGAATTTTTGATTATAATGTACAATTTAGGAAATTAGAATCAATTATTCGGAAACATTGGAAAATCCTGATAGCTGATCGTCATCTTACCCAGGTGTTACCCTCACTCCCTAGATTCATATACAGAAGAAGGGCTCCTACACTTCGTGACCTGATAGCAAAAAAAATTCTAGACCCCCGCTCAAAGAAATCCTTTACTTTCTTCGAGGGAAAAGGGTTCTATCCATGTAAAAACTGTTATGCCTGCCGACATACCACATTTAAAAAAAAGAAAAAAGAGGAATTTAATGCCACCACTACAGGAAAGAAATATAACATTAGAGGCTTTATTTCATGTAAAACTGAAAGGGTAGTCTATGTATTGGAGTGTCCTTATCACTTTCAGTACATAGGCAGAACAAAAAGACCCCTGTGGAAACGTTTAAGGGAACATGTTCAAAACATTAAAATGGTTGTAAACCCTCGGATATAACTTTATTTAAAAAATTAGCACATAACACAGGCAGCTGATCGCTGCCTGTGAAAGTGTACTCACCCCCGTCATTAGCTCTAAAATCTTCTTTTTAGTTTTGATGACGTCACCGCGCTTGCGCATTGTAGCCCCGCAAAACCGGCATTTGAAGTTTGCCGGGTTTTCATTTACATTCTTTCCGGCACTAAATGTGAGCGAGCTTCACCTCTGTCCGCAGAGGAGAAGTCTTGCAATGTTATAGTCCTCCTCTTGTCAGTGCTTTTACATTCATTGCCGTGTATCATGGTTGCCGCGGTAACGGCAATCAACATCGAGGCTTGCTTACGGCTCTACGGCGCATGCACCAGATTTAGAACAGGGAAGGGCGGAAGGGCGGAAGTGTCGTCAGATAATGATTCACTCAGCAGCACTAAAAATTGAGATTTCTATACCCGGAAGGAGAGGAAAATATAACGGTTGATAAAAGGTATTTGCGGGCCTCGTTTTTAACAATCTTATATGTCATATGCATTGCGATGCCCTTGTGAAACATACTATTTCAAAAATAGAAAAAATCGGCCAGGGGTTTACTTCCTCTTTAAGTCAGGCTATCCCAAACACAGTGGGGCTGATTTACAAAACGTTTGCGTCATGAGTATCGGCGCATCTGCGCGTGCAATGGCTGTTTTGGTATTTACAAAACATTAGCGCCGGTAGCGCAGCCCTATTTGCCATTTACTAAAGTGTTGTCGGCGGACAGGAGGAGGCGCTCAGTGCGCCACTATGGACCTGGGGCACGGCATGTTAAAATCTAAATATAAAGAAGCTGGAAGTGAGAATATAATGGGGGTGATGTGGGGTGATGTGAGGAAGTGTAGTGACACCTGCCCAAATAACTAATATGCCCAAAATAGAGTGAGAAAAAAACTTTTTCAGAACCAGCCCGCTGCGCCGGCAAGTACGATTAGAGCTGCGAGAGGTTTTTTTGAGCTCAGCGCGGGAATTTTCCTTGTTCAAATGCGCCAAGACACTGCGCCGGCAAAATCTTAGTAAATGTCAAGTCACGTAACTCAATTTGCATAAGTTGAACAGACGCAGCTCTGAACTTCCCAGTGCGCCTGCAAAATGACATTTCTAAAGGAAAAAAAGGCATTTAAAAGCACCCGCGGCTATAATGAATTGTCGGCTCCTGCCAATATAGAGAAAAGTCATTGAAAGTCATTGATAAAAACAAAAAAAAAGCGTTGGGGTTCCCCCAAATTCAATTACCAGGCCCTTCAGGTCTGGAATGGATATTAAGGGGAACTCTGCCGCAAATTTAAAAAAAAAAATGCGTGCGGTTCCCCCAAATATCCATACCAGGCCCTTCAGATCTGGTATGGATTTTAAGGGGAACTGCACCCCAAATTTTAAAAAAAATGGCGTGGAGTACCCCCAAAAACCCAGACCAGACCCTTATCTGAGCACGCAACCTGGCAGGCCGCAGGAAAAGAGGGGGGGACGAGAGAGCGCCCCCCCTCCCTCCTGAACCGTACCAGGCCACATGCCCTCAACATGGGGAGGATGTCCCCATGTTGATGGGGACAAGGGCCTCATCCCCACAACCCTTGCCCGGTGGTTGTGGGGGTCTGCGGGTGGGGGGCTTATCGGAATCTGGAAGACCCCTTTAACAAAGGGGACCCCCAGATCCCGCCCCCCCTGTGTGAAATGGTAATGGGGTACAAATGTACCCCTACCATTTCACAAAGAAAGTGTCAAAAATGTAAAAAATTACAAGAGCCGGTTTTTGACAATTCCTTTATTAATGTCTTCTCCTTTCTTCCATCTTCTTCCATCTTCTTCTTCCTTCTTCTTCCATCTTCTTCTGTTCTCCATTCGGGTTTCTTCCTCCATCTTGTTCTTCATCTTCCTCTTCATCTTTATCTTTATCTTCATCTTCCTTCTTCCATCGGTCTTCTCGTCCACATCTTACTCCGGCTTCTTCTTTCTTCGGCCGCTCCGTTTGAATTGGAGGTTCCCGCTGTCTGACGCTTCAGTTCTCCTCTTGGTCCGCTGACACCCGGTGGCTCTGCCCCCCTCTGACACCACGGGGAAAGTCCCCGTGAAATCCATGTGCGTCAGAGGTTGGCAGGGTCACCGGGTGGCAGCGGACCCAGAGGAGGACTGAAGAACTGAAGCGTCACACAGCGGGAACCTCGAATTCAAACGGATCGGCCGAAGAAAGAAGAAGCCGGAGCAAGATGCGGACGAGAAGACCGAAGGAAGAAGGAAGATGAAGATGAAGATAAAGATAAAGATGAAGAGGAAGAGGAAGAGGAAGATGAAGAACAAGATGGAGGAAGAAACCCGAATGGAGAAAAGAAGAAGATGGAAGAAGAAGATGGAAGAAAGGAGAAGACATTAATAAAGGAATTGTCAAAAACCGGCTCTTGTCATTTTTAACATTTTTGACACTTTCTTTGTGAAATGGTAGGGGTACATTTGTACCCCATTACCATTTCACATAGGGGAGGCCGGGATCTGGGGGTCCCCTTTGTTAAAGGGGTCTTCCAGATTCCGATAAGCCTCCTGCCCGCAGACCCCCACAACCACCGGGCAAGGGTTGTGGGGATGAGGCCCTTGTCCCCATCAACATGGGGACATCCTCCCCATGTTGAGGGCATGTGGCCTGGTATGGTTCAGGAGGGAGGGAGGCCGCTCTCTCGTCCCCCCCTCTTTTCCTGCAGCCTGCCAGGTTGCGTGCTCGGATAAGGGTCTGGTGTGGATTTTTGGGGGTACTCCACGCCATTTTTTTTAAAATTTGGGGTGCAGTTCCCCTTAAAATCCATACCAGATCTGAAGGGCCTGGTATGGATATTTGGGGGAACGGCACGCATTTTTAAAAAAAATTTGCGGCAGGGTTTCCTTTAATATCCATTCCAGACCTGAAGGGCCTGGTAATGGAATTTGGGGGAACCCCCACGCTTTTTTCTTTTTGTTATCAAAGACTTTCAATGACTTTTATCTGTATTGACGGAAACCAGCAATTCATTACAGCCGCGAGTAGTTTTTAATGACTATTATTTTACTTTAGAAATGTCATTTTGCTCTTGAACTGTTATAAACATGGAAAACATGCGCTACTTTACAGGCATACGATAGACACCCCCCAGGTATGATATTTTGGGCCAGTTCACATCGGATGCAGTGCAGTGCGTTTTTTTGATGCATGAAAAACGCAAAGAAAGTTGATCACATTAATGCCAATGGCATAGTTCACACCACTGCAGTCCGTTCCAGTGCGTTTCAGAAAGGCAAAAAAAAATTGGTTATGCTGCATTTTTTTAGGTACAGAACTGTACTGGACCGCAGTAAAACACATCAAAAACGCAACGGAACGTACCAAAAACGCACTGGAATGCACCGGAACGCACCTAAATGCACCAAAGACGCACTGCACCACACTTGTCCTAAGTGAAAAGAGGGGGAAAAAAACACTGGACTGCATCAAAAACGCATCAAAAATGCACTGGAACGTGTCACAAACGCACATGCAGAAAAGCACCTGGAACGCATCCAGACTGCATTTCTATGGTGTGAACTAGGGCCAGTAAACATCATAGAAACGCAATCCAGATGCGTTCCAGGTGCTTTTCTGCATGCACGTTTTTGATGCGTTCCAGTGCATTTTTGGTACGTTTTTGATGCAGTCCAGTGCTTTTTTTTCACCCCTCTTTTTTATTAACCATAGATAAGGACAAGTGTGTTCCAGTGCGTTTTTGGTGCATTTAGGTGTGTTCCTGTGCGTTCCAGTGCGTTTATGATGCGTTTTGCTGCGTCCAGTGCAGGTAAAATGCAGCATGTTCTACTTTTTTTGTGGAACTGGAACGCACTGGAACAAACACTGCCATTTAGAACCGTATAACCAACTTTCCATGCATTTTTGATGCATAAAAAACGCAATGGACTGCATGTGGTGTGAAATGGCACTTAAGCAATTTGGCATATTTAAAGGCACTTCTCCTTGTTTTGTTTTTGGTGTTGTCCAAATTGGTGACATTGATATATGTCCCTTAGGGTGGGACCTGGACCCCCATTTTAAGGCCAATAACTAGAAGATAAGCCAGGCAAGTGGGGACTAGCAAAATTAACATGTCAGTTCCCATAGACTGCAATGGTATTTGTAGCATGCTGGATGATGTGCTTAATTTTGGACGGGGGGGGGGGGGGGTTATTTTCTGATAGCTGCATTTGTGTTGTTATGCGCATGCCCAGGCAGTTAGATTTTTTTTGGGTGCTTTTTGTGTGTGAACAGCACCTGGACATTTCTGGGCATGCTCAGAGAGTGTTTTTATGAGTTAGTAATTGAAGGACATCCTTAACAGGTGTAGCCACTTTGAAGTTCAGTCTCTACATTGGGTGAACTTGCATTTTGGGTGTTTCATGGACTGTGCATGTGTTTTCAATTGCCTCATTAGCTCACAAACCTATGTTATATAAAGCTCACAGAAAGCATTCTCTACCTTGCCCTGAAAAGAGGCAAGTGTGTGTGTCCGTCCGTCTGGCAAAATGTACATTTTGGTGTCCTTATCGAGTTTGTAACACATGCATTTTATTTGTTATGTCTTTGCAAAACAGATGTTTGGTTTACTTTTGTGGATTGTATTTTTTTGTGTGGGGGAAATGTTCCCCTGAAATAATTTTGATGTTTTTAATGTGTGTCGTTTCTTCACTTTGATTTAATTGTCTGTGCTGCATTATTTTGCCAAATCTTTCTCAAGATGTTGAGTCTGTAACTGTTTCAAATTGACCCTGTTTTTTTAATTTTTTTATTTATTTATTTTTATTATTCTTTGTTTTGTTGACCAATAGAATTTGATGCAAAGTTTTGAGGTTTGTTTTGCGTTTTCTTTGCAACAAATGTGACAGCTGATTGGCATGTCAAAACAACAGGTGTGATTTGTCTACCCTGGTGCCTTCATGCTAGCATATGCATGTTTTGTGTGCTGCCATGGATAATCACCAGGAAATGAAAAATACAGAGCGGTAAGTATTCAATTTTCCTTTTTACTGCAGTGGTTCTCAGCCTCAGTCCTCAAGTACCCCCAACAGGACATGTTTTGTGAATTTATCTTATTGAGAATTGCTGTCCAAAATACAAAACCGTTGACTGTGATTTAAAGCACATGTGCAAGATGAAGGAAAACCTGCAAACATGGCCTGTTGGGGGTACTTGAGAAGCACTGATTTAGAGCACTGCACTTAAAAATAACTCAAGGCAATACAATTCTAATTGTGGGCATTTTGAGGGAAACAAAGTAAGTGTTAGAACCCCTGCTTGTGTTTTTTTTTTGTGTCACACAGCTAAACAGGAAGTGAAGGTAAAACCCTACCAATGTCTTTTCTTTGGGACACACAGATCAATCTAACTAGTGTCCCCATTAACCACTTGACAACTGGGCACTTAAACCCCCTTCCTAACCAGACGAATTTTCAGCTTTCGGTGCTCTCACATTTTGAATGACAATTACTCAGTCATACAACACTGTACCCATATAAAAATGTTGTCCTTTTTTCACACAAATAGAGCTTTCTTTTGGTGGTATTTAATCACTGTTGGGTTTTTTATTTTTTGCGCTATAAGAGAAAAAAGACTGAAAATTTTGTAAAAAAATGAATTTTTCTTTGTTTCCGTTATAAAATTTTGCAAATTAGTATTTTTTCTTCATAAATTTTGGCCAAAATTTATACTGCTACATATCTTTGGTAAAAATAAGTACAAATTGGTGCATATTTTTTGGTCTTTGTGAAAGTTAGAGTCCACAAGCTATGGTGCCAATACCTGAAAATTGATCACACCTGAAGTACTGACGGCCAATCTAATTTCTTGAGACCCTGACATGCCAGAAAAGTACAAATACCCCCCAAATGACCCCTTTTTGGAAAGAAGACATTCCAAGGTATTTAGAAAGAGGCATTGTGAGTTTTTTGAAGTTGTCATTTTTTCCCACAATTCTTTGCAAAATCAAGATTTTTTTTTCTTTTTTTTTTCCACAAAATTGTCATATTAGCAGGTTATTTCTCACACCCAGCATATGCATACCACAAATTACACCCCAAAACACATTCTGCTATTCCTCCCGAGTATGGCGATACCACATGTGTGAGACTTTTACACAGCGTGGCCACATACAGAGGCCCAACATGCAGGGAGCACCTTCAGGCGTTCTGGAGCACCCAGGCCAATTCTGACATTTCTCTCCTACATGTAAAAATCATCATTTGTTTGCTAGAAAATTACATAGAACCCCAAAACATTATATATGTTTTTTTAGTAAAGACCTTAAAGAATATAATGGTGGTCGTTGCAACTTTTTATCTTGCACGGTATTTGCGCAGAAATTTTTCTAACGTGTTTTTTACGGAAAAAAACTGTTTTGTGCTTAAAAGAAAAAAAACCAGTAAAGTTAGCCCAATGTTTTTGCATAATGTGAAAGATGAAGTTACGCCGAGTAAATAGATACCTAACATGTCACCCTTCAAAATTGCACACGCTCGTGGAATGGCGTCAAACTTTGCTACTTAAAAATCCCCATAGGCGACGCTTTAAATATTTTTACTGGTTACATGTTTTGAGTTACAGAGGAGGTCTAGGGCCAAAATTATTGCTCTCGCTCTAACGTTCGCAGAGATACCTCACATGTGTGGTTTGAACACCGTTTTCATATGTGGGCGGGGCTTACATATGCGTTCACTTCTGCATGCGAGCTCACGGGGGCAGGGGCGCTTTAAAAAATATATATATATTTTATTGTTCATTTTACTTTATTTATTTTAGTTTGACATGTTTTTCCGCCCCAAATTTTTTTTTGATCACTTTTATTCCTATTACAAGGAACGTAAACATCCCTTGTAATAGGAATATGGCATGACAGGTCCTCTTTACAGTGAGATATGGGGTCAATAAGACCCCACATCTCACCTCTAGGCTGGGAAGCCTGAAAAAAAACCAAAAAAAAAAACAATCCTGGCTTTGATCGTAGCGGTGAGTCGGTAGAAGCACCGGAGGGCAGTGGGAGGTGGGGGGGGGCATCCCCTCTCACCTCCCGTAAGAGCGATCAAGCGGTGGAACAGCCGCTATGATCATTCTTATGGTGTAGGGAATCGCCGGCTGAAAAAGCGAATATCTGAATGATGCCTGTAGCTGCTCCCATCATTCAGATATCCCCACATAAAGTTAAGGACGTCATATGACGGCCGGTGGGCGGGAAGTGGTTATTGCAGAGTATTGCCGGGTATTGCGGAGTATGGCCGGGTATTGCGGAGTATGGCCGGATATTGCGGAGTATGGCCGGGTATTGCGGAGTATGGCCGGGTATTGCGGAGTATTGCCGGGTATTGCGGAGTATGGCCGGGTATTGCGGAGTATGGCCGGGTATTGCGGAGTATGGCCGGGTATTGCGGAGTATGGCCGGGTATTGCGGAGTATTGCCAGGTATTGCGGAGTATTGCCGGGTATTGCGGGGTATTGCCGGGTATTGAGGAGTTTTGCCGGGTATTGAGGAGTTTTGCCGGGTATTGCGGAGTATTGCCGGGTATTGCGGAGTATTGCCGGGTATTGCCGGGTATTGAGGGGTATTGCCGGGTATTGAGGAGTATTGCCGGGTATTGAGGAGTATTGAGGAGTATTGAGGAGTATGGCAGGGTATTGCGGAATATGGCAGGGTATTGCGGAATATGGCAGAGTATTGCACAGTATGGCAGGGTATTGCACAGTATGGGCAGAGTATTGCAGAGTATTGCACAGTATGGGCAGGGTATTGCAGAGTATTGCACAGGGCATTGCAGAGTATTGCACAGGGCATTGCAGAGTATTGCACAGGGCATTGCAGAGTATTGCACAGGGTATTGCAGAGTATTGCACAGGGTATTGCAGAGGGTATTGCAGAGTATTGCACAGGGTATTGTACAGGATATTGCAGAGTATTGCACAGGGTATTGTACAGGGATGGCTGAGCAGGGATGGATGGATGGCTGGATCTGTGACTGCAATTGTCACAGATCCAGCCCACAGCTGACATGGGGGAGGGAGCTGCCATGATCCGCTCCCTCTCCTCTCCTCTCACACTGTACCGATCGGTACACAGAGGGGAGAGAGGAAACCGGCGTCATCACATGACGCCGGTCTGTTTACAAGTGATCGCTCCGTCATTTGACGGAGCGATCACGTGGTAAACGGCCGCGATTAGCGGCCATCTACCGTGATCCGTGATGCGCCGGGTCTTCCGGACCCGGCGGTCACGGACATTTCCTGGAGCGCGCCCCAGGGGGCGCGCGGGAGCAAGATTCTGTGAGGACGTCCCTGGGACGTCCACTCAGGATAACTCGACCGCGCTGTGGACGTCTTTCGTCCATGGCGCGGTCGGCAAGTGGTTAAGCAAATTGCACTCTAGCACTTTGTTGTGTACACCCCAAATCATTGGGTAGTTTTTTTTTTTTTAAATCAGTATAAAGTTTTATTGAAAAAACCATATAACAGACAAGTACAAACTAGGCATATATCAGGATCAATCACAAAATACAGGTTTCGATCATTTGAGTCTCATATACAGTGGGTACGACATACAATAAACATGCAACCGATATCTGCGCACATAACTAGTAAGTAGTCATCATCCTTAACTGCGTACTCAGTTTAAATGACAAAGTATGGATACCGAGACTAACGTCTATATGCAGTATGCAAGTGTTCAAATAATAAGCAATTACTGATATAACATAAAACACCAGAAAGAAAAAATTTAAGAAAATACAAAGAAGAAACATACCCATCCCCAAACCATTGGGATTGGGTAAACCTCCCCATAGAAAACTCTTTTCAGAGAAATATCAGCCACCAAGCCTCATTGGCCCCCTCCCGAGACCCGCCACTACAGGTACAGCAAATCAAGAGTAGTATATACCAGACATTCCTGTCCCCTCCCCCCTCTTAACCTCTGCTCCTTCCCATGAATACTCTCATACTCTTCCCCCCCCCCCTCCTGAGTTCGGTCCAGAAAACACAATATAAACCAAGTACCTATATCTGTAAGAGTCTATCTTTGATAAGTTGAGAAGGGCCCAGACCAGGGGTATCAAGCCAGGGTTGCCACATCGAGTAGAACTTCTACAGGGCACTCCTATGCTGATAGGTAAGTTTCTCACGTATCAACTGGCTGTTTACCATCTCCACCCATTGCCCTCCCGTTGGTACTCTCGGAGATATCCAAAGCCTCGCAATCGCCTTCTGGGCTAGATAAAGGAGACAAATTATTGCAGCATGTCCATGGGGCGAGAGCGAGGGTATCTCCAACGCACCAAGCAAGCACACAATGGGTTCCTGCGGCACCGGTATTTGGTATACCTGTGAGATAGAGGAGAGGATATACTTCCAATACCGAAAAAGTTTCGGGCATTTCCACATCATATGTAGCAAATCTCCATCGTGTATGCAGCATTTGGTACAAAGTGGCGTATCCCGACAACCCCATTTATATAAACGAAGTGGAGTCCTGTATACTCTATGAAGCAAAAACAAATGAGATAGTCTGCGAGACGCCAAAACCGACACCAATGGAGCGGAGGTAAGGCACAATTCCCAGGTTTCTCCATCTATGGGACCCAAATCTTTTTCCCAGCCCTTTCTGCAGGGAAGTTTGGAGGCATCATGAGATGCAGCGATTAGTCTAGTATAGATCCCTGAGATCATTCCCCTCTTATCTTCAGCCAGGAACACCACATTCATCAAGGGATGTGTCAACAGCCTGAAATCAGAAATCCGAGACTCAGCCTGTATAGCATGCCTCATTTGCAAATATCTAAAAAATTGAGACCTGTGTAGGGAAAACTCCTCCTCCAGATCAGAAAATGATTTAAGGATCGACCCCCTGAACAGTTGTGTAATAAAATGTATGCCTGCAAGTTCCCAGGAACGAAAATCTTTAAGCTTGAAGAGTTCAGGAAAGTATTTATTTCTCCATATGGGGGTGAATAAACTCGACCCCTTGATCTTCAGGAGTAGGGATGAGCTTCGTGTTCGAGTCGAACATATGTTCGACTCGAACATCGGCTGTTCGATCGTTCGACGAAGATCGAACGATTTGGGCCGTTCGCGCCAAATTCGAGTGACGCGAACGGCCCACAATGCACTACGCCATCGCAGTGTCATCCAGGCGCTGTGATTGGCCAAGCATGCACTGTGACCCCGCATGCTTGGCCAATCACAGCGCCGGCAGCGAGGAGAGCAATGATTGGCCACAGGCAGGATGCCTGTGGCCAATTATTGCTGAGGGTGTTTAGTACACGCCCCACACTATAAAAGGCCGCCAGCACGGCGGCCTAGTGTAGTGTGTTCCGGAGCAGGGATAGAGCAGCATAGGCAGGGACAGTGACTTTTATTTCTTTCTTGCTTAACCTGGATTCCTTTAGTTTAGGGAAAGAGAAGGATAGGTAGGGAGAGTGTCAGTGTGTTTTGTGCTTGTGCTATAGTGTGCTTAAAAAAAACATTTTTTCTAGGGACAGAAAACTGTAGGTAGGGAGAGTGTCAGTTTCTTTCACTGTGCAAGTCCTTGTTTCTAGGGACTGGGAAGGACAGTGAGTGAATTCTCCTTGTGCTATAGTGTGCTTAAAAAAAACATTTTTTCTAGGGACAGAAAACTGTAGGTAGGGAGAGTGTCAGTTTCTTTCACTGTGCAAGTCCTTGTTTCTAGGGACTGGGAAGGACAGTGAGTGAATTCTCCTTGTGCTATAGTGTGCTTAAAAAAAACATTTTTTCTAGGGACAGAAAACTGTAGGTAGGGAGAGTGTCAGTTTCTTTCACTGTGAAAGTCCTTGTTTCCAGGGACCTGGAAGGACAGTGAGTGAATTCTCCTTGTGCTATAGTGTGCTTAAAAAAAACATTTTTTCTAGGGACAGAAAACTGTAGGTAGGGAGAGTGTCAGTTTCTTTCACTGTGCAAGTCCTTGTTTCCAGGGACCTGGAAGGACAGTGAGTGAATTCTCCTTGTGCTATAGTGTGCTTAAAAAAAACATTTTTTCTAGGGACAGAAAACTGTAGGTAGGGAGAGTGTCAGTTTCTTTCACTGTGCAAGTCCTTGTTTCCAGGGACCTGGAAGGACAGTGAGTGAATTCTCCTTGTGCTATAGTGTGCTTAAAAAAAACATTTTTTCTAGGGACAGAAAACTGTAGGTAGGGAGAGTGTCAGTTTCTTTCACTGTGCAAGTCCTTGTTTCCAGGGACCTGGAAGGACAGTGAGTGAATTCTCCTTGTGCTATAGTGTGCTTAAAAAAAACATTTTTTCTAGGGACAGAAAACTGTAGGTAGGGAGAGTGTCAGTTTCTTTCACTGTGCAAGTCCTTGTTTCTAGGGACTGGGAAGGACAGTGAGTGAATTCTCCTTGTGCTATAGTGTGCTTAAAAAAAACATTTTTTCTAGGGACAGAAAACTGTAGGTAGGGAGAGTGTCAGTTTCTTTCACTGTGCAAGTCCTTGTTTCTAGGGACTGGGAAGGACAGTGAGTGAATTCTCCTTGTGCTATAGTGTGCTTAAAAAAAACATTTTTTCTAGGGACAGAAAACTCTAGGTAGGGAGAGTGTCAGTTTCTTTCACTGTGCAAGTCCTTGTTTCCAGGGACCTGGAAGGACAGTGAGTGAATTCTCCTTGTGCTATAGTGTGCTTAAAAAAAACATTTTTTCTAGGGACAGAAAACTGTAGGTAGGGTTTGTGTCAGTTTCTTTCACTGTGCAAGTCCTTGTTTCCAGGGACCTGGAAGGACAGTGAGTGAATTCTCCTTGTGCTATAGTGTGCTTAAAAAAAACATTTTTTCTAGGGACAGAAAACTCTAGGTAGGGAGAGTGTCAGTTTCTTTCACTGTGCAAGTCCTTGTTTCCAGGGACCTGGAAGGACATTGAGTGAATTCTCCTTGTGCTATAGTGTGCTTAAAAAAAACATTTTTTCTAGGGACAGAAAACTGTAGGTAGGGAGAGTGTCAGTTTCTTTCACTGTGCAAGTCCTTGTTTCTAGGGACTGGGAAGGACAGTGAGTGAATTCTCCTTGTGCTATAGTGTGCTTAAAAAAAACATTTTTTCTAGGGACAGAAAACTCTAGGTAGGGAGAGTGTCAGTTTCTTTCACTGTGCAAGTCCTTGTTTCAAGGGACAGAGAAGGACACCTGAAGGTAGCCCTTATTGCTTTTTTACCATCTCCCTGCAGGCCATCTATTAGAATGTCTGGAAGGCAAACAAGGAGAGGCAGACAGTCAGGAGGCAATAAAAGAGGGCAAGCAGGCTCTGTGTCTGGGGGCAACAGTGCTGGTCGTGGACGCGGTGCATTGTCATCAGCACATGGCCATGGGACACGCTTGTCCTTCTTTTCGGCAGCTGGACATGTTGAGCCACATCATGCCGAAGACTTGGTAGAGTGGATGACCAAGCCCTCCTCCTCCTCCTCATCCTCTCTCACCCAGGCTCAGGGTACTGGCAAAGCAGCTGCCAAAGCGTCCTCTTCCCTGGTATCAATGTCAGACTCATCATCAGTCACTCCTTCCCTAGACCCACCATGTCCTCCTCCTGAGGAGTCCCCCGAACTGTTTGAGCACAGTGTTGGGTACATGCTCCAGGAGGATGCCCAGCGTTTCGAAGGGTCTGATGATGAAACCCAGCTACAGGAAGGCAGTAGGGTGAGAGCAGACAGAGGGGATGCTCAAGAAGGACACCAATCTGGCAGTCATATTCCAGCAGCTGCAGCATACTGCCAGATTGGCTCCAGTGATGAGGAGGGAGGGGATGATGAGGTCACTGACTCCACGTGGGTGCCTAATAGGAGAGAGGAGGAGGAGGATGAGGAGGAGGCACATCTCCAACGAGACAGGATGCCCTTTGGTGGCCAGCGTAAGGGCAGTACACCGACGGAATCACACCGCAGAGCTCCGCCTGTGCAGGGCGCTGCCTCTGCCCGTCATTCAAAAAGTTCCTTGGTGTGGGCCTTTTTTGAGGCTAGTGCATCAGATCGCACAGCTGCTGTTTGCAACATATGTCTCAAGCGTATATCGCGTGGCCAAAACATCAGCCGCTTGGGTACCACATGCCTGACCAGACATATGTTGACCTGCCATGCAGCTCGTTGGCAAGCCTACCTCAAAGACCCACACCAAAGAACAAAGCGGACCTCTCCTTGCACCGCATCAGCTGGGATCTCCAACCCCACTATAACTTCAGTCCTCTCTGAAACATGCACTGAGAGGAATGAAGGTGTAGAATTAGGTGTGTCACAGCCAAGTACTTGCGGCCACTTTGCTAGCAGTACACCGACGTCCGATTCTAGCAGGCAAATTTCCCTGCCCCAGCTGCTGGACCGTCGAAAGAAGTTCACTCCCAGCCATCCACATGCCCAGCGGTTGAATGCTAGCTTGGCTAAATTGCTAGCGCTTCAACTGCTGCCTTTTCAGTTGGTAGACTTGGCCCCCTTCCGTGAGTTTGTGCAATGTGCGGTTCCTCAGTGGCAGGTTCCCAAACGCCACTTTTTCTCACGGAAGGCTATTCCGGCTCTCTACCGGCATGTGGAAGGCAATGTCTTGGCCTCGCTGGACAGGGCGGTCAGCGGTAAGGTGCATATTACCGCTGACTCATGGTCCAGCAGGCATGGACAGGGACGTTACCTTTCTTTCACGGCCCATTGGGTCACTCTTTTGGCAGCTGGGAAGGATGCAGGACAAGGTGCAGTAGTGTTGGAGGTTGTCCCACCGCCACGCCTCCAAAATGCTACTACTGGTTGTGACACACCTCTCTCCTCCACCCCCTCCTCTTTTTCTTCCTCCATGGCCTCTTCCTGTGGTTTGTCCTATGAACCAGCGGTGCTCCGTAGCCGTTCACGGGGCTACGCAAGTACGCAGGCAAAAAGATGCCATGCCGTGCTTGCGCTGGTGTGTTTGGGGGACAGAAGCCACACTGGGGCAGAGGTCCTGTCTGCTCTGCAGGGCCAGGCCGAGAGGTGGTTGACGCCACGCCAGCTTAAGCCAGGAATGGTGGTTTGCGACAATGGCACCAACCTCCTCTCCGCCCTCCGACAGGGACAACTGACCCATGTGCCCTGTGTGGCTCACGTCCTTAACCTGGTGGTGCAGCGGTTCTTGGGCAGGTACCCGGGCTTACAGGATGTCCTGAGGCAGGCCAGGAAAGTCTGTGTGCATTTCCGCAGATCTTATAATGCCAGTGCTCGCCTGGCTGAGCTGCAAAAGGAGTTGAACCTGCCCAAGAACCGCCTTATATGTGACATGCCCACCAGGTGGAACTCAACGTTGGCCATGCTGCAGCGGCTGCACACGCAGCAGAGGGCCATCAATGAGTACCTGTGCGACTACGGCACCAGGACAGGGTCAGGGGAGCTTGGTTTTTTTTCTCCACGCCAGTGGGGCATGATCAGGGATGCATGCACTGTCCTGGCACCATTTGAGGAGGCCACGAGGATGGTGAGCAGTGACAGTGCATGCATCAGTGACACTGTACCTCTTGTCCACCTGTTGGAGCACACGCTGCGTGGAATAATGGACAGGGCACTTGAGGCAGAACAGAGGCAGGAAGAGGAGGACTTCCTTGCCTCTCAAGGCCCCCTTTACCCAGACAGTGTTCCTTCTGTCCCACCCATCGCACAGGAAGAGGAAGAGGAGGAGGAGGAGGAGGAGGATTGTGTCAGCATGGAGGTGGAGGCTGGCACTCAGCATCATCAGCAGCAGTCTTTTAGGGATGATTTACAGTCCCAAGAAACCAGTGGACTTGTACGTGGCTGGGAGGAGGTGACTGCGGATCATGTCGTCCTTAGTGACCCAGAGGACTCCGGAGCGAATGCCTCAGCAAACCTACGCTGCATGGCCTCCCTGATCCTGCAAAGTCTGCGGAAGGATCCTCGTATTCTTCGGATCAAGGAGAGGGACCATTACTGGCTGGCCACTCTCCTTGATCCACGGTACAAGGGTAAGGTTGCGGACCTTATGTTACCGTCGCAGAGGGAGCAGAGGATGAGACAACTCCGGGAGGCCTTGCAGAAAGGTCTGTGCAACGCGTTCCCAGAGACTGGGAGGTTACAAACTCCTGGTCCAGGACAACGAGTTGCTGAGGCTTCGGCCAGTCAAAGAAGGAGCGGTGGGGAAGGTGGCCGTCTGACCGATGTGTTCAGACAATTCTTTAGTCCGCAGCCCCAAAGTATGATTGGTTCCAGCAACCATCGCCAGCGTCTGATAAACATGGTGCAGGAATATCTAGGGGCAAGGTCAGACTTGGACACCTTCCCCACCGAAAATCCTCTGGCTTACTGGGTCTTGAGGATGGATCACTGGCCAGAGCTTGCACAGTATGCAATTGAGCTACTGGCCTGTCCTGCATCCAGCGTTCTTTCGGAACGCACATTCAGTGCTGCTGGAGGATTTGTCACGGATCACAGGGTGCGCCTGCCCACCGACTCGGTTGATCGACTGACTTTCATCAAGATGAACCAGTCTTGGATCACCACCAGCTACCACACACCTGATGCTGATATAACAGACTAATTGATTTTAACATGTCACGTCCCTTCAAGACTGATGCTGATGCTGAGTGCCTGTGCTGTTATGTTGACTGGCTATCCTCCTCCTCCGAGTCCTCAATGATACGATTGATGATGATAGCTTGGAAGATCATTTTTGTTTATGGGTGCCGCCACCAGTGGCTAAGGCCCAATTTTTCAGCCCCTGTTTTACAGGGGCGTGTACTTACAATTTTTTTAGCAATAATTTGCCATAGGGCTCATTGCTGTGCTCCAAGTACAGTATCTGTGAGGGGTTGTAGTGTTGTGCCACCAGTGCCTAAGGCCCAATTTTTCAGCCCCTGTTTAACAGGGGCGTGTCATTACAATTTTTGAAGCAATACTTTGCAACAGGGCTCATTGCTGTGCTCCAAGTACAGTATCTGTGAGGGGTTGTAGTGTTGTGCCACCAGTGCCTAAGGCCCAATTTTTCAGCCCCTGTTTAACAGGGGCGTGTCATTACAATTTTTGAAGCAATACTTTGCAACAGGGCTCATTGCTGTGCTCCAAGTACAGTATCTGTGAGGGGTTGTAGTGTTGTGCCACCAGTGCCTAAGGCCCAATTTTTCAGCCCCTGTTCAACAGGGGCATGCAATTACAATTCTTGATGTAATAATTCACAGCAGGGCCCATTCCTGCACCCACCAAGAGTAAGTCTGAGGGCTTACAGTGTTGTGGCAACGCCACCACCACCACCACTAGGCTTGTGCAATTCGTTTCGTAACGAATTGAAATTCGTCCGAATTTAGCAACTTTCGGACATTCGGAAGCATTCGAATTTCTGAACAAAGCAATTACGAATAAGACCGAATCCGAAATAAATTATACCGCAAATAGCGAATGCCCGAATGTCTTCGGCATAATTCGTTATGAAAAAGTTACGAATGTACGAATCCATACGAAGCACAATAACACTCACTCTGCTCTGCTCTCTGCTTCTCCCACACCGTGCTGAACTCCCTCTCAAAATGGTGTACAGGGGCGGAGGTTATAGCCGCATGTAAAAAACGAAAGTAAAATACGAGATTTCGAATCCATTCGAAGCACAATAACACTCACTCTGCTCTGCTCTCTGCTTCTCCCTCACCGTGCTGAACCCTCTCAAAATGGTGTACAGGGGCGGAGGCTATAGCCGCATGTAAAAAACGAAAGTAAAATACGAGATTTCGAATCGTTACAAATAACCGCTATGTATTTAGAAAAGTACAAATCCATTCGAAGCACATTAGGCATAATAGGCAGCGTCGTTGTGAGAGAGACACGGAAAATTACGAATCAACGAACCCAAAAAAAGTTACGAAAGTAGGAGTTGTGTCCAGAATCAACGAAAAACAACGTACTCTACCGAAAGTACGAATTATAAAGCAACAAAAAATTCAACGAAAAATGTCGCTTGCAAAAATACGAATGAGTCCGAACACGAAAAATCCCGTCTAGCAAAATTACGAATGATTACGAATCAACAGGACCGGAAAGAAACGAACCGAAACGGAACGAATTTTTCCGTTGTGCACAAGTCTAACCACCACCACGAAAGGCCCAATTTTTCAGCCCCTGTTCAAAAGGGGCATGTAATTACAATTCTTGATCTAATAATTCACAGCAGGGCCCATTGCTGCACCCACCAAGAGTAACTGTCAGGGCTTACAGTGTTGTGGCACCAGCACCACCATCAAAGCCCCAATTTTTACTACCACTGTTCAACAATTATATGTAATTAAAATTCCTGATATAATAGTTGACAGCAGGGCGTTCCAGCACCAACCAAGAGTAACTGTGAGTGCTTACAGTGTTGTGCCAACACCAACAACTAAGGGGCCTATTTCTGCAGAGTATATACGGCAGGTCCCTACTTTCAAACATCCAACTTACAAACGACTCCTACTTGCAAACGAAAGAAGACAACAGGAAGTGAGAGGAAATCTACCCCTAGGAAGGAAAATTCTCTCCTGTAAGAATAAATATGGGAGAAAGGTGTCTCCTCTGTACTGATGCTTTATCAGCAATCCTTGTTTCAAGAAAAACACCACATTTCAAAAACAGTTGTCATTGGGACGGAAAGTGAGGTGAAATGTTCTGAACAGGGGCACAGAGAGCAAAACAAATGTTACAGGGGTGATAACCCTTACCTATGTTTTCCAAAAAGTTTAAAAATAGATTTTTGGGCTGGAGCTACACTTCAACAATGTACCTGTTCAAAATTACAAACACATTCTACATAAGAACAAACCTACAGTCCCTGTCTTGTATGCACCGCCTGTATACGGCTGTTCAGAGTATATAGGGCCTTTTTTATTTTATGTGCGGGGTTCCCCTTAATATCCATACAAGACCCAAAGGGGCTGGTAATGGGCTGGGGTAGGGGTGGGGGTCATGGGGTAGCTATGCCATTTTTCTTAAAGATTTTCATCCATATTACCGGGACCAGACATTACATTAAAGCCGCAAGAAGTTTTAAATGGCTTTTTTTTCCTTTAGAAGTGTCATTTTGTGCAGGGACAGTTCTAAACACGGGAAACACGTGGCACTTCACAGGCATACTTTAGACACCCCCCAGGTACGATATTTAAAGGAATATTTTACTTTTTTTTTTCACTTTATGCATCATTAAAATGACTGCTCCCGAAAAACGACCGTTTTTAAAACTTCTTTTTGCATTGATACATGTCCCCTGGTGCAGAACCCGGGTTCCCAAACCCTTTTTAGGACAATAACATGCATAATAGTTGTTATAATTAGCACTTTAGAATTCGAACGTTCGCATCCATTGTATTTAATAGGGTTCTAATGTTCGTACGAACTTTCGGTCCGTTCGCGGGTTCTGGTGCGAACCGAACCCGGGGGTGTTCGGCTCATCACTATTCAGGAGGGATCTAGTATATTTCCAGAGGGCATTTAATAGATGAATCGTGGGGAGAGAATTAGCTAGATGAGTAAAACCTGCATCTAGGTGGGACAGTGCAGACATTTCTGAACCACTAGGGACCAGCAACGAACGTATGGAATCATCTGCATCCTCCCCACCCCAATTACCCAGATGCTGTAACTGGGAAGCCACATAATAGTACCGAGCATGAGGAACTGCCAATCCGCCCTGATCCTTTGCCAGTTGCAAGGAAGAAAGGCTGATGCGTGCTGACTTATTGCTCCATATTAGGTCTCTAAATTGGGAATCTATTTGGGTGAACCATCTATGAGGTATCCAAATGGGAGCATTGTGAAAGATATAAAGGAGTTGTGGGGCCCAGATCATTTTCACTAGATTAGCCCTCCCCGTGACCGAAAGAGGAAGCTTCGTCCACGCCGTGCATTTAGCCCGGAGCTTACGAAGCAATGGTGCTAGATTTAGCAACAGGTACTGGGTTGGGTCTGGGGTCACCTGTATGCCCAAGTAGCGGAATTCCTTCACTATTAAGATATCCCGAGCACAGACAGGAATGGGGTGAGTCAGAGGGTCTAAGGGCATAAGCACCGACTTGTTCCAATTAATACTAAACCCCGACAGCTCTCCGAAGTCTGCGATTAATTGCATCACATTCTCCAAAGAGCGACCAGTGTCACCCAGGTAGATCAAGGTGTCGTCTGCATATAAAGAGACCACGTCCTGCCTAGGACCTCTACAAAATCCTATGATGTCTTGCGAAGCTCTTATATGTATAGCCAGTGGTTCTAAAGCAAGGGCAAACAGCAGGGGAGAAAGCGGGCACCCCTGCCATGTGCCCCTGAAGAGTCTAAATGGGTCAGATATATCCCCGTTAATTCGCATTCTAGCTGAAGGGGCGCTGTATAATAATTGCACCCATCTAAGAAATGTGCCCCCCACCCCAAATCTCGACAATGTCTCCCATAAATAGGGCCATTCGACGCTATCGAACGCTTTAGCTGCATCCAAAGAAAAGATGGCCCTATTACCTGGGTTGTCCACTGGTATTTGAATATTGAGAAACAATCTACGCAAGTTCTGAGATGTGGATCTCGATGGGATAAATCCAGATTGGTCCCTATGTATCACATGGTGGATACACTTGGACAGCCTGGTGGCCAAAACTCTGGCCAGCAACTTAATATCATATGTGAGCAGGGAAATAGGTCTATATGAGTCCGGGGACATAGCGTCCTTGCCCGGTTTCAACAACACCACTACAATAGCTTCGTTCATGGAGGGGGGAAGCATTCCTTTTTCAAAGGCTTCGTTATAAACTTTTAAAAGTATTGGCAGGAGCTGTTCCTTATATCTTTTAAATACCTCAGCCGGCAAGCCATCCGCACCCAGAGCCCGCCCACTTTGAGCAGACGCCAGGGCCTCTAGGAGTTCATTCTCAGTCAATGGGGCCCCGAGCAGGGCCACATCAGCCGATGAGAAGACCGGAATAGGGAACCTATCCAAGAAGGAGGACAGCTCCTCCCGGGTGGGCTGAACCCTAGAAGAGTAAACTTCTTGAAAGAACCTGGAGAAGCTGTCCATAATGGACTGAGAGGAATAACAAGGTGTCCCCTGAGCATCATTTACAGCAACTATGTGAGAAGTAGATTGCTGCGATTTGGCAATCATCGCTAACATATGTCCTGTATTCTCCCCCTCCTCAAAATGTTTCTGCTGCAGAAAGAAGCGTTTGTTCTCTGCCAGCTGTAGGGACACCTGCCCGAGTACAGACTGGGAGGCCAACCATGTTCTTTTAGTGTTATCATTGGGGTCAGCAACATAAGCAGCCTCAGAGCGCTGCGCATCTGCAAGTACAAGCATCTCCCACTCTTTAGTTTTGGTCTTAATCTGGGAAATAAGTCTAATAAATTGTCCCCTTAGATAGGCCTTGGCTGTGTCCCACACCGTACCAACTTCTGCGGAGCCTAGATTGTGTTTAAAGAAGTCCTTCAAAAGTCCCGGAATAGGATCAGGGTCCGGTATCAGAGACAGCCAAAAAGGATTAAGTTTCCATAAGCTATTCCCTTTAATGGCTCCCAACCTGAGATCTACCGAAAATGGTGAGTGGTCCGAGGTTTGTCTAGGGTGGTACTGCGAAGAGATAACCAAAGGTAACAGCAAATCCGTGCCCAGTCCCATGTCGATCCTGGACAGGCCCCCTACTGAGGCCGACTGACAGGAATAGACTCTAGCTTCCGGGTTATGCATTCTCCAAACATCTGTGAGACCTAGTTCTAGAAGAAGCCGAGCAAAAGGAGTAACCCCTGTACCTGGCAGTGTCGGCCCTAAGATACGGGCACTAAGTTTGTCTTTCCTATAATCCAAGTAGCTATTAAAATCACCTAGGACCAACACCGGTATACCTGGGAAGCGGGATATGAAATCAGCTAAAATCCTAAGTAAGCCCGCAGAGTATGGAGGAGGGATATACAACCCGGCCAATATAAGTTTTGTCCCATAGAGGGAGCACAGCAAAAATACAAAGCGACCCTCCGGATCAGTTTTAACATCTATGAAGGAGAATTGCGTGCCTCGTCTTATTAGGACACTCACCCCCCTCGAGTACACCGAGCCTGTGGCATGGTATTGATGACAAAACTGTCTCGTTGCAAATTGTGGCATGGGAGTCGAGGGGAGATGAGTCTCCTGCAAACATATCACATCCGCATCTATCCGCTTAATTGTGCGGAGCACGGCCAAGCGCTTAACTGGATTATTCAAACCCCTAACATTCCAGGACAAAAATCTAGTTAACTTAGCCATCTATAAAATACAGTCATGTATACGGATAGGAGCAGCACATATGTGATCAGGTTGGAGTTCATATAAGCAGGGCAATATACCCAGGGGGGTACAGTTCGTTGCGCAGTGCATGAGGAGAGAGGGGGTGAATGAATATAAACATAACAACCCATACGGTGGATTCGGGCGGGGTAGCGGGTATACAAATTAAGAAAGAAAAATGGAAAAAAAAGCAGCAGCAAAAAAGGCCTGGTGGAAGTGTCATGAGAACTTGAACTATGGGGACTGGCCAACCGGGCCAAACAGTCACGACAAAAATCAACCATTGGCCCTTGCCGGGCCATCCAGGGGGCAACAGTGGAAGTGCACAACAGTGTCTTAAGTACTTCTCAACAGCTGGAACAAAATAGCCGTGTTGGTAAGGAAAAAAACGTGTAGCAACAGCATACTCCGCCTTGTGATGGGAGATTAGGATTAAACTGGAAACCAGGATAGGTAGTGTGGTGGCTCTCAAGGGGGAGCAGGGCGCCTATTGCGCGCCTCTCGGATCGCTTGTTCTTCTCTGTTTAGCCATTGTGCAGCTGCGGGTGGCGAATCAAAGAAGTGGACTGTCCCCAGCACTTCAAGGCGCAGGCGTGCAGGATAAAGCATGGCATATTTCAGATCCAGATCTCTAAGCCTGCGCTTGACATCCATAAACTTGGCCCGTTGTTTCTGCAGCTCTGCTGAGAAGTCTGGAAACAGGGAAACCTTGGCATTATCCATTTTTAGGGCTGTAGGTTGTAATCGGGCTTGGCGCAGAATGGCATCTCTGTCCTTGTAATTAAGGAGTTTAAACAAGAAGGGTCTTGGAGGAGCTCCAGGTGCAGGAGTCCTGGCAGGGACCCTATGCGCTCGATCCACAGAGAACATGGGGGAAAAGGTTTCTTTGCCAAAGGCATTAACCAACCAAGTCTCGATAAACTCCACTGGGTTTTTACCCTCAATTCTGTCTGGCAGACCAATCGCTCTCACATTGTTTCTCCTCATCCTATTTTCCAAATCTTCCAAGCGGGAAGAGTGCTGAGTAGGGATGAGCTTCGTGTTCGAGTCGAACATACGTTCGACTCGAACATCGGCTGTTCGATCGTTCGACGAAGATCGAACGATTTGGGCCGTTCGCGCCAAATTCGAGTGACGCGAACGGCCCACAATGCACTACGCCATCGCAGTGTCATCCAGGCGCTGTGATTGGCCAAGCATGCACTGTGACCCCGCATGCTTGGCCAATCACAGCGCCGGCAGCGAGGAGAGCAATGATTGGCCACAGGCAGGATGCCTGTGGCCAATTATTGCTGAGGGAGTTTAGTACACGCCCCACACTATAAAAGGCCGCCAGCACGGCGGCCTAGTGTAGTGTGTTCCGGAGCAGGGATAGAGCAGCATAGGCAGGGACAGTGACTGTTATTTCTTTCTTGCTTAACCTGGATTCCTTTAGTTTAGGGAAAGAGAAGGATAGGTAGGGAGAGTGTCAGTGTGTTTTGTGCTTGTGCTATAGTGTGCTTAAAAAAAACATTTATTCTAGGGACAGAAAACTGTAGGTAGGGACAGTGTCAGTTTCTTTCACTCTGCAAGTCCTTGTTTCCAGGGACCTGGAAGGACAGTGAGTGAATTGTCCTTGTGCTATATTGTGCTTAAAAAAACATTTATTCTAGGGACAGAAAACTGTAGGTAGGGAGAGTGTCAGTTTCTTTCACTCTGCAAGTCCTTGTTTCCAGGAACCTGGAAGGACAGTGAGTGAATTGTCCTTGTGCTATATTGTGCTTAAAAAAAACATTTATTCTAGGGACAGAAAACTGTAGGTAGGGAGAGTGTCAGTTTATTTCACTCTGCAAGTCCTTGTTTCCAGGGACCTGGAAGGACAGTGACTGAATTGTCCTTGTGCTATATTGTGATTAAAAAAAACATTTATTCTAGGGACAGAAAACTGTAGGTAGGGAGAGTGTCAGTTTATTTCACTCTGCAAGTCCTTGTTTCCAGGGACCTGGAAGGACAGTGACTGAATTGTCCTTGTGCTATATTGTGATTAAAAAAAACATTTATTCTAGGGACAGAAAACTGTAGGTAGGGAGAGTGTCAGTTTATTTCACTCTGCAAGTCCTTGTTTCCAGGGACCTGGAAGGACAGTGACTGAATTGTCCTTGTGCTATATTGTGATTAAAAAAAACATTTATTCTAGGGACAGAAAACTGTAGGTAGGGAGAGTGTCAGTTTATTTCACTCTGCAAGTCCTTGTTTCCAGGGACCTGGAAGGACAGTGACTGAATTGTCCTTGTGCTATATTGTGATTAAAAAAAACATTTATTCTAGGGACAGAAAACTGTAGGTAGGGAGAGTGTCAGTTTATTTCACTCTGCAAGTCCTTGTTTCCAGGGACCTGGAAGGACAGTGACTGAATTGTCCTTGTGCTATATTGTGATTAAAAAAAACATTTATTCTAGGGACAGAAAACTGTAGGTAGGGAGAGTGTCAGTTTATTTCACTCTGCAAGTCCTTGTTTCCAGGGACCTGGAAGGACAGTGACTGAATTGTCCTTGTGCTATATTGTGATTAAAAAAAACATTTATTCTAGGGACAGAAAACTGTAGGTAGGGAGAGTGTCAGTTTATTTCACTCTGCAAGTCCTTGTTTCCAGGGACCTGGAAGGACAGTGACTGAATTGTCCTTGTGCTATATTGTGATTAAAAAAAACATTTATTCTAGGGACAGAAAACTGTAGGTAGGGAGAGTGTCAGTTTATTTCACTCTGCAAGTCCTTGTTTCCAGGGACCTGGAAGGACAGTGACTGAATTGTCCTTGTGCTATATTGTGATTAAAAAAAACATTTATTCTAGGGACAGAAAACTGTAGGTAGGGAGAGTGTCAGTTTATTTCACTCTGCAAGTCCTTGTTTCCAGGGACCTGGAAGGACAGTGACTGAATTGTCCTTGTGCTATATTGTGATTAAAAAAAACATTTATTCTAGGGACAGAAAACTGTAGGTAGGGAGAGTGTCAGTTTATTTCACTCTGCAAGTCCTTGTTTCCAGGGACCTGGAAGGACAGTGACTGAATTGTCCTTGTGCTATATTGTGATTAAAAAAAACATTTATTCTAGGGACAGAAAACTGTAGGTAGGGAGAGTGTCAGTTTATTTCACTCTGCAAGTCCTTGTTTCCAGGGACCTGGAAGGACAGTGACTGAATTGTCCTTGTGCTATATTGTGATTAAAAAAAACATTTATTCTAGGGACAGAAAACTGTAGGTAGGGAGAGTGTCAGTTTATTTCACTCTGCAAGTCCTTGTTTCCAGGGACCTGGAAGGACAGTGACTGAATTGTCCTTGTGCTATATTGTGATTAAAAAAAACATTTATTCTAGGGACAGAAAACTGTAGGTAGGGAGAGTGTCAGTTTATTTCACTCTGCAAGTCCTTGTTTCCAGGGACCTGGAAGGACAGTGACTGAATTGTCCTTGTGCTATATTGTGATTAAAAAAAACATTTATTCTAGGGACAGAAAACTGTAGGTAGGGAGAGTGTCAGTTTATTTCACTCTGCAAGTCCTTGTTTCCAGGGACCTGGAAGGACAGTGACTGAATTGTCCTTGTGCTATATTGTGCTTAAAAAAAACATTTATTCTAGGGACAGAAAACTGTAGGTAGGGAGAGTGTCAGTTTATTTCACTCTGCAAGTCCTTGTTTCCAGGGACCTGGAAGGACAGTGAGTGAATTGTCCTTGTGTTATATTGTGATTAAAAAAAACATTTTTTCTAGGGACAGAAAACTGTAGGTAGGGAGAGTGTTTTTTTTCTTTCACTCTGCAAGTCCTTGTTTCCAGGGACCTGTAAGGACAGTGAGTGAATTGTCCTTGTGCTATATTGTGCTTAAAAAAACATTTATTCTAGGGACAGAAAACTGTAGGTAGGGAGAGTGTCAGTTTATTTCACTCTGCAAGTCCTTGTTTCCAGGGACCTGGAAGGACAGTGACTGAATTGTCCTTGTGCTATATTGTGATTAAAAAAAACATTTATTCTAGGGACAGAAAACTGTAGGTAGGGAGAGTGTCAGTTTATTTCACTCTGCAAGTCCTTGTTTCCAGGGACCTGGAAGGACAGTGACTGAATTGTCCTTGTGCTATATTGTGATTAAAAAAAACATTTATTCTAGGGACAGAAAACTGTAGGTAGGGAGAGTGTCAGTTTATTTCACTCTGCAAGTCCTTGTTTCCAGGGACCTGGAAGGACAGTGAGTGAATTGTCCTTGTGTTATATTGTGATTAAAAAAATTTTTTTTTCTAGGGACAGAAAACTGTAGGTAGGGAGAGTGTTTTTTTTCTTTCACTCTGCAAGTCCTTGTTTCCAGGGACCTGTAAGGACAGTGAGTGAATTGTCCTTGTGCTATATTGTGCTTAAAAAAAACATTTATTCTAGGGACAGAAAACTGTAGGTAGGGAGAGTGTCAGTTTATTTCACTCTGCAAGTCCTTGTTTCCAGGGACCTGGAAGGACAGTGAGTGAATTGTCCTTGTGTTATATTGTGATTAAAAAAAACATTTTTTCTAGGGACAGAAAACTGTAGGTAGGGAGAGTGTTTTTTTTCTTTCACTCTGCAAGTCCTTGTTTCCAGGGACCTGTAAGGACAGTGAGTGAATTGTCCTTGTGCTATATTGTGCTTAAAAAAAACATTTATTCTAGGGACAGAAAACTGTAGGTAGGGAGAGTGTCAGTTTATTTCACTCTGCAAGTCCTTGTTTCCAGGGACCTGGAAGGACAGTGAGTGAATTGTCCTTGTGTTATATTGTGATTAAAAAAAACATTTTTTCTAGGGACAGAAAACTGTAGGTAGGGAGAGTGTTTTTTTTCTTTCACTCTGCAAGTCCTTGTTTCCAGGGACCTGTAAGGACAGTGAGTGAATTGTCCTTGTGCTATATTGTGCTTAAAAAAACATTTATTCTAGGGACAGAAAACTGTAGGTAGGGAGAGTGTCAGTTTATTTCACTCTGCAAGTCCTTGTTTCCAGGGACCTGGAAGGACAGTGACTGAATTGTCCTTGTGCTATATTGTGATTAAAAAAAACATTTATTCTAGGGACAGAAAACTGTAGGTAGGGAGAGTGTCAGTTTATTTCACTCTGCAAGTCCTTGTTTCAAGGGACAGAGAAGGACACCTGAAGGTAGCCCTTATTGCTTTTTTCCCATCTCCCTGCAGGCCATCTATTAGAATGTCAGGAAGGCAAACAAGGAGAGGCAGACAGTCAGGAGGCAATAAAAGAGGGCAAGCAGGCTCTGTGTCTGGGGGCAACAGTGCTGGTCGTGGACGCGGTGCATTGTCATCAGCACATGGCCATGGGACACGCTTGTCCTTCTTTTCGGCAGCTGGACATGTTGAGCCACATCATGCCGAAGACTTGGTAGAGTGGATGACCAAGCCCTCCTCCTCCTCCTCATCCTCTCTCACCCAGGCTCAGGGTACTGGAAAAGCAGCTGCCAAAGCGTCGTCTTCCCTGGTATCAATGTCAGACAAATCATCAGTCACTCCTTCCCTAGACCCACCATGTCCTCCTCCTGAGGAGTCCCCCGAACTGTTTCAGCACAGTGTTGGGTACATGCTCCAGGAGGATGCCCAGCGTTTCGAAGGGTCTGATGATGAAACCCAGCTAGAGGAAGGCAGTAGCGTGAGAGCAGACAGAGGGGATGCTCAAGAAGGACACCAATCTGGCAGTCATGTTCCAGCAGCTGCAGCATACTGCCAGATTGGCTCCAGTGATGAGGAGGGAGGGGATGATGAGGTCACTGACTCCACGTGGGTGCCTAATAGGAGAGAGGAGGAGGAGGAGGATGAGGAGGAGGCACATCTCCAACGAGGCAGGATGCCCTTTGGTGGCCAGCGTAAGGGCAGTACACCGACGGAATCACACCGCAGAGCTCCGCCTGTGCAGGGCGCTGCCTCTGCCCGTCATTCAAAAAGTTCTTTGGTGTGGGCCTTTTTTGAGGCTAGTGCATCAGATCGCACAGCTGCTGTTTGCAACATATGTCTCAAGCGTATATCGCGTGGCCAAAACATCAGCCGCTTGGGTACCACATGCCTGACCAGACATATGTTGACCTGCCATGCAGCTCGTTGGCAAGCCTACCTCAAAGACCCACACCAAAGAACAAAGCGGACCTCTCCTTGCACCGCATCAGCTGGGATCTCCAACCCCACTATAACTTCAGTCCTCTCTGAAACATGCACTGAGAGGAATGAAGGTGTAGAATTAGGTGTGTCACAGCCAAGTACTTGCGCCCACTCTGCTAGCAGTACACCGACGTCCGATTCTAGCAGGCAAATTTCCCTGCCCCAGCTGCTGGACCGTCGAAAGAAGTTCACTCCCAGCCATCCACATGCCCAGCGGTTGAATGCTAGCTTGGCTAAATTGCTAGCGCTTCAACTGCTGCCTTTTCAGTTGGTAGACTCGGCCCCCTTCCGTGAGTTTGTGCAATGTGCAGTTCCTCAGTGGCAGGTTCCCAAACGCCACTTTTTCTCACGGAAGGCTATTCCGGCTCTCTACCGGCATGTGGAAGGCAATGTCTTGGCCTCGCTGGACAGGGCGGTCAGCGGTAAGGTGCATATTACCGCTGACTCATGGTCCAGCAGGCATGGACAGGGACGTTACCTTTCTTTCACGGCCCATTGGGTCACTCTTTTGGCAGCTGGGAAGGATTCAGGACAAGGTGCAGTAGTGTTGGAGGTTGTCCCACCGCCACGCCTCCAAAATGCTACTACTGGTTGTGACACACCTCTCTCCTCCACCCCCTCCTCTTCTTCTTCCTCCATGGCCTCTTCCTGTGGTTTGTCCTATGAACCAGCGGTGCTCCGTAGCCGTTCACGGGGCTACGCAAGTACGCAGGCAAAAAGATGCCATGCCGTGCTTGCGCTGGTGTGTTTGGGGGACAGAAGCCACACTGGGGCAGAGGTCCTGTCTGCTCTGCAGGGCCAGGCCGAGAGGTGGTTGACGCCACGCCAGCTTAAGCCAGGAATGGTGGTTTGCGACAATGGCACCAACCTCCTCTCCGCCCTCCGACAGGGACAACTGACCCATGTGCCCTGTGTGGCTCACGTCCTTAACCTGGTGGTGCAGCGCTACTTGGGCAGGTACCCGGGCTTACAGGATGTCCTGAGGCAGGCCAGGAAAGTCTGTGTGCATTTCCGCAGATCTTATAATGCCAGTGCTCGCCTGGCTGAGCTGCAAAAGGAGTTGAACCTGCCCAAGAACCGCCTTATATGTGACATGCCCACCAGGTGGAACTCAACGTTGGCCATGCTGCAGCGGCTGCACACGCAGCAGAGGGCCATCAATGAGTACCTGTGCGACTACGGCACCAGGACAGGGTCAGGGGAGCTTGGTTTTTTTTCTCCACGCCAGTGGGGCATGATCAGGGATGCATGCACTGTCCTGGCACCATTTGAGGAGGCCACGAGGATGGTGAGCAGTGACAGTGCATGCATCAGTGACACTGTACCTCTTGTCCACCTGTTGGAGCACACGCTGCGTGGAATAATGGACAGGGCACTTGAGGCAGAACAGAGGCAGGAAGAGGAGGACTTCCTTGCCTCTCAAGGCCCCCTTTACCCAGACAGTGTTCCTTCTGTCCCACCCATCGCACAGGAAGAGGAGGAGGAGGAGGAGGAGGAGGAGGAGGATTGTGTCAGCATGGAGGTGGAGGCTGGCACTCAGCATCATCAGCAGCAGTCTTTTAGGGATGATTTACAGTCCCAAGAAACCAGTGGACTTGTACGTGGCTGGGAGGAGGTGGCTGCGGATCATGTCGTCCTTAGTGACCCAGAGGACTCCGGAGCGAATGCCTCAGCAAACCTACGCTGCATGGCCTCCCTGATCCTGCAAAGTCTGCGGAAGGATCCTCGTATTCTTCGGATCAAGGAGAGGGACCATTACTGGCTGGCCACTCTCCTTGATCCACGGTACAAGGGTAAGGTTGCGGACCTTATGTTACCGTCGCAGAGGGAGCAGAGGATGAGACAACTCCGGGAGGCCTTGCAGAAAGGTCTGTGCAACGCGTTCCCAGAGACTGGGAGGTTGCAAACTCCTGGTCCTGGACAACGAGTTGCTGAGGCTTCGGCCAGTCAAAGAAGGAGCGGTGGGGAAGGTGGCCGTCTGACCGATGCGTTCAGACAATTCTTTAGTCCGCAGCCCCAAAGTATGATCGGTTCCAGCAACCATCGCCAGCGTCTGATAAACATGGTGCAGGAATATCTAGGGGCAAGGTCAGACTTGGACACCTTCCCCACCGAAAATCCTCTGGCTTACTGGGTCTTGAGGATGGATCACTGGCCAGAGCTTGCACAGTATGCAATTGAGCTACTGGCCTGTCCTGCATCCAGCGTTCTTTCGGAACGCACATTCAGTGCTGCTGGAGGATTTGTCACGGATCACAGGGTGCGCCTGTCCACCGACTCGGTTGATCGACTGACTTTCATCAAGATGAACCAGTCTTGGATCACCACCAGCTACCACACACCTGATGCTGATATAACAGACTAATTGATTTTAACATGTCACATCCCTTCAAGACTGATGCTGATGCTGAGTGCCTGTGCTGTTATGTTGACTGGCTATCCTCCTCCTCCGAGTCCTCAATGATACGATTGATGATGATAGCTTGTAAGATCATTTTTGTTTATGGGTGCCGCCACCAGTGCCTAACGCCCAATTTTTCAGCCCCTGTTTAACAGGGGCGTGTAATTACAATTTTTGAAGCAATACTTTGCAACAGGGCTCATTGCTGTGCTCCAAGTACAGTATCTGTGAGGAGTTGCAGTGTTGTGCCACCAGTGCCTAACGCCCAATTTTTCAGCCCCTGTTTAACAGGGGCGTGTAATTACAATTTTTGAAGCAATACTTTGCAACAGGGCTCATTGCTGTGCTCCAAGTACAGTATCTGTGAGGAGTTGCAGTGTTGTGCCACCAGTGCCTAAGGCCCAATTTTTCAGCCCCTGTTTAACAGGGGCGTGTCATTACAATTTTTGAAGCAATACTTTGCAACAGGGCTCATTGGTGTGCTCCAAGTACAGTATCTGTGAGGAGTTGCAGTGTTGTGCCACCAGTGCCTAAGGCCCAATTTTTCAGCCCCTGTTTAACAGGGGCGTGTCATTACAATTTTTGAAGCAATACTTTGCAACAGGGCTCATTGCTGTGCTCCAAGTACAGTTGCTGTGAGGGGTTGCAGTGTTGTGCCACCAGTGCCTAAGGCCCAATTTTTCAGCCCCTGTTCAACAGGGGCATGTAATTACAATTCTTGATCTAATAATTCACAGCAGGGCCCATTGCTGCACCCACCAAGAGTAACTGTCAGGGCTTACAGTGTTGTGGCACCAGCACCACCATCAAAGGCCCAATTTTTACTACCACTGTTCAACAATTATATGTAATTAAAATTCCTGATATAATAGTTGACAGCAGGGCGTTCCAGCACCAACCAAGAGTAACTGTGAGTGCTTACAGTGTTGTGCCAACACCAACAACTAAGGGGCCTATTTCTGCAGAGTATATACGGCAGGTCCCTACTTTCAAACATCCAACTTACAAACGACTCCTACTTGCAAACGCAAGAAGACAACAGGAAGTGAGAGGAAATCTACCACTAGGAAGGAAAATTCTCTCCTGTAAGAATAAATATGGGAGAAAGGTGTCTCCTCTGTACTGATGCTTTATCAGCAATCCTTGTTTCAAGAAAAACACCACATTTCAAAAACAGTTGTCATTGGGACGGAAAGTGAGGTGAAATGTTCTGAACAGGGGCACAGACAGCAAAACAAATGTTACAGGGGTGATAACCCTTACCTATGTTTTCCAAAAAGTTTAAAAATAGATTTTTGGGCTGGAGCTACACTTCAACAATGTACCTGTTCAAAATTACAAACAGACTCTACATAAGAACAAACCTACAGTCCCTGTCTTGTATGCACCGCCTGTATAGGGCTGTTCAGAGTATATAGGGCCTTTTTTATTTTATGTGCGGGGTTCCCCTTAATATCCATACAAGACCCAAAGGGGCTGGTAATGGGCTGGGGTAGGGGGGGGGTCATGGGGTAGCTATGCCATTTTTCTTAAAGAATTTCATCCATATTACCGGGACCAGACATTACATTAAAGCCGCAAGCAGTTTTAAATGGCTTTTTTTTCCTTTAGAAGTGTCATTTTGTGCAGGGACAGTTCTAAACACGGGAAACACGTGGCACTTCACAGGCATACTTTAGACACCCCCCAGGTACGATATTTAAAGGAATATTTGACTTTTTTTTTTTCACTTTATGCATCATTAAAATGACTGCTCCCGAAAAACGACCGTTTTTAAAACTTCTTTTTGCATTGATACATGTCCCCTGGTGCAGAACCCGGGTTCCCAAACCCTTTTTAGGACAATAACATGCATAATAGTTGTTATAATTAGCACTTTAGAATTCGAACGTTCGCATCCATTGTATTTAATAGGGTTCTAATGTTCGTTCGAACTTTCGGTCCGTTCGCGGGTTCTGGTGCGAACCGAACCCGGGGGTGTTCGGCTCATCACTAGTGCTGAGAGAGAAGGTGGTTATTATATGTAAGGTCCCTCTGCATGGGTGCCAAGTCATCCTCTATGGAGCTTACCCTGCCCTCTACAGCCGATGTCCTCTCCCTGAGTTTTTGGTTGTCTTGTCTCAGAAAGGTCATTTCTGCTTTGACTCCCTTAATTTCCGTGGTGAGCGCAGCTATGGAGAGGTTACAAGTTGTCACCACTGTGAAAATGTCCCTCAAAGTAGGCTCACTATTGCTGGGGCTATCGGGGCCTTGCAGCCTAGCAGAGGCCCCCTCTGGAGTACTCACTGTGTCCCATGCAAAGGCCGCGCCAGCCGGATCGTCCAGAGGAACCGTGTCATCTGCCTCCGATCCTCCCCCGGGGGAATCAGTGGGTGTACTGAAGGAGGCCATGGGATCCGAGGACAGCGGCATAGAGAACAGTTTCTCTGCTCCCTCCCTGTGTCGATCTCTGGCGGAACGAGCATCCAGGGCGTCATGTTGCGCCACGAGGTCCACCGACCGGGACGAGTTCTGCTTCTTGGTGGCCGACATCGCGGGACAAATGGGCTGGTAAAGGTATGACTATTCTCCGGGTCCCTTCCGATAACCGCTGAGCCAGCTTTAGAACAATATAAATTAGATCTTCAGGATGATTTGGCGGATTTTCGGCGGAGCTCACTGAGAACACGTCCGGCTACATCCGCTGCCTGGCCACGCCCCCCGGTAGTTTGGGGTTTAGTAAAGACAAATCCACTCTGCAGTAAAAGTGTAGCTGCTGAAAATCTGAGGGATCACTGGCGATTGTAACATCCAATCATGTAAAAGTAAAGATGGTATTTTTTTTGTTTGCTTGCATGTCCCCCTCGGATATCCAGCAAGTGCACTTGTAGTGCAAAGTAGATTTGCCTTTAGTAAATAAACCCCAAAGTCCAAAATACCTAATAATAATTTGGGGTGTAACCCACAAAATGCTGGAGTGCAATGTACATAATGGGGAAAGTATTTAGATTGACCTGTGTGTCCCCAAGGAAAGACATTGGTAGGGATTTCCCCTCACTTCCTGTGTGGCTATGTGACAGGAAGTGAATTATTTGGAAGGATAAAGTGGCCAAATTTGGGAGTTGTCTTCACCCTATCAGGGGTGCAGACATCCCCAAAAACTGTCCAGACTTGTAATCCCTCTGCACTCTATCCCCAAGCGAAAATAAGAAAGGATTTCATTTAGTTTAACTTTGCAAAGACACATTCCTAAGTTGAATTGTGATGCATGTCAATGGCCCATTTAGACCCTCTTTAATCACTTGAGATCAGCGCTATAACTGATCGACGGCCACAGCATGGTCCGCAATTGCCGGGAGTCCGTCAATAAACGTCCTCCCCTTCGCGCGCGCTGTGGTCACCGAGTCACTGAGACTCGGGTGATGACAGATCCAAGTAAGGGGCCGATACCTGCCCTTTACCATGTGATCAGCTGTCAGCCAATGACAGCTGATCACGTGATGTAAACAAAAGCTGAGTAATGGTTTTTGTTTTCTCCTTGTGCTGACAGTGTGAGCATAAAAAAAGGCAATCACCGGCTTATGTGCAAGGGACATGGGGCCTGAAGAGGAAGAGGCAATTCTGTGACAATCAGTAGCCCCTGCCAGTGCCACCTATCAATGCCCACCACTGGTGCCAATCAGTGCCACCTAGCAGTGCTGCCTATCAGTGCCCACCCTTGCCACCTTATCAGTGCAGCCCATCAGTGCAGTCTCATCAGTGTACATCAATGAAGGAGAAAAATTACCTTTTGTCAAAATTTTCGAAATATTAACCATTTTCCTACCGCCCACCGTCAAATGACGTCCTTGGCTTTGTGCGGTGACATCTGAATGATGCCTGCAGTTGCAGGCATCATTCAGATATCATTCTTTTCAGCCGGCGATTCTGTGCACGATAAAAACGATCATAGCGGCAGTTCCGCTGCTTGATTGTTCTTATAGGCGGCGGGAGGGGACGTCCCCCCCCTCTCGCCGCCATCCGGTGCTTCTCCGGGCTCTCTCGTGCCATCTTGGGCTCGGAGAACGATTTGGCCGGCGCCAGATGGGAAGCATAGAGATGACCACCAGTCATCTCTATGACCGTCGAAGGCCCGGGCGCCACGTTATGACTTCACGCTGGGTTCCCGTATGTAAACCAAGCCGTGATCTCGGCTGTCAGCATGAGATTGGTGAATTTTTTTGACCGATCTCATGCTTTCCAACCTGGAGGAGAGATGTGGGGTCTTATTGACCCTGCATCTCTCCATAAAGAGGACCTGTCACAATAATACAAGGGATGTTTACATTCCTTGTAATAGGAATAAAAGTGATCCAAAAAACAAAAAAGTAAAAAACAATACAATAAATAATCAAAATAAAGAAAAAATGCCCAAGTGCCCGGTAGCTCGCGCTCATAAGCGAACACACACGTAAGTCCCGCCCACATATGTAAACGCCGTTCAAACCACACATGTGAGGTACTGCTGCGTGCATTAGAACGAGTGCAACAATTCTAGCACTAGACCTCCTCTGTAATGAGAAAATGGTAACGTGTAAAAAGTACTGAAGTTTGGTGTCATTCCATGAGTGTGCGCAATTTTAAAGCGTGACATGTTAGGTATCTATTTACTCAGCAGAACAACATCTTTCACATTATCCTAAAAAATTGGGCTAACTTTACTGTTTTGAAAATTTATTGCGCAAATACCGAGCGAGATGAAAATTTGCAATGACCGCCATCTTATTTCCTAGGGTGTCTGCTAAAAAAACATATATAATGTATAAAGTGCCAGAATAGGCCCAGTGCTGAAGTGGTTAACCTCCCTGGCGGTATGATTCTTTCTGGAATTATGTACCAAAAGCGGTACAATTATTTTGCATGAAAATTTGGTGTTATGTATTATAGGCCTGCGATTCTTAGTAATTACTTACTTAAACCTAAGCAAACCAGAGTCTAGTAAACATCCCGGGTATGATAAATATGAAACACAAAATTATAAATTATAATATAATAAATAACTATAAATAATTATAAAAAATAGTAATCTAATTATAATAAAAATTATTCAATAATGTAATCAAATCAAAAACACTGAAATTTGCTCAGTTGCAGAATTGTCGCTGTCATTAGATTTAGTGTTTGATGATGAATTTCCCCACAAATCGCTATCGCTCAATTCTGCGAGTGATTCTAATTTATTATCGCTGCTTTCTAGTTGGTCTAAAACCACTTTTGACATAAAGGGACACTTTTTAGTTGCTATGGACAATCTCCAGTTTCCAGGCAGAAAGAACGATTTTTATTATATAAAAGTGCATGCAGGACACTGGACAGACCACTAGGGACCAAGGGGGTGTGTAATTATTACATACAGTACTGTAATCAGTAAGATTACAGTATACTGTATGTATACTATGTGTTTACCTTTTTGAATTTGCCGCCCAGTTCCGCTCCCATGCGCCGCTGCGGCTCGCAGGGAACGGAACTAGGAAGTCAGATGGGGTCGAAAGTGCCGACACTCGCCGGAGATCTCGCTGGCGATCACAGCAGAGGACATCATCGCTGGATCGCCAGGAGAAGGTAGGGAAACTCCGCTGCGAGCTCTGCAATGTCTACCCCGAGCGTGACTCGGGGTTACCGATCCTAGCATAAAAAAACAACCCCGAGTCACGCTCGGGATTACCGCTAGGGAGGTTAAAATGTCAAATTTTTTTTTTTTTAGCTCTGTCTTTTGTATTTATAGAAAAAAAAAACGCAGAGGTGATCAAATAGCACCAAAAGAAAGCTCTATTTATGTGACAAAAATTAATACATTTTCATTGGGTTACAGTGTTGTATGAGCGCGCAATTGTCATTCAAAGTGCATCAGCGCTGAAATGTGAAAATTGGTCTGGGCAGGAAGGGGGTTTAAGTGGCCAGTGCGCAAGTGGTTAATATAAGGCTACATGCACACGGACGTTTTTCCAGCTGCTTGTTTGAGCGTTTTCAGCAGCTTAAAAACGTCTCTCCATGTTAGCCTATGGCCTTATGGCCACCATGGTGTTTTTGAGCTGTAAATGGCATAGGCGTTTTTAGGCCCCATGTACACGGGACGCTGGTGCAATATGTTCAGAACTAAGGTTGATGCAGGGTTTAGAAAGGCGCACTTTGTGGCGTTTGCATGCCGCGTTTTACCACATTTGCGTCTATATGCGTTTAGTTAGGAAACATGATAAGGAGCCGCCCTAAGCTCCAAAAACAGTATTATTAACGATTGCAGCTATTTTGTGAGACCAGAGTGAGTATCAGCAGCTGAGAGAGCAGCAGTGTAGTTGTATTTAGCGTGTCACTTGCCACATCACTTGCCCCAAGTTGTGGATTGTCCACTTGCCACGTCAGCTGCCCCAAGTTGTGGATTGTTCACTTGCCACGTCAGCTGCCCCAAGTTGTGGATTGTTCACTTGCCACGTCAGCTGCCCCAAGTTGTGGATTGTTCACTTGCCATGTCAGCTGCCCCAAGTTGTGGATTGTCCACAATGCAATGGAAGCAATTTCATTTATTTTTTGATAGATATATATATTTTTAATGGTTTTTCCTAAATTGCCATAATTTTTGAGTTTATCAATGTAAAAAAATAGGTCACCTTTAAAAACGCTTCTAAACTAAAATGCGCCGGTATGCGCCGGTACCGCGTCTGAAATGTGGAAATCTTTGGCGTCTGAAGGCATTTTTAGGCTTTGTGAAAAACAAGTTTAACCACTTAACGACCGCCCACCGCCGATTTACGTCGGCAGAATGGCACGGACAGGCAGAATCACGTAGATCTACGTGACTGCCTTTGTACAGTTGGGGGGTCCATCCGGACCCCCCTTCTGTGCCGTGAGCGGTCGTTACTTCACCGGGAGCGATCCCAGATGAGGGGGCGGCCTTTCGATTCCGGCCCCCCCCTCGCGATCGCTCCCGGCGAATGGAAATGCCCCCTCTGTCTGTGTCAGACAGAGGAAGCAGGAGGAAGTGATGTCATCTCCTGTGCGGCGCTCACATATACCGAGCGCCGTACAAGAGAAGACATCAGGTCAGTGAGCACAACACTACACTGACACCAGGACACATAGGAACACTAATCGCCCCCCCCAGGACCCCCAGACCCCCCCAGATCACCCCCCAGATCACCCCCCAGCCCCCAGTCACAGTGTCACTGATTGCAGTGACCATTTATTTAGTGATCACTGCAATCAGTGACATTTGTGACTGTGAAAGTGTCACTAAAGTTTAGTTTTAGGTCCAGTGTAGCCCCCTAACCCCCCCTAATAAAGGTTTAACCCCCTGATCACCCCCCAGATAACCCTTTCACCCCCTATCACCGCTGTCGCTATGCGATCATTTTTCTGATGGCTGTCTTAGCATCAGTGATGGCGATCGGTAGCCAGTAATTTTTTTTAGGTTCGCCGCAGGTTTTTATAGCGTCGGGTACCCCAATATATTATCTAATAAAGGTTCAACCCCCTTGATCGCCCCCCAGGTAACCCTTTCACCCCCTATCACCGCTGTCGCTAATCGATCGTTTTTCTGATGCTGTCTTAGCATCAGTGATGGCGATCGGTAGCCAGTAATTTTTTTTAGGTTCGCCGCAGGTTTTTATAGCGTCAGGTACCCCAATATATTATCTAATAAAGGTTAAACCCCCTTGATCGCCCCCCAGGTAACCCTTTCACCCCCTATCACCGCTGTCGCTATGCGATCATTTTTCTGATGGCTGTCTTAGCATCAGTGATGGCGATCGGTAGCCAGTAATTTTTTTTAGGTTCGCCGCAGGTTTTTATAGCGTCGGGTACCCCAATATATTATCTAATAAAGGTTTAACCCCCTTGATCGCCCCCCAGGTAACCCTTTCACCCCCTATCACCGCTGTCGCTAATCGATCGTTTTTCTGATGCTGTCTTAGCATCAGTGATGGCGATCGGTAGCCAGTAATTTTTTTTAGGTTCGCCGCAGGTTTTTATAGCGTCAGGTACCCCAATATATTATCTAATAAAGGTTAAACCCCCTTGATCGCCCCCCAGGTAACCCTTTCACCCCCTATCACTGCTGTCGCTATGCGATCATTTTTCTGATGGCTGTCTTAGCATCAGTGATGGCGATCGGTAGCCAGTAATTTTTTTTAGGTTCGCCGCAGGTTTTTATAGCGTCGGGTACCCCAATATATTATCTAATAAAGGTTTAACCCCCTTGATCGCCCCCCAGGTAACCCTTTCACCCCCTATCACCACTGTCACTAAGCGATCGTTTTTCTGATCGCTGTCTTCGTGTCGGTGATGCCAATCGGTAGCCAGTCATTTTTTTTAGGTTCGCCGCAGGTTTTTATAGCGTCAGGTACCCCCAAATATGATCTAATAAAGGTTTTAACCCCCTAATTGCCCCTAGTTAACCCTTTCACCAGTGATCACCATATAAGTGTTACGGGTGACGCTGGTTAGTTAGTTTGCTTTTTATAGTGTCAGGGCACCCGCCGTATATAACCCAATAAAGGTTTAACCCCCTGATCGCCCGGTGGGTGATATCAATTAGGTTTTAGCGTCAGAGAGGGTCTGCGTCACACCCCAGGCAGCGTCAGGTTAGTGCCAGTAACGCTAACACCCACGCGTAAAGCATACACCCCCCTTAGTGGTATAGTATCTGAACAGATCAATATCTGATCTGATCAGATCTATACCAGCGGTTTAGGGTTCCCAAAAACGCAGTGTTAGCGGGATCAGCCCAGATACCTGCTAGCACCTGCGTTTTGCCCCTCCGTCCAGCCCAGGCCACCCAAGTGCAGTATCGATCGATCACTGTCACTTACAAAACACAACACACATAACTGCAGCGTTCGCAGAGACAGGCCTGATCCCTGCGACTCCAGTGCTGTAGGAGGTGATTTCACCACCACAGTTAAAAAAAAAAAAGCATATATGCCGAAGCATGGGGGCAGCAGGGGCAGCAGGGCGGAGGAGCAATTTTGCTCCTAATGCCGCATACATACGGTCGAAATTCCGACGGAGGCTTGCCCGTGGAAACGTTTGACCATGTGTGTGCGGCATAACTTTTTTGCGGGAGGATGCCCCCATGCTTCGGCATATATAAATGGTGCATGTATGCCCATCATTAGAAGTGGGTGGATGAAGGGCGGTATTCTAATGGTGGGCATACCCACCAATCAATCTCTTTTTTCGTTCAGCCAACAGGCTGCATGAAAAAAAAAGATTACAATACATGTCCAACAAGGACCAGCAACGTACTGGTATGTTGCTGGACTTTGAATGGTTATACCAGATTGATGCCTGCGGGTTTAGGCATCATCTTGGTATCATTCTTTTCAGCCAGCGGCCGGCTTTCATGTAAAAGCAATCACAGCGGCTAATTAGCCTCTGGACTGCTTTTACAAGCAGTGGGAGGGAATGTCCCCCCCCCGGATATAAAAAGCGCCATTGGGAAATTGGGAAAGCATTTTATCACACCGATCTTGGTGTGGTCAGATGCTTTGAGGGCAGAGGAAAGATCTAGGGTCTAGAAGACCCCAGTTTTTTCAAAAAAAGAGTACCTGTCACTACCTATTGCTATCATAGGGGATATTTACATTCCCTGAGATAACAATAAAAATTATAAAAAAAAAAATATATGTAAGGAACAATTTAAAAATAAAATAAAAAAGCAAAATTAATAATAAAAAAAAAAAAAAAAGCACCCCTGTCCTGCCCTGCTCTTGCCCAATGGCGAACGCAAGCGTCGGTCTGGCGTCATATGTAAACAGCAATTGCACCATGCATGTGAGGTATCACCGCGAAGGTCAGATCGAGGGCAGTCATTTTAGCAGTAGACCTCCTCTGTAAATCTAACGGGGTAATCTGTAAAGGCTTTTAAAGGCTTTTAAAAATGTATGTAGTTTGTCGCCAATGCGCGTTTGTGCGAAATTTTAAAGCATGTCGTGTTTGGTATCTATGTACTCGGCCTAAGATCATCTTTATTATTTCATCAAACATTTGGGCAATATAGTGTGTTTTAGTGCATTAAAATTAAAAAAAGTGTATTTTTTCCCCAAAAAATGCGTTTGAAAAATCGCTGCGCAAATACTGTGTAGAAAAAAAAAATGCAACACCCACCATTTTAATCTGTAGGGCCTTTGCTTTAAAAATATATATAATGTTTGGGGGTTCAACATAATTTTCTTGCAAAAAAAAAATATGTTTTCATGTAAACAAAAAGTGTCAAAAAGGGCTTTGTCTGCAAGTGGTTAGAAGAGTGGATGTAAGCTTCCTAATGTTGTGTATAAAATGCCAGAACAGTTCAAAACCCCCCCAAATGACCCCATTTTGGAAAGTAGACACCCCAAGCTATATACTGAGAGGCATGTCGAGTCCATGGAATATTTTATATGTTGACACAAGTTGCGGAAAAAAGACAATTTTTTTTTTTTAATTCTTTTTTTTGCACAAAGTTGTCACTAAATGATATATTGCTCAAACATGCCATGGGCATATGTGGAATTACACCCCAAAATAAATTCTGTTGCTTCTCCTGAGTACAGGGATACCACATGTGTGAGACTTTTTGGGAGCCTAGCCGCGTACGGGACCCCAAAAACAAAGCACCGCCTTCAGGCTTTCTAAGGGTGTAAATTTTTGATTTTACTTCTCACTGCCTATCACAGTTTCGGAGGCCATGGAATGCCCAGATGGCACAAAACCCCCCCAAATGACCCCATTTTGGAAAGTAGACACCCCAAGCTATTTGCTGAGAGGTATTGTGAGTATTTTGCAGATCTCGCTTTTTGTCACAAAGTTTTGAAAATTGAAAAAAAAAAAAAAAAAAAAAAAATTTTCTTTCTTCATTTTCAAAAACAAATGAGAGCTGTAAAATACTCACCATGCCTCCTCAGCAAATAGCTTGGGGTGTCTACTTTCCAAAATGGGGTCATTTGGGGGGGTTTTGTGCTATTTTGGCATTTTATGGCCTTAGAAACTGTGATAGGTAGTGAGGAGTGAAATCAAAAATTTGTGCCTAGAAATCCTGAAGGCGGTGCTTGGTTTTCGGGGTCCCGTACGCGGCTAGGCTCCTAAAAAGTCCCACACATGTGGTATCCCTGTACTCAGGAGAAGCAGCAAAATGTATTTTGGGGTGCAATTCCACATATAACCATGGCATGTGTGAGCAATATATCATTTAGTGACAACTTTTTGTAATTTATTTTTTATTTTTATTTTTTGTCATTATTCAATCACTTGGGACAAAAAAAAAAAATATTCAACGGGCTCAACAGGCCTCTCAGCAATTTCCTTGGGGTGTCTACTTTCTAAAATGGGGTCATTTGGGGGGGTTTTGTGCTATTTTGGCATTTTATGGCCTTCGAAACTGTGATAGGTAGTGAGGAATGAAATCAAAAATTTGCGCCCTTAGAAATCCTGAAGGCGGTGCTTGGTTTCCGGGGTCCCGTACGTGGCCAGGCTCCTAAAAAGTCCCACACATGTGGTATCCCCGTACTCAGGAGAAGCAGCAAAATGTATTTTGGGGTGCAATTCCACATATAACCATGGCATGTGTGAGCAATATATCATTTAGTGACAACTTTTTGTAATTTTTTTTATTTATTTTTTTGTCATTATTCAATCACTTGGGACAAAAAAAAAAAATATTCAATGGGCTCAACATGCCTCTCAGCAATTTCCTTGGGGTGTCTACTTTCCAAAATGGGGTCATTTGGGGGGGTTTTGTACTGCCCTGCCATTTTAGCACCTCAAGAAATGAGATAGGCAGTCATAAATTTAAAGCTGTGTAAATTTCAGAAAATGTACCCTAGTTTGTAAACGCTATAACTTTTGCGCAAACCAATAAATATACGTTTATTGACATTTTTTTTACTAAAGACATGTGGCTGAATACATTTTGGCCTAAATGTCTGACTAAAATTGAGTTTATTCGATTTTTCTTATAACAAAAAGTAGAAAATATCATTTTTTTTCAAAATTTTCGGTCTTTTTCCGTTTATATCGCAAAAAATAAAAATCGCAGAGGCAATCAAATACCATTAAAAGAAAGCTCTATTTGTGGGAAGAAAAGGACGCAAATTTCATTTGGGTACAACATTGCATGTCCGCACAATTTACAGTTAAAGCAGCGCAGTGCCGAATCCCAAAAACAGGCCTGGTCCTAATGGCCCGAAATGGTCCGGGGCTTAAGTGGTTAAATGCAACTGCAGATTTTTTTTGCCAGGCCAAAAACAGTGTTTTGGATGTAAGAGAATTCAATGGACCCGCATCCAAAACGCAAGTACCGCAAATTTGCGGCAATTTTTTATTTCTTTTTTTATATTCAGTTTATAGCTGGTTGTTAAAGGAAATGTAAAAAAAATAAACATTGCCGGCTCTAAAAAAATAAAATCTAGAAAAAAAACAGCGTGGGGTCCCCCCCCCAGGTCAATACCAGGCCCTTGGGTCTAGTATGGATTCAAAGGGGACACCCCCCCACCAAAATGAAAAAAAAATGGCGTGGGGGTCCCCCCAAAATCCATACCAGGCCCTTCAGGTCTGGTATGGATTTTAAAGGAAACCTTGCGCCAAACAAAAAAAAATAGCGTTGGGGTCCCCTACAAATCCACACCAGACCCTTTATCCGAGCAGGCAACCTGGCAGGCCGCAGGGGAAGAGGGGGGAACGAGAGAACCGTACCAGGCCACATGCCCTCAACATGGGGAGGATGTCCCCATGTTGATGGGGACAAGGGTCTCTTCCCGACAACCCTGGTCGTTGGTTGTCGTGGTCTGCGGGCGGGGGACTTATCGGAATCCAGGAGCCCCCTTTAATAAGGGGCCCCCCAGATACCGGCCCCCCACCCTATGTGAATGAGTATGGGGTACATCGTACCCCTACCCATTCACCTGGTGGCAAAAAAAGTTAATAAAAAACACAACACCGGTTTTTAAAGTAATTTATTAGGCAGCTCCGGGGGTCTTCCTGCCGGGCGCCCCGCTATCTTCTTCCAGCTCTTTTGCTAGCGGGGTCCCGGGCTTCCTCGTCATCTTCTTCCGAGTTCGGGGGTCTTCCTGCCGGGCGCCCCGCTATCTTCTTCCAGCTCTTTTGCTAGCGGGGTCCCGGGCTTCCTCGTCGTCTTCTTCCGAGTTCGGGGGTCTTCCTGCCGGGCGCCCCACTATCTTCTTCCAGCTCTTTTGCTAGCGGGGTCCCGGGCTTCCTCGTCGTCTTCTTCCGAGTTCGGTGGTCTTCCTGCCGGGCGCCCCGCTATCTTCTTCCAGCTCTTTTGCTAGCGGGGTCCCTGGCTTCCTCGCCGTCTTCTTCCGACTTCGGGGGTCTCTTGTTCTGTTCTCCGGTGTCGTCTCCGCGCTCTCCGGTTCTTCTCCGCGATCTCCGGTTCTTTCTGCCTTCTGCCGGGCGTCCCGCTATCTTCTTCCAACTCTTTTGCTAGCAGGGTCCCAGGCTTCAGCGTCGTCTTCTTCCCTCTTCTCTCCGCCCGATGTTGCCTCGTCGCTGTCCACCGTTACAATGCTCTGGCCGCGGAGCGCACCCACTTATATTGGCATGGGGCGTGGTCACCGGGCGATGCCACCCGCTGACCCCGCCCCCGTAGCATGTCACAGTCCCATCATTCCCCGGGACTGTGACATCCTACGGGGGCGGGGGCGGCATCACCCGGTGACCACACCCCATGCCAATATAAGTGGGTGCGCTCCGCGGCCAGAGCATTGTAACGGCGGACAGCGACGAGGCAACATCGGGCGGAGAGAAGAGGGAAGAAGACGACGCTGAAGCCCGGGACCCCGCTAGGAAAAGATCTGGAAGAAGATAGCGGGGCGCCCGGCAGGAAGACCCCCAAAGTCGTAAGAAGATGACGAGGAAGCCCGGGACCCCGCTAGCAAAAGAGCTGGAAGAAGATAGCAGGGCGCCCGGCAGGAAGACCCCCGGAGCTGCCTAATAAATTACTTTAAAAATCTGTGTTGTGTTTTTTATTGACTTTTTTTGCCACCAGGTGAATGGGTAGGGGTACGATGTACCCCATACTTATTCACATAGGGTGGGGGGCCGGGATCTGGGGGCCCCCTTATTAAAGGGGGCTCCCGGATTCCGAAAAGCCCGCCGCCCGCAGACCCCGACAACCAACGGCCAGGGTTGTCGGGAAAAGGCCCTTGTCCCCATCAACATGGGGGCAGGGTGCTTTGGGGTGGGGGGGGGCCGCAGGTCGCCCCCCTGCCCCAAAGCACCCATCCCCCCATGTTGAGGGCATGCGGCCTGGTACGGTTCAGGAGGGAGGGGGGGCCGCTCTCTTCCCCTGCGGCCTGCCAGGTTGCGTGCTCGGAAAAGGGTCTGGTATGGATTTTGGGGGAACCCCCACGCCGTTTTTTCAGCTTAGGGGGTTCCCCTTAAAATCCATACCAGACCTAGAGGCCTGGTATGGATCTTGGGGGGACCCCCACGCCGTTTTTTCGGCTTAGGGGGTTCCCCTTAAAATCCATACCAGACCTAAGGGCCTGGTATGCTCCTGGAGGGGAACCCATGCTGGTTTTTTCATTAAAATTTGGCCTGAAATTCCCCTTCATGATTCATACCAAACACGGGACAGCGAGGCTGCTGAGAACCAGCGCGATGCCATCGCGCTGGAGACATTCTCGGCCAGCTAGTCGCCTCTAGGACACGACTTGAGCGGCTGCTTCACGCTCAGGTCGTGTCCAAGTTGCCTCGCAAAGTCGCGCTGTCCCTGTGTCAGCCGGCACACGAGTCGCCCCGCGAGTCGGATCGGCTTCATCCGACTTCCCGGGCAACCTCTATTCAAATCAATGGGCTCCCATAGGGAACCATTCATTTTCAATAGAGCGCCGCTGACATTTGTATTTACTATAACAGTGCGCCGCTGGTTCCTGCGCCCAATGAAGGAGTTATCCGGCGCACCAATTAAGGGATCAACCAGCGCAGCGCACTGTTATTAATAAATCAGCCCCAGTGTGTCTAAACACTATGCAGAATTTCACGGAAAAGATCCTAGATCCCTCTCCTTTTGGGTTATTGAAAAGTACAAACCACATTGGAGGGGAAGCAATAAAATAATTACTCTTAGCAAATCAGAATCTTGTTGGATATTTGAAATGCAATCTTTTTCCCCCTTAGGTCTTAATATAGAGTTTGATTTGAACTGCTTTATTTCTAATTTTTAGAAGTATTTTGATATTTTTGTTCGTCATTCATTGGGTCTTTTAAATAGTTTTATGATGTGGTTTATAAGAGATTTTACTGTATATTTATTTCTATTTTTAATTTTATATTTAATTTTTGTTTATTATTATTATTTTTTTATGTTTATGTTTATGTAGCACACAGACCTTTCCACTACATCCATTTTTAGCAGTAAGGCACACCTGCTACTTGCCCGTTGTCCAACTCCAACTCAGGCCTGAGTGGGTTATTGCTCACCCGGATAGTCCCATTATGAATGGTCCCAGCAGCCGGTGTGGAGCACGAAACAGCTACTTGTGATTTCTCTGGGATACGATCAGGAGATCCTCTGCCACAGAATCTTCAAGTTCAACTAGAACTTCCCGGCCTAGTAACAACTAGAACTCAGGTGCCAATGGGGCACGTTACAAGGCTTTTAATGGATAGGAATCCTTCCCTCTGATAGGTAACCAGGCCCCTCCCGAGACAGTGACTTCTTCACTAATCCCCTTGGGACTGATCCTCCCCTGGCTTCCTCTCCTTCAGAGTGGGTCACCCCTCACTTGGGTACCCTGGGACTCCTCTTCGGGTGTAGGCCTCAGCTAAAGGTGATCTGTTCCTAGTTACTCCCAGATCCCTTTGCTCTCACTCTATGTTGGTCCATTTACATATATCAAGCCCATGATTGATTGCTATGCTGTTTCCTTGATTACCATCAGTATTTAATCTCACCTCCGTCACCTAGTACCTATACCCTTGATAAAGTCACGTGTGGTGTGACGTAACGCATCGGGAAGCAGCTTAGTGACGTCACTTCCGGTTACGGCCATGACCGGAAGTCCCTGTGTTTTACACGTTTTTTTTCATTGCTGGCTTGTTATGCCGTTTTAAATTGTTATGCCTATTTTTTTAAATAAACGCAAGAGTGTTTTAACAACTACTACACTATGGAGATTCTTCTCTTTTACCCTTAATCTTGTGAATCTGGAGTTATTATCTCAAAGGAGCAGGCTGTGGAACCGGGATCGGATGAAAAACTGCAGTGATTCAATGATACATCAAGGAGGAGGTTCAAGTTATCGGTGGATGATAAAAGTTTTTTTGATGCCCTACTAGACCCGTTGGTGTCTATCCTTAAGGTGAGAGGCTAGCACTACTGGGGGTGGATTGTAGAAGGATACCTACAGGCTACTATTCCAGACGAAGCTACGTGATTTACATTGCGAAACGCGTTGATGTCACCAGCGTCACGTGACGCCTGTTCCTTGCGGTGTCCCGGAAACAAGCCCACGGCGAGTCGGGGAGTCTGTAGAGCTGTGTAACAGTAACACAAGAAAAGACCGGGAGGTATTGGGAACAATCCATGAGCTGTTTAGCGCTGTTTAAAAGGGACAGCTGACAATTCCTCGGATGATTTATATAAAGCTATTTCTTTTGGAAAGCTGACCCATTGGAGAGAGCACCACCATAGGAGGGTATAGTATAACTGGCCTCTACATTCCTAAAAGTCTAGAGACTTTGCACTAGGTATAGAGCAACACTAGCATTACAATACCCTGACCTGTCATCACAACACTCTGGTTAAAGAGGACTAATACTCAATTATGCCATAACCAATAGATGTACACCAGAACGTGATTTAAACACAAGTTTGCTCTGAGACCTTATATATATATATATATATATATATATATATATATATATATAAGGTGGTCCCTGGGTCTTTGCATGATCAAAAAAATCCCCCTGTCCATCATAGGGGCACTGTCCTAACAATCTAACTACAGGACTCTCTCCTACCTCTAGCCAGGGAAGTTTGTGCACGGCTTCTTTCCTTTGCAATCATCATCCTGAAAACTGTTTCCCAGTTGTAGCTCCATCTCCAGTATCTCCCATCATATACCGGTTATCCAGTTCTATTGACTTTGGGGGGACATGAACTATTATCAGTTTATCTTCCAGGCGGCTACTTAGTCTGCTCTTTTCCCTCCTCTTCCCCATACTGTTTTGGTGGGCTTGAGTCTTCCAGGAACCTCCATACGGATACCCATGCTTTATTTTTCATATTTATGAGACTAAGTTACATACGACTCATTAGTCGTGGCATGGATAGCCGTGTATAGATCTTTGGTGTCCGGACGAATGTTTATATGTTTTATTTGTGATGTGTTTTTGTCTTTTGTCTTCATGTTGCCACGTCCAGGGACTATAAGACGCAGCAGTCCCTGGACGTTATCAAGTTCTTTGTGTCCAAATTATTATCTCCCATTAAGGAGTTTAACCACTTAAGCCCCGGACCAATACGCAGCATAAAGACCAGAGGTGTTTTTACAATTTGGCACTGCGCTGCTATGAGTAAGCATCTATCTTTGATGTGAAACGCGTCAGCTATCCACCCCTGCATGTCAGTTTTCTGTTTTTGTCTGTTTTTGGACTTTTGAATCTATGGATTAATTTTGGATTTTAATTTTGGAATTTTGAAAATAAATCGTTTATACAGAGTGCGGCAGTTCAGGGCTCTTTTCTTTCCCATGCATTAGTGCAGAGCCCGCACCTGTTTCAGTATCAGGGCGGGAGCATTCCTTGGAGCTTCACAGCTTGGAGCGGTACACACCTTTCACTGCGCTGCTTTAACTGGTAATTGCGCGGTCATGCAATGTTGTACCCAAACAAAATTTGCGTTCTTTTCTTCCCACAAATAGTGCTTTCTTTTAATGGTATTTGATTGTCTCTGCTATTTTTATTTTTTGCAAAATATACGGAAAAAGACCGAAAAGTTTGAAAAAAATGATATTTTCTATTTTTTGTTATGAGAAAAATCGAATAAACTCAATTTTAATCATACATTTAGGCCAAAATTTATTCAGCCACATGTCTTTAGTAAAGAAAATGTCAATAAGCGTATATTTATTGGTTTGCGCAAAAGTTATAGCGTCTACAAACAAGGGTACATTTTCTGGAATTTACACAGCTTTTAATTTATGACTGCCTATCTCATTTCTTGAGGTGCTAAAATGGCAGGGCAGTACAAAACCCCCCCAAATGACCCCATTTTGGAAAGTAGACACCCCAAGGAAATTGCTGAGAGGCATGTTGAGCCCATTGAATATTTTTTTTTTTTGTCCCAAGTGATTGAATAATGACAAAAAAAAAAAAAAATGATAAAAAGTTGTCACTAAATGATATATTGCTCACACATGCCATGGGCATATGTGGAATTACACCCCAAAATAAATTTTGCTGCTTCTCCTGAGTACGGGGATACCACATGTGTGGGACTTTTTGGGAGCCTAGCCGCGTACGGGGCCCCGAAAACCAATCACCGCCTTCAGGATTTCTAAGGGCACAAATTTTTGATTTCACTCCTCACTACCCATCACAGTTTTGAAGGCCATAAAATGCCAAGATATCACAAAACCCCCCCCCCAAATGACCCCATTTTGGAAAGTAGACACCCCAATCTATTTTCTGAGAGGCATGGTGAGTATTTTACAGCTCTCATTTGTTTTTGAAAATGAAGAAAGAAAATAACATTTTTTTTTTCTTTTTTCAATTTTCAAAACTTTGTGACAAAAAGCAAGATCTGCAAAATACTCAAAATACCTCTCAGCAAATAGCTTGGGCTGTGTACTTTCCAAAATGGGGTCATTTGGGGGGGTTTTGTGCCATCTGGGCATTCCATGGCCTCCGAAACTGTGATAGGCAGTGAGAAGTGATATCAAAAATTTACACCCTTAGAAAGCCTGAAGGCGGTGCTTGGGTTTTGGGGTTCCGTACGCGGCTAGGCTCCCAAAAAGTCTCAAATATGTGGTATCCCCGTACTCAGGAGAAGCAACAGAATGTATTTTGGGGTGGAATTCCACATATAACCATGGCATGTTTGAGCAATATATCATTTAGTGACAACTTTGTGCAAAAAATAAAAAAAATAAATTGTCTTTTTCCCACAACTTGTGTCAAAATATAAAATATTCCATGGACTCGACATGCCTCTCAGCAAATATCTTGGGGTGTCTACTTTCCAAAATGGGGTCATTTGGGGGGTTTTGAACTGTCCTGGCACAACATTAGGAAGCTTATGTCACACATCATCCACTCTTCTAAACAAAGCCCTTTCTGACACTTTTTCTTTACATGAAAAAAAAATTTTTTTGCAAGAAAATTACGTTGAACCCCCAAAAATGATATATATTTTTAAAGCAAAGGCCCTTCAGATTAAAATGGTGGGTGTTGCATTTTTTTTCCACACAGTATTTGCGCAGCGATTTTTCAAACGCATTTTTTTCGGAAAAAATACACTTTTTAAAATTTTAATGCACTAAAACACACTATATTGCCCAAATGTTTGATGAAATAAAAAAGATGATCTTAGGCCGAGTACATGGATATCAAACACGACATGCTTTAAAATTTCGCACAAACGCGCAGTGGCATCAAACTACATACAATTTTAAAAGCCTTTAAAAGCCTTTACAGGTTACCACATTCGATTTACAGAGGAGGTCTACTGCTAAAATGACTGCCCTTGATCTGACCTTTGCGGTGATACCTTACATGCATGGTGCAATTGCTGTTTGCATATGATGCCAGACCCACGCTTGCGTTCACCTTTGTGCAAGAGCAGAGCGGGACAGGGGTGTTTTTTTTTTTTTTTCATTTATTTTGCTTTTTTATTTTATTTTTAAACTGTTCCTTCCATTTTTTTTTTTTTTTTTTTTTTATCATTTTTATTGTTATCTCAGGGAATGTAAATATCCCCTTTGATAGCAATAGGTAGTGACAGGTACTCTTTTTTTAAAAAAACTGGGGTCTATTAGACCCTAGATCTTCCCTCTGCCCTGAAAGCATCTGACCACACCAAGATCGGTGTGATAAAATGCTTTCCCAATTTCCCAATAGTGCTTTTTATATCCGGGGGGGACATTCCCTCCCACTGCTTGTAAAAGCAGTCCAGAGGCTAATTAGCCACTAGGATTGCTTTTACATGAAAGCCGGCCGCTGGCTGAAAAGAATGATACCAAGATGATACCTAAACCCGCAGGCATCAATCTGGTATAACCATTCAAAGTCCAGCAACATACCAGTACGTTGCTGGTCCTTGTTGGACATGTATTGTAATCTTTTTTTTCATGCAGCCTGTTGGCTGAACGAAAAAAAGAGATTGATCGGTGGGTATGCCCACCATTAGAATACCTCCCTTCATCCACCCACTTCTAATGATGGGCACACATGCACCATTTATATATGCCGAAGCATGGGGGCATCCTCCCGCAAAAGTTATGCCGCGTACACACGTCTGACTTTTCCACGAGCAAGCCTCCGTCGGAATTTTGACTGTATGTACGCGGCATTAGGAGAAAAATCGCTCCTCCGCCCCTGCTGCCCCCATGCTTTGGCATATATGCTCTTTTTTTTAACTGTAGTGGTGAAATCACCTCCTACAGCACTGGAGTCACAGGGATCAGGCCTGTCTCTGCGAACGCTGCAGTTATGTGTGTTGTGTTTGGTAAGTGACAGCGATCGATCGATACTGCACTTGGGAGGGCTGGGCTGGACGGAGGGGCAAAACGCAGGTGCTAGCAGGTATCTGGGCTGATCCCGCTAACACTGCGTTTTTGGGAACCCTAAACTGCTGGGGACGCTAGTATAGATCTGATCAGATATTGATCTGTTCAGATACTATACCACTAAGGGAGGTGTATGCTTTGTGCGTGGGTGTTAGCGCTACTGGCACTAACCTGACGCTGCCTGGGGTGACGCAGACCCTATCTGACCCTAAAACCTAATTGATATCACCCGCCGGGTGATAAGGGGGTTAAACCTTTATTGGGTTATATACGGCGGGTGCCCTGATGCTATAAAAAGCAAACTAACTAACCAGCGTCACCCGTAACACTTATACAGTGATCACTGGTGAAAGGGTTAACTAGGGGCAATCAGTGGGTTAAAACCTTTATTAGGTAATATGTGGTAGACATGTGCGATTAGTTTCGTACGAATCTAAAATTCGTACCAATTTCCGGAAATTCGTACGTTCGTACGAATCCGAAATACGAATTTTTATGCATACAAATTCTGTACGAAATACGAAATTTTGTTTACGAATGTCAGATCCAAAATTCAATTACCAGGCTCTTCAGGTCTGGAATGGATATAAAGGGGAACCCCGCCGCAAATAAAAAAAAAATTTGGATCCCAAATTCAATTACCAGGCTCTTCAGGTCTGGAATGGATATTAAGGGGAACCCTGCCGCAAATAAAAAAAAAATGGCGTGCGGATTCCCCTAAATATCCATACCAGGCCCTTCAGATCTGGCATGGATTTTAAGGGGAACTCCACCCCAAATTAAAAAAAAAATGGCGTGTAGTCCCCCCAAAAATCCATACCAGACCCTTATCCGAGCATGCAACCTGGCCGGCCGCAGGAAAAGAGGGGGGGACGAGAGAGCGCCCCCCCCCCTCCTGAACCGTACCAGGCCACATGCCCTCAACATGGGGAGGATATTCCCATGTTGATGGGGACAAGGGCCTCATCCCCACAACCCTTGCCCGGTGGTTGTGGGGGTCTGTGGGCAGGGGGCTTATCGGAATCTGGAAGACCCCTTTAACAAAGGGGACCTCCAGATCCCGCCCCCCCTATGTGAATTGGTAAGGTGTACATTGTACCCCTACCATTTCACAAAGAAAGTGTAAAAAAATGTAAATAAAAACACACAAACACCTTGGAAAAGTCCTTTATTAAAAAAAACAAAAAACATTCCAGCAATGAAATCCAGTGTCCCGCGGCGATCCCGATGTCCAGCGCTGTCCGTCATTGGTTGAGCCTGAGTGGACCTGATGGGGAACTTCCTCCGCAGTGTTTTAAATGTATAGACCCGCCCCTTCTAAAGTTCCCCATCAGGTCCGCTAAGCGGACCAGATGCGGAACGTGAGAAGGGGCGGGTCTATTCATGTATTACACAGTGAAGGAAGTTCCCCATCAGGTCCGCTCTACGAGGGGGCGGACCTGATGGGAACTTCCTTTCACTGTGTAATACATGAATAGACCCGCCCCTTCTAAAGTTCCCCATCAGGTCCGCTAAGCGGACCAGATGCGGAACGTGACCCCCCACCCGCACAAAGGCAGGCACGTACAGGTACGTGATTGTGCCTGTCCGTGCCATTCTGATGACGTATATGTACATGGGGCGGTCGTTAAGTGGTTAATGTAATTTGTGATTTTTATTATGGTAATACATTTATATATTTTTTCTAATAATACTCACATTGTACGCTGTAACACTCATTTGGTCTTCTGGTCCCTGTCAGTCTTGACAGGGACATACCAGGTTTTTTTATATATATAGAATGTGAGGGAAAAAACTGTGCTTGAACCCAAATAAACAGAAAACTAAAAAGCAAGATGTGCACGCCAGCTGCCAGCACTCAAACAAACAAAGTCAAGCAAAAATGGAACATATATAGTGCAGTGCTAGTCTATCAAAAATACTGATTGTGCTAAATCACAGTGAACAGTGAAGAGAATACCATGAATGAAAATGACACCACATATAAGTGATAAAGAAGCACAAGCTTCAAAAAGGTAAATTTAGCACAATCAATATTTTTGATAGACTAGCGCTGCACTATATATGTTCCTTTTTTTATATATATATGCAGTATTTTTGACTAGAGTGACGCTACCCTTATTTTGGTAAAACGATGTATTGAGGACATATTTTGTGTGTCACCACACATTATTCCAGGCCCTTTTCTCCCTCCCCTTTTGTTTTTTGCTTATACTATTCCATATTTGCAAACTGGACTCCCTTACCCGTCCCATTCCCCATCATCCCTGTTTTCCTCCATAGGAATTTGTCTATATAAATAGATTTCAATATATATTTGTTCTGAAGTAATATTACCTGGATGCACTTTATATCAAGAGACTTATTTGTTTGAATCATCAGATTATCTGGATGCACTTTATTATTGGACATTTTGGAATTTAATGCATTTTGATGACATTTTGATAGAATTTTATTCACTTTTGGAAATGATGTTTGCACTTTTAGCTATTTATTAGCACCTTACTATAGCTATTGCTGACAGTATTTAGCGCTGCTTCACTATACTTTACACACATTCATTGGTGCTGGCAACACTACAGAAGTTTAGCTTTATACAAATTTTTTATTAAGCACTTTATTTCCAAGCACTTTATATCAAGCACTTTATTACTTATTATTTCTCCTATCACCAACACTTCTTGGTAGCGCATTAGTAACTTACCTCAAATTAATCATTAACCACTACTCTCTAAATTAGTTTTTTTAGCCAGTTTTCTATCCATTTACAAACTGATCTTTCCAAACCTGTAGACCTTACCTTACGTATTAGTAGGGTTGTACAGATACCACTTTTTTAGGACCATATGGGGAGTAGGGATGAGCCGAACACCCCCCAGTTCGGTTTGCGGCAGAACATGCGAACTGACAAAAAGTTTGTGCAAACACTGTTAAAGTCTATGGGACCTGAACGTGAAAAATCAAAAGTGCTAATTTTAAAGGCTAATATGCAAGTTATTGTCATAAAAAGTGTTTGGGGACCCGGGTCCTGCCCCAGGGGACATGAATCAATGCAAAAAAAAGTTTTAAACCTGCCGTTTTTTTGGGAGCAGTGATTTTATTAATGCTTAAAGTGAAACAATAAAATGTAAATATCGTGCCTGGGGGGTGACTATAGTATGCCTGTAAAGTGGCACATTTTTCCTGTGTTTAGAACAGTCCCTGCAGCAAAATTACATTTCTAAAGGAATAAAAGTCATTTAAAACTGCTTGCGGCTGTAATGTAATGTCGGATCCCAACAATATAGACAAAAATCATTGAGAAAAATGGCATGGGTCCCCCGCCCCCAGCCCATTACCAGGCCCTTTGGGTCTGGTATGCATATTAAGGGGAACCCCGCACCCAAATAATAAAAAAAAAAGGCGTGGGGCCCTCAGGCCCTATATTCTCTAAACAGCAGTATACTGTATACAGTCATGGATGAAATTGTTGGAACCCCAGAAATTTTTCCAGAAAATCAAGTATGTCTCACAGAAAAATATTGCAGTAACACATGTTTTGCTATACACATGTTTATTCCCTTTGTGTGTATTGGAACAAAACAAAAAAAGGGAGGAAAATAAGCAAATTGAACATAATGTCACACAAAACTCAAAAAATGGGCTTGTCAAAATTCTTGGCACCTTTTCAAAATTGTGGATAAATAAGATTGTTTCGAGCATGTGATGCTCCTTTAATCTCACCTGGGGCAGGTAACAGGTGTGGGCAATATAAAAATCACACCTGAAAGCAGATAAAAAGGAGAGAAGTTCACTTAGTCTTTGCATTGTGTGTCTGTGTGTGCCACACTAAGCATGGACAACAGAAAGAGGAGAAGAGAACAGTCTGAGGACTTGAGAACTAAAATTGTGCAAAAATATCAACAATCTCAAGGTTACAAGTCCATCTCCAGAGATCTAGATTTGCCTTTGTCCACAGTACGCAACATTATCAAGAAGTTTGCAACCCATGGCACTGTAGCTAATCTCTCTGGGCGTGGACGGAAGAGAAAATATGATGAAAGGTTGCAACGCATGATAGTCCGGATGGTGGATAAACAGCCCCAAATAAGTTCCAAAGAAATTCAAGCTGTCCTGCAGGCTCAGGGAGCATCAGTGTCAGCGCAAACTATCCGTCAACATTTAAATGAAATGAAACGCTATGGCAGGAGACCCAGGAGGACCCCACTGCTGACACAGAGACATAAAAAAAGCAAGACTACAGTTTGCCTAAATGTACTTGAGTAAGCCAAAATGCTTCTGGGAAAATGTTTTGTGGACACATGAGACCAAGATAGAGCATCATTCTACTGTTTACCGAAAATGGAATGAGGCCTACTGTGATGTTTATGCTTAACACTGTGACCCTTCACCCTTTTCTCCTGATGCATGCTGGGGGAGGGGCTGTACCAGGAGGTAAGAGTGTGTGTGTGAGACTGGAAGCAGCAGCAGCATGGATGCATAGATCTGGTAATGACAGAAGCCTGTTGTATTAAGACTCCTCAATGTAACAAGTCATCATGTTCTGAGTGAGTAATAAACCCTCTCCATGGTTAAGAAGTTGATCCGGCCTGTGTGTAACTTGCTGAGCAGATACTGGCAGCATTGCTAGCAACACCCTGAGAGACCCCATGTCTAAGGGACATAACAGTGGCGATGAGGATTGTGGATTTTAGCACACATGGCCTTCATAGGGTTTAGAGAGACCCCGTGTCTAAGGGACATAACACCTACAAAGAAAAGAACACAGTACCTACAGTGAAATATGGTGGAGGTTCAATGATGTTCTGGGGTTGTTTTGCTGCCTCTGGCACTGGGTGCCTTGAATGTGTGCAAGGCATCATGAAATCTGAGGATTACCAAAGGATTTTGGGTCACACTGTGTCAGAAAGCTGGGTTTGCGTCCGAGATCTTGGGTCTTTCAGCAGGACAATGACCCTAAACATACGTCAAAAAGCACCCAGAAATGGATGGCAACAAAGCGCTAGAGAGTTCTAAAGTGGCCAGCAATGAGTCCAGATCTAAATCCCATTGAACACTTGTGGAGAGATCTTAAAATTGCTGTTGGGAAAAGGCGCCCTTCCAATAAGAGAGACCTGGAGCAGTTTGCAAAGGAAGAGTGGTCCAAAATTCCGGGTGAGAGGTGTAAGAAGCTTATTGATGGTTATAGGAAGCGACTGATTTCAGTTATTTTTTCCAAAGGGTGTGCAACCAAATATTAAGTTAAGGGTGCCAAGAATTTTGACCAGCCCATTTTTGGAGTTTTGTGTGACATTATGTCCAATTTGCTTTTTTTCCTCCTTTTTTTGTTTTGTTCCAATACACACAAAGGGAATAAACATATGTATAGCAACATGTGTTACTGCAATACTTTTCTGTGAGAAATACTTGATTTTCTGGAAAAATTTCTGGGGTGCCAACAATTTCGGCCATCACTGTATACTATATGGCCTGCCCTATACACTCTGCAGAAAATTGGGCCTTAGGTTTTGGTGGTACCAGAACACTGTAAGCCCTCACAGTTAATCTTGGTGGGCGATGGAACGGGCCCTGCTATGAAATATTATATCAAGAATTGTAATTACATGCCCCTGTTAAACAGGGGCAGAAAAATTGGGCCTTTGGTGGTGGTGGTGGTGCCACAACACTGTAAGCCCTCAGTTACTCTTGGTGGGCGCAGGAACGGGCCCTGCTGTGAAATATTAGTTTAAAAATTTTAATTACTTGCCCCTGTTAAACAGGGTCAGAAAAATTGGGCCTTAGGCAGTGGCGGTGGTGGCACAACACTGTAAAGCCTCACAGATTCTTTTGTTGAATGCAGGAATGAGCCCTGCTGTGAAATATTAGAGCAAAAATAGTAATTACATGCCCCTGTTAACCACTTAAGCCCCGGACCATTTTGTAGCTAAAGGACCAGAGCTGTTTTCAGAATTTTGCACTGCGCTGCTTTAACTGGAAATTGTGCGGACATGCAATGTTGTACCGAAACGAAATTTGCATCCTTTTCTTCCCACAAATAGAGCTTTCTTTTAATGGTATTTGATTGCCTCTGCAATTTTTATTTTTTGCGATATAAACGGAAAAAGACCGAAAATTTTGAAAAAAAATGATATTTTCTACTTTTTGTTATGAGAAAAATCAAATAAACTCAATTTTAGTCATACATTTAGGCCAAAATGTATTCAGCCACATGTCTTTAGTAAAAAAAATGTCAATAAGCGTATATTTATTGGTTTGCGCAAAAGTTATAGCGTCTACAAACTAGGGTACATTTTCTGGAATTTACACAGCTTTTAATTTATGACTGCCTATCTCATTTCTTGAGGTGCTAAAATGGCAGGGCAGTACAAAACCCCCCCAAATTACCCAATTTTGGAAAGTAGACACCCCAAGGAAATTGCTGAGAGGCATGTTGAGCCCATTGAATATTTTTTTTTTTGTCGCAAGTGATTGAATAATGACAAAAAAAAAAAAAATTACAAAAAGTTGTCACTAAATGATATATTGCTCCCACATGCCATGGTTATATGTGGAATTGCACCCCAAAATACATTTTGCTGCTGCTCCTGAGTACGGGGATACCACATGTGTGGGACTTTTTGGGAGCCTAGCCGCGTACGGGCCCCCGAAAACCAAGCACCGCCTTCAGGATTTCTAAGGGCGCAAATTTTTGATTTCACTCCTTACTACCTATCACAGTTTCGAAGGCCATAAAATGCCAAAATAGCACAAAACCCCCCCAAATGACCCCATTTTAGAAAGTAGACACCCCAAGGAAATTGCTGAGAGGCCTGTTGAGCCCATTGAATATTTTTTTTTTTTTGTCCCAAGTGATTGAATAATGACAAAAAAAAAAAAATTACAAAAAGTTGTCACTAAATGATATATTGCTCACACATGCCATGGTTATATATGGAATTACACCCCAAAATACATTTTGCTGCTTCTCCTGAGTACGGGGATACCACATGTGTGGGACTTTTTGGGAGCCTAGCCGCGTACGGGACCCCGAAAACCAAGCACCGCCTTCAGGATTTCTAGGCACAAATTTTTGATTTCACTCCTCACTACCTATCACAGTTTCGAAGGCTATAAAATGCCAAAATAGCACAAAACCCCCCCAAATGACCCCATTTTGGAAAGTAGACACCCCAAGCTATTTGCTGAGAGGCATGGTGAGTATTTTACAGCTCTCATTTGTTTTTAAAAATGAAGGAAAAAAAATATTTTTTTTTTTTAATTTTCAAAACTTTGTGACAAAAAGCGAGATCTGCAAAATACTCACCATACCTCTCAGCAAATAGCTTGGGGTGTCTACTTTCCAAAATGGGGTCATTTGGGGGGGTTTTGTGCCATCTGGGCATTCCATGGCCTCCGAAACTGTGATAGGCAGTGAGAAGTGAAATCAAAAATTTACACCCTTAGAAAGCCTGAAGGCGGTGATTGGTTTTTGGGGTCCCGTACGCGGCTAGGCTCCCAAAAAGTCTCACACATGTGGTATTCCCGTACTCAGGAGAAGCAACAGAATGTATTTTGGGGTTTAATTCCACATATGCCCATGACATGTTTGAGCAATATATCATTTAGTGACAACTTTGTGCAAAAAATAAAAAATAAAAAAATAAATTGTCTATTTTCCGCAACTTGTGTCAACATATAAAATATTCCATGGACTCGACATGCCTTTCAGTATATAGCTTGGGGTGTCTACTTTCCAAAATGGGGTCATTTGGGGGGGTTTTGAACTGTTCTGGCATTTTATACACAACATTAGGAAGCTTACATCCACTCTTCTAACCACTTGAAGGCAAAGCCCTTTTTCACACTTTTTGTTTACATGAAAATTTTTTTTTTTTTGCAAGAAAATTATGTTGAACCCCCAGACATTATATATATTTTTAAAGCAAAGGCCCTACAGATTAAAATGGTGGGTGTTGCAATTTTTTTTTCTACACAGTATTTGCACAGCGATTTTTCAAACGCATTTTTTGGGGAAAAAATACACTTTTTTTAATTTTAATGCACTAAAACACACTATATTGCCCAAATGTTTGATGAAATAAAAAAGATGATCTTAGGCCGAGTACATAGATACCAAACATGACAAGCTTTAAAATTTCGCACAAACGCGCATTGGCGACAAACTAAATACATTTTTAAAAGCATTTAAAAGCCTTTACAGGTTACGCCGTTAGATTTACAGAGGAGGTCTACTGCTAAAATTACTGCCCTCGATCTGACCTTCGCGGTGATACCTCACATGCATGGTGCAATTTCTGTTTACATATGACGCCAGACCGACGCTTGCGTTCGCCATTGGGCAAGAGCAGGGCAGGACAGGGGTGCTTTTTTTTTTAAAAAAAAAAATTTATTATTAATTTTGCTTTTTTATTTTATTTTTAAACTGTTGCTTCCATATTTTTTTTTTTATCATTTTTATTGTTATCTCAGGGAATGTAAATATCCCCTATGATAGCAATAGGTAGTGACAGGTACTCTTTTTTGAAAAAACTGGGGTCTATTGGACCCTAGATCTTTCCTCTGCCCTCAAAGCATCTGACCACACCAAGATCGGTGTGATAAAATGCTTTCCCAATTTCCCAATGGCGCTTTTTATATCCGGGGGGGGACATTCCCTCCCACTGCTTGTAAAAGCAGTCCAGAGGCTAATTAGCCACTAGGATTGCTTTTACATGAAAGCCGGCCGCTGGCTGAAAAGAATGATACCAAGATGATACCTAAACCCACAGGCATCATTCTGGTATAAACATTCAAAGTCCAGCAACATACCAGTACGTTGCTGGTCCTTGTTGGACATGTATTGTAATCTTTTTTTTCATGCAGCCTGTTGGCTGAACGAAAAAAAAAGATTGATCGGTGGGTATGCCCACCATTAGAATACCGCCCTTCATCCACCCACTTCTAATGATGGGCATACATGCACCATTTATATATGCCGAAGCATGGGGGCATCTTCCCGCAAAAATTATGCCGCGTACACATGGTCAGACTTTTCCACGGGCAAGCCTCCATCGGAATTTTGACCGTATGTACGCGGCATTAGGAGCAAAATCGCTCCTCCGCCCCTGCTGCCCCAATGCTTCGGCATATATGCTTTTTTTTTTTTAACTGTGGTGGTGAAATCACCTCCTACAGCACTGGAGTCACAGGGATCAGGCCTGTCTCTGCGAACGCTGCAGTTATGTGTGTTGTGTTTTGTAAGTGACAGTGATCGATCGATACTGCACTTGGGGGGCCTGGGCTGGACGGAGGGGCAAAACGCAGGTGCTAGCAGGTATCTGGGCTGATCCCGCTAACACTGCGTTTTTGGGAACCCTAAACTGCTGGGGACGCTAGTATAGATCTGATCAGATCAGATCAGATATTGATCTGTTCAGATACTATACCACTAAGGGGGGTGTATGCTTTGTGCGTGGGTGTTAGCACTACTGGCACTAACCTGACGCTGCCTGGGGTGTGACGCAGACCCTCTCTGACGCTAAAACCTAATTGATATCACCCGCCGGGCGATCAGGGGGTTAAACCTTTATTGGGTTATATACGGCGGGTGCCCTGACACTATAAAAAGCAAACTAACTAACCAGCGTCACCCGTAACACTTATATGGTGATTACTGGTGAAAGGGTTAACTAGGGGCAATTAGGGGGTTAAAACCTTTATTAGGTAATATATGGGGGTACCTGACGCTATATAAAAAACTGACGGCGAACCTAAAAAAAATTACTGGCTACCGATCTGCATCACCGACGCTAAGACAGCGATCAGAAAAATGATCGCTTAGCGACAGTGGTGATAGGGGGTGAAAGGGTTACCTGGGGGGCGATCAAGGGGGTTAAACCTTTATTAGGTAATATATCGGGGTACCTGACGCTATAAAAACCTGCGGCGAACCTAAAAAAAATTACTGGCTACCGATCTGCATCACTGACGCTAAGACAGCGATCAGAAAAATGATCGCTTAGTGACAGTGGTGATAGGGGGTGAAAGGGTTACCTGGGGGGCGATCAAGGGGGTTAAACCTTTATTAGGTAATATATGGGGGTACCTGACACTATAAAAACCTGCGGCGAACCTAAAAAAAATTACTGGCTACCGATCTGCATCACCGACGCTAAGACAGCGATCAGAAAAATGATCGCTTAGCGACAGTGGTGATAGGGGGTGAAAGGGTTACCTGGGGGGTGATCAAGGGGGTTAAACCTTTATTAGGTAATATATCGGGGTACCTGACGCTATAAAAACCTGCGGCGAACCTAAAAAAAATTACTGGCTACCGATCTGCATCACCGACGCTAAGACAGCGATCAGAAAAATTATTGCTTAGCGACAGTGGTGATAGGGGGTGAAAGGGTTATTTGGGGGGCGATCAAGGGGGTTAAACCTTTATTAGGTAATATATGGGGGTACCCGACGCTATAAAAACCTGCGGCGAACCTAAAAAAAATTACTGGCTACCGATCAGCATCACCGACGCTAAGATATCGATCAGAAAAATGATCGCTTAGCGACGGCGGTGCTAGGGGGTGAAAGGGTTATCTGGGGGGTGATCAGGGGGTTAAACCTTTATTAGGGGGGGTTAGGGGGCTACACTGGACCTAAAACGAAATGTAGTGACACTTTTACAGTCACAAATGTCACTGATTGCAGTGATCACTAAATAAATGGTCACTGCAATCAGTGACACTGTGACTGGGGGCTGGGGGGTGATCTGGGGGGTGATCTGGGGGGTGATCTGGGGGGGCGATTTATGTGCCTATGTGTCCTGGTGTCAGTGTGCTGTTTTGTGCACTAACCTGCATCTTCTCCTGTACGGCGCTCGGTATATGTGAGCGCCGCAGGAGAGATGACATCACTTCCTCCTGCCTGTGTAAACAGTACACAGGCAGAGGAAGCTCTCTCATTCGCCAGGAGCGATCGAGAGGGGGGAGCCGGAATCGAACGGCCGTCCCCTCATGCCGGATCACTCCCGAAGGTAAAACGACCACCCACTGTAAAGAAGGGGGGTCCGATCGGACCCCCCAACTATACAAAGGCAGTCACGTAGATATACGTGATTCTGCCTGTCGGTGCCATTCTGCCGACGTATATTTACAGTGGGCGGTCGTTAAGTGGTTAAACAGAGGCAGAAAAATTGGGCCTTAGACGGTGGTGGTGGTGGTGGTGGTGGTGGCACAACACTGTAAAGCCTCACAGATACTCCCGTTGAGCGCAGGAATGGGTCCTGCTGTGAAATATTAGGCCAAAAATTTTAATTACGCGCCCCTTTTAAAGAGGGGCAGAAAAATTGGGCCTTAGGCAATGGTGGTGGTGCCACAACACTGTAACCCCTCACAGATTCTCTTGTTGAGCACAGGAACGTGCCCTGCTGTGAAATATTAGAGCAAAAAATGTAATTACATGCCCCTGTTAAACAGGGGCAGAAAAATTGGGCCTTAGGCAGTGGTGGTGGTGCCCTGAACCAAAAATATTCTTAGAAGCTATCATCGTGAAGATTGAGGAGGAATAGGATAGTCACTCAGCATAGGCAGTCTTCAAGGGATCCCACATCCATAGAAAAATCAATTGATTACATCAGCATCAGGTGCTTGGTAGCTGGTGATCCTAGACTAATTCATTTTTATGAATGTGAGCCGATAAACAGAGTCTGTGGACAGGCACACTCTGTAATCGGTTACAAAGCCTCCAGCAGCACTGAATGTGTGTTCAGAAAGAACGCTGGATGCAGGACAGGCCAGTAGCTAAATTGCATTCTGAGCAAGCTCTGGCCAGTGGTCCATCCTCAAGACCCAGTAACACAGTGGATATTCTGTTGGAAAGGTCTCCAAGTCTTGCTCCTAGATATTCCTGCACCATTTAATTCAGACGCTGGAGAGGGCTGCGATTGGCGCTGAGGACTTAAGAATTGTCTGAAGTCATCGGTCAGCCGGCCACCTTCTCCACCGCTCTTTCTGTGACTGAACGAAGCCTCAGCAACACATTGTTCAGCACCAGGAAATTTTTACCTCCCAGGCACTGGAAACGCATTGCACAAACCTTTCTGCAAGTCCTCCCGAAGATGTTTCATTCTCTGCTCCCTCTGCGAAGGCTGGATAAGTTCTGCAACCTTACCCTTGTAAGGTGGATGAAGAAGGGTTGCCAGCCAGTAATGATCACTCTCCTTGATACCAGGAATCCTAGGGTCCTTTCGCAGGCTTTGCAGGATCAGGGAGGCCATGCAGCGTAAGTCTGCAGAGGCATTCGATCCTGAGTCCTCTGGGTCACTAATGATCACATGATTCGCAACCACCTCCTCCCAGCCACGTACAACTCCATGGGTTTCTGGGGACTGAAAATGATCCCAAGAATACTGCTGCTGATGCTGAGTGTTATCCTCCATCTCCATGCTGATACAATCCTCCTCCTCCTCCTCTTTTTCTTCCTGTGTGATCGGTGGGCCCGCAGGAATACTATCTGGATAAAGGGGGCCTTGAGAGGTAAGGAAGTCCTCCTCTTCCTCCCGCTGTTCTGCCTCAAGTGCCCTGTCCATTATTCCACGAAGCGTGTGCTCCAACATGAAGACAAGAGGGACAGTATCACTGATGCATGCACTGTCACTGCTCACCATCCTCGTGGCCTCCTCAAATGGTGACAGGACAGTGCCTGCATCCTTGATTAGTAGCCATTGGCGTGGCAAAAAAAGCCAAGCTCCCCTGACCCTGTCCTAGTACATTACTCACATAGGTACTCATTGATGGCCCTCTGCTGCGTGTGCAGCCGCTGCAGAATTGCCAACGTTGAGTTCCACCTGGTAGGCATGTCACAAATGAGGCGGTCCTTGGGCAGGTTGCATTCCCTTTGAAGGTCAGCCAGCCGAGCACTGACATTATATGACTGGCGGAAATGACCACAGACTTTCCTGGCCTGCCTCAGGAGATCCTGTACATCTAAGTACCTGCTCAACAACCGCTGCACCACCAAATTCAGGACATGAGCCAAACAGGGAACATGGGTCAAGTGTCCCTGTCGGAGGTTAGAGAGGAGGTTGGTGCCATTGTCGCATACAACCATTCCTGGCTGAAGCTGGCGTGGCGTCAACCACCTCCGAGCCTGCCCCTGCAGAGCTGACAGAATCTCGGGGGACTCCTCCGTGCATGATGGTGGGGCTAGGGAAGGAGTGACTGTTGACATGGAGCCGATGGAATAGGCCGCTTTGGCAGCTGCATTGGCAGGCAAACTACTCTGAGCCCCCCTGTCCTTCCCACTGTCCCCCTGTCCTTTCCACTGTCCCCCTGTCTATCCCACGGTCCCCCTGTCCATCCCATTGTCCCCCTGTCCATCCCACGGTCCCCCTGTCCATCCCACCATCCCCCTGTCCATCCCACGGTCCCCCTGTACATCCCACTGTCCATAAACAGTCCTAAACAGCAACTTAATGTTAATGTGAGTGTGTATGTGTTTTAAGTATGTTGGATTATATGCAACAGCAGTATTTGCACTGTAAACCTTTTTTATTTATATAAAGTGTGGGTGAGCTTAAACTGTATCACTATGCTGTGGTTCCTGTAGGTTTTGCGTGAGTGCGGGGGGGGGGGGGACTCCATGTCCATTTTGCTTGGGGCCCCCAACTTCCTTCAAACGGTCCTGACTATGCACTATGGGTGCACGGTAATGTGTACACCAACAGAAGTGTAAAAACAACTATGGGTGCACTGTATTGTGTACTGTGTACACCGCCAGAAAAGTTCTAGCAACTGCACTATGGGTGCACGGTACTGTGTACACCAACAGAAGTGTAATAACAACTATGGGTGCACTGTATTGTGTACTGTGTACACCACCAGAAAAGTAGCAGCAACTGCACTAGGGGTGCACTTTATTGTGTACACCACCAGAAGTCTAATAGCAACTATGGGTGTACTGTATTGTGTACTGTGTACACCACCAGAAAAGTAGTAGCAACTGCACTAGGGGTGCACGGTACTGTGTACACCACCAGAAGTGTAATAACAACTATGGGTGCACTGTATTGTGGGGCTAGGGAAGGAGTGACTGTTGACATGGAGCCGATGGAATAGGCCGCTTTGGCAGCTGCATTGGCAGGCAAACTACTCTGAGCCAGGGTGACAGAGGATGAGGAGGATGAGGACGGATTTGTTATCCATTCCACCAACTCTTGTGCATGTTGTGGCTCAATAACACGGCCAGCTGCAGAAAAAAAGGACAAGCATTTCCCACGGCCAAGTGCAGAGGATGCACTGTGTCCACGACCAGCACTGTTGACTGTAGACACAGAGCCTGCTTGCACTCTTTTAGTGGCCTGTGAGCGTCTGCCTCTCCTTGGTGGCCTTCCGGACATGCTGTAAATTTTGTTTAGCAAAACCACACTACACTGTATTGTGTACACCACCAGAAAAGTAGTAGCAACTGCACTAGGGGTGCACTTTATTGTGCACACCACCAGAAGTCTAGAAGCAACTATGGGTGTACTGTATTGTGTACTGTGTACACCACCAGAAAAGTAGAAGCAACTGCACTATGGGTGCACAATACTGTGTACACCAACAGAAGTGTAATAACAACTATGGGTGCACTGTATTGTGTACTGTGTACACCGCCAGAAAAGTTGTAGCAACTGCACTATGGGTGCACGGTACTGTGTACACCAACAGAAGTGTAAAAACAACTATGGGTGCATGGTACTGTGTACATCAACAGATGTGTAAAAACAACTATGGGTGCACTGTATTGTGTACTGTGTACACCACCAGAAAAGTAGTAGCAACTGCACTATGGGTGCATGGTACTGTGTACACCGACTGAAGTATATTAGAAAAAGTACACCAGGAATGGCCTTCAGTCAGATATAGGCTTGGCTAAACTGGATGCAGTGTATATATATATATATATATATATATGTAGCGGGGTCTCTTCCGAGGCCCCAGGGCGGAGGTTCCACCGCAGAGACTCATGGGAGGGGTTACTTAAGTGAGAGGCGAGGCGGAGCTCGCTCTCTTGGGACACGGTGCGCCAAGTGACAAGTCATCCTATGCGGATCGGCTGTGAAGCAAGGCCTGAAGCCTGAGGCCTTGCTTGAAGTCCGAAGAGCCTTCCACCATACTGCGGAGCCTGGGTGGATCCTGACCCGTCGTGATAGGACGTGAGCTGGATCGAGGACTCGATCGGAGCAGACGCTGTGTGCGACACACAGGAGGTGGAAGTCCCAGGCTGGGATCGCGCCTGGAGTCGTGAGCGGGCACCTGCCCATATCAATAGACTGAGTTGTGTTCAGGCCTATAGACTGCCTAGGCCCACTGTTCGCTCACCAGTGTTTATTGGGGGGTCTGGTAGCGGGACAGAGTTGAAGAATCTACCCCCCCCCCCCCGTTTTGCCCTGTTATTTCAAGTTAACACCCAATGTGGATTACAAATGGTTATTCCTTTAAGTGCACCAACGAAAGCTGGCCGGTGAAGAAACCTTCATCCCTTAGGGGAAAGAGACTTAGTTCCATTCCATGTCAGGCCTGACTTAGGTGGGGAGTTTAGAAAGTTTGTGTTACTACGCCATAGGCGAGCACACGCTATAATAGCACCGCGTGGTGGACACTGCGCGGCGCCATATTACTGTGCTGCACCTAGTACATTAATTGATGCAGGGCTCTGCAGGCCCTTGTATATGTTGCATGTTATATCTTGAATCCTTCATTACCAGTAAAGCTGATATATACATTTTATATTCTTGCCTCAGTGTGTTGTCTGACTGTTTAGAGCTTATTAAGTATAATACACCTGAGAGTGATAGAGGTTTAACCCTAGACTGACTGTGCCAGAGTGGGTCGAGTAAGATTGCCGGGGGTTGGCGGTACTGCGTGCAGGGCCCGAAATCAAATCAGCGGCTCTCTTAATTGGGGGTAGCGCTACACGTGGGGGCTGTTGCAGCAAATAGCAGCCAAAAAAAGTACCAGCATGGACCCACTAGAAATAGTGAAGTGGTGCGCAGCAGCCAACGTAGATGAAAATGGGACAGTAATTATAGAACTCCCAGGGATCTGGCAAGAAGATGCAGTGAAACAGTTAGTGATGTCCCTGTCCCCACAACAGAAAGCATGGATAGTGGATGTAAGATCAGAACCTCCTTTGACATATGTACTGGTTAAATGGAAGGATGGAGTCCCAGAAGACTTCAAGAAGCCAAGCATAGAGACGGTGGATAAACAAACTTATAAGTTAATACGTGTCCCACCCAACCTCAAAGATGTAAAGAAAGAAGAGAGTCCCGGGTCGCCACAGGGCACCCTCAGCACAGAATTATGTGCGGTTCTAGGGGAAATCATAGCGCAATGCAAGAAAGACCCAGCGGATTATCAAATAGCAGGATACCGAAAACTCAGAATGTTTTCAGGAAGGAAACCTGTACCTTCAGGCGAAGAAGGATTTGAGGAGTGGTTAGACGGTGCAACTCAGGCTCTGGAGGAGTGGGAAGTCCCAGACCACAGGAAGAAGCAGAGAATTGCTGAGAGCTTGAAGGGGCCTGCTTTAGAGGCCGTACGCAACCTCAAGATGAGTAAAACAGACTGTACTGCGCAGGACTATCTAGACAATCTGCAGAATGTGTTTGGTGGAACAGAGAAGATCACTGAACTCACCTACCAACTGGAGAATTGCTATCAAAAGGCAGGAGAGAAGCTATCAGAATTCATGATGCGCCTAGATAAAATACTGCACAAGATGATCTTAAAGAAAGGGATTGACCCGAAGAGGGTGGATGAGGTTGAGGATCTCAACCACTGGATCCCATCGCACTGGCGTTACGTACAAGACAGGACGGGAAGAGCCTGGAGTACCCTGACTTGATCCGAGTAGTCAGAAAAGAAGAAGCTATGCTGGAGGAGAAAAAGAGGAGCCAACCAGTTGAGACGGTGAACCCTCCTCCGGTGATGGTCAGGACGGCTATGACCTTAGAAAGAGATGCAGAGGTGGATACCTTGAAGTTGCAGATGTCCCAAGTGCTGGAAATGTTGACCTCCCTGATGGGAAAGGAGTCAAGGGTACCAGAGAGGGAAAGTCAGAGGAAGGAATTGTTCCCGAATACCTCAGCACCCGCATCCCTGGAAAATTGGGGAAATGTGATCTGCTTCAATTGTGGGGGAGCTGGCCATCCTGCCAAAGTATGTGCCAGTCCCAAGAAGAAGAGACTGAATAACTGAAAGCCGCCGGAAAACTTCAACGGGCCCCCGGTAAGGGAGTCAACCGGGTGCCCATCATCATCAAGGAACTCCACACTGAATAAGAAGCGCATGAGAGAAGGGGCCAGAGCCTCACAGAAGAAACCAAAGGTTCCTCAGAACTTAGGAACATACTCCAAAGAAACACAATAAAGTCCCTCAGCGGGTAGTTACACCCATACAGAGGAGAGAGATTAATGCATACCAGGCTCAGGAGAGACTTAGGTCCTAAGACAAAAAGAGCAAGGAAAGTCAAGAAGGGAAATGCAAAGATCTAAAGAAAGAGACCCCTTCGAAGCAGTACCCAGAAAAACTGGTGGGTCCCTCCCCAATTGTATCCATTCAAGTAGAGGGGATATACACAAGAGCCCTGTTGGATACTGGAGCACAGGTGACCCTGTTGTATCGAGACTTCTACGACCGGCACCTGAGTCACTTACCCATACAGAAGATTGAAGGCTTGGAGATATGGGGAATTGGAACAGAGAAGTTTCCTTATGATGGATATCTACCCATAAGATTGACATTTGACCCATCCATAACTGGGAAGGGGGAAGTGTTCGACACCTTGGCTGTGGTGTGCCCCAGACTGCCTACAGCTAACAGGAGTTTATTAATAATAGGAACAAACACGGATCTGGTCCGAAGACTTTTGTTCCCACTAACCAGAGGGAAGAACCTCTCAGTCACAAAGATTCATCCCATGTTGAAGACCGCCTTCCAACGGTTGATCTTGGAGCAGAAGGCCCCGGAAGAGGGGGTAGGAAAGGTCTGGAGACTGGGAAAAAAGGGGATAGTGCTGCAACCCGGTGAAGTAACCTGCCTGAAGGCCACAGTGAAACTCACTTGGGAGCAGCCGGGCCCTTTTGTGATGTTGGAACCCGACCTAAGAGAAGAACCTTCAGGCTTGGAGGTAGTCCCGGAAATGGTCCCGGTGAGGGCCCTGAAGAAGGCCCACTGCAAGGTGCCTGTGAGTGTCAGAAACACCACAGATGGTCCCATGGAAGTCCCTGCCAGGCTGTTATTGGGCCGGGTGAGCCCAGCCACACCAGTTGTCTCATCTGATGTGGGGAAGACAGATGGAGAGAGTAAGGTGTGGGAGAAGCTTTCCATGGAGAATCCAAACCTGCCCAGGGCTTGGAGAGAGAGAGCCCGGAACCAGTTGACTCGGTGGGAGAGGATCTTCTCGCATGATGAGTTTGATGTGGGGTGTGCTAGGAGTGCCACCCATCGAATCCGCCTCCAGGAAGACAAGCCCTTCAGAGAAAGGGTTAGGCGGGTTCCGTTGGCAGACCTCGAGGATTTGAGGGAACAGCTTGCTGAGCTCAAGTGAACAGGTGTGATCCAGGAATCCAGAAGTCCGTATGCCTCCCCCATAGTAGTGGTCCGGAAGAAGAATGGGTCACTAAGGTTGTGTATTGACTATAGGACCCTCAACAGGAGAACCACTCCGGATCAGTATACCACTCCAAGGATAGAAGATGCCTTGCAGAGCTTGTCCGGAGCCAAGTGGTTCAGTGTTATGGACCTAAAGAGTGGGTATTATCGGATCCCGATGCACCCAGAAGACAAAGAAAAGACAGCTTTCATAACCCCAGTGGGATTCTTTGAATTCAATCGGATGCCTCAAGGTCTGTCCGGAGCTACAGCCACATTCCAAAGACTGATGGAGAAGACTGTAGGAGACATGAACCTCATCGAGGTCCTTGTATACTTGGATGACATCATAGTCTTTGGCAAAACTCTGGAGGAGCATGAAGAAAGGCTGGAGAAGGTCTTGAAGAGGCTGAGTGAAGAAGGACTCAAGCTCTCGCCTGAAAAATGCCAATTTTATCAATCTTCAGTCAACTATCTGGGACACATAGTGTCTGAAAATGGGGTGTCCACAGACCCTGAAAAACTGGAGGCTGTCACCTCCTGGCCAAGACCTACCACTGTAACAGAACTCAGGTCCTTCCTAGGATTCTGTTCCTATTACAGGAGGTTCGTGGAGGGGTTTGCTCGAATAGCGAGACCCTTGAATGAGTTGCTGAAGACGGATGGGGAAGAGGATGACTCAGGCCCCAGGAAGTCAGGGGAGTCAGTCAAGGACCAGTGGACTGAGAAGTGTGAAGGCGCCTTCCAGATGCTGAAAAAGAGCTTGACCACCGCCCCTGTTCTGGCTTATGCAGACCCAAAGAAGCCTTACGAACTCCATGTGGATGCCAGTCATGATGGTCTGGGAGGAGTACTCTACCAGGAGCATAAAGGGCAACAGAGACCTGTTGCGTATGTGAGCAGAAGCTTGACCTCCTCTGAAAAGAACTATCCCACCCATAAGTTGGAGTTCCTGGCCCTCAAGTGGGCCGTAGTAGACAAACTTTGAGATTACCTATATGGAGCAGATTTCACTGTAAAAACGGATAACAATCCCCTTACCTACCTGTTTACCACAGCAAAGCTGGACGCCACAGGACATAGATGGCTGGCAGCACTATCTGCCTTCAATTTCAGCTTGAAATATAGACCTGGGGCGGGAAACCGAGATGCGGACGCCCTGTCCAGAAGGTCTCATGTTCCCACCCACAGTAGTGAAGACTGGACCCAAGTGGCACCCGACGGGGTGCGGGCCCTTTGCCAGGGGCTGAACTCCAAGCCAAGGGAGGTTCAAGAGCAGAAGAGATAGGGGTCACTATTGTAGGAGTCCCTAAGCAGTACTGTGGAGCAACCTTACTGGGGGACGACAACCTACCCAGACTGACCAAAAAGGAGTTGAGATCCGACCAACAGGAGGACCCTATGGGGAGATTGGTCCTGGAAGCATTAGAAAATCAGAACCCAAACATACTTTTACGTCACCCCTCGAAGGAAGCTCGCCTGTTAAAAAAAGAGTGGGACAGGCTACAGGTGCATCAGGGAGTGGTCTACCGAAGGGGCCCCTCTGATGACCAAGAAGACAAGTGGCAGTTGTTCCTGCCGGAGAAACACAGGGAGACGGTCATGATCGCCTTACATGACAACCATGGTCACCTGGGAGCGGAAAGGACTTTCCAACTTGTTAGGGACCGTTTCTTTTGGCCCTGCATGAGGGCTGAAGTTGAGGAATACTGCCATTCATGTGCCCGATGCATACAGAGAAAGACTCTGCCCCATCAAGCTGCCCCAATGGGCCATTTACAAAGTGAAGACCCGCTTGACCTGGTGTGCATTGATTTCCTCTGCCTCGAACCCGACCTGAGGGGACTAGGAAATGTTCTGGTACTAACCGACCATTTCACCCGGTATGCACAGGCTTTTCCAGCCAAGGACCAGAAGGCCTCTACTGTGGCTAAAATACTTGTAGAGAAGTACTTTATACATTATGGGTTACCACAAAGGCTCCACTCAGATCAGGGGAGGGATTTTGAGAGCAAACTGATACGAAAGCTCTTAGATGCCTTAGGGATCAAGAAGACCAGGACTACTCCTTATCATCCTCAAGGTGATGCTCAACCGGAGAGGTTCAACCAAACCCTGCTCAATATGCTGGGAACTTTAAATGGTGAAAAAAAGCAACATTGGAGTAGCCACATAGCGGCCCTTGTGCAACAGCACTGTCAGTGATGCTACTGGATATTCACCTTACAGACTTATGTTCGGGAGAGAAGCAAGATTGCCAGTGGATCTGGCCTACGGCACCTCCATAGATCATTGTTCTGCTGCCTCCCACAAGGGATATGTGGATAGACTTAGACACAACTTGAAGACGGCTTATGAGCAAGCTCAGGCGGCCTCTGAACAGAGAGGGGCTCACAATAAGAGGAATTTTGATCTAAAGGTTAGGATCCAAGACTTACAACCAGGAGACATGGTGTTATTGCGGAACCTGGGGGTCTCTGGAAAACATAAACTCGCAGATAGATGGAGACCAGAACCTTATGTCATTTGTAGAAAATTACCGGGCCTACCCGTTTATAGACTTAAACCCGAGGGGAAGCTAGGGCCCTTGAAGACTTGGCATCGAAACCACCTACTTCCGCTCGCTGAAGCAGTTCGGTTGCCTCCTAGGATGGACTCTCCTGAACCCATGTCCATTCCGAACACCCCTAGACCCAACACTCGGTCCCAGACTCCTCGGATGGAGGATACAGAAGATTCAGAAATAAGTGAAGGCGAGGGGGAGGAAATTGGCTGGCTTTGGCCTTCCCAGGGCCCAACGACTTCTGCTATTGATCTTACACCTGACGAAGATACCGAGGATCACACACTGAATGCAGAAGCTACGGAGTTCATTCCATCTAGTCACTGGTCAGATGCTTGGGAGAATGTCGGTGAACTGTCACCTGAAGAGGACCCAAGGGAAGCCATGTATCTTCCTGCTCCGGAGCCAGATGCTCCTGAATTAGAAGGAACTCCAGAGTTGTTCACAGAAGAAGAATCTGTTCTCACAGAAAGTCCCAGAGGACAGAGGAAGCGGAGGGCTATAAAGCCTCCCAGGAGATTAACCTACCCACAAATGGGGAAGAGTGCGGAAGACACTGTATTCACTGCCAGAAGGAGTATGGAAGACCCTGACCCTCCCACTGTTTATTTGGTGGGAGGCAACCCCAGCTCACTCTCTGGCACAGTTAGGCAGGATACTGTTGTTAATGTGTCCTGTGGGCAGAGGAGTTCACCGCCTCGTTTCTGGTGGGAATTTCCTCTGCCGACATCATATGGAGAATTGATGGATGTTGTTAAATGTGTAGCTTGAAATTATGTTATCTTTGGGGACCAAAGAGTTTAAGTGGGGGGAGTGTGTAGCGGGGTCTCTTCCGAGGCCCCATGACTACGTTACCCAGAACCCCATTCGGCCCCAGGGCGGAGACTCATGGGAGGGGTTACTTAAGTGAGAGGCGAGGCGGAGCTCGCTCTCTTGGGACACGGTGCGTCAAGTGACAAGTCATCCTATGCGGATCGGCTGTGAAGCAAGGCCTGAAGCCTGAGGCCTTGCTTGAAGTCCGAAGAGCCTTCCACCATACTGCGGAGCCTGGGTGGATCCTGACCCGTCGTGATAGGACGTGAGCTGGATCGAGGACTCGATCGGAGCAGACGCTGTGTGCGACACACAGGAGGTGGAAGTCCCAGGCTGGGATCGCGCCTGGAGTGGTGAGCGGGCACCTGCCCATATCAATAGACTGAGTTGTGTTCAGGCCTATAGACTGCCTAGGCCCACTGTTCGCTCACCAGTGTTTATTGGGGGGTCCGGTAGCGGGACAGAGTTGAAGAATCTACCCCCCCCCCCGTTTTGCCCTGTTATTTCAAGTTAACACCCAATGTGGATTACAAATGGTTATTCCTTTAAGTGCACCAACGAAAGCTGGCCGGTGAAGAAACCCTCATCCCTTAGGGGAAAGAGACTTAGTTCCATTCCATGTCAGGCCTGACTTAGGTGGGGAGTTTAGAAAGTTTGTGTTACTACGCCATAGGCGAGCACACGCTATAATAGCACCGCGTGGTGGACACTGCGCGGCGCCATATTACTGTGCTGCACCTAGTACATTGATTGATGCAGGGCTCTGCAGGCCCATGTATATGTTGCATGTTATATCTTGAATCCTTCATTACCAGTAAAGCTGATATATACATTTTATATTCTTGCCTCAGTGTGTTGTCTGACTGTTTAGAGCTTATTAATTATAATACACCTGAGAGTGATAGGGGTTTAACCCTAGAATGACTGTGCCAGAGTGGGTCGAGTAAGATTGCCGGGGGTTGGCGGTACTGCGTGCAGGGCCCGAAATCAAATCAGCGGCTCTCTTAATTGGGGGTAGCGCTACATATATATATATACAAGACTGACTGTATATATATATTTAATACAGTGCAGCTAACTGAATAACCTGCCTGCCTGAAGTATATTAGAAAAAGTACACCAGGAATGGCCTGCAGTCAGATGTAGGCTTAGCTACACTGGGTGCAGTGTATATATATATATATATATATACACACGAGACTGACTGTATATATATATATTAAATACACTGTAGCTAGCTGAATAACCTGCCTGCCTGAAGTATATTAGAAAAAGTACACCAGGAATGGCCTGCAGTCAGATGTAGGCTTAGCTACACTGGGTGCAGTGTATATATATATATATATATATATATATATATATACACACGAGACTGACTGTATATATATATATTAAATACACTGTAGCTAGCTGAATAACCTGCCTGCCTGAAGTATATTAGAAAAAGTACACCAGGAATGGCCTGCAGTCAGATATAGGCTTAGCTACACTGGATGCTGTGTATATATATATATATATATATATATATATATATATATAATCACACGAGACTGACTGTATATTAAATACACTGCAGCTAACTGAATAACCTGCCTGCCTGAAATATATTAGAAAAAGTACACCAGGAATGGCCTGTAGTCAGATATAGGCTTGGCTACACTGGATGCAGTGTGTGTATATATATATATATATATATATATATATACGAGACTGACTGTATATACAGTATATATTAAATACACTGCAGCTAACTGAATAAACTGCCTGCCTGAAGTATATTAGAAAAAGTACACCAGGAATGGCCTGCAGTCAGATCTAGCTACACTAGATGCAGAGTATATATCTATATATGTAGCACACACCACCCCTTTTCCTTCCCTGTGGCTCACTTTTAGGAAAAGGGGCACACCATGCCACATGCCCGAACCCTCCTGTGTGAAGAGGTTGAGCGGTGTAATGTACCTGGGTCTCTATGGTCAGGTTCCCCAGAGAATGGCTCCCGTCTTCACTGCAATAAAGACAAGTCTCTACTCCCCAATAACTCCAAGGTCCACACCAATTGCAACTCCAACGTAGAGTTTATTTCTCTCTTATGCATAGTTATTGAACAGGATAGGTTGGAGGAAGATCAGGACAGCAAGAGGTGTTGGAGTAGGTCCAGGCACAAACGAATACTTATTCACTACCCATATCTTCAGGTAGTCTCAGCTCATCCGGATAGACTCCCATTAGAGTGGACCCTAGCAGCCGGAATGATGCTCGAATCAGATTACACACACAGTCTCTGCCACAGACCTGGTGAACGTTGGTTCTGGTTTTAGGCCTCTAACGGGACGATGACATCCCTCCAGAGAGTTACCGGGCCCCTTCCTTCACTGTGATCTCTCACCAGTCCCTCGGAATGGTCCTCCCCCGGCCTCCTCATCTAGGTCTCCTCGCAAGGCAGCACCCTGGGATTCCTCCTCCCTCCGTGGGTTCCAGCCGAAGGTGCTGAACCCAAGGCCTTCAGTTGCAGCCCCAGGGCTAAAGGTGCCTGGGACTGATCCGCCAGTGTACCGGGCCAGGAACTCCACCTCAGGGCTAAAGGTACCTGGGGTGGCCACAAAAAAAATCACACACTCCCGGGGTCGGACCCCCGGGAACTCACCCCTGACAGACAGGTTCTGCCCCTTTTATATTCCCTCCCGGGATGCACAGCAGGCCGACACGCCCACCATACCACCGCCGAAAGGGGACATCCAAGACACAGCACTGAACCAGTGATTCAACCCTGGCCTCCAATGGCAGCGCCACCAACAGGCCACGACGAACTATACACCAGCATCCACCTGCAGTACAAAATGGGTTTTACAGAACCCTATCAAATAGTGTGTTTGAGTACAACTACCACTCAAACATTCCCTTAGATTTTAAAGCCCAGCTACATATATATATATACACGAAACTGACTGTATATATATATTAAATACACTGCAGCTAACTGAATAACCTGCCTGCCTGCCTGCCTGCTCAATCTAAGTCACACTCTCGCCATCCACGCCAACAACACACTACACACAGGGCCGACGTGCAGGCAGCCTTTTAGCCTTATATAGTGTGGGGCGTGGACTTAGTCCCCCTGAGCCATAATTGGCCAAAGGCACCCTGCCTTTGGCCAATTATGGCTCTCTTAGCTGAGGGCGCTGGGATTGGCCAAAGCATGCAGGTCATGGTGCATGCTTTGGCCAATCATCATACAGCAATGCACTGCGATCTCGCAGTGCAGTATGGGGCGTTAAGCGGTGCTCAAATTTGCCGCGAACGCCCCATAATGTTCGTTTTTCGACGAACGGGCGAACAGCCAATGTTCGAGTCGAACTCATGTTGGACCCGAACATGAAGCTCATCCCTAATGGGGAGTATTTGGAATGGTCCAGGGTGGAAAGTGGGGTCCCCCAGGGTTCTGTCCTGTAACAAATCCTATTTAATTTATTCATAAACGACCTGGAGAATGGGATAAACAGCTCAATCTCTGTATTTGCGGACGATACTAAGCTAAGCAGGGCAATAACTTCTCCGCATGGGGTTGGAACCTTGCAAGAAGATCTGAACAAATTAATGGGGTGGGCAATTACATGGCAAATGAGGCATGCAGTGCCAAGCTGCTGCAAGCAAAGCAAACAGAATATTGGCATGCATTAAGAAGGGGGATTAACTCCAGAGACAAAATTATAATTCTCCCACTCTACAAGACTCTGGTTCGGCCGGACCAGGAGTGTGCTGTCCAGTTCTGGGCACCAGTCTTAAGGAAGGATGTGCTGGAACTGGAGAGAGTCCAGAGAAGGGCAACAAAACTAATAAAGGGACTGGAGGACCTTAGTTATGAGGAAAGATTACGAGCCCTGAACTTGTTCTCTCTGGAGAGGAGACGCTTAAGAAGGGATATGATTTCAATGTACAAATACCGTACTGGTGATCCCACAATAGGGATAAAGCTTTTCTGCGTAAGGGAATTTAATTAGACATGCGACCATTCACTAAAATTGAAAGAAAAGCGGTTTACCTTAAACTGCGTAGAGGGTTCTTTACTGTAAGAGCGGTTAGGATGTGGAATTCTCTTCCACAGGCAGTGGTTTCAGCGGGGAGCATCGATAATTTCCGATCATTTAAAAAAACTGTTAGATAGGCACCTGAATGACCACAACATACAGGGATATACAATGTAATACTGACATAAAATCACACATATAGGTTGGACTTGATGGCTTTTTTTCCACCTCGCCTACTATGTAACTATGAGTACAAGTACCGATACTTTTTTTCAAGTTCGATTACCGATTTTTTTATTTAATGTCATGTGACAGGTGCACTAATATGCAGCACTGATGGGCACTGATAGATGCCACTGATGAGGCGTGGACTGTCAGTAGTTTCTTTTTTTTTTTACATTTTTTTTTTTACAATCTATATATTTTTTTGTTATTTTTTTTAGGGGGGGGGAGGGGTGGGTGGTGTCAGTGTTTTTTTATTTTGTTTTTTATTATGTTTACAATTTTACTTTTGAAGATTTATTAAAAATTTTCATTTATTTTATTTTATTGTTTTTATCAACCCTGTTGGGGGGGGGGGGCAGGTTTTGGGGGAAGTTACAAGCACCAATCTCCCTGTATAGATTTCAATAAAGAAGCTGGGGGGAGAAGGAGAAGCTGTCAGCTGCTTTATTGAAATCTATACAGGGAGATCGGTGCTTGTAACTCCCCCCACTACCACACTGATCATCCCCCAATGCACAGGTATCGGATTAGGCATCGGAGCATTTGCACAAGTACAAGTACTCGTGAAAAGTCTTGGTATCGGCACCGAGCATTTGACTCATCTTTTAGCCATGCTAAATCTACCTCATTTAAAGTCAGAAAACCCTCTTTTTCTTGCATATAGATAGGGATGGAGATGTGTAATTCCACACACTTCATTTAAAGTCCCAAACCCCTCTTTTTGTTGACTATATTAAAAGGGATGGAGGTATACTAGTGGCTATCATGGGGTCTGTGACCCTATATTCCCCTCTTACGCAGCAGTTCAAGGCAAACTTATTTGTTCATCATCCGCTTTTTTATTAAGACTTATTTCAATACTGAGTTAATACTCATATTGAATGTAGTAATTTTTCATATGTGGTCATGTCTGTTTGACCTTTGTGATCCATTTCTGGTGGGCTCATCTGTGTTTATTACCCAGGAGCTGCGAGGCACATTGGGTGTCCTCCTACTTCCCTCCCATCCACCTTTGGTTGATGCGGGGGACTGGACAGGCCAGTCCCACTGCGCATCAGCGACACGCCTTCCCACGCCATGAACACAGCGTCGTTTCTGGGTGTCCTGTTGCTGGCGTGAGTGGGATTCCAATCATGGCCAGCACATGGGGAGCTGTTGTGGGTGGCTTCGGTCGCTCGGGCAGGAGAGCCTCCCCTTTTTTGCTGTGCCAGCGTGACGCTGGGAGGAGCCCGTTTGGTCATGCTGAGCACATAAGGATCCCCAGTTAACTCTGCTAGCTCTCTTGGCAGCACCTCCAGCATTATACTGCACAGATCTTTGGATCTTGTTTCTGTCACAGAATTGGGTAATCACATGACTGGCCTTTCTGCCTATGCTTTTCAGTGTTTTATTGAAGACAGCATTGGTTGGCTTTCATAATTTTTCTTATATCCTCTGCACTCTTCTTTTTCTTCTGAGCAAATATGGCTTTTTTCCACACTTCATTTGTCTTCCACACTTCCACACACCTTTTATCTTGGTGTTGGGCTCCAGTTACTGTTCAATACTTTTTAACAATATTATATACCTTCATGTATTCACAGTCTACCTGATTTACTCACTTTTACAGCATTGGAGACCAAATGGTTTTCTTTTTGATCACTTGTTCTCTGGGGATCACGGTGTGCGTCCGGCTTTCCTGCGGGCCCCTTCTTCAGCTCCCGGGATGAACATTTTAAGCAGCCACCAGTTTCCATGCTTACATGGTTTAGACCTAATTGACATGTAAATACTTAAAGGGATGAGTTAATTTCTCCCCTCCTTTACATATATATTCTCCCTCGTGTTTGGGTGTAACATTGGACCATATTGTTTTATTTATGCTTTTTTACAGACATTGGTGCACTCTCCCCTGATGATGTGGTAGGAAACTACGAAACGTGCATTGGGCCTATTTTGATGCACAATTTTCTTTTTAGATGGTTTTATTTTATCCACTCCCAAGTTAACCAACCATGTTGCTTTTCAAGCAATTCTTTATGATTGACAACTGTCTTATACCTCAATATGTCATCTCTAAGTTGCTATGATTGTTTTTATGAATATCTGGTTAATAATATGTGATTGATATGCTTGTTTACCATGCATGTACTTATTTTGCTATGTCATGTTTTTTAATGTATTAAATAAAACATGTCTTCCTACATTGACTTATCTTTTAGCCATACCAGACCTACCTCATTTAAAGTCCCAACCCCTTTTTTTCTTGCATATAGATAGGGATGGAGATGTGTGATACCACACACCTCATTTAAAGTCCTAAACCCCTATTTTTATTTCCTGACATATTTGGGGCGGGGGGGGGGGGAACGGACGAGGACAGTGCGGGTGGAGAAGCACAGAGGGGGACCAGAGGAGCATATGGAGGGGGACCTTAGGAGCAGGGAGGAGGACATGGAGGGGGACTGGAGGAGAAAATGGAGGAAGACATGGAGGGGGACTGGAGAGGGAGCAGGAGGAGGACACGGGACAGTCAGGACGATCGGCAGATGTAGTTATAAGCGGTCGATGGAGTTACAAGCACCGATCTCCCTGTATAGATTTTAATAAAGCAGCTAAAAGCCGCTGGGGGGGGGGGGGAGTGTCTGTCAGCTGCTTTATGGAATTCTATACAAGGAGATCAGTGCTTGTAACTCCCCCCACTGCCGCACCAATCATCCCCGACTGCCCAGGTATCGGAGCATTTACACGAGTATAAGAACTTGTGCAAATGCTTGGTATCTTGCACCGATGCCGATACTAGTATTGATATCGGTGTAACCCTACACATTAGCCATGTGTGAGGAACATGTGTCAAATGCGTTTGAAAAATCCAAGCATACCACGTCCAGAGCCACCCCTCTGTCCAAGGTTTTACTTACCACCTCATAAAAAAGAAATCAGATTTGTTTGACAAATTCTGTCTTTTATGAATCCATGCTGTCTGTTGCTTAAAATATTTTTTTTCCAGCAAGAACTCATCTATGTGGTCTTTTATTAAACTCTCCAGTATCTTCCCAACTATAGAAGTTAAACTAACAGGTCTACAGTTACTTGGTAAAGACTTTGATCCCTTTTTAAATATAGGCACCACATTGGCCTCACACCAATCCAGTGGCACTATGCCAGTCATTTAAAGAGTCCCTAAAAATTAGAAACAATGGCTTTGAAATTATTTTATAATGCGTGGGTGTATGCCATCTGGTCCAGGTGCTTTATCCACCTTTATTCTGTCTAAATATTTCTGGACCAAATCACTTTTAAGCCATTTTGATCATTTGGGGCTGCGTCAATACCATCCCTATTATGGACATGAGCTCCCCCATGCTCCTTTGTATACATAGAACTGAAAAAAGTATTTAATACATTTGCCTTCTCTTTGTCCCCAGTCACCCACTCTAGATTACCGTATTTATCGGCGTATAACACGCGCCCCAAGTTTAGGAGGGAATTTTAAGTTCAAGGAAAAAAACTTACATTTAAATGCAGCCTTGTCCATCATTGCAACCTTGCCCAGTGTCCATTTGCAGCCTTGCCCAGTGTCCATCTGCAGCCTTGCCCAGTGTCCATCATTGCAGCCTTGCCCAGTGTCACAACTACATTGAAAAAAGTGAGGACTGGTCTCTTAAATGGACCCTGCACAAGTAGCAGCTGTTAAGAGCTGGAGATGGAATCACACAGACCACTTTCAAAAGCACTAATGACCTATTTAGTTTAGGTCCACTATCAAGGTAAGTAGACGTTTCACTAAAATGGGGATTGACAGCACTGGGGATTGGAGTACATTGTTTTTAAACACAGTTTTATGTAAGATTGGTATCACGGAATAAACACTTGAACTGTTTGAATAGTGAACGTATTGACATATGGACATGCATTTAAGGATTTACACTTGAATTCTGGATATTACACATCATTATATCACATTGTGCTTGCTTTATTTGATTTTATTAGGTTGTGATTTATTTTGCACTGGTTTATTTATCTTGCACTGCATTATTGTATATGCTATAGATAACGGAAAATTTATTACCAAATACTTACCGTAATTTTCCTTTACTGATAGACTCCATGGCAGACTACGTGTGGGTTAACCCCGCCTCCTCTCCACAGCTATAGGACCCCCTACCCATAAATTTGAGCTCACCTCTACAGACAGTGTTCCGTAACTAGCCGACTCAAATTCCAATTCTCATATTTATTTATCCATGGGTGGGAACTCTGTCTGCCATGGAGTCTATCAGGAAAGGAAAATTACGGTAAGTATTTGGTAATAAATTTTTAGTTTTCCTGACAGACTCTATGGCAGACTACGTGTGGGAAATAACTAGCCAATCCACATGGGAGGGTATGCTGAACAAAAATATTTTAATCTTTCCCATCAACTGACAGGATTCTCCAACCAAAATTAACAGAGGAAAGGGAAGCAGGCTCAATACAGTAATGAGACATAAAAGTGTTGATCGAAGACCACAAAGCTGCCTTGCATATCACATCAGGAGCCACATGTCGAGCCGCTGCCCATGAGGCTGCCATGCCTCTGGTGGAATGAGCCATCACCGCCTCTGGAGGAGCCAAGCCCTTCGCCCTGTAGGCCTGTTGGATGGATTGAACGATCCAGGCCGCTATCGTTCTGGAGGAAGCCCTTTTTCCTTTGTTGCTGCCAGTGTGTAACAAGAACAGGTAGTTTGAGCTTCTAAAAGATGAAGTGACTCGCAAATATTCTTTCAGAGTCTCGCCTACATCCAAGGGATGAGCATCCGCTGATTCTGGTGAATTGAAAGTAGGAAGGACTATTTCCTGATTCTCGTGGAAAACTGACGTGACTTTTGGCTTAGACCCAAGCATGGGAATAAGGACCACTCAGTCCGGGAAAAAAGTCAAAAAGGGTTCTTGACACCCCAGGAAGCTTATTTCTGAAACTCTTTTGGCTGAAGTAATAGCCACTAGGAAAGCCAGTTTACCTGATAAGTCCTTAATGGAAAGATCCTTGTTGTTAAGTGCTGAAAGAGCATCAAGGACGAGCGGAAGATCCCATTTGGGGAACCTGGGTTTCCTCTGAGGCCTGATTCTCGATGCCCCCCGAAAGAACTGTTGAACCAGGGGATGAGTTGCCCATGACGTTCCCGAAAAAGCTGATAAGGCTGAAACTTGTACCCTGAGGGAACTGATCGACAAAGGAAGATCCAAGCCTGATTGTAGAAAACTTAAAATGTCTTGAACACTAGGATTTCTAGATGATTTTCCTGCAGAAGTCGTGAAGCTGACAAACCTGGCCCAGATTCTATTGTAAGTTTTGTTTGTGTTAGGCTTTCTGGAGCTCATAAGGGTAGAGATTACCCCTGAAGCACACCCAAGAGACTCTAGCCTCTCCCTCTCAAGAACCAGACCATCAGTCTCAGTATCGCTGGACAGGGGTGCAGGATCGCCCCCTGAGAAAGAAGGTCCGGCCTGAGAGGAAGAGGCAACGGGTCCCGGAAGCTCATTAGATTCAGGAGAGGAAACCACGGCCTGCTCGGCCAGTATGGTGCTATTGTTACCACTTCGACTGTCTCCAACTGAAGCCGTTGTAGGAATTTTAGCATGATCAGAGGCGGAGGGAAGGCATATGTCCTGTTGAAATCCCATTGACTCGTTAATGCATCTACTCCGAAGGCTTGACTGCACCGACCTCGAGTGTAGTATCTGTCGATCTTGTAATTGCAGGGGGATGCAAACAGATCCACCTCTGGATCGAATTCCAACAATAGGATCCACTTGAATGTTTGTGGATGCAGTGACCATTCGTTGTTGTCTAGATTGCTGCGTGACAGGAAGTCTGCTTGAATGTTCTGCTCCCCTGGAATGAAGACTGCTGTCAAGTTGAGCAGATTCCTCTGAGCCCAGGTCATGATGGGCTTGACCTCTTGGAGAAGAGCAGAGCTCCGAGTGCCCCCTTGCCTCTTCACGTATGCCACCGCAGTGGTGTTGTCCATCTTCAGTAGGACCGACTTCCCTTTCAGGAGATGGGAAAAGGCTTGAAGGACACACCATGCCGCACGTAGCTCCAGAATGTTTGAACCTGGAGTGTGGAGACAGGCATCCCATTTGCCCTGAGCCAGTTCTGCCCCACAATGGGCCTCCCAGCCCGCATTGCTGGCATCGGATGTAACAGTCACCCACTGGGTGGGAGCAAGGAAGTGGCAAGTTAACAAGTTCTTGTGTTGAAGCCACCAGAGGAGACTGTTCCTCATTGACTGTGTTATCCGGATCAACTGATTGAGATCGTCCGACCTCCACTGCTGGAGGAAACCTGACTGAAAAGGATGAAGTCTCCACATCGCCCATTTGACCATAGGGGATGTGGCTACCATCGTGCCGATTATCTTCAGACACGGTGACGCCCTTAGGTGTGAGGAGTCTAGGGCTAAGGAGATTCTTTCCCGAATGATCGGTATTTTTTCTTCTGGAAGAGAGATGGTATTCTCTATGGTGTCGAACTGAGATCCTAGATAGATTAAGCGCTGGGTCGGCTCTAGCTGACTTTTTTCCTGGTTTAGGAGCCATCCGAACTCTATTAGTGTAGAGATCACCTGTTCTTTGTGGATCAGAAGCTGTTGCTTGTCCTGAGACAGTACTAGCAAATCGTCCAGGTAATGGTACAGACGCACACCCTGTACTCTGATAAGGGATACTATCGCCAACAGCACCTTTGAGAAAACTCTTGGAGAAGTCGTTAATCCGAATGGAAGACATATAAACTGTAAGTGCTCTCGTTCGACCTGAAACCGAAGATATTTGTGGAAATCTTCTGCCACGGGAACATGAAAGTACGCGTCCTTTAGATCTATTGAGATCAACCAGTCGCCTGGTTGAACGACTTATTGGATAGTCGAGAGTGACTCCATCTTGAACCTCTCGTGCTTTATATACCTGTTCAGAAAGGTGAGGTCTATAACTGGGCGCCAAGAGCCGTTTTTCTTTTGTACTAGAAAGAGGGGGGAGTATACCCCCTGGAATTCCTCGCTCTTTGGCACGGGTACCACTGCTCCTTGATCTTTCAGGGCATTCACATAAGACAGAAGAGCCTGTTGTTTTTCTTCTGACCAAGGTAGTGAGGTTTGCATTGGTCTGCAGGGAGGGATCTTGGTGAAGGACCATGTGTGGCCTGTTGAGACCGTTTTGATGGTCCAATAATCTGAGATTGAGGCCACCCAGACGTGCCGGAAGAGACGTAGGCGAGCCCCTACCCGACCCGCCTGGGTGGGCCCAATCTCAAAAGGATTTAGTTGGCTCGCGGCCACCGGGTGTCTGTTTCTTGGCAGACTTTTGAAAGGAAGTTTGCCTTCTATTCCAATTCCAATTTCTCCTAAAATCCCATCCGGGTCTATAGGAGCGTGCGTCCCTCAAATGCTCTGTACTGCGTCTCCGTTGAGGTCTTCTCTGATTAAACGGGCGCCTGTCCTGGGGAAGGAAACCCGAATTTCCGCCTGTAGCTTTTGAAATGGCGTCATCAAGTTTGTTCCCAAACAATGAAGTCCCTTCAAAGGGAATTTTGCACCACGCCTGCTTGGAGGCTGGATCAGCAAGCCAGGGGCGTAACCACAATGCTCATTTGGCCGTGACCGAAGACAGCATTGATCTAGCCAGTAAACGGATGAGGTCAATTGATGCTTCCCCCAAAAAGGCGACTGCCAGTTTAAGTTCTTGCACTGCTGAACTTTGAGCTAATTCCTCCGAGACACCTTTCAGAACGGAGTCTACATTTTCCACCCAGGCCTCCATTTCTTTGGAGGTAACCGCAAGGGCTAAGGCTGGTTTACAGGCTGTTCCATTCAGGCTATAAATTACATTTATGTCTTGGTCAATCTTACGGTCCAGACCATCTTTAAAAGATACCGTATCTTCTAGCGGAAGGGTGACATGCTTCGCTAGGCGCATTATTGCCGCATCTACGAGGGGAGCATTTTCCAAATGCTTGACGTCCTCGGCTTTAAAGGGATACAGTCTAGAGGTTTTGCTTAGCATAGAAACCTTCTTATCTCCCTTGCTCCATTCTTCCTCAATCACGTCTTTCAACTCAGAGGGAAGTGGAAAATTGGAGCTTTCTTTCCCCAGTTGCTTAAAAAGTTTCCTTTGTTTTTCTGGGGGGGCAGTGGTATCTTCCAACTTTAAGGTTTCCTTCACTGCCTTGATTAGTGGAGAGACTAAAGCGTAGTCGAATCCCACTGTAGAATCATTTCCCTCCATCTCGTCTTGCGAGGAATTATGGGAGGCATCACGGGGCTGGAATTGGCCTGGATCCTCCTGGGCCTCGTCAGCCAAGGAGCCAGACAAGGTGGTGGACTGGCTCCTCGTGTGGGGGGCATCTATTTCCTTCATAGATTGCTATACCACACGTTTAACAAGAGACTCAAGATTTTGTTTTTCGGTCTCTTTCTCACCGACCGCTCGGGCATAACAGGGGTCGCATAGCGATTTGCCCTCCGGGATTCTGGTCTTACATCCCCAGCAGACTCTGTGGTCAGAGCGACTATCGCGGTGGTGGTGGCGGTGACTAGAGGAGGAATGGGATCATCTCCTATGTCTAAAGGGGGAATGTGAACGTCCTCTATGATGATGGGTCCTGGACGTAGTGCCGCGTCTGGACCTGGAGGATGAATGATGATGCTGATGCGGCCTGGCAAGGTCCCTGTCTTGTGACTGATGAACTGATCTAGCCGGGCTGTAATGACAATACAGACAGAGGGAGGGGGAGGAAGGTGGGCAGGTTGTAACCGTTAGCAACCACCAGTATTAAAAACACTAAAGACACCAACCCCCTACCCACTCCGCACATACCTTGTGCGGGAGGGCTGGCCACACGGCGGTGAAGATGAGTCCATGATAAGGGAGACACGAAAAGATCCAATACTATAGACTACCTAGACTAAGGATAAGCAAATCAATGCAAAGAAGCACAAAAACATTATTATTATTTTTTTTAAACTGTCCCTTTAAGAGATACTAAGCATTACTAAGCATTACATTGCAATGAGGTGCTTACCTTGTCCTGGTAGTGCCAAAGCTCCTGGATGCTGCCGCTATGTGCCCACAGGTTATCCCACCTGTATAGGGCTCTTCAGCAGTTTAAATAAACCGCCGGAATGACGTCACGGCCGGTCCCGCTGCGCGCATGCGCCAAGGGGACCAGACCTACTGCGCCTGCGCGGCCCCTGACCCCTCCGCCGCACTGCGCATGCACGAAACCAAGCCTCAGTTTCACCGCGGCTCGGCGCATGCGCAGATGTGCGGCAGACCGAGAACCAGGTAGAGCTATGACGTCCTGGAATGCAGAAGCGTTCCACATGCCGGGCCATAGAAAACAATCACACAAGGAAGGAGACAAACAAGCCTATAACATACACAAACTTGTCTGCCATGAAAGGAAGAGTGAAGAAATCTTCAGACCTTGCCAGCCGGGGACTCCTGCGACATCCGATCCGGTACTCTGGGCCACATCCCTTCCACCATAGGGGTATTTCCAGCCCTGAAACCACTCCCCCGCTCATAGCTGGGCCCTGGGTGCACCACAGATAACCGTACCAAGCATTCCACACATCCTGGACATCGCACAGAATCGCATGATGAAGGTCCATGTGAGGGGGACAAAAAAGGAACACTGTCTGTAGAGGTGAGCTCAAATTTATGGGTAGGGGGTCCTATAGCTCTGGAGAGGAGGCGGGGTTAACCCACGCGTAGTCTGCCATGGAGTCTGTCAGGAAATAGGACTATGTGAGAGTGTAACCTATTAGGGTTTGCCTGATTTGTTCAGGTTTATTTAAAGGAACAGCACAACATTTATTAGTTTTTACTTTAATTGTGGTTAGTGTAGGAGTACACTAAGAGTGTTAGCAGCAGCTCCATAAAGACACCAGACACATTGAGAATTATAATTTACAACATACAATTTTTTTTTTTATTAAATTTTTTTTTATATGATTGTATTCACAATTACACTTATAGCAGTGCACACGTTTCTTTAAATACAGTAAGCCGATTCAAACATAAAAAAAAAAAAAAAAAACCCGGAAAACAAACAAACAAAAATATATAGCTCAAAAAAAAAAAAAAGAGGATGATGGGGGCTGTGGGATCAGGGATCAGGAGCAGAGGATGCTAGGGTAGGGTGACCATACATCCCCGGTTTCAGGGGACAGTCCCCAGATTGAGGACACTGTCCCCGGATCAGGTCTGTCCCCGGTTTTGTCCCCGGATTGGATTTGAACAGGTTCTGGGGCAAATTCAAAGACAGTCAGTTCAGAATTAAAAAAAAAAAAATCTGAATTACACCCCCCCCCCGCTCCACCGCACCTACTAGCTTAGGGGGGGGTGTATTTTTTTCCATTATCTGTGCCCCTTTCTGATGATCATGTGCTGGTCGGAGCGGAGGGACAAGGCAGATTTCCGTTCTGTCAGTATGGAAGACATTGATCCTGTGTTCCTGCAAAGCAGGTACAGGGATCTATGCCTTCCCTTAGTAAAAGCACCTCCCCTCAGTGAAAAAACACTTAGGCACACATTTGACCCTTTGATTGCCCTAGATGTTATCCCCTTCCCAGACAGTGTCATTAGTACAGTGACAGTGCATATTTTTAGCACTGATCACTGTATTAGTGTCACTGGTTCCCACAAAGTGTCATTAGTGTCCGATTTGTCCACCGCAATATCGCAGTCCCGCTATGAGTCGCTGATCGCCGCCATTACTGGTAAAAAAAAAATGTCCCCGGATTTCATTTAAAAAATCTGGTCACCTTATGCTAGGGGCCATGCAATCAGGGTGCATAAGTGGAGGACGCAGAGGGCGGTGCAATCAGGGAGCAGAAGGAAAGGAGGCTGGGGGGGGATGTGCGAGATTAGGGAGCAGGAGGAAAGAATGTCAGGAGGCCATGTGATCAGGGAGCAGTAGGAAAGGATGCGGGGGGGCATGTGATCAGGGAACAGGAGGAGAGGAGGCCGGGGGCCGGGTGATAAGTGATCAGAACATCCTAAACAGCTAAGGACAAACCAGGGCTCAGAATTAAATAGACTCAGAAAGAAAAATTAGCACTAAATTGTGTATTGAGGTGACTGTAGCCGTATTAGTGCACTTGCAACAGACACAATTGAGTACTGTCCATGATACTTTTTTTTATTTTCACTAACATACAATTTTTCAGGACAAGCTTTTGGGATATGTCCCATTCTTCAGGGTCCCAGCAGTATTGATTCACTAACGTTTTAGCAGAATGTTCACAGTACTGCTGGGACCTTGAAGAAGGGGACATATCCCGAAAGCTTGTCCTAAAAAAAATTATGTTACTGCAAATAAAAAAGTATCATGGAAACTAAATTGTGTCAAATACAGTTCAGAGTCTTCTTGGATTATCCCCATTATAATTCTAGCGCACCTACCTTTCCCCCCAGCCAGCATTTAGCTTGGCTCCTCGCAGGGGGGAGAAAGGCACACCGCAGCCCGTAACCTCTTGTGTGAAGAGGTTGAGCGGTGTTGTTGTTGGGTCTTGTCTGCAACCAGGGCCAAAATCCTCCTGAGAATGATTCTCACCTCTACCGTGAGTAGAGACAAGTCCTTGACTTCCCCAGTAACATGAATGTCCACACCAGATGATACTCCAACTTAAGATTTATTCTCGCTTTGCAATAAACAGTCTTTTTGATAGGAAAGGTTGGAGCAAGGAACAGGACAGCCCAAAGTGTGGAGGAGGTCCAGGCACAAACGTAGCTCAATCTTCACTACTCAGATTCTCAAGCAGTGTATTAGGCGCACAGTCTCTGCCACAGACCGTGAGTTTGGTCTCTGCCACAGACCTGGTGAATCAGGCCCCTGCCACGGACCTGGTGGGATTGGTCTCTGCCACAGACCTGGTGAATAAGGCCACTGCCACTGACCTGGTGAAATAGTCTCCCTCTTAGAACATGGCCCCTATCAGGGAGAAGACATCCCCCTAGAGAGTCAACAGACCCTTCCTTCACCGTGACTCCCGCATCGGTCCTTCGGAATGATCCTCCCTTCTCTGAGAGTGCGGGCCCCCTCGCAATGCGGCAACCTGGACTCCTCAATCCTTAGCAGACCCCAGTCGAAGGTTCTGGGCCCCGGGCCTTCTCCGCAACCCCTGGGTCTTCATACCCAGGTGAACAGGACGGCAGGATAGTACCTCACCCCAGGCTAAAGGTGCCTGAGATGGAACTGGAACACAGCCTCTGGGCCAAGGGCACCCGGAGATGAACCTTACTCACTCCCAGGCTGAAGGTGCCTGGGGGTGGACCCCGATCAGGAGATGTCTGCCCCATTTATATCCTCTCCCGTCATGCACAGCAGGTTCCCCGCCCCACTGTACGGCTGCCGAGAGGGGACACAAAAGGCACAGCACTACGCTCGCGGTTCAACCCTGGCCCAGAATGGCAGCGCCACCCGCAGGCCACAGGGAACTCATCACCAGCATTATCCCCTGAGGACAAAAATGGTCCATAACCTCTAACAATCTAAGGTGTCTGAGCCTAATTACCACTCAGAGACTCCCCCTAAATTGACCACCCTGCTACATAATAATGGGTGCGATGTCCAATAGGTATGATAATGTGACTTGGTGCACATCATGTTACATAGTTAATCTGGTTGAAAAAAGACACAAGTCTATCCAGTTCAACCAACATAAAAAAAAAAAAAAAAACATTCCACATTCCACATTTTTAAAGCTTATAGGGTACTTTTACACTGAGGCGTCGCGGGCGTTGGCGGTAAAGTGCCGCTATTTTTAGCGGCACTTTACCGTAGTTTTTGCTGCGATTTTCGGCCGCTAGCGGGGCGCTTTTAACCCCCGCTAGCGGCTGACAAAGGGTTAAAACCGCCCGCAAAGGGTTATTGATCGCTCTTACAGCGCCTCAAAGATGCGTCTGGCAGGACTTTTTTTACCGTCCTGCCAGTGCACCGATCCAGTGTGAAAGCCCTCAGGCGCTATTAATAGCGCCTGCAAAGCGCCTCAGTGTGAAAGCAGCCTTACTGTGAAGAAGCCTTTCTGTGTTTGGAGGTTAAATCTCTTTTCCTCCAGACATACAGAGTGCCCCCTTGTCCTCTATGATGACATTAAGGTGAATAAGTTCACACAGAGTTCACTATATGGACAACTTATGTATTTATACACATTGATCATATCCCTCCTTAATTTTCTCTTCTCAAGAGAGAATAAATTCAGTTCATCTAATCTTTCCTCATAGCTGAGCTCATTCGTGACTCTTATCAGTTTGATTGCTCTTCTCTGCACTTTCTCCACTTCCCCAATATTCTTTTTCTGAACTGGTGCCCAAAACAAAAAGCAATATGATATCTCGTTCTCTGCAGTCCATACCTCTTTTGCTTGGCATTGCATGATATTAAGCTTATGATCCACCTGGACACCCAGACACTTCTCCATCATTGATTCCCCCAGTTGTACTTCCCTAGTATGTATGATGCATGCAAATTTGTTGCCCCCAAGTGAATAACTTTACACTTTTCAACATTAAACATCAGTTGCCCAATTAAACAGTGCATTGAGGTTGGCTTGTAAATTGGTTATTCCACTGTATAGCTTGATGTCATCTGAAATTGTACTTTCAATCCCAGACCCTATATCATTTATAAATATATGTCATATGACATGTATGTGTTCCCTGACCATCCATTTGAGGGTGAATACTGCTGCACATATTGTGTGCAGGTTTCTTCTTTGGAAACCCAGGTCCTGAATCTAAGGAAGCAGTTGGAAACACTGCAAAGCATCACCAACCTGAAATTGAGTTTGGACCATACCCGCCAGGTGCCGGGAGGGGCCAGCACAGAGGTGGGTGAAGTTACAGAGGTGCAACTCAAGAGCAGAGAAGTTGGATGACAGGTGGGGCAGATGGAAAAGCATTAAATAGACCAGTCCTGAGCTGGAACATCCTAATAAATATGCCCAGTTGGGTGATGTTGGGAATGCCAGTCAAGGAATGGCATTGCTGGAGCAGAGCGACTACACTAGCTGCCTTTCAGGGAAACATATTATACATTAAACACTAGATGGCAGCAAACAAACTGTCAGGGAAACACTCAGCTGCTTAGTGCACGCATTACATGACTTCCTGGCTGTCTATAAAAGCTGTGCAAATGCTCAGAGGAATTGCTGGTTTGTCTTCAGCTTCCTGTTGTGTTCTGCTTCCTGTTTCCTGCATCTGATTACCTGTTGTGACCCGGATTGATCTTGACCATTCTGCTCTTCTCCTGCACCGACCTCGGGCTTGCCTACGGACTCCGCCTTGTCTCCAGTGTTTGACCCTCTGACTGTGACCCGGACCTGTCTCCTGTCTCCAGTGCTTGACCTCCTGCCTGTGACCCGGACCAGCCTCTTGTCTCCAGTCCTTGACCCTCGGCCTGTACCCGGATCTGCCTTTGGCCTCCTGTGTTTGATCCTCGGTCTGTTCTGGACTTCCTGTGGAACTCTTGTCCTGCGACCCCCAGTCATCGCACAGCTGCCCTGCTCTACAGAGGACCACTACGCAAGTCTTCCTTCCGTTGCAGCCTGTGCCTCTTCGTGCCATCCTCTCCCTGTCTCACCTCCAGGGGGCGGAGTGCGCCTAGTCAAAATGGTGAACCGCTCTCGGCATCTCGGCCTCGGTAAGTACTCTTCTGACAGTACAAACCAGCCAGATGTCAGAGGCCGACAGAGCGCGTTACCCTTTGGATATCCTGTGCCAGCAAGTCACATCTCTTACCGATGCGGTTCAGAAGCTGCAGGAAGGCTACACCCGGATTGATGGTTGCCTCCAGCAACTTTCCGGATCACCTTCACCAACAGTCACAGCTCCTGCACCCGCCAGTGGGGCCTCTTCTTCGCAAGCCTCTTCAAGTCCAACTGTGGTAATTGCCCTCCCAGAGCCTAGAGTTCCTACATCGGAGCGATTTGCAGGTGATCGCAAGAAATACCAGGCCTTTAAGAATGCCTGTTCTCTTTACCTAGCCCTACAGCCCAGGACTTTCTCCTCTGAAGTGGTAAAAGTAGGGTTCATTAACTCCCTCTTGGCCGATGAACCACAAGCTTGGGCCCACGGTCTGATGGAACAGAGAAGTCCTGTATTAAATTCCATTGATACCTTTTTTGAAAGCATGGCACAGCTTTATGACGATCCCCAAAGCACAGCCACGGCTGAGGCCACCCTGCATAACTTGTCCCAAGGGTGGAGGCCAGTTGAGGACTATACCGCTGATTTCCGGAAATGGTCAGCTGACACTGGCTGGAATGAAACTGCCCTCAAGTACCAATACCGTCAGGGGTTGTCAGAAGCTCTTAAGGATGAGCTGGCCAGGGTAGAAACCCCCGCTACTTTGGAAGACTTGATCCAGTCAGCCACTAAATTGGACAGGCGCATGCAGGAGCGGCGCTCAGAGAGATTCCAGGTTCCTCATCCCAGCTGGATGCTTTCTAAACCGGCTCCCATTCATCCACCTTTCGTGGCTCCTCCGGCCACTCCTACTCCTGAAGGCGAACCCATGCAACTTGGTTTGGTCCTTGCTCCCCTTACCCTGGAGGAGAAGCAACGCAGGCGCCAAGCCAACCTGTGCTTGTATTGCGGGAGTGCAGGCCACTTCCTTCGTAACCGCCCTGTGAGGCCCAGTAAGTCTTTTCCACATTTTATTATGAACTATCAAGTCACTGGTGTGCCTCAGACTTGCGTTACTCTCTTCATCTCTTTACAGTTAGCGGAAATAGTAATCCGCCTGCCAGCTATAATTGATTCTGGAGCCTGTAGCTGCTTCCTGGATACCTCACTAGCCCAGGAACTGCACATCCCTCTTCAGACCAAGAAGCAAAGCCTACAGGTACATCTGGCCGACGGGTCTCTTCTCCGTTCTGGACTTATCACACAGGAGACCAATCCCATTCTGACCACCACAGACTCTGGTCATCAGGAGCTACTGCGCTTTGATCTCATCCCTTTTCCTATGTTCCCCATCATTTTGGGGCTCCCCTGGCTGCAGGCCAATGAACCCCAAATAAATTGGAACAAGAAAGAGGTCTCCTTCTCTTCCCATTACTGTTCTCAGCATTGTGGTACTCCGGTTCCCACTGCCTGCCTAACTATCTCCCCCGCACCTGACAACCTTCAACATGTTCCCTCTGTATACCTTGATTTCAGAGATGTTTTCGACAAACAACAGGCCGACTGTCTACCACTGTCTACCACCTCATCGGTCTTAAGACAATGTCCCATTGACTTGTTACCCGTCTCTGAGATCCCTTTTGCCCGCATTTTTCCACTGTCCGAGACGGATTGGAAAGCCCTTAGAACCTACAGTAGGTGCCGCCGATATTGTGTCAATCTCGCCGCTTCTAGCGGCGATATTGACACCCTATGAGCTCCGTTGCGAGAGCCAGCGCCGAGCTGTCTCGTCATCGGGAAAGGAAAAAATGTTCCTTTCACGATGAGCGACACGCATTGCCGATAGGCGGGGATCCGACGTGGATTCCCGCCAATACCAGGCACTGCGTTTGGTATGAATCCTGAGCGGGAACTCCACGCCAATTTTTAAAGAAAAAACCGGCGTGGGTTCCCCCTCCAGGAGCATACCAGGCCCTTGGGTCTGGTCTGGATTTGAAGGGGAACCCTACGCCGAAAAAACGGCGTGGGGGTCCCCCTCAAGATCCAAACCAGACCCTTATCCGAGCACGCAACCTGGCAGGCCGCAGGGGAAGAGGGGGGGATGAGAGCGGCCCCCCTCCCTCCTGAACCGTACCAGGCCACATGCCCTCAACATGGGGGGTTTGGTGCTCTGGGGCAGGGGGCGACCTGCGGCCCCCCACCCCAGAGCACCCTGCCCCCATGTTGATGAGGACAGGGCCTCTTCCCGACAACCCTGGCCGTTGGTTGTCGGGGTCTGTGGGCGGGGGGCTAATCGGAATCCGGGAGCCCCCTTTAATAAGGGGGCCCCCAGATCCCGGCCCCCCCACCCTATGTGAATGAGTATGGGGTACATCGTACCCCTACCCATTCACCTGGTGGAAAAAAATGGCAATAAAAACACAACACAGTTTTTAAAAGTATTTTATTGCACCGCTCCGGAGATCTTCTTCCGACTTCGGGGGTCTCCGGTGTCGTCGCCGCGCTCTCCGGTTCTTTCTTCTGCCGGGCCACCGCTATCTTCTTCCAACTCTTTTGCTAGCGGGGCCCGGTCTTCTCCGTCGCCTTCTGCCCTCTTCTTCTCTCCGGTTCTTTCTTTCTTCCGCCGAGCCTCCGCTAACTTCTTTTTAGCTCTTTTGCTAGCGGAGGCCCGGTCTTCTCCGTCGCCTTCTTCTTCTCCCGCTCTCCGGTTCTTCTCCCGCTCTCCGGTTCTTTCTTCCGCCGGGCCTCCGCTAACTTCTTTTTAGCTCTTTTGCTAGCGGAGGCCCGGTCTTCTCTGTCGTCTCGTCCGGCTCTCCGTTGTCCTTCTGCCGGCCCCTCCACTAACTTCTTGGTAGCTCTTTTGCTAGTGGAGGAGCCGGTCTTCCCGTTGTCGCCGTTGGCGTCTTCTTCCCTCTTCTCCTCCTCGATGTTGACTCGACGCTTCCTCTCGCAGTAATGCTAAATCTTCGGTCCGCAGAGATTAATATAGGCTTCTCATGACGTCACAGTCACATGTTCCCATGACGTCACAGTCACATGCTCCGGGGCACATGTTGTGTTTTTATTGCCATTTTTTTCCACCAGGTGAATGGGTAGGGGTACGATGTACCCCATGCTCATTCACATAGGGTGGGGGGCCAGGATCTGGGGGCCCCCTTATTAAAGGGGGCTCCCGGATTCCGATAAGCCCCCCGCCCGCAGACCCCGACAACCAACGGCCAGGGTTGTCGGGAAGAGGCCCTGTCCTCATCAACATGGGGGCAGGGTGCTCTGGGGTGGGGGGGCCGCAGGTCGCCCCCCTGCCCCAGAGCACCAAACCCCCCATGTTGAGGGCATGTGGCCTGGTACGGTTCAGGAGGGAGGGGGGCCGCTCTCGCCCCCCTCTTCCCCTGCGGCCTGCCAGGTTGCGTGCTCGGATAAGGGTCTGGTTTGGATCTTGAGGGGGACCCCCACACTGTTTTTTTCGGCATAGGGTTCCCCTTCAAATCCAGACCAGACCCAAGGGCCTGGTATGCTCCTGGAGGGGGAACCCACGCCGTTTTTTTCTTTAAAAATTGGCGTGGAGTTCCCGCTCAGGATTCATACCAAACGCAGTGCCTGGTATTGGCGGGAATCCACGTCGGATCCCCGCTCAATACAATGTCGCGTCTTCTCGCTATTGCAGCGAGCGCGACACGTGTCGCCACCCTGCTGCTGAGATCTCGGCACTCCTGTCACCGAGAATCTCGGTGATGGGGGCACGATAGATATACAATATCGGCGGCACCTACTGTACATGGATGAGAACCTGGAGACGGGTTTCATCCGTCCTTCCTCCTCACCAGCTGGAACTGGTATCTTTTTTGTGGGAAAAAAAGACGGTTCTCTAAGGCCATGCATTGATTACCAGGAATTAAATAAAACAACTGGTAAAAACCGATAACCGCTGCCACTTATCCCAGAGTTATTTCAGCGTTTCCGATCCGCCCGAATATTCTCCAAACTTGACCTGCGAGGAGCCTACAACCTCATTCGGATTTGGGCTGGGGATGAGTGGAAGACTGCTTTCAGATCCAGGTTTGGACATTACGAATACCTGGTAATGCCGTTTGGACTGTGCAATGCCCCGGCCACTTTCCAGCATCTAGTAAATGATATTTTTCGAGAGTACCTTGACAATTTCCTAGTAGTGTATCTGGATGACATTCTCATTTTCTCCTCCACCATTGAGTTGCACCGAGTTCATGTCAAAAAAGTTCTTGCCATCCTTAGCACATAAATTATACCTCAAGGAGGAAAAATGTGACTTTGAAAAAACTGTTGTGCAGTTCCTGGGGTTTATCATCTCCACCAACGGGGTTGCAATGGACCCACAAAAGGTTAAGGCAATTCAGGAGTGGCCGGCCCCAAGTGACAAGAAGAGAGTGCAATGGTTTATAGGTTTTGCTAACTTTTACAGGTGCTTCATTGTTGGCTTTCCAGCAATTGTGGCACCTATTACCCAACTCACACGCCAACACAACCGTTTCCAGTGGTCTCAGGAAGCCTTTGCAAAACTAAAAACCCTGTTTATCTCCGCACCAATTTTACGGCACCCAGACCCAGCCCTGCCATTTGTACTGGAAGTAGACGCCTCCAAAACAGCCACGGGGGCCATTCTTTCCCAGAGACACGGTCCCAAGGCCCTTTTACATCCCGTAGCTTTCGCATCTCGAAAATTAAGTTTGCCTGAGAGGAACTACGATTTAGGTGACAGAGAATTACTGGCCATTAAGTTCGCCTTGGAAGAATGGAGGTACCTGCTGGAGGGCGCTTCTCATCCCGTTATGATCTTTACTGATCATAAAAACCTGGAGTACCTCAGGTCAGCCAAACGTCCAAACGTCCAAACGTCCATCTTTCAGTAGGGTCCGCAGATGTGTCCTTGCGGGATTGGTCACCCCGTCGGAGCACAACAGGCTTTTGAGCATCCCACATTAGGGAGTACATTAGTCTTGCACCCACACGGGTTTAGTTTATCTTAATGTTTTCCCCTATTTGTTCACCGTTGGGCAGTGCGGAGAACGTTTTCTTCCGCATTCCGTGTTCGATGCGGTCATGTGACTGTCGGTCACATGGGCATGCGTCGCGTCATCTCTAATGCAGTCACGTGACGTAGGTCACGTGTTTGCACACCACGTCACCGCGAGTGCGGCATCGCGTCGGTCTGGGCAGGAGGTGTTTTGACGCTTCCCTGTCCTGCAAACGTGGAACGCTTTGCGGGACGTGGTTGATGGCAATTGGCTGCGCTGCGTTCCATGTGACGTGACGTGATGTGAGTCACGTTCCGTTGTGAACGCCCATTGGGGACAGTGTGTCATCTTTTCACACGTCAATCCCCAATCCCTCCAAGTTATGACACGCGAGTCACACCCCATTGTTGTGCTTATCATTGGTTTTTATACATGGGGCGGTCTCCGCTCATGTGGATATCCAATCCATGCCGCAAATGGGTATATGCCACTCCTCCATTCTGAGGACCTATCATGGAGCTTGATTACCCCTTTTCCATATGGAGGCTTGAAACGCACGCCCATGCGCCATTTTGGACCACACAGGAAGTGGATGCTGACTGATTGAACTCCCAGGTGAGGTTTTTCTCCTTGGGGTCATATTTTCTATAAATGTTGTGGAAGCAGCAGTGGATATTCACCCCAGATGATGCAATCCTTTTTGCGAAACGCGTCGGGAGATTCCACTGCTGCCACTGTTGTACAAGCGTTTGTTTAAACCATCTTGATGTAAGTGTATTTGCCTACATTAAAGTTTGATTTTTAGATGATATTATGCCATGTGCCCTTCTCTTTTCTCCCATATATTTATCTGATCGGCATCCTGGTTTACCACCATTTGAGCCTTTTTTTCCATTCACCTCTATTACTATTGCTGAGAGCATTGTCCTGAGGATTTACCTGCATAGGATCAGCGCAGGAGGAGACATACATCTAAAAGCCTGATGTGACCCTTCAAACGTATGTTTGTTTGGGTTCATTTGTTCCGGTAAGCCTTCCACATATTGGTGGTGGTTATCTACACTTCTTTTCCAAGATTGCAGATTCCATACACAACTGTTCAAGAATCGTTTTATTTATTAGAGACTTTTTCACCATTCACATGAATTTTTGTCACTTAATTGGACATTTTTTATCACACTGGGTGTTTATAATTTTCACTTTTGTTTAGCGCTGCATTTTTTGTTCTGTTTTTCACCTTTGTCCATTGGTTGTGCAGCTGCTTGTGTGTTTTGTTTAGTAGCGCAGAAATTCTTTGTATATTTTTCCATTTGTTGTTTTGACTTTTTTTCTGCTGCAACTACTTTATATTCACTTATATGGATATTTTTGATTATCGTGCTTCCCGCACTGTGAACACGGAAGGAGTTTTCACAGCTGCCGGAACTGATACAGAGATTGGGGGCCTATTTGTTAGGCTTAAGAATGTTATGTCTTCCGAACTCCACCTACAATGGGATCTTGTATTTTTAGAACAATACATCTCGGACCGTATGGTCCCGAGGAGTTTAAGGTGGGAGATACAGCCTCAACAGGGCGACCCTGATATCGAAGCATGGTTTAATTATTTTAACAATGCTGGTATTGCCTTTTTGGGCGTTCTGATCTCCAAAAAAAGGATGCGATTGGGGGTGTTAGACAGAGAAATTAAAGAACTCAGAGATAGGTTGTTATCATACAAACATTCTCTTGAGTATCTCTCTCTTTCCACCAATCTGCAAAACTTCCTGGAAAAGGAAGATAGAGATCAGAAATTAAAGAAACACAAGAAGTACTCTCGTGACATAGGGGATTATAGGAATGACACAGTTTTTGGCTGGCAGAAATTATTTTCTGTGCCTGTTGTCACGGATATGGATTCTGCCTCTTCAGTATTGCCCTCAACCATCGCAGCCCCCAGTCCTGGTCAGGGTCCAGTAATGGGTCCAGGTCCAGTCATGGCTACTTCTATGGTAGTTCCCCCTGCACAGAATACACAGGGAAATAAAGCCCAGGCACCACAATCTAGAGTTCCCCAACCTAGACCATCCACCCCTAATCAACAATCTCGGGGTCGAGGTAAATCCAGAGGAAATAGAGGTGGTAGAGGCTCATCAAGGGGCAATTCTCACCATCTTAGTACTCAACGCCATTATGAGTACGATGACCAATTTTATAAATCCTCTCCAGTTAGATATAGGGATTACCCAAGCTCAGGTAGGGATTATTCTCCCTACTATGGTCCCCCTCCCATTTCTACTTACAACAGATACTTACCCCTTGGAGAGGTGTGTAATGACAGCTATCAAACACGCACCAGAAATCCCTATACACCATCCCACCATGGTTATGATCAACATACACCATCGACACAAGGTGGACGGGATTTTCACGTGGACCCTCAATTTTTTCAAAGGGGTCCAGACCCAAGAGAGGGACCAGAGGGGGACAGAGAGTTTAGAAGAGGAAAGAGAAGGCGCATCTAAAAGGACAGGGTGTGTTCAATTTAAGTGCCAAAGTATTTACACCAGATGAATTGTCTGTTTTGGATAAGGGCCTCAAGTTCGCCCCCCCTAAAAAACTGGACAAGTTTGGCACTTTCATTGACATACACAAATATATTCGTAAGATATACATACAGCGCTACCTCATTACTAATCCTTTTAGAAATGAGAGTAGAGCGGCTGCCTCTGGCACCGTACATTCGGGTCTATCAAACCCGTCATTATTCAATCCACCGGTTCCAGCGGCACCCGCTGTTAACATCTTTAGAGATCTTGTTCTCAGAGATCTGGCTGAGATCCCTGAGAAAAAAAGCCGCATTCAGACCTTGTCGGGGGCGGGCCTTAGATCCTTGTGTTCCAACAGGGATCTTGTGATCCGTCCCGCCGACAAAGGTGGCGGCATTGTTGTTTTGGACAAATCTGATTACGAGACTGAAATGTGTAGGATTCTTCACGAGCCTGACACTTATCAGATATTACCCAATAACCCTACCTCTCGTTTCAAAACGGAACTTCAAAATTAGGTTGATAGTGGTTTTTATAGAGGTATTTTAAACAAGAAAGAGAAAGTTTTTTTAGTTCCCACTGTTCCTAGGATTCCCACAATATATTACTTACCCAAAGTTCATAAAGACCCCATTCACCCACCCGGACGACCCATTGTTAGTGGGATCGATTCAGTTACATTGCGTATAGGTCGCTACATTGATCACTATTTGCAGCCCATAGTGAGACGAGTACCTTCCTATTTGGGTGATACAGGTGCTACTATCAGAAAATTGGAAAATATTTCAGCACCGAATGATTGCATCATGGTCACGGCAGATGTCGCCTCCCTATATACGTGCATTCCGCACGACAGGGGATTTCAGGCTGTTAAATACTTCCTTGATAAGGAGGAATCGTTGGCTTCATTCCAACGTGACTTCATCATGGAATTACTTGAGTTCGCTACCAAAAGTAGTTATTTTTGGTTTAATGATAATTTTTACCTTCAACAGCGAGGGGTTGCCATGGGGGCCAAATACGCCCCCAGTCTCGCCAATCTCTTCATGGCCAAGTGGGAGCAGGATGTCGTCTATGCCCATGACACCACATCAGTGGTGTTGTGGGCCAGGTACATAGACGACATCCTCCTCCTCTGGGATGGCGACATGACATCATTGAAGGTTTTTATGGACCATCTGAACCTTAATGACAGGGGCATATCACTCTCTTACGTGGCAAGTCCCGATAAGATCCAATTTTTAGATCTTGAGATCAGCATCATTAACAACCAATTTCGATTTCAAACTTTTTTCAAAAAGACCGATCGGAACGGCTTCATCCCTAATGATAGTTGCCACCATCGGTCTTGGCTGAATTCGGTTCCACGCAGCCAATTTCTAAGACTGCGTCGGAACTGTACGGATACTGAGACGTTTAAGATCCAGGCGGAGGTCCTTAAACAGAGATTCATAGATAAGGGCTATGATGCCACCAATATTGAGAGAGATCTTAAGAACACTCTGGATGTCGACAGAAGTTCTCTGTTGGAGGTTGGGCCCAAACGAGAACAAAATGACAATTTCAGGTGGGCCATGCTCACATCTTTTTCTATCCAACATAAACAGGTGAGGGCCATCATGGCCAAACATTGGGACATCTTAAGGAATGATAGTGTTTTAGGTACAGTACTGCCTGAACAGGCCAAGGTAGTCTTTAGAGGTGCACCTACGCTTCAGAGTAGGATAGCCCCCAGCATTATCAATCCCCCCGTACGCCCTTCCTTTTTTTATCAACTTATAGGATACCATCCATGCAAAAGGTGCAGTGTTTGTAAATTCAACACTGCTGGGAGAAGTAAAACTTTAGAATTTAGATCCACCGTTACAGGTAAAACTTACCCCATTAAACAATTTTGCACCTGTGCCACTACACATGTCGTATACCTCATTACATGTTGTTGCGGCAAACAGTATGTAGGCCGTACCATCCGCGCCTTCTCTGCTAGGGTGGGTGAGCACATCTCCCTTATTTTGGGGGGTGATACTCACCACACCGTACCCAGACATTTCAGGTTGTGCCATAATAGGAATCCTATTGGCACTCAATTTCTTATCATTGACCATTACGTTCCCCCATGGAGGGGCGGTCCTAAAACCAGAGGAGTTTCTCAATTAGAAACTTTCTGGATTTATGAATTACAAACTCATAGGCCACTGGGATTGAACGTTGAATGGGATATAAATTCCTTCATTAACAAGTCTTAAATTGTGGGTCCTTTTTACATGTGGGATATGCGTTCTCTTTCTTGTTTTAATTTATCATAATTTTATTCTTTATTTATATATTTTTGTAGTTTCTCATGTTTTTTATATATATCAGATCAGGTCTATTCCATATTTCACATTGTGTATATGTGTGACATATGTATCTTTATTTGATGCATTTACTGTTTGTAATGTATATCGGGGTGGTTGGATATGTGGGGGTTCATTCTTTGAGCATCCATGCATGTGGGGTTCTAGTCTGTGCTATTACTATCTCAGGTTCATACTCACTCATGAGTGTTAATTTAACACCCATCCCCCCCCTTTTTGTTATATATGTACACCTTTTTCACCTATACACGATTGGAAAAAAAATTTTGGAGACCTGTGTCTTTGGGGACTAATGCAGATTTATAATTTATTTGCATGATCCCTGAAGTTTCATTTAATAAGTTTTGTTTTGTTTTTAAATAAATTAAGGATTCTTATTAATAATATGATCTATAGAGTCCTATATTATGTATGCTTTATATTTCTGGTCCCTTTTGGTGTACTTTTTGAAGCCTGAATCTGCGGATCCTTGTGTTATTTGGATTAAGCTCCATCTTTCAGTAGGGTCCGCAGATGTGTCCTTGCGGGATTGGTCACCCCGTCGGAGCACAACAGGCTTTTGAGCATCCCACATTAGGGAGTACATTAGTCTTGCACCCACACGGGTTTAGTTTATCTTAATGTTTTCCCCTATTTGTTCACCGTTGGGCAGTGCGGAGAACGTTTTCTTCCGCATTCCGTGTTCGATGCGGTCATGTGACTGTCGGTCACATGGGCATGCGTCGCGTCATCTCTAATGCAGTCACGTGACGTAGGTCACGTGTTTGCACACCACGTCACCGCGAGTGCGGCATCGCGTCGGTCTGGGCAGGAGGTGTTTTGACGCTTCCCTGTCCTGCAAACGTGGAACGCTTTGCGGGACGTGGTTGATGGCAATTGGCTGCGCTGCGTTCCATGTGACGTGACGTGATGTGAGTCACGTTCCGTTGTGAACGCCCATTGGGGACAGTGTGTCATCTTTTCACACGTCAATCCCCAATCCCTCCAAGTTATGACACGCGAGTCACGCCCCATTGTTGTGCTTATCATTGGTTTTTATACATGGGGCGGTCTCCGCTCATGTGGATATCCAATCCATGCCGCAAATGGGTATATGCCACTCCTCCATTCTGAGGACCTATCATGGAGCTTGATTACCCCTTTTCCATATGGAGGCTTGAAACGCACGCCCATGCGCCATTTTGGACCACACAGGAAGTGGATGCTGACTGATTGAACTCCCAGGTGAGGTTTTTCTCCTTGGGGTCATATTTTCTATAAATGTTGTGGAAGCAGCAGTGGATATTCACCCCAGATGATGCAATCCTTTTTGCGAAACGCGTCGGGAGATTCCACTGCTGCCACTGTTGTACAAGCGTTTGTTTAAACCATCTTGATGTAAGTGTATTTGCCTACATTAAAGTTTGATTTTTAGACGATATTATGCCATGTGCCCTTCTCTTTTCTCCCATATATTTATCTGATCGGCATCCTGGTTTACCACCATTTGAGCCTTTTTTTCCATTCACCTCTATTACTATTGCTGAGAGCATTGTCCTGAGGATTTACCTGCATAGGATCAGCGCAGGAGGAGACATACATCTAAAAGCCTGATGTGACCCTTCAAACGTATGTTTGTTTGGGTTCATTTGTTCCGGTAAGCCTTCCACATATTGGTGGTGGTTATCTACACTTCTTTTCCAAGATTGCAGATTCCATACACAACTGTTCAAGAATCGTTTTATTTATTAGAGACTTTTTCACCATTCACATGAATTTTTGTCACTTAATTGGACATTTTTTATCACACTGGGTGTTTTTAATTTTCACTTTTGTTTAGCGCTGCATTTTTTGTGTTTTGTGTTTTGTTTTTGTTTTTTGTTCTGTTTTTCACCTTTGTCCATTGGTTGTGCATCTGCTTGTGTGTTTTGTTTAGTAGCGCAGAAATTCTTTGTATATTCAGCCAAACGTTTAAGACCCAGACAAGCCCGCTGGACTCTGTTCTTCTCCAGGTTCAATTTCCACATATCCTACAGACCCGGCTCCAAAAACGGAAAGGCAGACAGACGCCCTCTCTCAGATGTTCCTCGAAACACCTCAGGTATCCTAACCTAGCACCATCTTGTCTCCGCAAAATTTCTTCTTAATTACCCAAACTGACCTGATAAATTCCATCAAATCAACTTCCAGTCATTATACCGACTCAGAAGTACCCTCTCTGGAAAGTCACAATGATTTGCTCTGGGCTCATGGCAAAAAAAAAATTCCACAGGAAGCGAGATTACTGACCCTAAAAACCTTCCATGATCACAAGTTGGCAGGCCACTTCGGAACCCAGAAGACTGCCGAATTGATCTCCCGTCCTTTCTGGTGGCCAGGTTGGAAACAGGACTGTAAGGACTTTGTCTCGTCTTGCACCCTTTGCCAAAGCAGCAAGGGACCCAAAACCAAGACCTGGGGTTTACTTAAACCTTTATCCGTCCCGGAACGGCCATGGGCAGAAGTCTCCATGGACTTCATTGTCGCCTTACCTCCTTCTGGGGGATTCACCACTATCCTGGTCGTTGTCCACCGCCTTTCTAAAAATGGCCCACTTCCTGCCCATGGTGGGTACTGCCTCTGCTTCCGACACGGCCAATGCCTTCTTCAGAGAAGTAGTAAGACTTCATGGTGTACCCAAGAACATTGTCTCGGATAGAGGTGTCTAATTTACCTCCAAGTTTTGGAAGAAACTGTGCAAGTCCTTGGAAATAAAGATCTGTCTCTCCTCGGCCTACCATCCTCAAAGCAACGGCCAGACGGAGAGAACAAATCAGACGTTGGAGCAGTATCTCCGTTTTTTTTGTTCTGGCTCCCAAGACGACTGGTCTACTCTCCTTACGCTGAGTTTGCGTATAATAACTCTGCAGAAGGGATGGGTAATGGATTATGACGGTGCCAAACAAAAAAAAAAAAAAAAAAAGGTTTTGTATTTAAATATATATTTATTTGATTATCAAAAAATGGTATGATTGAGTTATGACTTAACAGTCTAAATAAACCTAGGAATAACCAATAATTATTGAATCAGTGGGTGAAAATTGATAACAGAAAAAGAGTTATTCATTTAAAAGTACAAGGATGGAAGCAAGGTTACCTAAACTAAGGTTACTTATAACATCAATATTGCAGACCAGCAATCAGCTGAGTGTCAGTCAAGACAGATGTATGGAGTCCATCAAGTACGATGCTGTGCAACTTGATAGGCCAAAAAAAGACCTAAAAGTAGCCAAGAGTGACAGGACCATGAGTTAGTTAAATAATGTATAGTGACCAGAAATTAGTTTATAAATAATAACAGCCTTTACCTGAGTGGAACTCAAAATCAAGCGTCAGCGCCCCTAACCAGCAGACAGTTTCAATGCTGGTTAATACCGGATTTATATAGCCCTCCAGCCACTCGGTGTCTGACGTCACCGAGCGGCAGCGGACAGTGAGGTGACCAGTGCGCATGAGCAAAACCTGTTAGCCTACAAGGTCCATAATGCCTTGGGAATGGACGTCATAGCATGGCGAAAGACGCGGCCACGGCGAGGAAAGGAAGAACCAGAGCCAGTGGAGAGAGCGGACTTGAGAGGCAGGATGGTGAAAGGGAAATGCCAAGGCGGGGCCACAGGGCGGGCAGAATGTACAAACATCTGCCCTTGGGTGTCCATGCAGTCACTTTAGGTCATACAGAGGGAAGCAGAAAAAGGAGCATGCCAAGTGCCGAGGCCCGGGGATCCCATCAAGCACTATCGAGGGAGATGTCAAAGCGCTAACACAATGGTTGTTGAAATATCTTCATATGGTCATGGCAGGAAGCCACCACTTCTATACACTGCGATCCTCTATGAAAAAAGAGAATTGAGTTATAACCTTCACATTGGTAACAGTAATATTAAAGAGTTACATATATAAAGCTACAACAGACATTATGAATATAGAGGAATAAACAAATAAAACGAATTTTTGAAATAATTTGTTCAATTAGTAATTAATAAAGAGTAGCAGTAAGTTTGTTTCCAGTTCAGGCTAAGTGCCCTGGAAATTAATCCCATATTTTTTCTATATATTGTTTTTTAGTCGTTTTAAGCCCTCTGCAGTCACATAATATGGTCGTCTTTTTGGTCGCCGACATTGGATGCTGTTGATGGCTGGAGTTTGGGTTTACCATGGGTACGTTTGAGTGTTTGCCTCAGCGTTTTAGTCACCAATTTTCTTCTCTGGCACTTCATGGTTTGGATTTGCTCTGCTTTTCTAGCTGCGTTCTCTATGATTAAATTTGTATTAATTTCCATGTCTTTCTTTCTAGAAATCAATGTATTCATGTAAACGATTGCCCCTGAGGAAGCCAATGTATTGGTGAAACATGTTGGGCTGCGATGACTAATTGCATGTAACTTAATTGTAAATTAAAGTTTCTCTCATTTTATTAAAAAACGTTTTTTGATAACCAAATAAATATATATTTAAATACAAAACCTTTTTTGTTTTTTGTTTGGCACCGTCATAATCCCATACCCATCCCTTCTGCTTTTTTATTTAATCGGGATGAGGTGCCGTATCCGGATAGGGACCAACTAGCCATTTCCACAAAAATTTCTCGTATAATAACTCTATTCACACAGCTACCAACCAGACACCCTTCTGGGCGAACTTCGGGTTCCAATCCTTCCTTTCTGCCCGACACCTTCCCCGAGATATCTGTTCCTGCTGTACAGGACCGGATAGCTTCTATCCAGCAGAACTTTCTGAAGATTCAGGAAAACATGCAAAAGTCCCAGGACAACTACAAAAGGTATTATGACAAAGGAAGGAAGGAGAATCCAGTTTTCAAGGTTGGTGAAGAAGTCTGGCTATCAGCCATCAACCTCAGATTACCTCTCCTTTCACGAAAGCTGGGGCCAAGGTTCATAGGTCCCTTCAAAATCAAAAGGATGGTATACCCTGTGGCCTTCGAACTAGCCTTGCTTAAGTCCTACAGAATACATCCAGTATTTCACGCATCCCTACTGAAACCTGTCATCCCCAGTCCCTTCTCTGGGAGACAAAAACTACCTCCTCCTCCGGTCGAAGTGGACGGAGAAAATGAATTTGAGGTGGAGTCTATCTTGAGTTGTAGGAAAAGGGTTAGACAGCTCCAGTACTTAGTCAAATGGAAGTATCCCACTGAAGACAACTCCTGGGAACATTTTAGAAATTTACATGCTCCACGCCTGCTCCAAGCCTTTCATCAGGAACACCCCGAGTTAATGTCCAGTTTGGGCATCCAGAGGCCGCCCCTCGGGGGGGGGGCACTGTCAGGGAAACATATTATACATTGAACACTAGATGGCAGCAAACAAGCTGTCAGGGAAACACTCAGTTGCTTAGTGCACGCATCACATGACTTCCTGGCTGTCTATAAAAGCTGTGCAAATGCTCAGAGGAATTGCCGGTTTGTCTTCAGCTTCCTGTTGTGTTCTGCTTCCTGTTTCCTGCATCTGATTACCTGTTGTGACCCCGGATTGATCTTGACCATTCTGCTCTTCTCTTGCACCGACCTCTGGCTTGCCTACGGACTCCGCCTTGTCTCCAGTGTTTGACCCTCTGACTGTGACCCGGACCTGTCTCCTGTCTCCAGTGCTTGACCTCCTGCCTGTGACCCGGACCAGCCTCTTGTCTCCAGTCCTTGACCCTCGGCCTGTACCTGGATCTGCCTTTGGCCTCCTGTGTTTGATCCTCGGTCTGTTCTGGACTTTCTGTGGAACTCTTGTCCTGCGACCCCCAGTCATCGCACAGCTGCCCTGCTCTACAGAGGACCTCTACGCAAGTCTTCCTTCCGTGGTAGCCTGTGCCTCTTCGTGCCATCCTCTCCCTGTCTCACGTCCAGGGGCGGAGTGCGCCAAGTCGCAAGGGTGAACCGCTCTCGGCATCTCGGCCTTGCTAAGTACTCTCCTGACACTGCCAGGGGAACTACTCCTCCAGTGAGGATAGGGGCTAGGCTACAGGAAAGGATAGACAGATTCAATTATTAGAAGGACAGATAGTGCAATCTGTCGCAAAGACCGGGATCGGTGAATAACATGTTGTTTACTGGGTGCTCGGGTTTGGAACATCGTGGATCGAATAGACAGATTATTGAGTGGGGCTGGGGAGGATGTGGGGCGTGGGAGTGGGCAGTTAGAGGAAGATAAAGTGTCCTAAAAATGATTTCAAGGACTTAAGGGCTATATTGAAGGAAAGGACCTCCGGGTGGTATTCTCAGAAATACTGTCTGTACCTCGAGTCATACCAGAGAGGAAGCAGGAGATTATATGGGGAGGGTGCAACTCTGTTCGGAAAGAGTATGGCCAAAAAGTTAGAGGGACTTATAAAATGCTGTAGATGATGGGGGGAGGGATCAGAGATAGTGATAGCCAGCAGTGAGTGAAGGTCAGAGGGTGCTACTGGGGGCATTGATGGTAGAGTGACTCGAATACCGAAATCCTAGGTGAGTAGAAAGAATAGGTGGCCACACAAAATTAGGAGGCATGTACACAAATGCTAGAAGCCTAGTTAATAAAATAAAAGAACTGGAGCTGCTGATTCACGAGGAGGATTTTGACTTCATGGGGATATCATAAACTTGGTTTGACAGCTCACATGACTAATTGGCAACCGTTCAGAGGTATTCCTTGTATCATAAGGATGGGGGGAGAAGCAGGAGAGGTGTGCCTGTATATTAAAAATGATTTACTAGTAGGGATGAGCCGAACACCCCCCGGTTCGGTTCGCACCAGAACCTGCGAACGGTCCGAAAGTTCGCACGAACTTTAGAACCCTATTAAATACAATGGACTCGAACGTTCGAAATCAAAAGTGCTAATTATAAAGGCTAATATGCAAGTTATTGTCCTAAAAAAGGGTTTGGGGGCCCGGGTCCTGCCCCAGGGGACATGTATCAATGCAAAAAGAAGTTTTAAAAACTGACGTTTTTTCGGGAGCAGTGATTTTAATAATGCTTAAAGTGAAATAATAATGAAATATTCCTTTAAATTTCGTACCTCGGGGGGTGTCTATAGTATGCCTGTAAAGTGTCGCATTTTTCCTGTGTTTAGAACAGTCCCTGCACAAAATGACATTTCTAAAGGAAAAAAAGTCATTTAAAATTACTCGCGGCTATTATGAATTGTCGGGTCCTGGCAATACAGATAAAAGTCATTGAAAAAAACGGCATGGGTTCCCCCTCAGTTCATTACCAGGCCCTTTGGGTCTGGTATGAATATTAAGGGGAACCAAAATAAAAAAAAAAAATTCTGTGGGGGTCCCCCCAAATTCCATACCAGGCCCTTCAGGTTAAAGTGAAAAAAAACGTGAAATATTCCTTTAAATATCGTACTTGGGGGGTGTCTAAAGTATGCCTGTGAAGTGGCACGTGTTTCCCATGTTTAACCACTTCCATACTGGGCACTTATACAGCTTCCTGCCCAGACCAATTTTCAGCTTTCTGCGCTGTTGCACTTTGAATGACAATTGCGCGGTTGTGCTACACTGTACCCAAACGAATTTTTTATCATTTTGTTCCCACAAATAGAGCTTTCCTTTGGTGGTATTTGATCACCTCTGCGATTTTTTTTTCTGCAAATTTTTTTTAAAAAAGACCGAAAATTTTGAAAAAAAAACATATTTTTTTTGTTTCAGTTACAAAACTTTGTAAATAAGTAAGTTTTCTCCTTCACTGATGGGCACTGATGGGGCTGCACTGACGGGCACTGATAAGGCGGCACGGATGGGCACCGATGAGGCGGCACGGATGGGCACCGATAGGCGGCACGGATGGGCACCAATAGGCGGCACGGATGGGCAACGATAGGCAGCACGGATGGGCACCGGTAGGCGGCATGGATGGGCACCGGTAGGCGGCACGGATGGGCACAGATAGGCGGCACGGATGGGCACAGATGGGCACAGATAGGCGGCACGGATGGGCACCGATAGGCGGCACGGATGGGCACCGATAGGCGGCACGGATGGGCACTGATAGGCGGCATGGATGGGCACTGATAGGTGGCACGGATGGGCATGGATGGGCACTGATAGGTGGCACTGTACTGTAATGTGGTACTAATGGATGCCAATCAGTGCCAAACAATAATGCCTGCCAATCAGTGATGCCCATTGTGGGCACTGATTGGCATCCATTGTGGGCACTGATTAGCATCCATTAGGGGCACAGAATGGCAACCCTGGTGGTCTAGGGAGGCATACCTGGTGGTGGGCATCCCTGGTGGTCCAGTGGTATCCCTGGTGGTCCAGTGGCATCCCTGGTGGTCCAGTGTGGGCATCCTCGGGGGGGCTGCGCTGATAATCGATCAGCACAAACCCCCCCTGTCAGAGGAGCAGCCGATCGGCTCTCCTCTACTCGCGTCTGACAGACGCGAGTGAGGAAAAGCCGATGACCGGCTTTTCCTGTTTACATTGTGATCAGCCGTGATTGGACACAGCTGATCACGTGGTAAAGAGTCTCCATCGGAGACTCTTTACCTAGATCGGTGTTGCAGGGTGTCAGACTGACACCCTGCAATAACGATCGTCGCGATGCGCGCCCCCGGGGGGCGCAGCAGCTCGAAATCCTGAGGACGTCATATGACGTCCAGTCAGGATTTTGAAACCACTTTGCCGCCGTCAATCCGCTATAGGGCGGGCGGCAAGTGGTTAAAACTGTCCCTGCACAAAATTACATTTCTAAAGGAAAAAAAGTAATGTTTTTGGTCTCGGCAATATGGATGAAAATCATTGAGAAAAATGGAATAGGTACCCCCCCTCCCCCCGCCCCAGCCCACTACCAGCCCCTTTGGGTCTTGTATGGATATTAAGGGGAACCCCGCACCCAAATTAAAAAAAGGCCCTATATACTCTGAACAGCAGAATACAGGTGGAGCAAACAAGACAGGGACTGTAGGTTGGTTCTTAAGTAGAATCTGTTTGTAATTTGGAACAGGTACATTTTTTAAGTGTAGCTCCAGCCGAAAAAATCTATTTTTAAGTTTTTTGGAAAACATAGGGAAGGGTTATCAGCCATGTAACATTTGTTTTGCTGTCTGGGCACCTGTTCAGAACATTTCACCTCACTTTCCGTCCCAATGAAAAATGTTTTTTTTTTATTTTTTATTTTTTTTATTGAAACAAGGATTGGTGATAAAGCATCAGTGGAGAGGAGACACCTTTTTCCCATATTAACTCTTACAGGAGAGAATTTCCCTTCCTAGGGGTAAATTTCCTCTCACTTCCTGTTGTCTCCTTCCGTTTGAAAGTAGAAGTTGTTTGTAAGTTGGATGTTTGAAAGTAGGAGCCTGCTGTATATACTCTGCAGAAATTTGGCCCTTAGGTGTTGGTGTTGCCACAACACTGTAAGCCCTCACAGTTATTCTTGGTGGGCGCTGGAACGCCCTGCTGTGAACTATTATATCAATAATTGTAATTACATGCCATTGTTGAACAGTGGTAGGAAAAATTGGGCCTTTGGTGGTGGTGCTGGTGCCACAACACTGTAAGTCCTCACAGTTACTCTTGGTGGGCTCAGGAATGGGCCCTGCTGTGAATTATTAGATCAAGAATTGTAATTACATGCCCCTGTTAAACAGGGGCATAAAAATTGGGCCTTAGGCACTGGTGCCACAACAATGCAACCCCTCAGAGATACTCTAGTTGGAGCGCAGGAAAAAGCCCTGCTGCAAAGTAGTGCATCAAAATTTTAAATTAAATGCCCCTGTTAAACAGGGGCTGAAAAATTGGGCCTTAGCCACTGGTGGCGGTGCCCAGAACTAAAAATGTTCTTACAAGCTATCAGCATGATCACTGAGGAGGAAGAGGATAGTCACTCAGTATAACAGGATAGTCACTCAGCATCAGCATAGGCAGTCTTGAAGGAATCTGACATTTCCCAAAAAAATATTCGGTTACATCAGCATCAGGTGCTTGGTAGCTGGTGGTGATCCAAGACTGATTCATTTTTATGAAGGTCAGTCGACCAACCGAGTCGGTGGACATGCGCACCCTGTGATCAGTTACAAAGCCTCCAGCAGCACTTAATGTGCGTTTCGTAAAAAGAACGCTGGATGCAGGACAGGCCAGTAGCTCAATTGCATACTGTGCAAGCTCTGGCCAGTGATCCATCCTCAAGACCCAGTAACCCAGAGGATTTTCAGTGGGAAAGGTGTCCAAGTCTGATCTTGCCCCTAGGTATTCCTGCACCATGTAAAGCAGACGCTGGCGATGGTTGCTGGAACCGATCATACCTTGGGGCTGCGGACTAAAAAAAATTCTGAACGCATCGGTCAGACGGCCACCTTCTACACCGCTCCTTCTTTGACTGACCGAAGCCTCAGCAACACGTTGTCCAGGACCAGGAATTTGTAACCTCCCAGTCTCTGGGAACGCGTTGCACAGACCTTTCTGCAAGGCCTCCAGAAGATATTTCATCCTCTGCTCCCTCTGCGACGGCAAGATAAGGTAACGTGGATTAAGGAGGGTTGCCAGCCAGTAATGATCCCTCTCCTTGATAGCACGAATACGAGCATCCTTCCGCAGGCTTTGAAGGATCAGGGAGGCCATGCAGCGTAGGTTTGCTGAGGCATTCGGTCCAGAGTCCACTGGGTCACTCAGGACGACATGATCCGCAGCCACCTCCTCCCAGCCACGTACAAGTCCATTGGTGTCTTGGGACTGTATTTGATCCCTTGAAGACTGCTGCTGATGCTGAGTGCTAGGCTCCACCTCCATGCTGACACAATCCTCCTCCTCATCCTCTTCCTGTGTGATAGGCGGGCCAGCAGGAACACTGTCTGGATAAAGGGGGCCTTCCTCCCTCTGTTCTGCCTCAAGTGCCCTGTCCATTATTCCACGCAGCGTGTGCTCCAACAGGTGGACAAGAGGGACAGTGTCACTGATGCATGCACTGTCACTGCTCACCATCCTTGTGGCCTCCTCAAATGGTGCCAGGACAGTGCATGCATCCTTGATCATGACCCACTGGCGTGGAAAAAAAACAAGCTCCCCTGACCCTGGCCTGGTGCCATATTGGCACAGATACTTATTTACGGGTACCTGCCCAGGAACCGCTGCACCACAAAGTTAAGGACGTGAGCCAAACAGGGCACATGGGTCAGGTGTCCCTGTCAGAGAGCGGAGAGGAGGTTGTTGCCATTGTCGGAAACCACCATTCCTGGCTTAAGCTGGCGTGGTGTCAACCACCTCTGAGCCTGCCCCTGCAGAGCAGACAGAATCTCTGCTACAGTGTGGCTCCTGTCCCCCAAGCACACCAGCTCAAGCTCCGCATGGCATCTCTTTGCCTGCGTACTTGCATAGCCCCTTGAACGCCTACGGAGCACCGCTATTTCCGAGGACAAAGCACAGGAAGAGGCCATAGAGGAAGAAGAAGAGGAGGGGGTGGAGGAGAGAGGTGTGTCAGAATCACCAGTAGTAGCATTTGAGGCATGGTGGCGGAACAACCTCCAACACTACTGCACCTTGTCCTGCATCCTTCTCAGCTGCCAGCAGAGTCACCCAATGCACCGTGAAAGATAGTTAACATCCCTGTCCATGCCTGCTGGACCATGAGTCAGCGGTAAAATGCACCTTACCGCTGACCGCCCTGTCCAGCGAGGCCAAGACATTGCCTTCCACATGCCGGTAGAGAGCAGGAATCACCTTCCGTGAGAAAAAGTGGCGTTTGGGAACCTGCCACTGAGGAAACATATATTTCACAAACTCAAGGAAGGGGGCAGAGTCTACCTACTGAAAAGGCAGAAGTTGAAGTGCTAGCAATTTAGCCAAGCTAGCATTCATCCGCTGGGCATGTGAATGGCTGGGAGCGAACTTCTTTTGGCGGTGCAGCAGCTGGGGCAGGGAAATTTGCCTGGTACAATGTGACGTTGGTGTACCGATAGCAGATTGCCAGCAAGTACTTGGCTGTGACACACCTAATTCTACACCTTCATTCCTCTCAGTGCAGGTTTCAGAGAGGACTGAAGGTATAGTGGGGTTGGAGATCCCAGCTGATGAGGAGCCAGGAAAGGTCCACTTTGTTCTTTGGTGTGGGTCTTTTAGGTGTGCTTGCCAACGAACTGCATGGCAGGTCGACATATGTCTGATCAAGCATGTGGTGCCCAAGCGGGTGATGTCTTGGCCACGCGAGATACGCCTGAGACATATGTTGCAAATAGCAGCGCTGTGATCTGCTGCACATGTCTCAAAAAAGGCCCAAACCAAAGAACTTTTGGAATAACATGCAGAGACAACAGCGGCCTGCACATGCGGAGCTCTGCGTTGTGATGCTGTCGGTGTGCTGCCCTTAAGCTGGCCCCTGGAGGGCATCCTGCCTCGTTGCAGATGTGCCGCCTCCTCTTCCTCCTCCTCCTCCTTCTCTTCTGTCCTATCAGGCACCCACGTAGAGTCCGTGACCTCATCATCCCCTCCCTCCTCATCACTGCAGCAAACCTGGCAGTATGCTGCAGCTGGGGGAACATGACTGCCAGATTGCTGTCCTTCTTGGGCACCCCCTCTCTCTGGGCTCACGTTACTGCCTTCCTCTAGTTGGGTACCATCATTGGAGCTTTCAAAACGCTGGGCATCCTCCTGGAGCATGTACCCAACACTGTGCTCAAACAGTTCGGGGGACTCCTCAGGAGGACATAGTGGGGCTAGGGAAGGAGTGACTGATGCCATTGAGCTGAGGGAAGAGGCCGCTTTGGCAGCTGCTTTGCCAGTCAAAAAGTACCCTGAGCCTGGGCGAGAGAGGATGAAGAGGATAAGGACGACTTGGTCATCCACTCTACCAAGTCTTCGGCATGTTGCGGCTCAACACGGCCAGCTTCCGGAAAAAAGGACAAGCGTGTGCCACGGCCATGTGCTGATGAGGATGCACCGTGTCCACGACCAGCACTTTTGCCTCTAGACACAGAGCCTGCTTGCCCTCTTTTATTGGCACGTGACTGTCTGCCTCTCCTTGTTTGCCTTTCAGACATACTAATGGCCTGCAGTGAGATGTAGCTGCACAAAGGTGGAATGTATATATATATATATATTGTAACCTGGGGGACAGGTAGTAGGTACAAAAACTCCCTGGGATGAGCAGACACAGATACCAAGTCCATTGGATCAGTGAAAACAGTGTTGTTTATTGGTGCTATATACAAAGTCTAATGACAGGCGCTGTACAGTGTGCTGAAAACAAACAGAAGAAAAAATAGCTAAACAAAAGCCTAGCCGTGTCTCGGCTCTAACTACACAGTATGTACAGGCCCTCACTACCAGGCTGGACAAGCCTAACGCTTGTCAGCTTCCACATTCACAGGGTAACAAGTTTTACCAACCTTCTTGCTCTCACAAACCAACGTTGTCTGTGTTTCCCAGGCTGAGCAAAGGCTGTCTGCTCAGGTGAGCTTTTAATTAACCTGTGGGAGAGAACCAACACCTGAACTGGACCCTGGCTCAGAGATCCCTGAATGTATATGAGAGGAGCCTGGGAGATGTATAAACCCCGAATAGGACTTTCCCAGGCTCTCTCTGGGATGCTCTGTCACACATCCTCCCCCCTTGTTTCAACCCCAGGGTTGGAACACCTGTAGCCCAACAGGAGTGAACACGGGAGAGGGCATCTACATTCCCCATCTCAACACCTGGCCTGTGTTTTACTGTAAAGGCGTAGTCTTGTAGGGCCAAAAACCACCGGTTCACCCGCCTATTAGTCTCCTTCTTTTGGGCCATCCATTTCAGGGGAGCATGGTCAGTTATCAACTCAAACTGGCGCCCCAACAAATAGTACCTGAGCGCGTCCACGGCCCACTTTATGGCCAGACACTCCTTTTCAATGACTGCGTACTTCTTTTCATGGTCATTGAGCTTTCTGCTTAAGTACACCACAGGGTGTTCTTCCCCATTGTGTACCTGTGAAAGTACTGCCCCGATACCCACATCAGATGCATCCGTCTGGACCAAAAAGTTTTTGGAGAAATCGGGGGAGTATAGGATTGGCTGTGCACAAAGAGCCTTCTTCAGTACTTGAAAAGACTCTTCTGCTACTGGAGACCATTTCACCATTACGGAGGCTTTCCCTTTTGTAAGGTCTGTCAGTGGGGCAGCTATAGTTGCGAAATTTGGGATGAATCTTCTATAGTACCCCGCAATGCCAAGAAAGGCCCTGACCTGCTTCTTGTTTGCAGGACGTGGCCACTCCTGGATGGCTTCTATTTTATTCACCTGGGGCTTTATGACACCCCGGCCAATAGTGTAGCCCAAATACCTGGCTTCCTCTAGCCCAATGGCACATTTTTTGGGATTTGCCGTAAACCCTTCTTTGAAAAGGGAATCCAGGACAGCCTGGACACGGGGCAAGTGAGACTCCCAGTCAGTGCTATGCACCACTATGTCGTCCAGATAGGCTGCAGCATACTGTCGGTGAGGTCTTAGGGTCCTGTCCATAGCCCTCTGAAATGTTGCAGGGGCATTTTGCAACCCAAAAGGCATTTTCTTATACTGAAACGACCCCTCCGGGGTCACAAATGCAGTCTTTTCTTTGGCCCTACCAGTCAGGGGTATTTGCCAATATCCTTTGGTCAAGTCCAAAGTGGTCAGATAACGGGCCTTGCCAAGTCGGTCTATAAGCTCGTCTACCCTGGGCATTGGGTATGTGTCAAACTTTGTTACCGCATTAAGCTTCCTGAAGTCGTTACAAAACCTCCAAGTGCCATCCGGTTTTGGGACTAATACAATGGGGCTAGACCAGTCACTATTGGATTCCTCAATAACATCTAGCTCCAACATCCTTTTAACTTCCTCACTGATGTCCTTTCTTCTAGCTTCGGGAATTCGGTATGGTTTGAGCTTGACACGGACCCCAGGTTCAGTAACAATATCATGCTGAACTGCTGAAGTCGTGCCCGGCAACTCTGAAAATTTCTCTTTATTCCTTATCAGGAACTCTCTAGCTTCCTGTTTCTGGGAACATGACAGGGTGTCTGGAATCGTGACCTCAGGGATCAGAGGGGATTCAGTACCCTTAAGGGTTACCGGGAGAGACCTGGCAGTTAATGCCAGTCTATCCTTCCAGGGCTTTAACAGGTTTATGTGGTAAATCTGTTCGGGCTTCCTTTTACCTGGTTGATACACCTTGTAATTGACCTCCCCAACTCTTTCAATTACTTCAAAGGGTCCCTGCCACTTAGCCAGGAATTTGCTCTCAACAGTGGGAACTAACACGAGGACCCGGTCACCAGGTGAGAAAACACGAAGTTGGGCCCCCCTGTTGTATATCCTCTGTTGGGCGGCTTGGGCCTGCAGTAAATGTTCTTTTACTACCGGCATGATTGCTGCAATCCTATCCTGCATTTGAGCGATATGCTCAATAACACTTTTGTGAGGTGTCTGCTCCCCCTCCCAAGTTTCCTTGGCTATGTCTAAGAGTCCCCGAGGGTGTCTCCCATAAAGCAGCTCAAATGGAGAGTACCCCGTAGAGGACTGGGGAACTTCCCTGATGGCGAACATCAAGTAAGGTATCAGGAAGTCCCAGTTTTTCCCATCCTTATCAACAACCTTTTTTAACATACTCTTTAATGTCTTATTGAAGCGTTCCACCAAGCCATCCGTTTGAGGATGGTACACTGAGGTACGCAACTGCGTCACCTTAAATAACTTGCAGAGCTCCCTAGTTATTCGTGACATGAATGGGGTACCTTGGTCTGTAAGGACTTCTTTCGGGATGCCAACCCGACTGAACACCATAAACAGCTCTTTGGCAATGTTTTTAGCAGATGCAGTGCGTAAGGGAACGGCCTCGGGGTAACGGGTAGCGTAATCCATGATCACGAGGATATGTTGATGACCGCGGGCAGATTTGGGGAGTGGACCCACCAGATCCATGGCAATCCTTTCAAAGGGCACTTCAATAATGGGCAAGGGCACTAACGGACTTCGAAAGTGGGGTTGGGGGGCTGACATCTGACATATAGGACAGGATTGACAATAATTCTCGATATTTTTCCATATCCCAGGCCAGTAAAACCTGCGCAACACCCTTTCAGTGGTTTTCTCAACCCCTAAATGGCCTCCTAGCAAATGCCCATGGGCAAGTTCCAACACCACCCGTCTGTATAGCTTAGGGACTACCAACTGTTCAACCACTTCATCATTAGTTTTACATACACGATACAGTAAATCCTCATTGCTGCAGAAATATGGAAAACAGGGCCCGTCCCCCGGTTCGACAGGTACCCCATCAACCACCACCACATTTTCCCAGGCCCTGGCAAGGGTAGGGTCTTTTCTCTGTTCCGTACCAAAATTTTCCTTGTGCACATTTAGATCGGTAAACTCTAACGTAGACTCAGATTCAGCAGACGGCTGTCCAGCTCTACTGGTTGTGGGGACTTCTTCAGGCTCCCCCAGCTCTCCTGCCATAACTGAGAAAGGATCACCCGGAGAGCCCTGAGAGGAGTCCCCTGAACTCACAAGGTCAGTAATGGCCATGAGTTCTGGCTCTGCGACTGAGTTAGGTACTGCGACTGGGTCAGGACAATCCCACAGTTCCCAAAACTTAGGGAAGTCCCTACCAATGATAGCCTCGTGCACCAAGTGGGGCACCAGTCCGACCGAATGGGTCACCGTACCTAAGCCAGTTTTAAACTGAACAGTGGCTATTGGATACTCGCGGGTATCCCCATGTACACAGATCACAGCAACTTTTTTTGCATGAAAATTCACAGTTTCAACCATCTCAGCTGTAACCAAAGTAACTAGACTTCCTGAGTCCAGCAAGGCCGTAATAGGCTTATTATTAATAGTCACTTGACACATGTGTTTTCCCACATTTGGCACTGCAGCGCATGAAACGGCAGCAAACATAGACTGCCTTCTAAAAGATAGATCACACTGCATTGGTTCATCTGTTAATGGACAGTTTGCTGCAACATGTCCCAGTTCTTGGCAACGAAAACACCTGATGTTTCCCCAATCTGGTTTGCTGACAGGCAGTGGCTTCCCTTGCTTGGGCCGCCAAACTTCAGTCCTGGCACCAAAATTCCTCCCCCCTATTTCCTTGCCATGCTTACCACCCACTTCCCCTGGAACAGTCTTACCGGTTGCCTGGGGAGACCGTGGTTTTGGATGGAAAGTCTGTGCGGCTGTAGGGGTGGTGACCAGGTTCTCTGCAGCAAAGTACCTCTCAACGAGCTCCACCAGGTTGTCTGCTGACTTGGGGTCTCCTTGACTCACCCACTTCTGCAGGGGAATTGGCAGTGACCTCAGGAATTGGTCCATGACCACACGCTCCACTATTTGTGGCGCAGACAGGGACTCCGGCTGTAGCCATTTCCGCACCAGGTGGATCAGATCAAACATCTGCGATCTTGGGGGCCTCTTTTCTTGGAAGAACCAGCTGTGGACCCGCTGAGCTCGAACAGCCAAGGTAACGCCAAGTCGTGCCAGGATTTCCCGCTTGACCTTCTCATAATCTCCCGCTTCTGCTGACTCCAGATCATAGTAGGCCTTCTGCGCTTCTCCAGAAAGTAAGGGGGCGATCAGTCCTGCCCACTGGGTTTGGGGCCAACCTTCCCTCTCAGCGGTCCGTTCAAATGTTAGTAGGAAAGCCTCTGGATCATCATCTGCCGTCATCTTTGAAAGAAAGCGACCCACATGGATGGTTGAGGGCTTGTCTCCAATATCCTTCCTTATCGCAGGTGACCCCTGTGCTAGTGTCTCCAAAACCTCAGTAAGGGTTTTCCTATCCGCTTTTGCAGCAGTGGCAAGCTGTTCAAACAGCCTCTGCGATTGCTCCTGTACAGCACCAATCTGTTGGAACAGCACCTTGGTTTGCTCCTGTGCGATAGCGTTGGCTTGCTGTTGTGCAGCGTTTGCTTGCCGCAATTCAGCGTTAGTTTGCTGTTGTGTAGCGTTTGCTTGCTGCCATGCAGCGTTAGTTTGCTGTTGTGCAGCATTTGCTTGCTGCAACGCGGCATTTGCCAACACCATTTGTTTGAGGAGGTCCTCCATGTTGTCACTTTAGGTACTGGCCTTTTAAGTAGTAACTTACTACAGCTGCCCGCATTCTCCACCATATGTAACCTGGGGGACAGGTAGTAGGTACAAAAACTCCCTGGGATGAGCAGGCACAGATACCAAGTCCATTGGATCAGTGAAAACAGTGTTGTTTATTGGTGCTATATACAAAGTCTAATGACAGGCGCTGTACAGTGTGCTGAAAACAAACAGAAGAAAAAATAGCTAAACAAAAGCCTAGCCGTGTCTCGGCTCTAACTACACAGTATGTACAGGCCCTCACTACCAGGCTGGACAAGCCTAACGCTTGTCAGCTTCCACATTCACAGGGTAACAAGTTTTACCAACCTTCTTGCTCTCACAAACCAACGTTGTCTGTGTTTCCCAGGCTGAGCAAAGGCTGTCTGCTCAGGTGAGCTTTTAATTAACCTGTGGGAGAGAACCAACACCTGAACTGGACCCTGGCTCAGAGATCCCTGAATGTATATGAGAGGAGCCTGGGAGATGTATAAACCCCGAATAGGACTTTCCCAGGCTCTCTCTGGGATGCTCTGTCACAATATATATATATATATATATATATATATATATATATATATATATATATATATATATATACTGCAGCTAGCAGAATCAACTGCCTGCTGTGGTATTAGTATGAGAACACCAGCAATTGTCTTCAGTTAGTTTTAGGTGCACACTGTGCAGAGGACACAGTACTTGCAGCTCCCTGCCTGTGGTATTTTGTATGGGAACACCAGCAATTGTATTGAGGTAAGCTTTAGGTGCACACTGCGCAAAGGACACTAAAGCAAAATATTGCAGCTCCCTGCCTGTATTTGTATCAGAACACCAGCGATTGTACTGAGGTAAGCTTTAGGTGCACACTGTGCAAAGAACACTAAAGCAAAATACTGCAGCTCCCTGCCTGTATTTGTATCAGAACACCAGTAATTGTATTGAGGTAAGCTTTAGGTGCACACTGTGCAAAGGACACTAAAGCAAAATACTGCAGCTCCCTGCCTGTATTTGTATCAGAACACCAGCAATTGTATTGAGGTAAGCTTTAGGTGCACACTGTGTAAAGGACACTAAAGCAAAATACTGCAGCTCCCTGCCTGTATTTGTATCAGAACACCAGCAATTGTATTGAGGTAAGCTTTAGGTGCATACTGTGCAAAGGACACTAAAGCAAAATACTGCAGCTCCCTGCCTGTATTTGTATCAGAACACCAGCAATTGTATTGAGGTAAGCTTTAGGTGCACACTGTGCAAAGGACACTAAAGCAAAATACTGCAGCTCCCTGCCTGTATTTGTATCAGAACACCAGCAATTTTATTGAGGTAAGCTTTAGCTGTACACTGGGCAAAGGACACTAAAGCAAAATACTGAAGCTCCCTGCCTCTATTTGTATCAGAACACCAGCAATTGTATTCAGGTAAGCTTTTGGTGCACACTGTGCAAAGGACACTAAAGTAAAATACTGCAGCTCCCTGCCTGTATTTGTATCAGAACACCAGCAATTGTATTCAGGTAAGCTTTTGGTGAAAACTGTGCAAAGGACACTAAAGCAAAATATTGCAACTCTCTGCCTTTATTTGTATCAGAACACCAGCAATTGTATTGAGGTAAGCTTTGGTTGCACACTGTGTAAAGGACACTAAAGCAAAATACTGCAGCTTCCTGCCTGTATTTGTATCAGAACACCAGCAATTTTATTGAGGTAAGCTTTAGCTGTAAACTGGGCAAAGGACACTAAAGCAAATTGTCATTTCTGAAGGAAAAAAAGTCATTTAAAACTCACTCGCGGCTATAATGAATTGTCGGCTCCGGCAATACATAGAAAAGTCATTGATAAAAAAAAAAAAAAAGCGTGGGGGTCCCCCCAAATTCAATTACCAGGTCCTTCAGGTCTTAAATGGATATTAAGGGGAACCCTGCCGCAAATTTAAAAGAAAAAAATGCGTGGAGTTCCCCCAAATATCCATACCAGGCCCTTCAGGTCTGGTATGGATTTTAAGGGGAACTCCACCCCAAATAAAAAAAAAATGGCGTGGAGTTTCCCAAAAAATCCATACCAGACCCTTTATCCGAGCACGCAACCTAGCAGGCCGCGGGAAAAGAGGGGGGGACGAGAGAGCCCCCCCTCCTTAACTGTACTAGGCCACATGCCCTCAACATGGGGAGGATGTCCCCATGTTGATGGGGACAAGGGCCTCATCCCCACAACCCTTGCCCGGTGGTTGTGGGGGTCTGCGGGCAGGGGGCTTATCGGAATCAGGAAGACCCCTTTAACAAAGGGGACCCCCAGATCTTTTCCTGCGGCCTGCCAGGTTGCGTGCTCGGATAAAGGGTCTGGTATGGATTTTTGGGGGAACTCCACGCCATTATTTTTTTTAAAATTTGGGGTGGAGTTCCCCTTAAAATCTATACCAGACCTGAAGGGCCTGGTATGAATATTTAGGGGGACTCCACCCATTTTTTTTTTTAATTTGCGGCAGGTTTCCCCTTAATATCCATACCAGACCTGAAGGGCCTGGTAATTGAATTTGGGAGGACCCCCACAATTTTTTTTTTTTATCAATGACTTTTCTATGTATTGCCGGGAGCCGACAAATAATTATAGCCACGAGTAAGTTTTAAATGACTTTTTTTCCTTCAGAAATGACACTTTGTGCAGGGACAGTTCTAAGCACGAGAAACAAGCGCGACTTTACATGCATACTATACACACACCCAAGGTACAAAATTGAAAGGAATATTTCACTTTTATTGTTTCACTTTAAAATCACTGCTCCTGAAAAAACTTCAGTTTTTAAAACTTTTTTTGCATTGATACATGTCCCCTGGGGAAGGACCCGGGTCCCCAAACCCTTTTTATGACAATAACTTGCATATAAGCCTTTAAAATGGGCGAACAGGCAATGTTCGAGTCAAACATGAGTTCGACTCGAACTTAAAGCTCATCCCTACCTGTCAGTATAGAGAATAACAGGAACGGATCTAGCTAAACTGAATACAGTGTGTAAATATATATACAACACCTAGGATGCATATATATCCTCTACACACTGTAACTGCAGCTAACTGACTCGCCTGCCTGCTCTATCTAACTCAAATTACACTGTCTCTCTCTCTGTCTCTTTCCTTTAACCAACGCCGCAACACACTACACAAGGCCGCCAAGCCGGCAGCCTTATATTGTGTGGGACGTGTACCTACTCCTCTGAGCCATGATTGGCCAAAGCCACCCTGGCTTTGGCCAATTACAGCTCTCTGTACTTATTGGCCAAGCATGCGGGTCATAGTGCATGCTTGGCCAATCATCAGCCAGCAATGTACTGCGATGCCGCAGTGAATTATGGGCCGTGACGCGCCACTCGAATTTGGCGCAAACGGCCCATAATTTTAGAAATTCGGCGAACAGCCGAACAGGCGATGTTCGAGTTGAACATGGGTTCGACTCGAACTCGAAGCTCATCCCTAATCAACACTTTAGAATACTCACGATGTAAGGCTATATCAACACAAGCATATGTGGCAGCGTTAGTCTCCCAAATCTGGCCCACCGCATTGGACCAACAAAGGGGGATGTTGTGAAGGGATAGAAAATAAACATCCCAAAGAATGGAACAATGAGCCACAGAAAAATAGATGTCAGGTGTAACCACAGTGGTGCCAGATACTAATCTCAGAGACCGCATATAAGGAGCTGTCCTAATGGCAATAAATTATGTAAGAAAAAATCAGCAAAGTGTACTAAAAAGTAAAAAAACAAAACCACCTTGGATACTATATATCAAAGACAAGGGTAGTTTGTACAGCAGTATGAGCAATGATAGGAGTAAAAATCTGTGGCGGATCGTGGTTTTTTGTTTGGGGGTCGGCAAACAACCCCCCCCGCGGCACCTCAAACCCATCCCCTCGCTGTCTGCCGGTCCACCGGCACTTACCCCATCTAGGCGGCGGGCACATCCGACAGCGGCGGAGAATGTGCATCGACGGGCACATCGTGCAGCGGTGGGGATCGGGCAGCAGCAGGAAACGGGGCATCGGCGGACATCAGGCTGCAGCGGGCATCAGGCAGCGGCTCCTGTGTCTTCTCCTTCTTGCTTCCGCCGTCTGTCTCCTCTCTTCGTCCTAGGCATCCAATAGGATCTCCTGTCCTTTCAGCCAATCAAGTGATGGGTATCAGACCCGCTTCCCGATTGGCCGGGAGGATTAGTGTTGCAACAGCGAATATTCATTCGCTGTTGCAACACACCCCGGGGTGGGCTCCAGATGCAATGCTCTGCACCCTGAGCCAACCCTATTTTGAAGCCTATTAGAGCCTCTGGCTCTAATCAGCTACTTCAAAAAACCCACCCCCGCCATACGAATTCATGACGCCGGGTGCATGGATAGAGAGGGCGGTGGCGGGGGATAGGGGAGGCGGTGTCCGTGCGCCCACAATGGTAAAAATACAAAGCAGTCAAACTTACATGTGTGGATATCCCTGTTGTAAAGTGTCATCTTGCTGAGTGAAGAACAAATGAGCTACCCATCAGTATAGTGTGAGAGTTCCTTTATACAGTGCCTTGCGAAAGTATTCGGCCCCCTTGAACTTTTCATCCTTTTGCCACATTTCAGGCTTCAAACATAAAGATATAAAATTGTAATTTTTTGTGAAGAATCACCAACAAGTGGGACACAATTGTGAAGTGGAACGAAATCTATTGGATATTTTAAACTTTTTTAGCAAATAAAAAACTGAAAAGTGGTGCGTGCAAAATTATTCGGCCCCTTTACTTTCAGTGCAGCAAACTCACTCCAGAAGTTCAGCGAGGATCTCTTAATGATCCAATGTTGTCCTAAATGACTGATGGTGATAAATAGAATCCACCTGTGTGTAATCAAGTCTCTGTATAAATGCACCTGCTCTGTGATAGTCTCAGGGTTCTGTTGAAAGCGCAGAGAGCATCATGAAGACCAAGGAACACACCAGGCAGGTCCGTAATACTGTTGTGGAGAAGTTTAAAGCCGGATTTGGATACAAAAAGATTTCCCAAGCTTTAAACATCCCAAGGAGCACTGTGCAAGCGATCATTTTGAAATGGAAGGAGTATCAGACCACTGCAAATCTACCAAGACCTGGCTGTCCATCTAAACTTTCAGCTCAGACAAGGAGAAGACTGATCAGAGATGCAGCCAAGAGGCCCATGATCACTCTGGATGAACTGCAGAGAACTACAGCTGAGGTGGGAGAGTCTGTCCACAGGACAACAATCAGTCGTACACTGCACAAATCTGGCCTTTATGGAAGAGTGGCAAGAAGAAAGCCATTTCTCAAAGATATCCATAAAAAGTCTTGTCTAAAGTTTGCCACAAGCCACCTGGGAGACACACCAAACATGTGGAAGAAGGTGCTCTGGTCCAATGAAACCAAAATCGAACTTTTTGGCCACAATGCAAAACGATATGTTTGACGTAAAAGCAACACAGCTCATCACCCTCAACACACCATCCCCACTGTCAAACATGGTGGTGGCAGCATCATGGTTTGGGCCTGCTTTTCTTCAGCAGGGACAGGGAAGATGGTTAAAATTGAGGGGAAGATGGATGCCGCCAAATACAGGACCATTCTGGATGAAAACCTGTTGGAGTCTGCAAAAGACCTGAGACTGGGACGGAGATTTATCTTCCAACAAGACAATGATCCCAAACATACAGCAAAATCTACAAAGGAATGGTTCACAAATAAACGTATCCAGGTGTTAGAATGGCCAAGTCAAAGTCCAGACCTGAATCCAATCGAGAATCTGTGGAAAGAGCTGAAAACTGCTGTTCACAAATGCTCTCCATCCAACCTCACTGAGCTTGAGCTGTTTTGCAAGGAAGAATGGGCAAGAATTTCAGTCTCTCGATGTGCAAAACTGATAGAGACATACCCCAAGCGACTTGCAGCTGTAATCGCAGCAAAAGGTGGCTCTACAAAGTATTAACACAAGGGGGCGAATAATTTTGCACGCCCCACTTTTCATTTTTTTCCTTAGTTAAAAAAGTTTCAAAAATCCAATAGATTTCGTTCCACTTCACAATTGTGTCCCACTTGTTGGTGATTCTTCACAAAAAAAAAAAATTATATCTTTATGCTTGAAGCCTGAAATGTGGCAAAAGGATGAAAAGTTCAAGGGGGCCGAATACTTTCGCAAGGCACTGTATATGCTGGGGTGGGGTTTCTTCCTGATAGAAAAAAAACACACCCCCTCTAGGCATCCAGAAAGATCCTGCATACAATAGGATCAAGCAGGATTCCCCAGTCCTCTCAGCGCCACATTTTGTTCTGAAAGCGGGACTCTTCACTGTCAGAATACAGTGATCAGTGGCTGCAGCTAGCTGATCAAGGTTTTTTTTTCCAGCAAACCTGTTTGACATAAGTCGATCTTCAGTCGAAAAGACATGCTCACATGTGGAATGAAACTTGGACGGCTCCTGCTAAATTGGCCGAATTTCGATAAATCTATGACCACGGTTTTAAACTCTCTTATTGAATATATATATATACAGAATAACGTGTGCCACTATTCTTAAAGTGGAACTTTACTGCATCTGAGCACTATAAACCAAAAAATAGGATTTTTTGTACTCACCGTAAAATCCTTTTCTCTGTCGTCCATGGACGGACACAGCCTTCTCAATCCTTGACATATGGGTTATGTTCCTGTTCATAGGAGAGGACTAGGCAGAACATGTTAAATGTTTAAACACATGTTACATTAATCAGAGTTGAACAGTGCCGCCCAGGGGGCGGTCCCTCCAGACATAACCCTCCGCCCTGCAGCCAGCAGCTCAGTTCGTAACAAGCAGTACAAACCTAAAAAAGGAGGGGTGGGTGCTGTGTCCGTCCATGGACGACAGAGAAAAGGATTTTACGGTGAGTACAAAAATCCTATTTTCTCTTTTCGTCCATGGACGGACACAGCCTTCTCAATCCTTGACATGTGGGACGTCCCCAAGCAGTGTAAAAAAAAAACGAGGGGTGGGAACAGCATCAAAAACAACTAACTTCACCCAAACAAGCAGAGCTCCTCAACGGAGGAGTTGCAACCTCAAACAGCCCCTTGCAAAACCTTGCGGCCGAACGAAGCATCTGAAGATGCACTCACATCAACCTTGTAAAGTTTTGAGAAAATATGCACGGACAACCAGGTCGCCGCCTTTCACACTTGTGAGACAGACGCTTGATGTCGGAAATCCCAGGAAGCACCAATTGCCCTGGTTGAATGTTCTGTGACCGGAAAGGGGGCGCCCGCCCCTTAAGGGCATAGGCCTGAATGACGGTCTGTCTGATCCACCGAGAAATGGTGGCCGACGAGACCGCCAGGCCCTTTTGTAGACCAGACACCGACACAAACAGCGAGTCAGACCTCCGAAACGGAGCCGTAACAGACAAGTACACCCGAAAGTCATGTACCACGTCTAAAGTATGGAGCGCAGTCTCTCTGGGATGCGACGGCCGAGGACACATGTCCTCATTTAGGTGAAAGGCCGAAACTACCTTTGGAAGGAAAGAGGGCTGCGGGCGTAGAACCGCCTTATCCTTATGGAGGACCAAGTATGGTGACTTGCAGGACAAGGCCGCCAATTCAGAAACCCTTCTGACAGATGTAATGGCCACTAGAAAGGCCACCTTCTGAGATAGTGTCAAGAGAGGAATCTCTCTGATGTTCTCAAAAGGAGGTTCCTGAAGAACCGAGAGCACCAGATTTAAATCCCATGGAGGAAGAGGTGGTCTAATTGGGGGAGCCACATGTCGAATCCCCTGCACAAAAGTACCCACCAGGGAATGGGACGCCAAAGGCCGTTGAAAGAAAACAGCCAAGGCTAAAATCTGACCTTTAATGGTGCTTAAGGCAAGTTTCTGATCCACTCCACGCTGTAAAAACAGCAGGATCCTGAAAACCAAATACGTCCGTGGACGCCACTCCATCTCTTTACACATAGAGATGTAGGCCTTCCAAGTACGATGGTAGATCTTCCTGGAAGAGGATTTTCGTGCCCTCAACATGGTTGAAATGACCGAATCCGAAAGACCTCGGTCCCTTAGTACCTGGCTTTCAATAGCCATGCCGTTAAAGCCAGCGACTGTAAAGCAGGATGAAGTATGGGACATTGAGAAAGAAGGTCCTCCCGCATTGGCAACCACCAGGGTACATTCGCAACCAGGCGCATGAGGTCGGCATAACAAGGACGCCGGGGCCAATCTGGAGCGATTAGAATTACCGAGATCCCCTCGGTCTCCACTCTGCGGAGCAGACGAGCAAGCAACTTCAGTGGGGGATAGGCATAAATTAGCCGACCGATACTGGCCCCATGGGGCCACCAACGCGTCTGACGCGTCTGCCCAGGGATCTCTGGACCTGGCCACGAATCTCGACACCTTGCGATTGAGTCGAGAGGCCAGGATGCACACGTCCGGCATGCCCCACCTCTAGCAAAGGAGTTGAAACACCTCTGGGTGCAAGGACCATTCCCCCTGGTCTAGCATCTGGCGACTCAGATAGTCCGCCTGCCAGTTTTCTACGCCCGGAATGTAGACGGCCGACAGAGCCGGCACGCTTCTTTCCGCCCACCGCAGGATGTGAGCGACCTCAGACACTGCAGCCGAGCTCCTTGTTCCCCCCTGATGGTTGACATAAGCCACCGCCATGGCGTTGTCTGACTGAATCCTGATCAGGCGTCCCTGTAGTTTCCTCGACCATGAGGAGAGACACAGTCTGATCGCCCGAAGTTCCAGGACATTGATCGACAGACGGGATTCGTCCAGAGTTCAGCGACCCTGGGCCGACTGGACTCCCCAGACTCCCCCCCAACCTGTGAGGCTGGCGTCCGTCGTAATCACAGTCCAATGGAAGGGAAGGAACGACTTCCCTGACTGAAGAGCCGGGGATCTCAGCCACCAACTCAGAGAAGCCCTGACCAGGCGATTGACCTGAATCTGATGATCCAGAGACAATAGAGATTTGTTCCATTTAGACAGGATCTCCCTCTGCAAGACTCGAGGGTGGAATTGGGCATACGGTACTGCCTCGAAGGAGGCTACCATGAGACCCAGAACTCGTATGCAAAAGCGGAGAGACGACCATTTGCGGGATGTCAACAACCGCACCGCAGACTGTAGAGTCTGCAATTTTTCCAAAGGAAGGAAGACTCTCGCCTCCTTGGAGTCCAGAATCAACCCTAGGTACCCCAAAGACTGAGTCGGTGTCAGGACTGACTTCTGAATGTTTAACACCCAACCGAATTCTCGGAGGGTCTGACTGGCTATAGCCACATCTTCCTCTAATTCTGAGCCAGAAGCTGCTCTCAGAAGAAGATCGTCTAAGTAGCCCACTATAGCAATTCCTCGCTGTCTCAGCAAAGCTAGAATCGGGGCAAGCACCTTGGTGAAAAAATTAAATAATAATAATAATACTGCGCCAACTCTAAATACTAAATGAAGCAGCCAAACATAAAATCAGACAGGATATATAAAACGTATAAAAAATTATATAATGTGGCGCTGTGAGAGAAGTAGTAAAGAACCCTACTTCGTGTATAGCACAATGGTGCACATAAAATATGGTGTCAAACAAAACGTTTGTACACCATAGGTGTACACAAATAAATGTGATGAAAATGTAAGTGAATACTAGAAAAATCCCAACAGTGAAATAATTGTTATAGTGTATAGGTGCACAACAGAAACCAGCAATTAAACTGGAATATTGATCATACCCATAATAAACAAAATAGAAATAAAAAATAAAAATATAATGTAGGTGAAGACAAACTCATATAAAGCGTCACAGATGAGTATGTAAAATAATGAATAATGTCCAATCTTGTCACATATGAAAAAAGTTCATAGGTCAGAATCTAACAAGGAGCTGCATCGTTTGAAAATAGGTTTAAAGGGTGCATCTATCACATTTTCTTTATAGGCATATAGGATATATGACATCACCCGGGAGTGCCTTCACCTTGGGCCAATGGGGGAGAAGTAAATGCTCTTACCGAACAGAGTGGACCCAGCTCACCGTACGGTGGTGGATCAACAAAGCTTTGTCCACTCTGTGAACCCAAGGAACAGTCAGGATCTGCAAGACACCTGCTTCCTTATGCCGACAGCACCACTGGTCCGTATTTCCAACCCGAAAAGGAAGAAATCCTGATGTAAGGGAATGACCCCTCATATGCCAGCTCCAGCTACTCATACCACACTTTTTTATATTTTATACTTGTATTTGGACTTTTTGCTGCTGTTCATTCATTTGAAACATTTTAAGGATTTCTAAATAAATCTCCTGGATTTACGCTATGTGGAGGACTTCCCTTCTTTTTATTTTCAATTTTTGATGATTGCTGCAAACTGAGGGGTCATTCCCTTACATCAGGATTTTTTCCTTTTTGGGTTGGAAATACGGACCAGTGGTGCTGTCGGCATAAGGAAGGAGGTGTCTTGCAGATCCTGACTGTTCCTTGGGTCCACAGAGTGGACAAAGCTTTGTTGATCCACCACCGTACGGTGAGCTGGGTCCACTCTGTTTGGTAAGAGCATTTACTTCTCCCCCATTGGCCCAAGGTGAAGGCACTCCCGGGTGATGTCATATATCCTATATGCCTATAAAGAAAATGTGATAGATGCACCCTTTAAACCTATTTTCAAACGATGCAGCTCCTTGTTGGATTCTGACCTATGAACTTTTTTCATATGTGACAAGATTGGACATTATTCATTATTTTACATACTCATCTGTGACGCCTTATATGAGTTTGTCTTCACCTACATTATATTTTTATTTTTTATTTTTATTTTGTTTATTATGGGTATGATCAATTTTCCAGTTTAATTGCTGGTTTCTGTTGTGCACCTATACACTATACCAATTATTTCACTGTTGGGATTTTTCTAGTATTCACTTACATTTTCATCACATTTATTTGTGTACACCTATTGTGTACAAACGTTTTGTTTGACACCATATTTTATGTGCACCATTGTGCTATACACGAAGTAGGGTTCTTTACTACTTCTCTCACAGCGCCACCTTGGTGAAAACCCTCGGTGCTGACGCTAGGCCAAAGGGAAGAGCCACAAACATATAGTAGTCTTCGCCGATTGCAAAGCGCAGAAACCTCTGGTGTCTTGTGCAGATTAGGAAATGCAAGTATGCGTCCTTGATGTCCAGGGATGCCAGAAAGTCCCCCAGATGGAGCGCAGCAACCACTGAACGAATGGATTCCATGCGGAACTTCCGAACCTTCACAAAGACATTTAAGGCTTTGAGGTCCAGGATTGGACGGACTCCGTCCTTCTTGGGGACCACAAACAGATTTGAATAAAAACCCTGAAACCTCTTTTCCAGTGGTACAGGTAATATCACTCCGGCCCCTAGCAAATCTTGCACTGCCCCCAAAAGGCAGGCCGACAAGCCGGAAGAAGAGGGAGATTTGAGGGAAAGAATCTGTTCGGCGGACAGGAAAGAAACTCGATCTTGTACCCCGAAGTGACCACCTCGCAGACCCACTGGTCGGAGAGCAGGGAGGTCCACCGTGCCGTGAACCTGTGAAGCCGTCCCCCCACCCATAAGTCGGGCGGGGGCAAAACTTCATGCAGTGGCAGGCTTGCTTGCTGGCTTGTTGGGCTTGCGCACCAAGGGACGCTTCTGTTCCCCAGCTGGACCCTTTTCAGCTTGGGAAGGTCTACCTGCGGACCCTGACTGACGAAAATACAGCTTCTTCGCGGGAAAGGAAGGACCCGGCTTACAGTGCGGCTCCTTCCCCTTGGTGGACTGAGGGAGAAGAGTGCTCTTACCTCCAGTGACATCCTTAATAATGTCATCCAGCGAGGTACCAAAAAGCCTCCCACCCTTGAAGGGCAAGTCTGCCAAGGCTTTCTTAGAAGCCTGGTCAGCGGACCAGCATTTTAGCCAAATTAGGCGGCGCATTAACCACCACAGATACAGAGGCCCTGGAGATTAAGGGGGCTGCATCCAAAGTGGCATCACAGACATACACAAGGCCCTGCACCAACTGGTCGGCCAGTCTTATACACTCCAGAGGGAGCTGATGTTCCTCCACAGTCTGGTGCAAAATCTTTGCCCAGTCAGTGAGCGTCTGAGACACCAAGGTAGCAGCCAAAATAGGCCGCAACGCAGACCCCAGCAAGGTGAACATAGATCTGCTCAGCGCCTCAGACCTCCTATCAGTATGGTCCTTAAATGCAGGGGTCCCCTCTACAGGGAGAGTGGTTACTTTATTTAACCGAGCGACCGGGGGATCAACAACCGGAGGAGAAGCCCATTTTTTCAAAAGGCTCTCCTCAAAGGGATACCTGACCGGCAGGCGCTGAGGGACCACAAAAGACTTCTGCAGCTTTTTCCATTCCTTATCTATGAATTTATCAAAGAAGGACACATAGGGAAACAACTTTACAGAGCGGGTCAATTTGTGCGACCCAAAAGAGACTGACCCCTCCGTGGACGCCTCAGCTGCACCTTCCAGCTTAAGGGAGTCCCTCACAGCATTGATAAGCGCACCAACAAGTGCCCTGTCATGCACTGACCCGGATGAAGGGTCTTCCTCACAAGGAAGGTCCTGGTCCGCATCCTCTGATAACTCAGAACCGGGGTCCTGTGCCGCAGCTAGGCCCGGGTCTGAGTCAGAGCATTCCCCTGGGGATGGCGGGGGAGGGGACGCTTTTTACCCCCCTTACACTCGCACGCCGCTTCCACCCTGGCAACAAAAGATTCCAGGACTGCCGACAAAGTGTCCATGGATACTGCAGGTGCAGGGGCACCGGCTGCCACCTCTGGCATGTTTGGGGAAGAAGGGCCAGACACTGACTCTATTACTGACAGCTCTCAAGGACTCAGACAATAACTGAAAAGTCCACCCTCCTTGCTGCACTGACCGGGGGGGGTTACCCAGGGGACTCACCACCCAGCAAGAGACCGCTCAGCGCCGCTGCCCGTCTTCCGTCTGTACACAGCGTGTGTGAGGAAAAAAACTGTGAGGAGAATTGTGCTGCGCGCCTTACAGGAAGCCAGCACTAGAGGCCAAAACCCCATCAAAAATGGCCGCCAGAAAGAAAAGGGCGTGACCACAAGAAAATGGCCGCCCACAATAACAACCTGCGCCACAGCGCGGCCACGGCAAGATGGCCGCCAATGGGGAAATTACGAATAACAGCAGGTATACAAGAAAATAGTGGCGGCGCCGCAAAAATGGCGCCCGAGCAATGCGATGTGGACGAGAAGGCTGAGCACAGTGACTTCCCCAGAACAGAGCACCCCTCACAGACAAACGAGCCCAGGCACCCCACAGTCCCCCACCAGGATCCGGAGCCCCCCCACAGGTATGCCCCGGTCACAGCACGCCCTGCTAGAGCAGAAGGGGAAATGTGACAGAGAGCAGGGAAAGGGAGGACAGGAGAACCCCTAATTCCCTGAAGCGCCCAGCTGTTCGCACCTGCCGAGGCAGGAGGAATAGTACTTACCCATCCTGCGAGGACTTGCTGGCGCGTCCCTGACAGGCATACAACTGTGTTGGAGTAGCTGTCGGCCCGGTCCACTGTGAGTGAGATAACAATCAGCCCAGTCATATGTGGACCCGGAGCATGTGCTCACCGGCCACCCCTGGAGTCATGGGGCACGTTGTGGCAGAACCAGCGTGAAGCTAATGACTGGCACGCTCGATGTCCGGAACTGGGAAGACTACAAGGATCTATAATATCCAGCCTGTCGCCCAGCCGGCAGTTGATAGAAGATATCACAAAAAAAACAAACAAAAAAAAAAAAATTCTTCTGGACTCTGGGCCCAAAGGGAGCCACGTCCTTCTCCTCTGCTAGGCAGAAAAAACTGAGCTGCTGACTGCAGGGCGGAGGGTTATGTCTCGAGGGACTGCCCCCTGGGCGGGGCTGTTCAACTCTGAATAATGTAACATGTGTTTAAACATTTAACATGTTCTGCCTAGCCCTCTCCTATGAACAGGAACATAACCCATATGTCAAGGATTGAGAAGGCTGTGTCCATCCATGGACGAAAAGAGAAACACAGTTTCTTTCCCGTACATCACGAGACACAGAGCTCTGTTAATTACTTAATGGGTTATATCTCACCTTCAGGTGCTGAACACTGGTGAAATCAATTATACAGGAAGTTTCCTCCCTATATAACCCCTCCCATAGCAGGAGGAGCTCAGTTTTTTCACAGAGTCTAAGGTGTTGGTCACAGTTAAGGAATGTACTAAGAAGAAGCTCTGCTGAGGATCCCTGTGGGGGTTTAAGGAGCTACACAATCCGGATCCATCCAAGAAGGCCAAAAAAAAAACCTGCAAAAGTGGATGGTACCCGTGCCTCGCAGAAGAGCGAGGTTTTGCCTGTAATGTCTCTCTTGTAGGACTGGACTCTGGGATCCAGCACTTTGTGGCATGTATTAAAAAATGCCCAAAGGTTTCTGGCAGAGTGCCTTACAGGTCCAGAAAAGAGACCTCCTTTAAGTAGGAACCCAGAACCCTAAAGGCTGGCACAACACAGCCCGCCGTGATGGGTGAAGGTTGGAACTGTCTGGTCTTCAGCAGTATCCTGCGGTGGGGATAAGGTAAGTGAAGACAACCCTGAGAAATTCTTGGGGTTCTCTTCCATGAGTAGTTGCATGTCTTACCTGTTTTCCGCCACTAGAGGGAGTAAAGAGACATACCTGATGTTTTACTTACATCTCCAGGATGAAAGCTCAGTGCAGCCGGTCTGTGGATCTGCTCACCTCTTCTGCTTCAGGCTCTGCCACACAAAGTTTGGAAGGGGGGGTCCCGCTGCGATTCCCCCTGTATAAGGTCATATCTCGCCCCCTCACCCCCGCTCGCCGCGGGAGTGCGCTTTTTCTCTATACTGGAGCAGCGGGGGACATGGTTACCGTGAGCACGCACAAGTGTGCGCGCACAGCGTTCTACAGCGCAGGCGCAGGGCGGGTATTTAAAAAAAAAAACAGGCGCCAAGAGACCTGTAAGCGAAAGGACACAGCAGCTTGTATGGGGCACGTAAGCACCTGTGTGGATTAAATTCAGGCATACTAAAGACACATACTCAGCATCAGGCTATGCAGATTAGCAGGCATTTGTGTGTTTTGCCAGACTAGGCTCAGCAGATGATGCACTTGTGTTAGTACCTCTTCTTTGGGCTTAGGACTATGTCTCCCCGTAAAAGGGGTTCAGGGGCAGGAAAAAGGGGCACTAAGGTGTCGCCATCTGGATCTAGGAGTTCTAGAGATGCCTGCATGATACCAGCCTCTCCTGAGAGACCTGAGGCAGCTGCACAGGACGAACCATTGCCTCTGTCAGGCATTGCAGCCTCTCCCAACATTGCAGCCCTGCATATGTCATTGAGAACGCTTTTTGCATTTGCATTGGTGGGTTTACAGGAGAGGTTAGCTGCTTTAATCGCAGCAACCTCAAAAGAGAGCAGAAAGCGAGGTAGGTCCCTTTCCCCTGCTATAATCCACAATCAGAGGATCAACAGTCTGAAGTTTAAGGATCACCATCAGGGGACAGGGAACAGGTGCAATCTGATGAGGCGGAAGTATCAGAAGCCTCACAAGCTCTGAAGTCGCAGCTTCAATCTTTTACAGAGATTCATGCTGCATATAACTTACCCTCAGCCCAGACGGCCGAAGCCTCTGTCTCCTCCTTGGGGTCTTTTAAATTCCCATAGGCTTCTACCGTCCCAGTCTGTCCATTACTGGAACAGCTGTTTTTTTCTCCTCCTAAGAGCTTACCTTATTCGAGGAGTATTGGTTGCTAGAAAACCTCTATAAGTTCCTCATGCAGGTGTTTGCTTACAAGCTAGCCAAACGCACAACTGCTGGGGCACATTGTTGCTAAGGCACAACAGCTAAATCGCATGATTGCGGAAATGCACATTTGCGGAGGATAACTTCCTCTTTATCAGTCCACAGGTTTGCATAAAATACATGAGTATGGAATGTACAAAATTCATGTGGGGTAAAAACAAGTATCAAAACATGTTTATTGTTGATCACATAAAGATACATGTTTTTGTTCCTATGGATATACATGGTTTTTACATTGTCGCATGAGGATGCTTGGTCACATTAAAGATGCTTGATCGCATAAACATGCTTGATCGTACTAGAGTCCTTGTTTACTCAAGGATACTTGATCACACAAAAAGGCTTGCACAGAAATGCCTAAAATCGCATAAAAATGCTGGATTGCATAAAGATGCTGAATCGCACAAGGGTGCTTGATCACACAAGAGTCCTTGGTCACACAAGGATACTTGTTCGCACAGTGGTGCTTAAAAAAAAAAATGCTGAATTACATAAGGATGCATGATCGCCTAAAGTTGCATGATTGCCTAAGATTGGCATGGTTGCATGATAAGGCAAGTTAATATAGGTTTCCTTAAATATACAGGATTCCTTATGTTCGCATAGGAATACGTGTCTGCAACACGTTCATAAACGCATGCTTGCTTACAAGATGCTTGTTTCATAGAGCACGTGCTACATTTTTGCGTGTATACAGCACACACTTTTTATATTTTGCCTAAAACATATTTGTATGAAGTCATACTTCCATGAAAGCACGCTTCCATAGAGACATATGGCTTTTTTGCCACATACACACATGGGAAATGAATGGTTTGGCTTTTTTAGCCCGCATTCCTGAGGATCGGGGCTCTCAGGATCAGTGGCGATTACCCTGATTCATACAGGAGAGATGACCTCCAGGACCATGTATTATAGGATCTGGAAGGCCCATGTTCCTGGTATGAAACCAAGGGATGGCATCCTCGGAAGTATGTCATAGGTAGAATTCTTACCTTCCTACATTAGGAAAGAAGATGGAGCTAGCCTTAAGTTCCTTTAAGGGTCGGATCTCGGCCTTGTCAGTGTTTTCAAAGGCCGCTTGATTCACCCTCTTTGATCTGGGACCTTATACAAGGGGTAATGCGTATAAGTCCACCAGTTAGGTCGCTCTTGTGCCCAGAGGATTAAGTCTAGTTTTGTCGGCTTACAGGGACAGCACCTTGGGCCGATGCACCATATTTACCTTCATCCTTCTAACAAGGGATTGGTGTTCTTGGTTGTGGTAGCCTCCGCAAGAGAATTTTCAATGTTGGCAGCTTTCTTTGTATAAGAGCCATACTTCTTCTTATTATTATTTATTATTATAATTATTCTTAAGTATAGGGTGATGTTGAATCCTCACCCAGCCTTTTTCCCTAAAAGGATCTAGTTTTTCATTTTTGAATCAAGACGTTTCTTGCCTTCGTTTTTTTCCAGAACCTTGTTCTACGGAAGGAAATGTATTACTTTTCTCTCAGTATAGATGAGAACAGTTAAAAGTCTATCTGAAGGTCTTAGATACAGGAAACTGACGTTGGTGTGCTGCCAGAAAACCCTAGAAATGAGCAGGCAGCGTTCAAATCAGCAGAAGGTGGGACAATCCTAAACTGAAGGCACAGCAGCACTGGGCGGGGCACGGGAGTTGCCGGTGTTGACTTTTTATATTAGCGAACTGGTGATTGGCTGCTAGTACCGCCTCCTAGCAGCCAATCACCTCCCGATTAACGTGACAGGCAGCTACCGCTCTCCACGCAGTGCTGGTCCCGCCTCCAGTGCAGAATTGTCTTGCCTCCCACCGTCCGCTCCTCTATACTCTGCTAATGATAGCAGAGGAGGCTGGGGACAAAAGCGGCGATTAAATGGCACGATCACGGCGGTCCAGAAAGAGCAGCAGCTCGGGCCGGATACGGACCGCGGGCCGCCATTTAGTGATACCCGGCATAGCATGCCTGCTAACAACCCACCCCCTCTCACACTCCGCCCAGGGCACCCGCCCAGCCCAACCACCCCTTGTACCGGCTCTGCTCTAGAACATCCCATTAAGTAATTAACAGAGCTCTGTGTCCCGTGATGTACGAAAAAGAAAATAGGATTTTTTAAACAGCTTACATGTAAAATCCTTTTCTTGGAGTACATCACGGGACACAGAGCTCCCACCCCTCTTATTTTAGGTATATATATATATATTTGTATTGGGATACTTATACTAATATTTAAAGCAAACTTGCCTATCCATTTGTGTCTCAATGCTTTATTTTGCTGAGAAATCACTGTGAAAAACACCTCCCTAGCATTTCTGTCCTAGCCATCTTGAGTAAGGGCAGATTATTAATATAGCAGTTAGTCCCTGGAATCCATATGCCCTTAGCTGGGACATGTAGGCAGGAGGGTGTGCTTAGCTAGGAAAGCTCCTCCTGAAAACTCATGGGATGTATGACATTATTTGCCTAGGCATAGAAACCAGGAAGTAACTATAGAAATGTTAAAAAAAAGTTTAAAACAAGTAAATATTATATATTTTCCTATCTATTTACTAATGCTAGCAGCATAAGGATTAAAACTATTCAGTGTTGATTGAAAGCGTGACGTTACACTTTAAAGCGGAGGTGCAGCCACAAAAAAAAAATTCAGCAGCTACTAACAGTGTAGCTGCTGACTTTTAATAAGGACACTTACCTGTCCTACTGGCCCGCGATTTCGGTCCCGCCACGGCGATCGATCGCTGCTGGCATGTCCCGGCTCCTCCATCCTGAGTAAGGGAAACAGGGAGTGAAGCCGTAAGGCTTCACTGCCCGTTTCCTACTGCGCATGCGCCACTCGCACGGTGCTTTGTGAATGGGCGGCTTGCCTCCTGGGATACACACAGTTCCCAGAAGGCAGCGCGCCCCATTCACAAGAAGAGGAAGTGGAAGGAGACCCACCGCGGACGAGAAGAAGAACATTAGAGGCAGATTAGGGGAGTTCCGCATAGCAACAGGCATTTAGGGTGAGTATAAAAAAAAAGAAAAAATTATATAAATTTTTTTTTTTTTTTTTTTTAGGATTTTTAATGAAAACATTTTTTCAGGGTGGACCTCCGCTTTAAGCACTTTTAAATGCAGTTAAAGATATTTACTCAGTGTTTCTAATTTTTAAAGACTTTAAATGACTAGCTCGGTATCACTGGATTGGCACAAGGTTATTGTGAAACCTATATTTAAAAAAAGTATCAAAGTCTTTATCAACACCAAGTAACTACTGTATAGACCGTTTAATTTAACTCCTATAGTCGGGAAGATACTTGAGAGTTTAATAAAAGACCACATAGGAGAGTTAGAAAAAAATATTTTAAGCAATAGTCAGCATGGATTCATAAAAGCCTGAAGCTGTCAAACAAATGTGCTTTCTTTTTATGAGGAAGTAGGCAAAAACTGAAAATTGTATCATACTTACCAGTAATTTTCCTTTCCTGGTGCCTATCCATGGCAGCATACCTGTGACAAGCTCCGCCTTGGCTCCTCCCTCAGGACTAGTGAATATTATAAAAGAGTTGGTTAGTACAGCCCCAGCATTCTCCGTAATATAGAATACCGAGGGTGGGATTGTATGCTGCCATGGATAGGCACCAGGAAAGGAAAATTACTGGTAAGTATGATACAATTTTCCATTTTCCTGGTGCCTCCATGGCAGCATACCTGTGACAAATAACTAGCTGAGATGGGTGGGATGATGCTCAGAGGTTTAAAAGAGACTATTATCATCATTTAGAAGAAGAAGCAAAGGCCGATTTTACCGCCTGTCTGCCAAACTCCACCGATGAGAGAGCTCCTGGGTCTACTCGGTAATGTTTCAAAAACGTATGTTGGAACGACCAAGTCGTTGCCCTGCGAATAGTTTCAATTGACACATTCGCTCTTGCCACCCAAGAGGCAGAAACCGCTCTGGTGGAGTGTGCCCTGACTATCGAAGGGAGTCCCAGTCCTTTTGCTCTGCACACCCTGTGGATGAGTTTAACGAACCATGAGGCAATCGTTCTTGCTGATGCCTCCTTGCCTTTGTTTATGAACAACCTGATAGAGTCCCTGAAGGATGCTGTAGTCTGCAGATAGCATCTCAAAGTGGAGGCAATGTCCAGATCGTGAAGAGAACCTGAGTCCTATTTTGAAAATGTTGGAAGTGCCCAAGGCTCCGACATGTTCGAGGATGATGTGACCTTGGGGCTAAATCCTCGCACTGTTCCGAGTTCTACCCTGTCAGGATAGAATATGATATGATTATGATCCACTCCTAAAGCTTGGAGCTCTGAAACCCGTCTTTCAGAAGTTATGGCTATCAAGAAGGATAGCTTCATGGTTAGATTCCAAAGCGATGCTTACTCTGAAGAGGCAAGAGGTGGATTGGCTAAGGACTCTAGGATGATAGCAAGGTCTCAAGTGGGAAAAGATTGTTTAGTTGGTGGTCGGATCTTTTTGACAACTTTGAAAATTGGATTATTAATGAATCCTAGGCCCATCTTTTACTGGTTGCCGCTGAAATTGCCGCTACCTGCACCTTTAGTGTATTTAAGCAAGACCTAGGTCTAAGCCTGCCTGCAAGAATTTTTGAATTTGAGAGGATGATGGAGAATCTGAATCGCAGTTTCTGCCAATCATGAAGGCCCTGAATTTGTTCCACACCTTATCGTATATACTGTTTGTGGATGGCTTTCTTGCGCTGAGCAGGGTTGCGATAACTTTTTTGGGACACCCTAGGGATTGGAACCTTTCCCTTTCAGCTGCCAGATGTGAAGATTCAACCTGCAGGAATCTGGATGGGTGTGACATCCCTGTGACAGGAGAAAAGGTATTATTGGAACCTTGACTGGAGGCTGTGTATTCGGGTACACTGCTGTGGGGGACCAAGGACATCTTGGCCAGTACGGTAGGACTGCTATCACCGTTATAGTTTCTACCATAAGCCTCAACAGGAGTTTTTTGGAATGAGAGGCCATGGAGAGAAGGCATAGACCAGATTGCATGCCCAAGGGCTGAGAGAGCATCTACTGCCTCTGCCTGGGGATGAGGAAGTCTCAAGATGAACCTTGGAAGCTTGGTATTGAATGCTATTGCAAATAGGCCTAGCTCGAGGGGACTCCACTGGTCCACTGACCAGTCGAAAACTTTCGGGTGCAGAGACCATTCGTTGGAATCTACGAACCTGCGAGATAGGCGGTCTGCCCTTGAGTTGAGAAGACTGGGCAGATAAACTGCCCTTAGGTCTTTAGATTCCTTTCTGCCCAAAGGATTATTGTTTCACTTCCCTCAGCAGGGACCTGCTGCGCGTCCCTCCTTGTCGGTGTATATAAGACACCGCAGCCCCTGTTGTCCATTCGGAGAAGAACTGGTTTGCCTGTAATCTTGAATTCTAGGGCTAGCAATGCAAAAGGTAGGTTGCCCGGACCTCTAGGATATTTGATACCAGGCCTGTTGTATGGAAGGACCATCTTCCTTGTCCTGAGATCTGGTTGCAGTGTGATCCCCACCTGCTTCACTGGTATCCGTAATAATTGTGATCCAGTTGACATGTCCTAATGGACGTGATTTCATAGGCGTGTGTTTCTTCATCCACCAATGTAGACTCCTGAGCATCAGGGTCGTCAGGTGTATGGGTTGGGATAGATACTGTCTGTTCCACAGCCTCAAGAACTCCAGCTGGAAATGTCTCAAATGCCAATGGGCCCAAGGGACCATAGGGATGCATGATGACAACCGGCCTATCAGGCTCGGACAGTTCGAGGCCGACAGGTAGGATCTCCCACTGACTTTCTTCATCTGCCGAATAGTGGATGTCACCTTTTGAGGTGGGAGGGATACTGTACCATTCTGTTCCACTAACTGGGCTGGATCCTTCGCCCGGAGATGAAGGTCGTCCGAGTTATGGTATACTCAAAGCCCTAATTCTCTTAGAGGGGCTATGATGGCAATTAGGGTCTTCGTAAAAGACTCTTGGTGACGTGCAGAGGCCGAATGGGAGGCTCCAAAATTTAAGATGTACAGGCACCACTGCAAACCTCGGATATTTCTGGAAAGGAGGGAGTGTCGGTATATGCAGGTAAGCATCCTGCAAGTCTATTGATAACATCCAATCCTCTGGTTGGATTATACGCATAATAGTTTATAGCGACTCCATTTTGAATTTTTTAGGAAGATCTCTCTTGGGGACTAGAAACAGGGTGGAGTAAAAACCGACAATCTTTCTGATGGAGACACTGGAACCACTGCTTGCTGTTCCTGAAAGAGGAGAAGAAATCGCTTTAGTGCTTCCACTTTTTTTGGGGGACCTTGACACCCTTGTCGGAGAGAAGAAGTCTTTGGGGGGTTTGTCTAGAAACGTCCAGAAGTGACCGTATTTAACTGTGGAGACTACCCACGGATCCCTGTACTTTGTTCCCAGATCTTCGAGAAGTGTTTGAGTCTGGCCCCCACAGGGATCGCTTGGGATGGCCTGCCGTCCTGACCATGGTTCCAGCCACAAGGCCCGTTTGGCCATAACTGTGTGGAGCATTGACCTTGCGGAGCATCGATCTGAATCGATTACGGCTTCACCAATAGGATCTGCTGAGAGCTTTAGCTCATCTAAGGCCCTGATGATGTCCTCGCCTGGGATATCCTGTTGGATTGCCAACTCTATATCATCTGTCCAGACGCGTAGGGCATTGGACACTGACTTGAGGGCTATCGCAAATTTACAGGCAATGCCCGCCATCTGGTGGGAGATCCAGATCCATCCTTCTGTCTGGTGGATCCTTAAACAAGGTTGAGTCTTCCATGGGCAATGTGACGTTCTTTGCCAACCTTACCACAGCTGCATCGACCACTGGAGGGCCCTCCAGCGTTGCGGAATCGGCCTTTGAGAGAGGGTATAACTTTCCCAGTCGATCAATGGAGAATCTTTTCTCCATCTTCTTCCACTCTTCCTCAATCACACTCCTGATCTTGCCCATGAGAGGGGAAAAGGAAATCTGGCGTTTGAGAAAGTGGAAGTACGACTTAGACTTCTGTGTCAGTCTCTTCCTAGCCGATCGCTTGTTTTATCGCCTGCACATAAGGCTAGACCATGGCGAAAGCAAAAACCACAGGCATCTAGGTCATCAGAGAAGTCCCCTGAGATGGCATTCTCTTCCTGATGTTTAGAGGAAGAAGCAGGTGTCCGGCGAAAGATTTCACCTGTGGATGGCCCGGGAATGGATGCCTCAGCCGTTTGCTCCTGAGTAGGAGATGCCGGATGTTGCAGCGGCATTGTGGCTACCAATTCCGCGAGGGAATTCTTTACTGCTTTCTTAAGTAGGTCTGCCAATTGCAGGCCTTCGGACTCTCTGTCCGCTGCATAGTCCCTTAGGCAACCTCAACAGATCAGCTTGTGTAAAAAGTGGGGTGGCTCCACAGGCCTGACACTTTGGAGATTTAGGTCTTGGGGACAGCATTTTTTGGCCGATTACTTCCTGCCACTCCCATGGTCTCCACGCCTGGAAGACCTGTCTCTGCTGGGACTAGAGTCATTAGAGTCCTCATGTCGCCTTGAGGTCTTTTTAGACGTCTTTTGGCATACAAGGCTGAGATACATAAGAGTACCAGTCTCAGTGCACTCTTTTTTTTTTCTTCTTTTTAAACATGCATAAACTTACTTTAAGTGTAGAGTAGGATCTTGAATGGGCGGCGAATGGCTCATGTTAGGTGGCTTAGCAGAGGAAGCAGCTAAGAAAGGAACAGGAAAGGGTTAACGACCATGTCCTAATCTGGCTAAGAGGAACAACATCTCAGTTTTTTTTTTTTTATTAATGTATTTATATAATTTTTTTTTTTTTTTTTTTTTTTGGGGGGGGGGGGTTTCCTTGCACACATGCATATACTATAATTAATTTTTCAACAAAAAACTATTTTTCCCCTTTTTTTGGGGGGGGGGGGGGTTTACTTGCACACCTGCATATACTATAATTAATTTTAATTTTAAAAACTATTTTCCGCTTTTTTTATTATTATTATATATATATCTTTACTTACCTGAAACAACAGTTATTCTTCCCTGGAACTCTCTGTTCAGTAGATCTCAGGCATCCCACTTGAGGCAGCCAGGTAGATAAATGGGACCAGGTGGACAGAGGAAAACGCCTCTGCCCTGTAATTTGGGAGTAAGGGCAAGAGAACGACATCTTGCCCTATCCTAAGATGGCCACCGAGGCTTCCGCGCTTACCGCGCATGCGCGAACCGGCGGCTCTAGGACCCGGACGTCCCGGGCGTCGCATGCGCAGAACACGGCAAAAGACGCCGCAAGTAAACAAAAAGACTGGGGGTAAGCGTGCGCAATCCCTAAGGGGGACGAGGAGGTGTCAGAGGGCGAGGAGGAGACAGGGGGGCATAAATGAAATGGGAAACAAGAAATAAGAAAACGGCCAGAAGAAAAGCTAAAGAAAAGGAAAAAAGGAAAAAAAAAGAAATGCAGAAACAGCTGCTGCCTCTGTTGCCATGGGTGAGCTAATGCCTGGAAGATGTGCTACAGATAGAGCTCTTAGTTAAGAGACAAACTGCTTGTCCCAAAAGATCCTACAGAAGGGACTCCCAACCTTATAAGCGCGTTTAGCTGGCCAAGAGAAGGGGCCGCGTCCGGGAGAGGCTTGAACCCGGACGGAAGCTGCCGAATGCAGAAGGTAAGGACGTTCGACCAGGATTCGCTGCCATGAGGTATGAGGAAAAAAAGGAGAATGCTGGGGCTGTACTAACCAACTCTTTTATAATATTCACTAGTCCTGAGGGAGGAGCCAAGGCAGAGCTTGTCACAGGTATGCTGCCATGGAGGCACCAGGAAAACTTTTTACTGTTTACTTGGACATGGCAAAAGCGTTTGACACAGTTTCCCACACACTCATAATGTGTAGGTTAAAGTCTATAGGCATAGAAAATTCAGTTTGTAAAAGGATTGAAAACTGTCTAAAAGACCATATTAAGAGAGTAGTGATTAACGACTTCAATACAGGGCACTTTTACCCCCTTCCTGCCAGGGCCTATTTTCAGCTTTCAGCGCTGTCACATTTTGAATGACTTTTGCGTGGCTATGCAACACTGTACTCATAAGAAGTTTTTATCATTTTTTTTCGCACAAATAGAGCTTTCTTTTGGTGGAATTTAATCACCACTGGGTTTTTATTTTCTGCTAAATAAACGAAAAACAACAAAAAAATTTGAAAAAAAAACACGTTTTTCTATGTTTCTGTTATAATTTAGCATAAATCTAGGTCAAAATGTGATCTGCTACGTTTCTTTAGTGAAAACAACCCAAATCAGTGTTTATTATTTAGTCTGTAGGAAAGTTATAGAGTCCACAAACTATGGTATACTGTATATATGTAAAAATTGATCAACCCTGATGTACTGACACCTTAACTCTTGATGGCCCGAAAAATGCCAGGACAGTACAAATACCCCCAAATTACCCATTTTTAGAAAGTAGACAGTCCAAAGTATTTAGTAAGAGGCATGGTGAGTTTTTTGAAGTAGTCATTTTTTTGTCACAAATATTTGGAAAATGTCACCAGTGCAGTACAGTATTATCATATAACTGGTGTGGCAGTGATCACCCCCCAAAAAGTGCCAAATGTGGCAGTGGAGGGGGGGAGGGTGCAAACAATCAGAGCTTCCCCCTTTGGTTGGAGCTCCGCTTTAACTTCTACGCATGGAAAGGCCTCTTCACAATAAGAGCTGTAAAAATGTGGAATAGACTCCCTCACAAACTAGTTCTGGTCAGCTCAGTAAATTGTTTTAAAAAAGGAGCAGGATGCCTTCCTAATGCACAACTGGATAATAACATGTATAGGTAAAACCTCCAGAGATCGTAAATCCAGGGAACATCCAATTCACTCATGAGGGATAAGAAATAATTTTTTACCCCTGCTGGAGCAAATTGGGAAAAGAAAAAAAAAACGAAAAGAAAAAGAACAAGGGCGCACCAGCCTAGTGTATTATCGTTTGGATAGGTTTTATTTAAAAAGCAATATAAAAGCTACTCACAAAAGTAGTAGAAAGGTTCACAGTAAACAAATTGTTCCATAGGTGGCTGCAGCATGTAGAACCCAAACCGCACTCCGAATGGATGTGGAGGATGTGATGAGGGTCACTGCCGGCTAACGCGTTTCGAAGCGCAAAGCTTCTTCATCAGAGCCCAGCCTCATCGTTTGTCACCAGGATACCCCTATCCATGAAGGGCAGCAAAGCCAGTGCTATCGTTACAAAATATTGACTGCTTGACAATCCACTCGTGCGCAGGAGTGTTTGTTTTTCTGGAGCAAATTGGGCCATGCTTCATAGTTTTTTTTTTGCCTTTCTCTTGATCAACCATGGGTATATGATTATGTATATGGAGGTTTTCTATTTATTTCTTTTTTCTGTTGGTTGAACTAGATGAACTTTTTTCAACCTGACTAACTATGTAGTGTTTCCTAATTATAAGCATGCACTGAGTGCAAATTCTGCAGTGCAGCTACTGCTATCTAAAGGCAATAAACGTTCACAGAGTACCTATGTTCTACTTGCTGCAGGCTCTGTCAGATGTAGTGATGAGCCGAACACCCCCGGGTTCGGTTCGCACCAGAACCCGCGAACGGACCGAAAGTTCGTACGAACATTAGAACCCTATTAAATACAATGGATGCGAACGTTCGAATTCTAAAGTGCTAATTATAACAACTATTATGCATGTTATTGTCCTAAAAAGGGTTTGGGAACCCGGGTTGTGCACCAGGGGACATGTATCAATGCAAAAAGAAGTTTTAAAAACGGTCGTTTTTCGGGAGCAGTCATTTTAATGATGCATAAAGTGAAAAAAAAAAGTCAAATATTCCTTTAAATATCGTACCTGGGGGGTGTCTAAAGTATGCCTGTGAAGTGCCACATGTTTCCCGTGTTTAGAACTGTCCCTGCACAAAATGACACTTCTAAAGGGAAAAAAAGCCATTTAAAACTGCTTGCGGCTTTAATGTAATGTCTGGTCCCGGTAATATGGATGAAAATCTTTAAGAAAAATGGCATAGCTACCCCATGACCCCCCCCCCCTACCCCAGCCCATTACCAGCCCCTTTGGGTCTTGTATGGATATTAAGGGGAACCCCGCACATAAAATAAAAAAGGCCCTATATACTCTGAACAGCCGTATACAGGCGGTGCATACAAGACAGGGACTGTAGGTTTGTTCTTATGTTGAATCTGTTTGTAATTTTGAACAGGTACATTGTTGAAGTGTAGCTCCAGCCCAAAAATCTATTTTTAAACTTTTTGGAAAACATAGGTAAGGGTTATCACCCCTGTAACATTTGTTTTGCTGTCTGTGCCCCTGTTCAGAACATTTCACCTCACTTTCCGTCCCAATGACAACTGTTTTTGAAATGTGGTGTTTTTCTTGAAACAAGGATTGCTGATAAAGCATCAGTACAGAGGAGACACCTTTCTCCCATATTTATTCTTACAGGAGAGAATTTTCCTTCCTAGTGGTAGATTTCCTCTCACTTCCTGTTGTCTTCTTGCGTTTGCAAGTAGGAGTCGTTTGTAAGTTGGATGTTTGAAAGTAGGGACCTGCCGTATATACTCTGCAGAAATAGGCCCCTTAGTTGTTGGTGTTGGCACAACACTGTAAGCACTCACAGTTACTCTTGGTTGGTGCTGGAACGCCCTGCTGTCAACTATTATATCAGGAATTTTAATTACATATAATTGTTGAACAGTGGTAGTAAAAATTGGGCCTTTGATGGTAGTGCTGGTGCCACAACACTGTAAGCCCTGACAGTTACTCTTGTTGGGTGCAGCAATGGGCCCTGCTGTGAATTATTAGATCAAGAATTGTAATTGCATGCCCCTGTTGAACAGGGGCTGACAAATTGGGCCTTTCGTGGTGGTGGTGGTGGTGGTGGTGGTGTTGCCACAACACTGTAAGCCCTCAGAGTTACTCTTGGTGGGTGCATGAATGGGCCCTGCTGTGAATTATTAGATCAAGAATTGTAATTACATGCCCCTTTTGAACAGGGGCTGAAAAATTGGGCCTTTCGTGGTGGTGGTGGTGGTGGCGTTGCCACAACACTGTAAGCCCTCAGAGTTACTCTTGGTGGGTGCAGCAATGGGCCCTGCTGTGAATTATTAGATCAAGAATTGTAATTGCATGCCCCTGTTGAACAGGGGCTGAAAAATTGGGCCTTAGGCACTGGTGGCACAACACTACAACCCCTCACAGATACTGTACTTGGAGCACAGCAATGAGCCCTGTTGCAAAGTATTGCTTCAAAAATTGTAATGACACGCCCCTGTTAAACAGGGGCTGAAAAATTGGGCTTTAGGCACTGGTGCCACAACACTCCAACCCCTCACAGATACTGTACTTGGAGCACAGCAATGAGCCCTATGGCAAATTATTGCTAAAAAAATTGTAATTACACGCCCCTGTAAAACAGGGGCTGAAAAATTGGGCCTTAGCCACTGGTGGCGGCACCCATAAACAAAAATGATCTTCCAAGCTATCATCATCAATCGTATCATTGAGGACTCGGAGGAGGAGGATAGCCAGTCAACATAACAGCACAGGCACTCAGCATCAGCATCAGTCTTGAAGGGATGTGACATGTTAAAATCAATTAGTCTGTTATATCAGCATCAGGTGTGTGGTAGCTGGTGGTGATCCAAGACTGGTTCATCTTGATGAAAGTCAGTCGATCAACCGAGTCGGTGGACAGGCGCACCCTGTGATCCGTGACAAATCCTCCAGCAGCACTGAATGTGCGTTCCGAAAGAACGCTGGATGCAGGACAGGCCAGTAGCTCAATTGCATACTGTGCAAGCTCTGGCCAGTGATCCATCCTCAAGACCCAGTAAGCCAGAGGATTTTCGGTGGGGAAGGTGTCCAAGTCTGACCTTGCCCCTAGATATTCCTGCACCATGTTTATCAGACGCTGGCGATGGTTGCTGGAACCGATCATACTTTGGGGCTGCGGACTAAAGAATTGTCTGAACGCATCGGTCAGACGGCCACCTTCCCCACCGCTCCTTCTTTGACTGGCCGAAGCCTCAGCAACTCGTTGTCCAGGACCAGGAGTTTGTAACCTCCCAGTCTCTGGGAACGCGTTGCACAGACCTTTCTGCAAGGCCTCCCGGAGTTGTCTCATCCTCTGCTCCCTCTGCGACGGTAACATAAGGTCCGCAACCTTACCCTTGTACCGTGGATCAAGGAGAGTGGCCAGCCAGTAATGGTCCCTCTCCTTGATCCGAAGAATACGAGGATCCTTCCGCAGACTTTGCAGGATCAGGGAGGCCATGCAGCGTAGGTTAGCTGAGGCATTCGGTCCGGAGTCCTCTGGGTCACTAAGGACGACATGATCCGCAGCCACCTCCTCCCAGCCACGTACAAGTCCACTGGTTTCTTGGGACTGTAAATCATCCCTAAAAGACTGCTGCTGATGATGCTGAGTGCCAGCCTCCACCTCCATGCTGACACAATCCTCCTCCTCCTCCTCCTCCTCCTCCTCCTCTTCCTGTGCGATGGGTGGGACAGAAGGAACACTGTCTGGGTAAAGGGGGCCTTGAGAGGCAAGGAAGTCCTCCTCTTCCTGCCTCTGTTCTGCCTCAAGTGCCCTGTCCATTATTCCACGCAGCGTGTGCTCCAACAGGTGGACAAGAGGTACAGTGTCACTGATGCATGCACTGTCACTGCTCACCATCCTCGTGGCCTCCTCAAATGGTGCCAGGACAGTGCATGCATCCCTGATGATGCCCCACTGGCGTGGAGAAAAAAAACCAAGCTCCCCTGACCCTGTCCTGGTGCCGTAGTCGCACAGGTACTCATTGATGGCCCTCTGCTGCGTGTGCAGCCGCTGCAGCATGGCCAACGTTGAGTTCCACCTGGTGGGCATGTCACATATAAGGCGGTTCTTGGGCAGGTTCAACTCCTTTTGCAGCTCAGCCAGGCGAGCACTGGCATTATAAGATCTGCGGAAATGCACACAGACTTTCCTGGCCTGCCTCAGGACATCCTGTAAGCCCGGGTACCTGCCCAAGAACCGCTGCACCACCAGGTTAAGGACGTGAGCCACACAGGGCACATGGGTCAGTTGTCCCTGTCGGAGGGCGGAGAGGAGGTTGGTGCCATTGTCGCAAACCACCATTCCTGGCTTAAGCTGGCGTGGCGTCAACCACCTCTCGGCCTGGCCCTGCAGAGCAGACAGGACCTCTGCCCCAGTGTGGCTTCTGTCCCCCAAACACACCAGCGCAAGCACGGCATGGCATCTTTTTGCCTGCGTACTTGCGTAGCCCCTTGAACGCCTACGGAGCACCGCTGGTTCCGAGGACAAACCACAGGAAGAGGCCATGGAGGAAGAAGAAGAGGAGGGGGTGGAGGAGAGAGGTGTGTCACAACCAGTAGTAGCATTTTGGAGGCGTGGCGGTGGAACAACCTCCAACACTACTGCACCTTGTCCTGCATCCTTCCCAGCTGCCAAAAGAGTGACCCAATGGGCCGTGAAAGAAAGGTAACGTCCCTGTCCATGCCTGCTGGACCATGAGTCAGCGGTAATATGCACCTTACCGCTGACCGCCCTGTCCAGCGAGGCCAAGACATTGCATTCCACATGCCGGTAGAGAGCCGGAATAGCCTTCCGTGAGAAAAAGTGGCGTTTGGGAACCTGCCACTGAGGAACCGCACATTGCACAAACTCACGGAAGGGGGCCGAGTCTACCAACTGAAAAGGCAGCAGTTGAAGCGCTAGCAATTTAGCCAAGCTAGCATTCAACCGCTGGGCATGTGGATGGCTGGGAGTGAACTTCTTTCGACGGTCCAGCAGCTGGGGCAGGGAAATTTGCCTGCTAGAATCGGACGTCGGTGTACTGCTAGCAGAGTGGCCGCAAGTACTTGGCTGTGACACACCTAATTCTACACCTTCATTCCTCTCAGTGCATGTTTCAGAGAGGACTGAAGTTATAGTGGGGTTGGAGATCCCAGCTGATGCGGTGCAAGGAGAGGTCCGCTTTGTTCTTTGGTGTGGGTCTTTGAGGTAGGCTTGCCAACGAGCTGCATGGCAGGTCAACATATGTCTGGTCAGGCATGTGGTACCCAAGCGGCTGATGTTTTGGCCACGCGATATACGCTTGAGACATATGTTGCAAACAGCAGCTGTGTGATCTGATGCACTAGCCTCAAAAAAGGCCCACACCAAAGAACTTTTTGAATGACGGGCAGAGGCAGCGCCCTGCACAGGCGGAGCTCTGCGGTGTGATTCCGTCGGTGTACTGCCCTTACGCTGGCCACCAAAGGGCATCCTGCCTCGTTGGAGATGTGCCTCCTCCTCATCCTCCTCCTCCTCCTCTCTCCTATTAGGCACCCACGTGGAGTCAGTGACCTCATCATCACCTCCCTCCTCATCACTGGAGCCAATCTGGCAGTATGCTGCAGCTGCTGGAACATGACTGCCAGATTGGTGTCCTTCTTGAGCATCCCCTCTGTCTGCTCTCACGCTACTGCCTTCCTCTAGCTGGGTTTCATCATCAGACCCTTCGAAACGCTGGGCATCCTCCTGGAGCATGTACCCAACACTGTGCTCAAACAGTTCGGGGGACTCCTCAGGAGGAGGACATGGTGGGTCTAGGGAAGGAGTGACTGATGATGAGTCTGACATTGATACCAGGGAAGAGGACGCTTTGGCAGCTGCTTTTCCAGTACCCTGAGCCTGGGTGAGAGAGGATGAGGAGGAGGAGGAGGGCTTGGTCATCCACTCTACCAAGTCTTCGGCATGATGTGGCTCAACATGTCCAGCTGCCGAAAAGAAGGACAAGCGTGTCCCATGGCCATGTGCTGATGACAATGCACCGCGTCCACGACCAGCACTGTTGCCCCCAGACACAGAGCCTGCTTGCCCTCTTTTATTGCCTCCTGACTGTCTGCCTCTCCTTGTTTGCCTTCCAGACATTCTAATAGATGGCCTGCAGGGAGATGGGAAAAAAGCAATAAGGGCTACCTTCAGGTGTCCTTCTCTGTCCCTTGAAACAAGGACTTGCACAGTGAAAGAAACTGACACTCTCCCTACCTACAGTTTTCTGTCCCTAGAAAAAATGTTTTTTTTAAGCACAATATAGCACAAGGAGAATTCACTCACTGTCCTTCCAGGTCCCTGGAAACAAGGACTTGCACAGTGAAAGAAACTGACACTCTCCCTACCTACAGTTTTCTGTCCCTAGAAAAAATGTTTTTTTTTAAGCACAATATAGCACAAGGACAATTCACTCACTGTCCTTCCAGGTCCCTGGAAACAAGGACTTGCACAGTGAAAGAAACTGACACTCTCCCTACCTACAGTTTTCTGTCCCTAGAAAAAATGTTTTTTTTTAAGCACATTATAGCACAAGGACAATTCACTCACTGTCCTTCCAGGTCCCTGGAAACAAGGACTTGCACAGTGAAAGAAACTGACACTCTCCCTACCTACAGTTTTCTGTCCCTAGAAAAAATGTTTTTTTTAAGCACAATATAGCACAAGGAGAATTCACTCGCTGTCCTTCCAGGTCCCTGGAAACAAGGACTTGCACAGTGAAAGAAACTGACACTCTCCCTACCTACAGTTTTCTGTCCCTAGAAAAAATGTTTTTTTTTAAGCACAATATAGCACAAGGACAATTCACTCACTGTCCTTCCAGGTCCCTGGAAACAAGGACTTGCACAGTGAAAGAAACTGACACTCTCCCTACCTACAGTTTTCTGTCCCTAGAAAAAATGTTTTTTTTAAGCACAATATAGCACAAGGAGAATTCACTCAATGTCCTTCCAGGTCCCTGGAAACAAGGACTTGCACAGTGAAAGAAACTGACACTCTCCCTACCTACAGTTTTCTGTCCCTAGAAAAAATGTTTTTTTAAGCACAATATAGCACAAGGAGAATTCACTCAATGTCCTTCCAGGTCCCTGGAAACAAGGACTTGCACAGTGAAAGAAACTGACACTCTCCCTACCTACAGTTTTCTGTCCCTAGAAAAAATGTTTTTTTTAAGCACAATATAGCACAAGGACAATTCACTCACTGTCCTTCCAGGTCCCTGGAAACAAGGACTTGCACAGTGAAAGAAACTGACACTCTCCCTACCTACAGTTTTCTGTCCCTAGAAAAAATGTTTTTTTTAAGCACAATATAGCACAAGGAGAATTCACTCACTGTCCTTCCAGGTCCCTGGAAACAAGGACTTGCACAGTGAAAGAAACTGACACTCTCCCTACCTACAGTTTTCTGTCCCTAGAAAAAATGTTTTTTTTAAGCACAATATAGCACAAGGAGAATTCACTCACTGTCCTTCCAGGTCCCTGGAAACAAGGACTTGCACAGTGAAAGAAACTGACACTCTCCCTACCTACAGTTTTCTGTCCCTAGAAAAAATGTTTTTTTTTAAGCACAATATAGCACAAGGACAATTCACTCACTGTCCTTCCAGGTCCCTGGAAACAAGGACTTGCACAGTGAAAGAAACTGACACTCTCCCTACCTACAGTTTTCTGTCCCTAGAAAAAATGTTTTTTTTAAGCACAATATAGCACAAGGAGAATTCACTCAATGTCCTTCCAGGTCCCTGGAAACAAGGACTTGCACAGTGAAAGAAACTGACACTCTCCCTACCTACAGTTTTCTGTCCCTAGAAAAAATGTTTTTTTTAAGCACAATATAGCACAAGGAGAATTCACTCACTGTCCTTCCAGGTCCCTGGAAACAAGGACTTGCACAGTGAAAGAAACTGACACTCTCCCTACCTACAGTTTTCTGTCCCTAGAAAAAATGTTTTTTTTAAGCACAATATAGCACAAGGACAATTCACTCACTGTCCTTCCAGGTCCCTGGAAACAAGGACTTGCACAGTGAAAGAAACTGACACTCTCCCTACCTACAGTTTTCTGTCCCTAGAAAAAATGTTTTTTTTAAGCACAATATAGCACAAGGAGAATTCACTCAATGTCCTTCCAGGTCCCTGGAAACAAGGACTTGCACAGTGAAAGAAACTGACACTCTCCCTACCTACAGTTTTCTGTCCCTAGAAAAAATGTTTTTTTAAGCACAATATAGCACAAGGAGAATTCACTCAATGTCCTTCCAGGTCCCTGGAAACAAGGACTTGCACAGTGAAAGAAACTGACACTCTCCCTACCTACAGTTTTCTGTCCCTAGAAAAAATGTTTTTTTTAAGCACAATATAGCACAAGGACAATTCACTCACTGTCCTTCCAGGTCCCTGGAAACAAGGACTTGCACAGTGAAAGAAACTGACACTCTCCCTACCTACAGTTTTCTGTCCCTAGAAAAAATGTTTTTTTTAAGCACAATATAGCACAAGGAGAATTCACTCACTGTCCTTCCAGGTCCCTGGAAACAAGGACTTGCACAGTGAAAGAAACTGACACTCTCCCTACCTACAGTTTTCTGTCCCTAGAAAAAATGTTTTTTTTAAGCACAATATAGCACAAGGAGAATTCACTCACTGTCCTTCCAGGTCCCTGGAAACAAGGACTTGCACAGTGAAAGAAACTGACACTCTCCCTACCTACAGTTTTCTGTCCCTAGAAAAAATGTTTTTTTTTAAGCACAATATAGCACAAGGACAATTCACTCACTGTCCTTCCAGGTCCCTGGAAACAAGGACTTGCACAGTGAAAGAAACTGACACTCTCCCTACCTACAGTTTTCTGTCCCTAGAAAAAATGTTTTTTTTAAGCACAATATAGCACAAGGAGAATTCACTCAATGTCCTTCCAGGTCCCTGGAAACAAGGACTTGCACAGTGAAAGAAACTGACACTCTCCCTACCTACAGTTTTCTGTCCCTAGAAAAAATGTTTTTTTTAAGCACAATATAGCACAAGGAGAATTCACTCACTGTCCTTCCAGGTCCCTGGAAACAAGGACTTGCACAGTGAAAGAAACTGACACTCTCCCTACCTACAGTTTTCTGTCCCTAGAAAAAATGTTTTTTTTTAAGCACAATATAGCACAAGGACAATTCACTCACTGTCCTTCCAGGTCCCTGGAAACAAGGACTTGCACAGTGAAAGAAACTGACACTCTCCCTACCTACAGTTTTCTGTCCCTAGAAAAAATGTTTTTTTTAAGCACAATATAGCACAAGGAGAATTCACTCACTGTCCTTCCAGGTCCCTGGAAACAAGGACTTGCACAGTGAAAGAAACTGACACTCTCCCTACCTACAGTTTTCTGTCCCTAGAAAAAATGTTTTTTTTTAAGCACAATATAGCACAAGGACAATTCACTCACTGTCCTTCCAGGTCCCTGGAAACAAGGACTTGCACAGTGAAAGAAACTGACACTCTCCCTACCTACAGTTTTCTGTCCCTAGAAAAAATGTTTTTTTTAAGCACAATATAGCACAAGGAGAATTCACTCAATGTCCTTCCAGGTCCCTGGAAACAAGGACTTGCACAGTGAAAGAAACTGACACTCTCCCTACCTACAGTTTTCTGTCCCTAGAAAAAATGTTTTTTTAAGCACAATATAGCACAAGGAGAATTCACTCAATGTCCTTCCAGGTCCCTGGAAACAAGGACTTGCACAGTGAAAGAAACTGACACTCTCCCTACCTACAGTTTTCTGTCCCTAGAAAAAATGTTTTTTTTAAGCACAATATAGCACAAGGACAATTCACTCACTGTCCTTCCAGGTCCCTGGAAACAAGGACTTGCACAGTGAAAGAAACTGACACTCTCCCTACCTACAGTTTTCTGTCCCTAGAAAAAATGTTTTTTTTAAGCACAATATAGCACAAGGAGAATTCACTCAATGTCCTTCCAGGTCCCTGGAAACAAGGACTTGCACAGTGAAAGAAACTGACACTCTCCCTACCTACAGTTTTCTGTCCCTAGAAAAAATGTTTTTTTAAGCACAATATAGCACAAGGAGAATTCACTCAATGTCCTTCCAGGTCCCTGGAAACAAGGACTTGCACAGTGAAAGAAACTGACACTCTCCCTACCTACAGTTTTCTGTCCCTAGAAAAAATGTTTTTTTTAAGCACAATATAGCACAAGGACAATTCACTCACTGTCCTTCCAGGTCCCTGGAAACAAGGACTTGCACAGTGAAAGAAACTGACACTCTCCCTACCTACAGTTTTCTGTCCCTAGAAAAAATGTTTTTTTAAGCACAATATAGCACAAGGAGAATTCACTCACTGTCCTTCCAGGTCCCTGGAAACAAGGACTTGCACAGTGAAAGAAACTGACACTCTCCCTACCTACAGTTTTCTGTCCCTAGAAAAAATGTTTTTTTTAAGCACAATATAGCACAAGGAGAATTCACTCACTGTCCTTCCAGGTCCCTGGAAACAAGGACTTGCACAGTGAAAGAAACTGACACTCTCCCTACCTACAGTTTTCTGTCCCTAGAAAAAATGTTTTTTTTTAAGCACAATATAGCACAAGGACAATTCACTCACTGTCCTTCCAGGTCCCTGGAAACAAGGACTTGCACAGTGAAAGAAACTGACACTCTCCCTACCTACAGTTTTCTGTCCCTAGAAAAAATGTTTTTTTTAAGCACAATATAGCACAAGGAGAATTCACTCAATGTCCTTCCAGGTCCCTGGAAACAAGGACTTGCACAGTGAAAGAAACTGACACTCTCCCTACCTACAGTTTTCTGTCCCTAGAAAAAATGTTTTTTTTAAGCACAATATAGCACAAGGAGAATTCACTCACTGTCCTTCCAGGTCCCTGGAAACAAGGACTTGCACAGTGAAAGAAACTGACACTCTCCCTACCTACAGTTTTCTGTCCCTAGAAAAAATGTTTTTTTTTAAGCACAATATAGCACAAGGACAATTCACTCACTGTCCTTCCAGGTCCCTGGAAACAAGGACTTGCACAGTGAAAGAAACTGACACTCTCCCTACCTACAGTTTTCTGTCCCTAGAAAAAATGTTTTTTTTAAGCACAATATAGCACAAGGAGAATTCACTCACTGTCCTTCCAGGTCCCTGGAAACAAGGACTTGCACAGTGAAAGAAACTGACACTCTCCCTACCTACAGTTTTCTGTCCCTAGAAAAAATGTTTTTTTTTAAGCACAATATAGCACAAGGACAATTCACTCACTGTCCTTCCAGGTCCCTGGAAACAAGGACTTGCACAGTGAAAGAAACTGACACTCTCCCTACCTACAGTTTTCTGTCCCTAGAAAAAATGTTTTTTTTAAGCACAATATAGCACAAGGAGAATTCACTCAATGTCCTTCCAGGTCCCTGGAAACAAGGACTTGCACAGTGAAAGAAACTGACACTCTCCCTACCTACAGTTTTCTGTCCCTAGAAAAAATGTTTTTTTAAGCACAATATAGCACAAGGAGAATTCACTCAATGTCCTTCCAGGTCCCTGGAAACAAGGACTTGCACAGTGAAAGAAACTGACACTCTCCCTACCTACAGTTTTCTGTCCCTAGAAAAAATGTTTTTTTTAAGCACAATATAGCACAAGGACAATTCACTCACTGTCCTTCCAGGTCCCTGGAAACAAGGACTTGCACAGTGAAAGAAACTGACACTCTCCCTACCTACAGTTTTCTGTCCCTAGAAAAAATGTTTTTTTTAAGCACAATATAGCACAAGGAGAATTCACTCACTGTCCTTCCAGGTCCCTGGAAACAAGGACTTGCACAGTGAAAGAAACTGACACTCTCCCTACCTACAGTTTTCTGTCCCTAGAAAAAATGTTTTTTTTAAGCACAATATAGCACAAGGAGAATTCACTCACTGTCCTTCCAGGTCCCTGGAAACAAGGACTTGCACAGTGAAAGAAACTGACACTCTCCCTACCTACAGTTTTCTGTCCCTAGAAAAAATGTTTTTTTTTAAGCACAATATAGCACAAGGACAATTCACTCACTGTCCTTCCAGGTCCCTGGAAACAAGGACTTGCACAGTGAAAGAAACTGACACTCTCCCTACCTACAGTTTTCTGTCCCTAGAAAAAATGTTTTTTTTAAGCACAATATAGCACAAGGAGAATTCACTCAATGTCCTTCCAGGTCCCTGGAAACAAGGACTTGCACAGTGAAAGAAACTGACACTCTCCCTACCTACAGTTTTCTGTCCCTAGAAAAAATGTTTTTTTTAAGCACAATATAGCACAAGGAGAATTCACTCACTGTCCTTCCAGGTCCCTGGAAACAAGGACTTGCACAGTGAAAGAAACTGACACTCTCCCTACCTACAGTTTTCTGTCCCTAGAAAAAATGATTTTTTTTAAGCACAATATAGCACAAGGACAATTCACTCACTGTCCTTCCAGGTCCCTGGAAACAAGGACTTGCACAGTGAAAGAAACTGACACTCTCCCTACCTACAGTTTTCTGTCCCTAGAAAAAATGTTTTTTTTAAGCACAATATAGCACAAGGAGAATTCACTCACTGTCCTTCCAGGTCCCTGGAAACAAGGACTTGCACAGTGAAAGAAACTGACACTCTCCCTACCTACAGTTTTCTGTCCCTAGAAAAAATGTTTTTTTTTAAGCACAATATAGCACAAGGACAATTCACTCACTGTCCTTCCAGGTCCCTGGAAACAAGGACTTGCACAGTGAAAGAAACTGACACTCTCCCTACCTACAGTTTTCTGTCCCTAGAAAAAATGTTTTTTTTAAGCACAATATAGCACAAGGAGAATTCACTCAATGTCCTTCCAGGTCCCTGGAAACAAGGACTTGCACAGTGAAAGAAACTGACACTCTCCCTACCTACAGTTTTCTGTCCCTAGAAAAAATGTTTTTTTTAAGCACAATATAGCACAAGGAGAATTCACTCACTGTCCTTCCAGGTCCCTGGAAACAAGGACTTGCACAGTGAAAGAAACTGACACTCTCCCTACCTACAGTTTTCTGTCCCTAGAAAAAATGTTTTTTTTTAAGCACAATATAGCACAAGGACAATTCACTCACTGTCCTTCCAGGTCCCTGGAAACAAGGACTTGCACAGTGAAAGAAACTGACACTCTCCCTACCTACAATTTTCTGTCCCTAGAAAAAATGTTTTTTTTAAGCACAATATAGCACAAGGAGAATTCACTCAATGTCCTTCCAGGTCCCTGGAAACAAGGACTTGCACAGTGAAAGAAACTGACACTCTCCCTACCTACAGTTTTCTGTCCCTAGAAAAAATGTTTTTTTAAGCACAATATAGCACAAGGAGAATTCACTCAATGTCCTTCCAGGTCCCTGGAAACAAGGACTTGCACAGTGAAAGAAACTGACACTCTCCCTACCTACAGTTTTCTGTCCCTAGAAAAAATGTTTTTTTTTAAGCACAATATAGCACAAGGACAATTCACTCACTGTCCTTCCAGGTCCCTGGAAACAAGGACTTGCACAGTGAAAGAAACTGACACTCTCCCTACCTACAGTTTTCTGTCCCTAGAAAAAATGTTTTTTTTTAAGCACAATATAGCACAAGGAGAATTCACTCACTGTCCTTCCAGGTCCCTGGAAACAAGGACTTGCACAGTGAAAGAAACTGACACTCTCCCTACCTACAGTTTTCTGTCCCTAGAAAAAATGTTTTTTTTTAAGCACAATATAGCACAAGGACAATTCACTCACTGTCCTTCCAGGTCCCTGGAAACAAGGACTTGCACAGTGAAAGAAACTGACACTCTCCCTACCTACAGTTTTCTGTCCCTAGAAAAAATGTTTTTTTTAAGCACAATATAGCACAAGGAGAATTCACTCAATGTCCTTCCAGGTCCCTGGAAACAAGGACTTGCACAGTGAAAGAAACTGACACTCTCCCTACCTACAGTTTTCTGTCCCTAGAAAAAATGTTTTTTTAAGCACAATATAGCACAAGGAGAATTCACTCAATGTCCTTCCAGGTCCCTGGAAACAAGGACTTGCACAGTGAAAGAAACTGACACTCTCCCTACCTACAGTTTTCTGTCCCTAGAAAAAATGTTTTTTTTAAGCACAATATAGCACAAGGACAATTCACTCACTGTCCTTCCAGGTCCCTGGAAACAAGGACTTGCACAGTGAAAGAAACTGACACTCTCCCTACCTACAGTTTTCTGTCCCTAGAAAAAATGTTTTTTTAAGCACAATATAGCACAAGGAGAATTCACTCACTGTCCTTCCAGGTCCCTGGAAACAAGGACTTGCACAGTGAAAGAAACTGACACTCTCCCTACCTACAGTTTTCTGTCCCTAGAAAAAATGTTTTTTTTAAGCACAATATAGCACAAGGAGAATTCACTCACTGTCCTTCCAGGTCCCTGGAAACAAGGACTTGCACAGTGAAAGAAACTGACACTCTCCCTACCTACAGTTTTCTGTCCCTAGAAAAAATGTTTTTTTTTAAGCACAATATAGCACAAGGACAATTCACTCACTGTCCTTCCAGGTCCCTGGAAACAAGGACTTGCACAGTGAAAGAAACTGACACTCTCCCTACCTACAGTTTTCTGTCCCTAGAAAAAATGTTTTTTTTAAGCACAATATAGCACAAGGAGAATTCACTCAATGTCCTTCCAGGTCCCTGGAAACAAGGACTTGCACAGTGAAAGAAACTGACACTCTCCCTACCTACAGTTTTCTGTCCCTAGAAAAAATGTTTTTTTTAAGCACAATATAGCACAAGGAGAATTCACTCACTGTCCTTCCAGGTCCCTGGAAACAAGGACTTGCACAGTGAAAGAAACTGACACTCTCCCTACCTACAGTTTTCTGTCCCTAGAAAAAATGTTTTTTTTTAAGCACAATATAGCACAAGGACAATTCACTCACTGTCCTTCCAGGTCCCTGGAAACAAGGACTTGCACAGTGAAAGAAACTGACACTCTCCCTACCTACAGTTTTCTGTCCCTAGAAAAAATGTTTTTTTTAAGCACAATATAGCACAAGGAGAATTCACTCACTGTCCTTCCAGGTCCCTGGAAACAAGGACTTGCACAGTGAAAGAAACTGACACTCTCCCTACCTACAGTTTTCTGTCCCTAGAAAAAATGTTTTTTTTTAAGCACAATATAGCACAAGGACAATTCACTCACTGTCCTTCCAGGTCCCTGGAAACAAGGACTTGCACAGTGAAAGAAACTGACACTCTCCCTACCTACAGTTTTCTGTCCCTAGAAAAAATGTTTTTTTTAAGCACAATATAGCACAAGGAGAATTCACTCAATGTCCTTCCAGGTCCCTGGAAACAAGGACTTGCACAGTGAAAGAAACTGACACTCTCCCTACCTACAGTTTTCTGTCCCTAGAAAAAATGTTTTTTTAAGCACAATATAGCACAAGGAGAATTCACTCAATGTCCTTCCAGGTCCCTGGAAACAAGGACTTGCACAGTGAAAGAAACTGACACTCTCCCTACCTACAGTTTTCTGTCCCTAGAAAAAATGTTTTTTTTAAGCACAATATAGCACAAGGACAATTCACTCACTGTCCTTCCAGGTCCCTGGAAACAAGGACTTGCACAGTGAAAGAAACTGACACTCTCCCTACCTACAGTTTTCTGTCCCTAGAAAAAATGTTTTTTTTAAGCACAATATAGCACAAGGAGAATTCACTCACTGTCCTTCCAGGTCCCTGGAAACAAGGACTTGCACAGTGAAAGAAACTGACACTCTCCCTACCTACAGTTTTCTGTCCCTAGAAAAAATGTTTTTTTTAAGCACAATATAGCACAAGGAGAATTCACTCACTGTCCTTCCAGGTCCCTGGAAACAAGGACTTGCACAGTGAAAGAAACTGACACTCTCCCTACCTACAGTTTTCTGTCCCTAGAAAAAATGTTTTTTTTTAAGCACAATATAGCACAAGGACAATTCACTCACTGTCCTTCCAGGTCCCTGGAAACAAGGACTTGCACAGTGAAAGAAACTGACACTCTCCCTACCTACAGTTTTCTGTCCCTAGAAAAAATGTTTTTTTTAAGCACAATATAGCACAAGGAGAATTCACTCAATGTCCTTCCAGGTCCCTGGAAACAAGGACTTGCACAGTGAAAGAAACTGACACTCTCCCTACCTACAGTTTTCTGTCCCTAGAAAAAATGTTTTTTTTAAGCACAATATAGCACAAGGAGAATTCACTCACTGTCCTTCCAGGTCCCTGGAAACAAGGACTTGCACAGTGAAAGAAACTGACACTCTCCCTACCTACAGTTTTCTGTCCCTAGAAAAAATGATTTTTTTTAAGCACAATATAGCACAAGGACAATTCACTCACTGTCCTTCCAGGTCCCTGGAAACAAGGACTTGCACAGTGAAAGAAACTGACACTCTCCCTACCTACAGTTTTCTGTCCCTAGAAAAAATGTTTTTTTTAAGCACAATATAGCACAAGGAGAATTCACTCACTGTCCTTCCAGGTCCCTGGAAACAAGGACTTGCACAGTGAAAGAAACTGACACTCTCCCTACCTACAGTTTTCTGTCCCTAGAAAAAATGTTTTTTTTTAAGCACAATATAGCACAAGGACAATTCACTCACTGTCCTTCCAGGTCCCTGGAAACAAGGACTTGCACAGTGAAAGAAACTGACACTCTCCCTACCTACAGTTTTCTGTCCCTAGAAAAAATGTTTTTTTTAAGCACAATATAGCACAAGGAGAATTCACTCAATGTCCTTCCAGGTCCCTGGAAACAAGGACTTGCACAGTGAAAGAAACTGACACTCTCCCTACCTACAGTTTTCTGTCCCTAGAAAAAATGTTTTTTTTAAGCACAATATAGCACAAGGAGAATTCACTCACTGTCCTTCCAGGTCCCTGGAAACAAGGACTTGCACAGTGAAAGAAACTGACACTCTCCCTACCTACAGTTTTCTGTCCCTAGAAAAAATGTTTTTTTTTAAGCACAATATAGCACAAGGACAATTCACTCACTGTCCTTCCAGGTCCCTGGAAACAAGGACTTGCACAGTGAAAGAAACTGACACTCTCCCTACCTACAATTTTCTGTCCCTAGAAAAAATGTTTTTTTTAAGCACAATATAGCACAAGGAGAATTCACTCAATGTCCTTCCAGGTCCCTGGAAACAAGGACTTGCACAGTGAAAGAAACTGACACTCTCCCTACCTACAGTTTTCTGTCCCTAGAAAAAATGTTTTTTTAAGCACAATATAGCACAAGGAGAATTCACTCAATGTCCTTCCAGGTCCCTGGAAACAAGGACTTGCACAGTGAAAGAAACTGACACTCTCCCTACCTACAGTTTTCTGTCCCTAGAAAAAATGTTTTTTTTTAAGCACAATATAGCACAAGGACAATTCACTCACTGTCCTTCCAGGTCCCTGGAAACAAGGACTTGCACAGTGAAAGAAACTGACACTCTCCCTACCTACAGTTTTCTGTCCCTAGAAAAAATGTTTTTTTTTAAGCACAATATAGCACAAGGAGAATTCACTCACTGTCCTTCCAGGTCCCTGGAAACAAGGACTTGCACAGTGAAAGAAACTGACACTCTCCCTACCTACAGTTTTCTGTCCCTAGAAAAAATGTTTTTTTTTAAGCACAATATAGCACAAGGACAATTCACTCACTGTCCTTCCAGGTCCCTGGAAACAAGGACTTGCACAGTGAAAGAAACTGACACTCTCCCTACCTACAGTTTTCTGTCCCTAGAAAAAATGTTTTTTTTAAGCACAATATAGCACAAGGAGAATTCACTCACTGTCCTTCCAGGTCCCTGGAAACAAGGACTTGCACAGTGAAAGAAACTGACACTCTCCCTACCTACAGTTTTCTGTCCCTAGAAAAAATGTTTTTTTTTAAGCACAATATAGCACAAGGAGAATTCACTCACTGTCCTTCCAGGTCCCTGGAAACAAGGACTTGCACAGTGAAAGAAACTGACACTCTCCCTACCTACAGTTTTCTGTCCCTAGAAAAAATGTTTTTTTTAAGCACAATATAGCACAAGGAGAATTCACTCAATGTCCTTCCAGGTCCCTGGAAACAAGGACTTGCACAGTGAAAGAAACTGACACTCTCTCTACCTACAGTTTTCTGTCCCTAGAAAAAATGTTTTTTTTTAAGCACAATATAGCACAAGGACAATTCACTCACTGTCCTTCCAGGTCCCTGGAAACAAGGACTTGCACAGTGAAAGAAACTGACACTCTCCCTACCTACAATTTTCTGTCCCTAGAAAAAATGTTTTTTTTAAGCACAATATAGCACAAGGAGAATTCACTCAATGTCCTTCCAGGTCCCTGGAAACAAGGACTTGCACAGTGAAAGAAACTGACACTCTCCCTACCTACAGTTTTCTGTCCCTAGAAAAAATGTTTTTTTAAGCACAATATAGCACAAGGAGAATTCACTCAATGTCCTTCCAGGTCTCTGGAAACAAGGACTTGCACAGTGAAAGAAACTGACACTCTCCCTACCTACAGTTTTCTGTCCCTAGAAAAAATGTTTTTTTTAAGCACAATATAGCACAAGGAGAATTCACTCAATGTCCTTCCATGTCCCTGGAAACAAGGACTTGCACAGTGAAAGAAACTGACACTCTCCCTACCTACAGTTTTCTGTCCCTAGAAAAAATGTTTTTTTTAAGCACAAAACACACTGACACTCTCCCTACCTATCCTTCTCTTTCCCTAAACTAAAGGAATCCAGGTTAAGCAAGAAAAAATAAATGTCACTGTCCCTGCCTATGCTTCTCTTTCCCTGCTCCGGAACACACTACACTAGGCCGCCGTGCTGGCGGCCTTTTATAGTGTGGGGCGTGTACTAAACACCCTCAGCAATAATTGGCCACAGGCATCCTGCCTGTGGCCAATCATTGCTCTCCTCGCTGCCGGCGCTGTGATTGGCCAAGCATGCGGGGTCACAGTGCATGCTTGGCCAATCACAGCGCCTGGATGACACTGCGATGGCGTAGTGCATTGTGGGCCGTTCGCGTCACTCGAATTTGGCGCGAACGGCCCAAATCGTTCGATCTTCGTCGAACGATCGAACAGCCGATGTTCGAGTCGAACGTATGTTCGACTCGAACACGAAGCTCATCCCTAGTCAGATGCAAAGAGCTGTTTGCCACTGCTTACAGAACCCTAAATTAATGCCGGCCAGGTATCTAGGGGTGCACAAATGGAACCTGATGCAAATAAATAAAGCTTGTTAAGTCTAGGGAAAAAAAAGAAGGCAGTGTAACTAGCATAATAGTGCCTCCTCACAATGATGGTAAGTGTATGAGTGAGTTTTTGACAAGTCCTATATTAAAAAAAATTGTAGATCCATTGTCAATCACCACACCGCAATTATCATTACCAACTGTTAGTTTAGTATGTGGTTCTGATACTGCTGCATAGCTGTCCTCTTATAGTTCCTGGTTTTTGTTTTCCATTTTTTTGTCTACTGTATAGTAACAGTTATGTTTGTGCTGCAATGTTAAAGTAAAGTTCCCCCATAATGTCTCACAGAGTCACACTGCATGAATGGAAACCAGATTCTGTTACAAGAATTACTTAATACTAGGGAATTGCTGGAGACCTGCATTTTATAAGATGACAGCCAATGGGTTCTCTGTAGTACAAAGACATGGATGGCCTTTAATCTCACATAGAGAACCAAAAGTACATGATTGACGTTAAAAGGAATCTCTGCAAACAGAATGTTGAAATGATTTCTATTCAGAGGTAAAATAAATCACAATTGCCAGAGAAGCAACTGCCATCAGCTTCACATCAAGATATGCTAAAGTCAATTTCTAAAATCATGAAATTATTTAATACCCATAGCAATATGTGCTACAAAGAAATATTAAGGCAGTCTTACTCTGATTTAACACTGTTAATACTGTTTATCCTAAGGATAGTACATAGGCGTGCGCAGCCTATTGCATTAGGGTGTGCACCCCAAAGCTCAAACACACATGCGTATATATATATTTACACTGAATTACCAGAAGTATTGGGACACCTGCCTATACACATGAACTGACGTCCCAGTATTAGTCCGTAGGGTTCAATATTGAGTTGGTCCACCCTTTGCAGCTAGAACAGCTTCAACTCTTCTGGGATTGCTGTCCACAAGGTTTAGGAGTGTGTCTATGGAAATGTTTGACCATTCTTCCAGAAGCGCATTTGTGAGGTCAGGCACTGATGTTGGATGAGAAGGCCTGGCTCACAATCTCCACTTTAATGTGCAGGCCAGTCAAGTTCCTCCACCCCAAACGCGCTCATCCATGTCTTTATGGACCATGTTTTGTGCACTGGTCCAAATCATTTGGTGGAGGGGGGATTATGGTGTGGGGTTGTTTTTCAGGGGTTGATCTTGGCATCAGCATACCAAGACAATTTGGACAATTTCATTCTCCCAACTTTGTGGGAACAGTTTGGGGACGGCCCCTTCCTGTTCCATAACGACATGGACTTAGCAAGGGTGGTGGAAAATTAACTTCAAGTGCAAGAATTCACATTATAATAGTAACTAAAACATATAAAATTAAGTGTAACAAAAATAATAAAAATCCCAAAGTGCTATTATAATGGTGGGAACCTCCCATCTAAAAAGTTGTTGCACTTGAAGTTAATCTGTATGGCAAATATCTATAGGAGGGGTTTCCACCATTCCTGCTTAGTTTCATTTTTTTTTCATTTTTTTTAGTTTGATGTGTACAGAGACCGCTATTGTGGTAATATTGAAGTTTATTGAGATTTCCATACATTAGAGGGTTCCATAATTATTTGTTAAGTTATTGATTAGTAAGTTAGTGCTACATTTTATTTTTTTGTGGTGTGGGAACACATATCAGTGCTTAGCAGCAAGCCTTTTACTGACACTTTTTTAATTTACCTCCAATAGTTTATTGTAAATAGTAGTGTGGTGATTACCTATTATACTAAAGATCGGCATGTGCCATTAATAAATAACGGATTTCAGTTGTGCCTCACCAGGCCAGCCTCCCCATGGACAATGTGCCTGTCTGCGGAGTTCACCTCCCCATCCCTGGACTCAGTGCACTGATGGGCACTGACAGGCAGCACTGATGGGCACTGACAGGCAGCACTGATGGGAGCTGATTGGCAGCACTGATAGGCAGCACTCATGGGCACTGGTAGGCAGCACTGATGGCCACTGATAGGCGGCACTGGTTGGGAGCACTGATGGGCACTGATTGGCACTGATAGGTGGCAGTGATTGGCAGAACTGATGGCCACTGATTAGCAGCACTAATGGCCACTGATAGGCGGAACTGGTTGGCAGCACTGATGGGCACTGATAGGTACTGCTTGGTGGCACTGATTGGCACTAATTGGCAGTACTGATTGACACTGATAGGCAGCCCCGATGGGCAGGACTGATAGGCAGCACTGATGGGCCCTGATTGACACAGGTGGCACTGATTGGCAGCATTTAGTGGCACTGATTGGCAGCACTGATGGGCACTAATTGGCAGCACTGATGGCCACTGATAGGCGGCACTGGTTGGGAGCACTGATGGGAACTGCTTGGTGGCACGGATTGGAACTAATTTGCAGCACTGATTGGCACAGCTGATGGGCGGCACAAATAGGCAGCACTGATGGGCCCTAATTGGCACAGATAGGTGGCACTGATTGGCGGCATTTAGTGGCACTGATTGGCAGCACTGGGCACTAATTGGCAGCACTGATGGGCACTAATAGGTTGCTCTGATGGGCATTGATAGGCAGCACTGATGGACACTGATGGGCACTGATTGGCAGCACTGATGAGCTGCACTAATAGGCAGCACTGATGGCCACTGATTGGCATCCCTGATGGGCAGCACTGATTGGCACTGTAGGTGGCATTTGTTGGCACTGATAGGCAGCACTGATGGGCACTGATAAATGGCATTGGTTGGCACTGATAGGTGGCATTGATGGGCACTGATAGGAAACACTGATGGGCACTGATAAGTGGTGCTGATGGGCACTTATGGGTGGTACTGATTGGAAGCACTGATTGGCACTGATAGGCAGCACTGATGGGCAGTGATAGGTGGAATTGGTTGTCACTGATTGGCAGCACTGATGGCCACTGATTGGCACTGATAGGCAGCACTGATGACCACTGATTGGCACTGATAGGCACTGTAGGTGGCATTTGTTGGCACTGATAGGCAGCACTGATGGGCACTGATAGGCAGCACTTATGGGCGGAATTGGTTGTCACTGATTGGCAGCACTGATTGGCACTGACAGGTGGCATTGATTGCCCTGACAGGTGGCACTGATGGGCACTGATAGGTGGCATTGGTTGGCACTGATGGGCACTGGCACTGACAGGTGGCACAGATGGGCACTGCTAGGTGGCATTGGTTGGCATTGATTGGCACTGACAGGTGGCCACTGACAGGTGAAGCTGTCAGCTAGATAGATGGCACCAATATGCACTGAGCTAGGAGAGGGCAGGGGGAGTTTCACACTGAGCAGTCAGCAAAGCATGTATGAGCTGCTCAGTGCGTGAAACTGTTATGTAATGTAAATGCTGGCAGAGAGAGAGGAGCTGTTAAAATCGGCAGTGATTTTGGGAGTGGGTGGGACCAAACAGCTACCAAACATAAGCCAATAGAATAGGGGCTGGGCGGGCAGCTCTGTGAATGTGGCTCCGCCCCCTTTCTATCAGCTATCAAACACCAGCCAATGATTGGGCTGTTTTAAAAGGGGGCGGAGCCACATACACGGAACAGCCCGCCCAGCCTTTATCTCGTTGGCTGGTGTTTAATACCTGATAGAAAGGGCGGAGCCACATACACGGAGCCGCCCGCCCAGCCCCTATTCTGTTGGCTTGTGTTTGGTAGCTGTTTGGTCCCGCCCACCCCCGACATCACCTCTGAGAACTGACAGATTGTCTCTGCAAGCAGTGACATTACATTACAGTTTCACACACTGAGCTGCTGGTACAAGCCTCTGTGACTGCTCAATGTGAAACAGGCAGCTGCTATACACTCTCTTGCAGCATATTACAGCAGATCTTGGGACATACATTAGGGTGTGCCCAGGCACACCCGGCACACCCCGTGGGCACTCCTATGGACATTACATTACAGTTTCACACACTGAGCTGCTGGTACAAGCCTCCGTGACTGCTCAATGTGAAACAGGCAGCTGCTATACACTCTCTTGCAGCATATTACAGCAGATCTTGGGACATACATTAGGGTGTGCCCAGGCACACCCGGCACACCCCGTGGGCACGCCTATGGGATAGTATATTTTACTAAATGTGCTAGAAGAATCATTACTCTTGCAGGTAAGGTTTAATATAAGCTACACTCCTACAATTTCCGGGGAAGACATTTCTTTCCCTGAAATGTCAAATATTTGATTCTACAATGTTTAGTCTAGGATAGAGTTGGGCAGGGTTGATATTTGTGAACTTTGGCACATCAAAAACGTTAAAACGTTCATGCAGCATTTTAAGTACAAGCACTGAAATATTTTTTTTTTTTTAAAGTTTAAGCAAAACATATAAGACAATAAAAATATGTTCAAATTGAATTAGAATTCATAACGACAGATATAACATCAGTACAAAACAATTAAAGCAGCACCAACACCCATATTATATCTTGGTAAAAGTTTATGCATACATACAATACATCACACCCTAATGGCACAAAATTTCAGCACAAATTCAGAGAGAATACTAATGGCGCGTACACACGATCGATTTTTTCGACGGTGAAAACACAGTCGAGAAAATCGACGTGAAAAACGAGGAACAGCTTGTTCCCCCCACACACGGTCGTTTTAAATGACATTTTTTTTTTGGTCGAAAAAAACGACCGTGTGTGGGATCCGCGGCAGTGTTTCCCTATGGGAAAAATTCCGCGGAAAAAAACGACGGGAATCACGACGAGAAAAATTAGAGCATGTTCTAATTTTTCTCGTCGTGATTAATGCCGTTTTTCCCATCGAGAAAAACGACAAAAGGCCCACAGACGATCGTTTTTCTCGTCCAAAGGAAATTTTTTTATTTTTCTCGACGGGAAAAACGGTCGTGTGTACGCGGCATAAGAATATCTTTCAAATCCAAGCAATATCACAATACAACCCCCAATGGGTAAATAAAAAGCAGATGGAAACCGAAAGTTTGAAATAATCTCAAATCAGACGATACCCCCCAAAAAAACATACTTAAACCATACAGTATGTAACACTGTGTAATGTTAGTGTGATGCAGATTCATATTTGAGGACAAGATGCCAGTGCTTGGCATTCCTGTTCATCATAATACTGGAGTACAGAGACTGCTGGTATTTGTGTGCTGAAAGCAGACCTTTGCCACACAGTGGAGGGAAAACTAAACTACAATGTCCAGAGTAGACATGTGCAATTCATCTTGGTCCAAATATAAATTTGGACAAATTATTGGTTATTCTGAGATTTGGATGTATCTGAATCTCCAAATGATATAGCAACAAATTTAATTGAAATTCATTTATTTGTTTTGTATATTCATTTTGTAACTAATTCCAAATTTTCAGAACAATTCAAATTTTGATCAGTCGAAAAATGATCGACCGATTCAAATTCTGTGTGAAGAATAGCTGGTTGTTAAGGTGCGGGCCGCCGCATCCTTAACAACCAATGACTTATCAGCTGTCAGCGGGTTTTCCTACTGATCAGCTGTCAGCGGGTTTTCCCACTGACAGATGAAATATAAACAAAAGAATGCCGGCAATAAAAAATTCAGAAAACAAAGACCCTTCAGGTCTGGTAAGGGTTTTAAGGGGAACCCCACTCCAAAATAAAAAAAAAAAACGGCCGTGGGGTCCCTCCAAAATTTATACCAGACCCTTATCCGAGCATGCAGCCTGGCAGGTCAGGAAAGGGGGGAAACAAGCGAGCACACCCTCCTGAACCATACCGGGCCACATACCCTCAACAAGGGTTGGTGCTTTTGGGGCAGCCCCCACCCCAAAGCACTTTGTCCCCATGTTGATGGGGACATGGGTCTCTTCCCCACAGCCCTGGGCGCTGGTTGCGGGGGTCTGCTGGCAGAGGATTTATTTGAATCTGGAACCCCCTCCAGATCCTGCCCCCCAAGTGAATGCGTATGGGGTATAGTACCCCTACCTATTTACCAAAAAAGTGTAAAAAGTGAGTAAAGACGCAATGTGAGTTTTTGACAAGTCCTATATTTAAAAAAAATGTAGATCCATTGTCAATCACCACACCTGCCCCCACTGCCGACCCGAAAAAAAGAAAAGACTTTCAGTCTAGTCGAAGGCTCCCGCCATTTACCTGCTCTGCGGTCTGACAGTTCTTAAATAGCCTAAGGGGTGGGGCCACACAGCAACATCACCGGGTGGCCTCTCCTTCTTGTGACGCTATGGCTCGGTGACCTCTGCCCCTTAGTTATTTAAGAAATGTCAGGCATTGGAGCAGGCAGAGGCAATGAACCTTTTTTTATGTCTTTTTATAGGTCTCCGGTGGTGGGGGGGGCAGGCATTGCGACTGACAATGGATCTACACCGGCGGACTTTTTTAAATGTTTTATTTTTTAATAAATGACTTGTCAAAAACTTGTGTTGTGTCTTTACTCACTTTTACCCCATACTCATTTACATAAGGGGGGGCTGGGATCCAAGGTGCCACTCCGCCCCAAAGCACCCCCCACGGATAAGGGTCTGATATGGATTTTGGGGGGACCCCACACTGTTTTTTCGTTAAAGTTTTTAGTGGGGTTCCCCTTTTCAGCTGGCAGTGGGGAAGTGAATCACGCGATGGCCAGCTTCTCGGCCCACTCCTTAACAACCAGCTACTATTCACACATAACTCGAATCGGGCGATAATTTTCCGACCTATCCAAATTCAAATTGTTCCGAAAAATTTGGAATTAGTTAGAAATTAATAAACAAATGAAATTAAACAAAACAAAAAACTAAACTAAATGAATTCCGAAACGAATCAACTAAACAAAATTAGTTACAAAACAATGTATCCAAAACAAAACACATTTTTCCGTTCTGTATATGTTTAGTCCAGAGGCAATCACCAGGGGCAGGAGCAGATAAAAACAAAAGCCCCAAGAACACGTGGGGGAGTTTGAGAGAAACTTGGCTGGTGGAGGAGGTGTGTACAAGAGCTGCGCAGAACCACGTGGGCCTAGACTAAACTGGGTTAGGCTGGGAAGCCTGACTCATAGAAGCCGGGTGACCTATGAAAAGCAGACTGGTAGAGACCTGTTCGCTGCAGGATTGGGGAAATCATCATAATAGCTGCATCCTCAAAGAACAAGGGGGGCCCCCAGATGGACGCTCATTGCTTTGCTCTACATTACACACGTTTCCTGAGAGGGTTCCTGACCCGCCTAACGCTGCAAACATTGCCATACAAGTTCTTACAAGTTTACAGACATTCTTCAGCATAGGCCTTTGCAAGTGGCACATGTGCCAGAGCCCTTTGAGTGCTGCAGTCTGCCTCTCCTTACTGCTTACAAATACTGCCTGCAGGTTACCTGACTGAGTTAACCTCCTGCTAGGCAGGCTTACTGTATGTAGTTATTATTAACCATAATTCAAGCCATATAAGAAAGGAGTTTTCCACCCATGTCTAAGTTCTTTATTTAAAGGGAAATATACCTTACAACCTTTCTTTACCTCCTCTCTTAAAGTCTCCATTCCCCATATCTTAAAGTGAACCTCTCCCATCTATTCAACACATTGTAAGGAGAAGTCTGTAAATTACTTTGCCACCATAAAACGGAATTATCCTGCCTTTTCATATCTTAAAGGGATATTTCACTACGGCCATCTTAAGGGCCACAACAATGCCGGCAGAAGACTTGATGGTTTATTAGTGCAAACCTCCTATTATGTAAACCTAGACTGAGGACCTACAATAAGTTAGCCTTAATTTCTTGTTTACTCACTTGGGGAGTATCTCCCAGTTTGAGAGCTATTGTTTATATTTCTAATCCTACAGGATGGATGGGTACAGCTTAAAGGAGTATTGCACCGTATTGCATTGTTCCTGTGCTGAAACATATTATTTGCCATTAACTTCTGCTAACTTTTGAACTGCTCCTGTATACTTTATTGATTTATTGATACTTGCGTGCAAACAAAGCCCACGCTATCCCCGCTGAAGGCCGCATCCCTGTTTTCCCCTCTTCCTTCCAGGGGCCGTGGACTCCAGCTCTGTGACTGTCCGGAGTTGCGTGACGTCACTCCCACGCATGCATGCGGGAGCAGTTACGGCACTCGCTAGTGAAGAAATGGCACGGAGGGCCGTTTCTTCACAGCGCATGCGCCAATGACATCATCGGCGCAGTACAAAGTACATATCTCCTAAGAGGTGCACGTTTCAAAGATATTTACTGTACCTATAGGTAAGCCTTATTATAGGCTTACCTATAGGTACAACTTGAAAATGGAGGTTTACAAACTCTTTAAATACCATCTACTCATTTATTTTATAACAGTGTGTGAGTATTTTCCTTGTGTGACAGCCAGGAGATTCCCTTACCAAGGTAGTTTGGTGGTGTCAGCAGTGGAGGACGAACATAGGTCCAAATATACTAGAAGCTACAGTGGGGTGGCGGTACACATACAAGCTAAAATAAATTTGCTATATTTTTTTATATTTGATTTTATTCTTCCAATTGAACTTTTAGTTTAAATGAGATAAGTGCTAATCACAACAGCTTCCTTTGTTTTTTTGTCTTCGTGGCCCATTGTTATTACTTATTTTTAATCTTAATCTACTGTGCAGCCACTTCTACTCTTATTAAAGGGGAACTTCACTCAGAAGGGGCAGTTCTGCATTTCCGCCTCCTCCACCCTCCTCTAACACCTTTAGACACAATTTTTTTGGGGGGGGGGGAGAGGGTAAATAGTTTTCACAGATACCCACTCTCACTTCTGCTCATATAGCCTAGGCAATCCCAGCAGAAGTTAAACCCCCTCTCTCTTTCCCTGCAGCTTTCTGGGACATGCCACAGGTCCCAGAAATCTGTGGGGCCATTCAGAAAGCGTAGCACAGCTTGCGCATTCACCTAGTAGGAGGCTGGCTGCAAAGCTGCTAAAACTCACAGCAAACTTCCAATGGCAAAGATGCCAGCGCCAGAGACCTGAAAACTGGTGAAAAACCAGTTCAGTTGAGGACAGTGCTGAATCCTGGGACAGGTAAGGCCCCTTTCACACGGGTGGCCCAATCGCGTCCACCTGTTTGTTTTTTAGGTGGACCCAATTGGATCATCCATTGCCCTTGTGTGTCCGTTGACACCCACTGACGTCTGTGCAGATCCTATCCGCTAAAACCGTTCCCCATCCATCTAGCAGATCGGATTGGATGGCCGTCGGCTGTAAAAGGATAGGCGGTCAGTTTACATCTGACCGCCCATAGAGTACAGCGGGCTGTGTTCGCTCTGCATAAGTGTAGCGTACACGGATAAACCATTCACCTGCTTAGCTGGGATCAACAGACAGATTCCCTGCTGAGCAGGTGGACTTCTGGTGGGCCTAAGTGTCCTTATACTAAACGTCAGCAGCTCCAGTATTTGTAGCTGCTGACTTTTGATTTTTTTTTAGGGACCACTGAAATGTTCTCTGACAATCTGTATTTTCCTATCTTTAACAAGGTATAATTTCCCAAGTTTTACATTCAAGAAACATAAGTTTGATTCAACTTGCAGAGGTTTCTAAAAGATAAAACTCTTGCACAGTTTTCAAAATGTGCATTAAATTATTTTATTTTTTTAAATCAATAATAAAATGCTTTAACAGGAAACAACATAGTTGTTCTAGCAATCATCATAACTTAAAATCATAACCAACCCTACATCATTGTATTTGTACTGACTGTACACAATACTTATCATTTTATCTTGAGGCTCTGTACTCTGTTAAAGCATGACTATTGATTGTTATTCTGTTCTGAAACAAATAAAACACTATAGCATAAAATAACATCTCAGATCAAGGCTATAACAAGGTTCACACAAATAATGTATGAAAAGTGGAGGTCAAGCTTGCTGGCAAAACGTGGCCTTTCCAGGTAATACTGTAACTCTGGGTGACAAAGTTCTTGTCTTTGAGCTTCAATCATAGGCTTGTGGCATAAAGTCATTTATAATGGAGTTACATAGAATAATGTTCCTGGTAAAACTCACTTAATCATCCCCTTCCAATGCTTTTAACTCTCACAACACATGTCTATACTACCTCCAGCCTCCCCCCCCCCCCCCACCCTTTGCATTGTCCCTTTTCACCCATTACTGACCTGCTTTATTAAATTATTTTATTGATGATTTTTTTTAAATCTACTGACCACCAAGTTTATTCACTTCTCAGATGCCGCATGAATGGACAGGTGTGTATTGAATGGCATGTATTCCAGGCAGCATGTTTTTTTTTGTATCCCCATGACTGGGTTGCATTAAAGGGAAGCAATATACAACATATGAAGTGCAGGGGTCAGGTGTATATAACAAAGTGCCATTCACGCTGCTTGTCAGTGGAAGAAAAATGCCCCAAACTTATCAGTAGGGATGGGCCGAACGACCCCCTGTTCAGTTTGCACTTTCGAACATCGCAAAAGTTCGGAACTGAATAAAGAACCGCATTGAAGTCTATGGGACCCGAACGTGAAAAATCAAAAGTGTCCATTTTAAAAGCTTACATATGCAAGTAATTGGGCATACAATGCATACGGGGGTCTGGGTACTGCCCTGGGGGACATGCATCAATGAAAAAAAGTTAGTAAGAAAACTTCTTTTTTAAAGATTGTGATTTATTGATGCTTAAAGTGAAAGCATAAAAATGAAAAAAAAAAATTCAATATAGTGCCTGGGGGTCCCCTTGGTCTACCTGTAAAGTGACACACTGTGTATAGAAGCTTCTGCGGCAATAATTGCATTTATAAAGCCAAAAAAAATGATATCTTCCCTGCAAGCTTTCTTTATTTTATAAGCAACGGCTTGCGGAGCCAGTCTGTATGATGAGGCTACAATGTAGTGCACTGGGAACAAGATTAGAGATTTTTTGGATAAATTCTGGTGTCTCTTCCACACTTTGGATAGAAGTAACAGGTGCAAAAAAATTGTTCTTTGGGTGTCGGTGGTGCTTTCACACCGTCACCTTATAGAGGTACTCTTGACGACAGCAAGAATTGGCCTTGCTGTCAAAAAATTTAAATGATATGCACTTGCAAAACGGGTGTGGAAAAATTGGTCTTTGTGTGTCGGTGGCGCCCTCACACTGTAACCCTATTGAGGAACTTTTGATGAAAGCAAGAATTGTTGTCTGTTGGAACTATAAACTTTAATTAGTTATCCGCAATTATAAATTTACAAGAAACATTATAGAAAAAACACACCTTCCTCCACCACATCATTTAAAATTAGAACTAGTCTAAACTGGGAACATGGGTGGCCACCATTTCAGCCATACACATCACAACCACTCTAATGACTCATCCATCCAATTTCAGTCTCAAACCGAACGTCAATTAAAAATATGAAGTTCCATCATTTCAGGTAGAAGCACGGAAACTGTATGATAGATTCAGAGAAAGAGGATACTCTCATGGATGTATATGGAGGGCAAAGAAGAGAGCATTCCAGACCGACAGGAAGGATCTCCTTTGTAAGAAGGGACCGGAGAACAAAAAGACCCTATCACAAGCCCCAATTCGAATCATTACTAAATATGGAGCACAGTGGGAGCAGGTCAAAAACATACTTGGTCATCACTGGCATATTTTATCAGAGGCCCCAATTCTGGGCAATATTGTTGGTGACCGCCCTATTCTCACTGCCAGGAGATCCCGTAATCTCAAAGATAGCCTCGTCCACTCAGAGTATCAGAGATCATCTAGATCTAATTTGCTGACAGAACTACCACCGCTAAAAAGCACGTTTGCCTGTGGTAATGTGCAATGTGTAAATTTGTTGATAGGACGTATTCACCAACTCTGATGGCACCAAATATTTCATTAATTGTTCAACTACACGTGTCATCTACATGTTGTCTTGCCCATGTGAGAAAATTTACGTGGGCAAGAAAAAAAGACAACTTAGAATCAGAGTGGGTGAACATGTCCAAATTATCATCAAGAAAGATGATGAACGACCACTATCCCTACATTTTCTCAGATACCATGGAGGTAAACCTGATGGCCTTACCTGTAAGGGGATTTACAGACTCAACTTGCCCCCTCAGAGAGGTGATTTTGATAAAATCCTTTATCAAAAGGAAAAAATGTGGATATTTAACCTCAACAGTATGCAGCCGACAGGACTCAACAATGAGTGTAACCTATCTGTATTTCTGGAGCCGTAGCTGTAAATTCAGGCACGCCTCCAGATATGCAGTGGTATAGGAATTTTTTGAGGTACTGTGCCAAACTTGTGCTATTATTGGATCTATGGTTTGGATATAGGCTATACTGCCTTTATCTGTTCATGCCCAAATGATCTATTCTTGATATTAATATACTAATCTTTGCCTCCTCTCAAACTCGAAATAAGCTCTCAACCTAAATTTACATATTTCCTTTTGTTTGACCTGCCACTCCCTACTTAGTTGGAATCTTTTTATCCAAAACACTGACCGTAGCAGCTGTGTATATCCATACACACATGCCTTAAATCGTCAGTGGGATAAATATCTTACTAACAATTTGTAGTTATTGCTTTTGTTTGATCTTTTGATTTTGATTTTTAAGTTTTGAATTACTTTTTGAGCTGATGCCGCCCACTTGCACCGCAGACCGTCTATTTGTTATGTCTGTGTAAACTTTTTAAAGCGAGTTGGTATGACTGTCAGTATGAATGATCCATTTAAGTCACAGGTGATGAGAAGTGATCACCTGGTACATAGGGTATATATGGACTTCTACTAGACTACTGCGCATGCTCCGAAGAAGCTTGTAAACAAGCGAAACATGTAAGCATTACGCCACTACGCTTGTTGTAGTCGGGACATGGATGTCCCACCTCTATGGCCGAACATCTGACCACTCCTAACATGACCATCAATTCCATCTTTGGATAGTGCCTGGTAGACGCGGCACCAACGCTGCTTCATGCAACATCACGTCTCTGCTATCAGCCAAATAAACGGACTATCTGGAAACTGGCTGTTCTAAAGTGATATAGACCAACGCACGCTAATACCCCCTCGCTGGATATCAGTACTCTTTTTCCAGGATTTGAAACTGTCCTCTCTATGAAGCAAGCGTCTCTATACTCCTGGATGCCAATCTGAAGGGCTTTCTGGCTAAAGAAGACGTCAGGCGGTGAGCTACAATCTTCCCTTTTCTGTGTTCCCCAGCTCTAATACAGGGAGGTACACCTCTATGTAACCGCCTGTTTCCTCCAACTGCCATACTCAAATTCCAATTTGATTGGGATCCATACAGTACTTAACCATGCAATGCGTGTCTGAATTGGCTAAACGTGTTTGAATAGCATATTTGTGTCCTTGTTCTCATATCTGGAGAAATAGTGACTGAATAAAAATAATTTCTGAGCGTTCATATCCTCCTTTTCAAATCCTATGGTCAGCTAAATCTATTCCCGCAATGATGGAACTTCATATTTCTAATTGCCGTAAGGTTTGAAGCTGAAATTGGATGGATGAGTCATTAGAGTGGTTGTGATGTGTATGGCTGAAATGGTGGCCACACATGTTCCCAGTTTAGACTAATTCTAATTTTAAATAATGTGGTGGAGGAAGGTGTGTTTTTTCTATAATGTTTTTTGTAAATTTATAATTGTAGATAACTAATTGTTTCCATATGCTCTTATCCAATTCAGAGGAACAACCACTGTGGTATATCTATTTCCTACATTAATCTCCCCAGTGCCTGTTGCAATTGTTACATGAATGGGGAATCATTGTCTAATGAACGCATATCCCAGCATTGTAACTAAGTATAGTGGATGAGCTTGCTATATACCTTCTTTTGTGTTTTTTTGTGAAAGCAAGAATTGGCCTTGCTGTCAAAAATTGCAATGATATACACTTGTCAAAAAGGTGTGGAAAAATTGGTCTTTGGGTATCGGTGGCTCCGTCACGCCATAACCCTATAGAGGTGCTCTTGATGAAAGCAAGAATTGGCCTTGCTGTAAACAATTGCAATCATATGCACTTGTCAAACAGGTGCTGAAAAATTTGTCTTTCTTTGGGTGTTAATTGTGCCCATGAAACCTTCACCAAAAAAATTCTTCCAGATGAAATCAACACCCACAACACTAGGCAGCCTAGAAGTCCTGCAGAGATTCCACATCCCAAAATCACTTAATCAGTAACATCGGCATTAGGGGCTTCATAGCTTCTGGTAATCCAGGACTGATTTATTTTGATAAATGTGAGACGGTCCACCGAGTCTGTGGACAGACGCGTTCTATTATCTGTAACAAAACCTCCAGTAACAAAACCTCCAGCAGCATTGAATGCCCATTCAGAAAGTGCGCTGGATGCATTGCAGCCCAGCAGCTCAATTGCATACTGGCCAGTGGTCTATTCTCATTATCCAGTAAGCCAGTGGATCGTCGACTGGAAAGATCTCCAACTCTATTTTCGCCCCTAGATAATCGTCCACTATGTGATCCAGACACTGCCGATGGGATGTGGAAGCTGACAGCCCTGGGCGGTGAGGACTAAAAAAAATGAGAAATGCATCACTTAGGCAGCCGCCTTCTCCACCACTCCTCTCTTGACCAAAAGAAGCTTCAAAACTATGTCCTTCCATGACACTGTAACCTACTAGAGTCGGGAAAAGCATTAGATAACCTGCTCTTTAAGGTTTCCTCAAGAGATTTCATCTTCTGCACTCTCTGTGGGGACAGTTGATGAGTTCTGAGACTTTCCCCTTGTAACGGTGGTCAAGGAGGGTTGCCAACCAATAGTGATCCTTCTCCTTTAAGCCACGTATTCTTGGGTCCTTTCTCAGGCTTTGAAGCATGAGGGAGTCCATGCACCGCAAATTTGTGGGGGCATAAGACGCAGACTCCTCTGGGTCACTGAAGATTATAGTATCTTGATCTGCCTCTTCCCAGTCATGTACTACTCCCAAGGGTTCTGGGGATAGAAAACCATCTCTTACTGTTTGACGTATGTCTTCCTCTGCTTCCATGCCTCCAAAACTGACAGAATCCTCCTCTTCTTGTGTGTTCTGTGGCATAGGAACAATGGTGTCTGCATAAAGTGGGCCTTGAGAGGAAAGGAAGTCCTCCACTTCCTCCCGCTGCTCTGCCTCGAGTGCCCTGTCCATAATGCCACACAGAGTCTGCGCCAGCAGGAACACAACAAGGATTGTGTCACTTATGCATGCATTGTCACGGCTCACCATCCTTGTGGTCATCTCAAATGTTGACAGTACAGTGCATGCATCCTTTATGAGCAGCCATTGCCAGGGGAAAAAGGCAGAGCCGTCTGAGCCTGTCGTTGTGCCATACTCACACAGGTAATCATTGACGGCCCTCTGTTTGCATGTGCAGCCGCTGCAGCAATGCCAATGTCAAGTTACACCTGGTGGGCATGTCACAAATCAGGCGGTTTATGGGCAGGTGGAATTCCCGCTGAAGTTCAACCAACCAAGCACTGGCTGTATATGACTGCCTGAAATGGCTTCAGACACTTCTGGCCTGCTTAAGAAAATCTTCCAACCCGGGGTACCTATTTAGGAAACGCTGCACCACCAAATTGAGGACATGTGCCAGGCATGGCACGTGTCAACTTTCCTTGTCTAAGGGCAGACAGGAGGTTTGTGCCTTTCTCACACACCACCATTCCTAGCTCCAGCTGGCATGGCGTGAACCACCTCTGGGCCTGTCCCCTAGACACACCAGCTGAAGCACTGCATGGCACCTTTTAGCCTGACTCATTGAAGAGCCCCTTGAACTCTTAGGGGGTACTTGTGGTTCATAGGACAATTCAGCAGAGGAGGGCAAGGAGAAGGAAAAGGAGGAGGAGAAGGGTGTAGAGCTGAAAAATCTGGCATCATCACCACTAGCTGTATGGAGACGTAGGGGCACAACAAGCTGCAGCACTGAGCGCTGTCCTGTATCCTTCCGAGTTGCAAGCAGAGTTACCCAGTGTGCTGTGAATGAAATATATCGTCCCTGACCATGCTTGCTGGACCACATGTCAGCAGTAACATGGACTTTGCCCAACGATGCCACAACATTGCCTTCCACATGATTGTACAGAACTGGAATGGCCTTACGTGAAAAGAAACAGTGACTGGGAACCTGCTTTTGTGGTACAGCACAATCTGCAAATTCACGTAAGGGGGCAGAATCCACCAGACATGCAGAAGTTGTAGAGCCAGCAGCTTTGACAATCTTGCATTTAGTCGCTGGGCATGTGGGTGGCAGTGACTGAAAAAATGATGTACATGTGAATGTGAGAGATGACATCACTAAGGTAGCTAGGGAGGAGGTGGCATCCTTATGGGTAGAGCTCCAAAGGGATGGAACTAAGGGGAAAGTAGGAGTATGCTATAGGCCCCCTAACCAGAGGGAGGAGGTGGAGACGGACCTCCTATCACAATTTGGATTAGCGGAGGCCATATTTGCAGGCTTTCCTTCATCTTGCACAGGTGCTTTAAAATCACAGTCAATGGCTTGGTATTTGACAGCTATTTTAGATAAGATAAATTCACAAAACATGTCCTGTCGGGGGTACTTGAGGACTGAGGCTGAGAACCACTGCACTAAAAAGGAAAATTGAATACTTACCGCTCTGTTTTTTTCCTTTCCTGGTGACTATCGATGGCAGCATACACACAATCCATGCATATGCTACCATGAAGGCACCAGGAAAGTAACTTTTAGACAAATCACACCTGTTTTTGTTTTGACATGCCAATCAGCCTAGTTAACCACTTGCCAACCAGGCCAATTCTGACATTTCTCTCCTACATGTAAAAATCATATTTATTTTGCTAGAAAATTACATAGAACCCCCAAACATTATATATGTTTTTTTTTTAGCAGAGACCCTAGAGAATACAATGGCGGTCATTGCAACTTTTTAACTCGCACTGTATTTGAGCAGCAATTTTTCAAACGCTTTTTTTTTGGTAAAAAAAACAGTTTCATGCTTTAAAAAAAAAAACAGTAAAGTTAGCCGAGAAAATAGATACCCGACATGTCACACTTCAAAATTGCACATGCACCAAACTTCGGTACTTAGAAATCCCCATAAGCGACGTTTATTTTTTTTTTACTGGTTACATGTTTTGCGTTACAGAGGAGGTTTAGGGCTAGAATTATTGCTCTCGCTCTAACGTTCGTGGCGACACCTCACATGTGTGGTTTGAACACCGTTTTCATATGTGGGCGGGACTTACATATGCATTTGCTTCTGCGTGCGAGCACACGGGGACAGGGGCACTTTAAAATATTTTTTTTTATTTTACTTTAAAATTAAAAACGTAAAAAAAAAAAAAAAATGTATCACTTTTATTCCTATTACAAGGAATGTAAACATCCCTTGTAATAGGAATATGGCATGACAGGACCTCTTTACAGTAAGATATGCGGTCAATAAGACCCCACATCTCACCTCTAGGCTGGAAAGCCTAAAATAACAAATAAAACGATCACGCCTTCCCAGCCGAGGCGGCAATGTTTTTTTTAATGCAGAGGCCTCTGACGATCATAGAGACTCCGGCGACCATCTGGTCCACCGGAAATCTCTATGGTCAACATCCGGAGCTGGTGGATCCGTTCTCCGACTCACCGATCGCAGCACTGAGTTGGTAAAAGCAGCGGAGGACGGCAGGAGGGGGGACGTCCACTCTCACCGCCCGTAAGAATGATCAAGCGGCTGACCAGCCACTATGATTGTTCTTGTGATGTAGGGAATCGCCGGCTGAAAATGCCGATATCTCAATGATGCTGTAGCTGCAGGCATCATTCAGATATACCACCAAAACCTGAGGATGTCATATTACGGCCAGCCGCCGGCAAGTGGTTAAGCTGCAGATGGAAATGGAAAATCTGTTGCATGAAAAGTAACAAAAACACAAAAAAACTCAAAATTTGCTACAAATTTTATTGGTCAACAAAACAGGACTTGGAAAAGAGCAAGAAAAGCAAAAAACACATGTACAGTACCGTATGTTAATTTGACACTCTAACAGAATATGTTTTTTGAGGTCTAACCATTTTGCATTGGAAATTAACAGGAGTTAAAAGGACTGTGCCCACAATTAGACATCTATTAAGGATTTAAACATTATTTAGTCACAACATCTTGAGAAAGATATTGCAAAATAATGCAGCACAGACATGTAAATCAAAGTGAACAACCTACAAACGACACACATTGACAACATCAAAAATATTTTAGGGGAAAATATCCCCCACCCAAACAAATACAATAAACAAAAGTAAAAAAAAATTGCTCAAAAACACGTGTTTTGCAAAGACATAACAAACAAAATACAAAGATAAAATACATGTGTTACAAACTCAATAAGGACACCCAAATGTACTCTCTTGCCTCTTTCTTCATAAATTTTGGCCAAAATTTATACTGCTACATATCTTTGGTAAAAATAAGTACAAATTATTTGGTCTTTGTGAAAGTTACAGAGTCCACAAGCTATGGTGCCAATATCTGAAAATTGATCACACCTGAAGTACTGATGGCCTATCTCATTTCTTAAGACCCTAACATGCCAGAAAAGTACAAATACCCCCCAAATGACCCCTTTTTGGAAAGAAGACATTCCAAGGTATTTAGAAAGAGGCATGGTGAGTTTTTTGAAGTCGTAATTTTTTCCCACAATTCTTTGCAAAATCAAGATTTTTTTTTCCTTTTTTTTTTCCCACAAAATTGTCATATTAGCAGGTTATTTCTCACACACAGCATATGCATACCACAAATTACACCCCAAAACACATTCTGATATTACTCCTGAGTATGGCGATATCACATGTGTGAGACTTTTACACAGCGTGGCCACATAGAGAGACCCAACATGCAGGGAGCACCATCAGGCGTTCTGGAGCACCCAGGCCAATTCTGACATTTCTCTCCTACATGTAAAAATCATCATTTATTTGCTAGAAAATCACATAGAACCCCAAAACATTATATATGTTTTTTTAGACCCTAGAGAATACAATTGCGATCGTTGCAACTTTTTATCTCGCACGGTATTTGCGCAGCAATTTTCTAACGCGTTTTTTTGGGGAAAAAAACAGTTTTGTTCTTTAAAAAAACAAAACAGTAAAGTTAGCCCAATGTTTTTGCATAATGTGAAATATGAAGTTACACCGAGTAAATAGATATCTAACATGTCACCCTTCAAAATTGCACACGCTTGTGGAATGGCGCCAAACTTCGCTACTTAAGAATCCTCATAGGCAACGCTTAATTTTTTTTTAGTGGTTACATGTTTTGAGTTACAGAGGAGGTCTAGGGCCAAAATTATTTCTCTTGCTCCAACGTTTTCAGCGATACCTCACATGTGTTGTTTAAACACCGTTTTCATATGTGGGCGGGACTTACGTATGCATTCGCTTCTGCATTTTTTTTTTTATTGTTCATTTTACTTTATTCATTTTAGTTTGACACTTTTTTTCCCAAAAATAAATTTTTTGATCACTTTTATTCCTATTACCAGGAATGTAAACATCCCTGGTAATAGGAATATGGCATGACAGGTCCTCTTTACAGTGAGATATGGGGTCAATAAGACCCCACATCTCATCTCTAGGCTAGGAAGCCTGAAATAAAAAAAAACGATCCTGGCTTTGATCGTAGCGGTGAGTCGGTAGAAGCACCAGAGGGCGACGGGAGGGGGGGACGTCCCCTTTCGCCTCCCCTAAGAACGATCAAGCAGTGAAACATCCACTATGATCATTCTTATGGTGTAGGGAATCAGCTGAAAAAGCTGATATCTGAATGATGACTGTAGCTGCAGGCATCATTCAGATGTCCCCACACAAAGTCAAAAACGTCATATGACGGCCGGCAGGCGGGAAGTGGTTAAAACGCATTTTTTTTTAACACAAAGTTGTCCATTTATACAATATTTCTAACACATAGCATGTACATACCAAAAATGACACCCCAAAATTGATTCTCCTACTCCTCCTGAGTACGGCGATACCACATGTGTGAGACTTCCACAGCCTGGCCACATACAGAGGCCGAGTACAGCCGAGTATGGCTGAGCATGGCCGAGTATGGCTGAGCATGGCTGAGCATGGCTGGGTATGGCTGAGTATGGCTGGGTATGGCTGGGTATGGCTAGGTATCGCAGAGTATGGCTGGGTACGGCTGGGTATCGCCGAGTATGGCTGGGTACAGCTGGGTATTGCAGAGTATGGCTGGGTATGGCAGGGTATTGCAGAGTATGGCAGGGTATTGCAGAGTATGGAAGGATATTGCAGAGTATTGCAGAGTATGGCAGGGTATTGCAGAGTATGGCAGAGTATGGCAGGGTATTTCAGGGTATTGCAGAGTATGGCAGGGTATTGCAGGGTATTGCAGAGTATGGCAGGGTATTGCAGAGTATGGCAAGGTATTGCAGAGTATGGCAGAGTATTGCAGAGTATGGCAGGGATGGCTGAGCACTGGGTATGCAGGGATGGCTTGCATGGATGGATGGATGGCCCACAGCGCTGCTGCCATCCGCTCTCTCCCCCTCTCCTCTCACACTGTACCGATCTGTACAGAGAGGAGAGCGAGGAACCGGCGTCATGACATGACGCCGGTTTGTTTACAAGTGATCGCCCCATAATTTGACGGAGCGATCAAGTGGTAAACGGTTGCTATCAGCGGCCATGTACCATGATCGGTGATGCGCAGGGTCCTCTGGACCCGGTGGTCACGGACACTCCCAGGGGACGCGTGGGAGCACGATTCTGGGAGGACCTCAATGTACGCCCTCCCAGAGTTAACAAACTGCCCTGTAGCCGTCATTTGGCTATGGGCCGGTTGTTAAGTGGTTAAATGACTAACCCAAAATAAAAACGCTCTATGATCATGCCCAGAAACATCCAAGCGCTATTCACACACAAAAAGCACATAAAAGAAACAAAGTCCCTGAGCATGCCCAGACCAACCCAAATGCATTTCACACACCAAAAGGCAAGGAAAAAATCAAAGTCCCTGAGCATGCCCAGACCAACCCAAATGCAGCTAGCACAAAATAAGCCACACCCCTGTCCAAAATTAAGCACATCATCCAGCATGCTACAAAATTACAGATGGGACAAGCACCCCCTGGTCCAGGGGGGCAAACAAAGAGCCTAACATGGGCAAAAGTTAGACAACAAATACCATTGCAGTCTATGGGAACTGACTAATTTGACTAAATGTTAATTTTGCTAGTCCCCACTTGCACTAGTTATTGGCCTTAAAATGGGTATGGGGGCCTGGGTCCCACCCTAAGGGACATATATCAATGTCACCAATTTGGACAACCCCAAAAAACAAAACAAGGAGAGGTGCCTTTAAATATGCCAAATTGCTTAAGGGCCAGTTAACACCACATGCAGTCCAGTGCGTTTTTTTATGCATCAAAAACGCATGGAAAGTAGGTTATATGATTTTCAATGGCATAGTTCACACAATTTCTTGCAGTTCCAGTGCTTTCCAGAAAATAAAGTAGAACATGCTGCATTTTACCTGCACTGGACTGCACTGGAACGCTGTAAAACGCAACAAAAACACATCATAAACACCCTGGAACGCATCAAAAACGCGCATGCAGAAAAGGATCTGGAAAGCATCTGGACTGAGTTTTTATGGAGTGAACTGGCTTTGAAGCTAGTAACTTGGGGGGGGGGTACTCTGCCTGTAAAGTGGTGCATCTGTAGCATGTATCCAAAATGCTGCTTCAAAGATGTACGGCTTTAGAGAAAAATTACAAATCGACATAGCAGCTGCAAGATTTTACCACAAAACAAGAAATAGCCTTCCCCCCCAATATATACAAGGCCATTTGGGTCTGGAAAGGCTTAAAATAGAAACCCCCACGTGAAAAATACCACCCCTCCCACGCACTAAAAAACCCCAAGCCAAACACAGGAAGCTAGCCCATGAAAGGGGGGTGTATGCTTGGGGGCAGGAGGGGCTCGGGCACCCCAAAAGTCAACCACATTGTTCCCATATTCAGGGGGACAAGGGCCTCTTCAACACAACCCTAGGCTGGGGTTGTGGGGGGATGCAGCCCCTTTAAACTAGTGGGTACAAGGTGCTTTGTGGTTGGTATTGGGATGAGCCCAACATGCCCCAAAAGCTGCCAGCTATGATGAGTGCATGTGGCCTTGTATGGTTCAGGAGGGAGTTGGGCGATCGCTCTTCTCGCCCCTTTCCTAGCTGGCCCTGTTGTTTGCTCTGAAAAAGGATGTGGTTTGGATTGGTCAAGGCAGCTCACAGCCTTTGGAGAATGGAGTGGAGTGTGGAGTTCCCCTTTAAAAGCAAAAACTAGCCCAAAGAAATCATATGCATTAGAGGGGAAGGTTAAAAGTCCTTTTAGGAGGAGCTAGAGTAGCGAGAGTCTCTTTACATCATTTTAACAAGGTACATGTCACATGTTGGCAACGTAACACGCTAACATGACATGTGTGCAAATATCCTTAAAAAAAGACATAAAAGTGAACCAACGTTAAAATAAAAATGTCAAGTTTAGAGGTGCGCCCGTTCCACCCACGCAAATGCACTTACGTTGCTTGACATTTACTACGATTTTGGCCGCACAGTGAACCAACACATTTAAACGAGCGCAAGAGCCACTTGCGCATGCGCAGTGCTTACATTGATCTCACGCAGTTCGAAACGTACTTGCAGGCACAGCAGGCTGGTTCTGAAAAAGTTACTTTCTCATTCTATTTTGGGAATATTTGTTACTTGGGCAGTTGTTACTATACTTCCTCACATCACCCCACATCACCCCATAATATTTTCACCTCCAGCCTCTGTTAATATTGAATTGAAGATGCCGTGCGCCATGCCCATAGTGGCGCACGGATCGCATTCTCCCGTTACTTTAGTAAATGGGGATTAGCGCTGTTACTGGCACAAACGTTTCGTAAACATGAAAATGTACGTTGCGCCTCAACTCACGGCGCAAACGTTTCGTAAATCAGCCCCATTGTTTCAACCAACATATAAAATTGATGATCATTAGGCCCTGCTTGGTATAATTGGTTAATCATACACGTGACTCTAAACCTACAAAATCCCTGACTTTGTGCAAGTGTACAAAGTGTGCAAGTGTACGAATTGATGCTGGTTTGAAGCCAACGTGTAGTCACACCAAATATTGATTTAATTTAGATTTTTTAGATTTAGATTTTTCCTCTTTTTGCTCACTTTGTATTGTGTAAATTTATAAAAATAAACAATTGAAATATATATTAACCACTTCCTTACTGGGCACATAAACCCCCTTCCTGCCCAGGCGAAATTTCAGCTTTCGGCACTGTCACGCTTTGAATGACAATTGCGCGGTCGTGCGACGTGGCTCCCAAAAAAAGTTGACGTCCTTTTTTTCCCACAAATAGAGCTTTCTTTTGGTGGTATTTGATCACCTCTGCGGTTTTAATTTTTTGCGCTACAAACAAAGAAATAGCGACAAACTTGAAAATAACACAATATTTTTTGATTTTTGCTAAAATAAATATCACAATTTAAAAAAATATATATATATTTTTTTCCTCAATTTAGGCCGATACGTATTCTTCTACATATTTTTCGTTAAAAAAATCGCAATCGGCGTTTATTGATTGGTTTGCGCAAAAGTTAAAGCGTTTACAAAATAGGGGATAGATTTATGGCATTTTTATAAAAAAAAAAAAATTTATTAGTAATGGCGGCGATCAGTGATTTTTTTCGTGACTGCGACATTATGGCGGACACATCGGACACTTTTGACACATTTTTGGGACCATTCACATTTATACAGCGAACAGTGCTATAAATATGCACTGATTACTGTATAAATGTGACTGGCAGGGAAGGGGTTAACACTAGGGGGCGAGGAAGGGGTTAAATGTATTCCCTATTGGTGATTCTTACTGTGGGGGGAGGGGACCAACTGGGGGAGGAGACCGATCTGTGTCCCTATGTACAAGGGACACAGCATCGGTCTCCTCTCTCCCTGACAGGACATGGATCTGTGTGTTTACACACACAGATCCATGTCCTTGTCTGTGTAACCGCCGATCGCGGGTGCCTGGTGGACATCGCGGCCGCCAGGCACGCGCATCGGCATTACAGTGACGCGCCGGGCACGCGCGCGCCGCCGGCGGCGCTCGCGTGCCCCCCAGTGGCCAAAGAAGCGGAGGCCGTAAAAAGACGGCCTCCCGGATTTGTAGAGCCACCTCGCGGACGTATATAGTCGTACAGCCGGCGCGAGGTGGTTAAAATATATATTTTGAAAGCATTCTTACTTCACAGCATTTCTTTAAAACGTTTGTAAAGTACTGTGTATATATATATATATATATGTAGCGGCCTCACCCCATCTCCTTTGTCTAGGGGTATGTCACACGACAGGGTGAGATGCGCTACGGCCCATGTCCTCCCCATAGCTGTGGGTGAGGTGAAGGCCAGTACCAGATATTTCCTCGGGCTTATGTGCTTTTGTCTAGAATCAAGTCCCGCTGTGTCAACACCTCCCTCTGCTCCCATTAACCAGAGTTCCACACACCGATCACAGTCCAACTCTTGCTTTATTTTACATCTCACAATAAACAGTGCTTCAATAGCCAACTGGTTGCGACTTGATAACATTTTGATACGGGGAATGAGCAGGTCGAGGCACTATCCTGGTTATTAGCTAAACCACTGCGATCTCGCCAGCGGTTATTATAGCATTAGCTAGAAAGGACTTAGAACTTGAGAGTCTCTACCAGCGACTCAAGAGAACGTAGATAGGAGTACCTTCGCTGCGCTGCGGCCCCTGTCAGGGGAAGATGTCCCTCCAAGGGAGTTACCAGAGGCCCATCCGTCACTGGGTTGATGCTGCTCCAGACTCTCCGGACGGGTAACCTCCCCGGCCTCCTCACCTCAGACATGGGCCCCATCCACCTCAGGGACCCTCGGATGTCTCCACCCTTGCGGGATCCAGTCGAAGTCACTGGACCCCAGGCCTCCTAGTTTAGTACCTCACCCCAGGCTGAAGGTGCCTAGGATGGACTCCAACTCCATTCCGGTCAGGCCTAGGGCGCCTGGGCCGGAATCCAGAACCGCCCGCACCCAGGCCTAAGGTGCCTGGGCGTGTGAAGAAGATCCTCTGGAAGACCTCGTGGTTAGGGCGTCTCCCCCTTTTATCTCCTCCCATCGACACCACGGCAGGTTCCCCGCCCTCGCCGTACCATCTCCGGAAAGGGACAAAAAGGGTAGCACTGTAATGGCAAATCTACCTTGAGCCTCCAGGTACCCCGCCACCCAGAGGCCAAGGAGATTATTACACCATCCAATCCTCCACGAACACAAATGGTCCACTATTCCCATACTTACACACCTGAGTGTCCCACCTAAATTTAGAGACCCTGCATACTCCCCCCTGTGATTTGACGCTGGTCCCCAGCGTCTGGTGCAAACCCATGTCTCCCATGGAGTGATGACACAAGCCTAGCCCCAGAGGCTATCCCTACATTTTTGAACCTCAACCATACCAAGACCTGCTCAAAGGGGAAAGGTAATATAAAACAATAAAACTTTTCCCTAAAAACATCTATCATGTACACATATACAATCCCTCCCTTCACTGTCTAAGAACCACCCCATACTCAGCAGTCTTGACAGACGAATCTCCTGCAGAAGGAAAAAAAAAAACAACACACAAGAAAAGCCACATCCTGACATTTTTGTGTTAATTTGGAATAAATGGGTCCATCAACCAATAGACCCATTCGCTCCAATGAGTAAAGTGATGAGCGTGTAAAAAAAAAAAAAAACAGCCGTTGCACAACACTGCCACCTGGTGACAGTGCCACGGTAATGACACTTGGTGCAGTCTTCATTCTTCCTGCGTCCCTACACTAATTCTACCCCCAAAGTCTGTCTTCGAGCCATGAGGAACAGAGAACAAACAAAAACTGCTCTCATTCCTCCAAAGAGTAGAAAACAAAAGCCCAAATAAAAAACTAGGGCACAGTTCGGATGCTCCGGCAAGAACACTTCTAGAAGATTGTAGGAAAGGAAACAACAAGTGAGTCTCTTCTCACAAATAGAACTTCGGGTCAGGCAAGAACAAGGGCTTCAGATGTTTATCAAAAACCTCAATCGAATAGTCAGCATCCTCTCCATCTTTCCTGCAGATGCGCACCTTGTCTGCGTGGATATGGCGGCCCCACATCCAATCTGCTCTGCAGTCCCGAAACTTTTTCGACACGGGTGGTGAACAGGACAAATATCTTCGTGCATGGGGTACTTTGAGCTTTTCCCAAACAAATTCGTCATACCATCTCTGGCGTATGACCTCAACTTCAAAAAGTAAGTCCCGAGGCAAGTAGGGATATTCCCACCCATACTCACGGGCGACTCTCTGTGAGAAAAGTCGTTGCAATCTGGCCAAAGGAGTAGGGGTGTCGAATTTAATCGCTGCATCGGTGCATCGCGATTCGGGCGTCCCCGATGCGGCACCGATGCAGGGAAACCTATTAATCGATTATGCCGATGTCTAGCCCGCCCCCTCCTCCCGGGAGAGCTGTTACCTTTTTTTTTTTTCCTATGCTGCGCTCATGTGACTGCCCTCTCTCCTCTCTGTTTTCACGTCTCACGTCTCTCCTGGCGTCAGACGTGAAAGCAGAGAGGAGAGAGGGCAGTCACATGAGCGCGTCATGTAGACAGCACTGTTCCCCCGCCGGATTCTGTTCTCTGTCACTCGGCTATCGGAACTCCACCCCCCCTCAGCCTGTACATTGCCGCTCTCTCCTAGTACACTACTCACGAATGCAAATTCTTCTAATACCGCCCCGCCTCTCCAGCGCCGCTCACACCTACGCCTCACGAATGCTAATGAGCAGAGGGCTGGAGAGGCGGGGCGGTATTAGGAGCATTTGAATTCGTGAGGAAGAGTAGGAGAGAGCAGCAATGTACAGGGCTGAGGGGGCGGAGTTCCGATAGTAGCCGAGAGACAGGGGGGAACAGAATCCGGTGGGGGAACCATTCTGAATCTCGGCACAACAGGTATTATTTTTTTATACTTACCTGCTGATCTCCTGTACTATGTCCGCAGTCTGACCATCTCATGTAGCATGTCCGCAGTCTGACCATCTCATGTACTATGTCCGCAGTCTGACCATCTCATGTACTATGTCCGCAGTCTGACCATCTCATGTACTATGTCCGCAGTCTGACCATCTCATGTACTATGTCCGCAGTCTGACCATCTCATGTACTATGTCCGCAGTCTGACCATCTCATGTAGCGTGTCCGCAGTCTGACCATCTCATGTACTATGTCCGCAGTCTGACCATCTCATGTAGCGTGTCCGCAGTATGATCATCTCATGTAGCGTGTCCGCAGTCTGACCATCTCATGTAGCGTGTCCGCAGTCTGACCATCTCATGTACTATGTCCGCAGTCTGACCATCTCATGTACTATGTCCGCAGTCTGACCATCTCATGTACTATGTCCGCAGTCTGACCATCTCATGTACTATGTCCGCCGTCTGACCATCTCGTGTAGTATGTCCGCAGTCACTGACCATCTCATGTAGCATGTCCGCAGTCACTGACCATCTCATGTAGCATGTCTGCAGTCTGACCATCTCATGTAGCATGTCCGCAGTCACTGACCATCTCATGTAGCATGTCCGCAGTCACTGACCATCTCATGTAGCATGTCCGCAGTCACTGACCATCTCATGTAGCATGTCCGCAGTCTGACCATCTCATGTAGCATGTCCGCAGTCACTGACCATCTCATGTAGCATGTCCGCAGTCTGACCATCTCATGTAGCATGTCCGCAGTCTGACCATCTCATGTAGCATGTCCGCAGTCACTGACCATCTCATGTAGCATGTCCGCAGTCTGACCATCTCATGTAGCGTGTCCGCAGTCACTGACCATCTCATGTAGCGTGTCCGCAGTCTGACCATCTCATGTAGCGTGTCCGCAGTCTGACCATCTCATGTAGCGTGTCCGCAGTCTGACCATCTCATGTAGCATGTCCGCAGTAGCTGATCATCTGTAGCATTTCCGCAGTCTCTGATCATCTCCTGTACTAGGTCTGCACTCTCTGACCATCTCCTGTACTATGTACAAGTTGTTGTCTGCTTTGTTTAGACTTTGCTACATGCAGGGAGTGTTGTCTTTTTTTTAAAAGAACAGATATAATTAAAAAAAATGGAGTTCTCCTGACTGCTTAAATTTTTTTGGTGAAAACCATGCGCACTTGCGCTGTAATCGTGATGCATCGTGATGCATCGCGGAATCGAATCGAATCGTTGACCTGATAATCGTAATCGAATCGAATCGTGAGGCCAGTGAAGATGCGCACCCCTACAAAGGAGGCATGGCTTCCCGCTCACCTTCTCTGGGTTGAACGATGGCCTCCGGGTGCCGAGGTACTTTCACTACCTCTGATGGCTTTTCTCTCGGTGCTCGTAGTGAGGCTCGCTGCATCCCTGCCACCAAGACGGGCGATGTTGTAGATTGTGGGAAGGCACTTTGAGGACTAGACTTCCTCGTAGACTCCGGGACTTGTACCCGGGGCGTGCTGTCTCCTATTGACATAGGGGAATCCTGCGGTACACGTAACACAGGCAATGGGCGTTTGTCCCAGCCCTTCCGATGAAACAGTTCATCAATCTCACCATCATCTCCACAATCTGACAACGACTCTAGGTCGGAAGTGTCATACATCTCGGCGGGAAGGTAGTCTCTGGTAGACGTGGTACTACCCTCCCTTGCGGGCTCCACCGGCTGTGGACCCCCAACACCTCCAACCACCACCACAGTCCCAGCCCCTGGCTCACCTTGACCTTTTGTAGAACTGGGATGTCCAGGACTCTTCCAACCGGATACATCCAGGCCAGGCAAGCGACGGGGTGAAGCTCAACCACGATCACAGGAGGCCTGCACCAGGCCAACTTTCCTCTTCGGAGGTGGGAGCAGAGAATCTGTGGTGACCGAAGCAGCATCCTCTGATTTTTCTCTCTCAGTCTCTGATTGGGCAGTTACATCGCCCTGGTCAGTGCGTACGGGAACCTCCGCAAAGGCCTGGATCTCTCCTTCTAGAGTAGCGGTACCTGTGAGGCTGTTGAGGTGAAGGGCCCGGGGCCTTACTGTGGATGGCTCCACCTCGAACAAGAACTCTTTGCATGCCTCGCAACGCCCGAATGGCTTCAGGTGGACCACCAGTCCCGAGCATCCGGGACAGATCACGCCGAGGGCCTCCGTGTCTCTGCATGAGTACAAAGCCAACTGTCCTCGGGGCCTGAGTCTTATCCCCGTGTCTGTAAGGGGAGCAGCGAACTTAGTCATCTTCGTGGGGTAGGGAACCGGAATCCACGGGGAGCTTGAGGCCATCCCGACTGTCTGCTGCTCCATCACGCACTGACCACGCGCCGAAGTCTCCACGTGAGTTCCTCCACATGGCCAGACTCCTCCCATGACTTGCACGTTTTCGCGGCCTTCCTTCAAGCTCCGCCCACGAACTGTACAGTCACGGGGTGCCTCGTGGCGCAGTGCAATAAAAGCCCCCACATGTAGTACTTCACACGGCTGGACTCCTCCCTCTTCTCGCTCCTCTGCATGGGCCTTTCCCGTCCTAGGGTCATTTCCACGACTTTGAGCAGGGATGCACTTTGGCCAATCACATGGCCGACCTGCTCGGAACTCCTCCGGGCAGCAAAGTCCAGACACAGCCATTCTTTCTTCCAAAGTCAAAACACATATCATCCCGGACTCACGAGCCCCCATGTGTAGCGGCCTCACCCCATCTCCTTTGTCTAGGGGTATGTCACACGACAGGGTGAGATGCGCTACGGCCCATGTCCTCCCCATAGCTGTGGGTGAGGTGAAGGCCAGTACCAGATATTTCCTCGGGCCTTTGTGCTTTTGTCTAGAATCAAGTCCCGCTGTGTCAACACTTCCCCCTGCTCCCATTAACCAGAGTTCCACACACCGATCACAGTCCAACTCTTGCTTTATTGTACATCTCACAATAAACAGTGCTTCAGTAGCCAACTGGTTGCGACTTGATAACATTTTGATACGGGGAATGAGCAGGCCGAGGCACTATCCTGGTTATTAGCTAAACCACTGCGATCTCGCCAGCGGTTACTATAGCATTAGCTAGAAAGGACTTAGAACTTGAGAGTCTCTACCAGCGACTCAAGAGAACGTAGATAGGAGTACCTTCACTGCGCTGCGGCCCCTGTCAGGGGAAGATGTCCCTCCAAGGGAGTTACCACAGGCCCATCCGTCACTGGGTTGATGCTGCTCCAGACTCTCCGGACGGGTAACCTCCCCGGCCTCCTCACCTCAGACATGGGCCCCATCCACCTCAGGGACCCTCGGATGTCTCCACCCTCGCGGGATCCAGTCAAAGTCACTGGAACCCAGGCCTCCTAGTTTAGTACCTCACCCCAGGCTGAAGGTGCCTGGGATGGACTCCAACTCCATTCCGGTCAGGCCTAGGGCGCCTGGGCCGGAATCCAGAACCGGCCGCACCCAGGCCTAAGCGCGTGAAGAAGATCCTCCGGAAGACCTCGTGGTTAGGGCGTCTCCCCCTTTTATCTCCTCCCATCGACACCACGGCAGGTTCCCCGCCCTCGCTGTACCATCTCCAGAAAGGGACAAAAAGGGTAGCACTGTAATGGCAAATCTACCTTGAGCCTTCAGGTACCCCGCCACCTAGAGGCCAAGGAGATTATTACACCATCCAATCCTCCACGAACACAAATGGTCCACTATTCCCATACTTACACACCTGAGTGAGACCCCGCTACATATATATATATATATATATATATATATATATATATATATATATATATTGTATATGCTCATCTTAACCTAGGTGAAAAACCTTTAAATACTGATGTTAAATATATAAATATATATATATATATATATATATATATATATATATATATATATATATATATATACAGTGGGTATAGAAAAGAACCACCCCGTTTAAAATAATCACATTTTGTTGCTTTGCAGCCTGAAATGAAGACGGACACAGTTTCTGTTTTATCCAGCTGTATTTACTAGTGCAACTTATAACATCCAAGGGAAATATGGAACACCAACATGTCAGAAAAAAATAAATATATAGAATCAGTGAGTTGGAAAAAGGATCACCCCCTTATGTTTAGTATTTTGTTGAAACACCTTTTGCTTTAAATACAGCCTTTAGTCTGTTGTGATATGTCTCTACTAATGTTGCACATCTTGACTTTGCAATATTTGCCCACTCTCCTTTGCCGAACTGCAAGTTCAGTTAAATTTGATGGTGACCATTTGTGGACTGCAGTCTTCAAGTCATTCCACAGATTTCCCATGTGGTTTAAATTGCTTGCAAACCCAAAAAAATCTAAATAAATATGACCAGTCCACTTCACACAGCAAAGCAGCAGAACTCATCTGCCCCCAGGAAAGGAGTAGCCAGTCATCTACAATCCTCTCCGCTTTCCTAGAGTGAAAAAAACAGACACATGAAAAAAAATTGTCACCACACCTACTCTCCTGTAGGGATGAGCTTCGAGTTCGAGTCGAACTCATGTTCGACTCGAACATTGCCTGTTCGCCCGTTCGCCGAACAGCGAACAATTTGGGGTGTTCGCGGCAAATTCGAAAAGCCACGGAACACCCTGTAAAAGTCTATGAGAGAAATCTAAAGTGCTAATTTTAAAGGCTTATTTGCAAGTTATTGTCATAAAAAGTGTTTGGGGACCTGGGTCCTGCCCCAGGGGACATGTATCAATGCAATTTTATTTTATTTTATTTTATTTTTTAAAAACGTCCGTTTTTTCGGGAGCAGTGATTTTAATAATGCTTAAAGTGAAACAATAAAAGTGAAATATTCCTTTAAATTTAGTACCTAGGGGGTGTGTATAGTATGCCTGCAAAGTAGCGCTTGTTTCCCGTGCTTAGAACTGTCCCTGCACAAAGTGACATTTCTGAAGGAAAAAAAGTCATTTAAAAGCACTCGCGGCTATAATGAATTGTCGGCTCCCGGCAATACAGAGAAAAGTTATTGGGAGTCATTGATAAACAAAAAAAAAATGCATGGGGGTCCCCCCAAATTTAATTAACAGGCCCTTCAGGTCTGGTATGGATATTAGGGGAAACCCGGCGTCAAATAAAAAAAAAATAATTACGTGGGGTTCCCCCCAAATATCCATACCAGACCATTCAGGTAAAAGTCAGATAAAAGTCATTGAAAAAAAACGGCATGGGTTCCCCTCCAGTCCATTACCAGTCCCTTTGGGTCTGGAATGAATATTAAGGGGAACCCCGAACCAAAATTTAAAAATTGCGTGGGGATCCCCCCAAATTCCATACCAGGCCCTTCAGGTCTTTTAATTTTAAGGGGAACCCTGCGCCAAAATAAAAAAATGGCGTGGAGTTCCCCCCAAAAATCCATACCAGACCCTTTATCCGAGCACGCAACCTGGCAGGCCGCAGGAAAAGAGGGGGGGACGAGAGAGCACCCCCCCTCCTGAACCGTACCGGGCCACATGCCCTCAACATGGGGAGGATGCTTTGGGGGTCTGTGACCTCTCAAAGCACCATGTCCCCATGTTGATGGGGACAAGGGCCTCATCCCCACAACCCTTGCCCGGTGGTTGTGGGCGTCTGCGGGCGGGGGGCTTATCGGAATCTAGAAGACCCCTTTAACAAAGGGGGCCCCCAGATCCCGGCCCCCCCCTATGTGAATTGGTAAGGGGTACATTGTACCCCTACCATTTCACAAAAAGTGAAAAAAAATTGTTTGGGATAAGTCCTTTTAAAAAAAAAAAAAAAGATTCCAGCGGTGGTAATCCACTCTCGGTCTCCACTCCAACGCTGTCGGTATCCTGCGATGGGTGATCTCCTCTCCGGGGTCCAGCGATGGATGATCTCTTCTCTCCAGGTCCAGGCTCCAACGATGAGATGTCCAGCGCAGCGAGGAATAGCAAGCATCCTGTCCCCAGTGACGTGCGGGTGACCCCGCCCCCCTCTGATGCAACATGCGTCACCCGCACAACACTGGGGAAGCACTGGGGAAGCCCGAGTTTCCCCTTGCGTCAGAGGGGGACGGGGTCACGTGATGGGTGGCCCCGTCCTCAGCTACATAAGAGACCTGTCAGGCTGCCGAGATTCCCGGGGTGTCTCCGGTGGAGACAGGATGCTTGCTGTTCGTCGCTGCGCTGGACATCATCGTTGGAGCCTGGACCTGGAGAGGAGAGATCACCCATCGCAGGATACCGACAGCATTGGAGTGGAGACCGAGAGTGGATTACCACCGCTGGAATCTTTTTTTTTTTTTTTTTTTAATAAAGGACTTATCCCAACAGTGTGTGTGTGTTTTTTTTACAATTTTTTACACTTTCTTTGTGAAATGGTAGGGGTACAATGTACCCCTTACCAATTCACATAGGGGAGCGGGATCTGGGGGTCCCCTTTGTTAAAAGGGGTCTTCCAGATTCCGATAAGCCCCCCGCCCACAGACCCCCACAATCACCGGGCAAGGGTTGTGGGGATGAGGCATCCCCCCCATGTTGAGGGCATGTGGTCTGGTACGGTTCAGGAGGGGGGGCACTCTCTCGTCCCCCTCTCTTTTCCTGCGGCCTGCCAGGTTGCGTGCTCGGATAAAGGGTCTGGTATGGATTTCTGGGGGGAACTCCACGCCATTTTTTTTTTATTTGGCGTGGAGTTCCCCTTAAAATCCATACCAGACCTGAAGGGTCTGGTATGGGTATTTGGGGGGAACCCCACGTAATTTTTTTTTTATTTGATGCAGGGTTCCCCTTAATGTCCATACCAGACCTGAAGGGCCTGGTAATTGAATTTGGGGGGACCCCCACGCATTTTTTATTTTTTTATCAATGACTTTCAATTACTTTTCTCTGTATTGCCGGGAGCCAACAATTCATTATAGCCGCGAGTGCTTTTAACCACTTAACGACCACTCAATGTATATATTCGTCGGCAGAATGGCACGGACAGGCACAATCACGTACCTGTACGTGCCTGCCTTCGTATAGTTGGGGGGTCCCATCGGACCCCCCTTCTATGCAGTGAGCGGTCGGCATCGTTCCGGGAGCAATCCGTGATGAGGGGACGGCCATTCGTTTCCGGCCACCCCCTCGCGATCGCTCCCGGCGAATGAAAAGCTTCCTCTGCCTGTGTAATGTTTACACAGGCAGGAGGAAGTGATGTCATCTCTCATGCGGCGCTCACATATACCGAGCGCCGCATGAGAGAAGACACAGAGGTTAGTGCACTAAACAGCACACTGACACCACACACATAGGCACACGATCGCCCCCCCAGGCCTCCCCAGACACCCCCAGATCACCCCCCAGATCACCCCCCAGCCCCCAGTCACAGTGTCACTGATTGCAGTGACCATTTATTTACTGATCACTGCAATCAGTGACATTTGTGACTGTAAAAGTGTCAGGGCAGAGTGTTTTAGGTCCAGTGTAGCCCCCTAATCCCCCCCTAATAAAGGTTTAACCCCTTGATCGCCCCCCAGGTAACCCTTTCACCCCCTAGCACCGCTGTCACTAAGCGATCGTTTTTCTGATCGCTGTATTAGTGTCGGTGATGCCGATAGGTAACAAGTTATTTTTTTTAGGTTCGCCGCAGGTTTTTATAGCGTCAGGTACCCCCATATATTACCTAATAAAGGTTTAACCCCTTGATCGCCCCCCCCAGGTAACCCTTTCACCCCCTTTTGCCAGTGTCACTAAGCGATCGTTTTTCTAATCGCTGTCTTAGTGTCGGTGATGCCGATAGGTAGCAGGTTATTTTTTTTAGGTTCGCCGCAGGTTTTTATAGCGTCAGGTTCCCCCATATATTACATAATAAAGGTTTAACCCCTTGATCGCCCCCCAGGTAACCCTTTCACCCCCTTTTGCTAGTGTCACTAAGCGATAGTTTTTCTGATCGCTGTATTAGTTATGCTGGTGCCGATAGGTAGCCAGTTATTTTTTTGTCAGAAAGTTTTGAAAATTGAAAAAAAAAAATGTCTTTCTTCATTTTCAAAAACAAATGAGAGCTGTAAAATACTCAGCATGCCTCTCAGCAAATAGCTTGGGGTGTCTACTTTCCAAAATGGGGTCATTAGGGGGGGGGGGGGGGGTTGTGCTATTTTGGCATTTTATGGCCTTCGAAACTGTGATAGGTAGTGAGGAGTGAAATCAAAAATTTGTGCCCTTAGAAATCCTTAAGGCGGTGCTTGGTTTTCGGGGTCCCATACGCGGCTAGGCTCCTAAAAAGTCCCACACATGTGGTATCCCCGTACTCAGAAGAAGCAGCAAAATGTATTTTGGGGTGCAATTCCACATATAACCATGGCATGTGTGAGCAATATATCATTTAGTGACAACTTTTTGTAATTTTTTATTTTTTTTAGTCATTATTCAATCACTTAAAACAAAAACAAAAATATTCAATGGGCTCAACATGCCTCTCAGCAATTTCCTTGGGGTGTCTTCTTTCAAAAATGGGGACAAGGGCCTCATCCCCACAACCCTTGCCCGGTGGTAGTGGGGGTGTGCGGGCCGGGGGCTTTTTGGAATCTGGAAGCCCCCTTTAACAAAGGGGACCCCCAGATACCGGCCCCCCTATGTGAATTGGTAATGGGGTACAACCTACCATTTCACAAAAAAAGTGTAAAAAATTGTAAAAAACACACTAGACAGCTTGGGTGGTTCCCGTCGAATGACACTAAACCCACTGTGACAGCTCTTAAACAGCTCTTAACCCCGCCCCCATCTGTCGCCACAGGGAAACGCTGCGGGGTTACCCAGTGACATGTACGGGTGACCCCGCCCCCCCCTCTGACGCGTCAGAAGGGGGCGGGTCACCCGTACATGTCACTGGGTAACCCTGTGGCGTTTCCCTGTGTTTTATCCAGCTGTATTTACTAGTGCAACTTATAACCTCCAAGTGAAAGATGTAACACCAACATGTCAGAAAAAAAATCAAAAAAAAAAAATCACTGAGTTGGAAAAAGGATCACCCCCTTATGTCAGTATTTTGTTTGACCACATTTTGCTTTATTTATAGCCTAGTCTGTTGGTATAAGTCTCTACTAACTTTGCACATCTAGACTTTGTCATATTTGCCCACTCTTCTTTGCAGAACTGCTCAAGTTCAATTTGATGGTGCCCGTTTTTGGATTGCGGTCTTCAAGTCATTCCACAGATTTTCAATGGCGTTGAAGTCTGGGCTCTGACTAGGCCACGCATGGACATTCACCCTTTCTCCTTCAACCACTGTGTGGTAATTTTTGCTGTGTGCTTTGGGTCATTGTCATATTGGACTGTAGTGCCCTACTTTCAAGTATCGCCCGCTAGTTACATAGTAAAAGTGCCCAGCCATTGAGGGGTTAATTGTGATCCTCCTGCTTGGCTCTCACCCTAGCAGCTGTGGGGTAAATCCAGTGGTGGCCGGTGCTCCAAATTTTTGGGGGATTGGCACAAAATAACAACATCGACCACACAAACAAACCCCCCCTCCGGGAGACGGACGCCCCAAGCCCACCCGTGTTTGAAGCCTATCAGAGCCTCTGGCTCTAATCACGTGCTTTCGAAGAAAAACAAACAAACATTGGAATACATGCGTCCGGCGTCCCGCATGTAGATTAGGGGGCCGGACGCATGGATGGGGGGCGTCGCCCCTGTGCCCCTAATGGACAGGATGCCACTGGTTAAATCTGTGTAAGGCTTTTGTTTCTGTTGATAATGATGACCTGTGAAAGCATGTATCCCCCCTTCTCTTCCTCCGGTAGTAGAGATAAGCACAAAGTGTTGGCAGAGTCCCGCTGTGTAAGGATTCCCCACAGTTGCTCAACTCCCTCCTGCTATGAAAGGCTGCATCCCCTGTGCCTCAAATGCTGCCCAGTGTTTTACAGGGATAACTGTTTTCAGTGTCCTCTGGCTGAAGCTCTTTTTTCCGTGATTTTAATAATGCTTAAAGTGAAACAATAAAAGTGAAATATTCCTTTAAATTTCATACCTGGGGGGTGTCTATAGTATGCCTGTAAAGTAGCGCTTGTTTCCCGTGCTTAGAACTGTCCCTGCACAAAGTGTAATTTCTGAAGGAAAAAAAGTAATTTAACCACTTAAGCCCCGGACCATTATGCAGGTTAAGGACCAGAGGTGTTTTCAGAATTTGGCACTGAGCTGATTTAACTGGAAATTGTGCGGACATGCAATGTTGTACCCAAACAAAATTTGCGTCCTTTTCTTCCCACAAATAGAGCTTTCTTTTAATGGTATTTGATTGCCTCTGCGATTTTATTTTTTTTGCGATATAAACGGAAAAAGACTGAAATTTTGAAAAAAAATTATATTTTCTACTTTTTGTTATAAGACAAATCAAATAAACTCAATTTTAGTCATACATTTAGGCCAAAATTTATTCAGCCACATGTCTTTAGCAAAAAAAATGTCAATAAGCGTATATTTATTGGTTTGTGCAAAAGTTATAGCGTCTACAAACTAGGGTACATTTTCTGAAATTTACACAGCTTTTCATTTATGACTGCCTATCTCATTTCTTGAGGTGCTAAAATGGCAGGGCAGTACAAACCCCCCCCCCCAAATGACCCCATTTTTGAAAGAAGACACCCCAAGGAAATTGCTGAGAGGCATGTTGAGCCCATTGAAAAAAATTTTTTTTGTCTCAAGTGATTTGCTTTTAGGCCAAAAACTAAAATTCTGGTCTCATCTGACCAGAGCACCTTCTTCCACATGTTTGCTGTGTCCCCCACATGGCTTCTCGCAAACTGCAAACGGGACTTCTTATGGCTTTCTTTTAACAATGGCTTTCTTCTTGCCACTCTTCCGAAAAAGACCAGATTTGTGGAGTGGACAACTAATAGTTGTTCTGTGGACAGATTCTCCCACTTGAGCTGTGGATCTCTGCAGCTCCTTTAGAGGTACCATGGGCCTCTTGGCTGCTACTCTGAATAATGCTCCCCTTGCCCGGCCTGTCAGTTTAGCTGGTTGGCCATGTCTTGGTAGATTTGCAGTTCTGCCATACTCTTTCTATTTTCGGATGATGGATTAAACAGTGCTCTGTCAGATGTTCAAAGCTTGGGATATGTTTTTACTTTGTCGTGGAAAAATTCCCTTGGGCTTTGTACGCAAATCCACACCGCGCCAAAATTTGGACTTCCAGCGTCTAAATGCACACAAAGCACAAAACAATTCCTTCGTGCTTAAAAGCATGTTTGTATCAAGCTCTTTGGTACATGGAATATGAAACAGGTAGAATCATAAACGATGCTGCTTCAAGCTGGAGTATCAAGCATCTGGGCTGAGCACAGACACTCGGGTTCTTTTATTCATTGGAAACAAAAGAATAACAAAACAGGAAGTAATGGCCCCAACAGCCAATGGCTTCCCTTAATACAAAATGACATCACAGGAAATGACAAACAGTAAAGGGGAGGGCACTCACAGGAGGGAAAGGGGAGGAAGTGCACACACCCCATCTTAATCAGCATGGAGCCCACTCAATACTGTTCAAAGTAAACAGTATCTAGTAAGATCATTCTACTTGTTCTTACAGTTTTGAGACAATCTGTGGGGACATTGCTACTGCTGTTGTCAATATATGGTACAAGTACACCGACAAGGCAGATATCAATGTCCTCTTCTAAAAACAGATATGTATCCATAAAGGGGATAACGAAGTCCGCAAGAGAGATATAATAGGTTTCTCTCATTATGCAGACTTTGCTTCTCTAATGTGTATAGCCATTGGAAAGTAAGCAGTCCAGCGCATTGCGCTTGATATCTACAAACCAACAAATGCCCACACACACAGAGAACACGTTTCAATCCCATAAGAAGGTTTTCATACTGACCGTTTTTACCGCTGGTCTCGATTCAACCCAAGTGCGCACTGCTAGAGCGCTCCTCGATTAAACATCAGACACAGGGAGACAGATGACAATCTATAAAACACACATCCTAGAATAAAATGTCCACATAAATCTTATATAATACATTTTCCACAACAGTCCTCCCTTTTTTGTCATATGGTCCCACGTGCCCCTCGATGAAACTTGATCTCCTTCTTACACCTGGAAATGAATCATTCCTTACAGTCCATACGAGTCCATAAAAAGGAAAACACGGCTTGACATGTAGACTCTGTTCTTCAGGAGACATGACTTATAAGGAGGAAATGACATGGTGAGCTGTAGTAATCGTCGATCGGTCTGTGATCCTCTGCATTTGATACGTGGGTTGGGCTTCGGGCACCTTATCTCATTGAGGAAAATGTGGTCATCTGCTCGGGCTCTGGTCACGCGTCCAATCAGGCAACAGGAGCACCTCATCACGACATATAGAAGGAATAGAAACAAAAATGACATGAGTATATACACCCCTACTTCCTTCAACCACGATCCAATGGAAAATAAAAAATCCCCAAAGTTTCCCAGACCCTTAAAAGGATTCCAACCCTCACTAGCTATAGCTCTGGCTTTCCTTGCAGGGATCTAGCCTTATCCATATGGGCCTGAACTTTGTCATTGGTATCCTCAATCTAGGTACAACAATCTTCACCTATGAATTCACAGAAACCCCCCTTGGATGCTAACAGATAATCAAGGGCCATCTTTTCCTGTAAAAGAAGGGTCCTGATCTGCCGTTGTTCCTGTGAGATTTCCCTTACAGCCTCTATGGATTCATTGAAATTCCCAACCACAATGGATGATAAATTATTCAATCGTTTCATAAGTTCAATCCCCCACCCCATCCAAGCAGGAAACCATGCCCAGGCTTGGTCAGAGTTGGTGAACAATTCCCTTCTAGCTTTTCCTGACGTTCTTACCTTCTTTCGCGCCATCAGATCCTCTCGATCATCCGCGAATGTAAGATGCTGGGACTAGTTTAACCAGTATGCATTAACCTCTTGCATTAGGGGGAATTACCTTATAAGATGAGGTACCGCATAAGAAGTAGTAGGGGCCAGTCAGAGTCGCACAGGGGGAATCACTCTGACGGTTACATGCATTGAGTAGTAACAGGATATACTGGGGGATGGCTCCCTCGGTCTGAATGTCACACCCTTCCTTCCAACAGATGTAATCTGGTCTATTAGTGTTATTAAAGAAGACAGGGATTTTGTTGGTTAGATTAACTGTTATACCTTCTTTACAGGTGGTGGATCCAACAAAGTTATCCCCTCTACCAAAACTAAAGTTGAAGCACACTTGTGGGCTACCTAGTTGTCCCGATACCCATACTGGTTTTGTGAGGGAGGGGCAAAAGCCAGAGATAATGTTAAAACTATAACTACTTTTACCCTCTAGGAATGTATCGTTAAGTTCTATAGACAAGTGTCTGTTTGGAGTCTTTAGTTTCCTCATACCGATACGGACATCATATATAGCATGTACTGCTGCCATTGTCGGGGCATCAAGGCTTGGTGGAGGTTTGGAGCATACCCAGCAGTTGGTCCTGTTCGCCATTTTTGCCAGCTGGAGATGCATTTTAAGCAATAAATTTGGATTCTTTTCATCATTACCCTTGCTAAAATACACTAAACTAAAACTTTAAATAAAGAAGATACTCCTCATTCTTTGATGTAGTTGAGCAGCTTCTTGCAGTGGCTGGCGTGGATCCAGTTGTCCCATCCTTCAAGCTTTAGTGAGGTTGGCGTGATCAGCTGAACCTGGAATGGTCCGAGGTATCTCGACTCTAGTCCCGTCCTCTGGTGTTTCTTTACAACGACCCAGTCACCTGGTTGGATAGAATGTAAACCGGTTATTGAGTCAGGGTCTGGAAGGGACTCATGAACCCTGTGGTGGATTTTTTTTAGCTCACGTTGCAGTGACTGCACATACCCCGTCAGCTGAGAATGTAAAGACGACAGCTGCTGGGGAAAGTACAACCCTGTTTTTGGTTGACATCTGAACAAAACCTCATATGGAGATAACCCGTGAGGTCGTCTAGGTGCATTTCTAATGGAGTGGAGAGCTATGGGGAGACATTCAGGCCAAGGTTTCCCAGTATCAGCTATTATTTTGGAGATTTTGTTTTTAAGGGTTCCGTTTAACATTTCAACCTTACCACTACTTTGGGGGTGATAAGGAGTGTGTAATCCCTGATTGATATGGAGGGCTTTACATACTTCTGCAAATATTTGACCAGTGAAGTGGGATCCACGATCCGACTCGATCGTTTCAGGTAGGCCCCAGCGACACACTATTTTGGACAGAATCTTCTTGGCTGTGGTGGTGGCGTTTGCTTTCTGAACCGGCCATGCCTTTGGCCAACCTAAAAACATATCTACACAGACCAAGACGTGTTCGTACGGCCCACTCCTTGGCAACGTAATGTAGTCTATCTGGATGCGCTGAAATGGATATTCTGGTCGGGGGTAATGTCGTTTGGGTACTGGTACCGTCCTACCTGGGTTGTGCAATGCGAAAAACAGGCAGGCTGCTGCAAAATTAGCAGCTGCGGTAGTAAATCCAGGGGCGATCCAATGTTCATCCACCTGCACACACATAACCATCTTTGACTGATGCCCTGGATAATGAGCCGAATGGGCCATCATTAGAAAAAGCGAAATTGGCAGACACCATTTATTACCAAGACCCCAGATGTCATCTGGACCTCTTGTGGCCCCTAGTGCTGTCCATCTCCCCTTTTCCTGTAATTCCGCTTGTGACTGTAGTCTCTTAAACTCTTCCATAGACACATCAGAGGGGATGACTAGCATCAGGGTTTCCCCAGGAGGGTTCAGAGCACCTTCTTTAGCAGCTTTATCTGCCAAGGCATTGCCATTGTCCTCCAAAGTCCTATCAGTCGTGTGGGCCTTAACTTTTAGAATGGCTATCTCATGCGGCAGGTTGAAAGCAATGAATAACCTGTTGATTAACAGTGCATGTTTTACGGGCTTCCCCAAACTAGTCAGAAACCCTCTTGCTTTCCAGATAGGACCGAAATCATGAGCTATCCCAAAAGCATACCTATAATCTGTGTATATATTGATCCTTTGACCCTCTTGGGTCTCACAGGCTCTTGCCAGTGCCCACAGCTCAGCTTCCTGTGCAAACATGTTGGAACTCAATGAACCCTTTTCCACAATTTCACTGACTGTAGTGACTGCTAGTGATGAGCCGAACACCCCCGGGTTCGGTTCGCACCAGAACCCGCGAACGGACCGAAAGTTCGTACGAACATTAGAACCCTATTAAATACAATGGATGCGAACGTTCGAATTCTAAAGTGCTAATTATAACAACTATTATGCATGTTATTGTCCTAAAAAGGGTTTGGGAACCCGGGTTCTGCACCAGGGGACATGTATCAATGCAAAAAGAAGTTTTAAAAACGGTCGTTTTTCGGGAGCAGTCATTTTAATGATGCATAAAGTGAAAAAAAAAAAGTCAAATATTCCTTTAAATATCGTACCTGGGGGGTGTCTAAAGTATGCCTGTGAAGTGCCACGTGTTTCCCGTGTTTAGAACTGTCCCTGCACAAAATGACACTTCTAAAGGAAAAAAAAGCCATTTAAAACTGCTTGCGGCTTTAATGTAATGTCTGGTCCCGGTAATATGGATGAAAATCTTTAAGAAAAATGGCATAGCTACCCCATCACCCCCTACCCCAGCCCATTACCCCCCTTTGGGTCTTGTATGGATATTAAGGGGAACCCCGCACACAAAATAAAAAAGGCCCTATATACTCTGAACAGCCGTATACAGGCGGTGCATACAAGACAGGGACTGTAGGTTTGTTCTTATGTAGAATCTGTTTGTAATTTTGAACAGGTACATTGTTTAAGTGTAGCTCCAGCCCAAAAATCTATTTTTAAACTTTTTGGAAAACATAGGTAAGGGTTATCACCCCTGTAACATTTGTTTTGCTGTCTGTGCCCCTGTTCAGAACATTTCACCTCACTTTCCGTCCCAATGACAACTGTTTTTGAAATGTGGTGTTTTTCTTGAAACAAGGATTGCTGATAAAGCATCAGTACAGAGGAGACACCTTTCTCCCATATTAATTCTTACAGGAGAGAATTTTCCTTCCTAGGGGTAGATTTCCTCTCACTTCCTGTTGTCTTCTTGCGTTTGCAAGTAGGAGTCGTTTGTAAGTTGGATGTTTGAAAGTAGGGACCTGCCGTATATACTCTGCAGAAATAGGCCCCTTAGTTGTTGGTGTTGGCACAACACTGTAAGCACTCACAGTTACTCTTGGTTGGTGCTGGAACGCCCTGCTGTCAACTATTATATCAGGAATTTTAATTACATATAATTGTTGAACAGTGGTAGTAAAAATTGGGCCTTTGATGGTGGCGCTGGTGCCACAACACTGTAAGCCCTGACAGTTACTCTTGGTGGGTGCAGCAATGGGCCCTGCTGTGAATTATTAGATCAAGAATTGTAATTACATGCCCCTTTTGAACAGGGGCTGAAAAATTGGGCCTTTCGTGGTGGTGGTGGTGGTGGCGTTGCCACAACACTGTAAGCCCTCAGAGTTACTCTTGGTGGGTGCAGGAATGGGCCCTGCTGTGAATTATTAGATCAAGAATTGTAATTACATGCCCCTTTTGAACAGGGGCTGAAAAATTGGGCCTTTCGTGGTGGTGGTGGTGGTGGCGTTGCCACAACACTGTAAGCCCTCAGAGTTACTCTTGGTGGGTGCAGGAATGGGCCCTGCTGTGAATTATTAGATCAAGAATTGTAATTACATGCCCCTTTTGAACAGGGGCTGAAAAATTGGGCCTTTCGTGGTGGTGGTGGTGGTGGCGTTGCCACAACACTGTAAGCCCTCAGAGTTACTCTTGGTGGGTGCAGGAATGGGCCCTGCTGTGAATTATTAGATCAAGAATTGTAATTATATGCCCCTTTTGAACAGGGGCTGAAAAATTGGGCCTTTCGTGGTGGTGGTGGTGGTGGCGTTGCCACAACACTGTAAGCCCTCAGAGTTACTCTTGGTGGGTGCAGCAATGGGCCCTGCTGTGAATTATTAGATCAAGAATTGTAATTACATGCCCCTTTTGAACAGGGGCTGAAAAATTGGGCCTTTCGTGGTGGTGGTGGTGGTGGCGTTGCCACAACACTGTAAGCCCTCAGAGTTACTCTTGGTGGGTGCAGGAATGGGCCCTGCTGTGAATTATTAGATCAAGAATTGTAATTACATGCCCCTTTTGAACAGGGGCTGAAAAAATAGGATTTTTATAACAGCTTACCTGTAAAATCCTTTTCTTGGAGTACATCACGGGACACAGAGCGACATAGTCATTACTAATGGGTTATATAGTTACCGTCAGGTGCTGGCACTGGCAACTTCCAAAACCGGAAGTACCCTCCCCTATATAAGCCCCTCCCATCCGGGAGCACCTCAGTTTTGTAGCAAAGCAATAAGTGTCCCCAAAGAGGGGCGGGAGCTCTGTGTCCCGTGATGTACTCCAAGAAAAGGATTTTACAGGTAAGCTGTTATAAAAATCCTATTTTCTTTCTCGTACATCACGGGACACAGAGCGACATAGTCATTACTAATGGGATGTCCTAAAGCAATGCCAAATGAGGGGGGGGATACACCATATATAAGCTGAGCGCTATCAGACATGAGGATCTTTTGCGGCCTGCAACACACTGCGCCCAAAGGCGACATCCTCCTGACTTCTAACGTCCACCTGGTAGAACCTAGTAAACGTGTGTACTGAAGACCATGTTGCGGCCTTACAGACTTGAGCCAGGGAGGCCTGGTGATGCACTGCCCATGAAGTTCCAACTGCTCTCGTGGAGTGCGCCCTAACTTTGAACGGAGGCGGTCTCCTTCTCAAGCCATAGGCTTGTATTATGACCTGTCGAATCCACTTGGCTAAAGTAGATTTTGACGCTGCCTGACCCTTTCTGGGGCCTTCCGGCAGAATAAACAAAGTATCCGTTCTGCGAATCTGAGCAGTGGCTTTTAGATAAGCTTTAACTGCTCTTACTACATCCAAAGAATGCAATAACTTTTCCTCTACCGAAGTAGGCTTGGGGAAAAAAGAAGGAAGAACCACATCTTGGTTCAAATGAAACCTCGATACCACCTTAGGAAGAAAGGCTGGATGAGGACGTAACACTACTCTGTCCTTATGGATAACCAGATATGGCTCCTTACAGGACATAGCTGCTAATTCCGATACTCTTTTAGCCGAACAAATGGCTACTAGAAAAATCAATTTCCTGGTGAGAAGCACTAAGGAAATATGCTGTAATGGTTCAAATGGTTGTTTCTGTAAAACCGACAGAACCAAGTTTAGATCCCATGGACATATGGGAATATTAACCGGAGGACTAATACGCATCACTCCTTGTATAAAGGCTTTGACTAGTGAATGCGAAGCCAAGGGCCTTTGAAAAAATATTGACAAGGCCGAAATCTGACCTTTGATAGTACTCAAGGCAAGCTTCCTATCTACAGCCCATTGTAGGAAGTCCAGAATTCTACCTATTACGTATTTACGTGGATGCCATTTCCTGGCCTCACACCAGGCGATGTACGCCTTCCAGATTCTATAGTAGATCTGCCTGGATACCGATTTCCTGGCATTGATCATGGTAGACACCACAGCATTAGAGAGCCCTCTCCTTTTTAGAATGTGGGCTTCAATAGCCAGGCCGTCAAACCTAGGGCTGGTAAGGAAGGGTGGTATATCGGTCCCTGCGAAAGCAGGTCCGGACGATGTGGGAGGGTCCAAGGACTCCCCACAGACATTTTTACAATCTCCGCGTACCATGCTCTTCGGGGCCACGCTGGAGCCACCAGAATCACTGGTTTCTTTTCTACCCTGATTCTGCGGAGTAATCGAGGTAACAATTGTGGCGGTGGGAATGCATATATCAGGTTGAACTGATCCCAAGGGAACACTAGGGCATCCGAGCCGCACGCTAGGGGATCCCTTGTCCAAGAGACAAACCTGTCCACTTTCGTGTTGAACCTGGATGCTAGCAGATCTACATCCGGTGTTCCCCACCGCTGACATATTGTCCGGAAAACCTCGGGATGAAGGGACCATTCCCCTGGGCATAATTGTTGGCGACTTAGAAAGTCCGCCTTCCAATTCTCCACCCCTGGAATGAATACCGCAGATATGGCTGGGACATATCTTTCTGCCCATCTCAGGATGTAATTTACTTCCCTTTGGGCTGCACGACTCCTGGTGCCCCCCTGACGATTGATATATGCCACTGCTGTGGCATTGTCTGACTGAACTCTGACAGGGGACCCTTGGAGTTTGGATGTCCATGCTACTAGGGCATACCGGGCTGCTCGTATCTCTAAGAGATTGATGGGCAGGGCCTTTTCCGCATCCGACCATCTGCCCTGGAGAGACCATTGCTCCAGTACTGCTCCCCAGCCTAAAAGGCTGGCATCTGTAGTGACCACCTTCCAAGAAATCGGACTGAAGGATTTCCCTCTTTCCAGATTCCGGGGAACCAACCACCAACGGAGGCTTCTGCGAACGGAAGGGGACAAGGACATTGGTACGTCCAGAGCCTGAACTTTTTTGTTCCAGGCTGACAGTATGGCCCTTTGCAACTTCCTTGAATGGAATTGACCGTAGGGTACTGCTTCGAATGATGCCACCATTTTTCCCAGCAGCCTCATGCATAGGCGTATGGATGGCTGTCTTTTTGAACCCACTAAGTGGATCAAATCTCTCAAAGACGACCCCTTTTCTTGAGGCAAGAAAATTTTTCTCTGGTCTGAATCCAGCCTTAGCCCCAAGTATTCCAGACTTTTGACTGGTTTTAGGGCTGACTTGTCTCGGTTGATAATCCAACCGTGATATTCCAGATACTTGATTGTCTCGTGAACAACCACTTCTAGTTTTTCCACTGAGTGGTCTATCAGCAACAAGTCGTCTAGATATGCCATTATCGTTACACCTCGTGTTCTTAGATTGGCCAATAATGGGGCCAGAATTTTTGTGAACACTCTTGGTGCTGTGGCCAGACCGAAGGGTAAGGCTCTGAACTGAAAATGGCGCCCTTCTATCGCAAAGCGTAGAAATTTTTGGTGGGCTGGAAAGATGGGGATGTGCAAATACGCATCTTTGATGTCGATCGAGGCTAACCATTCCTCCCCTTGTAGGGCAGTGGCTACCGATCGGATCGACTCCATCCGGAAAGTCCTGATATGCAGGAATTTGTTTAGCCCTTTTAGATTTAATATGGGCCTCATGTCCCCGTTTGGCTTCGGAACTGTAAAGAGGTTTGAGTAAAACCCGAACCCCCATTCTTCCAGGGGGACCTCTATAATTACTGCTTGAAGCAATAATTGTTCCAGTGCCAACAGGAGGGATCCTCTCTTCTGGGGATCCCTTGGCACGTTCGACCTTAAAAAGCGGGAAGGAGGGGAGTTTTTTAACTCCAATTTGTATCCCAGATTTACTGCGGAGAGCACCCATCTGTCTCGGATCGTGTCCCGCCAGGTTTCTGTGAACAACTGAAGTCTTCCCCCCACCCGATTGGGTGGGGGCAACCCTTCATGCATTTGACTTTGGGGGAGGTTTTGTACCTCTCCTGCTCCAGGGCTTCTTGTTACCCTGCAACTGTCCCTGATTTTTACCTCCGGGATTTGACCGGGGAGGCCGTCGGAACTGTTTCACAGCCGATGTCCTAGGGACTGGAGAAGCCGGCCTCTTAAAAGAGGGACCTCTAACTCTATTTTTGACCGGCAAGAGTGTACTTTTACCGCTGGAAATTCTCTGGATATACTTGTCCAGGTCTTCCCCGAATAAACGCTCCCCATGAAATGGGAAGCTGACCAGCAATTTTTTACAGGGAGCTTCAGCAGACCAGTTTTTGAGCCATAGAAGCCTGCGCATATGTACTATAGACAGCGTAAGGCGGGAGGCCTGATGGATTGAATCCTCTATAGCGTCCACCGCAAAGCATAAGGCTCTAGGTAGATCAGCTAGAGCAAGAGCCTGCTGATCTGGCACGTCCCTTAAGACCTGTTTCAACTGATCCTTCACTGCTTGGCAGACCCTATAGCTGCCACTGCTGGTTGTGTCACCAATCCTGCTGTAGAAAAAGCAGATTTCAATAAGGACTCCAATTTTTTATCTATTGGGTCCTTGAACATTTGGACATTTTCCACCGGACATGTCAGTGATTTATTCACACAAGAGATGGCTGCGTCCACTGTAGGGACCTTCCATTTTCTGACGAACTTATCCTCCATAGGATAGACCACCGGAAATCTCTTGGGGGGAGTAAATATTTTGTCAGGATGCTCCCAATCCTGGTAAATGAGCCCCTCCAATAAAGGATGGATCGGGAAAGAACAAACAGTCTGGGGAGCTTTTAGCGACCCCAACGAGGAGACAGAAGAGGAGGATGGCTCCGCAAGTGGCATTTTAAATGCTGATCGGACCATATTAGTCAGGGACTGAACCCATAACCTCTCAGCACGTGATGCTGAGAACGGCTCCTCCACTGTTGATTCCTCTACAACCGAATCAACCTCATCCTGATCCCCCTCAGGTAGGTCGACCTCTGTATGGGACTGTTGCTCTGTTAACAGGCACTCTGAGGGAGGAGACGGAGATCGAGCGCTTTTCTCCTGTGACAGGGAAGCAGCAATTAGTGCTGACAATCTCTCTTCCAGCCCTCCCAGAGCTGAGGAAAAAACCTCCTCTGTTACATACACAGGAGCAGGTGAACTGGGGACAGCCACAGTACCAGGTACTCCTGGGGGTGCCCTACGGTCACTAACCTCTGATTCTTCAGGGGAGACTGGTGCAGCCAAAGCATGCCCAAGATCCTCAGAGCCCGATGGAGACCCCCTATTCCTCCTGGAATTTCTAGTCCCGGAGTTTTTAGACGGCATATTCCTAAGCCACAAAGCTGAGGTATTCCAGCCGAAAATACACCAGTTACTGATAATAGTCTAGCATAAATGCTGCTATAATAAACAGTTGGTGTCTACTAATGTGCCTTTCTAGGGGATGCCTGTATCAACCGCTTGCTGTATGCCTTTAAATGTTGTCAGCTCTGTCTCTGTACTTCATAGCCAGCTTACTGCAATAATGTGGCTTTTTAAAACCTGCTGGGACGCCCGCACATGCGCAGAAGCGCTGCGGCGCGCACAGAGCGTCATCCCCCAGGCCCCGCCCCTTTTTCCGGCCACCTCTATATATAGAGGCGCGTGCACGCGCACGCGCACGGCCACGTGCGCCTCGGCACTAATTTCAAACATGGAAACCAGGGACAGGAGCCAGGGCCCCCTTTGCCGCAGGCCGGGGGATAGACGAACACTGCAACATGGCAGAGGAAACAGTTTCCTGTAGGAGAACTCACCAGCTGCCTGGACTTTGCTCTCTGAGAAGAAACTAGTCCATATGACAAGAAAAACATTCCACAGCGGCCTCTAGTGGACAAACACAGGTACCGCAGTTTAATATACTAAACATATATAAAAAAACATTCTTTTTTTTTTTTTTTTTCTTGACCACCATTAAAAATTATTACATTTTTTTTAGTAGTTACAGGCATGCACAGATATTAGCGGGAATACCGTTAGGTAACAGACAGAAAGACAAATTAGGCTTGGGGGTCCCCCAATAGAACCAAGTTCCTGGGGGCCCCCACTTACCTGTTCCCCGCCGCAGGACTTTGTTTGGTCCACAAAAGCCCAAACTTCACCTATCACGGCAGGCATTGTAATCAAACCTTCAGGGACCGGGTTCCCAAGGATTCCACTCCCCTGGACCTGTATAGCACCCTGCACAGAAAACATCTTGGTCGTGGGTATGACCAGAGCTCTGGATCCCAGGGTCCAGCTCTCCTAAGAGAAGCATTACAGGCAGAACCTTGCTCTTCTCTGCAAGGCCCGGGTACCGACCGTTTAGCTATGAAGCTTTTTTGGTCGGATCCGGAATAGCTTACTGAGGCCCAAAAGAACCTGTACGCAAGCTCAGTGAAAAACACATGTTTCTTCTTGGCCAACACCTTAGACACTGGCAAAAAACTGAGGTGCTCCCGGATGGGAGGGGCTTATATAGGGGAGGGTACTTCCGGTTTTGGAAGTTGCCAGTGCCAGCACCTGACGGTAACTATATAACCCATTAGTAATGACTATGTCGCTCTGTGTCCCGTGATGTACGAGAAAGAAATTGGGCCTTTCGTGGTGGTGGTGGTGGTGGCGTTGCCACAACACTGTAAGCCCTCAGAGTTACTCTTGGTGGGTGCAGCAATGGGCCCTGCTGTAAATTATTAGATCAAGAATTGTAATTGCATGCCCCTGTTGAACAGGGGCTGAAAAATTGGGCCTTTCGTGGTGGTGGTGGTGGTGGCGTTGCCACAACACTGTAAGCCCTCAGAGTTACTCTTGGTGGGTGCAGCAATGGGCCCTGCTGTGAATTATTAGATCAAGAATTGTAATTGCATGCCCCTGTTGAACAGGGGCTGAAAAATTGGGCCTTAGGCACTGGTGACACAACACTACAACCCCTCACAGATACTGTACTTGGAGCACAGCAATGAGCCCTGTTGCAAAGTATTGCTTCAAAAATTGTAATGACACGCCCCTGTCAAACAGGGGCTGAAAAATTGGGCCTTAGGCACTGGTGGCACAACACTCCAACCCCTCACAGATACTGTACTTGGAGCACAGAAATGAGCCCTATGGCAAATTATTGCTAAAAAAATTGTAATTACACGCCCCTGTAAAACAGGGGCTGAAAAATTGGGCGTTAGGCACTGGTGGCGGCACCCATAAACAAAAATGATCTTCCAAGCTATCATCATCAATCGTATCATTGAGGACTCGGAGGAGGAGGATAGCCAGTCAACATAACAGCACAGGCACTCAGCATCAGCATCAGTCTTGAAGGGATGTGACATGTTAAAATCAATTAGTCTGTTATATCAGCATCAGGTGTGTGGTAGCTGGTGGTGATCCAAGACTGGTTCATCTTGATGAAAGTCAGTCGATCAACCGAGTCGGTGGACAGGCGCACCCTGTGATCCGTGACAAATCCTCCAGCAGCACTGAATGTGCGTTCCGAAAGAACGCTGGATGCAGGACAGGCCAGTAGCTCAATTGCATACTGTGCAAGCTCTGGCCAGTGATCCATCCTCAAGACCCAGTAAGCCAGAGGATTTTCGGTGGGGAAGGTGTCCAAGTCTGACCTTGCCCCTAGATATTCCTGCACCATGTTTATCAGACGCTGGCGATGGTTGCTGGAACCGATCATACTTTGGGGCTGCGGACTAAAGAATTGTCTGAACGCATCGGTCAGACGGCCACCTTCCCCACCACTCCTTCTTTGACTGGCCGAAGCCTCAGCAACTCGTTGTCCAGGACCAGGAGTTTGTAACCTCCCAGTCTCTGGGAACGCGTTGCACAGACCTTTCTGCAAGGCCTCCCGGAGTTGTCTCATCCTCTGCTCCCTCTGCGACGGTAACATAAGGTCCGCAACCTTACCCTTGTACCGTGGATCAAGGAGAGTGGCCAGCCAGTAATGGTCCCTCTCCTTGATCCGAAGAATACGAGGATCCTTCCGCAGACTTTGCAGGATCAGGGAGGCCATGCAGCGTAGGTTTGCTGAGGCATTCGCTCCGGAGTCCTCTGGGTCACTAAGGACGACATGATCCGCAGCCACCTCCTCCCAGCCACGTACAAGTCCACTGGTTTCTTGGGACTGTAAATCATCCCTAAAAGACTGCTGCTGATGATGCTGAGTGCCAGCCTCCACCTCCATGCTGACACAATCCTCCTCCTCCTCCTCCTCCTCTTCCTGTGCGATGGGTGGGACAGAAGGAACACTGTCTGGGTAAAGGGGGCCTTGAGAGGCAAGGAAGTCCTCCTCTTCCTGCCTCTGTTCTGCCTCAAGTGCCCTGTCCATTATTCCACGCAGCGTGTGCTCCAACAGGTGGACAAGAGGTACAGTGTCACTGATGCATGCACTGTCACTGCTCACCATCCTCGTGGCCTCCTCAAATGGTGCCAGGACAGTGCATGCATCCCTGATCATGCCCCACTGGCGTGGAGAAAAAAAACCAATCTCCCCTGACCCTGTCCTGGTGCCGTAGTCACACAGGTACTCATTGATGGCCCTCTGCTGCGTGTGAAGCCGCTGCAGCATGGCCAACGTTGAGTTCCACCTGGTGGGCATGTCACATATAAGGCGGTTCTTGGGCAGGTTCAACTCCTTTTGCAGCTCAGCCAGGCGAGCACTGGCATTATAAGATCTGCGGAAATGCACACAGACTTTCCTGGCCTGCCTCAGGACATCCTGTAAGCCCGGGTACCTGCCCAAGAACCGCTGCACCACCAGGTTAAGGACGTGAGCCACACAGGGCACATGGGTCAGTTGTCCCTGTCGGAGGGCGGAGAGGAGGTTGGTGCCATTGTCGCAAACCACCATTCCTGGCTTAAGCTGGCGTGGCGTCAACCACCTCTCGGCCTGGCCCTGCAGAGCAGACAGGACCTCTGCCCCAGTGTGGCTTCTGTCCCCCAAACACACCAGCGCAAGCACGGCATGGCATCTTTTTGCCTGCGTACTTGCGTAGCCCCGTGAACGGCTACGGAGCACCGCTGGTTCATAGGACAAACCACAGGAAGAGGCCATGGAGGAAGAAGAAGAGGAGGGGGTGGAGGAGAGAGGTGTGTCACAACCAGTAGTAGCATTTTGGAGGCGTGGCGGTGGAACAACCTCCAACACTACTGCACCTTGTCCTGCATCCTTCCCAGCTGCCAAAAGAGTGACCCAATGGGCAGTGAAAGAAAGGTAACGTCCCTGTCCATGCCTGCTGGACCATGAGTCAGCGGTAATATGCACCTTACCGCTGACCGCCCTGTCCAGCGAGGCCAAGACATTGCCTTCCACATGCCGGTAGAGAGCCGGAATAGCCTTCCGTGAGAAAAAGTGGCGTTTGGGAACCTGCCACTGAGGAACCGCACATTGCACAAACTCACGGAAGGGGGCCGAGTATACCAACTGAAAAGGCAGCAGTTGAAGCGCTAGCAATTTAGCCAAGCTAGCATTCAACCGCTGGGCATGTGGATGGCTGGGAGTGAACTTCTTTTGACGGTCCAGCAGCTGGGGCAGGGAAATTTGCCTGCTAGAATCGGACGTCGGTGTACTGCTAGCAGAGTGGCCGCAAGTACTTGGCTGTGACACACCTAATTCTACACCTTCATTCCTCTCAGTGCATGTTTCAGAGAGGACTGAAGTTATAGTGGGGTTGGAGATCCCAGCTGATGCGGTGCAAGGAGAGGTCCGCTTTGTTCTTTGGTGTGGGTCTTTGAAGTAGGCTTGCCAACGAGCTGCATGGCAGGTCAACATATGTCTGGTCAGGCATGTGGTACCCAAGCGGCTGATGTTTTGGCCACGCGATATACGCTTGAGACATATGTTGCAAACAGCAGCTGTGCGATCTGATGCACTAGCCTCAAAAAAGGCCCACACCAAGGAACTTTTTGAATGACGGGCAGAGGCAGCGCCCTGCACAGGCGGAGCTCTGCGGTGTGATTCCGTCGGTGTACTGCCCTTACGCTGGCCACCAAAGGGCATCCTGCCTCGTTGGAGATGTGCCTCCTCCTCCTCCTCCTCCTCCTCTCTCCTATTAGGCACCCACGTGGAGTCAGTGACCTCATCATCCCCTCCCTCCTCATCACTGGAGCCAATCTGGCAGTATGCTGCAGCTGCTGGAACATGACTGCCAGATTGGTGTCCTTCTTGAGCATCCCCTCTGTCTGCTCTCACGCTACTGCCTTCCTGTAGCTGGGTTTCATCATCAGACCCTTCGAAACGCTGGGCATCCTCCTGGAGCATGTACCCAACACTGTGCTCAAACAGTTCGGGGGACTCCTCAGGAGGAGGACATGGTGGGTCTAGGGAAGGAGTGACTGATGATGAGTCTGACATTGATACCAGGGAAGAGGACGCTTTGGCAGCTGCTTTGCCAGTACCCTGAGCCTGGGTGAGAGAGGATGAGGAGGAGGAGGAGGGCTTGGTCATCCACTCTACCAAGTCTTCGGCATGATGTGGCTCAACATGTCCAGCTGCCGAAAAGAAGGACAAGCGTGTCCCATGGCCATGTGCTGATGACAATGCACCGCGTCCACGACCAGCACTGTTGCCCCCAGACACAGAGCCTGCTTGCCCTCTTTTATTGCCTCCTGACTGTCTGCCTCTCCTTGTTTGCCTTCCAGACATTCTAATAGATGGCCTGCAGGGAGATGGGAAAAAAGCAATAAGGGCTACCTTCAGGTGTCCTTCTCTGTCCCTTTACTTAAGGATTTCTAAATATGGTTGAGGATGATTGCTTTTGCACAGAATAGCACAACGACAATTTCCCTGACTGTCCAAAAAACAAGGATTTCAAAGATGGTTGATGAGGAATGCTTTAGCACACTATAGCACAAGGAGAATTCCCCTCACTTTCCTTCTTTGTCACTAGAAACAAGGATTCGCACAGTGAAAGAAACTGACACTCTCCCTACCTAGAGTTTTCTGTCCCTAGAAAAAATGTTTTTTTAAAGCACACTATAGCACAAGGAGAATTCCCCTCACTTTCCTTCTTTGTCCCTAGAAACAAGGACTCGCACAGTGAAAGAAACTGACACTCTCCCTACCTAGAGTTTTCTGTCCCTAGAAAAAATGTTTTTTTAAAGCACACTATAGCACAAGGAGAATTCCCCTCACTTTCCTTCTTTGTCCCTAGAAACAAGGACTCGCACAGTGAAAGAAACTGACACTCTCCCTACCTAGAGTTTTCTGTCCCTAGAAAAAATGTTTTTTTAAAGCACACTATAGCACAAGGAGAATTCCCCTCACTTTCCTTCTTTGTCCCTAGAAACAAGGACTCGCACAGTGAAAGAAACTGACACTCTCCCTACCTAGAGTTTTCTGTCCCTAGAAAAAATGTTTTTTTAAAGCACACTATAGCACAAGGAGAATTCCCCTCACTTTCCTTCTTTGTCCCTAGAAACAAGGACTCGCACAGTGAAAGAAACTGACACTCTCCCTACCTAGAGTTTTCTGTCCCTAGAAAAAATGTTTTTTTAAAGCACACTATAGCACAAGGAGAATTCCCCTCACTTTCCTTCTTTGTCCCTAGAAACAAGGACTCGCACAGTGAAAGAAACTGACACTCTCCCTACCTAGAGTTTTCTGTCCCTAGAAAAAATGTTTTTTTAAAGCACACTATAGCACAAGGAGAATTCCCCTCACTTTCCTTCTTTGTCCCTAGAAACAAGGACTCGCGCAGTGAAAGAAACTGACACTCTCCCTACCTAGAGTTTTCTGTCCCTAGAAAAAATGTTTTTTTAAAGCACACTATAGCACAAGGAGAATTCCCCTCACTTTCCTTCTTTGTCCCTAGAAACAAGGACTCGCACAGTGAAAGAAACTGACACTCTCCCTACCTAGAGTTTTCTGTCCCTAGAAAAAATGTTTTTTTAAAGCACACTATAGCACAAGGAGAATTCCCCTCACTTTCCTTCTTTGTCCCTAGAAACAAGGACTCGCACAGTGAAAGAAACTGACACTCTCCCTACCTAGAGTTTTCTGTCCCTAGAATTTTTTTTTTTTAAAGCACACTATAGCACAAGGAGAATTCCCCTCACTTTCCTTCTTTGTCCCTAGAAACAAGGACTCGCACAGTGAAAGAAACTGACACTCTCCCTACTGTGAGGGGGTTAGCTCGGTAGCGGGTGTGTGTGACCCCCTGGATGGGCTCCCCACACAAAAACAGGCCCAGCAGACGGAGGTTGTGGTTTTCAAGATCAAAAGGTGCGGTTTATTTCTCTATTTACAGTGACAAAAACACAGCAAAGCAAAAAGAAACATAAACAAAATAAATCCTGGTCAGCTTGACCTCTGACTAAACATGCAGGTTTCCCTAACTAACAACTGGGATCAGCCTGGTGCTGTCCTAGTCCCTAAGTCCCTGGTTTAGTACATGTCCAAACAAATAGCCACACAGGCTTTGTCTCACCGCACAGGGGTTCACTCTCCCTAGACAGTCCACACAGGTCTGGTTCCAGGCATGAGCATACACCTAATGAAGCTGGGAGTTTTTATAGAGGCCTTAAACGAGCTGACAAGCTTCAGCTGGTCTCATCAACTCCCTGCCTGCACGACGCCCAGCACTCTCCCTAGAGGTATGAATCATCCATGAGCCCACTAGCCTCAGCTGGGCTTCATCAACTCTCTCCCTAGTTGTATAAGTCGGCATAAAGCCTGAATCTGGGAGAAATATACCTACCCCCCTGGATGCAACCAGGTGACTTTACCTTCCTGCTGTCACATACCCCCCCCTCTTGTTTTAACCTTGGGGTTGGAACACCAGCAATCAGGCATTCATGTACTCGAGACAAAGCATCCACATTCCCCATTTGAACGCCAGGGCGATGCTTTACTGTGAAGTTGAATTACTGTAGGGCCAGGAACCACCTATTTACTCTTCTATTTGTCTCCTTGTTTTGAGCCATCCACTTTAACGGAGCGTGATCCGTAACCATGTCAAAGTGCCTACCTAGCAGATAGTACCGAAGGGAATCTAGAGCCCACTTCACCGCTAAACACTCCTTTTCAACCGTGGCGTAATTTACCTCATGGGACTTCAACTTCCTGCTGAGGTAAATGACTGGGTGCTCTTCCCCGTTCCAGACCTGGGACAATACTGCTCCTAACCCCACATCTGACGCATCACTTTGTACGACAAAGTCTTTAGAGAAGTCGGGTGAGTACAACACTGGCTGGCTACATAAGGCTTGTTTCAAGAATTGGAATGCTGCCTCAGCCTCGGGGGTCCATTTAATCATGACCGACCCTTTCCCTTTCGTCAGGTTGGTTAGGGGCACAGCCTTAGAAGCAAAGTGGGGAATGAAGCGCCGATAATAACCCGCGATTCCCAGAAAGGCTCGTACCTGCTTCTTGCTGTTGGGACGTGGCCAACTCTGGATGGCCTCGACTTTGTTGAGTTGGGGTTTTATTACTCCCCTGCCAATGGTGTACCCAAGATATTTGGCCTCCTCCTGCCCAATAGTACACTTCTTGGGGTTAGCCGTAAACCCCGCTTCCCGGATAGAGTCTAGGACTGCTTGCACTTTTGGCAGATGTGAGGCCCAATCTGTGCTATGGACAATTACGTCATCCAGGTAAGCCGCAGCATACTTCCGATGGGGCCTCAGTATCTGGTCCATTTTCCGCTGGAATGTGGCCGGCGCATTCTGTAACCCGAACGGCATTCTCTTATATTGGAACGCCCCGTCTGGGGTTACAAATGCGGTTTTCTCTTTGGCCGACTTGGCCAGGGGAATTTGCCAATACCCTTTTGTGAGGTCAAGAGTCGTCATGTATCGGGCTGTTCCCAGCCGGTCGATCAACTCATCTATACGTGGCATGGGGTAGGTGTCAAATTTTGTAACTTTGTTCAACTGACGAAAATCGTTACAAAATCGCCAGCTCCCATCCGGTTTAGGCACCAACACAATGGGACTAGACCAATCACTTTGGGACTCCTCTATCACCCCTAAGTTCAGCATTTTCTGTACTTCCTCCCGTATTGCCTCCCGTCGGGCCTCTGGGATCCGATAGGGTTTTAACTTCACCCTTTCACCGGGCGGGGTAATAATATCATGCTCTACCCCAGATGTTTGTCCCGGCAGCTCAGAGAACACCTCCTTGTTGCGAAGCACAAACTCCTTAACCTCCTGTTGTTGGGGTTGTGACAAGGTGGCTGCTATTCCAACCTCCGGAATCACGCAACCAGTTTGAGCTGGTGACCAAGTTTCTGCGACTAGGGACTCTCTATCCCTCCAGGCTTTCAACAGATTAACGTGATAGATCTGTTCGGGCTTTCGCCTTCCTGGTTGTCTGACCTTGTAATTCACTTCGCTCACTTTTTCCATTATCTCGTAGGGGCCTTGCCATTTGGCAAGGAATTTACTTTCAACCGTAGGGACAAGTACCAATATCCTATCCCCCGGGGAAAAGGTACGGGTCTTGGCTCCACGGTTGTACACTCTCTGCTGTGCCAACTGCGCTTGGGCCAAATGTTCCTTCACGATGGGCATTACCTGTGCAATTCGATCTTGCATCAGGGCGACATGCTCAATCACACTCCTGTGGGGAGAACTCTCACTTTCCCAAGTTTCCTTGGCAATATCCAACAGCCCTCTTGGGTGTCTCCCATACAGTAACTCAAAGGGGGAGAATCCCGTAGAGGATTGGGGCACCTCCCTAATAGCAAACATCAAATAAGGAAGTAGACAGTCCCAATCCTTTCCATCTCTATCCACCACTTTCTTCAACATTTGTTTTAGGGTTTTGTTGAATCTTTCAACCAGCCCATCGGTTTGGGGGTGATACACAGACGTACGCAATTGCGTCACTTTGAACAATTTACACAGCTCTTTCATAACCCGGGACATAAAGGGTGTACCTTGGTCCGTAAGCAGTTCCTTACAAATACCCACCCGGCTAAAAACAAGAGATAGCTCTTTGGCTATGGTTTTGGCCGAGGTATTTCGGAGAGGGATCGCTTCTGGATAACGGGTGGCATAGTCCATTATAACTAATATGTACTGGTGCCCCCTAGCGGACTTGATTATAGGACCTACCAAATCCATTGCGATCCTCTCAAACGGGACCTCAATGATGGGTAGAGGGACCAGCGGGCTACGGAAATGTGGCATCGGGGCCGACCTCTGACACACAGGGCAGGAGGAACAATAATTTTCTATGTCCTTCATCACCCCAGGCCAATAGAATCTCTGTAATACCCTCTCTCGGGTTTTCTCTGTCCCCAGATGACCTCCAAGAATGTGCCCATGGGCCAACTCCAACACCAACTTCCTGTAAGGTTTGGGCACCACAAGCTGCTCAACGGTTTCTTCTGCCCTTTTTGCCACCCGATACAGTAGGTCCTTCTCTACGCTGAAGTATGGGTAAGTGCAGGTATTATCTGGGTTCACTAACTCGCCATCTATTTCCACTACGTTTTCCCGTGCCTTTATTAGGGCGGGGTCTTTTAACTGTTCTGTGGCAAAATTTTCCCTGTGAACCTCAAGATCAGAAAACTCCACAGACGGTAGGTTTTCGTCTGAGGAGGTGGGCTCCTCTCCAGTTTCTTGAGTCTCGCCTGCCAATACTGACAAGGGAAATTCTGGAGAGTCCTCACCACTCTCAGAGGAGTTCTGGCTATCACCTTCCTGGTACATAGGGGCACCAGTGGGGGGCTCAGGATCATCCCACAGTTCCCAGAACTTCGGAAAATCCCTTCCCACAATGGCATCATGCGGTAATTGAGATACTAACCCCACTGGATGAGAGAGGGTACCTTTGGGGGTCTTGAAACACACTGTAGTCACTGGATACTCTCGGGTGTCCCCATGCACACAAATAACAGCTACCTTGCTATTCCCAGAGACCTCTGTTTTAACTAATTCAGCCTTTATCAGGGTCACAAGGCTACCTGAATCCAGTAATACCACAACATTTCTACCATTAATACACATTTTGCATAAATGTTTCTCAGTTCCCCGAATGGCAGTGCATGCGACTGTCGCACACAGCGACTGACGTCTGTCCGTCAGAAAGTCACATTGCATGGGTTCCTCCACAACCTGGCAATTTGCTGCAACATGTCCCGCTTGCCGGCAGCGGTAGCAAACAATCCTTTTGGCTGCCTCTTGAGCCCCCGACTTCCCAGGCTGTTCTCGCCAAACCCTGGGCAGAGCTCCCACCCTCTCACTCTCTCCACCCTCACCCCTTGGACTCATCTTATCCGCCCCTGGGGATGGTCTGGTCTTAGGGTGGAAAGTCCGAGAGTCTCTGGAAGAGGCCGTCAGGTTCTCTGCAGCCAAGTATCTCTCTACACGATCCACAAGTTTACCGGCCGTTTCTGGGTCTCCATGGCTTACCCACTTTTGAATGGCGGTAGGAAGAGCTCTCAAGAAACGATCCATCACAACACGTTCCACAATCTCCGGTGCGGACAAAGTCTCTGGCTGTAGCCACTTCCTGCTCAGGTGAATGAGATCATACATTTGAGACCTGGGGGGTTTTCCAAGCTGGAAAGTCCAGTTATGCACACGCTGAGCCCGGACAGCCAGGGTGACACCCAGCCTTGCCAATATTTCAGCTTTTAGCATCACATAGTCTTTTGCTTGGTCAGGCTCTAGGTCATAGTAAGCTTTCTGCGATTCACCAGTTAACAGAGGAGCCACCAGTCCAGCCCACTGCTCCTCAGGCCACTTTTCTCTTTCAGCAGTCCTTTCAAATGTGGTCAAAAATACCTCTGGATCATCCTCTCCAGTCATTTTTGTCAATAAACGACTCACCCCAAAGGACGCGGTATTAGTGGGACGGCTTTCCTCACTGGTCTGCGGACGTTGCTGCATTACTGCTTCCATCTGTTGTTGTAGTCTCTGCTCTTGCTTCTGCAACAGGTCTATGAAGCGGGCCTCAGATTGCTGCTGGGCTTGTTGCTGGGCTGCGAAGCTCTGTTGTTGAGCTGCAAGGCTCTTTTGCAAACCTGTATTTGTCTGCTGTTGATTGGCATTTGCTAGAGCCAGCTGTTTCAGTATCTCCTCCATGCTGGCTTAAAAAAAAACTGCCCGCATTCTCCACCAACTGTGAGGGGGTTAGCTCGGTAGCGGGTGTGTGTGACCCCCTGGATGGGCTCCCCACACAAAAACAGGCCCAGCAGACGGAGGTTGTGGTTTTCAAGATCAAAAGGTGCGGTTTATTTCTCTATTTACAGTGACAAAAACACAGCAAAGCAAAAAGAAACATAAACAAAATAAATCCTGGTCAGCTTGACCTCTGACTAAACATGCAGGTTTCCCTAACTAACAACTGGGATCAGCCTGGTGCTGTCCTAGTCCCTAAGTCCCTGGTTTAGTACATGTCCAAACAAATAGCCACACAGGCTTTGTCTCACCGCACAGGGGTTCACTCTCCCTAGACAGTCCACACAGGTCTGGTTCCAGGCATGAGCATACACCTAATGAAGCTGGGAGTTTTTATAGAGGCCTTAAACGAGCTGACAAGCTTCAGCTGGTCTCATCAACTCCCTGCCTGCACGACGCCCAGCACTCTCCCTAGAGGTATGAATCATCCATGAGCCCACTAGCCTCAGCTGGGCTTCATCAACTCTCTCCCTAGTTGTATAAGTCGGCATAAAGCCTGAATCTGGGAGAAATATACCTACCCCCCTGGATGCAACCAGGTGACTTTACCTTCCTGCTGTCACACTATCTAGAGTTTTCTGTCCCTAGAAAAAATGTTTTTTTAAAGCACACTATAGCACAAGGAGAATTCCCCTCACTTTCCTTCTTTGTCCCTAGAAACAAGGACTCGCACAGTGAAAGAAACTGACACTCTCCCTACCTAGAGTTTTCTGTCCCTAGAAAAAATGTTTTTTTAAAGCACACTATAGCACAAGGAGAATTCCCCTCACTTTCCTTCTTTGTCCCTAGAAACAAGGACTCGCACAGTGAAAGAAACTGACACTCTCCCTACCTAGAGTTTTCTGTCCCTAGAAAAAATGTTTTTTTAAAGCACACTATAGCACAAGGAGAATTCCCCTCACTTTCCTTCTTTGTCCCTAGAAACAAGGACTCGCACAGTGAAAGAAACTGACACTCTCCCTACCTAGAGTTTTCTGTCCCTAGAAAAAATGTTTTTTTAAAGCACACTATAGCACAAGGAGAATTCCCCTCACTTTCCTTCTTTGTCCCTAGAAACAAGGACTCGCACAGTGAAAGAAACTGACACTCTCCCTACCTAGAGTTTTCTGTCCCTAGAAAAAATGTTTTTTAAAGCACACTATAGCACAAGGAGAATTCCCCTCACTTTCCTTCTTTGTCCCTAGAAACAAGGACTCGCACAGTGAAAGAAACTGACACTCTCCCTACCTAGAGTTTTCTGTCCCTAGAAAAAATGTTTTTTTAAAGCACACTATAGCACAAGGAGAATTCCCCTCACTTTCCTTCTTTGTCCCTAGAAACAAGGACTCGCACAGTGAAAGAAACTGACACTCTCCCTACCTAGAGTTTTCTGTCCCTAGAAAAAATGTTTTTTTAAAGCACACTATAGCACAAGGAGAATTCCCCTCACTTTCCTTCTTTGTCCCTAGAAACAAGGACTCGCACAGTGAAAGAAACTGACACTCTCCCTACCTAGAGTTTTCTGTCCCTAGAAAAAATGTTTTTTTAAAGCACACTATAGCACAAGGAGAATTCCCCTCACTTTCCTTCTTTGTCCCTAGAAACAAGGACTCGCACAGTGAAAGAAACTGACACTCTCCCTACCTAGAGTTTTCTGTCCCTAGAAAAAATGTTTTTTTAAAGCACACTATAGCACAAGGAGAATTCCCCTCACTTTCCTTCTTTGTCCCTAGAAACAAGGACTCGCACAGTGAAAGAAACTGACACTCTCCCTACCTAGAGTTTTCTGTCCCTAGAAAAAAATGTTTTTTTAAAGCACACTATAGCACAAGGAGAATTCCCCTCACTTTCCTTATTTGTCCCTAGAAACAAGGACTCGCACAGTGAAAGAAACTGACACTCTCCCTACCTAGAGTTTTCTGTCCCTAGAAAAAATGTTTTTTTAAAGCACACTATAGCACAAGGAGAATTCCCCTCACTTTCCTTCTTTGTCCCTAGAAACAAGGACTCGCACAGTGAAAGAAACTGACACTCTCCCTACCTAGAGTTTTCTGTCCCTAGAAAAAATGTTTTTTTAAAGCACACTATAGCACAAGGAGAATTCCCCTCACTTTCCTTCTTTGTCCCTAGAAACAAGGACTCGCACAGTGAAAGAAACTGACACTCTCCCTACCTAGAGTTTTCTGTCCCTAGAAATTTTTTTTTTTTAAAGCACACTATAGCACAAGGAGAATTCCCCTCACTTTCCTTCTTTGTCCCTAGAAACAAGGACTCGCACAGTGAAAGAAACTGACACTCTCCCTACCTAGAGTTTTCTGTCCCTAGAAAAAATGTTTTTTTAAAGCACACTATAGCACAAGGAGAATTCCCCTCACTTTCCTTCTTTGTCCCTAGAAACAAGGACTCGCACAGTGAAAGAAACTGACACTCTCCCTACCTAGAGTTTTCTGTCCCTAGAAAAAATGTTTTTTTAAAGCACACTATAGCACAAGGAGAATTCCCCTCACTTTCCTTCTTTGTCCCTAGAAACAAGGACTCGCACAGTGAAAGAAACTGACACTCTCCCTACCTAGAGTTTTCTGTCCCTAGAAAAAATGTTTTTTTAAAGCACACTATAGCACAAGGAGAATTCCCCTCACTTTCCTTCTTTGTCCCTAGAAACAAGGACTCGCACAGTGAAAGAAACTGACACTCTCCCTACCTAGAGTTTTCTGTCCCTAGAAAAAATTTTTTTTTAAAGCACACTATAGCACAAGGAGAATTCCCCTCACTTTCCTTCTTTGTCCCTAGAAACAAGGACTCGCACAGTGAAAGAAACTGACACTCTCCCTACCTAGAGTTTTCTGTCCCTAGAAAAAATGTTTTTTTAAAGCACACTATAGCACAAGGAGAATTCCCCTCACTTTCCTTCTTTGTCCCTAGAAACAAGGACTCGCACAGTGAAAGAAACTGACACTCTCCCTACCTAGAGTTTTCTGTCCCTAGAAAAAATGTTTTTTTAAAGCACACTATAGCACAAGGAGAATTCCCCTCACTTTCCTTCTTTGTCCCTAGAAACAAGGACTCGCACAGTGAAAGAAACTGACACTCTCCCTACCTAGAGTTTTCTGTCCCTAGAAAAAATGTTTTTTTAAAGCACACTATAGCACAAGGAGAATTCCCCTCACTTTCCTTCTTTGTCCCTAGAAACAAGGACTCGCACAGTGAAAGAAACTGACACTCTCCCTACTGTGAGGGGGTTAGCTCGGCAGCGGGTGTGTGTGACCCCCGGGATGGGCTCCCCACACAAAAACAGGCCCAGCAAACGGAGGTTGTGGTTTTCAAAATCAAAAAAAGGTGCGGTTTATTTTCTATTTACAGTGACAAAACACAGCAAAGCCAAAAGAAACATAAACAAAATAAATCCTGGTCAACTTGACCTCTGACTAAACATACAGGTTTCCTAACTAACAACTGGGATCAGCCTAGGGCTGTCCTAGTCCCTAAGTCCCTGGTTTTAAATGTCCAAGCAAATAGCCACACAGGCTTTGTCTCACCGCACAAGGGTTCACTCTCTCCAGGAAGTCCACACAGGTCTGCTTCCAGGCATGAGCTAACATCTAATGAAGCTGGGAGTTCTTATAGAGGCCTAAATGAGCTGACAAGCTTCAGCTGGTCTCATCAACTCCCTGTCTGCACGACGCCCCACACTCTCCCTAGAGGTATGAGTCATCCATGAGCCCACTATCCTCAGCTGGGCTTATACAACTCTCCACCTTGTTGTATAAGTCGGCGTAAAGCCTGAATCTGGACGAAATATATCTACCCCCCTGGATGCAACCAGGTGACTTTACCTTCCTGCTGTCACACTACCTAGAGTTTTCTGTCCCTAGAAAAAATGTTTTTTTAAAGCACACTATAGCACAAGGAGAATTCCCCTCACTTTCCTTCTTTGTCCCTAGAAACAAGGACTCGCACAGTGAAAGAAACTGACACTCTCCCTACCTAGAGTTTTCTGTCCCTAGAAAAAATGTTTTTTTAAAGCACACTATAGCACAAGGAGAATTCCCCTCACTTTCCTTCTTTGTCCCTAGAAACAAGGACTCGCACAGTGAAAGAAACTGACACTCTCCCTACCTAGAGTTTTCTGTCCCTAGAAAAAATGTTTTTTTAAAGCACACTATAGCACAAGGAGAATTCCCCTCACTTTCCTTCTTTGTCCCTAGAAACAAGGACTCGCACAGTGAAAGAAACTGACACTCTCCCTACCTAGAGTTTTCTGTCCCTAGAAAAAATGTTTTTTTAAAGCACACTATAGCACAAGGAGAATTCCCCTCACTTTCCTTCTTTGTCCCTAGAAACAAGGACTCGCACAGTGAAAGAAACTGACACTCTCCCTACCTAGAGTTTTCTGTCCCTAGAAAAAATGTTTTTTTAAAGCACACTATAGCACAAGGAGAATTCCCCTCACTTTCCTTCTTTGTCCCTAGAAACAAGGACTCGCACAGTGAAAGAAACTGACACTCTCCCTACCTAGAGTTTTCTGTCCCTAGAAAAAATGTTTTTTTAAAGCACACTATAGCACAAGGAGAATTCCCCTCACTTTCCTTCTTTGTCCCTAGAAACAAGGACTCGCACAGTAAAACACACTGACACTCTCCCTACCTATCCTTCTCTTTCCCTAAACTAAAGGAATCCAGGTTAAGCAAGAAAGAAATAAATGTCACTGTCCCTGCCTATGCTTGTCTTTCCCTGCTCCGGAACACACTACACTAGCCCGCCGTGCTGGCGGCCTTTTATAGTGTGGGGCGTGTACTAAACACCCTCAGCAATAATTGGCCACAGGCATCCTGCCTGTGGCCAATCATTGCTCTCCTCGCTGCCGGCGCTGTGATTGGCCAAGCATGCGGGGTCACAGTGCATGCTTGGCCAATCACAGCGCCTGGATGACACTGCGATGGCGTAGTGCATTGTGGGCCGTTCGCGTCACTCGAATTTGGCGCGAACGGCCCAAATCGTTCGATCTTCGTCGAACGATCGAACAGCCGATGTTCGAGTCGAACGTATGTTCGACTCGAACACGAAGCTCATCCCTAGTGACTGCATAACCTGTGTGTGGCTTACCATCTGGGGTGTAATACCTGGAACCATCGACAAAAAGGTTTTTAGCGTTTGGGATGGGGGTCTCCTTCACCAGGCTGATGGTTGTTGACTCAAGTTCCATCAGAGAAACACAGTCGTGGTGATCCTCAGCATGTTATCCTTCTAAATTAACAAGTTGGTTAGGGGTAGAGAGGTTAGTATTGTTAGTCTGGAAAGTTTGAGTGTCGTTTTTAACACCATTATCTCCCCCCCTCTCTTCCTCCTCAGTAGGAAGAAGAGAGGCTGGGTTTAAAATGGTGCATCGTCTTAAAGTCAGGTTAGTAGGGGTTAGGAGAGCCACTTCGTACTTAGTCAATCTGGCAGCAGAGAGGTGTTTTGTCTGAACTTGATTTAGGATTTCCTGCACTGAATGGGGAATATAGAGGGTCAGTGGGGAGTCCAAGACTATGTCACCTACCTTCTGTAACAATACAGCGCAGGCAGCTACGGCTCGTACACAACCTGGTAAACCTTGAATGCCTGGATCTAGGGCAGTTGATAGATACATTATGGGTCGGTACCTGGACCCATGTAGTTGGGTCAGTACTCCAGTGGCATGGCCTTTGCTTTCATAGCATAAAAGGTAGAAGGGGAGGTCGTAGTTGGGCAGACCTAAAGCAGGTGCTTTGGAGAGTTCTTGGATCAAGTCCTGTAGGGTTGACCAGTTATCATCAGTCAGTTGAAAGGGAGTTTGGGATAGGATTTAGTAAAGGGGTCCTAAAGTCGATGAGATGTTAGGGACCCAGTCTCTACAGTAGTTGATAAGACCGAGAATGGCTCTCGTTTGTCGTGCGTTTCGCGGTTTCGGGAAGTCTTTCAGTGTCTGAATTCTCTGGGTTGTCAGGTGTCGAGTACCCTGAGATATACAATGTCCTAAAAAGGTGACCTTCTCCCTGCAAAACTGCAATTTCTCCTTGCTAGCTTTATTCCCCGTGGACGCCAGATGGTTAAGCAATGAGACAGTATGCTGATAACAGACATCCCTTGCGTGGCAACAAAGCAGCAAGTCATCAACATACTGTAGCAGCACCACCTCTGGATTCGTTGGGGTCCATTGATCCAACACTATTTTAAGTTTGCAACTGTACTCCGATGGACTAGTCACAGACCCCTGAACGAGACGTATCCAAGTCAGTTGTCGACCCTGGAATGAAAAATCAAAAAGGTATTGGCACTGGGGGTCCAGTGGTACCGAAAAAATGCATTAGTCAGATCAATAACACTGAAGAAAATTGCGTTAGGTGGTATAGAGGCAAACAAGGTGTGTGGGTTGGGTACCAAAGGGGCATCGCTGATAATGATTTTATTGATAGCCCTTAAATCATGTACTAAACGGAAAGTTGTTTCCTGTCCCTTGACAGACTTTTTAGCCACTGGAAACAAAGGGGTGTTACAGGGGGATTTGGTTGGCGTAAGAACTTTTATCAGCAGGTACCGGTCTATTTGGATTTTAAGGCTATCCATCTGAGCCACACTCAAAGGGTATTGTGGTAATTGGGGCAAAATGCTCCCTGGTCTGATGTTTACTGTGGTTGGCGGGACCGGCAGAAGACCCACATCATACTTGTCAAACGCCCAAAGTTTGGGATCCACTTCTGCTAGCACATCCAACCCCAGAAAACAACCAGGTTCTATCATATACGGTAGAGCCACCATTGCACGTAGGCGCTCATCCGACAATGCATTGCTAACCACAACACCTGTTGGAGTGTACTCAATGACCGCTTGTATTTCCGATAAAATATCAGCTCCCAATAGGTTGATGGGAACATCATCCGATACCAGTACAGACTTAATGGCTTCTGTGTGTTGGCCCAACCTATAATGGAGTGGTTTGGTGGTATGTAGAGACACTGTCTGACCTGTGAGACCCACAGTGGGTATAGCCTCCCCAGAAAGGGGAACCTTGCCTCTGAGATCTTTGGATCTCAGAACAGTTCGTGCGGCACCGGTGTCAATGAGGCAAGGGATGGGATATTTTAATTCCTAGATAAACAGGTTGATATGTCCTGACACCGCTTTGCCAACATCCTATGAAGAATCATAGTCGTGGCTGGTCATCCCTACAACTGAAGTTGTCGGATCGCGTGAGCCTGGTACCGGATCGTCTGGGATGAACTGCCACTTACCCTTGGGTCTGTTAGGACAGTCACGCCTTAGATGTCCTTCCTTTCCACAGATGTAACAAGTTTGGGCTTTCCAGCGTTGTGTCTTTTTCCCCACCATCCTGGCCCGTTTGTCCTGCAGAAGGGGCTTGAGACACAAGGATTTTGGATGCTTTGTCCTGTTTCTTCCTATCCATCTCTCTCTATAGCGGAGAGAGTGGATAGAATGGCAGGTATTGTCATTTCATTAAATTCGGGTCTGGCTAATAATAACCAGTCTCGAATTTTCATATGGATGCCTTCTAAAAATTTGGCTCTTAGTAAAACGTGAATGGCGGATAATTTACCTCCATCGGTTGGCACATCCGGACCAACCTCCAGATCTGCATCCAATGCAGCTTGTTTCAGGCGACGCCAGAAACAAGCACATTCCTCTCCTGGGTTTTGACTGAGTTTCATCACATCTGCAGTAGAAGATGCACCATACAACTCTGGAAGTTTGGCTAGCAGGGCCACACAGAATTGCTTACCTTCAGAAGTGGCTTGTTCATGGGTGACAATGCAGCAATGGGAGATTATAACCCCTGCCAGTTCTTCTCCTACTTTCGCCCTCAGAACCTGGGCACAATCTGTTCCGCTCATGCCGTAACTAAATTGATTTTGACAAAACATTCTTGCGAACCCTCGTGGATTTGTTTCCAGTTTGTCCAGTATGGTCCTGATTTCTGAGGAAGCAAAAGGGACATGCCATACCACCCTTTCCCCTGAAGTCCTTTCACCGTTGGTATTTGGAACACCCTCGTATTGTTGCACCCGGACTGGGTAAGTACCAGGTTCAGTGACATAAGTGGGGCTAGGTGTATACTTTGGAGGTTGTGGCTTCATTGGTTGGCTAATGTGTGCTACCTTGCCCACAACGTTCCCTGTCTGGAAGCCAACCAATGAAGAGTAGATGGCAGGTATGGCTGAGTCAAAAGCTCTCAGCGCAGTTATGCAATCCCCACGGTTCCTTAGTCTGGTCTCTATTCCCTTAGACTCACATAGCATCTGTAGATCACCAGTTGAAAATGATTCATAATCAGCCGCAATCGGCAGAGAAAACGCCCCAGATGTGGCAGAGGGAGACTGATAGAGAGGGTTAGCTTGAGGTTTAGCATCAGAGGTGACACGGTAAGGTGGAGACGTGGGAGAGAGAGAGATGTTAGTTGGAGAGTGCAGAGTAGGGTTGGTTAGATTGGTGATGGCAGAAGCATCAGAGGAAACTACAACAGATCCAGTGTTGGTGGACCCAGCCTGCCTCAGCAGAGTTAGCCCAGAAAGAGCCTCTTCCAGCATTGGATCACCAGTCACTGCTATCCCCTCGGGCCAGGTGTACATAATGCGGTTCTTCTGGATTGAAACTGCCTCCTGTATACCCTGCCGACTTACCATAATAGACTTCTGAAGCCACAGCTCAGCTACATCTAAGGTCTTTGCTGCCCAGAGCCTGGGTTTAAACTCAGTTATGAAGTTCTCCCACCTCCAGGCATCAAATGTCCCCTCTAGAGGAATAGCCCAAGTAGTATCCTTGGACCAACTATGCCATTCCTTTAGGGGTTTCATGACCTTTGCCCCAAAGCTAGATTTCATGTACTGTGCAGCCGTCTGACTCTGGGAAGCCTCACATTCCTTCCCTTGCATGGACTTCAAATTGCCCATGGCGATTCGAATCGGCTTATAGTCTTATCCCTGCGTCCAGGAAAAACCCCTGCACCTATTTAGGAGAGCACCGCCAGGTGCCTTCTTATATGGTGGATTGACGGACTGCAACCACTATATATGGTCCAGTCCCCCAACTAGAAAACCTAACCGAGGTGTTATTAACTCTATGGCTTGTTGCCCTAACACTTTTGGCACAGAACTACAGAGTACTACTCTTTTACACCGCAATACTCGTAATAACTATGCCCAATGATTAGTCAACAACCACAGACCACCCCCCGAATTATGTCTCTACCCCTTACAGTGTATGCATACATACCTCTGTACGACTGTACACTGCGTCGTCAGACTAAACTGCACAGCACACTTCTGTTTGTTTTCGCTATAGAGCATTGTGGCTTCTCTAAATAATCACAAAAATAAAAAAATAAAAAATAAAATGTGGATAGCCTTCTATTTCAGCAGACACAGGGAGACAGATGACAATCTGTAAAACACACATCCTAGAATAAAATGTCCACATAAATCTGATATAATAAATTTTCCACAACAACTTTCAAAATATTTTATTTTCGGAAGACGATAAATAATACAGAACATTACATCATGTTAGATAAAAATAAAATAAAATAAAGCAAAAAAATTATAATTAGGAATAAACAAAATCAATTATTAGTCAATAAATGGATAAATTAATAAAAACATCCTAGAGAAAAGGATAGATTCATGTAAGCTATTGGAAAAACATGAACTTAAAAAGACAACCAATTAAATGATGGGTGTGATCCCTAAAACTAAAGCAATCAAAAGTTTGTCAGGGGGAGATCTCTTCATCCTTAAATTGTAATGGAAGGGAGAGGGGGAAACCCTCCCTCCTTGGTAACCTGGAGCCCCTTATCGGGAACTAACTGGCATAGAGACCTCCTTCTGACTTTTAGGCCCCGAGAAGATTATCAGGGCCAACAGATCGGGATGAACTAAACAAGGCTGAACGAAACATCTTAAGCCCCGTACACACGATCGGTTTGACTGATGAAAACCGTCCGATGGACGGTTTTCATCAGACCAACCAATCGTGTATGGTACCCATCGGTCTTTTTTCCATCGGTTGTAAAAAATAGAACTTGTTTTAAAATTTTCCAATGGATAAAAAACCGATGGGAATTTCTGATCGTCTATGGGCAAGTCCATCGGTTAAAAAACCCACGCATGCTCAGAATCAAGTCGACGCATGCTCAGAAGCATTAAACTTCATTTTTCTCGGCTCATCGGAGTGTTTTACGTCACCGCGTTTGGAACGGTCGGTTTTTTGACTGATGGTGTGTGGCCAAGACTGATGAAAAACAGTTTCATCGTATTTCCGATGGACAAATCCATTGGACGAAAATCCATAGGTTATCCGATCGTGTGTACGGGGCTTTAAAGTATCCCATTAAATCTAAATATAAGAGGCATAACTTGTAATGGGAAACTAGAATTCACAAAAAAAGTTTCCATAAATCCTTTTAGAAGGAAGAAAAGAAGAGGAAAATAAAGACAGCGGGTAAATAAGAGGACAGAGGGAAAGGGATGGGCATGTGTCCAACTTAATGTTGAATAGAAGGTAAAACATCATCTTCAACAATGGAAATCCCCATATATTTGGCCCAAGGTTCCCATATTTTTTCAAATTTAGGAGTGGTATTAGATAAGATGCTAGCCAATTTAGTTAGTATCCAAGATATTTTGGTTTTGGCATCTGACAGGAAAGGTTGTTTTTTTTTCCATGATTTGGCAATTGTGAGTTTGGCGCCTGTAAAGATAAAGTATATACATTTTTGTGTAACCTTTGGTATGTGAGGAATATGAGCGTTCAAAATAGCCATTGGTAAGGACCTAGGGACCTGAAAACCTGTTACCTTAAAAATTAATAAAAATATTTTTCTCCAGAAGGGACGAATTTTGGGGCATTCACACCAAATATGAGGCATAGAGCCGTAAAGTTGGCAACCTCTGAAACACGTTGGATCTGATGCTGGATATATAGATGCCCGTCTGGAGGGAGTTAGATACCATCTGGTTATAACTTTAATATTTGCCTCCATTAGAGAGACATTAAGAATCCCTTTGAAAGATTTAGAGAAGGCTGAGTGCCAAGTATCCAAATTCCAACAAAACTGGGCATCTTTTTCCCAAGCCTCCATATAGGAAGATTTTGATGTAGGGTGAGTGAGGCATGAATATACAACAGATATGCCTCCCCTTTGTGAACCGGCCTGGCTGCACCATAACTCGTACTTCGTAAATTGGGGAGGAAGGGGTTTTTCCTTCCAGATTTGGTTTAAAAATGAAAAAATGTGATTAAACCGTGGTTTTTCAGAATCTGGAAGTTTCAGATGTTTGATGTAGTAATTAAGGGATATAGGCCCTCCAGGATTAAAAAATTGTCCTATACAATACAATCTTTTATCTATCCACCATTTAAATGCCTCTACATTTAAACCAGGGGGGAAGTCAGGGTTATTAAATAAATGAGAAAGAGGTATTGCAGAGGATATAAGGTTTGGGAGGTGTCTTCGGGAATCCCATAGTGCAAATCATTGACATAGAGACGGGGCCATTATGGGGGGTATTTTTTTTTGGGGGCACCATAAAAGGTATCCTAAGGATAGTGTTGGTGTAGCCTCTTTTTCAATATTGATCCAGTCTGGTTTTTCTGTTGCAGAATAAACCAAAGAAATCTGGGCTAGTCTAGCTGCTAAGTAGTATTTATGTAGGTCAGGTAGACCTAAACCTCCATGTTTTCTGTGAAGAAATAATGTGTTTTGTGGGATGCGGTAACCTGAAGAACCCCAGATAAATTTGATTATTTTACTTTGGAGCTTTTTCAAGTGATTCTTAGTAATGGGAATAGGAAGAGATCTAAAGAAATAAAGGATTCTAGGGAGCAGAGTCATTTTTATGGAATTAATTCTACCTAACCAAGATACCATATATACTCGAGTATAAGCCGAGTTTTTCAGCACATTTTTTTGTGCTGAAAATGCCCCCCTCGGCTTATACTTGAGTGAACTTTTTGCGCCTGATCTCCCGGATTTTGGGACCCGGTACCGGCTGGCCGTAGGTCCCCTGGACACTAAACTTGGCACACATGTAGACTTACTCTTTCTCTACAAGATTGCAAAGTTTGTTGTCCAGGGGACGTACGGCCAGGGAGCACTGATTTTTCAAACCCGGGCACCCCTTCCATAGACTCCCATTTTAAACGTCAGTCTAGTCATGGACACAGTGAGGCATGGACACAGTGAGGCATGGGCACAGTGAGGCATGGGCACAGTGAGGCACAGGCACAGTGAGGCATGCACATGGAAACACTGAGGCAAAGTGAGGCACAGTGAGGCACGCAGATGGACACCCTAGGCTTATACTCAAGTCAATACGTTTTCCCAGTTTTTTGTGGTAAAATTAGGTGCCTCGGCTTATATTCAGGTCGGCTTATACTTGAGTATATACGGTAATTTGTTTTTGTACCAGGATGCTAAATCATTCTCTAATTTTTTTGAATAAAGGTGGATAATTATGTAAAAAAAGGGTCTCAATGCGGGGAGTTAAGGTAATGCCCAGATATTTGATCGAGGTGTCTGTCCATTCATATCCAAAGGATTGTTTAAGCAACGAGACACTAGACAGGGGAAGCAAAACATTTAGAGCTTGTGATTTTGAGTAATTTACCCTAAGGCCTGAGACCTCAGAGAAGGCCTTCAGAACCTGGCAGATGTTAGACAGGGATATCAGTGGAGACGTCACGAACAATAAGATATCATCTGCAAATAGGCCACATTTGTGGATTTTATTACCACAGGATACTCCTTTATTATTGGGATTTTGTCTGATGGCTATGGCTAAGGTTTCAATGGCAACAGCAAATATGAGAGGGGAAAGCGGGCATCCCTGTCTAGTGCCTCGTGCTCTATTGATTGGGTTGGAATAATGACCCTGCAAATGGAGAGCCTGAGGGTGAGAATAAAGGGAATGTAAGAGGCCCTTAAAGTGATCTCCAAAGCCCCATCGATCTATTAGGGAAAACAGGTATGGCCATGACACTGAGTCAAAGGCCTTTTGAAGATCCAGTGACAGTAGTAAGCCTTGTTGTTTTTCTTCTACCTCCCAGTTGGATTGCAGAATAGATACAATATCTATTGCTTGTCTGATTTGGTCTGGGCCCTGTCTTCCTGGGATGAAGCCCACCTGGTCTTTGTGTATATAATTTTTAATAAAAGATGCTAATCGATTGGCCATGATCTTTGTCATAATTTTAATATCGTTGTTTATTAGGGAAATAGGGCGATAGTTACTGATGTCTTCAGGATTTTTGTCTGGTTTGGGTATAACTGTAATAAATGCCGTATTAAGATGTGTGTCTAATGGTAAGCCATTTGTTTTGTCATTAAAAAATTTGGTTAAATAGGGGGCTAAGGTGTTGGCGAAAGTCTTATTATAGGGTATGCATAAACCATCAGGACCAGGGACTGATCCGTTTTTGAGGTGTTTAATAACCTCCATAACCTCCTCTATTGTGAAAGGAGCCTCAAGTAAACTTTTGTGTTGAGGGGGTTATGGAAGGAATGGGAAGACCGTCTAAATACCTAGAGAGAAAATCTTTGTCTGGCTTTGAGTGAGTGTCATACAATTTAGAATAAAACTCTTGAAATGCTTCTAGGATTTTGACGGAGTTTGCAGTAGGCGGTTGACCTGCTATTCGAATTTTAGGCATAGAATGGATTTTAATTCTAGGAGAGAGTTTTGTAGCAAGTAATGGCCCTATTTTGTTTGCATTTGTGTAAAATTTGTTGCAACTCCATCTAATCACTTTTTCCGCTTGCGTTGTAAGGGCTAAATTTAATTCAAGTTAGGCCTTGTCTATGAGTGATATGTGGAAGTTAGAGGGATCTTGTTTGTGATGATTTCTAAGGGTTATATACTCTTCTTCCAAACGTTCTATTTGAGCTTTGTGGTTGCGTTTAGTTTGGGTAGAGATTTGAATGAATTTTCCCCGGATGAAGGCTTTATGAGCTGCCCAGAGCGTCTCAGTGAAGATATCCTCTGTGTCGTTGAGGGAAAAATATTCCTGTAAGGCTTTATTTATTATCTCATTTGTGGTTGGATTTGTAAGGATTGATTCGTTAGTTTCCAAAAACCTTTCAAGCTTCTAAGAGAACTGGAGTTTAGGTAAATAATTACCAACGAGTGATCTGATAGGGCCGTATCCTTGATGTGGGCATCTAGTATAAGCGGAATAAGGTGTGAAGGGGTAAGGATGTGGTCTATTCTTGCAAATGTGTTGTGGGGGTGTGAATAATGTGTGAAGTCCCGTTTGGAAGGGTTTAATTCCCTCTAAGCGTCTGCTAAATTGTGATTCGAAAGTATTTTAGTGATTTTACGGCTTTCATTGGTCGGGCGGGTCAGTTGGTCTTTGAGGGGTTTGGACTTATCCAGAGCCTGGTCAAAAGCTACATTCGAGTCTCCCCCCAAAATGACCGTTCCTAATAACATAGGGCTCAGGGTGTTCATCATATTCTTGAAGAATGGGGCTTGGCCTCTATTAGGGGCATAATATGAGACTAGGGTATATAGTTGACCATCAATTGAACCTTGTAATAACAGAATTCTTCCATCTGGATCAACATAATTGAAAAACTTCTCGAATTTACAGGATTTGGAAAAGAAAATGGCTACTCCCTTTGTTTTATTTTCCGCGCTAGCAAGGTGGAACTGCGGAAAATGAGGGTGAATATAATTAGGACTGTATCGTATGGGGAAGTGTGATTCCTGGAGCAAAAGAGTATCTATCTTAAGGGATTTATAGTAATCTAAAATATTTCTCCTTTTCATAGGAGAATTCAAGCCTTGCACATTGTGAGAGGCTATTTTAAGGTGTGTTTGTTGGTTGCTAGCCATGAGATACAGGGGAGGCATATCCACAATTACTGTCCCCACTCACCCTTAGAGGACCTTGGTACTGAGACTTGATCAGGTGTACTCCCGAGTGGAGATTGAAGTGTTTAACGGCCATCATTGATCCGAGAGCTGGCAACTCTAAAAGAGACAATTGGGTTAGACACACAAGGGAGAAAAAAATAACATATGGAAAAAGTAAGCAAAAAGATAGAATATAGAAAAGAAGTCTCCTAACCCCGAGAGAGGAGACGCCTCTCAAATCCTTTCAACCAGATCAAAAAAGAGTCTGGACTAAGATGGCCAGACAACCTATCCCCTGAAGACCCGAAGATTTCCAGAAGATAGGTGGGTACACATGTGGACCACCCCCATACAGGGCGCCCATAGAAAAAATTTGATTAGAATTTTTATTTTATTTTTTTGCACGGTAAAACGAGAGTAGGCTTATGTAAATCTCTATAACCCAGAAATTACTTTACAGTAGTATAGTTATTATAAAATTTTAGTAAGTAAAATGTTACTAGATAAAAAATAAAAATTTTAATAAGTACATAGAGCTTTATAGAAAAAAATGAAAAACTGTGAGAATCGAACCGGAGAGCAGCTTGAATTTAGGATGGATTTTTCCTAACACCTGAGGTACAGAAAAATCTGTGCTCGGATTTTAGATCCGAGGAAAAAAAGGTAGTAACAAAAAATGTGAAGAAGAGCAAAGTCAAGTAGGGCTATTAATCTTTAATCTTCTTTTTCTTTCCTTTGTTCCAAAGGGGAGATTGTGGGCTTGTTGGAGTAGGTCTTTTAGTAGAACCAGGACCAGTTGTAGAGGTGTCCATGTCAGCGTCAGTAGAAATAAGTTTGAGTCCTTCCTGTAAGCTTGAGAAGGAGTAAGGTCTACCATTTTCAGAGAATTTCACCGCAAAGGGAAAGGCCCATCTGTATTTAATGTCTTTCTGGGACAAGATCAGTAGCAAGGGTTTAAGTGCTCTTCTGCGTTGGATTGTAGAAGGAGATAAATCAGCAAAAAGTTGAATTGGGTGTCCTTAACATAGTATTTGAGGGGTTATTCTAGCTTGTTTCATGACCTCTTCTTTTACTGAGAAGAAATGGGGGTTTGCAATAATATCTCTTGGCTTTCCATCCTTTCTAGGAGGACCCAAAGCTCTGTGAGCTCTGTGAGCTCTATCCAGCTCAAGGCGCTGCTGAGGGATATTAGGTAGAAGAGATTTAATTAAGTCTTGTACTGCTAGTGTGACATCCAGCACAGATTCAGGTATACCCCTGATTCTGAGGTTATACCTGCGAGACCTGTTCTTGAGGTCATCGATTCTTGAATTAGCATAGTCCAATTGTTCTTGTACCGAGGATAAACTTTTAGCAGTTTGGTTAGTGGAAGCCACAGTTTCTTCCAATTTGTATTCAATAGAGTATATTCTTGTTCCTAGATTGGTTATTTTGGCTGCAGTTTAAGCTAAACCCCTGTCCAGGAGTTCAGAACATTTTTGGAACAGGTCTGCCATCTGAAATGCCTGGTCCCTTGGAATGATTTCTGAGGTAATAGGGCTGGGATGAGAAGCAATAATGTGCCCTGTGGAAGAATGGATACTGTCGGGCTTTGTGAAAAAAATAAGAGGTTCACCAGTGGCTGAGGAGGTATTAGGTGTCTGTAGTAGTCCTGCTTGAAGTTCTGAGGAAATAGGCATACCCTCTGAGGTGATATTTTGTCTGAGGTCTGTGAGGAGAATGATATCTGACACAGAAGGCTGGGCTGCGGCGGCCATCTTGGATTTTCGGCCTGCGACTACCGGGACAAATTGCAGCTTTTGGGTCCTTTTTAATTTAATAAAAAATAGCCAGGAATGTGCCCGGACCCCTCAGAAGTCTGCCTAGAAATTTTCGTGAAAATCCGTTCACCGTGCGGGCTGTAACGGGCGCCGGTGTATGAGGCTGGAGCGGGGCTCACAGCTCTAACAGCCATACACGGAGCCTCGAGCATGCACACTCGGGATATGTTTTTATAACCTAACCATGCTTTAAAATGATAAAACAAAGTGAACCAATATCTGCGCTGACAATGGTGAAAAATGAAATAAATAAAGTGAATAAAGCAGCCAGCACAGTCTGTTGATAAGCAAACGTCAAAAATATAGTCCAAAAATGCAGCGCTTAATAATATGTGAATAACAGTACAGGTGCACTAATCAGCATAAACAGCATAAGATGAAGTGGATATGGAAACTGATGAAGAAACCACCACCAGAACTTCAGTGTGCAGAGACACAGCACACCACACCAATCATGCTCACAATCTGCTTACCAGAAGGTAAATAAACACAAGCGATGTATGTATGGTTGCAGAGGGTCAATGGTGAACTCAGCTATCCAAACTTGATGGGTCAATATCAACAAATGGTCAGCATCCCCAGCATTAGAAGGGCATCAAAATTCCCTACAACTTTATCCCTCACCTGTCTGGTGTGTTCCTTGGCCTTCGTGATGCTTTTTGTTCCCTAATGTTCTTCAACAAACCTCCGAGGGCTTCACAGAACAGCTGTATTTATATTGAGATTAAATTACACACAGGTGGACTCTATTTACTAATTAGGTGATTTCAGAAGGCAATTGGTTCCACTAGATTTTATTTCGATGTATCAGAGTAAAGGGGACTGAATACAAATGCACGCCACACTTTTTAGATAGATATTGTTTTTTAATTTGAAAACCAATTATCATTTTCCTTCCACTTCACAATTATGTGTCAATTTGTGTTGGTTTATCACAAAAAATACAAATAAAATACATTTACATTATTGGTTGTAAATCTAGAAAATTTCAAGGGATATGAATACCTTTTCAAGGCACTATGACCTCAGCACAGTGAATTATAGTGGATTAATATGGGGTACCAAACTTAAGAATAAGAATTCTCTGTTAATTATGGATGTATATTTTCTTTTCTTATAATATATTTTAAACTAAAGCAGTTCTACAAGACTAGTGATGAGCCGAACACCCCCGGGTTCGGTTCGCACCAGAACCCGCGAACGGACCGAAAGTTCGTACGAACATTAGAACCCTATTAAATACAATGGATGCGAACGTTCGAATTCTAAAGTGCTAATTATAACAACTATTATGCATGTTATTGTCCTAAAAAGGGTTTGGGAACCCGGGTTGTACACCAGGGGACATGTATCAATGCAAAAAGAAGTTTTAAAAACGGTTGTTTTTCGGGAGCAGTCATTTTAATGATGCATAAAGTGAAAAAAAAAAGTCAAATATTCCTTTAAATATCGTACCTGGGGGGTGTCTAAAGTATGCCTGTGAAGTGCCACATGTTTCCCGTGTTTAGAACTGTCCCTGCACAAAATGACACTTCTAAAGGGAAAAAAAGCCATTTAAAACTGCTTGCGGCTTTAATGTAATGTCTGGTCCCGGTAATATGGATGAAAATCTTTAAGAAAAATGCCATAGCTACCCCATGACCCCCCCCCTACCCCAGCCCATTACCAGCCCCTTTGGGTCTTGTATGGATATTAAGGGGAACCCCGCACATAAAATAAAAAAGGCCCTATATACTCTGAACAGCCGTATACAGGCGGTGCATACAAGACAGGGACTGTAGGTTTGTTCTTATGTAGAATCTGTTTGTAATTTTGAACAGGTACATTGTTGAAGTGTAGCTCCAGCCCAAAAATCTATTTTTAAACTTTTTGGAAAACATAGGTAAGGGTTATCACCCCTGTAACATTTGTTTTGCTGTCTGTGCCCCTGTTCAGAACATTTCACCTCACTTTCCGTCCCAATGACAACTGTTTTTGAAATGTGGTGTTTTTCTTGAAACAAGGATTGCTGATAAAGCATCAGTACAGAGGAGACACCTTTCTCCCATATTTATTCTTACAGGAGAGAATTTTCCTTCCTAGTGGTAGATTTCCTCTCACTTCCTGTTGTCTTCTTGCGTTTGCAAGTAGGAGTCGTTTGTAAGTTGGATGTTTGAAAGTAGGGACCTGCCGTATATACTCTGCAGAAATAGGCCCCTTAGTTGTTGGTGTTGGCACAACACTGTAAGCACTCACAGTTACTCTTGGTTGGTGCTGGAACGCCCTGCTGTCAACTATTATATCAGGAATTTTAATTACATATAATTGTTGAACAGTGGTAGTAAAAATTGGGCCTTTGATGGTAGTGCTGGTGCCACAACACTGTAAGCCCTGACAGTTACTCTTGGTGGGTGCAGCAATGGGCCCTGCTGTGAATTATTAGATCAAGAATTGTAATTGCATGCCCCTGTTGAACAGGGGCTGAAAAATTGGGCCTTTCGTGGTGGTGGTGGTGGTGGTGGTGTTGCCACAACACTGTAAGCCCTCAGAGTTACTCTTGGTGGGTGCAGCAATGGGCCCTGCTGTGAATTATTAGATCAAGAATTGTAATTGCATGCCCCTGTTGAACAGGGGCTGACAAATTGGGCCTTTCGTGGTGGTGGTGGTGGTGGTGGTGTTGCCACAACACTGTAAGCCCTCAGAGTTACTCTTGGTGGGTGCAGGAATGGGCCCTGCTGTGAATTATTAGATCAAGAATTGTAATTACATGCCCCTTTTGAACAGGGGCTGAAAAATTGGGCCTTTCGTGGTGGTGGTGGTGGTGGCGTTGCCACAACACTGTAAGCCCTCAGAGTTACTCTTGGTGGGTGCAGCAATGGGCCCTGCTGTGAATTATTAGATCAAGAATTGTAATTGCATGCCCCTGTTGAACAGGGGCTGAAAAATTGGGCCTTAGGCACTGGTGGCACAACACTACAACCCCTCACAGATACTGTACTTGGAGCACAGCAATGAGCCCTGTTGCAAAGTATTGCTTCAAAAATTGTAATGACACGCCCCTGTTAAACAGGGGCTGAAAAATTGGGCCTTAGGCACTGGTGCCACAACACTCCAACCCCTCACAGATACTGTACTTGGAGCACAGCAATGAGCCCTATGGCAAATTATTGCTAAAAAAATTGTAATTACACGCCCCTGTAAAACAGGGGCTGAAAAATTGGGCCTTAGCCACTGGTGGCGGCACCCATAAACAAAAATGATCTTCCAAGCTATCATCATCAATCGTATCATTGAGGACTCGGAGGAGGAGGATAGCCAGTCAACATAACAGCACAGGCACTCAGCATCAGCATCAGTCTTGAAGGGATGTGACATGTTAAAATCAATTAGTCTGTTATATCAGCATCAGGTGTGTGGTAGCTGGTGGTGATCCAAGACTGGTTCATCTTGATGAAAGTCAGTCGATCAACCGAGTCGGTGGACAGGCGCACCCTGTGATCCGTGACAAATCCTCCAGCAGCACTGAATGTGCGTTCCGAAAGAACGCTGGATGCAGGACAGGCCAGTAGCTCAATTGCATACTGTGCAAGCTCTGGCCAGTGATCCATCCTCAAGACCCAGTAAGCCAGAGGATTTTCGGTGGGGAAGGTGTCCAAGTCTGACCTTGCCCCTAGATATTCCTGCACCATGTTTATCAGACGCTGGCGATGGTTGCTGGAACCGATCATACTTTGGGGCTGCGGACTAAAGAATTGTCTGAACGCATCGGTCAGACGGCCACCTTCCCCACCGCTCCTTCTTTGACTGGCCGAAGCCTCAGCAACTCGTTGTCCAGGACCAGGAGTTTGTAACCTCCCAGTCTCTGGGAACGCGTTGCACAGACCTTTCTGCAAGGCCTCCCGGAGTTGTCTCATCCTCTGCTCCCTCTGCGACGGTAACATAAGGTCCGCAACCTTACCCTTGTACCGTGGATCAAGGAGAGTGGCCAGCCAGTAATGGTCCCTCTCCTTGATCCGAAGAATACGAGGATCCTTCCGCAGACTTTGCAGGATCAGGGAGGCCATGCAGCGTAGGTTTGCTGAGGCATTCGCTCCGGAGTCCTCTGGGTCACTAAGGATGACATGATCCGCAGCCACCTCCTCCCAGCCACGTACAAGTCCACTGGTTTCTTGGGACTGTAAATCATCCCTAAAAGACTGCTGCTGATGATGCTGAGTGCCAGCCTCCACCTCCATGCTGACACAATCCTCCTCCTCCTCCTCCTCCTCCTCCTCCTCTTCCTGTGCGATGGGTGGGACAGAAGGAACACTGTCTGGGTAAAGGGGGCCTTGAGAGGCAAGGAAGTCCTCCTCTTCCTGCCTCTGTTCTGCCTCAAGTGCCCTGTCCATTATTCCACGCAGCGTGTGCTCCAACAGGTGGACAAGAGGTACAGTGTCACTGATGCATGCACTGTCACTGCTCACCATCCTCGTGGCCTCCTCAAATGGTGCCAGGACAGTGCATGCATCCCTGATGATGCCCCACTGGCGTGGAGAAAAAAAACCAAGCTCCCCTGACCCTGTCCTGGTGCCGTAGTCGCACAGGTACTCATTGATGGCCCTCTGCTGCGTGTGCAGCCGCTGCAGCATGGCCAACGTTGAGTTCCACCTGGTGGGCATGTCACATATAAGGCGGTTCTTGGGCAGGTTCAACTCCTTTTGCAGCTCAGCCAGGCGAGCACTGGCATTATAAGATCTGCGGAAATGCACACAGACTTTCCTGGCCTGCCTCAGGACATCCTGTAAGCCCGGGTACCTGCCCAAGAACCGCTGCACCACCAGGTTAAGGACGTGAGCCACACAGGGCACATGGGTCAGTTGTCCCTGTCGGAGGGCGGAGAGGAGGTTGGTGCCATTGTCGCAAACCACCATTCCTGGCTTAAGCTGGCGTGGCGTCAACCACCTCTCGGCCTGGCCCTGCAGAGCAGACAGGACCTCTGCCCCAGTGTGGCTTCTGTCCCCCAAACACACCAGCGCAAGCACGGCATGGCATCTTTTTGCCTGCGTACTTGCGTAGCCCCTTGAACGCCTACGGAGCACCGCTGGTTCCGAGGACAAACCACAGGAAGAGGCCATGGAGGAAGAAGAAGAGGAGGGGGTGGAGGAGAGAGGTGTGTCACAACCAGTAGTAGCATTTTGGAGGCGTGGCGGTGGAACAACCTCCAACACTACTGCACCTTGTCCTGCATCCTTCCCAGCTGCCAAAAGAGTGACCCAATGGGCCGTGAAAGAAAGGTAACGTCCCTGTCCATGCCTGCTGGACCATGAGTCAGCGGTAATATGCACCTTACCGCTGACCGCCCTGTCCAGCGAGGCCAAGACATTGCATTCCACATGCCGGTAGAGAGCCGGAATAGCCTTCCGTGAGAAAAAGTGGCGTTTGGGAACCTGCCACTGAGGAACCGCACATTGCACAAACTCACGGAAGGGGGCCGAGTCTACCAACTGAAAAGGCAGCAGTTGAAGCGCTAGCAATTTAGCCAAGCTAGCATTCAACCGCTGGGCATGTGGATGGCTGGGAGTGAACTTCTTTCGACGGTCCAGCAGCTGGGGCAGGGAAATTTGCCTGCTAGAATCGGACGTCGGTGTACTGCTAGCAGAGTGGCCGCAAGTACTTGGCTGTGACACACCTAATTCTACACCTTCATTCCTCTCAGTGCATGTTTCAGAGAGGACTGAAGTTATAGTGGGGTTGGAGATCCCAGCTGATGCGGTGCAAGGAGAGGTCCGCTTTGTTCTTTGGTGTGGGTCTTTGAGGTAGGCTTGCCAACGAGCTGCATGGCAGGTCAACATATGTCTGGTCAGGCATGTGGTACCCAAGCGGCTGATGTTTTGGCCACGCGATATACGCTTGAGACATATGTTGCAAACAGCAGCTGTGCGATCTGATGCACTAGCCTCAAAAAAGGCCCACACCAAAGAACTTTTTGAATGACGGGCAGAGGCAGCGCCCTGCACAGGCGGAGCTCTGCGGTGTGATTCCGTCGGTGTACTGCCCTTACGCTGGCCACCAAAGGGCATCCTGCCTCGTTGGAGATGTGCCTCCTCCTCATCCTCCTCCTCCTCCTCTCTCCTATTAGGCACCCACGTGGAGTCAGTGACCTCATCATCACCTCCCTCCTCATCACTGGAGCCAATCTGGCAGTATGCTGCAGCTGCTGGAACATGACTGCCAGATTGGTGTCCTTCTTGAGCATCCCCTCTGTCTGCTCTCACGCTACTGCCTTCCTCTAGCTGGGTTTCATCATCAGACCCTTCGAAACGCTGGGCATCCTCCTGGAGCATGTACCCAACACTGTGCTCAAACAGTTCGGGGGACTCCTCAGGAGGAGGACATGGTGGGTCTAGGGAAGGAGTGACTGATGATGAGTCTGACATTGATACCAGGGAAGAGGACGCTTTGGCAGCTGCTTTTCCAGTACCCTGAGCCTGGGTGAGAGAGGATGAGGAGGAGGAGAAGGGCTTGGTCATCCACTCTACCAAGTCTTCGGCATGATGTGGCTCAACATGTCCAGCTGCCGAAAAGAAGGACAAGCGTGTCCCATGGCCATGTGCTGATGACAATGCACCGCGTCCACGACCAGCACTGTTGCCCCCAGACACAGAGCCTGCTTGCCCTCTTTTATTGCCTCCTGACTGTCTGCCTCTCCTTGTTTGCCTTCCAGACATTCTAATAGATGGCCTGCAGGGAGATGGGAAAAAAGCAATAAGGGCTCCCTTCAGGTGTCCTTCTCTGTCCCTTGAAACAAGGACTTGCACAGTGAAAGAAACTGACACTCTCCCTACCTACAGTTTTCTGTCCCTAGAAAAAATGTTTTTTTTAAGCACACTATAGCACAAGGAGAATTCACTCACTGTCCTTCCAGGTCCCTGGAAACAAGGACTTGCACAGTGAAAGAAACTGACACTCTCCCTACCTACAGTTTTCTGTCCCTAGAAAAAATGTTTTTTTAAGCACAATATAGCACAAGGAGAATTCACTCAATGTCCTTCCAGGTCCCTGGAAACAAGGACTTGCACAGTGAAAGAAACTGACACTCTCCCTACCTACAGTTTTCTGTCCCTAGAAAAAAAGTTTTTTTTAAGCACAATATAGCACAAGGAGAATTCACTCACTGTCCTTCCAGGTCCCTGGAAACAAGGACTTGCACAGTGAAAGAAACTGACACTCTCCCTACCTACAGTTTTCTGTCCCTAGAAAAAAAATTTTTTAAGCACAATATAGCACAAGGAGAATTCACTCAATGTCCTTCCAGGTCCCTGGAAACAAGGACTTGCACAGTGAAAGAAACTGACACTCTCCCTACCTACAGTTTTCTGTCCCTAGAAAAAATGTTTTTTTTTAAGCACAATATAGCACAAGGACAATTCACTCACTGTCCTTCCAGGTCCCTGGAAACAAGGACTTGCACAGTGAAAGAAACTGACACTCTCCCTACCTACAGTTTTCTGTCCCTAGAAAAAATGTTTTTTTTTAAGCACAATATAGCACAAGGACAATTCACTCACTGTCCTTCCAGGTCCCTGGAAACAAGGACTTGCACAGTGAAAGAAACTGACACTCTCCCTACCTACAGTTTTCTGTCCCTAGAAAAAAGTTTTTTTTTAAGCACAATATAGCACAAGGACAATTCACTCACTGTCCTTCCAGGTCCCTGGAAACAAGGACTTGCACAGTGAAAGAAACTGACACTCTCCCTACCTACAGTTTTCTGTCCCTAGAAAAAATGTTTTTTTTAAGCACAATATAGCACAAGGAGAATTCACTCAATGTCCTTCCAGGTCCCTGGAAACAAGGACTTGCACAGTGAAAGAAACTGACACTCTCCCTACCTACAGTTTTCTGTCCCTAGAAAAAATGTTTTTTTTAAGCACAATATAGCACAAGGAGAATTCACTCACTGTCCTTCCAGGTCCCTGGAAACAAGGACTTGCACAGTGAAAGAAACTGACACTCTCCCTACCTACAGTTTTCTGTCCCTAGAAAAAATGTTTTTTTTAAAGCACAATATAGCACAAGGACAATTCACTCACTGTCCTTCCAGGTCCCTGGAAACAAGGACTTGCACAGTGAAAGAAACTGACACTCTCCCTACCTACAGTTTTCTGTCCCTAGAAAAAATGTTTTTTTTAAGCACAATATAGCACAAGGAGAATTCACTCAATGTCCTTCCAGGTCCCTGGAAACAAGGACTTGCACAGTGAAAGAAACTGACACTCTCCCTACCTACAGTTTTCTGTCCCTAGAAAAAATGTTTTTTTAAGCACAATATAGCACAAGGAGAATTCACTCAATGTCCTTCCAGGTCCCTGGAAACAAGGACTTGCACAGTGAAAGAAACTGACACTCTCCCTACCTACAGTTTTCTGTCCCTAGAAAAAAAGTTTTTTTTCAGCACAATATAGCACAAGGAGAATTCACTCACTGTCCTTCCAGGTCCCTGGAAACAAGGACTTGCACAGTGAAAGAAACTGACACTCTCCCTACCTACAGTTTTCTGTCCCTAGAAAAAATGTTTTTTTTTAAGCACAATATAGCACAAGGAGAATTCACTCAATGTCCTTCCAGGTCCCTGGAAACAAGGACTTGCACAGTGAAAGAAACTGACACTCTCCCTACCTACAGTTTTCTGTCCCTAGAAAAAATGTTTTTTTTAAGCACAAAACACACTGACACTCTCCCTACCTATCCTTCTCTTTCCCTAAACTAAAGGAATCCAGGTTAAGCAAGAAATAAATAAAAGTCACTGTCCCTGCCTATGCTGCTCTATCCCTGCTCCGGAACACACTACACTAGGCCGCCGTGCTGGCGGCCTTTTATAGTGTGGGGCGTGTACTAAACACCCTCAGCAATAATTGGCCACAGGCATCCTGCCTGTGGCCAATCATTGCTCTCCTCGCTGCCGGCGCTGTGATTGGCCAAGCATGCGGGGTCACAGTGCATGCTTGGCCAATCACAGCGCCTGGATGACACTGCGATGGCGTAGTGCATTGTGGGCCGTTCGCGTCACTCGAATTTGGCGCGAACGGCCCAAATCGTTCGATCTTCGTCGAACGATCGAACAGCCGATGTTCGAGTCGAACGTATGTTCGACTCGAACACGAAGCTCATCCCTATACAAGACTGCTAATGCTGAACCGTTATTAAGAAAGAGAAAACAGTATAGGGGAAAAATGCACCAAACTAGGGCATCTGCTGTTTTTAAATTATTTGAAAGTATTCATGGAGATAGTATACATAAATAAGAGGAAGCATTCTAATAAAAGAAAATAAATAATAGTTTGTGAAAGATACATTATTTGTAACTAACTTGATCAGTTTTTGTTGGAAGGTCAATTTTATTCTTGTAAATAATATTGATGTCTTATATTTGGGTTCTGCTTAAACATTTGATACCGCTCCTCATAATAGCCTGATACAGAAGCTAAGCATGCAAGGACTAGGGGAGAATGTTAAAGAACTGATTAAAAGGCAGAAGAGAAGGGATAGTTGTAAAAGGTTATACAGTACGCACAGTTCTTTTCAATATAATAATGATCTGGTGAATGACATGGGAAACACTATTCCTAGAATCACTAAAACTCAGGAATAGGGATGGGCCGAACGACCCCCTGTTTGGTTTGCACCAGAACTTTAGAACATCGCAAAAGATCCGAACCGAATAACGAACCCCAGTCCAAGGGACCTGAACAGTAAAACTAAAAAGTGCCCATTTTGAAGGCTTATATGAAAATAATTGGGCATATAATGGCTATGGGTGTCTGGGTACTGCCCTGGAGAACATGTATCAATGAAAAAAAAAGTTTGAAAAAACGTTATTTTTAAATGAGCAGTGATTTACTGATGCTTAAAGTGAAAGCATAAAAATGAGAAATAACAATAAAAATGAAACATTCCTTTCAATATAGTGCCTGGGGAGTCCACTTAGTCTACCTGTAAAGTGGCACATCTGTACCACGTATAGAAGCTACTGCAGCAATAATTGCATTTATAAAGCCAAAAAATGACATTATTCCTGCAAGCTTTCTTTATTTGGTAAACAGCGGCTTGGGGAGCCAGTCTGTATTATGAGGCCACAATGTAGTGCACTGGGAACAAAATTAGAGATTTTTGGGATAAATTCTGGTGTGTCTTCCGTAGACTTTGGATAAAAGTAACAGGTACGGAATAAATGGTCTTTGGGTGTCGGAGGTGCCTTCACACTGTAACCCTATAGAGCAGGGGTAGGCAGCCTCAGCCCTCCAGCTGTGGTGAAACTACAAGTCCCATGAAACATTGCAAGACCCTGACAATCACAGGTATGACTCCTAGAGTCAGAGGTATGATGGGATTTGTAGTTTCAAAACAGCTGGAGTGCCGAGGGTGCCTACCCTGTACTCTTGATGAAAGCAAGAATTGCCTTGCTGTCAAAATTTGAAATTATATGCACCTGTCAAACAGGTGTAGAAAAATTGGTCTTTGGGTGTCCGTGGTGCCTTCACACTGTAACCCAATAGAGGTACTCTTGATGAAAGCAAGAATTGGCCTTGCTGTCAAAAATGTATAGGATATGCACCTGTCAAACAGGCGCGGAAACAATTGGTCTTTGGGTGTTAATTGAGCCCATGAAACCTACACCAAAAACATTCTTCCATATTAAATCATCACCCACAATGTTAAGCAGCCTAGAGGTCTTGCAGAGATTCCACATCCCAAATACACCTAATCAGCGACATAGGCACCAGGGGCTTCATAGCTGCTGGTAATCCAGGACTGATTCATTTTGATAGAGGGCAGATGATCCACGGAGTCTGTGGACAAATTTGCTCTATTATGAGTAACAAAACCTCCAGCAGCACTGAATGCCTGTTCAGAACGCATGCTGGATGCTGGGCAGCAATGCAGCTCAATTGCATACTGGCATACTGGGAAAGTTCTGGCCAGTGGTCTATTCTCATGACCCAGTGAATCATCAACTGGAAAGCTCTCCATCTCTGTTTTTGCCCCTAGATAATCGTCCACCATATGATGCAGATTCTGGCAATGGGATGTGGAAGCGGACAGTCCAGGGCGGTGAGGACTAGAAAAATTGTGAAATGCATCACCTTCTCCACCGCTCCTCTCTTGACCAACAGAAGCCTCAAAACTACATTTTCAACGACACTGTAACCTATCAGAGTCTGGAAAAGCGTTAAACTTCTCTTTAAGGTTTCCTCAAGAGATTTAATCTTCTGCACCCTCTGTGGGGGCAGGATGAGTTCTGAGACTTTCCCCTTGTAACGGTGGTCAAGGAGGATTGCCAACAATTAGTGATCCTTCTCCTTGATGCCATATATTTTTCGGTCCTTTCACAGGCTTTAAAGCAGGGGATCCCTCATGCACTGCAAGTTTGCAGAAGCATGAGAAGCAGACTCATCGGGTCACTGAGGACTACAGTATCTGGAACTGCCTCCTCCCAGCCACGTACTACTCCCAAGGGTTCTGGGGATGGAAAACCACCTCTTAAGGTTTGACATATGTCTGCTTCAATGCCTCCAAAACTGCTAGAATCCTCCTTCTCCTTCTCCTCCCTCTCCTCTTGTGTGTTGTGTGGCAAAGGAAGAATGGTGTTTGCATAAGACGGGCATTGAGAGGAAAGGAAATCCTCCTCTTCCTCCTGCTCTGCCTCGAGTGCCCTGTCCACAATGCCAGGCAGAGTCTACTCCAGCAGGAACACAATAGGGATCAGTGGCGGCTGGTGTTCCATTTTTTTGGGGGGGCGCAAACAAAGCCCCAACCAACCCCCCCCCCCTCCCGTCACTCGCCCGCGATAGGGCCTACAGACAGATCAATAGATAGATAAATATACAGACAGAAACATACAGATACAGACAGACAGACAGATAGATATATACAGACAGATATATACAGATAGATAGATATATACAGATAGATAGATATAAATAGATAGATACAGTAGGTGCCGCCGATATTGTGTATATATCGCGCTCCCATCGCCGAGATTCTCGGCGGCAGGAGTGCAGAGATCTCGGCAACAGGGTGGCGACACGTGTCGCGCTCGCTGCAATAGCGAGAGGGAGACGCGACACTGTATTGAACGGGATCCGACGTGGATTCCCGCCAATACCAGGCACTGCGTTTGGTATGAATCCTGAGAGGGAACTCCATACTCCATGCCAATTTTTAAAGAAAAAAACGGCGTGGGTTCCCCCTCCAGGAGCATACCAGGCCCTTGGGTCTGGTCTGGATTTGAAGGGGAACCCTACGCCGAAAAACGGCGTGGGGGTCCCCCTCAAAATCCAAACCAGACCCTTATCCAAGCACGCAACCTGGCAGGCCGCAGGGGAAGAGGGGGGGACGAGAGAGCAGCCCCCCCTTGCTCCTGAACCGTACCAGGCCGCATGCCCTCAACATGGGGGGTTAGGTGCTCTGGGGCAGGGGGGCGACCTGCGGCCCCCCCACCCCAGAGTACCCTGCCCCCATGTTGATGAGGACAGGGCCTCTTCCCGACAACCCTGGCCGTTGGTTGTCGGGGTCTGTGGGCGGGGGGCTTATCGGAATCCGGGAGCCCCCTTTAATAAAGGGGCCCCCGGATCCCGGCCCCCCCACCCTATGTGAATGAGTATGGGGTACATCGTACCCCTACCCATTCACCTGGTGGAAATAAATTGCACAGCTCTGGGGGTCTTCTTCCGACTTCGGGGGTCTCCGGTGTCGTCGCCGCGCTCTCCGGTTCTTTCTTCTGCCGGGTCACCGCTATCTTCTTCCAACTCTTTTGCTAGCGGGGCCCGGTCTTCTCCGTCGCCTTCTCCCCTCTTCTCCGGTTCTTTCTTTCTTCCGCCGGGCCTCCGCTAACTTCTTTTAGCTCTTTTGCTAAAGAAGGCACGGTCTTCTCCGTCGCCTTCTTCCCTCTTCTTCTCTCCGGTTCTTTCTTTCTTCTGCCAGGCCTCCGCTAACTTCTTTTAGCTCTTTTGCTAGCGGAGGCCCGGTCTTCCCCGTCGTCTCGTCCGGCTCTCCGTTGTCCTTCTGCCGGCCCCTCCACTAACTTCTTGTAGCTCTTTTGCTAGTGGAGGAGCCGGTCTTCCCGTCGTCGCCGTCAGCATCTTCTTCCCTCTTCTCCTCCTCGATGCTGACTCGTCGCTTCCTCTCTCAGTAATGCTAAATCTTCGGTCCGCAGAGATTAATATAGGCTTCTCATGACGTCACAGTCACATGCTCCGGGGGCACATGGCCCGGGAGCATGTGACTGTGACGTCATGGGAACATGTGACTGTGACGTCATGAGAAGCCTATATAAATCGCTGCGGACCGAAGATTTAGCATTACTGCGAGAGGAAGCGACGAGTCAACATCGAGGAGGAGAAGAGGGAAGAAGACGCCGACGGCGACGACGGGAAGACCGGCTCCTCCACTAGCAAAAGAGCTACAAGAAGTTAGCGGAGGCCCGACAGAAGAAAGAAAGAACCGGAGAAGAGGGGAGAAGGCGACGGAGAAGACCGGGCAGCGCTAGCAAAAGAGTTGGAAGAAGATAGCGGTGGCCCGGCAGAAGAAAGAACCGGAGAGCGCGGCGACGACACCGGAGACCCCCGAAGTCGGAAGAAGACCCCCGGAGCTGTGCAATAAAATACTTTAAAAAGCTGTGTGTTTTTTTTATTGCAATTTATTTCCACCAGGTGAATGGGTAGGGGTACGATGTACCCCATACTCATTCACATAGGGTGGGGGGGCCGGGATCCGGGGGCCCCTTTATTAAAGGGGGCTCCCGGATTCCGATAAGCCCCCCGCCCGCAGACCCCGACAACCAACGGCCAGGGTTGTCGGGAAGAGGCCCTGTCCTCATCAACATGGGGGCAGGGTGCTCTGGGGTGGGGGGGCCGCAGGTCGCCCCCCTGCCCCAGAGCACCTAACCCCCCATGTTGAGGGCATGTGGCCTGGTACGGTTCAGGAGGGAGGGGGGGCCGCTCTCTCGTCCCCCCTCTTCCCTTGTGGCCTGCCAGGTTGCGTGCTTGGATAAGGGTCTGGTTTGGATTTTGAGGGGGACCCCCACGCCATTTTTTCGGCGTAGGGTTCCCCTTCAAATCCAGACCAGACCCAAGGGCCTGGTATGCTCCTGGAGGGGGAACCCACGCCGTTTTTTTCTTTAAAAATTGGCGTGGAGTTCCCGCTCAGGATTCATACCAAACGCAGTGCCTGGTATTGGCGGGAATCCACGTCGGATCCCCGTCTATCGGCAATGCGTGTCGCTCATCGTGAAAGGAACATTTTTTCCTTTCCCGATGACGAGACAGCTCGGCGCTGGCTCTCGCGACGGAGCTCATAGGGTGTCAATCTCGCCGCTAGAAGCGGCGAGATTGACACAATATCGGCGGCACCTACTGTAGATACAGATAGATAGATATATTGATATATACAGATAGATATATACAGATAGATATATACATACAGATAGATAGATATATACAGATAGATATATACAGATAGATAGATAGATAGATAGATAGATAGATAGATAGATAGATAGATAGATACAGATAGATAGATATATAGATAGTGTGACAGCAGGAAGGTAAAGTCACCTGGTTGCATCCAGGGGGGTAGATATATTTCGCCCAGATTCAGGCTTTACGCCGACTTATACAACTAGGTGGAGAGTTGTATAAGGCTAGTGGGCTCATGGATGACTCATACCTCTAGGGAGAGGGCTGGGCGTCGTACAGACAGGGAGTTGATGAGGCCAGCTGAAGCTTGTCAGCTCATTTAGGCCTCTATAAGAACTCCCAGCTTCATTAGATGTTAGCTCATGCCTGGAACCAGACCTGTGTGGACTGTCTAGGGAGAGTGAACCCCTGTGCGGTGAGACAAAGCCTGTGTGGCTATTTGCTTGGACATTTAAAACCAGGGACTTAGGGACTAGGACAGCACTAGGCTGATCCCAGTTGTTAGTTAGGAAACCTGTATGTTTAGTCAGAGGTCAACTTGACCAGGATTTATTTTGGTTATGTTTCTTTTGCTTTGCTGTGTTTTGTCACTGTAAATAGAAAATAAACCGCACCTTTTTTGATTTTGAAAACCACAACCTCCGTTTGCTGGGCCTGTTTTGTGTGGGGAGCCCATCCCGGGGGTCACACACACCCGCTGCCGAGCAAACCCCCTCACAGTTGGTGGAGAACCAGTGGCAGTTTTTTTTAAGCCAGCATGGAGGAGATACTGAAGCAGCTGGCTCTAGCAAATGCCAATCAACAGCAGACAAATGCAGGTTTGCAAAGGAGCCTTGCAGCCCAGCAGCAGACAAACGCAACTTTGCAACAGAGTCTGGAGGCTCAGCAACGAGCCCAGCAGCAATCTGAGGCCCGCTTCATAGACCTGTTGCAGAAGCAAGAGCAGAGACTACAACAACAGATGGAAGCAGTAATGCAGCAACGTCCGCAGACCAGTGAGGAAAGCCGTCCCACTAATACCGCGTCCTTTGGGGTGAGTCGTTTATTGACAAAAATGACTGGAGAGGATGATCCAGAGGTATTTTTGACCACATTTGAAAGGACCGCTGAAAGAGAAAAGTGGCCTGAGGAGCAGTGGGCTGGACTGGTGGCTCCTCTGTTAACTGGTGAATCGCAGAAAGCTTACTATGACCTAGAGCCTAACCAAGCAAAAGACTATGTGATGCTAAAAGCTGAAATATTGGCAAGGCTGGGTGTCACCCAGGCTGTCCGGGCTCAGCGTGTGCATAACTGGACTTTCCAGCTTGGAAAACCCCCCAGGTCTCAAATGTATGATCTCATTCACCTGAGCAGAAAGTGGCTACAGCCAGAGACTTTGTCCGCACCAAAGATTGTGGAACGTGTTGTAATGGATCGGTTTTTGAGAGCTCTTCCTACTGCCATCCAAAAGTGGGTAAGCCATGGAGACCCAGAGACGGCCGATGGTCTTGTGGATCGTGTGGAGAAATACTTGGCTACAGAGAACCTGACGGCCTCTTCCAGAGACACTCGGACTTTCCACCCTAAGACCAGACCATCCCCAGGGGCGGATAAGAGGATTCCAAGGGGTGAGGGTGGAGAGAGTGAGAGGGTGGGAGCTCTACCCCAAGTTTGGCGAGAACAGCCTGGGAAATCAGCGGCTCAAGAGGCCGCAAGAAGGATCGTTTGCTACCGCTGCCGGCAAGCGGGACATATTGCAGCCAATTGCCCGGTTGTGGAGGAACCCATGCAGTGTGACTTTCTGACGGGCAGACGTCAGTCGCTGTGTGCGACAGTCGCATGCACTGCCATTCGAGGAACTGAGAAACATTTATGCAAAATGTGTGTTAATGGTAGAAATGTTGTGGTATTGCTGGATTCAGGTAGCCTTGTGACCCTGATAAAGGCTGAGTTAGTTAAAACAGAGGTCTCTGGGAATAGCAAGGTAGCTGTTATTTGTGTGCATGGGGACACCCGAGAGTATCCAGTGACTACAGTGTGTTTCGAGACCCCCAAAGGTACCCTCTCTCATCCAGTGGGCTTAGTATCTCAGTTACCGCATGACGCCATTGTGGGAAGGGATTTTCCGAAGTTCTGGGAACTGTGGGATGATCCTGAGCCCCTCACTGGTGCCCCTATGTACCAGGAATGTGATAGCCAGAACTCCCCTGAGAGTGGTGAGGACTCTCCGGAATTTCCCTTATCAGTATTGGCAGGGGAGACTCAAGAAACTGGAGAGGAGCCCACCTCCTCAGACGAAAACCTACCGTCTGTGGAGTTTTCTGATCTTGAGGTTCACAGGGAAAACTTTGCCACAGAACAGTTGAAAGACCCCGCCCTAATAAAGGCACGGGAAAACGTAGTGAAAATAGATGGCGAGTTAGTGAACCCAGATAATACCTGCACTTACCCATACTTCAGCGTAGAGAAGGACCTACTGTATCGGGTGGCAAAAAGGGCAGAAGAAACCGTTGAGCAGCTTGTGGTGCCCAAACCTTACAGGAAGTTGGTGTTGGAGTTGGCCCATGGGCACATTCTTGGAGGTCATCTGGGGACAGAGAAAACCCGAGAGAGGGCATTACAGAGATTCTATTGGCCGGGGGTGATGAAGGACGTAGAAAATTATTGTTCCTCCTGCCCTGTGTGTCAGAGGTTGGCCCCGATGCCACATTTCCGTAGCCCGCTGGTCCCTCTACCCATCATTGAGGTCCCGTTTGAGAGGATCGCCATGGATTTGGTAGGTCCTATAATCAAGTCCGCTAGGGGGCACCAGTACATATTAGTTATAATGGACTATGCCACCCGTTATCCAGAAGCGATCCCTCTCCGAAATACCTCGGCCAAAACCATAGCCAAAGAGCTATCTCTTGTTTTTAGCCGGGTGGGTATTTGTAAAGAACTGCTTACGGACCAAGGTACACCCTTTATGTCCCGGGTTATGAAAGAGCTGTGTAAATTGTTCAAAGTGACGCAATTGCGTACGTCTGTGTATCACCCCCAAACCGATGGGCTGGTTGAAAGATTCAACAAAACCCTAAAACAAATGTTGAAGAAAGTGGTGGATAGAGATGGAAAGGATTGGGACTGTTTACTTCCTTATTTGATGTTTGCTATTAGGGAGGTGCCCCAATCCTCTACGGGATTCTCCCCCTTTGAGTTACTGTATGGGAGACACCCAAGAGGGCTGTTGGATATTGCCAAGGAAACTTGGGAAAGTGAGAGTTCTCCCCACAGGAGTGTGATTGAGCATGTCGCCCTGATGCAAGATCGAATTGCACAGGTAATGCCCATCGTGAAGGAACATTTGGCCCAAGCGCAGTTGGCACAGCAGAGAGTGTACAACCGTGGAGCCAAGACCCGTACCTTTTCCCCGGGGGATAGGATATTGGTACTTGTCCCTACGGTTGAAAGTAAATTCCTTGCCAAATGGCAAGGCCCCTACGAGATAATGGAAAAAGTGAGCGAAGTGAATTACAAGGTCAGACAACCAGGAAGGCGAAAGCCCGAACAGATCTATCACGTTAATCTGTTGAAAGCCTGGAGGGATAGAGAGTCCCTAGTCGCAGACACTTGGTCACCAGCTCAAACTGGTTGCGTGATTCCGGAGGTTGGAATAGCAGCCACCTTGTCACAACCCCAACAACAGGAGGTTAAGGAGTTTGTGCCTCGCAACAAGGAGGTATTCTCTGAGCTGCCGGGACAAACATCTGGGGTAGAGCATGACATCATTACCCCGCCCGGTGAAAGGGTGAAGTTAAAACCCTATCGGATCCCAGAGGCTCGACGGGAGGCAATACGGGAGGAAGTACAGAAAATGCTGAACTTAGGGGTGATAGAGGAGTCCCAAAGTGATTGGTCTAGTCCCATCGTGTTGGTGCCTAAACCGGATGGGAGCTGGCGATTTTGTAACGATTTTCGTCAGTTGAACAAAGTTACAAAATTTGACACCTACCCCATGCCACGTATAGATGAGTTGATCGACCGGCTGGGAACAGCCCGATACATGACGACTCTTGACCTCACAAAAGGGTATTGGCAAATCCCCCTGGCCAAGTCGGCCAAAGAGAAAACCGCATTTGTAACCCCAGACGGGGCGTTCCAATATAAAAGAATGCCGTTCGGGTTACAGAATGCGCCGGCCACATTCCAGCGGAAAATGGACCAGATGCTGAGGCCCCATCGGAAGTATGCTGCGGCTTACCTGGATGACGTAATTGTCCATAGCACAGATTGGGCCTCACATCTGCCAAAAGTGCAAGCAGTCCTGGACTCGGTTCGGGAAGCGGGGTTTACGGCTAACCCCAAGAAGTGTACCATTGGGCAGGAGGAGGCCAAATATCTTGGGTACACCATTGGGAGGGGAGTAATAAAACCCCAACTCAACAAAGTCGAGGCCATCCAGAGTTGGCCACGTCCCAACAGCAAGAAGCAGGTACGAGCCTTTCTGGGAATCGCTGGGTATTATCTGCGATTCATTCCCCACTTTGCTTCTAAGGCTGTGCCCCTAACCAACCTGACGAAGGGGAAAGGGTCGGTCATGATTAAATGGACCCCCGAGGCTGAGGCAGCATTCCAGTTCTTGAAACAAGCCTTATGTAGCCAGCCAGTGTTGTACTCACCCGACTTCTCTAAAGACTTTGTCGTACAAAGTGATGCGTCAGATGTGGGGTTAGGAGCAGTATTGTCCCAGGTCTGGAACGGGGAAGAGCACCCAGTCATTTACCTCAGCAGGAAGTTGAAGTCCCATGAGGTAAATTACGCCACCGTTGAAAAGGAGTGTTTAGCGGTGAAGTGGGCTCTAGATTCCCTTCGGTACTACCTGCTAGGTAGGCACTTTGACATGGTTACGGATCACGCTCCGTTAAAGTGGATGGCTCAAAACAAGGAAACAAATAGAAGAGTGAATAGGTGGTTCCTGGCCCTCCAGGAATTCAACTTCACAGTAAAGCATCGCCCTGGCGTTCAAATGGGGAATGTGGATGCTTTGTCTCGAGTACATGAATGCCTGATTGCTGGTGTTCCAACCCCGAGGTTAAAACAAGAGGGGGGGTATGTGACAGCAGGAAGGTAAAGTCACCTGGTTGCATCCAGGGGGGTAGATATATTTCGCCCAGATTCAGGCTTTACGCCGACTTATACAACTAGGTGGAGAGTTGTATAAGGCTAGTGGGCTCATGGATGACTCATACCTCTAGGGAGAGGGCTGGGCGTCGTACAGACAGGGAGTTGATGAGGCCAGCTGAAGCTTGTCAGCTCATTTAGGCCTCTATAAGAACTCCCAGCTTCATTAGATGTTAGCTCATGCCTGGAACCAGACCTGTGTGGACTGTCTAGGGAGAGTGAACCCCTGTGCGGTGAGACAAAGCCTGTGTGGCTATTTGCTTGGACATTTAAAACCAGGGACTTAGGGACTAGGACAGCACTAGGCTGATCCCAGTTGTTAGTTAGGAAACCTGTATGTTTAGTCAGAGGTCAACTTGACCAGGATTTATTTTGGTTATGTTTCTTTTGCTTTGCTGTGTTTTGTCACTGTAAATAGAAAATAAACCGCACCTTTTTTGATTTTGAAAACCACAACCTCGGTTTGCTGGGCCTGTTTTGTGTGGGGAGCCCACACCGGGGGTCACACACACCCACTGCCGAGCAAACCCCCTCACAATAGATAGATAGATAGATAGATAGATAGATAGATAGATAGATAGATACAGATAGATAGATAGATAGATACAGATAGATAGAGAGATAGATAGATAGATACAGATAGATAGATAGATATATATATATACAGATAGATATATACTATGACAGCATGCAGGTAAAATCACCAGGTTGCATCCAGGATGGAAGGTATATATGTCCTAGATTCAGGCTTTATGCAGATTTATACCACTAGGGGGAGTGCGGGGAGTCTTGCAGGGGAAGAGTTAATGAGCCCAGCTGAAGTAAGTGGGCTCGTTAGGGCCTCTACAAGAACTCCCAGCATACTAAGAGAGATGCTCCAACCTGGAACCAGATCTGTGTGGATAGTCTGGGGAGTGTGATCTCTGTGCGGTGAGCCAAAGCCTGTGTGGTTATTGCTAAGAACTTCAAAAAGCAGGGAGCTAGGGACTGGGACAGCACAAGGCTGTACCCAGTTGTTAGTTAGGGACACCAACGTGTGTAGTGAGGTCAAGTTGACCAGGATTTCTTTTCATGTTTCTTTTGTTTTTGCTGTATTTTTTTGTCTGTATATAGTTCAAATAAAACCACACCCTTTTGTTTTCTCCTACCACTGTCTGCTGTGCCTGTTTTTGTGTGGTGAACCCATCCAGGGGGTCACACACACCCGCTGCTGAGCTAACCCCCTCACAGTTGGTGGAGAACCAGTGGCAGTTTTTTTAAGGCCAGCATGGAGGAGATACTGAAACAGCTGGCTCTAGCAAATGCCAATCAGCAGCAGACAAATGCAGGTTGGCAAAAGAGCCTTGTAGCCCAGCAGCAAGCTCATCAACAGAGCCTTGCAGCCCAGCAGCAAGCTCATCAACAGAGCCTTACAGCCCAGCAGCAGACAAATGCAACTTTGCAACAGAGTCTGGAAGCTCGGCAACAAGCCCTGCAGCAATCTGAGGCCCGCTTCATAGACCTGTTACAGAAGCAAGAACAGAGACTACAGCAACAAATGGAAATGTTAATGCAGCAACGTCCGCAGACCAGTGAGGCAAGTAGTTCCACTAATACTGCGTCCTTTGGGGTGAGTCGTTTATTGACAAAAATTACTGGAGAGGATGATCCAGAGGTGTTTTTGACCACATTTGAAAGGACTGCTGAAAGAGAAAAGTGGCCTAAGGAGCAGTGGGCTGGACTGGTGGCTCCTCTGTTAACTGGTGAATCGCAGAAAGCTTACTATGACCTAGAGCCTGACCAAGCAAAAGACTATGTGATGCTAAAAACTGAAATATTGGCACGGCTGGGTGTCACCCTGGCTGTCCGGGCTCAGCGTGTGCATAACTGGACTTTCTGGCTTGGAAAACCCCCCAGGTCTCAAATGTATGATCTCATTCACCTGAGCAGGAAGTGGCTACAGCCAGAGACTTTGTCCGCACCAAAGATTGTGGAACTTGCTGTGATGGATCGTTTCTTGAGAGCTCTTCCTACTGCCATCCAAAAGTGGGTAAGCCATGGAGACCCAGAAATGGCCGATAATCTTGTGGATTGTGTAGAGAAGTACTTGGCTACAGAGAACCTGACTGCCTCTTCCAGAGACTTTCCACCCTAAGACCAGACCATCCCCAGTGGCGGGTAAGATGATTCCAAGGGGTGAGGGTGGAGAGAGTGAGAGGGTGGGAGTTCTACCCAAGGTTTGGCGAGAGCAGCCTGGGAAGTCAGGGGTTCAAGAGGCAGCAAGAAGGATTGTTTGTTACCGCTGCCGACAAGAGGGACATATTGAAGCAAATTGCCCGGTTGTGGATGAACCCATGCAATGTGACTTTCTAACGGACAGACGTCAGTCGCTGTTTGCGACAGTCACATGCACTGCCATGCGGGGAACTGAGAAACATTTATGCAAAATGTGTGTTAATGGTAGAAATGTTGTTGTATTGCTGGATTCAGGTAGCCTCGTGACACTGATAAAGGCTGAATTAGTTACTACAGAGGTCTCTGGGAATAACAAGGTAGCTGATATTTGTGTGCATGGGGACACCCGAGAGTATCCGGTGACTACAGTGTGTTTTGAGACCCCCAAAGGTACCCTCTCTCATCGGGTGGGATTAGTGTCTCACTTGCCTCATGATGCCATTGTGGGAAGGGATTTTCCAAAGTTCTGGGAACTATGGGATTGTCCTGAGCCCCCCACTGGTGCCCCTATATACCAGGAATGTGATAGCCAGAATTCCTCGGAGAGTGGTGAGGACTCTCCAGAATTTCCCTTGTCGGTATTGGCAGGGGAGACTAGAGAAACTGGGGAGGAGCCAACATCCTCAGAGGAAAACATGCCGTCTGTGGAGTTTTCTGATCTCGAGGTTCACAAGGAAAATTTTGCCACAGAACAGTTAAAAGACCTCACCCTAATAAAGGCACGGGAAAACGTAGTGGAAATAGATGGCGAGTTAGTGAACCCAGATGAGACCGGCACTTACCCATACTTCATCGTGGAAAAGGACCTACTGTATCGGGTGGCTAAAAGGGCAGAAGAAACCATTGAGCAGCTTGTGCTGCCCAAACCTTACAGGAAGTTGGTGTTAGAGTTGGCCCATGGGCACATTCTTGGAGGTCATCTGGGGACAGAGAAAACCCGAGAGAGAGTATTGCAGAGGTTCTATTGGCCTGGGGTCATGAAGGAAACAGAAAATTATTGTTCCTCCTGCCCTGTGTGTCAGAGGTCGGCACCGATGCCACATTTCCGTAACCCGCTGGTACCTCTTCCCATCATTGAGGTCCCCTTTGAGAGGATCGCAATGGATTTGGTAGGTCCGATTATGAAGTCCGCTAGGGGGCACCAGTACATCTTGGTTATAATGGACTATGCCACCCGTTATCCGGAAGCGATTCCTCTCCGAAATACCTCGGCCAAAACCATAGCCAAAGAGCTATCTCTTGTTTTTAGCCGTGTGGGTATTTGTAAGGAACTGCTTACGGACCAAGGTATACCCTTTATGTTCCGGGTTATGAAAGAGCTGTGCAAGTTGTTTAAAGTGACACAATTGCGTACATCTATGTATCACCCCAAACAGATGGGTTGGTTGAAAGATTCAACAAAACTCTAAAACAAATGTTAAAGAAGGTGGTGGATAAAGATGGAAAGGATTGGGACTGTCTAATTCCCTATTTAATGTTTGCTATTAGGGAGGTACCCCAATCCTCTACGGGTTTCTCACCCTTTGAGTTACTCTATGGGAGACACCCAAGAGGGCTGTTGGATATCGCCAAGGAAACTTGGGAAAGTGAGAGTTCTCCCCACAGGAGTGTGATTGAGCATGTCGCCCTGATGCAAGATAGAATTGCACAGGTAATGCCAATTGTAAAGGAACATTTGGCCCAAACGCAGTTGGCACAGCAGAGAGTGTACAACCGTGGAGCCAAGACCCGGACCTTTTCCCCGGGGGATAAGATATTGGTACTTGTCCCTACGGTTGAAAGCAAGTTCCTCGCCAAATGGCAAGGCCCCTACGAGATAATGGAAAAAGTGAGCGAAGTGAATTACAAGGTCAGACAACCAGGAAGGCGAAAGCCCGAACAGATCTATCACATTAATCTGTTGAAAGCCTGGAGGGATAGGGAATCCCTAGTCGCAGAAACGTTGTCACCAGCTCAGTCTTATTGCGTGATTCCTGAGGTTGGAATAGCAGTCACCTTGTCAAACCCCCAACAACAGGAGGTTAAGGAGTTTGTGCTTCGCAACAAGGAGGTTTTCTCTGAGCTGCCGGGACAAACGTATGGGGTAGAGCATGATATTATTACCCCGCCCGGTGAAAGGGTGAAGCTAAAACCCTATCGGATCCCAGAGGCCCGACGGGAGGCAATACGTGAGGAAGTACAGAAAATGCTTACGTTTGGGGTAATAGAGGAATCCCAAAGTGATTGGTCAAGTCCCATAGTGTTAGTGCCTAAACCGGGTGGGAGCTGGCGATTTTGTAACGATTTCCGACAACTGAACAAAGTTACAAAATTTGACACCTACCCCATGCCACGTATAGATGAGTTGGTCGACCGGTTGGGAACAGCCCGATACATGACAACTCTTGATCTCACCAAAGGGTATTGGCAAATTCCCCTGGCCAAGTCGGCCAAGGAGAAAAAAGTATTTGTAACCCCAGACGGGGCGTTCCAATATAAAAGAATGCCGTTTGGTTTACAGAATGCGCCGGCAACATTCCAGCGGAAAATGGACCAGATACTGAGGCCCCATCAGAAGTATGCTGCGGCTTACCTAGATGATGTAATTATCTATAGCACAGATTGGGCCTCACATCTGCCAAAAGTGCAAGCAGTCCTAGACTCTATCCGGGAAGCTGGGTTTACGGCCAACCCCAAGAAGTGTACCATTGGACAGGAGGAGGCCAAGTATCTTGGGTACACCATTGGGAGGGGAGTAATAAAACCCCAAGTCAATAAAGTCGAGGCCATACAGAATTGGCCGCATCCCAACAGCAAGAAGCAGGTACGAGCCTTTCTGGGAATCGCTGGTTATTATTGCCGATTCATTCCCCACTTTGCTTCTCAGGCTGTACCCCTAACCAACCTGACAAAAGGGAAGGAGTCTGTCATGGTTAAATGGACCCCAGAGGCTGAGGCAGCATTTCAATTCTTAAAAAAAGCCTTATGTAGCCAGCCAGTGTTGTACTCACCAGACTTCTCTAGGGACTTTGTCGTACAAAGTGATGCATCCGACGTTGGGTTAGGAGCAGTATTGTCCCAGGTCTGGAACGGGGAAGAGCACCCAGTCATTTACCTCAGCAGGAAATTGAAGTCCCATGAGGTAAATTACGCCACGATCGAGAAGGAGTGTTTAGCGGTGAAGTGGGCTCTAGATTCCCTTCGGTACTATCTGCTAGGTAGGCACTTTGACATGATTACTGATCACGCTCCTTTAAAGTGGATGGCTCAAAACAAAGAGACAAATAGAAGAGTAAATAGGTGGTTCCTGGCCCTACAGGAATTCAACTTTACGGTAAAGCATCGCCCTGTCGTTCAAATGGGGAATGTGGATGCTTTGTCTCGAGTACATGCATGCCTGATTGCTTGTGTTCCAACCCCAAGTTTAAAACAAGAGGGGGGGTATGTGACAGCATGCAGGTAAAATCACCAGGTTGCATCCAGGATGGAAGGTATATATGTCCTAGATTCAGGCTTTATGCCGATTTATACCACTAGGGGGAGTGCGGGGAGTCTTGCAGGGGAAGAGTTAATGAGCCCAGCTGAAGTAAGTGGGCTCGTTAGGGCCTCTACAAGAACTCCCAGCATACTAAGAGAGATGCTCCAACCTGGAACCAGATCTGTGTGGATAGTCTGGGGAGTGTGATCTCTGTGCGGTGAGCCAAAGCCTGTGTGGTTATTGCTAAGAACTTCAAAAAAGCAGGGAGCTAGGGACTGGGACAGCACAAGGCTGTACCCAGTTGTTAGTTAGGGACACCAACGTGTGTAGTGAGCGGTCAAGTTGACCAGGATTTCTTTTCATGTTTCTTTTGTTTTTGCTGTATTTTTTTGTCTGTATATAGTTCAAATAAAACCACACCCTTTTGTTTTCTCCTACCACTGTCTGCTGGGCCTGTTTTTGTGTGGTGAACCCATCCAGGGGGTCACACACACCCGCTGCTGAGCTAACCCCCTCACAATACATACAGATAGATAGATAGATAGATACAGATAGATAGATAGATAGATAGATAGATAGATAGATAGATAGATACAGATAGATATATACATACAGATAGATAGATAGAGATAGATAGATAGATAGATAGATAGATAGATAGATAGATAGATAGATAGATAGATACAGATAGATATATACGGATAGATAGATAGATAGATAGATAGATAGATAGATAGATAGATAGATAGATAGATAGATACATACATACATACATACATATATACAGATAGATACATACATACATACATTCATAGATATATACAGATAGATAGATAGATAGATAGATAGATAGATAGATAGATACAGAGAGATAGATCTGGTTAAGGTGGGGATATACTGTCTGTAAACCAGGGCTGTAGCAGGACACAGTGCTGGGACCCCTCGTGTGGTATACAGTCAGGAGATGATGTGTACAGTAATGAGCACATTGTCGGGTGAATGACTGAAGGTTGATTCCCGGGGCACAGAAGAAGCAGGTTACACACCCTCCACACAGTCCGATCACAGATCACAGTACAAGGTGCTGTTGTATAGTGGACACTGGACAGACACTGACAGGGTAACAGACTCACTGCTCAGAACAGAGTACCTTGCTCAATGCTTCCTTCATTCCCGATCAGGAAGCCGATTTCCATGCTGGCACAGAAAGTGAAACCAGAAGTGATGTCGCTGCCCGGGGAAAGCACCGCCCATATCCTACGGCGGTGCCAATCCACAGAGAGATATAAAGGAGAGTGACCAATGAGAGTGTAGAGAGGCTATGTGCAGTGTGCAAACTCACAAAACCCCGCAAATGAAGCATCTTGCCTACCTGCAATCACGGGATTGCACTGACATGACGTTTCAAACAGCCCTGTGGCCGGCGCCCGTATATAGTACACAGTGCACTTAAAGGACTTTTTTTTTTTAAAGGAACTTTATTTTATTTTTTGTGACTAGCTGTGGGGGGGCGGCGCCCGGGCGCCCCCTATGGACGGGCCACCACTGATAGGGATTGTATTACTAATAGGGTTGAGCGAACCCGAACTGTAAAGTTCGGGTCCGTACCGAACTTTAGCTTTTTCCCAAACCCGAATCCGAACCCGGACTTTGCGCAAAAGTCCGGGTTCGGGTTCGGGTTCGGCAATCTAATGGCGCAGTTAGAAATGCTTCAGGGGCCATCCAATCACCTTTTGATTAGCTGGTGTGCCCTTAGAAGCCATCATAGCCATGCCTACTAATGGCATGGCTGTGATTGGTCAGTGCAACATGTGACCCAGCTTCTATATAAGCTAGAGGCACACAGCACACACGTCACTCTGCTTCAGAATAGATAGGGAGAGGATCTTGTCTGCTGCTGCTGCTTTTAGGGAGAGATTGAAAAATACATGAGTTAGTCCTGATTCTGGAATCTGAGGGAAAAGATAGAGAGACAGTGTAGTGTAGGGCCAGGTTCCTGTTGGTGCTTTCAGGGAGAGAGATATATTATATAGGAGTCCAGATTCAGAGATATAACTCAGCGATCTGCATAGGTTTACCTGTTTGTGTTGCAGTGCAGTCTTTTTACACTGCCATGAGCCCAGTGTGAGGCCTCGTACACACGACCGAGTTTCTCGGCAAGAACCAGCAAGAAACTTGCTGGCAGAGATGTCTTGCCGAGAAACTCGTTCGTGTGTATGGTTTCTCGTCAAGAAAACCGACAAGTAATCTCGACGAGAAAATAGAGAACCTGCTCTCTATTTTCTCGTCGAGATTCTCGTCGGCATGTTTCTCGACGAGAAAAGTGAGTGTGTGTACACTTACCTGTCCTCCCGGAAGCCCGCGCATGTTCGAAATGAATTTGACGCATGCGCGGTAGCTTCCTAGGCATAGGTAGGGTATACCAAGATGGCGGCGACGGCATCGAATGTGACGAGCGCATGCTCGTCGTAGTCGATGACGTCACCGCGTACGCTCCATTCAAAGAACAGCGGGTTCTTTGAATCGAGCGTGTGTACACTCGGCCGGGACAAGTTTCTTGTCCAAGAATCTCGTCAAAAAAAACGACATGTTTTTTTCGACGAGAATCTCGGCCGTGTGTACGAGGCTTCAGAGAAAATCTACCTTTTATCTGCAAGCTCAGTGCACCAGCACTGCATATATTACATTGAGAGATACACCGTTTCCATACTGTGGGTGTATTCTGCTCTTGGAAAAAGATCCATTTAGGGGAAAAAAAAAGGCACTTTATTGTGCTCTTTTCCAAAAGACCCATTAAGGGCAAAAAAAACAAAAATTTGCATTTTATTTTGCTTGTGCAAAAAAAGACCCGTTTAGGGCAAAAAAAATTAAAAAAAATTTGCACTTTAATGTACGCGTGCAAAAAGACCCATTTAGGGCCACAAAAAATATTTTGCAGTGTGTTATACATATGTGGAGGCGTGTGAAATAATAGGATTTTTATAACAGCTTACCTGTAAAATCCTTTTCTTGGAGTACATCACGGGACACAGAGCGACATAGTCATTACTAATGGGTTATATAGATACCGTCAGGTGCTGGCACTGGCAACTTCCAAAACCGGAAGTACCCTCCCCTATATAAGCCCCTCCCATCCGGGAGCACCTCAGTTTTGTAGCAAAGCAATAAGTGTCCCTAAAGAGGGGCGGGAGCTCTGTGTCCCGTGATGTACTCCAAGAAAATGATTTTACAGGTAAGCTGTTATAAAAATGCTATTTTCTTTCTCGTACATCACGGGACACAGAGCGACATAGTCATTACTAATGGGATGTCCTAAAGCAATGCCAAATGAGGGGGGGGGGTACACCATATATAAGCTGAGCGCTATCAGACATGAGGATCTTTTGCGGCCTGCAACACACTGCGCCCAAAGGCGACATCCTCCTGACTTCTAACGTCCACCTGGTAGGACCTAGTAAACGTGTGTACCGAAGACCATGTTGCGGCCTTACAGATTTGAGCCAGGGAGGCCTGGTGATGCACTGCCCATGAAGTTCCAACTGCTCTCGTGGAGTGCGCTCTAACTTTGAACGGAGGCGGTCTCCTTCTCAAGCCATAAGCTTGCATAATGACCTGTCGAATCCACTTGGCTAAAGTAGATTTTGACGCTGCCTGACCCTTTCTGGGGCCTTCCGGCAGAATAAACAAAGTATCCGTTCTGCGAATCTGAGCAGTGGCTTTTAGATAAGCTTTAACTGCTCTTACTACATCCAAAGAATGCAATAACTTTTCCTCTACCAAAGTAGGTTTGGGGAAAAAAGAAGGAAGAACCACATCTTGGTTCAAATGAAACCTCGATACCACCTTAGGAAGAAAGGCTGGATGAGGACGTAACACTACTCTGTCCTTATGGATAACCAGATATGGCTCCTTACAGGACATAGCTGCTAATTCCGATACTCTTTTAGCCGAACAAATGGCTACTAGAAAAATCAATTTCCTGGTGAGAAGCACCAAGGAAATATGCTGTAATGGTTCAAATGGTTGTTTCTGTAGAACCGACAGAACCAAGTTTAGATCCCATGGACATATGGGAATATTAACCGGAGGACTAATACGCATCACTCCTTGTATAAAGGCTTTGACTAGTGAATGCGAAGCCAAGGGCCTTTGAAAAAATATTGACAAGGCCGAAATCTGACCCTTGATAGTACTCAAGGCAAGCTTCCTATCTACAGCCCACTGTAGGAAGTCCAGAATCCTACCTATTACGTACTTATGTGGATGCCATTTCTTGGCCTCACACCACGCGATGTACGCCTTCCAGATTCTATAGTAGATCTGCCTGGATACCGGCTTCCTGGCATTGATCATGGTAGATACCACAGCATTAGAGAGCCCTCTCTTTTTTAGAATGTGGGCTTCAATAGCCAGGCCGTCAAACCTAGGGCTGGTAAGGAAGGGTGGTATATCGGTCCTTGCGAAAGCCGGACGACGTGGGAGAGTCCAAGGACTCCCCACTGAAATTTTACAATCTCCGCGTACCACGCTCTTCGGGGCCACGCTGGAGCCACCGGAATCACTGGTTTCTTTTCTACCCTGATTCTGCGGAGTAATCGAGGTAACCATTGTGGCGGTGTGAATGCATATATCAGCTTGAACTGATCCCAAGGGAACACTAGGGCATCCGAGCCGCAAGCTAGGGGATCCCTTGTCCGAGAGACAAACCTGTCCCCCTTTGCGTTGAATCTGGATGCTAGAAGATCTACATCCGATGTTCCCCACCGCTGACATATTGTCCAGAAAACCTTGGGGTGAAGGGACCCTTCCTCTGGGCCTAATTGCTGGCGACTTAGAAAGTCCGCCTTCCAATTCTCCACTCCTGGAATGAATACCGCAGATATGGCTGGGACATATTTTTCTGCCCATTTCAGGATGTAATTCACTTCCCTCTGGGCTGCACGACTCCTGGTGCCCCCCTGATGATTGATATATGCCACTGCTGTGGCATTGTCTGATTGAATTCTGACAGGGGACCCTTGGAGTTTGGATGTCCATGCTACTAGGGCATACCGGGCTGCTCGTATCTCTAAGAGATTGATGGGCAGGGCCTTTTCTGCATCCGACCATCTGCCCTGGAGAGACTATTGCTCCAGTACTGCTCCCCAGCCTATAAGGCTGGCATCTGTAGTGACCACCTTCCAAGAAATCGGACTGAAGGATTTCCTTTTTTCCAGATTCTGGGGAACCAACCACTAACGGAGGCTCTTGCGAACGGAAGGGGACAAGGACATTGTAAGTCTAGGGCCTGAACTTTTTTGTTCCAGGCTGACAGTATGGCCCCTTGCAAATTCCTTGAATGGAATTGACCGTAGGGTACTGCTTCGAATGATGCCACCATTTTTCCCAGCAGCCTCATATACAGGCGTATGGACGGCTGTCTTTTTTGTACCCACTAAGTGGATCAAATCTTTCAAAGACAACACCTTTCCTCGAGGCAAGAATATTTTTCTCTGGCCTGAATCCAACCTTAGCCCCAAGTATTCCAGACTTTTGACTGGTTTTTAGGGCTGACTTGTCTCGGTTGATAATCCAACCGTGAGATTCCAGATACTTGATCGTCTTGTGAACGACCACGTCTAGTTTTTTTCACTGAGTGGTCTATCAGCAACAAGTCATCCAGATATGCCATTATCATTACACCTTGTGTTCTTAGATTGGCCAATAAAGGGCCAGAATTTTTGTAAACACTCGTGGTGCTGTGGCCAAACCGAAGGGTAAGGCTCTGAACTGAAAATGGCGCCCTTCTACTGCAAAGCGTAGAAATTTTTGGTGGACTGGAAAGATGGGAATGTGCAAATAAGCATCTTTGATGTCGATCGTGGCTAACCAATCCTCCCCTTGTAGGGCAGTGGCCACCGATCGGATCGACTCCATCGGAAAGTCCTGATATACAGGAATTTGTATAGCCCTTTTAGAATTAATATGGGCCTCCCGTCCGCGTTTGCTTCGGGACTGTAAAGAGGTTTGAGTAAAACCCGAACCCTCATTCTTCCAGGGGAACCTCCATAATTACTCCTTGGAGCAATAGTTGTTCTAGTGCCAACAGGAGGGACTCTCTCTTCCGGGGATCCCTTGGCACGTTTGACCTCAAAAATGGGAAGGAGGAGAGTCTTTTAACTCCAAACTGTATCCCAAACCTACTGCGGAGAGCACCTATCTGTCTTGATCGTGTCCCGCCAGGTCTCTTGCGAACAACTGGAGTCCTCCCCCCACCCGACTGAGTGGGGGCTTCAATGAATTTAACTTTGGGGGAGGTTTTGTACCTCCCCTGACCCAGGGTTTCTCATTACCCTGCTACTGTCCCTGTTTTTTACCCCCGGGATTTGACCGAGGAGGCCGTCGGAACTGTTACACAGCCGATGCCCCAGGGACTGGAGAAGCAGGCCTCTTAAAGAGGGACCTCTAACTCTGCTTTTAACCGGCAAGAGCGTATTTTTACCGCTGGAAATTTTCTGGATATATTTGTCCAGGTTTTCCCTGAATAAGCGTTCACCATGAAAATGGGACGCTAACCAGCCATTCTTTACAGGGAGCTTCAGCAGACCAGTTTTTGAGCCATAGGAGCCTACGCATATGTACTATAGACAGCGTAAGGCGGGAGGCCTGATGGACTGAATCCTCTATGGCGTCAACCGCAAAGCCTAAGGCTCTAGGTAGATCAGCTAGGGCAAAGCCTGCTGATCTGTCAAGTCCCTCAAGACCTGTTTCAACTGATCCTTCACTGCTTAGCAGACCCCAATAGCTGCTACTGCTGGTTGTATCACCAAGCAGATTTTCATAAGGACTCCAATCTTTTATCTATTGGGTTCTTGAACATTTGGACATTATCCACTGGACATGTCAGTGATTTATACATACAAGAGATGGCTGCGTCCACTGTAGGGACCTTCCATTTTTTTTTTTTTTTGATGAACTTATCCTCCATGGGATAGACCACCGGAAATCTCTTGGGGGAATAAATATTTTCTCAGGACGTTCCCAATCCTGGTAAATGAGCCCTTTCAGTAAAGGGTGAAGTGGAAAAGAACAAACAGTCTGGGGGCTTCTAGCGACCCCAACGAGGATACAGTAGTGGTTGATGGTTCCGCAAGGTGCATTTTTAAATGCTGATCGGACCATGTTAGTCAGAGACTGAACCCATAATCTTTCAGCTTGAGATGCTGAGAAAAGGTTCCCCCACTGTTGATTCCTCTATAACAGAATCAACCTCATCCTGATCCCCTTCAGGCAGGTCGATCCCTGTATGGGACTGTTGCTCTGCTAACAGGCACTCTGAAGGAGGAGACGGAGATCGAGCGTGCTTTCCCTGACAGGGAGGCAGCGATAAATGTTGACAATCTCTCTCTAATCCTCCCAGAGCTGAGGAAAAAACCTCCTCTGTTACATACACAGGAGCAGGTGAACTGAGGACAGCCACAGTACCAAGTACCACTGCGGGGTCTCTACGGTCACTTACCTCTGAACTTCAGGGGAGACTGGTGCAGCAGGAGTATGCCCAAGATCCTCCGAGCCCGATGAGACCCCCTTCGCTTCCTGGAAGATTCAGTTCCGGAGCTTCTGGACGGCATATTCCTAAGCCTAAAGCTGAGGTATTCCAGCCGTAATACACCACTTTTACTGAGAATAGTCTAGCACAATTGCTGCTATATCACAGTTGGTGTCTACTAATGTGCCTTTCTAGGGGATGCCTGTATCAACCGCTTGCTGTATGCCTTTAAATGTTGCCAGCTCTGTCTCTGTACTTCATAGCCAGCTCACTACAATATTGTGGTTTTTTTAAACTGCTGGGACGCCCGCACATGCGCAGAAGCGCTGTGGCGCGCACAGAGCGTCATCCCCCAGGCTCCGCCCCCTTTCCCGGCTCACCTCTATATATAGAGGCGCGTGCACGCGCACGCGCGCGGGCACGTGCGCCTTCGGCGCTAATTTCAAATATGGTAACAAGGGACAGGAGCCAGGGCCCCTCTTTGCCGCAGGCCGGGGGATGGACGAGCACTGCAACATGGCAGAGGAAGCAGTTTCCTATAAGAGAACTCACCATCTGCCTGGACCTTGCTCTGCTGAGAAGAAGCTAGTCCACATGACAAGAAAACATTCCACAGCGGCCTCTAGTGGACAAACACAGGTACCGCAGTCTAATATATTACATATATATATAAAAAAAAATTTTTTTTTTTTTTTTTTTTCTTGACCACCATTAAAAATTATTACATTTTTTTAGTAGTTACAGGCATGCACAGAATTTTGCGGGAATACCATTAGGTAACAGACAGAAAGACAAATTAGGCTTGGGGGTCCCCCAATAGAACCAAGTTCCTGGGGGCCCCCACTTACCTGTTCCCCGCCGCAGGACTTTGTTTGGTCCACAAAAGCCCAAACTTCACCTATCACGGCAGGCATTGTAATCAAACCTTCAGGGACCGGGTTCCCAAGGATTCCACTCCCCTGGACCTGTATAGCACCCTGCACAGAAAACATCTTGGTCGTGGGTATGACCAGAGCTCTGGATCCCAGGGTCCAGCTCTCCTAAGAGAAGCATTACAGGCAAAACCTTGCTCTTCTCTGCAAGGCCCGGGTACCGACCGTTTAGCTATGAAGCTTTTTTGGTCGGATCCGGAATAGCTTACTGAGGCCCAAAAGAACCTGTACGCAGGCTCAGTGAAAAACACATGTTTCTTCTTGGCCAACACCTTAGACACTGGCAAAAAACTGAGGTGCTCCCGGATGGGAGGGGCTTATATAGGGGAGGGTACTTCCGGTTTTGGAAGTTGCCAGTGCCAGCACCTGACGGTATCTATATAACCCATTAGTAATGACTATGTCGCTCTGTGTCCCGTGATGTACGAGAAAGAAAAACCATTTCTATATCCACTTCTCTACTGTGCACGAAAACCCCCTTCCTGCCCAAGCCATTTTTCAGCTTTCAGCGCTGCCACAATTTGAATGACAATTGCGCGGTCGTGCGACGTGGCTCCCAAACGAAATTTGCGTCCTTTTTTTCCCACAAATAGAGCTTTCTTTTGGTGGTATTTGATCACCTCTGCAGTTTTTATTTTTTGCGCTATAAACAAAAGAAGAGCGTCCAGTTTGGAAAAAAAACACTATTTTTTACTTTTTGCTATAATAAATACCCATTTATTTTTTTTTTGAATACAATTTTCCTCAGTTTAGGTCGATACGTATTCTTCTACATATTTTTGTTAAAAAAAAAATCGCAATAAGCGCGTATTGATTGGTTTGCGCAAAAGTTATAGCGTCTACAAAATAGGGGATAGATTTATAGCATTTTTATTTTTTTATTTTTTTATTAGTAATGGCGGCGATCTGCGATTTTTTATTGTGACTGCGATATTGCGGCGGACACATCGGACACTTTTGACACATTTTTGGGACCATTCACGTTTATACAGCGATCCCTGCTATAAAAATGCACTGATTACTGTATAAATGTGATTGGCAGGGAAGGGGTTAACCTCTAGGGGCGGGAAGGGGTTAAATATGTTCCCTCAATGTGTTCTTACTGTGGGGGGAGGGGACTGACTGGGGGAGGTGACCGATGGTTGTCCCTATGTACAAGGGACACACCATCAGCCTCCTCCCCCTCACAGGACGTGGATCTCTGTGTTTACACACAGAGATCCACTTTCCTGCTCGTTTCCCGGGCAATCGCGGGTGCCCGTCGGCAATCGCGGCCGCCGGGCACGCGCACCGGGGCCTTGTGAACGCGGCGGGGGCGCGCGCGCGCCGCTGGCGGCAAAGGCGCGCCTCCTAGCTCATTTTAAAGGGAGGACGTCATATGATGTCCTCCCAGAACGAGAGTATCCTCCGCCCGCCGTCAATTGACAGTGGGCGGGGGACAAGTGGTTAAATTTGTCTTCTACTGTGCTATACTAAAAAAACAACATTTTTTTTTAATAGCATTTTCTGCAGTTCTGTAGCTGTGCGATTCAGCGGTTACGTACTGTGGGTGTGTTGTGGTCTTCCAAAAAACGCCATTTAGGGCCACAAAAAATATTTTGCAGTGTGTTATACATGTGTGGAGGTGTGTGAAATAAACCATTTCTATATATTTGTCTTCTACTGTGCTATACTAAAAAAAAAAAAACATTTTTTTTTAATAGCATCTTCTGCAGTTCTGTAGCTGTGCGATTCAGCGGTTACGTACTGTGGGTGTGTTGTGGTCTTCCAAAAAACGCCATTTAGGGCCACAAAAAATATTTTGCAGTGTGTTATACATATGTGGAGGTGTGTGAAATAAACAATTTCTATATAGTTTTCTCCTACTGTGCTATACTAAAAAAACAACATTTTTTTTGAATAGCATTTTCTTCAGTTCTGTAGCTGTGCGATTCAGCGGTTACGTACTGTGGGTGTGTTGTGGTCTTCCAAAAAACGCCATTTAGGGCCACAAAAAAATTTTTGCAGTGTGTTATACATATGTGGAGGTGTGTGAAATAAACAATTTCTATATAGTTTTCTCCTACTGTGCTATACTAAAAAAACAAAATTTTTTTTGAATAGCATTTTCTGCAGTTCTGTAGCTGTGCGATTCAGCGGTTACGTACTGTGGGTGTGTTCTGCTCTTCCAAAAACACCCATTTAGGGCAAGATCCTAAATTTGGAAAATATGAGGAGAAGGTCAAAGGGACGTGGTGGCCCCAGTCGTGGTGCTGCTGGTGGAGCTCCTGTTGCAGGGAGAGGACGTGGTGGATCTGTGCCAGATACACGCACAAGTGAAACACCTTCCTCAGGTGCGAGTAGGCGACCGAGCCTGCGGCGGTATTTTGTCGCGCCTAATGAGGCTGTATGAATGTTTAGGCCAGGACAAGTACAGGCAATAGTAGATTGGGTTGCTGACAGTGCCTCGGGTTCCTTCACATTGTCTCCCACCCACTCTTCTGATGAAAGATCAGAGTTGGCACCTGAAACCCATGTCCATCAGTCTTTCACCTCACCCCCTTGCAAATCAGCCAAGCAGTCTGAGCCCCAAATCATGCAGCAGTCTCTTCTGCTTTTCGATGACTCTGTTAGCAGGGTTTCCCAGGGCCATCCACCTAGCCCTGCCCCAGAAGTGGAAGAGATTGAGTGCACCGATGCCCAACCACTTATGTTTCATGATGAGTACATGGGAGGACCATCGCAGCTCGTCTCGGATGATGACGAAACACAGGTGCCAACTGCTGCTGCTTTCGCAATTGTGCAGACAGACAAGGAGGGCAGGGGTGAAGACTGGGTGGAAGATGATGTGGAGGACGATGAGGTCCTCGACCCCACATGGAATCAACGTTATGCAGGTGACCAGTGTAGTTTGGAGGAAGAGGCGGTGGTCACACAGAGCCACCAGAACAGCAGAAGAGGGAGCAGGGTGCAAAAGCGGAGCGTCCGTCCCCTAGACAGTATGTCTGCTACTGCCCAACGCAGCAAGGGACCGAGCACACCAAAGCCAGGTCCAAGGAGTTCCCTAGCGTGGCAGTTCTTCACACAATGTGCTGATGACAAGACACGAGTGGTTTGCACTCTGTGCAATCAGAGCCTGAAGCGAGGCATAAACATTCTCAACCTGAGCACAACCTGCATGACCAGGCATCTAAGTGCAAAGCACGAGCTGCAGTGGAGTAGACACCTCAAAAACCAAGAAAGGTCTCTGGCTCCTCCTGCTTCCTCTTCTGCTGCAGTCTCGGCCTCTTCATCCACCTCTGTAGTGACAGTGGCACCTGCCACCCCGCAAACAGAGGATCTGCCAGCAACACTACCACCTGGGTCACCAACCATCTCCACAATGTCCCATGGAAGCGTTCAGCTCTCTATCTCCCAAACATTGGAGCGGAAGAGCCACCCGCGATCCCTGGCCCTGAATGCCAGCATTTCAAAACTCCTGGCCTTTGAAATGCTGTCATTCCGTCTGGTGGAGGCGCAGAGTTTTAAAAGCCTGATGGCATTGGCTGTCCCACAGTACGTCGTGCCCAGCCGCCACTACTTTTCCAGGCGAGCCATCCCTTCCCTGCACAACCAAGTGGGGGACAAAATCAGGTGTGCACTGCGCAACGCCATCTGTGGCAAGGTCCACCTAACTACGGATGCGTGGACCAGTAAGCACGGTCAGGGACGTTATATCTCCCTAACAGCACACTGGGTAAATGCAGTGGCGGCTGGGCCTGAGGCAGATAGCAGTTTGGCGCATGTCCTTCCACCACCGAGGATTGCAGGGCGCTTCAGTTTGCCTCCTGTTGCTAACTCCTCCTACTCCGCTTCCTCATCCTCTACCGCCTCCTCATCCGGTCAGCGTAACACCTTCACCACCAACTTCAGCACAGCCAGGGGTAAACGACAGCAGGCAGTTTTAAAACTTTCATGTTTTGGGGAAAAACCCCACACCGCGCAGGAGTTGTGGAGGGACATGGAACAACAGACCAATGAGTGGTTGCTGTCAGTGAGCCTCAAGCCCGGCCTGGTGGTGTGCGATAATGGGCGAAATCTCGTAGCAGCTCTGGGCCTAGCCGTTTTGACGCACATCCTTTGCCTGGCGCATGTGCTGAACTTGGTGGTCCAGAGGTTCCTTAAAAATTACCCCAATATGCCAGAGCTGCTGCAGAAAGTGCGGGCTGTGTGTGCGCACTTTCGGCATTCTCACCCTGCTGCTGCTCGCCTGTCAGCACTGCAGCGTAACTTCGGCCTTCCCGCTCACCGCCTCATATGTGACGTGCCCACAAGGTGGAACTCCACCTTGCACATGCTGGCCAGACTGTGCGAGCAGCAGCAGGCGATAGTGGAGTTTCAGCTGCAGCAATCACGCGTGAGTCGCTCTGCAGAACAGCACCACTTCACCACCAATAACCACCACCACCAATAACTGGGCCTCCATGCGAGACCTGTGTGCCTTGTTGCGCTGTTTCGAGTACTCCACCAACGTTCTCAGCGTTACTATCCCAGTTCTATGCCTCCTTGAAAAAACGCTTCGGGCGATGATGGAAGAGGATGTGGCACAGGAGGATGAGGAGGAGGAAGCGGAATTATTTCAAAGGCTTTCAGGGCAGTCTTTCACAAGTGGCTACGAGGGTGGGTTCCTGCACCAACAAACGCCAGGTACACAATTGTCCGGCAGAAAGGGCACAGTTCTGGAGGATGACTAAGTGGGGGAAGAATTGGAGGAGGAGGAGGAGGAGCCATTTTCACAGCAGAGTGGCACCCAGACCAGCTCGTGGCCATCACTGGTATGTGGCTGGGGGGATACAGAGGACACAGACGATACACCTCCCACAGAGGACAGCTTTTCTTTGCCTCTGGGCAGCCTGGCACACATGAGCGATTACATGCTGCAGTGTTTCCGCAATGACCGCCGAGTTGCCCACATTTTAACTGGTGCTGATTACTGGGTGGCCACCCTGCTGGATCCCCGTTACAAGGACAACGTACCATCCTTAATTCCCTCACTGGAGCGGGATCGTAAGATGCGCGAGTACAAGCGCACGCTGGTAGATGCGCTGCTGGTGGCATTCCCACCTGACAGCGGGCGTACGGTGGAAGCACAAGGCGAAGGCAGAGGAGGAGGAAGAGGTCGCCAACGCAGCCGGGGCACCGGCAGCACCTCAGAAGGCAGGGTTAGCATGGCTGAAATGTGGAAAAGCTTTGTCAGCACGCTACAACAACCAGCACCACCAGCTGAGATGGAACGTCTTAGCAGGAGGCAGCATTTCACCAACATGGTTGAGCAGTATGTGTCCCCAGGCCTACACGTACTGGATGACGGGTCTGCCCCCTTTAACTTCTGGGTCTCCAAATTGGGCACATGGCCTGAGCTTGCCCTTTATGCCTTGGAGGTGCTGGCCTGCCCTGCAGCCAGTGTATTATCTGAACGTGTATTTAGCACGGCAGTGGGCGTTATCACAGACAAGCGCAGCCGCCTGTCCAGAGCCAATGTGGACAAGCTCACGTTCATTAAAATGAACCAGGCATGGATCCCACAGGACTTGTCCGTACCTTGTGCAGAATAGACATGTATACCGGTGTTGTGACAAAAACTGTCCGGCCCATACTGCGAAGGCGCAGCGCTTGCGCAGTACAGAGGACAAGGAGATTCACAAAATTTCCGAAGATGAAATGCGCCTGCGCCGTGAGTGCAGGTTCAAGCCCCACCATCCAAGTGGACATACGGTAGCACATAGTAACAGGGCCCCTCACGGGCTTGGTTCGATCGCCACGCTTCGGGCACGGCCTCACTTGGCTCGGCTTGAACCACGGATGGTGTGGCCTTCACCTGAACTCACCACGCAGGCGCCGTTCGTCCTGGGAGATTTTCGAAATCCCCTTGTCCTACATACTGAGCAAGCGCAGTACAGGGTGGACACTATTTGACGGGGGACAGAATTCGACACATCACCGGCCTTACCCAGCCATTGTTGTATTTTTGAACCAGTGTTGGCTACCCCATCCTCCTCCACCGCCGCTTCCACCTACACAGCCACATCCACCGCCACCTCAACCTCCTACTCCATATGGACCTCGTCCTCCTAGGTCAAGATTATAATTTTTTTTTTTTTTTTTGTAGCGCACAGATCCTTTCCCCCTTACCTGCCTTTATGTTGTTGGCTCCTCGCAGGAGGGAGAAAGGCACACCGCACTACCAGCCCGTACCCTCCTATATAAAGAGGTTGAGCGGTGTACTTGACGGGCCGTGTCCACAGCCGGAGTCAAAACTCCTCCAGAGGATGATTCTCACCTCTACTGTAGGTAGAGGCAAGTCCTTTAATTCCCAGTAAAGTCAATGTCCACACCAGCTGAAATTACAACTCTTATGCCCCATACACACGATCGTTTTTCTTGCCATTATTTTTCTTGCCGTTTTTCACGTCGTTTTTTTTCATGTTTCCTCTCAAGCCTGTCTTGCATGCACACGATCATTTTAAAAAACGATCAAGCAAAGCGCAGTGGCGTACAACACGTACGACGGCACTATAAAGGGGAAGTTCCGTTCGAATGGCGCCACCCTTCATGTTAGTAAAGTTTGTTGAGCGACGATTCGCTCTTTTCAGTCTCGTGCTTTTCAGTCCGTGACTGCGTGACGAATGTGCTATCTCCATTACGAACGCTAGTTTTACCAGAACGAGCGCTCCTGTCTCATACTTGATTCTGAGCATGCACATTTTTTTTCACGTCGTTAAAGCATACACACTATCGTTTTTCACGTCGTTAAAAAAAACGACATGAAAAACGACGTGAAAAAAGAGAGCATGTTCGAAATTTTTAATGCCCGTTTTTCACGTCGTTAAAAATGCTCTGGAGCCTACACACGATCATTTTGAATGGCCATTTTTTTTAATGGCATTTTTAACGGCATGAAAAACGATCGTGTGTATGGGGCATTATTCTCTCATGGCAAAATAAACTCTACTCGGATAGAAAAGGTTAGAGCAAAGAAACAGGACAGCTTAAGGTGTGGAGGAGGTCCAGGCACAAACGTAGCACATTCACTTCACTGCTTAGGTTTCTCAAACAGTTTTAGGTGCACGGTCTCTGCCACAAACCTTGAGGTTGGTCTCTGCCACAGACAGGGTGTACAAGGCCCCTGCCACGGACCTGGAGAAGTTTGGTCTCTGCCACAGACCAGGGTGTATAAGACCCCTGCCACGGGCCGGGTGAATAAGGCCTCTGATACAGTCAAGATGACCTTGAGCTTCTCCTTCTACGAACCTAGCCCATATCAAGGGGAAGACATCTCTCCAGGTAGTCAACAGACCCTTCCTTCACCGTGACTCCCGCATCGGTCCATCAGAATGATCCTCCCTTCCCTGGAACATGGTCCCCTACACGAGGCGGCACCCTAAGACTCCTTGACCCTTAGCGGACTCCAGACGAAGGCTCTGGACTCCAGGCTTTACTCCCGCACCTAGGCCTCCATACCCAGGGCAGCAGGAACTCCAGGATAGTACCTCACCCCGGGCTAAAGGTACCCAAGATGGAACAGGAACACATGCACTCAGGCCAAAGGCACCTGGGCATGGACACCACTGGACATCAGCCCCCAGGCCAAAGGTCTGCCCCTTTTATATGCTCTCCCGGCATGCACAGCAGGTTCCCCGCCCCGCTGTACTACTGCCAAGAGGGGACACAAAAGGCACAGCACTGTATCGGCGGTTCAACCCTAGCCTACCATGGCAGCGCCACCTGTAGGCCGCAGGGAGCTGCACACCAATACTGTCCCCCGAGGACAAAATGGTCCATGAATCCTACAGAATTAGGGTGTTTGAGCCTATTTACCACTCAAACACTTCCCTTAAAGTTAGCACCCCGCTACATTTTTATTTCAAAGTATTTTATTTTCCCACTAGCTTATCCATTAAATTGAATAATTTATTCCAGAAAGGGCCTATTCTGGGGCATTCCCACCATATGTGTGGCATCGTGCCGTTGAGTTTCTGAGGTTCTTAATGACTTCCCGTACCTCTTCTGCTGAAAAGGGGGCCTCCAGCATATTTTTTTTTTTATGTTATTTTAAGTTATTTCCCTATCCACATTTGTTTGCAGAGCACTTGCCATGCTCTTAACAACATTTTGCTGCCATTTGCAGCCCTCTAGCCCTTTCCATTACTTTTTTAGAGCCTTTTTAGTCCTTAGAAGTCCGGGTCCCCATTGACTTCAATGGAGTTCGGGTTCGGGTTCGGGTTAAAGTTCGGTCCCGAACACAAACTTTTTTCCGAAGTTCGGCCAAACCCGTCGAACCCGAACATCCAGGTGTCCGCTCAACTCTAATTACTAATGCATGCATTGTCACGGCTCACCATCCTTGTGGCCTCCTCAAATGGTGACAGTACAGTGCATGCATCCTTTATAAGCAGCCATTGAAATAGAGAAAAACAGCTGAGCCGACCTGAGCTTGTCATTGTGCCATACTCACACAGGTACTCTTTGACAGCCCTCTGTCAATATGCAGCTGCTGCAGCATTGCCAAAGTCGAGTTCCACCCGGTGGGCATGTCACAAATCAGGCGGTCTACGGGCAGGTGGAACTCCCGCTGAATTTCAGCCAACCGAGCACTGGCTGTGTATAGCCGCTGGCAATGGCTACAGACTCTTCTGAACACACAAAAACCAATCAGCGCAGACCCCACAGACACCTCTTTGATATTATCAGTCTATGTTAAAGTTCTCTTGCTCTAGGTGCTGCAGCTCTCTCAAAAATCCACTGGGTGGGGGACTTAAATCTGAAACATACAACGGAAAAGAGAGCGCACGACTGCCCTAGTGTGATACCGTTTTTAATGATTAAAATGGAAAATCAAAAGTAGAGGCTTGCACTGGTGATGATGTGAGATGTTAATAAGAGCCCAGCCTCTACGTCCCGCCAAGCGATGCAAGCTGCTATGCACGTGCACAGTCCAGCCGGCGCTGCGTGACGTCACTCGTGGCCGAAGAGGGGAATGAAATACCGACTGAGAACCTGCCATTGTGGTACAGCACATTCTGTAAATTCATGAAAGGGGCAGAATCCACCTTATGGAAAGGCAGAAGTTGTAAAGCCAGCAGCTTTGACAAGCTTGCATTTAGAGGCTGGGCATGTGAGTGTCAGTGACTGTATTTTTTTTTTTCTCGGTGCAGCAGCTGGGGCAGAGAAATTTGCCGGCTATAGTCTACAGTTGTTAGTTTGCTACTGGCAGATGTGCTGCAAGGACCTGGGACACCCTGTGCTATACCATCATCCCTGTCAGTGGAGGCTGCTGAGAGGTCATGTGGCATAGTGGGTGTAGACTGAGATTAGTTCGGAGGAGGAACAGAATTGCGTGGCTTTCAGGTGCTCTTGTCAATGGGCTGAGTGGTGCGAGGTTAAATGTCTTGTCAAGCATGTGGTACCCAAATTGCTGGTGTTTTTGCCACGCTTGATGTGGTTGAGACAAAGTTTGCAAATTGCAACAGTGCGATCGGCTGCACATGTGCTAAAAAAGTCCCAGACAGCTGAGCTGTGGGAAGTGGGCCAGGAGATAATATACTGCATTAAACATGCAGTAAGCACAGAAATATACTGCGTTAAACGTGCAGTAATGCACTGAAATATACTGCGTTTAAAGTGCAGTAATGCGCTGAAATATACTGCGTTAACCACTTAAAGTGGCCACGAAAATGGATCCTGCTCCTTTAAATCATGTTATATGACACAGTGCTTGTCCTGTGTCATTTGGCCCCCTGTAACACCTAAAAAGCCTGGCTGATCCTGCAAGTTTCTCCCCACCCCTCTGTAAACTGACCACGGTGTATCATGGCTGCTGAGACCAAACACTGTTGTCAGTTTACGTACCTCTGTCATCAGCAGCCTGCTATCTGCTCTCCTCTCTGCCCATGTGTCCCTCCCCCCCTCTCTGTCTGTGTGTGAGCCACCCCTCCCCCCTCCTGCTGCTCTCATAACACTAACCTGTATACACCACCAGCACTGCCTCCTATTGCAGTGTCCCCCTCTGTGAATGATTTATAAATATAAATGTTCTAAATACCTCATGTAAGAGCCGAGATTGCAATCACATGACCAGCCAGCTCTCTCCTCCTCTCCTCCTCCCCTCCAGACTGGCATCAGCAGAGGAATCTCAGCCCAACCCGCTGCATCTCTCATCGCAATCTCGGAAGTGAAATGAGGTATTTTCAGCATCTATTTTTATAAATCATACACAGAGGGGGATAGTACAATAGGAGGCAATGCTGATGGTGTATACAGGTTAGAGTGGCTTAACAACCACTTTAAGGACCAAGTCTCTTTTTCACACTTGTTGTTTACAAGTTAAAATCATTTTTTTTTGCTAGAAAATTATTTAGAACCCCCAAAAACATTATATATATTTTTTTCAGACACCCTAGAGAATAAAATGGCGGTCATTGCAATACTTTATGTCACACCGTATTTGCACAGCGGTCTTACAAGCGCAATTTATTTGGGAAAAAATACACTTTTTTGAGTTAAAAAAATAAAACAACAGTAAAGTTAGCCCAATTTTTTTCTATATTGTGAAAGATAATGTTACGCCGAGTAAATTTATATCCAACATGTCATGCTTCAAAATTGCGCTCGCTCATGGAATTGGCGACGTTTAAAAATTTCTACAGGTTATCAGTTATGAGTTACAGAAGAGGTCTGTTGATAGAATTACTGCTTTTGCTCTAACAATTGCAGCGCTACCTCACATGTGTGGTTTGAACACCGTTTTCATATGCGTGTATGACTTACGTAAACGCTCGCTTCTGCACGCGAGCTCGACGGGACGGGGCGCTTTAAAAAAAAATATTTAAATTATTTATTTTACCTTTTATTTTTACATGGTCCTTTTAAAAAAAAATGGGTCACTTTTATTCCTATTACAAGGAATGTAAGCATCCCTTGTAATAGAAAAAAGCATGACAGGACCTCTTAAATGTGAGATCTGGGGTAAAAACAAAAAATCTCCTTTAAGAGCATTGGGCGGAAGTGACGAATGCTATGGAGCCTAGCAGGAGCCATCTTTCCCTCACTCGGCATCCAGGCATCCACATGGGGACATGTTGCTTTGAGGGGTCACGGACCCCCAAAGCATCCTCCCCATGTTGAGGGCATGTGGCCTGGTACGGTTCAGGAGGGGGGGGCACTGTCTCGTCCCCCCCCTCTTTTCCTGCGGCCTGCCAGGTTGCATGCTCGGATAAAGGGTCTGGTATGGATTTTTGGGGGGAACTCCACGCCATTTTTTTTTATTTGACGTGGAGTTCCCCTTAAAATCCATACCATCCTGAATGGACCCCACACTCATTTTTTTTTTTTATCAATGACTTTTCTCTGTATTTCCGGGAGCCGACAATTCATTATAGCCGCGAGTGCTTTTAAATGACTTTCCTGTCGCATCATGGCAGCATAGACCTTTGGGTTGTGGCTCCGCCCCCACAACCTGATAGGACCGTTTAGCTATTAAGCCCAGAGCGGGCCCCCGCCCAGGTATTCTCTTTTTTTTCCTTACCTAAGACCTGACAAGGACATCAAAGATGAAGAACCCCCTTACCGCTTCGCCCCAGCCAGGTTCTAGCCTCTCCTGGGTGGAAGTCCTATCCTGTACAGCCTCTAAATGAGCTCTATGGAAGGAACCCCACTCTGATGGTCTCAGGGGTATGTGCCAGTTTCTTTCTTACAAACCTTAAATAGGTTTATTATGCAGCGACCTCCAGCTCTTCTGTGCACCCTTTTTCACTAACCTGAGCCTTGTAGTCCCACAAGCATCCCAGCTGATAACTGCCAGCTCTTCACAGACCTTAATCAGGTCTCTATAGCAGCCTCCAGCTCTCCTGGGTGTCTTTATAAAATCGGGCTTTCTGCGACCTGTAGTCCCATAGCAATAGAGGTATTCCTCAGGCTCTCCAATGTAATTCCCTGTGTATGCCAGTTTCCAAGATGGCGCTGGCTCGCTCACGACGCTACAGAGCATGTGCGGTCATGACGTCATCACTGGGCGACGGCGGCAGTTTTAAAAACCAAAACCTTTCTGCTGTTTTTTCTCTTGAACACTGCACCTGTCAACAGTGTTTTCGGTGGGATAGATTGCACTGCTGTCTCTTCCTTAAGGTAAGCTTCCTGGATCAATTTTTTCCTTTACTGGGTTTCACCTTACCTGCATGCTCATTTCCTACTATCTGTTGTAGGGGGAACTATATCACTCCTCATGGTGGCCGCTGCCCCGGTAGACCATCACCAGCCTAATAGGTAAGGGGGGGGGGAGATTGGAAAGTAGTGAAGACTGAAAAAGAGAGCCTGTCACTAATGCTGTCTAAATTGGACAGCCCTATCAGGTCAGCCAGATCATCGGATTCAAGATGACAAGAGCCATCTAGAAGGAGCCCAAGCCATAGACAAAGCCGCTCAGATCGCGGTAGAAGTCGCTCACGCACAAGACGAAGTCGCTCAAGTCGCAGAAGGAGCCGTTCAAAATCCCATTTACGGCACAGACACTCCTACAGGAGGTCTCCTTCACGCAGACGCTCTCCTCCCCCTCAGCGTTCCCGTCCATCAGGGAATTCATGCTGGGTTTGCGGTGCCATAGCACTTCCGGACAAGCTGGCCTGTCGCACATGCTTGAACGAAGCAACTAGAGAGAGAGAGCCAAGCAGAGAGTCGGCTATATTTACATCCCTGCAAATCGCAGAATATGAATCAAGCAGATCAGTGCAAGGCACTTCACCTGCGACTCCCTCCACATCTAAAAAGTCAGAACCCCTATCTGACAATGAGGACTTGGAGGTATCCACCGTGTTTGACTTCTCACTTATAGAACCCTTCATAAAATCAGTGAAGGAAGCTATAGAATGGGAAGAGGAAAAAGAAACGCCGCAAAAAGCGAAGAAATATTTTCCGAATCTCAAAAAAGAACCAGAAACCTTCCCATTTATCGAAGAACTGGAAGACTTAATTAAAGATGAATGGCAAAAACCTGAGAAGGAGACCAGTCTCAGCAACAGACTTGCCAAACTGTATCCGCTAAAGGAATCCAGTGTCAATCCACTAGTAACACCACCAGTGGTAGACTCCTCCCTGATGCGCCTAGCCCGGCACGTAACTCTTCCAATAGAAGATGCGGTCACATTTAAGGATGTATTAGACAGAAAGATCGATCTGGATCTTAAAAGAGCCTACCTATCCGCAGGTGGTGCCTGCAGACCAGCAATAACGCTAGCAGCAGTGGGAAGGGCTATCTCAAGCTGGTCCTCCAACGCTGAGAAGTTGGTAGCAGAAGGCGTGGAACAAGAGCGAGTAATCACAGCTCTCCAGGAACTCAGCCTTGCAGGCGATTTTGTCACAGAAGCCTCTGTAGACATCATAAAGTCAACATCCAGAGCAATGTTAAGCTCAGTGATGGCCAGGAGGGCACTCTGGCTAAAACCATGGTCAGCAGACCCCTCCTCAAAGTCCAACTGGTGTAGGATCCCATTTGATGGCTCAAACCTCTTCGGGGAGAAGCTGGACTCGGCCATTTCAAAAGTCACCAGCGGAAAGTCTGGACTCATTCCTTCAGACAGAAGGCCTAGACAACAAAGGCCACCTACGTTCAGACGGAACCTCTCAGATAGATACAGGGAGGCAAAGTCCTATAAGCCTGGCAGGGAGTACAGAAAAAATTGGAAGAATCCACAGTCATCCTTCCTAAAACTCCAAAAGTCCAAGACCCCTACCCCGGGGAACCAGAAGTCTTTTTGAAGATGCATCCGCCCAACCAGCTGTAGTAGGAGCCAGACTAAAGGACTTCAAGCAGGTTTGGGCGGAGATAATAAGAGACCCATGGACAGTGGCTACTGTCCAAGACAGACACAAATGGAGGTTCAAGAATCGACCTCCCAGAGACCAATTCGTCAAAACCAGAATTCCAACATCCAGGGAAAAGAAGCTCATATTGGCAGAATATGTCCAAGATCTAATCCAAAAACAGGCCATAGTGGAAGTCCCATCTCCACAAAGGGGAAAAGGTTTCTACTCCCCTCTGTTTTTGGTAAAGAAAAAGACCGGGGATCTGCGCCCTGTCCTAGACCTAAAAAGTCTCAATCGCTCAATCCTGGTGGAGACTTTCAAGATGGAAAGTCTACAGTCAATCCTCTATGCCATAAATGTCGGCGATTGGATGCTCTCTGTGGATTTAAAGGACGCTTACCTGCATGTTCCCATTCACAACGCATTCCAGAAGTTTCTCCGCTTCTCGGTAATCCACCAACACTTTCGGTTTCAAAGTCTTCCGTTCGGGATTTCTACCGCTCCCAGAACATTTACCAAGGTCCTGCTACCAGTGATAGCTCTACTAAGGGAGCAAGGATTGAGAGTCCACCATTATCTGGACGATATCCTATTGCTTGCAGACAACCAACAGTCTCTTTTACTCCACCGAGACACTCTAACATCCACCTTGCAAAAATTTGGGTGGCTGATAAACTGTAAGAAAAGCAATCTCCAACCTACTCAGAGAATGGTCTTCCTGGGGGCAGAACTGGATACCAGACTCAACACCATACAATTCCTTAAGAGAAAATTCCCATCATAATCCAGAGGGCAAAGAGATTACTCGTATCCAACACACTCCCAGCCAGAGAGTGTCTCAGCATCATGGGGTCGCTATCAGCAACCATTCCTATGGTCCAATGGGCCCAATGGAACACAAGACCTCTCCATATGTCTTTTTTGAGACAGTGGAACGGGGTATCGATGTCTCAGCGAATCAACATCCAAAAGAAGGTCAAACAATCACTATGGTGGTGGACCCGATTGCACAACCTAAAAAGGTACAAACGCATAGTTACCCATCCCCAGGAGGTGATTTCTTTGGATGCCAGCAGGGAAGGCTGGGGAGCACACTACCAGCATCTCGCAGTCCAAGGCCGGTGGTCTTTCGCGACACAGATTGTGGTATCGAACATCCTAGAGATGAAAGCAGCTTTCCAGGCTCTACTAGCTTTCAGTCCCCATCTGAAAAGGAATGAAGTCCTGTTGAAGATGGACAACAGGGTAGCAGTTGCCTATATCAACAGGCAAGGAGGCACCAAAAGCCGATCCATGATGCAGGAAGTCCGCCCAGTCCTCGAATGGGCGCAAGTGAATCTATCAGGGTTAAGGGCGATGTATGTCCCAGGAAACCAGAACCAACTGGCCGACACACTTAGCAGAAACTTTGTTTCCAACAACGAATGGGCTCTGAGTCACCAAGCCTTTTCCCTCATAGCAAGAAATTGGGGCATGCCGGATATAGACCTGGCAGCGACTCCAAACAATGCAAAGTGCAGGAGGTACTTGACAAGAACCCCTTTGCCCATTAGCGGAGGGGACAGATTGCCTACAACATGAATGGAACTTCCATCTGGGTTACATCTTCCCCCCGACACCTCTCATACCGAGATTTCTTCTCAGGCTCAAGAGGTCATCCTCCACAGTGATAACAGTCCTTCCCTTTTGACTGAGACGACCATGGTTTACCACTCTCCTTCAGCTGAATACAGCGAGACCCTTACCGCTTCCACCAGCAGCGGATCTACTCTCCCAGGGGCAACTTCTTCATCCATCCCCAGAAAGGATGCATCTGACAGCCTGGAGATTGAAAGGGCTAGGTTCTTGAACCAAGGTTGCTCCCAAAAAGTGGTAGAAACTCTTCTTCAAGCCAGAAGATGCACCACCAACAGTACCTATAAGAGGATCTGGGAGAAGTTTCTCTCAGTTGCACAGCAACAAAACTGGAACCCATCATCTCCAACAGTTGCGCAAATCCTTGAGTTTCTCCAGTTAGGCCTAGAGAAAGGCCTTGGATCAAGTACATTAAAAGTTCACGTGTCAGCATTATCAGCTATGACAGGAATCAAGTGGGCGCAAGAGCCCCTAGTTATTCAGTTCCAGAGGGCCTGCCTAAAGATAAGGCCTCCCAGAAAGCCTTCCTTCCCGACTTGGGATCTTTCGGTCGTACTAGAAGTTCTATCACACGAACCATTCTTTCCATTAGAAAACATCTCCTTATGGGACTTAACACTCAAAGTCACTTTCTTAATTGCAATTACATCGGCCAAGAGAGTCTCAGAGATGCAAACTCTACTGCAAAAGAACCATACTTGATTGTCTACCCAGATAAAGTAGTCCTAAGACCATCCGATCGGTTTATTCCGAAGGTGTCATCCTCCTTCCACTTCAATCAGGAGATTAACCTTCCTGCTCTCTCCACAGAACGAGGGGATCCACATCTGCTGGATGTTAAAACTAACATTCTAACCTACCTGTCAACAACAAACGACCTTAGCAAGTCGGAAAACCTTCTGGTCATCCCACACGGCTTTAGAAGTGGTCAAGCAGCAACCTCTCGCACCATCGCAGCATGGCTGGTGAAGATCATCAAAAAGGCTTATTCACTGAGTCAAACGCAAATACCTGAGGGCTTAAAGGCACATTCTACAAGGGCAATGGCGACCTCCTGGGCGGCCTACTGCAGAGTGTCCTCGGAAACTATTTGCAGAGCAGCGACCTGGTCCTCAAGGAATACCTTTATTTCTCAATACAAGGTGGACTCTGCCAGATTGTCCACGGCAGAGTTTGGACGAGCAATTATTCAGTCCAACACCTCTATTCCATGTAAATAAAAAAATTGTCTTTATGCTCAGACCCACCCAGTCTGCGAGTTATTCACCCAAAGGTGTATGCTGCCATGATGCGACAGGAAAATGGAAAATTGTATACTCACCTTTCCGTAATTTTCCTTTCCTGTCGCATCTTCATGGCAGCATACAGATGCCCACCCGTTTGAGGTGAGGTATATATATACTAGAATACCTGGGTGGGGGCCCGCTTTGGGCTTAATAGCTAAACGGTCCTATCAGGTTGTGGGGGCGGAGCCACAACCCTAAGGTGTATGCTGCCATGAAGATGCGACAGGAAAGGAAAATTACGGAAAGGTGAGTATACAATTTTCCATTTTTTTTCCTTCAGAAATTACATTTTGTGCAGGGACAGTTCTAAGCACGGGAAACAAGCGCTGCTTTACAGGCATACTCTAGACACCCCCCAGGTACGAAATTTAAAGGAATATTTCACTTTTATTGTTTCACTTTAAGCATTTTTAAAATCACTGCTCCTGAAAAAACTGAAGATTTTAAAACTTTTTTTTTGCATTGATACATGTCCCCTGGGGCAGGACCCGGTCCCCAAACACTTTTTATGACAATAACTTGCATATTAGCCTTTAAAATTAGCACTTTAGATTTTTCATGTTCGAGTCCCATAGACTTTAACGGTGTTCGGATGTTCGAACAAATTTATTGCCTGTTCGCAAGTTCTGGTGCGAACCGAACTGGGGGGTGTTCGGCTCATCCCTACTCAGAACCCTAAATTCACGACTGATTCAGAGAAAGGCAAACAACCCTTATAAAGCATGGTCCTCTTTGCTTCCCAGGTTGAAAAACAATCCCCTAATGTTATTGCATGTCATATTAATCATCAGGGCCGCCATCAGGAATTTTGGGGCTTACACAGCTTGGTTGTGCAATGCCCCCGCCACATTTCAATACTTTATTAATGATGTCCTTCGGGACTTTTTGGACTTATTTTTTATCGTCTATCTAGACGACATATTAATCTTTTCTTCTTCCCTTGAATCTCACCGCAGGCATGTCAGAAGTGTGTTGGCCCGGCTTCGACAACATGGCTTATATGCGAAAGCTGAAATATGTGCGTTTGAGCAGGGAAGTATACAATTTTTGGGGTTAATTATCTACAGTGAGGGCATTGAGATGGACCCCCAGAAGATTGCTGCAATCCTGGACTGGCCAGTCCCTACAGACAAGAAGAGAATCCAAAGTTTCGTTGGTTTTGCCAACTTTTACCGCAAGTTCATCAGAGGGTTCTCGGCCATCATTGCACCGATCACTCAACTAACCCAACAGGGGAACCACTTCCATTGGCCCAAAAAGCCTTTGAGACCCTTAAGGGACTTTTTACCTCTGCCTCCGTCTTGAGGCATCCGGATTCCTCTTTGCCATTTGTCCTTGAGGTAGATGCATCCGAAATCGCTGTAGGGGCAATATTGTCCCAGAGACAAGGAACCAAGGCCCTGCTTCACCCAGTAGCCTTCTTCCCACACAAGTTTTCAACAGCAAAGAAGAACTACGACGTGGGGGATCGGGAGTTGCTGGCGATTAAGTCTGCGCTAGAAGAATGGTGTTATCTGCTGGAGGGAGCTGCCCATCCAATTCTGATATTCACTGACCATAAGAACCTGGAATATCTGAGATCTGCAAAGAGACTGAAACCACCAGATGGGCGCTCTTTTTCTCCAGGTTTTCTTTCCATGTCACATATTGCCCAGGCTCCAAGAACACTAAACCTGACGCCCTGTCCCGGATGTTTCACAAACCCAAAGAAGTTTCTCTTCCGGATACTATCCTTGCTCCTGGAAATTTCCTCCTGCTTCAGGAAAACCTGCTCTCCAGAATTAAACAAGCCTCCGTAGGGCAGTTGCCCTCTCCTGAATCAGAACTGCAGGTTAAAGACGGGTTGCTTTGGCACAAAGACAAGATCTATATCCCGAGGACCTACGAGTATCTGTCCTGGAACTTTGCCACGACCATGCATTAGCCGGCCATTTTGACATAACCAAGACCACCGACTTGGTACAGTGTACCTTTTGGTGGCCTCAGTTACAGGAAGATTGTAAAAGATTTGTGGAGTCCTGCACTACTTGCATCAGGAACAAGATTCATAGAACCAAGGCCTGGGGATTGCTAAGACCTTTGCCTGTTCCAGACAGACCATGGAGGATGCTATCCATAGACTTTATTGTTGAGTTATCTCCAGCAGAAGATCATACCACTATCTTTGTGATAGTCGATCGTCTGTCAAAGATGGCACAATTTATTCCTATGAAAGGCACTCCCTCTGCCCCTGAAACAGCACAGGCATTCATCAAGGAAATCATCAGACTCCACGGGGTACCAGCCAACATTGTTTCAGATCGAGGGGTACAGTTTATCTCCCGCTTCTGGAGGTCCCTCTGCAAGGCTTTGGATATAGAATTGTCATTTTCTTCCGCCTATCACCCCCAGACCAATGGGAAGACTGAGAGGATGAACCAAACTCTTGAGCAGTACCTGCGCTGTTTCTCCTCTTTTGCACAAGATAACTGGATTTCCCTACTTCCTTTGGCCGAATTCGCCTACAACAACTCTATCCACTCCGCCACCAAGCAGACCCCATTCTTCGCCAACTTTGGTTTTCACCCTTCATTCCTACCCAATTCTCTTCCCGAATGTACAGTGCGAGCAGTACAGGAGAAAATAAACTTTCTGCCAACAACCAACTTTTGCAGGAAACTATGACCAGGACTCAGGAACACAACAAGTTAACTTTTGACAAGAAGAGATGGGGTGAGTTGGTACTGGTACCTGGTGACCTGGTGTGGCAGTCTACAGTGAACTTGAGGATGCCATGTCCTTCAAAGAAATTGGGCCCCAAGTTCCTAGGACCTTTTCCGGTTAAAAGGAAAATCAATGAAGTGGCTTTTGAACTGGAACTCCCGGATTCATTAAAGATCCACCCAGTATTCCATGTGTCACTGTTGAAACCGTCTATTTCCAATCCCTTTCCTAGCCGAAGCTCTGTTATCCCTGACCCTGTTATTGTAGGCGGGAAAGAGGAGTTTGAAGTAGAGGCTATCCTGGATTAGAGGAGGAGAAGGAACCAGAACCAGTTTTTGATTAAGTGGAAGGGTTATGGACCCGAAGAAAATTCTTGGGAGCCCGAGGGGAACATCCACGCTAAGAGTCTGGTACAGTCCTTTAAAGGGTCTCACCCTGAAAAGTTCGCCCGGATGGGCATCCAGAGGCTGCCCCTTGGGGGGGGGGCAATGTCATGAAGATCCTGCCAGAAACAGGCGCCTCAGACTCCCTGGTTCCTGATCGTGGGCGCGACCGCGCGCGTGCCCCGCGGTTGCCGCCAGGCGAGCTATTTAAGCCTGCCACTCACAGACAGTCCCTGCTGTCTGCTCTACAGAATTGTGTATCAGAAACCCGATCTGTGACTTGTACCTGTGATAGACCCGGCTTGCCTGTGACCACTCCAGCCTTCTGCCTGCACCTGACCTCTGGCCTGTTGTGACGATTCCTTTGCCTGTCCCCCCTGTACCTTGCTGCCAGCCTGTTAACCGATCCAGCCTGTCTGATTATCCCTGTGGTTCCTAGTTCCAGCCCAGGTGCTGAACCATTCCAGTCTGCTGAAGCTTCCTGTGGTTCCTAGTTCCAGTCCAGTTTGCTGAACCATTCCAGTCTGCTGAAGCTTCCTGTGGTTCCTAGTTACAGTCCAGTTTGCTGAACCATTCCAGTCTGCTGAGCTTTCTGTTGTTCCTGGTTCCAGTCCAGTCTCCTAGTTGCTCCAGCTCCTGTCTCCCAGTTCCTGCAGAGACACCCTGGGCGTTGGACTACTATCACCTCTGTTGATCCTGCCACTCCTTACTCCTGTGCTAACTGTCACCTTACCAGGGGGCCGGGTATGGGAGCCGTAAGGGAGGTAGGGTTGCCACCTTTTCTTCAAGCCAAACCCGAACACTTTAGCCACGCACGGCAATTTTTTTTAAGGGCGAATGCGGTGTAAAGGAGAACTCTGATGTAAGGGTGTTTCATCTCACCAAAGCTCCCACTTACTTTAGAGTTCCCAGCATTCCCCCTTAAATCAAGGTTCCCAAAGCCCCCCTTACAACAGAGTCAACAGGACACCCCTTACATCTGAGTCCCCCTTACCTTAGTGTATGCACAGACATTGGATGGTGAGCTCACCCACCCGAGGATGGAGGCTCAGGCATCACACCTTTCATCCACAATGTATGCTGAGCTTCAAATTTCTAGCCAGCCATCCCTTTCCTGAGGCACAGAACACGGGGGATTGGAGTGTTGGTGGGCAGACAGAGGGGTAAGGGTAGAAGGAGGAGGAGCAGATTGAGCCATCTCTCCTCTCCTGTCCATGTAGGGGGGTGGGGCCCTTGCGCACACCTATGTACTTGGGTATTGTGGTACTCAGTTACTTGGGGAACTGCAATCCATTCTGAATAATGTGTCCGGGTTTCAGGCGGTCTGAAACCCGGACACATGATTCAAAACCCGGACTGTCCGTGTCAATCCTGGACAGGTGGCAACCCTAAAGGGAGGCCATCCCCTGCAATTCGGGCTCACAACCATCAGGTACGTGACAGATACCTTGTTTATATAAAATTAATTAACACCTAAATAATATATAATGATCAGTCCTATATTGATAAGACAAGACCAATAAAGTAATAACCTATATGTCCTATCATAAAACCGAACCCCTTACAATGTGAAATAAAAATAAATATGATAATGGTTATCAAAATTATCCGTGGGTTTGTGGTGATACAAAACCAAGCCTGGTGAACAAAAACTTGAACAATAAATGCATTATGCTCCTTATATAAAAATATCCCGAAAAGAAAGAGAAAAAGAAAATATTAAAGGAAAATATAGAACACAAACACCTAAAGCATATGAATTATATTAACACACCTACACAGTAAGTGAACTTAGGAATTATTGATAAAGGCATTTACGTCGGAATCAACATTTAAACCAAAAGGCACATATGATTTTAATCTGTATATCCAAGACATTTCTTGTTTGGAAATCTGCCCCTCCAATGGGGTTTATATTTGTCTATCCCCATGTAAAGTGTGTTAGATGGGTCCCTGTGATGTACCTCATCATAGTGCCTTGAAACTGAATGTTTTTTTAAAACCCCTTCTAATATTACTAATGTGTTCGTTTAATCTTATTCTCAAAGCCCTTTTGGTCCTCCCCACGTATTGTAACCCGCAGGGGCATTGAATGAGGTAAACAACCCCCTCCGAAGAGCAGGTAATAAAAGGTTCAACCTCAAAGGCCTGAGCCGTGCTGGTGGACACAAAACTACAGATCTTTCTGTCCTTACATCTGTTCAAAGGACAGATTTGGCATTTTTTACAACGATAATACCTTGTGATGTTTTGAAGAAAAGTTCTGTTCTCTTTGGGGGGATCATGGACACTGGGGGCAATCCTGTTCCCAAGTGACGAGGCCCCCCTAAAAATAATTTGCGGTCTCTCAGGTAATATTGTCTTGAGGACCCAATCACTTCCTAATATGTGCCAGTGTTTCTGAATTAATTTCTTAACACTGCGGTGTTGTACAGAAAATGTTGTGATAAAGGGCATGGATGTTTTATTTTCTGTTATTTGACATGTTTTCTCTACCAAGAGTGAAGATCTATCCACTTCTATAATGGTTCTCACAGTCTGGGCTAATGATTGTGGGTCATAGCCCTTTTCCACAAATCTAGCGGACAGGACAGAAGCCTGATGGTCAAAAGCTCCCACCTCAGTACAATTACATCTAAGACGCGTAAACTGTCCCTGAGGGACAGCCTTCAACCAGGGCTCATGATGACAGCTGTCTAAAGAAATATAGGAATTTCTGTCCGTTGGTTTGAAATAAGTGGACGTAATAAATTTCCCATCCTTTATTTTGATTGTGAGATCCAGGAAATTAAATTCCTCCATGCTGGCTTCGAAATTGTATTTGATGCCCCTGTTGTTTTCATTAAGGAGTGCCATAAAACTCAGGAGATCCGGTTCGTTACCATACCATAGGAGGAGGACGTCATTGATATAGCAAGCCCACAAGACCACCTCTGGTCTATTATGGGTACCGATGACGTCCTCCTCCCAATTGGCCATAAACAAATTGGCCAAGCTTGGGGCGTACTTGGCCCCCATGGCCACACCCCTATCTTGACGATGAAACTGTTGGTCAAACAAAAAATAATTGTGGGTGGCAGCATATCTCAATAGCTCCATAATAAAATCAATCTGTATTGGGGATAATCCAGACTCTCTCACCAAATAAAGGTTAACTGCTTCCAGACCCAATTGATGGGGGATGATGGTATAGAGTGAGGTTACGTCTGTTGTAACCAGCCACAACCCGCTTCTAGGTGTGATCCCCGATAGCAAGTTTATAACCTGTTTAGTATCCTTGATGTAAGAAGGAACTATCTTAACCAAAGGCTGTAAATAATGGTTTAATGTACTTGCCCACTCACGATGGGACGTCCCGGGGGGGCAAGTAAGATTCTTGCGAACCTTTGGGAGATAGTATATGATTGGGGTACGGGGGGCATTAGGTACCAAAAATAATTTCTCCTTCTTGGTAAGGATACCCCTATGAAAACCCCTCTCTACAATAGTCTCCAACTCCTTCTTATATTTATTGACAGGATCCCTATCCATGATCCTCTGTCATGGGGGATCGTGGCAAGCTGGTAAGGAGTAATTTCTGCTGATTGGTGTTGGACCCAACACGATTGTTTTTGGAAACAATATCTCACAATATATGGACTTTTTCACAGAGCACTGGTGTTCAATACATTATTTAGAGCTCAATGCACTAATAATTTTATGGACAATATTTTTGGTTTTATGCACTAATGATTTATGGGCAATCTTCTTGTTTCAAGATTGTGTGGTCATAATTATCAACACTTTGAAGGACTTTATATATAGAATTTTTATAAATTTTTTACACAGTTTTATTCAATGGAATTATCACAATATTGATTTATTTAGGTGTCACTCAATATCATTGGTGACAAAATGTGTTTTTTGTTTTTTCTCTTCAATTAATATTGAAAGCGCAATTTATTTTTCTTCCAATTGCGCGGTCATGCAACACTGTACCCAAACTACATTTTTATAATTTTCTTCCCACAAATAGAGCTTTCTTTTGGTAGTATTTGATCACCTCTGGGGTTTTTATTTTTTGCTAAACAAACTAAATTTTTTGAAAAAATACTTTTTTCTTAGTTTTTGTCATAACATTTTGTTTTCTCCTTCACTGACAGAAACTGATGAGGCGGCACTGATGGGCACTGATGAGTTGGCACTGATAAAGTGGCACTGATGGGCACTGATGAGGCGGCACTGATATGTAGAATTGATGGGCACTGATAGGCAGCACTGATATGCAGATATGCAGCACTGATGGGCACCAATAGGCGGCACTAATATTCAGCACTGATGGGCACTGATAGGCGGCGCTGATGGGCACTGACAGGCAGCACTGATGGCCACTGACAGGTGGCACTGATGGGCACTGACAGGCGGCTTTGATGGGCACTGACAGGCGACACTGATTAGCACTGATAGGCGGTGCTGATTGGCACTGACAGGTGGCACTGACAGGTGGCACTGATGGGCAGCACTGATGATGAGGTACTGATAGATTACTGACAGGTGTTACCGCTGGGCACTGATTGGCACTGTGGTGGGCACTGATAGGCACTGTGGTGGGCTCTGATTGGCACTGTGGTGGGCTCTAAATGGCACTGTGGTGGGCACTGGCACACTTTATTGTTGGAACACTGCTGGGCACTGATTGACAGGTGATTGGCAGAACTGAGGGGGCTGTGCTGATAATCAATGTGCTGATTATCAGCACAGACCCCCCCTCTGACAGGGAGAGCCACCGATCGGCTCTCCCTGTCAGCGCAAACCCAGAAATGGCGTTTACCGACACCTCCAGGTTCACGCGATGATCAGCTGTGATTGGTCACAGCTGATCACGTGGTAATAAGCTTCTGACAAAGGCTTCTTATCACGATCGTAGATGCGGCGTGTCAGACTGACACGCCACACTTGGGATCGCCACGCTGCGTGCCCCCACTGGCGCGCGCCGGAATGTTATCCTGCTGGACGTCATATGACGCGCAGTCAGGATAACAGGACCACTTCCCGGCCGTCATTCTGCATACGGCAGGCGGGAAGTGGTTAAAATAGAATCATAAATAATCAATAGTATAGCTGGTTAGTCAGGATTAGTGTGTGCCAGTATATTCTCAGTTATAACTAATTATATATGCAGTATCTCACAAAAGTGAGTACACCCCTCACATTTTTGTAAATATTTTATTATATCTTTTAGTGTGACAACACTGAAGAAATTACACTTTGCTACAATGTAAAGTAGTGAGTGTACAGCTTGTATAACAGTGTACATTTTCTGTCCCCTCAAAATAACTCAACACACAGTCATTAATGTCTAAACCGCTGGCAACAAAAGTGAGTACACCCCTAAGTGAAAATGTCCAAATTGAACCCAAAGTGTCAATATTTTGTGTGGCCACCATTTTTTTCAAGCACTGCCCTAACCCTATTGGGCATGGAGTTCACCAGCGCTTCACAAGACCCCAAAATAGTGATGCCTAAATCAACTTCAAGTGAATAGGCATAAATCAAATATGCAGTAATCAGTAAAAGACATCAAAAATCTTAGCAATAAACAGATAAGGAAACATATAGAACTTATCAAATATTATTAATGAAAGTATTTCTGTCCCAGTTCACGGTCATACCGTGAGGAACATAAGACTTTAACTCATAAATTCATCTAACCTCCATCTGGGAAACACCCCTTTTTGTTGATCCTCCTCTCCTATCTATCGCCACAAAAGAAGTAGCCATGAGGTTTTTATTGAGGCAGCGTAAAAAAGTGTTTAGGTATTGTGTGTTCTCTTTTGCCTTTTTTGATATTATTAATGTGTTTGTTCACACATACTGTTCTAATTGTTATCCCCACGTATTGCTTGCCACACGGACAAGTGATCAGATACACAACATTCTTAGTTGTGCATGTGGAATATGTTCCGCCCGTAGTAGTGCAGCGAAAAGAACATGATTTCTGTTTACCACTAGTATTGATTTGGCATACTGTGCACTTTTTACATGGATAGTATCCAACTAAGTTGTGGAAAAAAGTTGTTCTTTTTTTAGGAGGATCCATAATATTGGGAGCTATGCTCGATTGTAAGAAAGGTATTCCTCTAAAAATAACCCCTGGTTTATCAGAAAGTAATGAACCTAGAATTTGGTAATTTTTTAGTACAGACCAGTGTTTTCTAAAGATTTTTTTTATGTGGTAGTGTTGTCTTGAAAAGGATGTAATAAAAGACTACTTACATTTTTGAGAATAAATCTACTTCTTAAAAGGGGTGCTTGTATGTCAAAATCACTAATCTTAGTACAGTTCCATCTTCATATGACAACCTGACTTGGAGGCACTGATTCAAGCCAGATCTTATGGTGGCAACTGTCCATAAGTATATATGAGTTGCAATTAGTTGGTTTAAAAAAGGTGTCGGTGACCAGCTTATTATCTTCTACTCAAATCTCTAAGTCTAATGCCGCATACACACGATCGGAATTTCCGACAACAAAACCATGTTATTGTTTCCGACGGATGTTGGCTCAAACTTGTCTTGCATACACACGGTCACACAAATGTTGCTTGGAACGCGGTGACGTACAATACTACAACGAGCCGAGAAAAATTAAGTTCAATGATTCCGAGCATGCGTCTAATTGATTCTGAGCATGCGTAGGATTTTTGTGCATCGGAATTGGATACACACGGTCGGAATTTCCAACAAGAACTTTTGTTGTCGGAAAAATTGAGAACCAGCTCTCAATCATTTGTTGTCGGAAATTCCGACAGCAAATGTCCGATGGAGCCTACACACAGTCGGAATATCCGACCAAAAGCTCACATCGAAAATTTGTTGTTGGAAATTCCGACCGTGTGTACACGGCATTAGAAGTGGATTCTCTCCCTATCTGACTCAAAGTCAAGTGAAATGCCTCAATCATTCGAGTTCAGATAATTCATGAATTGTTCCAGACTTTCTCGACCACCTTTTCAAAGGAGGAGGACGTTGTCTATATACCTGGTCCAAAGAACAAGCTCTGGTCTAGAACAGGCATAGAAGACATCCATCCTCCTCCCATTTGGCCATAAAAGGGTTAGCCAAACTAGGGGAAAACTTGGCCCCCATGGCCACACCCCTCTTTTGAATAATGTATTGGTTGTTAAACCAAAAATAATTGTGGGTAGTGGCAAATGTAAGTAAATCCATGATGAAATCCTTCTGGGTTTTGGGTATGTTTGCTTCCCTTGAAAGGTAATAGTTAACCGCTTCTGAACCTAGATTGTGGGATATGAATGTATATAGGGATGCGACGTCGGCGGTCGCCAATAGCCCCTCCCCATCCCATGCAAAATCACTCAGGAGTTTAATGGTATCATTTGTGTCTCCTAAATAAGAAGGCATTCTCTTTAGAGAGAACCTATTTGATGTGTTCCTTGGCCTTCGTGATGCTGCTTGTTCACTAAGGCTCTCTAAAAAACCTTTGAGGGCTTCACAGAACAGCTGTATTTATACTGAGATCAAATTACACACAGGTAGATTCTATTTACTAATTAGGTTACTTGTGAAGTGAGTAAAGGGGGCTGAATACAAATGCACGCCACACTTTTCACATATTTATTTGTAAGACATTTTGAAAATCATTTATCATTTTGCGTCCACTTCACAATCATGTGCCACTTTACGTTTTTGGTTGTAACATGACAAAATTTCAAGGGGGATGAATACTTTTTCAAGGCACTGTAGATGTTTATATATTTAGAGAATATCCATCTACAATTACTAAAAAGTCTATAACACATATAGCCCAGACTGTATTAGCTAGCATAACTCTACTGTCTGTATTAGGTCTTAAACCTAGTTAAAGCATATAAAAGATGGGGGTTTTTGAAGGACCAAGCCTCACATACACTCACAAGGACACACATTATTTTTAATTATGCCCATATTCTCTGATACTGTGTATTCCAATAGCTGCTCTTTTTCTCTCTCCTAGATTATGATACATCCCTTCCTGAGAAGACACATGCTGTAGATCTTAGGCAGGTTTTTCTCTTGTTAGCACATAACATAATCTATTACATAGTTTACATAGATGACATATTCTTTCAACTTTTCTTTTTATTTCTTCTATGTTTGTTTAAACCTACATTAAACTGTAATATATATATATATTTTTTATATATTTTTGATGCCATTGTGCGATACAATAAAATCAACCTATCTCTTAAAGTAACTGGTCAGCTCACCATCCATAAGGCATGCAATCACCTTTAGACATCTATCAAATATAATAAGTGTCGCAAAATTCTACAGACCCCTTATAGGTTTTTACTGCTCTCAGTCCCTTAAAGAGACTTCCTATAAAAGTGACAAAGGTTGCAGAAATCTATATATATTTTAGAAGAGTAGGAGAAAGCTAGAACCTCCATCAGCTTTGTATTGTTGTATGTGTCCTTACTGCAGATTTTCATTGACACAGAAAATGAGAGAGAAGCTCATTATTGGAGCCCTTGGGGAGCAGAAAACACCCAACAGGGGCTATAACCCTTCCCCACTCTATCCAAAATGTTTAAGAAAAAGTTTTGGGTTTACTTTTTTTATTCGCAAGACTGTTTAGGTTTCAGTTTAGGATGGGGTTTGTGTAATAGAATTTACTGTATACTGTGAAATGCTTGCCTGTACGTTGCAACAGCAAACTCAATAATGCAACATAAGTGGATAATATTCTTATAACTAATACCCTAAAGATTTTTCTTTGTCTAGCAGAATTTGCAGAAGTTACCCCAGGGTTTAGTTTTGTATTCCTCTGAACCAAAGTGGCAGGGGTTTTAAGATGCCGAGCATGATGCACAAGAGTCAGCTTTGTAAGCTTTAAATCTATGTAGCTAAAAAAAAATTATGTATTGAACTTTATTAAAAGTTTTATTATTAGAGCAATAGTGGCAATCCAAGTGATAGTGGCATCTCCAAGCAGAGAAATGTCGAAATCACAAGCTTTGGCACATAATAATAGGTGACACCTTGGAATGAAGTTCACCACTTCCTGGTATGGAATTTTTGTTTTATTTATTTTGGTGAGATATCACATGGGACATATATTAAGGTTTCCCCCCTTACCCGCTCTTGTTACCCCTCCCCTTCTCTCCTTTTTATGTAAAAATTGGGATGTTGGGGTTTGATCCAATTTGTTCCAACTAGCATTTGTGGTCTCTAGATTTTCTATACAACTCATATTTGTTATGGAACATCTTTTTGAATAATTAATTTTTAATAAGGAATAGTTGGGATATTGTGTAGTTTGAGAGTGGTTGGTCCTTTTTGACCACGCTGATTGTTATCTAAATTCAGCGTGCATTATGGACCCCCTCTCTGTACTTTGGATATCATAATGAGGCTTGGTTTTAGCTAAAAATATGGCCGACCGAGGCTCAGATCGAGGCCTGGTTATCTGAGTGTTATACATAATGTAGTGATTCAGATCGAGGCTTGGCTATCTGTGCAATGTATAAAGTGTGGTGACTCAGCTTGTTGCCTGTGCCCCTGGACAATGCGTAAGGAGAAGTGATGCGCTGAGGATGGATTCTGTTGTTTTTTTTGTTTTGGCCGGCACACTAAACTTAAGGCGCATGTAATCAGCTGATGCTGCAATATTTTATATTCCAATAAATTTTCAAAGGATTTTACACCATGTGGAGCATTCTGTTTTTTTGGAGAAATTCTCACATGTAACACAGTGCCAAGTGGTGAACCTGTGTAGGAGAGTAACCGGATCTGGGGAAAGGCCATGGCTGGGCTAAAGCCACAAGTACAAACAACCCTTTGTACTGAGGGGTCCACAGGAGTTGGTAAGCGAGTTTTCAGCTGCTGGTGGAGGCACTGATGTTTAAGATCACTACATGGATGGTGGAGATGGTGGATGGTGGATGGTGGAGATTGACACCAGAAGTTTATAACTTATTATCACAAAACTTGTGGACTGTTTATTATTTTTAATCAAAATGTATTACCGGTATATTTGTTTGATGAGTGCGATCAATCCTATATATTTTTACATAGATAATAGTGGTCTAGTGTTATGATGATGAAGAAAATATATTTTGAATGTGTTTTTTTTTGTTTCAGAAATGTAGCAGCACTTTGACAAGTGTCGGCAAGATGTCAGACAAATCATTTAATGAGTCCTTGAAGAATGTATCGCAAGTGTTCTCTGGTCTGGATCTGCTCTTTGATTTAAAACCTCTTTTCATTCCTCTATATGCAATATTAGTGACTGTGGCTTGCTTGGGAAACAGTGTTTTAATCCTTCTTATTGCTTTCACTGAAAAGCTTCACAACACTACTAATTTTCTCATTGGAAACCTGGCAGCAGCAGACCTGGTGATGTGTATTTTCTGTGTCCCACTGACTGCCTCCTATGCATTTGAACTCCATGGATGGTTGTTTGGAGAATTCATGTGCCATTTTGTCACATTAATGCAAGCTGCAACTGTATTTGTGTCTGTGTTATCCCTGACTGCCATTGCTGTAGACCGCTATGTTGTAGTTGTCTACCCTATTCGAAGGAGAATAGGATGTAAATCATGTGCTTATATTGTCACTGCACTCTGGATGATCTCTATTGGAATTTCTTTACCGACATCTATGCATACTCATTATCTTGACCTAAAAGATGTTGGCCATGACATGATCATTTGTGAGGAAATATGGAAAAACCAAGAAAAACAGAGGCTTCTTTATTCATGTACAATGCTGCTGCTGACTTATATGCTTCCATTATCTGCTGTCACTATTTCCTACTGCGCTATTGCCTATCATCTCAGGAGGAGGAATGTTCCAGGGGCTGCAAGCCACAACCAAGATAAATGGACTAAAAAAAAGCAAAAGACCTTCCGAATGCTCTTCATTTCAGTCATGGCTTTTGCCATATGCTGGCTGCCTCTACAGGTAGTCAATCTCATCCGGGATGTTGATGAAGAGTTTATTATCCTAAATAAGGACTACATCAATATCATACAGGTGTCCTGCCATCTTATTGCGATGAGTTCTGCATGCTACAACCCCTTTATCTATGCCTCACTGCATGAGAAATTCCGTTTTCACATTAGAAATTACTTTCACCATCATAAGAAGAGAGCCAGCACCATGTCAAGCAAGAACTCCAGACTCAATACCTGTTCTACACTGGCTGATGTTCCCATAGTCCTTTCAGAGAAAATTACATTTCAAAGAAGATTCTCTTTTAACTAGTGGCTTTTAGTTGTTTATTTAAAGTCAAGTGAGCATCACCTTGTGAAGTAAAATGTGCTAAATATAATGTGACGTGGGTCATATCTGCTGCTTAAATCCAATATATGTGCAGATCGCCATATCCTATCATATTTATAAATCCTGTGCAGTTGTACAATCATACAAACCCAAACTTCTCAAACTCAGTCAGTTAAACAGGGTCAAGAAAAACAATCAAGGATTCTAAATAGATATTGCTCCATAAAAAAGCAATTGAACTCAGGGACTTACATACACATATTATAACACCCCCATTGACTAAGTTTTCATAGATTTCATGTTAATAGCATATATATTGTGTTTTTAGGTAATTTTTTATCTAGTTTCTTGAATGATTTAATGGTTTGCCTTTCTGGGAACATTCCATTTAATGCACACTTAAACCAAAACATTTGAAAGATTCTAAAGCAAATGTTGCTAACATGTTTATCGCTGAAGCAGGATGAACCTGTATGTACTGCAATTCTTTCTGCTGGTTATGGGTTATGCAAAGTGATATCGCTCCTTCATTGCTCATTTGAGCATAAGTAAGTGTTTTATTTGAAACGCAAAGAAATGTACCATTTATAGACAGTGGGAGAATACAGACAACGTCATTTTAATTGTGGGCCCAACTACCTACCAGTTACTTAAGTGACAAAGTACTAACTTTATCACTTATCATAAATGAATAGTGCATTCTTCTCAAAAATTAGGCCATAAATAATATAAGGAATAAAAAGCTATACAATTTACTCAATACTTTAAATGATTAGCAAAAAAGGAACAAAAATAATAATGTGGGAAAGGAGGAAGGGAGAGGAATGAAATGGCAAATCCTGCTCTTAAATTCAGGCTATTTTTATAGCTAATATGTAAACTATTGTCAAAAAGGGGATGGGGAGCTGGGCACTGCTATGGACATTAAATGTTTACGAGCCAAAGATGATGAGGGCATCCTCTCACACAATTCTCATCCGAGCACCCCTGAAAGTTGGGAAGGGTCTGCAAGGGCAATACAAATGCGTAAGTCCCAGGATGTTACAACTGAATACTTGAATTTGGGAGCATTGGTAAGCAGAAGACACCTAGAGTATAAAATACACCAAGTACAGTAGAATACTTGAGCATGAAATCACCAGATCGTGAGCTGTTTGAAGAAGGTACAGAATTGATAGGCAATTTTGGTTGGAAGTGCAGGCTGAGGTCAGTAACAAAGACAGGTAACAAACATAGACAGGCAACAATAATCCAGAAGCAGATCAGACGAACACCGGGTCAATAACAAGGTCAAACAGGTTCTGGATCAGAAATAATTCAAGCTGAAAGATTATTCAGCAATGATCTCATGCAGAGCTCAGGTTTAAATAGCCCACTTGACACCAGTACCTGCAGTGGACGTGCCCATGCGTACATGTGCACGCTGTGGCCGTTGTCTGTTTAATTAGGCCCCTATGCCTGAAAACATGTGCAGGTTTATGCACAAGAGCCTTATGACTGGCACAACCTTTTTCATAGCTGACGTAACATTCCTGACAAATGTGTCACAAGATAGTATGATTTTCACAGATAGTGTCAGCAACACTGTGATATGACATCACATATTTTATATATGTAACAATTTTTTTTTACTTTTACATTTATCTTGGCTTAAATTCAGAAGCAGCACCTCAATCTGAAAAAAAAAAGATTTTTAGGTAGTTTTGACTGCAACATCTGCTTTTGTTTATCAAGTGGTAATATGCCTAAAATAACTGGTTAAGTAGCAACCACAACAGATCTAAAAGCTACGGTGAAGTTTAGAATTACAAGAATAAGGTTAAAACTTTGAATTTCTTGCAAATTGGCCAATGGCAAACTGTTCAGTAGTATATCTTTTGAGTCTTCCTTTTGCAGTACCGCTTACTATTGTTTTAGAAGTTTAATACAGTTGTAAAATGCCAAAACGGAGTGCACAAAACAATTCAAAACCACTACCCCACATTCCCCCATCTACAATATTCAAAACATACACTTCTGGTATGTGTTTGGCAAAACGTGGACAGAGTCAGGACAGTATGCAAACACACAAATAGCCGGCAAATAGAAGGGCAAAGAGCATTTTTTTTCCTCCAAAAAAATTAAAGTGTATTATCTGTGAGAAAATAGCTACAAAACAACGTTCAATAGATGGACACTGATGGGGAATTTTAGATAGTCAGTCTAGGGATGAGTTTGAATCTTGATAATATTTCTGATAAGATGTGATTTACAATCCCCCCAGGCCTGTGAGATTAGCCCATTGAGACAATGCAAGGTCTGTGAGCAAATCTAATCTTTTATTCCTTGGTGTGAATATTTAAAGGGGCTTTCAGAAAGTACCGCCCTTTGACAAATTATCCAATCATATACAGAGACATTTCATGACAAAAGTGAAACCAATTATTTCTAAGAAATCACGTGCTTAATAAGAAACAAAACTATAACAAGTAGATAACATGAACATGAGAAACGAAACTACCTTACCAGTACGCACTTAGTAATATGTGAAATACAGTACAAGTAGAAATATAAAATGGAAACTGATTATAACAACAAAGGAAGCGGTTAAGCTAAATATCCCTTCAGACACTATGTAAGAACCTTGGTTAGTCTACAATATAAAAGGGGGAGATTATGCAGATTTTATCTTGAAATAAACATTAGAGAGTATTATGTGAGAGCGATAGCCACAGACAATGTTTTACCTTCTCTGTCTCTGCAATATAGGGAATACCCCTGAATGGTTGTCAGTCAATCATGAGAGCTGTCAAACCAAGTCTCTGAAATTCCCACAAAATTGAGATCCTCCTCGTACAATAGCAGCTCCAGTTAGACCAAAGAGGCAATGGGAGATTAGTTAAAATAAACAAGTGGCTGAGGAACTGGTGTAGAAAAGAGGGATTTGGGTTCCTGGAGAACTGGGCCGACTTCTCGGTTGGTTACCGTCTCTTTAGCAGGGATGGTCTGCACCTAAATGGGGAGGGTACAGCTCGGCTGGGAGAGAAGATGGCCGAAAATTTAGAGGGGATTTTAAACTAGGTGATGGGGGGAGGGCCCATATGTAGAGAGAGCCAGTTTGGAACAAGGTTCAGAGGGTAATATTGGAGGCATTTAGCAGTAGGGTGACTAGATTACTAAAATTCATGGTAAGTATGTTGACAAATCCAAATTGCAGCCTCATTACAATTAACAAGTACTGTATATAATTGAGTATTAGCCGAGCTGACTATAAGCCAAGGCACCTAATTTTACTACACAAATCTGGGAAAACGTATTGACTCAAGTATAAGCCATGGGTGGGAAATGCAGCAGCTACTGTAAGTGGAAAAGAGGGTCAACAATGTCCATTTGCAGCCTCACTGTGCCCATCTGGAGCTTCACTGTGTCCATTTGCAGCCTCACTGTGCCCATCTGCAGCCTCACTGTGCCCATCTGCAGTCTCACTGTGCCCATTTGCAGCCTCATTGTGTCCATATGCAGCCTCTCTGTGCCCATTTACAGCCTCAATGTGCCTCACCGTGCCCATCTGCAGCCTCACTGTGCCCATTTTCAGCCTCACTGTGCCTCACTGTGTCCATCTGCAGCCTCACTGTGCCCTCACTCATTTACCTTTGATCTCCCACTGTGTCATGCTGCAGTCGGCGGCCGTCCATTGTAACAAAGCCCCGCCTCCTCCTCATCCGTGATAGACGGAACACTGAACACTGATCCCAGCATTGTATCAGTGTTCAGTGTTCCTTCTATCATGGACGAGGAGGAGGTGGGGATTTGTTACAATGGACGGCCGCCAACTGCAGCATGACACAGCTGGATACTCGATCACGGATGAGGAGGAGGCAGGGGTTTGTTACAATGGAAGGCTGCCGACTGTAGCATGACACAGCGGGATACTCGAGTATAAGCTGAGGGGGGCTTTTTTAATGTGCTGAAAAAGTCGGCTTATATTTGAGTATATACGGCAGGGATATGCAATTAGCGGACCTCCAGCTGTTGCAAAACTACAAGTCTCATCATGCCTCTGCGTCTGGGTGTAATGCTTGCTGCTGTCAGAGTTTCGTTATGCCTCATGGGACTTGTAGTTTGGCAACAGCTGGAGGTCCGCTAATTGCATATCCCTGATATACGGTATATGGTATGCGACGGGACAAAACTAGGAGGCTTGTACACTAATGCTAGAAGTCTGGCTAACAAGATGTGAGAACTGGAGCTGCTATTGTACAAGGAGGATCTCGATTTTGTGTGAATTTCAGAGACTTGGTTTGACAGCTCTCATAATTGGCCGACAACCATTCAGGGGTATTCCCTATATTGCAGAGACAGAGAGGGTAAAAAAGGGGGAGAGGTATGCCTGTACATCAGAAAAAATGTGCATCCTTGTAGGTGGAGCTCCAAAGGGAGGAAACTAAGGGGAAAGTATTGCTGGGTGTATGCTATAGGCCCCTAACCTGAGGACGGAGGGGGAGGCAGACCTCCTAGCACTGCTTGGAATGGCAGCAAGTATGGGAAATGTCATTATAATGGGGGATTTTAATTATCCTGATATAGACTGGGCAGAAGGAACCACACATTCGTCTAAGGCTCGCCATTTCCTTAATGTCATGCAGAATAACTTCATGGGTCAGATGGTGAATGCACCAAGAAACAATGTGTTACTAGACCTACTGATTACTAACAACAATACAGACCTGATTGCGGATGTAGAAATACAGCGCAACTTAGGAAACAGCGACCACAGGTCAGTTTGTTTCAGTATAAATCACCTAAATAGGAAACACAAGTGTAATACAAAGACACTGAATTTCAAAAGAGACAACTTTCCTAAACTGCGCTCTTTGTTAGATGACACTTAATGGGATAAAATCATAGGAACAAAAAACACGGAGGAAAAATGGGAGTGCTTTAAGAGCATACTAAGTAAAGGTATTGACCAGTGAATCCCCATAAGTTTAAAAGAGCTAAAAAAAAATCTTGGGTGGCTAAACTCCAATGTAAAAATGCATATAAAAGCAAGAGAAATGCCCTTTAAAAAATACTGAGGGGTCATTGTCAGCAAGCCCGATGCTGCACCCCACATTGCTTTTATTCTTTTATTTTGTGATCACTTTTATTTGTCTATGTCTGTAAGACAAATTTTATTCAATAAACCTCCCCATTGGTTATATTGACCTGCACCATCTGGAGTTTTTCCTTTTCTCCCACCCTTGTGTCTATCCTGGATTGATTCGGAGCCTGTATGATCAGAGGAGTTTCCATCGTGTGAGCTGTTCATCCAATCACCCTGTTGGAGTCGGTCTGAGGTATCCAGGATATCCAGTTTCATCATTTTTGGTCACGGTGACCACCAAGCTCGATTGACCCACTGTCGTACAACAGGTGGGTCCTCCATCTGTGGTAAGAGTACCCAACCTTATCATCTGTGTCTTGTATTGCGAATCCCACCATCAAACATTGGGGTCCTTCTGCCAGTTTATGCTGTGGTGGTGTTGTCCATGAAAAGACATCCATTCCAATTCTACACATATTGTTTTGGACTTTTTTTGTTTATTCATCACAGTTTTGTATAACCGCCAGGGGTTACACTTTCTAACTCGCATGGAGGACAGCTCATATGTGAGACATTGGAGTTGATTATTCATGAACTTTATTCACTGGTTTACTAGCACATAGTGTATATCAGTTATTCACGTGTTTTTGTGTTGCTTTCAGTAGCAATTCTAGAATTATTTTTCACATTTACAGCGCTGCACAATTTTGTCCATATTTGCCTTATTTATTATACCTGTATATATATCTGTGTGTATTTATGTGTTTATTTACATGCATATATGTATTTTCGACAGTATTTGGGAGAACTTATTAACTTCCCCAACTTAAACCCATCATGTGTTTATACTTTGTATAGTGTATTAGTGTATTGTGTATTCCCTTTACTAATATCTCTCTCTTTCCCCCCCACCCCACCCCCAAGAACCGTCACTTCTGGTTGAATTGCAAGCCGCAGTCCCAACCCTGCGCTGCTCTCCTTCTTGTGGAAAGGCTCTCAGACAGCCTAGCAGCCAGATGTCCCCGGGATAGGCCTTAGGCTCTGGCCTAGCAGCCCCGGGTAGTACAACACACGTCCACCCAGACAGCCATCCAGGTGACACAGAACACAGATCACCTGACCTCACCCAAATAAATAGGCTCTTCCAGCAGGCCAAGGGACCCAAGAAGATCCCTGCCCATTGGCTGAGATACCCCATCTATTCCTAATCTGTCCTTGCAATGCCCTTGTCTTATCTAATGCCACCAGATACCCGGCCATCTAGTGACAGAAGAGAGAAGCGCAGAAATTCCAGAATTAGGGTGGAATCAATTGATCTCCTATCAATTGGTCAAGGGAACTATACCTGGCAGGTAAATTTACTAGAAACCCCGCCTGAACATCAGGGTGCTACTTACTCTAACTATGTAACTAGTAGTTAATGTGTTTCAGTGGCCCAAAATCACGCACTGTCAGGGGACATGCAGGTTAATCTTTCTGTAAAAAAACAAATCCTCTGCCATGAAGGCCCTCTTATACAGCACACTGGCTGTAGGGCAAAATAGAAGCTCCAGCGCATACTGTGCAGGTTCTGGCCAGTAGTCCAGCCTATAAACTCAGTAGTGTATGGAGTAATAGGTTCTAAGAATGTTTGCATGAGCCCTGGACTAAATGTAGTCAGCCATCTGGGAGCTGCCTGTGAGTGCTACTTGCAGCTGTCTATGGCTGAAGTGGTTTAAAAAACACTATAAAATGCTAAGGCAGTAGCCACCTTTGAGGAATTAGAGGCCAGAGGGTCATATTCAGCCAATGTTCAGTGGGGATCCTGCCACCATCTGGAAATGCAATTCTAATGCAGCAACTCTTCAAAGTGCTGCATTTTAGGCTACCTCTGGTTATGTTGCAGTAGATCAGCCATTTACACTTGTGTCTAGGATCTAATAGGGTGGACACCCAATAGTGGTCTCTTGCTTTAAAGACCTGAATCCCGGGGTTCTTGCACAAACATTTGACCAAGTTCTCCAAAGATTTCCTGCAGCAGAGCACCCCAAGTTCTCGTCACAACCCTGTCCTCAACAATCTTACCCCACTCACATAAAAATCCCTGGGGGTTTGGGAGATGTGAAATGTCCCCCTTGAGGCGTTCCCCATTTCCTACTCCTACTCCTCCTCATTGCCAGCACCTCAACCCTTCTCTTTGTATTCCTCTTCACCTCCTGTAGCTTCTGCCTGACAGGGACGGAGGTAGTAGGCAGAAGAACCTACTATCCCTGAGGCAGGGCTTTTTGCTTCTGCTGTAGGTCTAGTGCCAGGACAATTAAGCTTTAAGTGTGTTCCAGGATGAACATGGAAGGGATTTTTTCCCTGTCTCCCCATGGCTAGCCATTTTTGTTGACTCCTCAAAAGGTGCCAAAATGCTGCATGTGTCCTGAATGATCATCCATTGATGTGATGAAATAAACCCCAGCTCTCCAGAGCCTGTCCTTGTACCATAATCACACAAGTACGCACAGTTGCATGAATATACTGCTGCTGCAGCCTCTGTAGCATGATCAACATTGAGCTCTAGCCCGTGGAGGTGTCACAGATGATGCAGCTGGCACGTAGCTAATGTTGTCGCTGCATTTCTGCCAGGTGAACTCTGGCCAGATATGACTTTCTAAAGTACCCACAAAACATTCTGGCCAAACAAAGGACCTTCTGGAAGCCAGGGAGGGTACTTCATGTTGAACTTTTGCAACCCCAGGTTGAGGACATGTGCCAGGCAAGGTGTAATTTTCCCATGTGAAAGGTAGCCTGCAGGATAGTGCCGTTGTCACACATGACCTTGCCTGGGTGAAGATACCTTGGATTCAACCACCTCTGTTTTGTTTTATTTTATTTTGTTTCTAATAGTGGTATTGCTGTTGGGGGATCACGTGTTTCTGAAGCACCTGGCCAGACATACAGGTTCTCTTGTTTTGTTGTGTTTTGCAATCTATTTATATGTTCTTATGTTATGTATTTATATTTTTAGACATTCAAAAAACTCCTGAAGAAGCGACTTGTGTCGCGCAACATGTCGGGTTTAGGAATGAATTTCTGACGACACACCACCAATCAATGCCACCAGCCAATACTGGTATCCAATATACTGAAAGAATTGACCTTGATGTCATTCTACCCAGTATAAATTCTAATTTCTCATTGAATTTTGGCTATTGGGTGATGTGTATAAGTGTGTCAACATTAGGTTGATGAATAGTTCTATATAATATTCATTTTATTTGTATGTTTTGTTATCCTTTCTTTTGTTAATTTTTAATAAAACTTGAGTAATTTTATATCAATTTGTCGTGCCCATAAAGTCCATCTTTTTATCCTATTTTTATTTAACCTCTTGACTTGTGCCCAGTGTTGCTCCTGCCCCCCTCCAGCATAGGATCTGCAACACAGCATGGCAGCATTTACCTGGGATGTTGAAAATGCTCTGGGAAGGGGACTGATGGTTCTAGGGAGTCAGAGGATGAGGCCACTGAGGAGAAGGGGGTACAGGTGACTGCACTGTTACCATTAGACACATGGTGGCACCAACAGCTTCAGCCATGTGCCCCATCCTGCATTATTCTCATTTGCGATAAGATTTATTCCGTGTGCTATGAATAAAATATAACATGCCTTCTCATGCTTATTGGACCATGTGTCAATAGTCCCTGATGTATTGTTCAGTGACACAGACACATTAAATTCCACATGCTGGTGGAAGGGAGGGATGGCTTTCTGGGTAAAATAACAATGGCTGGATTCCTGGTACTGTTGTGTAGCACTAACCAAAAACTCAGGGAGGGGGGTGATTCCTTGAGCCTAAAAAAGGAAGAAGCTGTAAAATCCCTAGATTTGCCAAGCTGGCATTAGGATGCTGGGTATGGGGGGTGATTTGGAGACATTTTTTTTTGCAGAAAAAATACCTGCCTTGGGAAGGGTGCTGCTTGAGATGGTGGGGTGGGTGTGGAAGAATGTTGATGAGGTTTAAGCATTCAATTGGCTCTCCTCAGCATAGCCACATGACCCTCTTCTCTACTTGATGCGTCAAATCCTAAGCTTCTGAAACCCCTTGTTAGACTTTCCTCCCTGTCACTAGAGGCCCTCAAATGTTGTGATGGATGCAGCAGGAGGATTTTGTGGAGGGGGGGGGGGGGGCTGGTGAAAGTAAGGAATGTGGAGGAGTTGAACTGCAGGCTTTTTGCTGCTAACTTATCTCACTGAGGTGTTGCTCCCACTGAGCTCTGGTGGTGCAGAGTCATGTGTTTCTACATGCACGTTGTACCAAAATGGCTGTTACTTTTTCAATGACTGATATGCTGCAGGCAGAGGCAGAAGCAAACAATGGTGCTGTCAGTAGCTGACACAATAAAAAAGGCCCACACTGCATATCTCTGTGAATGGGGATAGCAGTGGCCTGTACCTGTGGGGCAGTTACACCAAAAGAATCCTCTCTCACTGTTCTACTTTTCCTTCTAAATTCTTCAGAATTCCCTTCAGATTTCAGAGTTCTTGCTCTCCAGTTTGTGGCACACACTGACAGTCTGCCATTGCATTATCCAACCCCATTGCTGGAGCCAACATTGCAGTAAGCTCTAGTTGCTGGAACATCACTGCCTCTTGCTGCTCTCTGCCTGATGTCCCCCCTCTATGGTCATGGCACTATCTTCCTCATGATAATAATTCTACATGCACCTGAATAAGCAAAGAGTGCCATATCCCTGATAATTACAAGAATTAGAAATGCATATACTGTATATACACTGGGTGGGATTTTTCAGGCATTAATATGTAGTCAAAATTCATCAACAGTTTATTGTTACAAAAATTTTAAAATTTACCAACAAGGTCACACAAATCATAACAAAAATTAACACACCTGACCTCTAATGAGTAATCAGATAAGAGGTGGTGCTATAGGACAATCAATAGAATGAATCCACTCAAATAAAAAAATATACTCAAACTTAAATGAATAGAATAATCCACATATAGATATAAAATGCAGTCCTCTCCCCCAGTGCTATGGTGTTGTAGCGGCCTCACCCCCCGTCCCCCTTGTAAATAAAACAGCTGGCTTGTCTAGGGGTATGCGGGAGAAGGATGAGGTTCACTACGGCCCAGGTCCTCTAGTATGTAGAGGTGAAAGCCAACACTTATGTTACCTTCGGGTCTGTGTTCTAGACGGAGCCTCTGGCCCTCCTGCAGAGGGAAGTCTCTGCCACCGACCGTGAGATTGGTCGCTGCCACCGACCGGGTGAACTGTTGAGGCCCCTGCCACAGGCCTAATAGCAGGTCTCTGCCACCGACCTGAGTTGACTAGATGAACCGCTGCCACCGGTCATAGAACATGAATCACCTTCCCTGATGAATTGGCCCTTGTTCGGGAAAGATATTCATCCGGACGGTCTCCAGAGGTTCACCTGGCACTGGCAATATGCTGTACCAGATCTTCGGTTGAATCCCTCCTCTGGTCCCTTACGCCTCTGGATTCGGGTGCCCAACACCTGGGGCACCCTAGGACAATCCCTCCCTTGCGGGACCCAGTGGAAGGTACTGGGCCCCAGGCCTCTGGTTGAGTACCTCACCCCAGACTGAAGGTGTCTGGGATGGAACACGAACTCCACGTGTAAAGGCCAAGGGCGCCTGGACACCGATCACGGACAGCAGCCCTCAGGCTGAAGGTGCCTGGGACTCTGACCTTGTGGTGAAGATGTCCGCCCCCTTTATACCCTCCCCCAGCAAGCACAGCGGGTTCCCCGCCCCGCAGTACAGCTGCTGCAAGAGGTCACAAAGGGTACGGCACTGCAGTAGTGGTTCAACCCCAGCTCAGAATGACAACGCCACCTACTGAGCCGCAGGGAACTCAACACCACTGATGTCCTCACACAAATAAAACATAGCCCTGCTCTACCAATAATGCATCTGGGTCATACTACCACCCAGATGCTGCCCCTAAATAGTACATACCCGCTACACTGTCAAAAGTCAAATGTGAACTTGATAAAAATTAGATCCAAACAAACTGAAGATGTGATATATATCACTCCACCTCATGTGATATATATCACTCCACCTCATGTGATGCATGCAAGCCACTCCCCAACATTCAGGAAACTCACCAACTCACATTGCCCTAAATTGTATTGAAATACAATAACGCATGAGGGATGCATGGTTTCCACCTCAGATCACATACACTATATACCAATAGTATCGGAACGCCTGCTTTTACACTCACATGAACTTTAACCACTTGCGTACTGGGCACTAAACCCCCTTCGTGCCTGGACCAATTTTCAGCTTTCAGCACTCTCACACTTTGAATGACAATTCCTCAGTCATGTAATACTGTACCCAAATAATTTTTTTGTCCTTTTTTTCATACAAATAGAGCTTTCTTTTGGTGGTATTTGATCACCTCTGGGTTTTTAATTTTTTGCGCTATAAATGAAAAAAGACAGAAAATTTGGAAAAAAAAAAACACATTTTTCTTTGTTTATGTGATAAAATTTTGCAAATTATTAATTTTTCTTCATAAATTTTGCCCACCATTTATACTGCTACACATCTTTGGTAAAAATAACCCAAATTAGTGGATATTATTTGGTCTTTGTGAAAGTTAGAGTCTACAAGCTGTGGTGCGGATCATAAAAAATTGATCACACCTAATGTACTGGTGGCCTGTCTCATTTCTTGCGACCCGATCAAGCCAGGAAAGTACAAATACCCCCCAAATGACCCCTTTTTTGAAAGTAGACATTCCAAGGTATTTATTAAGATGCATGGTGAGGTTTTTGATGTTGTCATTTTTTCCCACAATTCTTTGCAAAATGAAGATTTTTTTTCCACAAAATTGTCATTGTAATAGGTTATTTCTCTCACGTGGCATGTGTATACCACAAATGACACCCCAAAATACATTCTGCTACTCCTCCTGAGTATGGCGATACCACATGTGTGGGACTTTTTCACAGCCTAGACACATACAGAGGCCCAATATGCAGGGAGCACCATCAGGTGTTCTAGGAGCATAAATTACACATCTAACTTGTTGACTACCTATTACAATTTTGAAGGGCCTGGAGCACCAGGACAATGGAAATGCCTACAAAGTGACCCCATTTTGGAAAGCTAACACCCCAATGTATAATCTATGAGGCATAATGAGTCTTTTGAATGGTTCATTTTTTCCAAAAGTTTTTGCAAAATGTGGAAAAAAAATGAAAACGCAATTTTTTGACGCAAAGTTGCCATTTATAAGATATTGCCAACACATAGCATGCATATAGCAAAAATTACACCCCAAAATACATTCTGCTACTCCTCCTAAGTATGGCGATACCAAATGTGTGAGACTTTTACACAGCCTGGCCACATACAGAGGCCCAATATTGACATAGCACCTTCAGGCATTCTAGGAGCATAAATTATACATCTCATTTCTCAACCACCTATTACAATTTTGAAGGCCCTGGAGCACCAGGAAAATGGAAACACCCACAAAGTGACCCAATTTTGGAAAGCTAACACCCCAACGTATAATCTATGAGGCATAATGAGTCTTTTGAACGGTTAATTTTTTTCCAGAAGTTTTTGCAATATGTGGAAAAAAGTGAAAACGCTATTTCTTTACGCAAAGTTGTCCATTTATAAGATATTGCCAACACATAGCATGTACAAAGCAAAAATGACACCCACAAATACATTCTGCTACTCCTCCTGAGTATGGCGATACCAAATGTGTGAGACTTTTACACAGCCTGGCCACATACAGAGGCCCAATATTGAAATAGCACCTTCAGGCATTCTAGGATCATAAATTACACATCTCATTTCTCAACCACCTATTACACTGTTGAAGGCTCTGGAGCACCAGGACAATGGAAACGCCCACAATGTGACCCCATTTTGGAAAGCTAACACCCCAGCGTATAATCTTTGAGGCATAATGAGTCTTTTGAATGGTTCATTTTTTTCCAGAAGTTTTTGCAATATGTGGGAAAAAAATGAAAACGCTATTTTTTTACGCAAAGTTGTCCATTTATAAGATATTGCCAACACATAGCATGTACATGGCAAAAATGACACCCCAAAATACATTCTGCTACTCCTCCTGAGTATGGCGATACCAATTGTGTGAGACTTTTATACAGCCTGGCCACATACAGAGGCCCAACATGCAAGGAACACCATCAGGTGTTCTAGGGACACCCCAAAATACATTCTGCTGAGCAAAGGGTAAACAAAAGATTACCTGTGGTTTTAGTAGCGCAGTTGTCCACAGGAGGATAGCACTGGTCCAGGCAGCAGACAGGGACTTGGTCAGCAAAAGCGAATGCAATTGTCCAGGCAACAGGCAGGAATACGGTCCATAGTCAGTACAGGCAGCAGGCAGGGATACTGTCCATATACAGTCCAGGGTCAGTGCAGGCAGAGATTGTTAGCAGTGCCAAAATATTGGTCCTGGTAGTAGGCAGGTCCATGTGGTGTGGTCAGTTCATGCGACAGGCAGAGGCATGATGGCATAGGTCCTACAGGCAGCAGGCAGAAGTAGGGCCTCGTTCAGGACTGAATGGGGACAGGGGTAGAGGCTTCTCCCACCCAAATCTCTTTGAAGCATCTGAGTCTCCAGACCCTAATCTAGGAATGAGAAAAACAAAAACAATTGTTTTCTTCATCCAGAAAAACAATTCTGGAGCCCCTCACATATGTGAGACCCCTGTGTTATGAATCCCACTAGTCCACTGGCAGGGTAAAAGATCAGTCCAAGGGGCAGGCAAAAAGCATGGTCAAAAAGTCCAGGGTCAGTTCCATATCAGGCAGAGGTATGTACAGATCGGTAGGCAGAAGCGTGGTCAAATAACAGTCCAGGGTCAGTTCCAGATCAGGCAGAGGTATAAACAGAATCGGTAGGCAGGAGCGTGGTCGAATAACAAGCCAGGGTCAGTTACAGGGCAAGCAGAGGCATAAGGAGTGTGAAGGTAAATGGCAGAAAGTGATGGTTATGGTTACCATACTTCAATGTAGTGAAGTATGGTAACGGCGGAAACAGTCACCTATGCAGAGGCCTGGTTCTGAAGGACATTGAGCACAATAAAAAGTGGTGTCTCTTCTCTCTCCTCCTCTGGAGCACACCCGGATTTTTTTCTGACGTTTTTGGCCTGTTGGTCTGGGAGGGATTTTATCTGGAAAGTGGCGTTCGGAGAGTCGGTGTAAGGGTATGTACTTACCGAGGCCGAGATGCCGAGAGTGGTTCACCTTTGCGACTTGACGCACTCCACCCCCTGGAGTTGAGACAGGGAGTGGATGGCGAGAAGCGGCACCGGCTACCGGCAGGTGGTGGGTACTTGTAGACGGTCCGGTAGTGCTGAGTAGACTGAAGAAACAGGCTTCAAGCAGGAACTAGCCGGATTGGTAAAGTTCCAACAGCAGGAGATAATGGAAGCCGGTGCAGGTTGAGTCCGGGTTGCAATTGCAAGGTAACAGTCCCGGCTGGGGGTCTAGCACAGTAAAAGGCAACAAGTCCAGAGAATACCGGGAACCAGGCAGGAGTTCAAAGGAAACGCGGAAATCCAAAAGGTACAAGCAGGAGGTCAAGGATTGTAGACAGGCAGCAGATCCGAGTCACAGGCCGAGGGTCAAACACAGGAGAAGGCAGAAGTCTGTATAGCAAGCCGAGGGTCAGGTCCAGGAGAGAGATCAGAGGAGTCAAGCCAGTCCGGGTCACAAGGAGATTTTCAAGATAGTTTTCCAGAGTCTTGGGTATACAGGAAAGCTGACAAACCAGCAACTTGTCAGTGCAACTGGGTCTCTTTAAATAGGCCTGCCTGGATTCCTATTGGTGCGCTGCCGCGCATGCGTGCGCGCCGCTGCGTCGGCGCGCGCAGCCGAGGACGTAGAAGCGCCGTCCCGCGCACGCGCATGCGCCGAAGCATCATTCCGCCGCGCGTGCGCATTGGGCGCTGATTGGCGCCGTTGGACGGATTTCCCTGACAGTCGGCTAATCACATCGGATCGAATGTTTACTGGTGGGCTGTTCGGGTATATAAGGGCAATGGTGATTTCCTCCTGGTAGAAAAGGAAGGGTTTGGGTCTTTCAGTGGATTTCCAATAGATTACATAGGAGTTGTACATGGCCAAATTAAACAAATAAATGTAAACTTTTTTATACCACTGGTATGTTCGTCTTGTGGAAAGGTAGGGTTCGAGCATTTGGTCGTTGAAGTCGACACCCCCCATGAACATATTGTATTCTTGGATACATGTTGGCTTTTGGATTCGGCCATTCCTCCTGGTGATCTCAACGAATGTATTGTTGTGGATAGAAGAAAGCACTTAGACATCCCTTCTGTCCCTCCACTTCACAGCCAGAATTTCCTCATTGCGTAAACTCGCCGCCTCCCCTCTTCTTAATTTCTTGTTGACGAGGCTTTGAGGAAAGCCCTTCCGGTTCGCCCTTACGGTGCCGCATGCTGGAGTGTTCTTTCTGTGAAGGTTTCGGAACAGGGTCAAACTTGTATAAAAGTTGTCCACATACAAATATTAGCCTTTTTCCAGGAGTGGGTTTATGAGTTCCCAAACTACTTTCCCACTGGTTCCTATGTAGTCTGGGCAATTAGAGGGGTGCAGTTGGGTGTCCTTCCCTTCGTATATCATGAAGGCATACGTATACCCTGTGGCTCGGTTGCACAATTTATAGAGCTTCACCCCATAGCGGGCCCTTTTGGTGGGAATAAATTGTTTTATGCCCAGCCTGCCAGAAAATTTGATAAGGGACTCATCCACGCATATGTGTTGGTCTGGGGTAAACAACAGGGGGAAGATTTCAGAAAAATAATTTAGTAGCGGCTGAATTTTATAAAGCTTATCAAAATTTGGGTCATTTCGGGGAGGGCACTGGGTATTGTCATTGTAGTGTAGGAATCTCATAATCATGAGATATCTGGTCCTGGGCATTACTGAGGAAAAGATGGGCATGTGGTAGATGGGGCGGGATGACCAATATGAACGCAATTGATTTTTTCAGTTTAGTCCCATACAGAATGTGAGGCCCAAAAAAATTCTAAACTCCTCCACTGTAAGGGCTCTCCACTCGTAGGGACTAGTGATGAGCCGAACACCCCCGGGTTCGGTTCGCACCAGAACCCGCGAACGGACCGAAAGTTCGAACGAACATTAGAACCCTATTAAATACAATGGATGCGAACGTTCGAATTCTAAAGTGCTAATTATAACAACTATTATGCATGTTATTGTCCTAAAAAGGGTTTGGGAACCCGGGTTCTGCACCAGGGGACATGTATAAATGCAAAAAGAAGTTTTAAAAACGGTCGTTTTTCGGGAGCAGTCATTTTAATGATGCATAAAGTGAAAAAAAAAAAGTCAAATATTCCTTTAAATATCGTACCTGGGGGGTGTCTAAAGTATGCCTGTGAAGTGCCACGTGTTTCCCGTGTTTAGAACTGTCCCTGCACAAAATGACACTTCTAAAGGGAAAAAAAGCCATTTAAAACTGCTTGCGGCTTTAATGTAATGTCTGGTCCCGGTAATATGGATGAAATTCTTTAAGAAAAATGGCATAGCTACCCCATGACCCCCCCCCTACCCCAGCCCTTTACCAGCCCCTTTGGGTCTTGTATGGATATTAAGGGGAACCCCGCACATAAAATAAAAAAGGCCCTATATACTCTGAACAGCCCTATACAGGCGGTGCATACAAGACAGGGACTGTAGGTTTGTTCTTATGTAGAGTCTGTTTGTAATTTTGAACAGGTACATTGTTGAAGTGTAGCTCCAGACCAAAAATCTATTTTTAAACTTTTTGGAAAACATAGGTAAGGGTTATCACCCCTGTAACATTTGTTTTGCTGTCTGTGCCCCTGTTCAGAACATTTCACCTCACTTTCCGTCCCAATGACAACTGTTTTTGAAATGTGGTGTTTTTCTTGAAACAAGGATTGCTGATAAAGCATCAGTACAGAGGAGACACCTTTCTCCCATATTTATTCTTACAGGAGAGAATTTTCCTTCCTAGTGGTAGATTTCCTCTCACTTCCTGTTGTCTTCTTGCGTTTGCAAGTAGGAGTCGTTTGTAAGTTGGATGTTTGAAAGTAGGGACCTGCCGTATATACTCTGCAGAAATAGGCCCCTTAGTTGTTGGTGTTGGCACAACACTGTAAGCACTCACAGTTACTCTTGGTTGGTGCTGGAACGCCCTGCTGTCAACTATTATATCAGGAATTTTAATTACATATAATTGTTGAACAGTGGTAGTAAAAATTGGGCCTTTGATGGTGGTGCTGGTGCCACAACACTGTAAGCCCTGACAGTTACTCTTGGTGGGTGCAGCAATGGGCCCTGCTGTGAATTATTAGATCAAGAATTGTAATTACATGCCCCTGTTGAACAGGGGCTGAAAAATTGGGCCTTAGGCACTGGTGGCACAACACTGCAACCCCTCACAGCAACTGTACTTGGAGCACAGCAATGAGCCCTGTTGCAAAGTATTGCTTCAAAAATTGTAATGACACGCCCCTGTTAAACAGGGGCTGAAAAATTGGGCCTTAGGCACTGGTGGCACAACACTGCAACTCCTCACAGATACTGTACTTGGAGCACACCAATGAGCCCTGTTGCAAAGTATTGCTTCAAAAATTGTAATGACACGCCCCTGTTAAACAGGGGCTGAAAAATTGGGCCTTAGGCACTGGTGGCACAACACTGCAACTCCTCACAGATACTGTACTTGGAGCACAGCAATGAGCCCTGTTGCAAAGTATTGCTTCAAAAATTGTAATTACACGCCCCTGTTAAACAGGGGCTGAAAAATTGGGCCTTAGGCACTGGTGGCACAACACTGCAACTCCTCACAGATACTGTACTTGGAGCACAGCAATGAGCCCTGTTGCAAAGTATTGCTTCAAAAATTGTAATTACACGCCCCTGTTAAACAGGGGCTGAAAAATTGGGCGTTAGGCACTGGTGGCGGCACCCATAAACAAAAATGATCTTACAAGCTATCATCATCAATCGTATCATTGAGGACTCGGAGGAGGAGGATAGCCAGTCAACATAACAGCACAGGCACTCAGCATCAGCATCAGTCTTGAAGGGATGTGACATGTTAAAATCAATTAGTCTGTTATATCAGCATCAGGTGTGTGGTAGCTGGTGGTGATCCAAGACTGGTTCATCTTGATGAAAGTCAGTCGATCAACCGAGTCGGTGGACAGGCGCACCCTGTGATCCGTGACAAATCCTCCAGCAGCACTGAATGTGCGTTCCGAAAGAACGCTGGATGCAGGACAGGCCAGTAGCTCAATTGCATACTGTGCAAGCTCTGGCCAGTGATCCATCCTCAAGACCCAGTAAGCCAGAGGATTTTCGGTGGGGAAGGTGTCCAAGTCTGACCTTGCCCCTAGATATTCCTGCACCATGTTTATCAGACGCTGGCGATGGTTGCTGGAACCGATCATACTTTGGGGCTGCGGACTAAAGAATTGTCTGAACGCATCGGTCAGACGGCCACCTTCCCCACCGCTCCTTCTTTGACTGGCCGAAGCCTCAGCAACTCGTTGTCCAGGACCAGGAGTTTGCAACCTCCCAGTCTCTGGGAACGCGTTGCACAGACCTTTCTGCAAGGCCTCCCGGAGTTGTCTCATCCTCTGCTCCCTCTGCGACGGTAACATAAGGTCCGCAACCTTACCCTTGTACCGTGGATCAAGGAGAGTGGCCAGCCAGTAATGGTCCCTCTCCTTGATCCGAAGAATACGAGGATCCTTCCGCATACTTTGCAGGATCAGGGAGGCCATGCAGCGTAGGTTTGCTGAGGCATTCGCTCCGGAGTCCTCTGGGTCACTAAGGACGACATGATCCGCAGCCACCTCCTCCCAGCCACGTACAAGTCCACTGGTTTCTTGGGACTGTAAATCATCCCTAAAAGACTGCTGCTGATGATGCTGAGTGCCAGCCTCCACCTCCATGCTGACACAATCCTCCTCCTCCTCCTCCTCCTCCTCCTCTTCCTGTGCGATGGGTGGGACAGAAGGAACACTGTCTGGGTAAAGGGGGCCTTGAGAGGCAAGGAAGTCCTCCTCTTCCTGCCTCTGTTCTGCCTCAAGTGCCCTGTCCATTATTCCACGCAGCGTGTGCTCCAACAGGTGGACAAGAGGTACAGTGTCACTGATGCATGCACTGTCACTGCTCACCATCCTCGTGGCCTCCTCAAATGGTGCCAGGACAGTGCATGCATCCCTGATCATGCCCCACTGGCGTGGAGAAAAAAAACCAAGCTCCCCTGACCCTGTCCTGGTGCCGTAGTCGCACAGGTACTCATTGATGGCCCTCTGCTGCGTGTGCAGCCGCTGCAGCATGGCCAACGTTGAGTTCCACCTGGTGGGCATGTCACATATAAGGCGGTTCTTGGGCAGGTTCAACTCCTTTTGCAGCTCAGCCAGGCGAGCACTGGCATTATAAGATCTGCGGAAATGCACACAGACTTTCCTGGCCTGCCTCAGGACATCCTGTAAGCCCGGGTACCTGCCCAAGAAGCGCTGCACCACCAGGTTAAGGACGTGAGCCACACAGGGCACATGGGTCAGTTGTCCCTGTCGGAGGGCGGAGAGGAGGTTGGTGCCATTGTCGCAAACCACCATTCCTGGCTTAAGCTGGCGTGGCGTCAACCACCTCTCGGCCTGGCCCTGCAGAGCAGACAGGACCTCTGCCCCAGTGTGGCTTCTGTCCCCCAAACACACCAGCGCAAGCACGGCATGGCATCTTTTTGCCTGCGTACTTGCGTAGCCCCGTGAACGGCTACGGAGCACCGCTGGTTCATAGGACAAACCACAGGAAGAGGCCATGGAGGAAGAAGAAGAGGAGGGGGTGGAGGAGAGAGGTGTGTCACAACCAGTAGTAGCATTTTGGAGGCGTGGCGGTGGGACAACCTCCAACACTACTGCACCTTGTCCTGAATCCTTCCCAGCTGCCAAAAGAGTGACCCAATGGGCCGTGAAAGAAAGGTAACGTCCCTGTCCATGCCTGCTGGACCATGAGTCAGCGGTAATATGCACCTTACCGCTGACCGCCCTGTCCAGCGAGGCCAAGACATTGCCTTCCACATGCCGGTAGAGAGCCGGAATAGCCTTCCGTGAGAAAAAGTGGCGTTTGGGAACCTGCCACTGAGGAACTGCACATTGCACAAACTCACGGAAGGGGGCCGAGTCTACCAACTGAAAAGGCAGCAGTTGAAGCGCTAGCAATTTAGCCAAGCTAGCATTCAACCGCTGGGCATGTGGATGGCTGGGAGTGAACTTCTTTCGACGGTCCAGCAGCTGGGGCAGGGAAATTTGCCTGCTAGAATCGGACGTCGGTGTACTGCTAGCAGAGTGGGCGCAAGTACTTGGCTGTGACACACCTAATTCTACACCTTCATTCCTCTCAGTGCATGTTTCAGAGAGGACTGAAGTTATAGTGGGGTTGGAGATCCCAGCTGATGCGGTGCAAGGAGAGGTCCGCTTTGTTCTTTGGTGTGGGTCTTTCAGGTAGGCTTGCCAACGAGCTGCATGGCAGGTCAACATATGTCTGGTCAGGCATGTGGTACCCAAGCGGCTGATGTTTTGGCCACGCGATATACGCTTGAGACATATGTTGCAAACAGCAGCTGTGCGATCTGATGCACTAGCCTCAAAAAAGGCCCACACCAAAGAACTTTTTGAATGACGGGCAGAGGCAGCGCCCTGCACAGGCGGAGCTCTGCGGTGTGATTCCGTCGGTGTACTGCCCTTACGCTGGCCACCAAAGGGCATCCTGCCTCGTTGGAGATGTGCCTCCTCCTCATCCTCCTCCTCCTCCTCTCTCCTATTAGGCACCCACGTGGAGTCAGTGACCTCATCATCCCCTCCCTCCTCATCACTGGAGCCAATCTGGCAGTATGCTGCAGCTGCTGGAACATGACTGCCAGATTGGTGTCCTTCTTGAGCATCCCCTCTGTCTGCTCTCACGCTACTGCCTTCCTCTAGCTGGGTTTCATCATCAGACCCTTCAAAACGCTGGGCATCCTCCTGGAGCATGTACCCAACACTGTGCTGAAACAGTTCGGGGGACTCCTCAGGAGGAGGACATGGTGGGTCTAGGGAAGGAGTGACTGATGATTTGTCTGACATTGATACCAGGGAAGACGACGCTTTGGCAGCTGCTTTTCCAGTACCCTGAGCCTGGGTGAGAGAGGATGAGGAGGAGGAGGAGGGCTTGGTCATCCACTCTACCAAGTCTTCGGCATGATGTGGCTCAACATGTCCAGCTGCCGAAAAGAAGGACAAGCGTGTCCCATGGCCATGTGCTGATGACAATGCACCGCGTCCACGACCAGCACTGTTGCCCCCAGACACAGAGCCTGCTTGCCCTCTTTTATTGCCTCCTGACTGTCTGCCTCTCCTTGTTTGCCTTCCAGACATTCTAATAGATGGCCTGCAGGGAGATGGGAAAAAAGCAATAAGGGCTACCTTCAGGTGTCCTTCTCTGTCCCTTGAAACAAGGACTTGCAGAGTGAAATAAACTGACACTCTCCCTACCTACAGTTTTCTGTCCCTAGAATAAATGTTTTTTTTAATCACAATATAGCACAAGGACAATTCAGTCACTGTCCTTCCAGGTCCCTGGAAACAAGGACTTGCAGAGTGAAATAAACTGACACTCTCCCTACCTACAGTTTTCTGTCCCTAGAATAAATGTTTTTTTTAAGCACAATATAGCACAAGGACAATTCACTCACTGTCCTTACAGGTCCCTGGAAACAAGGACTTGCAGAGTGAAAGAAAAAAAACACTCTCCCTACCTACAGTTTTCTGTCCCTAGAAAAAATGTTTTTTTTAATCACAATATAACACAAGGACAATTCACTCACTGTCCTTCCAGGTCCCTGGAAACAAGGACTTGCAGAGTGAAATAAACTGACACTCTCCCTACCTACAGTTTTCTGTCCCTAGAATAAATGTTTTTTTTAATCACAATATAGCACAAGGACAATTCAGTCACTGTCCTTCCAGGTCCCTGGAAACAAGGACTTGCAGAGTGAAATAAACTGACACTCTCCCTACCTACAGTTTTCTGTCCCTAGAATAAATGTTTTTTTTAATCACAATATAGCACAAGGACAATTCAGTCACTGTCCTTCCAGGTCCCTGGAAACAAGGACTTGCAGAGTGAAATAAACTGACACTCTCCCTACCTACAGTTTTCTGTCCCTAGAATAAATGTTTTTTTTAATCACAATATAGCACAAGGACAATTCAGTCACTGTCCTTCCAGGTCCCTGGAAACAAGGACTTGCAGAGTGAAATAAACTGACACTCTCCCTACCTACAGTTTTCTGTCCCTAGAATAAATGTTTTTTTTAATCACAATATAGCACAAGGACAATTCAGTCACTGTCCTTCCAGGTCCCTGGAAACAAGGACTTGCAGAGTGAAATAAACTGACACTCTCCCTACCTACAGTTTTCTGTCCCTAGAATAAATGTTTTTTTTAATCACAATATAGCACAAGGACAATTCAGTCACTGTCCTTCCAGGTCCCTGGAAACAAGGACTTGCAGAGTGAAATAAACTGACACTCTCCCTACCTACAGTTTTCTGTCCCTAGAATAAATGTTTTTTTTAATCACAATATAGCACAAGGACAATTCAGTCACTGTCCTTCCAGGTCCCTGGAAACAAGGACTTGCAGAGTGAAATAAACTGACACTCTCCCTACCTACAGTTTTCTGTCCCTAGAATAAATGTTTTTTTTAATCACAATATAGCACAAGGACAATTCAGTCACTGTCCTTCCAGGTCCCTGGAAACAAGGACTTGCAGAGTGAAATAAACTGACACTCTCCCTACCTACAGTTTTCTGTCCCTAGAATAAATGTTTTTTTTAATCACAATATAGCACAAGGACAATTCAGTCACTGTCCTTCCAGGTCCCTGGAAACAAGGACTTGCAGAGTGAAATAAACTGACACTCTCCCTACCTACAGTTTTCTGTCCCTAGAATAAATGTTTTTTTTAATCACAATATAGCACAAGGACAATTCAGTCACTGTCCTTCCAGGTCCCTGGAAACAAGGACTTGCAGAGTGAAATAAACTGACACTCTCCCTACCTACAGTTTTCTGTCCCTAGAATAAATGTTTTTTTTAATCACAATATAGCACAAGGACAATTCAGTCACTGTCCTTCCAGGTCCCTGGAAACAAGGACTTGCAGAGTGAAATAAACTGACACTCTCCCTACCTACAGTTTTCTGTCCCTAGAATAAATGTTTTTTTTAATCACAATATAGCACAAGGACAATTCAGTCACTGTCCTTCCAGGTCCCTGGAAACAAGGACTTGCAGAGTGAAATAAACTGACACTCTCCCTACCTACAGTTTTCTGTCCCTAGAATAAATGTTTTTTTTAATCACAATATAGCACAAGGACAATTCAGTCACTGTCCTTCCAGGTCCCTGGAAACAAGGACTTGCAGAGTGAAATAAACTGACACTCTCCCTACCTACAGTTTTCTGTCCCTAGAATAAATGTTTTTTTTAATCACAATATAGCACAAGGACAATTCAGTCACTGTCCTTCCAGGTCCCTGGAAACAAGGACTTGCAGAGTGAAATAAACTGACACTCTCCCTACCTACAGTTTTCTGTCCCTAGAATAAATGTTTTTTTTAAGCACAATATAGCACAAGGACAATTCACTCACTGTCCTTACAGGTCCCTGGAAACAAGGACTTGCAGAGTGAAAGAAAAAAAACACTCTCCCTACCTACAGTTTTCTGTCCCTAGAAAAAATGTTTTTTTTAATCACAATATAACACAAGGACAATTCACTCACTGTCCTTCCAGGTCCCTGGAAACAAGGACTTGCAGAGTGAAATAAACTGACACTCTCCCTACCTACAGTTTTCTGTCCCTAGAATAAATGTTTTTTTTAAGCACAATATAGCACAAGGACAATTCACTCACTGTCCTTACAGGTCCCTGGAAACAAGGACTTGCAGAGTGAAAGAAAAAAAACACTCTCCCTACCTACAGTTTTCTGTCCCTAGAAAAAATGTTTTTTTTTAATCACAATATAACACAAGGACAATTCACTCACTGTCCTTCCAGGTCCCTGGAAACAAGGACTTGCAGAGTGAAATAAACTGACACTCTCCCTACCTACAGTTTTCTGTCCCTAGAATAAATGTTTTTTTTAATCACAATATAGCACAAGGACAATTCAGTCACTGTCCTTCCAGGTCCCTGGAAACAAGGACTTGCAGAGTGAAATAAACTGACACTCTCCCTACCTACAGTTTTCTGTCCCTAGAATAAATGTTTTTTTTAATCACAATATAGCACAAGGACAATTCAGTCACTGTCCTTCCAGGTCCCTGGAAACAAGGACTTGCAGAGTGAAATAAACTGACACTCTCCCTACCTACAGTTTTCTGTCCCTAGAATAAATGTTTTTTTTAATCACAATATAGCACAAGGACAATTCAGTCACTGTCCTTCCAGGTCCCTGGAAACAAGGACTTGCAGAGTGAAATAAACTGACACTCTCCCTACCTACAGTTTTCTGTCCCTAGAATAAATGTTTTTTTTAAGCACAATATAGCACAAGGACAATTCACTCACTGTCCTTCCAGGTCCCTGGAAACAAGGACTTGCAGAGTGAAAGAAACTGACACTCTCCCTACCTACAGTTTTCTGTCCCTAGAATAAATGTTTTTTTAAGCACAATATAGCACAAGGACAATTCACTCACTGTCCTTCCAGGTCCCTGGAAACAAGGACTTGCAGAGTGAAAGAAACTGACACTGTCCCTACCTACAGTTTTCTGTCCCTAGAATAAATGTTTTTTTTAAGCACACTATAGCACAAGCACAAAACACACTGACACTCTCCCTACCTATCCTTCTCTTTCCCTAAACTAAAGGAATCCAGGTTAAGCAAGAAAGAAATAACAGTCACTGTCCCTGCCTATGCTGCTCTATCCCTGCTCCGGAACACACTACACTAGGCCGCCGTGCTGGCGGCCTTTTATAGTGTGGGGCGTGTACTAAACACCCTCAGCAATAATTGGCCACAGGCATCCTGCCTGTGGCCAATCATTGCTCTCCTCGCTGCCGGCGCTGTGATTGGCCAAGCATGCGGGGTCACAGTGCATGCTTGGCCAATCACAGCGCCTGGATGACACTGCGATGGCGTAGTGCATTGTGGGCCGTTCGCGTCACTCGAATTTGGCGCGAACGGCCCAAATCGTTCGATCTTCGTCGAACGATCGAACAGCCGATGTTCGAGTCGAACGTATGTTCGACTCGAACACGAAGCTCATCCCTAGTAGGGACGGGCATAAGAGGACGTTGGGTTGCTTGTTATGAATTGTTGGGCATATAGGTTGCACTGGGCCACAATTGATGCAAGCATGTCCTCAGTAAAAAATTTATTGAAAAAGTAAATCGGGGAAAAGTTTTCTGCATCCACCTGGACTCCTGGCTGGGCAGTGAAAGGGGGAATGTTGGCTTCTCCTGAATTAGGAGGAAGCGACAAGGGGTTCTGAAGGGAATAGGGAAGGCTGGCATGGGACCTAACCCTTTGGGACTGAGGTGACACAACAATGGTACGTGGCCTTGCTTGCCGAGGTACTGCGGTGCTGGTGGATGGCAATGCGGTGCTGGTGGATGGCACTGCCTCCTCAGCAGAATGCCTTCGTCTGGTGGGCGGGCCCTCCTCCTCCTCTGAGGCTGTCATTGTTCCACTGCTTAGTATAGGCTCATAGTCAACGTCAGACTCATAATCTGAATTTGCGGAGGAATCCGAATCTGAGAGCTCCCCGTTGCTCCCGTCGGCCTCAAGAATATCGTACGCCTCCTCAGCTGAAACTAATCTTTTAGCCATTGGTGGTAATGACAGAAGGCACTGATGACACGTGGCACTGACAGATGGCACTTATACATGGCACTGATGATACTGATACGTGGCACTGATATGTGGCACTAGTGACGCTGATAACAGATGGCACGTGGCACTGATGACAGGCGGCACTGATGACAGGTGGCACTGGCAGATGGCACTTATACGTGGCACTGATGACACTGATACGTGGCACTGATGACACTGATACGTGGCACTAGTGACGCTGATAACAGATGGCACGTGGCACTGATGACAGGTGGCACTGATGAAAGGTGGCACTGGCAGATGGGCACTGGCAGATGGTCACTGGCAGATGGGCACTGACAGATGTCACTGGCAGATGGTCACTGGCAGATGGGCACTGGAAGATGGGCACTGGCAGATGGACACTGGCAGATGGGCACTGGCAGATGACACTGGCAGATGACACTGGCAGGTACTGTTGGCACTGTGTTTTTTACTTTTTCACTAGTTTTCACTCACAGATCTGCAGCACAGACGCTCTCTTTCCTCACACGTGGTCTCTGTGTGAGGAGAGAAAGTCGGCAATGAGAGATGATCTCATATGTTTACATTTGAGATCATCTCTCATTGGACAGGAAGATCGAGTGCTAAATGGCCTCTGTGATTGGCCATTTAGCACGATCTGTGATTGGCTGTGTCCAAGGGACACGGCCAACACAAATCTTCCCCGATGCGCGCTCACGGGGGGGGGGCGCGGAGAGGGATTAAACAGGAGGACGTCCGTGGACGCCCTCCCGGCAATTGAGCGCCACGCTGTAGACGTCTTTTGTCTATAGCATTGGCGTGAAGTGGTTAATGGCATCCCAGTCTTAGTCTGTAGGGTTCAATATTGAGTTGGCCCAACCTTTGCAGCTATAACAGCTTCAACTCTTCTGGGAAGGCTGTCCACAAGGTTTAGGAGTCTGTCTATTGGAATGATTGACCACTCTTCCAGAAGTGCATTTGTGAGGTCAGGCACTGATGTGGATGAGAAGTCCTGGCTCACAGTCCCTGTTCTAATTCATCCCAAAGGTGTTCAATCAGGTTGAGGTCAGGATTCTGTGCAGGCCAGTCATGTTCCTCCACCCAAACTCGCTCATCCATACTTTTATGGACCTTGCTTTGTGCACTGGTGTGCAGTCATGTTGGAACAGGAAGGGGCCACCCAAAACAGTTCCCACAAAGTTGGGAGCCTGAAATTGTCAAAAATATCTTGGTATGCTGAGTTCCCTTCATTGGTACTAAGGCGCCAAGCCCAACCCCTGAAAAACAACCTCGCACCATAATCCCTCCTCCATCAAATGATTTGGACCAGTGCACAAAGCAAGGTCCATAAAGACATGAATGAGCGAGCTTGGGGGTTAGAAAAATGACTAGCCTGCACATAGTCCTGACCTCAACACAACAGAACACATTTGGGATGAATTTGAGTGGAGACTGTGAGCCAGGCCTTCTCGTCCACGTCAGTGCCTGACCTCTGGAAGAATGGTCAAACATTCCCATAGACACACTCCTAAACCTTGTGGACAGCCTTCCCAAAAGAGTTAAAGCTGTTATAGGTGCAATGGGTGGGCCAACACAATATTGAACCCTACGGACTAAGACTGGGATGCCATTAAAGTTCATGTGCTTGTAAAGGCAGGTGTCCCAATACTTTTGGTATTATAGTGTATGTGCACTTCACTTCTCCTGAGGAGTCACTCAGGGAGCATAACGTAAAAAAAAGGAAAGCCGCTAATAGTGTAAAATCCTATGACCATTTATAAATGAATAAGAGATGTCCACGAGTGTCTTTGCCATCCGGGACTCTCCTCCTGATTGGCTAAGACACAGCAGCGGCACCATTGGTTCCCACGACTGTCAATCAAAGTCAGTTAGCCAATCAAAAGACAGAGGGGATGGGCTGGGGCGGGGCTCCATGTCTGCAAGCTGCTTGCTGTGGGGGCACTTGACAGGAGGGAGGGGCCAGGAGCAGCGCAGAGGGACCCAAGAAGAGGAGTATCTGGGCTATAAGTATAACATGTTTGTTGTTTTTTTTGTTTGTTTAAAAACTAGACTTTACAATCACTTGAAGGTCGTCCTTGGATTTTGGGCCCCTCTGTGTGGCTAGTCTGTGAAAAAGTCTCACACATGTGGTATCCCCACACTCGGGAGGAGTAGTAAAATATGTTGTGGTTTATAATTCTAAGTACGCCTATGCTGTGTGTTAGACATAACTGCACTTGCACTTTGTGCAAAAAAGTGCATGGAGGCTAGGGATGAGCTTCGTGTTCGAGTCGAACATACGTTCGACTCGAACATCGGCTGTTCGATCGTTCGACGAAGATCGAACGATTTGGGCCGTTCGCGCCAAATTCGAGTGACGCGAACGGCCCACAATGCACTACGCCATCGCAGTGTCATCCAGGCGCTGTGATTGGCCAAGCATGCACTGTGACCCCGCATGCTTGGCCAATCACAGCGCCGGCAGCGAGGAGAGCAATGATTGGCCACAGGCAGGATGCCTGTGGCCAATTATTGCTGAGGGTGTTTAGTACACGCCCCACACTATAAAAGGCCGCCAGCACGGCGGCCTAGTGTAGTGTGTTCCGGAGCAGGGATAGAGCAGCATAGGCAGGGACAGTGACTTTTATTTCTTTCTTGCTTAACCTGGATTCCTTTAGTTTAGGGAAAGAGAAGGATAGGTAGGGAGAGTGTCAGTGTGTTTTGTGCTTGTGCTATAGTGTGCTTAAAAAAAACATTTTTTCTAGGGACAGAAAACTGTAGGTAGGGAGAGTGTCAGTTTCTTTCACTGTGCAAGTCCTTGTTTCCAGGGACCTGGAAGGACAGTGAGTGAATTCTCCTTGTGCTATATTGTGCTTAAAAAAAACATTTTTTCTAGGGACAGAAAACTGTAGGTAGGGAGAGTGTCAGTTTCTTTCACTGTGCAAGTCCTTGTTTCCAGGGACCTGGAAGGACAGTGAGTGAATTCTCCTTGTGCTATATTGTGCTTAAAAAAAACATTTTTTCTAGGGACAGAAAACTGTAGGTAGGGAGAGTGTCAGTTTCTTTCACTGTGCAAGTCCTTGTTTCTAGGGACCTGGAAGGACAGTGAGTGAATTCTCCTTGTGCTATATTGTGCTTAAAAAAAAACATTTTTTCTAGGGACAGAAAACTGTAGGTAGGGAGAGTGTCAGTTTCTTTCACTGTGCAAGTCCTTGTTTCCAGGGACCTGGAAGGACAGTGAGTGAATTCTCCTTGTGCTATATTGTGCTTAAAAAAAACATTTTTTCTAGGGACAGAAAACTGTAGGTAGGGAGAGTGTCAGTTTCTTTCACTGTGCAAGTCCTTGTTTCTAGGGACCTGGAAGGACAGTGAGTGAATTCTCCTTGTGCTATATTGTGCTTAAAAAAAAAAAAATTTCTAGGGACAGAAAACTGTAGGTAGGGAGAGTGTCAGTTTCTTTCACTGTGCAAGTCCTTGTTTCCAGGGACCTGGAAGGACAGTGAGTGAATTCTCCTTGTGCTATATTGTGCTTAAAAAAAACATTTTTTCTAGGGACAGAAAACTGTAGGTAGGGAGAGTGTCAGTTTCTTTCACTGTGCAAGTCCTTGTTTCCAGGGACCTGGAAGGACAGTGAGTGAATTCTCCTTGTGCTATATTGTGCTTAAAAAAACATTTTTTCTAGGGACAGAAAACTGTAGGTAGGGAGAGTGTCAGTTTCTTTCACTGTGCAAGTCCTTGTTTCCAGGGACCTGGAAGGACAGTGAGTGAATTCTCCTTGTGCTATATTGTGCTTAAAAAAAACATTTTTTCTAGGGACAGAAAACTGTAGGTAGGGAGAGTGTCAGTTTCTTTCACTGTGCAAGTCCTTGTTTCTAGGGACCTGGAAGGACAGTGAGTGAATTCTCCTTGTGCTATATTGTGCTTAAAAAAAACATTTTTTCTAGGGACAGAAAACTGTAGGTAGGGAGAGTGTCAGTTTCTTTCACTGTGCAAGTCCTTGTTTCCAGGGACCTGGAAGGACAGTGAGTGAATTCTCCTTGTGCTATATTGTGCTTAAAAAAAACATTTTTTCTAGGGACAGAAAACTGTAGGTAGGGAGAGTGTCAGTTTCTTTCACTGTGCAAGTCCTTGTTTCTAGGGACCTGGAAGGACAGTGAGTGAATTCTCCTTGTGCTATATTGTGCTTAAAAAAAAACATTTTTTCTAGGGACAGAAAACTGTAGGTAGTGTGAGGGGGTTAACTCGGTAGCGGGTGTGTGTGACCCCCTGGTTGGGCTCCCCACACAAAAACAGGGCCAGCAGACGGAGGTTGTGGTTTTCAAAATCAAAAGGTGCGGTTTATTTCTCTATGTACAGTGACAAAAACACAGCAAAGCCAAAAAGAAACAAACAAAATAAATCCTGGTCAGTTTGACCTCTGACTAAACATGCAGGTTTCCTAAACTAACAACTGGGATCAGCCTAGTGCTGTCCTAGTCCCTAAGTCCCTGGTTTAGTAAAAGTCCAAACAAATAGCCACACAGGCTTTGCCTCACCGCACAGGGGTTCACTCTCCCTAGACAGTCCACACAGGTCTGGTTCCAGGCATGAGCTAACATCTAATGAAGCTGGGAGTTTCTTATAGAGGCCTAAATGAGCTGACAAGGTTCAGCTGGTCTCATCAACTCCCTGTCTGCACGACGCCCAGCCCTCTCCCTAGAGGTATGAGTCATCCATGAGCACACTAGCCTTATACAACTCTCCACCTAGTTGTACAAATCGGCGTAAAGCCTGAATCTGGGCGAAATATATCTACCCCCCTGGATGCAACCAGGTGACTTTACCTTCCTGCTGTCACATACCCCCCCCTCTTGTTTTAACCTCGGGGTTGGAACACCAGCAATCAGGCATTCATGTACTCGAGACAAAGCATCCACATTCCCCATTTGAACGCCAGGGCGATGCTTTACTGTGAAGTTGAATTCCTGGAGGGCCAGGAACCACCTATTCACTCTTCTATTTGTTTCCTTGTTTTGAGCCATCCACTTTAACGGAGCGTGATCCGTAACCATGTCAAAGTGCCTACCTAGCAGATAGTACCGAAGGGAATCTAGAGCCCACTTCACCGCTAAACACTCCTTTTCAACCGTGGCGTAATTTACCTCATGGGACTTCAACTTCCTGCTGAGGTAAATGACTGGGTGCTCTTCCCCGTTCCAGACCTGGGACAATACTGCTCCTAACCCCACATCTGACGCATCACTTTGTACGACAAAGTCTTTAGAGAAGTCGGGTGAGTACAACACTGGCTGGCTACATAAGGCTTGTTTCAAGAATTGGAATGCTGCCTCAGCCTCGGGGGTCCATTTAATCATGACCGACCCTTTCCCTTTCGTCAGGTTGGTTAGGGGCACAGCCTTAGAAGCAAAGTGGGGAATGAAGCGCCGATAATAACCCGCGATTCCCAGAAAGGCTCGTACCTGCTTCTTGCTGTTGGGACGTGGCCAACTCTGGATGGCCTCGACTTTGTTGAGTTGGGGTTTTATTACTCCCCTGCCAATGGTGTACCCAAGATATTTGGCCTCCTCCTGCCCAATGGTACACTTCTTGGGGTTAGCCGTAAACCCCGCTTCCCGAACAGAGTCCAGGACTGCTTGCACTTTTGGCAGATGTGAGGCCCAATCTGTGCTATGGACAATTACGTCATCCAGGTAAGCCGCAGCATACTTCCGATGGGGCCTCAGCATCTGGTCCATTTTCCGCTGGAATGTGGCCGGCGCATTCTGTAACCCGAACGGCATTCTCTTATATTGGAACGCCCCGTCTGGGGTTACAAATGCGGTTTTCTCTTTGGCCGACTTGGCCAGGGGAATTTGCCAATACCCTTTTGTGAGGTCAAGAGTCGTCATGTATCGGGCTGTTCCCAGCCGGTCGATCAACTCATCTATACGTGGCATGGGGTAGGTGTCAAATTTTGTAACTTTGTTCAACTGACGAAAATCGTTACAAAATCGCCAGCTCCCATCCGGTTTAGGCACCAACACAATGGGACTAGACCAATCACTTTGGGACTCCTCTATCACCCCTAAGTTCAGCATTTTCTGTACTTCCTCCCGTATTGCCTCCCGTCGGGCCTCTGGGATCCGATAGGGTTTTAACTTCACCCTTTCACCGGGCGGGGTAATAATATCATGCTCTACCCCAGATGTTTGTCCCGGCAGCTCAGAGAACACCTCCTTGTTGCGAAGCACAAACTCCTTAACCTCCTGTTGTTGGGGTTGTGACAAGGTGGCTGCTATTCCAACCTCCGGAATCACGCAACCAGTTTGAGCTGGTGACCAAGTTTCTGCGACTAGGGACTCTCTATCCCTCCAGGCTTTCAACAGATTAACGTGATATATCTGTTCGGGCTTTCGCCTTCCTGGTTGTCTGACCTTGTAATTCACTTCGCTCACTTTTTCCATTATCTCGTAGGGGCCTTGCCATTTGGCAAGGAATTTACTTTCAACCGTAGGGACAAGTACCAATATCCTATCCCCCGGGGAAAAGGTACGGGTCTTTGCTCCACGGTTGTACACTCTCTGCTGTGCCAACTGCGCTTGGGCCAAATGTTCCTTCATCACCCCAGGCCAATAGAATCTCTGTAATACCCTCTCTCGGGTTTTCTCTGTCCCCAGATGACCTCCAAGAATGTGCCCATGGGCCAACTCCAACACCAACTTCCTGTAAGGTTTGGGCACCACCAGCTGCTCAACGGTTTCTTCTGCCCTTTTTGCCACCCGATACAGTAGGTCCTTCTCTACGCTGAAGTATGGGTAAGTGCAGGTATTATCTGGGTTCACTAACTCGCCATCTATTTCCACTACGTTTTCCCGTGCCTTTATTAGGGCGGGGTCTTTTAACTGTTCTGTGGCAAAATTTTCCCTGTGAACCTCCAGATCAGAAAACTCCACAGACGGTAGGTTTTCGTCTGAGGAGGTGGGCTCCTCTCCAGTTTCTTGAGTCTCCCCTGCCAATACTGACAAGGGAAATTCTGGAGAGTCCTCACCACTCTCAGAGGAGTTCTGGCTATCACATTCCTGGTACATAGGGGCACCAGTGGGGGGCTCAGGATCATCCCACAGTTCCCAGAACTTCGGAAAATCCCTTCCCACAATGGCGTCATGCGGTAACTGAGATACTAAGCCCACTGGATGAGAGAGGGTACCTTTGGGGGTCTCGAAACACACTGTAGTCACTGGATACTCTCGGGTGTCCCCATGCACACAAATAACAGCTACCTTGCTATTCCCAGAGACCTCTGTTTTAACTAACTCAGCCTTTATCAGGGTCACAAGGCTACCTGAATCCAACAATACCACAACATTTCTACCATTAACACACATTTTGCATAAATGTTTCTCAGTTCCTCGAATGGCAGTGCATGCGACTGTCGCACACAGCGACTGACGTCTGCCCGTCAGAAAGTCACACTGCATGGGTTCCTCCACAACCGGGCAATTGGCTGCAATATGTCCCGCTTGCCGGCAGCGGTAGCAAACGATCCTTCTTGCGGCCTCTTGAGCCGCTGATTTCCCAGGCTGTTCTCGCCAAACTTGGGGTAGAGCTCCCACCCTCTCACTCTCTCCACCCTCACCCCTTGGAATCCTCTTATCCGCCCCTGGGGATGGTCTGGTCTTAGGGTGGAAAGTCCGAGAGTCTCTGGAAGAGGCCGTCAGGTTCTCTGTAGCCAAGTATCTCTCTACACGATCCACAAGTTTACCGGCCGTTTCTGGGTCTCCGTGGCTTACCCACTTTTGAATGGCGGTAGGAAGAGCTCTCAAGAAACGATCCATCACAACACGTTCCACAATCTCCGGTGCGGACAAAGTCTCTGGCTGTAGCCACTTCCTGCTCAGGTGAATGAGATCATACATTTGAGACCTGGGGGGTTTTCCAAGCTGGAAAGTCCAGTTATGCACACGCTGAGCCCGGACAGCCAGGGTGACACCCAGCCTTGCCAATATTTCAGCTTTTAGCATCACATAGTCTTTTGCTTGGTCAGGCTCTAGGTCATAGTAAGCCTTCTGCGATTCACCAGTTAACAGAGGAGCCACCAGTCCAGCCCACTGCTCCTCAGGCCACTTTTCTCTTTCAGCAGTCCTTTCAAATGTGGTCAAAAATACCTCTGGATCATCCTCTCCAGTCATTTTTGTCAATAAACGACTCACCCCAAAGGACGCGGTATTAGTGGGACGGCTTTCCTCACTGGTCTGCGGACGTTGCTGCATTACTGCTTCCATTTGTTGTAGTCTCTGCTCTTGCTTCTGTAACAGGTCTATGAAGCGGGCCTCAGATTGCTGCTGGGCTTGTTGATGAGCTTGCTGCTGGGCTGCAAGGCTCCTTTGCAAACCTGCATTTGTCTGCTGTTGATTGGCATTTGCTAGAGCCAGCTGTTTCAGTATCTCCTCCATGCTGGCTTAAAAAAACTGCCCGCGTTCTCCACCAACTGTGAGGGGGTTAACTCGGTAGCGGGTGTGTGTGACCCCCTGGTTGGGCTCCCCACACAAAAACAGGGCCAGCAGACGGAGGTTGTGGTTTTCAAAATCAAAAGGTGCGGTTTATTTCTCTATGTACAGTGACAAAAACACAGCAAAGCCAAAAAGAAACAAACAAAATAAATCCTGGTCAGTTTGACCTCTGACTAAACATGCAGGTTTCCTAAACTAACAACTGGGATCAGCCTAGTGCTGTCCTAGTCCCTAAGTCCCTGGTTTAGTAAAAGTCCAAACAAATAGCCACACAGGCTTTGCCTCACCGCACAGGGGTTCACTCTCCCTAGACAGTCCACACAGGTCTGGTTCCAGGCATGAGCTAACATCTAATGAAGCTGGGAGTTTCTTATAGAGGCCTAAATGAGCTGACAAGGTTCAGCTGGTCTCATCAACTCCCTGTCTGCACGACGCCCAGCCCTCTCCCTAGAGGTATGAGTCATCCATGAGCACACTAGCCTTATACAACTCTCCACCTAGTTGTACAAATCGGCGTAAAGCCTGAATCTGGGCGAAATATATCTACCCCCCTGGATGCAACCAGGTGACTTTACCTTCCTGCTGTCACAGTAGGGAGAGTGTCAGTTTCTTTCACTGTGCAAGTCCTTGTTTCCAGGGACCTGGAAGGACAGTGAGTGAATTCTCCTTGTGCTATATTGTGCTTAAAAAAAACATTTTTTCTAGGGACAGAAAACTGTAGGTAGGGAGAGTGTCAGTTTCTTTCACTGTGAAAGTCCTTGTTTCCAGGGACCTGGAAGGACAGTGAGTGAATTCTCCTTGTGCTATATTGTGCTTAAAAAAAAAACATTTTTTCTAGGGACAGAAAACTGTAGGTAGGGAGAGTGTCAGTTTCTTTCACTGTGCAAGTCCTTGTTTCCAGGGACCTGGAAGGACAGTGAGTGAATTCTCCTTGTGCTATATTGTGCTTAAAAAAAACATTTTTTCTAGGGACAGAAAACTGTAGGTAGGGAGAGTGTCAGTTTCTTTCACTGTGCAAGTCCTTGTTTCCAGGGACCTGGAAGGACAGTGAGTGAATTCTCCTTGTGCTATATTGTGCTTAAAAAAAACATTTTTTCTAGGGACAGAAAACTGTAGGTAGGGAGAGTGTCAGTTTCTTTCACTGTGCAAGTCCTTGTTTCCAGGGACCTGGAAGGACAGTGAGTGAATTCTCCTTGTGCTATATTGTGCTTAAAAAAAAACATTTTTTCTAGGGACAGAAAACTGTAGGTAGGGAGAGTGTCAGTTTCTTTCACTGTGCAAGTCCTTGTTTCCAGGGACCTGGAAGGACAGTGAGTGAATTCTCCTTGTGCTATATTGTGCTTAAAAAAAACATTTTTTCTAGGGACAGAAAACTGTAGGTAGGGAGAGTGTCAGTTTCTTTCACCGTGCAAGTCCTTGTTTCCAGGGACCTGGAAGGACAGTGAGTGAATTCTCCTTGTGCTATATTGTGCTTAAAAAAAACATTTTTTCTAGGGACAGAAAACTGTAGGTAGGGAGAGTGTCAGTTTCTTTCACTGTGCAAGTCCTTGTTTCCAGGGACCTGGAAGGACAGTGAGTGAATTCTCCTTGTGCTATATTGTGCTTAAAAAAAACATTTTTTCTAGGGACAGAAAACTGTAGGTAGGGAGAGTGTCAGTTTCTTTCACTGTGCAAGTCCTTGTTTCCAGGGACCTGGAAGGACAGTGAGTGAATTCTCCTTGTGCTATATTGTGCTTAAAAAAACATTTTTTCTAGGGACAGAAAACTGTAGGTAGGGAGAGTGTCAGTTTCTTTCACTGTGCAAGTCCTTGTTTCCAGGGACCTGGAAGGACAGTGAGTGAATTCTCCTTGTGCTATATTGTGCTTAAAAAAAAACATTTTTTCTAGGGACAGAAAACTGTAGGTAGGGAGAGTGTCAGTTTCTTTCACTGTGCAAGTCCTTGTTTCCAGGGACCTGGAAGGACAGTGAGTGAATTCTCCTTGTGCTATATTGTGCTTAAAAAAAACATTTTTTCTAGGGACAGAAAACTGTAGGTAGGGAGAGTGTCAGTTTCTTTCACTGTGCAAGTCCTTGTTTCCAGGGACCTGGAAGGACAGTGAGTGAATTCTCCTTGTACTATATTGTGCTTAAAAAAAAACATTTTTTCTAGGGACAGAAAACTGTAGGTAGGGAGAGTGTCAGTTTCTTTCACTGTGCAAGTCCTTGTTTCTAGGGACCTGGAAGGACAGTGAGTGAATTCTCCTTGTGCTATATTGTGCTTAAAAAAAACATTTTTTCTAGGGACAGAAAACTGTAGGTAGGGAGAGTGTCAGTTTCTTTCACTGTGCAAGTCCTTGTTTCCAGGGACCTGGAAGGACAGTGAGTGAATTCTCCTTGTGCTATATTGTGCTTAAAAAAAACATTTTTTCTAGGGACAGAAAACTGTAGGTAGGGAGAGTGTCAGTTTCTTTCACTGTGCAAGTCCTTGTTTCTAGGGACCTGGAAGGACAGTGAGTGAATTCTCCTTGTGCTATATTGTGCTTAAAAAAAACATTTTTTCTAGGGACAGAAAACTGTAGGTAGGGAGAGTGTCAGTTTCTTTCACTGTGCAAGTCCTTGTTTCCAGGGACCTGGAAGGACAGTGAGTGAATTCTCCTTGTGCTATATTGTGCTTAAAAAAAACATTTTTTCTAGGGACAGAAAACTGTAGGTAGGGAGAGTGTCAGTTTCTTTCACTGTGCAAGTCCTTGTTTCCAGGGACCTGGAAGGACAGTGAGTGAATTCTCCTTGTGCTATATTGTGCTTAAAAAAAACATTTTTTCTAGGGACAGAAAACTGTAGGTAGGGAGAGTGTCAGTTTCTTTCACTGTGCAAGTCCTTGTTTCCAGGGACCTGGAAGGACAGTGAGTGAATTCTCCTTGTGCTATATTGTGCTTAAAAAAAACATTTTTTCTAGGGACAGAAAACTGTAGGTAGGGAGAGTGTCAGTTTCTTTCACTGTGCAAGTCCTTGTTTCAAGGGACAGAGAAGGACACCTGAAGGTAGCCCTTATTGCTTTTTTCCCATCTCCCTGCAGGCCATCTATTAGAATGTCTGGAAGGCAAACAAGGAGAGGCAGACAGTCAGGAGGCAATAAAAGAGGGCAAGCAGGCTCTGTGTCTGGGGGCAACAGTGCTGGTCGTGGACGCGGTGCATTGTCATCAGCACATGGCCATGGGACACGCTTGTCCTTCTTTTCGGCAGCTGGACATGTTGAGCCACATCATGCCGAAGACTTGGTAGAGTGGATGACCAAGCCCTCCTCCTCCTCCTCATCCTCTCTCACCCAGGCTCAGGGTACTGGCAAAGCAGCTGCCAAAGCGTCCTCTTCCCTGGTATCAATGTTAGACTCATCATCAGTCACTCCTTCCCTAGACCCACCATGTCCTCCTCCTGAGGAGTCCCCCGAACTGTTTGAGCACAGTGTTGGGTACATGCTCCAGGAGGATGCCCAGCGTTTCGAAGGGTCTGATGATGAAACCCAGCTACAGGAAGGCAGTAGGGTGAGAGCAGACAGAGGGGATGCTCAAGAAGGACACCAATCTGGCAGTCATGTTCCAGCAGCTGCAGCATACTGCCAGATTGGCTCCAGTGATGAGGAGGGAGGGGATGATGAGGTCACTGAATCCACCTGGGTGCCTAATAGGAGAGAGGAGGAGGAGGAGGATGAGGAGGAGGCACATCTCCAACGAGGCAGGATGCCCTTTGGTGGCCAGCGTAAGGGCAGTACACCGACGGAATCACACCGCAGAGCTCCGCCTGTGCAGGGCGCTGCCTCTGCCCGTCATTCAAAAAGTTCCTTGGTGTGGGCCTTTTTTGAGGCTAGTGCATCAGATCGCACAGCTGCTGTTTGCAACATATGTCTCAAGCTTATATCGCGTGGCCAAAACATCAGCCGCTTGGGTACCACATGCCTGACCAGACATATGTTGACCTGCCATGCAGCTCGTTGGCAAGCCTACCTCAAAGACCCACACCAAAGAACAAAGCGGACCTCTCCTTGCACCGCATCAGCTGGGATCTCCAACCCCACTATAACTTCAGTCCTCTCTGAAACATGCACTGAGAGGAATGAAGGTGTAGAATTAGGTGTGTCACAGCCAAGTACTTGCGGCCACTCTGCTAGCAGTACACCGACGTCCGATTCTAGCAGGCAAATTTCCCTGCCCCAGCTGCTGGACCGTCGAAAGAAGTTCACTCCCAGCCATCCACATGCCCAGCGGTTGAATGCTAGCTTGGCTAAATTGCTAGCGCTTCAACTGCTGCCTTTTCAGTTGGTAGACTCGGCCCCCTTCCGTGAGTTTGTGCAATGTGCGGTTCCTCAGTGGCAGGTTCCCAAACGCCACTTTTTCTCACGGAAGGCTATTCCGGCTCTCTACCGGCATGTGGAAGGCAATGTCTTGGCCTCGCTGGACAGGGCGGTCAGCGGTAAGGTGCATATTACCGCTGACTCATGGTCCAGCAGGCATGGACAGGGACGTTACCTTTCTTTTAACGGCCCATTGGGTCACTCTTTTGGCAGCTGGGAAGGATGCAGGACAAGGTGCAGTAGTGTTGGAGGTTGTCCCACCGCCACGCCTCCAAAATGCTACTACTGGTTGTGACACACCTCTCTCCTCCACCCCCTCCTCTTCTTCTTCCTCCATGGCCTCTTCCTGTGGTTTGTCCTATGAACCAGCGGTGCACCGTAGCCATTCACGGGGCTACGCAAGTACGCAGGCAAAAAGATGCCATGCCGTGCTTGCGCTGGTGTGTTTGGGGGACAGAAGCCACACTGGGGCAGAGGTCCTGTCTGCTCTGCAGGGCCAGGCCGAGAGGTGGTTGATGCCACGCCAGCTTAAGCCAGGAATGGTGGTTTGCGACAATGGCACCAACCTCCTCTCCGCCCTCCGACAGGGACAACTGACCCATGTGCCCTGTGTGGCTCACGTCCTTAACCTGGTGGTGCAGCGGTACTTGGGCAGGTACCCGGGCTTACAGGATGTCCTGAGGCAGGCCAGGAAAGTCTGTGTGCATTTCCGCAGATCTTATAATGCCAGTGCTCGCCTGGCTGAGCTGCAAAAGGAGTTGAACCTGCCCAAGAACCGCCTTATATGTGACATGCCCACCAGGTGGAACTCAACGTTGGCCATGCTGCAGCGGCTGCACACGCAGCAGAGGGCCATCAATGAGTACCTGTGCGACTACGGCACCAGGACAGGGTCAGGGGAGCTTGGTTTTTTTTCTCCACGCCAGTGGGGCATGATCAGGGATGCATGCACTGTCCTGGCACCATTTGAGGAGGCCACGAGGATGGTGAGCAGTGACAGTGCATGCATCAGTGACACTGTACCTCTTGTCCACCTGTTGGAGCACACGCTGCGTGGAATAATGGACAGGGCACTTGAGGCAGAACAGAGGCAGGAAGAGGAGGACTTCCTTGCCTCTCAAGGCCCCCTTTACCCAGACAGTGTTCCTTCTGTCCCACCCATCGCACAGGAAGAGGAAGAGGAGGAGGAGGAGGAGGAGGAGGAGGATTGTGTCAGCATGGAGGTGGAGGCTGGCACTCAGCATCATCAGCAGCAGTCTTTTAGGGATGATTTACAGTCCCAAGAAACCAGTGGACTTGTACGTGGCTGGGAGGAGGTGACTGCGGATCATGTCGTCCTTAGTGACCCAGAGGACTCCGGAGCGAATGCCTCAGCAAACCTACGCTGCATGGCCTCCCTGATCCTGCAAAGTCTGCGGAAGGATCCTCGTATTCTTCGGATCAAGGAGAGGGACCATTACTGGCTGGCCACTCTCCTTGATCCACGGTACAAGGGTAAGGTTGCGGACCTTATGTTACCGTCGCAGAGGGAGCAGAGGATGAGACAACTCCGGGAGGCCTTGCAGAAAGGTCTGTGCAACGCGTTCCCAGAGACTGGGAGGTTACAAACTCCTGGTCCAGGACAACGAGTTGCTGAGGCTTCGGCCAGTCAAAGAAGGAGCGGTGGGGAAGGTGGCCGTCTGACCGATGCGTTCAGACAATTCTTTAGTCCGCAGCCCCAAAGTATGATTGGTTCCAGCAACCATCGCCAGCGTCTGATAAACATGGTGCAGGAATATGTAGGGGCAAGGTCAGACTTGGACACCTTCCCCACCGAAAATCCTCTGGCTTACTGGGTCTTGAGGATGGATCACTGGCCAGAGCTTGCACAGTATGCAATTGAGCTACTGGCCTGTCCTGCATCCAGCGTTCTTTCGGAACGCACATTCAGTGCTGCTGGAGGATTTGTCACGGATCACAGGGTGCGCCTGTCCACCGACTCGGTTGATCGACTGACTTTCATCAAGATGAACCAGTCTTGGATCACCACCAGCTACCACACACCTGATGCTGATATAACAGACTAATTGATTTTAACATGTCACGTCCCTTCAAGACTGATGCTGATGCTGAGTGCCTGTGCTGTTATGTTGACTGGCTATCCTCCTCCTCCGAGTCCTCAATGATACGATTGATGATGATAGCTTGGAAGATCATTTTTGTTTATGGGTGCCGCCACCAGTGGCTAAGGCCCAATTTTTCAGCCCCTGTTTTACAGGGGCGTGTACTTACAATTTTTTTAGCAATAATTTGCCATAGGGCTCATTGCTGTGCTCCAAGTACAGTATCTGTGAGGGGTTGTAGTGTTGTGCCACCAGTGCCTAAGGCCCAATTTTTCAGACCCTGTTTAACAGGGGCGTGTCATTACAATTTTTGAAGCAATACTTTGCAACAGGGCTCATTGCTGTGCTCCAAGTACAGTATCTGTGAGGGGTTGTAGTGTTGTGCCACCAGTGCCTAAGGCCCAATTTTTCAGCCCCTGTTCAACAGGGGCGTGTCATTACAATTTTTGAAGCAATACTTTGCAACAGGGCTCATTGCTGTGCTCCAAGTACAGTATCTGTGAGGGGTTGTAGTGTTGTGCCACCAGTGCCTAAGGCCCAATTTTTCAGCCCCTGTTCAACAGGGGCATGCAATTACAATTCTTGGTGTAATAATTCACAGCAGGGCCCATTCCTGCACCCACCAAGAGTAAGTCTGAGGGCTTACAGTGTTGTGGCAACGCCACCACCACCACCACCACGAAAGGCCCAATTTTTCAGCCCCTGTTCAAAAGGGGCATGTAATTACAATTCTTGATCTAATAATTCACAGCAGGGCCCATTCCTGCACCCACCAAGAGTAACTCTGAGGGCTTACAGTGTTGTGGCAACACCACCACCACCACCACCACCACGAAAAGCCCAATTTTTCAGCCCCTGTTCAACAGGGGCATGCAATTACAATTCTTGATCTAATAATTCACAGCAGGGCCCATTGCTGCACCCACCAAGAGTAACTGTCAGGGCTTACAGTGTTGTGGCACCAGCACCACCATCAAAGCCCCAATTTTTACTACCACTGTTCAACAATTATATGTAATTAAAATTCCTGATATAATAGTTGACAGCAGGGCGTTCCAGCACCAACCAAGAGTAACTCTGAGTGCTTACAGTGTTGTGCCAACACCAACAACTAAGGGGCCTATTTCTGCAGAGTATATACGGCAGGTCCCTACTTTCAAACATCCAACTTACAAATGACTCCTACTTGCAAACGAAAGAAGACAACAGGAAGTGAGAGGAAATCTACCCCTAGGAAGGAAAATTCTCTCCTGTAAGAATAAATATGGGAGAAAGGTGTCTCCTCTGTACTGATGCTTTATCAGCAATCCTTGTTTCAAGAAAAACACCACATTTCAAAAACAGTTGTCATTGGGACGGAAAGTGAGGTGAAATGTTCTGAACAGGGGCACAGACAGCAAAACAAATGTTACAGGGGTGATAACCCTTACCTATGTTTCCCAAAAAGTTTAAAAATAGATTTTTGGGCTGGAGCTACACTTCAACAATGTACCTGTTCAAAATTACAAACACATTCTACATAAGAACAAACCTACAGTCCCTGTCTTGTATGCACCGCCTGTATACGGCTGTTCAGAGTATATAGGGCCTTTTTTATTTTATGTGCGGGGTTCCCCTTAATATCCATACAAGACCCAAAGGGGCTGGTAATGGGCTGGGGTAGGGGGGGGGGGGGGTCATGGGGTAGCTATGCCATTTTTCTTAAAGATTTTCATCCATATTACTGGGACCAGACATTACATTAAAGCCGCAAGAAGTTTTAAATGGCTTTTTTTTCCTTTAGAAGTGTCATTTTGTGCAGGGACAGTTCTAAACACGGGAAACACGTGGCACTTCACAGGCATACTTTAGACACCCCCCAGGTACGATATTTAAAGGAATATTTGACTTTTTTTTTCACTTTATGCATCATTAAAATGACTGCTCCCGAAAAACGACCGTTTTTAAAACTTCTTTTTGCATTGATACATGTCCCCTGGTGCAGAACCCGGGTTCCCAAACCCTTTTTAGGACAATAACATGCATAATAGTTGTTATAATTAGCACTTTAGAATTCGAACGTTCGCATCCATTGTATTTAATAGGGTTCTAATGTTCGTACGAACTTTCGGTCCGTTCGCGGGTTCTGGTGCGAACCGAACCCAGGGGTGTTCGGCTCATCACTAATGGAGGCCTTATACAAATTAATCTAAGGTGGGTGACTTAGGACAAAGAGAAAGCAAATGTGTTAAATACTTTCTTCAGCTCTGTGTATACAAAGGAGCATGGGGGAACTCAAGTCCTTAATGAGAATAGTATTGACTATCGTATTGACCCAAATGATCCGCAATGGCTCAAAATTGACATGGTCCAGAGACATTTTGAAAAAATTAAGGTGAATAAAGTAACTGAACCAGAAGGCTTACACCCAAGGGTCCTCAAAGTGTGGATCTCTGTTAGATCTAAGCCATTGTTTCTCATTTTCAGAGACTCTTTAACCACTTACCGCCCGGCCTATAGCAGAATGACGGCCGGACGGTGGTTCAGTTATCCTGACTGGGCGTCCTATGACGTCCAGCAGGAAAACAGCCGCTGCGCGCCCGTGGGGGCGCACATCGCGGCGATCGGTGGTGCGATGTGTCAGTCTGACACACCGCTACACCGATTTCTGTAAAGAGCCTCCGACGGTGGCTCTTTACCACATGATCAGCCGTGTCCAATCACGGCTGATCACGATGTAAACAGGAAGAGCCGTTGATCGGCTTTTCCTCACTCGCATCTGACAGACGCGAGTAGAGGAGATCCGATCGGTGGTTCTCCTGACAGGGGGGGTTTGCTCTGATTGTTTATCAGCGCAGCCCCCCCTCGGATGCCCACACTGGACCACCAGGGAAGCCGCCAGGACCACCAGGGAAGCCTTCAACATGTGGATGGCCAGGCACATCCCCCATGGCCATCCACATGTGCCAAAATATGCCCAACATATGCCAATCAGTGCCCACAAATGGGCACTGACTGGCACCATTATAGTTCTAATAAAAACAGTGATGCCCAGCAATGCCACCCACCAGTGTAATCAGTGTCTCTCATCAGTGTCCCTCAATGCCACCTATCAGTGCCCATCTGTGCTCATCAGTGCCCACCTATCAGTGCCCATCTGTACCACCTAACAGTACCACCCATAAGTATCAATCAGTGCCACCCATGAGTACCCATCAGTGCCGCCTATGAGTGCCCATCACTTCCACCTATGAGTGCCCATCAGTGCCACTTATGAGTGCCTATCAGTGCCACATACCAGTGCCACCTATCAGTGCCCATCAGTGCCACCTATCAGTGCCCATCATCAGTGCTCATCAGTGCCACCTCATCAGTGCCACCTCATTGGTGCCACCTCATCGGTGCCCATCAGTGCCACCTTATCAGTGCCCATCAGTGCAGCCGTATAAGTGCCCGTCATTGAAGAAGAAAACTTACTTATTTACAAAAACATTTAACAGAAACAAATAAAAATGTTTTTTTTCAAAAATTTCGGTATTTTTTTATTCGTTGCGCAAAAAAAAAAAAAAAAAAATCGCAGAGGTGATGAAATACAACCAAAAGAAACCTCTATTTGTGGGAAAAAAATTATAAAAAATTTGTTTGGGTACAGTGTAGCATGACCGAGCAATTGTCATTCAAATTGCGACAGCGCTAAAAGCTGAAAATTGGCTTGGGCAGGAAGGTGTATAAGTGCCTGGTATTGAAGTGGTTAAAGACTGGCATGGTATCACTGGATTGGCGTAAGGCAAATGTGGTGCCTTTTTTTAAAAAGGGACCAAAGTCTTTACCAAGTAACTACAGACTGGTTAGTTTAACTTCTATAGTTGGGAAGATACTTGAGAGTTTAATAAAAGACCACAGAAAGTTTTTGGTAGAAAATAATATCTTAAGCAATAGTCAGCATGAATTCACGAGAAACCGAAGTTGTCAAACAAATCCGATTTCTTTTTATGAGGATGTGCGCAAAAACTTAGACAAAGGAGTGGCTGTGGATTAAGTTTACTTGAATATTGCCAATGTGTTTGACACAGTTCCCCACACACGGCTAACTTGTAAGTTAAAGCGGTGTTCCAGCCGCAAATTAAGAAAAAAAAAAAAGCCAGCAGCTTCAAACACTGTAGCTGTTGACTTTTAATAAGGACACTTGCCTGTCCTGGGCGCCCGCGATGTCGGCCCCCCGAGGCCGATCCGTCCTGCGGATCGTGTCCCGGTGCCGCCATCCTAACTAAGGGAAACAGGCAGTGGAACCTTGCGGCTTCACTGCCCATTTCCTACTGCCCATGTGCGAGTCGCGCGGCGCTTTGTGAATAGGCGGCTGTCTTCTGAAACACACACAGGTCCCAGAAGACAGCGCGCCCCATTCCCCAGAAGACAACGTGAGGAGGACAAGAAGGAAGACTACCGCGGAATAGGAAGTGGCAGATTAGAAAGATCTGCCTAGCAACCGCCATTTCTGGTAAGTAAAAGATTTTTTTTTTCACCTTTTTTTTTTAGGGTGGACCGCCGCTTTAAAGTCTACAGGGTTAGAAAATACAGTTTACAACTGGGTAGAACAAAAGATTGTATTCAGTGAATAGTGAATGTGATTAATGATTCATACTCTGAATGGTCTATGGTATTGGTTGTGTATCCCAAGGTTCAGTGTTGGGACCCTTACTTTTTAACACATTTATAAATTATATAGGGTTTGGCATTTAAAGTACCATTTCAGTGTTTTCAGATGACACCAAGCTATGCAGCGGAATAACAGAAAATTTAATTCAAATACTGGATTCTGGCACTGGCATGGATTCTGTGTTCCTGCAAAGCAGGGACATGGATCCATGCCTTCCCCTAGTAAAAGCACCTCCAACACAGTAAACAAACCTTGGCTAGGAACACAGTTAACCCTTTTATTGCTCCTGATGTTAACCCCTTTCAAGGCAGTGTCATTAGTACAATGACAGTGTCTAATTTAGCAGTTTATTAGTGTCACTGGTTCCCAAAAAAGTGTCAAAAGTGTCAGTTAGTGTCTGATTTGTCAACCACAATATCACAGTCCCACTATAAATCACTGATTGCTGCCGTTACTAGTAAAAATAAATAAAAATTCCAGAAATGTATCACATAGTTTATAGACACTATAACTTTTGCCAAACCAATCAATATATATACTCGATTATAAGCCGACCTGAATATAAGCCGAGGCACCTAATTTTACCCCAAAAAAATGGGAAAACTTATTGACTCGAGTATAAGCCTAGTGTGTCCATCTGCATGCCTCACTGTGCCTCACTTTGCCTCACTGTGTCCATGTGCATGCCTCACTGTGTCCATGCCTCACTGTGCCCATGCCTCACTGTGCCCATTCCTCACTGTGTCCATGACTAGACTGACATTTAACATGGGAGTCTGTGGGGCTACATGTGTGCCAAGTTCCGGGTCCAGGAGACCTACGACCGGCCAGTACCGGGTCCCCAAAGTCACCAGAGAAATTACTGTTTAACACGGGAGTCTATGGAAGGGGTGCCCGGGTTTGAAAAATCGGTGTTCCTCGGCCGTAGGTCCCCCGGACAACAAACTTTGCACACTTGTAGAGGAAGAGTGGGGCTACATGTGTGCCAAGTATGGGGTTCAGGGGCCAAGGGCCGGCCAGGACCGTGTCCCCAAAGTCCGGGAGATCAGGCGCAAAAAGGTGACTTGAGTATAAGCCGAGGGGGGCATTTTCAGCACAAAAAAATGTTGGCCTAAATTAATGAAGGAATTTTTTTTTTTTATGATATGATATGTTTTATAGCAGAAAGTAACAAATAATGTTTGGCTTTTTTTCAAAATTGTCGGTCTTTTTTTTGTTTATACTCCAAAAAATAAAAAAACACAGAGGTGATCGAATACCACCAAAAGAAAGCTCTATTTGTCGTGAAAAAAAAAGGACATAAAATGTATTTGGGAACAGTGTTTCACAACCGCGCAATTGTCATTTAAAATAACACAGTGCCGTAACACAAAAACGGCCTGGTCATGAAGGGGGGTAAATCTTCCAGGGCTGAATTAGTTAAGGAAGGATATGAGCTACATGTATAAATACATAAGTGGTCCATATAGTGAACTTTGTGTAGCTGTTTACTTTCAGGTCCTTACAGAGGACAAGGAGCCACTCCTTACATCTGGAGGAAAAGAGATTTAACATGCACATATAAAAAGGCTTCTTCACAGTAAGAGCTGTGAAAATGTGGAATATACTCCCTCAAGAAATGGTTCTGGCCAGCTCAGTAGATTGTTTTAAAAATGGTCTAGATGTATCTCTAAATGTACATATTATAACAGGATACAGTATATTATTATTTAGGAGGTAACACCAGGGGTAGTTGATCCAGAAAATATCCAATTGCCTCATTGGGGATCAGGAAGGACCCCCTCCCCCCTACTGGCGTGAATTGGATCATGCTTTATTGTGGGTTTTTGCCTTCCTCTGGATCAAATATGTGTATAGGATTTTGTATATGGGAGTTTAATATCTTTTTCTTGTTGGTTACAACCATAAACGGAAATGTATTTTATTTTGATTTTATGTGATAGACCAACACAAAGTGGCACATAATTGTGTAGTGGAAGGGAAATGATAAATGGTTTAATTTTTTTTTACAAATAAATATCTAAAGTGTAGCGTGCATTTGTATTCAGCCCTCTTTACTCTGATGCCCCTAGCTAAAATCTAGTGAAACCAATTGCCTTCAGAAGTCACCTAATTAGTAAATAGAGTCCACCTGTGTGTAATTTAATCTCAATATAAATGCAGCTGCTCTGTGAAGCCCTCAGAGGTTTGTTAGGGAACTAACAGCATCATGAAGGCCAAGGAACGCAGCAGAAAGAAAGCTATAAGAAATCTAATTTGCAGTTTGCAAGAAGCCATGTGGGGGACACAGCAAAACATGTGGAAGAGGGTGCTCTGGTCAGATGAGACCAACATTTACGCTTTTAGCCTAAAAGCATAACGCTATGTGTGGCAGAAAACTAACACTACACATCACCCTGAACACACCATCCCGACCGTGAAACATGGTGGTAGCAGCATCATGTTGTGGGAATGCTTTTCTTGAGCAGGGACAGGGAAGATGGTCAGAGTTGATGGGAAGATGGATGGAGCCAAATACAGGGCAATCTTAGAAGAAAACCTGTAAAGCCTTATACATGCGACCGAGAATCTCGTCATAAAAAAACCCGTTGTTTTTCTCGACGAGATTCTTGTCAAGCTTCACGAGATTCTTGTCAACCTTTCCTTGCATACACACTGTCAATTCCAAATCTCCTCATTGTAAAGCGCGGTCACGTACAACACGTACGACGGCAGTATAAAGGGGAAGTTCGATTCCAATGGCGCCACCCCTTGGGCTGCTTTTGCCGATCTCGTGTTACCGCGTGTTAGTAAAAGTTTGGGGAGAGACGATTTGCGCTTTTCAGTCTTCGTGCTTTCAGTTCGTTTTCTGCGGTTCAGTTTGTGTTTGTGGGTTCGTATCTTGTCTTTCAGTGCGTGTAGTCAGGTCGTATCTGTTTTACAGTGCGTTCTTGTCCGCTCGTTTCTGATTTTCAGGTCGTTTTTCATAGGCCTTGCTGTTCTTAAGTGCGTTCTGTTTAGTACGTTCTTATCAGACGACCGTTTCCTAGCCATGTTACGTTCTCGTCATAGAGTTCGTGCTGTGTGAGCGCTTGGTGTTGGTCTGCTTGTCTTGGACCAAGACGAGTCCATGAACGGGGTGAGGAAGAGTTTATGAACCAAGAATTGGTTTCTCCAGCGGGACCAATTCTGTCATATGCCTCTGCTGCTGGAAATCCAGGAGAATAATCCTGATGACTACAGGAATTTTCTTAGGATGTCTGACCCCGTTTTTCAGCATCTGTTGGCTTTGGTGTCCCCCTATATTACCCGGCAGGACACCGTTATGCGGGAAGCCATCACTGCTGAGCAGAGGCTCATCGCCACGTTGCGCTACCTGGCGACTGGGAGAAGCTTGCAGGACCTGAAGTTCACGACAGGCATCTCCCCCCAGGCTCTGGGCCTCATAATCCCAGACACCTGTTCTGCCATCATCCAAGTCCTTCAGGAGGACTATATGAGGGTAAGTTTTCTCCTTGAACATCACATTCTATGTATTTAATGTATGATAATGTATTGTATTTCTTTCATCCTTCCCTAAGTACCATGATTTTAATATGCTGTGAATGTCCCCTTTGTCCCCATGCATGCTGTAAGTTTGTGATGCCCCTTTTTTGTCCTACATGCATATTTCCCTTCACTAACCTCTCTGACATGCTATCCTGGGCCCATACACACCTAGACTAGTTACTTAAGAATGTATTTTGTCATCTCCATTGTAGTGCTTTACCCTCCCCCCCTAAACAACCCCTAAAATGTTTCCAAATGTATATTTTCACATAATCTTTTGGGGTTCACAAACTCATCTAGCCCCCCCCCCAAATTTTTTGGAATGGGCCATCAGAGGGGGTGATGAATCTGATAATTGTGCCTTCTATTTTAGTATTTAAATACTCCTTAAAATAAAAGTTCTAATGATGTTGGCCAAGAATGTATTTTTGTGTAATCTACTAGCAATGTTATGTGCAAAAGTACTAATATTTTTTTATCTCGTTTGACTTCACAGCTTCCTTCCACGCCACAGGAATGGCAGACTGTGGCATCCCATTTTGCCGAGCGGTGGGACTTCCCCAACTGCAGAGGGGCAATAGATGGGAAGCACGTCCGCATCGTGCCACCACCCCGGTCTGGGTCCTATTTCTACAATTATAAGGGGTTTCATAGCATCGTGCTGATGGCGGTGGTGTCAGCACAGTATGAATTCCTGTGGATGTGGGGAAGAATGGCCGGATGTCCGATGGGGGAGCCTTCAGCCAGACGGAGTTTGCTCTTCGTCTCCAGAGTGACGACCTTGCATTGCCACCGGATGCAGGGAATGTTGAAGGACTCCCCTTTGTGTTTTTGGCTGATGAAGCCTTTGGCCTGGGACCACATCTCATAAGGCCATTTCCCCAGAGGACCCTGACCCCGGAGAGGAGGGTGTTCAACTACCGGCTGGCCAGAGCCCGAAGAGTCGTGGAGAATGCCTCCGGGATAATGGCCAGCCGGTTCCGCCATTTCATGACATCAATTAACTTGGCGGAGTACAAAATAAACTATATTGTGTTCTGTTGCTGCGTACTGCATAATTTTTTGCGCATTAAATCCCCCAATTATATGGCCTCAACTGGGCCTGAGGCTGGACTTTCGGGGGACAATCTTTTGCCGGGCCTTCAATATGGCCGTCCTGGCTTGCCCCCCCAAAACGCCCGTGAGGTTCGTCAGAAATACGAGAGTATTTCATGGGTAGGGGGGCAATTCCTATGCCAGGCAATGCTTTTTGACCATCAAAAAAAAAAATCTGGTTTAATCAGATTTTTGTATGTATTGCTTGTGTTTCTTTTAGCTGTCTCCTAGTTTTTCCTAGTGTACTTGTAGTGCCAAGTGTAATTTCCATTAGTAAATACCAACCATTTCATCAAAAATATACACAAAAAAGGTTATAGCGGATTTGAAAAAGAAGCTACACTTTGTTGTTGTTCAATATTTTTACTCTGTGCACATTCACACATGGTAAATATAACATTTTTGGTGTTATAAAAGATTTAGATTTTTTTTGGTGCCCATAAACAGGCCATTTTTTTAAATGCTTCGAAAACAGAAAACTCTCATTACCATGTGGACGTGTTTTGGGGGTGCAACCCCTTCTTCCTTTCACCCTCTTGAGATGTGAGGAAGGGGTTGCTCCCACAAAACCAGTACATGGATATCCCCTGATGGCAGATGGCACATGCAGTAGTGTATTTAGGTTTTGTGCTGCCCTATTCCTGACTAAACTTGTGCACCCCCTAATTTGAAAATTAGAAGCAGCGCGCCCCCCACAGTTGCTGGATGCCGGCAGCCTGCATATCGGAAGCAGTGCTGCCGCTTTATGGGGGCCCTAGAGTAATTTTCTTCTCAGCCCAGTCCGCGCCATAAGACTGGCGCTACACTAAGAGTGTAGTGCAAGCCGGCGGGGACTCTTTCTGTGCTGCCCCCTGCAAAGTGCTGCCCTAGGCTTGGGCCTTGTTGGCCTAGGCCAGGATACAGCACTGGGCACATGTTGACACACTGTGCGCATCTTCAAATTTTGGCTTGATTTAAAAAGTGCAATTGTTTGGGAGAAAATATAGAAAACTAGAAAAAGAGGGTTTTGTGCTTTCAATTCGCCCCAAAACATCAATGATGTCCATAAATGTTTGCTCCATAACATTCATCCTTTTCTTCATTCTGTCCAGTTCACTACTACACTCCATCACTTGCTGGATGATTCTTTGGGCACTATCACTAGAGAAACGAGGACTTTCTTCCTCAACAACATGTTCATCCCCTAAATAAAAAAAAAAGAAGGAATTATAACTCTGCAGGCCTACATCTCTTACCTGAAGCTGTGGTGACAGACACTGACCTGTTGTGGTGACAATTTCCACCACGTCATCCACTTCTCCTTCCTCCACTTCTCCTTCCTCCACATCCTCAGGTTGGGGTTCTTGGTGAGGTTGGGGTTCTCTCTGTGGTGTGAGGTTCCTGTGCTCCCTGGAGTGGTGTCCTCCCAGTCTTCTCTCCCCTATGAGAATGGAAGAAAAGGTATAATTAGCACAAAGATATTTTATGGGAAAAATACTAACATAATACATTGCTTGGAAGTGGGGTACAAGTGTCTGTTTGGGCAGAGTTACAAGCTGAAGACATTATTGTCAAAAAAAGCATTGGGACAAGTTTTACACATGGAGACACCCCAAGAATACACTGAAGCACCTGTGTGGGGCAACCTAAAAAGGTTGTTCTTGTGGCCCACACTATAGTGCTCCAGAGTGCAGATGTGTAAACAGCTGCTGAGTGTCCTCTCCTTTACACTGATTCAAGTTTGCATTTCATTCTAGTTACAAACACATCATCTAGACAACATGGTAATAATTTTTTTGTAATAAAAAGAGTCATGTCAAAATTATTTTAACCCTGTATCTTCTAAAAACATCGTATGTAGTGGGTGAAAGATGTGTCTGTAACGACCGATTACTGTGCCCACTAAATTTGGCGAGATGTAATTTTCTATAAAGGCCCAATAGTAAAAAGCAACCACATGGAGAAACATGCAAGTTATGAAACACAATAATAGAAACACAGGAGAAGTACTTACTTTTTTCTATCATTCTCTTAATGCTCCTTAACTGCTCCGGCTCCCTCAGTTTCAGGTCAGACCACCTCTTTCTAAGCTGCTCCTTTGATCGTCGTACCCCGAAATTATTCTTCAGACTTTTAACTACTTTCTTCATAATTTTGGCCTTCCTTAGATTAGGGTGTGTATACGGCCCATGCTTTCCATCATAATCCGACTTTCTCAATATGTCCACCATCTCCGCCATCTCCGCAAAGGACATATTAGATGCCTTGAATCTCCTCCTTGATCGTGACGTTTCACGCTCCGGGCTTGTCTCATCGTTATTAGATGAATTACCAGACACCTGCTGTGACTCCGCCATATTGTCTGCGCGCCGAAAGAGAAGGGGCGGGGAAAAGTCAATAATGTGAACGTCATGGGAGGGCGCATGCGTAGTGAAGTAGTGTATATAAAGCAAACACACAGGTGACGTTGCTACGTTCTGTGTGCGAAGAGAGGAGGAAAAGTGACGAACGTAAGACCGAAGGTATGATTTTTATACTTTGTGAAATCGGTGGCCTATACTGGATAGAGATTGTTTGAGGATATATATGGGGATAAAGATTTACTTGAGTTTAGACTGACTGAATTACTAATTGTGTCTTGTGTTTTGTCTTGCTTTTTTAGAAAAAGACTTCCATGAGGAATTTATTGATCGGGTAAGGGAGCTGCCCGCTCTGTGGGAGACCAAAAACCCCATACATAGGAAAAGAGGGGTAAGGACAGCAGCGCTGGAGACCCTGCTTCCATTTGTGCAGACCAGGATACCTACAGCAACCATCCAACAGGTGGACAGTAAAATTGGGAGCTTGAGAGGCACATACAGGACTGAGCGCTTTAAGGTCCTGGCTTCTCAGAGGTCAGGAGCAGCAGCAGCGGATGTATATGTCCCGATTTTGTGGTACTACAACAGGATGTCCTTTCTGGATGACCACATTGAGGCAAGGCCATCACTGTCCAGTCTTCCCCCCAGACTTCCCTGCAGCCAACCTGAGCCTTCTCTGGAGCAAGAGGAGGCAGCCATCCTGGAAGAACCGGATTTGGACATCTGGAGCCAGGTATAGTATTTTCTAAACATTTATTGTGATAAAATTAATGATGTAAAAAAGATGTTAATAAGGAAAGTTTGAGGAAAAAGTGTTTTACATATCAATAGACAGTAGTGGCCCAAAAAGTTGGGGAGAAGAATGAAAACTGCTGGGGTCATAATGATAGTCTTTTAAATTTATTTACATTCAATTTGCAACAGTCATGAGCTGAAAATTGTGTGTGATTGATGAACCAAAAACTCAAACTATGTCCCTTTTTCATACACAGGATGATATCAACCAGGATGAGAGGCTGGAAAGTGTCAGGCAGGAGGAAACAGGGCCCACTGTGAGCCAGGAGGAGGCAGGGTCCACTGTCAGACAGGAGGAGGCAGGGCCCACTGGCACACAGGAGGTGGCAGGGCCCAGTGGTACACAGGAGGTGGCCGGGCCAAGTAGCAGGACCAGATCGCAGGTGCCTCCCATCCGCCTTACAAGAAGGACCAGGAGGGAGAGGAGCACCAGCCAGGCAGCAATGGCCCTGATAAGAGGGGCACAAGCCACCCTCCAGGAGCCAAAAACCACCGAAGAGGCCTATGCCGGACTAGTTGGGGCAAAATTTAAATCAATGAGCATGGAACAACGCCTCCTATGTGAGCCCCTGCTGCTCAACTTACTAAACAAGGGGGTGATGGGGAGAATTACCCCCAATACGGCCATATGTGAGGTCGCTTAGCTTTCAGAACCTCAACCTCCTCCTGACACAAGTACACCTCCAGCGGCATAGCCTCCAGCCACATGCAGAAGGAAGGCTGCAGCGAAGGCTGCAGGGAAGGCTGCCAAGAAAACCAGGAAGTGATGGCCTTGCTTCAATGTGGTCTGACAGAAGGCAGCCTGTTGTAGTACCACAGACTTGGGACATGTATCTCACCTGCTGCTGTTCCTGGCCTCTGGGAGTCCAAGACCAGATTGGGCTCACTACTGATGTGCTTCTCAAGTCCCAATTTTATTGTCCACACATGTTGATGTGTGCTCTGGGGTCCCATGGATGCACAAATGGCAGAAGGTTCTCCAGCGCTGCCTTTATTTTTCGAAATTATATACCATAATAAATTGATTTTTTTGTTTACAGTTAATACTTGACTATGTGTTTTTATAAAAATAAAACAATTAGCTTTGGAGTAGGCAGATACATTTCTACAAAATAATAAAATAAAAGGGACAGATAACACAAAACAATCTCCTTGAAGGTCAAAAAAATACAAGATAATAATATTAATTTTGTAAACTTGACACAACAAAATTAAAATTCTAATCATGGAGATCACAAGAAATTAAATAATCATTTAAAATGAAGATCTGTATTCAAATAAAAAAATAAAATAAAATAAATATTAAGGAGATCTTGCTCTATATATAATACTAAAAATCTACATGAGATCAGCATAAATAATGTTTCAAAAAGTTAATCAGAACTCTGTGTGAATATCAGCAGCAAAACAAGTTCATTCCTTTTCATTATTGTACCATTCTAAAAAAGCGTCACGAATGTGCTATGTCCATTATGAACGATAGTTTAACCAGAAGGAGCGCTCCCGTCTCATACTTGATTTTGAGCATGCGTGTTTTTTTAAGACTCGGAAAAGCATACACACGACCGGTTTTCTCATCCAGAAACAGACCGACGAGAATCCCGATGAGGAAAACGTGAATCCTGACGAGAAAATAGAGAGCAGGTTCTCTATTTTTCTCGTCGAGATTCCCGGCAGTTTTCTTGACGAGAAACCATACACACGAACGGTTTTCTCGTCAAGAAAGCTCGGTCGTGTGTACGAGGCCTTAGAGTCTGCAAAAGACTTGAGACTGGGGCAGAGTTTCACCTTCTAGCAGGACAACCACCCTAAACATACAGCCAGAGCTACAATGGAATGGTTTAGATAAAAGCATATCCATCCGTTAGAATGGCCCAGTCAAAGTCCAGACCTAAATCCAATTGAGAATCTGTGGCATGACTTGAAAATTGCTGTTCACAGACGCCCTCCATCCAATCTGACAGATGTGCAAAGGTGGTAGTGACATGCCAAAAAAAACTTGCAGCTGTAATTGCAGCAAAAGTTGGTTCTACAAAGTATTGACTCAGTGGGGCTGAATACAAATGCACGCCACACTTTTCACATATTTATTTGTAAAGAAATTTTAAAAACATTTATGATTTTCCTTCCACTTCAGAATTATGTGCTACTTTGTTTTGGTCTACCACATAAAATATCAATAAAATAAATTTACGTTTTTTGGTTGTAACATGACAAAATGTGGAAAATGTCAAGGGGTATGAATACTTTTTCAAGGCACTGTAAGTGGACTAGTGTCGTTTACAACCTCGCCAACTATGTAACTGTAATTTCTTAATTTTCCAAAAAATTGTGATTTGTATTGTTCTTGCATTGTAGGGCCTCAAAAATTGAGATAAGCAGTCAGTACTTCAGGATTGATCAATTTTTTCAATATATAGTTTGTAAATTTTATAACTTTCACAAGGACTAAATAATGTAAACTTATTTGGGTTATTTTGACCAAATAAATGTAACAGACTACATTTTGGCCTAAATTTATAAAGGAAGATTATTTATTAAAATTTTTTTAAATAGAAACTAAGAAAAAAAAAAAATTGTAATCTTTTTTTAATCTTTGGTATTTGTTAGTTTATATGGCAAAAAATGAAAACCCCAGTGGTGATTAAATACCATCAAAAGCACTATATGTCTCAAAATAAAAATTATATAAATTTAATTTGGGTATAGTGTTCCATGAGTCAACAGTAATTGTCATTCAAAGTTTGACAGCACTTGAAAACTTAAAAATGGCATAGGCAGGAAGGGGGTGAAAGTGTTTGGTACTGAATTGACTAATATGAGAAAAACTTAAATTTGATGTAAGAAATGTTATTTTAATATGTAAACATTATAGAAAAGTTCATTGAAAAATTCCAACATGTTGGCTTACAGGTATATTATACATATTTTATTACTGTGGTATTTGATCAAAGGAGAGCACAGAATCAATGATACAAAAACATATTTAGGCCTCATGCCCACGGATGTTTTTACAGCCGCGTTTTTGAGCGTTTTTTAAAGCTTAAAAGCGCCTGTCCATGTTAGTCTATAGCTTCATGCCCACCTAGACGTTTTTGAGCTGCAAACAGCATAGACGTTTTTAAGCTGTAAAAAAAAACCAGGACCAGTGCGTTCCTCAGCGTCGAAGTTAGGCAGAAAAAAACGCGAGCGTCAAAAAACGCGCAAAAACGCGCGGTCGCGTTTTTTAGCTCCAACGTTTTTTTTGTTTTTTTTTTTCAAAAAAAAACCCAAAAAAAATTACAATAACATGGACAGGCGTTTTTAAGCTGTAAAAAACGCAGCTGTTAAAAACGTCTGTGGGCATAAGGTTTCATGCCCACAGACGTTTTTAACAGCTGCGTTTTTTACAGCTTGAGGCCTCATGCCCACTGGCGTTTTTACAGCTGCGTTTTTTGCAGCTTAAAAACGCCTGTCCATGTTATTGTAAATATTTTTTTTTTTTTTTGAAAAAACAAAAAAAAAACAAAAAAAAAACGTCTGAGCTAAAAACGCGACCGCGCGTTAGTGCGCGTTTTTTGACGCTCGCGTTTTTCTCTGCCTAATTCTGACGCTGAGGAACGCACTGGTCCTGGGTTTTTTTTACAGCTTAAAAACGTCTATGCTATTTGCAGCTTAAAAATGTCTAGGTGGGCATGAAGCTATAGACTGACATGGACAGGCGTTTTTAAGCTGTAAAAAACGCTCAAAAACGCGGCTGTAAAAACGTCCGTGGGCATGAGGCCTTATAAAGAAAGCATTTTAATAAATACCTACAGACTACCAATCAGAAGGGAGTAGGTCAGCTAAAAAGAACAGCTTGTTTGACAAGAGTAAACAACAGATGTTTCTTAAGCCTCATACACACGATCGGACTTCAAAGAAACTTTTCCGTGGGTTTTTGTTTGAAGAGCGTTGGCCGGGAATGCCCATAGTATGCACACGGCAGGACTTTTTCTGCAAACTTTCCCAAAATCGCGTGTTTTTTCTGCTCTTAACCGCCACCCTTTGGTCAACTTCTGCTATTTTTGGTTGATTTTAACATTGGTTCTGGGCATGCGTGTTTGTACTTCAGACTAAAGTCCGATGGATTTCTGTACACATGGCAGGACTTTGCACCGTAGGACTTTTGTTGGCAAAAAATGTGTCCGTTTGCAGAGCGAACTTTTGTCCGATGAAAACCGAAAAAGTTTGTCCGATGGAGCGTATACACGGTCTGATTTTTTTGAAACCTGCTCATTTTGAAGTTTGTTGTCAAAAAGTGCAATCGTGTGTATGGGGCTTTAGAAACACATCCATAGCAATCTTGCTCCTGTGACGGACTGTAGGTGGAGCCAGATTACAGTTTTGCGCATTAGAAGGAAGTCGCTTGCCAGAGGAGGTCTGCATTTCCTGGGCACTCCCAAAGCTGCAGCTGAATTTAAGCAATCAGTCACATTCCACATGTGGCTGGTCATAAGCAGGAGGATAGAGAGACAATTGTTTGGTGAAAGTTACTGTATACAAGTTCATGTTTGTTAATTTTACTGTTTGGATGTTTACTAGTGTATTAAAGAATTCTCTGCAAAATGCCAATGAGCTGGGTGTTTTTCTTTTGTTTTTCACATAGGAAACTCATTGAGGGAGATTTACAACATCCCCTTAAAGTGACACAATATTTATTCACCAAAAATAGTTCATACACATCCATTATTTAATGGTCCTGTAATCAGTTTTTTTTTTTTTATTCTTAATTTTGCAGTCAAGGAAATGAACATAGGGCAGTGAACAAAACACCACAAGAACAAACATTATCATCGCACATCACATCTAAACTGATACATAAACAGCTGCTAGGCCAGCTGTCAATTGGACCTCCGGCAACTGCTGACATCAATGCACATTGTAGGATGTTTCTTAGACACGTCTTGCACATTTCCAAAACAATTTTATATTTTCCAAGTTGAAAGATAGAAAAGATTTAGAAAACAGTAAAGAGGAAACCAAAAAAAAAAAAAAAAAGAGAAGGTGGGGAAGGGGAGAGGGGGGAGTAGAGGAAGTGAGGCCAGTCTCTAAAACCTAGTATTCCCCCAGTGTTCCATTAGGCTGCGAGGCTAAAGCCTCGTACACACGATCGGATATCCTATGGATTCTAATCCGATGGTTTTGTCCATCGGAAATCCGATGAAGCTGACTTCCATCAGTCTTGCCTACACACCATCAGTCAAAAAACCAACCGTTCCAAACGTAAAACACTCAGATGAGCCGAGAAAAATGAAGTTTAATGCTTCTGAGCATGCGTTGACTTGATTCTGAGCATGCGTGGGTTTTTTATCCAATGGACTTGCCTATAGATGATCGGAATTTGCTATCGGTTTTTGATCCATCGGAAAAATTTAACACATGTTCTATTTTTTAAAACCGATAGAAAAAAGACTGATGGGTCCCATACACGATCGGTTTGTCCGATGAAAAAAGTCCATCGGACTGTTTTCATCGGTAAAACCGATCGTGTGTACAGGGCTTAATAGTGTCTGGTCCCTATAATAGTACCTGTCCTGTTCTTTTATAGTCATTGCAAGCTTTTCCATAACCTGAATATCTGCTATTGTAGTACGCCAATGGGCAACTGTAGGAGGGCATGTACTCTTCCACAAAGCCAGAATACATGCTTTGGCTGCTGTAAGTAAATGTCTGAGTAAAGAGTTTTACATTTTTTTGTTAGATAGAGGAGTGTCATTTAGTAAAAAAGCTGCCGGAGTCAAACACCTGTCAGTGTCTTAATTGTAGAACCTACATCTGTCCAAAAACTGTTTAATTTCGGGCAGTCCCAGAAAATATGCAAGAGGGTTCCCACAGATTCTCTACAGCGTCAGTAAATCTCTGAAACCTGAGGATAAATCCTATGTAGCTTAGCAGTGGTTCTGTACTACCGAGTGAGAAGCTTATAACCTCCCTCCTTGTATCTGCTTGCTAGAAAAGCTTTATGTGCGAAAAGTATAATTTTGTCTTTCTGAGGTTGAGAGAAGATTACCTGCAGACAGGGCCGCCATCAGGGGGGTACAGCCCATACACATGTAGGGGGCCCGGGCGTCCCGAGGGGCCCCAACTAAGGTAGGTTTGCCAGCTGTCCTTGCACTCCTATTCAATTTTAAGCTACGCCATTCCCTGGCAGACTGGCACTATGTGGGTGGTCCTGCCCCTCACACACAGCTGTAGGCCCCGCCCTCTCGTTCTCCAGCTTGCAGTGAGGCCCCGCCTTCAAAACAACACTGCTGTCAGTAAGGCTGCAATGTGGATGGCAGGATGGATGCCGGGATTACGGCAGGAGCTCACCATGAAGGATAAGTATCGGCTGGTGGTGGGGGAAGACGGGGTCGGAAGTCCGCTCTCACCAAACAGTTCATCCAGGTGAGACTGACATGGGGCTGTGCTGGAATATGTAAGGAGGGGACTTGGAGGCCACACAGGAACGGGCTACCTGTGTTCTGATTTAGGCAGCTTATGGGGCACCCACCGTTCTGCTTTCCTATATTGTGTAGGGGGTTGCACATTCTGTGGCCTCCCACACTACTGCACCTATATTCTGTGTTTTGGGCCCCTGGGGGGCACACTCTGCTGCTTTCCTTCATTGTATCCTGGGGCACCTAGGGGCCACATTCTGCTGCTCTACTGTATTGTGTTTTGGGGCTCAACACTGTGCTGCAGATCACTTTCCCATTTTTGTAAAAAAGTCAAGAGGACGTGTCTACCTGGTTGGTCAGCAGAAAATAGAAATAGGAAAGGGATTGGGGGAGTTGAGACTAATCTACGCAAATCTGTTCAAGAGGGGTAAGTTCCCGTAGGCTTCTTCGGGGTAATGAACGTAGGTACGAACTTAATTGTGCCCTCCATAAAAAAAATTTCATCAGTGTAAAAGCGGGCCTCTAGTTCTCGTGGGACATGAGTTTATTAGCTGCCGAGCAATGTAGGGGTCAGAAAACGTTCTACTGATGCAACGTCGTGAATTTCGAGTTTGTCAGGCCTGGCAAGAATGCATAGGGACTAGGGATGAGCCGAACACCCCCCTGTTCGGTTCGCACCAGAACCTGCGAACAGACCTAAAGTTTGCGTGAACTTTAGAACCCCATTAAATACAATGGACTCGAATGTTCAAAATCAAAAGTGCTAATTATCAAGGCTAATATGCAAGTTATTGTCCTAAAAAGTGTTTGGGTCCTGCCCCAGGGGACATGTATCATTGCAAAAAAAGTTTTAAAAACTGCAGTTTTTTCGGGAGCAGTGATTTTAATAATGCTTAAAGTGAAACAATAAAAGTGAAATATTCCTTTAAATTTTTTACCTGGGGGGGGGGGTGTATATTATGCCTGTAAAGCAGCGCTTGTTTCCCGTGCTTAGAACTGTACCTGCACAAAATGTCATTTCTGAAGGAAAAAAAGGAATTTAAAAGCACTCGCGGCTATAATGAATTGTCGGCTCCCGGCAATATAGAGAAAAGTCATTGATGAAAAAAAATAAATGCGTGGGGGTCCCCCAAATTCAATTACCAGGCCCTTCAGGTGGCTGGAATGGGTTTTTTGTTTTTTATCTTTTTATTTTTAATTAAGGACTTTCCCAACGGTGTCTGTGTGTTTTTTTTACATTTTTTTTACACTTTCTTTGTGAAATGGTAGGGGTACAGGGGTCTAGTATGGATATTTGGGGGGAACCCCACCTCATTTTTTTTTTATTTGACCCAGGGTTCCCCTTAATATCCATACCAGACCTGAAGGGCCTGGTAATTGAATTTGGGGGGACCCCCACGCATTTTTTTTTTTATCAATGACCTTTCTCTGTATTGCCAGGAGCCGACAATTCATTATAGCCGCGAGTGGTTTTAAATTACTTTTTTTCCTTCAGAAATGACACTTTGTGCAGGGACAGTTAGAAGCACGGGAAACAAGCGCTGCTTTACAGGCATACTATACACCCCCCCAGGTACGAAATTTAACAACTTGCCGCCCGCCCTATAGAGGATTGACGGCGGCAAAGTGGTTTCAAAATCCTGACTGGACGTCATATGACGTCCTCAGGATTTTGAGCTGCTGCGCGCCCCCGGGGGCGCGCATCGCGGCGATCGTTGCTGCGGTGTGTCAGTCTGACACCCCGCAACACTGATCTAGGTAAAGAGTCTCCGACAGAGACCCTTTACCACGTGATCAGCCGTGTCCAATCATGGCTGATCACAATGTAAACAGGAAAAGCCGGTCATCGGCTTTTCCTCACTCGCGTCTGTCAGACGCGAGTAGAGGAGAGCCGATCGGCTGCTCCTCTGACAGGGGGGGTTTGTGCTGATCGATTGTCAGCACAGCCCCCCGAGGATGCCCACTGGACCACCAGGGATGCCACTAGACCACCAGGGAAGCCCACCATAAGGTATGCCACCCTAGACCACCAGGGATAATGGATGCCAATGCCAAATGGATGCCAATCAGTGCCACAATGAATGCCAATCAGTGCCCACAATGGGCACCACTGATTGGCAGGCATTATTGTTTGGCACTAATTGGCATCCATTAGCACAGTACAGTGCCACCTATCAGTGCCCATCCATGCCACCTATCAGTGCCCATCCATGCCCATCTGTGCCACCTATCATTGCCCATCCATGCCGCCTATCCATGCCCATCAGTGCCCACCCGTGCCGCCTATCTGTGCCCACCCGTGCCGCCTATCTGTGCCCACCCGTGCCGCCTATCTGTGCCCACCCGTGCCGCCAATCGTTGCCCACCCGTGCCGCCAATTGTTGCCCATCCGTGCCACCTCATCGGTGCCCATCCGTGCCGCCTTATCCATGCCCGTCAGTGCAGCCCCATCAGTGCCCATCAGTGAAGGAGAAAACTAACTTATTTACAAAGTTTTGTAACTGAAACAAAAAAAAACATTTTTTTTTTCAAAATTTTCGGTCTTTTTTTTATTTTTTAGCAGAAAATAAAAATCGCAGAGGTTATCAAATACCACCAAAAGAAAGCTCTATTTGTGGGAACAAAATGATAAAAATTTAGTTTGGGTACAGTGTTGTATGACCGCGCAATTGTCATTCAAAGTGCAACAGCGCAGAAAGCTGAAAATTGGTCTGGGCAGGAAGGTGTATAAGTGCCCAGTATGGAAGTGGTTAAAGGAATATTTCACTTTTATTGTTTCACTTTAAGCATTATTAAAATCACTGCTCCCGAAAAAACGTCAGTTTTTAAAACTTATTTTTGCATTGATACATGTCCCCTGGGGCAGGACCCGGGTCCCCAAACACTTTTTTATGACAATAACTTGCATATAAGCCTTTAAAATTAGCACTTTAGATTTCTCCCATAGACTTTTACAGGGTGTTCCGCGGCTTTTCGAATTTGCCGCGAACACCCCAAATTGTTCGCTGTTCGGCGAACGTGCGAACAGCCAATGTTCGAGTCGAACATGAGTTCAACTCAAACTCAAAGCTTACCCCTAATAGGGACCCCAACACTAGGGCAAGAGGACTCGGAAGGAGATAAAGTAGGCATCATCTTAAACAGGTGGTTAACCACCCATCAAGTGGCCCCAATGGTAGTAATCGCCTTAGGACAAGTTTGCATAGTGGACCAAGGTATGCCCGCCAAAACAGAATCCACTGTCGCTTGTTCAAGGTCTACCCACTGTTTAGGTTCGGACAATACACACTACTCCATTATTCTGGTAAGGTGAGCGGCCTCATAGTATCTTATAGGATCAGGAAAGCCTATGCCCCTCTGTACTTTAGGGACAGTATTGCTCTACGAAGCCTTGGGTGAACCTCGACTGTAACTCTGCCAAAAAGTTTTGCGGGAGCCTAACTGGCAGCGTCTGAAAGAGATATATCAGTCTCATCATTATGTTCATTTTCAGAATATTCGAGCACCCAAACCAAGTAAAAGTTTTCCTATCCCAGCACTGGAGTTTAACTTTAAGCTTACGGAGCAAAGGTGAGAAATTGAGTTTGCGTGGAATATTTGTGCCCAGATAGCGTATATGGGAGTTCGTCCACTTAAAATTAAACGCTTGACTCAATTGCTGTTGAGTTAGGGCTGGTAGCTCAATTCCCATTGTCTCCGACTTACTGTAATTGATTTTGTAGTTGGATAGCTGACTATATTTGCTCAGTTCTGCCAGTAGCGATGGAAAAGACACAGACGGAGACGTTATGAAGAAAATAAAATTGTCTGCATAAGCTGCCAATTTATGTTCGCTGCCTCTAGTCTTGATACCCCTAATATCCGGATGGGCTTTAACTGTTCTCAAGAATGGTTCCTGGGTGAGTATAAAGATTAACGGGGATAGAGGGCAGGCCTGAAGTGTCCCATTTCATATATGAAAGGTATCAATTATTTATTTAAACGGTGTATCCATTGAACCTCCCGCTTTCTAAGGGTTAATTCCCTATTCCCTCCACATCTGTTCTTAGGTATACCGTCTATGACCATTAATCTTAATTGAGAAACAGTATCTCCCTTCTCTAGGGATGAGCCAAACACCCCCGGGTTCGGTTCGCACCAGAACCCGCGAACGGACCGAAAGTTTGCACGAATGTTAGAACCCTATTAAATACAATGGATGCGAACGTTTGAAATCTAAAGTGCTAATTATAACGACTATTATGCATGTTATTGTCCTTGTTAACCTTAGCAGAGGGTGTTGAATACAATGCATCCACCCACCCTCGCATACCCGACCCAAGTCCAATGTGTTCTAGCGTGGAACTTCGAAATTGCCAATTAACCCTATCAAATGCCTTCTCTGCATCCGTGGAGAGAGCATTAAGAACAAATGAGAAGAATGTGCAAAATTAATCACGTTTAAGACCATTTGTGTGTTATCTCGCCCTTCCTTACAGGGGACAAACCTGACTAATTCCATGTGGACTAGAGAAGGAATATGGGAAAGCAACCTGATCGTCTAATTTTGGTGAAAATTTTTAGGTCTACATTTAATAGTGAAATGGGCCTATAACTTGCACACTGCGCTGGGTCTTTGCCCTCCTTAGGAAGTACAGTCACATGGGCCAGTAAGCTAACCTCAGGGATATCATGTCCATCACTTAGGGAGTTGTATGCTGATACAAAACATGGAGTCAAAAGTGCTGCAAACATCTTATAATAAGAAAACGTAAAGCCATCTCCTATGGCAACAGTCTTTAACAAATGCATGACGGTTTCGGGCTGTAGAGATAGCGCCCTTCTTCAGAGCAAGACACATACAATGATAATGATCTTTACATGCATATTTATACACTCATCTCTCATATGGGATCAATCAATTAATTAGTCATTCAGTACCAATGAGGATAATTAACAAATGAAGAAAACATGTAGACATATATGGAACCATGGGTCATCAGGTGCTATCACTTTTCTTATTACATTTAATATGCGCCAAAGAAGAACAAGCACATACAGTGAATTCATGTATATATGTATATTACCAAAAAATATATATATATCCTCACTATTTTTGTAAGTGAAAAACTGAAAAATAAAAATTAAATCAAAAATAAATAAATATAAATCAAAGAAAAAAATATAAATCAAAATCAGTATTCAATCCATTGGGCAATTATTTATTTAAACGGTGTATCCATTGAACCTCCAGCTTTCTAAGGGTTAATTCCCTATTCCCTCCACATCTGTTCTTAGGTATACCGTCTATGACCATTAATCTTAATTGAGAAACAGTATCTCCCTTCTCTAGGGATGAGCCGAACACCCCCGGGTTCGGTTCGCACCAGAACCCGCGAACGGACCGAAAGTTTGCACGAATGCTAGAACCCTATTAAATACAATGGATGCGAACGTTTGAAATCTAAAGTGCTAATTATAACGACTATTATGCATGTTATTGTCCTAAAAAGGGTTTGGGAACCCGGGTTCTGCACCAGGGGACATGTATCAATGCAAAAAGAAGTTTTAAAAACGGCCGTTTTTCGGGAGCAGTCATTTTAATGATGCATAAAGTGAAAAAAAAAAGTCAAATATTCCTTTAAATATCGTACCTGGGGGGTGTCTAAAGTATGCCTGTGAAGTGGCACATGTTTTCCGTGTTTAGAACTGTCCCTGCACAAAATGACATTTCTAAAGGAAAAAAAGCCATTTAAAACTGCTTGCGGCCTTAATGTAATGTCTGGTCCCGGTAATATGGATGAAAATCTTTAAGAAAAATGGCATAGCTACCCCATCACCCCCCCCCCCCCTATCCCAGCCCATTACCAGCCCCTTTGGGTCTTGTATGGATATTAAGGGGAACCCCGCACACAAAATAAAAAAGGCCCTATATACTCTGAACAGCCGTATACAGGCGGTGCATACAAGACAGGGACTGTAGGTTTGTTCTTATGTAGAATCTGTTTGTAATTTTGAACAGGTACATTGTTTAAGTGTAGCTCCAGCCAAAAAATCTATTTTTAAGCTTTTTGGAAAACATAGGGAAGGGTTATCACCCCTGTAACATTTGTATTGCTGTCTGTGCCCCTGTTCAGAACATTTCACCTCACTTTCCGTCCCAATGACAAATGTTTTTGAAAAGTGGGGTTTTTATTGAAACAAAGATTGGTGATAAAGCATGAGTAGAGAGGAGACACCTTTTTCCCATATTAACTCTTACAGAAGAGAATTTCCCTTCTTAGGGGTAGATTTCCTCTCACTTCCTGTTGTCTCCTTCCGTTTGCAAGTAGGAGTCGTTTGTAAGTTGGATGTTTGAAAGTAGGGGCCTGCTCTATATACTCTGCTGAAATATGCCCCTTACATGTTGGTGTTGCCATAACACTGTAAGCCCTCACAGTTACTCTTGGTGGGCGCATGAATGGGCCCTGCTGTGAATTATCAGATCAAGAAATGTAATTGCATGCCCCTGTTGAACAGGGGCTGAAAAATTGGGCCTTTGGTGGTGGTGGTGGTGGTGTTGACACAACACTGTAAGGCCTCACAGTTACTCTTGGTGGGCGCAGGAATGGGCCCTGCTGTGAATTATTAGATCAAGAATTGTAATTACATGCCCCTGTTAAACAGGGGCAGAAAAATTGGGCCTTAGGCACTGGTGCCACAACACTGCAACCCCTCACAGATACTGTACTTGGAGCACAGCAATGAGCCCTGTTGCAAAGTATTGCATCAAAAATTGTAATTACACGCCCCTGTTAAACAGGGGCTGAAAAATTGGGCCTTAGGCACTGGTGCTGGTGCCACGACACTGCAACCTCTCCCAGATACTCTAGTTGGAGTGCAGGAATGAGCCCTGCTGCAAAGCATTGCATAAAAAATTGTATTTACATGCCCCTGTTAAACAGGGGCTGAAAAATTGGGCCTTAGGCACTGGTGGCGGCACCCAGAAACAAAAATGTTCTTCCGAGCTATCATCATCAATCGGATCATTGAGGAGGAGGAGGATAGTCAGTCAACATAACAGGACAGTCACCCAGCATCAGCATCAGTCTTGAAGGGATGTGACATTTGAAAATAAATTAGTCTGTTATATTAGCTTCAGGTGTTTGGTAGCTGGTGGTGATCCAAGACTGGTTCATCTTTATGAAAGTCAGTCGATCAACCGAGTCGGTGGACAGGCGCACCCTGTGATCCGTGACAAATCCTCCAGCAGCACTGAATGTGCGTTCTGAAAGAATGCTGGATGCAGGACAGGCCAGTAGCTCAATTGCATACTGTGCAAGCTCTGGCCAGTGATCCATCCTCAAGACCCAGTAAGCCAGAGGATTTTCGGTGGGGAAGGTGTCCAAGTCTGACCTTGCCCCTAGGTATTCCTGCACCATGTATATCAGACGCTGGCGATGGTTGCTGGAACCGATCATACCTTGGAGCTGCGGACTAAAGAATTGTCTGAATGCATCGGTCAGACGGCCACCTTCCCCACCGCTCCTTCTTTGACTGACCGAAGCCTCAGCAACTCGTTGTCCAGGACCAGTAGTTTGTAACCTCCCAGTCTCTGGGAACGCGTTGCACAGACCTTTCTGCAAGGCCTCCCGGAGTTGTCTCATCCTCTGCTCCCTCTGCGACGGTAAGATAAGGTCCGCAACCTTACCCTTGTACCGTGGATCAAGGAGAGTGGCCAGCCAGTAATGGTCCCTCTCCTTGATCCGAAGAATACGAGGATCCTTCCGCAGACTTTGCAGGATCAGGGAGGCCATGCAGCGTAGGTTAGCTGAGGCATTCGGTCCGGAGTCCTCTGGGTCACTAAGGACGACATGATCCGCAGCCACCTCCTCCCAGCCACGTACAAGTCCACGGGTTTCTTGGGACTTTAAATCATCCCTAAAAGACTGCTGCTGATGATGCTGAGTGCCAGGCTCCCCCTCCATGCTGACACAATCCTCCTCCTCCTCCTCCTCTTCCTGTGCGATGGGTGGGACAGAAGGAACACTGTCTGGGTAAAGGGGGCCTTGAGAGGCAAGGAAGTCCTCCTCTTCCTGCCTCTGTTCTGCCTCAAGTGCCCTGTCCATTATTCCACGCAGCGTATGTTCCAACAGGTGGACAAGAGGTACAGTATCACTGATGCATGCACTGTCACTGCTCACCAACCTCGTGGCCTCCTCAAATGGTGCCAGGACAGTGCATGCATACCTGATCATGCCCCACTGGCGTGGTGAAAAAAACCCGAGCTCCCCTGACCCTATCCTGGTGCCGTAGTCGCACAGGTACTCATTGATGGCCCTCTGCTGCGTGTGCAGCCGCTGCAGCATGGCCAACGTTGAGTTCCACCTGGTGGGCATGTCACATATAAGGCGGTTCTTGGGCAGGTTCAACTCCTTTTGCAACTCAGCCAGGCGAGCACTGGCATCATAAGATCTGCGGAAATGCACACAGACTTTCCTGGCCTGCCTCAGGACATCCTGTAAGCCCGGGTACCTGCCCAAGAACCGCTGCACCACCAGGTTAAGGACGTGAGCCACACAGGGCACATGGGTCAGTTGTCCCTGTCGGAGGGCGGAGAGGAGGTTGGTGCCATTGTCGCAAACCACCATTCCTGGCTTAAGCTGGCGTGGCGTCAACCACCTCTTGGCCTGCCCCTGCAGAGCAGACAGAACCTCTGCCCCAGTGTGGCTCCTGTCCCCCAAACACACCAGTGCAAGCACGGCATGGCATCTTTTTGCCTGCGTACTTGCGTAGCCCCTTGAACGCCTACGGAGCACCGCTGGTTCCGAGGACAAAGCACAGGAAGAGGCCATGGAGGAAGAAGAAGAGGAGGGGGTGGAGGAGAGAGGTGTGTCACAACCAGCAGTAGCATTTTGGAGGCGTGGCGGCGGAACAACCTTCAACACTACTGCACCTTGTCCTGCATCCTTCCCAGCTGCCAAAAGAGTGACCCAATGGGCCGTGAAAGAAAGGTAATGTCCCTGTCCATGCCTGCTGGACCATGAGTCAGCGGTAATATGCAACTTACCGCTGACCGCCCTGTCCAGCGAGGCCAAGACATTGCCTTCCACATGCCGGTAGAGAGCCAGAATCGCCTTCCGTGAGAAAAAGTGGCATTTGGGAACCTGCCACTGAGGAACCGCACATTGCACAAACTCACGGAAGGGGGCCGAGTCTACCAACTGAAAAGGCAGCAGTTGAAGCGCTAGCAATTTAGCCAAGCTAGCATTCAACTGCTGGGCATGTGGATGGCTGGGAGTGAACTTCTTTCGACGGTCCAGCAGCTGGGGCAGGGAAATTTGCCTGATAGAATCGGACGTCGGTGTACTGCTAGCAGAGTGCCCGCAAGTACTTGGCTGTGACACACCTAATTCTACACCTTCATTCCTCTCAGTGCAGGTTTCAGAGAGGACTGAAGGTATAGTGGGGTTGGAGATCCCAGCTGATGCGGTGCAAGGAGAGGTCTGCTTTTGTTCTTTGGTGTGGGTCTTTTAGGTAGGCTTGCCAACGAGCTGCATGGCAGGACAACATATGTCTGGTCAAGCATGTGGTGCCCAAGCGGCTGATGTTTTGGCCACGCGATATACGCTTGAGACATATGTTGCAAACAGCAGCTGTGCGATCTGATGCACTCGACTCAAAAAAGGCCCACACCAAAGAACTTTTTGAATAACGGGCAGAGGCAGCGCCCTGCACAGGCGGAGCTCTGCGGTGTGATTCCGTCGGTGTGCTGCCCTTACGCTGGCCCCCCGAGGGCATCCTGCCTCGTTGGAGATGTGCCTACTCATCCTCTTCCTCCTCTCTCCTATTAGGCACCCACGTGGAGTCAGTGACCTCATCATCTCCTCCCTCCTCATCACTGGAGCCAATCTGGCAGTATGCTGCAGCTGCTGGAACATGACTGCCAGATTGGTGTCCTTCTTGAGCATCCCCTCTCTCTGCTCTCACACTACTGCCTTCCTCTAGCTGGGTATCATCATCAGACCCTTCGAAACGCTGGGCATCCTCCTGGAGCATGTACCCTACACTGTGCTCAAACTGTTCGGGGGACTCCTCAGGAGGACATGGTGGGTCTAGGGAAGGAGTGACTGATGATGACATTGATACCAGGGAAGAGGACGCTTTGGCAGCTGCTTTGCCAGTACCCTGAGCCTGGTTGAGAGAGGATGAGGAGGATGAGGGGGGCTTGGTCATCCACTCTACTAAGTCTTCGGCATGATGCGGCTCAACACGTCTAGCTGCCGAAAAGAAGGACAAGCGTGTCCCATGGCCACGTGCTGATGGCGATGCACCGCGTCCACGACCAGTACTGTTGTCTCTAGACACAGAGCCTGCTTGCCCTCTTTTATTGGCTCCTGACTAGGGATGAGCTTCGTGTTCGAGTCGAACATACGTTCGACTCGAACATCGGCTGTTCGATCGTTCGACGAAGATCGAACGATCGAACATCGGCTGTTCGATCGTTCGACGAAGATCGAACGATTTGGGCCGTTCGCGCCAAATTTGAGTGACGCGAACGGCCCACAATGCACTACGCCATCGCAGTGTCATCCAGGCGCTGTGATTGGCCAAGCATGCACTGTGACCCCGCATGCTTGGCCAATCACAGCGCCGGCAGCGAGGAGAGCAATGATTGGCCACAGGCAGGATGCCTGTGGCCAATTATTGCTGAGGGTGTTTAGTACACGCCCCACACTATAAAAGGCCGCCAGCACGGCGGCCTAGTGTAGTGTGTTCCGGAGCAGGGAAAGAGAAGCATAGGCAGGGACAGTGACATTTATTTTTTTCTTGCTTAACCTGGATTCCTTTAGTTTAGGGAAAGAGAAGGATAGGTAGGGAGAGTGTCAGTGTGTTTTACTGTGCGAATCCTTGTTTCTAGGGACAGGGAAGGACAGTGAGGGAATTCTCCTTGTGCTATAGTGTGCTTTAAAAAAACATTTTTTCTAGGGACAGAAAACTATAGGTAGGGAGAGTGTCAGTGTCTTTTACTGTGCGAATCCTTGTTTCTAGGGACAGGGAAGGACAGTGAGGGAATTCTCCTTGTGCTATAGTGTGCTTAAAAAAAACATTTTTTCTAGGGACAGAAAACTATAGGTAGGGAGAGTGTCAGTGTGTTTTACTGTGCGAATCCTTGTTTCTTTCTCGTACATCACGGGACACAGAGCGACATAGTCATTACTAATGGGTTATATAGTTACCGTCAGGTGCTGGCACTGGCAACTTCCAAAACCGGAAGTACCCTCCCCTATATAAGCCCCTCCCATCCGGGAGCACCTCAGTTTTTTGCCAGTGTCTAAGGTGTTGGCCAAGAAGAAACATGTGTTTTTCACTGAGCTTGCGTACAGGTTCTTTTGGGCCTCAGTAAGCTATTCCGGATCCGACCAAAAAAGCTTCATAGCTAAACGGTCGGTACCCGGGCCTTGCAGAGAAGAGCAAGGTTCTGCCTGTAATGCTTCTCTTAGGAGAGCTGGACCCTGGGATCCAGAGCTCTGGTCATACCCACGACCAAGATGTTTTCTGTGCAGGGTGCTATACAGGTCCAGGGGAGTGGAATCCTTGGGAACCCGGTCCCTGAAGGTTTGATTACAATGCCTGCCGTGATAGGTGAAGTTTGGGCTTTTGTGGACCAAACAAAGTCCTGCGGCGGGGAACAGGTAAGTGGGGGCCCCCAGGAACTTGGTTCTATTGGGGGACCCCCAAGCCTAATTTGTCTTTCTGTCTGTTACCTAACGGTATTCCCGCTAATATCTGTGCATGCCTGTAACTACTAAAAAAATGTAATAATTTTTAATGGTGGTCAAGAAAAAAAAAAAAAAAAAAGAATGTTTTTTTATATATGTTTAGTATATTAAACTGCGGTACCTGTGTTTGTCCACTAGAGGCCGCTGTGGAATGTTTTTATTGTCATATGGACTAGTTTCTTCTCAGAGAACAAAGTCCAGGCAGCTGGTGAGTTCTCCTACAGGAAACTGTTTCCTCTGCCATGTTGCAGTGTTCGTCTATCCCCCGGCCTGCGGCAAAGGGGGCCCTGGCTCCTGTCCCTGGTTTCCATGTTTGAAAATTAGCGCCGAGGCGCACGTGGCCGCGCGCGTGCGCGTGCACGCGCCTCTATATATAGAGGTGGCCGGAAAAAGGGGCGGGGCCTGGGGGATGACGCTCTGTGCGCGCCGCAGCGCTTCTGCGCATGTGCGGGCGTCCCAGCAGGTTTTTAAAAAGCCACATTATTGCAGTAAGCTGGCTATGAAGTACAGAGACAGAGCTGGCAACATTTAAAGGCATACAGCAAGCGGTTGATACAGGCATCCCCTAGAAAGGCACATTAGTAGACACCAACTGTGATATAGCAGCAATTGTGCTAGACTATTCTCAGTAAAAGTGGTGTATTACGGCTGGAATACCTCAGCTTTAGGCTTAGGAATATGCCGTCCAGTAGCTCCGGAACTGAATCTTCCAGGAAGCGAAGGGGGTCTCATCGGGCTCTGAGGATCTTGGGCATACTCCTGCTGCACCAGTCTCCCCTGAAGTTCAGAGGTAAGTGACCGTAGAGACCCCGCAGGGGTACTTGGTACTGTGGCTGTCCTCAGTCACCTGCTCCTGTGTATGTAACAGAGGAGGTTTTTTCCTCAGCTCTGGGAGGATTAGAGAGAGATTGTCAAAATTTATCGCTGCCTCCCTGTCAGGGAAAGCACGCCCGATCTCCGTCTCCTCCTTCAGAGTGCCTGTTAGCAGAGCAACAGTCCCATACAGGGATCGACCTGCCTGAAGGGGATCAGGATAAGGTTGATTCTGTTATAGAGGAATCAACAGTGGGGGAACCTTTTCTCAGCATCTCAAGCTGAAAGATTATGGGTTCAGTCTCTGACTAACATGGTCCGATCAGCATTTAAAAATGCACCTTGCGGAACCATCAACCACTACTGTATCCTCGTTGGGGTCGCTAGAAGCCCCCAGACTGTTTGTTCTTTTCCACTTCACCCTTTACTGAAAGGGCTCATTTACCAGGATTGGGAACGTCCTGAGAAAATATTTATTCCCCCAAGAGATTTCCGGTGGTCTATCCCATGGAGGATAAGTTCATCAAAAAAAAATAAAAAATGGAAGGTCCCTACAGTGGACGCAGCCATCTCTTGTATGTATAAATCACTGACATGTCCAGTGGATAATGTCCAAATGTTCAAGAACCCAATAGATAAAAGATTGGAGTCCTTATGAAAATCTGCTTGGTGATACAACCAGCAGTAGCAGCTATTGGGGTCTGCTAAGCAGTGAAGGATCAGTTGAAACAGGTCTTGAGGGACTTGACAGATCAGCAGGCTTTGCCCTAGCTGATCTACCTAGAGCCTTAGGCTTTGCGGTTGACGCCATAGAGGATTCAGTCCATCAGGCCTCCCGCCTTACGCTGTCTATAGTACATATGCGTAGGCTCCTATGGCTAAAAAACTGGTCTGCTGAAGCTCCCTGTAAAGAATGGCTGGTTAGCGTCCCATTTCATGGTGAACGCTTATTCAGGGAAAACCTGGACAAATATATCCAGAAAATTTCCAGCGGTAAAAATACGCTCTTGCCGGTTAAAAGCAGAGTTAAAGGTCCCTCTTTAAGAGGCCTGCTTCTCCAGTCCCTGGGGCATCGGCTGTGTAACAGTTCCGACGGCCTCCTCGGTCAAATCCCGGGGGTAAAAAACAGGGACAGTAGCAGGGTAATGAGAAACCCTGGGTCAGGGGAGGTACAAAACCTCCCCCAAAGTTAAATTCATTGAAGCCCCCACTCAGTCGGGTGGGGGGAGGACTCCAGTTGTTCGCAAGAGACCTGGCGGGACACGATCAAGACAGATAGGTGCTCTCCGCAGTAGGTTTGGGATACAGTTTGGAGTTAAAAGACTCTCCTCCTTCCCATTTTTGAGGTCAAACGTGCCAAGGGATCCCCGGAAGAGAGAGTCCCTCCTGTTGGCACTAGAACAACTATTGCTCCAAGGAGTAATTATGGAGGTTCCCCTGGAAGAATGAGGGTTCGGGTTTTACTCAAACCTCTTTACAGTCCCGAAGCAAACGCGGACAGGAGGCCCATATTAATTCTAAAAGGGCTATACAAATTCCTGTATATCAGGACTTTCCGATGGAGTCGATCCGATCGGTGGCCACTGCCCTACAAGGGGAGGATTGGTTAGCCACGATCAGCATCAAAGATGCTTATTTGCACATTCCCATCTTTCCAGTCCACCAAAAATTTCTACGCTTTGCAGTAGAAGGGCGCCATTTTCAGTTCAGAGCCTTACCCTTCGGTTTGGCCACAGCACCACGAGTGTTTACAAAAATTCTGGCCCTTTATTGGCCAATCTAAGAACACAAGGTGTAATGATAATGGCATATCTGGATGACTTGTTGCTGATAGACCACTCAGTGAAAAAACTGGACGTGGTCGTTCACAAGACGATCAAGTATCTGGAATCTCACGGTTGGATTATCAACCGAGACAAGTCACCCCTAAAAACCAGTCAAAAGTCTGGAATACTTGGGGCTAAGGTTGGATTCAGGCCAGAGAAAAATATTCTTGCCTCGAGGAAAGGTGTTGTCTTTGAAAGATTTGATCCACTTAGTGGGTACAAAAAAGACAGCCGTCCATACGCCTGTATATGAGGCTGCTGGGAAAAATGGTGGCATCATTCGAAGCAGTACCCTACGGTCAATTCCATTCAAGGAATTTGCAAGGGGCCATACTGTCAGCCTGGAACAAAAAAGTTCAGGCCCTAGACTTACAATGTCCTTGTCCCCTTCCGTTCGCAAGAGCCTCCGTTGGTGGTTGGTTCCCCAGAATCTGGAAAAAAGGAAATCCTTCAGTCCGATTTCTTGGAAGGTGGTCACTACGGATGCCAGCCTTATAGGCTGGGGAGCAGTACTGGAGCAATAGTCTCTCCAGGGCAGATGGTCGGATGCAGAAAAGGCCCTGCCCATCAATCTCTTAGAGATACGAGCAGCCCGGTATGCCCTAGTAGCATGGACATCCAAACTCCAAGGGTCCCCTGTCAGAGTTCAGTCAGACAATGCCACAGCAGTGGCATATATCAATCGTCAGGGGGGCACCAGGAGTCGTGCAGCCCAAAGGGAAGTAAATTACATCCTGAGATGGGCAGAAAGATATGTCCCAGCCATATCTGCGGTATTCATTCCAGGGGGGAGAATTGGAAGGCTGACTTTCTAAGTCGCCAACAATTATGCCCAGGGGAATGGTCCCTTCATCCCGAGGTTTTCCGGACAATATGTCAGCGGTGGGGAACACCGGATGTAGATCTGCTAGCATCCAGGTTCAACACGAAAGTGGACAGGTTTGTCTCTTGGACAAGGGATCCCCTAGCGTGCGGCTCGGATGCCCTAGTGTTCCCTTGGGATCAGTTCAAGCTGATATATGCATTCCCACCGCCACAATTGTTACCTCGATTACTCCGCAGAATCAGGGTAGAAAAGAAACCAGTGATTCTGGTGGCTCCAGCGTGGCCCCGAAGAGCATGGTACGCGGAGATTGTAAAAATGTCTGTGGGGAGTCCTTGGACCCTCCCACATCGTCCGGACCTGCTTTCGCAGGGACCGATATACCACCCTTCCTTACCAGCCCTAGGTTTGACGGCCTGGCTATTGAAGCCCACATTCTAAAAAGGAGAGGGCTCTCTAATGCTGTGGTGTCTACCATGATCAATGCCAGGAAACCGGTATCCAGGCAGATCTACTATAGAATCTGGAAGGCGTACATCGCCTGGTGTGAGGCCAGGAAATGGCATCCACATAAGTACGTAATAGGTAGGATTCTGGACTTCCTACAGTGGGCTGTAGATAGGAAGCTTGCCTTGAGTACTATCAAGGGTCAGATTTCGGCCTTGTCAATATTTTTTCAAAGGCCCTTGGCTTCGCATTCACTAGTCAAAGCCTTTATACAAGGAGTGATGCGTATTAGTCCTCCGGTTAATATTCCCATATGTCCATGGGATCTAAACTTGGTTCTGTCGGTTCTACAGAAACAACCATTTGAACCATTACAGCATATTTCCTTGGTACTTCTCACCAGGAAATTGATTTTTCTAGTAGCCATTTGTTCGGCTAAAAGAGTATCGGAATTAGCAGCTATGTCCTGTAAGGAGCCATATCTGGTTATCCATAAGGACAGAGTAGTGTTACGTCCTCATCCAGCCTTTCTTCCTAAGGTGGTATCGAGGTTTCATTTGAACCAAGATGTGGTTCTTCCTTCTTTTTTCCCCAAACCTACTTCGGTAGAGGAAAAGTTATTGCATTCTTTGGATGTAGTAAGAGCAGTTAAAGCTTATCTAAAAGCCACTGCTCAGATTCGCAGAACGGATACTTTGTTTATTCTGCCGGAAGGCCCCAGAAAGGGTCAGGCAGCGTCAAAGTCTACTTTAGCCAAGTGGATTCGACAGGTCATTATGCAAGCGTATGGCTTGAGAAGGAGACCGCCTCCGTTCAAAGTTAGAGCGCACTCCACGAGAGCAGTTGGAACTTCACGGGCAGTGCATCACCAGGCCTCCCTGGCTCAAATCTGTAAGGCCGCAACATGGTCTTCGGTACACACGTTTACTAGGTCCTACCAGGTGGACGTTAGAAGTCAGGAGGATGTCGCCTTTGGGCGCAGTGTGTTGCAGGCCGCAAAAGATCCTCATGTCTGATAGCGCTCAGCTTATATATGGTGTATCCCCCCCCCTCATTTGGCATTGCTTTAGGACATCCCATTAGTAATGACTATGTCGCTCTGTGTCCCGTGATGTACGAGAAAGAAAATAGGATTTTTATAACAGCTTACCTGTAAAATCCTTTTCTTGGAGTACATCACGGGACACAGAGCTCCCGCCCCTCTTTGGGGACACTTATTGCTTTGCTACAAAACTGAGGTGCTCCCGGATGGGAGGGGCTTATATAGGGGAGGGTACTTCCGGTTTTGGAAGTTGCCAGTGCCAGCACCTGACGGTAACTATATAACCCATTAGTAATGACTATGTCGCTCTGTGTCCCGTGATGTACTCCAAGAAAAGGATTTTACAGGTAAGCTGTTATAAAAATCCTATTTTCTAGGGACAGGGAAGGACAGTGAGGGAATTCTCCTTGTGCTATAGTGTGCTTTAAAAAAACATTTTTTCTAGGGACAGAAAACTATAGGTAGGAAGAGTGTCAGTTTCTTTCACTGTGATAATCCTTGTTTCTGGGGACAAAGAAGGAAAGTGAGGGAAATTCTCCTTGTGCTATAGTGTGCTTTAAAAAAACATTTTTTCTAGGGACAGAAAACTATAGGTAGGGAGAGTGTCAGTGTGTTTTACTGTGCGAATCCTTGTTTCTAGGGACAGGGAAGGACAGTGAGGGAATTCTCCTTGTGCTATAGTGTGCTTTAAAAAAACATTTTTTCTAGGGACAGAAAACTATAGGTAGGAAGAGTGTCAGTTTCTTTCACTGTGATAATCCTTGTTTCTAGGGACAAAGAAGGAAAGTGAGGGAAATTCTCCTTGTGCTATAGTGTGCTTTAAAAAAAACATTTTTTCTAGGGACAGAAAACTATAGGTAGGGAGAGTGTCAGTGTCTTTTACTGTGCGAATCCTTGTTTCTAGGGACAGGGAAGGACAGTGAGGGAATTCTCCTTGTGCTATAGTGTGCTTTAAAAAAACATTTTTTCTAGGGACAGAAAACTATAGGTAGGGAGAGTGTCAGTGTCTTTTACTGTGCGAATCCTTGTTTCTAGGGACAGGGAAGGACAGTGAGGGAATTCTCCTTGTGCTATAGTGTGCTTAAAAAAAACATTTTTTCTAGGGACAGAAAACTATAGGTAGGGAGAGTGTCAGTGTGTTTTACTGTGCGAATCCTTGTTTCTAGGGACAGGGAAGGACAGTGAGGGAATTCTCCTTGTGCTATAGTGTGCTTTAAAAAAACATTTTTTCTAGGGACAGAAAACTATAGGTAGGAAGAGTGTCAGTTTCTTTCACTGTGATAATCCTTGTTTCTAGGGACAAAGAAGGAAAGTGAGGGAAATTCTCATTGTGCTATAGTGTGCTTTAAAAAAACATTTTTTCTAGGGACAGAAAACTATAGGTAGGGAGAGTGTCAGTGTGTTTTACTGTGCGAATCCTTGTTTCTAGGGACAGGGAAGGACAGTGAGGGAATTCTCCTTGTGCTATAGTGTGCTTTAAAAAAACATTTTTTCTAGGGACAGAAAACTATAGGTAGGGAGAGTGTCAGTGTGTTTTACTGTGCGAATCCTTGTTTCTAGGGACAGGGAAGGACAGTGAGGGAATTCTCCTTGTGCTATAGTGCGCTTTAAAAAAACATTTTTTCTAGGGACAGAAAACTATAGGTAGGAAGAGTGTCAGTTTCTTTCACTGTGATAATCCTTGTTTCTAGGGACAAAGAAGGAAAGTGAGGGAAATTCTCCTTGTGCTATAGTGTGCTTTAAAAAAACATTTTTTCTAGGGACAGAAAACTATAGGTAGGGAGAGTGTCAGTGTCTTTTACTGTGCGAATCCTTGTTTCTAGGGACAGGGAAGGACAGTGAGGGAATTCTCCTTGTGCTATAGTGTGCTTTAAAAAAACATTTTTTCTAGGGACAGAAAACTATAGGTAGGGAGAGTGTCAGTGTGTTTTACTGTGCGAATCCTTGTTTCTAGGGACAGGGAAGGACAGTGAGGGAATTCTCCTTGTGCTATAGTGTGCTTTAAAAAAACATTTTTTCTAGGGACAGAAAACTATAGGTAGGAAGAGTGTCAGTTTCTTTCACTGTGATAATCCTTGTTTCTAGGGACAAAGAAGGAAAGTGAGGGAAATTCTCCTTGTGCTATAGTGTGCTTTAAAAAAACATTTTTTCTAGGGACAGAAAACTATAGGTAGGGAGAGTGTCAGTGTCTTTTACTGTGCGAATCCTTGTTTCTAGGGACAGGGAAGGACAGTGAGGGAATTCTCCTTGTGCTATAGTGTGCTTTAAAAAAACATTTTTTCTAGGGACAGAAAACTATAGGTAGGAAGAGTGTCAGTTTCTTTCACTGTGATAATCCTTGTTTCTAGGGACAGGGAAGGACAGTGAGGGAAATTCTCCTTGTGCTATAGTGTGCTAAAGCATTCCTCATCAACCATCTTTGAAATCCTTGTTTTTTTGGACAGACAGGGAAATTGTCGTTGTGCTATTCTGTGCAAAAGCAATCATCCTCAACCATATTTAGAAATCCTTAAGTAAAGGGACAGAGAAGGACACCTGAAGGTAGCCCTTATTGCTTTTTTCCCATCTCCCTGCAGGCCATCTATTAGAATGTCTGGAAGGCAAACAAGGAGAGGCAGACAGTCAGGAGGCAATAAAAGAGGGCAAGCAGGCTCTGTGTCTGGGGGCAACAGTGCTGGTCGTGGATGCGGTGCATTGTCATCAGCACATGGCCATGGGACACGCTTGTCCTTCTTTTCGGCAGCTGGACATGTTGAGCCACATCATGCCGAAGACTTGGTAGAGTGGATGACCAAGCCCTCCTCCTCCTCCTCATCCTCTCTCACCCAGGCTCAGGGTACTGGAAAAGCAGCTGCCAAAGCGTCCTCTTCCCTGGTATCAATGTCAGACTCATCATCAGTCACTCCTTCCCTAGACCCACCATGTCCTCCTCCTGAGGAGTCCCCCGAACTGTTTGAGCACAGTGTTGGGTACATGCTCCAGGAGGATGCCCAGCGTTTCGAAGGGAATGATGATGAAACCCAGCTACAGGAAGGCAGTAGCGTGAGAGCAGACAGAGGGGATGCTCAAGAAGGACACCAATCTGGCAGTCATGTTCCAGCAGCTGCAGCATACTGCCAGATTGGCTCCAGTGATGAGGAGGGAGGGGATGATGAGGTCACTGACTCCACGTGGGTGCCTAATAGGAGAGAGGAGGAGGAGGAGGAGGATGAGGAGGAGGCACATCTCCAATGAGGCAGGATGCCCTTTGGTGGCCAGCGTAAGGGCAGTACACCGACGGAATCACACCGCAGAGCTCCGCCTGTGCAGGGCGCTGCCTCTGCCCGTCATTCAAAAAGTTCTTTGGTGTGGGCCTTTTTTGAGGCTAGTGCATCAGATCGCACAGCTGCTGTTTGCAACATATGTCTCAAGCGTATATCGCGTGGCCAAAACATCAGCCGCTTGGGTACCACATGCCTGACCAGACATATGTTGACCTGCCATGCAGCTCGTTGGCAAGCCTACCTCAAAGACCCACACCAAAGAACAAAGCGGACCTCTCCTTGCACCGCATCAGCTGGGATCTCCAACCCCACTATAACTTCAGTCCTCTCTGAAACATGCACTGAGAGGAATGAAGGTGTAGAATTAGGTGTGTCACAGCCAAGTACTTGCGGCCACTCTGCTAGCAGTACCTCGACGTCCGATTCTAGCAGGCAAATTTCCCTGCCCCAGCTGCTGGACCGTCGAAAGAAGTTCACTCCCAGCCATCCACATGCCCAGCGGTTGAATGCTAGCTTGGCTAAATTGCTAGCGCTTCAACTGCTGCCTTTTCTTTTAATTGAAAAAAACCAACTTTATTAAGAAGTATATGCATGGTACATACATCAGTAAAATCCAGTATGGCCAAAGCAATAGTACATACATGAACATAATGAAACATCTGTGTGACATAAAAGATGAAGACACCGATGAGAGTGGAGCCGGCATACAACAAAGATGAGAAATCAACATGTCAAGTACACGTTTCCCCATCCGCCAACCATCTATCCCATACCCTCTCATACTTTAGGGGACACCCTCTATGCACATAAATCAGTTTTTTATATGGGAGAGCATCGTTAACCGCCTTTTTCCAGCACTGGACTGTGGGGGACAGAGCCTGCATCCAGTTTCGGGCCACTACTTTTCTCGCCAAGAATAGTGTCTCATGTAAGAAGGTACGCAGGGGTTTGTCAGCATCTAGTTCTGGCAACAGGCCAAGTAGGCACATCTTTGGGTCAAGGGTAGCAGGGGAGCCCATCTGGTCGTGTAGGAAGCGTATCACCTGTGTCCAGTATGTCTGGATAATGGGGCAGGACCAAATAAGGTGGTAAAAGGAGCCCGGGGTGCGGTCGCAGAGGCGGCATCCTGGATTGTACGTGGGTTTGAAACGTGCTATTCTCTGAGGGGTCAGGTACGTTCTGTGTATAATGTACAACTGTGTGAGGCGGTCCGATAGCTTGGGGGAGACTTTTTTCACGTCTTCCAAGATCTCATCCCAATCCTCATCCTCCACTAGTCCAACATCCACCTCCCATCTGGTCTTGGCCACGTAGGCCAATGCTGTGGCGCTAGGGAGACGAATGGCGGAGTACAGAGTGGAGATGAGTTTGGCGGGCTCATTCCCCGTGACTGTGTCCACTATAGAGGGGACTGCCATGGACGGGTTGGAGCCAGAGAACTGGGCCTGTATAGCGTGGCGGAGTTGCAGATACCTGAAGAAACGGCAATTGGGGAGGGAAAATTCATCTTTTAGCATTTGAAATGTTTTAAGGCCTGTGGTGGTCATGATCTGATGTAAATATAAGATCCCATGGCGTGTCCACACCGCGGGGTCTGGGATGGACAATAATTCTGGCAAACATGTATTGAACCAGAGAGGGGTATGAGAGTGTACTTGCGGGGTTCCAATTTTTTGTAGTGCCATCCGCCATACCCTCCGGTGGTGAGCCAACATGTCAGCTTTGTGTTGGGAAGGGCGTCTCGTCGATGGGGTTCTAAGGACTGACTGAAGTGGGGTATGGGCTGGGTCGTCGGGATGCTCACAGAGAAGTGTCTGGTATCTTGGTAGCTCACATTTGTCAAAGTAATAGAAGTGTGACAGTTGGGAGGCAAGATAATAGTCCTGGAAGTCTGGGAGAGCAGCTCCTCCCAATGTCACGGGGTTCTTCAGAATTTTCCAAGATAATTTGTGTCTGCCATGACCCCATATAAATGAATTCAGAATGGATTCAATTATTTTGAAACATTTTTGCGGTATATAGAGGGGAGCATGCCAGACCAAATACAGTATTTTTGTAAGGAGTATCATCTTAACCAGACTAATGCGACCCATAACACCCAGGGGTAGTCTGGCCCAGGTCTGTGTCTTGGTCTTGATCAGGGCATACAGGGGTTCAATGTTCAGTAGTTTGTAGTCCGAGAGCGATCTGGTGACCTGCACCCCAAGGTATTTGATCAGGGAGACCCTTGGAAGAGCCAGAGGAGGAGACGTGAATGAGGGGGGGAAATGGTCAATCGGGAGAATCTGGGACTTGGACCAATTAATACTCAGACCTGAGTGTCCACCCATACGCTCTATGGACTGGAGGGCTGCTACAAGAGAGGGACCCGAGTCCGCCAGATACAGGAGTGTATCATCGGCATACATCCCGATCTTTTCTTCCAAGTTCCCCACCCTGAGGCCTCGGATACAGGCATCTGCGCGGACCATAATGGCCAACGGTTCCACAGCCAATGCGTACAGCATGGGGGAAAGGGGGCAGCCTTGTCGGGTCCCTCTTTCCAGCGGGAACTGGTCGGAAAGCCAACCGTTCACAAATACTCTGGCCCTCGGGGATTGATAGAGGAGTTGGACCCAGCGAATGAAGCTGGGGCCAAATCCAAATCTTGAGAGGCACTCCCACAGGTAGTTCCACTCCACGGAGTCGAAGGCCTTGGCGGCATCCAGAGCCACCACGACCCTCGAACCAATTTCATCGTGGGACCCCTGAATATAACTGCTGCCTTTTCAGTTGGTAGACTCGGCCCCCTTCCGTGAGTTTGTGCAATGTGCGGTTCCTCAGTGGCAGGTTCCCAAACGCCACTTTTTCTCACGGAAGGCTATTCCGGCTCTCTACCAGCATGTGGAAGGCAATGTCTTGGCCTCGCTGGACAGGGCGGTCAGCGGTAAGGTGCATATTACCGCTGACTCATGGTCCAGCAGGCATGGACAGGGACGTTACCTTTCTTTCACGGCCCATTGGGTCACTCTTTTGGCAGCTGGGAAGGATGCAGGACAAGGTGCAGTAGTGTTGGAGGTTGTTCCACCGCCACGCCTCCAAAATGCTACTACTGGTTGTGACACACCTCTCTCCTCCACCCCCTCCTCTTCTTCTTCCTCCATGGCCTCTTCCTGTGGTTTGTCCTCGGAACCAGCGGTGCTCCGTAGGCGTTCAAGGGGCTACGCAAGTACGCAGGCAAAAAGATGCCATGCCGTGCTTGCGCTGGTGTGTTTGGGGGACAGAAGCCACACTGGGGCAGAGGTCCTGTCTGCTCTGCAGGGCCAGGCCGAGAGGTGGTTGACGCCACGCCAGCTTAAGCCAGGAATGGTGGTTTGCGACAATGGCACCAACCTCCTCTCCGCCCTCCGACAGGGACAACTGACCCATGTGCCCTGTGTGGCTCACGTCCTTAACCTGGTGGTGCAGCGGTTCTTGGGCAGGTACCCGGGCTTACAGGATGTCCTGAGGCAGGCCAGGAAAGTCTGTGTGCATTTCCGCAGATCTTATAATGCCAGTGCTCGCCTGGCTGAGCTGCAAAAGGAGTTGAACCTGCCCAAGAACCGCCTTATATGTGACATGCCCACCAGGTGGAACTCAACGTTGGCCATGCTGAAGCGGCTGCACACGCAGCAGAGGGCCATCAATGAGTACCTGTGCGACTACGGCACCAGGACAGGGTCAGGGGAGCTTGTTTTTTTTTCTCCACGCCAGTGGGGCATGATCAGGGATGCATGCACTGTCCTGGCACCATTTGAGGAGGCCACGAGGATGGTGAGCAGTGACAGTGCATGCATCAGTGACACTGTACCTCTTGTCCACCTGTTGGAGCACACGCTGCATGGAATAATGGACAGGGCACTTGAGGCAGAACAGAGGCAGGAAGAGGAGGACTTCCTTGCCTCTCAAGGCCCCCTTTACCCAGACAGTGTTCCTTCTGTCCCACCCATCGCACAGGAAGAGGAGGAGGAGGAGGAGGAGGAGGAGGAGGAGGAGGATTGTGTCAGCATGGAGGTGGAGCCTGGCACTCAGCATCATCAGCAGCAGTCTTTTAGGGATGATTTACAGTCCCAAGAAACCAGTGGACTTGTACGTGGCTGGGAGGAGGTGGCTGCGGATCATGTCGTCCTTAGTGACCCAGAGGACTCCGGAGCGAATGCCTCAGCAAACCTACGCTGCATGGCCTCCCTGATCCTGCAAAGTCTGCGGAAGGATCCTCGTATTCTTCGGATCGAGGAGAGGGACCATTACTGGCTGGCCACTCTCCTTGATCCACGGTACAAGGGTAAGGTTGCGGACCTTATGTTACCGTCGCAGAGGGAGCAGAGGATGAGACAACTCCGGGAGGCCTTGCAGAAAGGTCTGTGCAACGCGTTCCCAGAGACTGGGAGGTTACAAACTCCTGGTCCTGGACAACGAGTTGCTGAGGCTTCGGCCAGTCAAAGAAGGAGTGGTGGGGAAGGTGGCCGTCTGACCGATGCGTTCAGACAATTCTTTAGTCCGCAGCCCCAAAGTATGATCGGTTCCAGCAACCATCGCCAGCGTCTGATAAACATGGTGCAGGAATATCTAGGGGCAAGGTCAGACTTGGACACCTTCCCCACCGAAAATCCTCTGGCTTACTGGGTCTTGAGGATGGATCACTGGCCAGAGCTTGCACAGTATGCAATTGAGCTACTGGCCTGTCCTGCATCCAGCGTTCTTTCGGAACGCACATTCAGTGCTGCTGGAGGATTTGTCACGGATCACAGGGTGCGCCTGTCCACCGACTCGGTTGATCGACTGACTTTCATCAAGATGAACCAGTCTTGGATCACCACCAGCTACCACACACCTGATGCTGATATAACAGACTAATTGATTTTAACATGTCACATCCCTTCAAGACTGATGCTGATGCTGAGTGCCTGTGCTGTTATGTTGACTGGCTATCCTCCTCCTCCGAGTCCTCAATGATACGATTGATGATGATAGCTTGGAAGATCATTTTTGTTTATGGGTGCCGCCACCAGTGGCTAAGGCCCAATTTTTCAGCCCCTGTTTTACAGGGGCGTGTAATTACAATTTTTTTAGCAATAATTTGCCATAGGGCTCATAGCTGTGCTCCAAGTACAGTATCTGTGAGGGGTTGGAGTGTTGTGGCACCAGTGCCTAAGGCCCAATTTTTCAGCCCCTGTTTAACAGGGGCGTGTCATTACAATTTTTGAAGCAATACTTTGCAACAGGGCTCATTGCTGTGCTCCAAGTACAGTATCTGTGAGGGGTTGTAGTGTTGTGCCACCAGTGCCTAAGGCCCAATTTTTCAGCCCCTGTTCAACAGGGGCATGCAATTACAATTCTTGTTCTAATAATTCACAGCAGGGCCCATTGCTGCACCCACCAAGAGTAACTCTGAGGGCTTACAGTGTTGTGGCAACGCCACCACCACCACCACCACGAAAGGCCCAATTTTTCAGCCCCTGTTCAAAAGGGGCATGTAATTACAATTCTTGATCTAATAATTCACAGCAGGGCCCATTGCTGCACCCACCAAGAGTAACTCTGAGGGCTTACAGTGTTGTGGCAACACCACCACCACCACCACCACAAAAGGCCCAATTTTTCAGCCCCTGTTCAACAGGGGCATGCAATTACAATTCTTGATCTAATAATTCACAGCAGGGCCCATTGCTGCACCCACCAAGAGTAACTCTGAGGGCTTACAGTGTTGTGGCAACACCACCACCACCACCACCACCACGAAAGGCCCAATTTTTCAGCCCCTGTTCAACAGGGGCATGCAATTACAATTCTTGATCTAATAATTCACAGCAGGGCCCATTGCTGCACCCACCAAGAGTAACTCTGAGGGCTTACAGTTTTGTGGCAATGCCACCACCACCACCACCACCACGAAAGGCCCAATTTTTCAGCCCCTGTTCAAAAGGGGCATGTAATTACAATTCTTGATCTAATAATTCACAGCAGGGCCCATTGCTGCACCCACCAAGAGTAACTCTGAGGGCTTACAGTGTTGTGGCAACACCACCACCACCACCACGAAAGGCCCAATTTTTCAGCCCCTGTTCAACAGGGGCATGCAATTACAATTCTTGATCTAATAATTCACAGCAGGGCCCATTCCTGCACCCACCAAGAGTAACTGTCAGGGCTTACAGTGTTGTGGCACCAGCACCACCATCAAAGGCCCAATTTTTACTACCACTGTTCAACAATTATATGTAATTAAAATTCCTGATATAATAGTTGACAGCAGGGCGTTCCAGCACCAACCAAGAGTAACTGTGAGTGCTTACAGTGTTGTGCCAACACCAACAACTAAGGGGCCTATTTCTGCAGAGTATATACGGCAGGGCCAAACTTTCAAACATCCAACTTACAAACGACTCCTACTTGCAAACGCAAGAAGACAACAGGAAGTGAGAGGAAATCTACCACTAGGAAGGAAAATTCTCTCCTGTAAGAATAAATATGGGAGAAAGGTGTCTCCTCTGTACTGATGCTTTATCAGCAATCCTTGTTTCAAGAAAAACACCACATTTCAAAAACAGTTGTCATTGGGACGGAAAGTGAGGTGAAATGTTCTGAACAGGGGCACAGACAGCAAAACAAATGTTACAGGGGTGATAACCCTTACCTATGTTTTCCAAAAAGTTTAAAAATAGATTTTTGGGCTGGAGCTACACTTCAACAATGTACCTGTTCAAAATTACAAACAGATTCTACATAAGAACAAACCTACAGTCCCTGTCTTGTATGCACCGCCTGTATACGGCTGTTCAGAGTATATAGGGCCTTTTTTATTTTATGTGCGGGGTTCCCCTTAATATCCATACAAGACCCAAAGGGGCTGGTAATGGGCTGGGGTAGGGGCTGTGATGGGGTAGCTATGCCATTTTTCATCCATATTACCGGGACCAGACATTACATTAAAGCCGCAAGCAGTTTTAAATGGCTTTTTTTTCCTTTAGAAGTGTCATTTTGTGCAGGGACAGTTCTAAACACGGGAAACACGTGGCACTTCACAGGCATACTTTAGACACCCCCCAGGTACGATATTTAAAGGAATATTTGACTTTTTTTTTTCACTTTATGCATCATTAAAATGACTGCTCCCGAAAAACGACCGTTTTTAAAACTTCTTTTGCATTGATACATGTCCCCTGGTGCACAACCCGGGTTCCCAAACCCTTTTTAGGACAATAACATGCATTATAGTTGTTATAATTAGCACTTTAGAATTCGAACGTTCGCATCCATTGTATTTAATAGGGTTCTAATGATCGTACGAACTTTCGGTCCATTCGCGGGTTCTGGTGCGAACCGAACCCGGGGGTGTTCGGCTCATCACTACTCCTGACTGTCTGCCTCTCCTTGTTTACCTTCCAGACATTCTAATGGGCTGCAGGGAGATAGGAAAACCAGCAATAAGGCCTAGCTTCAGGAGTATATTTTGCAGGAAGCACACTACGCCCGCTGTAAATGCTGCAAATGCCTGTTGGTGTAACACACCAGGAAAACACAGAAATACGGGCTAGCTTCAGGTGTATAATGTGCAGGAGGCACACTCCGCCCGCTGTAAGTGCTGCAAATGCCTGTTAGTGTAACACACCAGGAAAACACAGCAATACGGGCTAGCTTCAGGTGTATAATGTGCAGGAGGCACACTCCGCCCACTGTAAGTGCTGCAAATGCCTGTTAGTGTAACACACCAGGAAAACACAGCAATACGGACTAGCTTTAGAAGTATATTTTGCAGGAATCACACTACGCCTGCTGTAAGTGCTGCAAATGCCTGTTGGTGTAACACACTAGGAAAACACAGCAATACGGGCTAGCTTCAGGAGTATATTTTGCAGGAATCACACTACGCCTGCTGTAAGTGCTGCAAATGCCTGTTGGTGTTACACACCAGGAAACACACAGCAATACGGGCTAGCTTCAGAAGTATATTTTGCAGGAATCACACTACGCCTGCTGTAAGTGCTGCAAATGCCTGTTGGTGTAACACACTAGGAAAACACAGCAATAAGGCCTAGCTTCAGGAGTATATTTTGCAGGAATCACACTACGCCTGCTGTAAGTGCTGCAAATGCCTGTTGGTGTAACACACCAGAAAAACACAGCAATACGGGCTAACTTCAGGTGTATAATGTGCAGGAGGCACACTCCGCCCGCTGTAAGTGCTGCAAATGCCTGTTAGTGTAACACACCAGGAAAACACAGCAATACGGGCTAGCTTCAGAAGTATATTTTGCAGGAATCACACTACGCCTGCTGTAAGTGCTGCAAATGCCTGTTTGTGTAACACACTAGGAAAACACAGCAATAAGGCCTAGCTTCAGGAGTATATTTTGCAGGAATCACACTACGCCTGCTGTAAGTGCTGCAAATGCCTGTTGGTGTAACACACCAGGAAAACACAGCAATACGGGCTAGCTTCAGGTGTATAATGTGCAGGAGGCACACTCCGCCCCCTGTAAGTGCTGCAAATGCCTGTTAGTGTAACACACCAGGAAAACACAGCAATAAGGGCTAGCTTCAGGTGTATACTGTGCAGGAGGCTTAGCAACAATGACACTGACACTGTCCCCTGCCTATCCTTCTCTCTCCCTGCACACAAGGTTTATCAAAGAATATGACACTGACACTCTTCCTGCCTATCCTTCTCTCTCCCTGCACACAAGGTTTAGCAAAGAATATGACACTGACACTGTCCCCTGCCTCTCCTTCTCTCTCCATGCACACAAGGTTTATCAAAGAATATGACACTGACACTCTCCCTGCCTATCCTTCTCTCTCCCTGCACACAAGGTTTAGCAAAGAATATGACACTGACACTGTCACTGCAACCTGCCTGTGGCCAATTATGGCTCTCCTAGCTGCCGGCGCTGTGATTGGCCAAGCATGCGGGGTCACAGTGCATGCTTGGCCAATCACAGCGCCGGGATTGCACTGCGATGGCGCAGTGTATTGTGGGCCGTTTGCGTCACTCGAATTTGGCGCGAACGACCCAAATCGTTCGATGTTCGCCGAACGATCGAACAGCCGATGTTCGAGTCGAACGTTTGTTCGACTCGAACACCGAGCTCATCCCTACCCTTCTCTATGAAAAATGTCGGGCTAAGGGTAATTTGTCTAATTTATGTCTAATGGAGTACTTGTGTCTAACGATCATAACCTTTTGGGTGGTTTCTCCCACATATAATAACCCACATGGCACTTTATTATGTATACAACATAAGATGATTGACAAGTATAGTGGTTTTTAATGTCAATATTATACCCTCTATGTGAATGGGAAAAGGATTTCCCTTTTATCATACAGTTGCATTGAATGCAGCAGAGACAGGGAAATGAGACAAAGTTGCGTGGTCCCAGAAAAGTTGTAAAGGGTGAGGGAGGACGATATTGATCAGATTTTACCAACCTGTCATATATTTTCCGACCTCGAGGGTAGGAGGGTAAAGGAGGAAACTCAAATTCCTGCACTGATGGATAACCGTCATGCAGGGTAGACAAGTATTTCCTTACTATATTATAAACATTAGTAGAATAAGGATGGAATTGTGACATAATAGGGAGACGTCAAGTGTTATGCCTTGTACACACAACCGGTTTTCACGACGAGAAAACTGCCATTTTTTATATTGGTCGTGAAAACCGGTCGTGTGTATGCTCCCTAGCAGTTTTCTCGACGAAAAAACTGCCCGGAAACAAAAATTAAAACCAGCTCTCTTTTTTCTCGTCGTGTTTCCTGTCAGTCTTTTTATCGTCGCAAAAAACGGTCGTGTGTATGGTTTTCCGAGGGGAAAAAAACGCGCATGCTCAGAATCAAGTATGAGATGGGAGCGCTCGTTCTGGTAAAACTAGCGTTCAGAATGGAGATAGCACATTCGTCACGCTGTAACGGACTGAAAAGCATGAGGCTAAAAAGCGAAAATCGTCTCTCACCAAACTTTTACTAACACGAGGATCAGCAAAAGCAGCCCAAAAGGTGGCGCCATTTGAAAGGAACCTCCCTTTTATAGTTACGTCACCGCGCTTTAGTCGGACGTTTTTTTACATGAACTTGTGTATGCAAGGCAGGCTGGAGAGGAATCACGTCGGTAAAAACAACGGCTTTTTTTCACGTCAGGAAAAATGATGGTGTGTACAAGGCATTAGTGTGTACAGATCTGTGACAAAGCAGATCATCTCGTTCCTTTTTAATAATTTTCTTGGGATAACCTTGTTGTTTTAATTTCCCTTCCATCTCATCCAATTTAACATTCATTAAGTCTGTATCACTAACAATCCGGGATACACGAACCTACGAGGGATGGCTTTAAAAACACCAGATGGATGGAAACCTGAGTACAATAATAGCTGAGTGATTATGATCTGTTGGTTTAGTATATAAATCACTAACTATGTGTTGTTCATTAATGCTCAATAAAGTATCCCAAAAAGGTATTTGAGTATCACTTACTGTTATGGTGAATTTTAAGCCAGGGATTAAAAAATTACGATACATGTTGAATGTATCCCCCTACTTCATGCGCTGCAGCTGAAGTATTTATTGGCAAAGTTGAAGTGAAAAAAAGGCTCCTTTTTATGTGATGGTACTAAACTGGACCATATACTTAACAATTTAAGTCGGGTAGAATTTGATACTCTCTCCTCCTTGTCTGCGCGGCCTGATATCACTATCAAGCCCGCAGACAAGGTTGGATCGATAGTGATCATGGATACAATAGCATATGAAAATGAAATATTGAGACAGTTGGCAGATACCAAAACCTATGTCCAATTACATAATAATCCTGTTTTCCTGACACAGCATGACAGCATATACGTATGGGAAGGCTCCGCCTCCCTGCCCAATTCAGGACTGGTTATATTATAAAAGTAGGTCTTCTCCCTTCCTGCAGTATTCTCTTTTTTTTCCTCACTGCTACAGCCGGTTATGCTACTGCTAAAAAGCAGAATTTTTATTTTTCCCTCACCTTGCCGGACGCTTCTGGCCAAGCCGCACAGGTTCAAGCCTCTCCTGTGACGAAGCTCCCCGCTGTAAAGGCAGACATGAACGCCTATATGGGGGAGACCCCACCCCCCCTCTCAAGATCCAGGAAGATATGGGGGTGAGGGCATCTGGTCTCTAGGGAGTGCTCCTTTATCATGACGCCATGGATGGACATTCATTGGACTGTCTGTTTGGACATGAAGCATGCAGGTGGTAAGGCACCACATGGTGCAAAATTCCATTCAGTTACTGCTGCAAGTATGTGGTTAAGCTTGCATTTCTGAAGGGTTGTGGTTGTGTCTGCAATACTGCTAATGATGATAGCAGGTGTGCTGTGCTGGGCTGAAGCCTTCCTACTAACTGAACAAGCCTGGCCCTACAGTCTTGACTTATTTTCTGCAGGTATGCTGTTGGTTTGCATTTCTGAAAAGCATATATCACACATGTGAATCTAACTGGCTATCCATAGTGCCACTTTGTTTACTAATGTTTCACAGATTGGAGTCTGTGTCTGCAGTTTTTCTAATGCTTGAACTCAGGGCAGCTGTTAGAAATTATGGGGCCCCGTAGAGCCTACCTGACGGGGCCCCCTTCGACCACACCCTTGACCCCACCCCTGTCCCCACCCCTAACCCCGGATCAAAACAAAAGGCAGGTTTGTTGCCGTTTACACATGCGTGCGGGGCCAAAATGTGTGTTCGCAATTGCGCATAAGCATTTTGTTAAAAAAATTACATTGTATCTTTAATTCATTTATATTTTGCTTTCACAAGGAATGAATAACATCCCTCGTGATAGCAGGGCCATGATAGGTCCTCTTTTACTTTGTGCAGAATCACTGGGGCTAAAAAATTATATCCGATCATTGCTGCAGTGATGACTGAGATATCACCCTTCCAATCCAGCGACGTGATGGTGTGTCGCTGGACAGAAAGTTTTTTTTTGGGGGGGGGGGGTAAAATGCAGCTCCACTGCACATGTTTACTGCTCCCTCAACTGAAGTGTAAAGTAGCAGCTCATCAGCATTACAATCATCATCACAGGCAGCACAGTAAGTAGGGGCTCTATCATGGCTGTATGTGACATGGCTGTTTGCTGACTTTGTTAACTTATGGCTGTACTGTATATAACAGACTGTAACACACCACAGCCATAACAAAGTCAGCAGCCATGAGACACAGAGCCCTACTTACTGTGCTGCCTGTAAAGACTGTTGTAATGCTAATGATAACCTGCTGTGTTGTGAGTTCTATTCTAAGGACACAGTGAGGATTCTATGCTTTATTCTATCTTTACTCACTGTGTCCATTGCAGCCACGCTCTCCTTCCTGTTCCCTGTCAGCCTCCTCGCATCTCAGCATCACTCAGTATCACTCCGCCGGCCGGGACTAATTGAGTAGCGGTCGGGTGGATATACATCCGCACCCGAAAATGAAGAAATGGTCCCTCCTCTGTGCGCACCTGGGCCCCTCTGTTGACTTGATGGGGCCCAGGAAAATTGTATAACCCCGCTCCATAAAACAAGTAGGAGTTTACCAAGCTCGTTTTTTTTATTTTTTTATTTAATGCAGCAATGAGCTGTAATGCTGGCCGGGCCCCTCTATGCAGCTGATAGGGCCGGGCCCCGTACAACAGGGCTGGTTGTACTGCCCTATCAGCGGCCCTGCTTGAACTGATAACAGGTGATATTGAGCCCTGTCCTTTTAATGCAGGGCCTGGCCCTGCAGGCTGGGCTCACTGTGTATTGATGCTTGGTTGTGGTATGATCCTTGGTGGTACATGTGTCTAAGGTAGGTTTAACCTGCTAGTGCTAATTGTCAGATGACTATTAACTTGCGCTGCTTGTCTATGATTACATTAACTCTACAGTGTGAATGACTGTGATGTGTTTATTTCTATGCATTTACATGCTGACCTTGGTGCTAAAATAAAAGTCAGGATCTGTTTAGTCACATTCCTTAGTACTTACCTGTTAGCAATATGTAATTGCTTGTATTATTTGGGGTACCCCACAGAAAGATATGTGGTTTGTAGTGGTTACTACTTATGGCAAATACCCCAGGCATGGCTCCAGGCTTCAGCTCATCTGTGAACCAGTAGCAATCAGCCTTCCTAGAGACCAGCAACTTTAACTAAGGTGAGGGCAGGTAGGTATATGGTATATCCTAAAAGAGTGCACATTATGGGCATAATGAGCGTAAATCTCTCCAGCCCTCAACACCAACACCAGTCAACCTACTTCTGCAACAGGGGAAAGATCCTCTTCAGCCCTGAAAGAACCACTATGTAGTTAACTGCCAGTGGAGGCAGATCAAGAAGTCTCTACAGTAATCATAGTGGTCTGGTGGTAACTGGTGTGTCGGCCAAAATGCAAAACAAGGTTGCAGGCCAAAGACAGTGACAAAGGTGCAGAGACTGAAAAGGCCTACAGTCACTAATGGTTCCATACCAAGCCTAATCAAACAATTGTGCTTGTTTAAAGGCAACCTCTACCTCAGAGCTTGCTTCTGGGAAATTGCTATGACAAGTTGGCATATCAGAAGCAAAAGGTGGATACTTTAACTCCATCCAAGCTGACTGTGTGGAACTCGGGGACTAAGCTATTCAAACAAAGGCATCTAAAGGGTACCTCTGCCTCAAAAGCAGCCGGCCAAACAGGCTGCATCAGATTAACCAAGGGTGCCATTCTTCCAACAAAAGAGGCAATATCCTTTGCAGAGACCCTGGGACAGCAAATAGAGCCAGAGATGAAGAAGGTTCATACTGCTGTTAAGTAGTGTTTTGTGTCCTGCGATTGTGCTCACTTCGGTAGCCAGACTGTCAGGACCCTAGACAGGATGAAAGCAGAGCTCTGGTCTGTGATAAAATCTCTATGATGGCGGATCCTAGATTGAAAATGGAGTAGCCAATGATGCAGTTCAGACACTGCGAATACAAAACTATATGCGGTTTCTCCAGTAATCATTGTGGTCAGTGAACCCTTATGTCCCATCCCACAAGTAAACACATGCCGCTTTAATTCAGAGTGGTGACTGTTCAAGTCGGATCTGGTGATATTTAGAAGGAGGATTAATTCCTTATGTTAATCACCAATGACCAGAGGATGGCCAAAAGGCAAAGTAACCGAGTGAATGACAGGTTAGACCTGGGAGAACTATAGCGGAGAATAAAGAATCAAGAATTATCTTTATTTGCCTAAACCCAAGCCGCCCAATAGGGTCAGCTGACAGTTATATGTAAATTTGAGCTTAGGATCTGTGGGTCCTGTGCATTAAGGAAGCCAATGGAATTTTTTTTTCATTTCTCTACCAATTCATTGCATTCCCTTCATGATGCATCAGAGCACAAGGGTTGTGATTACATGGTCGTTAGTCAAAAGTAAGACTTGAATAACAGGCGGAAGGTTAAGGATCCAAAAAATTGCACAGGCCATCGTTGCAATTAATCTCTCCAGCCGTCAGTAAGGCTTGACATCCACAAATCATACCCCATGATTTCCAAGGAGTATCGTTCATAGCGGTGCGACCCCACCCAAGTTGCTGCAACGGTAAAGTAGTCCCTACACTACTTTTAAGCCCACTGTGATCTAACTTGGGGCCATAGACATCAAAAATACACAGGCATTGATTCAAGACACATAGAAATCGCAGTAAATCGCACGATTTTAGGTCGCAATAGTGGAAACCTAGGCTAAGACTGTCGATGGTCTTTAGACCTAGCAAGTTGTATATTTGCATGGTTGCATAGGGGGTGAGGTTGAGGATGGACACAAGTCCATCAAGTCCAACCTATGTGTGATTATATGTCGCTATTACCTTATATATCCTGTGTGTTGTGGTCATCCACAAGTGTGTGTGTGTATACTGTATACACACTTCAAAAGAACCATGTTGTAGCAAGTACCTTCGCCTGGCAATTAGTGTTCACTACGAGTTCATCTGGCAGACTGTGACCTTTCCACAAACTCCAGACATTTCCTGGGATATTGGGTCCAGTAAGGGCCGACTTGCGGGACCAAGGACTTCTGGTGAGCCTTGTCTGGACAACAGACTGGCGCAATGACTTCCAGATTCTGGGAAAAGTGTCCCAGTACAGACTCTGATCGAGTTGGGAGGAACCATCATCGAGAGACCATCATCGAGAGACCAACTAGTCTCATCACAACAATGACCTACCGGGAAGCATAAATGAATCTCTGAAAATAAATACAATAAAGTTACACTCAGAGAGAGCAACAGTATAAGTATCTCACTTGAACAAATGGCTCTTTCCCATGGGTTGCATCCCACGGTCGCAAGAGCAATAAAGTAGCCGGTAGTAAACCATGAGGTCTGAGGTGCCCAAGGGAAGGTTGACAACTGTGTTAACTGGTTTTGTAGTAAGGAAAGACTTACTTCCTGCACTAGAAACAGTAACTCCACAGAGGAGAAAAGTCCCCTCTTGGGGAGGTAGCTAAACAAACTAATCTGTCAGCGTATCAGCTATTAGGCATACCAATCATCCCAAGTGGTTACTCGTCGGGTATTCATGCCAGTGGAGGACAAGGTGTCCAAAAGTCAGAGTTATAGCGGTCGCAGACTGGAGTCTTTCCGAAACGCAACAAATAAGCCTCAACTATGCTGAAAAGACTCAGCAAAATGGGGAAGTCCTATCTTTGCTGTCAAGAAGGAATGCAAAACTAGTCAACTTCTGTCAGATGTATCTCCCAGCACGTTAAGTAGGGTTTTCTAGAACTTACGGCCAGATGGCGTAAGATACAAAAGCCGTCGGATGACAAGGGACGGTCTCCAAAACAAAAAGCTGGTCAAGAGATCAGCAACAAATAAGGCTATCAAGATATTGGTCTGACTGTAACCTGGGTGGCTTCCCAGAGGTGGAAGCAGAGAAACTAATGACAGCCAACTGGGTCGGCAAATTAGCCAATATGTCTATTCAACAAACCTAATACTCTCCAGGATCCTTATCCGGATTCGCAGTCATTCGGTGGTGATAACAATAATTGCCCTGTGGCTTGCAGGCCATAATATCCGCGGGTACAGTCTCAGATCCGAGAACCTCCTCCTATTCTCCTTCCTGAGATCCAACACCTCATACAGCGTAGCCAACGATATCTTCCAAATTTCATACAAATTATATCTAGAGGCTGGAGACCAAGAAGTAGAGGTCTCACCGTTTAGTGTTTGAAATCCTATGGAGGTCAGAGCGCCTACTCCAAACTTCAAGTACATTAGATACGAGAAAAACCTACAGAATTTAAAGGATGGAATTCTCTACTCCTTACTGTAAGGATTGCATTGTATACAAGTAAGCCTAGATACGGCATTAAAGGATACATGAAACTCAGTCGTGTCCTCACTCTATGGGATCCGGCAACGGTGGGATCCGGCAACGGTGGGATCCGGCAATGGTGGGATCCGGCAACGGTGGGATCCAGCAACAGTGGGATCCAGCAACGGTTGCATATCTTAGCAACCAATTCCGAAAGACCTGGGCAAGTTATTCTTTTCCCCATTTAGTCTTCCAAATAGTATGAGACACATTATCTCACTCTCCATTTAGAGGGATAGGACATCCTAAATATGGGCAGTAACATGGAATAAGTATTCCTTTTGGCGAATAGGTCTAGAAAGATCTCAGACATCCAAGTGTCAAGCTATAAACTACCTTGTTGCTGAAATTATCAGGCAAAATGGCTCTAGTCTCTTCCTCAACACTATACAAAGGTTGGTATCTTTGCAATCTGGGAAAGAACATCAGCCTTCTGGCATATCCAAACTAAAATGTTTGAAGTACCATGAACATTGAAAATAGTCAAGGTTTAAAAGAGACATAGAATTGGCCCTTCTTCTAGGAGAAAAACTATAGACTCATCAGGCCTAACGGCATCGGAAAAAAACAATCACTGTCTAACGAAGACAATCGCAGTGGTGCGGATTAAGTTAGTCAAAGCTTAGATGACTAGGAAAAACCCATCAGATGAGGGCAGAGACCGCTCTTCCAGTCTGATTGCGCATGCATTGACGGAACTCCAGAATAGTTCCTCCAGAGTTAATATGTAAACTACGACCTGGTCTACATTCAACACGTTTGGGGGTCCATTCTTGTGGACCCAGCAGTCTTAACTACAATACATCTCAGTCGTTAGTGGGGATAGGGCTAATCCTCTTAAACACTTGAGCAGTACCCACCCTTGTTGTCTGGTGATTTGGTACATCCCATACATATATGCTGTCATGCTGTGTCAGGAAAAGGGAAAATTTGATACTTACCTGACGGTAATTTTCCTTTCCTGATGCAAGCATGACAGCATATAGGTCCCCTCCCAAAAAAATAAAAAATAAAATAAATAAAATAAAATAAAAATTTCACGAAAATATAATAAAGGCCTTCGCAGTGATACTAAGTTACGAGAATACTGCAGGAAGGGAGGAGACCTACTTTTATAATATAACCGGTCCTGAATAAGGCAGGGAGGCGGAGCCTTCCCATACGTATATGCTGTCATGCTTGCATCAGGAAAGGAAAATTACCGTCAGGTAAGTATAAAATTTTCCCTTTTACGCATACAGGACGGGATTAAAAAGGTAATTACCGTATTTTTTTCGTGTATAAGACGCTATTTTTTCCTAAAATAATAGCCTGTAATACGAGCTGCGTCTTATACACGGTCAGTCAGCCTGGAAGACAGCCGCGCAGGTGCGTCGCGGCCCAAAGCTTGTCAAGCGGCTTCCTCCAATCACGAGTCGTATGTTACGGACGTCAGCTGGAGCTAGAGGTGGGGGTGGAGGTGGAGAGTGAGCATATGCGATGCCATTGGAAGTGAAGAGTGCACAGATGCAACAGGGACCGGAGTGTTCTGAGCCCAAGATGTCAGAAAATAGTAATAGTAAGTGATTGACTTACTCTGCAAAATCAAACCAAATGTAGCCAGCTATGCAAAAGAGCATGGGAATAGAGCTGCAGAGAAACAGTTTGGACTTGCCTCCACTGAGTGTATGATCACACAGTGGAAAAAACAGGAAGAACAACCCCTGCATAATATACTGGTATTTAAACGTTACCTGAGGTAATTGCTAAATAAAAATGTGTTCTGTTTTACCTATGTGAAAAATATTGATTTCTTAATTTTGGGTTGGAAAAGTGGGGGGCGTCTTGTACACGGGGGCGTCTTATACATGGAAAAATACGGTACATATGCAGAAAAATAAATAATTATTGATAATCATACTAAAAATATCTTATACCCGAACATCCCATGACTCCTATTCTATGTGCACTTGTATTTATGATATTTTTTAATATTATAATTGTTTAAGTTTTTGTTCCTTTCTTTTTGACTTTTTAATCTGGTTGCTCCTGCTGCGGTGAACGGCTCCCCTGGCTAGCCAAGTTCTTTTGGCATAAGAGATGGGCCTTGATTGGCTGATTCTTACTGGGAGGTTGATTCGCTGCAGGAGGGTTGCCATGACACTATTTTAGCTGCTAAGTTGCGAGACGTCTGCGTGCCATCCAACCCCGCGCTGAGGAAGTCCCGCCTACTGGATGTAACGCATACGGGGGGAGGAGCCACGTTAGACGTCACTCGCGGTCATCGCTGCAGTCTGCGCTACCACTCTGCTTTATACCCATGCTTAGGATGCTGGCACTCGCGTCTGAGTGCTTTATTTGTGAGTAGCTTTCTGATTGCTTTTTATATTAAACTGTTTATACAGAGAGCACTAGATTGGTCTTTTTCTTGTCTTTTTGGTATGACGGAGTTTCCAGCCTGATATGTTACCCTGCTACATGTGGAAATGTGTACAGATTGACCGGATGTTTTCTATTTGATTTCCATACCCACTCTTTTGAGTATAATCTGTGTGACCTCTAGTTAGGTCGAAGCTGTGAGGTGAGAGGCCATCCTTATTGTGGTGGAGGGATTTCTGGACACCTGTTTGTTCATCCACATTGCATGCTATTATTATTGCTGGTTCACAAGCACCTATGGACTCTGTCTTACTGATTTATGGACTTTGATATGCCTTTGATATGCCTTCTTGATATGTATTTTATTAATTAATTAATTTTGTTGCGCTGCACTATTTTTATTTTAGTTTCCAAGAAACTCGGACCTAGATACATCGGTCCTTTTTCTGTCAAAAGGCAGATTAATCCTGATGCCTATGAACTTTCACTTCCAGAGACTTACAGGATCCATCCTGTTTTTCACGTTTTCCTACTAAAACCTGCAAAGGTAGACCCTTTTCCTGGCCGTGAGTCCGGCCCACCTGCACCTACTATTATCGACGGTAATGAGGAATACGAGGTTGAAACAATTGTGGACTGTAGGAAGAGAAAGAACGTGATTCAGTTTTTAATCAAGTGGAAAGGCTACAGGCCTAAAGACAATTCTTTGGAGCCAGAAACCAATCTTCATGCCAAAAGACTGATACAGGTTTTTTTCAAAGCTCACCCCGAAAAGAGGTTACAGATGGGCACCCAGAGGTTGCCCATTGAGGGGGGGCAATGTAAGAGAAGTCCGGTGAACAGAGGCGCATTGGCGCCCAGGTGTGGGCATACCTGTGTATCCACAAGGAATAACTTGTATTGGCGAATGCGCGGGCGCGCAGGTGTGCGCACGTGCACGTGCTGGCGCCAGTTAGTGCCTATTTAAACGGAACACTGACATCTGCTTGTTGCTGAGTGGTCTTTCAGCTAGTGCCTGTTTACCTGATTTGTTCCAGTCTTTTGTGTCCTGACCCGGCTTCACCTGAACCTTCTCCTTGACTTCCACCTGCCGACCTGATCCTGCTTGTGTTTGACCCTGCCTACCTGATCCCGCTTGTGTTTGACCCTGTCTGATGTTCCTGTACTTTGCTGCCCGACTGTGTACCGAACCTGGCCTGTGTCCCGTCTCTGCCTCTGCCTATCGTCTCTGTACCTGTTCCGTCCGGCTGTTGATGACCTCCTGGCTTACGTCCCGGCTACGGCTCCATCTGCTGATCCAGCGATACAGAGCTTCAGTTCCCAGAGTCTGCTCAGCGCTCTTCAGCTGCCTGGTTCCTGAAAAAGCTCAGCCAGCGCCATCCACCACATCGGTCCTCATGCCACTCTGTGTCCTTCACTCCCTGTCATCACTACCAGGGGTGTCGGACAGGAGGTGCAAGAGAAGCCCCAGGATGTGCAAGAGAAGCCCCCTCTCCAGCTCGATCTCCACCAGGTACGTGACAAGGGATCTGTTACAGCAGGAACAATGGATACACCCCAACCCAGAGAGACTGCGGCTGATGGCCTGGCTGTTGAATCGGCCCGACTGCGTGCACAGAGCCTCTCAGAGGAACTAATTGCTATGTTACTAGAGGCAAGGAAGTCTACAACAAATACCACATATTCCAGGATCTGGAGGAGATTTGTGGACTTGGCATTACTGCATAATTTCTGCCCGTTAAGTCAGGGTATCACAAATATTTTGGAATTTCTACAAACAGCACTAACTATAGGCTTGACATACAACTCGATCAAAGTTCAGATGTCAGCTCTGTCCTGCTTCACAGACATATATGGGATAATGAGCCTTTGATAAAGCAATTCCTCAGAGCCGCAATAAGAGTTCGGCCACCAAGGAAGAACCTCTTCCAAACTTGGGACTTGAGCACGGTCCTAAAAGCACTGTTGCAGCCCCCATTCAGTCCGGCGGACTCATGCACACTGGGGTCTCTAACAATCAGGCTGTCTTCTTGACGGCCATTACAACGGCCAGAAGGGTATCGGAATTAGCAGCCTTATCCTGTGAAGAACTATTCTGTAGAGTTGAGCGGACACCTGGATGTTCGGGTTCGACGGGTTCGGCCATGACCATGACCATGAACCCCGAACCCCATTGAAGTCAATGGGGACCCGAACTTCTGAGGACTAAAAAGGCTCTAAAAAAGTAATGGAAAGGGCTAGAGGGCTGCAAATGGCAGCAAAATGTTGTTAAGAGCGTGGCAAGTGCTCTGCAAACAAATGTGGATAGGGAAATAACTTAAAATAACATAAAAAAAAAAAAAAAAAATAATATGCTGGAGGCCCCCTTCTCAGCAGAAGAGGTACAGGAAGTCATTAAGAACCTCAGAAACTCAACGGCATGATGCCACACATATGGTGGGAATGCCCCAGAATACACCCTTTCTGTAAAAAATTATTCAATTTAATGGATAAACTAGTGGGAAAATAAAATGCTTTGAAATAAAAATGTAGCGGGGTGCTAAATTTAAGGGAAGTGTTTGAGTGGTAAATAGGCTCAAACACCCTAATTCTGTAGGATTCATGGACCATTTTGTCCTCGGAGGACAGTATTGGTGTGCAGTTCCCTGCGGCCTACAGGTGGCGCTGCCATGGTAGGCTAGGGTTGAACCGCCGATACAGTGCTGTGCCTTTTGTGTCCCCTCTTGGCAGTAGTACAGCGGGGAGGTGAACCTGATGTGCATGCCGGGGTAGGATATAAAAGGGGCAGACCTTTGGCCTGGGGGCTGATGTCCAGTGGGGTCCGCGCCCAGGTGCCTTCGGCCTGGGTGCACGTGTTCCTGTTCCATCTCGGGCACCTTTAGCCCGGGGTGAGGTACTATCCTGGAGTTCCTGCTGCCCTGGGTATGGAGGCCTAGGGGCAGGAGTAAAGCCTGGAGTCCAGAGCCTTTGTCTGGAGTCCGCTAAGGGTCGAGGAGTCTTAGGGTGCCGTGTTCCAGGGAAGGGAGGATCATTCTGATGGACCAATGTGGGAGTCACGGTGAAGGAAGGGTCTGTTGACTCCCTGGAGAGATGTCTTCCCCTTGATATGGGCTAGGTTCGTAGAAGGAGAAGCTCAAGGTCATCTTGACTGTATCAGAGGCCTTATTCACCCGGCCCGTGGCAGGGGCCTTATACACCCTGGTCTGTGGCAGAGACCAAAGTTCTCCAGGTCCGTGGCAGGGGCCTTGTACACCCGGTCTGTGGCAGAGACCAACCTCAAGGTCTGTGGCAGAGATCGTGCGCCTAAAACTGTTTGAGAAACCTAAGCAGTGAAGTGAATGTGCTACGTTTGTGCCTGGACCTCCTCCACACCTTAAGCTGTCCTGTTTCTTTGCTCTAACCTTTTCTATCCGAGTACAGTTTATTTTGCCATGAGAGAATAAGAGTTGGAGTTTCAGCTGGTGTGGACATTGACTTTACTGGGAATTCAAGGACTTGCCTCTACCTACAGTAGAGGTGAGAATCATCCTCTGGAGGAGTTTTGACTCCGGCTGTGGACACGGCCCGTCAAGTACACCGCTCAACCTCTTTATATAGGAGGGTACGGGCTGGTAGTGTGGTGTGCCTTTCTCCCTCCTGCGAGGAGCCAACAACATAAAGGCAGGTAAGGGGGAAAGGATCTGTGCGCTACAAAAAAATAAAATAAAAATTATAATCTTGACCTAGGAGGACGAGGTCCATATGGAGTAGGAGGTTGAGGTGGTGGTGGATGTGGCTGTGTAGGTGGAAGCGGCGGTGGAGGAGGACGAGTTAGCCAACACTGGTTCAAAAATACAACAATGGCTGGGTAAGGCCGGTGATGTGTCGAATTCTGTCCCCCGTTGAATAGTGTCCGCCCTGTACTGCGCTTGCTGTCACTACAGAGGTGGATGAAGAGGCTGAGACTGCAGCAGAAGAGGAAGCAGGAGGAGCCAGAGACCTTTCTTGGTTTTTGAGGTGTCTACTCCACTGCAACTCGTGCTTTGCACTTAGATGCCTGGTCATGCAGGTTGTGCTCAGGTTGAGAACGTTTATGCCTCGCTTCAGGCTCTGATTGCACAGTGTGCAAACCACTCGTGTCTTGTCATCAGCACATTGTGTGAAGAACTGCCACGCTAGGGAACTCCTTGGACCTGGCTTTGGTGTGCTCGGTCCCTTGCTGCGTTGGGTAGTAGCAGACGTACTGTCTAGGGGACGGACGCTCCGCTTTTGCACCCTGCTCCCTCTTCTGATGTGCTGGTGGCTCTGTGCGACCACCGCCTCTTCCTCCGAACTACACTGGTCACCTGCATAACGTTGATTCCATATGGGGTCGAGGACCTCATCGTCCTCCACATCATCTTCCACCCAGTCTTCACCCCTGCCCTCCTTGTCTGTCTGCACAATTGCGAAAGCAGCAGCAGTTGGCACCTGTGTTTCGTCATCATCCGAAATGTGCTGCGATGGTCCTCCCATGTGCTCATCATGAAACATAAGTGGTTGGGCATCGGTGCACTCAATCTCTTCCACTTCTGGGGCAGGGCTAGGTGGATGGCCCTGGGAAACCCTGCTAACAGAGTCATCGAAAAGCAGAAGAGACTGCTGCATGATTTGGGGCTCAGACTGCTTGGCTGATTTGCAAGGGGGTGAGGTGAAAGACTGATTGGACATGGGCTTCAGGTGCCAACTCTGATCTTTCATCAGAAGAGTGGGTGGGAGACAATGTGAAGGAACCTGAGGCACTGTCAGCAACCCAATCTACTATCGCTTCTACTTGTCCTGGCCTCAACATTCGTACAGCCTCATTAGGCACGACAAAATACCGCCGCAGGCTCGGTCGCCTACTCGCACCTGAGGAAGGTGTTTCACTTGTGCGTGTAGCTGGCACAGATCGACCACGTCCTTTCCCTGTAACAGGAGCTCCACCAGCAGCACCACGACCAGGGCCACCACGTCCCTTTGACCATCTCCTCATATTTTCCAAATTTAGGATCTTGCCCTAAATGGGTGTTTTTGGAAGAGCAGAACACACCCACAGTATGTAACCGCTGTATCGCACAGCTACAGAACTGCAGAAAATGCTATTCAAAAAAAAAATAGTTTTTTAGGATAGCACAGTAGAAGAAAAATATATAGAATTTTTTTTCTTTTTCGTACATCACGGGACACAGAGCGACTTAGTCATTACTAATGGGTTATATAGATTACCTTCAGGTGCTGGCACTGGCCACTTCCAAACCGGAAGTACCCTCCCCTATATAAGCCCCTCCCATCCGGGAGCACCTCAGTTTTTTGCCAGTGTCTAAGGTGTTGGCCAAAGAGTAACATGTGTTTTCACTGGGCTTGCGTACAGGTTCTTTTGGGCCTTAGTAAGCTGTTCCGGATCCCACCAAAAAAGCTTCATAGCTAAACGGTCGGTACCCGGGCCTTGCAGCAGAAGAGCAAGGTTTTGCCTGTAATGCCTCTCTTAGGAGGGCTGGACCCTGGGATCCAGAGCTCTGGTCATACCCACGACCAAGATGTTGTCTGTGCAGGGTGCTATACAGGTCCAGGGGAGTGGAATCCTTGGGAACCCGGTCCCTGAAGGTTTAATTACAATGCCTGCCGTGATAGGTGAAGTTTGGGCTTCTGTGGACCAAACAGAGTCCTGCGGCGGGGAACAGGTAAGTGGGGGCCCCCAGGAACTTGGTTCTATTGGGGGACCCCCAAGCCTAATTTGTCTTTCTGTCTGTTACCTAACGGTATTCCCGCTAATATCTGTGTATGCCTGTAACTACTGAAAATGTAAAATTTTAATAGTAGTCAAGAAAAAAAAAAAAAAAAGAGGACCGCGGTACCTGTGTTAAACCACTAGAGGCCGCTGTAGTCCATTTTTCTTGTCATGTGGATCTTTGGTTTTCTCAAGTCAAAAGATCCAGGCAGTTGGTAAGTTTCTCTGCCCTGTTGCTGCGCTCATCCACCGCTTAGGCCCTCCGGCAAAAAGGGCCCTGGCTCCTAGTCCCTGTTTGATTTCGAAAAGGGCGCCAATGGCGCACGGGCGCGCGCGCGGGCGCGTGCACGCGCCTCCTATGAAAAAAAAGGGGCGGGGTGGGTGGATGACGCTCGATGCGCGCCACGGCGCTTCTGCGCATGTGCAGGCGTCCCAGCTTGTATAAAGACACAATACAAGTGTCAGCTGGATGCAAACAGAGCTAGCAACAAACAGTGGCACACAGAGGCGGTTGATGCAGGCATCCCCATAGAAAGGCACTTTAGTGGACACCAGCTGGTATATAGCAGCAACTGTGTTAGACTATTACCAGCAAAATTGGTGTATGACGACGGGAATACCTCAGCTTTGTGCTTAAAGGATATGTCGTCCAGACGCTCCGGAAATAGGTCTTCCAGGAAGCCAAAGGGGTCTCCATCGGGCTCTGAGGATATTGGGCATGCTTGTACTGCACCAATCTCCCCTGAGAATTCAGAGGTCAGTAGCCGTAGAAACCCCGCAGGAGTGCCTGGTGCTGCGGCTGTCCCCAGTCCACCTGCTCCTGTATATATAACAGAGGAGGTTTTATCCTCAACTCTGGGAGGATTGGAAGAGAGATTAACAGCATTGATCGCTGCTTCCCTGTCACAGGGAAAGCGCGTCCGATCTCCGTCTCCTCCTTCAGAGTGCCTGTTAGTGGAGGAACAGCCCCACACAGGGATCGACCTACCTGAAGGGGATCAGGATGAGGTTGATTCAGTTATGGAGGAATCAACAGTGGAAGAACCTTTCTCAGCATCTCAGGCTGAAAGATTATGGGTTCAGTCTCTGACTAACATGGTCCGATCAGCATTTAAAATGCCTCTGGCGGAACCACCATCCACTACGGTTTCCTCGCTGGGGTCGCTAAAAGCTCCCCAGGCTGTCTGTTCCTTCCCAATCCACCCTTTATTAGAAGGGCTTATTTACCAGGATTGGGAGCATCCTGATAAAATATTTGCTCCCCCCAAGAGATTTCCGGTGATCTATCCCATGGAGGATAAGTTCATAAAAAAATGGAGGGTCCCTACAGTGGACGCAGCCATCTCTTCTGTGAACAAATCACTGACATGTCCAGTAGATAATGTTCCAATGTTCAAAGACCCAATAGATAAAAAATTGGAGTCTTTACTAAAATCTGCTTTCTCTACAGCAAGCATGGTGACACAACCTGCGGTAGCAGCGATTGGAGTCTGCCAAGCAGTGAAAGATCAGTTGAAACAAGTCTTAAGGGACTTACCAGATCAGCAGGCTCTTGCCCTAGCTGACCTGCCTAGAGCCTTGTGTTTTGCGGTGGACACCATAAAGGATACAATCCAACAGGCCTCCCGCTTTACGCTGTCTATAGTACATATGCGTAGGCTTCTGTGGCTCAAAAACTGGTCTGCTGAAGCTCCCTGTAAGAAACTGCTGGTTAGCTTCCCATTTCATGGAGAACGCTTATTTGGAGAAGATCTGGACAAATATATCCAGAAAATTTCTGCCGGTAAAAGTTCACTCTTACCGGTTAAGAACAAGAGTAGAAGTCCTTCTTTTAAGAGGCCTACTTCTCCAGTCCCGGGCACATCGGCTGTGAAGCAGTTCCGACGGCCTCCGCGGTCAAATTCAGGGGGCAGAAATCAGGGACAATCACAGGGTAACAAGAAGCCCTGGATCAAGAGAGGTACAAAACCTCCCCCCAAGTCATGAAGCGTTGCCCCCACTGAATCGGCTGGGGGGAAGGCTTCAGTTGTTCACAGAGACCTGGCGGGACACCATCAGAGACAGATGGGTGCTCTCCGCAGTAAGTCTGGGATACAAGCTGGAGTTAAAAGGCACTCCTCCTGCCCAATTTATGAGGTCAAACGTGCCAAGAGATCCCCAGAAGAGAGGATCCCTCCTTCTGGCACTAGAACAACTATTGCTCCAAGGTGTAATCATGAAGGTTCCCCTGGAAGAAAGCGGATTCGGGTTTTACTTGAACCTTTTCACAGTCCCCAAACCAAATGGGGACGTGAGGCCCATATTAAATCTAAAAGGGCTAAACAAGTTCCTAAATATCAGGACTTTTCGGATGGAGTCGATCCGATCGGTGGCCACCGCCCTACAAGGGCAGGAATGGTTAGCCTTGATCGACATAAGGGATGCTTATCTGCATATTCCCATCTTTCCGGCCCACCAGAAATTTCTACGCTTTGCAGTAGAAGGGCGCCATTTTCAGTTCAGAGCCTTACCTTTCGGTCTGGCCACAGCACCACGAGTGTTCACAAAAATTCTGGCCCCATTATTGGCCAATCTAAGAACACAAGGTGTAACGATAATGGCATATCTAGACGACCTGCTACTAATAGACCACTCAGTGGAAAAGCTGGAAGTAGCTATTCACAAGACAATCAAGTATCTGGAATATCACGGTTGGATTATCAACCGGGACAAGTCAGCTCTAAGACCAGTCAAAAGTCTGGAATACTTAGGGCTAAGGCTGGATTCAAATCAGAGAAAGATTTTCTTACCTCCAGAGAAGGTGTCGTCTTTAAAAGGTTTGACCCACTTAGTGGGTACAAAAAGAAAACCATCCATACGCCTCTGCATGAGGCTGCTGGGAAAAATGGTGGCTTCATTCGAAGCGGTACCCTACGGTCAATTCCATTCAAGGAATTTGCAAAGGGCCATACTGTCAGCCTGGAACAAAAAAGTTCAGGCTTTAGACTTACCAATGTCCCTGTCCCCTTCCGTTCGCAAGAGCCTCCATTGGTGGTTGGTGCCCCAGAATCTGGAAAAAGGAAAACCCTTCAGTCCGGTTTCTTGGAAGGTGGTCACTACAGATGCCAGCCTCATAGGCTGGGGGGCAGTACTGGAGCAATGGTCTCTCCAGGGCAAGTGGTCAGAAGCAGAAAAGGCCCTGCCCATCAATCTCTTAGAGATACGAGCAGCCCGGTATGCCCTAGTAGCATGGACATCCAAACTCCAAGGGTCCCCTGTCAGAATTCAATCAGACAATGCCACAGCAGTGGCATATATCAATCACCAGGGTGGCACCAGGAGTCCTGCAGCCCAGAGGGAAGCAAATTGCATCCTGGAGTGGGCAGAAAAATATGTCCCAGCCATATCCGCGGTTTTCATCCCAGGAGTGGAAAATTGGAGAGCGGACTTTTTAAGTCGCCAACAATTATGCCCGGGGGAATGGTCTCTTCACCCCGAGGTTTTCCAGGCAATATGCCAGCGGTGGGGAACACCGGATGTAGATCTGCTAGCATCCAGATTCAACGCAAAGGTGGACAGATTTGTGTCTCGCACAAGGGATCCCCTAGCTTGCGGCTCGGATGCCCTAGTGTTCCCTTGGGATCAGTTCAAGCATTCCCACCGCCACAATTGTTACCGCGATTACTCCGCAGAATCAGGGTAGAAAAGAAACCAGTGATTCTGGTGGCTCCAGCGTGGCCCCGAAGGGCATGGTACGCGGAGATTGTAAAAATGTCAGTGAGGAGTCCTTGGACCCTCCCACATCGTCCGGACCTGCTGTCGCAAGGACCGATATACCACCCTTCTTTACCAGCCCTAGGTTTGACGGCCTGGCTATTGAAGCCCACATTCTGAAAAAGAGAGGGCTCTCTAATTCTGTGGTATCTACCATGATCAATGCCAGGAAGCCGGTATCCAGGCAGATCTATTATAGGATCTGGAAGGCGTACATTACGTGGTGTGAGGCCAAGAAATGGCATCCACGTAAGTACGTGATAGGTAGGATTTTGGACTTCCTACAGTGGGCTGTAGATAGGAAGCTGGCCTTGAGTACTATCAAGGGTCAGATTTCGCATTCACTAGTCAAAGCTTTCATACAAGGAGTGATGCGTATTAGCCCTCCGGTTAGTATTCCCATATGTCCATGGGACTTAAACCTGGTTCTGTCGGTTCTACAGAAACAACCGTTTGAACCATTGCAACACATTTCCTTGGTTCTTTTCACCAGGAAATTGATTTTCTTAGTAGCCATTTGTTCGGCTAAAAGAGTATCGGAATTAGCCGCCTTGTCCTGTAGGGAGCCATATTTGGTTGTCCATAAGGACAGAGTAGTATTACGTCCTCATCCAGCCTTTCTTCCCAAGGTGGTATCGAGGTTTCATTTGAACCAAGATGTGGTTCTTCCTTCTTTTTTCCCCAAACCTAGCTCGGTAGAGGAAAAGTTATTACATTCTTTGGATGTAGTAAGAGCAGTTAAAGCTTATCTAAAAGCCACTGCTCAGATTCGCAGAACGGATACTTTGTTTATTCTGCCGGAAGGCCCTAGAAAGGGTCAGGCAGCATCAAAATCTACTTTAGCCAAGTGGATTCGACAGGTCATAATACAAGCCTATGGCTTGAGAAAGAGACCGCCTCCGTTCAAAGTTAGGGCGCACTCCACAAGAGCAGTTGGAACGTCATGGGCAGTGCATCACCAGGCCTCCCTGGCTCAAGTATGTAAGGCCGCAACATGGTCTTCGGTACACACGTTTACTAGATTCTACCAGGTAGACGTTAGAAGTCAGGAGGATGTCGCCTTTGGGCGCAGTGTGTTGCAGGCCGCAAAAGATCCTCATGCCTGATGGCGCCCAGCTTATGTATCCCTCCCCTCATTTGGCATTGCTTTGGGACGTCCCATTAGTAATGACTAAGTCGCTCTGTGCCCCGTGATGTACGAAAAAGAAAAAGGGATTTTTATAACAGCTTACCTGTAAAATCCTTTTCTTGGAGTACATCACGGGACACAGAGCTCCCACCCCTCTTTTTGGGACACTTATTGCTTTGCTACAAAACTGAGGTGCTCCCGGATGGGAGGGGCTTATATAGGGGAGGGTACTTCCGGTTTGGAAGTGGCCAGTGCCAGCACCTGAAGGTAATCTATATAACCCATTAGTAATGACTAAGTCGCTCTGTGTCCCGTGATGTACTCCAAGAAAAGGATTTTACAGGTAAGCTGTTATAAAAATCCCTTTATTTCACACACCTCCAGATATGCATAACACACTGCAAAATATTTTTTGTGGCCCTAAATGGGGCTTTTTGCAAGACCACAACACACCCACAGTACGTAACCGCTGGATCGCACAGCTACAGAACTTCAGAAAATGCTATTCCAAAAAAATGTTTTTTTCTTAGGATAGCACAGTAGAAGAAAAATATATAGAAATTGTTTATTTCACACACCTCCAGATATGCATAACACACTGCAAAACATTTTTTGTGCCCCTAAATGGGGCTTTTTGCAAGACCACAACACACCCACAGTACATAACCACTGGATCGCACAGCTACAGAACTGCAGAAAATGCTATTCAAAAATTTTTTTGTTTTTTTAGGATAGCACAGTAGAAGAAAAATATATAGAAATTGGTTATTTCACATACCTCCAGATATGTATAACACACTGCAAAATATTTTTTGTGGCCCTAAATGGGGCTTTTTTCAAGACCACAACACACCCACAGTACGTAACCGCTGGATCGCACAGCTACAGAACTGCAGAAAATGCTATTAAAAAAAAATGTTGTTTTTTTAGGATAGCACAGTAGAAGAAAAATATATAGAAATTGGTTATTTCACACACCTCCAGATATGCATAAAACACTGCAAAATATTATTTTTTTGCCCTAAATGGGTGTTTTTGCAGGAGCAAAATAAAATGCACATTTTTTTAAATTTTTTTTACCCCTTAATGGGTCATTTTGCAAGAGCACAATAAAGTGCCTTTTTTGCCCTAAATGGGTCTTTTTGCTAGAGCACAATAAAGTGCCTTTTTTTTGCCCTAAATGGGTCTTTTTGCAAGAGTATGGAAATGGTGTATCTCTCAACGTAACATATGCAGTGCTGGTGCACTGAGATTGCAGATAAAAGTTAGATTTTCTCTGACACTGGGCTCATCGCAGTGTAAAAAGACTGTGCACTGCAAAACAAACAGGTAAACCTATGCAGATCGCTGAGTTATTAGATCTCTGAATCTGGACTCCTATATAAATTTCTCTCCCTGAAAGCACCATCAGGAACCTTCCCCTACACTGTCTCTCTATCTTTTCTCTCAGATTGCAGAATCAGGACTAACTCATGTATTTCAATCTCTCCCTAATAAGCAACAGCAGCCAGGAACCTCTCCCTATTCTGTCTAGCAGAGTGACGTGCTGTGCTGTGTGCCTCTAGCTTATATAGAAGCTGGGTCACATGCTGCACTGAGCTGGGTCACATGCTGCACTGGCCAATCACAGCCATGCCATTAGTAGGCATGGCTATGATGGCTTCTAAGGGCACACCAGCTAAACAAAAGGTGATTGGCTGGCCCCTGAAGCTTTTCTAAATGTGCATTACATCCCCGAACACCGAACCTGAACTTACACGCAATTGTTCGGGTTCGGGATCAGGTTCGGAAAACGCTAAAGTTCGGTACGAACCGGAACTTTACAGTTTGTGTTCGCTCAACCCTACTATTCTGCATTATTTATCCGGACAGAGTGATCCTGAGACCCGCTTCAGCCCTAGCCTCTAAGGTAGTATCAAGGTTTCATGTAAACTGGGAGGCAGTGTAACCTTGCTTTACGCAACCTCCAGAGCAGGCGAACCAGTTGTATTTGAGACCTATGGATATGGTCGGCTTGATATCAACATATTTTCAAAGGGCACAACAGATACGCAAATCGAATAGTTTGTTTATCTTCCCTTCGGGACCCAAGAAGGGGGAGGCAGCACCATCAAGGGTCTTATCCACCTGGATCACAAGAACTACCTCCTTGGCATACAAGAAACAGGGCCTTGCTCCTCCGCAGACTATATGGGCTCATTCTACAAGAGCGATGGCAGCTTCTTGGGAGTCCGTGGCAAAGATCTCAGTGAAAGACATATGCAGGACTGCTAGCTGGAGTTCCTGTGAGACTTTTGCTCGGCACTACAAACTAGATGTGGTCGCCGCTATCTCTTCGATGTTTGGAGCGGCGGTAGTGTGGTGAAGCATGGAATTGGAAGAGTCTTTGTCATTTCTTTCCCACCCTATTTTGGCTTTGGTAACTCCCATAGTGTGCTGACGGGAGGACGACCAGAAAAACTGAAAATTGTTATCAATACTCACCGTAATTTCCCTTTTCTGGTCCGTCCTCAAGTCAGCACAACTTTGCTTCCCACCCTAATTGACCTGTCACCGCTACAAAAGAACACGAGGGGGAGGGGAGGACAGGGATTTATAACGCTGGAAGAAGGTGGTCCTGAGGGTTAATGAGGAACAGTTAACCCATAGTATGCTGACGTGAGGACGGACCAGGAAAGGAAAATTACTGTGAGTATTGATAACAATTTTCCGTTATACTTGTCAATCATCTTATGTTATTTACATAATAAAGTGCCCATGTGGGTTATTATATGTGGGAGAAACCACCCAAAAGGTTAAAGATAGGATCGCTAGACACAAGTACTCCATTAGAGATAAATTAGACAAATTACCCTTAGCCCGACATTTCATAGAGAAGGGACATACTGTTTCTCAATTAAGGTTCATGACCATAGACGGTATACCTAAGAAGAACAGACGTGGAGGGAATAGGGAATTAACCCCTAGAAAGCGGGAGGTTCAATTGATACACCGTTTAAATACATTATTGCCCAATGGATTGGATACTGATTTTGATTTATATTTATTTTTTTCATTTATATTTATCAAGTTTTTTTGGCTTTCAGTTTTTCACTTACAAAAATAGTGATGATATATAATTTTTTTGATTGGTCATATACATATGTAGCGGGGTGCTATATTTAGGGGAAGTATCTGAGTGGTAACATGGCTCAGATACACTAATTGTCAGGTTTCTTGGACCATTTCTGTCCCTGGGAGATAGTGTTGGTGTGCTGTTCCCTGTGGCCTACAGGTGGCGATGTTGCCGTAGGCCAGGGTTGAACCACTGATACAAGGCTGTGTCTTTTTTGTCCCCTCTCGGCAGTAGTGACGGCGGGGCGGGGGAACCTGCTGTGCCTGATGGGAGAGGGTATAAAAAGGGGCGGCCATCTTCCAGAGGGGTCGCGCCCAGGCACCTTCAGCCTGGGTTGTGCATGTGTCGTCTCCGGGTGCCCTAGGCCCGGGGGCCAAGTTCCTGTTCCATCCCAGACACCTTCAGTCTGGGGTGAGGTACTATTTTTGAGGCCCGGAGCCCAGCGCCTTCGGCTGGGTTCCGCCGGGGATTGAGGGCTCCCAGGGTGCCGCCTTGTGAGGGGACCCGTATCCAGGATCGAGGAGGCCAGGGAGGTGACCCCTTCTGAAGACCCAGCGCAGAGTCGTGGTGACGGTGGGGGGCCTCTGGTAACTCTCCAGAGGGAGGTTCTTCTCCTTGACATGGGCCAAGTTTCTTCAAGAAGGAAGGGCATGTTCTGTAGGTCATAGTGGCAGTGACTCTACGCACACCAGGTCAGTGGCAGTGACCAAATAGGGCAAGGCCCTATTCACCAGGTCAGTGCCAGTGACCAACTTCAGCAAGTCAGTGGCAGTGACTTTTCATATTCACCCGGTCTGTGGCAGAGACCGTGCGCCCAAACCTGTTCGTGAAATCAGAACAGTAAGAGAAACCTAAATCAAGTTTGTGCCTGGACCTCCTCCCACCTTATCTGACCTGTGTCTCGTATCAACCTGTCTGCTTGCATAGAGACTATTTGTTATCCGTGGTGAAATAAATACAAAGGTTGGACTTTCAGTTGGTGTGGACAGTTACTTTACTGGGGAGAATTAAGGACTTGCTTCTGGCTAAATGCAGAGGCGAGATCAGCTCGGGAGGTTTCTGACACCAGCCGCAGGCAGGCCCAAAAAACTAACACTGCTCAACCTTCCCATCCAGGAGGGTACGGGCTGATAGTGCGGTGTGCCCCATTCTTTTCCTGCGGAGGAGCCAAGTAAAGAAAAGCAGGTAAAGTCTGGGGTGGGTGTGCTAGACATATATACATGAATTCACTGTATGTGTTTGCTCTTCTTTAGGCCGGGTTCACACTGGTACGACAAACGCTCCGACATTGGGAGCTCATGTCGCATGACGTGTGAAAATCAATGTTTCCCTATGAGAGCCTTCTTAACTGGTCCGACTTTGAAAATGCTCCCTGTACTACTTTGGTCCGACTTTCACCCTACTTCAGCACATTGAATAATATCACTGAAGTCGGATCAAAGTAGGATCCTTGTCCTTACCATCCAACTTTTGACATCCGACATGGTGATTACAGCAGCAGTAAAAGGAATTTATCTCACACTGGGATTGTTTTGATTGGTCAAAGGACAAGTCAGACTATCACAAAGTTGGATCAAAGTAGTATCCTGTTCATTCAAGTCAGATGGATGTAGGACCAATGTAGGACTGATGTAGGACTGATGTCGCAGAGCAAAGTAGGATGCAAGTCATATGACTGTTGTGTAGTATCAGTGTGAACCCAGCCTTAGTGTTAGGGATGAGTTTTGTGTTCGACTCGAACATCGTCTGTTCGGCCGTTCGCCGAATTTCTGGCTAAGCATGCACTATGACCCGCATGCTTGGCCAATCACAGTGCCGTCAGTACAGAGAGCCGTAATTGGCCAAAGGAAGGGTGCCTTTGGCCAATCATGGCTCAGGGGAGTAGGTTCATGCCCCACACTATATAAGGCCGCCTGCGTGTCGGCCTTGTGGAGTGTGTTGCGGCGGCGGAGAGAGTCAGAGAGATAGAGAGAGTCAGAGGGGGTGATTTACTAATAACAGTGCGCTGCGCTGGTTCATACCTTAAATGGTGCGCCGGATAACTCCTTCACTGGGCGCAGGAACCAGCGGCGCACTGTTATAGTAAATAAAAATGTCAGCGGCGCTCTATTGAAAATGAATGGTTCCCTATGGGAGCCCATTGATTTGAATAGAGGTCGCCCGGGAAGTCAGATGAAGCCGAACCCGACTCGAGGGGCGACTCGTGTGCCGGCTGACACAGGGACAGCGCGACTTTGCGAGGCAACTTGGACACGACCTGAGCGTGAAGCAGCCGCTCAAGTCGTGTCCTAGAGGTGACTACCTGGCCTAGAATGTCACCAGCGTGATGGCATCGCGCTGGTTCTTGGCAGCCTCGCTGTCCCGTGTTTGGTATGAATCATGAAGGGGAACTCCACGCCAAATTTTAATGAAAAAACCGGCATGGGTTCCCCTTCAGGAGCATACCAGGCCCTTAGGTCTGGTCTGGATTTTAAGGGGAACCCCCTAAGCCAAAAAACGGCGTGGGAGTCCCCCCAAGATCCAAACCAGACCCTTATCCGAGCACGCAACCTGGCAGGCCACAGGGGAAGAGGGGGGGATGAGAGCAGCCCCCCCTCCTGAACCGTACCAGGCCGCATGCCCTCAACATGGGGGGTTTGGTGCTTTGGGGCAGGGGGGCGACCTGTGGCCCCCCCCCACCCCAAAGCACCCTGCCCCCATGTTGATGGGGACAAGGGCCTCTTCCCGACAACCCTGGTCGTTGGTTGTCGGGGTCTGTGGGCAGGGGGCTTATCGGAATCCGGGAGCCCCCTTTAATAAGGGGGCCCCCAGATGCTGGCCCCCCCACCCTATGTGAATGAGTATGGGGTACATCGTACCCCTACCCATTCACCTGGTGGCAAAAAAGTCAATAAAAAACACAACACATGTTTTTTCAAAGTAATTTATTAGGCAGCTCCGGGGGTCTTTCTGCCGGGCGCCCCGCTATCTTCTTCCAGCTCTTTTGCTAGCAGGGTCCTGGGCTTCCTCGTCATCTTTGGGGGTCTTTCTGCCGAGCGCCCCGCTATCTTCTTCCAGCTCTTTTGCTAACGGGGTCCCGGGCTTCCTCGTCGTCTTCTTCCGTCTTCGGGGGTCTTTCTGCCGGGCGCCCCGCTATCTTCTTCCAGCTCTTTTGCTAGCGGGGTCCCGGTCTTTATCGTCGTCTTCTTCCGACTTCGGGGGTCTCTTGTTCTGTTCTCCGGTGTCGTCTCCGTGCTCTCCGGTTCTTCTCCCGCTCTCCGATGCCTTCTCCACGATCTCCGGTTCTTTTTGCCTTCTGCCGGGCGCCCCGCTATCTTCTTCCAACTATTTTCCTCGCAGGGTCCTGGTCTTCATCGTCGTCTTCTTCCCTCTTCTCTCCGCCCGATGTTGCCTCGTCGCTGTCCGCCGCTACAATGCTCTGCCCGCGGAGCGCACCCACTTATATTGGCATGGGGCGTGGTCACCGGGTGATGCCACCCACTGACCCCACCCCCGTATGATGTCACAGTCCCGGGGAATGATGGGACTGTGACGTGATACGGGGGCGGGGTCAGCGAGTGGCATCACCCGGTGACCACGCCCCATGCCAATATAAGTGGGTGCGCTCCGCGGGCAGAGCATTGTAGCGGCGGACAGCGACGAGGCAACATCGGACGGAGAGAAGAGGGAAGAAGACGACGATGAAGACCGGGACCCCGCTAGCAAAAGAGCTGGAAGAAGATAGCGGGGCGCCCGGCAGAAGGCAGAAAGAACCGGAGATCGTGGAGAAGGCACCGGAGAGCGGGAGAAGAACCGGAGAGCGCGGAGACGACACCGGAGAACAGAACAAGAGACCCCCCGAAGTCGGAAGAAGGTGACGATGAAGACCGGAACCCCGCTAGTAAAAGAGCTGGAAGAAGATAGCGGGCGCCCGGCAGAAAGACCCCCGAAGAGGGAAGAAGACGACGAGGAAGCCCGGGACCCCGCTAGCAAAAGAGCTGGAAGAAGATAGCAGGGCGCCCGGCAGGAAGACCCCGGAGCTGCCTAATAAAAAACTGTGTTGTGTTTTTTATTGACTTTTTTTGCCACCAGGTGAATGGGTAGGGGTACGATTTACCCCATACTCATTCACATAGGGTGGGGGGCCGGTATCTAGGGTCCCCCTTTTTAAAGGGGGCTCCCGGATTCTTATAAGCCCCCCGCCCGCAAACCCGACAACCAATGGCCAGGGTTGTCGGGAAGAGGCCCTTGTCCCCATCAACATGGGGACATCCTCCCCATGTTGAGGGCATGTGGCCTGGTACGGTTCAGGAGGGAGGGGCGCTCTCTCGTCCCCCCTCTTTTCCTGCGGCCTGCCAGGTTGCGTCCTCGGATAAAGGGTCTGGTGTGGATTTTTTTTTAAGTTTGGCACGGGGTTCCCCTTAAAATCCGTACCAGACTTGAAGGGTCTGGTATGGATTTTTAAGGGGACCCCCACACAATTTTTTTTCCATTTTGTTGGGGGGGGGGGGGTCCCCTTTGAATCCATACTAGACCCAAGTTTTTTTTTTTTTAGAGCCGGCAATGTTTATTTTTTTTTACATTTCCTTTAACAACCAGCTATAAACAGGTTAAAAAAAAAAGTGCCGCAAAATCGCGGTACTTGCGTTTTGGATCCGGGTCCATTGAATTCTATTACATCCAAAACACTGTTTTTGACCTGGAAAAAAAAATCTGCAGTTGCGTTTAACATAGTTTTTCACAAAGCCTAAAAATGCCTTTAGACGCCAAGGATTACCACGTTTCAGACGCGGTACCGGCGTTTAGCCGCATTTTAGTTTAGAAACGTTTTTAAAAGTGACCTCTTTTTTTACATTGATAAACTCAAAAATTATGGCAAGTGAGGAAAAACCATTCAAAATATATATATATATATATTGTGAGGGGATTAGCTCGGTAGCGGGTGTGTGTGACCCCCTGGATGGGCTCCCCACACAAAAACAGGCCCAGCAGACGGAGGTTGTGGTTTTCAAGATCAAAAGGTGCGGTTTATTTCTCTATTTACAGTGACAAAAACACAGCAAAGCAAAAAGAAACATAAACAAAATAAATCCTGGTCAGCTTGACCTCTGACTAAACATGCAGGTTTCCCTAACTAACAACTGGGATCAGCCTGGTGCTGTCCTAGTCCCTAAGTCCCTGGTTTAGTAAATGTCCAAACAAATAGCCACACAGGCTTTGTCTCACCGCACAGGGGTTCACTCTCCCTAGACAGTCCACACAGGTCTGGGTCCAGGCATGAGCCAACACCTAATGAAGCTGGGAGTTTTTATAGAGGCCTTAAACGAGCTGACAAGCTTCAGCTGGTCTCATCAACTCCCTGCCTGCACGACGCCCAGCACTCTCCCTAGAGGTATGAATCATCCATGAGCCCACTAGCCTCAGCTGGGCTTCATCAACTCTCTCCCTAGTTGTATAAGTCGGCATAAAGCCTGAATCTGGGAGAAATATACCTACCCCCCTGGATGCAACCAGGTGACTTTACCTTCCTGCTGTCACATACCCCCCCCTCTTGTTTTAACCTTGGGGTTGGAACACCAGAAATCAGGCATTCATGTACTCGAGACAAAGCATCCACATTCCCCATTTGAACGCCAGGGCGATGCTTTACTGTGAAGTTGAATTCCTGTAGGGCCAGGAACCACCTATTTACTCTTCTATTTGTCTCCTTGTTTTGAGCCATCCACTTTAACGGAGCGTGATCCGTAACCATGTCAAAGTGCCTACCTAGCAGATAGTACCGAAGGGAATCTAGAGCCCACTTCACCGCTAAACACTCCTTTTCAACCGTGGCGTAATTTACCTCATGGGACTTCAACTTCCTGCTGAGGTAAATGACTGGGTGCTCTTCCCCGTTCCAGACCTGGGACAATACTGCTCCTAACCCCACATCTGACGCATCACTTTGTACGACAAAGTCTTTAGAGAAGTCGGGTGAGTACAACACTGGCTGGCTACATAAGGCTTGTTTCAAGAATTGGAATGCTGCCTCAGCCTCGGGGGTCCATTTAATCATGACCGACCCTTTCCCTTTCGTCAGGTTGGTTAGGGGCACAGCCTTAGAAGCAAAGTGGGGAATGAAGCGCCGATAATAACCCGCGATTCCCAGAAAGGCTCGTACCTGCTTCTTGCTGTTGGGACGTGGCCAACTCTGGATGGCCTCGACTTTGTTGAGTTGGGGTTTTATTACTCCCCTGCCAATGGTGTACCCAAGATATTTGGCCTCCTCCTGCCCAATGGTACACTTCTTGGGGTTAGCCGTAAACCCCGCTTCCCGGATAGAGTCTAGGACTGCTTGCACTTTTGGCAGATGTGAGGTCCAATCTGTGCTATGGACAATTACGTCATCCAGGTAAGCCGCAGCATACTTCCGATGGGGCCTCAGTATCTGGTCTATTTTCCGCTGGAATGTGGCCGGCGCATTCTGTAACCCGAACGGCATTCTCTTATATTGGAACGCCCCGTCTGGGGTTACAAATGCGGTTTTCTCTTTGGCCGACTTGGCCAGGGGAATTTGCCAATACTCTTTTGTGAGGTCAAGAGTCGTCATGTATCGGGCTGTTCCCAGCCGGTCGATCAACTCATCTATACGTGGCATGGGGTAGGTGTCAAATTTTGTAACTTTGTTCAACTGACGAAAATCATTACAAAATCGCCAGCTCCCATCCGGTTTAGGCACCAACACAATGGGACTAGACCAATCACTTTGGGACTCCTCTATCACCCCTAAGTTCAGCATTTTCTGTACTTCCTCCCGTATTGCCTCCCGTCGGGCCTCTGGGATCCGATAGGGTTTTAACTTCACCCTTTCACCGGGCGGGGTAATAATATCATGCTCTACCCCAGATGTTTGTCCCGGCAGCTCAGAGAACACCTCCTTGTTGCGAAGCACAAACTCCTTAACCTCCTGTTGTTGGGGTTGTGACAAGGTGGCTGCTATTCCAACCTCCGGAATCACGCAACCAGTTTGAGCTGGTGACCAAGTTTCTGCGACTAGGGACTCTCTATCCCTCCAGGCTTTCAACAGATTAACGTGATAGATCTGTTCGGGCTTTCGCCTTCCTGGTTGTCTGACCTTGTAATTCACTTCGCTCACTTTTTCCATTATCTCGTAGGGGCCTTGCCATTTGGCAAGGAATTTACTTTCAACCGTAGGGACAAGTACCAATATCCTATCCCCCGGGGAAAAGGTACGGGTCTTGGCTCCACGGTTGTACACTCTCTGCTGTGCCAACTGCGCTTGGGCCAAATGTTCCTTCACGATGGGCATTACCTGTGCAATTCGATCTTGCATCAGGGCGACATGCTCAATCACACTCCTGTGGGGAGAACTCTCACTTTCCCAAGTTTCCTTGGCAATATCCAACAGCCCTCTTGGGTGTCTCCCATACAGTAACTCAAAGGGGGAGAATCCCGTAGAGGATTGGGGCACCTCCCTAATAGCAAACATCAAATAAGGAAGTAGACAGTCCCAATCCTTTCCATCTCTATCCACCACTTTCTTCAACATTTGTTTTAGGGTTTTGTTGAATCTTTCAACCAGCCCATCGGTTTGGGGGTGATACACAGACGTACGCAATTGCGTCACTTTGAACAATTTACACAGCTCTTTCATAACCCGGGACATAAAGGGTGTACCTTGGTCCGTAAGCAGTTCTTTACAAATACCCACCCGGCTAAAAACAAGAGATAGCTCTTTGGCTATGGTTTTGGCCGAGGTATTTCGGAGAGGGATCGCTTCTGGATAACGGGTGGCATAGTCCATTATAACTAATATGTACTGGTGCCCCCTAGCGGACTTGATTATAGGACCTACCAAATCCATTGCGATCCTCTCAAACGGGACCTCAATGATGGGTAGAGGGACCAGCGGGCTATGGAAATGTGGCATCGGGGCCGACCTCTGACACACAGGGCAGGAGGAACAATAATTTTCTATGTCCTTCATCACCCCAGGCCAATAGAATCTCTGTAATACCCTCTCTCGGGTTTTCTCTGTCCCCAGATGACCTCCAAGAATGTGCCCATGGGCCAACTCCAACACCAACTTCCTGTAAGGTTTGGGCACCACAAGCTGCTCAACGGTTTCTTCTGCCCTTTTTGCCACCCGATACAGTAGGTCCTTCTCTACGCTGAAGTATGGGTAAGTGCAGGTATTATCTGGGTTCACTAACTCGCCATCTATTTCCACTACGTTTTCCCGTGCCTTTATTAGGGCGGGGTCTTTTAACTGTTCTGTGGCAAAATTTTCCCTGTGAACCTCAAGATCAGAAAACTCCACAGACGGTAGGTTTTCGTCTGAGGAGGTGGGCTCCTCTCCAGTTTCTTGAGTCTCGCCTGCCAATACTGACAAGGGAAATTCTGGAGAGTCCTCACCACTCTCAGAGGAGTTCTGGCTATCACCTTCCTGGTACATAGGGGCACCAGTGGGGGGCTCAGGATCATCCCACAGTTCCCAGAACTTCGGAAAATCCCTTCCCACAATGGCATCATGCGGTAATTGAGATACTAACCCCACTGGATGAGAGAGGGTACCTTTGGGGGTCTTGAAACACACTGTAGTCACTGGATACTCTCGGGTGTCCCCATGCACACAAATAACAGCTACCTTGCTATTCCCAGAGACCTCTGTTTTAACTAATTCAGCCTTTATCAGGGTCACAAGGCTACCTGAATCCAGTAATACCACAACATTTCTACCATTAATACACATTTTGCATAAGTGTTTCTCAGTTCCCCGAATGGCAGTGCATGCGTCTGTCGCACACAGCGACTGACGTCTGTCCGTCAGAAAGTCACATTGCATGGGTTCCTCCACAACCGGGCAATTTGCTGCAATATGTCCCGCTTGCCGGCAGCGGTAGCAAACAATCCTTTTGGCTGCCTCTTGAGCCCCCGACTTCCCAGGCTGTTCTCGCCAAACCCTGGGCAGAGCTCCCACCCTCTCACTCTCTCCACCCACACCCCTTGGAATCATCTTATCCGCCCCTGGGGATGGTCTGGTCTTAGGGTGGAAAGTCCGAGAGTCTCTGGAAGAGGCCGTCAGGTTCTCTGCAGCCAAGTATCTCTCTACACGATCCACAAGTTTACCGGCCGTTTCTGGGTCTCCATGGCTTACCCACTTTTGAATGGCGGTAGGAAGAGCTCTCAAGAAACGATCCATCACAACACGTTCCACAATCTCCGGTGCGGACAAAGTCTCTGGCTGTAGCCACTTCCTGCTCAGGTGAATGAGATCATACATTTGAGACCTGGGGGGTTTTCCAGGCTGGAAAGTCCAGTTATGCACACGCTGAGCCCGGACAGCCAGGGTGACACCCAGCCTTGCCAATATTTCAGCTTTTAGCATCACATAGTCTTTTGCTTGGTCAGGCTCTAGGTCATAGTAAGCTTTCTGCGATTCACCAGTTAACAGAGGAGCCAGCAGTCCAGCCCACTGCTCCTCAGGCCACTTTTCTCTTTCAGCAGTCCTTTCAAATGTGGTCAAAAATACCTCTGGATCATCCTCTCCAGTCATTTTTGTCAATAAACGACTCACCCCAAAGGACGCGGTATTAGTGGGACGGCTTTCCTCACTGGTCTGCGGACGTTGCTGCATTACTGCTTCCATCTGTTGTTGTAGTCTCTGCTCTTGCTTCTGCAACAGGTCTATGAAGTGGGCCTCAGATTGCTGCTGGGCTTGTTGCTGGGCTGCGAAGCTCTGTTGTTGAGCTGCAAGGCTCTTTTGCAAACCTGCATTTGTCTGCTGTTGATTGGCATTTGCTAGAGCCAGCTGTTTCAGTATCTCCTCCATGCTGGCTTAAAAAAAAACTGCCACTGGTTCTCCACCAACTGTGAGGGGGTTAGCTCGGTAGCGGGTGTGTGTGACCCCCTGGATGGGCTCCCCACACAAAAACAGGCCCAGCAGACGGAGGTTGTGGTTTTCAAGATCAAAAGGTGCGGTTTATTTCTCTATTTACAGTGACAAAAACACAGCAAAGCAAAAAGAAACATAAACAAAATAAATCCTGGTCAGCTTGACCTCTGACTAAACATGCAGGTTTCCCTAACTAACAACTGGGATCAGCCTGGTGCTGTCCTAGTCCCTAAGTCCCTGGTTTAGTAAATGTCCAAACAAATAGCCACACAGGCTTTGTCTCACCGCACAGGGGTTCACTCTCCCTAGACAGTCCACACAGGTCTGGGTCCAGGCATGAGCCAACACCTAATGAAGCTGGGAGTTTTTATAGAGGCCTTAAACGAGCTGACAAGCTTCAGCTGGTCTCATCAACTCCCTGCCTGCACGACGCCCAGCACTCTCCCTAGAGGTATGAATCATCCATGAGCCCACTAGCCTCAGCTGGGCTTCATCAACTCTCTCCCTAGTTGTATAAGTCGGCATAAAGCCTGAATCTGGGAGAAATATACCTACCCCCCTGGATGCAACCAGGTGACTTTACCTTCCTGCTGTCACAATATATATATATATATATAAAAAAAATAAGCAAATTGCTTCCATTGCATTGTGGACAATCCACAACTTGGGGTAGGTGACGTGGCAAGTGGACAATCCACAACTTGGGGCAGGTGACGTGGCAAGTGGACAATCCACAACTTGTGGCAAGTGATGTGGCAAGTGACACGCTAAATACAAGTACACTGCTGCTCTCTCAGCTGCTGATACTCACTCTGATCTCACAAAATAGCTGAAATGGTTAATAATACTGTTTTTGGAGCTTAGGGCGGCTCCTTATGATGTTTCCTAACTAAACGCATATAGACGCAAATGTGGTAAAACGCGGCATGCAAACGCCACAAAGCGCGCCTTTCTAAACGCCGCTTTCAACCTTAGTTCTGAACACTTTGCACCAGCGTCCCGTGTACATGGGACATAAAAACGCCTATGCCATTTACAGCTCAAAAACGCCATGGTGGCCATGAGGCCATAGGCTAACATGGAGAGACGTTTTTAAGCTGCTAAAAACGCTCGAACAAGCGGCTGGAAAAACGTCCGTGTGCATGTAGCCTTATATTAACCACTTGCGCACTGGCCACTTAAACCCCCTTCCTGCCCAGACCAATTTTCACATTTCAGCGCTGATGCATTTTGAATGACAATTGCGCGCTCATACAACACTGTAACCCAATGAAAATTTGGCACACAAATAGAGCTTTCTTTTGGTGCCATTTGATCACCTCTGCGTTTATTTTTTTTTCTAGAAATACAAAAGACCGACTAAAAAAAAAAAAAATTGGATATTTTAACCACTGCAGCACTGGGCCTATTCTGGCACTTTTCTCCTTCATGTAAAAATCATAAATTTAGGGCTAGAAAATTACTTCTAAACCCCAAACATTATATATGTTTTTTTAGCAGACACCCTAGCCACTTAACGACCGCTCACTGTATATATACGTCGGCACAATGGCACCGACAGGCACAATCACGTACAGTGTACGTGATTGCCTTTGTACAGTTGGGGGGTCCGATCGGACCCCCCTTCTGTACAGTGAGCGGTCGGAATTCATTGGGGAGCGATCCGACATGAGGGGACGGCCGTTCGATTCCGGCCACCCCCCCGCGATTGCTCCCGGCGAATAGAAATGCCCCCTCTGTCTGTGTAATGTTTACACAGACAGAGAAAGCAGGAGGAAGTGATGTCATCTCCTGTGCGGCGCTCACATATACCGAGCGTCGTACAAGAGAAGACATCAAGGTTAGTGCACAAACACTACACTAACACCAGCACACATAGGCACATAAATCGCCCCCCCCAGGCCCCCCCAGATCACCCCCCAGCCCCCAGTCACAGTGTCACTGATTGCAGTGACCATTTATTTACTGATCACTGCAATCAGTGACATTTGTGACTGTAAAAGTGTCACTACATTTAGTTTTAGGTCCAGTGTAGCCCCCTAACCCCCCCTAATAAAGGTTTAACCCCTTGATCACCCCCCAGATAACCCTTTCACCCCCTAGCACGGCCGTCGCTAAGCGATCATTTTTCTGATCGATGTCTTAGCATCGGTGATGCAGATCGGTAGCCAGTAATTTTTTTTAGGTTCGCCGCAGGTTTTTATAGCGTCAGGTACCCCCATAAATTATCTAATAAAGGTTTAACCCCCTTGATCGCCCCCCAGGTAACCCTTTCACCCCCTATCACCACTGTCGCTAAGCGATAATTTTTCTGATCGATGTCTTAGCGTCGGTGATGCAGATCGGTAGCCAGTATTTTTTTTTAGGTTCGCCGCAGGTTTTTATAGCGTCAGGTACCCCCATAAATTATCTAATAAAGGTTTAACCCCCTTGATCGCCCCCCAGGTAACCCTTTCACCCCCTATCACCACTGTCGCTAAGCGATCATTTTTATGATCGCTGTCTTAGCGTCGGTGATGCAGATCGGTAGCCAGTATTTTTTTTTAGGTTCGCCGCAGGTTTTTATAGCGTCAGGTACCCCCTTAAATTATCTAATAAAGGTTTAACCCCCTTGATCGTCCCCCAGGTAACCCTTTCACCCCCTATCACCACTGTCGCTAAGCGATCATTTCTCTGATCGCTGTATTAGCGTCGGTGATGCAGATCGGTAGCCAGTAATTTTTTTTAGGTTCGCCGCAGGTTTTTATAGCGTCAGGTACCCCCATAAATTATCTAATAAAGGTTTAACCCCCTTGATCGCCCCCCAGGTAACCCTTTCACCCCCTATCACCACTGTCGCTAAGCGATCATTTTCTGATCGCTGTCTTAGCGTCGGTGATGCAGATCGGTAGCCAGTAATTTTTTTTAGATTCGCCGCAGGTTTTTATAGCGTCAGGTACCCCCATATATTATCTAATAAAGGTTTTAACCCCCTAATTGCCCCTAGTTAACCCTTTCACCAGTGATCATCATATAAGTGTTACGGGTGACGCTGGTTAGTTAGTTTGCTTTTTATAGTGTCAGGGCACCCGCCGTATATAACCCAATAAAGATTTAACCCCCTGATCGCCCGGCGGGTGATATCAATTAGGTTTTAGCGTCAGAGAGGGTCTGCGTCACACCCCAGGCAGCGTCAGGTTAGTGCCAGTAACGCTAACACCCACGCGTGAAGCATACACCTCCCTTAGTGGTATAGTATCTGAACAGATCAATATCTGATCTGATCAGATCTATACTAGCGTCTCCAGCAGTTTAGGGTTCCCAAAAACGCAGTGTTAGCGGGATCAGCCCAGATACCTGCTTGCACCTGCGTTTTGCCCCTCCGTCCAGCCCAGGCCACCCAAGTGCAGTATCAATCGATCACTGTCACTTACAAAACACAACAAACATAACTGCAGCGTTCGCAGAGACAGGCCTAATCCCTGCGACTCCAGTGCTGTAGGAGGTGATTTCACCACCACAGTTAAAAAAAAAAAAGCAAATATGCAGAAGCATTGGGGCAGCACGGGCGGAGGAGTGATTTTGCTCCTAATGCCGCATACATACGATCGAAATTCCGACGGAGGCTTGCCCGTGGAAAAGTCCGACCATGTGTGTGCAGCATAACTTTTTTGCGGGAGGATGCCCCCATGCTTCGGCATATATAAATGGTGCATGTATGCCCATCATTAGAAGTGGGTGGATGAAGGGCGGTATTCTAATGGTGGGCATACCCACCGATCAATCTCTTTTTTCGTTCAGCCACCTGGCTGCATGAAAAAAAAAGATTACAATACATGTCCAACAAGGACCAGCAACATACTGGTATGTTGCTGGACTTTGATTGGTTATACCAGATTGATGCCTGTGGGTTTAGGTATCATCTTGGTATCATTCTTTTCAGCCAGCGGCCGGCTTTCATGTAAAAGCAATCCTAGTGGCTAATTAGCCTCTGGACTGCTTTTACAAGCAGTGGGAGGGAATGTCCCCCCCGGATATAAAAAGCGCCATTGGGAAATTGGGAAAGCATTTTATCACACCGATCTTGGTGTGGTCAGATGCTTTGAGGGCAGAGGAAAAATCCAGGGTCTAGACCCCAGTTTTTTCAAAAAAAGAGTACCTGTCACTACCTATTGCTATCATAGGAGATATTTACATTCCCTGAGATAACAATAAAAATGATAAAAAAAAAAAAAAAAAAATATGGAAGGAACAATTTAAAAATAAAATAAAAAAGCAAAATTAATAATAAAAAAAAAAAAAAAAGCACCCCTGTCCTGCCCTGCTCTTGCCCAATGGCGAACGCAAGCGTCGGTCTGGCGTCATATGTAAACAGCAATTGCACCATGCATGTGAGGTATCATCGCGAAGGTCAGATCAAGGGCAGTAATTTTAGCAGTAGACCTCCTCTGTAAATCTAACGGGGTAACCTGTAAAGACTTTTAAAGGCTTTTAAAAATGTATGTAGTTTGTCGCCAATGCGCGTTTGTGCGAAATTTTAAAGCATGTCGTGTTTGGTATCTATGTACTCGGCCTAAGATCATATTTTTTATTTCATCAAACATTTGGGCAATATAGTGTGTTTTAGTGCATTAAAATTAAAAAAAGTGTATTTTGTCCCCAAAAAATGCGTTTGAAAGATCGCTGCGCAAATTCTGTGTAGAAAAAAAAAATGCAACACCCACCATTTTATTCTGTAGGGCCTTTGCTTTAAAAATATATATAATGTTTGGGGGTTCAACATAATTTTCTTGCAAAAGAAAATATGTTTTCATGTAAACAAAAAGTGTCAAAAGGGCTTTGTCTTCAAGTGGTTAGAAGAGTGGATGTAAGCTTCCTAATGTTGTGTATAAAATGCCAGAACAGTTCAAAACCCCCCCAAATGACCCCATTTTGGAAAGTAGACACCCCAAGCTATATACTGAGAGGCATGTCGAGTCCATGGAATATTTTATATGTTGACACAAGTTGCGGAAAAAATAATTTTTTTTTTTTTTTTTTGCACAAAGTTGTCACTAAATGATATATTGCTCAAACATGCCATGGGCATATGTGGAATTACACCCCAAAATACATTCTGTTGCTTCTCCTGAGTACGGGGATACCACATGTGTGAGACTTTTTGGGAGCCTAGCCACGTACGGGACCCCAAAAACCAATCACCGCCTTCAGGCTTTCTAAGGGTGTAAATTTTTGATTTCACTTCTCACTGCCTATCACAGTTTCGGAGGCCATGGAATGCCCAGATGGCACAAAACCCCCCCAAATGACCCCATTTTGGAAAGTAGACACCCCAAGCTATTTGCTGAGAGGTATTGTGAGTATTTTGCAGATCTCGCTTTTTGTCACAAAGTTTTGAAAATTGAAAAAAAAAAAGAAAAAAAAAATGTTCTTTCTTCATTTTCAAAAACAAATGAGAGCTGTAAAATACTCACCATGCCTCTCAGCAAACAGCTTGGGGTGTCTACTTTCCAAAATTGGGTCATTTGGGGGGGTTTGTGCTATTTTGGCATTTTATGGCCTTCAAAACTGTGATAGGTAGTGAGGAGTCAAATCAAAAATTTGTGCCTAGAAATCCTGAAGGCGGTGATTGGTTTTCGGGGTCCCGTACGCGGCTAGGCTCCTAAAAAGTCCCACACATGTGGTATCCCTGTACTCAGGAGAAGCAGCAAAATTTATTTTGGGGTGCAATTCCACATATAACCATGGCATGTGTGAGCAATATATCATTTAGTGACAACTTTTTGTAATTTTTTTTTTTTTTTGTCATTATTCAATCACTTGGGACAAAAAAAAAGATATTCAATGGGCTCAACAGGCCTCTCAGCAATTTCCTTGGGGTGTCTACTTTCTAAAATGGGGTCATTTGGGGGGGTTTTGTGCTATTTTGGCATTTTATGGCCTTCAAAACTGTGATAGGTAGTGAGGAGTGAAATCAAAAATTTGCGCACTTAGAAATCCTGAAGGCGGTGCTTGGTTCCCGGGGTCCCGTACGTGGCTAGGCTCCTAAAAAGTCCCCCCAAATGCGGTCATTTGGGGGTGTTTTGTACTGCCCTGCCATTTTAGCACCTCAAGAAATGGGATAGGCAGTCATAAATTTAAAGCTGTGTAAATTCCAGAAAATGTACCCTAGTTTGTAAACGCTATAACTTTTGCGCAAACCAATAAATATACGCTTATTGACATTTTTTTTACTAAAGACATGTGGCTGAATACATTTTGGCCTAAATGTATGACTAAAATTGAGTTTATTCGATTTTTCTTATAACAAAAAGTAGAAAATATCATTTTTTTCTAAATTTTCGGTCTTCTTCCGTTTTATATCGCAAAAAATTAAAATCGCAGAGGCAATCAAATACCATTAAAAGAAAGCTCTATTTGTGGGAAGAAAAGGACGCAAATTTCGTTTGGGTACAACATTGCATGTCCGCACAATTTACAGTTAAAGCAGCGCAGTGCAAAATTCTGAATTCACCTCTGGTCCTTTAGCTACCAAATGGTCCGGGGCTTAAGTGGCTAGGGAATAAAATGGCGGTCATTACAAATTTTTATCTCGCTTGGTATTTGCGCAATAAATTTGCAAACGCATTTTTTGGGGGAAAAAAATGGTTTCATGAATTTTAAAAAATTACAAAACAGTAAAGTTAGCCCAATTTTTGGGGATAATGTGAAAGATGTTGTTATTCTGAGTAAATAGATATCTAACATGTCACGCTTTAAAATTGCGCACACTCATGGAATGACACCAAACTTCAGTACTTAAAAATCTCCCTAGGCGATGCTTTCAAAATTTTTACACGTTACCATTTTCGCATTACAGAGGAGGTCTAGTGCTAGAATTGTTGCACTCGTTCTAACGCACGCAGCAGTACCTCACATGTGTGGTTTGAATGGCGTTTACATATGTGGGCGGGACATACGTGTGTGTTCGCTTCTGAGCGCGAGCTACCGGGGACATGGGCGTTTTTTTTTTTGGGGGGATTTTTTTGTTTTGTTTTTGACTTTTTTGGATTTCTTACTCTTTTTTTAACTTTTTTGTTTTTTTGATCACTTTTATTCCTATTACAAGGAATGTAAACATCCCTTGTAATAGGAATCTATTGTGACAGATCCTCTTTATGGAGAGATGCGGGGTCAATAAGACCCCACATCTCTCCTCCAGGCTGGAAAGCATGAGATCGGTCAACAAAATTCACCGATCTCATGCTGACAGACGAGATCACGGCTTTGTTTACATACGGGAACCCGGCGTGTTGTCATAATTTCAAAAATTTCGAAAAAAGGTAGGTTTTATCCTTCATTGATGTACCCTGATGAGATTGCACTGATGGGCTGCACTTATGGGCACCGATAAGGTGGCAAGGGTGGGCACTGAGAGGTGGCATTGCTAGTTGGCACTGGTGGGCATTGAGAAGTGGCACTGCTAGGTGGCAATGATAGTTGGCAGTGATGGGCACTGATAGGCAGCACTGCTAGGTGGCACTGATTGGCACCAGTGGTGGGCATTGATAGGTGGCACTGGCAGGGGCTACTGATTGTCACAGAATTGCCTCTTCCTCTTTGGGCCCGATGTCCCTTGCACATAAGCCAGTGATTGCCTTTTTTATGCTCACGCTGTCAGCACAAGGAGAAAACAAAAACCATTACCCAGCTTTTGTTTACATCACATGATCAGCTGTCATTGGCTGACAGCTGATCACATGGTAAAGGGCAGGGATCGGCCCCTTACTCGGATCTGTCATCACCTGAGTCTCAGTGACTCGGTGACCACAGCGTGCGCGCGAAGGGGAGGACATCTATTGACGGACTCCCGGCAATTGAGGACTGTGCTGTGGCCGTCGATCAGTTATAGCGCTGATCTCAAGTGATTAAAGAGGGTCTACATGGGCCATTGACATGCATCACAATTCAACTTAGGAATGTGTCTTTGCAAAGTTAAACTAAATGAAATCCTTTCTTATTTTTGCTTGGGGATAGAGTGCAGATGGATTACAAGTCTAGACAGTTTTTGGGGATGTCTGCACCCCTGATAGGGTGAAGACAACTCCCAAATTTGGCCACTTTATCCTTCCAAATAATTCACTTCCTGTCACATAGCCACACAGGAAGTGAGGGGAAATCCGTACCAATGTCTTTCCTTGGGGACACACAGGTCAATCTAAATACTTTCCCCATTATGTACATTGCAGTCCAGCATTTTGCGGGGTACACCCCAAATTATTAGGCATTTTGGACTTTGGGGTTTATTTACTAAAGGCAAATCTACTTTGCACTACAAGTGCACTTGCTGGATATCCGAGGGGGACATGCAAGCAAACAAAAAAAACACCATCTTTGCTTTTACATGATTGGATGTTACAATCACCAGTGATCCCTCAGATTTTCAGCAGCTACACTTTTACTGCAGAGTGGATTTGTCTTTACTAAACCCCAAACTACCCAATGATTTGGGGTGTACACAACAAAGTGCTAGAGTGCAATTTGCTTAATGGGGACACTAGTTAGATTGATCTGTGTGTCCCCAAGAAAAGACATTGGTAGGGTTTTACCTTCACTTCCTGTTTAGCTGTGTGACAGGAAGTGAAGCCAATTTTACTAAAAGGGGACAAAGCCCAACCTAAAAAAATAAATTAAAAAAAAACAGGGGTTCTAACACTTACATTGTTTCCCTCAAATTGCCCACAATTAGAATCGTATTGCCTTGAGCTATTTTTAAGTGCAGTGCTCTAAATCAGTGCTTCTCAAGTACCCCCAACAGGCCGTGTTTTCAGGTTTTCCTTCATCTTGCACATGTGCTTTAAATCACAGTCAATGGTTTTGTATTTTGGACAGCAATTCTCAATAAGATAAATTCACAAAACATGTCCTGTTGGGGGTACTTGAGGACTGAGGCTGAGAACCACAGCAGTAAAAATGAAAATTGAATACTTACTGCTCTGTATTTTTCATTTCCTGGTGACGATCCATGGCAGCACACAAAACATGCATATGCTAGCATGAAGGCACCAGGGTAGACAAATCACACCCGTTTTGTTCTGACATGCCAATCAGCTCTCACATTTGTTGCAAAGAAAACGCAAAACAAACCTCAAAACTTTGCATCAAATTTTATTGGTCAACAAAACAAAAGGAAAGCCAAAATAAAAAATAGGGTCAATTTGAAACAGTTACAGACTCACGACATCTTGAGAAAGTTTTCCCAAAATAATGCAGCACAGACAATTAAATCAAAGTGAAAAAACGACACACATTAACAACATCAAAATTATTTCAGGGGAACATTTCCCCCACACAAAAAAATACAATCCACAAAAGTAAAACAAACACCTGTTTTGCAAAGACATAACAAATAAAATACATGTGTTACAAACTCGATAAGGACACCAAAATGAACTTTTTGCCCCACACACACGCACTTGCCTCTTTTCAGAGCAAGGGAGAGAATGCTATCTGCGAGCTTTATATAACATAGGTTTGTGAGCTAATGAGGCAATTGAAAACACATGCACAGTCCATGAAACACCCAAAATGCAAGTTCACCCAATGTAGAGACTGAACTTCAAAGTGGGTACACCTGTTAAGGATGTCCTTCAATTACTAACCCATAAAAACACTGTCTGAGCATGCCCAGAAATATCCAGGTGCTGTTCACACACAAAAAGCACCAAAAAAAATCTAACTGCCTGGGCATGCTCAGAAGAACTCAAATGCAGCTAGCAGAAAATAACCCCCCCCCCCACGTCCAAAATTAAGCACATCATCCAGCATGCTACAAAATTAGAGATGGGACAATCACCCCCCCCCCCACCTACAAATACCATTGCAGTCTATGGGAACTGACTTGTTAATTTTGCTAGTCCCCACTTGGCTGGCTTATCTTCTAGTTATTGGCCTTAAAATGGGGGCCCAAGTCCCACCCTAAGGGACATATATCAATGTCACCAATTTGGACAACACCAAAAACAAAACAAGGAGAAGTGCCTTTAAATATGCCAAATTGCTTAAGGGCCATTTCACACCACATGCAGTCCATTGCATTTTTTATGCATCAAAAATGCATGGAAAGTTGGTTATATGGTTCTAAATGGCAGTATTTGTTCCAGTGCGTTCCAGTTCCACAAAAAAAGTAGAACATGCTGCATTTTACCTGCACTGGACTGTACTGGAACGCAGCAAAACGCATCATAAACGCACTGGAACGCACAGGAACACACCTAAATGCACTGGATCACACTTGTCCTTATCTATGGTTAATAAAAAAGCACTGGACTGCAACAAAAACGTACCAAAAATGCACCGGAACGCATCAAAAACGTGCATGCAAAAAAGCACCTAGAACCCATCCGGTATTGCGTTTCTATGGTGTGAACTGGCCCTAGTTCACACCATAGAAACGCAGTCTGGATGCGTTCCATGTGCTTTTCTTTTTGACACGTTCCAGTGCATTTTTGATGCGTTTTTGATGCAGTCCTGTGTTTTTTTCCCCCTCTTTTCACTTAGGACAAATGTGTTGCAGTGCGTCTTTGGTGCATTTAGGTGCGTTCCGGTGCATTCCAGTGCGTTTTTGGTACGTTCCGTTGCTTTTTTGATGTGTTTTACTGCGATCCAGTACAGTTCTGTACCTAAAAAATGCAGCATGACCATTTTTTTTTCTTTCTGAAACGCACTGGAACGGACTGCAGTGGTGTGAACTATGCCATTGGCATTAATGTGATCAACTTTCTTTGCATTTTTCATGCATCAAAAAAACGCACTGCACTACATCCGGCGTGAACTGGCCCTAAATATCATACCTGGGGGGTGTCTATAGTATGCCTGGAAAGTAGCGCATGTTTTCCATGTTTATAACAGTTCAAGAGCAAAATGACATTTCTAAAGTAAAATAATAGTCATTAAAAAGTACTTGCGGCTGTAATGAATTGCTGGTTCCCGTCAATACAGATAAAAGTCATTGAAAGTCTTTGAAAAAAAAAATGCGTGGGGGTCTCCCAAATTCCATTACCGGGCCCTTCAGGTCTGGAATGGATATTAAGGGGAACTCCACCCAATTTTTTTTTTAAAACGGCGTGGAGTCCCCCCAAAAATCCACACCGGACCCTTATCCAAGCACGCAACCTGGCAGGCCGCAGGAAAAGAGGGGGGGTCGAGAGAGCGGCCATCCCTCCCTCCTGAACCATACCAGGCCACATGCCCTCAACGTGGGGAGGATGTCCCCATGTTGATGGGGACAAGGGCCTCATCCCCAAAACCCTTACCCGGTGGTTGTGGGGGTCTGCGGGGGGCTTATCGGAATCTGGAAGACCCCTTTAACAAAGGGGACCCCCAGATCCCGCCCCCCCTGTGTGAAATGGTATTGGGGCACAAATGTACCCCTACCATTTCACAAAGAAAGTGTCAAAAATTTAAAAAATGACAATAGCCGGTTTTTGACAATTCCTTTATTAATGTCTTCTCCTTTCTTCCATCTTCTTCCATCTTCTTCTTCCATGTTCTTCTTCCACCTTCTTCTGTTCTCCATTCTGGGTTTCTTCCTCCATCTTGTTCTTCATCTTCCTCTTCATCTTCATCTTCCTTCTTCCTTCGGTGTTCTCGTCTGCATCTTGCTCCGGCTTCTTCTTCCCCTTCTTCTTTCTTCGGCCGCTCCGTTTGAATTGGAGGTTCCCGCTGTGTGACGCTTCAGTTCTTCCGTTCTCCTCTTGGTCCGCTGCCACCCGGTGACCCCGCCCCCCTCTGACGCACATGGATTTCACAGGGACTTTCCCCGTGGTGTCAGAGGGGGGCGGAGTCACCGGGTGTCAGCGGACCAAGAGGAGAACTGAAGCGTCACACAGCGGGAACCTCCAGTTCAAACGGAGCGGCCGAAGAAAGAAGAAGGGAAGAAAAAGCCGGAGCAAGATGCGGACGAGAACACCGAAGGAAGAAGGAAGATGAAGATGAAGAGGAAGAGGAAGATGAAGAACAAGATGGAGGAAGAAACCCGAATGGAGAACAGAAGAGGATGGAAGAAGAAGATGGAAGAAGAAGAAGAAGATGGAAGAGAAGACATTAATAAAGGAATTGTCAAAAACCGGCTATTGTCATTTTTTTAATTTTTGACACTTTCTTCGTGAAATGGTAGGGGTACATTTGTACCCCATTACCATTTCACACAGGGGGGGCGGGATCTGGGGGTCCCCTTTGTTAAAGGGGTCTTCCAGATTGCGATAAGCCCCCTGCCCGCAGACCCCCACAACCACCGGGCAAGGGTTGTGGGGATGAGGCCCTTGTCCCCATCAACATGAGGACATCCTCCCCATGTTGAGGGCATGTGGCCTGGTACGGTTCAGGAGGGAGTGGGTCCGCTCTCTCGCCCCCCCTCTTTTCCTGCGGCCTGCCAGGTTGCGTGCTCGGATAAGGGTCTGGTGTGGATTTTTGGGGGGACTCAACGCCATATTTTTTTTAAATTTGGGGTGGAGTTCCCTTTAAAATCCATTCCAGATCTGAAGGGCCTGGTATGGATATTTGGGGGAACCGCACGCATTTGTTTTTTAAATTTGCGGCAGAGTTCCCCTTAATATCCATTCCAGACCTGAAGGGCCTGGTAATGGAATTTGGGGGGACCCCCACACTTTTTTTTTGTTTTTATCAATGACTTTCAATGACTTTTCTCTATATTGCCGGGAGCCGACAATTCATTATAGCCGCGGGTGCTTTTAAATGACTTTTTTTTTCCTTTAGAAATGTCATTTTGCAGGCGCACTGGGAAGTTCAGAGCTGCACCTGTTCAACTTATGCAAATTGAGTTACGTGACTTGACATTTACTAAGATTTTGCCGGCGCAGTGTCTTTTTTTTTTTATTTATATCAGGAGGGCCGGTCCATTTGGACCACAGATACAAAAATAATACATTTGCATTTGCAAGACATATCACAGTCACTCACATAGTTTCCCTACATACAAAAATATATAACATAGAGTTCAAAGATGTAGGTCTGGCTCGGGACACCCCATAGGGAGCCGTCCCGCCTGAGATCTCTGTAGGACTGCCTCCGTGGTATGTCGACACGAGCATCCAGCCGATGGCGGCAGGTGCCTTCCCTGTGTCCTTTGGGCACGGCCTCACTACATTTTCTATTTTTCCATAGTAAAGAAAGGAAAGAACAAGGATGTAAGAGTAAACTTAGAATACAAAAAGCCAGAGTATAGTTCCAGAGATTAAAAGTGGGAGAGAAAGCTGGTATATCATTGGGGGTAAGGGTAGCAAGGGGGGCATGGGGAAAAAGGTAGGGACAGGGGTCCTCCAACATGGATTCTGGGGCACGGACTGCGCAAGTGCAGGCGCTCATCTACCGTAGGTGTATGACGCAGAGGGAGAGCAATAAGGAATGGAACGGGGTGAGAGCAGTCTTCAGGTCGGTAAAGGCACTCCTCTGAGGCGCTGTCCCTCATCGGAGTATTTAAACATATCCCACAGCCGCCATGTCTTGGTATATGTTTCCTGACGGTTTTGGTCGGTGAGAATCAGGTCCTCCATCCGACCAATGTCATCTACCTTGTGTAACCACTGAACAATGGTCGGCGGGTGCGGGGATTTCCAGGATAGCGGGATGCAGGCCTTGGCTGCGTCCAAGAGGTGTCTAACTACTGATTTCTTGTATGTTCGCGTCGGGGTGTCCGTCGCGTGGAGGAGAAAATAGGCCGGATCGTCCGGAACCGGTCTGTCTGAGAATTCCTGGGTGATCCGATGGACCTCTCCCCAGAAACTCCGTAGCCGAGGGCATGACCAAAATATGTGCAGGAGGGTGCCAGTCTCCCCGACTGGCAGCGCCAACAGAGGTCTGAGGTGGTAGGGAATAGCTTATGTAAAAGGGCAGGGGTCCTATACCATCTTGTAAGGATCTTAAAATTAGTCTCCTGTACTTTGGAGCATAATGAGGACTTATGAGTAAGTTTGATGATTTGTAGTTTCTTGGCGTCAGTGAAGCAGCAATTCAAGTCGCCTTCCCATTTGGTCAAGCACGGGGGGAAGAAGTCACTCGGAGGCTCGGTCAGTATGGCATATGTCAGTGATAGCGTGTGGGGGAGCACCCCAGTCTCCGTACACATTTCCTCCAAGGGTGTGAGTTGTTGTCTTGAGTTATTGGGGGGGGGGCGGGGTTCTGTCAAGAAAGTGTCTCAATTGTAGAGCTCTTAGAAAGTCTAATTTGTATGGACCGCTGGGGTCTGACAGTTCCGTGTGTGTGTATTCCATCGACCCAAAGCGCTAAAGTGTGATGCCTGGTATAGACCCTCGGCTCGAAGTTCACGGAATTTTTTATCGTGTAATCCCGGGTCAAAGTGGGGATGTCCGATCACGGGTCTCATGGGGGAGTCGCGGGGAGATAGACCATATTTTGACAGCAGTAGCGAGCAAACCGCGGCCGTATTGCCTATCAGAGGGTGGCGTTTTAGTTTAGGTGGTAAGGCTGCTTGGCACCAAGGTATCCTGCTCAGGAGGCCCTCACATTGGTCCTGCTCCAGCTGTGTCCACAACTTGGAGTCGGTGTGATGGCACCAATCCAGCAGTCTGCTGAGGTGTGTCGCATAATAGTACGTGCGCACGTCTGGGAATGCCATGCCGCCGCGTTGCTTGGGGAGAGTAAGCAGTTTCCTACTGAGGCGGGGATGTTTCCCCGCCCAGAGAAAGCGGGAAAGGGAGGAGTTCACACGTTTGAAGAAGTCACCCGGAATGTGGATTGGGAGGGCTTGGAGGAGGTAGAGGAATTTGGGCAGGATCGTCATTTTGAGTATGTTGTTGCGCCCCAGCCAGGAGTGGAGACCGCCCCTCCATCCGTCTAATAGTTTTTGGACTGCTTTGAGTAAGGGGGGAAGTTAAGCTTAAACAATTGGTGTAGGGAGGCAGGTATATATATGCCCAAATACTTTAAGGCCGAGTCCGTCCATTTTAAGTTAAAGCTGTCCTGAGTCTCACAAGCTGTTGCTGCGGTATCCCAATACCCATGGCCTCCGATTTAGACAGGTTGATCTTCAAATTGGAGAGTCTACCATAATTGTCAAACTCCCGTAAGAGGGCTGGTAGGGATGTCGAGGGGTTTGCCAGGGAAAACATAAGGTCGTCCGCATACGCGGAGACCTTATGTCGTGAATTATGGGTCCCTATACCTGTAATGTTCGGGTTCAGCCGGATGTGACACAGGAAAGGCTCCAGGGTCAGAGCAAAGAGAAGGGGGAGAGGGGACAGCCTTGCCTGGTCCCGTTTGTAATCGGGAATTTCTCAGAGAGTACTCCGTTCGCTCTCACCCTGGCCGTGGGCGCTGTATAAGCTGCCACTACCCAGCTCAGCATCCTATTCCCCAGGCCAACGTGTTTCAACGTATCATACATGAAGCTCCAGCTGACCCGGTCAAACGCCTTCTCGGCATCTGTACCCAGGAACAGACTTGGCGTTTTAGTGCTGGTCGCTATATGGAGTAGGTTGAGTACCTTGGTGGTATTGTTTCTCGCCTCTCTGGTCGGGACAAAACCTACCTGGTCCAGGTGTACGAGGTTTTGGAGGTATTGTTGCAATCTGGAGGCCAGGATCTTGGTGAAGATCTTAAGGTCAGTGTTCAGAAGTGAGATTGGGCGATAGCTCCCACATTGGGTCGGATCTTTGCCTTCCTTAGGAATGACCGCGATGTGGGCCTGCAACGTGGTGTTATGGAAGGATTGCCCAGTTCCAAGGTCGTTATATAAGGTCACCAATTGGTGGCCCAGGGAGGGGAGTAGGGTTTTATAGTAGATATTGGTGAGTCCGTCTGGGCCTGGGGCTCTGCCTGGTTTAGTGTTTTTCAGGGCCGCTTGAATTTCGGACAGTGTAATGGGTTCCTCTAAGAGGTTCTGAGCCTCCTCCGAAAGAGAAGGCATCGGAGTCCTCCAGGTATTTTGTCGCAGCGTCGGGGGGTAGTGGAGTCTGGGTCAGGTTATATAGGGAGCTATAGTAGGATCTGAACTCTTGCAAGATCTGTAATGGCAGTGCTCGTTTCTGTCCAGTACTGGTCATGATGTGCGGGATGTAGGTCGCCAGTCGTTGTGTTTGCAAAGTTTGAGCCAAAAGCTTCCCGCACTTGTCCCCTGATTCATAGGTTTTCCTCCAACATACATGCAACACCGCCTTGGCTTTGAACAGTAGGATATCAGTAATTTGGGAACGGATGACGTCGAGATCGGTGCCAGTCTGGCTAGTCAGAGACATCTTATGAGACAATTCCAGGGTGCGTAATTTAGCGAGGAGCTGGTCCAATTGGGCCAAGCGCGCTCGTTTTAGTCTAGCTCCGTGCTTGATGAGAAGCCCCCTAATCACGGCCTTGTGGGCCTCCCATACCACCCCCGTGTTGCTGTCCAGGGTAGTGTTGGTGTCAAAGTAGTGTTTAATTTCCCTGACTACCTCCGTCAGAACATCTGGATTTTGCAGCAGGCCTTCGTTGAGTCGCCACTGCGGGTTCTGTCACAGTGGATTGTCAGAAATAGCGTATCGCATGCCGATCGGTGCGTGATCAGACCACGTGATCGAGTCAATGTAGGTGTCTGTAATCGCGTGGAGCTGTCCGTGGGGTACTAGAAAGTAATCTATGCGCGAATACACCTGGTGTGGCTTGGAATAGTAGGTGTAGTCGCGTTCTCCTGGATGGAAGAGGTGCCAGGCGTCTATCAGTGTCGCGGAGTGGAGAGCCTGTCCTATACGCTTACGTACTTCCCGTGTCGTAGATGAAGTCCCGGAGGAGGTGTCTTCAGGGGGTATCAAGGGGATATTTAAGTCCCCGCCCACTATAAGCTGGCACTTCTGCGAAACGCATAAGTTGAGTCAGTCTCCTCCTTAGGAACACGTCCTGGTGTTGGTTAGGTGTGTAAAGATTTGCTAAAGTTTACCTTCTTGTCTCCTACTAAACCTTTCAGAAAAAGGAAACGGCCCTCTCTATCCACCTGGGAATCTATCAGCCGCCAGGGCACCCTAGCGGAGATGAGAATAGTTACCCCTCTGGACTTGGCTTCAGTATAGTTGGAATGGTAAGCTAGGGGGAAGTGCCTGTTCTTAAGTAACGGGAGGTTGTTCTCCCGAAAGTGGGTCTCCTGCAGTAGGACGACATCCGCCCTCCTACTGCGCATATCGTGAAGTAGCATTTGCCTTTTTTCCGGCGTATTTAGGCCTTTCACGTTCAGGGAGAGTATATTGAGGACATCCATGTTCGAGGAAATTCTCCGCCCCACTAAAAAACAGTAGAGGGATCAGAAAATAAAAATCGGAAGGAAATAAAAACCTATAGGAGTAGAAAAAATAAAAATCAGAGCAGGGGAGGGAATGCGTAGAGTAGGGAGAAAGGAGCTGGCTCTTAGAGAGCCGCAGAAAATTAGAGGACCGTCACTAGGGTGTACGGTAGTGATAGAGAATCTAATTCAGCCCAAACGGCTGTGGCGCTCGCCAGGGAAAGCCCCGGTGATGGAGCGCAAACCTAGGTGGGAAGGTGGTTGGACAAAGCCAGAAGGCGAACTCTCTGCTTTCCTCACCCATCCCTGGCAAAGTACAATGTTAGCTAAACAGATATCAGTATGGTAAGCAAGGTAAAACAATCGTCAAATAGCTGTATATTGTCTAAAATACAGGAAACAGAGCATAACAAGAAAAACGCAGTATATAGTGCATAGTATAAGCAGGACAATAGGAACAGTGCAAGTATTGTTACCGGCATAAGACACAGAAACGTAGTGCAATATCTATTTGTAGCAAACTCCCCATCCCCGTTCCACATGTAGCCCACCCCCCCCCATCCCTCGCTGGGTCAGCGTGTTTATATACAAATGGAGAATGCAAACCCCTTGGAAACCAGTCTGAATGGAGGGAAGCTCCCCTCTTCGACAATGCAAGATCAACCCAGGAAAGCCATATAGTGAGGGGTCAAAGTATGAGGGTGGAGAGACAGTATTTCAGTAGGTGTCCCGGCAAAGCTCGGTGACAGTCGGTCCCAAGTGGTTCCCCACCCCCTCAGGTCTCCTCCAGGCATGAAAAACAGCAGCAGCACCCTCTCTGTCAGTTTAGTTCTCCAGATCCCCCCCCCACAGTCCAGACCCTCCCCGACCCCCCAGCAGGCGTGCAACCAGCCGGTGCCCCCGACCCCCGCCAGAGGTCAGGTGGATAGTACTGTAAAGGTCCGCCTGGGGGTCAGCTTGATTGGTGGCCCTGTACCTGACCGTGACCGTTCAAAAGGCCCCTGTGTGGAGATCCGAGCCATCTCAGGGTCAGAAAGACTGCAGACAGTCACCGGGAGGCCTTCATGGTATCCGACAGCGCCGGCCGCGGAGGGAAGGTCAGCAGACCCCCGGAGTGGGGTGGTGGGGAAGGATCACAATGAGGGGTGTTGCGCTGGGAAATGGGGGGGCGTCAAATGCAGAGAAGGGCAGTCATTCCTGGGCAGAGCTTCCTCAGACGAACGAAGTCAGGGTGTTAGCATCCCCGGCCGACAGCTGAAGAGGCGAACATAGGGGGGCAGATGGGGGACAGACAAGCCAGGAACGGGATATCTCAGGGTTACTCACGTGGTGCCCCTCCAGAGCCGGACCGCTGTCTTCGTCTGCCGCGTTGTCGCTGGCGGGGTGGCAGAGGTCCGCGTTGGGCCAAGGCACCGGATCGTCCTTCTGGCGCGGGAGAATCTGTAGCCAGTCCGGTATGGGGATCGGCTCCGCTTTGAGGAAGCGGAATAGGGCTGGTAGGTCCGCCGAGGTCTGGAGTGTATGGGCCTCACGTTCACCTCGGAAGGTTACCGCGAGGGGGTATCCCCATCGGTATGTGAAGCCGCGTTGTTTAGCCAAGTCCAAAAGCGGGCGGAGCAGAGCCCTCCGGCGTAGGGTAGATCTGGACAGGTCCTGGAGGATCCGAACCTGCGACCCGCTCACCTCCACGTCGCCATGGTCCCACGCGCGTCTCAGGATGGCCTCCTTCTGGGAGTAGCGGTGGAGTCGGCATATGACATCCCGCGGTTTACTAGGGTCCGTCGGCTTGGGGCCTAGGGCTCTATGCGCCCTATCCAGAATAATGTCCGCCTCGGGGTCGTCCAGCACAGTCCGGAAGATCCCCCTGACAGTGTCACTGACGTTCTCCATCTCCGTGGGCTCCGGGACGCCTCGGAGCCGCAGGTTATTGCGGCGGCCCCGGTCCTCGATGTCCTCGACGTGTAGCTTTAGTGCCGCTGCTGTGTCTCGGTGTTGGTCTCGTGCTTGCTCCAGAGCTGTCACCCGGGCCTCCAGGGATGACACTGATGTTTCTCCCGTCGCCACCCGATCTGTGAGGGAGGACACTTCACCCCTCACCTCCTGAATATCCCGTCTGTGGGTCTCTTTGAGGCGGAGGATCAGGGCCTCAATGGCGGTCTGAGTCGGAAGGGCCTGCAACATCTCCCTTATCTCCTGATCCAGCAGAACGGCCTCCGGCGGCTGTGGTGATGCCATTGATGCCATAGCTGCTCTGCCGCGTTCTGTGTGCCCTTCCGAGAGGAAGTCGGGTGGTGATGTTGTGCTCGGTAATGGCTCCTCAGAATCTGTGTCCAAGGCCTGCTGCGTAGCTCCGTGTGCTGGGCCTCGTGGTGCCGTCGCTCTGGCTCCGGGGGAAACCTCCTGAAAGAGCTTAAAATAACGATGGATTTCCCCAGATTTCTTGGCAGAAGGAGTCCCCTTGGAAGCTGCTCTGGTCCTGTATCTTTTAGTGGTGCTCATACCGAATAAAAGGTATTATATGCCGGGGCATGAGGGTTCAGGCCAGGAGCTCTGAGAAGAAGCTGCCTCACTCCGCCATGTCCAGGCCAAGCCCCCGGCGCAGTGTCTTGGCGCGTTTGAACAAGTGAAATTCCCGCGCTGAGCTCTAAAAAACCTCCCGCAGCTCTAAACGTACTTGCCGGCGCAGCGGGCTGGTTCTGAAAAAGTTACTTTCTCATGCCGTGTACACACAATCGATTTTCTCGACGGTGAAAACAGTCGAGAAAATTGACGGGAAAAACGAGGAACGGCTTGTTCCCGTACACTCGGCCATTTTTCCCGACATTTTTTCTCTTGGGCGAGAAAAACGACCGTGTGTAGGCTCCCTGGCAGTGTTTCCCTATGGGAAAACTGCCGCGGAAAAAAATGCTGTGAATCACGACGAGAAAAATTAGAGCAAGTTCTAATTTTTCTCTTCGTGATTAATGCCGTTTTTCTCTTCGGGAAAAATGATCAAAAGCCCACACACGGTCGTTTTTCTCGTCAAAGAGAAAAAATTTCATTTTTCCCGACGAGAAAAATGGTCGTGTGTACGCGGCATTACTCTATTTTGGGCATGTTTGTTATTTGGGCAGGTGTTCCTACACTTCCTCACATTACCCCACATCACCCCCATTATATTTGCACTTCCAGCTTCTTTATATTTAGATTTTAAGATGCCGTGCGCCAGGTCCATAGTGGCGAACTGAGCGCCTCCTCCCATCCGCCGAGAACACTATAGTAAATGGGAAATAGGGCTGCGCTACCGGCGCTAATGTTTTGTAAATACCAAAACAGCCATAACACGCGCAGATGTGCCGATACTCATGGCGCAAACGTTTCGTAAATCAGCCCCAGAGTGTCATTTCATTTCAGTTAGATAGAGCAGGCAGGCGATTCAGGTAGCTGCAGTCAGTGTATTTAGTATATATATATATATATATATATATATATATATATATATATATGCATTCTAGGAGTTGTGTATATATATGTATATATATGTAGCGGGGTCTCCTTTAAGGCCCCGGGACTACGTTACCCAGAACCCTGTTCGGCACCCAGAGTGCAGTTAGCCACCGCAGAGACTCATGGGAGGGGTTATTTAAGGAGGAGGCGAGGCGGAGCTCGGCCTCTTTGGACACCGCGCTGCAAGCAAGACTTTCTTCCTGTGCCGATCTGCTGCAGTGCAAGGCCTGAAGTCTGGGCCTTGCACAACTTCCAAAGAGCCTTCCACCCCACTGCGGAGCCTGGGTTGCATCTGACTTGTCGAGTGAGGACATCAGTTGGATCGGGGACCCGATCGTTGCAGACGCTGTGTGCGGATACACAGCAGGGTGGACGTTCCGGACTGGGATCGCGTCCGGAGTGGTGAGCGGGCACCTGCCCAGACCAATAGACTGTGCCGTGTTCAGGCCTATAGACTACATAGGCCCACAGTTTCGCTTATTTACTGTTCCCCGGGGGGACCGGTAGCAGGACAGAGTTTAAGTGTCCCCCCCAGTATAGTGTTTCAAGTATTGCCTGTTGTGGATTACAAATTGTTATTCATCAAGTGCACCACCGAAAGCTGGCATGCGAAGAACTCCATATAGGAGGTGACTGAGATTTATTCCATGTCAGGCCTGACCGGGGTGGGAAGTTTGGGTATTGTTAAGTGCGCCATAGGGCGCGCATATCATAATAGCTACACGTGGTGAAGTACCACGCAGCGCCATTATTGTATGCTGTGTTGAATTCTGCAGGGCTCTGCTAACCAATCGCATATGTTGTGTTCTGTCTATGCTACTTTTGATAAGAGTAAATGGTTATATTTAATCTCTGCCCTCAGTGTGTTGTCTTACTGTAGGAGATTATTACTCGAAATAACATTTAAATGTGATATACATATAACCCCTAGACTAGCTGTGCCAGAGTGGGTCGAGCAGATTGCTGGGGGTTGGTGGTGCTGCACACAGGGCCCGAGAACAAATCCAGCGGCTCTCTTAACTGGGGGTAGCGCTACACGTGGGGGTTCGCCAGGGATCCTGTTGCAGCAAGTAACGCACCAAAAGTACCAGCATGGACCCACTAGAAGTAGGACAGTGGTGTAAAACTGTCAACATAGATCCAGCCTGGGTAGTAGTCATAGAACTCCCAGGGATCTGGCAAGAAGAAGCGGTGAGGCAGCTGGTGATGTCACTGTCACTATATCAGAAAGCATGGGTGGTGGATGTCAGGACGAATTCCTCGCTGACCCACGCATTGGTGGAGTGGAAGGACGGAGTCCCAGAGCATTTTAAGAATCCAAGTGTAGAAACTATAGATGACCAGACTTATAGCCTGATACACGCGCTGCCAGTTAAACCAGGAGAACGGTCTCAGACACCGAAACTGTCTCCATCACCCACCCCAAAAGAAGCAAGACAGTTAAAAAGGGAAAATCCCGGGTCGCCATCCACCATTCTTTTTTTTTTTTTTTTTTAAATCTTTTTTATTGAGTTTTTATAAAACATACACACAATTTGCCCATCTAGGCACAACAGCTGCCCACGCAGGGGCCATTACCCTGTTTCGGCATCAGACCGTCACAGGGCGACAAATAACAAAAAACTTAACTTAGTCTATACTACAACCCCAAGCTTGGGGAGAGGGTTCATTCAACATACATCGTGCTTCAAAGTGTTATTGTTAGAGGAAGGTAGCCTGAAGACATTTTTTGGGTTAATAAATCGATATTTTGAAGATACAATATAAGTCTAGACCGTGGTCACTGTATCACTTGCCGTGCTTCTGTCATCTAACCAACAGTTCCATACCTTTTCAAATTTGTGCGGACAACCTCTAGACAAGTACGTGGCTCTATATAGGGGCAAACTGGCATTAATTAAGTTTTTCCAAAATTTAACAGAGGGGGGAGACGATTTTTTCCAATTCATTGTAATGGCTTTGCGTGCATAATACAACAACAGGGATATGAGTGTTTTTCTGGCTCTGAGTATTGGCAGTTGGTCAACCAGTCCTAGCAAACAGTGTATGGGCTCGCATGGGACGCAAGTCCCGGTGGCCTTATTGATCACCCGTATCACTTCACTCCAATACTGTACAATTGCTGGGCAAGCCCAGAAAATATGGAAGAAACCCCCTGGCCGGTAGGAGCAGCGCCAGCACTCCGGAGAATGCTCCGGTGACATCTGGTGCAGCCTGTGAGGTGTGTAGTGAGCCCTGTGGACAATTTTATATTGGACTAATTTGTCCCTTGCTGAGATCAGAGGGGAGAAGGGATATTCCCAAACCTCCCTCCAGTCGTCCGCGTCCAGCCCCGGTATGTCCTCCACCCATTTCCTGCGGAGGGAAGACAGCTCGGGGATAGCAGCAACCAGCAGGGATCCATAAATCTGAGACGCGGGTTTTTCCAGGTCTTTCACCCGGATAGTAGATTCCAACTCTGAGTACGCCAGTTCGACTGGCCCGCCCAGAAATTGGCACCTGAAGGCATGTGCAATTTGGAGATATCTAAAGCGGGCCCGGTCAGGTACGTTGAATTTAGCACATAAAGTGTGAAAGGGAGTGAGATCTCCGTTGGTGATAATATGTTTGAGGGTCAGTATTTTGTACTTGGCCCAGGCCTGCGGATCGGGGATAGTGTGGAATTGTGACAGGTTGGGATTCAGCCACAGGGGGGTGTGAGGAGACCAAGAGTTCGGCTGGGGTGCCCTTAGTGCCTCACCCGCCCTCCATGCCCGCATAGTGGTACGCATGGAAGGGGTGAGATTGTGGGGCGTTTTTTGCCCCCTGAATAGCAGTCCCTCCAGGGACCCCACTACGGCTGCCTCCAGTACCGTCACAGAATTGGTCAGGTCCGGTCTCAGCCACCAGTGGGCGGTCACAAGCTGAGTGGCCAAATAGTACTTGTAACAATCAGGGAGAGCCAAGCCGCCACTGTCCACAGGCCTGGTCAAGGTGGAATATTTGAATCTAGGTGGCCTGCCCCCCCCAAATAAAGGAGAGGAAGAGTTGCCTGAGGGAATTAAAGAAGACTTTAGTCAGCCAGTGAGGGGAATTCCGAAAAATATACGTGAGTTTAGGAAGGACTTTCATTTTAATCAGGTTAATACGCCCAATGAGAGAAAGGGGGAGGTTACTCCACGCCTTAAATTTGGCTTTAATGGTCACCAGGACAGGGTCGAGATTTAGCCGCACAAAATCCCCAGTCTCCTTTGAGATAACAATTCCTAAGTAGGTGAACTGCTCAACCCACTGAAGCGGGAGAGAGGAGGGCGAGGAGGACCGGGCCCCCGCATCCACTGGGAACAATTGCGACTTGTGCCAGTTCACCCTCAGCCCCGTGAAGGCGGCGAAGGTATCCATGATACCAAGTGCGCCCCGCAGAGAGTCACCAGCGTCATTCAGGAACAGGAGCATATCATCCGCGTATAAAGCCACTCTCTCCTCCAGCCAGCCCACCCGAAGACCACGGACCCCGGCCGAGGTCCTAAGGGCCTCAGCAATAGGCTCCACGGCCAGGGCGAACAGAGCCGGGGAGAGAGGGCATCCCTGTCTGGTGCCCCTCTGCAGGGAGAACGGAGGAGACAAAGAGCCATTCAGCTTAATGCGGGCCGTAGGACCAGTGTAAAGTGTGCGTATCCAGCCTATAAATTTTAACGGGAACCCCATTCGTCTAAGCACCTCCCACAGATAGACCCATTCCACCGTGTCGAATGCCTTCTCTATATCCAAGGTGGCAATGGTTCTAGTACCCTGGTTAGTATGGGGGGCATGAATATTAGTGAATAGTCTGCGTATATTAATGTCCGTAGATCTACCGGGCATTAAGCCCGTTTGGTCGGGGTCAATCAGGGACTTTATCACTACGTTGAGTCTAATGGCCAGTAACTTGGTCAAAATTTTAAGGTCACAGTTGAGAAGTGCAATTGGCCTGTATGAGGCGCATAACTTAGGGTCTCTATTAGGCTTAGGAATAAGTACCACATGGGCTTCTCTCATAGAGGGTGGCAAGGAGTCTTGATTCAAGCAAGCCTGAAACATCTGAGCTAGTTTAGGGGCGAGCAGTTCTGCGTGGGCCCTATAGTACTCAATGGGCAGGCCGTCCGGCCCTGGGGTTTTACCTGCCGGAAAAGATTTAATGGCCAGTGTGACTTCTTCCGGGGTGATCTCCGAGACAAGGAGTTGCCTCTCCGTGTCAGAGAGCCACCCCAGGGCCAATGTGTCCAGCATGGAGGTCATAGGCGCAGGATCAAACCCGTCAGGAAGTGAAGAGACATAAAGAGAAGTGTAGAAGGTATTGAATGTAGACAGAATATCCTCCTGAGAGGTGGCTAAAGCGCCATCTGCCGTGAGGATCTCCGATATAACCGCTGAGGGCCTGTCCTGCTGCGCTAGCATCGCCAGCAGCTTGCTATTTTTGTCACCATGTTCAAAGTATGCCTGTCTGCTACCTTGTATACCAAGACTAGTGGCATCTGTAACACAGAGATGTAGTTCTCGCCTAAGCGATGACAGGTGTTCAAAATTGGACACCGTCGGCGAGGCTGAATACTGATTCATCGCCTCATCCACCCTACGCTGCAGGTCAGATACCCCATCTCCCAGTTCCGCCTTTACCGCCGCCACAGCCGAGATATACTGACCCCTGCTGTGAGCCTTGGAGGCATCCCAGGTCGTCTCCAGAGAAGCCGACCCCGCATTGTGCACCCAATATTCCCCCAGGGGGGAAAGAACTCTGTCATGGACAGCCTCGTTATTGATCCAATGGGGTTGCAACCTCCAAAGGGCATTGTTCCGCGACCTGGTGGTCCTAATGGTCAATTTAAGGGGGTGATGATCAGAGAGGCCAGAGGGGAGATAACATGCCTCCTGAACGTTAGCCAGCATGGTGGAATTAGCAAAAGCTAGATCAATGCGAGAGGAGGTTCTAAATGTGGCCGAAAAACAAGAATACGTTCTATCTTGGGGGTGAAGCCACCTCCATGCCTCCTGGAACTCCGTGGCTTGAGCCCACGTTCCGAGATCAGAGTTAAAATTGGATTGGGGGGAAGGCCTGTCCAGGTCACGGGACAGCGTAGCATTAAAGTCTCCCATGAACAGAACCTGCGCTGGGCAATGCGGAGCCAACCTCTCGTAGAGAGTGTACAGAGCCTGTACCTGACCAGGGGGAGGAAAATAAACATTCACTATGACATACTTTTGGGTATATACACTCAGAACAACCATAACGAACTTTCCCTGGGGGTCCAGATGAACATCGTGTATCACACACGGTACACGTTTGCTAATCAGGATAGATACCCCACGAGAATATGAAGAGTAGGTCGCATGAAACGCCTACTGTACCCAGGGCTTCTTCAGAGCCATAACCTTGCTGCCGGTTAAATGTGTCTCCTGCAGTAGCACTATGTGGGGATTATGTATTTTCAAATATTGAAATAAGAGTGACCTCTTAAACTTCGAGTTGAGCCCCCGAACATTCCACGACAGAACGGTCAGGAGCTCAGCATCCGGAGGAGCCATCAAGGAACACCAGGGGGAAATAGAAGCAGGATGAGACCATCAACCCAACACATATAAGTAAACACAGTAGTGGCACACTCATTCAATAGGGTCAGAGACCCATAAGGTATTTGAGCAATACAGTAATTATCTGGACCTTCATAAAAATTTAACTCCTCTCCCCATAACATAAAACACCCTACCCAAACACCATACAAACCTAGCGTCAAGGGCCAAAAAAAAAGGGACCCAAGAGCCATAAAAACTGATGCAGGGTTTTGTCCCTTAACTGAGAAAAACATGTAATCTTTAGGTCACTGCGACCCTAAGAAGTCGGCCCGTAGGACCGCAGGTGAGGGATACGTTTCCGGGGAAGTCCGCCTCAACTCTGGGTGGAAGTCCAAGGTGTGGAAAGGGGGAACAACTTGAGTCACCTTGGTTCATGAGCGAGGCAGTTCGTTAGTTGCCATTGGAGCTCCTTAGACAGGAGTGAGTGGAAGTTCAATCAGCCGAAGTGAACATTTGTGTATAAGGAACAAAGGTGAAAGCCAGCAGGGATAAGCAGGATTAGGGACATAGAAGGGGGCAGTGCTGGGGTTCTTCAAAAGACAGGAAAGATGTTCATTGATGTGATAGTTGAAGCATATCTGTTCCCTGCCGGGTGAAATCCACCGTTGGTCCTCGGCTGCCTAAGGTTAACGGGCGTCTAGCCACGCCGCTGCCGCCTCCGGGGTATCAAAGAAATGAGTGTCGCTACCGTCAGTGACTCGCAGTCTGCTGGGATATAACAGGCCAAAGCGCAGACCCCTCTCCCGGAGCCGGCGTCTCACATCAGTGAAGGACTTGCGACGTTGCTGTACCTCCTGGGAGAAGTCCGGGAAGAAAAGTAGTCTGGTGTTTTCATACTTAATGTCTGGCATGGCTCGTGCCGCCGCAAGGATGCGGTCCCGGTAGTTCAGCATTCGTAGCAGGAAGGGGCGTGGAGGGGCCCCAGGTCTCGGAGGGAGCGGTGGAACCCTGTGGGCTCTTTCAACCACAAAGGTAGATGCCGGAGCACCCAGGTCAAACAGGGTGGTCAGTAATTGCTCAGTGAATTCAGCAGGCCTAGGGCCCTCGGCCCTCTCGGGCAGTCCAATTATACGGATGTTGTTCCGCCTGAGGCGGTTCTCGGTGTCTATCGCGCGCTCCTGCAGTGCTTTCACTTGAATTTGGAGGGCCCGTATCTCCCTGGAGTCTGACCGAACCGTATCCTCCACCACAGAGACCCTGTCCTCCACCTCTGTGATGCGAGAGCGAAATTTATCTATATCTTGACGGAGAAGACCGACATCCACTGTCAAAAAATCAATCTTAGATGTCAGAGTTTCTTTACAGGATGTGATGGCTGCCAGGATCTCCACTCCCGTGGGTGGCGCCGCCACCCCCGACTCCGCAGCCATCTGCGCAACGGCCGCCATCCCAGCCGAGGATCTCCGGGTAGACGGAACAACTGCTGACGGAGGTATGTGAGGAGCCTTCGGGCCCTTATTTGTATAGCTGCGGGTCCTAGGGCGGCCCATCCAATCCTAACCCCAAAATTAGGGAAAGTTCAGGGGGGGGGAGAGGGGGGCTCGCAGGCAGAGGGGCCCAGTCCAAATGGGAGGACGGGGGGCACAACAAAGACAGGATGGAGAGGTGCTGGAGTGGGGGAGTCCCCCCCTCAGTATTGTGGGGCAGTCGATCACCCAAAGGAACCCAGGAGGAGTGGAGGCGTACCTGCGTCCGATGGATGGGGCCGGTCAGGAGGCCGAGAGATGGCTGCGGGCTGCAGACGTGGATGCGTAGAAGCAGCTCCCCGAAAGTCGTCAGGCGCAGTGCCGACCCCCCCCGGCACGGATGGTAGCTCCGGAGGACGTGCCCGTCCGCCGCGTGTCCGGCGGCACTCAGAAATTGAGGACGGAGGCTCCCGGAGTCGCGGTAGGCCGCAAGATGTGTGTAGGCCGCAGGCCTGGGCAATCAATTTCCCGAGGCCCCCAGGCGGTCACAGCGCCGGTCCGGAACACTCTCCCCACCACTGGTGCCCTCGGTGTGCGTGGATGAGGCACCTCCAGCCCCGCGAACCACGGCAATCGAGCCCAGAGGCTCCGAGAAGGACAGCAGGCCGCAAGATGGCGGCGGGACCCGGGAGCACAGAGCCAGCTGCAAGTCCCAGTAACGGCTCAATCGGGCGACCAGGGCCAAAAATTCAGGATGTGGCCGAGGCAGAGGACCTTCAGTGACCCGCAGGGTAAGTTTGAGGGCTCACCCGGGCAGAGGGAAGGCAGGATGGCAGCAGATTTTGTCAGGATGTATGGAGCTCCTCAGCAACACGTCTTCCCTGCTCTACATCCGGACACGCCCCCGCCATCCACCATTCTTGGTGCAGAGTTGTGCGCGGTCCTGGGGGAACTTGTAGCCCAGTGCAAGAAAGATCCTACAGATTACCAGATGTCAGGATACAGAAAGCTTAGAATATTCTCAGGGAGGAAACCTGTACCCTTAGGTGAAGAGGGGTTCGAGGAGTGGTTAGACGGTGCCACTCAGGCCCTTGAAGAATGGGAAGTCCCAGACCACAGAAAGAAGCAGAGAATTGCTGAGAGCTTGAAGGGGCCTGCTCTAGAGGCCATACGCAATCTCAAGATGAGTAAGACAGACTGTAATGCGCAGGACTATCTGGACATCCTGCGGAATGTGTTCGGTGGAACAGAGAAAATCACTGAGCTCACTTGCCAGCTGGAGCACTGCTACCAGAAGACAGGAGAGAAGCTGTCAGAGTTCATGAGGCACCTGGATAAGATCCTGCATAAGATGATTCTTAAGAAGGGGATTGACCCAAGAAAGGTGGATGAGGCCCGTGTTCAACAGGTGATGAGAGGATCTCAGCCCCTGGACCCCATCGCATTGGCGCTACGCACAAGACAGGACGGGAAGAGCCTGGAGTACCCTGACTTGATCCGAGTGGTCAGGGAGGAAGAAGCTATGCTGGAGGAGAAGAAGAGGAGCCTACCAGTTGAGTCGGTAAATCCTCCTCCAGTGATGGTCAGGACGGCCATGACCCTGGAAAGAGACTCAGAGGTGGATACCTTGAAGTCACAGATGTCCCAAGTGTTGGGGATGCTGACCTCCCTGATGGAAAAGAAGTCAAGGGAACCAGAGAGGGAAAGTTCGAGGAAGGAGCTGTTTCCCAACACCTCAGCGCCTGCATCCCTGGAAGATTGGGGGGATGTGATTTGTTTCAATTGTGGAGGAGTTGGCCATTTCGCCAAAGTGTGTGTCAGCCCGAAGAAAAAAAAGATGAATAACCGCAAGCCGCCGGAAAACTTCTGCGGGCCCCGGTGAAGGAGTCAACCGGGTGCCCATCATCTCCAGTGAGCTCCAAACTGAATGAGAAGCACATGAAAAGGGTGGAGAAGACCCCTCAGAAGAAACGCAAAGTTCCTCAGAAGGAACGCACCCCAAAGAGAGTAGTGTCCCTCAGCGGGTAGTTACACCCACCAAAAGGAGGGAGATCAATGCATACCAGGCCCAAGAGATGCTTAAGTCCAGAGAGAAATGGAGGAAAGAAAGCCAAAAGGGACAATGCAAAGATCAAAGGAAAGAGACCCCTACCAAACGATATCCAGAAAAGCTGGTGGGCCCCTCCCTTATGACAAGCATTTAAGTCACCTGCCCATCCAGAGGATTGAAGAGTTGGAGATATGGGGGATTGGGACAGAGAGTTTCCCTTATGATGGCTATCTGCCTATGAAACTGACTTTTGACGCATCCATAGCCGGAAAGGCTGAAGTGTTCGACACCTTAGCTGTGGTGTGCCCCCGACCGCCTGGAGCTAGCAAGAGTTCCCTGATAATAGGGACGAACACGGATCTGGTCCGAAGACTTCTGGCCCCTTTGACAAGAAGGAAAGACCCCACAGCCACTGAGATCCACCCAATGTTGAAGACAGCCTACCAACGGCTGATCCTGGAACAGAAGGCCCCGGAAAAGGGGGTAGGGAGGGTCTGGAGGCTGGGAAGAAGGGGAATAGTGCTACAGCCCGGTGAAGTAACCTGCTTGAAAGCCACAGTGAAACTCACTTGGGAGCAGCCTGGCCCTTTTGTCATGTTGGAACCCGACCCAAGGGAAGAACATTCGGGCCTAGAAGTAGTCCCAGAAGTGGTCCCAGTGAGGGCCCTGAAGAAAGCTCATTGTAAAGTGCCTGTGAGCGTCAAATACCACGGATGGTCCCATGGAAATCCCAGCTAGGCTGTTACTGGGCCGAGTGAGCCCAGCTACCCCAGTTGCTTCGCCAGATGTGGAGAAGACAGATGGAGAAAGTACTGTATGGGAGAAAATTTCCATGGAGAATCCAAATCTGCCCAGGGCTTGAAGGAGAGAGCCAAGGCCCAGTTTGCCAGGTGGGAAAGGATCTTTTCCCAAGATGAATTCGATGTGGGGTGTGTTAGGAGTGCCACCCATCGGATTTGCCTCCAGGAAGACAAACCCTTCAGGGAAAGGGTTAGGCGGGTTCCGTTAGTAGACCTCGAAGACTTGAGGGAGCAGCTCGCCGAGCTCAAGCGAACAGGGGTGATTCAAGAATCTAGAAGTCCCTATGCCTCCCCTATAGTGGTGGTCCGGAAGAAGAATGGGTCACTGAGGCTGTGCATAGACTATAGGACCCTCAACAGGAGAACCATACCGGACCAGTATACCACTCCAAGGATAGAGGATGCCCTACAGAGCTTGTCTGGAGCCAAGTGGTTCAGTGTTATGGACCTCCAGAGCGGGTACTATCAGATCCCGATGCATCCAGAAGACAAAGAGAAGATGGCTTTTATAACCCCAGTGGGGTTCTTTGAATTTAACCGGATGCCTCAAGGTCTGTCTGGAGCTCCAGCCACCTTCCAACGTCTCATGGAGAAGACTGTGGGAGACATGAACCCCATCGAAGTCCTCGTATACTTGGATGACATCATTGTCTTCGGAAGAACCTTGGAAGAGCATGAGGAGAGACTGGAGAAAGTTTTGAAGAGACTGAGTGAGGAAGGACTCAAGCTCTCACCTGAAAAGTGCCAATTCTATCAGTCATCAGTCAACTATCTGGGACATATAGTGTCTGAAGATGGGGTAGCCACAGACCCCAAAAAATTGCAGGCAGTCACCTCCTGGCCCAGGCCCACCACGGTGACGGAGCTCAGATCCTTTCTGGGGTTCTGTTCCTATTACAGGAGGTTTGTGGAGGGGTTTGCTCAGATAGCCAGGCATCTGAATGAGCTGCTAAAGACAGAGGGGGAAGAGGATGACACAGGCCCCAGAAAGCCAGGGGAGTCAGTCAAGGACCAGTGGAACGAGAAGTGTGAGAATGCCTTTCAGATGTTGAAGAAGACATTAACCACTGCCCCTGTCCTGGCCTACGCAGATCCTAAGAAGCCTTATGAACTTCATGTAGATGCCAGTCATGATGGTTTGGGAGGAGTGCTGTACCAGAAGCACGAAGAGCAACTGAGGCCTGTTGCGTATGTGAGCAGAAGTCTGACTCCCTCCGAAAAGAACTATCCTACCCATAAGTTGGAGTTCCTGGCCCTTAAGTGGGCGGTAGTTGACAAACTCAGAGACTATTTATATGGGGCGGAATTCACAGTGAAAACAGACAACAACCCCCTCACCTATCTCTTCACCACAGCAAAGTTGGATGCCACAGGACATAGGTGGCTGGCGGCGCTGTCCGCCTTCGACTTCGGCCTAAAGTACAGATCTGGGGCTGGAAACCGAGATGCAGACGCTTTGTCTAGAAGATCTCACGTCCCCACTTGCAGTACAGAAGACTGGGCCCAAGTGGCACCCGACGGGGTGCGGGCCCTCTGTCAAGGGGCTGAACTTCAAGCCAGTGGCGGCTCAAGAGCAGAAGAGACAGGGGTTACCATAGTAAGAGTTCCCAAGCAATACTGTGGAGTAACCCAACTGGGGGAAGATAACTTACCAAGACTATCTAAGAAGGAGTTGAGATCCGACCAGTTGGAAGACCCTATGGGGAGATTGGTCCTAGAGGCCCTGGAGAATCAGGACCCGAATAGGCTCTCACGCCACCCTTCAAAGGAAGCTCGCCTGTTGAGGAAAGAGTGGGACAAGTTACAGGTGCATCAGGGAGTGGTCTACTGAAGGGGCCCCTCTGATGACCTAGAAGACAAATGGCAGCTGTTCTTGCCGGAGAAGTACAGAGAGACAGTCCTGGTTGCCCTGCACGACAACCATGGCCACCTAGGGGCAGCAAGGACTTTCCAACTCATTAGGGACCGTTTCTATTGGCCCTGCATGAGGGCTGAAGTTGAAGAATACTGCCACTCATGTGCACGATGCATCCAGAGAAAGACGTTACCTCATCAAGCTGCCCCAATGGGCCATCTGCAAAGCCAAAGCCCACTTGACCTGGTATGCATTGATTTCCTCTGCCTCAAACCCGACCTGAGTGGACTAGGAAATGTTCTGGTAGTAACTGACCATTTCACCCGGTATGCCCAGGCCTTTCCAACCAAGGACCAGAAGGCTTCCATTGTGGCCAAAGTGCTGATGGAGAAATACTTTGTACATTATGGGCTACCACAATGGCTCCATTCAGATCAGGGAAGGGATTTTGAAAGTCGATTGATCCGGAAACTCCTGGATTCTTTGGGGATCAAGAAAACAAGAACTACCCCCTATCATCCCCAAGGTGATGCTCAGCCGGAGAGGTTCAACCGAACCCTGCTCAACATGCTGGGGACCCTAAGTAGTGAAAAGAAGCAGCATTGGAGCAACCACATAGCGGTAGTTGTGCATGCATACAATAGCACCACCAGTGATGCTACAGGATACTCACCCTATAGACTCATGTTCGGGAGAGAGGCAAGACTACCCGTAGATCTGGCCTTTGGCACTTCCATAGACCATTGTTCTGCTGCTTCCCACAAGAGATATGTCGATAGGCTTAGACGCAATTTGAAATTGGCCTATAAACAGGCCCAGGCGGCCTCCGAGCAAAGGGGGGCCCGCAACAAGAAAAATTTTGACTTAAAGGTTAGGATCCAAGATCTACAACCTGGAGATAGAGTGTTGTTGCGAAATTTAGGGATCCCTGGAAAACACAAGCTTGCAGACAGATGGAGACCTGAACCTTATGTTGTTTGTAAAAGACTGCCGGGCCTACCCGTCTACAGACTTAAACCAGAAGGAAAGGTGGGACCTGGCACCGGAACCACCTACTTCCACTAGCGGAGGCAGTTCGGATACCTCCTGTGGCGGATTCCCCTGAACCAACTTCCATCCTGGATACTCCCAGACCGAACACTCGATCTCAGACCCCTCGAATTGGAGATACAGAGACCTCGGAGATGAGTGAAGATGAGGGAGAATAACTTGACTGGCTTTGGCCTTCACAGGCCCTAGGAACCTCTGCTATTGATCTTCCACCTGAAGAAGACACCATAGATCAGACACTGAATGCAGAAGCCACTGAGTTCATTCCATCCAGTCCTTGGTCGGATTCTTGGGAAAGTGCTTGTGACTTACCGTCTGAAGAAGATCCAAGGGAGTCCCTGTACCTCCCTGCCCCGGAGTCCAGTGCTCCAGAACCAGAAGTAATTCCTGAGTTGGTTCCAGAGGAGGAACCTGTTCTAACAGAAAGCCCAAGAGGACAGAGGAAGTGAAGAGCCATAAAGCCTCCTAGAAGATTAACTTACCCACAGATGGGGAGAAGTGCGGAAGACACTGTGGTTACTGCTAGAAGGAGTATGGAACAGCCTGACCCTCCCACTGTTCATTTGGTGGGGGGCAACCCCAGCTCACTCTCTGGCACAGTTAGGTAGGACACTGATGATAGTGTGGCCTGTGGGCAGGGGAGTTCACCGCCTCGGTTTTGGTGGGAATTTCCCCTGCCAACATCATACGAAAGTTTGATTGATGTTGTACGTTCTGTGATTTAAGTTTATGTTATCTTTGGGGACCAAAGAGTTTAAGTGGGGGGAGTGTGTAGCGGGGTTTCCTTTAAGGCCCCGGGACTACGTTACCCAGAACCCTGTTCGGCACCCAGAGTGCAGTTAGCCACTGCAGAGACTCATGGGAGGGGTTATTTAAGGAGGCGAGGCGGAGCTCAGCCTCTTTGGACACCGCGCTGCAAGCAAGACTTTCTTCCTGTGCGGATCTGCTGCAGTGCAAGGCCTGAAGCCTGGGCCTTGCACAACTTCCAAAGAGCCTTCCACCCCACTGCGGAGCCTGGGTGGCATCTGACTTGTCGAGTGAGGACATCAGTTGGATCGGGGACCCGATCGTTGCAGACGCTGTGTGCGGATACACAGCAGGGTGGACGTTCCGGACTGGGATCGCGTCCGGAGTGGTGAGCGGGCACCTGCCCAGACCAATAGACTGTGCCGTGTTCAGGCCTATAGACTACATAGGCCCACAGTTTTGCTTATTTACTGTTCCCCGGGGGGACCGGTAGCAGGACAGAGTTTAAGTGTCCCCCCCCAGTATAGTGTTTCAAGTATTGCCTGTTGTGGATTACAAATTGTTATTCATCAAGTGCACCACCGAAAGCTGGCATGCGAAGAACTCCATATAGGAGGTGACTGAGATTTATTCCATGTCAGGCCTGACCGGGGTGGGAAGATTGGGTATTGTTTAGTGCGCCATAGGGCACGCATATCATAATAGCTACACGTGGTGAAGTACCGCGCAGCGCCATTATTGTATGCTGTGTTGAATTCTGCAGGGCTCTGCTAACCAATCGCATATGTTGTGTTCTGTCTATGCTACTTTTGAGAAGAGTAAACGGTTATATTTAATCTCTCCCCTCAGTGTGTTGTCTTACTGTAGGAGATTATTACTCGAAATAACATTTAAATGTGATATACATATAACCCCTAGACTAGCTGTGCCAGAGTGGGTCGAGCAGATTGCTGGGGGTTGGTGGTGCTGCACACAGGGCCCGAGAACAAATCCAGCGGCTCTCTTAACTGGGGGTAGCGCTACATATATATATATATATATATATATATATATATATACACACTGTATTCAGTTTAGCTAGATCTCACTTAAGAGTGTTCCTGTTATTCTCACTGCAGTATATTAAGTCAGTGTAGTGTATACTGGGCTCAGTGTGCACATAAATCTCACTGAAGACTATTGCTTTTCTATTACTGATAATACAAGCAGTTGATTGAGCTAACCTGCAGTTTCTTAACTCAGTGTAGTGTATACTGGCTACAGTGTGCACGTAAAGCTCACTGCAGACTATTGCTTTTCTATTACTGATAATACAAGCAGTTGATTGAGCTAACCTGCAGTTTCTTAAGTCAGTGTAGTGTATACTGGCCACAGTGTGCACGTAAAGTTCACTGCAGACTATTGCTTTTCTATTACTGATAATACAAGCAGTTGATTGAGCTAACCTGCAGTTTCTTAAGTCAGTGTAGTGTATACTGGCCACAGTGTGCACGTAAAGCTCACTGCAGACCATTGCCTTTCTATTACTGATAATACAGGCAGTTGATTGAGCTTTAATGGAGGGTGGGCTCCCCCCAGTCACCTGCCCTTTATCTATCCATCAGCATACATGTGCTTCCATTGAGGAGACCTTCAATTATAGAGTTAGGTCTGCAGCATACAGGGAGCCTTGACGGGGCCTACAGCTTACACATGTATTTGCAAATGCGTGCAACTAAACCCCTGTTTTTAAACGCACTGTTAGACAGGTGAATTTGTTTGGTTGCTGATTGGTTGGTAAGTTGAGCTTGGATATCCTGTGTGTTTTTTATTGACATGCGTCTGCCCATCCAGTGCTCCTTGCTGTGAAGACCAGTCATAGATGGGGGCAGTGACATTTTTGTTATAGGCAGTTGATTGAGCTAACCTGAAGTATATTAAGTCAGTGTACTTTATACTGGCCACAGTGTGCAGCTAAAGCTGACTGAAGACAATTCCTTGTGTACCTACCTATTCCAATACATCAAATAAAGTATGTCTGAAAGGCCAACAAGAAGAGGCAGACACACACAGGCCAATAAAAGAGGGCAAGCAGGCTCTGTGTCTAGAGGCAACAGTGCTGGTCGTGGAAATGATGCATCCTCATCAGCACATGGCCGTGGGGCACGCTTGTCCTTTTTTCGGCAGCTGGCCGCATTGAGCCGCAACATGCTGAAGAGTTGGTAGAGTGGATGACCAAGCCGTCCTCATCCTCCTCATCCTCTCTCACCCAGCCTCAGGGTACTTTGTCTGCCAAAGCGGCCTCTTCCCTCGGCTCAATGGCATCAGTCACTCCTTCCCTAGCCCCACCATGTCCTCCTGAGGAGTCCCCCCAACTGTTTGACCACAGTGTTGGGTACATGCTGCAGGAGGATGCGCTGCGTTTTTAAGGCGCCGATGATGGTACCCAGCTTGAGGAAGGCAGTAACGTGAGCCCAGAGAGAGAGGGTGCCCAAGAAGGACAGCAAACTGGCAGTCATGTTCCCCCAGCTACAGCATACTGCCAGGTTTGCTCCAGTGATGAGGAGGAAGGGGATGATGAGGTAACAGACTCTACATGGGTGCCTGATAGGAGAGAGGAAGAGGAGGGGGAGGCACATCTCCAATGAGGCAGGATGCCCTACAGGGGCCGGCTTAAGGGCAGCACACCAACTGCATCACACCGCAGAGCTCCACATGTGCAGGGCGCTGCTGTCTCTGCGCGTTATTCCAAAAGTTCTTTGGTGTGGGCCTTTTTTGAGACGTGTGCAGCACATTGCACCTTTGCTATTTGCAACATATGTCTGAAGCGTATCTCGCGTGGCCAAAACAGCACATGCTTGGGCACCACATGCTTGACCAGACATATGTCGACCTGCCATGCAGTTCATTGACAAGCATATACATAAAAGACTCTGCCCCCTTCCGTGAGTTCCCAAACGCCACTTTTTTTCACGGAAGGCGATTCCGGCTCTCTACCGGCATGTGGAAGGCAATGTCTTGGCCTCGCTGGACAGGGCGGTCAGCGGTAAGGTGCATATTACTGCTGACTCATGGTCCAGCAGGCATGGACAGGGACGTTACCTATCTTTCACAGCGCATTGGGTGACTCTGCTGGCAGCTGGGAAGGATGCAGGACAGGGTGCAGTAGTGTTGGAGGTTGTTCCGCCACCACGCCTCCAAAATGCTACTAGTGGTGATTCTGACACACCTCTCTCCTCCACCCCCTCCTCTTCTTCTTCCTCCATGGCCTCTTCCTGTGCTGATTTGTCCTCGGAACCAGCGGTGCTCCGTAGGCGTTCAAGGTGCTACGCAAGTACGCAGGCAAAAAGATGCCATGCAGTGCTTGAGCTGGTGTGCTTGGGGGACAGGAGCCACACTGGGGCAGAGATTCTGTCAGCTCTGCAGGGGCAGGCTCAGAGGTGGTTGACGCCACATCAGCTTAAGCCAGGAATGGTGGTTTGCAAAAATGGCACCAACTTCCTCTCTGCCCTCCGACAGGGACAACTGACCCATGTGCCCTGTTTGGCTCACGTCCCTAACTTGGTGGTGCAGCAGTTCTTGGGCAGGTACCCGGGCTTACAGGATGTCCTGAGGCAGGCCAAAAAAGTCTATGTGCATTTCCGCCGGTCATATAATGCCAGTGCTCGGCTGGCTGACCTCCAAAAGGAATTTAACCTGCCCAAGAACCGCCTAATCTGTGACATGCCCACCAGGTGGAACTCAACGTTTGCCATGCTGCAGCGGCCGCACACACAACAGAGGGTCATCAATGAGTATCTGTGCCAATATGGCACAAGGACAGGGCCTATCACACAGGAAGAGGACGAGGAGGAGGAGGATTGTGTCAGCATGGAGGTGGAGCCTAGCACTCAGCATCAGCAGCAGTCTTCAAGGGATCAATTACAGTCCCAAGAAACCCATGGACTTGTACGTGGCTGGGAGGAGGTGGCTGCGGATCATGTCGTCCTTAGTGATCCAGAAGACTCCGGACCGAATGCCTCAGCAAACCTATGCTGCATGGCCTCCCTGATCCTGCAAAGCCTGCAGAAGGATCCTTGTATTCGTGGTATCAAGGAGAGGGATAATTACTGGCTGGCAACCCTCCTTGATCTATGTTACAAGGGTAAGGTTGCGGACCTTATCTTGCCGTCACAGAGGAGCAGAGGATGAAACATCTTCGGGAGGCCTTGCAGAAAGGTTTGTGCAACGCGTTCCCAGAGCCTGGGAGGTGGCAAATTCCTGGTCCTGGAACGCATCGGTCGTGATAGTTATTGTCTAGATTATTTGGCACATTATCACTTGTAATTTTCACTGGGTTGTTTCCAGTACACACCTCATCCTTCACAGCACAGACACCATCACTATATCTTAATTACAATTTTTGCTGCAATACTTTGCAGCAAGGCTCATTCCTGCACTCCAACTAGGGTTTCTGTGAGGGGTTGCAGTGTTGTGGCACCAGTGCCTAAGGCCCAATTTTTCTGCCCCTGTTTAACAGGGGCGTGTAATTACAATTTTTGCTGCTATACTTTGCAGCAGGGCTCATTCCTGCGCTCCAACTAGAGTTTCTGTGAGGGGTTGCAGTGTTGTGGCACCAGCACCAGTGCCTAAGGCCCAAATTTTCAGCCCCTGTTTAACAGGGGCATGTAATTACAATTCTTGATCTAATATTTCACAGCAGGGCCCGTTCCTGTGCCCACCAAGAGTAACTGTGAGGCCTTACAGTGTTGTGGCAACACCACCACACCGTCCACCACCAAAGGCCCAATTTTTCTGCCCCTGTTCAACAGGGGCATGTAATTACAATTCTTGATCTAATATTTCACAGCAGGGCCCGTTCCTGTGCCCACCAAGAGTAACTGTGAGGGCTTACAGTGTTGTGACAACACCAACACCTAAGGCCCAAATTTATGCAGAGTATATAGGGCAGGCCCCTACTTTCAAACATCCAACTTACAAACGACTCCTACTTGCAAACAGAAGGAGACAACAGGAAGTGAGAGGAAATCTACCCCTAGGAAGGGAAATTCTCTCCTGTAAGAGTTCCTTGTTTCACTAAAAACCCAAAATTTTCAAAATCCAATTGTCATTGGGACAGAAAGTGAGATGAAATCTTCTTAACAGGTGCACAGACAGCAAACCAAATTTTACAGGGGTGATAACCCTTCCCCATGTTTTCCAAAAAGCTTAAAAATAGATTTTTTGGCTGGAGCTACACTTTAAAAATGTACCAGTTAAAAATTACAAACAGATTCTACTTAAGAACAAACCCTGTCTTGTTTGCACTGCTTGTATATTGCTATTTAGAGTATATAGGGCCTGGAGGCCCCACGCCTTTCCTTATTCTAATATGGGTGCGGGGTTCCCCTTAATATCCATACAAGACCCAAAGGGGCTGGTAATGGGCTGGGGGGGGGTAGGGGGGGATACCCATGCCATTTTTCTCAATGATTTTCATCCATATTGCCGGGACCAGACATTACATTAAAGCCGCAAGCAGTTTTAAATTACTTTTATTCCTTTAGAATTGTCATTTTGTGCAGGGACTGTTCTAAACACTGGAAACACGCACCACTTCACAGGCATACTATAGACACCCCCCAGGTACGATGATTAAAGGAATATTTAACTTTTATTTTTTCACTTTAAGCATCATTAAAATCACTGCTCCCGAAAAAATGGCAGTTTTTAAAACTTTTTTTTGCATTGATACATGTACCCTGGGGCAGGACCCGGGTTTCCAAACCCTTTTTAGGACAATAACTTGCATATTAGCCTTTAAAATTCGCACTTTTGATTTCCCACGTTCGAGTCCCATAGACTTTACCGGGGTTCGAAAGTTTGCGCGAACTTTCGGTCCGTTTGCATGTTCTGGTGCGAACCGAACAGGGGGGTGTTCGGCTCATCCCTACTCAGCGTATATCGAATGTAATAAGAAAAGCGATAGCACCTGATGACCCTTGGTTCCATATATTTCTACATGTTTTCTTAATTTGTTAATTATCCTCATTGGTACTGAATAGGGATGAGCTTCGTGTTCAAGTCGAACATACGTTTGACTCGAACATCGGCTGTTCGATCGTTCGACGAAGATCGAACGATTTGGGCCGTTCGCGCCAAATTCGAGTGACGCGAACGACCCACAATGCACTACGCCATCGCAGTGTCATCCAGGCGCTGTGATTGGCCAAGCATGCACTGTGACCCCGCATGCTTGGCCAATCACAGCGCCGGCAGCGAGGAGAGCAATGATTGGCCACAGGCAGGATGCCTGTGGCCAATTATTCTTGAGGGGGTTTAGTACACGCCCCACACTATAAAAGGCCGCCAGTGCGGCGGCCTTGTGTAGTGTGTTCCGGAGCAGGGAAAGAGAAGCATAGGCAGGGACAGTGTCATTTTTTTCCTTTACTAATCCTGGATTCCTTGTGTTTAGGGACAAATAAGGATAGGTAGGGAGAGTGTCAGTGTGTTATTCTGTGCTAAACCTTGTTTGTAGGGACAGAGAGGTACAGTGAGGGAAAGTGTCAGTGTGCTATTCTGTTCTAAACCAATCTTGCTGAACCATATTTGAAATCCTTGAGTTTAGGGACTGAGAGGTACAGTGAGGGAAAGTGTCAGTGTGCTATTCTGTGCTAAATCTTGTTTGTAGGGACAGAGTAGGACAGTGAGTGAAACTGACAGTGTGCTATTCTGTTCTAAACCAATCTTGCTGAACCATATTTGAAATCCTTGAGTTTAGGGACAGAGAGGTACAGTGAGGGAAAGTGTCAGTGTGCTATTCTGTGCTAAATCTTGTTTGTAGGGACAGAGTAGGACAGTGAGTGAAACTGACAGTGTGCTATTCTGTTCTAAACCAATCTTGCTGAACCATATTTGAAATCCTTGAGTTTAGGGACAGAGAGGTACAGTGAGGGAAAGTGTCAGTGTGCTATTCTGTGCTAAATCTTGTTTGTAGGGGCAGAGTAGGACAGTGAGTGAAACTGACAGTGTGCTATTCTGTTCTAAACCAATCTTGCTGAACCATATTTGAAATCCTTGAGATTAGGGACTGAGAGGTACAGTGAGGGAAAGTGTCAGTGTGCTATTCTGTGCTAAACCAATCTTGCTGAACCATATTTGAAATCATTGAGTTTAGGGACAGAGAAGGACACTCGTGGAAACTCTCAGTGTGCTATTATGTGCTAAATCTAGTTTGTAGGGACAGAGTAGGACAGTGAGTGAAACTGACAGTGTGCTATTCTGTTCTAAACCAATCTTGCTGAACCATATTTGAAATCCTTGAGTTTAGGGACAGAGAAGGACACTCGTGGAAACTATCAGTGTGCTATTCTGTGCTAAATCTTGTTTGTAGGGACAGAGAGGTACAGTGAGTGAAACTGACAGTGTGCTATTCTGTGCTAAACCAATCTTGCTGAAGCATATTGCAAATCCTTGTGTTTAGGGACAGAGAAGGATAGGCAGGGGACAGTGTCAGTGTCATTGTTGCTAAGCCTCCTGCACAGTATACACCTGAAGGTAGCCCTTATTGCTGTTTTTCCCATCTCCCTGCAGGCCATCCATTAAAATGTCTGGAAGGCAAACAAGGAGAGGCAGACAGTCAGGAGGCAAAAAAAGAGGGCAAGCAGGCTCTGTGTCTGGGGGCAACAGTGCTGGTCGTGGACGCGGTGCATTGTCATCAGCACATGGCCATGGGACACGCTTGTCCTTCTTTTCGGCAGCTGGACATGTTGAGCCACATCATGCCGAAGACTTGGTAGAGTGGATGACCAAGCCCACCTCATCCTCCTCATCCTCTCTCACCCAGGCTCAGGGTACTGGCAAAGCAGCTGCCAAAGCGTCCTCTTCTCTGGTATCATTATCTTCATTAGTCAATCCTTCCCTAGACCCACCATGTCCTCCTCCTGAGGAGTCCCCCGAACTGTTTGAGCACAGTGTTGGGTACATGCTCCAGGAGGATGCCCAGCGTTTCGAAGGATCTGATGATGATACCCAGATAGAGGAAGGCAGTAGCGTGAGAGCAGAGAGAGGGGATGCTCAAGAAGGACACCAATCTGGCAGTCATGCTCCAGCAGCTGCAGCATACTGCCAGATTGGCTCCAGTGATGAGGAGGGAGGGGATGATGAGGTCACTGACTCCACGTGGGTGCCTAATAGGAGAGAGGAGGAGGAGGATGAGGAGGAGGCACATCTCCAACGAGGCAGGATGCCCTTGGGTGGCCAGCGTATGGGCAGCACACCGACGGAATCACACCGCAGAGCTCCGCCTGTGCAGGGCGCTGCCTCTGCCCGTCATTCAAAAAGTTCTTTGGTGTGGGCCTTTTTTGAGGCGAGTGCATCAGATCGCACAGCTGCTGTTTGCAACATATGTCTCAAGCGTATATCGCGTGGCCAAAACATCAGCCGCTTGGGCACCACATGCTTGATCAGACATATGTTGACCTGTCATGCAGCTCGTTGGCAAGCCTACCTTAAAGACCCACACCAAAGAACAAAGCTGACCTCTTCTTGCACCGCATCAGCTGGGATCTCCAACCCCACTATACCTTCAGTCCTCTCTGAAACCTGCTGAGAGGAATGAAGGTGTAGAATTAGGTGTGTCACAGCCAAGTACTTGCGGGCACTCTGCTAGCAGTACACCGACGTCCGATTCTAGCAGGCAAATTTCCCTGCCCCAGCTGCTGGACCGTCGAAAGAAGTTCACTCCCAGCCATCCACATGCCCAGCGGTTGAATGCTAGCTTGGCTAAATTGCTAGCGCTTCAACTGCTGCCTTTTCAGTTGGTAGACTCGGCCCCCTTCCGTGAGTTTGTGCAATGTGCGGTTCCTCAGTGGCAGGTTCCCAAACGCCACTTTTTCTCATGGAAGGCGATTCCGGCTCTCTACAGGCATGTGGAAGGCAATGTCTTGGCCTCGCTGGACAGGGCGGTCAGCGGTAAGGTGCATATTACCGCTGACTCATGGTCCAGCAGGCATGGACAGGGACGTTACCTTTCTTTCACGGCCCATTGGGTCACTCTTTTGGCAGCTGGGAAGGATGCAGGACAAGGTGCAGTAGTGTTGGAGGTTGTTCCACCGCCACGCCTCCAAAATGCTACTACTGGTTGTGACACACCTCTCTCCTCCACCCCCTCCTCTTCTTCTTCCTCCATGGCCTCTTCCTGTGGTTTGTCCTCGGAACCAGCGGTGCTCCGTAGGCGTTCAAGGGGCTACGCAAGTACGCAGGCAAAAAGATGCCATGCCGTGCTTGCGCTGGTGTGTTTGGGGGACAGGAGCCACACTGGGGCAGAGGTCCTGTCTGCTCTGCAGGGGCAGGCCGAGAGGTGGTTGACGCCACGCCAGCTTAAGCCAGGAATGGTGGTTTGCGACAATGGCACCAACCTCCTCTCCGCCCTCCGACAGGGACAACTGACCCATGTGCCCTGTATGGCTCACGTCCTTAACCTGGTGGTGCAGCGGTTCTTGGGCAGGTACCCGGGCTTACAGGATGTCCTGAGGCAGGCCAGGAAAGTCTGTGTTCATTTCCGCAGATCTTATAATGCCAGTGCTCGCCTGGCTGAGCTTCAAAAGGAGTTGAACCTGCCCAAGAACCGCCTTATATGTGACATGCCCACCAGGTGGAACTCAACGTTAGCCATGCTGCAGCGGCTGCACACGCAGCAGAGGGCCATCAATGAGTACCTGTGCGACTACGGCACCAGGACAGGGTCAGGGGAGCTCGGGTTTTTTTCACCACGCCAGTGGGGCATGATCAGGGATGCATGCACTGTCCTGGCACCATTTGAGGAGGCCACGAGGATGGTGAGCAGTGACAGTGCATGCATCAGTGACACTGTACCTCTTGTCCACCTGTTGGAGCACACGCTGCGTGGAATAATGGACAGGGCACTTGAGGCAGAAGAGAGGCAGGAAGAGGAGGACTTCCTTGCCTCTCAAGGCCCCCTTTACCCTGACAGTGTTCCTTCTGTCCCACCCATCGCACAGGAAGAGGAGGAGGAGGAGGAGGAGGAGGAGGAGGATTGTGTCAGCATGGAGGTGGAGGCTGGAACTCAGCATCATCAGCAGCAGTCTTTTAGGGATGATTTACAGTCCCAAGAAACCAGTGGACTTGTACGTGGCTGGGAGGAGGTGGCTGCTGATCATGTCATCCTTAGTGACCCAGAGGACTCCGGACTGAATGCCTCAGCTAACCTACGCTGCATGGCCTCCCTGATCCTGCAAAGTCTGCGGAAGGATCCTCGTATTCTTTGGATCAAGGAGAGGGACCATTACTGGCTGGCCACTCTCCTTGATCCATGGTACAAGGGTAAGGTTGCGGACCTTATGTTACCGTCGCAGAGGGAGCAGAGGATGAGACAACTCCGGGAGGCCTTGCAGAAAGGTCTGTGCAACGCGTTCCCAGAGACTGGGAGGTTACAAACTCCTGGTCCTGGACAACGAGTTGCTGAGGCTTCGGGCAGTCAAAGAAGGAGCGGTGGGGAAGGTGGCCGCCTGACCGATGTGTTCAGACAATTCTTTAGTCCGCAGCCCCAAAGTATGATCGTTTCCAGCAACCATCGCCAGCGTCTGATATACACGGTGCAGGAATACCTAGGGGCAAGGTCAGACTTGGACACCTTCCCCACCGAAAATCCTCTGGCTTACTGGGTCTTGAGGATGGATCACTGGCCAGAGCTTGCACAATATGCAATTGAGCTACTGGCCTGTCCTGCATCCAGCGTTCTTTCAGAACGCACATTCAGTGCTGCTGGAGGATTTGTCACGGATCACAGGGTGCGCCTGTCCACCGACTCGGTTGATCGACTGACTTTCATCAAGATGAACCAGTCTTGGATCACCACCAGCTACCACACACCTGATGCTGATATAACAGACTAATTGATTTTAAAATGTCACATCCCTTCAAGACTGATGCTGATGCTGAGTTTCTGTGCTGTTATGTTGACTAGCTATCCTCCTCCTCCTCCTCAATGATCCAAATAATGATGATAGCTTGGAAGATCATTTTGGTTTATGGGTGCCGCCACCAGTGGCTAAGGCCCAATTTTTCAGCCCCTGTTTAACAGGGGCGTGTAATTACAATTTTTGATGCAATACTTTGCAACAGGCCTCATTGCTGTGCTCCAAGTACAGTATCTGTGAGGGGTTGCAGTGTTGTGCCACCAGTGCCTAAGGCCCAATTTTTCAGCCCCTGTTCAACAGGGGCATGCAATTATAATTATTGATCTAATAATTCACAGCAGGGCCCATTGCTGCGCCCACCAAGAGTAACTGTCAGGCCTTACAGTGTTGTGGCAACACCACCACCACCACCACCACCACCACCAAAGGCCCAATTTTTCAGCCCCTGTTCAACAGGGGCATGCAATTATATTTATTGATCTAATAATTCACAGCAGGGCCCATTGCTGCGCCCACCAAGAGTAACTGTCAGGCCTTACAGTGTTGTGTCAACACCACCACCACCACCACCACCACCAAAGGCCCAATTTTTCAGCCCCTGTTCAACAGGGGCATGCAATTATAATTATTGATCTAATAATTCACAGCAGGGCCCATTGCTGCGCCCACCAAGAGTAACTGTCAGGCCTTACAGTGTTGTGTCAACACCACCACCACCACCACCACCACCAAAGGCCCAATTTTTCAGCCCCTGTTCAACAGGGGCATGCAATTATAATTATTGATCTAATAATTCACAGCAGGGCCCATTGCTGCGCCCACCAAGAGTAACTGTCAGGCCTTACAATGTTGTGGCACCAGCACCACCATCAAAGGCCCAATTTTTACTACCACTGTTCAACAATTATATGTTATTACAATTCCTGATATAATAGTTGACAGCAGGGCGTTCCAGCACCCACCAAGAGTAACTGTGAGTGCTTACAGTGTTGTGCCAACACCAACAACTAAGGGGCCTATTTCTGCAGAGTATATACGGCAGGTCCCTACTTTCAAACATCCAACTTACAAACGACTACTACTTGCAAACGGAAGAAGACAACAGGAAGTGAGAGGAAATCTACCCCTTGGAAGGAAAATTCTCTCCTGTAAGAATTAATATGGGAGAAAGGTGTCTCCTCTCTACTGATGCTTTATCACCAATCCTTGTTTCAATAAAAACACCACATTTCAAAATCAGTTGTCATTGGGATGCAAAGTGAGGTGAAATGTTCTGAACAGGGGCACAGACAGCAAAACAAATGTTACAGGGGTGATAACCCTTCCCTATGTTTTCCAAAAAGCTTAAAAATAGGTATTTGGGCTGGAGCTACACTTAAACAATGTAGCTGTTCAAAATTACAAACAGATTCAACATAAGAACAAACCTACAGTCCCTGTCTTGTATGCACCGCCTGTATACGGCTGTTCAGAGTATATAGGGCCTTTTTTATTTTGTGTGCGGGGTTCCCCTTAATATCCATACAAGACCCAAAGGGGCTGGTAATGGGCTGGGGTGGGGGGGGGTGATGGGGTAGCTATGCCATTTTTCCTAAAGATTTTCATCCATATTACCGGGACCAGACATTACATTAAAGCCGCAAGCAGTTTTAAATGCCTTTTTTTTCCTTTAGAAATGTAATTTTGTGCAGGGATAGTTCTAAACACGGGAAACACGTGGCACTTCACAGGCATACTTTAGACACCCCCCAGGTACAATATTTAAAGGAATATTTGACTTTTTTTTTCACTTTATGCATCATTAAAATGACTGCTCCCGGAAAACGTCCGTTTTTAAAACTTCTTTTTGCATTGATACATGTCCCCTGGTGCAGAACCCGGGTTCCCAAACTCTGTTTAGGACAATAACATGGATAATAGTCGTTATAATTAGCACTTTAGAATCCGAACGTTCGCATCCATTGTATTTAATAGGGTTCTAATGTTCGTGCGAACTTTCGGTCCGTTCGCGGGTTCTGGTGCGAACCGAACCCGGGGGTGTTCGGCTCATCACTAGTACTGAATGACTAATTAATTGATTGATCCCATATGAGAGATGAGTGCGTAAATATGCTTGTAAAGATCATTATCATTGTATGCTTGTCTAGCTCTGAAGAAGGGCGCTATGTGGACAGCCCAAAACCGTCATGCATTTGACACTAAATGGAATTTAAAATTTTCCTAATAAATTTGAAGTGCAGCAATCCCATCTGATTTTTTATTTCTATATATGACCTGTGGAAGGGTCTGATCGCTCTGCACTGCTATATCTGGATCGTGTGCACTTCACCTTCAACATTTGTTCTATATACAGTATATATATATATATATATATATATATATATATTTCTTTCACTCATGGTTAGTGTTTGGCTGAAGAAATTTATTATTTATCACCTGTGTTTTCCCTTTTTAAATCAAAATGGCAATAGAAACTACCCAAATGACCCTGATCAAAAGTTTATATGCCCCAGTTCTTAATACCGTGTATTGCCCCCTTTGACATCGATGACAGCTTGATGTCTTTTGTGGAATTTGTGGATGAGGCTCTTTATATTCTTAGATGGTAAAGCTACCCATTCCTTTTGGCAAAAAGCCTCCAGTTACTGTAAGTTCTTGGGCTGCCTTGCATGAAACTGCACATTTGCGATCTCCTTAGAGTGTAGAGTGGCTCAATGATATTGAGGTCAGGAGACTGAGATGGCCACTCCAGAACCTTAAATTTATTCTGCTGTAGCCAATGACAGGTCGACGTGGCCTTGTGTTTTGGATTCTCAATTCCTTGTGTAGCGCCCTCCTCACTCCCCTCTTCGTCTTCAGCTCGTCTTCTCTCTTGTCTAGGGGTACCTTAGAGGGGAAGGGAGCAGGGACACCACGCCTGGCCTTCACCACAGGTGTCAGTGTGATATTAGCAAAGTTCTTTTTACCTTCGGGTCAGTGCTGTGCACCTGGAGCCTCCACCAAGAGTTACCTTGAACAATGTCTGTCAGGAAATGAGCCCCACACCATTAAAGTCCAACACTCCTTTATTCTTTTCAAATGAACACAATCAGTTGAACTCCCTTGTAGAAACAGAACAGAAAAGGAGGTGTGGATGCGAGTAGGCCCAGACACAATGTGTTCTCCACTTTCCTCCCTGAAAGTGGGTTGCGGTCTCCGAGTGAGGGGGGATTTCCTTCCAGGCGGTCTCCGACGAGAGGCTCACCCGTCACTGGCAATATGCTGCACCAGGTCTTCAAGTGAGGAGCTCCCCCCGGTCCATTACGCCTTCCGGATTCGGGTTCCCAACCCCTGGGTCCCCTAGGATCTCCTTCCCTCGCGGAACTCAGTGTTGGGCACTGAGCTCCAGACCTCCATCCAAGTACCTCACCCCAGGCCAAAGGTGCCTGGGATGGAACACGACCTCCAGCTGTCCTCTAGGCCTAGGCCGCCTAGAGGACTGACACGAACCACTGCCCACAGGCTGAAGGTGCCTGGGACTCGACCCCGTGACAAAGATGGCCGGCCCCTTTATACCCTCTCCCGGCAAGCACGGCGGGTTCCCCGCCCCACCATACCGCTGCCGAGGGAGGACAAAAAGGAGGCACGGCACACAGCAATGATTCAACCCCAGCCCAGGGCGACAGCGCCACCTGCTGGGCTGCAGGGAATTACACATCACTGATGTCTTTGCCAAGTTCAAATTACACCCGGGAAAGTACATACCCGCTACACTTGGATATCTTTTTATATCCCTTTCCTGTTTGATAAAGTTCAACTACCTTTTCCTGCAGATCTTTTGACAATTATTTTGCTTTTCCCATGAAACGTCAGTGCAGCACTGGATGAAAGCTGCAAGGGTCTGTCAAGAGTCCAGAAACTCATTGACCATTAATACAAACACAATAATTACAAGCAAACCGATCAAAGGTGAAGATGGTTACCTTTAATAGCCATTCAAACCCCTTTGTGTCAACTTGTGTCCATGTTATCAGCCCAAAATCACCAGGGTATGTAAACTTTTGATCAGGGTCATTTGGGTAGTTTCTGTTGCCATTATGATTTTAAAAGAGTAAACACAGTTGATTAATAATAAATGGCTTCAGCCAAACACTCACCATGAGTGAAATAAATGTTTTTGTGTTATTCATATTCTCTGAAAAATGGCCAAGAAATCATAAATTCTACCAGGGTATGTAAACTTATGAGCACAACTGTATACACTCTGCATCCAGTGTAGACTATATCTACAGTGCATTCCATTGTGTACTGTTTCTAATGCACTTCAGGTGGTGTACACAGTATAAAATACAGTGCAGCCATTGTACAGTCTATTATAATACAGTGCAGGCGGTGTACACAGTAAATAATACAGTGTGTACAGTTTCTACTACACTTCTGGTGGTGTACACAGTACACAATAGTGATGAGCCGAACACCCCCGGGTTCGGTTCGCACCAGAACCAGCGAACGGACCGAAAGTTCGTACGAACATTAGAACCCTATTAAATACAATGGATGCGAACGTTCGAATTCTAAAGTGCTAATTATAACAACTATTATGCATGTTATTGTCCTAAAAAGGGTTTGGGAACCCGGGTTCTGCACCAGGGGACATGTATCAATGCAAAAAGAAGTTTTAAAAACGGTCGTTTTTCGGGAGCAGTCATTTTAATGATGCATAAAGTGAAAAAAAAAAGTCAAATATTCCTTTAAATATCGTACCTGGGGGGTGTCTAAAGTATGCCTGTGAAGTGCCACGTGTTTCCCGTGTTTAGAACTGTCCCTGCACAAAATGACACTTCTAAAGGAAAAAAAAGCCATTTAAAACTTCTTGCGGCTTTAATGTAATGTCTGGTCCCGGTAATATGGATGAAAATCTTTAAGAAAAATGGCATAGCTACCCCATGACCCCCCCCCCCTACCCCAGCCCATTACCAGCCCCTTTGGGTCTTGTATGGATATTAAGGGGAACCCCGCACATAAAATAAAAAAGGCCCTATATACTCTGAACAGCCGTATACAGGCGGTGCATACAAGACAGGGACTGTAGGTTTGTTCTTATGTAGAATGTGTTTGTAATTTTGAACAGGTACATTGTTGAAGTGTAGCTCCAGCCCAAAAATCTATTTTTAAACTTTTTGGGAAACATAGGTAAGGGTTATCACCCCTGTAACATTTGTTTTGCTGTCTGTGCCCCTGTTCAGAACATTTCACCTCACTTTCCGTCCCAATGACAACTGTTTTTGAAATGTGGTGTTTTTCTTGAAACAAGGATTGCTGATAAAGCATCAGTACAGAGGAGACACCTTTCTCCCATATTTATTCTTACAGGAGAGAATTTTCCTTCCTAGGGGTAGATTTCCTCTCACTTCCTGTTGTCTTCTTTCGTTTGCAAGTAGGAGTCGTTTGTAAGTTGGATGTTTGAAAGTAGGGACCTGCCGTATATACTCTGCAGAAATAGGCCCCTTAGTTGTTGGTGTTGGCACAACACTGTAAGCACTCACAGTTACTCTTGGTTGGTGCTGGAACGCCCTGCTGTCAACTATTATATCAGGAATTTTAATTACATATAATTGTTGAACAGTGGTAGTAAAAATTGGGGCTTTGATGGTGGTGCTGGTGCCACAACACTGTAAGCCCTGACAGTTACTCTTGGTGGGTGCAGCAATGGGCCCTGCTGTGAATTTTTAGATCAAGAATTGTAATTGCATGCCCCTGTTGAACAGGGGCTGAAAAATTGGGCTTTTCGTGGTGGTGGTGGTGGTGGTGGTGTTGCCACAACACTGTAAGCCCTCAGAGTTACTCTTGGTGGGTGCAGGAATGGGCCCTGCTGTGAATTATTAGATCAAGAATTGTAATTACATGCCCCTTTTGAACAGGGGCTGAAAAATTGGGCCTTTCGTGGTGGTGGTGGTGGTGGCGTTGCCACAACACTGTAAGCCCTCAGACTTACTCTTGGTGGGTGCAGGAATGGGCCCTGCTGTGAATTATTACATCAAGAATTGTAATTGCATGCCCCTGTTGAACAGGGGCTGAAAAATTGGGCCTTAGGCACTGGTGGCACAACACTACAACCCCTCACAGATACTGTACTTGGAGCACAGCAATGAGCCCTATGGCAAATTATTGCTAAAAAAATTGTAAGTACACGCCCCTGTAAAACAGGGGCTGAAAAATTGGGCCTTAGCCACTGGTGGCGGCACCCATAAACAAAAATGATCTTCCAAGCTATCATCATCAATCGTATCATTGAGGACTCGGAGGAGGAGGATAGCCAGTCAACATAACAGCACAGGCACTCAGCATCAGCATCAGTCTTGAAGGGACGTGACATGTTAAAATCAATTAGTCTGTTATATCAGCATCAGGTGTGTGGTAGCTGGTGGTGATCCAAGACTGGTTCATCTTGATGAAAGTCAGTCGATCAACCGAGTCGGTGGACAGGCGCACCCTGTGATCCGTGACAAATCCTCCAGCAGCACTGAATGTGCGTTCCGAAAGAACGCTGGATGCAGGACAGGCCAGTAGCTCAATTGCATACTGTGCAAGCTCTGGCCAGTGATCCATCCTCAAGACCCAGTAAGCCAGAGGATTTTCGGTGGGGAAGGTGTCCAAGTCTGACCTTGCCCCTAGATATTCCTGCACCATGTTTATCAGACGCTGGCGATGGTTGCTGGAACCAATCATACTTTGGGGCTGCGGACTAAAGAATTGTCTGAACGCATCGGTCAGACGGCCACCTTCCCCACCGCTCCTTCTTTGACTGGCCGAAGCCTCAGCAACTCGTTGTCCTGGACCAGGAGTTTGTAACCTCCCAGTCTCTGGGAACGCGTTGCACAGACCTTTCTGCAAGGCCTCCCGGAGTTGTCTCATCCTCTGCTCTCTCTGCGACGGTAACATAAGGTCCGCAACCTTACCCTTGTACCGTGGATCAAGGAGAGTGGCCAGCCAGTAATGGTCCCTCTCCTTGATCCGAAGAATACGAGGATCCTTCCGCAGACTTTGCAGGATCAGGGAGGCCATGCAGCGTAGGTTTGCTGAGGCATTCGCTCCGGAGTCCTCTGGGTCACTAAGGACGACATGATCCGCAGTCACCTCCTCCCAGCCACGTACAAGTCCACTGGTTTCTTGGGACTGTACATCATCCCTAAAAGACTGCTGCTGATGATGCTGAGTGCCAGCCTCCACCTCCATGCTGACACAATCCTCCTCCTCCTCCTCTTCCTCTTCCTGTGCGATGGGTGGGACAGAAGGAACACTGTCTGGGTAAAGGGGGCCTTGAGAGGCAAGGAAGTCCTCCTCTTCCTGCCTCTGTTCTGCCTCAAGTGCCCTGTCCATTATTCCACGCAGCGTGTGCTCCAACAGGTGGACAAGAGGTACAGTGTCACTGATGCATGCACTGTCACTGCTCACCATCCTCGTGGCCTCCTCAAATGGTGCCAGGACAGTGCATGCATCCCTGATCATGCCCCACTGGCGTGGAGAAAAAAAACCAAGCTCCCCTGACCCTGTCCTGGTGCCGTAGTCGCACAGGTACTCATTGATGGCCCTCTGCTGCGTGTGCAGCCGCTGCAGCATGGCCAACGTTGAGTTCCACCTGGTGGGCATGTCACATATAAGGCGGTTCTTGGGCAGGTTCAACTCCTTTTGCAGCTCAGCCAGGCGAGCACTGGCATTATAAGATCTGCGGAAATGCACACAGACTTTCCTGGCCTGCCTCAGGACATCCTGTAAGCCCGGGTACCTGCCCAAGAACCGCTGCACCACCAGGTTAAGGACGTGAGCCACACAGGGCACATGGGTCAGTTGTCCCTGTCGGAGGGCGGAGAGGAGGTTGGTGCCATTGTCGCAAACCACCATTCCTGGCTTAAGCTGGCGTGGCGTCAACCACCTCTCGGCCTGGCCCTGCAGAGCAGACAGGACCTCTGCCCCAGTGTGGCTTCTGTCCCCCAAACACACCAGCGCAAGCACGGCATGGCATCTTTTTGCCTGCGTACTTGCGTAGCCCCGTGAACGGCTACGGAGCACCGCTGGTTCATAGGACAAACCACAGGAAGAGGCCATGGAGGAAGAAGAAGAGGAGGGGGTGGAGGAGAGAGGTGTGTCACAACCAGTAGTAGCATTTTGGAGGCGTGGCGGTGGGACAACCTCCAACACTACTGCACCTTGTCCTGCATCCTTCCCAGCTGCCAAAAGAGTGACCCAATGGGCCGTGAAAGAAAGGTAACGTCCCTGTCCATGCCTGCTGGACCATGAGTCAGCGGTAATATGCACCTTACCGCTGACCGCCCTGTCCAGCGAGGCCAAGACATTGCCTTCCACATGCCGGTAGAGAGCCGGAATAGCCTTCCGTGAGAAAAAGTGGCGTTTGGGAACCTGCCACTGAGGAACCGCACATTGCACAAACTCACGGAAGGGGGCCGAGTCTACCAACTGAAAAGGCAGCAGTTGAAGCGCTAGCAATTTAGCCAAGCTAGCATTCAACCGCTGGGCATGTGGATGGCTGGGAGTGAACTTCTTTCGACGGTCCAGCAGCTGGGGCAGGGAAATTTGCCTGCTAGAATCGGACGTCGGTGTACTGCTAGCAGAGTGGCCGCAAGTACTTGGCTGTGACACACCTAATTCTACACCTTCATTCCTCTCAGTGCATGTTTCTGAGAGGACTGAAGTTATAGTGGGGTTGGAGATCCCAGCTGATGCGGTGCAAGGAGAGGTCCGCTTTGTTCTTTGGTGTGGGTCTTTGAGGTAGGCTTGCCAACGAGCTGCATGGCAGGTCAACATATGTCTGGTCAGGCATGTGGTACCCAAGCGGCTGATGTTTTGGCCACGCGATATACGCTTGAGACATATGTTGCAAACAGCAGCTGTGCGATCTGATGCACTAGCCTCAAAAAAGGCCCACACCAAGGAACTTTTTGAATGACGGGCAGAGGCAGCGCCCTGCACAGGCGGAGCTCTGCGGTGTGATTCCGTCGGTGTACTGCCCTTACGCTGGCCACCAAAGGGCATCCTGTCTCGTTGGAGATGTGCCTCCTCCTCATCCTCCTCCTCCTCTCTCCTATTAGGCACCCACGTGGAGTCAGTGACCTCATCATCCCCTCCCTCCTCATCACTGGAGCCAATCTGGCAGTATGCTGCAGCTGCTGGAACATGACTGCCAGATTGGTGTCCTTCTTGAGCATCCCCTCTGTCTGCTTTCACCCTACTGCCTTCCTGTAGCTGGGTTTCATCATCAGACCCTTCGAAACGCTGGGCATCCTCCTGGAGCATGTACCCAACACTGTGCTCAAACAGTTCGGGGGACTCCTCAGGAGGAGGACATGGTGGGTCTAGGGAAGGAGTGACTGATGATGAGTCTGACATTGATACCAGGGAAGAGGACGCTTTGGCAGCTGCTTTGCCAGTACCCTGAGCCTGGGTGAGAGAGGATGAGGAGGAGGAGGAGGGCTTGGTCATCCACTCTACCAAGTCTTCGGCATGATGTGGCTCAACATGTCCAGCTGCCGAAAAGAAGGACAAGCGTGTCCCATGGCCATGTGCTGATGACAATGCACCGCGTCCACGACCAGCACTGTTGCCCCCAGACACAGAGCCTGCTTGCCCTCTTTTATTGCCTCCTGACTGTCTGCCTCTCCTTGTTTGCCTTCCAGACATTCTAATAGATGGCCTGCAGGGAGATGGGAAAAAAGCAATAAGGGCTACCTTCAGGTGTCCTTCTCTGTCCCTTGAAACAAGGACTTGCACAGTGAAAGAAACTGACACTCTCCCTACCTACAGTTTTCTGTCCCTAGAAAAAATGTTTTTTTTAAGCACAATATAGCACAAGGAGAATTCACTCACTGTCCTTCCAGGTCCCTGGAAACAAGGACTTGCACAGTGAAAGAAACTGACACTCTCCCTACCTACAGTTTTCTGTCCCTAGAAAAAATGTTTTTTTAAGCACAATATAGCACAAGGAGAATTCACTTACTGTCCTTCCAGGTCCCTGGAAACAAGGACTTGCACAGTGAAAGAAACTGACACTCTCCCTACCTACAGTTTTCTGTCCCTAGAAAAAATGTTTTTTTTAAGCACAATATAGCACAAGGAGAATTCACTCACTGTCCTTCCAGGTCCCTGGAAACAAGGACTTGCACAGTGAAAGAAACTGACACTCTCCCTACCTACAGTTTTCTGTCCCTAGAAAAAATGTTTTTTTAAGCACAATATAGCACAAGGAGAATTCACTCACTGTCCTTCCAGGTCCCTGGAAACAAGGACTTGCACAGTGAAAGAAACTGACACTCTCCCTACCTACAGTTTTCTGTCCCTAGAAAAAATGTTTTTTTTAAGCACAATATAGCACAAGGAGAATTCACTCACTGTCCTTCCAGGTCCCTGGAAACAAGGACTTGCACAGTGAAAGAAACTGACACTCTCCCTACCTACAGTTTTCTGTCCCTAGAAAAAATGTTTTTTTTAAGCACACTATAGCACAAGGAGAATTCACTCACTGTCCTTCCAGGTCCCTGGAAACAAGGACTTGCACAGTGAAAGAAACTGACACTCTCCCTACCTACAGTTTTCTGTCCCTAGAAAAAATGTTTTTTTTAAGCACAATATAGCACAAGGAGAATTCACTCACTGTCCTTCCAGGTCCCTGGAAACAAGGACTTGCACAGTGAAAGAAACTGACACTCTCCCTACCTACAGTTTTCTGTCCCTAGAAAAAATGTTTTTTTTAAGCACAATATAGCACAAGGAGAATTCACTCACTGTCCTTCCAGGTCCCTGGAAACAAGGACTTGCACAGTGAAAGAAACTGACACTCTCCCTACCTACAGTTTTCTGTCCCTAGAAAAAATGTTTTTTTTAAGCACAATATAGCACAAGGAGAATTCACTCACTGTCCTTCCAGGTCCCTGGAAACAAGGACTTGCACAGTGAAAGAAACTGACACTCTCCCTACCTACAGTTTTCTGTCCCTAGAAAAAATGTTTTTTTTAAGCACACTATAGCACAAGGAGAATTCACTCACTGTCCTTCCAGGTCCCTGGAAACAAGGACTTGCACAGTGAAAGAAACTGACACTCTCCCTACCTACAGTTTTCTGTCCCTAGAAAAAATGTTTTTTTTAAGCACAATATAGCACAAGGAGAATTCACTCACTGTCCTTCCAGGTCCCTGGAAACAAGGACTTGCACAGTGAAAGAAACTGACACTCTCCCTACCTACAGTTTTCTGTCCCTAGAAAAAATGTTTTTTTTAAGCACAATATAGCACAAGGAGAATTCACTCACTGTCCTTCCAGGTCCCTGGAAACAAGGACTTGCACAGTGAAAGAAACTGACACTCTCCCTACCTACAGTTTTCTGTCCCTAGAAAAAATGTTTTTTTTAAGCACAATATAGCACAAGGAGAATTCACTCACTGTCCTTCCAGGTCCCTGGAAACAAGGACTTGCACAGTGAAAGAAACTGACACTCTCCCTACCTACAGTTTTCTGTCCCTAGAAAAAATGTTTTTTTTAAGCACAATATAGCACAAGGAGAATTCACTCACTGTCCTTCCAGGTCCCTGGAAACAAGGACTTGCACAGTGAAAGAAACTGACACTCTCCCTACCTACAGTTTTCTGTCCCTATAAAAAATGTTTTTTTTAAGCACAATATAGCACAAGGAGAATTCACTCACTGTCCTTCCAGGTCCCTAGAAACAAGGACTTGCACAGTGAAAGAAACTGACACTCTCCCTACCTACAGTTTTCTGTCCCTAGAAAAAATGTTTTTTTTAAGCACAATATAGCACAAGGAGAATTCACTCACTGTCCTTCCAGGTCCCTGGAAACAAGGACTTGCACAGTGAAAGAAACTGACACTCTCCCTACCTACAGTTTTCTGTCCCTAGAAAAAATGTTTTTTTTAAGCACACTATAGCACAAGGAGAATTCACTCACTGTCCTTCCAGGTCCCTGGAAACAAGGACTTGCACAGTGAAAGAAACTGACACTCTCCCTACCTACAGTTTTCTGTCCCTAGAAAAAATGTTTTTTTTAAGCACAATATAGCACAAGGAGAATTCACTCACTGTCCTTCCAGGTCCCTGGAAACAAGGACTTGCACAGTGAAAGAAACTGACACTCTCCCTACCTACAGTTTTCTGTCCCTAGAAAAAATGTTTTTTTTAAGCACAATATAGCACAAGGAGAATTCACTCACTGTCCTTCCAGGTCCCTGGAAACAAGGACTTGCACAGTGAAAGAAACTGACACTCTCCCTACCTACAGTTTTCTGTCCCTAGAAAAAATGTTTTTTTTAAGCACAATATAGCACAAGGAGAATTCACTCACTGTCCTTCCAGGTCCCTAGAAACAAGGACTTGCACAGTGAAAGAAACTGACACTCTCCCTACCTACAGTTTTCTGTCCCTAGAAAAAATGTTTTTTTTAAGCACAATATAGCACAAGGAGAATTCACTCACTGTCCTTCCAGGTCCCTAGAAACAAGGACTTGCACAGTGAAAGAAACTGACACTCTCCCTACCTACAGTTTTCTGTCCCTAGAAAAAATGTTTTTTTTAAGCACAATATAGCACAAGGAGAATTCACTCACTGTCCTTCCAGGTCCCTGGAAACAAGGACTTGCACAGTGAAAGAAACTGACACTCTCCCTACCTACAGTTTTCTGTCCCTAGAAAAAATGTTTTTTTTAAGCACAATATAGCACAAGGAGAATTCACTCACTGTCCTTCCAGGTCCCTAGAAACAAGGACTTGCACAGTGAAAGAAACTGACACTCTCCCTACCTACAGTTTTCTGTCCCTAGAAAAAATGTTTTTTTTAAGCACACTATAGCACAAGCACAAAACACACTGACACTCTCCCTACCTATCGTTCTCTTTCCCTAAACTAAAGGAATCCAGGTTAAGCAAGAAAGAAATAAAAGTCACTGTCCCTGCCTATGCTGCTCTATCCCTGCTCCGGAACACACTACACTAGGCCGCCGTGCTGGCGGCCTTTTATAGTGTGGGGCGTGTACTAAACACCCTCAGCAATAATTGGCCACAGGCATCCTGCCTGTGGCCAATCATTGCTCTCCTCGCTGCCGGCGCTGTGATTGGCCAAGCATGCGGGGTCACAGTGCATGCTTGGCCAATCACAGCGCCTGGATGACACTGCGATGGCGTAGTGCATTGTGGGCCGTTCGCGTCACTCGAATTTGTCGCGAACGGCCCAAATCGTTCGATCTTCGTCGAACGATCGAACAGCCGATGTTCGAGTCGAACGTATGTTCGACTCGAACACGAAGCTCATCCCTAGTACACAATACAGTGCAGCCATAGTACAGTTGCTAATACAGTGCAGGCAGTGTACACAGTATCTGACACATACCTTGGAGGTGAGCCTGACATGCAGAGGGAGACCTCTTGTTCAGCCCTGGCTCTGGCGTCACTGGAGTTGGGACAGTGACTGTAGGAGCGCAGTGAGGTATGAGTGCCTGCAGGGTTCTCCAGGCTGGTGATGATGACAGCTGGCAGAGACTGGAACTGGCTTGGATGCTGTGGATACAGGTCAGCGGGTGCAGGTGCGCTGAGGAGCGCCGGGAATCGGGAATCCCGGTCGTGTGTACAGGGCATCAGAGTTCCAGTGGAACCGAATGTTCTGTTTTGTCAGCTGGGTAATTGGGGAGATGATAGCAGAGAATCCCTTGATAAATCTCCGGTAAAAATTGGCAAAGCCAACAAAACGCTGCACCACCTTCTTGTCTGAAGCCTCGTACACGCGATCGGTTTTCCCGGCAGGAAAACTGCCATGAGAGCGTTTGGCCGGGAAAACCGTCGGTGTGTATGCTCCCTAGCAGTTTTCCCGACAGGAAAACTGCCGGAAAAAAAATAGAGAACCTGCTCTCTATTTTCCCGTCGGTATTCCCGGCAGACTATTTCCTGCTGAGAAAACCGGTCGTCTGTATGCTTCCCCGAGGGGAAATAAACCGTGCATGCTCGTTAACAATTCGACGCATGCGCAGAAGCATAGAATGTAATTTAGTTGGCTCGTTATAGTCTTTGACGTCACTGCGTTCTTGCTATTCAAAAGTTCAGCGGTCTTTTGTGTGACCGTGTGTATACAAGGCATATACAAGGCAAGCTAGGCAGGAATCCCGTTGGGAAAACTGACGGTTTTCGAGCAGACGGGAAAACCGGTCGCGTGTACAGGGCTTGAGGGTGCAGGCCAGTGTAGAACAGCTGTAACTTTTTGTGGGTCCATCTTGAATCCCTCTGTGTAGATTATCAGGCCCAGGAACTGGATACTCTGCTGCTCAAATTCAAATGTATCCGGTTTGGCATATAGCCCATGTTGACAGAGACGGCAGAGTACCATCTTGACATGTTTGATTCAGGGATGTGGAAAAGATCAAGATATCGTCTAGGTAGACAATTACGGAGATATCTAGGTAGTCTCTGAAGATATCTTTAACTAAGTGCTGGAAGGTGGCAGGGGCATTTCACAGACCGAAAGGCATCACTAGATATTCATAGTGGCCGAACCTGGTACGGAAAGGTGTCTTCCTTTCGTCCCCTGCACGGATTCAAACCAAATTGTAAGCCCCTCGTAGATCTACTTTGGTGAATACAGCGGTTGTACTCAGTCTTTGAAAAAGCTCAGGCACCAGGGGCAAAGGATACCACTTTTTAACAGTGAAGCCTCGTACACACGACCAAGTTTCTCGTCCAAAACCGGCAAGAAAAGTGCCGCGAGAGCTTTTTTCTCGAGAAAACCGTTCGTGTGTATGGTTTTACGACGAGAAAATTGCCATGAATCTCGACGAGAAAATAGAGAACCTGCTCTCTATTTTCTCGTCAGGATTCCTGATTTCCTCGTCGTATTTCTCGTCGACCTGTTTTGTGACGAGAAAATGGTTCGTGTGTATGCTTTAACGAGTCTTTCAAAAGCGCGCATGTTCAGAAGCAAGTATGAGACGGGAGCGCATCTTCTGGTAAAACAAGCCTTCGTAATGGAGATAGCACATTCGTCACGCTCGAAATTATTGCATCGTTTAAATGTTGTGCATTGAAATCTTCTTTAGAATGTTACATTAATCAAAACGAAAGAACTTCTTTTGCTGCTGATATTCACACAGAGTTATGACTATCTTTTTTTAACCTTTTTCATGCTGCTCTTAAGAAGATTCATGTGTATTATATCGTGCAAGTTTTTATGAATATTTAACATTTTTATATTTTTCAAACTGATGTTAATTTTAATTTCGCAATGTTTTGATAGTGATCACCCATTGAATATTTTAATATATAGTTGTTAAATTTGACACCCTCTTTTTGGGAAATCAGATTCTTTTATTTTTTAGGGGGGTTGTTATCTGTCCCTTTTTTTGTCAGTCAAATGTATCTGCTTACACCAAAGCTAAATTTTAAATTTTTACAAATACACATAGTCAAGTATGAACTTAAACAAAAATAACATTTATTCATGTTTTGTAAAAAATAAAGAGAAGGCAGCGCTGGAGAACCTGCTGCCATTTGTGCATCCCAGGGACCCCAGACCACACATCAACCCTGTGTGGACACTAAAATTGGGAGCTTGAGAAGGCCAACATTTCTGAGCACAATCTGATGCTGGCCTCCCAGAGGTCAGGAACAGCAGCAGGTGAGATATATGTCCCAAGTGTGTGGTACTACAACAGGCTGCCTTCTGTCCGACCACAATGAAGCAAGGCCATCACTTCCTCGTCTTCCTGGCAACCTTCCCTGCAACCTTCCCTGAAGCCTTCCCTGCAGCCTTCCTTCTTCGTTTGGCTGGAGGCTGGGCCACTGGAGGGGTACTCCTGTCAGGAGGAGGAGGAGGTGGAGGAGAAAGGGGTGGCGCAGAAGAACAAGGTGGAGGTGGAGGAGAAGGGGGTGGGGCGGAAGAACAAGGTGGAGGTGGAGGTGGAGGAGAAGGGGGTGGGGCGGAAGAACAAGGTGGAGGAGGAGGTGGAGGAGAAGGGGGTGGGGTGGAAGAGCAAGGTGGAGGAGGAGGAGAAGGGGGTGGGGCGGAAGAACAAGGTGGAGGTGAAGGAGAAGGGGGTGGGGCAGAAGAAGAAGGTGGAGGTGGAGGAGGAGGTTGAGGTTGGGACAGTTGTGCCACCTCACAAATTGCTGTATTGGGGGTAATTTTTCCCATCACCCCCTTGTTGAGCAAGGTGATGAGCAGGGGCTCTCATAGGAGGCGTTGCTCCATGCTCATCACCTTGAACTTTGCCTCCACTAGGCCGGCAATGGCCTCTTCAGGGGATGTGGGCTCCTTGAGGGTGGCATGGGCCTCTCGAATAAGGGCCATTGCTGCCTCACTGGTGGTCCTGTCCCTCCTGCCTCTTTTGGGAAATCGGATGGGAGGCACCTGTGATCTGGTGCTTCTCCTTTGCCCTGCCACCTCCTGCCTGCCACTGGGCCCTGCCACCTCCTGGCTGCCACTGGGCCCTGCCACCTCCTGCCTTCCACTGGGCACTGCCACCTCCTGCCTTCCACTGGGCCCTGCCACTTCCTGGCTGCCACTGGGCCCTGCCTCCTCCTGCCTGACAGTTTTCAGACCCTCCTCCTGGCTGATTTCATCCTGTGTATGAAAAAGGGACATAGTTTAATATGTTGCTTTAATCTTTGCCTCAAAATTTATAATCATGATTGAAGCAATTAGAATGTAAATCCTGAAATCATTTTCGAAAATTTACAACTACATCAGATTGACTATTTAGCACCCAATTAAGTGCAGACTAATGTCTAGAGATCTTGATTTCACTTGTGGAACTCTAAATAGTTTATGTTTGGCATCTTGACATATTTGTCAAACATTAAGTTTATCCCAATACATTTTCATTTAATACTATACCTGGCTCCAGATGGCCAAATCAGGATCATCCAGGATGGCTGCCTCCTATTGCTCCAGAGAAGGCTCAGGTTGGCTGCAGGGAAGTCTGGGGGGAAGAGTGGAGAGTGATGGCCTTGCCTCAATGTGGTCATCCAGGAAGGACATCCTGCTGTAGTACCACAAATTCGGGACATACACATCATCTGCTGCTGCTCCTGACCTCTGAGAAGCCAGGACCTTAGAGCGTTCAGTCCTGTAGGTGCCTCTCAAGCTCCCAATTTTAGTGTCCACCTGTTTTGCTGTGGCTGTGGGCACCTTGGTATGCACAAATGGGAGCAGGGTCTCCAGCGCTGCTTTTCTCACCCCTCTTTTTTTGTGGATGGGGTTTTTCGTCTCCCACAGAGTGGGCAGCTCCCTTACCCGGTCTATAAATTCCACCAGGAAATCTTTATCACTAATGAAGACATTCATATTGTATCTGCAAGTAAAATAAATAATATATAACTAATGTGAGGCAAACAGTCTAACCTCCTTAACATCGTAGTCACCATATATATCCTACAACATTCTCAAGACAGTATAGGCCAACAATTTGTCCAACTCACAAAATCACATACCTTTGTTCGCACGTCCGTAACTTGAACTCCTCTCTCCGCACACCGAACGTAGTATAGTCACATGTGTGTTTGCTATATATACACCACGCATGCGTCAAACTACGAACACGTCGCTCCGCACACGTCGCCCGCCCATGACGTTCTAACTAACATCTTTTCCCCGCCCCTTCTCTTTCGGCGCGCAGACAGATATGGCGGATTTACAGCAGGTGTCCGATAATTCCGCAACGAACGAGGAGGAGACAAGCCCGGATACTGAGGAAACGTCACGATCAAGGAGGAGATTCAAGGCATCTAATATGTCTTTTGCGGAGATGGCGGAGATGGTGGACATCTTGCTCAAGTCTGATTATGACGCTAAGCATGGGCCGTATAGCAAACCAAATAGAAGGATGGCCAAAATCCTGAAGAAAGTCGTGAAGAGTCTGAAGACGAATTTCGGGGTGAAACGCTCAAATGAGCAGCTCAGAAAGAGGTGGTCAGACCTCAAACTGAGGGAGCCAGAGCAGTTAAGGAGCATTAAGAGAATGCTAGCAAAAAGTAAGTAAAATGTACACTTTTCTGCTATTAATGTTTTTCTCAACTTACATGTTGCTCCTTTTTTTGATTTTATCATATTGGACTCCCTTCCATAATTTAATAATTTGAACTTGGTTTGGCACAGTAATCGTTCGTTACGTTACAGACACTTCGTTCGGCCACTATACGCTGTTTTGGCTTATTTTATAGCCACAAAAGTAATTAGACATCTGCGTGTTTTTTAAAAAATTTTGTTCCAAATTTTTAGGCTAGATGATGTGTTTGTAAAGAGAATGAAATGCAAACTTTAGTCAGTGTAAAGGAGAGGACACTCAGCAGCTGCTTCCACATCTGTACTTTGGAGCACTATAGTGTGGTCCACCAGACCCGCCTTTTTTGGGTGTCCCACACAGGTGCATTAGTGATTTTTTGTGGTGCCTCCATGTCTAAAAACTGACAGCCAAAGGTGAATACTAAACATATTATTGGTCAGAAATAATGCATTCATCTTTAACTTCCGCCCAAACACACACTTGTACCCCACTTCCAAGCAATTTAGCCTGTTTTTATTTTTCATAGAGAATTTCAGTGTGATAAATAGACCTTTTGTTTGATTCTCATAGGGGAGAGAAGACTGGGAGGAGAACACTCCAGGGAGCACAGGAACCCCACAGCTTCACAACAACCCCAAACTCCCAAAGACCCACAACCGAAGGATGTTGAGGAAGTTGAGGTGGAGGAAGGAGAAGTGCAGGAAGGAGAGGTGGATGACGTTGTGGAACTGGTCACCACAACAGGTCAGTATCTGACACCACAGCTTCAGGAAAGAGATGTAGGCCTGCAGAGTTATAATACCTTTTTATTATGTTTTTAGGGGATGCAAATGTTGTGGTGAAGGATAATACACGTTTCTTTGCTGACAGTGCCCTCCGAATAATCCAGCAAGTGATGGAATGTAGCACGGAACTGGACAGAATAAAACAAATAATTCATGTGATGGATCAAACATTTAAAGACATTCTAGATGTTTTGGGGAGAATCGAATAAGTCAACCAAACCCCCATTTTTTTTCAGGAATGACTGTTCATCAACCTTTTAAACAGTTTTTGACAATGCAACCAGCCAAAAATTTAATATGCACACAGTGTGTCAACATGTGCCATCTGCCATCAGGGGATATCCATGTACGTCTTTTGGGGGTGCAACCCCTTCCTCGTATCTAAAGTAGGTGAACTGAGGAAGGGGTTGCACTCCCAAAACATGTCTATTGATCACCCCTGATGGCAGATAGCACATGTTGACAATAGGGATCAGGAGTCTAAAATCCCTAGTGGAAAATAATACAAAATGTGTGCATATTCAATTTTTGGCTGGGCAAGGGGTGGCAAGACCCCATATTAGGACGGGCACATAGAGACATAGTTTGTGTAAGTGAATGTGTCAGATTGCTCAGAGGTATCCAATGTTGTAATTTTTGGAATGCAACTGTTGTTTTTGTATTTTCCTAAGAAAAAAATTGCCGGTTTGTGGCCAGGCAAAAAAACAAACAAAAAACATGTGTGTGAATGTGCACAGAGTAAAATGTTTGAACACAAACAACGTGTAGCTTCTTTTTCTAATACGCTCTAACCTTATTTGGTGTTTTTTTTAAGGTTACATAGTGAAATGGTTGTTATTTACTAAAGAAAAATACAATTGGCAATACAAATGCACTAAGACAAACTAGGAGACAGGAAACAAACAAAAGATAAAACTTTAAAACAGATTTTTATTTAACTCGTTCTCCAGGAATCTTTAGCCATAGCCTGGCATAGGAATTGCCCCCCTACCCGTGAAATATTGCATATATTTGTCCCGAACCTCACGGGCATTTTGGGGGGGCAAGCCAGGACGGGCAGATTCCAGGCCCGGCAGGGGATTAGCAGGTGAAAGTCCAGCCTCAGGCAATACTGAGGCCATATATGAATTGGATTTTCTGCTGAGAAAATTGTGTAGCACACAGCAGCATAAAACTACATAGTTTATTTTGTAGTCCGCCAAGTGTATGGAAGTCATAAAAATGCGGAACCGGCTGGCCATTATGCCGAAGGCATTTTCAACGACTCTTCGGCCCCTGGCCAGCCGGTAATTGAACACACTCTTCTCTGGGGTCAGGGTCCTCTGTGGAAATGGCCTCATAAGATGCGGTCCGAGTCCAAAGGCTTCATCAGCCAAGAAAACAAAGGGGAGTCCTTCAATATTCCCTGCATCCGGTGGCAATGCAAGGTCGTCACTCTGGAGACGGAGGGCAAACTCCGTCTGGATGAAGGATCCCCCATTGGACATCCGGCCATTCTTCCCTACATCAACATAGAGGAATTCATACCGTGCTGACACCACCGCCATAAGCACAATGCTATGAAACCCCTTGTAGTTGAAGTAGTAGGACCCAGAACGGGGTGGCGGCACGATGCGGACGTGCTTCCCGTCTATGGCACCACCGCAGTTGGGGAAGTCCCACCGCGTGGCAAACTCCGATGCCACAGTCTGCCATTCCTGTGGCGTGGAAGGAAGCTGGGGAGTCAAACAGGATTAAAGAAAATTAGAATTTAAAAATATTACATTACAAGGAGATTATATTAAAAAACATTAGAGGCCAACATCAATCAAATTCTACGTTTATTAAGGTGTTTTAAATAAGTATAATGGAAGGCTCATGTTTCATATTCATCACCCTCTCTGATGGTCCATTAATATATTATTTTGGGGGGGGGGTAGATGTGTTTGGCCACAGGATAGCAGTGCAGTGGCGGTGCGTCCAGAGTGGGCGCTGGAGCACTGCCCCCTCTCTCCTGTGCCCGTCACTCAGAACAATACATAGGTTCATGCCTTGCATTAACCTATGTATTGTCAATGCCGCCCACTATTCAGGTGGATGGCCCCCTGTTAAGTGACCAACATATGAATAACTGCGTCATTTATGGGGTGAAAATTGCATATCAGAAACAGGGAGGCAAATAGGCTTGCACATTACAGCCTGAGGGATGTAATTGGCTTCATAAAAGTTAAATAGGGGACGCAGGGGGGGGAGCATTCCTTGGGTAAACACTAACAGGCTGCCAATCATGTTCACCAAGTCTGTTTAATGGTAACATGATTGGCTGATGCAACATCAAGGGAAGGAGAAGACATCAAGGACAGAAGAAGGATGGCGCTGACCACAAGAAGGTATGTGCAGGGCTGGGGGGAAACTGGCTGCATTGGAGGGAACAAAATGGCTGCATTGGAGGGGACAAAATGGCTGCATTGGAGGGGACAAAATGGCTGCATTGGAGGGGACAACTGGGGGCGTTTAATAGGCACCTTTGCAAAAATGGAGGAAGTTTATTTCCTAAATTGGGGTTGGACCCCCAAACATTTGTTGCAACGGGCGCCCCTGCTGGAAAGGTTAGTGAATGGAAATATGCTTGGAGGAGAAAAAAGGGGCAATCTAAAGCTTCCAGCATGCATGAGGACAAAGGGGACATTCTCAGCATATTACAATCATGGTAATTAGGGAAGGATGAAAGAAATACAATACATTAGCATACATGAAATACATAAAATGTGATGTTAAAGGAGAAAACTTACCCTAATATAGTCCTCCTGCAGGACTTGGATGATGGCAGAACAGGTGTCTGGGATTATGAGGCCCAGAGCCTGGGGGGAGATGCCTGTCGTGAACTTCAAGTCCTGAAGACTTCTCCCTGTCGCCAGATAACGTAACGTGGCGATGAGCCTCTGCTCAGCACTGATGGCTTCCCGCATAACGGTGTCCTGCCTGGTAATATAGGGGGACACCAAAGCCAACAGTTCCTGAAAAACGGGGTCAGACATCCGCAGAAAATTCCTGTAGTCCTCAGGATTATTCTCGACTATCTCCCGCAGCAGAGGCATGTGGCAGAATTGGTCCCGCTGGAGCAACCAATTCTTGGTCCATGAACTCCTCCTCACACCATTCATGGACTGGTCTTGGTCCAAAACAAGCAGACCAACACCAAGCGCACGCACAGCACGAACTCGACGACGAGAACGTCCAGGCGACATGGCTAGGAAATGGTCGTCTTATCAGAACGTACAGAACAGAACGCACTTCAGAACAGCAAGGCCTATGAATAACGAACTGAAAATCAGAAACGAACGGGCAAGAACGCACTGTAAAACAGATACGACCTGCCTAGATGCCCTGAAAGTCAAGATACGAACCCACAAGCACAAACTGAACCTCAGAAAACGAACTGAAAAGCACGAAGTCTCAAAAGCGCGAATCGTCTCTTCCCAAACTTTTACTTCACACGCGGTAACAGGAGATCAGAAAAAGCAGCCCAAGGGGTGGCGCCAAGAAAATTGATCTTCCCCTTTATAGTGCCGTCGTACGTGCTGGACGTGAGCGCGGAGAACAACGAGGAAATTGGGAAATGTCAGTGTGTACGCATGGAAAGCTTGACGAGAAACTCGTCAAGGTTAACAAGAATCTCGTCGAAAAAAACGACGTGTTTTTAACGACGAGAAAATCGGTCGTGTGTACGAGGCTTAACTTTGTTTAGCTCCCAGTAGTCCACACAGGGCCGTAGAGAGTGGTCCTTCTTTTCTACAAAAAAGATTCCTGCCCCTGCCGGAGAAGTAGATGGTCGGATGAATCCCCTCTTGAGATTTTCATCCACATATTCTTTTAATACCTCCAACTCTAGCTCAGATAGTGGGAAGATTTGTCCATAGGGGATCTCAGCTCCTGGAAGCAGCTCAATTGGGCAATCGTAGGTGCGGTGGGGAGGAAGAGTCTCAGCCCCCTGTTTGCTAAAAACATCCAGAAACTCGTTATATGGCTCAGGTACTACTGAGCGTCAGGGATGAGCCGAACACCCCCCCTGTTCGGTTTGCACCAGAACCTGCGAACAGGCAGAATGTTCGTGTGAACGTTAGAACCCTAATAAATACAATGGACTCGAACGTTCGAAATCTAAAGTGCTAATTATAAAGGCTAATATGCAATTTATTGTCCTAAAAAGTGTTTGGGGACCCGGGTCCTGCCCCAGGGGACATGTATCAATGCAAAAAAAGGTTTAAAAAATAGACGTTTTTACGGGAGCGGTGATTTTAATAATGCTTAAAATGAAAAAATAAAAGTGAAATATTCCTTTAAATTTCGTACCTGGGGGGTGTGTATGATATGCATGTAAAGTGGCGCATGTTTCCCGTGCTTAGAACTGTCCCTGCACAAAGTGTCATTTTTGAAGGAAAAAAAGTCATTTAAAACTCACTCGCGTAATTACACAGTGAAGGAAGTTTCCCGCTCAGGCCAATGATGTAGGCGGGGTCCGACATACCGAGGGGGCGGACCTGATGGGGAACTTTGTTCGCTGTGTAATACATGAATAGACCCGCCCCTTCTCTCGTTCCGCATCTGGTCCGCTGAGCGGACCTGATGGGGAACTTTAGAAGGGGCGGGTCTATACATTTAAAACACAGCGGAGGAAGTTCCCCATCAGGTCCGCACAGGCACAACCAATGACGGACAGCGCTGGACATCGGGATCGCCGCGGGACACTGGATTTCATCGCTGGAATGTTTTTTTTTTAACATTTTTTTTTTTTTTTTAATAAAGGACTTTTCCAAGGTGTGTGTGTTTTTATTTACATTTTTTGACACTTTCTTCGTGAAATGGTAAGGGTACAATGGTACCCCTTACCAATTCACATAGGGGGGGGGGGCGGGATCTGGGGGTCCCCTTTGTTAGGGGTCTTCCAGATTCCGATAAGCCCCCCGCCCGCAGACCCCCACAACCACCGGGCAAGGGTTGTGGGGATGAGGCCCTTGTCCCCATCAACATGGGGAAATCCTCCCCATGTTGAGGGCATGTGGCCTGGTACGGTTCAGGAGGGAGGGGGGGGGGCGCTCTCTCGTCCCCCCCTCTTCCCCTGCAGCCGGCCAGGTTGCGTGCTCAGATAAGGGTCTGGTATGGATTTTTGGGGGGACTCCACGCCATTTTTTTTTTATTTGGGGTGGAGTTCCCCTTAAAATCCATGCCAGATCTCAAGGGCCTGGTATGGATACTTAGGGGGAACCCCACGCCATTTTTTTAAAAAAATTGTGGCGGGGTTCCCCTTAATATCCATTCCAGACCTAAAGGGCCTGGTAATTGAATTTGGGGGAACCCCCACGCTTTTTTTTTTTTATCAATGACTTTTCTATGTATTGATAAAAGCCGACAATTCATTATAGCCGCGAGTGAGTTTTAAATGACTTTTTTTCCTTCAAAAATTACACTTTGTGCAGGGACAGTTCTAAGCACGGGAAACATGCGCCACTTTACATGCATATCATACACACCCCCCAGGTACGAAATTTAAAGGAATATTTCACTTTTATTGTTTTATTTTAAGCATTATTAAAATCACTGCTACCGAAAAAACTGCAGTTTTTAAAATTTTTGCATTGATACATGTCCCCTGGGGCAGGACCCGGGTCCCCAAAAACTTTTTATGACAATAACTTGCATATAAGCCTTTATAATTAGCACTTTAGATTTCTCCCATAGACTTTTCGAATTTGCCGCGATCACCCCAAATTGTTCGTTGTTCGGCGAACGGGCGAACAGGCAATGTTCGAGTCGAACATGAGTTTGACTCGAACTCGAAGCTCATCCCTACTGAGCGTATCTCCGAATCAGATTCCAAGCACAGCAGAGGGTTAGAGACCTTGGGAGGTATGGTCAGGCAGTATTCTTGACAGTAGGGAGACTGAAACAAGATTTTTCCGGAGCCCCAATCAATTTGCGGATTGTGAGCCTGTAGCCATGGTAGGCCCAAGATGATCGGGAACAGAGGGGACGCAATTACATCTAGACTCAGCAGTTCCTTATGGGCTGTGGCAGTGACCACAGGTAGTGAAGGGGTTTCCTGGGTCACCAGCCCTGACTTGATACGGGACCCATCTGCTAGAAAGATGGAGAGTCCTTGGGCCCTGGATCGAAGTGGGATGAGCTGTTGATTTGCAAAGTTCAGGTCAATAAAACAACTACATGCCCCAGAGTCGATTATTGCAGTAACTGGCACAGTACTTCCTGGAAACTGGAATGAGAAGAGAAGAGCCAGGTGCGAAGTGTTGGCAGAGGGTAACTGGAGGGGGAGATTGATAGACATTAGGGATGAGCTTCGAGTTCGCCGAATTGCGAGCATTATGGGCCGTTCGCGCCAAATTCGAGTGGCGCGTCACAGCCCATAATTTACTGCGGCATCGCAGTGCATTGCTGGCTGATGATTGGCCAAGCATGCACTATGACCCGCATGCTTTTGCCAATCAAAGCGCGCAAAAAACAGAGAGCCATAATTGGCCAAAGCCCCACACTATATAAGGCGGCCTGGAAGTCGGTGTTGGATGGAGAGAGAGAGACAGTGTGTTTTGATTTGAGTTAGATAGAGCAGGCAGGCGAGTCAGTTAGCTGCAGTTACAGTGTGTAGAGGATATATATGCATCCTAGGTGTTGTATATATATTTATACAATGTATTCAGTTTAGTTAGATCCGTTCCTGTTATTCTCTATACTGTGACAGGCAGACAGGTGATTGTGCTAGCTGCAGTGTTTCACATAGTGTACTGTGTGCTTTGCATAGCGTTCACCTAAAGCTTACCTGAATACAATTAGTGGTGTTCTCATAATAAATCCACAGGCAGGGAGCTGCATTAATTTCTTTTAGTGTACTTCTGTCCTTTGCATAGCATTCACTTAAAGGAACCTGAATACAATTGGTGGTGTTCTCATAATAAAACCACAGGCAGAGCCAGAGAGCTGCAAGTATTTTCAGTTAGTTTACTGTGTCCTCGGCACAGAGTGCACCTAAAACTAACTGAAGACAATTGCTGCTTTTCTCATACTAATACCACAGCAGGCAGTTGATTCTGATAGCTGCATTATAATCAGTATATATATATATATATATATATATATATATATATATATATATATAATCCCACCTTTGTTCAGCTACATCTCGCTGCAGGCCATTAGTATGTCTAAGAGGCAAACACAGAGAGGCAGTCAGTCAAGAGGCAATAAAAGAGGGCAAGCAGGCTCTGTGTCTGCAACAGTGCTGGTCGTGGACACGGTGCATCCTCATCAGCACGTGGCCGTGGGACACATTTGTCCTTCTTTTTGGCAGCTGGCCATGTTGAGCCGCAACATGCCCAAGACTTGGTAGAGTGGATGACCAAGCCGTCCTCATCCTCCTCATCCTCTCTCACCCAGGCTCAGGGTACTTTGTCTGGCAAAGCAGCTGCCAAAGCAGCCTCTTACCTCGGCTCAATGGCATTGGTGACTCCTTCCCTAGCCCCACCATGTCCTCCTGAGGAGTCCCCCAAATTGTTTGACCACAGTGTTGGGCACATGCTCCAGGAGGATGAACAGTGTTTTGAAGGCTCCAATGATGGAACCCAGCTAGAGGAAGGCAGTAATGTGAGCCCAGAGAGAGGGGGTAGTAACGTGAGCCCAGAGAGAGGGGGTGCCGAACAAGGACAGCTATCTGGCAGTCATGTTCCCCCAGCTGCAGCATACTGCCAGATTTGCTCCAGTGATGAGGAGAGAGGGGATGATGAGGTCACTGACTCCATGTGAGTGCCTGATAGGAGAGAGGAGGAGGAGGAGGCACATTTCCAACGAGGCAGGATGCCCTCCAGGGGCCAGCTTAAAGGCAGCACACCGACTGCATCACACCACAGAGCTCCGCATGTGCAGGGCGCTGCTGTCTCTGCGCGTTATTCCAAAAGTTATTTGGTGTGGGCCTTTTTTCAGACGTGTGTAGCAGATCGCACCATTGCCATTTGCAACATATGTCTGAAGCGTATCTCGCGTGGCCAAAACATCAGCCGCTTGGGCACCACGTGCTTGACCAGACATATGTCGACCTGCCATGCAGTTCGTTGGCAAGCATACATAAAAGACCCACACCAAAGAACAAAGCGGACCTTTTCTTGCTCCTCATCAGCTGGGATCTCCAACCCCACTAAACCTTCAGTCCTTTCTGAAACCTGCACTGAGAGGAATGAAGGTGTAGAATTAGGTGTGTCACAGCCAAGTACTTGCGGGCAATCTGCTATTGGTACACCGACGTCAGATTGTACCAGACAAATTTCCCTGCCCCAGCTGCTGCACCGCCGAAAGAAGTTCGCTCCCAGCCATCCACATGCCCAGCGGTTGAATGCTAGCTTGGCTAAATTGCTAGCACTTCAACTGCTGCCTTTTCAGTTGGTAGACTCTGCCCCTTCCGTGAGTTTGTGGAATGTGCGGTTCCTCAGTCGCAGGTTCCCAAACGCCACTTTTTCTCACGGAAGGCGATTCCGACTCTCTACCGGCATATGGAAGGCAATGTCTTGGCGGTGCTTGAGCTGGTGTGCTTGGGGGACAGGAGCCACATTGGGGCAGAGATTCTGTCAGCTCTGCAGGGGCAGGCTCAGAGGTGGTTGACGCCAAGCCAGCTTAAGCCAGGAATGGTGGTTTCCGACAATGGCACCAACCTCCTCTCCGCCCTCCGACAGGGACACCTAAACCCATGTGCCCTGTTTGGCTCACGTCCTTAACTTGGTGGTGCAGCGGTTCTTAGACAGGTACCCGGGCTTACAGGAGGTCCTGAAGCAGGCCAGGAAACTCTGTGGGCATTTCCGCCAGTCACATAATGCCAGTGCTCGGCTGGCTGACCTGCAAAAGGAATACAACCTGCCCAAAAACCGCCTAATCTGTGACATTCCCACCAGGTTGAACTCTACGTTGGCCATGCTGCAGCAGCTGCACACACAGCAGAGGGCCATCAATGAGTATCTGTTGCAATATGGCACCAGGACAGGGTCAGGGGAGCTTGGATTTTTTCCCCACGCCAGTGGGCCATGATCAGGGATGCATGCACTGTCCTGGCACCATTTGAGGAGGCCACGAGGATGGTGAGCAGTGACAGTGCATGCATCAGTGACACTGTCCCTCTTGTCCACCTGTTGGAGCACACACTGCGTGGAATAATGGACAGGGCACTTGAGGCAGAACAGAGGCAGGAAGAGGAGGACTTCCTTACCTCTCAAGGCCCCCTTTATCCAGACAGTGTTCCTTCTGGCCCGGCTATCACACAGGAAGAGGAGGAGGAGGAGGAGGAGGATTGTGTCAGCATGGAGATGGAGCCTAGCACTCAGCATTAGCAGCAGTCTTCAAGGGATCAATTACAGTCCCAAGACACCCATGGACTTGTACGTGGCTGGGAGGAGGTGGCTGCGGATCATGCCGTCCTCAGTGACCCAGAGGACTACGGACCAAATGCCTCAGCAAACCTACGCTGCATGGCCTCCCTGATCCTGCAAAGTCTGTGGAAGGATCCTCGTATTCGTGCGATCAAGGAGAGGGATCATTACTGGCTGGCAACCCTACTTGATCCACGTTACAAGGGTAAGGTTGCGGACCTTATCTTGCCGTCGCAGAGGGAACTGTGAGGGTTTACAGTGTTGTGGCAACACCACCACAACCACCAAAGGCCCAATTTTTCTGCCCCTGTTCAACAGGGGCATGTAATTACAATTCTTGATCTAATATTTCACAGCTGGGCCCATTCCTGCGCCCACCAAGAGTAACTGTGAGGACTTACAGTATTGTGGCACCAGTACCACCACCACCCCCAAAGGCCCAATTTTTCTACCACTGTTCAACAATGGCATGTAATTACAATTCTTGATATAATAGTTCACAGCAGGGCGTTCCAGCGCCTACCAAGAATAACTGTGAGGGCTTACAGTGTTGTGGCAACACCAACACCTAAGGGCCAAATTTCTGCAGAGTATATACGGCAGGCCCCTACTTTCAAACATCCAACTTACAAACGACTCCTACTTGCAAACGGAAGGAGACAACAGGAAGTGAGAGGAAATCTACCCCTAGGAAGGGAAATTCTCTCCTGTAAGAGTTAATATGGGAAAAAGGAGTCTCCTCTCCACTGATGGTTTATCACCAATCCTTGTTTCAATAAAAAAACCAAATTTTCAAAAAACATTTGTCATTGGGACGGAAAGTGAGGTGAAATGTTCTGAACAGGTGAACAGACAGCAAAACAAATGTTACAGGGGTGATAACCCTTCCCTATGTTTTCCAAAAAGCTTAAAAATAGATTTTTTAGCTGGAGCTACACTTAAAAAATGTACCTGTTCCAAATTACAAACAGATTCTACTTAAAGCGGAGGTTCACCCACATTTTCAACATTAGTTTATCCACATACTTTTAACATACACATATGTCTAACCTTTTTTTTTCTGCGGCTCTAATTATTGTGAATCAGTTGTCTGTAATCCTACATCCGGGTTTTCCTCCCGCGGGAGTAGGCTTGTCCTTTGCTTTCCCCGGCGGCGCTATGTATGCTGGGAGGTCTCCGCAATGTCTCCTGGGAGCAAAGTGTCATGCTTCCCAGGAGACAAAGAGGAACGCCTTCCACCGCTACCCGGAAGTCTGTGCTTGTGTGCTTCACGATGCCCACAAGCAAAATGGCAAATCCAAGGATCAATTTTTATAAGTGATTCTTTGAAACGAAAACGGACGGGGGATGATTTAAATCGCCAGACGAGTGAGTAATAAATTGTTATATGAAACCACATTGAATGGACTTAAAAAAAAGAAAAAACGATGTATATTGCTATTCAGAGTATATAGGGCCTGGAGGCCCCACGCCTTTCCTTTTTTTAATATTGTTGCGAGGTTCCCCTTAATATCCATACAAGACCCAAAGGGGCTGGTAGTGGGCTGGGTAGGGAACCCATGCCATTTTTGCCATTTTTCTCAATGATTTTCATCCATATTGCCGGGACCAGACATTACATTAAAGCCGCAAGCAGTTTTAAATTACTTTTTTTCCTTTAGAAATGTCATTTTGTGCAAGGACAGTTCTAAACACGGGAAGCACACGCCACTTCACAGGCAAATTTTAGACACCCCCCAGGTACGATATTTAACCACTTGAGGACCGCCGCACGCCGATGTACATCGGCAGAAAGGCACGGCTGGGCACATGTGCGTACAGGTATGTCCCCTTTAAGAGCCCAGCTGTGGGTCGCGACCTGGTCCTCTTCTCCGTGACCATCCCCGCGGGAACAGCAGACCCGATCGCCGCTGGTGTCCCGCGATCGGGTCACAGAGAGGAAGAACGGGGAGAGATAAGTGTAAACAAACCTCTCCCCGTGCTTCCTAGTGAGCCTGTCACTGATCACCTGTTCCCTGTCATAGGGAACGACAATCAGTGATGTCACACGCTAAGCCACGCCCCCCACAGTAAGTAAAACACATCAGGGCACACTTAACCCCTACAGCGCCCCCTCCTGGTTAACCCCTTCACTGCCAGTGTCATTTTCACAGTATCCAGTGCATTTTTATAGCACTGATCGCTGTGAAAATGACAATGGTCCCAAAAATGTGTCAAAAGTGGCCGATGTGTCCGCCATAATGTCGCAGTCACAAAAAATATCACTGATCGCCACCATTACTAGTAAAAAATTTTTTTTTATAAAAATGCCATAAAACTATCCCCTATTTTGTAGACACTATAACTTTTGCGCAAAACAATCAATAAACGGTGATTGCGATTTTTTTTACCAAAAATATGTAGAAGAATACGTATCGGCCTAAACTGAGGAAAAAATATGTTTTTTTATATATTTTTTGGGGATATTTATTATAGCAAAAAGTAAAAAATATTGCATTTTTTTCAAAATTGTCGCTCTATTTTTGTTTATAGCGCAAAAAATAAAAACCGCAGAGGTGATCAAATACCACCAAAAGAAAACTCTATTTGTGGGAAAAAAAAGACGCCAGTTTTGTTTGTGAGCCACGTCGCAATTGTCAGTTAAAGCGACGCAGTGCCGAATCGCAAAAAGTGGCCAGGTCTTTAAGCTTCATAATGGTCTGGGTCTTAAGTTGGTAAAGGAATATTTCACTTTTTTTTTTTCACTTTAAGCATCATTAAAATCACTGCTCCCGAAAAAACAGCCGTTTTTAAAACTTTTTTTTGCATTGATACATGTCCCCTAGGGGAGGACCCGGGTCCCCAAACCCTTTTTAGGACAATAATTTGCATATTAGCCATTATAATTGGCACTTTTGATTTCGAACGTTCGAGTCCATTGATTTTAATAGGGTTCTAAAGTTTGCGCAAACTTTCGGTCCGTTCGCAGGTTCTGGTGCGAACCGAGCCGCGGGGTGTTTGGCTCATCCCTAATAGACATCTAAGGGACTTTGCTGGACATGAGTGCACATAGTGACCGGTAGGGATGAGCCGAACACCCCCCCGGTTCGGTTCGCACCAGAACATGTGAACACGCGAACACCGTTAAAGTCTATGGGACACGAACATGAAAAATCAAAAGTGCTCATTTTAAAGGTTAATATGCAAGTTATTGTCATAAAAAGTGTTTGGGGACCCGGGTCCTGCCCCAGGGAACATGTATCAATGCAAAGAAAAGTTTTAAAAAATGGCAGTTTTTTCGGGAGCAGTGATTTTAATAATGCTTAAAGTGAAACAATAAAAGTGAAATATTCCTTTAAATTTTGTACCTGGGGGGTGTTTATAGTATGCCTGTAAAGTAGCGTATGTTTCCTGTGCTTAGAACTGTCCCTGCACAAAATGCCATTTCTAAAGGAAAAAAAGTCATTTAAAACTACTCGCGGCTATTCATGAATTGTTGGGTCCCGGCAATACAGATCAAAGTCATTGAAAACAACGGCAGGGGTTCCCCAAAAATGGTGTGGGGTTCCCCCCAAGAATCCATACCAGACCCCTCAGGTCTGGTATGGATTTTAAGGGGAACCCGTGCCAAAAAAAAAAAAAAAATGGCGTGGGGTTCCCCCAAAAATCCATACCAGACCCTTATCCTGAGCATGCAACCTGGCAGGCCTCAGGAAAAGAGGGGGGGATGAGAGAGCGCCCCCCCTCCTGAACCGTACTAGGTCACATTCCCTCAACATGGGGAAGATGTCCCCATGTTAATGGGGACAAGGGCCTCATCCCCACAACCCTTGCCTGGTGGTTGTGGGGGTCTGCGGGAGAGGGGCTTATCAGAATCTGTAAGCCCCCTTTAACAAAGGGGACCCCCAGACTTTGCCCCCCCCCTATGTGAATTGGTAATGGGGTACATTGTACCCCTACCATTTCACAAAAGAAAGTGTCAAACATTTTAAAAACCACACAGACACAGTTGGGATAAGTCCTTTATTAAAAAAATAAAAACTCAAAAAAACATTCCAGCGATGTAATCCAGTCTGTCCAGCGTTTTAATCCATTCTCAATGGTGATCTCGGTGATCCATTCTCCAGCGATGCTCCAGTCTCCACTCCACACGAAACCCCCATGCTGTGTAAGAGGGGGTGGCGGGGTCACCCATCCACGTCATTGGGTAACCCCGGCTTGCCCAATGATGGGGATGGGTGACCCCGCCCCCTCTTATGCGGCGTACACACGATCGTTTTTAATGCCATTTTTTAAACCGACGTTTTTCTCATAGTTTTTTTCATGTTTCCTCTCAAGCCTGTCTTGCGTACACACGATCATTTTAAAAAACGTTCAAGCAAAGCGCAGTGACGTACAACACGTACGACGGCACTATAAAGGGGAAGTTCCGTTCGGATGGCGCCACCCTTCATGTTAGTAAAGTTCGTTGAGCGACGATTCGCGCTTTTCAGCCTCGTGCTCTTCAGTCCGTTACAGCGTGACGAATGTGCTATCTCCATTACGAACCCTAGTTTTACCAGAACGAGCGCTCCCGTCTCATACTTGATTCTGAGCATGCGCGTTTTTTTTCACCTCGTAAAAGCATACACACTATCGTTTTTCACGTCGTTAAAAAAAACGACATGAAAAACGACGTGAAAAAATAGAGCATGTTCGAAATTTTTAATGACCGTTTTTCACATCGTTAAAAATGCTCTGGAGCATACACACGATCAGTTTTAATGCCCATTTTTAAAAATGGCATTTTTTAACGGCATGAAAAACGATCGTGTGTATGGGGCATTACACGTCATGGGGTTTTGTGTGGAGTGGAGACTGGAGCATCGCTGGAGATTTTTTTTCTCAGTTTAGGCATATGTATTCTTCTACATATTTTTGGTAAAAAAAAAAAAAATCGCAATTAGCGTATAGTGATTGGGTTGTGCAAAAGTTATAGCGTCTACAAAATAGGGGATATATTTATGGCATTTTTTTTTTTTTTACTAGTAATGGCGGTTATCTGCGGTTTTTGTCAGGACTGCGATATTGTGGCGGACAGATCGGACACTTTTGACACTATTTTGGGACCATTCACATTTATACAGCGAACAGTGCTATAAATATGCACCGATTACTGTATAAATGTGACTGGCAGGGAAGGGGTTAACACTAGGGGCGATCAGGGGGTTAAATGTGTTCCCTGGGAGTGATTCTTACTGTGGGGGGAGGGGACTGACTGGGGGAGGAGACCGATCTGTGTCCCTATGTACAAGGGACACACCATCGGTCTCCTCTCCCTAGCAGGACGTGGATCTCTGTGTTTGCACACAGAGATCCACGTCCCTGGCTCTGTAAATGCCGATCGCGGGTACCTGGCGGACATCGCGGCCGCCAGGCACGCGCATCGGCACCCGCGTGATGCGGCGGGCACAGATTTTCCCCGATGGCACGCGCAGGGAGGAAGTAAACAGAAGGACGTCCAGGGACGCCCTCTCGGCAATCGAGCGCCGCGCTGTAGACGTCTTTTGTTTATAGCGCGGGCGCAAAGTGGTTAAATATATTTTTTTCCTTTAGAAATTACATTTTGTGCAGGGACAGTTCTAAGCACGGGAAACATGCGCTACTTTACAGGCATACTATACACAACCGCCAGGTACGATATTTAAAGGAATATTTTGCTTTTATTGTTTCACTTTAAGCATTATTAAAATCACTGCTCCCCAAAAAACTGCAGTTTTTAAAACTTTTTTGCATTGATACATGTCCCCTGGGGCAGGACCCAGGTCCCCAGAAACTTTTTGTGACAATAACTTGCATATTAACCTTTAAAATTAGCACTTTTGATTTCTCCCATAGACTTTTAAAGGGTGTTCCGCAGCTTTTTGAATTTGCCGCGAACACCCCAAATTGTTCGCTGTTCGCCGAATGGGCGAACAGCCAATGTTCGAGTCGAACTCATGTTCGACTCGAACATAAAGCTCATCCTTAGTGACCGGCCTCCCCACAGTACAGGCAAAGATTGAACTGTCGCCGGCATAACCGTTCTTCTGCAGATAACGAGGGTCGTATTAATCCAAATTTCATAGGCTCAGGGGCATCCAGTGTACGTTTAGCTGGTGCAGAATTGACTGAGGCATGACTGGTGAAAGCAGAGTGAACGGCTGCAGCCACTCGGGGTACTATCCATGTTGGCCGGGGCTGTTGGATCACTTTCTCTGTCCAGCGTTCCCGAAGGTGTCGGTCTATCTGGATGGTCAGAGTAATTAAAGCCTCCAGTGAGTTTGGTACACCGACCCGGGCCAGTTCATCCTTTATTCTTTCAGATAGGCCAAGGCAGAACTGGTGTCGCAGGGCTGCATTATACCATTGAGTATCTGCGCTCAAGCGTCTGAAGTCACGAGAAACCCCTGTTGCGTCAGAGGGGGCGGGGTCACCCATGACATCACAGGGAAACTGCCGGAAACCCCCGTTGTGTCAGAGGGGGCGGGGTCACCAATCACATCACGGGTGGCCCCGCCCTCGGCTATTTAAGAGCTGTCAGACGGCTCCTGCGTCATTCGGCCGGGTGCCTCCTATGGAGGAGGCCGTATAGTTCGTAGCGGCGGGTCGGACTCGTAAAAGGATTACGGCGCTGGAATTAATATTTTTTTTTCTATTAAAGGACTTGTCCCAAGCTGTGTGTGATTTATTTCCTTTTTTGTCACTTTTTTGGGTGAAATGGTAGGGGTACAATGTATCCCTTACCAATTCACATAGGGGGGGGCCGGGATCTGGAGGTCCCCTTTGTTAAAGGGGGCTTCCAGATTCTGATAAGCCCCCCACCCGCAGACCCCCACAACCACCGGGCAAGGGTTGTGGAGAGGAGGCCCTTGTCCCCATCAGCATGGGGACATCCTCGGTTCAGGAGGGGGGCCCTCTCTCGTCCCCCCTCTTTTCCTGCAGCCTGCCAGGTTGCGTGCTCGGATAAGGGTCTGGTATGGATTTTTGGGGGAACCGCGTGCCATTTTTTTTATTTTGGTGCAGGGTTCCCCTTAAAATCTATACCAGTCCCGAAGGGTCTGGTATGGATTTTGAGGCGGACCCCTATGCCATTTTTTTAAAATTTGGCACAGGGTTCCCCTTAATATTCATACCAGACCCAATGGGCCTGGTAATGGACTGGGGGGGGGGGACCCATGCCATTTTTTTCAATGACTTTTATCTTGTATTGTCGGGACCCAACAATTCATTATAGCCGCGAGTAGTTTTAAATGACTTTTCTCTTACCGTCCATGGACTGACATAGCATCTTCAATCTTGACAAAGTGGGTTATTTTCCTGCTCATAGGAGAAGACTAGGCAGAATGTTAGATGTTTTAACATACATTCCATTACCAGAGCTAAACAGCCCCGCTCAGGGGGTGGTCCCTCCAGACCTAACCCTCCTACCTGCAGCCAGCAGCCTCAGTTTTTTTATACCTAGCAGAGGAGAGGACGTGGCTCTCTTCAGAGCCAGTCTCTTGAAGAAATATTTTATTATTTTTTGAACTTTTATTATTTTATTTTTGTGATTCTTCTATCAACTGTCGGCTGGGCAACAGGTTGGGTAGTTGCTATCCTAGTAGTCTTCCCAGTCCGACCATCGAGCGTGCTGATCCTCGCTCTGCGTGAGATCAGTCCACGACATACCCCTCAGCTCCAGGGGTGGCCGGTGAGCTTTTTGCTCCAGGGTCCTCATGCGACTGAACAGTTTTGCTGTATCTTTCACGGTGGACCGGGCTGACAGCTACTCAGTACAGCACTGTGATAGTCCTTCAGGAACACACCAGTGGGTCCTAGCTGAACGGGTAAGTACTGTTCCCCTGCCTCAGCAGGGGAGTACATGCTGTGTGTTCCTATGGTAGGGGGGTTTTCCCGGTCTCTCCCTTGTTTTTTTCTACTTCTCTGTCACCTTCTGGTGATGCGCTGACTGGGGGTGCCTGGGGGTCACTCTGTCCTGGTGGGGGGTCCATGGGGGTCTGCATTGAGGTGTGGGGTGCTTTCTGTGTCAGCCTGGGCCTTCCGCGCCGTTCGGCGCCATGTTTTTACTTTGTTTTACTTTGCATTGAAAACCGTAATTGGCGGCCATCTTGCCGTAGCCGCCTTGTGGCACACTTGTAATTGCGGCAGCCATTTTCTTGAAGCCGCGCGCTCTTTTATGTGGGTTTGGCCTCTATCGCTGACTGGAAGGCGCATTTCTCCTCACAGTCTCCTCACTGTTCACTCGTGCTGAGCGCTGACACAGGCAGCAGAACAGAGCGGTCCTAGCTGGGTTGGTGAGTCCCCTGGGTAGCCCCCCACAGTCAGTGCACCCGGAGGGTGGTCTTTTCTCTCATTATGGACAAAGTCTCAGAGGGTGGTGGTATCATGGAGTCAGTGTCACCTGCTTCCCTATTCATGTCAGAAGCAACTGGCAGTGCTACTGCACCTGCGGTCCCTATGGACCAGTTGTCATCAGTCCTGGAATCATTTGTTGCCAGGATGGAAGCGGCGAGTGAGCGCAAGGGGGCTAAAAAGCACCCTCTCCTCACACCATCTCCAGGGGAGTGCTCTGATTCAGATATGAGCATTGCTGTGGCACAGGACTCTAGCTCTGAATTTTTGGATATTTTTGACCAGGACATTCCTTGTGAGGAAGACTCCTTATCTGGTCAGTACATGACAGGACACTTGTTAGTGAACTCATTGATGCTGTGAGGGACACTCTCAAGCTGGATGCTGCGGCTGAGGAGCCTGTGGTAGAGTCAGTCTCCTTTGGTTCTTTTTCAGCTAAGCATTCTAAAAAGGTTTTCCCCTATACACCTTTTTTTGACCGATTCATAGACCAGGTTTAGGAGACACCGCAGAAGACCTTTGAGGTCTCGCAGCGTCTGGCGGCGAGGTACCCATTTGAGGACAGCCTGATTAAAAAATGGGCCGCCCGGTTGAATAAAGCCACAACTCTACCGGTTGAGGGGACCCCTGCTTTTAAGGACCCTACTGATAGGAAGTCGGAAATGGTGAGCAGAGCCATGTTCACCATGCTGGGATCTGCGCTGCGTCCTCTTGTAGCGGCGACCCTCTCAGACGCTCACGGAATGGGCAAAGATTATGCACCAGACTGTGCAGGAGCATAATCTTCCTCTGGAATGCATTACACTGGCAGACCAAATGGTACAGGGCCTGGTGTATGTGTGCGATGCCACTATGGACGTTGCCCCCCTAATTTCTAGGGCCTCAGTGTCTGCGGTGGTTTTGCGTCGCCTAATCTGGTTAAAATGCTGGTCTGCTGACCTGGCCTCTAAGAAGCTCCTGATGGATTTGCCATTCAAGGGCGGAAGGCTATTTGGTGCTTCACTGGATGACATTATTAAAAATGTCACCGGGGGTAAGAGCACCCTTCTTCCTTAGCCTACTATGGGGAAGGAGCCGCGCCGTAAGCCGGGTCCTTCCTTTCCCGCTCAGAAGAGGTTTTTTTGTCAGTCAAATCCCGTGGAAAAATTCTCCCGGACTGACAAGGGTGCAGCTGGGGGACAGAAGCGTCCCTGGGTGTGTAAGCCAACCAACCCGGCAAACAAGCCCGCCACTGCATGAAGTCTTGCCCCCACCCTGGGGTAGGGGGACGACTTTGCGGGTTCGCGGATCGGTGGACCTCCCGGATCTCCGACTGGTGGGTATGCGAGGTGGTCCCCTCGGGGTACAGGATAGAGTTCCTTTCCTGGCCACCAGACAGATTCTTTCCCTCAAATCTCTCTCTCCTTCCGGCGCGTCGGGCTGCCCTATTAGGGGCAGTGCAGGACTTGCTGAGGTGCGGAGTGATTGTGCCAGTACCGGCAAAGGAGAGGTTTCAGGGATTTTATTTGAATCTGTTTGTGGTCCCAAAGAAGGACGGAGTCCGTCCGATTCTGGACCTCAAGGCCCTAAATGCTTTTGTGAAGGTCCGGAAATTCCACATGGAATCCATTCGCTCAGTGATTGCTGCGCTCCACTCGGGGGATTTTCTGGCATCCTTGGACATCAAGGATGCCAAATTGCACGTCCCCATCTGCGCGGGTCACCAGAAGTTTCTGCGCTTCGCGATGGGTGTAGACCACTATCAGTTTGTGGCGCCTACCTTCGGTTTGGCGTCAGCACCGTGGGTTTTCACCAAGGTGCTTGCCCTGATTCTGGCTTTTCTGAGACAGCGAGGCATTGCTATTGTGGGCTATCTAGACGATCTTCTTCTGAGAGCAGTCTCTGGCTCAGAATTAAAGGAAAATGTGGTGATAGCCAGTCAGGCCCTCCGAGAATTCAGGTGGCTGCTGAACATTCAGAAGTCGGTCCTGGTTCCGACTCAGCTTCTGGAGTACCTAGGATTGATCTTGGACTCCTCGGAGGCAAGGGTGTTTCTACCCTTTGACAAGTTACAGACTCTTCAATCTGCGGTGCGGGTGCTGACGTCCCGCAAATGGCCGTCACTCCGTTTTTGCATGAGGGTCCTGGGACTCATGGTGGCTTCCTTCGAGGCGGTGCCGTACGCCCAATTCCACACTCGAGTCTTACAAAAGGAGATCCTTTCTTGTTGGGATAAGTCTCCGTTGTCACTGGATCGTCAGATTCAGGTGAGTCACCTGGTCAGGTCATCCCTGACGTGGTGGCTGAGATCCCCGTCCCTTCGGTCGGGGAAGTCGTTCCTTCCCATCCAGTGAACTGTAATCACGAAGGACACCAGACTTTCGGGCTGGGGCAGAGTCTGGGGAGTTCTGTCAGCCCAAGGGCTTTGGACTCCGGACGAGTCCCGTCTGCCGATCAATGTCCTGGAACTCCGGGCAATCAGACTGTGCCTCTCGTGGTCAAGGAGACTGCAGGGACGCTCGGTCAGGATCCAATCGGACAACACCACAGTGGTGGCTTATGTCAACCATCAGGGGGGAACTCGGAGCTCAGCTGCGGTGTCCGAGGTCGCTCACATCCTAAGGTGGGCGGAAAGAAGCGTGCCGGCTCTGTCGGCCGTTTACATTCCAGGTGTAGACAACTGGCAGGCAGACTATCTGAGCCGCCAGATGTTGGACCAGGGGGAATGGTCCTTGCATCCGGAGGTGTTTCACCTCCTTTGCCGGAGGTGGGGCACGCCGTATGTGGACCCGTTGGACTCTCGACTCAATTGCAAGGTGGCGAGATTCGTGGCCAGGTCCAGGGATCCCTGGGCAGACGCGTCAAACGCATTGGTGGCTCCGTGGGGTCGGTATCGGCTGATTTATGCCTATCCTCCACTGAAGTTGCTTCCTCGCCTTCTTCGCAGGGTGGGGGCCAAGGGGATTCAAGTGATCCTCATCGCTCCATATTGGCCTCGGCGTCCTTGGTATGCCGATCTTGTGCGCCTAGTGGCGGACGTTCCATGGTGACTGCCTGTGCGGGAGGACCTTCTGTCTCAAGATCCAATACTTCATCCTGCTTTACAGTCGCTGGCTTTAATGGCATGGCTATTGAAAGCCAGGTGCTGAAGGACCGTGGTCTCTTATATTCGGTCATCTCGACCATGCTGAGGGCACGAAAATCTTGTTCCAGAAAGATTTACCACCGTACCTGGAGGGCCTACATCGCTATGTGCGAGGAGCTGGATTGGTGTCCACGGACATATTCCATTCCCAGGATCTTGCTGTTTTTACAGCGTGCGGTGACCCAAAAGCTTGCCTTCAGGCTGGGTTCACACTAGTGCGACACGACATCTGTCCTACTTTGGATCCGACTTTGCCCTGTGACATGAAGCCGACATATGTCCGACTTTCAATGAACGGGGATCCGACTTGGATCCCCGCCAATAACAGGCACTGTGTTTGGTATGAATCTTGAAGGGGAACTCCAGGCCAAATTTTAAATTAAAAAACCGGCGCGGGTTCCCCTCCAGGGGCATACCAGGCCCTTGGGTCTGGTCTGGATTTGAACAGGCGCCCCTACGCCAAAAAAGCGGCGTGAGGGTCCCCCCAAGGTCCAAACCAGACCCTTATCCGAGCACACAACCTGGCAGGCCGCAGGGGAAGAGGGGGGGATGAGAGAGCGCCCCCCCTCCCTCCTGAACCGTACCAGGCCGCGTGCCCTCAACATGGGGGGTTTGGTGCTCTGGGACAGGGGGGCGACCTGTGGCCCCCCACCCCAGAGCACCCTGCCCCCATGTTGATGAGGACAGGGCCTCTTCCCGACAACCCTGGCCGTTGGTTGTCGGGGTCTGCGGGCGGGGGGCTTATCGGAATCCGGAAGCCCCCTTCAATAAGGGAGCCCCCGGATCCCGGCCCCCCCACCCTATGTGAATGAGTATGGGGTACATCGTACCCCTACCCATTCACCTGGTGGAAAAAAATTCCAATAAAAAAACACTACACAGGTTTTCAAAGTAATTTATTGCACAGCTCCGGGGGTCTTCTTCCGACTTCCGGGGGTCTTTTCCGACTTCGAGGGTCTCCGGTGTCGTCTCCCGCTCTCCGGTTCTTTCTTCCGCCGGGCCTCCGCTAACTTCTTTTTAGCTCTCTTGCTAACAGAGGCCCGGTCTTCTCGTTGTCTCGTCCGGCTCTCCGTTGTTCTTCTGCCGGCCCCTCCACTAACATCTTGGTAGCTCTTTCGCTAGTGGAGGGTCGGGCTTCCCGTCGTCGCCGTTGGCTTCTTCTTCCCTCTTCTCCTTATCGATGTTGACGCGTCGCCTCCTCCCGCTGTAATACTGGCTCTCCGCTCCGCTCCGCATTAATATAGGCTTCTCATGACGTCACAGTCACATGTTCCCATGACGTCACAGTCACATGCTCCGGGGCCATGTGCCCCGGAACATGTGACTGTGACGTCACGAGAAGCCTATATTAATGCGGAGCAGAGCGGAGAGCCAGTATTACAGCGGGAGGAAGCGACGCGTCAACATCGAGGAGGAGAAGAGGGAAGAAGAAGCCGACGGCGACGACGGGAAGCCCGGCCCCTCCACTAGCGAAAGAGCTAAAAAGAAGTTAGTGGAGGGGCCGGCAGAAGGACAACGGAGAGCCGGACGAGACAACGGGAAGACCGGGCCTCTTAGCAAGAGATCTAAAAAGAAGTTAGCGGAGGCCCGGCGGAAGAAAGAACCGGAGAGCGCGGAGACGACACCGGAGACCCCCGGAAGTCGGAAGAAGACCCCCGGAGCTGTGCAATAAATTACTTTGAAAACCCGTGTAGTGTTTTTTTATTGCAATTTTTTGTCCACCAGGTGAATGGGTAGAGGTACGATGTACCCCATACTCATTCACATAGGGTTGGGGGGCGGGATCCGGGGACGCCCTTATTGAAGGGGGCTTCCGGATTCCGATAAGCCCCCCGCCCGCAGACCCCGACAACCAACGGCCAGGGTTGTCGGGAAGAGGCCCTGTCCTCATCAACATGGGGACAGGGTGCTCTGGGGTGGGGGGGCCGCAGGTCGCCCCCCCTGCCCCAGAGCACCAAACCCCCCATGTTGAGGGCATGCGGCCTGGTACGGTTCAGGAGGGAGGGGGGGCCGCTCTCTCGTCCCCCCCCTTCCCCTGCGGCCGGCCAGGTTGTGTGTTCGGATAAGGGTCTGGTTTGGATTTTGGGGGGGACCCCCACGCCGTTTTTTCGGTGTAGGGGCGCCCGTTCAAATCCAGACCAGACCCAAGGGCCTGTATGCTCCTGGAGGGGGAACCCACGCCGGTTTTTTATTTTAAATTTGGCCTGGAGTTCCCCCTCAAGAGCAGCAGAGCACAAGTCGCATGCCAAAGTCGGACCATGCAAGACTGCGGTCCGACTTTGATCCGACTTCAATGATAGTCAATGGGCTGAAGTCGGATCAAAGTCGGACCAAAGTAGTACAGGGAGCATTTTCAAAGTCGGACCGACATGTGTCGGACCAGTTAGGACGGCTCCCATAGGGAAACATTGATTTTCACACGTCATGCGACATGAGCTCCCAATGTCGGAGCGTTTGTCGCCCCAGTGTGAACCAGGCCTAAGCACCATTAAGGGTCAGATTTCGGCTTTGGCTATTTTCTTTCAGCGGCCGCTAGCGGGCCATTCTTTGATCAGTACCTTTGTACAGGGGGTCAGCTATTAAACCACCTCTTACTCCTTGGGATTTGAATTTGGTGCTCTCGGTTCTTCAGGAACCTCCTTTTGAGGACATCAGAGAGATTCCTCTCTTAACTTTATCTCAGAAGGTGGCCTTTCTAGTAGCCATTACTTCTGTCAGAAGGGTTTCTGAATTGGCGGCCTTGTCTTCCAAACCGCCATACTTGGTTCTCCATAAGGATAAGGCAGTGCTACGCCCGCAGCCTTATTTTCTCCCGAAGGTGGTCTCGGCCTTCCACCTTAATGAGGACATCGTGCTTCAGTCTTTGTGTCCTCGTCCATCGCATCCCAGAGAGTTTGCGCTTCACGCGCTAGACGTGGTATGTGCTTTACGGGTGTACCTGTCTGCTACGGCTTCGTTTGGGAAGCCTGACTCGCTGTTTGTGTCTGTGTCTGGTCCAACACAGGGTCAAGCAGTTTCATCTGCCACCATTTCTAGGTGGCTCAGACAGACTGTCATACAGGCCTATGCCCTTAAGGGGCGGGCGCCTCCCTTTCCGGTTACGGCGCATTCAACCAGAGCGATTGGTGCTTCCTGGGCTTTCCGACATCAAGCGTCGGTTGCACAATTGTGCAAGGCGGCGACCTGGTCGTACGCACATACCTTTTCAAAAGTTCTATAAGGTTGATGTGGCTGCATCTTCTGATGCTTCCTTCGGCCGCAAGGTTTTGCAGGCGGCTGTTTAATGTTGCACCTCCTCCGTTGAGGAGCTCTGCTAGCTTGGGGTGAAGTTTGTTATTTTCCTTGATACTGTTCCCACCCCTCGTTCTTTGACACTGCTTTGGGACGTCCCACTTGGTCAAGATTGAAGATGCTGTGTCAGTCCATGGACAGTAAGAGAAAATAGGATTTTTTTGTACTCACCGTAAAATCCTTTTCTCTGATGTCCATGGACTGACACAGCACCCACCCCTCCTTTTTTAGAGTTTGTACTGCCTTAATACGAACTGAGGCTGCTGGCTGCAGGTAGGAGGGTTATGTCCGGAGGGACCGCCCCCTGGGCGGGGCTGTTCAGCTCTGGTAATGGAATGTATGTTAAAACATCTAACATTCTGCCTAGTCTTCTCCTATGAGCAGGAACATAACCCACTTTGTCAAGATTGAAGATGCTGTGTCAGTCCATAGACGTCAGAGAAAAGGATTTTACGGTGAGTACAAAAAAATCCTATTTTTTCCTTTAGAAATTTCATTTTGGGAAGGGACTGTTATAAACACGGAAAACATTTGCTAACTTTACAGGCATACTATAGACACCCCCAGGTACGAAATTTAAAGGAATATTTCACTTTTATTGTTTCACTTTAAGCATTATTAAAATCACTGCACCCGAAAAAACATTGATACATGTCCCCTGGGGCAGAACCCGGGTCCACAAACACTTTTTATGACAATAACTTGCATATTAACCTTTAAAATGAGCACTTTTGATTTTTCATGTTCGTGTCCCATAGACTGTAACAGTGTTTGTGTGTTCGAACAAATTTTTTGCCTGTTCACATGTTCTGCTGCGAACCGAACCGGGAGGTGTTTGGCTCATCCCTAGTTGCTAATACGGTGCAGGTGGTCTACACAGTATCTACTACAGTGCATACAGTTTCTACTACACTTCTGGTGGTGTACACAGTACACAATACAGTGCAGCCATACAGGGCCGGCCCAAGACATTGTGCTGCCTGGGACCAAGAATGAAATGCTGCCCCCCCCCCCAAAAAAAAAAATCACGCCCACCAAAAGGCCCCCCACATTCATTATTTTATATCATGATAACTAAAGGGGACCCGTCATGGCTCTATACATGTATAGGAGTAAAAAGAGGACCTGTCGTGGCTCTATACATGTATAAAGAGGACCTGTCATGGCTCTATACATGTATAAAGGATAATAAAGAGGACCTGTCGTGGCTCTATACATGTATAAAGGATAATAAAGAGGACCTGTCGTGGCTCTATACATGTATAAATGAGTATAAAGAGGACCTGTCATGGCTCTATACATGTATAAAGGAGTATAAAGAGGACCTGTCATGGCTCTATACGTGCTGTGAGGGGGTTAGCTCGGCAGCGGGTGCGGGTGACCCCCGGGATGGGCTCCCCACACAAAAACAGGCCCAGCAAACGGAGGTTGTGGTTCTCAAAATCAAAAAGGTGCGGTTTATTTTCTATTTACAGTGACAAAACACAGCAAAGCAAAAGAAACATAAACAAAATAAATCCTGGTCAACTTGACCTCTAACTAAACATACAGGTTTCCTAACTAACAACTGGGATCAGCCTAGTGCTGTCCTAGTCCCTAAGTCCCTGGTTTTAAATGTCCAAGCAAATAGCCACACAGGCTTTGTCTCACCGCACAGGGGTTCACTCTCCCTAGACAGTCCACACAGGTCTGGTTCCAGGCATGAGCTAACACCTAATGAATCTGGGAGTTTTTATAGAGGCCTTAAACGAACTGACAGGCTTCAGCTGGTCTACTCAACTCCCTGTCTGCACGACGCCCAGCACTCTCCCTAGAGGTATGAGTCATCCATGAGCCCACTAGCCTTAGCTGGGCTTATACAACTCTCCGCCTAGTTGTATAAGTCGGCGTAAAGCCTGAATCTGGGCGAAATATATCTACCCCCCTGGATGCAACCAGGTGACTTTACCTTCCTGCTGTCACATACCCCCCCTCTTGTTTTAACCTCGGGGTTGGAACACCAGCAATCAGGCATTCATGTACTCGAGACAAAGCATCCACATTCCCCATTTGAACGCCAGGGCGATGCTTTACTGTGAAGTTGAATTCCTGGAGGGCCAGGAACCACCTATTCACTCTTCTATTTGTTTCCTTGTTTTGAGCCATCCACTTTAATGGAGCGTGATCCGTAACCAAGTCAAAGTGCCTACCTAGCAGGTAGTACCGAAGGGAATCTAGAGCCCACTTCACCGCTAAACACTCCTTTTCAACGGTGGCGTAATTTACCTCATGGGACTTCAACTTCCTGCTGAGGTAAATGACTGGGTGCTCTTCCCCGTTCCAGACCTGGGACAATACTGCTCCTAACCCCACATCTGACGCATCACTTTGTACGACAAAGTCTTTAGAGAAGTCGGGTGAGTACAACACTGGCTGGCTACATAAGGCTTGTTTCAAGAATTGGAATGCTGCCTCAGCCTCGGGGGTCCATTTAATCATGACCGACCCTTTCCCCTTCGTCAGGTTGGTTAGGGGCACAGCCTTAGAAGCAAAGTGGGGAATGAATCGCTGATAATACCCAGCGATTCCCAGAAAGGCTCGTACCTGCTTCTTGCTGTTGGGACGTGGCCAACTCTGGATGGCCTCGACTTTGTTGAGTTGGGGTTTTATTACTCCCCTCCCAATGGTGTACCCAAGATATTTGGCCTCTTCCTGCCCAATGGTACACTTCTTGGGGTTAGCCGTAAACCCCGCTTCCCGAACAGAGTCCAGGACTGCTTGCACTTTTGGCAGATGTGAGGCCCAATCTGTGCTATGGACAATTACGTCATCCAGGTAAGCCGCAGCATACTTCCGATGGGGCCTCAGCATCTGGTCCATTTTCCGCTGGAATGTGGCCGGCGCATTCTGTAACCCGAACGGCATTCTTTTATATTGGAACGCCCCGTCTGGGGTTACAAATGCGGTTTTCTCTTTGGCCGACTTGGCCAGGGGGATTTGCCAATACCCTTTTGTGAGGTCAAGAGTCGTCATGTATCGGGCTGTTCCCAGCCGGTCGATCAACTCATCTATACGTGGCATGGGGTAGGTGTCAAATTTTGTAACTTTGTTCAACTGACGAAAATCGTTACAAAATCGCCAGCTCCCATCCGGTTTAGGCACCAACACAATGGGACTAGACCAATCACTTTGGGACTCCTCTATCACCCCTAAGTTCAGCATTTTCTGTACTTCCTCCCGTATTGCCTCCCGTCGGGCCTCTGGGATCCGATAGGGTTTTAACTTCACCCTTTCACCGGGCGGGGTAATCATGTCATGCTCTACCCCAGATGTTTGTCCCGGCAGCTCAGAGAATACCTCCTTGTTGCGAAGCACAAACTCCTTAACCTCCTGTTGTTGGGGTTGTGACAAGGTGGCTGCTATTCCAACCTCAGGAATCACGCAACCAGTTTGAGCTGGTGACCAAGTGTCTGCGACTAGGGACTCTCTATCCCTCCAGGCTTTCAACAGATTAACGTGATAGATCTGTTCGGGCTTTCGCCTTCCTGGTTGTCTGACCTTGTAATTCACTTCGCTCACTTTTTCCATTATCTCGTAGGGGCCTTGCCATTTGGCAAGGAATTTACTTTCAACCGTAGGGACAAGTACCAGTATCCTATCCCCCGGGGAAAAGGTACGGGTCTTGGCTCCACGGTTGTACACTCTCTGCTGTGCTAACTGCGCTTGGGCCAAATGTTCCTTCACGATGGGCATTACCTGTGCAATTCGGTCTTGCATCAGGGCGACATGCTCAATCACACTCCTGTGGGGAGAACTCTCACTTTCCCAAGTTTCCTTGGCAATATCCAACAGCCTCTTGGGTGTCTCCCATACAGTAACTCAAAGGGGGAGAATCCCGTAGAGGATTGGGGCACCTCCCTAATAGCAAACATCAGATAAGGAAGTAGACAGTCCCAATCCTTTCCATCTCTATCCACCACTTTCTTCAACATTTGTTTTAGGGTTTTGTTGAATCTTTCAACCAGCCCATCGGTTTGGGGGTGATACACAGATGTACGTAATTGCGTCACTTTGAACAATTTACACAGCTCCTTCATAACCCGGGACATAAAGGGTGTACCTTGGTCCTTAAGCAGTTCTTTACAAATACCCACCCGGCTAAACACAAGAGATAGCTCTTTGGCTATGTTTTTGGCCGAGGTATTTCGGAGAGGGATCGCTTCTGGATAACGGGTGGCATAGTCCATTATAACTAATATGTACTGGTGCCCCCTAGCGGACTTGATTATAGGACCTACCAAATCCATGGCGATCCTCTCAAACGGGACCTCAATGATGGGTAGAGGGACCAGCGGGCTACGGAAATGTGGCATCGGGGCCGACCTCTGACACACAGGGCAGGAGGAACAATAATTTTCTATGTCCTTCATCACCCCCGGCCAATAGAATCTCTGTAATACCCTCTCTCGGGTTTTCTCTGTCCCCAGATGACCTCCAAGAATGTGCCCATGAGCCAACTCCAACACCAACTTCCTGTAAGGTTTGGGCACCACAAGCTGCTCAACGGTTTCTTCTGCCCTTTTTGCCACCCGATACAGTAGGTCCTTCTCTACGCTGAAGTATGGGTAAGTGCAGGTATTATCTGGGTTCACTAACTCGCCATCTATTTTCACTACGTTTTCCCGTGCCTTTATTAGGGCGGGGTCTTTCAACTGTTCTGTGGCAAAGTTTTCCCTGTGAACCTCAAGATCAGAAAACTCCACAGACGGTAGGTTTTCGTCTGAGGAGGTGGGCTCCTCTCCAGTTTCTTGAGTCTCCCCTGCCAATACTAATAAGGGAAATTCCGGAGAGTCCTCACCACTCTCAGGGGAGTTCTGGCTATCACATTCCTGGTACATAGGGGCACCAGTGGGGGGCTCAGGATCATCCCACAGTTCCCAGAACTTCGGAAAATCCCTTCCCACAATGGCGTCATGCGGTAACTGAGATACTAAGCCCACTGGATGAAAGAGGGTACCTTTGGGGGTCTCGAAACACACTGTAGTCACTGGATACTCTCGGGTGTCCCCATGCACACAAATAACAGCTACCTTGCTATTCCCAGAGACCTCTGTTTTAACTAACTCAGCCTTTATCAGGGTCACAAGGCTACCTGAATCCAGCAATACCACAACATTTCTACCATTAACACACATTTTGCATAAATGTTTCTCAGTTCCTCGAATGGCAGTGCATGCGACTGTCGCACACAGCGACTGACGTCTGCCCGTCAGAAAGTCACACTGCATGGGTTCCTCCACAACCGGGCAATTGGCTGCAATATGTCCCGCTTGCCGGCAGCGGTAGCAAACGATCCTTCTTGCCGCCTCTTGAGCCGCTGATTTCCCAGGCTGTTCTCGCCAAACTTGGGGTAGAGCTCCCACCCTCTCACTCTCTCCACCCTCACCCCTTGGAATCCTCTTATCCGCCCCTGGGGATGGTCTGGTCTTAGGGTGGAAAGTCCGAGTGTCTCTGGAAGAGGCCGTCAGGTTCTCTGTAGCCAAGTATTTCTCCACACGATCCACAAGACCATCGGCCGTCTCTGGGTCTCCATGGCTTACCCACTTTTGGATGGCAGTAGGAAGAGCTCTCAAAAACCGATCCATTACAACACGTTCCACAATCTTTGGTGCGGACAAAGTCTCTGGCTGTAGCCACTTTCTGCTCAGGTGAATGAGATCATACATTTGAGACCTGGGGGGTTTTCCAAGCTGGAAAGTCCAGTTATGCACACGCTGAGCCCGGACAGCCAGGGTGACACCCAGCCTTGCCAATATTTCAGCTTTTAGCATCACATAGTCTTTTGCTTGGTTAGGCTCTAGGTCATAGTAAGCTTTCTGCGATTCACCAGTTAACAGAGGAGCCACCAGTCCAGCCCACTGCTCCTCAGGCCACTTTTCTCTTTCAGCGGTCCTTTCAAATGTGGTCAAAAATACCTCTGGATCATCCTCTCCAGTCATTTTTGTCAATAAACGACTGACCCCAAAGGACGCAGTATTAGTGGGACGGCTTTCCTCACTGGTCTGCGGACGTTGCTGCATTACTGCTTCCATCTGTTGTTGTAGTCTCTGCTCTTGCTTCTGCAACAGGTCTATGAAGCGGGCCTCAGATTGCTGCTGGGCTTGTTGCTGAGCCTCCAGACTCTGTTGCAAAGTTGCGTTTGTTTGCTGCTGGGCTGCAAGGCTCTGTTGATGAGCTTGCTGCTGGGCTGCAAGGCTCTGTTGATGAGCTTGCTGCTGGGCTGCAAGGCTCTTTTGCAAACCTGCATTTGTCTGCTGTTGATTGGCATTTGCTAGAGCCAGCTGTTTCAGTATCTCCTCCATGCTGGCTTAAAAAAAAACTGCCACTGGTTCTCCACCAACTGTGAGGGGGTTAGCTCGGCAGCGGGTGTGGGTGACCCCCGGGATGGGCTCCCCACACAAAAACAGGCCCAGCAAACGGAGGTTGTGGTTCTCAAAATCAAAAAGGTGCGGTTTATTTTCTATTTACAGTGACAAAACACAGCAAAGCAAAAGAAACATAAACAAAATAAATCCTGGTCAACTTGACCTCTAACTAAACATACAGGTTTCCTAACTAACAACTGGGATCAGCCTAGTGCTGTCCTAGTCCCTAAGTCCCTGGTTTTAAATGTCCAAGCAAATAGCCACACAGGCTTTGTCTCACCGCACAGGGGTTCACTCTCCCTAGACAGTCCACACAGGTCTGGTTCCAGGCATGAGCTAACACCTAATGAATCTGGGAGTTTTTATAGAGGCCTTAAACGAACTGACAGGCTTCAGCTGGTCTACTCAACTCCCTGTCTGCACGACGCCCAGCACTCTCCCTAGAGGTATGAGTCATCCATGAGCCCACTAGCCTTAGCTGGGCTTATACAACTCTCCGCCTAGTTGTATAAGTCGGCGTAAAGCCTGAATCTGGGCGAAATATATCTACCCCCCTGGATGCAACCAGGTGACTTTACCTTCCTGCTGTCACAGTGCATATAGGTGTATAAAAGGACCTGTCAGGGCTCTATACATGTATATAGGAGTATAAAGGGACCTGTGCATGGCGGGCGGCCGCAATGTCTTTTGCGCAAACTAATCAATGTACGCTAATTATGTTTTTTTTGTACCAAAAATATGTAGAAGAATACATATTGGCCTAAACTGATGAAGAAATTATTTTTTTATACATTTTTTGGATATTTATTATAGCAAAAAGTAAAAAATAATGTTTGTTTGTTTTTTTTTTAATTGTTGCTCGTTTGTTGTTTATAGTGCAATAAATAAAAACCGCAGAGGTGATCAAATATCACCAAAAGAAAGCTCTATTTGTGGGAAAAAAAGGACGCCAATTTTATTTGGGTACAGTGTCGCATTACCGCGCAATTGTCAGTTAAAGCGACACAGTGCCGTATCACAAAAAATGGCCTGGTTATTAAAGGGTTTGTAAAGGTTCATGATTTTTCACCTTAATGCATCCTATGCATTAAGGTGAAAAAACACCTGGCAATGACTGCCCCCCAGCCCCCCTGTTTTACTTACCTGAGCCTGTTCACTTGCTGTGCGCGTCCCCCGGCGTCCTCTTCTCCACGGAGTCTGGCCGTTAATTGGCTAGATTGATAGCAGTGCAGCCATTGGCTCGCGCTGCTGTCAATCACATCCAATGACCCGGGCCCTGGGGGGGGCGGGAACGAGTCATACACGTTGTGTCTATGGACGCAGCGTGTATAACAGGGAGCGCGCCCGCAAGCTAACCCCCTTGGGAGAGTGCTTCCCAGAAGGGGGTTAGCTGATGCAGGGAGGAGCCAAGACAGCCGCCGAGGAACCAGAGAATCGGGGCCACTCTTTTCCAAACGCACTGCACAGTGGAGGTAAGTATAACATGTTTGTTATTTAAAAAAAACAAAGCCATACAACCGCTTTAAGTGGGCAAATCCTTCCGGTCCTTAAGTGGTTAATCAGGGCTGGGCAAGGCAAGTCCCTCTCAGAGGCTCTCATGTCTCATACAACTTGTGATGTGTGTTTGTACTTACAGTTTTGCTTCGGAATCCACCACCAGATGCGGGTTGTCACCTGCCACACGTTGCGGATTGTCGGCTGCCACATGTTGCGCATGGTCACTTATGTCACCTGCCACACGTTGCGGGTTGCCACTTGCCACACGTTGTGGATTGTCACTTGCCACGTCACCTGCCACACGTTGCGGATTGTCATCTGCCACACGTTGCGGGTTGTCTCTTGCCACATCACATGCCACAACATCACCTGCCACACGTTGCGCATTGTCACTTGCCACAACGTCACCTTCCGACACGTTGCGGATTGTCACTTGCCACAACGTCACCTGCCACACATTGCGGATAGTCCCGTGCCACACATTGCAGATAGTCCCGTGCCACACATTGCGGATTGTCACTTGCCACGGCGTCACCTGCCACACGTTGCATATTGTCACTTGCCACAACGTCACCTGCCACACATTGCGGATAGTCCCGTGCCACACGTTGCGGATTGTCACTTGCCAAGCATCACCTGCCACACGTTGCGCATTGTCACTTGCCACACGTTGCGGATTGTCACTTGCCAAGCGTCACCTGCCACACGTTGCGTATTGTCACTTGCCACACGTTGCGGATTGTCACGACATCACCTGTCACACGTTGCGGGTTGTCACTTGCTGTGTCCCAGAGTGAAGGCAGGCAGCAGAGAGATGATATAATCTCTCTGCTGCCCATGGCTGCACAGTGAGGGTGAAACTGTGGTGATGCAGGGCGGCGGGGAGAGATGACATCATCACTCTGCTCCGCTGCCCGCTCACTTGCTGACTGCTCCCAACCCCCGCTGCGAGTGCTCTGTCCGCCCCTGTCACCAACAGCAGCGGCGCCGGGCTCCTCACAGGGAGCGGTGCCTGCAGTGTTCACTCGCTGACTGCCCCCTCCCCCCGCCTGTGAGTGTCCTCACAGGCAGCGGCGCCGGTACACCGGGCTCCTCACAGGGAGCGGCGCCTGCCCATGCCTGCTCACTCGCTGACTGCCCCCCCCGCCTGTGTGAGTGTCCTCAGCGGCGCCGGGCTCCTCACAGGCAGCGGAGCTGGCTGGCTGGCTGGCGGGCGTCAGTTTGCCGCCCCCCTAACAGTGCCGCCTGGTACCATGGTACCACCCGGTCCCATCATAGGGCCGGCCCTGCAGCCATAGTACAGTTGCTAATACAGTGCAGGCAGTGTACACAGTATCTAATACAATGTGTACAGTTTCTACTAGAGGAATGAAGGTATAGCAATAGGTGTCCAAAGTACTTCCAGCCAATCTGCTAGCAGTACACCGTCATCTGATTTTAGCAGACAAATTTCCCTACCCCGGTTGCTGAACCGTAAAAAGAAATTCGGTCCCAGCCATTCACATACTCAGCGTCTAAATGCTAGCTTGGCCAAATTGCTAGCACTGCAACTGCTGCCTTTTCAGCTGGTAGACTCTACCCCCTTACGTGAATTTGTGGAATGTGCTGTACCTCAGTGGCAGGTTCCAAAATGCCATTTCTTTTCACGCAAGGCCATTCTCTACGGGCATGTGGAAGGCAATGTTTTGGCCTCGTTGGACAGGGTGGTCAGCAGTAAGGTGCATATTACTGCTGACTCATGGTCCAGCAGGCATGGGCAGGGACGTTACCTTTCCTTCACGGCGCACAGGATAACTCTGCTGGCAGCTGGGAAGGATGCAGGAGAGGGTTCAGTGCTGTTGGAGCTTGTTCCGCCACCACGTCTCCAAAATACTAGTGGTGATTCTGCCATAGCTCTCTCCTCCACCCCCTCCTCTTCTTCTTCCTCTATGGCCTCTTCTGCAGATTTTTCCTCTGAACCAGCGGTGCTCCGTAAGCGTTCAAGGGGCTATGCAAGCAGTCAGGCAAAAGATGCCATGCAGTGCTTGAGTTGGTCTGCTTAGGGGACAGAAGCCACACTGGGGCAGAGATTCTGTCAGCTCTGCAGGGGCAGGCTCAGAGGTGGTTGACCCCATGCCAGATTCAGCCAGGAATGGTTGTATGCGACAATGGCACCAACCTTCTTTCTGCACTCCGACAGGGACACTTGACCCATGTTCCATGTTTGGCACACGTCCTGAATTTGGTGGTGCAGCGGTTCTTGAGCAGGTACCCAGGCTTACAGGATCTCGTGAGGCAGGCCACAAAAGTCTGTGGTCATTGCCGCCTATCATACAATGCCAGTGCTCGGCTGGCTGACATTCAAAGGGAATGCAACCTGCCCACCAACCGCCTCATTTGTGACATGCCCACCAGCTGGAACTCAGCGTTGACATAGCTGCAGTGGCTGCACACACAGCAGAGGGCCATCAATGAGTACCTGTGCGAGTATGGCACCAGTACAGGGTCAGGGGAGCTTGGCTTCTTTTTGCCATGCCAGTTGTTACTGATCAAGGATGCATTCACTGTCCTGTAACCATTTCAGGAGACCACAAGGATGGTGAGCAGCGACAATACATGCATCAGCGACGCTGTCCCTCTAGTCCTCCTGTTGGAGGAGCACACGCTTCATGGAATCATGGACAGGGCACTTGAGACAGAACAGCGGGAGGAAGAGGAGGACTTCCTTACTTCTCAAGGCCCCCTTTATCCAGATAGCATTCCTACGGGCCCGCCAAACACACAGGAAGAAGAGAAGGAGGATTGTGTCAGAATGCCAAGAATGTAGTAGATCCTCCCAAGATGAGAAAGAAAACATTCTTGGACACCATTGTTTTTTATTGATGTGAAAGATGTAAATCCTGTAGGACCACTGCTGATAAAAAAAGAAAAACTGAAATGTTTATGTGAAATAATGGGAAGGAATATAGTATTGATAAATTCATATTTTGTAATACAAGGTATGTTGTTTATCTCCTCATGTGTCCGCGTGGGTTGGTTTATGTGGGTAGGACTACTAGATGTTTATATAAGAGAAGGAACGAACAAGTAAAAAATATTAGGAAAGGCTTCAGAAAACATAAGGGGTTATTTACGAAAGGCAAATCCACTTTGCACTACAAGTGCAAACTACAAGTACAAAGTGCACTTGAAATTGCACTAAAAGTGCACTTGGAAGTGCAGTCGCTGTAAATCTGAGGGGTAGATCTGAAATGAGGGGAAGCTCTGCTGATTTTATGATCCAATCATGTGCAAGCTAAAATGCTGTTTTTTATTTTGCTTGCATGTCCCCTTTGGATTTACAGCGGCTGCAATTCCAAGTGCACTTTTAGTGCAATTTCAAGTGCACTTTGTCCCCAGATGATGTCCTAGAAGATGAAACGCGTCGGGTTGACTCCATTGTTGCCACATTCTTTGCAAAGCGTTTTTATATCAACCTAAATGTAAGTGTTTCCACTACATTAAATTTTGATTTACATACAGAGTTACGCTATGTGGCTGTTTCTTTTCTCCATTATATGATACTTACCTGCTCACATTGATTGGGATATTCCCGGACCACTACTGCATATGAGGTTATCTGCTAAGAGGTCATCTTTCTTCTGCGGTTTCTCTCTCCCTGTTGATGGTTGGCCATTTCCAGCACAGCAATTTGCAGCATACAGATTGTCCAGGTTCCATTGTGGTTCCACCACACTAAGCCCGTTTGACCCACTGAACATATGTTCCTCTGGGTTCAAACTATCTGGTAAGCTCCTTACCCATTGGTGGTGGTTCTCTTCATCTTCTCACCGTCAACACTTTTCGTCTTCACTCACCTTTCACCATTGCCTTAATTTTTTTAATTACTTTAGGACACTCAGTTGCACAAGTTTTCACTTGTATTTCGCATATAGACTGTCATGGAAACCCTGTCAGGAACAGACGCCCTGGACTTCCTGGTTCCCGCCCCTGCAGGTGACGCCCGAAGGGCTATTTAAACTCCTCACTTGCAGACAGTCCCTGCTGTCTGCTCTACAGCGTTTATCCCAAGTGACCTGATCTGCCTTGTTTACCTGTATCTGACCCGGCTTCCTGTGACCCTCCTGCTATCTGCCTGTACCTGACCATCGGCCTGTTTTCTGACTTCGGTATTGCCTGATCCTTTTGTGCCTCGCTGCCTGCCAGTTTACCCGACCCCGGCTTGTCTGACGATCCTGCCTGACCTTGGCTCTTGTTCACCTGCTGCTGCCTAGTGGTTCCAGTTTACCTGCTGTGCCTCCCGGTCCGGGTCATCTGCTGAGTTCCTGGTTCCTGTCTGCTCATCTGCTGGTTCCTGTCTGCTCATCTGCTGGTTCCTGTCTGCTCATCTGCTGGTTCCTGTTCACCTGCTGCTGCCCAGTGGTTCCAGTTTACCTGCTGTGCGTCCCGGTCCGGGTCATCTGCTGAGTTCCTGGTAGGCTTGTGCACAACGGAAAAATTTGTTCCGTTTCGGTTCGTTTCTTTCCGGTCCTGTTGATTCGTAATCATTCGTAATTTTGCTAGACGGGATTTTTCGTGTTCGGACTCATTCGTATTTTTGCAAGCGACATTTTTCGTTGAATTTTTTGTTGCTTTATAATTCGTACTTTCGGTAGAGTACGTTGTTTTTCGTTGATTCTGGACACAACTCCTACTTTCGTAACTTTTTTTGGGTTCGTTGATTCGTAATTTTCCGTGTCTCTCTCACAATGACGCTGCCTATTATGCCTAATGTGCTTCGAATGGATTTGTACTTTTCTAAATACATAGCGGTTATTTGTAACGATTCGAAATCTCGTATTTTACTTTCGTTTTTTACATGCGGCTATAGGCTCCGCCCCTGTACACCATTTTGAGAGGGTTCAGCACGGTGAGGGAGAAGCAGAGAGCAGAGCAGAGTGAGTGTTATTGTGCTTCGAATGGATTCGAAATCTCGTATTTTACTTTTGTTTTTTCATGCGGCTATAACCTCCGCCCCCTGTACACCATTTTGAGAGGGAGTTCAGCATGGTGAGGGAGAAGCAGAGAGCAGAGTGAGTGTTATTGTGCTTCGAATGGATTCGTACATTCGTAACTTTTTTCATAACGAATTATGCCGAAGACCTTCGGGCATTCGCTATTTTGCGGTATAATTTATTTCGGATTCGGTCTTATTCGTAATTGCTCTGTTCGGAAATTCGAATGCTTCCGAATGTCCGAAAGTTGCTAAATTCGGACGAATTTCGATTCGTTACGAAACGAATTGCACAAGCCTAGTTCCTGGTTCCTGTCTGCTCATCTGCTGGTTCCTGTCTGCTCATCTGCTGGTTCCTGTCTGCTCATCTGCTGGTTCCTGTTCATCTGCTGCTGCCCAGTGGTTCCAGTCTACCTGCTGTGCCTCCCGGTCCGGGTCATCTTCTGAGTTCCTGGTTCCTGTCTACTCACCTGCTGTAGTTCCTGGTTCCTGTCCACTCACCTGCTGTAGTTCCTGGTTCCTGCCTCCTCACCTGCTGGTTCCTGATCACCTGCGGTAGTTCTTGATCCTGCCAGGCACTCGTACCCCTTCCACCTCCGTGCTTCCTGTTATACCACCAGGGGCCGCCGGTGGGAGCCGTAAGGGAGGCCTCCCTCTGCTAACCGGGCTCGTCACCGTCAGGTACGTGACATAGACATTTTGTATATATGAGGACTTTTCACTGTTCTTACTTAATATTTGAGTGTTTTTTTTTTATATTGCACTGTTTTATATATTCATTTGAGTGCGTCATGCATTCTTGTTAATTTTTTGATTAGCGCTACACTTTTTGTTTCCACACTTTGCACTTGTAGTTTGCACTTGTAGTGCAAAGTTGATTTTCCTTTAGTAAATAACCCCCATAGTGTCTCTAATCATTTTAGGATACATCACCACCAAAATCCTGCCCTTTTCAAATTTTATGGGATTGATAAGATATTGCCACACTGGAGAGGGGTAGATATGAGAACCCATGTCTCACAGGCCGAAACTAGGTGGATTTTTTAACTTGGTTGTCTCATGCCTGGTTTAAACATTGAGATAGATCTAAACTGCTTCCTCACTGATTTTTAGTATATTTGAAAACATATGATATAATCATGTGAATATTAACCACCTCGCGCCCGCCGTACGAGTATATACGGCCGCAAGGTGGTTGTCAATTGTCGGGAGGCCGTTATTATACGGCCTCCTCTAATTTGGCCACTGGGGGTGCGCGCGTGCCGCCGGCGGCGCACGCACGTGCCCGGCGCGTCACTGCAATGCCGATGCGCGTGCCTGGCAGCCGCGATGTCCGCCATGCACCCGCGATCGGCTGTTACAGAGGCAGGACGTGGATCTCTGTGTGTAAACACAGAGATCCATGTCCTGTCAGGGAGAGGGGACCAATGCTGTGTCCCTTGTACATAGGGACACAGATCGGTCACCTCCCCCAGTCACTCCCCTCTCCCACACAGTAGTAATCACTCCCAGGGCATACATTTAACCCTTTCCTCACCCCCTAGTGTTAACCCCTTCCCTGCCAGTCACATTTATACAGTAATCAGTGCATATTTATAGCACTGTTCGCTGTATAAATGTGAATGGTCCCAAAATAGTGTCAAAAGTGTCCGATGTGTCCGCCATAATGTCGCAGTCACGAAAAAAATCACTGATCGCCGCCATTACTAATAAAAAAAAATAAAAAATTATAAAAATGCTATAAATCTATCCCCTATTTTGTAAACGCTATAACTTTTGCGCAAACCAATCAATAAACGGCGATTGCGATTTTTTTTTTACCAAAAATATGTAGAAGAATACGTATCGGCCTAAACTGAGAATTTTTTTTTTTTTTTTTTTTTTAAATTGGGATATTTATTATAGCAAAAATCAAAAAATATTGCTTTTTTTTCAAAATTGTCGCTCTATTTTTGTTTATAGCGCAAAAAATAAAAACCGCCGAGGTGATCAAATACCACTAAAAGAAAGCTCTATTTGTGCGAAAAAAAGGACGTCAATTTTGATTGGGAGCCACGTCGCACGACCGCGCAATTGTCATTCAAAGCGTGACAGTGCTGAAAGCTGAAATTTCGCCTGGGCAGGAAGGGGGTATATGTGCCCAGTAAGGAAGGGGTTAAAATAGAATTAAAATGCTTCCTCATTGATTTTTAGTCAAATAATATAAAATATGCTTTATGTATGTGATTTTTAACCACTTAAAGGGGAGGTTCCGCGGTCCCTCTTTTTTTTTTCTAGGTGCATGTAATGGGGTTACAGAAAACATGTTAGTACTCACTTGTCCTGCGATTAGAAACATCCCCTGTTTGTTTCAGTTCTAAATGATAACTTTTATAAATTGATCTTCTTTGCCATTTTGCTTGTGGGCATTGTGAAGCCCACAAGCAGAGACTTCCGGGATGCGGTGAATGCGTCCCAGCAGTCACCGCTGTATCATCAGTATTGACGGCGAGCAGTTTCAGGTTGCCATGACAACGGGTGTCGTCATTCAAAGTACACGCCCACAACAATGAAAACATGAGCGAACACCTCCCAGAAATCAACGGGGCGCCAGGGAAAGAAAAAGATATGCCCACTCCCGCGGGAGGAATACCCGGAAGTCCTGATTCGGAACGACTGATTCACGGTAAGTACAACCGCAAAAAAACAATAGGCATATGTATATGTATCTGCTACATAGATGAGTATAATATAATGTCAGGATTTAGAGTGAACCTCCGCTTTAAGGACCGAGCCTCTTTTTCAGATGTGTTGTTTACAAGTTAAAAACAAGTTTTTTTGCTAGAAAATTACTTAATTTACCCCCAAACATTATACATTTTTTTCAAACACCCTAGAGAATGAAATGGCGGTCATTACAATACTTTTTGTCACACCGTATTTTGCGCAGCGGTCTTACAAGCGCACTTTTTTTGGAAAAATGTATTTATTTTTATTTAAAAATAAGACAAAAGTAAAGTTAGCCCAATTTTTTTTATATTGTGAAAGATAATGTTACGCAGAGTAAATTGATACCCAACATGTCACGCCTCAAAATTGCGCCCACTCGTGGAATGGCGTCAAACTTTTACCCTTAAAAATCTCCATAGGCGACGTGTAAAAAATTCTACAGGTTGCATGTTTTGAGTTACAGAGGAGGTCTAGGGCTAACAATTATTGCTCTCGCTCTAACGATCGTGGCAAAACATTACATGTGTGGTTTGAACACCGTTTTCATATGCAGGTACTGCTCACGTATGCGTTCGCTTCTGCGCGCGAGCTCGTCGGGACGGGGCACTTTAAAAAAACTTTTTTTTTGTATTATTTATTTTATTTTATTTATTTTTACACTGTTTTTAAAAAATAAATAAAAATTGGGTCACTTTTATTCCTATTACAAGGAATGTAAACATCCCTTGTAATAGAAAAAAGCATGACAGGTCCTCTTAAATATGAGATCTGGGGTCAAAAAGACCTCAGATCTCATATTTACACAAAAATCCAGGAAGGAGAAGGACCTGATCGCCTCCACCGCTACCGACGGCTCCGGTAAGCGGCGGAGGGCACGGGAGAGCCGCAGGAGGGGGGCCCTCTCCCGCCTCTGATAACGGTGATCTCGCAGCGAATCCGCTGCAGAGACTACCATTATCGTAAACTGGACCACCGCCTGAAGAGATGGATACCTGGGTTATGGCAGCTAGCTGCTGCCATAACAGAGATATCCCTCTTCAAAGTACCGACGTATATAGTCGTGCGGGGGTCCGGAAGTGGTTAATTATAGAATTTTTTGCATTTTTGACATTTAGGATTCCATACATCCAAATATGGATATGATTGGGTGTGAGCCCCTTTTTTGGAACTTATATAGGTAGATTATACTTTGTATGTAGTTTGAGCATACAGCCTTCCTAACACTTTGGTATATATCTATATAGGCTTTCTAATGTTAACATTGTTCTGGCCACTAGAGGGTGGTGTAACATATGGTGAGTGGCCAAAGTATATTTATCAATTACATTTTTTTTTTTCATTTCAATAAATTTTTATTTTTCAATTCAAGACATGTACAGAAAATCTTAAAAAAATGTTGTTTAAACATGACAAAGGGTTATTTCCAATTGTTTATGTCACAATGTTCTCATCAAGAGATTAAAAAAAAAAAAAAAAAAATGAAAAATAGGCATTCAGGGAAGTCACACCCCACCTGGACGCCCCTAACGGGATCATCCTGCGCCCAGGTCAGCCCCCCCCCCCCAGCCCGCCATCCTCATATGAAACCAATAAAAAGGAACTCGGAATCTTAATGAAGAACAGTATTACACTCATATACAATAACGCCCATCAAATTTAAGACTTGGAAATACCGCAATAAGAACACAGTAAATAATGATATCAAATCTTTGAATCATGTTTAAGCATCGAAACAAAAATAAAATAAAAATAAATAAAACAAAAGATAAAAGAACCAAGAAAAGATAGAATAGAAGAAGAAAGAAATAAGAAGAAATCACATGCCGAACACGAGGCCCTTTAGGAATAAGAGCGGTCAGGGTCATGCCTGACCTTCAAAGAAACGCCACAGAAAACTGCCCAAGGTTCCCATATTGCCTCAAATTTAGGGATTAAATTAGTTGATATGCTAACCATCTTCTCTTGAGCCATAATCCAAGAGATCTTATTGTGTATAGCCTTAATGGATACCCTGGGCTTCCTCCAAGATCTAGCAATAATAATTTTAGTCCCCAGAAGTATAAAGTGAATCAGTTTTCTAGTTGGTTTAGAAACGTTGGGAATATTGTCATTGAGAAGAGCAACAGAAGCTGACCTAGGTATTGAACACGAAGTGACCTTAAATATGAGATTAAAAATTTTCTTCCAGATCGGCCTGATCCTAGGACATTCCCACCAGATATGCACCATCGAGCCCAATAAATGGCAGCCTCTAAAGCAGTTGGGATCCGATTCTGGGTAGATGGATGCAAGCCTGATGGGAGTCATATACCATCTCATGACAACTTTTAAGTTAGCTTCCATGAGGGAGGTGTTCAAAATACTTTGGAATGAGCGAAAGTTGGCCTTTTGCCAGGATCCTAGATCCCAATTTAGCTGGAGGTCATCTTCCCATGCTTTCATGTATGAGGTTTTAGTAGCTGTACAAGTAAGTGAAGAGTAGATGACAGAAATGCCCCCCCTTTGTCCCACGGCCGATCCGCACCAGATCTCATAGTCCGTAAATTTGGGAGGAAGAGGTTTCTCCATCCAAATATCATTCAAGAATTGTGAAATCTGTTCAAATCTAAATTTTTCAGAGTCAGGGAGGTCAAATTTATTTAGGCAATGGGGCATGGTAATAGGACCCCGATTTGTAAAGTATTGTCCTATCCTATATAGACCTTTGTTTGTCCACCAACTGAAGGCCTCTGTATCCAAACCAGGAAAGAATTTTGGATTATTAAAAATGTGTGCTAGTGGTTGTGTTACAGACACTAGAGTGGGAAGAGGACGGAGTCTGTCCCAAAGGGAAAATGATTGAGATAAGGAAGGGGATAAAATAGGTGGTCTCTGTTTTTGTGGGCACCAAAGCAGGTACTCTAAGGATAATTGTGGTACCGCTTGTTCTTCTATCAGCACCCAGTCCGGTTTTTCATTCTTGGAATAAAATATAGATAATTGTGCTAGTCTGGCAGCTAAAAAATAATTATATAAGTTAGGCAAACCCACCCCTCCCTTCTTCCTATTTAAATATAGGGTGTTTTGGGGAACTCTGTAACTAGATTTGCCCCATACGAATGTGAGAATTTTACTTTGTAAGGAATTTATCTGATCTTTCCTGATGGGAATGGGGAGGGAACGAAATAGATATAAAATTCTAGGAAGTAATGTCATTTTCACTGAATTAATCCTGCCCAACCAAGATAGTTCGAATTTGTCCCAATTTTTAAGATCTGTAATAATTTTATGGAATAGGGGAGGATAGTTACTTGTGTAAAGAGATTCTGTTCGAGCAGTCAGAAAGATTCCCAGATATTTAATATGAGAAGAATTCCATTCAAATTTGAAAGACTGTTTGATGAGGGAAACTATGGGTAACCGGAGGGAAATATTTAGTGCCTGTGACTTGGCAAAATTGACCCTGAGTCCTGAAATATTAGAAAAATCAGAAATTACTTTATAAAGATTCGGGAGGGAGGTAATGGGAGAGGTAAGAAAGAGAAGCAAATCATCTGCGAAAAGTCCGCATTTATGCATCTGATTCCCACAGGTTACGCCTTTAATGTCAGAATTTTGTCTAATGGCTATGGCCAAGCTTTCAATGGCCATAGCAAAGACAATAGGGGATAGTGGACAACCTTGTCTTGTACCCCTGGCTATATTTATCGGAGAGGAATAATATCCCTGTATACGAATTTGAGCTTTAGGTTGAGAATACAGAGCTCTAATAACTCCCATAAAACGTGGGCCAAAACCCCATCGTTCTAATAGGGGAAAAAAGTATTGCCAGGATACAGAGTCAAAGGCCTTCTCCAGATCAAGTGCTAACAGGAAACCCTGTTGTTTTTGACCTCCGTCCCAGTTGGACTGCAAAAGGGAGATAATATCAATCGCTCTTCTCACTTGATCTGGGCCTTGTCTTCCTGGCATAAATCCTACCTGATCCTTGTGAATATATTTAGTAATAAAAGAGGAGAGGCGATTCGCTAAAATTTTAGTGAGAATTTTCAAATCATTATTTATCAAAGAAATAGGGCGATAATTGGAAACTTCTTCTGGGTTTTTATCCGGTTTGGGTATAACAGTAATGTAGGCTGTATTAAGTTGTGTACCTAATTGGGAACCCCTTGTAGTAAAATTAAAAAATGTTGTTAAATATGGGGTAAGGGTGTCCTTGAAGGCTTTGTAGTAGGGAGCTGATAATCCATCAGGTCCCGGGGCTGAACCCGCCCTGAGATCTTGAATTACTGCTGTAACCTCTTCAACAGAGAAGGGAGCTTCTAGGATATCTCTATGTTCCATATTCAAGGATGGAATAGGGAGGCCATCTAGGTATGAGGATACCGAGTTCATGGGTATATTTGAAGGGTCGCTATAGAGTTCGGAATAAAATGTCTGAAAAGCCTTTAGTATCTTTTCAGGGTTAGCCGTGGGGTCCTGTCCAGCAATGCGGATCTTAGGTATGGAATAAACTCTCGTTTTAGGAGACAATTTGGATGCCAACATTCTACCTATTTTACCTGTTTGAGTATAAAATGTATTACTTGTCCAACGGAGAGATTTCTCCGCTTTTGTAGTGAGTGCTAAATTGAGTTCTAGTCTACTCCTTTCAATCTTAGACAATAAGGATGGAGAAGGTTTCCTTTTATGCTGTGTTCTCAGGGTCCTGTATGATCTCTCCAATCTATCAATGCCCGCTTCCCTTTCCTTTTTGATTCTTGTCGAAATTTGGATAAGCTTGCCCCTAATAAAGGCCTTATGAGCAGCCCAAAGGACTTCAGCGGAAACATTTTCTATATCATTAAAGCTGAAGTATTCTTGAAGAGCTTTATCTATTTCCATTTGTATGGCTGGATCGGAAAGTAAAGACTCATTTAGTCTCCAATTACCCCCCTTTGATCTACCAGTTTTAATGCGTAGGAACATGACAACCATGGAGTGATCAGAAAGGACCGTGTCTTTGATAATTGACTTAATAACATCCGGGAGAATATAGGAAGGAACCAGGATATGGTCAATCCTAGAGTAGGTGTTGTGTGGGTGAGAGTAATGAGTATAATCTCTTATAGAAGGATTAGATTCTCGCCATACATCAGCTAGGCCTTTATCATGCAAAAGTCTAGCTATTTTCAGGCTTATCTTAGTGGGTCTGGTTAATTGGGTCGAGGGGGGTTTGGATTTGTCCAACCCCTGATCAAATGCTGCATTGGAATCTCCCCCCCAAATGATCGTGCCCTCTAATTGAGGAGATAGGGTGTCCAGGATGAATCGAAAAAATGTATCTTGCCCTGAATTGGGGGAATAATATGAAATCAGAGAATATATTCGTCCCTCTATTGTGCCCTTAACCAGTATAAACCTGCCCTCAGGATCTTTGAAATCAGATATGAAACTAAACTGGCATGATTTTGAAATACAAATAGCCACACCCTTGGTTTTCTTTTCGGCATTAGCTAAAAAAAATTGTGGGAATCGGGAGTGTATAAAGCTGGGATTGAATTGCCTAGGGAAATGGGTTTCCTGAATCATGAGTATATCAATACCCAGGGATTTATAAGAGTCAAAGAGTTTGCGTCTCTTAACAGGGGAATTCATGCCTTGAACATTATGTGTAGCTATTTTGAGTGAACCTAGTACGGAATCAGCCATGGGACTCAGGGAGGGAGCTGCCATCGTCATCCACTATATCTACTTTACCGCAATACACCATCCTCAGGATCTGTAAGTGTTCTAGACGGGTAATCAAAAGCCAAATGATCATGTTGCGGGTACCTTCAATTGAATCTGCAAAAACCAGAACTGCCAGGCATGTGATAATAGGATTAAAGATAGGAAAGGAGAAAAAAGGAATGAAAAAGTGGAAAAAATAAGAAGAGTAAAAAATTGTCATAGAAAAACAGTAATAAAAAAATTTAATTAAAATTTTTAAAAACTGAAAAAAGGATGAAAACGATCTCGAGGAGGATAAAGTCCTCCCCAAAACTTCTACCAAGGTAGAAAATGAAAAGCCCGTTCCCTAAGGAAAAGGCTATTCCTTCCACAAAGTCTCTAGGAGACTCAGGGGAAAGGTGGAAGCACATGGGACCCACCCCAGCCAGGGCGCCCCTTAAAAAAAAATTAAAGACTTACTAGATCTACCATATTCAGGTCTGTCCGGAGGGACCCCCACCTCTCCCCCCTGAAGTGGATAGAGGAGCGAGAGTCTCACCCCCCCCAAATTGGACAAAGAACTCTACTAGTAGTAGATCGAACTCAGAAAAATTGAGATGGGGATAAAAACCCCTTGCAATACATTTTGGAAAAATTTAAACAATCAGAACAAAAAAAAAAACATTCGTTCCAGACTCTTAGAATAAATCTTTCCTGGAACTCATGGGAATCGAGGAGTACAAAGTATAAATTGTGAGCTTGGGTCTCTTCAAGCGGGACCATTGTCTTTGGCTTTCTTGGTTCTTGCCCTGGTCCACAAGGGAGATTGAGGGCTGGTAGGGTTCGGTCTCTTTGAAGATTGTGGGCCACTTCGAGAAGTGTCCATGTCATTTTCTTGAGTGATGATCTTGAGATTCAATAACAGTTTTTCGCCGTCAGGAAAAGTAGAAAAGGAATGATTCTTCCCTTTGTAAGAGAATTTTACTGCAAATGGGAATGCCCACTTGTATTTAATGTCTTTTTGTATGAGGGCTAGAAGTAGAGGCTTCATTGCACGTCTGCGTTGCATTGTAGAGCGAGAGAGGTCTGCATATAATTGGATTTTATGACCCAGGCATAGAATCGTAGACATATTTCGCGCCTTGCTCATAATTTCCTCCTTTATCGCATAGAAATGGGGTTTAATTATTATGTCTCTCGGTAGACCATCTTTCCTTAGAGGACCTAAGGCCCTATGTGCTCTATCTAGCTCCAGGCGGTCTTGTGGAATTTCTGGGATTAGGGATTGAATCATATTTTGAATCGCTGCCGGGATGTCAGTTATGGTTTCTGGAAGTCCTCTAATACGGATATTATATCTCCTGGACCTATTTTCCAAATCGTCGATCCTAGACAAAGCTGTATCTAATTGTTCTTGAATAAAATGGACTTGTTCTGCATTTTGATTTGTGGCGGACACTGTTTGATCCAACTTACACTCTATGTTCTCAATTCTGGCTCCTAAATTCTGAAAATCAGCCTTTAATTCTCCCGTGATTTTAGCCGCAGTTTGAGAGAGGCCCCTATCAAGTAATTCAGCCAGGGTCTGGTACAAGTTGGCCATAGAAAATGTAGATGTATTGGTCAGAGAGCTGACAGGACAAGAGCTGTCCTGATCCATAATAGGATTAGCCAAAGGGGTTAATGCTGAGTTCTCCTGAAAATGTTCCCTCAGGGGTTCATGAGGGGGATGAGATGGAGAGATAGTCTGTATAATAAAGCCAGATGCATGTGAGGAACATTGTTGGGCTATCAGATCTGCCATATTAATTCCCTTTGAATTTACCTCAGTACTGACACAAACAATCTGTGACTCGGCGGCCATCTTGGATTTTCGGGCGGAATTTCGATCGGCCGTTGCGGCTTCAATTGAGCCGTAAAAATTATTATTTATAGATGGGGGGGTGCCCGGGAGTCTGGGGGTTCTGTGGATACCAGTGGTTCCAAATTTCGTTCAGTAGAACCGGAGTTATGGGCGCCGCTGTGCTGGGGTGGTGAGGAGCTACTGGCTCAAGCAGCCATCTTCAGAGCTCCGCCGATTTGCAGCATCAATTACATTTTTAATGTCTATTTAAATTGAAAGACTAAATATGGGGGTTTAGTATATGTAATATGTTCTCAGATCAGTTTTCTTATATTGGAAGATTGCTCGTTTTATGTGCTGATTAGTGATGAGCCGAACACCCCCGGGTTCGGTTCGCACCAGAACCCGCGAACGGACCGAAAGTTCGTACGAACATTAGAACCCTATTAAATACAATGGATGCGAACGTTCGAATTCTAAAGTGCTAATTATAACAACTATTATGCATGTTATTGTCCTAAAAAGGGTTTGGGAACCCGGGTTCTGCACCAGGGGACATGTATCAATGCAAAAAGAAGTTTTAAAAACGGTCGTTTTTCGGGAGCAGTCATTTTAATGATGCATAAAGTGAAAAAAAAAAAGTCAAATATTCCTTTAAATATCGTACCTGGGGGGTGTCTAAAGTATGCCTGTGAAGTGCCACGTGTTTCCCGTGTTTAGAACTGTCCCTGCACAAAATGACACTTCTAAAGGAAAAAAAAGCCATTTAAAACTGCTTGCGGCTTTAATGTAATGTCTGGTCCCGGTAATATGGATGAAAATCTTTAAGAAAAATGGCATAGCTACCCCATGACCCCCCCCCTACCCCAGCCCATTACCAGCCCCTTTGGGATTTGTATGGATATTAAGGGGAACCCCGCACATAAAATAAAAAAGGCCCTATATACTCTGAACAGCCCTATACAGGCGGTGCATACAAGACAGGGACTGTAGGTTTGTTCTTATGTAGAATCTGTTTGTAATTTTGAACAGGTACATTGTTGAAGTGTAGCTCCAGCCCAAAAATCTATTTTTAAACTTTTTGGAAAACATAGGTAAGGGTTATCACCCCTGTAACATTTGTTTTTCTGTCTGTGCCCCTGTTCAGAACATTTCACCTCACTTTCCGTCCCAATGACAACTGTTTTTGAAATGTGGTGTTTTTCTTGAAACAAGGATTGCTGATAAAGCATCAGTACAGAGGAGACACCTTTCTCCCATATTTATTCTTACAGGAGAGAACTTTCCTTCCTAGGGGTAGATTTCCTCTCACTTCCTGTTGTCTTCTTGCGTTTGCAAGTAGGAGTCGTTTGTAAGTTGGATGTTTGAAAGTAGGGACCTGCCGTATATACTCTGCAGAAATAGGCCCCTTAGTTATTGGTGTTGGCACAACACTGTAAGCACTCACAGTTACTCTTGGTTGGTGCTGGAACGCCCTGCTGTCAACTATTATATCAGGAATTTTAATTACATATAATTGTTGAACAGTGGTAGTAAAAATTGGGCCTTTGATGGTGGTGCTGGTGCCACAACACTGTAAGCCCTGACAGTTACTCTTGGTGGGTGCAGCAATGGGCCCTGCTGTGAATTATTAGATCAAGAATTGTAATTGCATGCCCCTGTTGAACAGGGGCTGAAAAATTGGGCCTTTCGTGGTGGTGGTGGTGGTGGTGGTGTTGCCACAACACTGTAAGCCCTCAGAGTTACTCTTGGTGGGTGCAGGAATGGGCCCTGCTGTGAATTATTAGATCAAGAATTGTAATTACATGCCCCTTTTGAACAGGGGCTGAAAAATTGGGCCTTTCGTGGTGGTGGTGGTGGTGGTGTTGCCACAACACTGTAAGCCCTCAGAGTTACTCTTGGTGGGTGCAGGAATGGGCCCTGCTGTGAATTATTAGATCAAGAATTGTAATTACATGCCCCTTTTGAACAGGGGCTGAAAAATTGGGCCTTTCGTGGTGGTGGTGGTGGTGGTGTTGCCACAACACTGTAAGCCCTCAGAGTTACTCTTGGTGGGTGCAGGAATGGGCCCTGCTGTGAATTATTAGATCAAGAATTGTAATTACATGCCCCTTTTGAACAGGGGCTGAAAAATTGGGCCTTTCGTGGTGGTGGTGGTGGTGGTGGCGTTGCCACAACACTGTAAGCCCTCAGAGTTACTCTTGGTGGGTGCAGCAATGGGCCCTGCTGTGAATTATTAGATCAAGAATTGTAATTGCATGCCCCTGTTGAACAGGGGCTGAAAAATTGGGCCTTAGGCACTGGTGGCACAACACTACAACCCCTCACAGATACGTTACTTGGAGCACAGCAATGAGCCCTGTTGCAAAGTATTGCTTCAAAAATTGTAATGACACGCCCCTGTTAAACAGGGGCTGAAAAATTGGGCCTTAGGCACTGGTGCCACAACACTCCAACCCCTCACAGATACTGTACTTGGAGCACAGCAATGAGCCCTATGGCAAATTATTGGTAAAAAAATTGTAATTACACGCCCCTGTAAAACAGGGGCTGAAAAATTGGGCCTTAGCCACTGGTGGCGGCACCCATAAACAAAAATGATCTTCCAAGCTATCATCATCAATCGTATCATTGAGGACTCGGAGGAGGAGGATAGCCAGTCAACATAACAGCACAGGCACTCAGCATCAGCATCAGTCTTGAAGGGATGTGACATGTTAAAATCAATTAGTCTGTTATATCAGCATCAGGTGTGTGGTAGCTGGTGGTGATCCAAGACTGGTTCATCTTGATGAAAGTCAGTCGATCAACCGAGTCGGTGGACAGGCGCACCCTGTGATCCGTGACAAATCCTCCAGCAGCACTGAATGTGCGTTCCGAAAGAACGCTGGATGCAGGACAGGCCAGTAGCTCAATTGCATACTGTGCAAGCTCTGGCCAGTGATCCATCCTCAAGACCCAGTAAGCCAGAGGATTTTCGGTGGGGAAGGTGTCCAAGTCTGACCTTGCCCCTAGATATTCCTGCACCATGTTTATCAGACGCTGGCGATGGTTGCTGGAACCGATCATACTTTGGGGCTGCGGACTAAAGAATTGTCTGAACGCATCGGTCAGACGGCCACCTTCCCCACCGCTCCTTCTTTGACTGCCCAAAGCCTCAGCAACTCGTTGTCCAGGACCAGGAGTTTGTAACCTCCCAGTCTCTGGGAACGCGTTGCACAGACCTTTCTGCAAGGCCTCCCGGAGTTGTCTCATCCTCTGCTCCCTCTGCGAAGGTAACATAAGGTCCGCAACCTTACCCTTGTACCGTGGATCAAGGAGAGTGGCCAGCCAGTAATGGTCCCTCTCCTTGATCCGAAGAATACGAGGATCCTTCCGCAGACTTTGCAGGATCAGGGAGGCCATGCAGCGTAGGTTTGCTGAGGCATTCGCTCCGGAGTCCTCTGGGTCACTAAGGACGACATGATCCGCAGCCACCTCCTCCCAGCCACGTACAAGTCCACTGGTTTCTTGGGACTGTAAATTATCCCTAAAAGACTGCTGCTGATGATGCTGAGTGCCAGCCTCCACCTCCATGCTGACACAATCCTCCTCCTCCTCCTCCTCCTCTTCCTCTTCCTGTGCGATGGGTGGGACAGAAGGAACACTGTCTGGGTAAAGGGGGCCTTGAGAGGCAAGGAAGTCCTCCTCTTCCTGCCTCTGTTCTGCCTCAAGTGCCCTGTCCATTATTCCACGCAGCGTGTGCTCCAACAGGTGGACAAGAGGTACAGTGTCACTGATGCATGCACTGTCACTGCTCACCATCCTCGTGGCCTCCTCAAATGGTGCCAGGACAGTGCATGCATCCCTGATCATGCCCCACTGGCGTGGAGAAAAAAAAACAAGCTCCCCTGACCCTGTCCTGGTGCCGTAGTCGCACAGGTACTCATTGATGGCCCTCTGCTGCGTGTGCAGCCGCTGCAGCATGGCCAACGTTGAGTTCCACCTGGTGGGCATATCACATATAAGGCGGTTCTTGGGCAGGTTCAACTCCTTTTGCAGCTCAGCCAGGCGAGCACTGGCATTATAAGATCTGCGGAAATGCACACAGACTTTCCTGGGCTGCCTCAGGACATCCTGTAAGCCCGGGTACCTGCCCAAGAACCGCTGCACCACCAGGTTAAGGACGTGAGCCACACAGGGCACATGGGTCAGTTGTCCCTGTCGGAGGGCGGAGAGGAGGTTGGTGCCATTGTCGCAAACCACCATTCCTGGCTTAAGCTGGCGTGGCGTCAACCACCTCTCGGCCTGGCCCTGCAGAGCAGACAGGACCTCTGCCCCAGTGTGGCTTCTGTCCCCCAAACACACCAGCGCAAGCACGGCATGGCATCTTTTTGCCTGCGTACTTGCGTAGCCCCGTGAACGGCTACGGAGCACCGCTGGTTCATAGGACAAACCACAGGAAGAGGCCATGGAGGAAGAAGAAGAGGAGGGGGTGGAGGAGAGAGGTGTGTCACAACCAGTAGTAGCATTTTGGAGGCGTGGCGGTGGAACAACCTCCAACACTACTGCACCTTGTCCTGCATCCTTCCCAGCTGCCAAAAGAGTGACCCAATGGGCCGTGAAAGAAAGGTAACGTCCCTGTCCATGCCTGCTGGACCATGAGTCAGCAGTAATATGCACCTTACCGCTGACCGCCCTGTCCAGCGAGGCCAAGACATTGCCTTCCACATGCCGGTAGAGAGCCGGAATAGCCTTCCGTGAGAAAAAGTGGCGTTTGGGAACCTGCCACTGAGGAACCGCACATTGCACAAACTCACGGAAGGGGGCCGAGTCTACCAACTGAAAAGGCAGCAGTTGAAGCGCTAGCAATTTAGCCAAGCTAGCATTCAACCGCTGGGCATGTGGATGGCTGGGAGTGAACTTCTTTCGACGGTCCAGCAGCTGGGGCAGGGAAATTTGCCTGCTAGAATCGGACGTCGGTGTACTGCTAGCAGAGTGGCCGCAAGTACTTGGCTGTGACACACCTAATTCTACACCTTCATTCCTCTCAGTGCATGTTTCAGAGAGGACTGAAGTTATAGTGGGGTTGGAGATCCCAGCTGATGCGGTGCAAGGAGAGGTCCGCTTTGTTCTTTGGTGTGGGTCTTTGAGGTAGGCTTGCCAACGAGCTGCATGGCAGGTCAACATATGTCTGGTCAGGCATGTGGTACCCAAGCGGCTGATGTTTTGGCCACGCGATATACGCTTGAGACATATGTTGCAAACAGCAGCTGTGCGATCTGATGCACTAGCCTCAAAAAAGGCCCACACCAAGGAACTTTTTGAATGACGGGCAGAGGCAGCGCCCTGCACAGGCGGAGCTCTGCGGTGTGATTCCGTCGGTGTACTGCCCTTACGCTGGCCACCAAAGGGCATCCTGCCTCGTTGGAGATGTGCCTCCTCCTCATCCTCCTCCTCCTCCTCTCTCCTATTAGGCACCCACGTGGAGTCAGTGACCTCATCATCCCCTCCCTCCTCATCACTGGAGCCAATCTGGCAGTATGCTGCAGCTGCTGGAACATGACTGCCAGATTGGTGTCCTTCTTGAGCATCCCCTCTGTCTGCTCTCACGCTACTGCCTTCCTGTAGCTGGGTTTCATCATCAGACCCTTCGAAACGCTGGGCATCCTCCTGGAGCATGTACCCAACACTGTGCTCAAACAGTTCGGGGGACTCCTCAGGAGGAGGACATGGTGGGTCTAGGGAAGGAGTGACTGATGATGAGTCTGACATTGATACCAGGGAAGAGGACGCTTTGGCAGCTGCTTTGCCAGTACCCTGAGCCTGGGTGAGAGAGGATGAGGAGGAGGAGGAGGGCTTGGTCATCCACTCTACCAAGTCTTCGGCATGATGTGGCTCAACATGTCCAGCTGCCGAAAAGAAGGACAAGCGTGTCCCATGGCCATGTGCTGATGACAATGCACCGCGTCCACGACCAGCACTGTTGCCCCCAGACACAGAGCCTGCTTGCCCTCTTTTATTGCCTCCTGACTGTCTGCCTCTCCTTGTTTTCCTTCCAGACATTCTAATAGATGGCCTGCAGGGAGATGGGAAAAAAGCAATAAGGGCTACCTTCAGGTGTCCTTCTCTGTCCCTTTACTTAAGGATTTCTAAATATGGTTGAGGATTATTGCTTTTGCACAGAATAGCACAACGACAATTTCCCTGACTGTCCAAAAAACAAGGATTTCAAAGATGGTTGATGAGGAATGCTTTGGCACACTATAGCACAAGGAGAATTCCCCTCACTTTCCTTCTTTGTCCCTAGAAACAAGGACTGGCACAGTGAAAGAAACTGACACTCTCCCTACCTACAGTTTTCTGTCCCTAGAAAAAATGTTTTTTTAAAGCACACTATAGCACAAGGAGAAATCCCCTCACTTTCCTTCTTTGTCCCTAGAAACAAGGACTGGCACAGTGAAAGAAACTGACACTCTCCCTACCTACAGTTTTCTGTCCCTAGAAAAAATGTTTTTTTAAAGCACACTATAGCACAAGGAGAAATCCCCTCACTTTCCTTCTTTGTCTCTAGAAACAAGGACTGGCACAGTGAAAGAAACTGACACTCTCCCTACCTACAGTTTTCTGTCCCTAGAAAAAATGTTTTTTTAAAGCACACTATAGCACAAGGAGAAATCCCCTCACTTTCCTTCTTTGTCCCTAGAAACAAGGACTGGCACAGTGAAAGAAACTGACACTCTCCCTACCTACAGTGTTCTGTCCCTAGAAAAAATGTTTTTTTAAAGCACACTATAGCACAAGGAGAAATCCCCTCACTTTCCTTCTTTGTCCCTAGAAACAAGGACTGGCACAGTGAAAGAAACTGACACTCTCCCTACCTACAGTTTTCTGTCCCTAGAAAAAATGTTTTTTTAAAGCACACTATAGCACAAGGAGAAATCCCCTCACTTTCCTTCTTTGTCCCTAGAAACAAGGACTGGCACAGTGAAAGAAACTCACACTCTCCCTACCTACAGATTTCTGTCCCTAGAAAAAATGTTTTTTAAAGCACACTATAGCACAAGGAGAAATCCCCTCACTTTCCTTCTTTGTCCCTAGAAACAAGGACTGGCACAGTGAAAGAAACTGACACTCTCCCTACCTACAGTTTTCTGTCCCTAGAAAAAATGTTTTTTTAAAGCACACTATAGCACAAGGAGAAATCCCCTCACTTTCCTTCTTTGTCCCTAGAAACAAGGACTGGCACAGTGAAAGAAACTGACACTCTCCCTACCTACAGTTTTCTGTCCCTAGAAAAAATGTTTTTTTAAAGCACACTATAGCACAAGGAGAAATCCCCTCACTTTCCTTCTTTGTCCCTAGAAACAAGGACTGGCACAGTGAAAGAAACTGACACTCTCCCTACCTACAGTTTTCTGTCCCTAGAAAAAATGTTTTTTTAAAGCACACTATAGCACAAGGAGAAATCCCCTCACTTTCCTTCTTTGTCCCTAGAAACAAGGACTGGCACAGTGAAAGAAACTGACACTCTCCCTACCTACAGTTTTCTGTCCCTAGAAAAAATGTTTTTTTAAAGAACACTATAGCACAAGGAGAAATCCCCTCACTTTCCTTCTTTGTCCCTAGAAACAAGGACTGGCACAGTGAAAGAAACTGACACTCTCCCTACCTACAGTTTTCTGTCCCTAGAAAAAATGTTTTTTTAAAGCACACTATAGCACAAGGAGAAATCCCCTCACTTTCCTTCTTTGTCCCTAGAAACAAGGACTGGCACAGTGAAAGAAACTGACACTCTCCCTACCTACAGTTTTCTGTCCCTAGAAAAAATGTTTTTTTAAAGCACACTATAGCACAAGGAGAAATCCCCTCACTTTCCTTCTTTGTCCCTAGAAACAAGGACTGGCACAGTGAAAGAAACTGACACTCTCCCTACCTACAGTTTTCTGTCCCTAGAAAAAATGTTTTTTTAAAGCACACTATAGCACAAGGAGAAATCCCCTCACTTTCCTTCTTTGTCCCTAGAAACAAGGACTGGCACAGTGAAAGAAACTGACACTCTCCCTACCTACAGTGTTCTGTCCCTAGAAAAAATGTTTTTTTAAAGCACACTATAGCACAAGGAGAAATCCCCTCACTTTCCTTCTTTGTCCCTAGAAACAAGGACTGGCACAGTGAAAGAAACTGACACTCTCCCTACCTACAGTTTTCTGTCCCTAGAAAAAATGTTTTTTTAAAGCACACTATAGCACAAGGAGAAATCCCCTCACTTTCCTTCTTTGTCCCTAGAAACAAGGACTGGCACAGTGAAAGAAACTCACACTCTCCCTACCTACAGATTTCTGTCCCTAGAAAAAATGTTTTTTAAAGCACACTATAGCACAAGGAGAAATCCCCTCACTTTCCTTCTTTGTCCCTAGAAACAAGGACTGGCACAGTGAAAGAAACTGACACTCTCCCTACCTACAGTTTTCTGTCCCTAGAAAAAATGTTTTTTTAAAGCACACTATAGCACAAGGAGAAATCCCCTCACTTTCCTTCTTTGTCCCTAGAAACAAGGACTGGCACAGTGAAAGAAACTGACACTCTCCCTACCTACAGTTTTCTGTCCCTAGAAAAAATGTTTTTTTAAAGCACACTATAGCACAAGGAGAAATCCCCTCACTTTCCTTCTTTGTCCCTAGAAACAAGGACTGGCACAGTGAAAGAAACTGACACTCTCCCTACCTACAGTTTTCTGTCCCTAGAAAAAATGTTTTTTTAAAGCACACTATAGCACAAGGAGAAATCCCCTCACTTTCCTTCTTTGTCCCTAGAAACAAGGACTGGCACAGTGAAAGAAACTGACACTCTCCCTACCTACAGTTTTCTGTCCCTAGAAAAAATGTTTTTTTAAAGAACACTATAGCACAAGGAGAAATCCCCTCACTTTCCTTCTTTGTCCCTAGAAACAAGGACTGGCACAGTGAAAGAAACTGACACTCTCCCTACCTACAGTTTTCTGTCCCTAGAAAAAATGTTTTTTTAAAGCACACTATAGCACAAGGAGAAATCCCCTCACTTTCCTTCTTTGTCCCTAGAAACAAGGACTGGCACAGTGAAAGAAACTGACACTCTCCCTACCTACAGTTTTCTGTCCCTAGAAAAAATGTTTTTTTAAAGCACACTATAGCACAAGGAGAAATCCCCTCACTTTCCTTCTTTGTCCCTAGAAACAAGGACTGGCACAGTGAAAGAAACTGACACTCTCCCTACCTACAGTTTTCTGTCCCTAGAAAAAATGTTTTTTTAAAGCACACTATAGCACAAGGAGAAATCCCCTCACTTTCCTTCTTTGTCCCTAGAAACAAGGACTGGCACAGTGAAAGAAACTGACACTCTCCCTACCTACAGTTTTCTGTCCCTAGAAAAAATGTTTTTTTAAAGCACACTATAGCACAAGGAGAAATCCCCTCACTTTCCTTCTTTGTCCCTAGAAACAAGGACTGGCACAGTGAAAGAAACTGACACTCTCCCTACCTACAGTTTTCTGTCCCTAGAAAAAATGTTTTTTTAAAGCACACTATAGCACAAGGAGAAATCCCCTCACTTTCCTTCTTTGTCCCTAGAAACAAGGACTGGCACAGTGAAAGAAACTGACACTCTCCCTACCTACAGTTTTCTGTCCCTAGAAAAAATGTTTTTTTAAAGCACACTATAGCACAAGGAGAAATCCCCTCACTTTCCTTCTTTGTCCCTAGAAACAAGGACTGGCACAGTGAAAGAAACTGACACTCTCCCTACCTACAGTTTTCTGTCCCTAGAAAAAATGTTTTTTTAAAGCACACTATAGCACAAGGAGAAATCCCCTCACTTTCCTTCTTTGTCCCTAGAAACAAGGACTGGCACAGTGAAAGAAACTGACACTCTCCCTACCTACAGTTTTCTGTCCCTAGAAAAAATGTTTTTTTAAAGCACACTATAGCACAAGGAGAAATCCCCTCACTTTCCTTCTTTGTCCCTAGAAACAAGGACTGGCACAGTGAAAGAAACTGACACTCTCCCTACCTACAGTTTTCTGTCCCTAGAAAAAATGTTTTTTTAAAGCACACTATAGCACAAGGAGAAATCCCCTCACTTTCCTTCTTTGTCCCTAGAAACAAGGACTGGCACAGTGAAAGAAACTGACACTCTCCCTACCTACAGTTTTCTGTCCCTAGAAAAATTTTTTTTTTAAAGCACACTATAGCACAAGGAGAAATCCCCTCACTTTCCTTCTTTGTCCCTAGAAACAAGGACTGGCACAGTGAAAGAAACTGACACTCTCCCTACCTACAGTTTTCTGTCCCTAGAAAAAATGTTTTTTTAAAGCACACTATAGCACAAGGAGAAATCCCCTCACTTTCCTTCTTTGTCCCTAGAAACAAGGACTGGCACAGTAAAACACACTGACACTCTCCCTACCTATCCTTCTCTTTCCCTAAACTAAAGGAATCCAGGTTAAGCAAGAAAGAAATAAATGTCACTGTCCCTGCCTATGCTTGTCTTTCCCTGCTCCGGAACACACTACACTAGGCCGCCGTGCTGGCGGCCTTTTATAGTGTGGGGCGTGTACTAAACACCCTCAGCAATAATTGGCCACAGGCATCCTGCCTGTGGCCAATCATTGCTCTCCTCGCTGCCGGCGCTGTGATTGGCCAAGCATGCGGGGTCACAGTTTATGCTTGGCCAATCACAGCGCCTGGATGACACTGCGATGGCGTAGTGCATTGTGGGCCGTTCGCGTCACTCGAATTTGGCGCGAACGGCCCAAATCGTTCGATCTTCGTCGAACGATCGAACAGCCGATGTTCGAGTCGAACGTATGTTCGACTCGAACACGAAGCTCATCCCTAGTGCTGATCATAATTGATATGTAGAAATGCAGTTGCACATCATGGATGTGATTATGTTTTATGAATAAAAAGCATTTTTGTATGTGTTAATAATATATATTTTTTGTAAGGATATCGCCAATTGGTAAGCAGAAACCTCTTTTTAATTTGCAAAACCTTTTAAATTTTATCCTTTCTTCTGATCCAGGATGGTGTAAACTGCTTGGATTGTTTCTGACCAATGGTATCTGATCTGTTATTATTTAGGCTTCGGTAAAATGGCATCAAGCCCACTTCCTGATGACACACGCTTGAGCGTGAAATGCATCGATGCGTGGCTTGACGCGCACACTAACAGGAGCCCTTTACTTTCGCCAGGGCAGCTGAGACGCACGCCGTACACCACGAGTCATTGAGCGGTGATGGATCGGCTTCTGCTTTCCCCTGAAGCAGTTACCAAACTTGCTGTACCCGCATTTGGACTATGTAAGTTTTAAATTAAAAGCAATATTACGCTATTCCTGCCTTCTGTGGCTCTTTGCGGCAATTTTTTTTCAGAATTCTATGATGATATTTGGATTTATTCAATAGAGGATATATAAGTCTGAAGAATTACATTTGTATACCATTTTCAATTGGATGGGAATCTGGTTTCCTCCACATATGGCTGATTGATGTTGATGTGAATCCTGAAGGGGTCAACTTAACTATAAGAGAAGTTTCCTTACTACATGCTTAAAGGTCACTTGGTGGCCGATGCTATCTGGTGAGCGCATTATATTATCACTTCGGTTAAGCACTATCTATGTGAGATTGGAAGCACATTGCACTTTAGAAGCACGGTGTTGGAGCATACACTGAGGAATTGCCCTTAGGGCTTGTTATGGACTTTTCATAATTTATTATTGTGCACTTTATCAATTGAATGACACTGTCTATTTATTACTTATTTATTAATCAAATGTCTAATTGCGCCTTTTATTATTTTTAAAGCATGGATGTTGAGGATAACACTCAGCAGCAGTGTTCAAGGGATGGTTTTTAGTCCCCAGAAACCCAAGGAGTTGTACGTGGCTGTGAGGAGGTAGTCATGGATCATGTGGTCCTTAGTGTCCCAGAGGACTCAGAATCAAATTCCTCTGCAAACTTACGCTGCATGGCCTCCCTGATTCTGTAAAGCCTGCGAAAAGACCCTAGGATTCATAGAATCAAGTAGAGGGATCATTACTGGCTGGTAACCCTTCGTGGTCCACGTTACAAGGGTAAGATTGCAGAACTCATCCTGCCTTTGCAGAGGGAGAAGAGGATAAAACACCTTCAGGAGGCCTTGAATAAAGGTTTGTGCAATGCATTGTTGCTGAGGCTTTGTTTAGTCAGAGGAAGAGCGGTGGAGAAGGTGGCCGGCTGACCGATGCCTTTAAACTATTTTTTAATCCTCAGTGCCAAGGTGTGATTGGTTTAAGCAACCATCGCCAGTGTCTGCATTACATGGTGCAGGAATATCTAGGGGCAAAAGCAGACTTGGAGACCTTTCCAACAGAGCATCCACTGGGTTACTGGGTCTTGAGGATAGACCACTGGCCAGAACTTGCTCAATATGCAATTGAGCTACTGGCCTGTCCTGCATCCAGCATTCTTTATGAACATACATTCAGTGCTGCTGGAGGGTTTGTAATGGATCAAAGAGTGCGCCTGTCCGCAGACTCCGTTGATAGGCTCAAATTCATAAAAATGAATCAGTCTTGGATCAGCAGCTATCAAGCACCTGATGCTGATGTAACTGATTGAATTTGCTATGGATGTGGGATCCCTTGAAGACTGCCTATGCTGACTATCCTATTCCTCTTGGAAAGACCCCTCAATTGAATGGGGGGGGGTTTGTGCATGGGACTATGACGGCGCTTGTATGAATATTACAAGTAATTACAAATAAACCCATAAGAAGGATATATAAAAAAAATATAGCAATTTTATTCATAATTTATACAACAACGTTAATAAAAAGGGGAAAGGAGAGATACAAAGCATTGCACTCTATCCTTGTAAGTCGCCAACGTTACAGTCCTACATGTTTCACCTATTCAAGGCTTCTTCAGGGACGTATGGAGACTTAAATTGAATCTAAAAGGTGATATAAATATATATAAACAATCCATGAGTATATGTTTAATATATGAAACAAATACAATTTAATGGAATAAACAATGATATTTGATGTCAAAGAATCATATTGAAACAATACCTCAAAGAATCCTGTTTGCCTTAAAACCGCTGAGATGTCCCAGTAATAAGTCAACTTAACTGGGAACGGTTTTATGGAAAAAAGAGCATCCGCGCTAGCACGTGTTCAAGTTCAATCATCCCCACATGTCGATTCCAGAGATTCCAATGGGGAGAATACTTCTAGCACCTACTCTAATGTGGCCTTGAAAAATATATATAAAAATATAAATGAGTCATGCCTCTTAAGCTGTCTAATCAAATATTATATGAAAAACAATAAAAATTATTTTAATAGGCTTACATGTTGTTATAATTGTAGGTGCATACTCTGGGAGCCTGAAGAATCACAATACCGCACTCAGAAAAGTAGATAAATCACATATGCACTCTATATCAAACAATGACACAGAGAAAAGGAAAAAATTAGTAAAAGCGTTAGCAAAAAATTCAAAACGAAAACTCTGCAAGGCCCGACAAAAGAATGTGGAGCCGCACAGTACGTTCAAACAAAATATTTACCTCAAATTTAAATTAGAGAGGCCTCCAGGTGGTCAACACAGAGATAAGTCTGACAGACTAGTCATGAATCAGCAGACCGGTAAGGTCTGTATGGATAGAGGCCAATTAGTCATATGGTAAGAATGACCCGATAAATGGGTCATACTACTATGGTAAAAAACATACCGGCTTGCCGAGTGTCGATGGCGTGGCTCCCAGATGAGGTCCCATAATGGAATCATACCTAAATGGGTCCTATTTATATCTCCTGTGTGCGTTGTTCTGGCGGCGCCGTATATGACGTAATTACGTCAAACGGCGTACTACGGGCGCTGGATGGTGACGGAGGTATAGAGTCATTGATACTGCGAATGGGGGAGGTACCGCATGCGCAGTGAACCCCGGCAGATGGAGATGTGCTCGTGCCGCGGCGCGACCACAGACCAGCACAGGCATCGCCAACGTCAGGTCCACGTCACAGGGTCCTCCCCCACACACACAAAAGTGTACGTCGCCAATCGGACAAGCATAACATCCATGCCTCCGCTTCGGTTCAGCAATATAGATTGCTGATGCTTGCCCCCTAGCGCCCGTAGTGGAATACTAGGAATGTGAGTGGGCCGATGGACAAGTACCGTGTAAGCGCGGGTGTCAAAAAAGTGATGCATAGCAAAATTCTATTGGAGGCTGATCCCATCAAATAGAAAATGACAGCGATATAGAAGAAAGGGAGCAGGAGGGGTGGCAGTGTAAATTGCAAAATCATGCAAAGAAAATGTGGAATGGATATACATGCCACCTCACAGATGGAACATACTGTTACCTAATCGAGTAAAAATATACCACCCGATGGCATTGGGGCGTAAACGGAATAAGGCTTACAGGATCAGAAGCAGGTATTGCTAAAAACTTTGCAGAAGTACATCAATAATTAAGAATAAGACATAACAAAATGAAATGAACAAAAATAATATTTATATAGACAAACTATTCACGATCAAAATATATAAATCAAAGTTGATGAGAGCGGGGAGGATCTAAGTTGAAATATAGATCCTACATCCCTTGTGACAAATAACTCTACCCAAAGAGGAGGGTAGTTCAAGGGTGTAACCAGATGTCTTGCAATGTTGGGGCATAGACAGGCTACGGGGGAAGGGATGAGGGAGGGAGGGAGGGAGGGAAAGGAAAGGGGGGGGGAAGAAAAAAAAAAAGGGAAGGGAAGAGAGAGAAGAGGGAGGAAAAATGCGGGTCGATGCCATAAAATCCAGATCACTGCTCATGGTGTATGGAATGGTTGTTAGAGGAAGGTTTTGTAGCTTATACCTTCATTTAAACCTGGATATTTAGTTGCCTGAAGGCGATAAATCCATTTTGCCTCGATTTGAAGTAAACGTCGATCGACGTCACCACCTCTCTCGTTTGTAGACATATGTTCCAAGGCAAAGAAGCCTATCATTTTAAGATTGTGGTTATGGAACAGACCCATATGTCGACTGATGGGGGTTTCCATTAGTTTTTTAGAGATTGCCGAAATGTGATCACGAATCCTGACAAAAAAATTCATGTTGGTCTTACCAATATAAAATGCACCGCAGCTGCATTTCATAAGTTAAACAATTCCAGTTGTCTGGCAGGTAACTCTACTTCTGGGTGTCCAACTATCCCCGTTGGGCAGGTTAATATTGGGACCTTGCAGTATATAACGGCAGAAGATACATTTCCCACATGCATATGTACCTGTCTTCACTGGTTTGGTGAGGATGCCAGTACTGTAGTGGCTAGACACAGTGTTATCTCGAATAGAACGCGATCGCTTGTATGTTATTTCTGGATAGTGATGAGCCGAACACCCCCGGGTTCGGTTCGCACCAGAACCCGCGAACGGACCGAAAGTTCGTACGAACATTAGAACCCTATTAAATACAATGGATGCGAACGTTTGAATTCTAAAGTGCTAATTATAACGACTATTATGCATGTTATTGTCCTAAAAAGGGTTTGGGAACCCGGGTTCTGCACCAGGGGACATGTATCAATGCAAAAAGAAGTTTTAAAAACGGTCGTTTTTCGGGAGCAGTCATTTTAATGATGCATAAAGTGAAAAAAAAAAAGTCAAATATTCCTTTAAATATCGTACCTGGGGGGTGTCTAAAGTATGCCTGTGAAGTGCCACGTGTTTCCCGTGTTTAGAACTGTCCCTGCACAAAATGACACTTCTAAAGGAAAAAAGAAGCCATTTAAAACTGCTTGCGGCTTTAATGTAATGTCTGGTCCCGGTAATATGGATGAAAATCTTTAGGAAAAATGGCATAGCTACCCCATGACCCCCCCCCCCTACCCCAGCCCATTACCAGCCCCTTTGGGTCTTGTATGGATATTAAGGGGAACCCCGCACATAAAATAAAAAAGGCCCTATATACTCTGAACAGCCGTATACAGGCGGTGCATACAAGACAGGGACTGTAGGTTTGTTCTTATGTAGAATCTGTTTGTAATTTTGAACAGGTACATTGTTTAAGTGTAGCTCCAGCCCAAAAATCTATTTTTAAACTTTTTGGAAAACATAGGTAAGGGTTATCACCCCTGTAACATTTGTTTTGCTGTCTGTGCCCCTGTTCAGAACATTTCACCTCACTTTCCGTCCCAATGACAACTGTTTTTGAAATGTGGTGTTTTTCTTGAAACAAGGATTGGTGATAAAGCATCAGTACAGAGGAGACACCTTTCTCCCATATTAATTCTTACAGGAGAGAATTTTCCTTCCTAGGGGTAGATTTCCTCTCACTTCCTGTTGTCTTCTTGCGTTTGCAAGTAGGAGTCGTTTGTAAGTTGGATGTTTGAAAGTAGGGACCTGCCGTATATACTCTGCAGAAATAGGCCCCTTAGTTGTTGGTGTTGGCACAACACTGTAAGCACTCACAGTTACTCTTGGTTGGTGCTGGAACGCCCTGCTGTCAACTATTATATTAGGAATTGTAATTACATATAATTGTTGAACAGTGGTAGTAAAAATTGGGCCTTTGATGGTGGTGCTGGTGCCACAACACTGTAAGCCCTGACAGTTACTCTTGGTGGGTGCAGCAATGGGCCCTGCTGTGAATTATTAGATCAAGAATTGTAATTGCATGCCCCTGTTGAACAGGGGCTGAAAAATTGGGCCTTTCGTGGTGGTGGTGGTGGTGGTGGTGTTGCCACAACACTGTAAGCCCTCAGAGTTACTCTTGGTGGGTGCAGGAATGGGCCCTGCTGTGAATTATTAGATCAAGAATTGTAATTACATGCCCCTTTTGAACAGGGGCTGAAAAATTGGGCCTTTCGTGGTGGTGGTGGTGGTGGCGTTGCCACAACACTGTAAGCCCTCAGAGTTACTCTTGGTGGGTGCAGCAATGGGCCCTGCTGTGAATTATTAGATCAAGAATTGTAATTACATGCCCCTGTTGAACAGGGGCTGAAAAATTGGGCCTTAGGCACTGGTGGCACAACACTGCAACCCCTCACAGATACTGTACTTGGAGCACAGCAATGAGCCCTGTTGCAAAGTATTGCTTCAAAAATTGTAATTACACGCCCCTGTTAAACAGGGGCTGAAAAATTGGGCCTTAGGCACTGGTGGCACAACACTGCAACCCCTCACAGATACTGTACTTGGAGCACAGCAATGAGCCCTGTTGCAAAGTATTTGTCAGGGAAATCCGTCCAACGGCGCCAATCAGCGCCCAATGCGCACGCGCGGCGGAATGATGCTTCGGCGCATGCGCGTGCGCGGGACGGCGCTTCTACGTCCTCGGGTGCGCGCGCCGGCGCAGCGGCGCGTGCGCATGCGCGGCGGCGCACCAATAGGAATCCAGGCGGGCCTATTTAAAGAGACCCAGTTGCACTGACAAGTTGCTGGTTTGTCAGCTTTCCTGTATACCCAAGACTCTGGAAAACTATCTTGAAAATCTCCTTGTGACCCGGACTGGCTTGACTCCTCTGATCTCTCTCCTGGACCTGACCCTCGGCTTGCTATATGGACTTCTGCCTTCTCCTGTGTTTGACCCTCGGCCTGTGACTCGGATCTGCTGCCTGTCTACAATCCTTGACCTCCTGCTTGTACCTTTTGGACTTCCGCGTTTCCTTTGAACTCCTGCCTGGTTCCCGGTATTCTCTGGACTTGTTGCCGTTTACTGTGCTAGACCCCCAGCCGGGACTGTTACCTTGCAATTGCAACCCGGACTCAACCTGCACCGGCTTCCATTATCTCCTGCTGTTTGAACTTTACCAATCCGGCTAGTTCCTGCTTGAAGCCTGTTTCTTCAGTCTACTCAGCACTACCGGACCGTCTACAAGTACCCACCACCTGCCGGTAGCCGGTGCCGCTTCTCGCCATCCACTCCCTGTCTCAACTCCAGGGGGTGGAGTGCGTCAAGTCGCAAAGGTGAACCACTCTCGGCATCTCGGCCTCGGTAAGTACATACCCTTACAGTACAAACCAGCCAGATGTCTGAGGCCGACAGGGTGCGTTCACCGTTCGAGACCCTATGTCAGCAAGTCACCGCACTAACCGATGCGGTTCAGAAATTACAAGAAGGTTATGTCCAAATGGATGGCCGCTTTCAGCTACTTACTGGAGCTACAGGACCAGCATCACCAGCTGCTACCGTTGCCAATGTTGCCTCCACGTCTCAAAATCAGGCAAATCCCACCGTAGTAATGGCTACCCCGGAACCCAGGGTCCCCCTGCCTGAGCGATTTTCTGGCGTCCGTAAGAAATATCGGGCTTTCAAAAATGCATGTTCTCTTTACTTCGCCCTTCAACCCAGGACTTTCTCTTCAGAAGTGGTAAAGGTGGGGTTCGTCATCTCCCTTCTAACCGACGAACCTCAGGCCTGGGCCCATGGCCTGATGGAGCAAAGCAGCCCCATACTAGATTCTGTGGACACCTTCTTCGAGAGTATGGCGCAGCTGTATGACGATCCTCAGCGATCAGCTACAGCTGAGTCTGTTCTCCACAGTTTAACCCAGGGGAGAAGGCCGGTGGAGGACTACACGGCAGAATTCCGGAAATGGTCAGCTGACACTGGCTGGAATGAGACGGCCCTTAAATACCAATATCGCCAAGGACTGTCTGAGGCTCTTAAAGACGAGCTGGCCAGGATTGGTGTTCCAACTACTCTGGAAGATTTGATCCAGTCTGTCACTCAGCTTGACAGACGCCTGCGGGAGCGGCGTTCTGAGCGTTTCCAGACTACCCGTCCAAACTGGACTTTGCCCCGATCAGCTCCTGCCTACCCACCCATCCAAGTTCCTACAGCATCTTCTCCTCCCGAGCCTGAACCCATGCAGCTTGGTCTGGTTCGTCCTCCCCTTTCTCCTGAGGAAAAGCAGCGCAGGCGTCAGGCCAATCTGTGTCTTTACTGCGGGGGTACTGGCCATTTCCTTCGGAGCTGCCCAGTGAGACCTAGTAAGTGTACCCTCAAAGACACTTTGAACTACCAAGTTTCTGGCTTACCACAGACTTATGTTGTTCTTTCTATTTCTCTACAGCTACCAACAGGAGCAACCCGCCTACCGGCGATTATTGATTCAGGAGCCTGCAGCTGCTTTCTGGACTCTTCACTTGCTTCCCAACTTCACTTTCCTCTGCAAACCAAGGACCGTTGTCTTCAGGTTCGTCTGGCGGATGGATCCCTGCCTCATTCAGGGGTAATTACGCAAGAAACAAAACCCGTCCTTGCTATCACGGATTCAGGCCACCAAGAATACCTTCGATTTGACCTCATCCCATCTCCCATGTTTCCCATCATCCTGGGCCTCCCCTGGTTACAAGCACATGAGCCTCATATAAACTGGGCCAAAAGGGAAGTTAACTTCACTTCTTCGTATTGTTCCCAACACTGTCTTCCCGCACTTCCAACTGTCTGTGCTACTTTAACCCCTCGACCGGATAACCTACCACATGTTCCATCAGCATACTTAGAATTCCAGGACGTCTTCGACAAACAGCAGGCCGACCGCCTACCTCCACATCGTCCCTACGATTGTCCCATTGACCTTCTGCCTGGCTCCAAAATTCCATTCGGCCGCATCTTTCCCTTGTCCGAATCTGAGTTGAAGGCCCTCAAGTCTTACATTGAGGAAAATCTGGAAAAGAAATTCATTCGCCCCTCTTCTTCCCCAGCCGGTGCCGGAATCTTTTTTGTTGAAAAGAAAGACGGGACTCTGAGGCCCTGCATCGACTATAGGGAATTAAATAAAATTACTATTAAAAATAGATACCCGCTTCCTCTCATCCCGGAGTTGTTCCAACGATTCCGATCAGCTCGGATCTTCTCTAAACTAGACCTTCGAGGGGCCTACAACCTCATCCGGATCAGGGCTGGAGACGAATGGAAGACGGCTTTTAGATCTAGGTTCGGTCATTTTGAATACTTGGTCATGCCATTCGGGCTTTGCAACGCCCCAGCTACTTTCCAGCACCTGGTCAATGATATTTTCCGTGAACACTTGGACGACTTCCTAGTAGTCTACTTAGACGATATTCTTATTTTTTCGTCCTCCCTTGAACTGCACCGAATCCATGTCATCAAGGTCCTCACTATTCTCCGAGAACATAGACTTTACCTCAAGGCCGAGAAATGTGACTTTGAGAAAACCACTGTGCAATTTTTGGGATTTATTATTTCTACCAATGGGGTCGCAATGGACCCGCAGAAAGTCAAAGCTATCCAGGAATGGCCAGCCCCAACAGACAAGAAAGGGGTACAACGGTTTATAGGTTTCGCCAACTTCTACAGGAGGTTCATTGTGGGGTTCTCCTCTATTGTGGCACCTATAACCCAACTGACACGCCAGGGCTACCGCTTTCACTGGTCACCGGAAGCTCAGGATGCCTTCGATAAACTAAAAAATGCATTCACATCGGCACCTGTATTGAAGCATCCAGATCCGCTACTGCCGTTTACTCTGGAAGTAGATGCTTCAGAGTCAGCCACTGGGGCCATCCTCTCTCAAAGGCAGGGCCCCAAATCCCTTCTTCATCCAGTAGCCTTTGCCTCTCGTAAACTAACTTCTCCAGAACGTAATTATGACGTCGGAGACCGGGAACTATTAGCTATCAAATTCGCCCTGGAAGAATGGCGATACCTTCTGGAGGGAGCCCCTCACCCTGTCATGATATTCACGGATCATAAGAATCTAGAATATCTGAGAACAGCAAAACGTCTTCGACCCAGACAAGCCCGATGGGCCCTCTTCTTCACCAGGTTTAACTTTCATATCTCTTATAGGCCCGGTTCCAAGAACGTGAAGGCGGATGCACTCTCTAGGATGTTTCCCGAGACCCCTCAAGCAGAGGAACCAAGTACCATCCTATCAGCACAAAACTTTCTGCTCATCCCACAGGCTGATCTACTAACCTCCATAAAAGCCGTCTCTAAGCATTGTCCTGACCAAGTAACCTCTTCCCTAGAGAAGCATAATGACTTGCTCTGGTCCCAAGGTAAAGTCTTCGTCCCTCTGGAAACAAGGCAACTGATTCTGAAAACTTTCCACGACCACAAACTAGCTGGTCACTTTGGAACCAAAAAAACCACGGAACTAATCTCTCGCTCCTTCTGGTGGCCTGGTTGGAGACAAGATTGCAAGTCCTATGTTGCCTCCTGTACCCGTTGCCAACGGTATAAGGGACCCAAAACCAAGAGTTGGGGTCTACTTAAACCTTTGCCTATCCCTGAACGTCCGTGGGCAGATGTGTCCATGGACTTCATTGTAGATCTACCGCCCTCTGGAGGTTTTACCACGATTCTGGTAGTAATTGACCGCCTCTCCAAAATGGCACACTTCGTGCCCATGATCGGTACCCCCTCTGCTGCAGATACAGCCAAAGCCTTCTTTCAGGAGATAATCAGGCTCCATGGGGTGCCTAAGAGCATCACCTCTGACAGAGGCGTTCAATTCACGTCGAAATTCTGGAAGGAACTTTGCAAATCTTTAGAAGTCAAGATTTGCCTATCATCGGCATATCACCCCCAGAGCAACGGACAGACAGAGAGAACCAATCAAACCCTAGAACAATATCTCCGTTGTTTTTGCTCAGCCTCACAAGACGATTGGTCCTCCCTATTATCCTACGCTGAATTTGCATATAACAACTCGGTGCATTCAGCCACCAGTCAAACTCCTTTTTGGGCCAACTTTGGCTTCCATCCTTCCTTCCTCCCTGATGACATTCCGGAGAGCTCTGTTCCTGCTGTTCAAGATCGGATAGCCTTTGTTCAATCTAATTTTCTGAGACTCCAGGAAATGATGCAAAACGCCCAGGAGTCTTACAAGAGACACTATGACAAGGGTAGGAAGGAAAATCCAGTCTTCGAAGTTGGGGAGGAAGTATGGCTCTCCGCCACCAACCTCAAATTGCCGATCCCTTCACGGAAATTGGGACCAAGATTTATAGGCCCTTTTAAAATCAAGCGAGTAATCAACCCTGTGGCCTTTGAATTGGCACTGCCCGACTCCTACAGGATACACCCGGTCTTCCACACGTCTCTGTTGAAACCAGTAGTCTCCAGCTCCTTCCCGGGAAGGGATGAGCCACCTCCTCCACCTGTGGAGGTTGATGGTGAAGATGAGTACGTGGTGGAATCTATCTTGGGCTGCAGGAAAAGAGGCAGGCAGTTGCAGTATTTAATCAAATGGAAGGGGTATCCCCCAGAGGACAACTCTTGGGAACCATCTAGGAACCTACATGCTCCCCGCCTAATTAGAGTCTTTCACCAGGAACATCCCGAGTTGATGTCTAGTCTGGGCGTCCGGAGTCCGCCCCTAGGAGGGGGGCACTGTCAGGGAAATCCGTCCAACGGCGCCAATCAGCGCCCAATGCGCACGCGCGGCGGAATGATGCTTCGGCGCATGCGCGTGCGTGGGACGGCGCTTCTACGTCCTCGGGTGCGCGCGCCGGCGCAGCGGCGCGCGCGCATGCGCGGCGGCGCACCAATAGGAATCCAGGCGGGCCTATTTAAAGAGACCCAGTTGCACTGACAAGTTGCTGGTTTGTCAGCTTTCCTGTATACCCAAGACTCTGGAAAACTATCTTGAAAATCTCCTTGTGACCCGGACTGGCTTGACTCCTCTGATCTCTCTCCTGGACCTGACCCTCGGCTTGCTATACGGACTTCTGCCTTCTCCTGTGTTTGACCCTCGGCCTGTGACTCGGATCTGCTGCCTGTCTACAATCCTTGACCTCCTGCTTGTACCTTTTGGACTTCCGCGTTTCCTTTGAACTCCTGCCTGGTTCCCGGTATTCTCTGGACTTGTTGCCGTTTACTGTGCTAGACCCCCAGCCGGGACTGTTACCTTGCAATTGCAACCCGGACTCAACCTGCACCGGCTTCCATTATCTCCTGCTGTTTGAACTTTACCAATCCGGCTAGTTCCTGCTTGAAGCCTGTTTCTTCAGTCTACTCAGCACTACCGGACCGTCTACAAGTACCCACCACCTGCCGGTAGCCGGTGCCGCTTCTCGCCATCCACTCCCTGTCTCAACTCCAGGGGGTGGAGTGCGTCAAGTCGCAAAGGTGAACCACTCTCGGCATTTCGGCCTCGGTAAGTACATACCCTTACAGTATTGCTTCAAAAATTGTAATTACACGCCCCTGTTAAACAGGGGCTGAAAAATTGGGCGTTAGGCACTGGTGGCGGCACCCATAAACAAAAATGATCTTCCAAGCTATCATCATCAATCGTATCATTGAGGACTCGGAGGAGGAGGATAGCCAGTCAACATAACAGCACACGCAATCAGCATCAGCATCAGTCTTGAAGGGATGTGACATGTTAAAATCAATTAGTCTGTTATATCAGCATCAGGTGTGTGGTAGCTGGTGGTGATCCAAGACTGGTTCATCTTGATGAAAGTCAGTCGATCAACCGAGTCGGTGGACAGGCGCACCCTGTGATCCGTGACAAATCCTCCAGCAGCACTGAATGTGCGTTCCGAAAGAACGCTGGATGCAGGACAGGCCAGTAGCTCAATTGCATACTGTGCAAGCTCTGGCCAGTGATCCATCCTCAAGACCCAGTAAGCCAGAGGATTTTCGGTGGGGAAGGTGTCCAAGTCTGACCTTGCCCCTAGATATTCCTGCACCATGTTTATCAGACGCTGGCGATGGTTGCTGGAACCGATCATACTTTGGGGCTGCGGACTAAAGAATTGTCTGAACGCATCGGTCAGACGGCCACCTTCCCCACCGCTCCTTCTTTGACTGCCCGAAGCCTCAGCAACTCATTGTCCAGGACCAGGAGTTTGTAACCTCCCAGTCTCTGGGAACGCGTTGCACAGACCTTTCTGCAAGGCCTCCCGGAGTTGTCTCATCCTCTGCTCCCTCTGCGACGGTAACATAAGGTCCGCAACCTTACCCTTGTACCGTGGATCAAGAAGAGTGGCCAGCCAGTAATGGTCCCTCTCCTTGATCCGAAGAATACGAGGATCCTTCCGCCGACTTTGCAGGATCAGGGAGGCCATGCAGCGTAGGTTAGCTGAGGCATTCGGTCCGGAGTCCTCTGGGTCACCAAGGACGACATGATCTGCAGCCACCTCCTCCCAGCCACGTACAAGTCCACGGGTTTCTTGGGACTGTAAATCATCCCTAAAAGACTGCTGCTGTTGATGCTGCTGAGTGCCAGGCTCCACCTCCATGCTGACACAATCCTCCTCCTCCTCCTCCTCGTCCTCTTCCTGTGCGATGGGTGGGACAGAAGGAACACTGTCTGGGTAAAGGGGGCCTTGAGAGGCAAGGAAGTCCTCCTCTTCCTGCCTCTGTTCTGCCTCAAGTGCCCTGTCCATTATTCCACGCAGCGTGTGCTCCAACAGGTGGACAAGAGGTACAGTGTCACTGATGCATGCACTGTCACTGCTCACCATCCTCGTGGCCTCCTCAAATGGTGCCAGGACAGTGCATGCATCCCTGATCATGCCCCACTGGCGTGGAGAAAAAAAAACAAGCTCCCCTGACCCTGTCCTGGTGCCGTAGTCGCACAGGTACTCATTGATGGCCCTCTGCTGCGTGTGCAGCCGCTGCAGCATGGCCAACGTTGAGTTCCACCTGGTGGGCATGTCACATATAAGGCGGTTCTTGGGCAGGTTCAACTCCTTTTGCAGCTCAGCCAGGCGAGCACTGGCATTATAAGATCTGCGGAAATGCACACAGACTTTCCTGGCCTGCCTCAGGACATCCTGTAAGCCCGGGTACCTGCCCAAGAATCGCTGCACCACCAGGTTAAGGACGTGAGCCACACAGGGCACATGGGTCAGTTGTCCCTGTCGGAGGGCGGAGAGGAGGTTGGTGCCATTGTCGCAAACCACCATTCCTGGCTTAAGCTGGCGTGGCGTCAACCACCTCTCGGCCTGGCCCTGCAGAGCAGACAGGACCTCTGCCCCAGTGTGGCTTCTGTCCCCCAAACACACCAGCGCAAGCACGGCATGGCATCTTTTTGCCTGCGTACTTGCATAGCCCCTTGAACGCCTACGGAGCACCGCTGGTTCAGAGGACAAAGCACAGGAAGAGGCCATGGAGGAAGAAGAAGAGGAGGGGGTGGAGGAGAGAGGTGTGTCACAACCAGTAGTAGCATTTTGGAGGCGTGGCGGTGGAACAACCTCCAACACTACTGCACCTTGTCCTGCATCCTTCCCAGCTGCCAAAAGAGTGACCCAATGGGCCGTGAAAGAAAGGTAACGTCCCTGTCCATGCCTGCTGGACCATGAGTCAGCGGTAATATGCACCTTACCGCTGACTGCCCTGTCCAGCGAGGCCAAGACATTGCCTTCCACATGCCGGTAGAGAGCCGGAATAGCGTTCCGTGAGAAAAAGTGGCGTTTGGGAACCTGCCACTGAGGAACCGCACATTGCACAAACTCACGGAAGGGGGCCGAGTCTGCCAACTGAAAAGGCAGCAGTTGAAGCGCTAGCAATTTAGCCAAGCTAGCATTCAACCGCTGGGCATGTGGATGGCTGGGAGTGAACTTCTTTCGACGGTCCAGCAGCTGGGGCAGGGAAATTTGCCTGCTAGAATCGGACGTCGGTGTACTGCTAGCAGAGTGGCCGCAAGTACTTGGCTGTGACACACCTAATTCTTCACCTTCATTCCTCTCAGTGCATGTTTCAGAGAGGACTGAAGTTATAGTGGGGTTGGAGATCCCAGCTGATGCGGTGCAAGGAGAGGTCCGCTTTGTTCTTTGGTGTGGGTCTTTGAGGTAGGCTTGCCAACGAGCTGCATGGCAGGTCAACATATGTCTGGTCAGGCATGTGGTACCCAAGCGGCGGATGTTTTGGCCACGCGATATACGCTTGAGACATATGTTGCAAACAGCAGCTGTGCGATCTGATGCACTTGCCTCAAAAAAGGCCCACACCAAAGAACTTTTTGAATGACGGGCAGAGGCAGCGCCCTGCACAGGCGGAGCTCTGCGGTGTGATTCCGTCGGTGTACTGCCCTTACGCTGGCCACCAAAGGGCATCCTGCCTCGTTGGAGATGTGCCTCCTCCTCATCCTCCTCCTCCTCCTCTCTCCTATTAGGCACCCACGTGGAGTCAGTGACCTCATCATCCCCTCCCTCCTCATCACTGGAGCCAATCTGGCAGTATGCTGCAGCTGCTGGAACATGACTGCCAGATTGGTGTCCTTCTTGAGCATCCCCTCTGTCTGCTCTCACGCTACTGCCTTCCTCTAGCTGGGTTTCATCATCAGACCATTCGAAACGCTGGGCATCCTCCTGGAGCATGTACCCAACACTGTGCTCAAACAGTTCGGGGGACTCCTCAGGAGGAGGACATGGTGGGTCAAGGGAAGGAGTGACTGATGATGAGTCTGACATTGATACCAGGGAAGAGGACGCTTTGGCAGCTGCTTTGCCAGTACCCTGAGCCTGGGTGAGAGAGGATGAGGAGGAGGAGGAGGGCTTGGTCATCCACTCTACCAAGTCTTCGGCATGATGTGGCTCAACATGTCCAGCTGCCGAAAAGAAGGACAAGCGTGTCCCATGGCCATATGCTGATGACAATGCACCGCATCCACGACCAGCACTGTTGCCCCCAGACACAGAGCCTGATTGCCCTCTTTTATTGCCTCCTGACTGTCTGCCTCTCCTTGTTTGCCTTCCAGACATTCTAATGGATGGCCTGCAGGGAGATGGGAAAAAAAGCAATAAGGGCTACCTTCAGGTGTCCTTCTCTGTCCCTTTACTTAAGGATTTCTAAATATGGTTGAGGATGATTGCTTTCGCACAGAATAGCACAATGACAATTTCCCTGACTGTCCAAAAAACAAGGATTTCAAAGATGGTTGATGAGGAATGCTTTAGCACAGTATAGCACAATGAGAATTTCCCTCACTGTCCTTCCCTGTCCCTACAAACAAGGTCTAGCACAGTAAAACACACTGACACTCTCCCTACCTATAGTTTTCTGTCCCTATAAATTTTTTTTTTTTTAAAGATGATTGATGAGGAATGCTTTAGCACAGTATAGCACAATGAGAATTTCCCTCACTGTCCTTCCCTGTCCCTACAAACAAGGTTTATCACAGTAAAACACACTGACACTCTCCCTACCTATAGTTTTCTGTCCCTATAAAAAATTTTTTTTTTAAAGATGGTTGATGAGGAATGCTTTAGCACAGTATAGCACAATGAGAATTTCCCTCTCTGTCCTTCCCTGTCCCTACAAACAAGGTTTGGCACAGTAAAACACACTGACACTCTCCCTACCTATAGTTTTCTGTCCCTATAAAAAATGTTTTTTTAAAGATGGTTGATGAGGAATGCTTTAGCACAGTATAGCACAATGAGAATTTCCCTCACTGTCCTTCCCTGTCCCTACAAACAAGGTTTAGCACAGTAAAACACACTGACACTCTCCCTACCTATAGTTTTCTGTCCCTATAAAAAAATTTTTTTTTAAAGATGGTTGATGAGGAATGCTTTAGCACAGTATAGCACAATGAGAATTTCCCTCACTGTCCTTCCCTGTCCCTACAAACAAGGTTTAGCACAGTAAAACACACTGACACTCTCCCTACCTATAGTTTTCTGTCCCTATAAAAAATTTTTTTTTAAAGATGGTTGATGAGGAATGCTTTAGCACAGTATAGCACTATGAGAATTCCCCTCACTGTCCTTCCCTGTCCCTACAAACAAGGTTTAGCACAGTAAAACACACTGACTCTCCCTACCTATAGTTTTCTGTCCCTATAAAAAATGTTTTTTTAAAGATGGTTGATGAGGAATGCTTTAGCACAGTATAGCACAATGAGAATTTCCCTCACTGTCCTTCCCTGTCCCTACAAACAAGGTTTAGCACAGTAAAACACACTGACACTCTCCCTACCTATAGTTTTCTGTCCCTATAAAAATTTTTTTTTAAAGATGGTTGATGAGGAATGCTTTAGCACAGTATAGCACAATGAGAATTTCCCTCATTTTCTTTCCTTGTCCCTACAAACAAGGTTTAGCACAGTAAAACACACTGACACTCTCCCTACCTATAGTTTTCTGTCCCTATATATATATTTTTTTTTAAAGATGGTTGATGAGGAATGCTTTAGCACAGTATAGCACAATGAGAATTTCCCTCACTGTCCTTCCCTGTCCCTACAAACAAGGTTTAGCACAGTAAAACACACTGACACTCTCCCTACCTATAGTTTTCTGTCCCTATAATTTTTTTTTTTTAAAGATGGTTGATGAGGAATGCTTTAGCACAGTATAGCACAATGAGAATTTCCCTCACTGTCCTTCCCTGTCCCTACAAACAAGGTTTAGCACAGTAAAACACACTGACACTCTCCCTACCTATAGTTTTCTGTCCCTATAAAAAATGTTTTTTTAAAGATGGTTGATGAGGAATGCTTTAGCACAGTATAGCACAATGAGAATTTCCCTCACTGTCCTTCCCTGTCCCTACAAACAAGGTTTAGCACAGTAAAACACACTGACACTCTCCCTACCTATAGTTTTCTGTCCCTATAAAAAATTTTTTTTAAAGATGGTTGATGAGGAATGCTTTAGCACAGTATAGCACAATGAGAATTTCCCTCACTGTCCTTCCCTGTCCCTACAAACAAGGTTTAGCACAGTAAAACAGACTGACACTCTCCCTACCTATCCTTCTCTTTCCCTAAACTAAAGGAATCCAGGTTAAGCAAGAAAAAAAAATGTCACTGTCCCTGCCTATGCTTCTCTTTCCCTGCTCCGGAACACACTACACTAGGCCGCCGTGCTGGTGGCCTTTTATAGTGTGGGGCGTGTACTAAACACCCTCAGCAATAATTGGCCACAGGCATCCTGCCTGTGGCCAATCATTGCTCTCCTCGCTGCCGGCGCTGTGATTGGCCAAGCATGCGGGGTCACAGTGCATGCTTGGCCAATCACAGCGCCTGGATGACACTGCAATGGCGTAGTGCATTGTGGGCCGCGAATTAGGCGCGAACGGCCCAAATCGTTCGTTGTTCGGTGAACGATCGAACAGCCGATGTTCGAGTCGAACGTATGTTCGACTCGAACACCGAGCTCATCCCTATTTCTGGATAGGATTTTATGCATCTATTGATTCTTTCATCCAAAGTCAGTAGATACCAAAATTTGTTAAATATTTTTTTAATAGACATGTGCTGTCGGTTATACTTTGTTATAATTCTGGTTGAATCTGATTTATTTCTGTCTTTGGTGTTGTAGATCAAAGTGTTTCTGTCTAAACATCTCACTTTGTTGAACGCTCTTTTTAGGCAGGTCTTAGTATATCCTCTGGATCTCAAGCGTGCATATAGTTTATTGGATTCACTAAGGAAGTCCGTATCTTCAGAGCAATTACGCTTAAGTCTGAGATACTGACAATAGGGTATGCTAGAGATGAGTGATTTTGGGTGCAAACTCGTGGCATGCAAAAGAGTATTACCTGCCGTGGGCTTTCTGTAGAGTGTTGAGCATAAAGTGCCTTTCTCATTCACAAACAACTCGACATCCAGGAATGTAATTCTCTCCTAGCTATAGTTGTAGGTAAATTTTAAATTGTGGTTATTGATTTGTAGGTTGTCCAAGAAGCACATCAGATCGTCTTTTGATCCTGCCCAAATCATCATGACATCGTCAATGTAACGGTACCATGTGAGTATGTGGCTAAGATCAAAGTGCAGATCATCATTGGCAAAAAGATCACGCTCCCACCCCCCCAGATATAGGGTGGCATATGAGGGGGCACAGCCAGCCCCCATAGCCACCCCCTGCACCTGGAGGTAGTGCGATCGTTTGAAAAGGAAGACGTTGTGAGTAAGGATGAATTCTAACATTTCAATGATGAAATTGTTGTATTTACGACAGTCTTTATCGCGTTCATTCAAGAAGCTGCGTACAACCTGTATCCCGAGAAGATGTGGAATTGAGTTATACAATGCTTCAATATCGATAGCCACAAGCCATGCGCCTTGTGGTATCGATAAACCATCAGTGATTTTGAGTAGTTCAATGGTGTCTTTTACATGTGAGAATAGACTACGTACATGGGGATATAGGTATTCGTCAATAATCCTATTGACGTTTTCTGTTAGTGAGAGACAACTTGAGATGATGGGACGTCCAGGAGGGGGTATAACCCCCTTATGCACCTTAGGAAGCGCATAAAAGGTTGGTGTGAGTGTTTTTTCTATGTTAAGGAATTGGTAGGTATTAGTGTCTATGACTCCAGATGTGTGTGCACGGGTTAAAATTTCTTTATATTTTCTGATGCTTGAAATGATAAAAGAGGCTGGTACTGGTCTGTACCAGTCTCTATTATCTATGATATCATAACACATTTTTTCATATCCTGATCTATTCATTACCACTACATTCCCTCCTTTATCTGATGGTTTAACAACCATATCATCATTGTTGCGTATGGAATTGAGAGCTGCTTTAAGTTTCGGGTTAAGATTGGAAGGAGGTCCTTGTTTCCAGTTGGTGGATTCAATCTCCTTGGTCACCTGCAGGACAAACGCCCAAATGTTGGGGTTGCCCTGCAGGACTGGAAATGAGCGTGACTTGGGCTTATAAGACTTGGGGGTGACATAAATGGGTTTGTTGAATCTAGTTTGTATTGAGCCACCGGGGATAACCCCTGGTACTGAGAACGTCCAGCCCTCCTCTTCAGGGTTACTCTCGTCCCAAAGTTCCATAAGGTCCTGAAGGGCCTGGAGTTCCTGAAGAGTGACATTTTGTATGGCAGAGTTGTCATTGGAGACGGGATAAATAGTGGAGGCTTGACCATCATATAGAACTTTATACATAAGGCGTCTAGCAAATAAATGTAGATCTTTGATCAATTCAAATTTGTCTGCTTCACCATCTGGGCAAAAAGTAAGACCCAAACGTAATACTGTTACTTGATTTTTTGATAATGGATAAGATGATAAGTTGACAATATCATTATTGTTGTCCCGGCCATCATTGTCAATGTGGTCGGGACAATTTATTTTAAATCCTGTTGTGATCTACGTGCTGTGACCATTGTTTTTTTATCTGTGGAGAAAATAGGTGCTGTGCGTATGTCAGATGTAGAGCTGGGCCCAGGTAAATTGGAATCCATGGGTGGTATATGTGCAAGGGGTGCTGCTGGTGTAGAAATCAAATTAACTCCTACAGCAGGAGATGATAATGATGCTGTAGTGTTATTAAGTATGCTAGTTGTATTTGGTGTCAAAGTGTGAGGTTTATATGATTTTTGTGAACGGGAACGTTTATCTTTAAGGGGGAACTGAGCCCTAGATACACTGTGTGAACTGGTGTCTGTATCATTCTTTCTTTTTTTGGTGGTATCTGTGTTTTGGATACGGCGACCTATCGGAACATAGGAAGCCGAAGAAACTGATGAAGATTCGGATTCTCTTCTATCTAAACTGATGATAGGAAAATTTCTGGTCTCAAAATTACTTTTGGGGTTACTAGTCCGTTGCTGATTATGTGTGGTCCATTTGTAGGCCTGGGCATTATCATATGCCCGTTTGTCCCGAAGAAATTTCGTTTCCTTAGTTTTAATAAGGTTTGTTGCATATTTGGTTAGCTGTTCTTTTAATTTTTGATTGCTAGCTGAATAGCCTGCATATGAGGTCACATTGCTGTGGCTCTCCTGCCATTCCCGAATTTCGATGTCCATGTTGTCTATATCTGTACCATATTGACCACTAGTGATGAGCCGAACACCCCCGGGTTCGGTTCGCACCAGAACCCGCGAACGGACCGAAAGTTCGCACGAACATTAGAACCCTATTAAATACAATGGATGCGAACGTTCGAATTCTAAAGTGCTAATTATAACAACTATTATGCATGTTATTGTCCTAAAAAGGGTTTGGGAACCCGGGTTCTGCACCAGGGGACATGTATCAATGCAAAAAGAAGTTTTAAAAACGGTCGTTTTTCGGGAGCAGTCATTTTAATGATGCATAAAGTGAAAAAAAAAAAGTCAAATATTCCTTTAAATATCGTACCTGGAGGGTGTCTAAAGTATGCCTGTGAAGTGCCAAGTGTTTCCCGTGTTTAGAACTGTCCCTGCACAAAATGACACTTCTAAAGGAAAAAAAAGCCATTTAAAACTGCTTGCGGGTTTAATGTAATGTCTGGTCCCGGTAATATGGATGAAAATCTTTAAGAAAAATGGCATAGCTACCCCATGACCCCCCCCCCCCCCTACCCCAGCCCATTACCAGCCCCTTTGGGTCTTGTATGGATATTGAAGGGAACCCCGCACATAAAATAAAAAAGGCCCTATATACTCTGAACAGCCGTATACAGGCGGTGCATACAAGACAGGGACTGTAGGTTTGTTCTTATGTAGAATCTGTTTGTAATTTTGAACAGGTACATTGTTGAAGTGTAGCTCCAGCCCAAAAATCTATTTTTAAACTTTTTGGAAAACATAGGTAAGGGTTATCACCCCTGTAACATTTGTTTTGCTGTCTGTGCCCCTGTTCAGAACATTTCACCTCACTTTCCGTCCCAATGACAACTGTTTTTGAAATGTGGTGTTTTTCTTGAAACAAGGATTGCTGATAAAGCATCAGTACAGAGGAGACACCTTTCTCCCATATTTATTCTTACAGGAGAGAATTTTCCTTCCTAGTGGTAGATTTCCTCTCACTTCCTGTTGTCTTCTTGCGTTTGCAAGTAGGAGTCGTTTGTAAGTTGGATGTTTGAAAGTAGGGACCTGCCGTATATACTCTGCAGAAATAGGCCCCTTAGTTGTTGGTGTTGGCACAACACTGTAAGCACTCACAGTTACTCTTGGTTGGTGCTGGAACGCCCTGCTGTCAACTATTATATCAGGAATTTTAATTACATATAATTGTTGAACAGTGGTAGTAAAAATTGGGCCTTTGATGGTGGTGCTGGTGCCACAACACTGTAAGCCCTGACAGTTACTCTTGGTGGGTGCAGCAATGGGCCCTGCTGTGAATTATTACATCAAGAATTGTAATTGCATGCCCCTGTTGAACAGGGGCTGAAAAATTGGGCCTTTCGTGGTGGTGGTGGTGGTGGTGGTGTTGCCACAACACTGTAAGCCCTCAGAGTTACTCTTGGTGGGTGCAGGAATGGGCCCTGCTGTGAATTATTAGATCAAGAATTGTAATTACATGCCCCTTTTGAACAGGGGCTGAAAAATTGGGCCTTTCGTGGTGGTGGTGGTGGTGGCGTTGCCACAACACTGTAAGCCCTCAGAGTTACTCTTGGTGGGTGCAGCAATGGGCCCTGCTGTGAATTATTACATCAAGAATTGTAATTGCATGCCCCTGTTGAACAGGGGCTGAAAAATTGGGCCTTAGGCACTGGTGGCACAACACTACAACCCCTCACAGATACTGTACTTGGAGCACAGCAATGAGCCCTGTTGCAAAGTATTGCTTCAAAAATTGTAATGACACGCCCCTGTTAAACAGGGGCTGAAAAATTGGGCCTTAGGCACTGGTGGCACAACACTACAACCCCTCACAGATACTGTACTTGGAGCACAGCAATGAGCCCTGTTGCAAAGTATTGCTTCAAAAATTGTAATGACACGCCCCTGTTAAACAGGGGCTGAAAAATTGGGCCTTAGGCACTGGTGGCACAACACTACAACCCCTCACAGATACTGTACTTGGAGCACAGCAATGAGCCCTGTTGCAAAGTATTGCTTCAAAAATTGTAATGACACGCCCCTGTTAAACAGGGGCTGAAAAATTGGGCCTTAGGCACTGGTGCCACAACACTCCAACCCCTCACAGATACTGTACTTGGAGCACAGCAATGAGCCCTATGGCAAATTATTGCTAAAAAAATTGTAATTACACGCCCCTGTAAAACAGGGGCTGAAAAATTGGGCCTTAGCCACTGGTGGCGGCACCCATAAACAAAAATGATCTTCCAAGCTATCATCATCAATCGTATCATTGAGGACTCGGAGGAGGAGGATAGCCAGTCAACATAACAGCACAGGCACTCAGCATCAGCATCAGTCTTGAAGGGATGTGACATGTTAAAATCAATTAGTCTGTTATATCAGCATCAGGTGTGTGGTAGCTGGTGGTGATCCAAGACTGGTTCATCTTGATGAAAGTCAGTCGATCAACCGAGTCGGTGGACAGGCGCACCCTGTGATCCGTGACAAATCCTCCAGCAGCACTGAATGTGCGTTCTGAAAGAACGCTGGATGCAGGACAGGCCAGTAGCTCAATTGCATACTGTGCAAGCTCTGGCCAGTGATCCATCCTCAAGACCCAGTAAGCCAGAGGATTTTCGGTGGGGAAGGTGTCCAAGTCTGACCTTGCCCCTAGATATTCCTGCACCATGTTTATCAGACGCTGGCGATGGTTGCTGGAACCGATCATACTTTGGGGCTGCGGACTAAAGAATTGTCTGAACGCATCGGTCAGACGGCCACCTTCCCCACCGCTCCTTCTTTGACTGGCCGAAGCCTCAGCAACTCGTTGTCCAGGACCAGGAGTTTGTAACCTCCCAGTCTCTGGGAACGCGTTGCACAGACCTTTCTGCAAGGCCTCCCGGAGTTGTCTCATCCTCTGCTCCCTCTGCGACGGTAACATAAGGTCCGCAACCTTACCCTTGTACCGTGGATCAAGGAGAGTGGCCAGCCAGTAATGGTCCCTCTCCTTGATCCGAAGAATACGAGGATCCTTCCGCAGACTTTGCAGGATCAGGGAGGCCATGCAGCGTAGGTTTGCTGAGGCATTCGCTCCGGAGTCCTCTGGGTCACTAAGGACGACATGATCCGCAGTCACCTCCTCCCAGCCACGTACAAGTCCACTGGTTTCTTGGGACTGTAAATCATCCCTAAAAGACTGCTGCTGATGATGCTGAGTGCCAGCCTCCACCTCCATGCTGACACAATCCTCCTCCTCCTCCTCCTCCTCCTCTTCCTGTGCGATGGGTGGGACAGAAGGAACACTGTCTGGGTAAAGGGGGCCTTGAGAGGCAAGGAAGTCCTCCTCTTCCTGCCTCTGTTCTGCCTCAAGTGCCCTGTCCATTATTCCACGCAGCGTGTGCTCCAACAGGTGGACAAGAGGTACAGTGTCACTGATGCATGCACTGTCACTGCTCACCATCCTCGTGGCCTCCTCAAATGGTGCCAGGACAGTGCATGCATCCCTGATCATGCCCCACTGGCGTGGAGAAAAAAAACCAAGCTCCCCTGACCCTGTCCTGGTGCCGTAGTCGCACAGGTACTCATTGATGGCCCTCTGCTGCGTGTGCAGCCGCTGCAGCATGGCCAACGTTGAGTTCCACCTGGTGGGCATGTCACATATAAGGCGGTTCTTGGGCAGGTTCAACTCCTTTTGCAGCTCAGCCAGGCGAGCACTGGCATTATAAGATCTGCGGAAATGCACACAGACTTTCCTGGCCTGCCTCAGGAGATCCTGTAAGCCCGGGTACCTGCCCAATAACCGCTGCACCACCAGGTTAAGGACGTGAGCCACACAGGGCACATGGGTCAGTTGTCCCTGTCGAAGGGCAGAGAGGAGGTTGGTGCCATTGTCGCAAACCACCATTCCTGGCTTAAGCTGGCGTGGCGTCAACCACCTCTCGGCCTGGCCCTGCAGAGCAGACAGGACCTCTGCCCCAGTGTGGCTTCTGTCCCCCAAACACACCAGCGCAAGCACGGCATGGCATCTTTTTGCCTGCGTACTTGCGTAGCCCCGTGAACGGCTACGGAGCACCGCTGGTTCATAGGACAAACCACAGGAAGAGGCCATGGAGGAAGAAGAAGAGGAGGGGGTGGAGGAGAGAGGTGTGTTACAACCAGTAGTAGCATTTTGGAGGCGTGGCGGTGGAACAACCTCCAACACTACTGCACCTTGTCCTGCATCCTTCCCAGCTGCCAAAAGAGTGACCCAATGGGCCGTGAAAGAAAGGTAACGTCCCTGTCCATGCCTGCTGGACCATGAGTCAGCGGTAATATGCACCTTACCGCTGACCGCCCTGTCCAGCGAGGCCAAGACATTGCCTTCCACATGCCGGTAGAGAGCCGGAATAGCCTTCCGTGAGAAAAAGTGGCGTTTGGGAACCTGCCACTGAGGAACCGCACATTGCACAAACTCACGGAAGGGGGCCGAGTCTACCAACTGAAAAGGCAGCAGTTGAAGCGCTAGCAATTTAGCCAAGCTAGCATTCAACCGCTGGGCATGTGGATGGCTGGGAGTGAACTTCTTTCGACGGTCCAGCAGCTGGGGCAGGGAAATTTGCCTGCTAGAATCGGACGTCGGTGTACTGCTAGCAGAGTGGCCGCAAGTACTTGGCTGTGACACACCTAATTCTACACCTTCATTCCTCTCAGTGCATGTTTCAGAGAGGACTGAAGTTATAGTGGGGTTGGAGATCCCAGCTGATGCGGTGCAAGGAGAGGTCCGCTTTGTTCTTTGGTGTGGGTCTTTGAGGTAGGCTTGCCAACGAGCTGCATGGCAGGTCAACATATGTCTGGTCAGGCATGTGGTACCCAAGCGGCTGATGTTTTGGCCACGCGATATACGCTTGAGACATATGTTGCAAACAGCAGCTGTGCGATCTGATGCACTAGCCTCAAAAAAGGCCCACACCAAGGAACTTTTTGAATGACGGGCAGAGGCAGCGCCCTGCACAGGCGGAGCTCTGCGGTGTGATTCCGTCGGTGTACTGCCCTTACGCTGGCCACCAAAGGGCATCCTGCCTCGTTGGAGATGTGCCTCCTCCTCATCCTCCTCCTCCTCCTCTCTCCTATTAGGCACCCACGTGGAGTCAGTGACCTCATCATCCCCTCCCTCCTCATCACTGGAGCCAATCTGGCAGTATGCTGCAGCTGCTGGAACATGACTGCCAGATTGGTGTCCTTCTTGAGCATCCCCTCTGTCTGCTCTCACCCTACTGCCTTCCTGTAGCTGAGTTTCATCATCAGACCCTTCGAAACGCTGGGCATCCTCCTGGAGCATGTACCCAACACTGTGCTCAAACAGTTCAGGGGACTCCTCAGGAGGAGGACATGGTGGGTCTAGGGAAGGAGTGACTGATGATGAGTCTGACATTGATACCAGGGAAGAGGACGCTTTGGCAGCTGCTTTGCCAGTACCCTGAGCCTGGGTGAGAGAGGATGAGGAGGAGGAGGAGGGCTTGGTCATCCACTCTACCAAGTCTTCGGCATGATGTGGCTCAACATGTCCAGCTGCCGAAAAGAAGGACAAGCGTGTCCCATGGCCATGTGCTGATGACAATGCACCGCGTCCACGACCAGCACTGTTGCCCCCAGACACAGAGCCTGCTTGCCCTCTTTTATTGCCTCCTGACTGTCTGCCTCTCCTTGTTTGCCTTCCAGACATTCTAATAGATGGCCTGCAGGGAGATGGGAAAAAAGCAATAAGGGCTACCTTCAGGTGTCCTTCTCTGTCCCTTGAAACAAGGACTTGCACAGTGAAAGAAACTGACACTCTCCCTACCTACAGTTTTCTGTCCCTAGAAAAAATGTTTTTAAAAGCACACTATAGCACAAGGAGAATTCACTCACTGTCCTTCCCTGTCCCTAGAAACAAGGACTCGCACGGTGAAAGAAACTGACACTCTCCCTACCTAGAGTTTTCTGTCCCTAGAAAAAATGTTTTTTTAAAGCACACTATAGCACAAGGAGAATTCACTCACTGTCCTCCCTGTCCCTAGAAACAAGGACTCGCACAGTGAAAGAAACTGACACTCTCCCTACCTAGAGTTTTCTGTCCCTAGAAAAAATGTTTTTTTAAAGCACACTATAGCACAAGGAGAATTCACTCACTGTCCTTCCCTGTCCCTAGAAACAAGGACTCGCACAGTGAAAGAAACTGACACTCTCCCTACCTAGAGTTTTCTGTCCCTAGAAAAAATGTTTTTTTAAAGCACACTATAGCACAAGGAGAATTCACTCACTGTCCTTCCCTGTCCCTAGAAACAAGGACTCGCACAGTGAAAGAAACTGACACTCTCCCTACCTAGAGTTTTCTGTCCCTAGAAAAAATGTTTTTAAAAGCACACTATAGCACAAGGAGAATTCACTCACTGTCCTTCCCTGTCCCTAGAAACAAGGACTCGCACAGTGAAAGAAACTGACACTCTCCCTACCTAGAGTTTTCTGTCCCTAGAAAAAATGTTTTTTTAAAGCACACTATAGCACAAGGAGAATTCACTCACTGTCCTTCCCTGTCCCTAGAAACAAGGACTCGCACAGTGAAAGAAACTGACACTCTCCCTACCTAGAGTTTTCTGTCCCTAGAAAAAATGTTTTTTTAAAGCACACTATAGCACAAGGAGAATTCACTCACTGTCCTTCCCTGTCCCTAGAAACAAGGACTCGCACAGTGAAAGAAACTGACACTCTCCCTACCTAGAGTTTTCTGTCCCTAGAAAAAATGTTTTTTAAAGCACACTATAGCACAAGGAGAATTCACTCACTGTCCTTCCCTGTCCCTAGAAACAAGGACTCGCACAGTGAAAGAAACTGACACTCTCCCTACCTAGAGTTTTCTGTCCCTAGAAAAAATGTTTTTTTAAAGCACACTATAGCACAAGGAGAATTCACTCACTGTCCTTCCCTGTCCCTAGAAACAAGGACTCGCACAGTGAAAGAAACTGACACTCTCCCTACCTAGAGTTTTCTGTCCCTAGAAAAAATGTTTTTTTAAAGCACACTATAGCACAAGGAGAATTCACTCACTGTCCTTCCCTGTCCCTAGAAACAAGGACTCGCACAGTGAAAGAAACTGACACTCTCCCTACCTAGAGTTTTCTGTCCCTAGAAAAAATGTTTTTAAAAGCACACTATAGCACAAGGAGAATTCACTCACTGTCCTTCCCTGTCCCTAGAAACAAGGACTCGCACAGTGAAAGAAACTGACACTCTCCCTACTGTGACAGCAGGAAGGTAAAGTCACCTGGTTGCATCCAGGGGGGTAGATATATTTCACCCAGATTCAGGCTTTACGCCGACTTATACAACTAGGTGGAGAGTTGTATAAGCCCAGCTGAGGATAGTGGGCTCATGGATGATTCATACCTCTAGGGAGAGTGCTGGGCGTCGTGCAGACAGGGAGTTGATGAGACCAGCTGAAGCTTGTCAGCTCATTTAGGCCTCTATAAGAACTCCCAGCTTCATTAGATGTAAGCTCATGCCTGGAACCAGACCTGTGTGGACTGTCTAGGGAGAGTGAACCCCTGTGCGGTGAGACAAAGCCTGTGTGGCTATTTGCTTGGACATTTAAAACCAGGGACTTAGGGACTAGGACAGCACTAGGCTGATCCCAGTTGTTAGTTAGGAAACCTGTATGTTTAGTCAGAGGTCAACTTGACCAGGATTTATTTTTGTTTATGTTTCTTTTGCTTTGCTGTGTTTTGTCACTGTAAATAGAAAATAAACCGCACCTTTTTGATTTTGAAAACCACAACCTCCGTTTGCTGGGCCTGTTTTGTGTGGGGAGCCCATCCCGGGGGTCACACACACCCGCTGCCGAGCTAACCCCCTCACAGTTGGTGGAGAACCAGTGGCAGTTTTTTTTTAAGCCAGCATGGAGGAGATACTGAAGCAGCTGGCTCTAGCAAATGCCAATCAACAGCAGACAAATGCAGGTTTGCAAAAGAGCCTTGCAGCTCATCAACAGAGCCTTGCAGCTCAACAACAGAACTTTGCAGCCCAGCAGCAAGCTCATCAACAGAGCCTTGCAGCCCAGCAGCAGACAAACGCAACTTTGCAACAGAGTCTGGAGGCTCAGCAACGAGCCCAGCAGCAATCTGAGGCCCGCTTCATAGACCTGTTGCAGAAGCAAGAGCAGAGACTACAACAACAGATGGAAGCAGTAATGCAGCAACGTCCGCAGACCAGTGAGGAAAGCCGTCCCACTAATACCGCGTCCTTTGGGGTGAGTCGTTTATTGACAAAAATGACTGGAGAGGATGATCCAGAGGTATTTTTGACCACATTTGAAAGGACCGCTGAAAGAGAAAAGTGGCCTGAGGAGCAGTGGGCTGGACTGGTGGCTCCTCTGTTAACTGGTGAATCGCAGAAAGCTTACTATGACCTAGAGCCTAACCAAGCAAAAGACTATGTGATGCTAAAAGCTGAAATATTGGCAAGGCTGGGTGTCACCCAGGCTGTCCGGGCTCAGCGTGTGCATAACTGGACTTTCCAGCTTGGAAAACCCCCCAGGTCTCAAATGTATGATCTCATTCACCTGAGCAGAAAGTGGCTACAGCCAGAGACTTTGTCCGCACCAAAGATTGTGGAACGTGTTGTAATGGATCGGTTTTTGAGAGCTCTTCCTACTGCCATCCAAAAGTGGGTAAGCCATGGAGACCCAGAGACGGCCGATGGTCTTGTGGATCGTGTGGAGAAATACTTGGCTACAGAGAACCTGACGGCCTCTTCCAGAGACACTCGGACTTTCCACCCTAAGACCAGACCATCCCCAGGGGCGGATAAGAGGATTCCAAGGGGTGAGGGTGGAGAGAGTGAGAGGGTGGGAGCTCTACCCCAAGTTTGGCGAGAACAGCCTGGGAAATCAGCGGCTCAAGAGGCGGCAAGAAGGATCGTTTGCTACCGCTGCCGGCAAGCGGGACATATTGCAGCCAATTGCCCGGTTGTGGAGGAACCCATGCAGTGTGACTTTCTGACGGGCAGACGTCAGTCGCTGTGTGCGACAGTCGCATGCACTGCCATTCGAGGAACTGAGAAACATTTATGCAAAATGTGTGTTAATGGTAGAAATGTTGTGGTATTGCTGGATTCAGGTAGCCTTGTGACCCTGATAAAGGCTGAGTTAGTTAAAACAGAGGTCTCTGGGAATAGCAAGGTAGCTGTTATTTGTGTGCATGGGGACACCCGAGAGTATCCAGTGACTACAGTGTGTTTCGAGACCCCCAAAGGTACCCTCTCTCATCCAGTGGGCTTAGTATCTCAGTTACCGCATGACGCCATTGTGGGAAGGGATTTTCCGAAGTTCTGGGAACTGTGGGATGATCCTGAGCCCCTCACTGGTGCCCCTATGTACCAGGAATGTGATAGCCAGAACTCCCCTGAGAGTGGTGAGGACTCTCCGGAATTTCCCTTATCAGTATTGGCAGGGGAGACTCAAGAAACTGGAGAGGAGCCCACCTCCTCAGACGAAAACCTACCGTCTGTGGAGTTTTCTGATCTTGAGGTTCACAGGGAAAACTTTGCCACAGAACAGTTGAAAGACCCCGCCCTAATAAAGGCACGGGAAAACGTAGTGAAAATAGATGGCGAGTTAGTGAACCCAGATAATACCTGCACTTACCCATACTTCAGCGTAGAGAAGGACCTACTGTATCGGGTGGCAAAAAGGGCAGAAGAAACCGTTGAGCAGCTTGTGGTGCCCAAACCTTACAGGAAGTTGGTGTTGGAGTTGGCCCATGGGCACATTCTTGGAGGTCATCTGGGGACAGAGAAAACCCGAGAGAGGGTATTACAGAGATTCTATTGGCCGGGGGTGATGAAGGACGTAGAAAATTATTGTTCCTCCTGCCCTGTGTGTCAGAGGTCGGCCCCGATGCCACATTTCCGTAGCCCGCTGGTCCCTCTACCCATCATTGAGGTCCCGTTTGAGAGGATCGCCATGGATTTGGTAGGTCCTATAATCAAGTCCGCTAGGGGGCACCAGTACATATTAGTTATAATGGACTATGCCACCCGTTATCCAGAAGCGATCCCTCTCCGAAATACCTCGGCCAAAACCATAGCTAAAGAGCTATCTCTTGTGTTTAGCCGGGTGGGTATTTGTAAAGAACTGCTTACGGACCAAGGTACACCCTTTATGTCCCGGGTTATGAAGGAGCTGTGTAAATTATTCAAAGTGACGCAATTACGTACATCTGTGTATCACCCCCAAACCGATGGGCTGGTTGAAAGATTCAACAAAACCCTAAAACAAATGTTGAAGAAAGTGGTGGATAGAGATGGAAAGGATTGGGACTGTCTACTTCCCTATCTGATGTTTGCTATTAGGGAGGTGCCCCAATCCTCTACGGGATTCTCCCCCTTTGAGTTACTGTATGGGAGACACCCAAGAGGGCTGTTGGATATTGCCAAGGAAACTTGGGAAAGTGAGAGTTCTCCCCACAGGAGTGTGATTGAGCATGTCGCCCTGATGCAAGACCGAATTGCACAGGTAATGCCCATCGTGAAGGAACATTTGGCCCAAGTGCAGTTAGCACAGCAGAGAGTGTACAACCGTGGAGCCAAGACCCGTACCTTTTCCCCGGGGGATAGGATACTGGTACTTGTCCCTACGGTTGAAAGTAAATTCCTTGCCAAATGGCAAGGCCCCTACGAGATAATGGAAAAAGTGAGCGAAGTGAATTACAAGGTCAGACAACCAGGAAGGCGAAAGCCCGAACAGATCTATCACGTTAATCTGTTGAAAGCCTGGAGGGATAGAGAGTCCCTAGTCGCAGACACTTGGTCACCAGCTCAAACTGGTTGCGTGATTCCTGAGGTTGGAATAGCAGCCACCTTGTCACAACCCCAACAACAGGAGGTTAAGGAGTTTGTGCTTCGCAACAAGGAGGTATTCTCTGAGCTGCCGGGACAAACATCTGGGGTAGAGCATGACATCATTACCCCGCCCGGTGAAAGGGTGAAGTTAAAACCCTATCGGATCCCAGAGGCCCGACGGGAGGCAATACGGGAGGAAGTACAGAAAATGCTGAACTTAGGGGTGATAGAGGAGTCCCAAAGTGATTGGTCTAGTCCCATCGTGTTGGTGCCTAAACCGGATGGGAGCTGGCGATTTTGTAACGATTTTCGTCAGTTGAACAAAGTTACAAAATTTGACACCTACCCCATGCCACGTATAGATGAGTTGATCGACCGGCTGGGAACAGCCCGATACATGACGACTCTTGACCTCACAAAAGGGTATTGGCAAATCCCCCTGGCCAAGTCGGCCAAAGAGAAAACCGCATTTGTAACCCCAGACGGGGCGTTCCAATATAAAAGAATGCCGTTCGGGTTACAGAATGCGCCGGCCACATTCCAGCGGAAAATGGACCAGATGCTGAGGCCCCATCGGAAGTATGCTGCGGCTTACCTGGATGACGTAATTGTCCATAGCACAGATTGGGCCTCACATCTGCCAAAAGTGCAAGCAGTCCTGGACTCTGTTCGGGAAGCGGGGTTTACGGCTAACCCCAAGAAGTGTACCATTGGGCAGGAGGAGGCCAAATATCTTGGGTACACCATTGGGAGGGGAGTAATAAAACCCCAACTCAACAAAGTCGAGGCCATCCAGAGTTGGCCACGTCCCAACAGCAAGAAGCAGGTGCGAGCCTTTCTGGGAATCGCTGGGTATTATCGGCGATTCATTCCCCACTTTGCTTCTAAGGCTGTGCCCCTAACCAACCTGATGAAGGGGAAAGGGTCGGTCATGATTAAATGGACCCCCGAGGCTGAGGCAGCATTCCAATTCTTGAAACAAGCCTTATGTAGCCAGCCAGTGTTGTACTCACCCGACTTCTCTAAAGACTTTGTCGTACAAAGTGATGCGTCAGATGTGGGGTTAGGAGCAGTATTGTCCCAGGTCTGGAACGGGGAAGAGCACCCAGTCATTTACCTCAGCAGGAAGTTGAAGTCCCATGAGGTAAATTACGCCACCGTTGAAAAGGAGTGTTTAGCGGTGAAGTGGGCTCTAGATTCCCTTCGGTACTACCTGCTAGGTAGGCACTTTGACATGGTTACGGATCACGCTCCGTTAAAGTGGATGGCTCAAAACAAGGAAACAAATAGAAGAGTGAATAGGTGGTTCCTGGCCCTCCAGGAATTCAACTTCACAGTAAAGCATCGCCCTGGCGTTCAAATGGGGAATGTGGATGCTTTGTCTCGAGTACATGAATGCCTGATTGCTGGTGTTCCAACCCCGAGGTTAAAACAAGAGGGGGGGGTATGTGACAGCAGGAAGGTAAAGTCACCTGGTTGCATCCAGGGGGGTAGATATATTTCGCCCAGATTCAGGCTTTACGCCGACTTATACAACTAGGTGGAGAGTTGTATAAGCCCAGCTGAGGATAGTGGGCTCATGGATGATTCATACCTCTAGGGAGAGTGCTGGGCGTCGTGCAGACAGGGAGTTGATGAGACCAGCTGAAGCTTGTCAGCTCATTTAGGCCTCTATAAGAACTCCCAGCTTCATTAGATGTAAGCTCATGCCTGGAACCAGACCTGTGTGGACTGTCTAGGGAGAGTGAACCCCTGTGCGGTGAGATAAAGCCTGTGTGGCTATTTGCTTGGACATTTAAAACCAGGGACTTAGGGACTAGGACAGCACTAGGCTGATCCCAGTTGTTAGTTAGGAAACCTGTATGTTTAGTCAGAGGTCAACTTGACCAGGATTTATTTTTGTTTATGTTTCTTTTGCTTTGCTGTGTTTTGTCACTGTAAATAGAAAATAAACCGCACCTTTTTGATTTTGAAAACCACAACCTCCGTTTGCTGGGCCTGTTTTGTGTGGGGAGCCCATCCCGGGGGTCACACACACCCGCTGCCGAGCTAACCCCCTCACACTACCTAGAGTTTTCTGTCCCTAGAAAAAATGTTTTTTAAAAGCACACTATAGCACAAGGAGAATTCCCCTCACTTTCCTTCTTTGTCCCTAGAAACAAGGATTCGCACAGTAAAACACACTGACACTCTCCCTACCTATCCTTCTCTTTCCCTAAACTAAAGGAATCCAGGTTAAGCAAGAAAGAAATAAATGTCACTGTCCCTGCCTATGCTGCTCTTTCCCTGCTCCGGAACACACTACACTAGGCCGCCGTGCTGGCGGCCTTTTATAGTGTGGGGCGTGTACTAAACACCCTCAGCAATAATTGGCCACAGGCATCCTGCCTGTGGCCAATCATTGCTCTCCTCGCTGCCGGCGCTGTGATTGGCCAAGCATGCGGGGTCACAGTGCATGCTTGGCCAATCACAGCGCCTGGATGACACTGCGATGGCGTAGTGCATTGTGGGCCGTTCGCGTCACTCGAATTTGGCGCGAACGGCCCAAATCGTTCGATCTTCGTCGAACGATCGAACAGCCGATGTTCGAGTCGAACGTATGTTCGACTCGAACACGAAGCTCATCCCTATTGACCACACAGAATCTGCATCATCTGAATCGAACAAGCTTGAAGGTTAGCCTCCCAAGCCTCTTTGATATTAGTTTCCACTTTTTTAATGTTTGGGAAAATTTGTATGCGTAGTCCCCAAGGGACAATCTTACTAACTATGTATTGTTCAAAAAAGTCTTTATGCCAAAAAAGCCTTGTTTTTTTCTCCACCAACCTTTGTAAACCCGAAAAATATTTAATGGCATCTTCCTCGGATGCCTCATCTTTGGATCTGGATTTCTTGACATCTTCCACAAATCCCTCCCACTCCTTACCACAGTAGCCTGCCATGTCTGGGGGTCACCGATGATGTAGTCACTGTGCTCTCATCATACCCATAAAGGGTGCTAGTACATCCAAAAGAAAAAACAAAACACAAAAATAGAAAAAAGGCCAAAGAAAAGACCTTGTTTGGTACTATTTGATTCCACAAAAGAGAAGCAAAGAGTATAATGTATTTACTTGTATATTTATTCAAAATGTCCTTGATGGACAAGGAAATGATTATATAGTGATAGCTCTATATAATATTAAATGGGTGTTTAAATCCACCCTATGTTATATAGGTATGAAAATAATAGAGCTAGCACAAAATGACAAATTATATAAAGAACAGCGCCTGCATCCCTACAGATACATTTTGGAAAGAACCCTCAATTGAATGGGGGGGGGGGGGTTTGTGCATGGGACTATGACGGCGCTTGTATGAATATTACAAGTAATTACAAATAAACCCATAAGAAGGATATATAAAAAAAATATAGCAATTTTATTCATAATTTATACAACAACGTTAATAAAAAGGGGAAAGGAGAGATACAAAGCATTGCACTCTATCCTTGTAAGCCGCCAACGTTACAGTCTTACATGTTTCACCTATTCAAGGCTTCTTCAGGGACGTATGGAGACTTAAATTGAATCTAAAAGGTGATATAAATATATATAAACAATCCATGAGTATATGTTTAATATATGAAACAAATACAATTTAATGGAATAAACAATGATATTTGATGTCAAAGAATCATATTGAAACAATACCTCAAAGAAGGCTTGTGGCTATCGATATTGAAGCATTGTATAACTCAATTCCACATCTTCTCGGGATACAGGTTGTACGCAGCTTCTTGAATGAACGCGATAAAGACTGTCGTAAATACAACAATTTCATCATTGAAATGTTAGAATTCATCCTTACTCAAAACGTCTTCCTTTTCAAACGATCGCACTACCTCCAGGTGCAGGGGGTGGCTATGGGGGCTGGCTGTGCCCCCTTATATGCCAACCTATATCTGGGGGGGTGGGAGCGTGATCTTTTTGCCAATGATGATCTGCACTTTGATCTTAGCCACATACTCACATGGCACCGTTACATTGACGATATCATGATGATTTGGGCAGGATCAAAAGACGATCTGATGTGCTTCTTGGACAACCTACAAATCAATAACCACAATTTAAAATTTACCTACAACTATAGCCAGGAGAGAATTACATTCCTGGATGTCGAGTTGTTTGTGAATGATAAAGGCACTTTATGCTCAATACTCTACAGAAAGCCCACGGCAGGCAATACTCTTTTGCATGCCACGAGTTCGCACCCGAAATCACTCATATCTAGCATACCCTATAGTCAGTATCTCAGACTTAAGCGTAATTGCTCTGAAGATACGGACTTCCTTAGTGAATCCAATAAACTATATGCACGCTTGAGATCCAGAGGATATACTAAGACCTGCCTAAAAAGAGCGTTCAACAAAGTGAGATGTTTAGACAGAAACACTTTGATCTACAACACCAAAGCTGCGGTGCATTTTATATTGGTAAGACCAAAAGGAATTTTTTGGTCAGGATTCGTGATCACATTTCGGCAATCTCTAAAAAACGAATGGAAACCACCATCAGTCGACATATGGGTCTGTTCCATAACCACAATCTTAAAATGATAGGCTTCTTTGCCTTGGAACATATATCTACAAACGAGAGAGGTGGTGACGTCGATCGACGTTTACTTCAAATCGAGGCAAAATGGATTTATCGCCTTCAGGCAACTAAATATCCGGGTTTAAATGAAGGTATAAGCTACAAACCCTTCCTCTAACAACCATTCCATACACCATGAGCAGTGATCTGGATTTTATGGCATCAACCCGCATTTTTTCTCCCTCTTCTCTCTCTTCCCTTCCCTTTTTTTTTTCTTCTCCCCCCCTTGAACTACCCTCCTTTTTGGGTAGAGTTATTTGTCACAAGGGATGTAGGATCTATATTTCAACTTAGAGCCTCCCCGCTCTCATCAACTTTGATTTATATATTTTGATCGTGAATAGTTTGTCTATATAAATATTATTTTTGTTCATTTCATTTTTTTATGTCTTATTCTTAATTATTGATGTACTTCTGCAAAGTTTTTAGCAATACCTGGTTTTGATCCTGTAAGCCTTATTCCGTTTACGCCCCAATGCCATCGGGTGGTATAATTTTACTCAATTAGGTAACAGAATGTTCCATCTGTGAGGTGGCATGTATATCCATTCCACATTTTCTTTGCATGATTTTGCAATTTACACTGCCACCCCTCCTGCTCCCTTTCTTCTATATCACTGTCATTTTCTATTTGATGGGATCAGCCTCCAATAGAATTTTGCTATGCATCACTTTTTTGACACCCGCGCTTACACGGTACTTGTCCATCGGCCCACTCACATTCCTAGTATTCCACTACGGGCGCTAGGGGGCAAGCATCAGCAATCTATATTGCTGAACCCAAGCGGAGGCATGGATGTTATGCTTGTCCGATTGGCGACGTACACTTTTGTGTGTGTGGGGGAGGACCCTGTGACGTGGACCTGACACGCGATGCGTGTGCTGGTCTGCGGTCGCGCCGCGGCAGGAGCACATCTCCATCTGCCGGGGTTCACTGCGCATGCAGTACCTCCCCCATTCACGGTATCAATGACTCTATACCTCCGTCACCATCCAGCGCCCGTAGTACGCCGTTTGACGTAATTACGTCATGTACGGCGCCGCCAGCACAACCCACACAGGAGATATAAATAGGACCCATTTAGGTATGATACCGTTATGGGACCTCATCTGGGAGCCACGCCATCGACACTCGGCAAGCCGGTATGTTTTTTACCATAGTAGTATGACCCATTTATCGGGTCAGTCTTACCATATGACTAATTGGCCTCTATCCATACAGACCTTACCGGTCCACTGATTCATGACTAGTCTGTCAGACTTATCTCTGTGTTGACCACCTGGAGGCCTCTCTAATTTAAATTTGAGGTAAATATTTTGTTTGAACGTACTGTGCGGCTCCACATTCTTTTGTCGGGCCTTGCAGAGTTTTCGTTTTGAATTTTTTGCTAACGCTTTTACTCATTTTTTCCCTTTCTCTGTGTCATTGTTTGATATAGAGTGCATATGTGATTTATTTACTTTTCTGAGTGCGGTATTGTGATTCTTCAGGCTCCCAGAGTATGCACCTACAATTATAACAACATGTAAGCCTATTAAAATAATTTTTATTGTTTTTCATATAATATTTGATTAGACAGCTTAAGAGGCATGACTCATTTATATTTTTATATATATTTTTCAAGGCCACATTAGAGTAGGTGCTAGAAGTATTCTCCCCATTGGAATCTCTGGAATCGACATGTGGGGATGATTGAACTTGAACACGTGCTAGCGCGGATGCTCTTTTTTCCAAAAACCGTTCCCAGTTAAGTTGACTTATTACTGGGACATCTCCACGGTTTTAAGGCAAACAGGATTCTTTGAGGTATTGTTTCAAAATGATTCTTTGACATCAAATATCATTGTTTATTCCATTAAATTGTATTTGTTTCATATATTAAACATATACTCATGGATTGTTCATATATATTTATATCACCTTTTAGATTCAATTTAAGTCTCCATACGTCCCTGAAGAAGCCTTGAATAGGTGAAACATGTAGGACTGTAACGTTGGCGACTTACAAGGATAGAGTGCAATGCTTTGTATCTCTCCTTTCCCCTTTTTATTAACGTTGTTGTATAAATTATGAATAAAATTGCTATATTTTTTTATATATCCTTCTTATGGGTTTATTTGTAATTACTTGTAATATTCATACAAGCGCCGTCATAGTCCCATGCACAAACCCCCCCCCCCAAATTTATCTATAGGGATGCAGGCACTGTTCTTTATATAATTTGTCATTTTGTGGTATCTCTATTATTTTCATATCCTATTCCTCCTCAATCTTGATGATGCTAGCTTCCAACAATATTTTTGGTTTAGGGCAACACCAACACCACCCAAGGCCCAATTTTTCTGCCCCTGTTATAACAGGGGCATGTAATTACAATTTTTTATATAGTATTTCACAGCAGGGCCCGTTGCTGCGCCCAACATGAGTAACTGTAAGGGCTTACGGTGTTCTGGTACCACCATCACCACCACCAAAGACCCAGTTTTTCTGCCCCTGTTTAACAGGGGCATGTAATTACAATTTTTTATATAGTATTTTACAGCAGGGCCTGTTCCTGCGCTCACCAAGAGTAACTGTGAGGGCTTACACTGTTCTGGTGCCACAAAAACCTCAGGCCCAATTTTCTGCAGAGTATATATCAAGAATAATGTACAAGTGAATGTGAGAGATGAAATCACTAAGGGAGCTAGGGAGGAGGTGGAATCTTTATGGCTAGAGCTCCAAAGGGATGAAGCTAAGGGGAAAATAATACTGGGAGTATGCTATAGGCCCCCTAACCCGAGGGAGGAGGGGAGACAGATCTTCTATCACAATTTGGATTAGCAGCAAGGATGGGAAGTGTTATCATAATGGGGGATTTTAATTATCCAGACATAGACTGGTCAGAGGGAACCACGCATTCATCTAAGGCTCACCAGTTCCTAAATGTCTTGCAGGACAATTTTATGGGTCAGATGGTAAACGTACCAACTATAAAAAAGCGTTACTGGATCTACTGATTACCAACAATACAGACCTGATCACGGATGTGGAAATACAGGGCAATTTAGGTAACAGAGATCACAGGTCAATTGGCTTCAGTATAAATCACACAAATAGGAAACATAAGGGGAATACAAACACACTGAATTTCAAAAGAGCCAACTTCCCTAAACTACGAACCTTGGTAGAAGGCATAAATTTGGATAAAATCTTAGGAACAAAGAACACGGAGGAGAGATGGGTTTGCTTTAAGAGAAAATTAAAAAAGGGCATTAGCCAATGCATCCCATTGGGTAATACATTTAAAAGAGCGAGCAAAAGTCCTGGATGGCTTAACTCCAATGTAAAAATGTTTATAAAAGCAAAGGATAAGGCCTTCAAAAAATACAAGTTTGAGGGATCATCATCAGCATTCAGACTTTATAAAGAATGCAACAAGAAATGTAAGGGTGCAATTAGAGCGGCTAAGATAGAACATGCGACTGTATGTCAAAAAAATGGTTGATCAAGGGTGAGACTTTGTGTGTGCCTCAGTGGAGTGAATAAATATAGACGTATCACGATATATAGAAAAATAAACAATTTTTATTATCCTGCCGAAGGCAGCAATGTAAAAAAACCTTATATTCTTACAAAAGTATATATAAGAAAATATAAAATCACATTACAGTTCAAATAATGGGTAACGGGATGTGCGATTCCCATTCACAGAGAGAAGTGAAGGCCTATGCGTTTCGCGGATTTCCGCTTCATCAGGGCCATTTAGCATAGCACAAAGAGTTAATGAAGGGTTCTAGGAGCAAACAAAACATTGATAAAATATACATGCATGTTATATCCTATATATTTCAGGGGGAAAAAAAACTAACATATATAGATCAACATTATACAGTTATTAGATCCAATTGGAATAAGAAAGACTGTGGGTGTGCACATTGAGGCATATCAAGTATGTTACCTGAAGGATCCTTTGATCGAAGTCGCCTCCCCGGCAGGGGGGGTGAATGCGGGCCAAGACCTGGAATTTAAGGGAGTCTGTGCTATAATCGTGATTTTCTGCAAAGTGTTTAGGTATAGGTTTTTCTGTGATACCTATCTCTATATCTAAAGCATGTTCCTTAATACGTCTCCAGAAGTTTCGTTTTGTTTTGCCCACATAGTACCTGTCACATCCACATGTGAGTAGGTATACGATACCAATGGTGTCGCAATTTACAAAATGTTGCATAATAAGGTTTTCTCCTGTGGGCAGAACAACATTACCTCCGGTTTGGATGTATTTGCAGAAGTCACAGTTCCTGCATTGGAAGGTACCTCGTGGTAGAGAGCCACATGGGTCCCTTTGTTCCTGGGGCATGAAGTGGCTAGAGACTAAGGTGTCCCTTAATGATTGATTACGTTTATAAATTATATGTGATTCTGGTTCTACAAATTGTCTCAGGGTTGGATCATCCCGTAGGAAGTGCCAGTGGTTGCCCAGTATCCTTTGTATGGTCAAGGATTGGTTGTTATATTTTGTGATAGGGCAAATGCCCGGGGGTTGGCCACCGGGTCCTTGGTCGTTTTGGAATAAAAGGAGGTCTCTGGGACTATCGTTGGCACATTTATATGCTTTTTTCAGGGACCTTTTAGTGTAGCCCCTATCAAGGAAACGTTGTTGTAAAAGTGATGCCTGTATCTTAAAGTCACTCTCGTTAGTGCAGTTACGTTTAGTTCTTAGATACTGTCCTTTAGGGATTGAATTTATTAGATGAGATGGATGGGCACTGGTCGAGTGCAACAACGAATTTCCTGCCGTGTCTTTACGATGTAAATTGGTAGTAATATTTCCATTGATTTTTTTGTTAATATTTAAATCAAGAAATGGGAGGGTACTATTATGCCAATTGAAAGTAAAAGATAAATTAAAATTATTTTGATTGAGATGTTCTACAAATTGCATCAAGAGTTCCGGTGACCCTGTCCAAAAGATCAGGATATCATCAATGTACCTGCGCCACAATAAGGTGTGGCGCAGGTACATTGAGGATTCATCCGATGAAAAAACCTCCCTCTCCCACCCCCCCAGGTACAGGTTTGCGTACGATGGGGCACACTTAGTCCCCATCGCAACGCCCTGTACCTGGAGGTAGTGGGAGCCGTCGAAGGTAAACACATTGTGTGTTAAAATTAAATCCAACATCTTCAATATGAAGGTGTTGTATGGTATAGCATCCAAGTCCCGTTCATTGAGAAAAATTTAGGTGGTGGTAACCCCCTTCCCGTGGGGGATGCTAGAATACAGGGCTTCCACATCTATGGAGGCAAGGATAGTGTGAGGGGGAACTGACAAGCCCTCTAATACACTGAGAATGTGGATGGTATCCTTAAGGTATGTTGGTTAACTTTCCACATGTGGGCGTAAATAATCATCTATCAAGGAACTGGCTTGATGAGTGAGACATCCTATTCCTGAGATAATGGGTCTACCGGGTGGGAGGGATAGTGATTTGTGGGTTTTGGGGAGGGCGTAGAAGGTGGGGGTAACGGGATGTTGTACCTTTAGAAAGTCTTGTGTGTTTTTCGAGATGAGTTGTTTGGAAAAGCCTGTGTCTATAATCCCGAAGAACTCCCGTTGGTAATCGTGGATCCTAGAGGGAGAGATCCGACGATACCAAGAGGGGTTCTCCAGGATCCTGTAACACGTGGCCATATATTCTTCGGTGGTCTGTATAACAAGGTTTCCTCCCTTGTCTGAGGGTTTGATTATTAGGCCTTTTCTATCCCTAATTTGATTTAGAGCCGTTCTTTGTTGATGTGATAAATTTCTACCCCTTCTTACCAAACCCTCCCCCCTTCCTTTCCCCCCATCTCATTTTATTTCTTCTTTTTTCCTTGTCCTTCTAATTTTCCCTCCCCCCCCCTTTTTCCTTTTTCCTCCCCCTCCCCCCCTTTTTTGCTTTTCTCCTTACTTGTATCCCCGCTATACCTTTTCCACACCATCTATTGTACCTAATATATTTTCCCACTCTCTATCCCCCCTTTCCCTTCGCCCCTCCTCTTTTCTCCTCCCCCTCCCTGTCCCTTTTCTCCCATTTTTTCATTTTTCTTCCCGGTTTTTTTCCCTCCCCTCCCCATCCTTTCAGTCCCTATATGTTCCACCCCCTCCCCTATATGTTCCACCCCCTCTGAATTACAATTATTTTGATATACATAGGGATCCACCCCATACAACCGCGCAGATCTCTCTTTTGGGGGGGGGGGAGAATCCTCACAGGCACCCAGGTCTCTTCCGTCCGCCACATTGCATCTGTGCTTGTACAGTTCTCTGGTAAGTTTCTATCTCTCTTTTTGAGACTAACATATAAAACATGCATACGAAACTATATCAATACATGTTATTTATGTGTACACTAGAAGCTTTGGGTACATTTCCCCTGTATATACGGGACACCGCTGCGCATGCATAGGACCAAACATATGATCAGAAATGTTTTCCTCTGTAAATATTCAAATGATATTGATATTTAGAAAATAAATGCTAATGTTGTATGTGGATGTGCCATTGGATAACATACTTGATATGCCTCAATGTGCACACCCACAGTCTTTCTTATTCCAATTGGATCTAATACCTGTATAATGTTGATCTATATATAGTTTTTTTTCCCCCTGAAATATATAGGATATAACATGCATGTATATTTTATCAATGTTTTTTTGCTCCTAGAACCCTTGTATTAACTCTTTGTGCTACGCTAAATGGCCCTGATGAAGCGGAAATCCGCGAAACGCGTAGGCCTTCACTTCTCTCTGTGAATGGGAATCGCACATCCCGTTACCCATTATTTGAACTGTAATGTGATTTTATATTTTCTTATATATACTTTTGTAAGAATATAAGTTTTTTTTACATTGCTGCCTTTGGCAGGATAATAAAAATTGTTTATTTTTCTATATATCGTGATACGTCTATATTTATTCACTCCACTGAGGCACACACAAAGTCCCACCCTTGATCAACCATTTTTTTGACATACAGTCGCATATTCTTCCGGGATGGTGCCTCAGTAGGAGCCTCAAGACATTCCGCATGCACCCCAACCCCTACACATAAGATAGAACATGAAAGACACATAGTGGAGGAGAGCAAAAAAAATCCCCAAAAATTCTTTAAGTATGTAAACATGTAAAAAAGGGAGGACAGACCACATTGGCCCCATGAAAAATGATAAGGACATCTGTTACAAAGGATGGGGAGATGGCGCAGGTATTGAAATTCTTCTTCTCCTCAGTCTTCACGAGGGAATCGGGGGGCTTCAGTAACCAAAAGTGCAGTGTCTATCCTCATGACATATCACAGGAAGCACCTCCATGGTTAACAGAGGACAGAATTAAAATTAGACTTGGGAAACTTAACATTAATCACCGGGACCAGATGGCTTGCACCCGAGGGTACTTAGGGAACTCAGTCAAGTAATTGGCAGACCATTGTTCCTAATTTTAACTGACAGTCTACTGACTGGAATGGTACCAGCTGATTGGAGAAAAGCCAATGTAGCACCAATATTTAAAAAGGGCAAAAAATATATCCCTGGGAATTACAGACCAGTTAGCCTAACATCAATCATATGCACGCTCTTAGAGGGGATGATAAGGGACTATATACATGATTTTAGTCATTAGAACGGTATCATTAGCAGTAATTAGCATGGATTCATGAAGAATCGTTGTTGCCAAACCAATTTATTAACCTTCTATAGGGAGGTGAGTTGCCATCTAGATAAAGGAAGGCCCATAGACATGGTGTATCTGGATTTTGCAAAAGCATTTGACACAGTTCCCCATAAATGTTTACTGTACAAAATAAGGTCCGTTGGCATGGACCATAGGGTGAGTACATGGATTGAAAACTGGCTACAAGGGCGAGTTCAGAGGGTGGTGATAAATGGGGAGTACTCAGAATGGTCAGGGGTGCGTAGTGGGGTCCCCCAGGGTTCTGTGCTGGGACAAATACTATTTAATTAGTTCATAAATGACCTGGAGGAAGGGGTAAACAGTGCAATCTCTGTATTTGCGTACGATACTAAGCTAAGTAGGGCAATAACTTGTGGAAACCTTGCAAAAAGATCTGAACAAGTTAATAGGGTGGGCAACTACATGGCAAATGAGGTTCAATGTAGAAAAATGTAAAATAATACATTTGGGTTGCAAAAATATGAATGCAATCTATACGCTGGGGGAAACCTCTGGTGGAATATAGGATGGAAAAGGACCTGGGGATCCTAGTAGATGTTAGGTTCAGCAATGGCATTCAATGCCAAGCTGCTGCTAACAAAGCAAACAGAATATTGGCATGCATTAAAAAGGGGATTACCTCCAGAGATAAAACAATAATTATTTGGCTCTACAAGACTCTAAAGCCACGTACACACGATCGGTTTTACCGATGAAAACAGTCCGATGGATTTTTTTCATCAGACAAACCGATCGTGTATGGGCCCCATCGGTCTTATTTCCATCGGTGTCAATTATTTTTTTACATTTTTCCGATGGATAAAAAACCGATAGCAAATTCCGATCGTCTATGGGCTAGTCCATCGGTTAAAAAACCCACGCATGCTCAGAATCAAGTCGACGCATGCTCAGAAGCATTGAACTTAATTTTTCTCGGCTCATCGGAGTGTTTTACGTCACAGCGTTTGGAACGGTCGTTTTTTTGACTGATGGTGTGTAGGCAAGACTGATGGAAGTCAGCTTCATCGGTTTTCCGATGGAAAAATCCATCAGTTTAAAAACCATAGGAAATCTGATCGTGTGTACAGGGCTTAAGACTCTGGTCCGGCCGCACATAGAGTATGCTGTCCAGTTCTGGGCACCAGTCCTCAGGAAGGATGTACTGGAAATGGAGAGAGTACAAGAAGGGCAACAAAGCTAATAAAGGGTCTGGAGGATATTAGTTATGAGTAGGGATGAGCCGAACACCCCCCGGTTCGGTTCACAGCAGAACATGCGAACAGGCAAAATATTCATTCGAACACGCGAACACCGTTAAAGTCTATGGGACACGAACATCAAAAGTGCTAATTTTAAAGGTTAATATGCAAGTTATTGTCATAAAAAGTGTTTGGGGACCCGGGTTCTGCCCCAGGGGACATGTATCAATGCATAAAATGTTTTAAAAACTACAGCAGCGATTTTAATAATACTTAAAGTGAAACAATAAAAGTGAAATATTCCTTTAAATTTTGTACCTGGGGGGTGTCTATAGTATGCCTGTAAAGTAGCGCATATTTTCTGTGTTTATAACAGTCCCTGCACAAAATGACATTTCTAAAAGGAAAAAAAGTCATTTAAAACTACTCGCGGCTATAATGAATTGTTGGGTCCCGGCAATACAGATAAAATTCATTGAAAAAAACGGCATGGGTTCCCCCCCCCCCCGAGTCCATTACCAGGCCCTTTGGGTCTGGTATGAATATTAAGGGGAACCCCAAACCAAAATTTAAAAAAAAATGCATGGGGGTCCCCTCAAATTTCATACCAGGCTCTTCAGGTCTGGTATGGATATAAAGGGGAACCCTGCACCAATTTTTTTTTTAAATGGCATAGGGCCCCCCCTCAAAATCCATACCAGACCCTTCAGGTCTGGTATGGATTTTAAGGGGAACCAAAATAAAAAAAATGGTGTGGGGTTCCCCCCAAAAATCCATACCAGACCCTTATCTGAACACGCAACCTGGCAGGCAGCAGGAAAAAAGGGGGGACGAGAGAGCACCCTCCCCCTCCTGAACCATACCAGGCTACATGCCCTCAACATGGATGTCCCCATGTTGATGGGGACAAGGGTCTCATCCCCATAACCCTTTAACAAAGGGGACTTCCAGATTCCGGCCCCCCTATGTGAATTGGTAACGGGGTACATTGTACCCCTACCATTTCCCCCAAAAAGTGACAAAAATGGTAAAAAAAAACACACACACAGCTTTGGGCAAGTCTTTTAATAATAATAAAGAAAATCCATCAATGTAATCCTTCCATGACCCGACGAGACGATACACGCCGCCAGCCTGCCACGATCGATTCCTCCTCAATGGGAGGCGGCCCGCCAGATGACGCAAGACCTGCTTGACAGCTCTTATATAGCCGAGGGCGGGGTCACCTGTGACGTACGCGGGTGACCCCGTCCCCCTCTGACGCAACGGGGGTTTCCGGCGGTTTCCCTGTGGTGTCACGGGTGACCCCGCCTCCCTCTGACGCATCATGGGAAATCCCTGTTGCGTCAGAGGGGGGCGGGGTCACCCGCGTAATCACTTGTGGCCCGCCCTCGGCTATTTAAGAGCTGTCAAGCGGGTCTCACGTCATTCGGCGGGCCACCTCCCATGGAGGCAGAATCGATCGTGGCTGGCTGGCGGCGTGTATCGTCTTGTCGGGTCGTGGAAGGATTACATTGCTGGAATTTTTTATTATTATTTATTAAAGGACTTGTCCCAAGCTGTGTGTGTGTTTTTTTATACCATTTTTGACACTTTTTTGGGTGAAATGGTAGGGTACAATATACCCCGTTACCAATTCACATAGGGGGGCGGGATCTGGGGGTTCCCTTTGTTAAAGGGGGCTTCCAAATTCCGATAAGGGGGCGCCCGCAGACCACCACAACCACTGGCAAGGGTTGTGGAGATGAGTCCCTTGTCCCCATCAACATGGGGACATCCTCCCCATGTTGAGGGCATGTGGCCTGGTACGGTTCAGGAGGGGGGGGCGCTCTCTCGTCCCTCCTTTTTTCCTGCGGCCTGCCAGGCCTGGTATGGATTTTGTGGGGGAACCCCACGCCATTTTTTTTATTTTGCCGTGGGGTTCCTGAAGGGTCTGGTATGGATTTTGAGGGAGGCCCCTACACCCTTTTTATAAAAAAAAATTGTCACAGGGTTCCCCTTAATATCCATACCAGATCTGAAGGGCCTGGTGTGAAATATGGGGGGACTCCAACGCATTTTTTTTTTACGTTGCCGTTTTTTTCAATGACTTTTATCTGTATTGCCGGCAATTCATTATAGCCGCGAGTTTTAAATAGTTTTAAATTACTTATTTTCCTTTAGAAATTTAATTTTGTGCAGGGACTGTTATAAACACAGGAAACATGCGCTACTTTACAGGCATACTATAGACACCCCCCAGGTACAAAATTTAAAGGAATATTTCACTTTTATTGTTTCGCTTTAAGCATTATTAAAATCACTGCTCTCGAAAAAACGTCAGTTTTTAAAACTTTTTTTTGCATTGATACATGTCCTCTGGGGCAGGGCCCAGGTCCCCAAACACTTTTTATGACAATAACTTGCATATTAACCTTTAAAATTAGCATTTTTGATTTCTCCCATAGACTTTTAAAGGGTGTTCTGCGGCTTTCCAATTTGCTGCGAACACGCCAATGTTCGAGCCAAACTCATGTTCGACCCGAACGTTAAGCTCATCCCTAGTTATGAGGAAAGGTTGCGAGCACTGAACTTATTCTCTCTGGAGAAGAGATGCTTGAGAGGGGATATGATTTCAATTTACAAATACCATACTGGTGACCCCACAATAGGGATAAAACTTTTTTGCTAAAGGGAGTTTAACAAGACACGTGACCACTCATTAAAATTATAAGAAAAGAGGTCTAACCTTAAACTACATAGAGGGATCTTTACTGTAAGCAAGGATGTTGAATTTTCTTTCCACAGGTGGTGGTCTCAGCGGGGGGCATCGATGGTTTCAAGAAACTATTAGACATGTGCACAACATAAAAATTTGTTTAGTTTGGTTTAGTTTCTGTGCGTTTCCATTGATCCGTAACGATTCGTAATTTCGTAAGACGTGGGTTATCGTATTCGGACTCTTTCGTATTTCCGTAAAGCCCTGTACACACCATCGGATATCCTATGGATTTTCGTCCGATGGATTTGTCCATCGGATATCCGATGAAACTGTTTTCCATCAGTCTTGCCCACACACCATCAGTCAAAAAATAGGATTTTTATAACAGCTTACCTGTAAAATCCTTTTCTTGGAGTACATCACGGGACACAGAGCGACATAGTCATTACTATGTGGGTTATATAGATACCTTCAGGTGCTGGCACTGGCAACTTCCAAAACCGGAAGTACCCTCCCCTATATAAGCCCCTCCCATCCGGGAGTACCTCAGTTTTGTAGCAAAGCAATAAGTGTCCCCAAAAGAGGGGTGGGAGCTCTGTGTCCCGTGATGTACTCCAAGAAAAGGATTTTACAGGTAAGCTGTTATAAAAATCCTATTTTCTTTCTCGTACATCACGGGACACAGAGCGACATAGTCATTACTATGTGGGATGTCCTAAAGCAATGCCCAATGAGGGGGGGATACACCATACATAAGCTGAGCGCTATCAGACATGAGGATCTTTTGCGGCCTGCAACACACTGCGCCCAAAGGCGACATCCTCCTGACTTCTAACGTCCACCTGGTAGAACCTAGTAAACGTGTGTACTGAAGACCATGTTGTGGCCTTACAGATTTGAGCCAGGGAGGCCTGGTGATGCACTGCCCATGAAGTTCCAACTGCTCTCGTGGAGTGCGCTCTAACTTTGAACGGAGGCGGTCTCCTTCTCAAGCCATAGGCTTGCATTATGACCTGTCGAATCCACTTGGCTAAAGTAGATTTTGACGCTGCCTGACCCTTTCTGGGGCCTTCCGGCAGAATAAACAAAGTATCCGTTCTGCAAATCTGAGCAGTGGCTTTTAGATAAGCTTTAACTGCTCTTACTACATCCAAAGAATGTAATAACTTTTCCTCTACCGAACTAGGTTTGGGAAAAAACGAAGGAAGAACCACATCTTGGTTCAAATGAAACCTCGATACCACCTTAGGAAGAAAGGCTGGATGAGGACGTAACACTACTCTGTCCTTATGGATAACCAGATATGGCTCCTTACAGGACATAGCTGCTAATTCTGACACTCTTTTAGCCGAACAAATGGCTACTAGAAAAATCTATTTCCTGGTGAGAAGAACCAAGGAAATATGCTGTAATGGTTCAAATGGTTGTTTCTGTAGAACCGACAGAACCAGGTTTAAGTCCCATGGACATATGGGAATATTAACCGGAGGGTAGTGATGAGCCGAACACCCCCGGGTTCGGTTCGCACCAGAACCCGCGAACGGACCGAAAGTTCGTACGAACATTAGAACCCTATTAAATACAATGGATGCGAACGTTCGAATTCTAAAGTGCTAATTATAACGACTATTATGCATATTATTGTCCTAAAAAGGGTTTGGGAACCCGGGTTCTGCACCAGGGGACATGTATCAATGCAAAAAGAAGTTTTAAAAACGGTCGTTTTTCGGGAGCAGTCATTTTAATGATGCATAAAGTGAAAAAAAAAAGTCAAATATTCCTTTAAATATCGTACCTGGGGGGTGTCTAAAGTATGCCTGTGAAGTGCCACGTGTTTCCCGTGTTTAGAACTGTCCCTGCACAAAATGACACTTCTAAAGGAAAAAAAAGCCATTTAAAACTGCTTGCGGCTTTAATGTAATGTCTGGTCCCGGTAATATGGATGAAAATCTTTAAGAAAAATGGCATAGCTACCCCATGACCCCCCCCTACCCCAGCCCATTACCAGCCCCTTTGGGTCTTGTATGGATATTAAGGGGAACCCCGCACATAAAATAAAAAAGGCCCTATATACTCTGAACAGCCGTATACAGGCGGTGCATACAAGACAGGGACTGTAGGTTTGTTCTTATGTAGAATCTGTTTGTAATTTTGAACAGGTACATTGTTTAAGTGTAGCTCCAGCCCAAAAATCTATTTTTAAACTTTTTGGAAAACATAGGTAAGGGTTATCACCCCTGTAACATTTGTTTTGCTGTCTGTGCCCCTGTTCAGAACATTTCACCTCACTTTCCGTCCCAATGACAACTGTTTTTGAAATGTGGTGTTTTTCTTGAAACAAGGATTGCTGATAAAGCATCAGTACAGAGGAGACACCTTTCTCCCATATTAATTCTTACAGGAGAGAATTTTCCTTCCTAGGGGTAGATTTCCTCTCACTTCCTGTTGTCTTCTTGCGTTTGCAAGTAGGAGTCGTTTGTAAGTTGGATGTTTGAAAGTAGGGACCTGCCGTATATACTCTGCAGAAATAGGCCCCTTAGTTGTTGGTGTTGGCACAACACTGTAAGCACTCACAGTTACTCTTGGTTGGTGCTGGAACGCCCTGCTGTCAACTATTATATCAGGAATTTTAATTACATATAATTGTTGAACAGTGGTAGTAAAAATTGGGCCTTTGATGGTGGTGCTGGTGCCACAACACTGTAAGCCCTGACAGTTACTCTTGGTGGGTGCAGCAATGGGCCCTGCTGTGAATTATTAGATCAAGAATTGTAATTGCATGCCCCTGTTGACCAGGGGCTGAAAAATTGGGCCTTTCGTGGTGGTGGTGGTGGTGTTGCCACAACACTGTAAGCCCTCAGAGTTACTCTTGGTGGGTGCAGGAATGGGCCCTGCTGTGAATTATTAGATCAAGAATTGTAATTACATGCCCCTTTTGAACAGGGGCTAAAAAATTGGGCCTTTCGTGGTGGTGGTGGTGGTGGCGTTGCCACAACACTGTAAGCCCTCAGAGTTACTCTTGGTGGGTGCAGCAATGGGCCCTGCTGTGAATTATTAGATCAAGAATTGTAATTACATGCCCCTGTTGAACAGGGGCTGAAAAATTGGGCCTTAGGCACTGGTGGCACAACACTACAACCCCTCACAGATACTGTACTTGGAGCACAGCAATGAGCCCTGTTGCAAAGTATTGCTTCAAAAATTGTAATGACACGCCCCTGTTAAACAGGGGCTGAAAAATTGGGCCTTAGGCACTGGTGGCACAACACTCCAACCCCTCACAGATACTGTACTTGGAGCACAGCAATGAGCCCTATGGCAAATTATTGCTAAAAAAATTGTAATTACACGCCCCTGTAAAACAGGGGCTGAAAAATTGGGCCTTAGCCACTGGTGGCGGCACCCATAAACAAAAATGAACTTCCAAGCTATCATCATCAATCGTATCATTGAGGACTCGGAGGAGGAGGATAGCCAGTCAACATAACAGCACAGGCACTCAGCATCAGCATCAGTCTTGAAGGGATGTGACATGTTAAAATCAATTAGTCTGTTATATCAGCATCAGGTGTGTGGTAGCTGGTGGTGATCCAAGACTGGTTCATCTTGATGAAAGTCAGTCGATCAACCGAGTCGGTGGACAGGCGCACCCTGTGATCCGTGACAAATCCTCCAGCAGCACTGAATGTGCGTTCCGAAAGAACGCTGGATGCAGGACAGGCCAGTAGCTCAATTGCATACTGTGCAAGCTCTGGCCAGTGATCCATCCTCAAGACCCAGTAAGCCAGAGGATTTTCGGTGGGGAAGGTGTCCAAGTCTGACCTTGCCCCTAGATATTCCTGCACCATGTTTATCAGACGCTGGCGATGGTTGCTGGAACCGATCATACTTTGGGGCTGCGGACTAAAGAATTGTCTGAACGCATCGGTCAGACGGCCACCTTCCCCACCGCTCCTTCTTTGACTGGCCGAAGCCTCAGCAACTCGTTGTCCAGGACCAGGAGTTTGTAACCTCCCAGTCTCTGGGAACGCGTTGCACAGACCTTTCTGCAAGGCCTCCCGGAGTTGTCTCATCCTCTGCTCCCTCTGCGACGGTAACATAAGGTCCGCAACCTTACCCTTATACCGTGGATCAAGGAGAGTGGCCAGCCAGTAATGGTCCCTCTCCTTGATCCGAAGAATACGAGGATCCTTCCGCAGACTTTGCAGGATCAGGGAGGCCATGCAGCGTAGGTTTGCTGAGGCATTCGGTCCGGAGTCCTCTGGGTCACTAAGGACGACATGATCCGCAGCCACCTCCTCCCAGCCACGTACAAGTCCACTGGTTTCTTGGGACTGTAAATCATCCCTAAAAGACTGCTGCTGATGATGCTGAGTGCCAGCCTCCACCTCCATGCTGACACAATCCTCCTCCTCCTCCTCTTCCTGTGCGATGGGTGGGACAGAAGGAACACTGTCTGGGTAAAGGGGGCCTTGAGAGGCAAGGAAGTCCTCCTCTTCCTGCCTCTGTTCTGCCTCAAGTGCCCTGTCCATTATTCCATGCAGCGTGTGCTCCAACAGGTGGACAAGAGGTACAGTGTCACTGATGCATGCACTGTCACTGCTCACCATCCTCGTGGCCTCCTCAAATGGTGCCAGGACAGTGCATGCATCCCTGATCATGCCCCACTGGCGTGGAGAAAAAAAACCAAGCTCCCCTGACCCTGTCCTGGTTCCGTAGTCGCACAGGTACTCATTGATGGCCCTCTGCTGCGTGTGCAGCCGCTGCAGCATGGCCAACGTTGAGTTCCACCTGGTGGGCATGTCACATATAAGGCGGTTCTTGGGCAGGTTCAACTCCTTTTGCAGCTCAGCCAGGCGAGCACTGGCATTATAAGATCTGCGGAAATGCACACAGACTTTCCTGGCCTGCCTCAGGACATCCTGTAAGCCCGGGTACCTGCCCAAGAACCGCTGCACCACCAGGTTAAGGACATGAGCCACACAGGGCACATGGGTCAGTTGTCCCTGTCGGAGGGCGGAGAGGAGGTTGGTGCCATTGTCGCAAACCACCATTCCTGGCTTAAGCTGGCGTGGCGTCAACCACCTCTCGGCCTGGCCCTGCAGAGCAGACAGGACCTCTGCCCCAGTGTGGCTTCTGTCCCCCAAACACACCAGCGCAAGCACGGCATGGCATCTTTTTGCCTGCGTACTTGCGTAGCCCCTTGAACGGCTACGGAGCACCGCTGGTTCAGAGGACAAACCACAGGAAGAGGCCATGGAGGAAGAAGAAGAGGAGGGGGTGGAGGAGAGAGGTGTGTCACAACCAGTAGTAGCATTTTGGAGGCGTGGCGGTGGAACAACCTCCAACACTACTGCACCTTGTCCTGCATCCTTCCCAGCTGCCAAAAGAGTGACCCAATGGGCCGTGAAAGAAAGGTAACGTCCCTGTCCATGCCTGCTGGACCATGAGTCAGCGGTAATATGCACCTTACCGCTGACCGCCCTGTCCAGCGAGGCCAAGACATTGCCTTCCACATGCCGGTAGAGAGCCGGAATAGCCTTCCGTGAGAAAAAGTGGCGTTTGGGAACCTGCCACTGAGGAACCGCACATTGCACAAACTCACGGAAGGGGGCCGAGTCTACCAACTGAAAAGGCAGCAGTTGAAGCGCTAGCAATTTAGCCAAGCTAGCATTCAACCGCTGGGCATGTGGATGGCTGGGAGTGAACTTCTTTCGACGGTCCAGCAGCTGGGGCAGGGAAATTTGCCTGCTAGAATCGGACGTCGGTGTACTGCTAGCAGAGTGGCCGCAACTACTTGGCTGTGACACACCTAATTCTACACCTTCATTCCTCTCAGTGCATGCTTCAGAGAGGACTGAAGTTATAGTGGGGTTGGAGATCCCAGCTGATGCGGTGCAAGGAGAGGTCCGCTTTGTTCTTTGGTGTGGGTCTTTGAGGTAGGCTTGCCAACGAGCTGCATGGCAGGTCAACATATGTCTGGTCAGGCATGTGGTACCCAAGCGGCTGATGTTTTGGCCACGCGATATACGCTTGAGACATATGTTGCAAACAGCAGCTGTGCGATCTGAGGCACTAGCCTCAAAAAAGGCCCACACCAAAGAACTTTTTGAATGAGGCAGCGCCCTGCACAGGCGGAGCTCTGCGGTGTGATTCCATCGGTGTACTGCCCTTACGCTGGCCACCAAAGGGCATCCTGCCTCGTTGGAGATGTGCCTCCTCCTCATCCTCCTCCTCCTCCTCTCTCCTATTAGGCACCCACGTGGAGTCAGTGACCTCATCATCCCCTCCCTCCTCATCACTGGAGCCAATCTGGCAGTATGCTGCAGCTGCTGGAACATGACTGCCAGATTGGTGTCCTTCTTGAGCATCCCCTCTGTCTGCTCTCACGCTACTGCCTTCCTGTAGCTGGGTTTCATCATCAGACCCTTTAAAACGCTGGGCATCCTCCTGGAGCATGTACCCAACACTGTGCTCAAACAGTTCGGGGGACTCCTCAGGAGGAGGACATGGTGGGTCTAGGGAAGGAGTGACTGATGATGAGTCTGACATTGATACCAGGGAAGAGGACGCTTTGGCAGCTGCTTTGCCAGTACCCTGAGCCTGGGTGAGAGAGGATGAGGAGGAGGAGGAGGGCTTGGTCATCCACTCTACCAAGTCTTCGGCATGATGTGGCTCAACATGTCCAGCTGCCGAAAAGAAGGACAAGCGTGTCCCATGGCCATGTGCTGATGACAATGCACCGCGTCCACGACCAGCACTGTTGCCCCCAGACACAGAGCCTGCTTGCCCTCTTTTATTGCCTCCTGACTGTCTGCCTCTCCTTGTTTGCCTTCCAGACATTCTAATAGATGGCCTGCAGGGAGATGGGAAAAAAGCAATAAGGGCTACCTTCAGGTGTCCTTCTCTGTCCCTTTACTTAAGGATTTCTAAATATGGTTGAGGATGATTGCTTTCGCACAGAATAGCACAACGACAATTTCCCTGACTGTCCAAAAAACAAGGATTTCAAAGATGGTTGATGAGGAATGCTTTAGCACACTATAGCACAAGGAGAATTTCCCTCACTGTCCTTCCCTGTCCCTAGAAACAAGGATTATCACAGTGAAAGAAACTGACACTCTTCCTACCTATAGTTTTCTGTCCCTAGAAAAAATGTTTTTTTAAAGACGGTTGATGATCAATGCTTTAGCACACTATAGCACAAGGAGAATTTCCCTCACTGTCCTTCCCTGTCCCTAGAAACAAGGATTATCACAGTGAAAGAAACTGACACTCTTCCTACTGTGACAGCAGGAAGGTAAAGTCACCTGGTTGCATCCAGGGGGGTAGATATATTTCGCCCAGATTCAGGCTTTACGCTGACTTATACAACTAGGTGGAGAGTTGTATAAGCCCAGCTAAGGCTAGTGGGCTCATGGATGACTCATACCTCTAGGGAGAGTGTGGGGCGTCGTGCAGACAGAGATGAGGAGACCAGCTGAACCTTGTCAGCTCATTTAGGCCTCTATAAGAACTCCCAGCTTCATTAGATGTTAGCTCATGCCTGGAACCAGACCTGTGTGGACTGTCTAGGGAGAGTGAACCCCTGTGCGGTGAGGCAAAGCCTGTGTGGCTATTTGTTTGGACTTTTACTAAACCAGGGACTTAGGGACTAGGACAGCACTAGGCTGATCCCAGTTGTTAGTTAGGAAACCTGTATGTTTAGTCAGAGGTCAACTTGACCAGGATTTATTTTGGTTATGTTTCTTTTGCTTTGCTGTGTTTTGTCACTGTAAATAGAAAATAAACCGCACCTTTTTGATTTTGAAAACCACAACCTCCGTTTGCTGGGCCTGTTTTGTGTGGGGAGCCCATCCCGGGGGTCACACACACCCGCTGCCGAGCTAACCCCCTCACAGTTGGTGGAGAATACAGGCAGTTTTTTTTTAAGCCAGCATGGAGGAGATACTGAAGCAGCTGGCTCTAGCAAATGCCAATCAACAGCAGACAAATGCAGGTCTGCAAAAGAGCCTTGCAGCTCAACAACAGAGCCTTGCAGCCCAGCAGCAGACAAACGCAACTTTGCAACAGAGTCTGGAGGCTCAGCAACGAGCCCAGCAGCAATCTGAGGCCCGCTTCATAGACCTGTTGCAGAAGCAAGAGCAGAGACTACAACAACAGATGGAAGCAGTAATGCAGCAACGTCCGCAGACCAGTGAGGAAAGCCGTCCCATTAATACCGCGTCCTTTGGGGTGAGTCGTTTATTGACAAAAATGACTGGAGAGGATGATCCAGAGGTATTTTTGACCACATTTGAAAGGACCGCTGAAAGAGAAAAGTGGCCTGAGGAGCAGTGGGCTGGACTGGTGGCTCCTCTGTTAACTGGTGAATCGCAGAAAGCTTACTATGACCTAGAGCCTAACCAAGCAAAAGACTATGTGATGCTAAAAGCTGAAATATTGGCAAGGCTGGGTGTCACCCAGGCTGTCCGGGCTCAGCGTGTGCATAACTGGACTTTCCAGCTTGGAAAACCCCCCAGGTCTCAAATGTATGATCTCATTCACCTGAGCAGAAAGTGGCTACAGCCAGAGACTTTGTCCGCACCAAAGATTGTGGAACGTGTTGTAATGGATCGGTTTTTGAGAGCTCTTCCTACTGCCATCCAAAAGTGGGTAAGCCATGGAGACCCAGAGACGGCCGATGGTCTTGTGGATCGTGTGGAGAAATACTTGGCTACAGAGAACCTGACGGCCTCTTCCAGAGACACTCGGACTTTCCACCCTAAGACCAGACCATCCCCAGGGGCGGATAAGAGGATTCCAAGGGGTGAGGGTGGAGAGAGTGAGAGGGTGGGAGCTCTACCCCAAGTTTGGCGAGAACAGCCTGGGAAATCAGCGGCTCAAGAGGCGGCAAGAAGGATCGTTTGCTACCGCTGCCGACAAGCGGGACATATTGCAGCCAATTGCCCGGTTGTGGAGGAACCCATGCAGTGTGACTTTCTGACGGGCAGACGTCAGTCGCTGTGTGCGACAGTCGCATGCACTGCCATTCGAGGAACTGAGAAACATTTATGCAAAATGTGTGTTAATGGTAGAAATGTTGTGGTATTGCTGGATTCAGGTAGCCTTGTGACCCTGATAAAGGCTGAGTTAGTTAAAACAGAGGTCTCTGGGAATAGCAAGGTAGCTGTTATTTGTGTGCATGGGGACACCCGAGAGTATCCAGTGACTACAGTGTGTTTCGAGACCCCCAAAGGTACCCTCTCTCATCCAGTGGGCTTAGTATCTCAGTTACCGCATGACGCCATTGTGGGAAGGGATTTTCCGAAGTTCTGGGAACTGTGGGATGATCCTGAGCCCCTCACTGGTGCCCCTATGTACCAGGAATGTGATAGCCAGAACTCCCATGAGAGTGGTGAGGACTCTCCGGAATTTCCCTTATCAGTATTGGCAGGGGAGACTCAAGAAACTGGAGAGGAGCCCACCTCCTCAGACGAAAACCTACCGTCTGTGGAGTTTTCTGATCTTGAGGTTCACAGGGAAAACTTTGCCACAGAACAGTTGAAAGACCCCGCCCTAATAAAGGCACGGGAAAACGTAGTGAAAATAGATGGCGAGTTAGTGAACCCAGATAATACCTGCACTTACCCATACTTCAGCGTAGAGAAGGACCTACTGTATCGGGTGGCAAAAAGGGCAGAAGAAACCGTTGAGCAGCTTGTGGTGCCCAAACCTTACAGGAAGTTGGTGTTGGAGTTGGCCCATGGGCACATTCTTGGAGGTCATCTGGGGACAGAGAAAACCCGAGAGAGGGTATTACAGAGATTCTATTGACCGGGGGTGATGAAGGACGTAGAAAATTATTGTTCCTCCTGCCCTGTGTGTCAGAGGTTGGCCCCGATGCCACATTTCCGTAGCCCGCTGGTCCCTCTACCCATCATTGAGGTCCCGTTTGAGAGGATCGCCATGGATTTGGTAGGTCCTATAATCAAGTCCGCTAGGGGGCACCAGTACATATTAGTTATAATGGACTATGCCACCCGTTATCCAGAAGCGATCCCTCTCCGAAATACCTCGGCCAAAACCATAGCCAAAGAGCTATCTCTTGTTTTTAGCCGGGTGGGTATTTGTAAAGAACTGCTTACGGACCAAGGTACACCCTTTATGTCCCGGGTTATGAAAGAGCTGTGTAAATTGTTCAAAGTGACGCAATTGCGTACGTCTGTGTATCACCCCCAAACCGATGGGCTGGTTGAAAGATTCAACAAAACCCTAAAACAAATGTTGAAGAAAGTGGTGGATAGAGATGGAAAGGATTGGGACTGTTTACTTCCTTATTTGATGTTTGCTATTAGGGAGGTGCCCCAATCCTCTACGGGATTCTCCCCCTTTGAGTTACTGTATGGGAGACACCCAAGAGGGCTGTTGGATATTGCCAAGGAAACTTGGGAAAGTGAGAGTTCTCCCCACAGGAGTGTGATTGAGCATGTCGCCCTGATGCAAGATCGAATTGCACAGGTAATGCCCATCGTGAAGGAACATTTGGCCCAAGCGCAGTTGGCACAGCAGAGAGTGTACAACCGTGGAGCCAAGACCCGTACCTTTTCCCCGGGGGATAGGATATTGGTACTTGTCCCTACGGTTGAAAGTAAATTCCTTGCCAAATGGCAAGGCCCCTACGAGATAATGGAAAAAGTGAGCGAAGTGAATTACAAGGTCAGACAACCAGGAAGGCGAAAGCCCGAACAGATCTATCACGTTAATCTGTTGAAAGCCTGGAGGGATAGAGAGTCCCTAGTCGCAGACACTTGGTCACCAGCTCAAACTGGTTGCGTGATTCCTGAGGTTGGAATAGCAGCCACCTTGTCACAACCCCAACAACAGGAGGTTAAGGAGTTTGTGCTTCGCAACAAGGAGGTATTCTCTGAGCTGCCGGGACAAACATCTGGGGTAGAGCATGACATCATTACCCCGCCCGGTGAAAGGGTGAAGTTAAAACCCTATCGGATCCCAGAGGCTCGACGGGAGGCAATACGGGAGGAAGTACAGAAAATGCTGAACTTAGGGGTGATAGAGGAGTCCCAAAGTGATTGGTCTAGTCCCATCATGTTGGTGCCTAAACCGGATGGGAGCTGGCGATTTTGTAACGATTTTCGTCAGTTGAACAAAGTTACAAAATTTGACACCTACCCCATGCCACGTATAGATGAGTTGATCGACCGGCTGGGAACAGCCCGATACATGACGACTCTTGACCTCACAAAAGGGTATTGGCAAATCCCCCTGGCCAAGTCGGCCAAAGAGAAAACCGCATTTGTAACCCCAGACGGGGCGTTCCAATATAAAAGAATGCCGTTCGGGTTACAGAATGCGCCGGCCACATTCCAGCGGAAAATGGACCAGAAGCTGAGGCCCCATCGGAAGTATGCTGCGGCTTACCTGGATGACGTAATTGTCCATAGCACAGATTGGGCCTCACATCTGCCAAAAGTGCAAGCAGTCCTGGACTCTGTTCGGGAAGCGGGGTTTACGGCTAACCCCAAGAAGTGTACCATTGGGCAGGAGGAGTCCAAATATCTTGGGTACACCATTGGGAGGGGAGTAATAAAACCCCAACTCAACAAAGTCGAGGCCATCCAGAGTTGGCCACGTCCCAACAGCAAGAAGCAGGTACGAGCCTTTCTGGGAATCGCTGGGTATTATCGGCGATTCATTCCCCACTTTGCTTCTAAGGCTGTGCCCCTAACCAACCTGACGAAGGGGAAAGGGTCGGTCATGATTAAATGGACCCCCGAGGCTGAGGCAGCATTCCAATTCTTGAAACAAGCCTTATGTAGCCAGCCAGTGTTGTACTCACCCGACTTCTCTAAAGACTTTGTCGTACAAAGTGATGCGTCAGATGTGGGGTTAGGAGCAGTATTGTCCCAGGTCTGGAACGGGGAAGAGCACCCAGTCATTTACCTCAGCAGGAAATTGAAGTCCCATGAGGTAAATTACGCCACCGTTGAAAAGGAGTGTTTAGCGGTGAAGTGGGCTCTAGATTCCCTTCGGTACTACCTGCTAGGTAGGCACTTTGACATGGTTACGGATCACGCTCCGTTAAAGTGGATGGCTCAAAACAAGGAAACAAATAGAAGAGTGAATAGGTGGTTCCTGGCCCTCCAGGAATTCAACTTCACAGTAAAGCATCGCCCTGGCGTTCAAATGGGGAATGTGGATGCTTTGTCTCGAGTACATGAATGCCTGATTGCTGGTGTTCCAACCCCGAGGTTAAAACAAGAGGGGGGGGGTATGTGACAGCAGGAAGGTAAAGTCACCTGGTTGCATCCAGGGGGGTAGATATATTTCGCCCAGATTCAGGCTTTACGCTGACTTATACAACTAGGTGGAGAGTTGTATAAGCCCAGCTAAGGCTAGTGGGCTCATGGATGACTCATACCTCTAGGGAGAGTGTGGGGCGTCGTGCAGACAGAGATGAGGAGACCAGCTGAACCTTGTCAGCTCATTTAGGCCTCTATAAGAACTCCCAGCTTCATTAGATGTTAGCTCATGCCTGGAACCAGACCTGTGTGGACTGTCTAGGGAGAGTGAACCCCTGTGCGGTGAGGCAAAGCCTGTGTGGCTATTTGTTTGGACTTTTACTAAACCAGGGACTTAGGGACTAGGACAGCACTAGGCTGATCCCAGTTGTTAGTTAGGAAACCTGTATGTTTAGTCAGAGGTCAACTTGACCAGGATTTATTTTGGTTATGTTTCTTTTGCTTTGCTGTGTTTTGTCACTGTAAATAGAAAATAAACCGCACCTTTTTGATTTTGAAAACCACAACCTCCGTTTGCTGGGCCTGTTTTGTGTGGGGAGCCCATCCCGGGGGTCACACACACCCGCTGCCGAGCTAACCCCCTCACACTACCTATAGTTTTCTGTCCCTAGAAAAAATGTTTTTTTAAAGATGGTTGATGATCAATGCTTTAGCACACTATAGCACAAGGAGAATTTCCCTCACTGTCCTTCCCTGTCCCTAGAAACAAGGATTATCACAGTGAAAGAAACTAACACTCTTCCTACCTATAGTTTTCTGTCCCTAGAAAAAATGTTTTTTTAAAGACGGTTGATGATCAATGCTTTAGCACACTATAGCACAAGGAGAATTTCCCTCACTGTTATTCCCTGTCCCTAGAAACAAGGATTATCACAGTGAAAGAAACTGACACTCTTCCTACCTATAGTTTTCTGTCCCTAGAAAAAATGTTTTTTTAAAGATGGTTGATGATCAATGCTTTAGCACACTATAGCACAAGGAGAATTTCCCTCACTGTCCTTCCCTGTCCCTAGAAACAAGGATTATCACAGTGAAAGAAACTAACACTCTTCCTACCTATAGTTTTCTGTCCCTAGAAAAAATGTTTTTCTTTCTCGTACATCACGGGACACAGAGCGACATAGTCATTACTAATGGGTTATATAGATACCGTCAGGTGCTGGCACTGGCAACTTCCAAAACCGGAAGTACCCTCCCCTATATAAGCCCCTCCCATCCGGGAGCACCTCAGTTTTTTGCCAGTGTCTAAGGTGTTGGCCAAGAAGAAACATGTGTTTTTCACTGAGCTTGCGTACAGGTTCTTTTGGGCCTCAGTAAGCTATTCCGGATCCGACCAAAAAAGCTTCATAGCTAAACGGTCGGTACCCGGGCCTTGCAGAGAAGAGCAAGGTTTTGCCTGTAATGCTTCTCTTAGGAGAGCTGGACCCTGGGATCCAGAGCTCTGGTCATACCCACGACCAAGATGTTTTCTGTGCAGGGTGCTATACAGGTCCAGGGGAGTGGAATCCTTGGGAACCCGGTCCCTGAAGGTTTGATTACAATGCCTGCCGTGATAGGTGAAGTTTGGGCTTTTGTGGACCAAACAAAGTCCTGCGGCGGGGAACAGGTAAGTGGGGGCCCCCAGGAACTTGGTTCTATTGGGGGACCCCCAAGCCTAATTTGTCTTTCTGTCTGTTACCTAATGGTATTCCCGCAAAATTCTGTGCATGCCTGTAACTACTAAAAAAATGTAATAATTTTTAATGGTGGTCAAGAAAAAAAAAAAAAAAATTTATATATATATTTAATATATTAGACTGCGGTACCTGTGTTTGTCCACTAGAGGCCGCTGTGGAATGTTTTCTTGTCATGTGGACTAGCTTCTTCTCAGCAGAGCAAAGTCCAGGCAGATGGTGAGTTCTCTTATAGGAAACTGCTTCCTCTGCCATGTTGCAGTGCTCGTCCATCCCCCGGCCTGCGGCAAAGAGGGGCCCTGGCTCCTGTCCCTTGTTACCATATTTGAAATTAGCGCCGAAGGCGCACGTGCCCGCGCGCGTGCGCGTGCACGCGCCTCTATATATAGAGGTGAGCCGGGAAAGGGGGCGGAGCCTGGGGGATGACGCTCTGTGCGCGCCGCAGCGCTTCTGCGCATGTGCGGGCGTCCCAGCAGTTTAAAAAAAAAACAAAAAAAAACACAATATTGTAGTGAGCTGGCTATGAAGTACAGAGACAGAGCTGGCAACATTTAAAGGCATACAGCAAGCGGTTGATACAGGCATCCCCTAGAAAGGCACATTAGTAGACACCAACTGTGATATAGCAGCAATTGTGCTAGACTATTCTCAGTAAAAGTGGTGTATTACGGCTGGAATACCTCAGCTTTAGGCTTAGGAATATGCCGTCCAGAAGCTCCGGAACTGAATCTTCCAGGAAGCGAAGGGGGTCTCATCGGGCTCGGAGGATCTTGGGCATACTCCTGCTGCACCAGTCTCCCCTGAAGTTCAGAGGTAAGTGACCGTAGAGACCCCGCAGGGGTACTTGGTACTGTGGCTGTCCTCAGTCACCTGCTCCTGTGTATGTAACAGAGGAGGTTTTTTCCTCAGCTCTGGGAGGATTAGAGAGAGATTGTCAACCTTTATCGCTGCCTCCCTGTCAGGGAAAGCACGCCCGATCTCCGTCTCCTCCTTCAGAGTGCCTGTTAGCAGAGCAACAGTCCCATACAGGGATCGACCTGCCTGAAGGGGATCAGGATGAGGTTGATTCTGTTATAGAGGAATCAACAGTGGGGGAACCTTTTCTCAGCATCTCAAGCTGAAAGATTATGGGTTCAGTCTCTGACTAACATGGTCCGATCAGCATTTAAAAATGCACCTTGCGGAACCATCAACCACTACTGTATCCTCGTTGGGGTCGCTAGAAGCCCCCAGACTGTCTGTTCTTTTCCACTTCACCCTTTACTGAAAGGGCTCATTTACCAGGATTGGGAACGTTCTGAGAAAATATTTATTCCCCCAAGAGATTTCCGGTGGTCTATCCCATGGAGGATAAGTTCATCAAAAAAAAAAAAAAAAAATGGAAGGTCCCTACAGTGGACGCAGCCATCTCTTGTATGTATAAATCACTGACATGTCCAGTGGATAATGTCCAAATGTTCAAGAACCCAATAAATAAAAGATTGGAGTCCTTATGAAAATCTGCTTGGTGATACAACCAGCAGTAGCAGCTATTGGGGTCTGCTAAGCAGTGAAGGATCAGTTGAAACAGGTCTTGAGGGACTTGACAGATCAGCAGGCTTTGCCCTAGCTGATCTACCTAGAGCCTTAGGCTTTGCGGTTGACGCCATAGAGGATTCAGTCCATCAGGCCTCCCGCCTTACGCTGTCTATAGTACATATGCGTAGGCTCCTATGGCTCAAAAACTGGTCTGCTGAAGCTCCCTGTAAAGAATGGCTGGTTAACGTCCCATTTCATGGTGAACGCTTATTCAGGGAAAACCTGGACAAATATATCCAGAAAAATTCCAGCGGTAAAAATACGCTCTTGCCGGTTAAAAGCAGAGTTAGAGGTCCCTCTTTAAGAGGCCTGCTTCTCCAGTCCCTGGGGCATCGGCTGTGTAACAGTTCCGACGGCCTCCTCGGTCAAATCCCGGGGGTAAAAAACAGGGACAGTAGCAGGGTAATGAGAAACCCTGGGTCAGGGGAGGTACAAAACCTCCCCCAAAGTTAAATTCATTGAAGCCCCCACTCAGTCGGGTGGGGGGAGGACTCCAGTTGTTCGCAAGAGACCTGGCGGGACACGATCAAGACAGATAGGTGCTCTCCGCAGTAGGTTTGGGATACAGTTTGGAGTTAAAAGACTCTCCTCCTTCCCATTTTTGAGGTCAAACGTGCCAAGGGATCCCCGGAAGAGAGAGTCCCTCCTGTTGGCACTAGAACAACTATTGCTCCAAGGAGTAATTATGGAGGTTCCCCTGGAAGAATGAGGGTTCGGGTTTTACTCAAACCTCTTTACAGTCCCGAAGCAAACGCGGACGGGAGGCCCATATTAATTCTAAAAGGGCTATACAAATTCCTGTATATCAGGACTTTCCGATGGAGTCGATCCGATCGGTGGCCACTGCCCTATAAGGGGAGGATTGGTTAGCCACGATCGACATCAAAGATGCTTATTTGCACATTCCCATCTTTCCAGTCCACCAAAAATTTCTACGCTTTGCAGTAGAAGGGCGCCATTTTCAGTTCAGAGCCTTACCCTTCGGTTTGGCCACAGCACCACGAGTGTTTACAAAAATTCTGGCCCTTTATTGGCCAATCTAAGAACACAAGGTGTAATGATAATGGCATATCTGGATGACTTGTTGCTGATAGACCACTCAGTGAAAAAACTAGACGTGGTCGTTCACAAGACGATCAAGTATCTGGAATCTCACGGTTGGATTATCAACCGAGACAAGTCAGCCCTAAAAACCAGTCAAAAGTCTGGAATACTTGGGGCTAAGGTTGGATTCAGGCCAGAGAAAAATATTCTTGCCTCGAGGAAAGGTGTTGTCTTTGAAAGATTTGATCCACTTAGTGGGTACAAAAAAGACAGCCGTCCATACGCCTGTATATGAGGCTGCTGGGAAAAATGGTGGCATCATTCGAAGCAGTACCCTACGGTCAATTCCATTCAAGGAATTTGCAAGGGGCCATACTGTCAGCCTGGAACAAAAAAATTCAGGCCCTAGACTTACAATGTCCTTGTCCCCTTCCGTTCGCAAGAGCCTCCGTTGGTGGTTGGTTCCCCAGAATCTGGAAAAAAGGAAATCCTTCAGTCCGATTTCTTGGAAGGTGGTCACTACAGATGCCAGCCTTATAGGCTGGGGAGCAGTACTGGAGCAATAGTCTCTCCAGGGCAGATGGTCGGATGCAGAAAAGGCCCTGCCCATCAATCTCTTAGAGATACGAGCAGCCCGGTATGCCCTAGTAGCATGGACATCCAAACTCCAAGGGTCCCCTGTCAGAATTCAATCAGACAATGCCACAGCAGTGGCATATATCAATCATCAGGGGGGCACCAGGAGTCGTGCAGCCCAGAGGGAAGTAAATTACATCCTGAAATGGGCAGAAAAAATATGTCCCAGCCATATCTGCGGTATTCATTCCAGGAGTGGAGAATTGGAAGGCGGACCTTCTAAGTCGCCAGCAATTAGGCCCAGAGGAAGGGTCCCTTCACCCCGAGGTTTTCTGGACAATATGTCAGCGGTGGGGAACATCGGATGTAGATCTTCTAGCATCCAGATTCAACGCAAAGGGGGACAGGTTTGTCTCTCGGACAAGGGATCCCCTAGCTTGCGGCTCGGATGCCCTAGTGTTCCCTTGGGATCAGTTCAAGCTGATATATGCATTCACACCGCCACAATGGTTACCTCGATTACTCCGCAGAATCAGGGTAGAAAAGAAACCAGTGATTCTGGTGGCTCCAGCGTGGCCCCGAAGAGCGTGGTACGTGGAGATTGTAAAATGTCAGTGGGGAGTCCTTGGACTCTCCCACATCGTCCGGACCTGCTTTCGCAAGGACCGATATACCACCCTTCCTTACCAGCCCTAGGTTTGACGGCCTGGCTATTGAAGCCCACATTCTAAAAAAGAGAGGGCTCTCTAATTCTGTGCTATCTACCATGATCAATGCCAGGAAGCCGGTATCCAGGCAGATCTACTATAGAATCTGGAAGGCGTACATCGCCTGGTGTGAAGCCAAGAAATGGCATCCACGTAAGTACGTAATAGGTAGGAGTCTGGACTTCCTACAATGGGCTGTAGATAGGAAGCTTGCCTTGAGTACTATCAAGGGTCAGAGTTCGGCCTTGTCAATATTTTTTCAAAGGCCCTTGGCTTCGCATTCACTAGTCAAAGCCTTTATACAAGGAGTGATGCGTATTAGTCCTCCGGTTAATATTCCCATATGTCCATGGGATCTAAACTTGGTTCTGTCGGTTCTACAGAAACAACCATTTGAACCATTACAGCATATTTCTTTGGTTCTTCTCACCAGGAAATTGATTTTTCTAGTAGCCATTTGTTCGGCTAAAAGAGTGTCGGAATTAGCAGCTATGTCCTGTAAGGAGCCGTGTCTGGTTATCCATAAGGATAGAGTAGTGTTACGCCCTCATCCAGCCTTTCTTCCTAAGGTGGTATCGAGGTTTCATTTGAACCAAGATGTGGTTCTTCCTTCTTTTTTCCCCAAACCTACTTCGGTAGAGGAAAAGTTATTGCATTCTTTGGATGTAGTAAGAGCAGTTAAAGCTTATCTAAAAGCCACTGCTCAGATTCGCAGAACGGATACTTTGTTTATTCTGCCGGAAGGCCCCAGAAAGGGTCAGGCAGCGTCAAAATCTACTTTAGCCAAGTGGATTCGACAGGTCATTATGCAAGCTTATGGCTTGAGAAGGAGACCGCCTCCGTTCAAAGTTAGAGCGCACTCCACGAGAGCAGTTGGAACTTCATGGGCAGTGCATCACCAGGCCTCCCTGGCTCAAATCTGTAAGGCCGCAACATGGTCTTCGGTACACACGTTTACTAGGTCCTACCAGTAAGTTGAGCCACGTAGAAAGACCTCAAAAGGAAAGATTATTGGTGTATCATAGAAGGGAGAATATACTGGCATGAGTAGCCACCCGGAGCACACCAACAGAAGAACAGAGGATCATCTGGGGGAAACTATGAAAAAGGAGTATTAATCAGAACTTATAATATCTTTTATATTAACTTACTTCGTCTTATATCTTATATTTCCCATCCATATTTACCTTTCTATATATCAAGCTGATTTCAAAACAAGCAACCGAAGATATGGATGAGGAGGAGAAAAAGGAGTGGTAGAGAAGAAAAAGGGAAATTATCCCAATCTCTCCAAATCACCCCTTGTCGCCCCACTTCTATCCGTTCTATGGAGACACAAAAAAAGGGGGGGGGAGGAGGAAAAATTATTAATTATAAGGATGTTGAATAACCTTATTTTATTATGTTTAATTTTTATTTTTTTATTTTTTCTCTATATATAGTCAAAAATTGCCATATATTTATGACTATTGATTACCTATTGTTTTCCCACATCTGGGTTAGATCCACCTTAAGGTATTTTTACCGGTATAGGCAACCAGTTCCTAAGAAAATTAAAAAAATATATATATATGTATGTATAAAGATTGCTACTTTGAATTAACAGCCTATTAGACCAAAAAGATAGGATAAGAGCAATAATTCAGTATCAAGTCATTAATTACCTTAGCCTAGTAACGCAAGACGTCTTTTCCCCAGGGTGTTGGTCATGTTACTGAATTGAACCAGACTGTGCTCTGGACTATATATCTCCCCTCCTCCTTCCCATTGGACGCCTATTTCGCGCCAAATCAAATGGGAGGAGCGGGCGCGTCATTTCCTGCATCCACCCCCTTTTCTATGCTGACCCGGATGTGACGATCGTGCTGGAGAATGCCGCACCGACGTTTGCAGGCCACTGCAAACCTGTCTGTTGGACGAGCCCCGACAGGCAGGAAGCGCCGCAAACCTGATGCAGGAAGCGGAAGTGGCCTAAAGTATAGAAAATAGGCCAACTTCCCTTTAACTACAGCACTGTCGACGCATGTTGGTGTTAGGTATGGGGCCAGGATATCATCGCGGGTTTTGTCAGATGGCGCTCCCCTTGTTCCCAATTTGAGGACAAAGGAAAGCGCCCTGGGCGCCCATATGATCACCTAATCTGCCCCCTTCTATGGAGGTGAATATTTTTGGCTCAATTGTGTTCCGTTTTATTTAAACATATATCCAATATATTTTTTACTGAGATTGAAACATTTCCCTCTGAATAGATAGGGATAATATATTCAGCCATCTACATTTTACACTATAGGCAACAAAAATTGCTATAGTGTGCTAAAGCATTGATCATCAACCGTCTTTAAAAAAATAGGATTTTTATAACAGCTTACCTGTAAAATCCTTTTCTTGGAGTACATCACGGGACACAGAGCGACATAGTCATTACTAATGGGTTATATAGATACCGTCAGGTGCTGGCACTGGCAACTTCCAAAACCGGAAGTACCCTCCCCTATATAAGCCCCTCCCATCCGGGAGCACCTCAGTTTTGTAGCAAAGCAATAAGTGTCCCCAAAGAGGGGCGGGAGCTCTGTGTCCCGTGATGTACTCCAAGAAAAGGATTTTACAGGTAAGCTGTTATAAAAATCCTATTTTCTTTCTCGTACATCACGGGACACAGAGCGACATAGTCATTACTAATGGGATGTCCTAAAGCAATGCCAAATGAGGGGGGGGGGATACACCATATATAAGCTGAGCGCTATCAGACATGAGGATCTTTTGCGGCCTGCAACACACTGCGCCCAAAGGCGACATCCTCCTGACTTCTAACGTCCACCTGGTAGAACCTAGTAAACGTGTGTACTGAAGACCATGTTGCGGCCTTACAGATTTGAGCCAGGGAGGCCTGGTGATGCACTGCCCATGAAGTTCCAACTGCTCTCGTGGAGTGCGCTCTAACTTTGAACGGAGGCGGTCTCCTTCTCAAGCCATAGGCTTGTATTATGACCTGTCGAATCCACTTGGCTAAAGTAGATTTTGACGCTGCCTGACCCTTTCTGGGGCCTTCCGGCAGAATAAACAAAGTATCCGTTCTGCGAATCTGAGCAGTGGCTTTTAGATAAGCTTTAACTGCTCTTACTACATCCAAAGAATGCAATAACTTTTCCTCTACCGAAGTAGGTTTGGGGAAAAAAGAAGGAAGAACCACATCTTGGTTCAAATGAAACCTCGATACCACCTTAGGAAGAAAGGCTGGATGAGGACGTAACACTACTCTGTCCTTATGGATAACCAGATATGGCTCCCTACAGGACATAGCTGCTAATTCCGATACTCTTTTAGCCGAACAAATGGCTACTAGAAAAATCAATTTCCTGGTGAGAAGCACCAAGGAAATATGCTGTAATGGTTCAAATGGTTGTTTCTGTAGAACCGACAGAACCAAGTTTAGATCCCATGGACATATGGGAATATTAACCGGAGGACTAATACGCATCACTCCTTGTATAAAGGCTTTGACTAGTGAATGCGAAGCCAAGGGCCTTTGAAAAAATATTGACAAGGCCGAAATCTGACCCTTGATAGTACTCAAGGCAAGCTTCCTATCTACAGCCCATTGTAGGAAGTCCAGAATCCTACCTATTACGTATTTACGTGGATGCCATTTCCTGGCCTCACACCAGGCGATGTACGCCTTCCAGATTCTATAGTAGATCTGCCTGGATACCGGCTTCCTGGCATTGATCATGGTAGATACCACAGCATTAGAGAGCCCTCTCTTTTTTAGAATGTGGGCTTCAATAGCCAGGCCGTCAAACCTAGGGCTGGTAAGGAAGGGTGGTATATCGGTCCTTGCAACAGCAGGTCCGGACGATGTGGGAGGGTCCAAGGACTCCCCACAGACATTTTTACAATCTCCGCGTACCATGCTCTTCGGGGCCACGCTGGAGCCACCAGAATCACTGGTTTCTTTTCTACCCTGATTCTGCGGAGTAATCGAGGTAACAATTGTGGCGGTGGGAATGCATATATCAGCTTGAACTGATCCCAAGGGAACACTAGGGCATCCGAGCCGCACGCTAGGGGATCCCTTGGTCAAGAGACAAACCTGTCCACTTTTGTGTTGAATCTGGATGCTAGCAGATCTACATCCGGTGTTCCCCACCGCTGACATATTGTCCGGAAAACCTCGGGATGAAGGGACCATTCCCCTGGGCATAATTGTTGGCGACTTAGAAAGTCCGCCTTCCAATTCTCCACTCCTGGAATGAATAACGCAGATATGGCTGGGACATATCTTTCTGCCCATCTCAGGATGTAATTTACTTCCCTTTGGGCTGCACGACTCCTGGTGCCCCCCTGACGATTGATATATGCCACTGCTGTGGCATTGTCTGATTGAACTCTGACAGGGGACCCTTGGAGTTTGGATGTCCATGCTACTAGGGCATACCGGGCTGCTCGTATCTCTAAGAGATTGATGGGCAGGGCCTTTTCTGCTTCTGACCACTTGCCCTGGAGAGACCATTGCTCCAGTACTGCTCCCCAGCCTATAAGGCTGGCATCTGTAGTGACCACCTTCCAGGAAATCGGACTGAAGGATTTCCCTCTTTCCAGATTCTGGGGAACCAACCACCAGCGGAGGCTCTTGCGAACGGAAGGGGACAAGGACATTGGTAAGTCCAGAGCCTGAACTTTTTTGTTCCAGGCTGACAGTATGGCCCTTTGCAATTTCCTTGAATGGAATTGACCGTAGGGTACTGCTTCGAATGATGCCACCATTTTTCCCAGCAGCCTCATGCACAGGCGTATGGATGGCTGTCTTTTTGAACCCACTAAGTGGATCAAATCTCTCAAAGACGACCCCTTTTCTTGAGGCAAGAAAATTTTTCTCTGGTCTGAATCCAGCCTTAGCCCCAAGTATTCCAGACTTTTGACTGGTTTTAGGGCTGACTTGTCTCGGTTGATAATCCAACCGTGATATTCCAGAAACTTGATTGTCTCGTGAACAACCACTTCTAGTTTTTCCACTGAGTGGTCTATCAGCAACAAGTCGTCTAGATATGCCATTATCGTTACACCTCGTGTTCTTAGATTGGCCAATAATGGGGCCAGAATTTTTGTGAACACTCTTGGTGCTGTGGCCAGACCGAAGGGTAAGGCTCTGAACTGAAAATGGCGCCCTTCTACCGCAAAGCGTAGAAATTTTTGGTGGGCTGGAAAGATGGGAATGTGCAAATAAGCATCTTTGATGTTGATCGAGGCTAACCATTCCTCCCCTTGTAGGGCAGTGGCTACCGATCGGATCGACTCCATCCGGAAAGACCTGATATGTAGGAATTTGTTTAGCCCTTTTAGATTTAATATGGGCCTCACGTCCCCGTTTGGCTTCGGAACTGTAAAGAGGTTTGAGTAAAACCCGAACCCCCATTCTTCCAGGGGAACCTCTATAATTACTGCTTGGAGCAATAATTGTTCCTGTGCCAACAGGAGGGATCCTCTCTTCTGGGGATCCCTTGGCACGTTTGACCTTATAAAGCGGGAAGGAGGGGAGTTTTTTAACTCCAATTTGTATCCCAGATTTACTGCGGAGAGCACCCATCTGTCTCGGATCGTGTCCCGCCAGGTCTCTGTGAACAACTGAAGTCTTCCCCCCACCCTGGGGGCAACCCTTCATGCATTTGACTTTGGGGGAGGTTTTGTACCTCTCCTGCTCCAGGGCTTCTTGTTACCCTGCAACTGTCCCTGATTTTTACCTCCGGGATTTGACCGAGGAGGCCGTCGGAACTGTTTCACAGCCGATGTCCTAGGGACTGGAGAAGCCGGCCTCTTAAAAGAGGGACCTCTAACTCTATTTTTAACCGGCAAAAGTGTACTTTTACCGCTGGAAATTCTCTGGATATACTTGTCCAGGTCTTCCCCGAAAAAGCGCTCACCATGAAATGGGAAGCTGACCAGCAATTTTTTACAGGGAGCTTCAGCAGACCAGTTTTTGAGCCATAGAAGCCTGTGCATATGTACTACAGACAGCGTAAGGCGGGAGGCCTGATGGATTGAATCCTTTATGGCGTCCACCGCAAAGCATAAGGCTCTAGGTAGATCAGCTAGGGCAAGAGCCTGCTGATCTGGCAAGTCCCTTAAGACCTGTTTCAACTGATCCTTCACTGCTTGGCAGACCCCAATAGCTGCCACTGCTGGTTGTGTCACCAATCCTGCTGTAGAAAAAGCAGATTTTAATAAGGACTCCAATTTTTTATCTATTGGGTCCTTGAACATTTGGACATTATCCACCGGACATGTCAGTGATTTATTCACACAAGAGATGGCTGCGTCCACTGTAGGGACCTTCCATTTTCTGATGAACTTATCCTCCATGGGATAGACCACCGGAAATCTCTTAGGGGGAGTAAATATTTTGTCAGGATGCTCCCAATCCTGGTAAATGAGCCCTTCCAGTAAAGGATGGATCGGAAAGGAACAAACAGTCTGGGGAGCTTTTAGCGACCCCAACGAGGAGACAGAAGTGGATGATGGCTCCGCAGGTGGCATTTTAAATGCTGATCGGACCATATTAGTCAGGGACTGAACCCATAACCTTTCAGCATGTGATGCTGAGAACGGCTCTTCCACTGTTGATTCCTCTACAACCGAATCGACCTCATCCTGATCCCCTTCAGGTAGGTCGATCCCTGTATGGGACTGTTGCTCTGTTAACAGGCACTCTGAGGGAGGAGACGGAGATCGGGCGCTTTTCTCCTGTGACAGGGAAGCCGCGATCAATGCTGACAATCTCTCTTCCAGCCCTCCCAGAGCTGAGGAAAAAACCTCCTCTGTTACATACACAGGAGCAGGTGAACTGAGGACAGCCACAGTACCAGGTACTCCTGAGGGTGCTCTACGGTCACTAACCTCTGATTCTTCAGGGGAGACTGGTGCAGCCAAAGCATGCCCAAGATCCTCAGAGCCCGATGGAGACCCCCTATTCCTCCTGGAATTTCTAGTCCCGGAGTTTTTAGACGGCATATTCCTAAGCCACAAAGCTGAGGTATTCCAGCCGAAATACACCAGTTACTGACAATAGTCTAGCATAAATGCTGCTATAAGAAACAGTTGGTGTCTACTAATGTGCCTTTCTAGGGGATGCCTGTATCAACCGCTTGCTGTATGCCCTTTTTTAAATGTTGCCAGCTCTGTCTCTGTACTTCATAGCCAGCTCACCACACAAAATTGTGATTTTTAACATGCTGGGACGCCCGCACATGCGCAGAAGCGCTGCGGCGCGCACAGAGCGTCATCCCCCAGGCTCCGCCCTCTTTTCCGGCTCACCTCTATATATAGAGGCGCGTGCACGCGCACGCGCGTGGCCACGTGCGCCTTTGGCGCTAATTTCGAAAAATGGAAACTAGGGACAAGAGCCAGGGCCCCTCTTTGCCGCAGGCCGGGGGATGGACGAGCATTGCAACATGGCAGAGGAAGCAGTTTCCCATAAGAGAACTCACCATCTGCCTGGACTTGCTCTGCTGAGAAGAAACTAGTCCACATGACAAGAAAACATTCCACAGCGGCCTCTAGTGGACAAACACAGGTACCGCAGTCTAATATATTAAATATATAAAAAAAAAAATTTTTTTTTTTTTTTCTTGACCACCATTTAAAATTATTACATTTTTTTAGTAGTTACAGGCATGCACAGAATTTTGCGGGAATACCATTAGGTAACAGACAGAAAGACAAATTAGGCTTGGGGGTCCCCCAATAGAACCAAGTTCCTGGGGCCCCCACTTACCTGTTCCCCGCCGCAGGACTTTGTTTGGTCCACAAAAGCCCAAACTTCACCTATCACGGCAGGCATTGTAATCAAACCTTCAGGGACCGGGTTCCCAAGGATTCCACTCCCCTGGACCTGTATAGCACCCTGCACAGAAAACATCTTGGTCGTGGGTATGACCAGAGCTCTGGATCCCAGGGTCCAGCTCTCCTAAGAGAAGCATTACAGGCAAAACCTTGCTCTTCTCTGCAAGGCCCGGGTACCGACCGTTTAGCTATGAAGCTTTTTTGGTCGGATCCGGAATAGCTTACTGAGGCCCAAAAGAACCTGTACGCAAGCTCAGTGAAAAACACATGTTTCTTCTTGGCCAACATCTTAGACACTGGCAAAAAACTGAGGTGCTCCCGGATGGGAGGGGCTTATATAGGGGAGGGTACTTCCGGTTTTGGAAGTTGCCAGTGCCAGCACCTGACGGTATCTATATAACCCATTAGTAATGACTATGTCGCTCTGTGTCCCGTGATGTACGAGAAAGAAAAAATGTTTTTTTAAAGACGGTTGATGATCAATGCTTTAGCACACTATAGCACAAGGAGAATTTCCCTCACTGTCCTTCCCTGTCCCTAGAAACAAGGATTATCACAGTGAAAGAAACTGACACTCTTCCTACCTATAGTTTTCTGTCCCTAGAAAAAATGTTTTTTTAAAGATGGTTGATGATCAATGCTTTAGCACACTATAGCACAAGGAGAATTTCCCTCACTGTCCTTCCCTGTCCCTAGAAACAAGGATTATCACAGTGAAAGAAACTGACACTCTTCCTACCTATAGTTTTCTGTCCCTAGAAAAAATGTTTTTTTAAAGATGGTTGATGATCAATGCTTTAGCACACTATAGCACAAGGAGAATTTCCCTCACTGTCCTTCCCTGTCCCTAGAAACAAGGATTATCACAGTGAAAGAAACTAACACTCTTCCTACCTATAGTTTTCTGTCCCTAGAAAAAATGTTTTTTTAAAGACGGTTGATGATCAATGCTTTAGCACACTATAGCACAAGGAGAATTTTCCTCACTGTCCTTCCCTGTCCCTAGAAACAAGGATTATCACAGTGAAAGAAACTGACACTCTTCCTACCTATAGTTTTCTGTCCCTAGAAAAAATGTTTTTTTAAAGACGGTTGATGATCAATGCTTTAGCACACTATAGCACAAGGAGCATTTCCCTCACTGTCCTTCCCTGTCCCTAGAAACAAGGATTATCACAGTGAAAGAAACTAACACTCTTCCTACCTATAGTTTTCTGTCCCTAGAAAAAATGTTTTTTTAAAGACGGTTGATGATCAATGCTTTAGCACACTATAGCACAAGGAGAATTTCCCTCACTGTCCTTCCCTGTCCCTAGAAACAAGGATTATCACAGTGAAAGAAACTGACACTCTTCCTACCTATAGTTTTCTGTCCCTAGAAAAAATGATTTTTTAAAGATGGTTGATGATCAATGCTTTAGCACACTATAGCACAAGGAGCATTTCCCTCACTGTCCTTCCCTGTCCCTAGAAACAAGGATTATCACAGTGAAAGAAACTAACACTCTTCCTACCTATAGTTTTCTGTCCCTAGAAAAAATGTTTTTTTAAAGACGGTTGATGATCAATGCTTTAGCACACTATAGCACAAGGAGAATTTCCCTCACTGTCCTTCCCTGTCCCTAGAAACAAGGATTATCACAGTGAAAGAAACTGACACTCTTCCTACCTATAGTTTTCTGTCCCTAGAAAAAATGTTTTTTTAAAGACGGTTGATGATCAATGCTTTAGCACACTATAGCACAAGGAGAATTTCCCTCACTGTCCTTCCCTGTCCCTAGAAACAAGGATTATCACAGTGAAAGAAACTGACACTCTTCCTACCTATAGTTTTCTGTCCCTAGAAAAAATGATTTTTTAAAGATGGTTGATGATCAATGCTTTAGCACACTATAGCACAAGGAGAATTTCCCTCACTGTCCTTCCCTGTCCCTAGAAACAAGGATTATCACAGTGAAAGAAACTGACACTCTTCCTACCTATAGTTTTCTGTCCCTAGAAAAAATGTTTTTTTAAAGACGGTTGATGATCAATGCTTTAGCACACTATAGCACAAGGAGAATTTCCCTCACTGTCCTTCCCTGTCCCTAGAAACAAGGATTATCACAGTGAAAGAAACTGACACTCTTCCTACCTATAGTTTTCTGTCCCTAGAAAAAATGTTTTTTTAAAGATGGTTGATGATCAATGCTTTAGCACAGTATAGCACAAGGAGAATTTCCCTCACTGTCCTTCCCTGTCCCTAGAAACAAGGATTAGCACAGTAAAACACACTGACACTCTCCCTACCTATAGTTTTCTGTCCCTAGAAAAAATGATTTTTTAAAGATGGTTGATGATCAATGCTTTAGCACACTATAGCACAAGGAGAATTTCCCTCACTGTCCTTCCCTGTCCCTAGAAACAAGGATTCGCACAGTAAAACACACTGACACTCTCCCTACCTATCCTTCTCTTTCCCTAAACTAAAGGAATCCAGGTTAAGCAAGAAAAAAAAAAGGTCACTGTCCCTGCCTATGCTTCTCTTTCCCTGCTCCGGAACACACTACACTAGGCCGCTGTGCTGGCGGCCTTTTATAGTGTGGGGCGTGTACTAAACACCCTCAGCAATAATTGGCCACAGGCATCCTGCCTGTGGCCAATCATTGCTCTCCTCGCTGCCGGCGCTGTGATTGGCCAAGCATGCGGGGTCACAGTGCATGCTTGGCCAATCACAGCGCCTGGATGACACTGCGATGGCGTAGTGCATTGTGGGGCGTTCGCGTCACTCGAATTAGGCGCGAACGGCCCAAATCGTTCGATCTTCGTCGAACGATCGAACAGCCGATGTTCGAGTCGAACGTATGTTCGACTCGAACACCGAGCTCATCCCTACCGGAGGGCTAATACGCATCACTCCTTGTATAAAGGCTTTGACTAGTGAATGCGAAGCCAAGGGCCTCTGAAAAAATATTGACAAGGCCGAAATCTGACCCTTGATAGTACTCAAGGCAAGCTTCCTATCTACAGCCCACTGTAGGAAGTCCAGAATCCTACCTATTACGTACTTACGTGGATGCCATTTTTTGGCTTCACACCAGGCGATGTACGCCTTCCAGATTCTATAGTAGATCTGCCTCGATACCGGCTTCCTGGCATTGATCATGGTAGATACACCAGGATTAGAGAGCCCTCTCTTTTTTAGAATGTGGGCTTCAATAGCCAGGCCGTCAAACCTAGGGCTGGTAAGGAAGGGTGGTATATCGGTCCTTGCGAAAGCAGGTCCGGACGATGTGGGAGAGTCCAAGGACTCCCCACTGACATTTTTACAATCTCCGCGTACCATGCTCTTCGGGGCCACGCTGGAGCCACCAGAATCACTGGTTTCTTTTCTACCCTGATTCTGCAGAGTAATCGAGGTAACAATTGTGGCGGTGGGAATGCATATATCATCTTGAACTGATCCCAAGGGAACACTAGGGCATCCGAGCCGCAAGCTAGGGGATCCCTTGTCCAAGAGACAAACCTGTCCACCTTTGCTTTGAATCTGGATGCTAGCAGATCTACATCCGGTGTTCCCCACCGCTGACATATTGTCCGAAAAACCTCGGGGTGAAGGGACCATTCCCCTGGGCATAATTGTTGGCGACTTAGAAAGTCCGCCTTCCAATTCTCCACTCCTGGAATGAATACCGCGGATATGGCTGGGACATAACTTTCTGCCCATTTCAGGATGCAATTTACCTCCCTCTGGGCTGCACGACTCCTGGTGCCACCCTGATGATTGATATATGCCACTGCCGTGGCATTGTCTGATTGAATTCTGACAGGGGACCCTTGGAGTTTGGATGTCCATGCTACTAGGGCATACCGGGCTGCTCGTATCTCTAAGAGATTGATGGGCAGGGCCTTTTCCGCATCCGACCATCTGCCCTGGAGAGACCATTGCTCCAGTACTGCTCCCCACCCTATAAGGCTGGCATCTGTAGTAACCACCTTCCAAGAAATCGGACTGAAGGATTTCCCTTTTTCCAGATTCTGGGGAACCAACCACCAACGGAGGCTCTTGCGAACGGAAGGGGACAAGGACATTGGTAAGTCTAGGGCCTGAACTTTCTTGTTCCAGGCTGACAGTATAGCCCTTTGCAAATTCCTTGAATGGAATTGACCGTAGGGTACTGCTTCGAATGATGCCACCATTTTTCCCAGCAGCCTCATGCACAGGCGTATGGACGGCTGTCTTTTTGTACCCCCTAAGTGGATCAAATCTCTCAAAGACAACACCTTTTTTCGAGGCAAGAATATTTTCTTCTGGCCTGAATCTAGCCTTAGCCCCAAGTATTCCAGACTTTTGACTGGTTTTAGGGCCGACTTGTCTCGGTTGATAATCCAACCGTGAGATTCCAGATACTTGATTGTCTTGTGAATGACCACTTCTAGTTCTTTCACTGAGTGGTCTATCAGCAACAAGTCGTCTAGATATGCCATTATCGTTACACCTTGCGTTCTTAGATTGGCCAATAATGGGGCCAGAATTTTTGTGAACACTCGTGGTGCTGTGGCCAGACCGAAGGGTAAGGCTCTGAACTGAAAATGGCGCCCTTCTACTGCAAAGTGTAGAAATTTTTGGTGGACTGGAAAGATGGGAATGTGCAAATAAGCATCTTTGATGTCGATCGAGGCTAACCATTCCTCCCCTTGTAGGGCAGTGGCCACCGATCGGATCGACTCCATCCGGAAAGTCCTGATATGCAGGAATTTGTTTAGCCCTTTTAGATTTAATATGGGCCTCACGTCCCCGTTTGGCTTCGGGACTGTAAAGAGGTTTGAGTAAAACCCGAACCCCCATTCTTCCAGGGGAACCTCCATAATTACTCCTTGGAGCAATAGTTGTTCTAGTGCCAACAGGAGGGACTCTCTCTTCCGGGGATCCCTTGGCACGTTTGACCTTATAAAATGGGAAGGAGGAGAGTCTTTTAACTCCAATCTGTATCCCAGACTTACTGCGGAGAGCACCCATCTGTCTCTGATCGTGTCCCGCCAGGTCTCTGCGAACAACTGGAGTCTTCCCCCCACCCGATTGAGTGGGGGCAACCCTTCATGCATTTGACTTTGGGGGAGGTTTTGTACCTCTCCTGACCCAGGGTTTTTTATTACCCTGCGATTGTCCCTGATTTTTACCCCCGGGATTTGACCGAGGAGGCCGTCGGAACTGTTTCACAGCCGATGCCCCAGGGACTGGAGAAGCAGGCCTCTTAAAAGAGGGACCTCTAACTCTGTTTTTAACCGGCAAGAGTGTACTTTTACCGTTGGAAATTTTCTGGATATATTTGTCCAGGTCTTCCCCAAATAAGCGTTCACCATGAAATGGGAAGCTAACCAGCAATTTTTTACAGGGAGCTTCAGCAGACCAGTTTTTGAGCCATAGAAGCCTGCGCATATGTACTACAGACAGCGTAAGGCGGGAGGCCTGATGGATTGAATCCTTTATGGCGTCAACCGCAAAGCATAAGGCTCTAGGTAGATCAGCTAGGGCAAGGGCCTGCTGATCTGGCAAGTCCCTTAAGACTTGTTTCAACTCATCCTTCACTGCTTGGCAGACCCCAATAGCTGCCACTGCTGGTTGTGTCACCAAGCCTGCTGTAGAAAAAGCAGATTTTAATAAGGACTCCAATTTTTTATCTATTGGGTCCTTGAACATTTGGACATTATCCACTGGACATGTCAGTGATTTATTCACACAAGAGATGGCTGCGTCCACTGTAGGGACCCTCCATTTTTTGATGAACTTATCCTCCATGGGATAGACCACCGGAAATCTCTTGGGGGGAGTAAATATTTTATCAGGATGTTCCCAATCCTGGTACATGAGCCCTTCCAATAAAGGGTGAAGTGGAAAAGAACAGACAGTCTGGGGAGCTTTTAGCGACCCCAGCGAGGAGACAGTAGTGGTTGATGGTTCCGCAAGGTGCATTTTAAATGCTGATCGGACCATGTTAGTCAAAGACTGAACCCATAATCTTTCAGCTTGAGATGCTGAGAAAGGTTCCTCCACAGTTGATTCCTCTATAACAGAATCAACCTCCTCCTGATCCCCTTCAGGCAGGTCGATCCCTGTTTGGGACTGTTGCTCCGCTAACAGGTACTCTGAAGGAGGAGACGGAGATCGGGCGTGCTTTCCCTGTGACAGGGAGGCAGCGATTAATGTTGACAATCTCTCTTCTAATCCTCCCAGAGCTGAGGAAAAAACCTCCTCTGTTACATACACAGGAGCAGGTGAACTGAGGACAGCCACAGTACCAGGTACTCCTGCAGGGTCTCTACGGTCACTAACCTCTGAATTTTCAGGGGAGACTGGTGCAGCAGAAGCATGCCCAAGATCCTCAGAGCCCGATGGAGACCCCTTTCGCTTCCTGGAAGATTTAGTTCCGGAGCTTCTGGACGGCATATTCCTAAGCCCAAAGCTGAGGTATTCCAGCCGTAATACACCCCTTTTACTGAGAATAGTCTAGCACAATTGCTGCTATATATCAGTTGGTGTCTACTAAAGTGCCTTTCTAGGGGATGCCTGCATCAACCGCCTCTGTGTGCCTTTTTACTGTTGCTAGCTCTGTTTGTGCACTTCAATAGCCAGCTTGATTGCCTTTAAACATGCTGGACGCCCGCACATGCGCAGTAGCGCCGCGGCGCACACCGAGCGTCATCCACCCGCTCCGCCCCTTTTTCCAGATCGCCTCTATATAGAGAGGCGCGTGCTCGCGCACGTGCGCGGGCACGTGCGCCTTCGGCACCTTTTTTGAAAAAACAAGGAGCTAGATGGGAGCCAGGGTCCCTGCCGCAGGGCCCGGGGATGGATGAGCGCAGCAACAGGGCAGAGGAGACAGCTTCCCAGCAGAGAACTTACCAACTGCCTGGATTTGACTTCGGAAGAAAAAAATCCACATTACAAGAAAAAAAGAACCATAGCGGCCTCTAGTGTTTAACACAGGTACCGCGGTCTTACATTTTTTTTTTTTCTTGCCTACTATAATTTTTTTTACATTTTCTCAGTAGTAACAGGCATGCACAGAATATTTAGCGGGAATACCTTAGGTAACAGGCAGAAAGACAAAATAGGCTTGGGGGTCCCCCAATAGAACCAAGTTCCTGAGGGCCCCCACTTACCTTTTCCTCGCCGCAGGACTCTGTTTGGTCCACAGAAGCCCAAACTTCACCTATCACGGCAGGCATTGTAATCAAACCTTCAGGGACCGGGTTCCCAAGGATTCCACTCCCCTGGACCTGTATAGCACCCTGCACAGAAAACATCTTGGTCGTGGGTATGACCAGAGCTCTGGATCCCAGGGTCCAGCCCTCCTAAGAGAGGCATTACAGGCAAAACCTTGCTCTTCTCTTGCAAGGCCCGGGTACCGACCGTTTAGCTATGAAGCTTTTTTGGTCGGATCCGGAATAGCTTACTGAGGCCCAAAAGAACCTGTACGCAAGCTCAGTGAAAAACACATGTTACTTCTTGGCCAACACCTTAGACACTGGCAAAAAACTGAGGTACTCCCGGATGGGAGGGGCTTATATAGGGGAGGGTACTTCCGGTTTTGGAAGTTGCCAGTGCCAGCACCTGAAGGTATCTATATAACCCACATAGTAATGACTATGTCGCTCTGTGTCCCGTGATGTACGAGAAAGAAAACCGACCGTTCCAAACGCGGTGACGTAAAACACTCCGATGAGCCGAGAAAAATAAAGTTCAATGCTTCTGAGCATGCGACGACTTGATTCTGAGCATGCGTGGGTTTTCGATCGGTTTTTTATCCATCGGAAAAATTTAAAACATGTTCTATTTTTAAAAAACTATGGAAAAAAGACAGATGGGTCCCATACACGATCGGTTTGTCTGATGAAAAGAATCCATCGGACGAAAATCCATAGGATATCCGATCGTGTGTACAGGGCTTTAGGGTTATTTTTCTGTTGATTCGTTTTTCCGTTAGTCTAATTTTCGTTGATTTGAAATTCGTATTTATGTTATATTTTATATTTGGCCGCGTTCGTATTTTTGTAAGAACGATATTTTCGTTGATTTGCAATGATTCATATTTTCGTGTCTAATTTTCGTTGATTTGAAATTCGTATTTATGTTATATTTTATATTCGGCCGCATTCGTATTTTTGTAAGAACTATATTTTCGTTGATTTGCAATGATTCATATTTTCCGTTGATTGGAAAATCGTACTTTTGTAGATTTAATTACATTCTTACTTTCGTTAGAATACATTTTGCGTTTATTCAAAACACTACTCGTCGTAATTTTGTAATTCGTACTTTCGTGAGATTGACTGGCTCATTTATTCATACTTTCGTAACATTGTTTTCGTAGATTAGTAATCGGGGCATAATTCGTAATTTTACATAATGTGTCAGAATAGGAGAAAACAAAAATATGTCAGAGATATTACAAAATACAAATATAGAAATTAGAATCTAGACAGAGTATGCTTAAGAAACAAAGAATTTCTCTCTCACAAATCAAACAGAACAGTGCAACCTACCCAACCACAACCTATCTGGACTGTGGATGGAATGCAATGCAGTCTAACAGAAAAACACAAGGGAATAAGAAACAAGCTCATTGGGGGAAGAGACAACCTCTTCAGGGGAAGGGACACGCTTATTGGCCATTGGCCAACGTCCAGAACTAATTCAGAACTAACGAAATAGAATTTAAGTTATTTCGAATTTTCGTTGTTTTGATTTCCGTTTTCCGAAGATTCGTAATTTTTTTTCGTTCATTTTGATTTTCGTTAATATGGATCTTTGTTCATTATTTTTGTTGTTTTGTTTTATGTTTTCCGAATATTCGTAATTTCGCGTTTTCGTTCATTTTGATTTTCGCTATTTTTTGATCTTTGTTCGGTATTTTCGTTGTTTTTATGTTTTTGTTTTTTACTTTTTCGTATTTTGGCTGTTTCAAATTTACTAAATTCGTATTTTCGTTGTTTTCCATATTCGTTGTTTTCGATAATTCGTTGTTCGTCTGTAATTTTATCAAACCGTTCGTTTATTCGTATGTTTACGAACCAACTAATATAACGAATTTTGACGAATAACGAATTCGTAACTAAACGAATTGCACATGTCTAGAAACTATTAGGTAAGCACCTGAACGACTACAACATACAGGGATATACAAGGTAATACTGACATATAATCACACACATAGGTTGGACTTGATGGACTTGTGTATTTTTTTCAACCTCACCTACTATGTACTATATAGGGAAGGCCGTATGGTATATATACTGCAGTATATAGTGCCTGGGGGCCTTTTTTTTACATTTGGGTGCTGGGTTCCCCTTAATATCCATACCAGACCCAAAGGGCCTGGTAATGGACGGGGGGACCCATGCTGACAGTACATTACAGCCGTGAGTAGTTTTCAATTAAATATTTTCCTTTAGAAATTTTATTTTGCTGTAGTATTGTTCTAAACACAGGAAAAATGCGCTACTTTACGGGCATACTAAGGACACCCCCAGGCACGATATTTAAAGGAATATTTCATTTTTATTGTTTCAGTTTAGGCATTATTAAAATCACTGCTCCTGTAAAAACTGCAGTTTTTAAAACTTTTTTTGCATTGATACATGTCCCCTGGGGCAGGACCCGGGTGCCTAAACACTTTTTATGGCAATAACTCTCTAATAGGCATTTACATCTGTACAGTATGAATAAGGCACTTCTAACTACAGATGCCTTCAGCGAACAGTATATACATTAAGGCCAGAGCATTTCTCCCTCGGGAAAGACACTGCGTTCTCAGAAATTATTGTCTCCAGCCAGAGGGTGGGGATGGATAGCCATCCCATCCCAGAAGACCATAAGAGAAGACAAAAGAAAAATAGTGCATCCTACTCTCAGACCTAACTATACACTATACATTATTTCTGTTGGGAGGGCGTTAGCATCCTGCCAACAGAAATATAAACAAACACAACGTAGATATAGCACACAAATTTTTTTCTGTTCTGTTCTGTCAGGAGGGGTGTATAACCTGCTAACAGAAACAAGAGGGAAAAAAACATATGTACAAAGTAAACAGTCCTCTTCGGAGTTCCTGGTGGGAGGGGCCCCTCCCCGAACAAACAGGATCCTAAAAAGAGTTAGTATGGGAACAAACCTCACCCAAGTGTCCTTGCGACAGGAAAGTTTATTTTATTGGGCAACAGGGTGGAAGGCTGGTTTGTTCCTGCAGGTCAGGGAAAAAGGAAAGGACACACCCTGCAACTTCCCAGCAGTCCTCGTGACACTTTTGCAGTGGTTGTACTCCAATCCAACAGTTCTCCTATGCATAAAAATAGGGATTAGGTAGTCTCTTCCTGTTTCCCCCTTCTTCCCTGATGGAGACCGAGTGACTCTTCAAAGGCTGTGCTGCCTTCACGAAAAGTACTCAGTCCTTGTAGATTGCCCTTCCCAGCCTCCATTCCTGATGAATGTCCACAAAACGGGCCCAGGTTTAACTCTTCGGCAGCACAGGGGCTTGGAAATGTGCAAAAAGTCCCAGATAAGGTTATACTCTCATTCTCCCCAGGAGTTCTCTACGATATCCATTATCTGGGGAAGGACATATGGTTATTCCAGACCCCAATCCAGAGTTACTCTCCTCTGTACTTCCTGCTGGAATCAGGAGAGCCTGGGCAGTTTCATAGGCCTCCCCTTTCCCAGCAGAACACAGGCACCCTGGGATCTCACAACCCACTGTTTGTATATGGGCGCTCTGGGTGTTGGAGTGTATGTTTAAAAAGAGTTGACTGCTTGTTGGAAGGCAACATGGTTTAATATTATATTTCTGGAGTTTCACTTCCTGGTTGATACAGCCAGGTGGCCTAAGTTGCAAGTTGAAAGTTGACCCAGCAGGGTGTCGATTAATGCCGCTAGCAAGGATGCTGAGCAAAAGCTTGGCTCCTGACCAACTGGTGTGATAAGATTATAAAAAAGTTTTTTTTGGGATATTTTCCAGAAACAAAACTGTAAGATCTCCCAGTCCCAATAGAAACTAGAAAGAAAAAACCAAAGAGAGACAAACTCTCACAGATGGGATTTTGAAGGGAAATACCAGTTTTGTTATAGGTGAGTACAAATGAGATATGAATAAATTTATATTTTTTCTATATTCACTAACATTATAAAAAATTATTATAGTAATACAAATTCATAAAAGCTTGGAAGCAAAGAACTAGAATGTGCAATTAGCCGACATGTTTCCCACGATTGTGCTTCGTCAGGGCTTAGCACTTCTCTGTTACTTCATCAAGTCTGTATAAGACATAAAGATTTACAATTAGTGTCAAACAATAGTAAGATATCAGTATATGTATACATACATTACAATATACAGGTTTAATTGTATAATAAAAAACTTGCAGAGAAGTTTTAACATGCTCACCTAGTTCAGTCCAAATAGACTGAATGGAAACGCACTCCACCGAACACGTGCATCAAAAACCGTTGACCGACCCAACTCCCATCATGGCATACCCAGTGGATGTCAGATCCAGCAGGATGAAATATGGGGTTTTTTGACCATGTAAGCTGACCAATTGTTAATGGTAGTATATGCGGGTCTACAAACAAAATAAAATAAAAATATGATAATAAATATATATATCCCGTTAAACTACAGGGGCTCTTGCTAGATGAATCAAAATAAATGAACATCTAGAGCTTGAAGTCTTTTCATAATTTTGATATGAAAAATTATATAATAACAGGGCAGACTCGAATAATAACAATGGAAATTAATACCAAGGGAATAAGAACTATCAATCACTTAATAACCGCAAAATAAGGGCGTAATTACCTCTAAATGCGTGGTGTACACACCACAACATGTCATCAAAGATGACAGCCAATGAGGTGACATACCAGAAGTCAAAAGAAAAAAAAAAAGAGGGAAAAAATAAATAAAACATAAGTGGGGACTATATATACAAGGACCTAGGCTAATAACATTCAATGTATAATATGCTGGGCAAAGTGATAATTGGAATGGCCACGAGACAAATTATGCAATCACCATATATATGGCCAGCTATGTCCCCGCTAGTATAGCGGCCAGATCACATTTGCAAATGGTAAAGAAAAATTAGCAGATTAGATCAAATCAAATGTAGACTCTATACCTTCCTACAGTCCACCTCGTATGGAATGCGGTGCCGGTGAAAAGTTCGCATAAGCACCCCTGGTCTGAAGTCCTACGGTCAACCAATACAGCAAGATGGTGCACGTCGGCTGAAAGCCGACTCCACCACCTAAATGTACATGGTCACCCGGAAGTGAAGGGTCGATAGTGACCCCTGACATCACTTCCGGTCTGGACGTTGCTGTGCCACGCATGCGCGAGCGTGATGACGCACCGCGCAGACGCGGTCCCCCGTCCAAGAGGACTGGACGGAGGATGAGAAGGGGAGGAGATTCCCCTCATTCCACAGCACAATACGCACGGAAATCCCCATACAAATCAAGCCACAAAAGGGGAAGGGAAGGCAGCTCAATAATGCAAAACTGGTATCTCCCTTCAAAATCCCTTCTGTGAGAGTTTGTCTCTCTTTGTTTTTTTCTTTCTGGTGTGATAAGATTAAAATCCTTGATTAGCACTCTGCAAGCAAGCTTCAAAGAGGGCCATGGCTGCCAGGAGGATTGATGAAGGTGGGCTACAGAAGATCAAAGGACCAACAATCACTGAAGATGACCCGGGTCACATAGCGATGATACATGGACGAATGCTGCCCCTAGAGGCCAATACAGCAGGATGCACAGAAATACTTTAATTCGTCAAAAACCTAGATGGGCTGGCAATGGGGTTGGGTCTGGACGGTGTATGGATGGAGTTTAAAAAGTGCACACAGAAGGGAAATCGTCCCTTTTTCGCTCTTAGCTTGCTTGCCTGATGGCTCTCGTGCCGCATGGCTCTGTCTGTTACCATTTTGTGCCTAGATGGTGAGACAATATCTAGGGGACAACCTTATGTAATGTATCATTGATGTTTTGTATTTTATGTGCTCTGTAATATTTTCCTTTAGTGTTTTTCTTATGGTAGCATTTCCTATTTTCTTGGAAAATAAATAAGACGTTGTTTTACTAAGCAGTGTGTTTTCATAGCTAACCTTATATCATTGTACTATCAACAGTAACATTATCAGAGTTTTAATAGACTAGCTAACTATAAGAATCGCCAAGTTAATACGTATATGGAATAAATAAAGGGAAAATCCATAACCATCCGGATAATATTTATTTTAGCATTTATTTTCACTGCTGTAGATGGGGGTTCCTACAGCTCCCTTTGTATCTAGCACTGACTCTGGTTCACCTCCTTCCTCTGACTGAGTCTCCAAGGCATGGGAACCTCCCGTCTCCCACTCTTTCTCTTATGAGCTCTCATCAGAGGATGACCACTCTGTCAATCTTTCCAGGGATCCAAATTCTGCCAGGAGTCTGGGGGAACCCAATCTATGGCCCGGTCCTCGCACTGCTCATCTAGCTCACCTAAGGGCGCACCCCCCTCTAACACTGGCTCCTTCTGAACCAGGATAGCAATGGACATGGAAGCAGCTGGCATTTTAGGGACATCTAGCTCCTGCAGGGCAGTACTCACAGTTGCTGAGTCCCCAACCAGGCCACATACCATGACAGTCTTCTCTTCTCCTCCTATGTCCTCTCTCTTCGTGGGGGAGTCACCAGGCCTCAACTGCGCTCCGCCTTTGGGGGATGATGCTAGGCCTGATCTGGCCTTCCAGGATTGTTGCAGCTGTAGAGCAGGTCCACATTAAAGTAGCGTGGATCCTGCTGGGCAGACACTAGCTGTGTCAGCGGTTCGCTGTAATGGCCACACCGGACCCATGCGATGACCACCGCGGTCGGTATCCAGCACTCGGGACACAATAGACAGAGCCGCTCTGTCCTGTTGACCATTAGGGATGAGCCGAACACCCCCCCCCGGTTTCTTTTTGCAGCAGAACATGCGAACAGGCAAAAAATTTGTTCAAATACACGAACACCGTTAAAGTCTATGGGATACAAACATGAAAAATCAAAAGTGCTAATTTTAAAGGTTAATATGCAAGTTATTGTCTTAAAAAGTGTTTGGGGACCTGGGTCCTGCCCCAGGGGACATGTATCAGTGCAAAAAAAGTTTTAAAAACTGCAGTTTTTTCAGGAGCAGTGATTTTAATAATGCTTAAAGTGAAACAATAAAAGTGAAATATTCCTTTAAATTTCATACCTGGGGGTGTCTATAGTATGCCTGTAAAGTAGCGCATGTTTCCTGTGTTTATAACAGTCCCTGCACAAAATGACATTTCTGAAGGAATAAAAGTCATTCAAACCGACTCGCGGCCATAATGAATTGTCCGGTCCCGGCAATACAGATAAAAGTCATAGAAAAAAGCGGCATGGGTTCCCCCCCAGTCCATTACCAGGCCCTTTGGGTCTGGTATGAATATTAAGGGGAACCCCAAACCAAAATTAAAAAAAAAAAATGCGTGAGGGTCCCCCCAAATTCCATATCAGGCCCTTCGGGTCTGGTATGGATTTTAGGAGGAACCCTGCACCAATTTGTTTTTTAAAATGGCGTAGGAGTCCCTCTCAAAATCCATACCAGACCCTTCAGGACTGGTATGGATTTTAAGGGGAACCCCGCGCCAAAATTTTTAAAAAGTAATGACGTGGGGTTCCCCCCAAAAATCCATACCAGACCCTTATCCGAGCACGCAACCTGGCAGGCCGCAGGAAAAGAGGGGAGACAAGAGGGCGCCCCCCCTGAACCGCACCAGGCCACATGCCCTCAACATGGGGAGGATGTCCTCATGTTGATGGGGACAAGGGCCTCATCCCCACAACCCTTGCCCGGTGGTTGTGGGGGTCTGCGGGCGGGGGGGCTTATTGGAATCTGGAAGTCCCCTTTAACAAAAGGGACCCCCAGATCCCGGCCCCCCCCCCATGCGAATTGGTAAGGGGTACATTGTACCCCTACCATTTCACAAAAAAAGTGTCAACATTTTTAAAAACCACAGTACACAGCTTGGGACAAGTCCTTTATTAAAAAGAAAAAAAAAATTCCAGCGATGTAATCCAGTCTCGATCTCCAGCGATGTAAATCCATTCTCGCTCTCCAGTGAGGATACGACGCCGACACGATCCCGCCTACACGGGAGGCACCTGACGAATGACGGGCTCCAGCCTGACAGCTCTTATATAGCTGAGGGCGGAAAAAAACAAGAAGAGGTTGAGCACCATCCAGCGGTTCATGAGATGACTACTGAGAGAGCACACCCACAGGCTGACAAAGGGATTGACAGTACCATTGTTTGGTACTATACCATGCCTGTTTTTACTGCAAAAATGTGAGTTTCTACTACTTAACTCTTGATTTATTAAAACCTGTTATACAGTCCGCACCCAGAGGCGCCTCCTCTTCTTGTTTTTTTCAGTGTCTTGGGAACATGGTTTCTGTTCCCCCCGGATGGCTGCCGTGAGCGTGGACTATTCCCCCTCTTCTCCCCCCTCCCCCTTCCCTGTTGCCTGTATTGACATTGAAGCATAATTGTGCCTGTATTGCCATTGCGCATAATTGATGGACTTCCGTACTATAAATCATACAGAGCGGACTTGAAGTCTCTTTGTGCATACATTTTATGCTAGTTCAGCACTTTTTTTAAAATTATATATTGGATATACTGTTTTAGTCTTTTTTCTTTTTATTAAAGGACTTGTCCCAAGCTGTGTACTGTGGTTTTTAACATTTTTGACACTTTTTTTTGTGAAATGGTAGGGGTACAATGTAGCCCTTACCAATTCACATAGGGGGGCCGGGATCTATGTTGAGGGCATGTGGCCTGGTATGGTTCAGGAGGGGGGGCGCTCTCTTGTCCCCGTTCTTTTCCTGCGACCTGCCAGGTTGCATGCTCGGATAAGGGTCTGGTATGGATTTTTGGCGGGAACCCCACGCCATTTTTTTTTTGGCACGGGGTTCCCCTTAAAACCCATTCCAGACCTGAAGGGTCTGGTATGGATTTTGAGGGGGACCCCTACGCCATTTAAAAAAAAAATGTGCAGGGTTCCCCTTAATATCCATACCAGACCTGAAGGGCATGATATGTAATTTGGGGGGACCCCTAAGCATTTTTATTTTAATTTTGGTTCGGGGTTTCCCTTAATATTCATACCAGACCCAAAGGGCCTGGTAATGGACTGGGGGGGAACCCAATGCCGTTTTTTTTCAATGACTTTTATCTGTATTGTCGGGACCCGACAATTCATTATAGCCGCGATTAGTTTTAAATGACTTTTTTTCCTTTAGAAATTTCATTTTGTGCAGGGGATGTTATAAACACGGGAAACATGCGCTACTTTACAGGCATACTATAGACACCCCCCAGGTACGAAATTTAAAAGGAATATTTCACTTTTATTGTTTCACTTTAAGCATTATTAAAATCACTGCTCCCAAAAAAACTGCCGTTTTTAAAACGTATTTTGCATTGATACATGTCCCCTGGGGCAGGACCCAGGTCCCCAAACACTTTTTATGACAATAACTTGCATATTAACCCTTAAAATTAGCACTTTTGATTTCTCCCATAGACTTTTAAAGGGTGTTCTGCGGCTTTCGAATTTGCCGCGAACACCCCAAATTGTTCGCTATTTGGCGAACATAAAGCTCATTCCTATTGACCATCCCCAAGGCAAATCCCCCATGATGCTTCAACCGGTCACCAGTGTCCACCAGTGCTCGCTCCAGTAGTTCCGGCCGTAGTAGTAAATGACCACCCTCCGCCATCTTATTTTGCCTCGTGGTGTCTGCTGCTAGCAGGAAACTTTTGATCTCCTTCAGGGCGTGGTACCGCCCCCTCGCTTCAAGACGGGCTGGCGCCTGTGGAATTGATAGACAGATTCCTCCCTGGGAACGCTGCTGTAACCCCTTGTTAGATGAACTGAAGTTTGCAGGCATGCTGATGCTAGCTGACTGGGCCCGAGCAACTGGGAATTGATGACCGTTTACTTTTCTGGTAGTTGCCGGTAGCAACAATAAATTTTGTAACCAATGTTTTACTGAAGGGTACTATCTCAGCACAGTCCCACCCGCAGGCACCCACAGGTTGACACTGATTACCCCGAGCAACAGTAGACACTTCCAGGCACACTTTACTGAATAATGCAGGAGTTTCAAGGAAAAGTTCAGAATGCCCAGCATTTGCAGAGCGCTGGGCATAGTTGTAATCCAGTGCGAGATGTCCAGCATTAGCAGATCGCTGGGCATATTTGTAATCCATGGGCGCAATTGCCCATCGTGGTTGCCACGGGTGACAGCACATAGTCAAAGTCACTGAATTGCAGGATTGGTATAAATGTCCATCCCAGCACCGGTTGGGGCAACTGGGTAAGCAGGCAGCAGTATTTAGCGACGGCTCCCGCGGGTTGCTATGGGCAATGGCATTTATTACTGCCAGCAGTAACGGCAGGCAGAGCACACAAGTTCTTCCCCTGGGTTCAGTTCCTCAATGGTGGCGGAACAAAGCACAGTTGGTCCCTGAACTAGCCCCCAAATGTAGCGGTACCCCCGTAGGGGCTGCTGAAAGTTGTGGTCCACCTGTTACCCTTCCCAGCCCGGCATTCACTTCCCATTTACCTTAGAGACAATGAACAGTCCGTATGTTTGTTTTTGAATTTTTATTGAGGGATTTCGAACTTGGATAGGGTATGGTAAATTATGGGATGCCCAGAATCAATAGTAGAATCAATTGGATGATCAGTTGGAACCTTTATTTGCTCTTCTAGAGCTCCAGGCTCCTCCAGCACAACGCTTATTTGTAGACTGTTTCTCTCTCTCCTGTGCAATACTTGGTTCCAGGCACAGCTATCACATGGTAGGCCCAACTCTGACTCTGTCAGGCCTTAGCCACTGCCATTTGCAGGCAGGGACCGCGGGCCCCTTTTAGTGTAGCAGCAAATAGTGAAAGAAAAGTATTTTAATGCTAGCTGTCCTATGGTGGACTGCTGCTCCCAGCCAGTCCTCTTCAGGCCCTGCCCGCCCTCCTGATTGCAGTTGCCCAACTCCACTGCCCATGACATCACAGTCTCTTCTGCTGGCTCTACATCCATCTCAGACTGCACAATCCCAGTCTGCTCCGGCATGCCTCCCCAGCTCTCTCAACTGTGCCTGTCACTCACCAACCCTTCAGGCTGCACTCCGGTGGATCCCTCCTGGAGACTTGACCGGCAACACTAGCTTCCGTTGTCCTTCTCTGCCCCTCTCTGTGCCTCCTGTCCAGATCCTTCTTTGTTTCTCAGAAAGGCTCTGACTTGCACCCGAACCCTATAGGCCCAAGGTCACCCCCTCCAGACTGAGGAGCGCCCCAAACGGCCCGACTACCTAGTGCTCCATCTCCAGCTTCTTCCACCGGAAAACTCCTCCCTAGCAGGGCTGAATCTAGGTATTTTAGGAGGCCTGCCCCCTGCAAATCCAAATTGGGGATTGGTAAGGGCTTTTTGGAACACCCCAGGCAGTGCCCCCTCTCTTCCCCTCCTCCCTTCTAGAATCCTCTAGAAGCCAAAGGGAGGTAACCGAGAAGCGATGTTGCATGTGAGTCACCTGCTGCTGCTCTAGGCCACTCCCAACCCACACAGATCAAAACAAACAGGCCTAGCTTAAAGCTAGGCCTGATTAAATATACCTGTATATTCAATGTTTTACATCCTTTGTCCAGGATGGCTGGGTGTCACTGCTACCATTGGGAGAGATTGCCTACAATAACGCCAGTCATTCAGCCACAGGACAGTCCCCATTCTTTGCCAATTATGGTTTTCACCTGTAATTTTTGCCTGACTTTTTTCCAGAATCTACAATTCCAGCTTTTCAGAGCTTGTGGATTTCCTTAACCACAATAATAAAGTGTTACAAGAAGCAGTGACTTATGCCGCGTACACACGACCGTTTTTAATGTCATTGAAAAAACAAAGTTTTTCTCGACGTGATTCTTCTCAAGCCTGCCTTGCCTACACACTATCGTGAAAAAAAATGCTTGAGCAAAGCGTACAACACGTACGACGGCACTATAAAGGGGAAGTTCCATTTGGATGGCGCCACCCTTTGGTCTGCTTTTGCTGATCCTCGTGTTAGTAAAGTTTGGTGAGAGACGATTCGCGCTTTTCAGCCTCGTGCTCTTCAGTCCGTTACAGCGTGACGAATGTGCTATCTCCATTATGAACGCTAGTTTTACCAGAACGAGCGCTACCGTCTCATAACTTGCTTCTGAGCATGCACGTTTTTTTTACGTCATTAAAGCCTACACACGGCTGTTTTTCACGACGATGTGAAAAACAACGAGAAAAAAATGGAGCATGTTCCAAATTTTTAATGCCCATTTTTCACGTCGCAAAAAATGCTCTGGAGCCTACACACGATAGTTTTTAATGACCAAATTTAAAAATGGCATTTTTCTCGTCATGAAAATGGTCGTGTGTACGCGGCATAAGTCACAGGCTGATAACAAGAAAGCGTTTGACAAAAGGAGAAGGGGGGAGCTGAGTCTCCAGGTGGGAAACTACATGGCTATCTACAGTAAACCTCGGGTTGGCATATCCATCGAAGAAATTTGCACCCAAGTTTGTGGGTCTGTTCCCAGTAAAGAGGAAATTAAATGAAGTATCGTATGAACTATCTTTACCAGACTCATTTAAAAATCACCCTGTATTTCATGTCTCACTTTTAAAATCTGTAGTGTCAGATCCCTTTCCTGATAGAGGGTCTGGTCCACCTGAACCTGTGATTATAGCACAGGTTATGCAAAAGGGCTAATTTGTGCTTTCTTCTGTGCCCACCCAGATAAGGAAAGTGATCTGGGCACCTTAAGGCTGCCTGTCGGGAGGGGGCAATGTCAGGGACATGCTGGCCATAGCACAGCCAACGTTCCTGGGGCAAGGCAGATACACATGCGCGCAAATGGTTGCACCTATATGAGAACACCTATGCGCATGCGCGCGCCTGTTAGCCATTAATGCTGGTGCCAAATGGCCTATGTAAGGGCAGCAGCTGCACTAGTGCATTTCTGTCTTATCTGCAGCTTTACTGTGTTCCTGTGCCCTGTGTATATTGATTCCTGTGTTTGATCTGGCTTATCCTGACCATGCTTGCTTTCCACCTGTCCTGACCTCAGCTTGCCTTAAAGTGGATGTAAACCCTCTCCTATACCCAGTGACGTGAACAACCTCAGATGATACCAAGAGATTAAACAAATCTCCCTACATAAGTTTTACATGTATATCTGCTGTCTTCAGTTTTCTGTGTTCTTTAGAAAGTGCAGCTTGTGTTAGAATTTTTACTTCCTTTTTCAGCAGTGGATGTGGAGTCTAGGCATACACTGTGTGACAGCTTATTGGAGGAAAGGCACCCCCCCCTCACATAGGCAGAGGAAGAAAGAAGCATGCAAAGCTGTGCTGTGACAAGACAAGCTCTCTGCTAATCTAGCTGCTTTTATCTCCTGTGTCGGAATGCTTGACAGAAGTTATCATTCTGATAACAAAAGAACGGAGCAGCATTAGGACACAGGACTCAGGGCTTTGGAGAGAGAAAAGTAAACACTGCAGATATATGTGCCCAGGTTATTGGGTTTACATCCACTTCAAGACTTTGTTTTTATCTTCTCATCTGTTGTTCCTGCTGCCAACCTCTGCCTGCACCTTGACCATTCTCTGCCTGCCATTTATGCTTATGTAGCAGTACCCCCGCAGGAGCTGCTGGTTTTGTTTGGGTCTGCCCTCTGATTCTCAACCCCTTAACTGGCTCAAGCCTCCCTTGGCACAACTGGTATAGAAAAGAATTGTAATACCCACAGTAGATTTCACATGTATGTTACATTTCTCCACTTAGGTCCTTCAGGCTGAAAAAATGCACCACACAGGCTTTATTCTTAACCAAGAAATAAATTTACTTAGTAAGAGTTAAGTAGACAGGTTAAAACAGTTATGTAACTTTAGTTGGCTCTGCAGGGCCCTGCAAGAGTCAATAATATGAATAAAATAACAATATTACACAATGTTAATGCCTACTCGCGAGCTCCCCCTAGTGGGCAATACCTCCCCTGTGTCTTGTCACTAATAGCTACAGTCAGGCCTGACTAAGATTAGTGTACAAATTCCTTGGTGACGGGAGACTTCGCTAGCAAACGTTGGTGCACATACTGTTTGTAATACAGAGGGTATTAAAGAAGGAACTAAACTCCTGCAATGCTTTTGGGAGTGTGAAACTCTCAGGCGGTGCAAACGCCAACTTTAAACTGCACATTACCACACGATGCAATATGTTCTGGTGCGTGGCGCACTACTCTAATGGTGATGGGCCTTAAAAGTCACAGGCCTAACAGTAGTTAATGAATCCTGGGCAGGTGCCCGCTCACCCAAACAGGCCTTGTCCGCCTGACTCGATCCGCGACCTCTCCGCAACGTACAGTCTCCGGTCCCTCTCACAGCCACCGTAGATGTCGGTTGGTGAATAAATCCGGTCTCTGGGAAGCGCGAGCTGGTCACACGGAAAGAGATCCCTCTCTGGCTTGGTGATCCTCCGCGAAACTACAGGCCCAGGCTCTGGGCCTAGTCGCCCCGGCAGCAGGCCTCACACAGACTTCCTGCTTGGTTGAGGGCGAAGTCCAGAGAGACTGAGCGCAGCTCCTACCCTTCCTTAAGTAACCTCCCCCAGCAGGCTTTGCGGTGGTTGTAATGTATTCTGGGAGTAAAGCTGCACTCTGGGTACCATAGTCTATTAGGTATCCATGGCAACGGAGTCCCTTTCTCCCTGTACCATAAGTTCCACACGCATCACTGAACATAAGTAAACAAACAGTTTATAGGATTGTAACTGGAACGCCGGAGGGAGTTTGGGGTACATTCCATATAACAATAGTCTATTACAGTAGAACCCCGCTACACACTCCCCCCACTTAAAGTCTTTGGTCCCCAAAGATATCTAGGATCCTTGCTCACTTTTGCATTTTTGCCTCTAGGCGACTACACAATACTGACAGAGGCTGCCTCAGTTGGTACTCCAGCTGTGCCAGGGGGTGGGCTAGGGTTGCCTTCCACCAAATTCACGGTGGAAGGACCAGGCGTCTCAACTGTCCTCCTGGAAGTAAGAACTGCTTCTTCAGAGCATGCACCCATTTGATCATATGTCAGTCTTTTAGGGGGGTGAATGACTCTTCTTTTTCTCTGTTCTTTGGGTGTTACAGTCTCAGGAGAACTAGAACCTGTTGTCTCTGTGGACTCCTGAGAGGCTTTCTCCTCTGATCCATGCATTATGGGCTATGTAATTTTAGGAGAATCTGACTCTCCTACAGAAAAGGGTAGAGTCTCTTCAGGGTCTCCTATTGGCAAAGAGTCCAGGTTATCCTCTATTTCCTCTGTGAATATGTTAGAGGGCACGAATTCAGGAGCCTCTGGGCAAAGAATTCCACTATCTGCTACCTCAGGAAGTGACAGCGAAGTGGTCATGGGTTCTGGCACATCAGAGGGCCTCAACCAGTCAGATTCCATCTCCTCATCCTCAGAGTCTTCTCCTTCAGGGTCTTTGTCCTCTACATCTGTAAGAGTCGCCTGAGACCTGGTAACTGGCCTGTATACTCGGGAGGTTGAAGAGGATTCTTGCGGATCTGATGCGGGGGGTAGGCGAACTGCTTCAGAAAGGGGCAACAGGTGGTTTCTATGCCAAGTCTTCAGTGGGCCCACACTCCCCTCTGGCTTTATCTGATACACCGGAAGACCTGGTAACTGTTTGCAGACGACATATGGTTGGGATTTCCACCGGTCAGCTAACTTGTGCTTCCTGGGAATACCCACGTTCCTTAGTAGTACCCTATCCCCTGGCTTGTATCCTAACCTTGAGGTCAAAGTTCCTTTTATTCCTCAATCCCCTTTGGTCAGATGAGGCTTGGGCCTGTTCATATGCCATCTTCAGACTCTTCCTTAAGCGATCCACATACCCCTTGTGGGAGGTTGCCGAGGTATGATCCAGGGAAGTGCTGAAGGCTAAGTCCACTGGTAACCGAGCTTCTCTTCCAAACATCAGCTGCTATGGGGAGTATCCAGTAGCATCGCTGGTAGTACTGTTGTAAGCATGTACTATGGCAGACACATGCTTGCTCCAGTGTTGTTTCTTCTCTGAGTTCAACGTCCCCAACATATCCAAAAGGGTCCGGTTAAACCGTTCAGGCTGAGCATCCCCTTGTGGGTGGTATGGGGTTGTTCTAGTCTTTTGGATGCCCAACAGATCTAACAGCTTCTTTATCAGTCTGCTTTCGAAGTCTCTTCCTTGATCTGAATGCAGGCATGGGGCAGACCATAGTGCACAAAGAACCCCTCCACTAGAACTTTGGCTACTGTTGAGGCCTTCTGATCCTTGGTAGGGAATGCTTGAGCATATCTGGTGAAATGGTCTGTCACTACCAGGGCATTCCCTTTTCCATTCAGATCTGACTCTAGACAAAGGAAGTCAATGCACACCAGTTCCATGGGTCCTTGACTCTGCAGATGGCCCATTGGGGCAGCTTTCCGTGGCAAAGTCTTCCTTTGTATCAACCGGACACAAGAATGGCAGTACCCCTCAACTTCAGCCCGCATACAGGGCCAGTAGAACCTGTCTCTCACAAGGTGAAAGGTTCTCTCCGGTCCCAGGTGGCCATGATTGTCATGGAGGGCAGTTAGGACCTCCTCCCTGTACTTGGCAGGTAGGAACAATTGCCACTTCTCTTCCAGATCATCAGAGGGGCCTCTTGGGTAGACCACCCCCTGACGTATCTGTAGCCGGTCCCATTCCCTGTGCAATAAGCGGGTCTCTCTGGAAGAGTTAGGAGCAACTCAGGGTGCTGGTTCTCCAAGGCCTTCAGTATTAGCTTCCCCAACGGGTCTTCCAATTGGTCCCTCTTTGAGTCCTTCTTGGACAACTTGGGCAAGCCCTTTTCTCCGACCTGGGTCACATTGCAGTAACATCTGGGTACTCCAGCAGCTGAGACTCCAATTTCTTCGGCCCTTGATCCTCCTTTGGCTTGAAGTTCCGTCCCCCTATATAGGGCTCGCACTCCCTCCGGGGTTAACTGGGCCCACTCTTCGGTAAGATCAGTGGAAGTATGGCATCTCCTGGATAGGGCATCTGCATCCCTATTTCCAACTCCTGGTCGGTCAGAAGGTAGGTAAGTGGATTATTATCCATCTTGACTACAAATTCAGCCCCACACAGCCCATTTTAAGGCCAGGAATTCAAGATTGTGGGTGGGGTAATTCTTTTCAGCATGTGTCAAGCTCCAACTCACATAAGCAACAGGTCGTAGGTAACCATCGTGTTCCTGGTATAGCACCCCACCAAGACCATCTCGGCTGGTGTCCACATGTAGCTCGTAAGGTTTTGTAGTATCTGCATAGGCTAATACAGGGGCGGTGGTCAGACTCTCTTTCAGCTGATCGAAGGCCTCTTCACACTTGGGGGTCCACTTCCACTGGTCCTGGATGGACTCTTTAGATTTCCGGGGCCCCATGGGAGACTTCACTGGCTGATTTGACTCTACTCCATCATCTTCCCCTTCATTCTTTAACAACTCATTGAGGGGTTTGGCTTTCTTGGCAAACCCCTCCACGAACCTCCTATAATAGGATCAGAATCCCAGGAACGACCGGAGCTCGGTGACGTTTGTAGGCCTTGGCCAGGAAGTGACAGCATCCAGCTTCTCCGGATCTGTGGCTACCCCTTCTGCAGATACAATGTGGCCCAAGTAATGAACTGAGGACTGGTAAAATTGGCACTTCTCTGGAGAAAGTTTCAGGCCTTCTTTGTGGAGCCTCTTCAGAACTTTCTCCAGCCTCTCTTCATGTTCCTCTAGGGTTTTCCCGAACACGGTGATGTCGTCCAAGTACACCAGTACCTCTATTAAATTCATGTCTCCCACTGTTCTGTCCATCAGCCTCTGGAAAGTGGCAGGGGCTCCTGTCAACCCTTGAGGCATCCGGTTGAACTCGAAGAACCCCACAGGGGTGATGAAGGCTGTCTTCTCCTGATCTTCAGGGTGCATGGGGATCTGGTAGTAGCCACTCTTCAGATCCATCACACTGAACCACTTGGCTCCAGACAGGCTTTGTAGCGCATCCTCTATCCGGGGAGTGGTGTACTGATCCGGTATAGTCAGAGCCATTCTTCTTTCGGAACACCACTATCGGAGAGGCATAAGGGCTTCTAGACTCCTGGATTATGCCTGTCCTCTTTAATTCGGACAGTTGCTCACACAGATTTTCCAGATCTCCTAGAGGAACCCATCGGACTCTCTCCCTGAACGGTTTATCCTCTTACAAGAGAATCTTGTGGGTGGAACTCTTCGCACACCCCACATCGAATTCATCCCTTGAGAAGATCTTCTGCCATTGAGCAAGTTGGGCCCTGGCCCTCTCCTTCCAGGCTGGTGGGAGGTTTGCGTCCTCAGAACAGAGCCTCCCTACTATGTCCTCTTCTCCCTGTGGCTTCTTCAAGTCAGATGGGCCCACTAGGGTGGCTTGGTTCACTTGACCCAACAGCATTCTGGCTGGTACCCTCACTGGGGTGGCGGAAGTGTTTCTGACACTCACTGAAACCTTCCCATGACTCCTCTCTAGAGCCTTCAGTGGGACCACTTCGGGAATTACCTCTATTCCCCTTTCCTTCTCTCGAGGACCAGGTTCAAGGATGATGAAAGGGCCTGGTTGCTTCCAGGTGAGCTTTACAGACACTCTCAGACAGGTCACCTCTCCTGGCTGCAATACCTTCTCTGTTTTATCCAGCTTCCATACTTTCCCAACCCCCTCTCCTGGGGCCTTCTTCTCTATCACTAAATGCTGGTAAACTTGCTGCAACAAGGGGTGGACCCTTGTTGTCAAGGTATCCTGCTCTTCAACCAGAAGGGTCAATAGTCTCCTTACTAAGTCAGTGTTGGTCCCTATAATCAGGGAGCTCCTGTTGGCCCCAGGTGGCCGAGGACAGACCACGGCCAGAGTGTCAATCGTCTCTGTTCCTTCTGGCACTGAGGGATCAAAGGTGAGTCTGATCGGGATGTGTCCATCATAGGGGAAGCTCTGCGTTCCAATGCCCCATATCTTCAGGTCTTCCAGCTTCTGTAGTGGTAAATGGCGGAGGTGCCTATTGTAGAAATCACGATACAGGAGGGTCAGGAGGGTCACCTGGGCTCCTGTATCGAGAAGGGCCTTTGTGTAGATTCCTTCTACCTGAATGGAGATCATTGGAGAGGGCCCTACTAGTTTGTCTGGAAGTTTCCGTGGAGGGGTCTTCTTGGCAAGTTCTGTAATTTGTATCTTTACTTCTTACTTTCTCTGGCTTTTCCAGGGCTTCAGCCCTTGTGGAGCCTGGTGTGCATTGATCCCCCGCCTCTGAGAATTTTGGAATTTGGAGCGGGAAGTACCAAGCTGTCCAGAGGCGGCAGCAGGGGTGTTTTTTTTTTTAATCAAAAAGCTTTTATTGAGCAAAAGAAACAAGACATACAGCAGCCGATCATGGCAAACATCAGACCTAACAACAGTATCGCTCAATAGGGGTATACAACTACATCCCCCTGAATGTTTACAATAAAACAAAACATAAACATTGGTACCATGTATAGCCAGTCATATTTTAAAAAAAAGTATACAAATTGCGTCACGACGAACACTCTTCCCCCCATTATGTACTGTTCACCGGGGCGTCAGGGAGGCGAAAGGACTGTATTGCGGTCCTCCTTGATCAAGTGCATGTTGTGGGAGCCCGAAGCCATCTGTCCCAAACCTTATCGTACTTGGAGGGGCACCCTCTATGAGAGTAAATGTGTTTCATGAATGGCAACACCTTATTGACCTCAGCCATCCAATATGAGAATTCAGGTGGGTTGGGCCTCATCCAGACTCTGGCTATGACCTTCCGTGCCAGAAAGAGCGTTTCATGTAGGAAAATTTTACTAAACTTGTTGAAATCTGGGTCTGGGAAAATACCCAGGAGGCAAGGTTTTGGCTGTAACGTTATGGGGGAGCCCATGGTATCATGCAAGAACCCCACCACCTGCTTCCAAAAGGCCTGGATTTTAGGACATTGCCACAGCAAATGAAATAAAGTGCCTGTAGCTTGACCGCACATTGCACAAGTAGAGGAGAGGTCACTCTTATACCTAGAAACACTAAGTGGAGTGAGGTATGCCCTGTGTGTGATATATATTTATGTGAGACGGTCCGACAGCCTGGGAGATGCCAGTTTACACGTGTCCAGTGCATCACTCCATTCATCATCCCCCAATGTGCCCACCTCCCCCTCCCACCTGGATTTTAACGCATATGCCGTTACGGTTGCCTGTGGGAGTGTCAACATAACATAGAAATGGGATATCAGTTTTTTGCGGTCGGGATATTTAACAGCAGCCAATAAGTGGTTGTCAGCCAAGGAGAGAGCAGCTTGAGGGAACTGGGTTCGGTATGTGTGGCGGAGTTGGAGATATCTGTAGTACATATGACCTGGAAGAGCGAATTAATTTTTAAGGTCATTGTGTCACGTACCTGGCGGTAGAGCCTGATTATGCAGAGGACAGCCTCCCTTACACCTCTGACTCGAGGCCCCTGATAGAGTAAACAGGAGGCGCGGGAGTGCAGAGTCGCATGGGTGCCTGGCAGGATCGCTGATGATAGAGCCGAACTGGGATCCCAGAAGAGACTGCAGAGGAATACCGGTGCAGAAGAAGACCAGGAGCCGCGGTCAGTGGAAGGCAGGTACTGGCTTGGTACAGGAACTCCACAGGCAGAGGAGCAGATGCGACAGCAGGTGGGATGGGAGCTCAGCAGGGCTCCGAAGGGCTGCAAGGATGGCAGGTGCAGGCTGGCCGGGTCACACACTGGCGGACAAGTCCGGAACAGGAGCATAGGCTGGAGGGAAGTCAGGATACAGGCCGGTTTAGTATCAGGCTGGCAGCAAGGTAGCAGAAGGAGCAGGCAGATGCAAAGTCAACAAGCCGGGTCAGGTGCGGGCAGAAAGCAGGAACGTCAAGGACAAGCCGGGTCAGATATCAGGAACAGGTATCAGATACTGGAACGTAGGGTACACAGAACGCTGTAGAACAGACAGCACTGAGTCTGGGTACTGACCCAGTTTAAATAGCCTGCTTGGCGTCAAGGCCTGTCACTGAATGCGCGTGCGCACATACGCGCATCGGCGTGGGCACGTGCGCCATAGGCATTCTAGCAATAGCTGAGGTTCCTGGCCGTCTTCCACGGCCACCATCTTGAGTGCTGGCATGCCCTTCCTGACACATTGAAAGATTTCAGTCTCTCGTTGCGAGTAATGTGAGATAAATAAAACACTCCCCTAGAGCTCCACACCCCACTATCCTGAATAAGGCTGAATTCCGGCAGGGCTGTGTTGTGCCAGAGAGGGGAATATTGGTGCAGGGATTCTATGTGCAGCCTGTCTGATGCGATATTCCACACCTTCTTATAATGATATATCAGAGTCCGACGCTCCCGTCCCCCACCTCTAGTCCCCCCTACGATCGCCACTAAGGGGTCCAATGTGCGCTGCGTCCATGCAGGGCACAGGCAGAGGAACCTGTCTCTGTCCCCCTTGTCCACATGAAAGATCTGTGACAGCTGGGATGCTATATAATATGTGTTAAAATCAGGGAGAGCCATTCCTGCAAGATCAGTCGGATTCTTCAACTTGCGCTACGGGAGTTTGTGTCTAGACTTACCCCAGACGAATGGTTTGAGAAAGGAGTCCAGTAGTTTGAAATGACGAAGCGCCAAGTACACCGGGGAGTGCCAAATCATGTATAGTATTTTGGGCAACAGGACCATCTTCACAAGATTTATACGGCCCATCACTCCCAACGGGAGGCGGGCCCAGGCCTGTGTCTTTAGTTTCAGCATTTCAGATAGTGGACGTACATTAAGATGGATGTAGTCTATGGGGTCGCGAGTTGTCCGGATTCCCAAGTACTTAATCGTATCTACCCTTTGTAGGGGGAGCAGGGCCCTGTCTCTGGAGGGCAGGAAACTGTCCAATGGGAGTATGTGGGATTTATCCCAATTGATCCGCAGGCCGGAGAATACGCCAAAGCGTTCAATTAAGGCTAAAGCCTGTGGTAGGGAGCTATCTGAGTCATCCAAATACAGCAGAGTGTCATCTGCGTACGTACTGATTTTTTCTACTACCCCCCCCTTCGGAACCCCACTATTCCAGGGTGAGTGTGAATGGCAATTGTGAGGGGTTCTGCCGCCAATGCATACAGCATTGGCGACAGAGGACACCCCTGTCTCGTATCCCTAGAGAGGGGAAACTGGTCCGAGGGCCAACCATTAGCCAAAACCCTGGCTACCGGTGTCTGGTAGAGGAGCTGAACCCATTTCACAGACCTAAGTCCCAGTCCAAACCGGTCCAGGCAGGTCCATAAATATCTCCACTCCACCGAGTCAAAAGCCTTGGCGGTGTCCAAGGCCACGATCACCCTGGAACCCGGGTTGTCGTGTGGCATTTGCAGGTTAATAAACAACCTCCTCAGGTTGAAGGAGGTATTCCTTCCCGGCATAAATCCGGCCTGGTCCTCGTGTATCAGTAATAAGATAACTGTGTTTAGGCGGAGGGCAAGGACTTTCACAAGCACCTTGACATCCACCTGGAGGAGAGAGATCGGGCGGTAGGACTCTGGGAGGTGTGGGTCTTTCCCAGGTTTGGGGATAAACACTATAGTAGCCTCCATCATGGAGGGTGGGAGTTCAGAACTGTCAAACATGGAGTTATATAATGCTAGGAGTCTAGGGACAAGGACCTCAGAGTAGGTAGAGTAGAACTCCGCGGGTAGGCCATCAGAGCCTGGGGCCTTGGACCTGGGGAGTTCAGCTATCGCCCTGGTGACTTCTTCAATCGTCAAGGGCGCTTCTAGTTCCCTGGTCTGGTCTTCGGTCAGCCGGGGGATTGACAACTCAGCCAGGAATGATTCCATGAAGGATGGGTCGTCAGGAGCCCCTGTGGCATATAAAGTGGCAAAAAAGCCCTTAAACATCGACGTCACCTGGGCGGGTTCCGTCACCATAGCACCGCCAGGAGAGCGGAGTGAAATCACCACAGGGGGCCTCTCCTCGCAATGCACTAGGTAGGCCAATAACTTCCCAGCTTTCTCCCCATGTTCGAACGATCTCTGTCTTTGAAAGAATAGTTTACGTTTGTATTTCTCATAGTGAAGCTGATCAAGAGCTCTGGAGCACAATTTAAGGTTAGAGGTTTTATCAGCCATGGGGTCAGCCTGGAAAGCCCTCTCTGCCTCTAGGAGTAGTGTTGTAGCTTTGTCAAGAGCCTCCGAGGAGGTCCGTTTGAGCCCATTAATGCGAGCAGTGAGTGTCATGCGGGCATGCAGTTTGAACGTTTCCCAAACTATGTGCGGGGGTGCAGAGCCCGCGTTGGTCTCAAAGAATTGCTCCCAGTCAGAAGAAAGGTCATCTTCCTCTGGTAACAGAGTTAACCAAAAGGGGTTTAGTTGCCATGAGGGAGGAGGGCGGGCGTGGGGGAGGGAGAGCTCAGCCCAGCATGGGCAGTGGTCAGAAAAGGATCTAGGGAGGAATCCCGCCAGTCTAGGAAGGAGTGATGTGGACACAAGTATAAGATCAATATGGGACATTGTGTTATGGGAGGTGGAGAAACAGGAGTAGGCCCTAGAGGTGGGGTTCCTAGACCTCCACGTGTCTACAAGGTTGAAATCTGAAAGGAGTCTCACAAATCTTGAGGGGTGTTGTGGCATGGGGGAGAGGGGGGGCCCAGTCAGTCTATCCAGTGCTGGATCCAGCACGTTGTTGAAGTCGCCGAGCCATATGGCCGGCGCATTAGGGTTTGAGGCCATGAAATCAAACCCAGCCATAAGGATAGTGGATTGTAATGGGGGTGGGACATAGAATGCCAGCAACAGCAACATATCTCCATGTAATTTGGCTTTGAGGAAGACATACAGTGGGGCAAAAAAGTATTTAGTCAGCCACCAATTGTGCAAGTTCTCCCACTTAAAAAAATGAGAGAGGCCTGTAATTGTCATCATAGGTATACCTCAACTATGAGAGACAAAATGTGGAAACAAATCCAGACAATCACATTGTCTAATTTGGAAAGATTTTTCTTTGCAAATTATGGTGGAAAATAAGTATTTGGTCAATATCAAAAGTTCATCTTAATACTTTGTTATATAACCTTTGTTGGCAATGACAGAGGCAAAACGTTTTCTGTAAGTCTTTACAAGGTTGTCGCACACTGTTGCTGGTATGTTGGCCCATTCCTTCATGCAGATCTCCTCTAGAGCAGTGATGTTTTGGGGCTGTCGCTGGGCAACACAGACTTTCAACTCCCTACAAAGGTTTTCTATGGGGTTGAGATCTGGAGACTGGCTAGGCCACTCCAGGACCTTGAAATGCTTCTTACGAAGCCACTTCTTCGTTGCCCGGGCGGTGTGTTTGGGATCATTGTCATGCTGAAAGACCCAGCCATATTTAATCTTCAATGCCCTTGCTGATGGGAGGAGGTTTGCACTCAAAATCTCACGATACATGGCCCCATTAATTTTTTATGTACACGGATCAGTCATCCTGTTCCCTTTGCAGAGAAACAGCCCCAAAGCATGATGTTGCCACCCCCATGCTTCACAGTAGGTATGGTGTTCTTTGGTTGCAACTCAGCATTCTCTCTCCTCCAAACACTACGAGTTGTGTTTCTACCAAACAGTTCTACTTTGGTTTCATCTGACCATATGAAATTCTCCCAATCCTCTTCTGCATCATCCAAATGCTCTCTAGCAAACCTCAGATGGGCCCGGACATGTGCTGGCTTAACAGGGGGACACGTCTGGCACTGCAGGATCTGAGTCCCTGGCGGCGTAGTGTGTTGCTGATGGTAGCCTTTGTTACGTTTGTCCCAGCTCTCTGCAGGTCATTCACTAGGTCCCCCCGTGTGGTTCTGGGATTTTTGCTCACCGTTCTTGTGATAATTTTGACCCCACGGGGTGAGATCTTGCGTGGAGCCCCAAATCGAGGGAGATTATCAGTGGTCTTGTATGTCTTCCATTTTCTATTTATTGCTCCCACAGTTGATTTCTTCACACCAAGCTGCTTGCCTATTACAGATTCAGTCTTCCCAGCCTGGTGCAGGTCTACAATTTTGTTTCTGCTGTCCTTCGACAACTCTTTGGTCTTCACCATAGTGGATTTTGGAGTGTGACTGTTTGAGGTTGTGGACAGGTGTCTTTTATACTGATAACAAGTTCAAAACAGGTGCCATTAATACAGGTAATGAGTGGAGGACAGAGGAGCCTCTTAAAGAAGAAGATACAGGTCTGTGAGAGCCAGAAATCTTGCTTGTTTGTAGGTGACCAAATACTTATTTTCCACCATAATTTGCAAAAAAAAATCTTTCCAAATCAGACAATGTGATTGTCTGGATTTGTTTCCACATTCTGTCTCTCATAGTTGAGGTATACCTATGATGGCAATTACAGGCCTCTCTCATCTTTTTAAGTGGGAGAACTTGCACAATTGGTGGCTGACTAAATACTTTTTTGCCCCACTGTATCTGCCCAGCGGGTCTATCTCTGAATCCTGGAGGTCAAAATGTGTGGTTTTAGCAATCAATACTGAAACCCCCCTAGAGTGTGTGGTGTGGGCAGAATGGTAGGCCCATCCAAACCATGGGCGTTTAAGTGCTCTCTGAACCGATCCCTCGGCATGGGTCTCCACAAGGACCACCACATCTGCTCTCTTTTTTTTGAGCAGGCCAAAGACGGCAGACCTTTTAATTGGGTCTCTCACCCCGCGGACATTCCAAGTTAAAAACCTCAGGGTGGCCATGGGGTGAGAGATGTAAAGTTTGAAGCTCCAGGATCCAGACCACCCCGAATACTGCATTTAAATACAAATAAAATAGGCCCCAGGGGAGAGTGAACATCAGTAACATAGTAAATTCAGCAAGGCACCAATAAGAGCAGCTTTGAACTAAGCAAAACATTCCGTCTCTAAACAGTGAAACCCATACAACCCCCTCCCCCCCTGCACTGACCCCAACTGGTGCGGGCATGAACCCTAAACTGCCAACGTGGCAAGTACAGTGTCCAACCTGTAAGAAAAAGGAAAAGTAGAAGACATAAAATCGTACATATGGGCCATCAGCACTGAGAAGGTGGAGTGTCAGCAGTGGAAAAGAAAAATATAGTCTGCTCAGTGTCAGTGGTTCCCTTCAATCTTAGGTTGCGGACTGTAACAACAAGTGGGGCAAAACTACGCTGCTTGGCACAACGCATCACAGGACCGTGCCCATTTACCCAGTGAGCATGCTAGCATAGAGCTGTTCTCCGCCGTAAATTTTTTTTTTTATTAACCCGTAATAGTCAGAGGAGTCCGGGTTAGAAAAATAAGTGTTAATATAATCATAGGATCGGCATGTAGTCTATCCACCAAGAAGGGGGCCCAAAAGCATGTAAACGCACGGAGCCACATCAGGCCCGATCACAGGGGACCACAGTGTCAGAGAGCAATGTCTAGATGCATACTGCAGCCCCTGTTCCCCGTAAAGGAACAACAGAGTGCAAGAATAGGAGCAAGCATGTGAAAAGCATAATGCAGGTGAAGATTCAAAGTACAAAGTCGCTTATCTGTGTTCCTCTCTCTGCTCGAGCCACGCAATGACCTCCTCAGGATCCTCAAAGAAGTGTACTCGGTCTTCCCCCTCCATGCGTAGGCGAGCTGGAAACAGCATGGCATACTTTACGTGCTTTATGCGGAGGCGGCGTTTTGCTTCCATGAAGGTTTTGCGTTTTCACTGTACTTCTGCAGAGAAGTCTGGGAAGACCGCTATCATCTTATTGCCAAAGGGGATGTTGCCCTTCTCCCTGCTGAGGCGAAGTATAGCATCCCTGTCTCTGTAATTGAGGAATTTTGCAATAAATGTGCGGGGGGTGCCCCCGCCGGCGGGAGTCTGCCCGAGATGCGATGCGCCCGCTCCACAGCGAACATGGGGGAGAAGGCCTCTCCGCCATAGGTATCACACAGTAGGGACTCCAGGAAAGCAGGGGGTCCCTCCCCTCCACCCCCTCCGGGAGACTTATGAATCGGAGATTACACCTCCGGATTCTGTTCTCCAAATTATCTTGCTTCTGCAGGATTTGGTTGATTTGCAGCTGCATGGACTCTGTGGTGTGCTGAAGAGGGGGAAAGGAATCCTCCACTGTGCCCAGCCTGACCTCCATTTCAGTGACTCTCTCCCTCAGGTTCTGCATGTCCTGTCTCACCAGGGAAATGTCTATCTTTACCTCCTCAATCCGAGCTGTTAGGGTGGTCTGACAAGCGGTGATCGCCTCTTGGCATGTGTTAATGGCCTGCAGCACCTTAGCAGTGTCAGCGCCAACGGACTCCCTCCCCTGCCTCGTGCCGCCGCCATCTTTGTTGGGAGGGTCCTTCTCCTGGTGGCGGAACTGATCCAATTTAGCGGTAGTAGAAGAGGGCTTCTTTGGTGGCGACATGTTCCCTGTACTGTCCGGTGCACAGGGAGCCGTTCCTGGGTCGCAGGCTGCGGGTGTATGGGTAGGATAGTCATTGCAGGATACACGGCCGGCGGAGCTCAGCAGCCTAGCGTCCTATCTCATGCCGCTCCAGGCCACGCCCCCCGGCAGCAGGGGTGTTTAGTAGAGGTTTAGGCCCCTGTCGCTGTCTCTTCTTCTTGTTGCTTTTGGAGTTGGCTGTCACTGATGGGCACCCGGTTGACTCCTTCACCTGGGCCCTCTGAAGTTTTTCCGCCGGCTTGTGGGATGGTGAGGCAGCTTTCCTCGGGCTGGTACACATCTGTCGATAGTGCCCAGTTCCTCCACAATTGAAGCAGACATCTTCATCTCTTGAGTTCCTAGGTGGGGAAGTAGATACACTTTAGCCGTGTACACACGATAGGTTTTACCGATGAAAACAGTCCGATGGACTTTTTTCATCGGACAAACCGATCGTGTATGGGCCCCATCAGTCTTTTTTCCATCGGTGTTTAAAAATAGAACACGTTTTAAATTTATCCGATGGTTAAAAAACCGATGGCAAATTCCGATCGTCTGTGGGGAACACCATCGGATAAAAAACCCACGCATGCTCAGAATCAAGTCGACGCATGCTCAGAAGCATTGAACTTCATATTTCTCGGCTCATCGGAGTGTTTTACGTCACCACGTTTGTAACGGTCGGTTTTTTGACTGATGGTGTGTAGGCAAGACTGATGGACCATCGGTTTAAAAACCATAGGAAATCCGATCGTGTGTACAGGGCTTTTGAGTCACCTTGGTTGCAGTGCCTTCTCCCTTCCCGGTCTCTGAGACCTTGGCCATAAGTGAAGTTAACATCTCCATAACTTGTGCCATTTGAGTAGCTAACTCAGAGTCCTGTTCGCGAGTCATTGCCAACCTAACTTCAGCAAATGGGATAGAGTTCTGTAGTTGACTGTTGATCATTTAGCAGTGCTTCTTCATCTCTTACCACCCGGATGAGATCAGGGTAGCTCAGTGACATGACACCCCCAGAGGTCTTCAAATGGAGCCAGACTGGATCAGAGCGCAGGGCTCCTCTTAAAATTTGTTGCATCCTGGCTTGATCTATGGCAGAGGGTTCCATTCCCTTCTTAAGCACAATCTGACATAGCATCTTGTTCAACCTCCAGATGTACACAGAAAGGCATTCCCCTGGCTGTTGTAGGGTGTGTTCAAATTGGTATATCAGCTCAGCTGCCTTCTCCAATCGCCCAAACTCCTCCTGCAGCATGACCAAGTAATCATAGGCTGTACATGTGGCATTACTGAACCTCAGATTCTTGACAGCTTCTGCAGCGGCTCCTCACAGACTCTCACTTATAAGTTGTTTCTTTTGGGCCTCTGGTAGTTCCCATCCTTCTAGACTTTGCATGGCTTGCTCTATCCAGAATGTCAGGGACTTGCCAGAAATAGAGGACGATCCCTGCTTCCCTCTGTACTTGTGCGTCGGTGCGCGCCAATTGCGCACACACATGCGCCAATTGCGCGCGCGCCTGCGCCAATTGCGCGCGTGCACGCTAAATGACATGGCGCCATTAGGCCTTTAAAAAGCCAGCAGTTGCAATAGTGCACTGCTGTCTGATCTGCAGCTTCTGTGTATCTTTACCTGCATCTGCTATCTGATTACCTGGACGACCCGGCTGGCTCTGCTGACTTACCTGTTATCTCCAACCCTGACCTCGGCCTGCCTTGACCCTGCTACTATTACCTGTTGTTCTGTTGCCAGACCTCTGCCTGCTTATCTGATCCTGCTCCAGTCCACCGCATTGCTCTGCCTGACCACCTGATCTGACCCGGCTCGCCTGACCCTGCACCTGCCTGCTACTTGCTCTGTGTGTTCCAGTGTTGACCTGGCTTATCTCTCCTTGCTTCAGCCTGCTACTGATCCTGCTGTCATCCGCAGTTCCAGCCTACTTGGAGGATCATCAACCAGCTACAGTGTCAACCACCACAGTCTCCACAGGCACTCCTACCCCGCTGTGTTCCCGAGACCACTGTTCCCACTCCAGTGGCTCCTGAACCAGAGCTGTATGAGAGGTCTTCTCCTACGAGTCAGACTCATCCTCGGAGGTACGTAACACAGACATCAAACTCGTCCTCGCCGAGTGGCACAGGCTGTTCCCCTGAGAAGATTCTCAGCTTCCTGTACCCAGCTTCCACACACACTGTGTTGCTTTTCTGGCACTTTGACACAAAGTCCCCCAGACCAATCATGGTCAGAGGTGGCGGGGAGGCTTCTGATGTCTTGACTTCCTCTTCCTGGGAAGGTGTGGAGTGGTCTCCCCCTGGAAGTCTTGGGTGTACTATGAGGAGTTTTGACTTGTCTCCTAAGGGGAAACTCTTCCTCTTGAAACTCTCAGACACTCCCTCCTTCCATTCTAGCAAGGCATGAGTGCTATAAGCTTCTTCATCTGGCCTAAGAGCAACCACCCGTGCCTTCCTATGTGGTGACAATTTCTTCATGATATCATCCACTTCCTTCTTGTCCCAATGTCCACCAGGAAGCTCAAGGGCTACACTTGTGCTTGAGCGGGCGCCCTCTCTTTCGCACCATTGGACTACAACGAATGGGTCCATCTTGGTATGGACAAGGGTCCTGCCTGGTGAGATTGATTTCAGAGTAACAGGATCCCGGATGAGCCCCCACGTGTAGCACTATCCCCGCAGGAGCTGCTGGTTTTGTTTGGGTCTGCCCTCTGATTCTCAACCCCTTAACTGGCTCGAACCCTCCCTTGGCACAACTGGTATAGAAAAGAATTGTAATACCCACTTACTATTGAGAAACACAATTCTGCATATATCACGACAGTAGATTTCACATGTATGTTACCTTTCTCCACTTAGGTCCTTCAGGCTGACAAAAATGCACCACACAGGCTTTATTCTTAACCAAGAAATACATTTACTTAGTAAGAGTTAAGTAGACAGGTTAAGACAGTTATGTAACTTTAGTTGGCTCTGCAGGGCCCTGCAAGAGTCAATAATTTGAATAAAATAACAATATTGCACAATGTTAACGCCTACTTTGTATTAATAACCAATCCTATGCTTGCGAGCTCCCCTTAGTGGGCAATACCTCCCCTGTGTCCCGTCACTAATAGCTACAGTCAGGCCTGACTAAGATTAGTGTACAAATTCCTAGGTGACGGGAGTCTTCGCTAGCAAACGTTGGTGCACATACTGTTTGTAATACAGAGGGTATTAAAGAAGGAACTAAACTCCTGCAATGCTTTTGGGAGTGTGAAACCCTCAGGCGGTGCAAACGCTAACTTTAAACTGCGCACTACCACACAATGCAATATGTTCTGGTGTGTGGCGCACTACTCTAATGGTGATGGGCCTTTAAAAGTCACAGGCCTAACAGTAGTTAATGAATCCTGGGCAGGTGCCCGCTCACCCAAACAGGCCTTGTCCGCCTGACTCGATCCGCGACCTCCCCGCAACGTAAGTCTCCGGTCCCTTTCACAGTCACCGTAGATGTCGGTTGGTGAATGACTCCGGTCTCTGGGAAGCGCGAGCTGGTCACACGGAAAGAGATCCCTCTCTGGCTTGGTGATCCTCCGCAAAACTACAGGCCCAGGCTTTGGGCCTAGTCACTCCGGCAGCAGGCCTCACACAGACTTCCTGCTTGGTTGAGGGCGAAGTCCAGAGAGACTCCCCCAGCAGGCTGTGCGGTGGTTGTAATGCATTCTGGGAGTACAGCTGCACTCTGGGTCTCGTAGTCTATTAGGTATCCATGGCAATGGAGTCCCTTTCTCCCTGTACCATAAGTTCCACACGCATCACTGAACATAAGTAAACAAACAGTTTATAGGATTGTAACTGGAACACCGGAGGGAGTTTGGGGTAAATTCCATATAACAATAGTCTATTACAGTAAAACCCCGCTACACTTATATCTGATCATCCGTTGCTGACCTGGCTTGTCTGACCCTGCTTCCAGTAAGTCATCTGTCCTGTCTTGTACCATCCTCTGTTTCAGCTATCCTGTCCAACTCAAGTGACGCACCTGCCACACACCTCTTCGACCAAATCTTACAGGCACTCTTACCTCACCACACTCTGGCAGCCACTGTTGCAATACCAGTGGCCCTTGAGCCAGGGCTGTCTGAAATGTCTTCCTCTACAAGTCAGGCTCTGCCGTAAGGTACATGACACTTAGATTCAGGACCGGGGTTTCCAAAGAAACAACTTGCTTACATTTTGTGCAGCAGTATTCGCCCTTGAATGGATGCTCAAGAAATGTATACATGAAACATAATGTGCACTTTCCTTTCCCATTGGACATGGTTGTTCTGGAAATTTTATTATATAAGATTTATGTGGACATTTTATTTAAGGATGTGTGTTTTATAGATTGTCATCTGTCTCCCTGTGTCTGATTTAATCGAGGAGCGCTCTAGCAGAGCGCACTTGGGTTGAATCGAGACCAGCGGTAAAAACCGTCAGTATGAAAACCTTCTCATGGGATTTGAGACGTGTTCTGTGTGTTGTGGTAGTGTGGTACCCCACCAGTGTATGAATACAGGATTCTCAACCAGGCAGGTTGAGGGGCTCCAGGGTATTTGCTTGTTTTGGAGGAAACTGGCTTTTCAGTTTCCTCATGATTTACTAAAGTCCACTTTGGGACCTGGAGCCTGGGGATTTCTTAGAGATCCGGGTGGGATGAAATCCCCAGTCCTGGATCCGGGTTTTGAGACTCAACGGCACACTGATTGTTCAGGTGTGTGTGGGCCTGATAGTAGAGTCAGGACCAGCATTCTGGGCTCCACCCTCCCGACGAGTGCAGGTGTGCACTGGGGAAGCCATAGAGTGCAAGTGTGCACTGGAGAAGCCAGAGAGTGGTTGTCTGCACACTGGAAGCCAGAGACCCAGGTCTGAGGGTCAGAGCAGTGAGGGGCTGCTATCTAAATGGACGGTGTTGCCAATAGTCTGTAGGAGACAGACAAGAGCCTGAAATGGAAGGCCTGAGCAACACTGCTGTATGTATAAGCCAGGAGGCTGAATGTCATGTTATTGATGAAAAGGAGTGTTGAAACCCCTGCGAGGGAAACCTTTGATTTTGTTTGAACTTCTTTTAATAAAAATGGGCAAATAAAGCCCTCAAAAAGAAGACCCAGCGAGTGGCGGTGTCCTTCAAGCTCTACCTTTTGATGCTAGTCCTTTACAAGTGGTGGAGAATTTTGGCAGAACTGAAGATCCCTGGATAAAGTAAGTTCATCTGTTATATGAACTGTGTTTGTGTGCATGAGACAGCACAATCTGTGTGTGCAGGTGAGGAAAGCTTGCATGAAGTGAAAAGCAACTTGCTTTAAAGTGACAGTGCTTCATTTTTGCTGAACAGCGCAAAAGTTTGGTGGAGTGACTGCAAAGATGATGCAAGGGTTTGAGCCTGCCGGAGAGTATTGCAGACTGTTTTTTGCTACTCCAACTCCAGTTAAAGGGTGGTTGCCCGTGGTAACGCTAGTACAAACAGGCCAGCTATCAATGTGCAAAGGCCTAAGTTTGAAAGAGGATACAATTGGGGAGGCCCTGTTAAGGCTCTGAAGCAAGAGTGCTGTTTGCGGTGCAGAGAGTGGGGGCACGTTGTCTCCAAGTGCCCTTTGTCTCAGTCTCCAAGACAAGGTGACATGGCCAGACAAAGGTCTGCAACAATGTTTGAGAAGCCTGATTTGAGTCCCAGGAGTGTCCAAAAGGCTGATCAGAAGTTCGAGAGGTATGTGGTTGCCCGTAGCGACGGCGGTAATGTCAAGTCTGTGGACCACGTGAGAAACGTATTGCAGACAGAGGATCGTGGCAAGTTGAAAGCAACAATGCTCCATGGATCCCAAAGTCCTTGCGTTTGGGAGAGTCAGCAAAGTACAGCTGGAAGAGTGCCATCTCCCTTAGCAACAAGAGATCGGGTGTTAACCGGAAGGAGGAGCTACAGTGGAGATGTGGAGCGGCGTCCCACTAAAGATATGTGCAGAAATGTACCATGCCTGGAATGTGGTCAACTTGGGCATGGAATTTTTTCTTGTCCCAGGTTATGGAACATGGCTGGAGATATGGCTACTGGGCAGAAGTCTTTGTCAGCAAGCCCAGGTTCCTGTTTAAAAATGTTTTTAGTCACCTCTGGCAACAGTGAGGAAGTACCTGTTGTGCCTGCAGGGGGTGCTAAGGAGTCAGAAATGGCTGCTGCAGTTTCATCCCATGGCCACCAGGGAGAGTTGGCCAGTGAAAGTGCGATAAAGGATAGACAACGTACTCAAATGAACATGGCAACCCCTGGTACAGTGATGGGTAAGACTGTTGCTGGTAAATGCATGGAAAAGATTGACTATGTGAATGTGCACATGGGAGTGGAAGTGACCCCAAATGGGAGATCCACTGTCTGTGTAGAAAAGGACTTGCCTCGCTGCAGTGCCCTGTCCAGTGGGGAGGCAAGTGAAAAACTTGATTATGACAATGTGATGGGTAAAACTGCTAATATTGTGTTGGCTAAAGTTGATGGTACAGTTGCTAATGGGCTAGTGCAGCTCACTAGAGATAAAAACATTGTTATGAATGCCGTTAAAGATGTGATATCTCCACTAGCAACTGAGATGAAGGCTACAGAGGTGTCCCTAGAAACCCCCAGAGAGCTCTGCGTTTTGGAGCCGGAAGTTGCCTGGGACAGCTATGGTGCCGCTCTGAGGGATAAGAGGGTACCTGAACATGGTGATAACAGAATGGTTAATGCTAAAACTGATATATTTGAAAACGCTCATGAGGGAAATGGGTTATTGCAGTCTGGCAATGACAAATGTGAAGGTGTTCATGCATTTAATGAAGCGCCACCAGAGCAAGGTGGTGAAGGTGTGGTATTGCAGCCTGCTCTGGTTAAAAAATGTATTACCACAGTCTGGTTTAAATAAAAGTGACATGTGCAATGTGTCTGTTGCTGTGCCACTCTGTCCCTCTGGTAGCGCAGAGATAACAGACTGGGACAGGTGGGCAAAAGACCTGTTAGCTTTGTTGGAAAAGGCCTCTGTTGGTAAGAGTGGAGCAGACATGACTTCTGCAGTGCCAGATGAAGGACCTGCAGAGCAACTTCTATGCAATGATGCACTTGCTGCTGCAGATGATGTTGCTCATGAGATGGAAGCGCCAAGTAAGGGCGAATGCACAGAGGAGGTCATGTCTGTGATCCACAAAGGGTCTAATGATGTGGTAATGGTTGATGCCATGCCAAATGAGCTGGTGTTGGTGGAAGTGCCAGATGGCACAGCAATAAATGAAGTGATTGTAGTCACAGGTCCAAATGTTGTGTTATGCGATGATGGTCAGGGGTCAGGACAGTTGCTGGCAGAGGATCTCATGCCAGTGGGGTTTGTGTACAGTGAAGCTGCCTTGGACAACCACTCCGCTTGGTGCAGTTCCTCTCCAGACACTGCCCTGCCAAAGATGGGTGAAATGAAATATGACAAACGCATTAATATTTTTGACCATGATGAAAAATGCAGTGCATTGGCAAATTTTGATGGTTTGGTTACCATGGATGACAAAAATGATGGCAGACCTGATGGTCAAGGTGATGCGGTTGCTGCTAATCCAAAAAAATCTGTGCAGATAAATGGTGTGACTGACTTAGAAGAGGTAAAAGGTACAGCAGAATTAGGCCCCCTACAGGTTCAGGAGGGTAATTCTGGGAAAGGTTTCCTGAGGTTTGAGGAACTTCTAGGATCTGAGAAGGATCCTGGTAAACAGTGGTCGGAAGGAAATGGCCCAAAGCGCAGCAAGCTGTCACATGACTTAGAGTGGCAAGACAGTCAGTATGTCCTTCAGAGAGAGACTAGGACAAGGCTGCAGTCTTATGAGGATGTTAGTGATGAAACTGAAAGAATGAAGCATGCAATGTACATGGGGAAACAAGTGACGCTAAGTTTGGACAGTAAGGGGGTGCCCGTACATCTCAGAGAGGGATCAGTGTCACCCCAATAAAAGAGACCCCGCTTATCACTAAACAAGTGTTTAAAAATCTGCTCCCTTCCAAATTAAATAAAGGGAAAAGGGGTGGTCTCTCGGAAATTGAGGGAGCCTTTGGTAACCTCAATGGTATCGGACACTTAAAGCTCATAAATCAACCTCGGGTGCAAAAAGGCGCCAAGAGTAGTAAACTCCCTACTGATAAGATGGCTAGTGTAGGTCCAAGGGAAATAGAAAGACATTGCTTTTGGAAGCGTGCACGCAAAAAGATATGGGAGTGTCTTTGCAGAGCCCGAGTAAATGTAGCAGGGGGATGTGGAGAAAGTCACCTGATGGGACAAGATTTGGCCCATGTGGGTGGTAGCTGGCATGGTTATGCCAAAGTGAGGAGGTTGGACTGGTGTGTTCCGCCCTCTGGGTCGAAACAAGGGGGAGGGGTATGTGGTAGTGTGGTACCCCACCAGTGTATGAATACAGGATTCTCAACCAGGCAGGTTGAGGGGCTCCAGGGTATTTGCTTGTTTTGGAGGAAACTGGCTTTTCAGTTTCCTCATGATTTACTAAAGTCCACTTTGGGACCTGGAGCCTGGGGATTTCTTAGAGATCCGGGTGGGATGAAATCCCCAGTCCTGGATCCGGGTTTTGAGACTCAACGGCACACTGATTGTTCAGGTGTGTGTGGGCCTGATAGTAGAGTCAGGACCAGCATTCTGGGCTCCACCCTCCCGACGAGTGCAGGTGTGCACTGGAGAAGCCAGAGAGTGGTTGTCTGCACATTGGAAGCCAGAGACCCAGGTCTGAGGGTCAGAGCAGTGAGGGGCTTCTATCTAAATGGACGGTGTTGCCAATAGTCTGTAGGAGACAGACAAGAGCCTGAGGTGGAAGGCCTGAGCAACACTGCTGTATGTATAAGCCAGGAGGCTGAATGTCATGTTATTGATGAAAAGGAGTGTTGAAACCCCTGCGAGGGAAACCTTTGATTTTGTTTGAACTTCTTTTAATAAAAATGGGCAAATAAAGCCCTCAAAAAGAAGACCCAGCGAGTGGCGGTGTCCTTCAAGCTCTACCTTTTGATGCTAGTCCTTTACAGTGTGTGGGCGTTTGTTGGTTTGTAGGTATCAAGCGCAATGCACTGGGCTTCTTGCCTTCAAATGGCTATGCACATAAGAGAAACGAAGTCCGCATAACGAGAGAAACCTATTATATCTCTCTTGCGGACTTCGCTATCCCCTTTTGGATACATACAGTCAGGTCCATAAATATTGGGACATCGACCCAATTCTAATCTTTTTGGCTCTATACACCACCACAATGGATTTGAAATGAAACAAACACGATTTAACTGCAGACTTTCAGCTTTAATTTGAGGGTATTTACATCCAAATCAGATGAACGGTGTAGGAATTACAACAGTTTGTATATGTGCCTCCCACTTTTTAAGGGACCAAAAGAAATGGGACAATTGGCTGCTCAGCTGTTCCATGGCCAGGTGTGTTTTATTCCCTCATTATCCCATTTACAAGGTGCAGATAAAAGGTCCAGAGTTAATTTCAATTGTGCTATTTGCATTTGGAATCTGTTGCTGTCAACTCTCAATATGAGATCCAAAGAGCAGTCACTATCAGTGAAGGAAGCCATCATTAGGCTGAAAAAACAAAACAAACCCATCAGAGAGATAGCAAAACATTAGGTGTGGCCAAATCAACTGTTTGGAACATCCTTAAAAAGAAAGAACACACCGGTGAGCTCAGCAACACCAAAAAGACCCGGAAGATCACAGAAAACAACTGTGGTGGATGACCGAAGAATTCTTTATCTGATGAAGAAAACACCCTTCACAACAGTTGGCCAGATCAAGAACACTCTCCAGGAGGTAGGTGTATGTGTGTCAAAGTCAACAATCAAGAGAAGACTTCACCAGAGTGAATACAAAGGGTTTAGCACAAGATGTAAACCATTGGTGAGCCTCAAAAACAGGAAAGCCAAATTAGAGATTGCCAAACAACATCTAAAAAAGCCTTCAGAGTTCTGGAACAACATCCTATGGACAGATGAGACCAAGATTAACTTTTACCAGAGTGATGGGAAGAGAAGAGTATGGAGAAGGAAAGGAACTACTCATGATCCAAAGCATACCACCTCATCAGGGAAGCATGGTGGTGGTAGTGTCATGGTGTGGGAATGTACATACAAATCATCTCGTATTTATTGATGATTTGACTGCTGACAAAAGCAGCAGGATGAATTCTGAAGTGTTTCGGGCAATATTATCTGCTCATATTCAGCCAAATGCTTCAGAACTCATTGGACGGTGATTCACAGTGCAGATGGACAATGACCCAAAGCATACTGCGAAAGCAACCAAAGAGTTCTTTAAGGGAAAGAAGTGGAATGTTATGCAATGGCCAAGTCAATCACCTGACCTGAATCCGATTGAGCATGCATTTCACTTGCTGAAGACAAAATTGAAAGGAAAATGTACCAAGAACAAGCAGGAACTGAAGACAGTTGCAGTAGAGGCCTGGCAGAGCATCACCAGGAATGAAACCCAGCGTCTGGTGATGTCTATGCGTTCCAGACTTCAGGCTGTAATTGACTGCAAAGGATTTGCAACCAAGTATTAAAAAGTGAAAGTTTGATTTTATGATTGTTAATCTGTCCCATTACTTTTGGTCCCTTAAAAAGTGTTAGGAACATATACAAACTGTTGTAATTCCTACACCGTTCACCTGATTTGGATGTAAATACCCTCAAATTAAAGCTGAAAGTCTGCAGTTAAAGAACATCTTGATTGTTTCATTTCAAATCCATTGTGGTGGTGTATAGAGCCAAAAAGATTAGAATTGTGTCGATGTCCCAATATTTATGGACCTGACTGTATCGGTTTTTATAAGAGGACATTGATATCTGCCTTGCCGGTGTACTTGTACCGTATATTGACAACAGCAGTAGCAATGTCCCCGCAGATTGTCTCAAGCCTGTAAGAATAAGTACTACGATCTTACTAGATAATGGTTACTTTGAGCAGTATTGTGTGGGCTCCATGCTTATTAAGATGGGGCGTGTGCACCCCCCCCCTCTTCCCTTCCTGTGAGTGCCCTCCCCTTTACTGTTTGTCATTTCCTGTGATGTCAATTGTATTGAGGAAGCGATTGGCTATTGGGGCCATCACTTCCTGTTTGTCATTTTCTTTTGTTTCCGATGAATAAAGAACCCAAGTGTCTGTGCTCCAGGGACAGACGCTTGAGACTCCAGCTTGAAGCAGCATCGTTTCTGATTCTACCTGGTGCTATTGAAGTACTTCATATTCCTTGTACCAAAGAGCTTGATACAAACGTGCTTTCAAGCACGAAGGAATTGTTTTGTGCTTTGTGTGCATTTAAACGCTGGAAGTGCACATTTTGGCGCAGTGCGGATTTCTTTCTTTCCTGACTCTGTTTTATTCACTTATAAGCCCTGGATATTCTATAGCTGTTTGGGTCGTTGCGATTGCTGATTACACTGCCCCCAGCATCCTCTCTCCTGCTCCCTGATCAGACAGCCTCCAGTGTCCTCTCCTTCTGCTCCCTAGTCTCACGGCACTTGGCATACTCTCCACCTGTTCCCGCTCCCTGAGCGTTGATCCCTGATCAGTACTCACAATACTTTCAACTACTCTCAATACTCAAAATACTCGCAATTACTTTCAGTACACCTAATACTCCTAATTACCATTAGTACTCACAATACTCCCAAACACAGTCCTCAGTACTCACAATTTCTCACAACTCACACTGCTCCAAATTACTCACAGCTCCCCAGTATTTACAGGCGTCTTCTCACTGAGAACTCGCTCTTGAAAAAAACACAGCTGATCTCCTCTGGATTCGCTGCTCACCACTCGGTGCTCCAACAAATCAGTCATGAGCCTGCTCTCACCTCCTCCAGCATTCAGCCTGCCTCTGTCAGATCCAGCATGGGTGGGACTCCAGGGCCGATCCTAGGGTCACATGCGCCTGGGTGCAGAAATATTTCTGGCGCCCCTACAAGGGCGTGGTCACCTTACTAACTCCTCCCCCTTTACAGATGTTTCTATGGCAACGACTCAAACACTGAGATGCTCCCCTAAGGAGTCATCGTTACCCTGGGATCCTCCCATGATCTCTTAACAATAAACAAAATACAGGAAGAGAAGCAGAGTACTCTAATGGGACCTGGAGGGGGGTCTCTCTAATGGACACAGAGAGGGCCTCTGTTAGACAGTTTGTTTAGAAAGAGCCCCCCATAATACAGGAGATGGTCAGAGACTGCAGATATAATACAGGAGATGGTCAGAGACTGCAGATATAATACAGGAGATGGTCAGAGACTGCAGATATAATACAGGAGATGGTCAGAGACTGCAGATATAATACAGGAGATGGTCAGGGACTGCAGACATAATACAGGAGATGGTCAGGGACTGCAGACATAATACAGGAGATGGTCAGAGACTGTAGACATACTACAGGAGATTGTCAGAGACTGCAGACATGGTAAAAGAGATCAATGCAGCCTCACCAGTGCCCATCAAACGCAGCTCATCAGTGCCCACCAATTGCAGCCTACTATTGCTCACCAACTGTAGCCTACCAGTGCCCACCAAATGCAGCCTACCAGTGCCCACCAAATGCAGCCTACCAGTGCCCACCAAATGCAGCCTACCAGTGCCCACCAAATGCAGCCTACCAGTGCCCACCAAATGCAGCCTACTAGTGCCCACAAAATGCAGCCTACTAGTGCCCACAAAATGCAGCCTACTGGTGTCCATAAAATGAAGCCTACTAGTGCCCACCAAATGCAGCCTACCATTGCTCACCAATTATAGCCTACCAGTGCCCACCAAATGCAGCCTCATCAGTGCCCACCAAATGCAGCCTCATCAGTGCCCACCAAATGCAGCCTCATCAGTGCCCACCAAAATGCAGCCTCACTGTGCCCACCAAAATGCAGCCTGACTGTGTCCATCAAAACGCAGCCTCACTGTGCCCATTAATTAGCGTCACTGTGCCCATCATAAAGAAGCCTCACTGTGCCCATCATAAAGCAGTCACTGTGCCTATTAATCAGCATCACTTTGCCCCTCCGAAAGAGTTGACTGTGCCCATAAAAATGCAGGGGGAGGAGGGGGAGAGAAGTGAAGAGAGGGAGAGGAGGAGGAGGAAAAGAGAAGAGAGGGAGAAGAGGAAAAGAGAAGAGAGTGAGAGGAGGAGAAGAGAGGGAGAGAAGAGAAGAGAGGGGGAGGAGGAGAAGGGAGAGGAGGAGAAGAGAAGAGAGGGAGAGGAGGAGAAGAGAAGAGAGGGAGAGGGAGAGAAAGAGAAGTGAGGGAGGAGGTGAGAGCAGGCTCACACTAATGCTGGTTGTGACAGAGGCAGGCTGGATATGACGGAGGCAGGCTGGATCTGACAGAGGCGGGCTGAAAGCGAACTCTGGAGGAGATGAGAGCGGGCTCACACCCACGCTGGATCCCACAGTGGTGGGCGGAATGCTGAATGCTGGAGATGAAAGCGAGCTCCCACCCATGGCCGGTCCGAGACGGGGTGCAGGGGGTGCACTGCAGCAAGGCGCCAGAGGGGAGGGGGCGCCAAAGTGTCAGGAGCTCCTGTGTGTTGCCAACGAGTCTAGCACCGTACTTTCGCCACCCGCAGCACAGTGTCATCATTCCCTGCCCAGCGCCCGCTGTACAAGGAGGGAAGAGGAGGCAAGTTAGGTCCACCCCATGTCCCCCCTGTGCCCGCCCACAACCCCTTGTGTGGCCAATCTGTGCCTGGAAAGGGGTGTGGGCGGGAGATTTCAAAGCAGCCAGATGCCAGTGACACCCGATCTGATGTCGCTGCGCTGGACAGTGGACACCGTCTCCTCCAGCTCGTAAATTAGGCAGCTGCTTGTCACACATTCCTGCTGCACAGGCACTACTCTCCTATCAGCGAACTTTGCCCTGCCTTCCGAGATCTGTCAGTGTCCACTGACATGGAGGTGGCTCAGGAAGACATTCATACTCCGCATGTTTCCCCCGCCCGCAGCCTTAGCACTTCACACATGATGGATGAGCAGGGAGTCGGGACCGAGCACACCTGCTAGCTACAGGACATGAGTGAGTAACTTCAGCAGAACGACTGGAGCTTCCTTTTACTTCAGATTCTGCACTGTACACTATGCAGCCTGGGACATAGGAGGGGCAGGGACAGGGTTAGTGATCCATTTTTAACTCCTCCTCCTCTTCCCCCCTCCTCCTCCTCTCCCCCCTCCTCTTCCTCCTCTCCCCCCCTCCTCTTCTCTCCTCCTCTTGCCTCCTCCTCCTCCTCTTCCCCCCCTCCTCCTCTCCCCCCCCCCTCCTCCTCTTCCCCTCTCCTCCTCTTCCCCCCTCCTCCTCCTCTTCCTCTTCCCCCCCTCCTCCTCCTCTTCCTCGCCCCCTCTCCCCCCTCCTCCTCTTCCTCCCTCCTCTTCTCCTCCTCTTCCCCCCTCCTACTCTTCCCCCTTCCCCCATCCTCCTCCTTATCCTCTTCTCCTCCTCCTGCTTCTTCTCTTCTCCTCCTCCTGACCCCTCTCTTCTCTTCTCCTCCTCTCCCTCTCTTCTCTTCTCCTCCTCTCCCTCTCTTCTCCTCCTCTCCTTCTCTTCTCCTCCTCTCCTTCTCTTCTCCTCCTCTCCTTCTCTTCTCCTCCTCTCCTTCTCTTCTCCTCCTCTCCCTCTCTTCTCTTTTCCTCCTCTCACTCTCTTCTTTTCTCCTCCTCTCACTCTCTTCTCTTCTCCCTCTCTTCTCTTCTCCTCCTCCTGCCCCTTCTCTTCTCCTCTTCCTGCCATTTCTCTTCTCTTCTCCTCCTCCTGCCCCTTCTCTTCTCTTCTCCTCCTGCCCCTTCTCTTCTCTTCTCCTCCTCCTGCCCCTTCTCTTCTCCTCCTCTCCCTCTCTTCTCTTCTCCTCCTCTCCCTCTCTTCTCTCCTCCTCCTCTCCCTCTCTTCTCCCCCTCTCCCTCTCTTCTCCCCCTCTCCCTCTCTTCTCTTCTCCCCCTCTCCCTCTCTTCTCTTCTCCCCCTCTTCTCTTCTCCCCCTCTCCCTCTCTTCTCTTCTCCCCCTCTCCCTCTCTTCTCTTCTCCCCCTCTCCTCTCCCCCTCTCCCTCTCTTCTCCCCCTCTCCCTCTCTTCTCTTCTCCCCCTCTCCCTCTCTTCTCTTCTCCCCCTCTCCCTCTCTTCTCTTCTCCCTCTCTTCTCTTCTCCCCCTCTCCCTCTCCCTCTCTTCTCTTCTCCCCCTCTCCCTCTCTTCTCTTCTCCTCCTCTCCCTCTCTCCTCCTCTCCCTGTCGCCAAATCCCATACCAGTTGCGTGGGTGCAGGGTTACTATTGCATTAGTTACACCAGTGCCCTTACTAAACTAGAGTAATTAATTTTTGTGTAACACATTGCAGACTGCCCTATAAAATATGTGACATAATTTATTAATCCTTGCTCAGCAATTATTTTTTTACCTATTTAATTTATTTTTACCATTACACGAGGTATGCCACCTCTCCGCAGGATCAAATTAAGAACAACTTGAAAATATATGCTGCTTGTTTATTTGTAACCTCCTCAGCAGAACACATCAGCATAAGAACATGTTCCTTTCACAAACAATAATATCTGACTGGGCTTCAGCTGTTCTGAACATTGTGTTCTGTTAATAACACCAAGCATAAAATCACAAGCTTTCGTACTGTAATATGTAGAATTTGTATTTATCCATGTGGCTCTCAATTTGTTAAAAAAAATATGCTGGATTTATTTCTTCGTTAATATAGGTTAAGCTGCAAGTCAAAAGATTATTTTCACTGTATGAATTCTTTTTCAAAGAAGCTTACATTTTTACATAGTACAGCTTAGCCTTTCTTGTTTAATATTTTCTTTTTACAAGTGTAGCGGGTGTTTGAATTTAGGGGAGGCATCTGGGTGGTAGTGTAACCCAGATGCATTGATTGTCATGGAATCTGAGACCCTTTTGTGGTTCTTGGAGGACTCTGGTGGTGTAGAGTTCCCTGCGGCCTGCAGGTGGCGCTGTCGCCCTGGCCGGAGTTGAACACTCACCGCAAGACTACTTCCCTTTTTGTCCTTTCCTGGCGCTGGTACAGCGGGGCGGGGAACCCGCTGTGATGCAAAGGGATAGGAGATAAAAGGGGCGGACGCCCTGACCTTGGGGTTCAGAGTCGGAGGACGCAACCGCGCCCAGGCACCTTCAGCCTGGGTGCTGGCATTCCGGAGTTCCGGGCCCAGGTGCCCTTGACCTGGCCGGAGCGGGAGATGGAGTCCATCTCAGGCACCTTTAGCCTGGGGTGAGGTACTATGGCAGAAGCCTGGAGCTCAGTACCTTCGACTGAGTTCCGCGAGGGTGGAGGAATCCGAGGGGGCCCTAACTCCTTGGGTGTCCATGTCTGGAGGCCGGTGAGCGGAACTTCTCCGGAGAGTCCAGCACAGCATTGCTGGTGACGGAGAGGCCTCTGGTAACTGTCTTGGATGGATGTCCTTCCCCTGATAGGGGCTACGTTAGCAAAGGTAATCCATGTTCTTGTTCTATATAGTCAGTGGCAGTGACTATTCGCCACTGGTGACACCACAGTGGTTAGCTCTATCTAAAAGAATTGTGCCTTGGCCTACTCCCCAAAAAGACTGAAGTGTTAAATGGGTCTCAACCTGTCTGTGCTGTATGACTATTTATTGAGAGGAATAAATACGAGTTGGACCCTTTCAGTGTGTGGAACTCTGGTTACTAGGAGCAAAGGGGAGTCAATCCGAGGAGAGGATTTGACTCTAGGACACATACACAAAACCCGATAGTTCTGGCTTTCACCTCTACACATTGGAGGACATGGGCCGTGGTGTATCTCATCCTTCCCCCCGGTGTTAACCCCTAGACGAGACAGACAAGCCGTGAATGAGAAGGGGTGAGAGGGGTGAGGTCGCTACACAAATAAAGTCTGTATTATTTTTTTATTTTCTAATAAAATGTCTATAATTATATAGGGTAATTGTCTATCCGTTGGTATCTAAAGCTGAACTCCAGACAGACATAAAAGAAAAAGAAAACAATTATATTTTTACAATCAGCAAAAGTATTGGCTGTACCTAAATCTTGGTATTAGCTTTGGGTAAGTTTATAAACTGCAGCACTAAGGCCACATTCACTTGGCCAATTAGCTGAGGTCATCGGATTCCAGCAGGAAGAATAGGTAGATTCTTAATTGCATTATAATATTTAAACTAACAGTGGGCTGACAGTGGCTTACACTGTTCACATGTACAGAGCAAAAAGCTGTGGCTAGGGGAAAATATCCAAAGCTGGATCAGCTGACTGTGTCCTGACTCAGACATCCATCCATAACCACAGCTATCTGCTCTGTGTGCACATGTGAACGACAGTGGCCGCTGACAGCCCGCCATTAATTTAACCACTTCAAGATCGGACTGTTTTACCATCTTCCTGCCCAGGCCATTTTTCAATTTTCAGCACTGACAATTACTCAGTCATACAGAACTGTACCCAAATTAATTTTATGTATTTTTTTAGACGGATAGATCTTTCTTTTGGCGGTATTTAATCAGCCCTGAGGTGCTTTTTTAATTTGCTACATAAAGCAATAGAGAACAAAAAATTTGTTTTTTTTTGTTTTTGTTTATTACATTTTTCAAATCAAATTTAGGCCAAAATTTATTATGCAACTGTAGCGGGTGGTCATATTTAGGGGAGGCATCTGAGTGGTATCAGGCTCAGATGCAACAATTGTTAGGATTCCTGGACCAATTTATGCCAGTGGAGGATATCAATGTTGTTCAGTTCCCTGCGGCCTAAAGGTGGCACTGTTGCCATGGGCCGGGGTTGAATCGCCATTGGAGGGCTGCTTTGTGTCCTCTCGCAGCAGTAGTACAGCAGGGCGGGGAACCTGCTGTGCATGCTGGGGGAGAGTATAAAGGGGGCAGACATCTTCCGCTCGGGGTCCACTCCCAGGCACCTTCAGCCTGGGGGGGTGCATGATGGCAGTCTCCGGGTGCCCTAGGCCCAGGGACGGAGTTGCGGTTCCACCCCAGACACCTTTGGTCTGGGGTGAGGTACTCTCTGGAGGTCTGGGGCCCAGAACCTTCGACTGGGTCCCGCAAGGGATCGAGGGCTCCTAGGGTGTCCTCCGGTGTGGACACCCGAATCTGGGACGAGGAGGCCAGGGAGGTGACCCTTCCGAAGACCCAGTGCAGCATTTGCTGGTGATGGCGGAGCCTCTGGTAACTGTCCGGATGGATGTCCTCTCTCTGACAGGGGCCATTTCCTACAGAAGGTAGTCCACTTTCTCATGGTCTGTGGCAGGGACCCATCGTGAATCAGGTCGGTGGCAGAGACCCAACAACCAGGTCTGTGGCAGAGGCCTTATTCATCTGGTCTGTGGCAGAGACCCCCTCACGGTCGGTGGCAGCGACTGTGCGCCAAGCCTGTTCGCGCTTAAACGGAACAGGAGAAAACCCAAGTTCAAGTTTGTGCCTGGACCTCCTCCCCACTGTGTTCTGAACTGTTCTATATCTAACTAGTCGCTCTCAAAGGACTATTTATTGCTCTGAAGAATAAATAAGTGTTGGACTTTCAGTGGTGTGGAACTTGGCTTTCTGGGAGTTAAAGGGTCATTGTCAGGGGAAGCTTTTGGCTCTGGACAGGGGCACAGTCCCGAAGGTAAATGGTTATAGCTCACACCTCTACACACAAGAGGATACGAGCTGGTGGTGCGCCACACATTCCCCCCTGGTCCCCTAGACAAGAGCCATTGACCGAGAAGAGAAGGAGGGAGTGAGAGGTGAGGTCGCTACACAACATTTCTTCTTTAATAATACCGCAAATCACTGTATATTATTTAGTCTGTGTGAAAATTATGGAGTCTACAAACTAAGGGATATATTAGAAAATTAATCAATCCTGATGTACTGACTGCCTATCTTATTTTTTTAGGTCTTAAAATGCCAGGACAGTACATATAACCCCCAAATTACCCCTTTTTGGAAATTAGACAGTCCACGGTATTTAATAAAAGGCATGCTGAGTTTTTTAAAGTCATAATTTCTTGTCACAATTTTTGGAAAATTACCGTATTTTTCTCACCATTAAGCCTCGTACACACGATGGGATATCCAATGGATTCTAATCCGATGGTTTTGTCCGTCGGAAATCCGATGAAGCCGACTTCCATCAGTCTTGCCTACACACCATCAGTCAAAAAACCGACCGCACCAAAACGACGCAACGTACAACACGTACGACGGCACTATAAAGGGGAAGTTCAAATCTAATGGCGCCACCCTTTGGGCTGCTTTTGCTGATTTCGTGTTACCGCGTGTTTAGTAAAAGTTTGGTGAGAGCCGATTCGCGCTTTTCAGGCTCCGTGCTTTGCAGATCGTTTCCTGGTGTTCAGTTTGTGCTTGTGGGTTCGTATTTGTTATTCAGTGCGTGCAGTCAGGTCGTTACTGTTTTGCAGTGCCTTCTTGGCCGCTTGTTACTGTTTTTCAGGTCGTTCTTCTCAGGCCTTGCTGTTCCTCGGTGCATTCTGTTTGAGTTCGTTCTGACCAGCCGACCGGTTTAAAGCCATGTTTGAAGTACGTTCTCGTCGTAGAGCTCATGCTGGCTATGGGCTTGGTGTTGCGGTTAACACTGTAACCCGAGTTCAGTCCGTGAACAGGGTGAGGAGGAGTTCATGGACCAAGAATTGGTTGCTCCAGCGGGACCAATTCTCTCATATGTCTCTGCTGCGGGAAATCCATGAGAATAATCCTGATGATTTCAGGAATTATCTCAGGATGACGAACCCCGTTTTTCACCGTCTGTTGGATCTGCTGTCCCCCTATATCACGAGGCAGGGCACTGTGGATGCGCCAGGCCATCACTGCCGAGCAGAGGCTTATTGCCACGTTGAGATACCTGGCTACTTGGAGAAGCTTGCAGGACCTCAAGTTCTCGACAGGCATCTCCCCCCAGGCTCTTGGGATCATTATCCCGGAAACGTGTTCTGCCATCATCCAGGTCCTGCAGAAGGACTATATGAAGGTAAGTTTTCTGCTTTAACATCACATTCTAGTTTTTGAATGTTTGCTAATGTATTGTACTTCTTTCCTCCTTCCCAAAATACCCTGATTGTAATATGCTGGGAATGTCCCCTTTCTCCCCATGTATGTTTTTACTTATAATGGCTCTTTTTTTGGCCTACATGCCTATTTCCCTTCACTAACCTCTCCAGCATGCTATCCTGGGCCCAAACACACCTAGCCTAGTTTTTTCTTAACAATGTTTTTTGTCAGAACCATAGTAGTTTTGAACCCCCCCCCCCCCCCTAAAATGTGTCCAAATGTTTTAGTTTACATTCAAGTTCAGCAGAGTGGTAGAGCCTGTTTTTTGAGGGCACAAAATCAGCTATAACCCCCTCCCCCCCTTAGAATATTATCAAATGTCCCCTCAGCGGGGGTAAGTCATCTGATAAGTGGGCCTTCTATTTTGGTGTTTAAATACTCCTTCAAATAATAAATGTTATACTGATGTTGGCCAACAATGTCTTTGTGTAATCTGCTTGCAATGTAAAGTACAAAAGTACTAATGTATTCTTTTTGTTTGACTCCACAGTTTCCTTCAACACCACAGGAATGACAGACTGTGGCTGCCCAATTTGCCCAGCGGTGGGACTTCCCCCAACTGCGGAGGGGCAATTGATGTCAAGCACGTCCACATAGTGCCGCCACCCCGTTCGGTGTCATACTATTATAATTATAAAGGTTTTAATAGTCTTGTGGTAATGGCGGTGGTGTCGGCACGGTACGAGTTCCTGTATGTGGACGTGGGGAAGAATGTCCGGATGTCCGATTGGAGAGTATTCGCGCAGACGGAGTTTGCTCACCGTCTGCAGTCTGGGGGCCTGGCACTGCCTCCAGAGGCAGACAATGTGGATGGACTTCCTTTTGTTTTTATCGCGGATGAAGCTTTTGGACTGGGACCACACCTGATGCGGCCGTTTCCCCAACACACCCTCACCCAGGAGAGGAGTGTTTTTAATTACTGGCTGGCCAGAGCCCGGAGGGTTGTGGGGAATGCCTTTGTGGTAATGGCCAGCTGGTTCCGCCTGTTTCAGACAGCTATCCACATGGCGGAATACAAACTCAATCACCTAATTTACTGCTGCTGCATATTGCACAATTTCTTGAGACAATACTCTTCCACATATATATCTACAGTTGGGCCTGAGGCCGGTCTATCTGAGATGAACATTCTGACTGGCCTGGACACTGCCCGTACTGGCTTGGCCCCCCAAAGTGCCCGTGAAGTACGTGATAAATACGTTGAGTACTTCACGGGTAGGGGGGCCATCGCAAAGCCAGACCATATCTGACCTTTTTTACAAAAAATAAAAGGAAAAATATATATTTGAAAAACTTGTTTTGTCATTATTGCTTTTTTACTTTTTTATTATGTGTCTCCCAGGTTCTTGTTGTGCCAAGTGTATTTGTCTTTAGTAAATAGCCACAATTGTCACAGTAAAAAAACATGAATTTGGCATTTTCTGAACTGCTATTGAGCATAGAAAGAACAAGCCACACATTTTTGAGTGTCCAAAATATTTTTTACTCTGTGCACCACAGGTTCGTTTTTTTTTTTTTACTAAATACAATGTAGAAATTTTTTGCTCCACATTTTGGAGAATAATAATTTTTTTTGCTTTTCTCTTTGTTTTGCATAAACACGCATGGGTCAAAATAGCAAACATATCAAAACAATGGAACTTACAAAGTTCAACATGAAAACGATAAACCTGAGATGGGGTGATGTCACCCCTAAACCATCCCAAATTTGAAGATGCACACAGTTTATTGGTTGCCAAATGGGTCTTTTCAAAGTGATCCCATGGCTAAAGTCAACATGTGCTATCTGCCATCATGGGGGATCAATGGACGTGCTTTGGGGGTGCAAACCCTTCCTCTCACCTACTTGAGTAGCGAGGAAGAGGTTGCACCCCCAAAACAGGGACATAGATATCCTGTGACGGCAGATAGTGCGTCAACATGTTCTGTGTGCATCTTCAAATTTTGGCATAACGGCATGACAGTAAGCAAACATCAGCAGCCTCCAACAGATTATATCCATGTGTGAACAGACAAAGTGTTACTTTGTGTATCTGTTATGCAGAGTACTCCCTGTCCAGTAATGCAGCATACATTGGATACAAAGCATTTAGCTCACCCAACCTCCGTCATCCGACCGTCGACGTTGGCACAGCGCGGGTGCGCGTGCATAGGGGAGTACACTGCCACAACCGCTGTCCATCTTGTTTGGACCAAGCGGACCCCAGACACGGCTGTTAGCCATGATAAAGCCGCCCGAGGACCAGCAGCGGGGCTCCCTGGATTATGGTTATTTAGACTAGACACCAGGGACTTCGTCCAGCTTCATCCACACATATGGACGGTCCGCCAGCCATTTAGACCAGCTAGGTAGAGGAGCACACCTCCGTCCTGCACGTAGGAGGAAAAGAGAAGAACGCTGAGGCTGAGGTGAGTGAAAAATGTATAGTTAAGTCCTGATCACGTAGGGGTGGGCGGAGCCTCACCCAGCTGTGCTGACATGGAGCCGTCAGGAAATACATAATAACAGGGGGGGGGCTTCAGACTATTCGCCCAAAATATCTATAATGTTTAGAGCCCATTCACACAGGGGCGTCTTTGGATCCGACTCCAAATCGCCCCAGGTCGCCCCTAGTCGCCTCAGGTCGCGCTGGCTGAAGAAATCAATGTAAGTTAATGGAACCGTCCTTATGCACACTACTGCAGTTGCTCCGACTTCAAAAAAGGTCCCTGTACTACTTCAATCCGACTCCTAGGCGACCTGTAACCATTCATTTCAATGGGAGTCTCCTCTCACTGTCTTAATAGGAGCAACTCTCCAGGAAGAAAACATACATTTATCAGGCAAATCTCTCCCTCCCCCTCCCTCCCACAGAGCTGATTCTTGTTTGATTGGCCACTGGAATGTCTCCTGTCCTGCAGGCAACTTGGAGTTGCCTTGTAAATAGCTCCAGGTCGCGCTGTGATTCATTCTCAAGTCGTGTCTGAGTTGCCTCATAAAATCGCGCTGGAAGTCGTGTTGCCCCTGTGTGAATGGGCTCTTATATATTTTTGCTCAATCACATTCATCCTATTCCTCATAATGGCCATTTCGCTACTACATTCCATTATTTCTTGAATAAGTATTTTGGCACTAGCACTTGAGAATGGAGGAGTTGGAGTTTCTGACACACCCCCACGTTCATCCCCTAAAAAAAAAAAAAAGGTATTTAGAAATATGCAGGCCTACATCTGTTTTTACCTTGAAGTTGTGGTGGCAGATACTGACCTGTTGTGGTGATAAGCTCCACCTCTTCTTCCTCCACCTCTCCTTCCTCCACCTCCGCTTCCTCCACCTCCGCTTCCTGCACATGTTGATCTTGGTGTGCTTTTGGATCTTGGTTTTCTTTATGTGGTCTGTGCTTCCAAGGCTCCTCAGATTGGTGTCCTTCCCAATATGGGAATGAAACAAACAAAAGGTATCCTTTAGCACACAGAGATTTGAGGGCATAAATTGTAAACATTGCTTGGAAGTGGGGTCCAATTGTTAGTTTTGGCTGAGTTCCAAGATGAACACATGAGATTTTGTGAATTCAACAAAGCAGGAATATTTTTATTTTTGGACCAAAATAACACACATGGAGACACCCCAAGGTATCCACTGGAGCACCTGTGTGTGACACCCTAAAAAGGTTGTTCAGGTGGCCCACACTATAGTGCTCCTGAGTTAAAAGATGTGTAACCAGCTGCTTAAGTGTCCTCTCCTTTACACAGAATCCAGTTTAGCATTTCACATTCTATTTACTTACAACACATCATCTAGCCAACGGTGTTTATAAATGTTGTTTTAATTAAAATAGGCATGACAACATGTGGTTTACGTGTATATGTGCAAAACATGTTTTTTTGAAGATGATCAGTGTTTACTACAAAACATTACCAAATAAGTGGACACTCAACTTAACATAAAAGTTGCCATTTTACAATGTGAAACCAGTCAATCCAAGCACATGTAGCAAAACATGCAATAATATATATTACAATGTCAAATAACACAGTAAAAAAAAAAGGCTTACCTTTTTTTGGGATTTTTATAAGCTTCCTATACTGCTCCGACTCCCTCAGCTTCAGGTCAGACCACCTTTTACGGAGCTGCTCCTTGGATCTCCTGACCCCAAATTTCTGATAGAGACTCCTCGCCACTTTGTCCAGTATTTGAGACTTCCGGAGATTAGAGGTGTCGTATGGCCCATGCTTCCCATCATAATCTTTCCTCCGCAGGATGTCCACCATCTCCGCCATCTCAACAAATGACATATTAGTCGCCTTGTATCTTTTATTCCTGGATCGGGACGTTCCCGCCTCCTGGGTTTCCTCGTCGGTACTTAATAATAAAGCATGCACCTGTGTCACCGACATGTCGTCGTCTCCCACTGTGCGCCGAACGAGAAGGGGCGGGGAAATGCAGAAAAAGAACGTCATGGGCGGACGACGCGGGCGGAGTTACATGCATGCGCAGGGTATATAAATGGGAAACAAGGTTATGGTTGCGCGGAGTAAGAACGACCATAAGTGCCGAAAAAAAAAACAACTTAGGTAAGAATGAAACTTGGACCTGCAGTGGCCTATAATGGTTCCTGATTGTAAAGGCCTATATTGGGATAAGATTAGGACAATTGAAGCTGACCTCTACTGTTTTTTTCTTGTGTTTTATCTTGCAGAAAGTACAATGCATAAATTAAGGGAGCCAGACATTATGTTGTTATTCATCAAGAAATACATAGAATTGCGCAACCTGTGGGAGCTCAAACATAGTTCTTACCACAAGAGTGGTGTACGTCGGGCAACAATTAAACAATTAGCGGAATATATGAAGACCTGGGTCCCAGAGACTGACTACACTATGATGAACAATAAGATTAACAACATGTGGAATGCTTACAAAAAAAGCTACACAGCAGTCCACGCTTCTATGAGATCAGGAGCAGCAGCAGACAAAGTAGTTCAGCCCAAGCTGTGGTACTACAAGCATCTGCAATTTCTGAAAGACCAGATTGAGGCCGGGGAATCACTTTTCAGCTTTTGCTCAACCCTTCCTTCCACCCTTCCCTCCAGCGTTCCTTCCACCCTTCCCTCCACCCCTGCAGAGGGGGAAAAGGAGCCACCTGAGCTCGAAGAGCCGGATCTGCGCATCTTCAGCCAGGTATAGTATTTTCAAACATATTTATTGGCCTCAAAGTACTATTGTGAACTAGATTTATTATTCACAAATGAAATAATCAACAAAAAAAATTAAAAATAAAATTTGGAACAAAAAAACATTAAAATCCCAAAATTTTAAAAAAAAAATATAAATTAAAATAAAAAAATTTAACTAAAAAAATAACTTAAAAAAAAGTGGCCAGAAATGATTGGTACAGTATATAAAAAAAAACGGAGTCAGAATGAACGTCTTTTCAATTTATTGAACATTCAAATTGCAACAGTCATGAGATAAAAATTGTGTGTGATTTATTCAACAAAATATCAAACTATGTCCCTTTTTTCTACACAGGATGAGGTCAGCCAGGAGGAAGAGGCTCAGGAATGTGGCAGGCAGGAGGAGGCAGGGGTGAGTGGCAGCCAAGAGGAGGCAGGGCCAAGTGGCACTCAGCAGGTCCCCAGGCCTAGTGGCTCCCCTCCACGTCAGACCGAAAAAACATCGGCGGATGACACCGGTGGAGGAGGAATCACTTCAGATAATACGTGACGCTGCTGCCATCATGAGGGCCCCCCCTCAAACCTGTTGAGGGCTTTAGTGCCTACCTGGCTGAAAAGTTATTTCAAATAGAGGCGGGACAACGTGCCCTCTGTGAGCACCTGATATACACTGCCATTCACTTGGGGGGGAGGGGGCAGCTGACAGAGGCCACACATTTCTGCCATCTGGCCCATCCTTCTCCTCCTCCTGCCACATTACCACCGACAGAGCCACAGCCTGCAAGGATGCGTGGACGGGGCAGTGGAACAAACGCTGCAGGGAAGCGTGGAGGGAAGGCTACAGGGAAGAGCAGAAGGTGATTCCCTGGCTTCAAGCTGCTCTGCCAGAAGTTGCAGTTTGTAGGAGTACCACTGCTTGGATGATGTATGTCTTCGGCTGTTGCTCCTGATTTCATTCTGTTGTTTATTTTATTGTTCATCATAGTCATGTCTGCCTTTGGGGTCCAAAGTCTTCATATATTCCGCTAATTGTCCAATTGTTGCCCTTCGGGCTTATTTATATTTTTGGCCACAATAAATGGAGATTTGATTTCAGCCAAAATACTTGCCTTTTGTGTTTTTATTGTGAGTAGCAATAACATTTCATAAATACAATGTGTAATTAACAAGGGATACCAACCTCCTTGAGGGAAAAATAAAATAAACATATGTTGTTGTGAGAACTTGACACCAAAAAAAAAGGCCACAAGAAAAAAAAAAGAAAAAAAAAAATCTGGATTCTAAATCAATTTTAAAATTAGTGAGATCTGGCTTTAAGAATAGATCAAATTATTCATGAGATCACAAGAAACAATAAAGAAATACGTTTGTCAAAACTCGGGATAAATATCTGCAGCAAAAAATACATTTTAAACACCATTCTAAAAGAAGAAAACAATGCACTGCATTAAACGAGGCAATAATTTGCAGAATGACGAATGTGCTCTCTCCATTAGGAACTCTAGTTTTACCAGAACGAGCGCTCCCATCTCCTAATTCAGTCTGAGCATGCGTGGGTTTTTTATCCGATGGACTTGCCCATAGACGATCGGAATTTGCTATCGGTTTTTGATCCTTCGGAAAAACTTAAAACATGTTCTATTTTTTAAAACCGATGGAAAAAAGACCGATGGGTCCCATACACGATCGGTTTGTCCAATGAAAAAAGTCCATCGGACTGTTTTCATCGGTAAAACCGATCGTGTGTACAGGGCTTTAGATGCACCTGACCATAAGACGCACCTAGGTTTTAGAGGAGGAAACCAAGAAGCCTGGCAAATAAAATGTACATTAGCCAGTGGACAGTATGTTAGCCAGTGGTATTCCTATAATAAATAAAGATACACCAGTGTTTATGTGAGTATAATCTGATGAGTGAGCAATTGGACCTTTTAAGGCCATACAGTGTAGATCTATAGCAGGATGTCTCCCATGTTCCTATGGACATATAGCACAGTATGCACACACCACTGTCATAATACAAGCAAAGATATTGAAATAGTAAGAAAAGGTGAGAAACAGTGTAGTTAGCCGTGTCTCGTTCCATCTATCTAAGCACCCAGCATGATCTCCACATAAATGCCCCCATAAAATCCTCCCATAATGTACATACCACATATCTTAGCATTATACCACACACTCCGCTTCTCCATCTCACTGCGCATCCCATTCATGCTGGCAGTTGGCCCTGCCTCCCTCTGCCCACATTGGCTCGCAGCAGGAGGAAACGTCATGGGGATGGCCGCGATTGGTGACAGCATACCCTCATGTCACCCGAATGGGGCTAGCGGCGCCGTGATTGGAGGCGACGCGGCATTGCCTTGGGTGGGGCCGGCTTCTGGTTAGCTGGTGTGAAAGAGGGCGGTGTGTCCTGTGTGTGTGCTCGGAGCGAGCGGCGGTGACAGCAGCGGCGACTCCTGCTCAATATTCGCTCCATAAGACGCAGAGGCACTTTCCCCTATTTTTTGGGGGGGAAAAAGTGCGTCTTATGGAGCGAAAAATACGGTTAGTTTTTATTCACAAAAATTTAACTTTACCAAGTTATTTTTTACACATGGCATAAGCATATTTACACCACTAAACACATTATGCTAAGCTCCCTATGTTATGTACATGGGGTGTGGTATGGGGATACCACACATGTGAAACTTTTTTTCTGCCTGGATGCATAGAGGGGCCCAAAATCCAAAAAGTACCTTTGTGACGCGTACACACGATCGGAAATTCCGACAACAAATGTTCGATGTGAGCTTTTTGTCGGAAATTCCGACCGTGTGTATGCTCCATCGGACATTTGCTGTCGGAATTTCCGATCGTCTGTATGCAATTCCGACGCACAAAAAAAACACGCATGCTCAGAATCAAGCAGAAGAGCCAAACTGCCTATTGAACTTCATTGATCTCGGCTCGACGTACGTCTTGTACGTCACCCCGTTCTTGACGTTCGGAATTTCCGACAACATATGTGTGACCGTGTGTATGCAACACAAGTTTGAGCCAACGTTCCGTCGGAAAAAAATCCACGGTCTTGTTGTCTGAATTCGTGATCGTGTGTACGCGGCATTAGGCTGGGATTACACTATTGCGAATTGGATGCTGATTCCCCCACATTCAATTTGCAATAAATGTAATAAAATACTGCACCAACCTAAAAATGTATATATAATATGAAAGCTGCCAACACAACAATAAGACTGATTGTGACCGGAATAAGTAAAAAAGTGTAGCGCTAAAATAGGTGACCAAACAGACCTATAGGAGAGATGAACTAATCAACTAAGGTCACTGATATGATATATCCAAAGGATAATTGCAATATGATACAAAATCCTATTGCACTAAGAGATGTCAGTGAACACTCTCTAACATTATCATAACACAAAGTGCTCTTATATACTATGATAAAAAAAAGTATGAAAATCTTAAAAATAAATAAATCATTTAGCAATGGTATAAGTATACAGTGATGTCCTACAATCTTGAAATCGTTAAACAATCACATATACCAATGTAAAAAATAGTGCAGTACTCTTAGTTCAATGATAATGAAATCATCCACATTTGAGCAAAAAACAATCTATATGTGTCAACACGTGAGTGTGAAAAGCATACAACTTAAAAAACATACAGTATATAGTTACAGACCCCCGTTTGTGAAAGATATTAACTCATATAATACGAATCAACAAAAAATAAACACAATATAATAGTCCATAGAAGTCAGATGTCAAGTGGTAACAGTGACTCCTACAAAGAGCTTTCTATGGCTGCAGATGTTTCAACAGTCTTTTGCATAGGAATAATCAGCATAGATCAACTACACCCAGGAGTGCTTTCACCTTCCAAGTGGGGGGAGAGAGAGATAGGTACTCTTACCCAAAGACGTGGACCCAACTCACCATACAGCAGTGGATCTATCAGGCATGGAAAGCAGAGCCACGGGAACGAACTCCAGAAATGGACTGTTAAATCTCCTCCTCTGCTGGTCCACAGTGTATCCAGCATACCAGATAATGGAAGCACAGAAGATACTCCAGGTACTGGGCAATCATAAACACGGCTTTCCAAAAAATATCCGTCTCTTCTCACCAGTGTTTTTTTTAAAGTATAAAAGAAAAAGAGAGATGCCTCCACATAGTATAAAACCAGATGATGGAATTTTATTTGCATAAAAGTATCCAACTGAATGAATATCCAATAAAAACAATCCAAATGGAGCAATAAAAAAATGCACAGTTTTGAGGTGGCTAGGGCCAGCGTATTAACCCTACGCGTTTCATCTGGAAAGACTTCAACTGAAGTTGAAGCCGGTTCACATATCTCCGCTGCGGCTCCGGTGCAAATTTGCACAGGATCCCTGTGCGTCTTTTGGTTCATTTCAGCTCTGATTACAGCCCGAAACGGTGAACGGGGACGCACGGACACCTGCTGTGAGCCACATGCGAAGATAGTTTGAACCCAGCATCAGGCTTTGAAGAAGCACGAATTACCCATCTAATTTCCTGACTATCTATCAAATTTCTTGAGTCCCTAAAGTGCCAGGACAGGAGAAACACCTATAAAATTACCACATTTTGGAAAGCAAACACTCCAAGGTGTTTTCTGAAAGACATTTAATGGGGTGGGCAACTACATGGCAAATGAGGTTTAATGTAGAAAAATGTAAAATAATGCATTTGGGTGGCAAAAATATAAAATACAATCTACTCACGAGGGGGTGAACATCTGGGGGAATCTAGGATGGAAAAGGACCTGGGGGTCCTAGTAGATGATAGGCTCAGCATCTCCCACCTTAACTCTGACACTAAGCTCCAGGCTAAAATTCTCACCCTAAGGTTACAAGAACATATAGTTAAATTGATTCACTCAGACCAAACAGGTTTAATGAAAGGCCGAGAGGCTAGAGATAATACTATTCGGGCCCTGCATGTATTACATTGGATGCATAATGTACCGAACCAGACCCCGAGTGTAGTAATTTCAATGGATGCTGAAAAGGTATTCGATAGGGATAGGGTGGGGTGGGAGTTTATGGTCGGATTTTGGAGGGAGATGGGTCTGAGAGAGCGGATGATGGGATGGGTGACGGCACTGTATGCAGATCCTAGAGCAAGGGTTATATTTAATGGTAGACTAGACTATCAGATTATTTTGAGATATGGAATGGGACTAGGCAGGGATGCCCATTGTTATTTGCTATGGTGCTGCAGCCCTTTCTTTGCACGATTAGAGGAAATAGGAAGATTGAGGGGATTTGTATTGGATCAACAGAACATAAGATCTCAGCTTATGCAGATTGGAAGGATAGTGTCTCTCATGTATGAATGTAAGAGGTCATCAAACCCACATCCCTAAAACAAAGTAGAAAAACAAAATCACTCAAAGAGTGCAGATCCTTATGGGACTTTAACTGTGTAACCTCATAGATAATTGTATACCAAAAAGTTATTTGTAAACATTTTATTGAAAAAGGTAAAAAATAGCTACTATGATGCATGACATATCAAAAATATAGGCAAGAAACAGAAAAAACACAACGCACAGATGACAATTGTAGAAAAGGTGTGACAATACATAAACCAACTCTGTCGACATGCATATGACAGATAGGAACCCAACGTTTCGAGGTTATAAAGGGTAAACCTCTTCTTCAGGGGTAGCTAGTTGCACTGAAACAACAATTATATCTGTAATCAGAAGAAGGAGACCAAGAGGGAGAGAAAACAAAAATTGTAAGAGCAATCCATGTAACCAGTGTTCACCATGTGACCACAAACACATATATTTTAATGTATTGTATGTATTAACTCATTGTAGTACTAACCATATACGCATTGTGTGCACATAAACAAGCATCTGTAGCGTATCTTAAAAAGGGGAGAGAGGGTGGCAGAGGATGATCAAAAGATGGTTCCAACATCCAACAGAGCCGGAAGGGACAGCCACAAGGCCTGGGAGATAGTGAGTACACCAGCCACTGCAGTTACACAGAGGGCGCTTCAGACCCCCCTTCCCCCCCACCCACCTTTAAAAAGAAATCCGACAAATTTCCGTCATTGAACAAAAATTCCAATGTACTAGCATTTGTTAAATTAGTAGGAGGCGACATTTGCAAACTTAAAATGCCATATCACGGGCAGGACAACTTATCAGGGAATGAAAGACAAGCATTGAAAACACTAAAAGAACATCCAGAAATCACAATAAAGCCCTCTGACAAGGGGGGCAATATTGTGATTATGGACAATTCCATGTATATTGAGATGTGTAGCAAAATTCTGCAAAATAAAAAATGGTATTGCCAAATTAGTGCAAACAAAATCGACAGATTCAATCATGAATTTTATTCTTTGGTGGATGCTGCACATACACAGAACATCCTAAAAAAAATCAGAATGGGAGTTTATTAGAACCAAAATACCTAAAATCCTGATGTTCTATTCACTCCCTAAACTACACAAATGTAGCAAATGTCCGTTCGGTAGGCCAATTGTGTCCGGCAACGCTCACAGAAAATTTGAGCACATTTGTGGATGGTCACCTACGTTCCTATGTTACTGAACTACCTAGTTACATTCGTGACACACTGCATCTGCTACAAATCTTGGATGGTATGTGTATTGCCCCCACGTCAACCTTAGTAGCTATTGACGTGGAGGCACTATACAGCTCCATACCCCATGATAGGGGTCTGGCCTGCATTGGACATGTCCTTTCCCAAAATAGTCGGCTTGAACGCAAAACCCACAAATTCTTGCTTAGTGCCCTGGATCTCATTTTACACTACAATCATTTCACTTTCAATGGTTCCCAACTACCTATCCCTGAAGAAGAGGTTTACCCTTTATAACCTCGAAACGTTGGGTTCCGACAGAGTTGGTTTATGTATTGTCACAACTTTTCTACAATTTTCATCTGTGCATTGTGTTTTTTCTGTTTCTTGTCTGTATTTTTGATATGTCATGCATCATAGTAGCTATTTTTTATCTTTTTCAATAAAATGTTTACAAATAACTTTTTGGTATACAATTACAGTATCTATGAGGTTACACAGCTACCCAATTTAAAGTCCCATAAGAGGATCTGCACTCTTTGAGTGATTTTTTTCAGCTTACGCAGATGATCTACTGTTGTACCTTTCTTCTCCTTAAGAGTCTTTGACGGAACTAATGTTGGAAATAGACAGGTTTGGCCTTATATCTAATTTTAAAATAAATATTGAGATATCAGTGTTGATGCCGAGCCATGTGCCTTTGAGGATGAGGACCACCTTGCAACAATCTTTTCCTTTTGTTTGGCGCCTTGATTCTATATTCTATTTAGGGATCTATATCTCTTCAGATATAAAGCGCCTATATGATCTAAACTATGGACCCTTGATGGTATCCATAATAAAAGACTTGCAAAAGTGGAGAAGTCATACTCTGACATGGTTTGGCAGGGTAAACGTGCTTAAAATTAGTGTAATTCCCAGTCTTATTTACGTTTTACATACCGTACCCATAACACTTCCACAGATATTCTTTAAACAAATACGAAGGGCTTTTATGACCTTTGTGTTTGGAGATAAACATCCCAGGTTGGCACACAAGATTTTGAGGAGACCAAAACAGGAGGGTGGGGTGGGACTCCCGGATATAGATTTTTTTTACAGAGCCATGGCCCTGGTTCGTATAATGAACTGGTGCCATGACTCTGCTAGTAAAATTTGGGAGCCCTTGAAGAAAACATTAGCAGGTAGGAACTTTGCCGGAGCCCCCTGGATTCCGGTTTCTTAAAGGGGGTTGTCGGAATATACATCACCATTGACAAAGACAACACTATCTATTTGGGATAGAATGAACAGTACGGGAAAGTTCCCCCCCCCCCCAATATCCCCTATAACACTATTGGAGGGATTTCCCTGTTTTCCCCGGGAAGAGAAAGGGAGTTTAGATCACTGGGGAATGGACGGGTAGGGTAATTGCGCTGGCGTGGCGCCACAGGGTAAATTGCTTCCATTGGTGAATTTGGTTTGAATACTCGGGGAAGTACCAATGGCTGTATAGAAATACTGTCAACTGACAGATTTGTTCAATAAGTGGAAGCTCCAGATCAGGCCAGCGAACCCGCTTACTACTTTTGAGGAATGGTGTGTTAACTTATCAGAGCCGGGTCATATGTTGTCTCGAATGTTTAGGTTGGTTCTGAGTGCCCAAAATATGACAACTCCCTATTTCATTTGAGAATGGGAAAGAGAACTGGGCTATAATTTTACATCAGAGCAAATTAAAAGGCTAATGGGAGCAACAGACCATACGTCAATAAGTTCCCATATACAGGAGACGTCTTACAAGTTCCTGACAAGATGGTATCGTACACAGGCTTGTTTGGCTCAGATATATCCATCGGCGGATGTTAATTGCTGGAGGGGATGTAACCAAAAGGGTTCATTTCTGCATTTATGGTGGCATTGTCCAAAAATTAACGTTTTCTGGGATTAGATAGCCCCTTGGATTAAGAAAATGAGGCTCAGACCTATAAAATTCTCTCCATTACATTTTCTTTTTCATGGGATGCCATCACCTGCCAGGTTTTATAAGAGAAGCATTACTCCCCATTTGCTAAATGCAGTAAAAATATTGATACCTAGATTTTGGAAACAGTCTGGATGTCCCACTATTATGGATTGGAAAAGGGAGGTAGAAAAAATAATGTAAGCAGAGAGATGGATACATACGGTTAAAGACCAACAGAATAAATTTAAAGATACATGGGCAGGATGGATGTATTTCTCCTCAGAAATAGGGGTGGATTAAACCCTTTTGGGGGCAATGCTGCGTTATGGATCTGAGGGATGCATCTGATGGGGGTAAATTGGGAGGAGGTTGGGTTTTTTTTTTTGTTTGTTTTTTCCTCCTCTGGGAGGCACATTGGAGAGATGATTGATGTCATTAAAAGAATAGGAAAAGTTATAATAGTAAATTAGGCACGGGATGGGCAACACGTATTGGAATCACATAAAGATGTGTAGATTGAAATGAAAGGTGGAGAGGTATAAAAATTAAATAGTAGAGTGAGATTATATTGAATTAAAACTCTAAACATAATAGGACACGAAAATAGTAATTCAAAAATACACACTTTTTTTTTTTTGGTAATAGGGCGCTGCAAAGCCCCCTTCTTAATTATACTTTGAATAATGTTTTGCACAAATTGAGTTTTGGTTATGGGTAGGTAAGTGGGTAAACTGCGTAGAGGGTTCTTTACTGTAAGAGTAGCAAGGATGTGAAATTCCCTTCCACAGGCAGTGGTTTCCGTGGGGGGCATCGATAGTTTAAAAAACTATTAGATAAGCACCTGAACGACCGAAACATACAGGGATATACAATGGAATACTGACACATAATCACACACAAAGGTTGGACTTAATGGACTTGTGTCTTTTTTCCTTGTCAAAAATATTTATTGATTACACAATAATAAGTACCGTATATACTCGAGTATAAGCCGACCCGAATATAAGCCGAGGCACCTAATTTTACCACAAAAAACTGGGAAAACGTATTGACTCGAGTATAAGCCTAGGGTGTCCATCTGCATGCCTCACTGTGCCTCACTGTGTCCATGTGCATGCCTTACTGTGCCCATGCCTCACTGTGTCCATGGCTAGACTGACGTTTAACATGGGAGTCTATGGAAGGGGTGCCCGGCTTTGAAAAATCGGTGCTCCTCGGCCGTAGGTCCCCAGACAAAAAACTTTGCATACTTGTAGAGGAAGAGTGGGGCTACATGTGTGCCAAGTTTGGGGTCCAGGGGACCTACGGCCAGCCAGTACCGGATCTCCAAAATCTGGGAGATCAGGCACAAAAAGGTGACTCTAGTATAAGCCGAGGGGGGCAATTTCAGCACAAAAAATGTGCTGAAAAACTCGGCTTATACTAGAGTATATACGGTACATACATTAGTTATTTATGCAAGGATACAGATAATGACGTTTACATAAAGGTTTTTTAAAAATAAATAATGGATAACATAGAATATTTAAAGAGAATTAATTAGATCTTCACTAACTAGATAGCCTTAAAGTATAATTAACCACTTAAGCCCCGGACCATTTGGTAGCTAGAGGACCAGAGGTGAATTCAGAATTTTGCACTGCGCTGCTTTAACTGTAAATTGTGCGGACATGCAATGTTGTACCCAAACAAAATTTGCGTCCTTTTCTTCCCACAAATAGAGCTTTCTTTTAATGGTATTTGATTGCCTCTGTGATTTTTATTTTTTGCGATATAAACGGAAAAAGACCGAAAATTTTGAAAAAAAATGATATTTTCTACTTTTTGTTATAAGAAAAATCGAATAAACTCAATTTTAGTCATACATTTAGGCCAAAATGTATTCAGCCACATGTCTTTAGTAAAAAAAACGTCAATAAGTGTATATTTATCGGTTCGCGCAAAAGTTATAGCGTTTACAAACTAGGGTACATTTTCTGGAATTTACACAGCTTTAAATTTATGACTGCCTATCTCAATTCTTGAGGTGCTAAAATGGCAGGGCAGTACAAAACCCCCCCAAATGACCCCATTTTGGAAAGTAGACACCTCAAGGAAATTGCTGAGAGGCATGTTGAGCCCATTGAATATTTTTTTTTTTGTCCCAAGTGATTGAATAATGACAAAAAAAATAAAAAATTACAAAAAGTTGTCACTAAATGATATATTGCTCACACATGCCATGGTTATATGTGGAATTGCACCCCAAAATACATTCTGCTGCTTCTCCTGAGTACGGGAATACCACATGTGTGGGACTTTTTAGGAGCCTAGCCACGTACGGGACCCCGGAAACCAAGCACCGCCTTCAGGATTTCTAAGGGCGCAAATTTTTGATTTCACTCCTCACTACCTATCACAGTTTTGAAGGCCATAAAATGCCAAAATAGCACAAAACCCCCCCAAATGACCCCATTTTAGAAAGTAGACACCCCAAGGAAATTGCTGAGAGGCCTGTTGAGCCCATTGAATATTTTTTTTTTTTTGTCCCAAGTGATTGAATAATGACAAAAAAAAAATTACAAAAAGTTGTCACTAAATGATATATTGCTCACACATGCCATGGTTATATGTGGAATTGCACCCCAAAATACATTTTGCTGCTTCTCCTGAGTACGGGGATACCACATGTGTGGGACTTTTTAGGAGCCTAGCCGCGTACGGGACCCCGAAAACCAATCACCGCCTTCAGGATTTCTAGGCACAAATTTTTGATTTCACTCCTCACTACCTATCACAGTTTCGAAGGCCATAAAATGCCAAAATAGCACAAAACCCCCCCAAATGACCCCATTTTGGAAAGTAGACACCCCAAGCTGTTTGCTGAGAGGCATGGTGAGTATTTTACAGCTCTCATTTGTTTTTGAAAATGAAGAAAGAATTTTTTTTTTTTCCTTTTTTTTTTTTTCAATTTTCAAAACTTTGTGACAAAAAGCGAGATCTGCAAAATACTCACAATACCTCTCAGCAAATAGCTTGGGGTGTCTACTTTCCAAAATGGGGTCATTTGGGGGGGTTCTGGGCCATCTGGGCATTCCATGGCCTCCGAAACTGTGATAGGCAGTGAGAAGTGAAATCAAAAATTTTCACCCTTAGAAAGCCTGAAGGCGGTGCTTGGTTTTTGGGGTCCCGTACGCGGCTAGGCTCCCAAAAAGTCTCACACATGTGGTATCCCCGTACTCAGGAGAAGCAACAGAATGTATTTTGGGGTGTAATTCCACATATGCCCATGGCATGTTTGAGCAATATATCATTTAGTGACAACTTTGTGCAAAAAAAAAAAAAAAAATTGTCTTTTTTCCGCAACTTGTGTCAACATATAAAATATTCCATGGACTCGACATGCCTCTCAGTATATAGCTTGGGGTGTCTACTTTCCAAAATGGGGTCATTTGGGGGGGGTTTTGAACTGTTCTGGCATTTTATACACAACATTAGGAAGCTTACATCCACTCTTCTAACCACTTGAAGACAAAGACCTTTCTGACACTTTTTGTTTACATGAAAACATATTTTTTTTTGCAGGAAAATTATGTTGAACCCCCAAACATTATATATATTTTTAAAGCAAAGGCCCTACAGAATAAAATGGTGGGTGTTGCATTTTTTTTTCTACACAGTATTTGCGCAGCGATTTTTCAAACGCATTTTTTGGGGAAAAAATACACTTTTTTTTATTTTAATGCACTAAAACACACTATATTGCCCAAATGTTTGATGAAATAAAAAAGATGATCTTAGGCCGAGTACATAGATACCAAACACGACATGCTTTAAAATTTCGCACAAACGCGCATTGGCGACAAACTACATACATTTTTAAAAGCCTTTAAAAGCCTTTACAGGTTACCCCGTTAGATTTACAGAGGAGGTCTACTGCTAAAATTACTGCCCTCGATCTGACCTTAGCGGTGATACCTCACATGCATGGTGCAATTGCTGTTTACATATGACGCCAGACCGACGCTTGCGTTCGCCATTGGGCAAGAGCAGGGCAGGACAGGGGTGCTTTTTTTTTTTTTTTTATTATTAATTTTGCTTTTTTATTTTATTTTTAAATTGTTCCTTCCATGTTTTTTTTTTTTTATCATTTTTATTGTTATCTCAGGGAATGTAAATATCCCCTATGATAGTAATAGGTAGTGGCAGGTACTCTTTTTTTGAAAAAACTGGGGTCTAGACCCTAGATCTTTCCTCTGCCCTCAAAGCATCTGACCACACCAAGATCGGTGTGATAAAATGCTTTCCCAATTTCCCAATGGCGCTTTTTATATCCGGGGGGGGGGACATTCCCTCCCACTGCTTGTAAAAGCAGTCCAGAGGCTAATTAGCCACTAGGGTTGCTTTTACATTAAAGCCGACCGCTGGCTGAAAAGAATGATACCAAGATGATACCTAAACCCGCAGGCATCAATCTGGTATAACCATTCAAAGTCCAGCAACATACCAGTACGTTGCTGGTCCTTGTTGGACATGTATTGTAATCTTTTTTTTTCATGCAGCCAGGTGGCTGAACGAAAAAAGAGATTGATCGGTGGGTATGCCCACCATTAGAATACCGCCCTTCATCCACCCACTTCTAATGATGGGCATACATGCACCATTTATATATGCCGAAGCATGGGGGCATCCTCCCGCAAAAAAGTTATGCCGCACACACATGATCGGACTTTTCCACGGGCAAGCCTCCGTCGGAATTTCGACCGTATGTACGCGGCATTAGGAGCAAAATCGCTCCTCCGCCCCTGCTGCCCCAATGCTTCGGCATATTTGCTTCTTTTTTTTTTTAACTGTGGTGGTGAAATCACCTCCTACAGCAGGGATCAGGCCTGTCTCTGCGAACGCTGCAGTTATGTGTGTTGTGTTTTGTAAGTGACAGTGATCGATCGATACTGCACTTGGGTGGCCTGGGCTGGACGGAGGGGCAAAACGCAGGTGCTAGCAGGTATCTGGGCTGATCCCGCTAACACTGCGTTTTTGGGAACCCTAAACTGCTGGGGACGCTAGTATAGATCTGATCAGATCAGATATTGATCTGTTCAGATACTATACCACTAAGGGAGGTGTATGCTTCACGCGTGGGTGTTAGCGTTACTGGCACTAACCTGACGCTGCCTGGGGTGTGACGCAGACCCTCTCTGATGCTAAAACCTAATTGATATCACCCGCCGGGCGATCAGGGGGTTAAACCTTTATTGGGTTATATACGGCGGGTGCCCTGACACTATAAAAAGCAAACTAACTAACCAGCGTCACCCGTAACACTTATATGATGATTACTGGTGAAAGGGTTAACTAGGGGCAATTAGGGGGTTAAAACCTTTATTAGATAATATATGGGGGTACCTGACGCTATAAAAACCTGCGGCGAACCTAAAAAAAATTACTGGCTACCGATCTGCATCACCGACGCTAAGACATCGATCAGAAAAATGATCGCTTAGCGACAGTGGTGATAGGGGGTGAAAGGGTTACCTGGGGGGCGATCAAGGGGGTTAAACCTTTATTAGATAATTTATGGGGGTACCCGACGCTATAAAAACCTGCGGCGAACCTAAAAAAATTACTGGGTACCGATCTGCATCACCGACGCCAAGACAGCGATCAGAAAAATGATCGCTTAGTGACAGTGGTGATAGGGGGTGAAAGGGTTACCTGGGGGCGATCAAGGGGGTTAAACCTTTATTAGATAATTTATGGGGGTACCTGACGCTATAAAAACCTGCGGCGAACCTAAAAAAAAATACTGGCTACCGATCAGCATCACCGACGCTAAGACATCGATCAGAAAAACGATCGCTTAGTGACAGTGGTGATAGGGGGTGAAAGGGTTACCTGGGGGGCGATCAAGGGGGTTAAACCTTTATTAGATAATTTATGGGGGTACCCGACGCTATAAAAACCTGCGGCGAACCTAAAAAAAAATTACTGGGTACCGATCTGCATCACCGACGCCAAGACAGCGATCAGAAAAATGATCGCCAAGCGACGGCGGTGCTAGGGGGTGAAAGGGTTATCTGGGGGGTGATCAAGGGGTTAAACCTTTATTAGGGGGGTTAGGGGGCTACACTGGACCTAAAACTAAATGTAGTGACACTTTTACAGTCACAAATGTCACTGATTGCAGTGATCAGTAAATAAATGGTCACTGCAATCAGTGACACTGTGACTGGGGGCTGGGGGGTGATCTGGGGGGGCTGGGGGGTGATCTGGGGGGGGGGCCTGTGCCTATGTGTGCTGGTGTTAGTGTAGTGTTAGTGCACTGACCTGTGTGTCTTCTCTTGTACGACGCTCGGTATATGTGAGCGCCGCACAGGAGATGACATCACTTCCTCCTGCTTTCTCTATCTGTGTAAACAGTACACAGACAGAGGGGGCATTTCTATTCGCCGGGAGCGATCGCGGGGGGGTGGTCGGAATCGAACGGCCGCCCCCCCATCTCGGAACGCTCCCAGACGAATTCCGACCGCTCACTGTACAGAAGGGGGGTCCGATCGGACCCCCCAACTGTACAAAGGCAATCACGTATGCTCTACGTCAGCCTTTCTCAACCTTTTCAACACAGAGGAACCCTTGAAATAGTCCTCCGGTCTCGGGGAACCCCTGCTAAAAATTTGAACTCTACAACTCATGATACATTAGTGTGATGGTCAGTGGGAAGAATGGCCTTTACACTTGTGGTCATTGGGAAGAATTACCTTCTTACAGATAGATAAAAAGATCAATGGTGTCAGTGGGAACTTATCTGAGAGGCAGAAATTGCCCAATGTTGAAGGAACCCCTAGTAACCTCTGGAGGAACCCTAGGGTTCCACGGAACCCTGGTTGAGAATCACTGCTCTACGTGATTGTGCCTGTCGGTGCCATTGTGCCGACGTATATATACAGTGAGCGGTCGTTAAGTGGTTAAACTACCGTCATATTAACTACATAAGTTGTGACCTAACAACTTAAACTTATTGTAGTGAAGAACAATATATCTATAATAAATAGGGAGAGTAAAGCAAAGAAAAGAGTAGTGAGAGAGAGAGAAAGTCCACAAGGGCGATCCAAGAACCAGTACGATGCGTAATGATTACCATTTCTTAGGTATATGGGGTTTGCATTGAAGCGATTAATCAGCTACCATGGCAGAAGGACCTCATCATTGAAATCCGGAGGTAAATAGTGTTTTATCCAAGGGAGCCAAAGTTTTTTTGAATTTTGGGATTTGGTCCCCGTCAGTGGCTATCATTTTGGCATGTGACATTGTGGTGTTCATTCTATGAATTGTTTCTGCCAACCCCAAAGTTGGGGATTTCCATGCTTTGGCTATCGTTTGTTTTGCTGCAGTTAGAAGTGGAATAAAAAGATTAAATTGAAAAAATGTTAAGCATTCCGGTTTTAGATTAAGTAGTGCCGTAAACGGGTCTAGTTGTATCTGTTGTCGGAACATTTTAGAGGCCATTGCAAAGATTTCTTTCCAGAAAGATTGCACTATTGGACACGTCCACCATACATGCAAGTGAGTGCCCAAATCTGAACAGCCCCTAAAGCAAAGAGCTAAATGTGTACGCGCAAACTTGGCCACTCTAGCAGGTACAAGGTACCACCGCGTCAGGACTTTGTAATTTATTTCCATCGCCGTGACATTGGGCGAGGATGATTTTATGGTTGACCAAATCTTAGTCCAATCAGCATTATCCAGGGCAGTGTTTTTCAATTCCAGTCCTCAAGGCGCCCCAACAGATCATGTTTTCAGTCTTTCCTTAATTTTACACAGGTGATTTGATCAGTTTCACTGCCTTAGTAATTGCCACAGCTGTTTCCTCTGAGGGAAATCCTGAAAACATGACCTGTTAGGGCGCCTTGAGGACTGGAGTTGAGAAACACTGATCTAGGGCACGCCCCAGGTGACTTGTGTCTTTTTTCAACCTTCAACCTTTTTTCAACCTCGCCTACTATGTAACTATGTAAGTAACAGTCTTTTGAAAATGTGATTTTTTTTTGCTACAAGTTTTGGGAAAATGTAGGAAGGAACATGAATTTTTTTTTTTTTTTACACAAAACTGTCAATTAATAAGATATTTCTAGCACACATCATAGGCATACTTACACCCCAAAACACATTCTGCTACTCCTCCCGGGTATGGCGATACCACATCTATGTGACTTTTTCACAGTCTAGCTCAGTGCTTCTCAAGTCCAGTCCTCAAGGCGCCCCAACAGGTCATGTTTTCAGGATTTCCCTCAGATGAAACAGCTGTGGTAATTACTAAGGCAGTGAAACTGATTAAATCACCTGTGCAAAATAATGGAAAGCCTGAAAACATGACCTGTTGGGGCGCCTGGAGGACTGGAGTTAAGAAACACTGGTCTAGCCACACAGAAGGGCCCAAAATCCAAGGAAGGTGCCATAATGGGAAATGCAGTGGATATAAAAAGTCTACACAACCCTGTTAACCACTTAGGAACCGTGTCACGCCGATATACGTGGGCAGAATGGCACGGCTGGGCAGATTACCGTATATATACGTTGCCCTTTAAGATGCGGCATTGTGGGCGCGCGCATGCCCGCCGCAAGCTCCGTGAGTTCGACCGCGGGTCCCATGGATTTGATGTCCGCGGGGATACTCGTGATCGTCTCACGGAGAGGAAGAACGGGGAAATGCTAATGTAAACAAGCATTTCCCCATTCTTCCTAGTGACAGGACACTGATCACAGCTCCCTGTAATCAGGAGCAATGATGAGTGTCGTGTCACTCGTAGCCCATCCCCCCTACAGTTAGAACACATCCCTAGGACACACTTAACCCCTTCAGCGCCCCCTACTGGTTAACCCCTTCACTGCCAGTGTAATTTTTACAGTAATCAGTGCATTTTTATAGCACTGATCGCTGTAAAAATGACAATGGTCCCAAAATGGCGTAAAAATTGTCCATAATGTGGCAGTCACGATAAAAATCACTGATCGCCACCATTACTAGTAAAAAAAAAAAATGCCATAAAACTATCCCCTATTTTGTAGACGCTATAACTTTTGCGCAAACCAATCAATAAACGCTTATTGCGTTTTTTTTACCAAAAATATGTAGAAGAATACATATCGGCCTAAACTGAGGAAAAAATTATTATTTTTTGGGGATATTTATTATAGCAAAAAGTTAAAAATATAGCATTTTTTTCAAAATTGTCACTCTATTTTTGTTTATAGCGCAACAAAGAAAAACCGCAGACGTGATCAAATAACACCAAAAGAAAGCTCTATTTGTGGGAAAAAAAGGACGTAAATTTTGTTTGGGAGCCACGTGGCACGGTCACGCAATTGTCAGTAAAATCGACGCAGTGCCGAATCGCAAAAAGTGCTCTGGTCTTTGGCCAGCCAAATGGTCTGGGGCTTAAGCGGTTAAAATGTCAGGTTTCTGTGATGGAAAAAAATTAGACAATTTTTTCCACCTTTAGGCTGGGTTCACACTATACGACACGACTTTCATCCTACTTTGCTCTGCGACATCTGTCCTACATTGGTCCGACATTGGTCCGACATCCATCCGACATCCATCCGACATTCATGAACAGGATACTACTTTGATCCGACATTGTGCTAGTCTGACTTGTCCTTTGACCAATCAAAACAATCCCAGGGTGAGATAAATTCCTTTTACTGCTGCTGTAATCACAATGTCGGATGCCAAAGTCGTATGGTTAGGACAAGGATCCGACTTTGATCCGACTTCAATGATAGTCAATGGGCTGAAGTAGGATCAAAGTCAGACAGAAGTAGTACAGGGAGAATTTTTAATGTCGGACCGACATGTGTCGGACCAGTTAAGACGGCTCCCATAGGGAAACATTGATTTTCACACGTCATGCGACATGAGCTCCTAATGTCGGAGCGTTTGTCGGACAAGTGTGAACCAGGCCTTAATGTGACCTATAAACTGTACAACCTGAACCCAGTTGAACAACAAACTGAAATCTTTTAGGTGGAGGAAAGTAAAAATAAAATAATATGGTTGCATAAGTGTGCACACCCTTACACTAAGGCTGGGTTCACACCTATGCGAATTGGATGCGGCCTATAACATTTTAAAATACATTAATTTTAATGAGGCTGGTTCACATATCTGCGGGGCATTCGCACTGCACATTGCACAAAAAACGTGTGCGTTTTCTAGGCATTGCAGTGCGAATTGTCTGCACATTATCTTCTGATTCGCAGATGTGTTCCGTTCTGAACACAAATTCTTTCCCTGCTCACTACACCTCCCCCTCCCCCTCCCCTCTTCCAGGTCAGCTAATCCGCAGCTACAATGCAGACGAAATGCTGAACAGCTTTTTTTTCTCTGCGCAGAGAAAACAGAGCTGGAATTCGCACCGCACAAGTGTGAACCCAACCTAATTCTTTGCTGACACACCTTTTGATTTTATTACAGCACTCAGTCTTTTTGGGTATGAGTCTATCAGCATGGCACATCTTGACTTGGCAATATTTCTTGGCAAAAACATTCCAAATCTGTCAGATTGGGAGGTTATCTGCTGTGCACAGCCCTCTTCAGATCACCCAACAGATTTTCAATCAGATTCAGGACTGGGCTCTGGCTGGGCCATTCCAAAACTTGAATCTTCTTTTGGTGAAGCCATACCTTTGTTGATTTGGATGTATGTTTTGGGTCGTTCTAATGCTGAAAGGTGAAGTTCCCCTTCATATTCAGGTTTCCTGGCCCATCCTCCCATCAGCACATAACGGGTTAACACCTCCTTTGGAGGCCCCCATGACCACATGTTCCAAGCTGAATAAAAAACAGCCCCTCCCCCAACTAAGATGTCCTTTTTTATTGGTCTGCTCCAGGCCACATGTATGATTGCAGTTGGTAAGTAATTTGTTTGCTGTATCCCCCCCCTGCCGAACCAACCCCTCCATGTTCAGCCTCTCATGGAGTTGGAAGACCCTGAGAGCTGAAGATAAATACTTCTAGGAACTGGGTGCCTTGTGCCAAGGCCGCGGGCAAGATGATGCTTAAACAGCATTGATATTGTAGAGGTGTGGTATTATAAGAGCTCTGCAATGTCATCATTGCCGCTCCCTTTGTTTTTTTCCCTGTCTTTTTATATGCAGAGCACCGCACTGCTCTCCTGGCTTTATTGTCAGTCTGAGAGCGGCTGTGAATGGTGTCATAGTGGGCAGGGAGATGGGAAGCACAGGATGGGAACTGCCAGACACCATGCAATGGTGTAACTGATCTTGGAGGTATGCAGTTGGGAGGGCTTCCCTCTGCAGTCCTGCCAGGTAAAGGACTTACCTCAGATTCTGGCTGAATCTCCTGTCTGTCTTTGGATGTGCTGTCCTGGCTCCCCTGCTATGCTGTGTACTTCTGTGGATTTGACAGTCTGTATTTTTGTCTCAGACTATGACTGTGTCTGCTGTTTTCAGTGGCGGCTGGTACTCAAACATTTTGGGGGGGCGCAAACAAACTAAAAAAAAAAAAATCATCATTTGCCGCCACTGTGCCCATTAAACGCAGTCACTGTGACCAAACGCCACCAGTTTGCCCCCTAAATGCAGTTAGTTTCCCCCCAAAATACAGTCAGTTTCCCCCCCAGCCCTGCACTTACCTTATTCCGTCCTCGATGTCTTCTCCCGCCCTCGATGTCACTTCAGCCAATCAGGTTACCGGTAACCAGACCCGGTGAACCTGATTGGCTGAAACGCCTGTCAGTGTTAACCAGGGAACGCACCCCCGTGAGTCCTCTGGTTAACTATTTGGAAGCCGATTACAGCCCGCTGGCTCTGATAGGCACTTCCAAAAACCAACCAGCCACTGTTATTCAGATGGCCAGCACTCAACAGGGGGCCGGCCATCTGAATAGTGGGCAGCGGCGGCGACAATACATAGGTTCATGCAATGCACCGACACTGGCTGTTTGCCTTTGGAAGTTCTGTCTGAGCTCACCTGCAGATACTTCTGAAGTGAGTGGATGAAGGCAGATGGGTCTTAAAGAGACAGTGTTCCATATTTTTTGGTGAGAGGTAAGATGCCTTTCTCCATATATTTTGTGCAAATATGAGCTTGCCACACCTGTTAGTGGCACAGAAGATTAGCAAAGGTAGGAGGGGGCAACGTGGGACATGGTTTTTAAGAGTGCTCAATGAAATTATGCATATTAATGTGTTTTGCATTATTTTAGGAGCAGAAACCCTGAACGCAACGTTCCAAAAAACATAAGACCCGCCAACGATCATTTTATCCTGACCAGGATGATGACACCTAACAGGTTGTCACATACATTAAGCATGTAGCCAATACACTGTAAAGGAGTTGTTTCCACTTACCCTGTGAAGGGACAGGATCCAGGAGATTGGCACATTTGTTTATGCCCGCATGATAGGAAATGCCTCGCTCAGCTCAGGGTGCATTTTGGGCCTGTATGCAGTCTGCAGTGGCAGAGAAATGAAATTGCACAGGTTGCCTCACAAGGATGGGGGTTGTGCAAAATTCTAAGCCCTATCAAGGCGGCTATAGCAGAAAGTATGCTGCAAATATCCACGCCACAAGCAACACCCATAATGATAGAGCGTAAATCGCTCGTTGATAAAGGATGGTCTTTTCCCACAATGATAGAGCGTAAATCACTCGTTGATGGAGGATGGTCTTTTCCCACAATGTTGGAGCGTAAATTTCTCGTTGGTGGAGGATGGTCTTTTCCCACAAGGATAGAGCGTAAATCGCTCGTTGATGGAGGATGGTCTTTTCCCACAAGGATAGAGCGTAAATCGCTCGTCGATGGAGGATGGTCTTTTCCCACAAGGATAGAGCGTAAATTGCTCATTGATGGAGGATGGTCTTTTCCTACAAGGATAGAGCGTAAATCGCTCGTCAATTGAGGATGGTCTTTTCCCACAAGGATAGAGCGTAAATCGCTCGTCGATGGAGGATGGTCTTTTCCCACAAGGATAGAGCGTAAATCGCTCGTTGATGGAGAATGGGCTTTTCCCACAATGATAGAGTGTAAATCCCTTGGGTAATGGAGGATGACAGAGGCCTCGTCAGAAGAACAATTTACAGTAACAGTTTCCCTAAGATTTATCCATATATGATGGCTGCTGTATGTTTATGCACTGCACTTCCAGGGGTGGATGCTGCCCTCTAGTGTCTGGTGCAGCAAGTGTCTTTGTCTTTTTATAATTTGGTTGCCTTCAGAGATCCTATTGATGAGAAAATGGACTTGTTCACACCAGATGCAGTCCAGTGCGTTTTTATTCTGCATCAAGAACGCATGGACAGTGTTTAACATTGATTCCAATTACATTTTTTTTATTAAAATTTCTTCATTTTAATTGTCATACATACAGAGAAATAAACAATTGCATTAATCCATCAATCATATGAGCTCCAACGAATCAATTCAAAATCCAATTAACAGCATTACTCCTATCTTAAATACATCCACAGAAAAAACAATAACTAGTTATTTGGGATAGCCCCCATTCTATCTTCCGTTAGACCTGCTTATCTTGCATGCCCTGACAACATACTTTACTGAAAAGAAAAACCTCTACATATCTGAGGCTAGGTTCACATGCGTTGCGTTTTTGAGCTTGGAGTCTTTGCCAAGTTCGCAATCAGTCGTTCAGCGGTTCCATTGCGTTTTTAGCTGCGGAATGCCGACCTGGGAAGTCTCGCCGCTGTTATCATGAGGGGGAACTCCATGCCAAATTTTAAATAAAAAAACCGGCAAGGGTTCCCCTCCAGGAGCATATCAGGCCCTTAGGTCTGGTATGGACTTTAACGGGAACCCCTACGCCGAAAAAAATGGCGTGGGGGTCCCCCCAAAGTCCATAGCAGACCCTTATCCGAGCATGCAACCTGACAGGCCGCAGAAAAAGAGGGGGGGACGAGAGAGCGCCCCCTCCCTCCTAAACCGTACCAGGCCGCATGCCCTCAACATGGGGGGGGGTGGGTGCTTTGGGGCAGGGGGCGCACTACCCATTCAGCTGGTGGAAAAAAATGGCAATAAACACACTACACAGGTTTTTTAAGTCATTTATTAGTCAGCTCCGGGGGTCTACTTCTGACTTCGGGGGTCTTCTTCCAACTTCGGGGGGTCTCTTCTGACTTCGGGGGTCTCCGGTGTCGTCTCCGCGCTCTCCGGTTCTTCTCTCGCATTCCCCGGGACTATGACCGCATATGGGGGTGGGGTCACTGGGTGGCATCACCCGGTGACCACGCCCATGCCTATAAAAGTGAATGCGCTCTGCTCATACGGCATTACAGCCGGAGACAGCGACAAGTCAACATCTCCAGGAGAGAAGAGAGAAGAAGGCGACGAAGAAGAAGTTCTTCCAACTTCGGGGGTCTCCGATGTCGTCTCTGCGCTCCCCGGTTCTTCTCTCGCTCTCCGGTTCTTTCTTCCTTCTGCCAGGCCTCCGCTATCATCTTCCAGCTCTTTTGCTAGCGGGGGCCTGGCAGAAGGAAGAAAGAACCGGAGAGCGAGAGAAGAACCGGGGAGCGCAGAGACGACACCGGAGACCCCCGAAGTTGGAAGAAGACCCCGAAGTTGGAAGAAGACCCCCGGAGCTGACTAATAAATGACTTAAAACTGTGTAGTGTTTTTTATTGCCATTTTTTTTCCACCAGGTAATGGGTAGGGGTACGATGTACCCCATACTCATTCACATAGGGTGGGGGACCGGGATCTGGGGGCCCCTTATTAAAGGGGGCTCCTGGATTCCGATAAGCCCCCCGGCCCGCATACCCCGACAACTAACGGCGAGGGTTGTCGGGAAGAGGCCCTGTCCTCATCAACATGGGGGCAGGGTGCTTTGGGGTGGGGGCGCAGTGCGCCCCCTGCCCCAAAGCACCCACCCCCCATATTGAGGGCATGCGGCCTGGTACGATACAGGAGGGAGGGGGGCCCTCTCTCGCCCCCCCTCTTTTCCTGCGGCCTGCCAGGTTGCATGCTCGGATAAGGGTCTGCTATGGACTTTGGGGGGACCCCCACGCCGTTTTTTTCAGCGTAGGGGTTTCCGTTTGTAGCGGCCTCACTCTCTCTCCATCTTTAATCGGTTACACACCAACTCATGTCTAGGGGTTCCTGGGTTGTGAGAGTGAGATGCGCCACGGCCCATGTCCTCCCCATTGTAGTAGGGAGGTGAAGGCCACTTACTGATGTTTCCTCGGGCCGGTGTGTTCTGTGAATGCACTGAGTCTGTAATTGCAAGCTCACCAGCCTCCCCTTTGCTTCCAGTAACTGGAGTTCACACACCGGAGAAAGGTCCAACACTTGTTTATTTGACACTCCAATAAGCAAAGCACAATAAACAGTTCTTTTGCAGCAAACTGGTTGGGACCTATAACCTTGCCAACGGTGGGGCGAGCAGATCGAGGCACTTCCTAAAGTTTAAGTTCTATGCCACTGTACTATGACCAGCGGCGCCTAAGCCAATCCGGCTGTTACAGAACAGGAAAGATGGGGTCTCTTCCAGCAACCCCTATGAACAGCAATGGAGCCCTCTTCGATACGCTGTGGCCCCTATCAGGGGGATGTGTCCTCCCAAGAGAGAGTTCCCAGAGGCCCACTGTCACCGGGTTGGTGCTGCTCCGGGTCTCCAGTGGGTAACCTCTCTGGCCTCCTCACCTCAGATACGAGTCCCTCCGCTCAGGGACCCTCGGACAGTCCACCCTAGCGGGACCCAGTCGAAGGTACTGGGCCCCAGGCCTTCTCGATAGTACCTCACCCCAGGCTAAAGGTGCCTGGGATGGACGCCAACATGACTCCGGACCAGGCCATGGGCACCTGGACCAGACTCCTGGATCTCCAGCACCCAGGCCTAAGGTGCCTGGGTGCGGACCGCAACCCTCCTCCTCCGAGGACCTCCTTCTCCGCAAGACCTCGTGGTAAGGGCGTCTCCCCCTTTTATCTCCTCCCATCAACGGCCCGGCGGGTTCCCCGCCCCAGCCATACCATCTCCGGGAAGGGACAAAACAGGGAGCACTGCAGGAGATGATTCTACCTGAAGCCTGTGGGTACCCCGCCACCCACAGGCAAAGGAGAATACTACATCCTCCAATCCTCCACGAAACAAAAAGGGGTCTGAACCCTAACACAATTATACACCTGGGTCACACTATTCCCCAGGTGTATCCCATCAATTTGAGGACCCCGCTACACGTTAAAGTCCATACCAGACCTAAGGGCCTGGTATGTTCTTGGAGGGGAACCCATGCCGTTTTTTGTTTTTTTTTGGCGTAGAGTTCCCCCTCAAGATCCCTGTTCAGAACGCAACACATGTGCGAATCAGATGCGTGCCCATAGAACATAATGGGCCTGAATTCACACCTGAGCCGCACCGCAATGCCTAGAGAACACACACGTTTTTTCGGCAACGCACAGTGCGAATGCATCGCACATATGTGAACCAGCCTCATTGGAACCAATGTATTTTATAATGTTATGTGAATTGGATGCGGTGTAAGCCGCAACCAATTCGCATAGGTGTGAACGGGGCCTGAAGAGGCAAAAAGAGAAAATAAGAAGCCCCACAAGGGAAAGAATTCCTAAGAAAGAATAGAATAAAAAAAAAGAGAGAGAAGAAAAAACAAACAAAAACAAAACACTGATAGGGGAGGGGGAGTTGGAGGGGAAATGTACCGAAGTATAGGGGAGTTTACTATACCATCATCCAGGGAAGTGAGGGCACCCCAAAGGTCCCCCACTCTCCTCTTTTTCAAATACTCTCAGGAGCAAAGTGGGAACTCCCTTCCTCAGAGAATTTAAATGTATTCCATTGGCCCCAAGTTTCTAAATATGTCTACTTTCGATTTTTGAGCCAATAATAACAAATCCTCCATCCTATTAACCTCTTCAATTCGTGTGACCCATGTATGAATTGTGGGAGGGCTCGTAACTCACCACTGCCGTATGATACATGATCTAGCAGCGTTGATAAGATGGCGCAAGATTACGTTTCCATGTGTTTTCCCCGGTATGTTTGAGACATGTAACAAAAATAAGGCTGGATCTTCTAGGAGGTTATACTCAGTAAATTTCTGTGCTATCCGCTGTATCTCCCTCCAGAAGTACTCCAGTTTTGGGCAGGACCAAAGAACGTGGAGTAGAGTCCCTCTTTCCTCCTGACACCTCCAACATTTGTCCGGGATCTCCGGAGAAAATGTATTAAGTAATGACGGTGTACGGTACTATCTTGTCATTATTTTAAAATCCGTTTCTTGGATTCTTGTAGATATTGAAGATTTCAAAGCAAGATTTACTATCTGCTTATGTTGTGCCTGGGTGAACGTCCTGTCTAATGTAATTTCCTACTTCCTTATATATGGAGGGACATAATCCTCTTGGCGGGCAGCCAGTAGTGCATACATTTGCGAAATTAAGTGAGAGCAAGGCCCCGTCCCCTCACATAGTTGTTCTAAGGGTGGTATTGTTCGTTTAAATCTGTCCGGAGGTGGGAGAGTGTTAAGGAAATGTCGCAACTGAGCTCTACTCCAGAAATCCAACCTCATTTTGGTCGAAATGGTCGTTGGATGAGGTTAGTTCGGGTAATGAGGGCAATATCCCGGTTGCTATTTGTATAATATGCGAGGCCTGAAAACACTGAGTCTGAAAGTTTCCTGAAGGGTCCCTCCTGTAGTCCCGGAGGGAAATGAGGATTCCCTACAATTGGGTACAGGGGGGAGTTGACAGATGAGAATAAAGTGGTAGAACATATTCGAGAGCAAATACGCATGGTAGGGCCCATGGTTGGGTGCTTTTTGAGAACTGAACTCAGGTCTCCAAAGCACCAAACCGCACGATGCAATGGGACCTCACACTGTGATTGCTCGATCTTTGGCCATATTTTAGAGCTTGCATGCCTACACCAGTCTACTAGTCGCGCCATATGAGCCGCCTGATAATATTTCTGCATATCTGGTACCGCTACCCCCCACATTATTTAGGCATTGTCATTAAACGGCCTTTTATGGGCCAAAATGAATTCAGTTATCATCTTATTAGTCTGTTTAGAAAATTCTGGTGGTATATGAATGGGTAGAGTTTGAAAGAGATAGGAAAATTTAGGCAATATTGACATTTTTATTATGTTACATCTACTGAACCAAGAATAAAGGCCCTGATGCCATTTAGAAAGTAAAGCCTCGTACACACGGCCGAGTTTCTCGTCGTAAAACAAACGTTTTTCTCGCCGGTTTTCTTGTCAAGTTTGACGAGATTCTTGTGAAGCTTTGCTACACACTGTCATTCCAAAATCTCGTCGGTCTAAAAACGTGGTGACATACAACACGTACGACGGCAGTATAAAGGGGAAGTTCCATTTTCATGGCGTCCTCCCTTGGGCTGCTTTTGCTAATCTCATGTTGCCGCGTGTTAGTTAAAGTTTGGAAAGAGACGATTCGCGCTTTTCAGACTTCGTGCTTTCAGTTTGTTTTCTGCGGTTCAGTAGGTGCTTGTGGGTTCGTATCTTGTCTTTCAGGGCGAGTAGTCAGGTCGTATCTGTTTTTCAGTGCGTTCTTGTCCACTCGTTTCTGTTTTTCAGGTCGTTCTTCATAGGCCTTGCTGTTCTTCAGTGCGTTCTGTTTAGTTTGTTCTGTTAAGACGACCGTTTCTTAGCCATGTTGCGGATACGTTCTCATCATAGAGATCGTGTTGTGCACCGACTTTGTGTGTCTGTTGGTCTTCTTGTATTGGACCAAGACGAGTCTATGAACAGGGTGAGGAGGAGTTCATGGACCAAGAATTGGTTGCTCCAGCGGGACCAATTCTCTCACATGCCTCTGCTGCGGGAGATCGTGGAGAATAATCCTGAGGACTACAGGAATTTTCTGCGGATGTCTGACCCCGTATTTCAGCATCTGTTGGCTTTGGTGTCCCCCTATATTACCAGGCAGGACACCGTTATGTGGGAAGCCATCAGTGCTGAGCAGAGGCTCATCACCACATTGCGCTACCTGGCGACAGGGAGAAGTCTGCAGGACCTGAAGTTCACCACAGGCATCTCCCCCCAGGCTCTGGGCGTCATAATCTCAGAGACCTGTTCTGCCATCATCCAAGTCCTGCAGGATGACTATATGAGGGTAAGTTTGCGTATATAATATCACATTCTATGTATTTCATGCCTGATAATGTATTGTATTTCTTTCATCCTTCCCTAATTAGCATGATTGTATTATGCTGAGAATGTCCCCTTTGTCCCCATGCATGCTTTCCTTTTTTTAAGTATTTTTTTGGCCTACATGCATTTTTCCCTTCACTTACCTCTCCAGCATGCTCTCCTGGGCCCAAACACATCTAGCCTAGTCTGTTAACAATGTATTTTTTCATATCCATTGTAGTCCTTGCCCCCACCTAAAAAAATTTATTACTTTTCCAGAATGTGAGATTTGGGGGGTCCCAAACACATTCAGCCCCCCCCCAAAGAAAATAAATGGGCCATCAGAGGGGGGGTGATCAATGTGCGAATTGTGAATTTGTTTCTCTTTTTTTAATAATCCTTAACCAAAATGTTATACTTATGTTGGCCACAAATGTTTTTGTATAATCTGCTTGCAATGTTATTTGCAAAAGTACTAATATTTTTTTATCTTGTTTAATTCCCCAGCTTCCTTCCACGCCACAGGAATGACAGACTGTGGCATTGGAGTTTGCCAGGCGGTGGGACTTCCCCAACTGTGGAGGAGCCATTGACAGAAAGCACGTCCGCATTGTGCCACCACCCCGTTCTGGCTCCTTTTTTTTTTTTTTTTTTACAAGGGGTTTCATAGTATCGTGCTGATGGCGGTGGTGTCAGCACAGTATAAATTTTGCTGCTAATGAAATTACAAAAAATCTCCTCAGCATTCCTCAAAATACAACAATGTTAAACGTATAGGCAACATGTCAGACCATTTAAAAAAAAAAAAATGTCTATCTGCCCTTCCTCAAAAATGGAGTGTTGTCACCCCTGAACCAGACAAATTTAGAAGATGCACACATTTTTAGGGGGGGTTTAAATAGGTTAGTTACTTCCTCATCCCTATTGTCAACATGTGCTACCCGCCATCATGGGGGATCATTCAACATGTTTTGGGGGGCAACCCCTTCTTCCTTTCTCCTACTTGAGTTGTGAGGAAGAGGTTGCACCCCCAAAACACGTACATGGAGATCCCGTGATGGCAGACCCACTGTGTGCATCTTCTAAATTAGTTTTTGCAACAAAGTGCTACAAAATTAAACAAAAATTAGACAAAAAAAGGGGTGTTTTGGTCTATTCTCCCCAACACATCAATGATGTCCTTAGATGTATTCTCCATATCCTGAATCCTTTTTTTAATGAAGTCCAGTTGAGTACTACAATCCATTACTTGTTGTATGAGTCTTTGTGCACTATCCCTGGAGAATCGTGGACTTTCAGCAACATATTCATCCCCTAAAATAAAAATAAAAATATAACAATCTCCTGGCCTACATCTCTTTTACCTGAAGCTGTGGTGACAGATACTGACCTGTTGTAGTGACAAGTTCCACCACCTCTCCTTCCTCGACTTCTTCCTCCACCTCTCCTTTATCAAATTCTAGTTCCTCCACATTCTCAGGTTGGGCTTGTTGGGGAGGTTGGGGTTCTTTAAAAGGTGTGGTTTTGCTCGGCTCCGAGGAGTGGTGTCCTTCCAGTCTTCTCTCCCCTATGAGATTCAAACAAATGGTACAGTTAACACACACATATATGAAGTCAGAACTAGGAATATGAATCATTGTTTGCAGGTGGGTTACACTTGTCTGTTTAGGCCCAGTTCCAAGATGAAGACCAGATTCGAGAACTATACAAAGCTAAAAAACAGACCTTTTGTTGACAATTTTATCACATGGTCCCCCCCCCCCCAGTACCCACTGTAGCACCTGTGGTGGACACCCTAAAAAGGTTCTTCTGGTGGCCCACACTATAGTGCTCCTGCGAGTGCAGATGTGTAAACAACTGCTGAGTGTCCTCTCCTTTACATTGATTCAAGTTTGCATTTCAATCTAGTTACAAACACATCATCTTGACAACAAGGTCATATCATTTATAGTTTTTAAAATTGCTTTTTTATGGGGAAAAAAAATGATATTGGCAAATCATCGTGTGTAGTGTGCAAATGATGTGTCTATATTGACCGATTACTGTGTCCACTAAATTGGAGAAGATGTCATTTAAGAATTATTAAAAAACAACAACATGGAGCAACATGCAAGTTGTGAAATACAACAATAGGGACACAGGAGAAGTACTTACTTTTTTTAAGCATTCTGTTAATGCTCCTTAACTGCTCCGGCTCCCTCAGTTTGAGGTCAGACCACCTCTTTCTGAGCTGCTCCTTGGATCTTTTCACCCCGAAATTCTTATTCAGACTTTTCACTACTTTCTTCATAATTTTGTCCTTCCGAAGATTAGGGTGGGAATACGGCCCATGCTTGGCATCATAATCACAATTGTTCAATATGGCCACCATTTCCGCCATCTCCTCAAAGGACATATTAGATGCCTTGTAGCTCCTCCTTGTTCGTGACGTTTCCCGCTCTGGGCTTGTCTCCTCATTAGAATTCTCTGAATTCACAGATACCTGCTGTGACTCCGCCATGTCGCTTGTGCGCTGAAAGAGAAGGGGCGGGGAAACATCGAGAAAGAACGTCATGGGCGGGCGACGTGTGTCACGCATGCGTATTGTATATAAAGCTAACACACATGTGACGTACCTACAGTCTGTGTGCGGCAGAAGGAGTTTAGAGCACCGAACGTTAAGCCTGAAGGTATCATTTACTAATTGGTACATCAGTGGCCTATACTGCATAGAGATTGGAGAGGCATATATGGGCATAAAGATTTCACGAGTTTAGAGTGTGATTGACATTTTTAATTTTGTCTGGTGTTTTGCCTTGCAGAAACAATGAATGTGTTTGGGGAAAGAATTTCTAGTGGAATTCATTGACAGATTAAGGGAGCTGCCCGCTCTGTGAGAGACAAAAAATCCCCAGCATTTGTGCAGACCAGGGTGCCCCATGCAACCATTGAGCAGCTTGACACCAAAATTGGGACCTTGAGAAGCACATATAGGACTGCACGCAATCGGGTCCTGGCATCTCAGAGGTCAGGAGCAGCAGCAGGGGAGGTATATGTCCCACATTTGTGGTACTACGACAGGTTGGCCTTTCTGAATGACCACATTACAGCAAGGGAATCACTGTACAGCCTTCCCTCCAGCCTTCCCTCCAGCCAAGATGATCCTTCCCAGGATCAGGAGGAGCCTTCCATCTTGGATGAGGACCCAGATCTGTCCGTCTGGAGCCAGCTATAGCATTTTCGACACATTTATTTTTCTAAAATGAATGATGTAAAATAGATGTTAAGATGGGTAAAAATTTAGGCAATCAAGAAAAAGGGTTGACATAGCAATAGACAGTAGTGGGGAAAAAAAGTTGGGGAGAAGATAGAAAAATGATGGGGGCATAATAAGAGTATTATACACAAATTTTTTTAAGGATTTGCAACAGTCAATGATCTGAACATTGTGGGGGTGCTTTAATAATAGCAAATCCACTTTGCACTACAAGTGCAAACTACAAGTGCAAAGTGCACTAAAAATGACCAAAAAATTTAACTTGGAAGTAAAGTCGCTGTAAATCAGAGGGGTAGATCTGAAATGAGGGGAAGCTCTGCTGATTTTAATCTCCAATTATGTGCAAGCTAAATTTCTGCTTTTTCTTTGCCTTGCATGCCCCCCTCAGATCTCCAGCGACTGTACTTCCAAGTACATTTTCAAAGCAATTACAAGTGCACTTGTAGTTTGCACTTGTATTGCAAAGTGGATTTGCCTTTACTAAATAATCCCCCGTGTGTGATTGATGAAACAAAAATCTAAAATATGTCACTTTTTTGACACAGGAGGAGGTCAGCCAAGATGAGAGGGCGGAAAATGTCAGGCAGGAGGAGGCTGGGGTTAGTGGCAGAGAGGAGGTGCTTGGTCCAAGTGGCAGAGAGGAGGTGGCTGGTCCAAGTAGTAGGACAAGGTGTCAGGTGCCACCAATCCGCATGCCACCAAGAAGGGGCAGGAGGGATAGGGCTGTGAGTGTGGCAGCACTGGCCCTCATTAAAGAGGCCCATGCCACCCTCCAGCAGCCCCCAACCCCTGATGAGGGCTATGCAGCATTGGTGGGCATGAGATGCAACCTGAACAGAGGCTACTTTGTGAGTCCCTGCTCATGACCCTTTTAAATAAGAGGTTGAGGGGCAGACTCACAGAGAGCACTGTTATCTGTGATCACGGCCATCCTCCTGCACCTTCCTATTATCCTCCACCTCCTTCTTCTCCACCTCCACCTCCTTTTTCACAACCTCCTCCTTCCTCTTCTCCTCCACCTCCTTCATCTGCTCCACCTCCTTCTTCTTCTCTTCCACCTCCTTCTTCTCCAGCTCCACCTCCTTCTCCACCTCCACCTCCTCCTCCTGACATAAGTACACCTCCTGAGGCATAGCCTCCAGCCAGGCGGACAAGGAAGGCTGCTGGGAAGCCTACCAAGAAGGCTGCAGGGAAGCGGAGCAAGAAGACCAGGAAGTGATTCCCTTGCTGCAATGTGGTCAAACAGAAGGCAGCCCGTTGTAGTTCCACAGACTTGGGACATGTATCTAACCTGCTGCTGTTCCTGACCAGGGATGAGCCGAACACCCCCCTGTCCGGTTCGCACCAGAACCTGCGAACAGACAGAATGTTTGCGTGAACTTTAGAACCCTATTACATTCAATGAACTCGAACATTCGAAATCTAAAGAGCTAATTATAAAGGCTTATATGCAAGTTATTGTCCTAAAAAGTGTTTGGGGACCCGGGTCCTGCCCCAGGGGACATGTATCAATGCAAAAAGAAGTTTTAAAAACGGCCGTTTTTTCGGGAGCAGTGATTTTAATAATGCTTAAAATGAAAAAATAAAAGTGAAATATTCCTTTAAATTTCGTACCTAGGGGGTGTGTATGATATGCATGTAAAGTGGCGCATGTTTCCCGTGCTTAGAACTGTCCCTGCATAAAATGTAATTTTTGAAGGAAAAAAAGTCATTTAAAACTCACTCGTGGCTATTAATGAATTGTCGGCTCCCGGCAATACATACAAAAGTCATTGATAAAAATAAAAAAAAAACGTGGGGGTCCCCCAGAATTCAATTACCAGGCCCTTCAGGTCTGGTATAGATATTAAGGGGAACCCCGCCGCAAATTAAAAAAAAAAATGCGTGCGGTTCCCCCAAATATCCATACCAGGCCCTTCAGATCGGGCATGGATTTTAAGGGGAACTCCACCCCAAATTTAAAAAAAAAAGAAGTGGAGTCCCCCCAAAAATCCATACCAGACCCTTATCTGAGCACGCAACCTGGCAGGCCGCAGGAAAAGAGGGGGGACAAGAGAGCGCCCCCCCTCCTGAACCGTACCAGGCCACATGCCCTCAACATGGGGAGGATGTCCCCATGTTGATGGGGACAAGGGCCTCATCCCCACAACCCTTGCCCGGTGGTTGTGGGGGTCTGCGGGTGGGGGGCTTATCGGAATCTGGAAGACCCCTTTAACAAAGGGGACCCCCAGATCCCGCCCCCTATGTGAATTGGTAAGGGGTACATTGTACCCCTACCATTTCAGGAAGAAAGTGTCAAAAAATGTAAAAAAAAACACACAAACACCTTGGAAAAGTCCTTTAGTCAAAAAAAAAAAACATTCAAGCGGTGAAATCCAGTGTCCCGCGGCGATCCGATGTCCAGCGCTGTCCATCATTGGCTGAGCCTGAGCGGACCTGATGGGGAACTTCCTCCGCAGTCTATTACATGTATAGACCCGCCCCTTCTAAAGTTCCCCATCAGGTCCGCTCAGCCAATGACTAGGTGTAAGGCTGAGGACCTGATGCTGAACATGAGAAGGGGCAGGTCTATACATGTATTACACAGTGAAGGAAGTTACCCATCAGGTCCGCCCCCTCGGTATGTCAGACCCCGCCTACGCCATTGGCCTGAGCGGAGAACTTCCTTCACTGTGTAATTAAAATTTACACAGTGAAGGAAGTTCCCCATCAGGTCCGCTCAGGCCAATGACGTAGGCGTGGTCTGACATACCGAGGGGGCGGACCTGATGGGGAACTTCCTTCACTGTGTAATTCATGTATAGACCCGCCCCTTCTCATGTTTCGCATCAGGTCCTCAGCCTTACACCGAGTCATTGGCTGAGCGGACCTGATGGGGAACTTTAGAAGGGGCAGGTCTATACATGTAATAGACTGCAGAGGAAGTTCCCCATCAGGTCCGCTCAGGCTCAGCCAATGACGGACAGCGCTGGACATCGGATCGCCGCGGGACACTGGATTTCACCGCTGGAATGGTTTTTTTTTTATTGAATTTTTTTTTTTTAATAAAGGACTTTTCCAAGGTGTTTGTGTTTTTTTTTTTTTACATTTTTTGACACTTTCTTCGTGAAATGGTAGGGGTACAATGTACCCCTTACCAATTAACAGGGGGGGGCGGGATCTGGGGGTCCCCTTTGTTAAAGGGGTCTTCCAGATTCCGATAAGCCCCCCGCCCGCAGACCCCCACAACCACCGGGCAAGGGTTGTGGGGATGAGGCCCTTGTCCCCATCAACATGGGGACATCCTCCCCATGTTGAGGGCATGTGGCCTGGTACGATTCAGGAGGGGGGGCCTTCTCTCGCCCCCCCCCTCTTTTCCTGCGGCCTGCCAGGTTGCGTGCTCGGATAAGGGTCTGGTATGGATTTTTGGGGGGACTCCACGCCAATTTTTTTTTTTTTTGCGGGCGGGTTCCCCTTAATATCTATACCAGACCTGAAGGGCCTGGTAATTGAATTTGGGGGGACCCCCACGCTTTATTTTTTATATTTATCAATGACTTTTGTATGTATTGCCGGGAGCCGACAATTCATTAATAGCCGCAAGTGAGTTTTAAATTACTTTTTTTCCTTCAAAAATTACATTTTATGCAGGGACAGTTCTAAGCACGGGAAACATGCGCCACTTTACATGCATATCATACACACCCCCCAGGTACGAAATTTAAAGGAATATCTCACTTAAATTTTTTCATTTTAAGCATTATTAAAATCACTGCTCCCGAAAAAACGTCCGTTTTTAAAACTTCTTTTTGCATTGATACATGTCCCCTGGGGCAGGACCCGGGTCCCCAAACACTTTTTATGACAATAACTTGCATATAAGCCTTTATAATTAGCACTTTAGATTTCTCCCATAGACTTTTCGAATTTGCCGCAAACACCCCAATTTGTTCGCTGTTCAGCGAACGGGCGAACAGGCAATGTTCGAGTCGAACATGAGTTTGACTCGAACTCGAAGCTCATCCCTATTCCTGACCTCTGGGAGTCCAAGACCAGATTGGGCTCGCTACTGTATGTGCTTCTCTCAAGGTCCCAATTTTGGTGTCCACACAGTCGCACAAATTGCAGCAGGCTCTCCAGCGCTGCCTTCTAGTTTGGTTTTTCTTACTTTGTATACCAGAATACATGTTTTTTTTTGGTTACAGTTAATACTTGCCTATGTGTTTTTGTTAAAGCTACATATTTAGCTGGTGAGTAGGCAGGTAATTTACTAAAACTACAAAGCTTGAGTTTAAATGCAACAGATAACACCCAAAAAACGCCTTGAAGGACAAAAAATAGAGGATAATTTTCTACAATTTATGTCAAATTTACGCCGGATAAAAAAAAGGAGAACACTAGAAATTAAAGAAGATTTTGAAATGCATATCTGAAAAAATTAATACAAATTAAAAAAAAAAAACACAAAAAAATTACATCTTGCTCGATCAAATAAAATAACATATTCATGATATCTGCATTCAGAAATGTTGCTAAAAATTTGTCCTAAATATGCGTGAATATCTGCAGCCAAAAATGTTCATAATTGCTCATCATTGTACCATTCTAAAGAAGATTTAAATGTGCAGCATTTAAACGTGGTTAAAATTGGTAACGCGTGACGAATGTGCTATCTCCATTCAAAACGCTAGTTTTACAAGAAGGTACGCTCCCGTCTCATATTGAGTCTGACCATGCGCGGTTTTTGAAGACTCGGAAAAGCATACACACGAACGTTTTTCTCGTCCAAAAACAGTCTGACGAGAATCACGCCGAGAAAAAATGAGACTCCGACGAGAAAAAAGACCGCAGGTCGTCTTTTTTCTCGTCGAGATTTTGGACAGTTTTCTCGACGAATGGTTTTCTCGGCAAAAAAAGACAAGAAAACTGTTGGGAGAGCTTTTTTGCCGAGAAAACCGGTCGTGTGTACGCGGCCTAAGACTTTCACTCTACTCAGTAGAGGTGGAAAATTCAACTCAAAGGTTTGGACCAATTTAGGTGGAATCAACGTACCCAGGTATTTGAGGCCCGTATAGATCCATCTAAACTTAAAATTAAATTTTAAAGCGTTAATTTGAGTCGTAGTCATAGATACACCCATTGCCTCTGACTTGGACATATTAATTTTTAAATTGGACAGTGCACCATATTGGTCCAATTCTCTTAGAAGGTTTGGCATAGATATAACAGGTTTAGTAAGGCAGAATAAAAGATCATCCGCATATGCGGATACTTTATGATGTAAATCTCTGGTTATTAACCCCCTAATATCCAGGTTTTGCTTGACCTTACAAAGAAATGGCTCTAAGGTAATAGCAAAAAAGGAGTGGTGATAAAGGGCACCCTTGGTGGGTTGCCGTTAGAGAAAGGTTCAGATAGAACTCCATTTGCCTTTTATTTGTGGCTCCGACCTTGTGTATATGCTCGAGATCCACCCTACCATCCTCTCCCCTACCCCCACATACCGTAGGACAAAAAACATAAAAGACCAATTGACCCAGTCGGATGCCTTTTCGGCATCCGTTCCCAGGATGTTTTAGAGTGACCGGCTAAGTGGACTAGATTCAAAATGTTAATGGTATTATCACGGGCCTCCCGCGTTGAGATGAAGCCTACCTGGTCTGGGTGTACTAATGCAGTCAAATGTGGTTGTATACGTGTGGCTAATATTTTTGTAAATAACTTAAGATCTACATTCAATAATTAAATGGGGCGATAGCTACCACATATTGATGAGTCCTTATCCTCCTTCGGAATAACGGTGATATGTGCTTTCAGGGTTTCTGGAGTAAATCCTGTCCCGTGTCCCGTTGCATTAAATGTTTGTACCATCTGCAAGTTTACAACTATTTATCCCTGACTTGCGCATTAGTACTTGGAAGTCAAATGGTATTGCCACAGTAGAGGACTTATCTATTGGTCCAACAATGAAAACGTTTAGATCATAACAGCTCGAATTCGGCCTGGACGCAAATGAGATATACACTTATAAACAAATAGCGCATCTTTTTTCAACCATTCACTATAGATCTGTTTCTATACCGGTTCAAAGTTTCCTCTATTTCACTAACCCCAACACTTCTATAAGGGGTATATCTCATTTCTACGACTATTTGAATCAGAAATCTGATTTTAATAAAACACCTTCCATGAACACCTGGGAACTAGATTTATTATCTAATTACTCTCCAGAGCAATGGAAATACTCCCTTAAAGTAACTTTTACTTCCACTAGATGTGTTAACTTATGGGAACTCTAACTCTAACATAACAAAATTCTCCTGAGATGGTATTTAACACCCACTAGGCTAGCGGGTTTCGTTGTCCATTCATCCCCCTTATGCTGGAGACAGTGTGGGCTCAGGGGTTCTCTCATACACATACTGTGGGCTTGCCCATCATTGAAAGCTTTCTGGGTCCAGGTCTTTGATCTTATAAGATCGGTTACTAGCGCCTCCGTCTCCACAAATCCAGGACTAGCCATTTTATCGGTGGGGATTGAAGAGGTCCCCCTCAACCTTAGGAGTATAGTCTCCCACATCCTTATGAGCGCTAGATTAAATATAGTTAGGAAATGGAAAAATACGATTACCTCAACCATAACTGAAGTAGTCAGGACTACTAAAATGCACATTAATTATGAGATGATGTTTGCCGCTTCGCAAGGGATGTATCAATCTAAGCTCCCCATTTGGCGCCCTTGGATTGATTGGATCCAAACCAATTATAACCAATACTGATTATTCCTAGATACTTCCAAACTTGTGATTAGATACATATAGGTTTGACTCGAGTTGTCTTTGCTTTCATGCCTTCAATCAGGCCTTGCCCATGAGGGGTTCTAAAGGCACAATTATGCCAACTTGTCAAAGTTTTTTTTTTTTTTTTTTTTTTTTTTTTATTCTATTGATTTGTACTTATTTTATTGGTCTGTATTAATCTTCCTTTTTTCTTTGTGTAAGTTTCTTTTGTATTATGTTCTGTTATAATACTTTCTTGTATCGACATTCAGATTGAGTTTTCATCTATGTACTTTTGTACCTCTGTCCATGCTAAAACTGTCAATTTTCAATAAAAACTATTGACACTAAATGTTTGTACCATCTGCTTACCCACTTGAGGGAAAAATGTCTGGTAGTATTTATGTGTAAAGCCATTCCCGAGTTTGGATGTCCTGATGGCCTCTTGCAATTCCTCTAAGGTAATAGTAACGTCCAACTCTTCTCAAATCTGTTCTGTCAATTGAGAAATACCTGAAGAGGAAATGTATTTCTCCATGATATTTTGAGGTTGTGATCTGGTAGGCAGATTATATAAGGATTGGTAAAACCTACGGAAGGTCGAGACAATCTGGGAGGGAAGGTGTACCTTTCTACCTTCGGGGTCCACTAAGTGGGGGACATAGGATTGAATCTTCTGTTCCTGTAAAGCTCTAGCAAGTGAATGGCTGCATTTGTCTCCTGTTTCATAATAATATTTCCGGCATCTCTGCCATAGCTCTATGTTGGAGTAACTCTGTCACTTGTCTACGCAATTTAAGGAGTTCTGTCTCCCCCGTACACCTAATGTTCTGTTTATGTTGGGTCTCTAACATCTGTATATCTGTCAGTAATTGGGTCAGTTGGGCCTCCCTTTCCTTTTTTTATTCTGGAACCATGCTTAATGAGTACCCCTCTTATTACTGTTTTGTGTGCTTCCCAGATTGTCCCTGCATCTGTCTCCTCTACAGTAGGGATGAGCTTCGTGTTCGAGTCGAACATACGTTCGACTCGAACATCGGCTTTTCGATCATTCGACGAAGATCGAACGATTTGGGCCGTTCGCGCCAAATTCGAGTGACGCGAACGGCCCACAATGCACTACGCCATCGCAGTGTCATCCAGGCGCTGTGATTGGCCAAGCATGCACTGTGACCCCGCATGCTTGGCCAATCACAGCGCCAGCAGCGAGGAGAGCAATGATTGGCCACAGGCAGGATGCCTGTGGCCAATTATTGCTGAGGGGGTTTAGTACACGCCCCACACTATAAAAGGTCACCAGCGCGGCGGCCTTGTGTAGTGTGTTCCGGAGCAGGGAAAGAGAAGCATAGGCAGGGACAGTGTCATTTTTTTCCTTTACTAATCCTGGATTCCTTGTGTTTAGGGACAGAGAAGGATAGGTAGGGAGAGTGTCAGTGTGTCATTCTGTGCTAAACCTTGTTTGTAGGGACAGAGAAGGACAGTGAGGGAAAGTGTCAGTGTGCTATTCTGTGCTAATCCTTGTTTGTAGGGACAGAGAAGGACAGTGAGGGAAACTGTCAGTGTGCTATTCTGTTCTAAACCAATCTTGCTGAACCGTATTTGAAATCCTTGAGTTTAGGGACAGAGAAGGACACTCTTGGAAACTATCAGTGTGCTATTCTGTGCTAAATCTTGTTTGTAGGGACAGAGAAGGACAGTGAGGGAAACTATCAGTGTGCTATTCTGTGCTAAACCAATCTTGCTGAACCATATTTGAAATCCTTGAGTTTAGGGACAGAGAAGGACACTCGGGGAAACTGTCAGTGTGCTATTCTGTTCTAAACCAATCTTGCTGAACCATATTTGAAATCCTTGAGTTTAGGGACAGAGAAGGACACTCGTGGAAAATATCAGTGTGCTATTCTGTGCTAAATGTTGTTTGTAGGGACAGAGAAGGACAGTGAGGGAAACTATCATTGTGCTATTCTGTGCTAAACCAATCTTGCTGAACCATATTTGAAATCCTTGAGTTTAGGGACAGAGAAGGACACTCGGGGAAACTATCAGTGTGCTATTCTGTGCTAAACCAATCTTGCTGAACCATATTTGAAATCCTTGAGTTTAGGGACAGAGAAGGACACTCAGGGAAACTATCAGTGTGCTATTCTATGCTAAACCAATCTTGCTGAACCATATTTGAAATCCTTGAGTTTAGGGACAGAGAAGGACACTCGTGGAAACTATCAGTGTGCTATTCTGTGCTAAATCTTGTTTGTAGGGACAGAGAAGGACAGTGAGGGAAAGTGTCAGTGTGCTATTCTGTTCTAAACCAATCTTGCTGAACCATATTTGAAATCCTTGAGTTTAGGGACAGAGAAGGACACTCGTGGAAACTATCAGTGTGCTATTCTGTGCTAAATCTTGTTTGTAGGGACAGAGAAGGACAGTGAGGGAAACTATCATTGTGCTATTCTGTGCTAAACCAATCTTGCTGAACCATATTTGAAATCCTTGAGTTTAGGGACAGAGAAGGACACTCTGGGAAACTATCAGTGTGCTATTCTGTGCTAAACCAATCTTGCTGAACCATATTTGAAATCCTTGAGTTTAGGGACAGAGAAGGACACTTGGGGAAACTATCAGTGTGCTATTCTGTTCTAAACCAATCTTGCTGAACCATATTTGAAATCCTTGAGTTTAGGGACAGAGAAGGACACTCGTGGAAACTATCAGTGTGCTATTCTGTGCTAAATCTTGTTTGTAGGGACAGAGAAGGACAGTGAGGGAAAGTGTCAGTGTGCTATTCTGTCCTAAACCAATCTTGCTGAACCATATTTGAAATCCTTGAGTTTAGGGACAGAGAAGGACACTCGGGGAAACTGTCAGTGTGCTATTCTGTTCTAAACCAATCTTGCTGAACCATATTTGAATTCCTTGAGTTTAGGGACAGAGAAGGACACTCGTGGAAACTATCAGTGTGCTATTCTGTGCTAAATCTTGTTTGTAGGGACAGATAAGGACACTCGGGGAAACTGTCAGTGTGCTATTCTGTTCTAAACCAATCTTGCTGAACCATATTTGAAATCCTTGAGTTTAGGGACAGAGAAGGACACTCGTGGAAACTATCAGTGTGCTATTCTGTGCTAAATCTTGTTTGTAGGGACAGAGAAGGACAGTGAGGGAAACTATCAGTGTGCTATTCTGTGCTAAACCAATCTTGCTGAAGCATATTGCAAATCCTTGTGTTTAGTGACAGAGAAGGATAGGCAGAAGACAGTGTCAGTGTCTTTGTTGCTAAGCCTCCTGAAGGTAGCCTTATTGCTGTTTTTCCCATCTCCCTGCAGGCCATCCATTAAAATGTCTGGAAGGCAAACAAGGAGAGGCAGACAGTCAGGAGGCAAAAAAAAGAGGGCAAGCAGGCTCTGTGTCTGGGGGCAACAGTGCTGGTCGTGGACGCGGTGCATTGTCATCAGCACGTGGCCATGGGACACGCTTGTCCTTCTTTTCGGCAGCTGGACATGTTGAGCCACACCATGCCGAAGACTTGGTAGAGTGGATGACCAAGCCCACCTCATCCTCCTCATCCTCTCTCACCCAGGCTCAGGGTACTGGCAAAGCAGCTGCCAAAGCGTCCTCTTCTCTGGTATCAATGTCATCATTAGTCACTCCTTCCCTAGACCCACCATGTCCTCCTCCTGAGGAGTCCCCCGAACTGTTTGAGCACAGTGTTGGGTACATGCTCCAGGAGGATGCCCAGCGTTTCGAAGGATCTGATGATGATACCCAGCTAGAGGAAGGCAGTAGCGTGAGAGCAGAGAGAGGGGATGCTCAAGAAGGACACCAATCTGGCAGTCATGTTCCAGCAGCTGCAGCATACTACCAGATTGGCTCCAGTGATGAGGAGGGAGGGGATGATGAGGTCACTGACTCCACGTGGGTGCCTAATAGGAGAGAAGAGGAGGAGGAGGATGAGGAGGAGGCACATCTCCAACGAGTGTCAGGATGCCCTTGGGTGGCCAGCGTATGGGCAGCACACCGACGGAATCACACCGCAGAGCTCCGCCTGTGCAGGGCGCTGCCTCTGCCCGTCATTCAAAAAGTTCTTTGGTGTGGGCCTTTTTTGAGGCGAGTGCATCAGATCGCACAGCTGCTGTTTGCAACATATGTCTCAAGCGTATATCGCGTGGCCAAAACATCAGCCGCTTGGGCACCACATGCTTGATCAGACATATGTTGACCTGCCATGCAGCTCGTTGGCAAGCCTACCTTAAAGACCCACACCAAAGAACAAAGCGGACCTCTCCTTGCACCGCATCATCTGGGATCTCCAACCCCACTATACCTTCAGTCCTCTCTGAAACCTGCACTGAGAGGAATGAAGGTGTAGATTTAGGTAGTAGGCAAATTTCCCTGCCCCAGCTGCTGGACCGTCGAAAGAAGTTCACTCCCAGCCATCCACATGCCCAGCGGTTGAATGCTAGCTTGGCTAAATTGCTAGCGCTTCAACTGCTGCCTTTTCAGTTGGTAGACTCGGCCTCCTTCCGTGAGTTTGTGCAATGTGCGGTTCCTCAGTGGCAGGTTCCCAAACGCCACTTTTTCTCACGGAAGGCGATTCCGGCTCTCTACAGGCATGTGGAAGGCAATGTCTTGGCCTCGCTGGACAGGGCGGTCAGCGGTAAGGTGCATATTACCGCTGACTCATGGTCCAGCAGGCATGGACAGGAACGTTACCTTTCTTTCACGGCCCATTGGGTCACTCTTTTGGCAGCTGGGAAGGATGCAAGACAAGGTGCAGTAGTGTTGGAGGTTGTTCCACCGCCACGCCTCCAAAATGCTACTACTGGTTGTGACACACCTCTCTCCTCCACCCCCTCCTCTTCTTCTTCCTCCATGGCCTCTTCCTGTGGTTTGTCCTCGGAACCAGCGGTGCTCCGTAGGCGTTCAAGGGGCTACGCAAGTACGCAGGCAAAAAGATGCCATGCCGTGCTTGCGCTGGTGTGTTTGGGGGACAGGAGCCACACTGGGGCAGAGGTCCTGTCTGCTCTGCAGGGGCAGGCCGAGAGGTGGTTGACGCCACGCCAGCTTAAGCCAGGAATGGTGGTTTGCGACAATGGCACCAACCTCCTCTCCGCCCTCCGACAGGGACAACTGACCCATGTGCCCTGTATGGCTCACGTCCTTAACCTGATGGTGCAGCGGTTCTTGGGCAGGTACCCGGGCTTACAGGATGTCCTGAGGCAGGCCAGGAAAGTCTGTGTGCATTTCCGCAGATCTTATAATGCCAGTGCTCGCCTGGCTGAGCTGCAAAAGGAGTTGAACCTGCCCAAGAACCGCCTTATATGTGACATGCCCACCAGGTGGAACTCAACGTTGGCCATGCTGCAGCGGCTGCACACGCAGCAGAGGGCCATCAATGAGTACCTGTGCGACTACGGCACCAGGACAGGGTCAGGGGAGCTCGGGTTTTTTTCACCACGCCAGTGGGGCATGATCAGGGATACATGCACTGTCCTGGCACCATTTGAGGAGGCCACGAGGATGGTGAGCAGTGACAGTGCATGCATCAGTGACACTGTACCTCTTGTCCACCTGTTGGAGCACACGCTGCGTGGAATAATGGACAGGGCACTTGAGGCAGAACAGAGGCAGGAAGAGGAGGACTTCCTTGCCTCTCAAGGCCCCCTTTACCCAGACAGTGTTCCTTCTGTCCCACCCATCGCACAGGAAGAGGAGGAGGAGGAGGAGGAGGAGGAGGATTGTGTCAGCATGGAGGTGGAGCCTGGCACTCAGCATCATCAGCAGCAGTCTTTTAGGGATGATTTACAGTCCCAAGAAACCAGTGGACTTGTACGTGGCTGGGAGGAGGTGGCTGCAGATCATGTCGTCCTTAGTGACCCAGAGGACTCCGGACTGAATGCCTCAGCTAACCTACGCTGCATGGCCTCCCTGATCCTGCAAAGTCTGCGGAAGGATCCTCGTATTCTTCGGATCAAGGAGAGGGACCATTACTGGCTGGCCACTCTCCTTGATCCACGGTACAAGGGTAAGGTTGCGGACCTTATGTTACCGTCGCAGAGGGAGCAGAGGATGAGACAACCCTGGGAGGCCTTGCAGAAAGGTCTGTGCAACGCGTTCCCAGAGACTGGGAGGTTACAAACTCCTGGTCCTGGACAACGAGTTGCTGAGGCTTCGGGCAGTCAAAGAAGGAGCGGTGGGGAAGGTGGCCGTCTGACCGATGCGTTTAGACAATTCTTTAGTCCGCAGCCCCAAAGTATGATCGGTTCCAGCAACCATCGCCAGCGTCTGATATACATGGTGCAGGAATACCTAGGGGCAAGGTCAGACTTGGACACCTTCCCCACCGAAAATCCTCTGGCTTACTGGGTCTTGAGGATGGATCACTGGCCAGAGCTTGCACAGTATGCAATTGAGCTACTGGCCTGTCCTGCATCCAGCGTTCTTTCAGAACGCACATTCAGTGCTGCTGGAGGATTTGTCACGGATCACAGGGTGCGCCTGTCCACCGACTCGGTTGATCGACTGACTTTCATCAAGATGAACCAGTCTTGGATCACCACCAGCTACCACACACCTGATGCTGATATAACAGACTAATTGATTTTAAAATGTCACATCCCTTCAAGACTGATGCTGATGCTGAGTGCCTGTGCTGTTATGTTGACTGGCTATCCTCCTCCTCCTCCTCCTCCTCAATGATACGATTAATGATGATAGCTTGGAAGATCATTTTGGTTTATGGGTGACGCCACCAGTGGCTAAGGCCCAATTTTTCAGCCCCTGTTTAACAGGGGCGTGTAATTACAATTTTTGATGCAATACTTTGCAACAGGCCTCATTGCTGTGCTCCAAGTACAGTATCTGTGAGGGGTTGCAGTGTTGTGCCACCAGTGCCTAAGGCCCAATTTATCAGCCCCTGTTCAACAGGGGCATGCAATTATAATTATTGATCTAATAATTCACAGCAGGGCCCATTGCTGCGCCCACCAAGAGTAACTGTTAGGCCTTACAGTGATGTGGCACCAGCACCACCATCACCACCACCACCACCACCAAAGGCCCAATTTTTCAGCCCCTGTTCAACAGGGGCATGCAATTATAATTATTGATCTAATAATTCACAGCAGGGCCCATTGCTGCGCCCACCAAGAGTAACTGTCAGGCCTTACAGTGTTGTGTCAACACCACCACCACCACCACCACCACCACCACCAAAGGCCCAATTTTTCAGCCCCTGTTCAACAGGGGCATGCAATTATAATTATTGATCTAATAATTCACAGCAGGGCCCATTGCTGCGCCCACCAAGAGTAACTGTCAGGCCTTACAGTGTTGTGGCACCAGCACCACCATCAAAGGCCCAATTTTTACTACCACTGTTCAACAATTATATGTTATTACAATTCCTGATATAATAGTTGACAGCAGGGCGTTCCAGCACCCACCAAGAGTAACTGTGAGAGCTTACAGTGTTGTGCCAACACCAACACCTAAGGGGCCAATTTCTGCAGAGTATATACGGCAGGTCCCTACTTTCAAACATCCAACTTACAAACGACTACTACTTGCAAACGGAAGAAGACAACAGGAAGTGAGAGGAAATCTACCCCTTGGAAGGAAAATTCTCTCCTGTGAGAATTAATATGGGAGAAAGGTGTCTCCTCTCTACTGATGCTTTATCACCAATCCTTGTTTCAATAAAAACACCACATTTCAAAAACAGTTGTCATTGGGACGCAAAGTGAGGTGAAATGTTCTGAACAGGGGCACAGACAGCAAAAAAAATGTTACAGGGGTGATAACCCTTCCCTATGTTTTCCAAAAAGCTTAAAAATAGGTATTTGGCCTGGAGCTACACTTAAACAATGTAGCTGTTCAAAATTACAAACAGATTCTACATAAGAACAAACCTACAGTCCCTGTCTTGTATGCACCGCCTGTATACGGCTGTTCAGAGTATATAGGGCCTTTTTTATTTTGTGTGCGGGGTTCCCCTTAATATCCATACAAGACCCAAAGGGGCTGGTAATGGGCTGGGGTAGGGGGGGGGGGTCATGGGGTAGCTATGCCATTTTTCTTAAAGATTTTCATCCATATTACCGGGACCAGACATTACATTAAAGCCGCAAGCAGTTTTAAATGGCTTTTTTTTCCTTTTAGAAATGTAATTTTGTGCAGGGACAGTTCTAAACACGGGAAACACGTGGCACTTCACAGGCATACTTTAGACACCCCCCAGGTACAATATTTAAAGGAATATTTGACTTTTTTTTTTTCACTTTATGCATCATTAAAATGACTGCTCCCGGAAAACATCCGTTTTTTAAACTTCTTTTTGCATTGATACATGTCCCCTGGTGCAGAACCCGGGTTCCCAAACTCTGTTTAGGACAATAACATGGATAATAGTCGTTATAATTAGCACTTTAGAATCCGAACGTTCGCATCCATTGTATTTAATAGGGTTCTAATGTTCGTGCGAACTTTCGGTCCGTTCGCGGGTTCTGGTGCGAACCGAACCTGGGGGTGTTCGGCTCATCACTACTCTACAGATTCCAGTTACCGGTACTTAGTTCAAACCGGTACAGCACATTCTAGTGCAGTCAACAAGAGCAGAATGTTGCATTATAGGAACACATCTGGAAAGTGGCAAAATGCATGTAGAATGCATCAAAAACACTTATGCAGAAACACATCTGGAATGCAGAAACTGTGGTGATCTGGCCATCAGGCTTGCACAGAATCTATACAGTGACAGATTTTGCCTGCCAACTAGCAATAGAGTTAACTTCGATATATAAACTTTAGAAATGGCACTACATTCAACATTGGAAACTACAAGATTTGACACAGTTTCTGGAAAGAGTGGAACCTGGCAACTGACTTTTGGTTGATGCTTTTGATAAACCTTGTACAAGCATTGGCGCACTCAGTCACTGCTATGAGAGCATTGTGGTTACTCCACTGGAGTGCAGATGGAACTTCTACACAAGCCTTCGACATTTCCTATAATTTTCTATAATGGGAGGTTATTGTTCGGCCAAATGCTGAACAACGCAATTAAGCGAATGACAGGAGGAAATGTCTGGACTGTGGCCACAGATTAGTAGGTGGAAGCCGCCATCCTTCACTCAAGCCCACTGAACTTCAGAGGGTGCAGGAGGCCAAATCTTATAGGACAGGCTGCAGATTTAATAGATCACAGTGGAGGTATCTCAAAGTTACTTTTGACATGAAATCAAGTCCAGGGCAAGCTGCTAAGATGGCTGGAATGTCTCTTTTTAAAGGTGCGTCCAACCAGTCTCTTCCAGTTGGGGCCAGGGGGCCTAAGTGAAGTAGATGATTGTAGCCTCCTTCTGGAGGGTTTGGACAACAATTACCAAAGACCAGTGAGTCCAGAAGACAGGTGGGTGGACAATAGAGAACAGATCTCAGAAGAGAAAAGGTTTATAAATTTTTTATACTACTACAAGGCCATCAAGCCAGTGATGCCAAAAACATAGAATCATCTGGGGGCCTTTCTCCCCAGTTTTTCTAGTACCTAAGGCAGGAGCCTCCTGACCTGTTTCAGTTTGAAGCAATCGAATGTGTTCATATGCATCAAGAGGTTCAAGACGGAGTCCATGCAGACAGTCGCAGGTACAGTTCAGCAGGAGGACCAGTTGTAATCATTTGACCGGCCGACTCATACTTCCATGTACCGATCAATGCCAAGATTTGCGGTGGCCTGAGGTCACTTCCAGTTCAGGTGTCTTTTACAGAATTGGCACAGCCCCAGAAATCTTTTTGAAGATCTTGTTGGCAGTGGTGGTACCTTGGGCCAGGTGGCACATGAGGGTGTTTCAATTTGCCTTCTTTAGCATATGAGCTGGGCTGTCTATGTATCAGAAAATCTTTGTTCCTATACAAATTCAACAAGAACTGAAATTTTGGACATCGCCACTGTCCTTCTTTCGAAGGCTAGTCCTCTCTGCCTAGGAGATAGGATGATTCAGAAGCCAGTGTCTGGGGCTGGGAACTCCCCAAGTATCTTGAATGGAAGAAGAAAGCCTTTTTCTAGCATTGCAAGTCTTTTAAGATTTTCAAGGGGGCCTGAGTGAGGTTGACAACAAGACAGTAATAGCCTACATAGCCTAAAAAGGGGAAACCAAAAGTATTTTTCTTGTTGCATCTTGTAATTAAAGTTTCATGGGGCAGAGAATCACTTAGTCAGTTAAGGTCGGTCTTCTTGCCAGGGAAGCAAATCCAATTATTGGTTTCGGTTAGGCAGAATATTTTTTTCAACAAGTGCCTCATACCAATATTGGCCCTATGGGGCGTTCCAGCAGTAGTTCTCAGGGAGACTTCACTGAACATGCAGCTTCTGATGATTGCAACAGGATACCATGCAAAGACTCCGTCATAAAAGAGGTTCACAGTGCCATGGAATTCTCTGTTTGATCTTTGTCTCTGGTCAAATGAAATCCTTTATGGCAAGGTCAGTAATAAGGATAAGCCGAACACCTCCCCGGTTCGGTTCGCACCAGAACTTGCAAACAGGCAAAAAGTTTGTTCGAACAAGCGAACACCGTTAGTCTATGGGACACGAACATAAAAAAAAGTGCTAATTTTAAAGGCTTATATGCATGGTATTGTCATAATGTGTTTGGGGACCTGGGTCCTGCCCCAGGGGACATGTATCGATGGAAAAAAAAAAGTTTTAAAAACGGCCGTTGTTTCGGGAGCAGTGATATTAATAATGCTTAAAGTGAAACAATAAAAGTGAAATATTCCTTTAAATTTCGTACCTTGGTGTGTCTATAGTATGCCTGTAAAGTGGTGCATTTTCCCCATGTTTAGAACAGTCCCTGCAGCAAAATGACATTTCTAAAGGAAAAAAGTAATTTAAAACTACTGGCGGCTGTAATGAATTGTCGGGTCCCGCAATACAGATAAAAGTCATTGAAAAAAACGGCTTGAGAAAAACGGTCCCCCCCCCCAGTCCATTACCAGGCCCTTTGGGTCTGGTATGAATATTAAGGGTAACCCTGAGCCAAAAAAAAATGCGCGGGAGTCCCCCCAAATTCCATACTAGGCCCTTCAGGTCTGTTATTAATATATAGGGGAACCTGCGCAAAATGTAAAAAAAAAATGCATAGATGTCCACCTCAAATTCCATAGCAGACCCTTCAGGTCTGGTATGGATTTTAAGGGGAACCCTGCGTCAAAATAAAAAAAAATGATGTAGGTTCCCCGAAAAATCTATACCAGACCCTTATCCGAGCACGCAACCTGGCAGGCCGCAGGAAAAAATGGGGGGACGAGAGAGCGCCCCCCTCCTGAACCATACCAGGCCACATGCCCTCAACATGGGGGGATGGGTGCTTTGGGGCAGGGGGGGCTCTGCACCCACCCCACCCCAAAGCACCTCGTCCCCATGTTGATGGGGACAAGGGCCTCATCCCCACAACCCTTGCCCGGTGGCTGTGGGGGTCTGCGGGCAGGGGGCTTATCGAAATCTGGAAGCCCCCTTTAACAAGGGGACCCTCAGCTCCTGCCCCCCTATGTGAATTGGTAACGGGTACATTGTACCCCTACTATTTCACCAAAAAAAGTATCAGAAATTGTAAAAAAGACAAGAGCCAGCTTGGGACAAAATTTCCAGTGATGTAAATCCATCTCGAGTGATGGACCGAGGAAAAAAAAAGTGCCACAATAGCTCTTCCTCCATGGGTGGCTCCCGTCGAATGACCCGCTGTGACAGCTGTTATATAGCTGAGGGCAGGGCCACCCGGTGATGTTTATGGGTGACCCCGCCCTCCTCTGACGCCACGGCGGTTTCGCAATTTGTCAAAGAGGGGGTCACCAGTATACGTCACCGGGTGGCCCCGCCCTCAGCTATATAACAGCTGTCACGGCGGGAGTAGCGTTACCCTTTTTTTTCTTTTTTTAATAAAGGACTTGTCCCAAGCTGTCTCTTGTCTTTTTTTTTAAATTTTTGACACTTTTTTTGGTGAAATGATAGTACCACGTTACCAATTCACATAGGGGGGGCTGGATCTGGGGGTCCCCTTGTTAAAGGGGGCTTCCATATTCCGATAAGCCCCCTCCTGCAGACCCCCACAACCACTGGGCAAGGGTTGTGGGGATGAGGCCCACAGACCCCCAAAGCATCCTTACCCATTCTGAGGGCATGTGGCCTAGTACGGTTCAGGAGGGGGGGCGCTCTCTAGTCCCCCCTCTTTTCCTGCGGCCTGCCAGGTTGCGTGCTTGGATAAGGGTCTGGTATGGATTTTTGGGGGTCCCCTACGCCTACGCCATTTTTAAAAATAAAATTGGCGCAGGGTTCCCCTTAAAATCCATACTAGACCTGAAGGGTCTGGTATGGATTTTGAGGGGGACCCCTACGCCATTTAAAAAAAAAATGGCGCAGGGTTTCCCTGAATATCCATACCAGACCTGAAGGGCCTGGTATGGAATTTGAGGGGAACCCCTATGCAATTTTTTTTTTGGTTCGGGGATCCCCTTAATATTCATACCATGAAGGGGGAACCTATGCCATTTTTTCCAATGACTTTTTTCTGTATTGCCAAGACCCGACAATTCAGTACAGCCGCGAGTAGTTTTAAATGACATTTCTAAAGGAAAAAAAGTCATTTTGCTGCGGGACTGTTCTAAACACGGGAAAAAGCGCCACTTTACAGGCATATTATAGACACCTCCCAGGTACGAAACACTTTTTATGACAATACCATGCATATAAGCCTTTAAAATTAGCACTTTTTATTTCTCCCATAGACTTTTAAAGGGTGCTCCACGGCTTTTGAATTTTGCCACGAACACCGCAAATTATTCGCTATTTGGCGAATACCCGATGTTCGAGTCAAGCTTACGTTCAACTCGAACATCGGGCTCATCCCTAGTCAGTAGCAGATCCCCAATCCAATAAGACTACTTTTAATAGCCTGGCTATGACATAGGCTACACTAGAGGTGCAGGGATTCTCACCTGAGGTTGTTCAGACCTCAGATAGGAGAGGATATGAAAGAAGTCTGTTTTGTCTGTTTAGCAAAAGCTTTCTCTCCTGTGTTCCCTGCTCTAGCCAAAATCCTTGACATTTTGTCACGTACCTGGTAGACGAGCCCAATGTGCAGGGAGCGGCTTCTCGTAGCCTCTGATTCACGAGGCCCTGGTAGTGGGAACAGGGGCTCGCAAGGGCAGAGGGCACAAGTGCCTGACTGGTAAGCTGAGTAGGGGCCTTGAGCAGAAGCTGTAGTCCACGGCAGGGTGCAGTAGTGGAACACTCGTGGGAGAGCAGCAGAGCAGGTGAGGACAGACCGGGTCAAACACTGGCAGGCTGGTTCAGGTACAAAAGCGGGATCCAAAACGGGAGTCAGAGTCCAGGCCGGGTCAGTTTGTTGGGCAGGCAGAAATCAGGTTAGAGGGATAAGCAAAAGAGTCGTCAAGGCAAGCCGGGATCAGAAGGGCAGGCAGCAAACAGGATACACAGAGGGAAGCCGGATCAGGTAGGAAGTTCAGCAGCGGGGTATCAATCAGCAGGGGTCTCAGGAAACGCTGTAGACCAGACAGCACTGGGCAGCATGACAGGGGAGTTTAAATACCCGATTCTGGCGCCAAGCGCCGTCACCGTGCGTGCGTGCGCGCTCCCGCGGCGCGCGCGCGCGCGTGCGCGCGCACCCGTTGCGCTATCGCACGCGCGCATGCGCCGAACAGTTCCTCCAAAAGCAGGCATTCTTTTGACGCTGCTGTTGCCAGGCAGATTATGTAAATGCCTTTCCTGACATTGCCCCCCTCCAACGGGCAGCCTCCGGATGCCCAACTGGGCCATCTTAACTGGGTGGGATCTTTTGAAGGCCAGAATTAGTCTCTCTGCGTGGATGTTAGTCTCTGGTTCCCAGGAATTTTCTTCTGGGCCATAGCCCTTCCATTTTACCAAGTACTGGGTTTGGTTGCGCCTCCTCCTGCAGTCTAGGATGGATTCGACCTCGAACTCCTCTTCCCCATTGATTAGTACTGGTTCTGGGGGGCCTATACCCCGATCGGAGAATGGATCTGGAACTGCAGGTTTGAGTAGGGCCACATGGAACACCGGGTGTATTCGGAAGGATTCCGGCAGTTTCAACTCATAAGCCACATCGTTAATCCGTCTTAAAACAGGGAAGGGGCCCACAAATTTGGGGCCCAATTTCTTGGAAGGGCATGCTAATTTCAAGTTCACCGTGGACAGCCAGACTTGGTCTCCGGGCCCTAGGTTAAGCTCCCCCCTCCTCCTCCTGTCGAATATCTCTTTGTTATATTTCTGGGTCCTTGCCATTGTTTCTTGTAGTAGTTTGTTGTTATCGTTAAAGAAGTTCAGAGTCTCTTGGGCGGCTGGAACTGCACATTCCGGTATATTATTGGATAGGAACAAGGGGTGGAAACCGTAGTTTGCGAAAAAGGGGGACTGTTTGGTAGCTGAGTGGACAGAGTTGTTGTACGCAAACTCGGCAAGAGGTAGTAAGGGTACCCAATCGTCCTGAGAAAAGCCTGAGAAACAGCGTAGATATTGTTCGAGCGTCTGATTGGTTCGTTCAGTCTGCCCATTGGTCTGCGGGTGATAAGCCGAAGAAAGGCACAGGTCAATTTTTAAGGATCCACAAAGTGCTCTCCAAAATCTGGACGTAAACTGCACTCCTCGATCGGATACGATGTTTGAAGGGATACCGTGCAGCCTTACTATTTCCTTGATGAACAGTTTTGCGGTTTCAGGAGCGGATGGTGTGCCTCTCATAGGCAAAAAATGGGCCATTTTGGATAGTCTGTCTACTACCACAAAAATGGTAGTGCAGTCTTCGGATGGAGGTAACTCAACAATAAAATCCATGGAAATCATTCTCCAGGGTCTTTCTGGAATGGGTAGGGGTTTTAATAGTCCCCATGCTTTGGCCTTGCTGCCCTTGTTTTGGGTGCAAACGGCGCATGAATCCACGTAGTCTCTACAGTCCTTCAATAGGCGAGGCCACCAAAACATGCGCTGAAGAAGTTCAGATGTCTTGCGGATACCGAAATGGCCAGCCAGTTCATGGTCGTGGCAAGACTTAAGGACCCTGACTCGTGCTTGTTGAGGTACGAAAATCCTGTCCTGGAACCACAGCAGGTCATTTCTCCGCTGTAAGGTAACGTCCGGTAGGTGTAATTCACTTGTGTAAGCTCGTTTGATCTGAGATAGTACGTCTTCTTGTAATAAAAGAAAGTTTCCAGGCGTCAGGATGGTGTCCGGGAGTGACGAGGTTTGAGGTTCACTGAACATCCGGGAAAGTGCATCAGGTTTTGTGCTCTTTGACCCGGGCCTGTAAGTAATGTGAAATGAGAACCTGGTAAAAAAAAGTGCCCACCTAGCCTGACGTGGTCTCAGTCTCTTGGCGGTTTTCAAGTACTCCAGGTTCTTGTGGTCTGTGTAGACCAAAATGGGGTGTGCTGCCCCCTCCAGCAAGTAGCGCCATTCCTCCAGTGCTGCCTTAATTGCGAGTAATTCTCTGTCCCCGACATCGTAGTTTCTTTCTGCTTCAGACAACTTACGAGAAAAGAAAGCTACAGGGTGTAACAGAGCCTTGGGACCCTGCCTCTGGGAGAGTACTGCTCCCACGGCAATCTCTGAGGCATCTACTTCTAGGGTATAGGGCAGGGCTGGGTCTGGGTGTCTTAGGACAGCGGCTGAGATGAACTGACCCTTGAGGGTAGAAAAGGCAGCCTGGGCCTCAGGGGTCCAGTTGAAGCGCGTGCCTTGTTTTGTCAGGCTGGTGATGGGGGCGATGATGGTGGAAAAACCCCGGATAAATTTGCGATAGAAATTCGCGAACCCCACAAACCGCTGGATCCCTTTCTTGTCCGTAGGGGCTGGCCAATCCAGGATGGCGGAGACCTTTTGTGGGTCCATCTTGATGCCTTCCACGGAGATAATCAGCCCTAAGAATTGGATGCTTTGCTGCTCGAAGACACATTTTTCAGGCTTCGCATACAGACCGTGTTGACGGAGTCGGGTTAGTACCTTCCCAACATGTTCCCGATGGATGGACAGAGAGGGAGAGAAAATTAGGATGTCGTCTAGATAGACGATAACGAACAGGTCAAGATAGTCTCTGAAGGCCTCATTCACAAAATGTTGAAATGTAGCTGGGGCGTTGCATAGACCGAAGGGCATCACACGGTATTCAAAATGCCCGAATCGGGTACGGAAGGCGGTCTTCCATTCATCCCCGCTTCGAATCCGGACTAGGTTGTAGGCCCCACGTAGGTCTAATTTGGTGAATATAGAAGCGGTTCCGAGTCTCTGGAAGAGTTCAGGCACCAGAGGAAGGGGGTAACGATTTTTGATCGTAATCTTGTTAAGCTCACGGTAGTCTACGCAAGGGCGTAGTGAGTGGTCCTTCTTCTCGACAAAGAATATCCCCGCTCCGGCCGGTGAGGTGGAAGGGCGGATGAACCCTTTTTTCAGATTATCATCAATGTAAGTTTTGAGAGTCCCCAGCTCCAATTCGGTCAGAGGGAAGATCCTCCCGAACGGTACCTCTGCCCCAGGGAGGAGTTCAATCGGGCAGTCGTAAGGCCTGTGTGGGGGTAATGTCTCTGCACCTTTCTTGCTGAATACATCCAGAAAGGTGTGGTATGCTTTGGGGACGGATTGGCGGGTCTCGGTATCAGCATCGAGACACAGTAGCGAAGAAGGCGTATCAGTGTTTTTTGATAGGCAATGCTGGCGGCAATAAGGAGAGCGGAAGCAGATCTTTCCAGTAGTCCAGTCAATCTTGGGGTTGTGAGCCCTCAGCCATGGCATACCCAGTATAATGGGAAACAAGGGGGACTCAATAATGTCCAGGCAAAGCCATTCCCGGTGGCAATTGGAGATGATTGTGTCCAGAGGGGCCGTCTCCTGGGTAACGGGCCCGGATTTGATGGCCGATCCGTCGGCCAGGTGGATGGATAGGCCCTTAGCTCTGGGTTGTAGGGGGATTCGGAACTTGCTGGCGAAAGATGCATCCATAAAGCCGCTACACGCTCCGGAGTCAATTAGGGCGGTAGCTTGGATATTCCCTCCTGGAAGCTGTAGGGAAATTGAAACAGCCAGATGAGTTGCGTTATCAAATGAAACAGGTGAGCAGGTAGAACAAACAGAGGAAGACTTACGGGACTTGGCGGGACAGGACCTCACGTAGTGTCCCGGTTCGCCACAGTACAGGCAGAGGTTGTTGTTCCGCCGGAGTTGACGCTCCTCGGGAGTAAGCGAGGATCGAAGCAAACCAAGCTGCATGGGTTCTGGAACGTCGGTGGGCGTATGAGCGAACGCCGGAGGAGCGGAGTGAGGAAGGTTTGGGTTAAACACACGGGGAAGCATCCAGACAGGGCGAGAAGGACCCGTGGTGCGTTCTGCCCTTCGTTCCCTTAGCCGTCTGTCGATTTGGGTAGCCTGCAGAATCAGAGCGTCAAGCGTTGCGGGGATGCCCACCCGGGCCAGTTCATCCTTAAGAGGCTCCGAGAGGCCTAGGCGGAACTGGTGACGCAGGGCAGCGTCATTCCAGTTAGTATCCGCGCTCCAACGCCGGAATTCGGACACGTAATCTTCCACGGCCCTGCGGCCTTGTTGTAGGGAGCATAATGCGGCTTCTGCAGTGGCCGCCTGAAGGGGGTCCTCATAGAGGAGGTCCATTGCTTGAAGGAAGGAACTTAGCAGGTCCAGGCAGACGTCCTTGTGTTCCAAGAGACGATGGGCCCATGTCTGGGGTTCTCCTGAAAGTAGGGAAATGACAAAACCCACCTTGGTGGATTCAAGCGAGAATGTCCGGGGCTGTAACGCAAAGAACAGTTCGCAGGCGTTACGGAAGGCCCTGTATTTGCTGCGGTCCCCCGAGAATCTTTCCGGAGTGGGGACCCTAGGTTCTGGTGGCAGCATTACCACAGATGGCGCAGGAGAAGTTCCAGAGGCCGGGGTGGATAAGGTCCGGACTTGTTCCTCCAGACGGGTGTACCCCTCTTGCAAACTTCTGACGGCCGAGGTAAGTCCGTCCAGGTGGCGGCACAAGTCCTCCATTGGAGAGGCTCCCTGCGTGGGCTCGGACATGGCTGTCTGGTACTGTCACGTACCTGGTAGACGAGCCCAATGTGCAGGGAGCGGCTTCTCGTAGCCTCTGATTCACGAGGCCCTGGTAGTGGGAACAGGGGCTCGCAAGGGCAGAGGGCACAAGTGCCTGACTGGTAAGCTGAGTAGGGGCCTTGAGCAGAAGCTGTAGTCCACGGCAGGGTGCAGTAGTGGAACACTCGTGGGAGAGCAGCAGAGCAGGTGAGGACAGACCGGGTCAAACACTGGCAGGCTGGTTCAGGTACAAAAGCGGGATCCAAAACGGGAGTCAGAGTCCAGGCCGGGTCAGTTTGTTGGGCAGGCAGAAATCAGGTTAGAGGGATAAGCAAAAGAGTCGTCAAGGCAAGCCGGGATCAGAAGGGCAGGCAGCAAACAGGATACACAGAGGGAAGCCGGATCAGGTAGGAAGTTCAGCAGCGGGGTATCAATCAGCAGGGGTCTCAGGAAACGCTGTAGACCAGACAGCACTGGGCAGCATGACAGGGGAGTTTAAATACCCGATTCTGGCGCCAAGCGCCGTCACCGTGCGTGCGTGCGCGCTACCGCGGGCGTGCGCGCGCACCCGTTGCGCTATCGCGCGCGCGCATGCGCCGAACAGTTCCTCCAAAAGCAGGCATTCTTTTGACGCTGCTGTTGCCAGGCAGATTATGTAAATGCCTTTCCTGACACATTTTACAGTCAGCGCTAGAGGTTGGTCTGGCATACAACTCCATTTAAGGTACAGATCGCTACTTTATCTTTTCACAGGCTGCAGATGGGTGCAACAGCCTGTGACCAGATGCTTTTTCCAGATGACAATCCATATGACCTTGAGGGAAATCCTAGTTCCCTCTGTGGGACTTAGGCTTGGATCTGAGAGCACCCTTTGTTCCAATAGGTTTCATTTCCATTGAAGTACCTCACAGTAAAACTAGTTCTGACAGCAACTACTTCAGACCGCAAGATGTTGAAGATTGCAACATTTTCCTGCAAGGGCCCTTTGGTGTCTTTTTTATTTTCCCTTTTACCAGAGATATATTGAATAGATCGAATACATCACAGCTCTCGAGGAGGAGACTTTGACAAGCTCCTCCTTCAACGAGAGCTGAGATGGATTTCGAATTTAAATGCCACCACCCCTCCAGGACTAAACCAAGCTTTCAATTTCAAACCTTTTTGCCTGGTTTTACCTCTGCAACCTTTGATAAAGAATTGTTACATTAACTCAGCAATTGACATATTATTTATCCATTTTTTTGACCATTTTTATTCCCCATCCCTTTCCCCCTTCTCCTTGCTCCTGTTTATTTACCATCATTTTATTTTTGCATAATCTTTAACAATCTATTCTATGCTGAATGCCACACTCTATACAATAATGTACATCTTATATGTATATATAATGTAATAACAAATGTCTAATACTTGAATGACATTTTCATTGTATATAACTGTAATAATGTTTTGATTTTTTGATTAATTTAATAATATATTTTGCTCATATTTCCAGACACAATTCCATATGGGACTTGTCATATATGTAATGGGTGAGTCACCTGTGAATAAACTTAGATCCAATCCTATTAACAAAAAATACATAAAAAAACTTTGTTAAGAAGCTTGAACATTTAAAAGCTGGGAACATAGTCCCATGCATTGTTCAATCTTCCAAACAATTCCCTTTTTTGATTTTTTATATTTATTTTCATTGGATAATCTTCCCGGTCTGCTGCATGGCTAGCCGAGATTCCCCGGCACACTGGAGCCCCCTAGACCAATTTAATCTTGCTCACGGGGGCAGCATCCCTTTAATAGGGTGCACTTGACGGCAGTTCAATACAGGTACCATCCTTCCTGTATTACAGCCAGCTGGCCCATCCACTCTTGGCCGCTCCTGCCATTCACTCATGCCCCTTCTTTTCTATCTATCGGCGGCTTTCTGACTGGCTTGTAAGCGTTCGGATGTTCTTCCCGACATGCATGCGCATTGAGCCCTATCGGCTCATATACTTCCGCCATCCAACTGTGCCGGCGGTCACGTCGACGTCTGACGTCACCGCGCATTTGTGCGCGGCGACGCCGGACGCCGCGCAAACCGAGGGATGGACCTCACCTCGGTGGGACGGCTCACCTCCGTGACTGGGCCTGTCTGAGTTGTTGGTTTTGTACTACCCATCTTCATTGGCCCATTTCTCTTCCCCTCTCCTTTACTTTGGCGCCAACACCAACCCACTCCATTGGCTGAGTCATTACCAGCTGACTTATTTAAACATCAGCTGTAGTCACCCAAGATCTCACTGCATAGATGAGGTCTATACACATGGCGCTTAGACATCATTCAAGGTAAGAGGAATCTTGATCCAATGAGTCACTGCTTAACCATACCAGTACTCCTTTTAAATACTAACTATGATACTATATTGAGAACGGCTAAATTAACCGTTTCTCAAGGAATGAGAGAAATATTAACTCTTCTCATACTCTGTTATTTGTTTTTGCAGAGCAATCGCTGTCCTAACTTTTCCATCCCTGTGACTCTTGACATGTCGTGTGAGCGGATTGGGATAAAGATATTACAATATATCTAATCCACCTTTACAGAAAATGTTTTCAGTCTCAACATACCCACTTAACTTCTGAATAATTACTGGCTTTTCTGTCTACAAACGGATGCTTTCTAACTTCCACTAGGGGTCAGGCTTTCAGTTTACCTTTAAGCCTTTAAAAGCTTCCTTCTGACACTGAACATTCTCTTTATTCATTTTGGATTGGATCCCTAAAAGTCCCAGGGAACTCACCCAATGACGTCTCATTCTACATCTGCATGTTGCTAGAACTCCTTGTGAGATGTAAGTAAAAAATATATAAAAATGAATAACAATTTTCCTTTTTTGTTTAATATTTTTTTATAGAGATATATAAAACCTGGATGTTCAGCATATCCTGTATATCATTATGCAATGCGCTTTCCATGCAATGCTTAAAAGAAACATAGTAAAAAATATATAGAATTATTGAATTTATTTTTACATATTGTTTTTTGTTCTTTTGAACTACAGACTCAATCTAACATATTGTCTCGCCTATATACTTACCCTGAAGAAGGAATATATACACATTGGCATTAAACTGCCATTTGTTATCCGAAACATGTCGGTGCTCATTCGCCTCCCTCTGCACTGACACCTATTGTCTATTACCATGGATGTGAATGTAATGTATATTGCCATTAATGTTAGTCCATCAATTATGTTTTCATGACATACAAATAACCTTTTCATACAAAATCCTCTTTATTGTTGAATCTTTATGACTTCATTACATGTAATAAAATCTTTTCTATTTTTATACAATTTAATGGTCAGTCCATATTATTGCTTCGGTCCAAACTATCCCAGGGGCAGCCCAACCTTTATTTCTCCAATAATTATTTGGGATGTGACTGGATGCTTTGAACTGACCACAATATACTGGTTTAGCTTCATCTTATCCTTTTTATATACCACTTTTACCAGAGATACCACATCTATCTCCAAGGTAAAAAGAGAGCGAATGGCAAATATATGCTGTGCCACATCCAGTATTCAAGAAAGAGAGAAGAATCCCCTAAGTGGACCTTTAAGGCACTAAATTGTAGTAATATTCAATATACAGAGTATTTAAAGTAGAAAAAGGTTTTATTCATAATTAAACATTAATACAATTTACACATCAGAATGAAATATTGATTGTGACTGAACAATTTTAACATGTGTCACCATGCTGGGAAATACATGCGGGGAAACTCCCTTTACCCAACACGTTTCGGGGTTCAACTCCTTCTTCAAGGGTGTGTAAAGGGGAGATAATTCATCTAAGCATAATTAGAAACACATACAATCAATTACATATGTTTAAAATTGTTGGCATGATAAATAGAAAGTACAACAATAATTATAAGTCAAAAATATGATGAATTACTCACATAGTATAGAATCACCAGAAGATTTTCAATATTTCATTGAGCATTTAAATCGAAAACAAACAAAACACAATACTATGTCAAAGGGGTCGCAATTCCAAGGCAAGTGGGCCTCAAGATCAGCAAGTGATAGATCTATAGGAGATTTTTTTAAATAGTTGCCAACCCAAGGAGAGATAATATCTCCAATTTCAAGACAAGCAGAACGGCCAAGGGGATATACTGGGGTCAGGTATGGAGATCCCTAAAAGAAAACAAGTTACATTGTGACTCCCAAAAAGTTTTAATTTAATATAGGTATATACAAAACAGCTATACAAATATGGAGCTTTAGTAGGGTACCTTGATTTGTTGGATCTAAGGCAAACCCAATAATCACCACCGATGGTAAAGACTGAACTGCACCAACTATAAAAACAATAGGAAGCAATTCGTCAATGTAGGATTTATTGAATGTATATGTTAGGTGTAATATACAACATACCCAAGAATTCAATCAAAAATGAAATATATAGAATACATTTTTTTTTTTTTATAAAAATGATATTACTATAGAATTTACCAATGGGGCGGATTATGATGCGTGTGTATATATATATATATATATATATATATGTATATATATATATATATATTGTGACAGCAGGCAGGTAAAATCACCAGGTTGCATCCAGGATGGAAGGTATATATGTCCTAGATTCAGGCTTTATGCCGATTTATACCACTAGGGGGAGTGCTGGGAGTCTTGCAGGGGAAGAGTTAATGAGCCCAGCTGAAGTAAGTGGGCTCATTAGGGCCTCTACAAGAACTCCCAGCATGCTAAGGGAGATGCTCCAACCTGGAACCAGATCTGTGTGGATAGTCTGGGGAGTGTGATCTCTGTGCGGTGAGCCAAAGCCTGTGTGGTTATTGCTAAGAACTTCTAAAAGCAGGGAGCTAGGGACTGGGACAGCACAAGGCTGTACCCAGTTGTTAGTTTGGACACCAACGTGTGTAGTGAGCGGTCAAGTTGACCAGGATTTCTTTTCCTGTTTCTTTTGTTTTTGCTGTATTTTTTTGTCTGTATATAGTTCAAATAAAACCACACCCTTTTGTTTTCTCCTACCACTGTCTGCTGGGCCTGTTTTTGTGTGGTGAACCCATCCAGGGGGTCACACACACCCGCTGCTGAGTTAACCCCCTCACAATATATATATATATATATATATATATATAATTTTATATTTTATTATTTAATTGATTATTATTGGTATAATCATAGATGACATTATAAGTAAATTGTTATAGGAAATAAAAATATATAAATAAGTTATAACTGTAGATGTTACCACATGCACAAAAAACATCATATTTGTATTGTAAAATACAGTTGCAAAAAAAAGTATGTGAACCCTTTTGGAATGATATGGATTTCTGCACAAATTGGTCATAAAATGTGATCTGATCTTCATCTAAGTCACAACAATAGACAATCACAGTCTGCTTAAACTAATAACACACAAAGAATTAAATGTTACCATGTTTTTATTGAACACACCATGTAAACATTCACAGTGCAGGTGGAAAAGTATGTGAGCCCATGGATTTAATAACTGGTTGAACCTCCTTTGGCAGCAATAACTTCAACCAAACGTTTCCTGTAGTTGCAGATCAGACGTGCACAACGGTCAGGAGTAATTCTTGACCATTCCTCTTTACAGAACTGTTTTCAGTTCAGCAATATTCTTGGGATGTCTGGTGTGAATCGCTTTCTTGAGGTCATGCCACAGCATCTCAATCGGGTTGAGGTCAGGACTCTGACTGGGCAACTCCAGAAGGCGTATTTTCTTCTGTTTAAGCCATTCTGTTGTTGATTTACTTCTATGCTTTGGGTCGTTGTCCTGTTGCAACACCCATCTTCTGTTGAGCTTCAGCTGGTGGACAGGTGGCCTTAAGTTCTCCTGCAAAATGTCTTAATAAACTTGGGAATTCATTTTTCCTTCGATGATAGCAATCCGTCCAGGCCCTGATGCAGCAAAGCAGCCCCAAACCATGATGCCCCCACCACCATACTTCACAATTGGGATGAGGTTTTGATGTTGGTGTGCTGTGCCTCTTTTTCTCCACACATAGTGTTGTGTGTTTCTTCCAAACAACTCAACTTTGGTTTCATCTGTCCACAGAATATTTTACCAGTACTGCTGTGGAACATCCAGGTGCTCTTGTGCAAACTGTAAACGTGCAGCAATGTTTTTTTTGGACAGCAGTGGCTTCCTCTGTGGTATCCTCCCATGAAATCCATTCTTGTTTAGTGTTTTACATATCGTAGATTCCAGTAGTGTATTTAGGTTTTGAGCTGCCCCAGGCCTGACTAAACTCGTGCACCCCCTTATTTAAATATGACCCCCCTTTCTGTCAAGGCCACACCCCTTGCTGTTTAAGACCTGCCCTGTAATTTTTGAGTGGGACACTAGTTCTGAGGGCCTGGGGGGGGGGGCAATGGATTCCCTTAATTTGCATAGATTTCTCTCACTTACTGTTTGGCTATGGGGCAGGAAGTGAAGGGAAATCTCTGCAATGGGACAGGTTTGGGAAAAAATAAACTGACAGAGGCTATAACTCTCCCTTACTCTATCCAAAATGAAAAAAAAAAGTGTTGCCTATAGTTCTACTTTAAGCACAAATTTCTAATAATTTTATGGAGAGGACTAAGAAGATATAACTATGCCAATGGTGCAGGAGAAAACAAATAGCACAGTGAGGTTTGTGGTCCAGAATGATAGGACAGTCAAAATTAGAAGCAGCTCCCCCCTCCCCTACAGTGGCAGAATGCCGGCCACCTGCATACCAGAAGGAATGCGGCTGCTTTATGGGGGCTCTAGACTAATTTGTCTCTTAGCCCAGTTCACCCCATAAGACTGGTGCTACACTAAAAGTGTAGCGCAAGCCGGCGGGGACTCTTTCTGTGCTGCCCCCCTGCAAAGTGCTGCCCTAGGCCTGGGCCTTGTTGGCCTAGGCCAGGATACAGCGGTGGTAGATTCGCTAACAGAGATGTTGGCATATGCCAGAGACTTTTGTAAGTCTTTAGCTGACACTCTAGGATTCTTCTTCACCTCATTGAGCAGTCTGTGCTGTGCTCTTGCAGTCATCTTTACAGGATGCCCACTCCTAGAAAAAATAGCAGCAGTGCTGAACTTTCTCCATTTATAGACAATTTGTCTTATCGTGGACTGATGAACAGCAAGGCTTTTGGAGATACTTTTATAACCCTTTCCAGCTTTATGCAAGTCAACAATTCTTAATTGTAAGTCTTCTGAGAGCTCTTTTGTGCGAGGCATGATTCACATCAGGCAATGCTTCTTGTGAAAAGCAAACCCAGAACTGGGGTGTGTTTTTTATAGGGCAGGGCAGCTGCAACCAACACCTCCAATCTCATCTCATTGATTGGACTCCAGTTGGCTGACACCTCACTCCAATTAGCTCTTGGAGATCTCATTAGTCTAGGGGTTCCCATACTTTTTCCACCTGCACTGTGAATGTTTACATGGTGTGTTCAATAAAAACATGGTAACATTTAATTCTTTGTGTGTTATTAGTTTAAGCAGACTGTGATTGTCTATTGTTGTGACTTGGATGAAGAACAGATCACATTTTATGACCAATTTGTGCAGAAATCCATATCATTCCAAAACGGTTCACATACATTTTTTTTGCAACTGTATATTGCTGCATGCCCCAAAGAAAATCACATAAATGTTATAAGTGTTAATTTATACTATATTATAGAGGGGGCTCAATAGAAACAAAGCTGATGTATATAAATTCTACATAAGAAATGAACACAGGGAGTTCAAAGTAAATACCTATGATCACCATAGCTTGAGAGAGCCAGCCGCATACCCCGACATCCAGCAGGGAAGTGTTGGATGCAGAGGCTCCGTGTTTATGTGCAGGTCCTCCTATCATCTGCCGCAAGTAATTGCGAGCAGTTGACACAGGGGGACCTGCCGAGGATCATCTAATTGGCCCCCTGGACGGGGTGTGCGCGATCGCGCCGCCAACGCGCATGCACGAGAGTCACCGCGTTGGAGCGACGTCACGCACACCTCGTCCACCGACACACTGAGCCTCACCAGCGGACAGAGCATGTCCACTGGAGTGGCAAGATGGAGAATGTGGGCGGAGATGATGTATCCGCCGACAGACTCCTAAGCTGGCAAATTAAAATAACATGACCATATAAATTTCCATAGGTTATTTTGGAGGAAAAGTTTGTGTAATTATGCCCATCTGTCATTGATTGGCGAACTTCATAGACAACAGTGTCTATGTTTGTATGAGGATTATTCCTGCTGCAGATATATTTTGCTACTCTATTGCATTGCAATTTTTGATATTTACCAATACAAGATATTACTTGACTTCATACCAATTAACCAGCAAAACTATAGGCTGCATTGCGGTACCATCCCTTTCTGGAATAACGGAGACTGTGTTTTTTCCTTGACTGCAGGAGTGCTCTGCAATTTTATTAATTAATGCAGCATGTTTTTATTCATTGGTTGAGTATAGTGAGATAAATTGTGTTTACTTGGATACACTGTTTTCCTTGCATATGCTTTAACTTTAGTGTATGTATTTACCCCCCACTTTTTCAATAAAGTCTGTTATATATTTTTGTACCATAAGCCGTTGTTGACCCTTCCCTTCAATTTTGCTTTCTGGGGACTCTCCTGTCCCTCCTACATTTTTTCTTCACATTTTGTTATGCCCATCAGAGTGCCCCTAACATAACATAAAATATGCCCATCAGTGTGACCCTTAACATAAAATATGCCAACTGTAAGAGGATATAGTTAGGGGTTTGTGTATGTCTTGAAGTTTGGTGTTTTTATTTTTTTATTTCTCTCTCTCTCTCCTTCTTTTATTTTTTTTTGGGGGGATTTATTTACTTTTTTTTCCTCTCTCTCTCCCCCTCTCCCCTCTCTCTCTCTGTCCCCTCTCTCTCTGTCCCCTCTCTCTCTGTCCCCTCTCTCTCTGTCCCCCCTCTCTCTGTCCCCCCCTCTCTGTCTCCCCCCTCTCTCTCTCTCCCCCCTCTCTCTCTCCCCCTCTCTCTCTCTCCCCTCTCTCTCCCCCTCTCTCTCTCTATCTCTCTCCCCTCTCTCTCTCTCTTTCTCTCCCCCCCTCTCTCTCTCTCTCCTCCCTCTCTCTCTCTCCCCCCCCAGTCACCTCCCCACCCCGCAGATTTGACTAAATAAAATGGGAATGGACTTCCTAACTATACTCTCCCTCAATGCCAGGGGACTGAATATACCCGAGAAGCGACGTATATTACTTCAGGACCTGAAAAGGTCAAGGGTAGAAATAGCATTTTTACAAGAAACTCATGTCGGGGACAATAGCTTGCCTTTGCTTAGAAATAGGGATTTTCCCCTGGCATACCATGCCACTAACCCAGCTGCTAAATCAAGGAGGGTATCAATCCTTATTTCAACAAAGATACCCTGGGTATATATGGACTCCTTAGTTGATACTGGGGGTCAATACCAAGATTAAAGAGATGGAGGTAATCTTGATTACCTTCTATACTCCCAATACACAACAAGATCTATTTATCAGAAATACTCTAGATAAACTTGAGGAGTTCAGGGAGGGTCAGTTGATCCTGGGAGGAGACCTGAATATGCCCTTGATACCTGGGAAAGATACTTCCTTAGGTATTTTGTCAGTATCACCGAGTTTAAGGGAGCAAGATTGGTAGATTTTTGGCGTTTACTACATTCAGGGGAGAGAGATTATTCATACTACCAATACTCACCATCACACAAATCATATTCACGGATTGACCTGTTCCTTATCCCCCACTGCCAATTACATTCAGTGACAGAAGCTACTATTGGGGCAATTACTTGGTCCGACCATGCAACAATTCTTTTGAAGTACAATATGACGGGGAGTCGAAGTCTTGGCCCAGCGTTATGTAGACTTAACGAAAGTTTGCTACAAGACCCCGTGACAATGGAGGAGGTTCTTAAAGAGGTGACATGTTATTTCCAGGTTAACAATACTCCCGAATGCACTCCTGGAGTGATCTGGGAAGCCCATAAGGCAGTGATGCGGGGAATACTGATAATGCACGGGGCCAGGATTAAGCGAGAAAGGGAGGCAAAGTTAACACTTCTGTTAAGAAATGTATATCAACTAGAGTCACTGCACAAACATGCCCCTACCCCAGATGTCGAACGAGACCTCCTGATTGCTTGCAGACAGGTTACAGAATTGCTTATGAACAAAGCAAAAAGGGCAATACAAATTGGGCGCAAACAGGTTTACGAGTCTGGTAGCAAATGTGGCAAACTATTGGCTAGAACTTTGAAGGAACAGGCGACAACTTATGTACCAACAATTACAGGGGAGGAAGAGGAAAAGATTACAATGCCTAAACAAATCGCTCAAAGATTCAGAGAATATTATTCTTCCATTTATAATATACAACTAGACCCCCCATCACAGGAAGGAATAGACAGTTATTTGACGTAATCGGGAATGCCTGGTCTAACGTCTATAGCACAACTGGAATTGGAGGCACCAATCACACTTGAGGAGGTACAGGAATCAGTGAAGGCGGGGAAGGCACCGGGCCCAGATGGCTTTACAGCTCATTATTATAAACATTTCCTACCTATATTAGGACCATACCTGGTGAGGATGTATAACCGTATGAGCACTGGCGTGCGCAGCCTGTTGCATTAGGGTGTACACCCCAAAGCTCAAACACATGTGTGTGTAAAATATATATATAATAAAACACACATACATACACACACACTGTACACACAAGCACACACACTCTTATAAATAAATGTGAACAAACATTTTTAAAATGTTTTAAAACATTTTTTTAACACTTAATTTTTATGTTTTAACAATTAATTGTTCACACTAGTGGTTAGGGGCAGTAAAACTCTGCGGTTGAGCCATGCTTTTACCACCCCTCAACCGCTACCACCTTTTTAGCTGTGGAGGCAGCGACTGGGCATGTTCACGTGCCACACCTGCAATTATACCCTGTTGTTTTCAGCAGGTATAGCACCCACTGACCATGACCCATTCAAGTGAAAGGCGTTACTCTGCAAGCAGCCCTCAACCATGTGCAGTGTGGAGTTCAAAGGGTAAAGCAGGTGGTGTGGAGGTGATACAACTCCTCACTGCTTCTCAAATGCTCTCTGAAGAGTGATCTGTTTGCAGATCACGCTTCAGAAATCAAAGCATTTGTGAATGAGCCCCTACATATTCCACAGCGCCCCCCTCTCATCTGAGTTCTCCTTTACATCAGAGTCCACAGCATTTAACCTTACACCAGAGTCAATATCTTATATCACAGTTCCGCCCTTAAATTAGGGTTCTCAGAGAGCCCCCCTTACATCAGAGTCCCCAATGTTCCCCTTCACATTGGGAAATCTGATGTAAAGAATGCTGCAGACACTAGTGTAAAGGGGGACTTCGATATATAAGAGGGTCTCTGGTCACAGAGTCCCCCCTTACATCAGAGTTCCTAGCATCCCCTCTTTTATATAAGGGTACCCAGAGTCCCCACTTACATCAGAGTCCCCCTTTATGTACACTGTAAGTGAGGACTCTGATGTAAGGGGGGACTCAGGTGATCAGAGACCCCTTACATCTTCCCCATCAATGTACCCCTTTTCTCATCTGTCCCACCACTTTACCTCCCTGCACATCTGTCCACCACCATATCCCTATGCTCTTCTGTCTCACTACTGAATCACTTTCTCATCTGTCTTAACACTGAACTTATCTGCCCCACCAATGTAACCCGCTTTCTCATCTGCCCCACCAATTCACCTCCTTTTACATCTGCCCCACTGCTTTACACCCCCTGCTATTCTTCCCTAACACTGTACCTCCTGCACATCTGTCTCACCTCTGTACCCCCCTGGTCTTCAGCCCCAACTCTGTACCCCCCTGGTCTTCAGCCGCAGCTCTGTACTCCCCTGGTCTTCAGCCGCAGCTCTGTACCCCCCTGGTCTTTAGCCGCAGCTCTGTACCCCCTGGTCTTCAGCCCTACCTCTGTACCCCCCTGGTCTTCAGCCCTACCTCTGTACCCCCTGGTCTTCAGCCCTACCTCTGTACCCCCCTGGTCTTCAGCCCCACCTCTGTACCCCCCTGGTCTTCAGCCCCACCTCTGTAAAGCATGCTGGAACTTGTAGCCCCATCACAGGCTGTAATGTTCCTGCAGAGCATAGTGGGACTTTTAGTTCTATCATAGGCTACAATGAAAGTGCATAGCATGTTGACACTTGTAGTTCTATCACAGGCTGCAATAGAGGAGCAAGGCATGCTGGGACCTGTAGTTCTATCCCAGGCTGCACTGAATGTACATCGTTTTAGTTTCCCCCTTCCAAATCCCAGCCACTCTGTCCCCCTCCTCCCTGTCCATAAAGCATGAAAAAGTTTCTACAGACCTGAAGTCAGTGTGTGTTCCTCCTCCCCCTCCTCTTGGGTGTATACAGTGCTGAATGAGAAGGAGGAGGGGGAGGAGACAGCTTCATTCTGCTGTGTGTGTGTGAGAGAGACGGGATGCAGGACTGGAGACATACACCTGAAGCATGTGAAGTGATGTGAAGACGGGCCAATGGCGAGGTGCGGTGGGCGGGCCCCTTCGGTAGCCTCGGTGTTGGGCTTAGTTAGAAGAAGTTAGAAGAGCAGGAGAACACTGTCAATTTGCGCCCCCCCCCCCTCGGCTCGCGCCAACATCTTGGTATGCCCCTGCTCCTCTGCTGGGAGCGGTCCCGGCAACCAATCATTGTCTCGGCTGTGTACACAGGGCAGTGATGGGCTGCGAGAGCCCCCGCGGTGGCAGGACGTGTTCCGGTAATTAAAACAATGTTAAAACCGGCTTGCTCCTGTGAGTGCAAGCCACTGGCCGCGGTGTAAGCAGGCAGTGGAGTGATATTCAGCTGCCAGGGAGCCGGAACTATAAAGATAGCATCGGAAAATGCGGCTGCCTGTCAGCTTACTCCGCGGTCAGTGGCTTGCACACACAGGAGTTACATAGACAAATGAAACATAGTCCCATTCGAAGCACTGACATTGTCACATAGCAGAGATGCCAAAATAGAGATCCCGCACATACTGCCAGAAAATAAGCCCTGGGGTGTGCCAGATGTGCCTGAGCATTAGGGTGTGCCCAGGCACACCCGGCACACGCCGTGCGCACGCCTATGAGTATGAGCGACCGGAGTCCATTCTCATCGGAATCACTCAAAGCCCTATTACGGTGATCCCAAAAGAGGGCAAAATATCCCACGTTATGTGGAAGTTACAGGCCAATATCCCTCTTAAATGCAGATTTGAAATTTTTGGCAAAGATTCTTGCAACCAGGTTGCAGCGACAATTGCCCTCTCTAAATCATCTGGACCAAGTAGGGTTTGTCCCGACAGGAGAAGCACGGGACAATACCACTAAGGTTTTAAACTTAATACACGTAGCTAATTTATCTAAGCTCCCATGTGTCATCCTGGGGACAGACTCAGAGAAGGCATTTGATCGGGTCAATTGGCAGTTTATTTTTTTGGTTTTGCGATTTATATAGGAGTGGGAGAAAATATGCTCCGATGGATCTCAACCTAGTGCTCAGGTAAAGGTAAATGGAGTTCTCTCCCCATCTTTTGAGATCACCAATGGGACCAGGCAGGGCTGCCCATTTTCACCTCTCCTTTTCTCGCTTTCTCTAGAACCCTTCCTCTGTAAGATCCGACTGAATCAGGATATCCAGGGACTGACAGCGGAAGGAACTCTGTGTATCGGGGTGTCGTTTTACCCGCAGGACTACATTTCCCGGGATGCTTTGCGGCACCCAGGGTGCCATTCCCCGCGCAAGGACTGCTTGGGTGGACTTTAAAAGAGAAGGGCGGGGCTCGGGTCTTTCTCTTGGAACGCCGCCCTCCTTGCAAGAGGATCTCCTGCACTCACCTGCTGCACGCGCTAGGCCTGAAGCCTGGGTCTCGCGTTCCTGTTCCAGAGAGCTTCCGTTCCGCTGGGGAGTCTGCAGAGCATCCGATCCACCTGAGGTGCCAGCATCCGATCCACCTGAGGTGCCATCATCTTTTGAAGGACCGAAGACTCGGTGCATCGCGGACCACTGTGACTCCACTCACAGTAGCGGAGGAACCGGACAGGAGTCGGTCCGGTTAGGGTGAGAGAGCGCCTGCTCGGAACCCTAAATCAATAACTTTACCTAGGCCTTCTATTGAACATAGTTATACTTTGGAGAGACTGTTGTCCTGAACTGAGTTTGCAGTCTCTCCAGTTTGCCAAGTCAGCGGTTATTCACAAACCCCCTTATTGGATTACAATTTGTTTCTCTATGTGCACCACCGACGGTTGTTAGCGAAGATTCCTCACCAAACTATACCCACAGTTATAGTCAGGCCTGACCTGGGTAGTTAGGACATTGCTGGGCGCCATTTCTTTGCTCACGAGGTAGGATAGCTGCAGCGGAGTTAATACCATTTTTACTGCCTAATTGAATGTCATATGCATATAATGTGTACACCTTTATTGCAGGGATCTGCATAAGATATTGTACTCAAATTACTCTTTTATATTTTTGCTTACAGTAAACCGTTATAGTTAAGTAACTTGGTTGTGAGTGTCCATTATTGTGCTGGCATACAGAGGGGGTTGTGCTGTGTAATATATATGTATAGAGATAGTACAGTTATACCACTACTTTCCCCTTTTCTAACTGTGTCACGAGAGAAGTCAGAGCCGATTGCCAGGGGTTGGTAGCAGTGCATTACAGGGGCCCAAAGAAACAAGCAGCCCTCTTAAGCTGAGGGTATCGCTACATCTGTATAAGATTTCAGCCTACGCCGATGATATTGGCTAACCCAATGATCTCCCTTCCTAATTTATATACTGAAATGGAGAGATACAGTACTCTATCATATCTTAAGATTAATTTAACTAAGTCAGAGGCCATGGGAATTGCAATGTCTAAGGATATGCTGGGATATTTGAAATCCAATTATAAATTTAAATGGACTGATCATGCAGCCATATTGAGTCGAATAATTGACTGGTGCCGACATAAAGACCTGGCCTAATATAGAGCAAGCACAAAGTAGAGCTTCATTACATAGAGCACCTTAGTGCTTTAGAGAACTCCCATCCACGGACAAGACACATCCATTAATAGGCCAGACGATAAGAATGTGCCATGGACTTATCTCTAAAGGGAAGTTATCAACACTAGAGTCCCCATTATTCCCCATTTTGAGGAATCCACAATTTGCACCAGGACTGAGGAAAGAATCTTTTGGAGTATTATTAGAAAAGGGGCTATATCAGGCCTCCCATTTCTTAGAAACAGGAGCATGGCCCAACTGGCAAATATTGACATCTAGTTCTAACCTATACCAACTAGACTTTTGGCGGGCAGCGCAACTGAGACATTTTTTGCAATCTTAACCTCCACCTGATAATTTCAAGCGGAAGTTAACGATATTTGAAGAATATTGTAATGAGAAAGGATTACTTCCCCATGTTCTTTCGAAGATGTATGATCTGTTGATCAGACCACCAGAAGATTTCCAATTGCCATTTTTGTGTAAATGGGAACTGGAACTAGGTAGAATTTTTTCAGAGGAACAACGTACCAGAATAATAAATAATATATTTGAATCTTCAATCTGTATGAAGATACAGGAAACAAACTATAAAATTGTTTCCCAATGGTACCGAACCCCAGCTCTTCACAGATTCTTTCCAGAAGGTACAGATACCTGCTGGAGATGTTGTGAGGAATCTGGGACACTATTGCATATTTTTTGGTCATGCCCTAGAATCAAAGGTTTTTGGGGGGAGGTTCGGAGAATTAGTCAGCTGTTCTGGTAAGAAGAGATACCTGATGACCCGGTCTTCTTTGTATTACATGAAACAAAAATTCCAGTTAAGAGATATAAAGAAACAATAGTATGCCATCTCTTGAATGCGGCTAAAGCATGTATACCTGGCACCTGGAAGCAAAGGCAACCCCCATCAATAGGACTCTGGCTTAAAGTAGAGGAAATTAATCAAATGGAAGAACTGATATGGACAGCACGACAGAAAAGAGAGACCTACCGGAAAACATGGTCCGCATGGAATCTCTTTATTGGGTCAAAGGAGGGGGAGACGCTTATGGGAGCAGTATAGAGGAGTATTATATTTTCGATGAAGGAGGCTGGGGAGGAAGAGGGGGGACGCTATTTTTTATTTGTTGTTGTTGTGGTCTTGTCTAGTTGCGTGTTTGGGGGGAGGGAGAGACAGAGACAGATACCGTACTGAGAATACTGGACTAGATTGAGTCAATAAATGCATGACCAAATGGAGATGGAAACTTGGAGAGATAAACAAGTGTTCTTTTTTTTTCCTCCTTTCTTTTTTATTTTTTTCTCTTTTTTTGATCATGAATAAAATGTACGTAAATTTTGAAATGGAACCACTATCCTGATGGAGGAATAAGTTAACTATGTTACTATGCTACAATGTTATATTGATGACGTACGGAAGACGTCTTGAGACTCACCTTCATTTTTTGTTTTGTCTTGTTGTTTTTGAAATAAAGAAATTTGTAATCAGAAAAAAAAAAAAATATGCCCACCATCGTGACCCTTAACATAAAATAACTAGCATGCTGATGGGCAAATTTTATGTTAAGGGACACTCTGATGGCCATATTTTATTTTAAGAGCAACACTGATGGGCACATTTTATGTTAAGGGACACGCAGATGGGCATATTTTGTTGTGCCCATAAGAGTGCCCCTGGAGCCAGGAATGGTGGTGTGTAAAGTTGACACCTATTCCATGCCTGGCACATGTCAACCAGTCGGTTGGCTGATATTCAGCGGGAATTCCACCTGCCCGTAAACCGCCTGATTTGTGACATGCCCACTAGGTGGAATTCGACTTTGGCAATGCTGCAGCGGCTGCGCATGCAGCAGAGAGCCATAAACAAGTACCTGTGTAAGTATTGCACAACGACAGGCTCAGATCGGCTCAGCTTTTTTCCCACACACTATTGGCTGCTCATAAAGGATGCATGCACTGGACTGTCACCATTTGAGTAGGCTACAAGGATGGTGAGCCGTGACTATGCGTGTATCAGTAACACAATCCCTGGTTGTGTTCCTGCTGGAGCAGACTCTGCATGGCATTATGGACAGGGCACTCGCGGCAGCGCAGCGAGAGGAAGAGGAAGACTTCCTTTCCTCTCAAGGCCCACTTAATGCAGACACCCTATGCCACAGAACACACAAGAGGAGAGGGAGGATTCTGGCAGTTTTGAAAGCATTGAAGCAGAGGAAGACATATAATATACAGTAAGCAATGGTTTACCATCCCCGGAACCCTTGGGAATAGTATGTAGCTGGGAGGAGGCAGTTCCAGATACTATAATCCTCAGTGACCACCAGGAGTCTGCTTCTCATGCCTCTGCAAATTTGCAGAGCATAGGCTCCCTCATGCTTCAAAGCCTGTGAAAGGACCCAAGAATACGTGGTGTAAAGGAGAAGGATCACTATTGGTTGGCAACCCTCCTTTACCACCGTTAAAAGGTTAAAGTCTCAGAACTCATCCTGTCCCCACAGAGTGCAGAAGATGAAATCTCTTGAGGACACCTTAAAGAGGAGTTTATCGAATGCTTTTCTGAACTCTGGTAGGTTACAGTGTCGTGGAAAACGTAGTGTAGCAAAGTCTTTAGCCTCTTCCAGTCTAATGAGGACCTCTAAGGCCAAAGATAGCTGACATCCTTCAATATGTAGTGGGTTGTGAGGCATAGTGGGTGCAAAGATGGTGAAAGTCATTGGGCCCCAGACACTTCTTGGATGTAAAAGAGTTATTTTTTCCTCTTAACAGTTTTGTATTTTTGGGGGAAAGAGGGTTAGGACCAGGACACCCTTAAGTAGTTTCAGTAGTAGATTCAATTGGCAGACTCCGACTTCAATAGGAGGACAGCCGTGCAGGGAAAGGCCCCAGCAAAGCGACACATCTGCACATGCAGGAATTCTGTCTCCTATGGCAACTTTCTTTAACAGTTAATAACTCAAACGTAACAGTTCCTTCAGCTTCAGCTTCACTACAACTGCTTCTTGCAGTTCTTCAACACTGAGCTCCCGGTCTCTCAGTAGACCCACTGATTCACTGACTCTGAATCCCTTGAGCTCCTTCAATCTTTGCGGTGGTATCTCCCTCAAGCGTCACCCATGCTTTCCTGCAGAGCTGGTGCAAGGATTTTTGACACCCTAGGTGAAACCTCATTTTTCCACCCCCCACTTTGACTCTGCCCCTGACTCCACCCTCTTTGCCCTTGCAACACACGTGACTTGACACATACACTGACATATCTGACACATACACTTACCTACCTGACCAGGGCCGGTGCCAGCCTATTTCGTGCCCTAGGCAAGACCAGCTAATTGGGGAGGAGGGAAGAGGGGGGCTGAGAGAGAGGGAGGTAGGAGGGAGGGCTGGGAGAGAGGGAGGCTGTGAGAGAAGGGGGGTTGAGAGAATAGGGGCTGAGAGAGGGAGGGCTGGCTAAGAGTGGAGTGAACGCTAAGAGAGGAGAGAGGGCTAAGAGAGGGGGCTGAGAGAGACAGGTGGGCTAAGAGTGATGGGGGACTGAGAGGGGGCTGAGAGAGAGAGGTAGGATGAAGGGCTGAGAGAAAGAGAGGTAGGAGGGAGGGCTGAAAGAGAGGTAGGAGGGAGGGCTGAGAGAAATAGAGGTAGGAGGGAGGGCTGAGAGAGAGGTAGGAGGGAGGGCTGAGAGAGAGACGGGTAGGAGGGAGGGCTGAGAGAGGTAGGAGGGAGGGCTGAGAGAGAGAGGTAGGGGGGAGGGCTGAGAGAGGTAGGGAGAGGGCTGAGAGAAAGGGTGTTTAAGAGAGTGGGGGCTGAGAGGAGGGAGGGCTAGGAGAGGGGGGCTGAGAGGGGGGGCTGAGAGAGAGAGGTAGGAGGGAGGGCTGAGAGAAAGAGGTAGGAGGGAGGGCTGAGAGAAAGAGGTAGGAGGGAGGGCTGAGAGAGAGGTAGGAGGGAGGGCTGAGAGAGAGGTAGGAGGGAGGGCTGAGAGAGAGAGGTAGGAGGGAGGGCTGAGAGAGAGAGGTAGGAGGGAGGGCTGAGAGAGAGAGAGAGCGGTGGGGGGGCTGAAAGAGAGGTAGGGGAGGGCTGAGAGAGAGAGGTAGGAGGGCTGAGAGAGAGGTAGGAGGGAGGGCTGAGAGAAAGAGGGAGGGAGGGCTGAGAGAGAGGGGGTTTAAGAGAGTGGGGGCTGAGAGAGGAGGGAGGGCTAAGAGAGGGGGCTGAGAGAGATGGGTGGGCTGAGAGAATAGGGAGGGCTGAGAGAGGGGGAATGGCTAAGAGAGACGGGTGGGCTGAGAGAGGGGGGTTGAGAGAAAGGAGGGGGGCTTAGAGAGGGGGGAGGGCTGAGAGTATAGGGATGGCTGAGAGAGAAGGGAGGGGGCTGATCGAGAGGGGAGGGCTGAGAAGAGGGGAGGGTTGAGAGGGGGTGAGAGAGAGGGGAGGGGGCTTAGAGAGATGGGGGCTGAGAAAGAAGGGAGGGGGGCTTAGAGGGAGGGGGCTGAGAGAGGAGGGGGGCATAGAGAGAGGGGGGCTGAGAGAGTGGGAAGGGCTGAGAGAGAAGGGAGGGGTGCTTAGAGAGAGGGGGCTGAGAGAGCAGGGAGGGGGCTTAGAGAGAGGGGGGCTGAGAAAGGGGGAAGGGCTGAGAGAGGAGAGAGGGGGGCTGAGGGAGAAGTGAGGTGGGCTTGGAGAGAGGGGGGCTGAGAGAGAAAGGGAAGGGGCTTGGAGAGAGGGGGGCTGAGAGAGAAGGAAGGGGGGCTTAGAGAGAGGGAGGGGGAGGTGGGGGGAGATGAGAGACCCCTAGCCCTGTTCCTGCAGTCCCACTTCTGTCCCAGTCTCTGTCTGCAGGTGTGTATGATGACAGACAGTACCTTCCATACCATGATGCCAGTCTCCTGCTTCAATCCGTCAAATTGCAGCGGCTCCCGCAGCAGCTTGTGCCTCCTGTCCTGCCATGTAGCGATGGATGCCCGGCCGCCCACACCTCCTAAAGGATGCTGCTGATTGCTGCCCACTGCCGTGCCGCCACAGACATTTCTGGTGCTAGACAGCCGGGTAGAGGACGAGGCGCATTGACAAGCTCCAGGCGCCCTCTTCTCCCAGCAGAGAGTAGTTAAGCCAGCGGCTGTGGCTGCGCCCTAGGCGGCAGTGCGCCCTAGGCGGCTGCCTAGTTTGCCTAGTGGTAGCGCCGGCCCTGCTTCCCTGATAGGTCCCTTGCTTTGCACTCCAGATACTTCTCAAGCTTCACCCCAGCTGACCGGCTCGATCCCTGGCTTGACACACAAGGCTGCTCTGCAAGCGTTGCCTGGTTGGATCCATGACTTTATCACCGCCTGAAGTTTACTGATTCTCCACCGTGCCCATTCGGTGAGAATACTGCTCTGGTACTTGCTTCCACATTCCATTGGCAGCGTCTGCATCACATGGTGGACGATTATCTAGGGGAGAAAACAGAGATGGAGAGTTTTCAAGTCGATGATTCACTTGTTTCCTGGTCATGAAAATAGACCACTGGCCCAGTATGCAATTGAGTTGCTGGGCTGCCCTGCTGCCAGCATGGTCTCCATCATCTGTCATCTGTTTAACAGGTGCATATAATTGTAAACAGAAAACAAATCAGCGCAATAGATAACCCTAACATAAGCAGCTGGACACCAAGGGTCAAAACTTCAAAATCCCTGAGATGAAGATATAAAAGACAGTGCAGCGCTGTAAAAGTCCATAAATCAAAAAACAATCCCAGTGATCTTCAAAAGTGATTTATAGTAATGGAAGCATGCAGATGATAACATGAACACAGTGAGAGACCTCCACCAGTGATAAGAATGGCCGCTCACCTCTCAAAATTGACCCTTTGGTTATAGAGGGTCACAGGTACCTTCCCAGATGGGTATATATATATTACGATGTTCCAAGGTAATGGGATGGCAACAAACGAACCAGTTCACGATTGACTCCAGTGGGATATATGACATGTAATAGAAAGGCAGACCATAGTGTTCTCCGCATACAAAATGAATATTTAATGAAAAAATAAATGCACTTACAGATAAAAGGCACTAAGACCAGTGCCAAGTGTAACAGCGTGAATGTGTAACAACAGATGCAGATGGCTGCGGGTGACATCACGTCCTTCTCATCCGTACGTTACGTCCCTATGGGCGGGACTTCATCAGTGGGTATGGGAAAAGGACGTAGTGCGCCTGCTTCTTATTCATGATCGCCGAGCGTTACCATGACAACCCGACGCCGCGTCACATGATGCAGCGCTGGCTGGGGTGAGAAGGATCACGTAAGTGAGAGACCAGGAAGTGTCCCCAAGCATAAATGTAAAGTGAAATACGCCGCAATCAAAATGACCGGGCGATCTCACAGGTAACTGCTCGATGCCTGCACATCAATGTAAAATTCAAACGGAACTTTACCATAATGAAAACCTCCTATTAGGATGTGCTTAAAATTATATACAAATGCAATTAGCATATGCAATATGTACATCTGCTTAAGCAGTATTATAATATACTAGCACATATACAAGATAGTAAGAAATCTATTCTGGAAAGCAGTACATAGACATATGACGTAAAGTCAACCGCAACTATCCACAATGCAAACAAAACATGCAAACTGCATGTAAAATACATATAAAATATATATCTGAAATAAAACATGCATATAAAATTCATATATAAAATACATAAAAATACATAAAAAATACATAAAAAACCCAGACAGATAAGCTAATAAATGCCATATGCAATGCATGATAGGTATATCCATACAAACATATATGATCTAAAATCAAGTGAGCATACTAACGATCAGTGATGAAACAGTTAATATCAACGTCTACATTCAATCCATCAGGGCAGAGAACATGTGTCTCGTGTATCCAATAGGATTCTCTTTTACTCAACTGGCGGATGAAATTTCCATCCCTCCAGTGTCTAGTCACTTCCTCAATACCCCAAAACCTAAGACCCTTAGGATTTTGTTGATGGAATTGTTTAAAATGCCTAGAGACGTGCGTTTTTACTCCCTTTTTAATGTTGTTGACATGTTCTGCCACACGAACATGCAAGGGCCTGGAGGTTCTGCTTATATACTGGAGTCGGCAGTCGCACTCCAGCATCTAGACAACCCCCACTGTGGCACAAGTAATCAACTGCTTGATATTATACTCCTTATTAGTAGCTGATGCCAAAAATTGCTTTCTTTTCCTAATTATCACTTTTGAATTTCTACAAGGTACGCAACATCCACATGCATAAAATCCACCAAGGAATTTGAACATCCTATTATCTGAAAGGACGGGGGGGGTTGAGGACACCAGGAGCCAGGCGATCTCTTAGTGAAGGAGCTTTTTTGTAAATGAACTGTGGTTTTGCAGGCAAAACTGGGCCAAGTATTTTATCATGTTTTAAAATGGACCAATTTTTAGCAATAATCTTCTCAAATTTTTTATGCTGTACGTTGTAATCGAGAACAATTCTAAAATTATGAGTATCACTAATAGAGTCTGTAACACGGTCGGTTATTAACGTTTGTCTATCCATCCTTTTGACCTGCTCTATCTCATCTTCCAGAGCTTGTCTGTCATACCCTTTTTGCACAAATCTGGTGGTAAGAACCTGTGATTGTCTGAGGAAGTCAAACTCTTGCGTGCAATTGCGACGCAATCTGATGAATTGTCCCCTGGGGATGTTGCACAGCCAAGAACGGTGGTGACAACTCCCCAGGGGAATATATGCGTTGCGATCTGTGGGTTTGAAATAATTGGTCAACTGGCATTGGTCAATACCTTTGGTGATAGTTAAATCCAAATAGACAACCTTCTCATAGTCAATGGTCCATGTGAGAGTGATATTTTTATTGTTGTTGTTAAGTTGGCTGATGAAATAATCCAAAGCAGATCTCTCACCATCCCACACCAAGATGAGGTCGTCAATGAAACGACGATAGCAAACAAGCTCAGGGGGCGACGTGAGAAAATCGCCTCTTCCTCCCAGTGGGCCATAAAAATATTGGCCACACTCGGGGCAAAGCGAGCCACCATCGCAACCCCTCTCGTCTGCAAGAAAAAATCCCCATCATACCAGAAGTAATTTCTGGAAAGGCAAAAATCAAGACAACTAAGTATATACTCCTGGTGTCTGCCTGAGAAAGTGGAAGTGGAAAGGGCCCATTCTACTGAGGTTAAAGCATCCTTATGCCCTATAATAGTGTACAAGGACCCCACATCAGCAGTCACCAGTATGCTCTTGTTGGAGCACCCTAAAGACTGAAGAACCTGGATGATATGTTTGGTGTCCTTGAGAAAGGCAGGAGTTTTCACCACCAGTGGTTGGAGGAAAGAATCGATATACTGCCCCAACCAAGCCGACACAGAGTCGATCCCATTTACGATGGGCCTACCTGGTGGGTTAACACTATCTTTGTGTAATTTAGGTAAGAAATAGATAATCGGGGTTCTACAAAACAAGGGGTTAAGGTACAAAGCTTCCTTTTTTTCAAAATTCTTTGATCCCTGCCATCTTCGATAATATGATGTAAATCATCCTTAAAGGATAGCACAGGGTCTTTGTTCAGAACTTTATAAGTATCTCCATCAGATACAAGATTACTAATTTCAGACTTGTAATACTCTTTACTCAGGATAACTAACCCCCCCCCCCTTTGTCCGCCGGACGAATCACAATTTCTTTCCTCTTTTCTAGCGATTCCATACCCTGCTTAATATATTGGGGATCTTGTACCTTTGTCACTTTTAGTAACTCTAAATCTTTCGAAACCATATTTTTAAAAACATCCATGTTTTTACTATCCACATTTAAAATAGATTTATTCCGCAAAGACGAGTGATCATTACTAGCAGGCACTATGGTTCTCCAAGGATTGAATAAAAAATATTTTTCATATTAAGGCTCCTAATGTATTTTTGTAAGCTCACATAAGTTTGAAACTTATTCAAATTTTTTGTAGGGGCAAATTTGAGACGCTCGGTGATCGTGAATAAGAAGCGGGTGCACTACGTCCTTTTCCCATACCCGCTGATGAAGTCCCGCCCATAGGGACGTAACGTATGGATGGGAAGAACGTGACGTCACCCGCAGCCATTTGCATCTGTTGTTACACATTCACGCTGTTACACTTGGCACTGGTCTTGGTGAATTTTATCTGTAAGTGCATTTCTTTTTTCATTAAATATTAATTTTGTATGCGGAGAACACTATGGTCTGCCTTTCTATTACATGTCATATATCCCACTGGAGTCAATTGTGAACTGGGTTGTTTGTTGTTGCCATCCCATTACCTTGGAACATCGTAATACAAGCCTGGGAATTATATACCCATATGGGAAGGTACCTGTGACCCTCTATAACCAAAGGGTCCATTTTGGGAGCTGAGCGGCCATTCTTATCACTGTTGGAGGCTCTCACTCTGTTCACGTTATCATCTGCATGCTTCCATTACTATAAATCACTTTTGAAGATCACTGGGATCGTTTTTTGATTTATGGACTTTTACAGCGCTGCACTGTCTTTTATATATTCATCTCAGGGATTTTGACGTTTTGATCCTTGGTGTCCAGCTGCTTATGTTAGGGTTATCTATTGCGCTGATTTGTTTTCTGTTTACATTTGTACCATCAATTTTTCTTTAATCAAGCTGCAATAATGGATGTTTTCCAGTATTTGGAAAAAAGAGAAATTAAAATCACTGAAGTTTTTTTCCAGAAATTCTTCTTATGAACCCATCAATGATATGTCCCAGGCTTTCCGCAAACTGGGATATATATTTGAAAAAAATATCAAAACCTGGCGGGATATCACATCGTTTGAGCAGTATTTATCTGCCAAGCTCATCCCTAGGCGCCTGAGATGGGATTTACCCCCTACTGATGGCTTGCTTGACGATGACTCCATGTCCGAGTGGAGTGGTTTCTTCAACAAAATGGGCTTTGAATTAATTGAGTTCCTTTTGGCTCGTAAGCAAAGGAAGATGAAAATCCTTGATTCCCAAATTAAGGACATTTCCACCAGTTTAGAACCCCTTAAAGATAGTGAGGAATTTCTGAAGCTTTCAGGCGAGCTGAGAAACAAACTTCCTAAGTAGTGATGAGCCAAACACCCCCGGGTTCGGTTCGCACCAGAACCCGCGAACGGACCGAAAGTTCGCACGAACTTTAGAACCCTATTAAATACAATGGATGCGAACGTTCGAAATCTAAAGTGCTAATTATAACGACTATTATGAATGTTATTGTCCTAAAAAGGGGTTGGGAACCCGGGTTCTGCACCAGGGGACATGTATCAATCCAAAAAAAAGTTTTAAAAACGGCTGTTTTTCGGGAGCAGTCATTTTAATGATGCATAAAGTGAAAAAAAAAAGTCAAATATTCCTTTAAATATCGTACCTGGGGGGTGTCTAAAGTATGCCTGTGAAGTGCCACGTGTTTCCCGTGTTTAGAACTGTCCCTGCACAAAATTACATTTCTAAAGGAAAAAAAGCCATTTAAAACTGCTTGCGGCTTTAATGTAATGTCTGGTCCCGGTAATATGGATGAAAATCTTTAAGAAAAATGGCATAGCTACCCCATCACAGCCCCCCCCCCACCCCAGCCCATTACCAGCCCCTTACCAGCCCCTTTGGGTCTTGTATGGATATTAAGGGGAACCCCGCACACAAAATAAAAAAGGCCCTATATACTCTGAACAGCCGTATACAGGCGGTGCATACAAGACAGGGACTGTAGGTTTGTTCTTATGTAGAATCTGTTTGTAATTTTGAACAGGTACATTGTTTAAGTGTAATTCCAGCCAAAAAATCAATTTTTAAGCTTTTTGGAAAACATAGGAAAGGGTTATCACCCCTGTAACATTTGTTTTGCTGTCTGTGCAGTGTGCACCTGTTCAGAACCTCACTTTCCGTCCTAATGACAAATGTTTTTTGAAAATTTGGGGTTTTTATTGAAACAAGAATTGGTGATAAAGCATCAGTGGAGAAGAGACACTTTTTTTCCCATATTAACTCTTACAGGAGAGAATTTGCCTTCCTAGGGGTAGATTTCCTCTCACTTCCTGTTGTATCCTTCCGTTTGCAAGGAGGAGTCGTTTGTAAGTTGGATGTTTGAAAGTAGGGGCCTGCCGTATATACTGTACTCAGCTGAAATTTGCCCCTTACATGTTGGTGTTGCCACAACACTGTGAGCCCTCACAGTTACTCTGGGTGGGCGCATGAATGGGCCCTGCTGTGAATTATTAGATCAAGAATTGTAATTGCATGCCCCTGTTGAACAGGGGCTGAAAAATTGGGCCTTTGGTGGTGGTGGTGGTGGTGTTGACACAACACTGTAAGGCCTCACAGTTACTCTTGGTGGGCGCTGGAATTTGCCCTGCTGTGAATTATTAGATCAAGAATTGTAATCACATGCCCCTGTTAAACAGGGGCAGAAAAAATGGGCCTTAGGCACTGGTGCCACAACACTGCAACCCCTCACAGATACTGTACTTGGAGCACAGCAATGAGCCCTGTTGCAAAGTATTGCATCAAAAATTGTAATTACACGCCCCTGTTAAACAGGGGCTGAAAAATTGGGCCTTAGCCACTGGTGCTGGTGCCACGACACTGCAACCTCTCCCAGATACTCTAGTTGGAGTGCAGAAATGAGCCCTGCTGCAAAGCATTGCATAAAAAAATTGTAATTACATGCCCCTGTTAAACAGGGGCTGAAAAATTGGGCCTTAGCCACTGGTGGCGGCACCCAGAAACAAAAATGTTCTTCCAAGCTATTATCATCAATCGGATCATTGAGGAGGAGGAGGATAGTCAGTCAACATAACAGGACAGTCTCTCAGCATCAGCATCAGTCTTGAAGGGATGTGACATTTGAAAATAAATTAGTCTGTTATATCAGCTTCAGGTGTTTGGCAGCTGGTGGTGATCCAAGACTGGTTCATCTTTATGAAGGTCAGTCGATCAACAGAGTCGGTGGACAGGCGCACCCTGTGATCCGTGACAAATCCTCTAGCAGCACTGAATGTGCGTTCTGAAAGAACGCTGGATGCAGGACAGGCCAGTAGCTCAATTGCATACTGTGCAAGCTCTGGCCAGTGATCCATCCTCAAGACCCAGTAAGCCAGAGGATTTTCGGTGGGGAAGGTGTCCAAGTCTGACCTTGCCCCTAGGTATTCCTGCACCATGTATATCAGACGCTGGCGATGGTTGCTGGAACCGATCATACCTTGGGGCTGCGGACTAATTGTCTGAACGCATCGGTCAGACGGCCACCTTCCCCACCGCTCCTTCTTTGACTGACCGAAGCCTCAGCAACTCGTTGTCCAGGACTAGTGATGAGCCGAACACCCCCGGGTTCGGTTCGCACCAGAACCCGCGAACGGACCGAAAGTTCGAACGAACATTAGAACCCTATTAAATACAATGGATGCGAACGTTCGAATTCTAAAGTGCTAATTATAACAACTATTATGCATGTTATTGTCCTAAAAAGGGTTTGGGAACCCGGGTTCTGCACCAGGGGACATGTATCAATGCAAAAAGAAGTTTTAAAAACGGTCGTTTTTCGGGAGCAGTCATTTTAATGATGCATAAAGTGAAAAAAAAAAGTCAAATATTCCTTTAAATATCGTACCTGGGGGGTGTCTAAAGTATGCCTGTGAAGTGCCACGTGTTTCCCGTGTTTAGAACTGTCCCTGCACAAAATGACACTTCTAAAGGAAAAAAAAGCCATTTAAAACTGCTTGCGGCTTTAATGTAATGTCTGGTCCCGGTAATATGGATGAAATTCTTTAAGAAAAATGGCATAGCTACCCCATGACCCCCCCCCCTACCCCAGCCCATTACCAGCCCCTTTGGGTCTTGTATGGATATTAAGGGGAACCCCGCACATAAAATAAAAAAGGCCCTATATACTCTGAACAGCCCTATACAGGCGGTGCATACAAGACAGGGACTGTAGGTTTGTTCTTATGTAGAGTCTGTTTGTAATTTTGAACAGGTACATTGTTGAAGTGTAGCTCCAGACCAAAAATCTATTTTTAAACTTTTTGGAAAACATAGGTAAGGGTTATCACCCCTGTAACATTTGTTTTGCTGTCTGTGCCCCTGTTCAGAACATTTCACCTCACTTTCCGTCCCAATGACAACTGTTTTTGAAATGTGGTGTTTTTCTTGAAACAAGGATTGCTGATAAAGCATCAGTACAGAGGAGACACCTTTCTCCCATATTTATTCTTACAGGAGAGAATTTTCCTTCCTAGTGGTAGATTTCCTCTCACTTCCTGTTGTCTTCTTGCGTTTGCAAGTAGGAGTCGTTTGTAAGTTGGATGTTTGAAAGTAGGGACCTGCCGTATATACTCTGCAGAAATAGGCCCCTTAGTTGTTGGTGTTGGCACAACACTGTAAGCACTCACAGTTACTCTTGGTTGGTGCTGGAACGCCCTGCTGTCAACTATTATATCAGGAATTTTAATTACATATAATTGTTGAACAGTGGTAGTAAAAATTGGGCCTTTGATGGTGGTGCTGGTGCCACAACACTGTAAGCCCTGACAGTTACTCTTGGTTGGTGCAGCAATGGGCCCTGCTGTGAATTATTAGATCAAGAATTGTAATTACATGCCCCTGTTGAACAGGGGCTGAAAAATTGGGCCTTAGGCACTGGTGGCACAACACTGCAACCCCTCACAGATACTGTACTTGGAGCACAGCAATGAGCCCTCTTGCAAAGTATTGCTTCAAAAATTGTAATGACACGCCCCTGTTAAACAGGGGCTGAAAAATTGGGCCTTAGGCACTGGTGGCACAACACTGCAACTCCTCACAGATACTGTACTTGGAGCACACCAATGAGCCCTGTTGCAAAGTATTGCTTCAAAAATTGTAATGACACGCCCCTGTTAAACAGGGGCTGAAAAATTGGGCCTTAGGCACTGGTGGCACAACACTGCAACTCCTCACAGATACTGTACTTGGAGCACACCAATGAGCCCTGTTGCAAAGTATTGCTTCAAAAATTGTAATGACACGCCCCTGTTAAACAGGGGCTGAAAAATTGGGCCTTAGGCACTGGTGGCACAACACTGCAACTCCTCACAGATACTGTACTTGGAGCACAGCAATGAGCCCTGTTGCAAAGTATTGCTTCAAAAATTGTAATTACACGCCCCTGTTAAACAGGGGCTGAAAAATTGGGCGTTAGGCACTGGTGGCACAACACTGCAACTCCTCACAGATACTGTACTTGGAGCACAGCAATGAGCCCTGTTGCAAAGTATTGCTTCAAAAATTGTAATTACACGCCCCTGTTAAACAGGGGCTGAAAAATTGGGCGTTAGGCACTGGTGGCGGCACCCATAAACAAAAATGATCTTACAAGCTATCATCATCAATCGTATCATTGAGGACTCGGAGGAGGAGGATAGCCAGTCAACATAACAGCACAGGCACTCAGCATCAGCATCAGTCTTGAAGGGATGTGACATGTTAAAATCAATTAGTCTGTTATATCAGCATCAGGTGTGTGGTAGCTGGTGGTGATCCAAGACTGGTTCATCTTGATGAAAGTCAGTCGATCAACCGAGTCGGTGGACAGGCGCACCCTGTGATCCGTGACAAATCCTCCAGCAGCACTGAATGTGCGTTCCGAAAGAACGCTGGATGCAGGACAGGCCAGTAGCTCAATTGCATACTGTGCAAGCTCTGGCCAGTGATCCATCCTCAAGACCCAGTAAGCCAGAGGATTTTCGGTGGGGAAGGTGTCCAAGTCTGACCTTGCCCCTAGATATTCCTGCACCATGTTTATCAGACGCTGGCGATGGTTGCTGGAACCGATCATACTTTGGGGCTGCGGACTAAAGAATTGTCTGAACGCATCGGTCAGACGGCCACCTTCCCCACCGCTCCTTCTTTGACTGGCCGAAGCCTCAGCAACTCGTTGTCCAGGACCAGGAGTTTGCAACCTCCCAGTCTCTGGGAACGCGTTGCACAGACCTTTCTGCAAGGCCTCCCGGAGTTGTCTCATCCTCTGCTCCCTCTGCGACGGTAACATAAGGTCCGCAACCTTACCCTTGTACCGTGGATCAAGGAGAGTGGCCAGCCAGTAATGGTCCCTCTCCTTGATCCGAAGAATACGAGGATCCTTCCGCAGACTTTGCAGGATCAGGGAGGCCATGCAGCGTAGGTTTGCTGAGGCATTCGCTCCGGAGTCCTCTGGGTCACTAAGGACGACATGATCCGCAGCCACCTCCTCCCAGCCACGTACAAGTCCACTGGTTTCTTGGGACTGTAAATCATCCCTAAAAGACTGCTGCTGATGATGCTGAGTGCCAGCCTCCACCTCCATGCTGACACAATCCTCCTCCTCCTCCTCCTCCTCCTCCTCCTCTTCCTGTGCGATGGGTGGGACAGAAGGAACACTGTCTGGGTAAAGGGGGCCTTGAGAGGCAAGGAAGTCCTCCTCTTCCTGCCTCTGTTCTGCCTCAAGTGCCCTGTCCATTATTCCACGCAGCGTGTGCTCCAACAGGTGGACAAGAGGTACAGTGTCACTGATGCATGCACTGTCACTGCTCACCATCCTCGTGGCCTCCTCAAATGGTGCCAGGACAGTGCATGCATCCCTGATCATGCCCCACTGGCGTGGAGAAAAAAAACCAAGCTCCCCTGACCCTGTCCTGGTGCCGTAGTCGCACAGGTACTCATTGATGGCCCTCTGCTGCGTGTGCAGCCGCTGCAGCATGGCCAACGTTGAGTTCCACCTGGTGGGCATGTCACATATAAGGCGGTTCTTGGGCAGGTTCAACTCCTTTTGCAGCTCAGCCAGGCGAGCACTGGCATTATAAGATCTGCGGAAATGCACACAGACTTTCCTGGCCTGCCTCAGGACATCCTGTAAGCCCGGGTACCTGCCCAAGAAGCGCTGCACCACCAGGTTAAGGACGTGAGCCACACAGGGCACATGGGTCAGTTGTCCCTGTCGGAGGGCGGAGAGGAGGTTGGTGCCATTGTCGCAAACCACCATTCCTGGCTTAAGCTGGCGTGGCGTCAACCACCTCTCGGCCTGGCCCTGCAGAGCAGACAGGACCTCTGCCCCAGTGTGGCTTCTGTCCCCCAAACACACCAGCGCAAGCACGGCATGGCATCTTTTTGCCTGCGTACTTGCGTAGCCCCGTGAACGGCTACGGAGCACCGCTGGTTCATAGGACAAACCACAGGAAGAGGCCATGGAGGAAGAAGAAGAGGAGGGGGTGGAGGAGAGAGGTGTGTCACAACCAGTAGTAGCATTTTGGAGGCGTGGCGGTGGGACAACCTCCAACACTACTGCACCTTGTCCTGAATCCTTCCCAGCTGCCAAAAGAGTGACCCAATGGGCCGTGAAAGAAAGGTAACGTCCCTGTCCATGCCTGCTGGACCATGAGTCAGCGGTAATATGCACCTTACCGCTGACCGCCCTGTCCAGCGAGGCCAAGACATTGCCTTCCACATGCCGGTAGAGAGCCGGAATAGCCTTCCGTGAGAAAAAGTGGCGTTTGGGAACCTGCCACTGAGGAACTGCACATTGCACAAACTCACGGAAGGGGGCCGAGTCTACCAACTGAAAAGGCAGCAGTTGAAGCGCTAGCAATTTAGCCAAGCTAGCATTCAACCGCTGGGCATGTGGATGGCTGGGAGTGAACTTCTTTCGACGGTCCAGCAGCTGGGGCAGGGAAATTTGCCTGCTAGAATCGGACGTCGGTGTACTGCTAGCAGAGTGGGCGCAAGTACTTGGCTGTGACACACCTAATTCTACACCTTCATTCCTCTCAGTGCATGTTTCAGAGAGGACTGAAGTTATAGTGGGGTTGGAGATCCCAGCTGATGCGGTGCAAGGAGAGGTCCGCTTTGTTCTTTGGTGTGGGTCTTTGAGGTAGGCTTGCCAACGAGCTGCATGGCAGGTCAACATATGTCTGGTCAGGCATGTGGTACCCAAGCGGCTGATGTTTTGGCCACGCGATATACGCTTGAGACATATGTTGCAAACAGCAGCTGTGCGATCTGATGCACTAGCCTCAAAAAAGGCCCACACCAAAGAACTTTTTGAATGACGGGCAGAGGCAGCGCCCTGCACAGGCGGAGCTCTGCGGTGTGATTCCGTCGGTGTACTGCCCTTACGCTGGCCACCAAAGGGCATCCTGCCTCGTTGGAGATGTGCCTCCTCCTCATCCTCCTCCTCCTCCTCTCTCCTATTAGGCACCCACGTGGAGTCAGTGACCTCATCATCCCCTCCCTCCTCATCACTGGAGCCAATCTGGCAGTATGCTGCAGCTGCTGGAACATGACTGCCAGATTGGTGTCCTTCTTGAGCATCCCCTCTGTCTGCTCTCACGCTACTGCCTTCCTCTAGCTGGGTTTCATCATCAGACCCTTCGAAACGCTGGGCATCCTCCTGGAGCATGTACCCAACACTGTGCTGAAACAGTTCGGGGGACTCCTCAGGAGGAGGACATGGTGGGTCTAGGGAAGGAGTGACTGATGATTTGTCTGACATTGATACCAGGGAAGACGACGCTTTGGCAGCTGCTTTTCCAGTACCCTGAGCCTGGGTGAGAGAGGATGAGGAGGAGGAGGAGGGCTTGGTCATCCACTCTACCAAGTCTTCGGCATGATGTGGCTCAACATGTCCAGCTGCCGAAAAGAAGGACAAGCGTGTCCCATGGCCATGTGCTGATGACAATGCACCGCGTCCACGACCAGCACTGTTGCCCCCAGACACAGAGCCTGCTTGCCCTCTTTTATTGCCTCCTGACTGTCTGCCTCTCCTTGTTTGCCTTCCAGACATTCTAATAGATGGCCTGCAGGGAGATGGGAAAAAAGCAATAAGGGCTACCTTCAGGTGTCCTTCTCTGTCCCTTGAAACAAGGACTTGCAGAGTGAAATAAACTGACACTCTCCCTACCTACAGTTTTCTGTCCCTAGAATAAATGTTTTTTTTAATCACAATATAGCACAAGGACAATTCACTCACTGTCCTTACAGGTCCCTGGAAACAAGGACTTGCAGAGTGAAATAAACTGACACTCTCCCTACCTACAGTTTTCTGTCCCTAGAATAAATGTTTTTTTTAAGCACAATATAGCACAAGGACAATTCACTCACTGTCCTTACAGGTCCCTGGAAACAAGGACTTGCAGAGTGAAAGAAAAAAAACACTCTCCCTACCTACAGTTTTCTGTCCCTAGAAAAAATGTTTTTTTTAATCACAATATAACACAAGGACAATTCACTCACTGTCCTTCCAGGTCCCTGGAAACAAGGACTTGCAGAGTGAAAGAAACTGACACTGTCCCTACCTACAGTTTTCTGTCCCTAGAATAAATGTTTTTTTTAAGCACACTATAGCACAAGGACAATTCAGTCACTGTCCTTCCAGGTCCCTGGAAACAAGGACTTGCAGAGTGAAATAAACTGACACTCTCCCTACCTACAGTTTTCTGTCCCTAGAATAAATGTTTTTTTTAATCACAATATAGCACAAGGACAATTCAGTCACTGTCCTTCCAGGTCCCTGGAAACAAGGACTTGCAGAGTGAAATAAACTGACACTCTCCCTACCTACAGTTTTCTGTCCCTAGAATAAATGTTTTTTTTAAGCACAATATAGCACAAGGACAATTCAGTCACTGTCCTTACAGGTCCCTGGAAACAAGGACTTGCAGAGTGAAAGAAAAAAAACACTCTCCCTACCTACAGTTTTCTGTCCCTAGAAAAAATGTTTTTTTTAATCACAATATAACACAAGGACAATTCACTCACTGTCCTTCCAGGTCCCTGGAAACAAGGACTTGCAGAGTGAAATAAACTGACACTCTCCCTACCTACAGTTTTCTGTCCCTAGAATAAATGTTTTTTTTAATCACAATATAGCACAAGGACAATTCAGTCACTGTCCTTCCAGGTCCCTGGAAACAAGGACTTGCAGAGTGAAATAAACTGACACTCTCCCTACCTACAGTTTTCTGTCCCTAGAATAAATGTTTTTTTTAATCACAATATAGCACAAGGACAATTCAGTCACTGTCCTTCCAGGTCCCTGGAAACAAGGACTTGCAGAGTGAAATAAACTGACACTCTCCCTACCTACAGTTTTCTGTCCCTAGAATAAATGTTTTTTTTAAGCACAATATAGCACAAGGACAATTCAGTCACTGTCCTTACAGGTCCCTGGAAACAAGGACTTGCAGAGTGAAAGAAAAAAAACACTCTCCCTACCTACAGTTTTCTGTCCCTAGAAAAAATGTTTTTTTTAATCACAATATAACACAAGGACAATTCACTCACTGTCCTTCCAGGTCCCTGGAAACAAGGACTTGCAGAGTGAAATAAACTGACACTCTCCCTACCTACAGTTTTCTGTCCCTAGAATAAATGTTTTTTTTAATCACAATATAGCACAAGGACAATTCAGTCACTGTCCTTCCAGGTCCCTGGAAACAAGGACTTGCAGAGTGAAATAAACTGACACTCTCCCTACCTACAGTTTTCTGTCCCTAGAATAAATGTTTTTTTTAATCACAATATAGCACAAGGACAATTCAGTCACTGTCCTTCCAGGTCCCTGGAAACAAGGACTTGCAGAGTGAAATAAACTGACACTCTCCCTACCTACAGTTTTCTGTCCCTAGAATAAATGTTTTTTTTAAGCACAATATAGCACAAGGACAATTCACTCACTGTCCTTCCAGGTCCCTGGAAACAAGGACTTGCAGAGTGAAAGAAACTGACACTGTCCCTACCTACAGTTTTCTGTCCCTAGAATAAATGTTTTTTTTAATCACAATATAGCACAAGGACAATTCAGTCACTGTCCTTCCAGGTCCCTGGAAACAAGGACTTGCAGAGTGAAATAAACTGACACTCTCCCTACCTACAGTTTTCTGTCCCTAGAATAAATGTTTTTTTTAATCACAATATAGCACAAGGACAATTCAGTCACTGTCCTTCCAGGTCCCTGGAAACAAGGACTTGCAGAGTGAAATAAACTGACACTCTCCCTACCTACAGTTTTCTGTCCCTAGAATAAATGTTTTTTTTAATCACAATATAGCACAAGGACAATTCAGTCACTGTCCTTCCAGGTCCCTGGAAACAAGGACTTGCAGAGTGAAATAAACTGACACTCTCCCTACCTACAGTTTTCTGTCCCTAGAATAAATGTTTTTTTTAAGCACAATATAGCACAAGGACAATTCAGTCACTGTCCTTACAGGTCCCTGGAAACAAGGACTTGCAGAGTGAAAGAAAAAAAACACTCTCCCTACCTACAGTTTTCTGTCCCTAGAAAAAATGTTTTTTTTAATCACAATATAACACAAGGACAATTCACTCACTGTCCTTCCAGGTCCCTGGAAACAAGGACTTGCAGAGTGAAATAAACTGACACTCTCCCTACCTACAGTTTTCTGTCCCTAGAATAAATGTTTTTTTTAATCACAATATAGCACAAGGACAATTCAGTCACTGTCCTTCCAGGTCCCTGGAAACAAGGACTTGCAGAGTGAAATAAACTGACACTCTCCCTACCTACAGTTTTCTGTCCCTAGAATAAATGTTTTTTTTAATCACAATATAGCACAAGGACAATTCAGTCACTGTCCTTCCAGGTCCCTGGAAACAAGGACTTGCAGAGTGAAATAAACTGACACTCTCCCTACCTACAGTTTTCTGTCCCTAGAATAAATGTTTTTTTTAAGCACAATATAGCACAAGGACAATTCACTCACTGTCCTTCCAGGTCCCTGGAAACAAGGACTTGCAGAGTGAAAGAAACTGACACTGTCCCTACCTACAGTTTTCTGTCCCTAGAATAAATGTTTTTTTTAATCACAATATAGCACAAGGACAATTCAGTCACTGTCCTTCCAGGTCCCTGGAAACAAGGACTTGCAGAGTGAAATAAACTGACACTCTCCCTACCTACAGTTTTCTGTCCCTAGAATAAATGTTTTTTTTAATCACAATATAGCACAAGGACAATTCAGTCACTGTCCTTCCAGGTCCCTGGAAACAAGGACTTGCAGAGTGAAATAAACTGACACTCTCCCTACCTACAGTTTTCTGTCCCTAGAATAAATGTTTTTTTTAATCACAATATAGCACAAGGACAATTCAGTCACTGTCCTTCCAGGTCCCTGGAAACAAGGACTTGCAGAGTGAAATAAACTGACACTCTCCCTACCTACAGTTTTCTGTCCCTAGAATAAATGTTTTTTTTAATCACAATATAGCACAAGGACAATTCAGTCACTGTCCTTCCAGGTCCCTGGAAACAAGGACTTGCAGAGTGAAAGAAACTGACACTGTCCCTACCTACAGTTTTCTGTCCCTAGAATAAATGTTTTTTTTAAGCACACTATAGCACAAGGACAATTCAGTCACTGTCCTTCCAGGTCCCTGGAAACAAGGACTTGCAGAGTGAAATAAACTGACACTCTCCCTACCTACAGTTTTCTGTCCCTAGAATAAATGTTTTTTTTAATCACAATATAGCACAAGGACAATTCAGTCACTGTCCTTCCAGGTCCCTGGAAACAAGGACTTGCAGAGTGAAAGAAACTGACACTCTCCCTACCTACAGTTTTCTGTCCCTAGAATAAATGTTTTTTTAAGCACAATATAGCACAAGGACAATTGACTCACTGTCCTTCCAGGTCCCTGGAAACAAGGACTTGCAGAGTGAAAGAAACTGACACTGTCCCTACCTACAGTTTTCTGTCCCTAGAATAAATGTTTTTTTTAAGCACACTATAGCACAAGCACAAAACACACTGACACTCTCCCTACCTATCCTTCTCTTTCCCTAAACTAAAGGAATCCAGGTTAAGCAAGAAAGAAATAACAGTCACTGTCCCTGCCTATGCTGCTCTATCCCTGCTCCGGAACACACTACACTAGGCCGCCGTGCTGGCGGCCTTTTATAGTGTGGGGCGTGTACTAAACACCCTCAGCAATAATTGGCCACAGGCATCCTGCCTGTGGCCAATTATTGCTCTCCTCGCTGCCGGCGCTGTGATTGGCCAAGCATGCGGGGTCACAGTGCATGCTTGGCCAATCACAGCGCCTGGATGACACTGCGATGGCGTAGTGCATTGTGGGCCGTTCGCGTCACTCGAATTTGGCGCGAACGGCCCAAATCGTTCGATCTTCGTCGAACGATCGAACAGCCGATGTTCGAGTCGAACGTATGTTCGACTCGAACACGAAGCTCATCCCTATCCAGGACCAGGAGTTTGTAACCTCCCAGTCTCTGGGAATGCGTTGCACAGACCTTTCTGCAAGGCCTCCCGGAGTTGTCTCATCCTCTGCTCCCTCTGCGATGGTAAGATAAGGTCCGCAACCTTACCCTTGTACCGTGGATCAAGGAGAGTGGCCAGCCAGTAATGGTTCCTATCCTTGATCCGAAGAATACGAGGATCCTTCTGCAGACTTTGCAGGATCAGGGAGGCCATGCAGCATAGGTTAGCTGAGGCATTCGGTCCGGAGTCCTCTGGGTCACTAAGGACGTCATGATCCGCAGCCACCTCCTCCCAGCCACGTACAAGTCCACTGGTTTCTTGGGACTGTAAATCATCCCTAAAAGACTGCTGCTGATGATGCTGAGTGCCAGGCTCCACCTCCATGCTGACACAATCCTCCTCCTCCTCCTCTTCCTGTGCGATGGGTGGGACAGAAGGAACACTGTCTGGGTAAAGGGGGCCTTGAGAGGCAAGGAAGTCCTCCTCTTCCTGCTTCTGTTCTGCCTCAAGTGCCCTGTCCATTATTCCACGCAGCGTATGTTCCAACAGGTGGACAAGAGGTACAGTGTCACTGATGCATGCACTGTCACTGCTCACCATCCTCGTGGCCTCCTCAAATGGTGCCAGGACAGTGCATGCATCCCTGATCATGCCCCACTGGCGTGGTGGAAAAAACCTGAGCTCCCCTGACCCTGTCCTGGTGCCGTAGTCGCACAGGTACTCATTGATGGCCCTCTGCTGCATGTACAGCCGCTGCAGCATGGCCAACGTTGAGTTCCACCTGGTGGGCATGTCACATATAAGGCGGTTCTTGGGCAGGTTCAACTCCTTTTGCAGCTCAGCCATCCGAGCACTGGCATTATAAGATCTGCGGAAATGCACACAGACTTTCCTGGCCTGCCTCAGGACATCCTGTAAGCCCGGGTACCTGCCCAAGAACCGCTGCACCACCAGGTTAAGGACGTGAGCCACACAGGGCACATGGGTCAGTTGTCCCTGTCGGAGAGCGGAGAGGAGGTTGGTGCCATTGTCGCAAACTACCATTCCTGGCTTAAGCTGGCGTGGCATCAACCACCTCTCGGCCTGCCCCTGCAGAGCAGACAGAACCTCTGCCCCAGTGTGGCTCCTGTCCCCCAAACACACCAGCGCAAGCACGGCATGGCATCTTTTTGCCTGCGTACTTGCGTAGCCCCTTGAACGCCTACGGAGCACCGCTGGTTCCGATGACAAAGCACAGGAAGAGGCCATGGAGGAAGAAGAAGAGGAGGGGGTGGAGGAGAGAGGTGTGTCACAACCCGTAGTAGCATTTTGGAGGCGTGGCGGTGGAACAACCTCCAACACTACTGCACCTTGTCCTGCATCCTTCCCAGCTGCCAAAAGAGTGACCCAATGGGCCGTGAAAGAAAGGTAACGTCCCTGTCCATGCCTGCTGGACCATGAGTCAGCGGTAATATGCACCTTACCGCTTACCGCCCTGTCCAGCGAGGCCAAGACATTGCCTTCCACATGCCGGTAGAGAGCCGTAATCTCCTTTCGTGAGAAAAAGTGGCGTTTGGGAACCTGCCACTGAGGAACCGCACATTGCACAAACTCACGGAAGGGGGCCGAGTCTACAAACTGAAAAGGCAGCAGTTGAAGCGCTAGCAATTTAGCCAAGCTAGCATTCAACCGCTGGGCATGTGGATGGCTGGGAGTGAACTTCTTTCGACGGTCCAGCAGCTGGGGCAGGGAAATTTGCCTGCTAGAATCGGACGTCGGTGTACTGCTAGCAGAGTGCCCGCAAGTACTTGGCTGTGACACACCTAATTCTACACCTTCATTCCTCTCAGTGCAGGTTTCAGAGAGGACTGAAGGTATAGTGGGGTTGGAGATCCCAGCTGATGCGGTGCAAGGAGAGGTCCGCTTTGTTCTTTGGTGTGGGTCTTTAAGGTAGGCTTGCCAACGAGCTGCATGGCAGGTCAATATATGTCTGGTCAAGCATGTGGTACCCAAGCGGGTGATGTTTTGGCCACGCGATATACGCTTGAGACATATGTTGCAAACAGCAGCTGTGCGATCTGATGCACTCGACTCAAAAAAGGCCCACACCAAATAACTTTTTGAATAACGGGCAGAGGCAGCGCCCTGCACAGGCAGAGCTCTGCGGTGTGATTCCGTCGGTGTGCTGCCCTTACGCTGGCCCCCCGAGGGCATCCTGCCTCGTTGGAGATGTGCCTCCTCCTCATCCTCCTCCTCCTCCTCCTCTCTCCTATTAGGCACCCACGTGGAGTCAGTGACCTCATCATCCCCTCCCTCCTCATCACTGGAGCCAATCTGGCAGTATGCTGCAGCTGTTGGAACATGACTGCCAGATTGGTGTCCTTCTTGAGCATCCCCTCTCTCTGCTCTCATGCTACTGCCTTCCTCTAGCTGGGTATCATCATCAGACCCTTCGAAACGCTGGGCATCCTCCTGGAGCATGTACCCAACACTGTGCTCAAACAGTTCGGGGAACTCCTCAGGAGGACATGGTTGGTCTAGGGAAGGAGTGACTGATGATGACATTGATACCAGGGAAGAGGACGCTTTGGCAGCTGCTTTGCCAGTACCCTGAGCCTGGGTGAGAGAAGATGAGGAGGATGAGGAGGGCTTGGTCATCCACTCTACCAAGTCTTCGGCATGATGCGGCTCAACAAGTCCAGCTGCCGAAAAGAAGGACAAGCGTGTCCCATGGCCACGTGCTGATGGCGATGCACCGCGTCCACGACCAGCACTGTTGTCTCTAGACACAGAGCCTGCTTGTCCTCTTTTATTGGCTCCTGACTGTCTGCCTCTCCTTGTTTGCCTTCCAGACATTCTAATAGCCTGAAGGGAAATGGGAAAACCAGCAATAAGGCCTAGCTTCAGGAGTATATTTTGCAGGAATCACACTACGCCTGCTGTAGGTGCTGCAAATGCCTGTTGGTGTAACACACCAGGAAAAAGAAGCAATACAGGCTAACTTCAGGTGTAATATGATCAGGAGGCACACTCCGCCCGCTGTAAGTGCTGCAAATGCCTGTTGGTGTAACACACCAGGAAAAAGCAGCAATACAGGCTAACTCCAGGTGTAATATGATCAGGAGGCACACTCCGCCCGCTGTAAGTGCTGCAAATGCCTGTTGGTGTAACACACCAGGAAAAAGCAGCAATACAGGCTAACTTCAGGTGTAATATGATCAGGAGGCACACTCCGCCCGCTGTAAGTGCTGCAAATGCCTGTTGGTGTAACACACCAGGAAAAAGCAGCAATACAGGCTAACTTCAGGTGTAATATGATCAGGAGGCACACTCCGCCCGCTGTAAGTGCTGCAAATGCCTGTTGGTGTAACACACCAAGAAAAAGCAGCAATACAGGCTAACTTCAGGTGTAATATGATCAGGAGGCACACTCCGCCCGCTGTAAGTGCTGCAAATGCCTGTTGGTGTAACACACCAGGAAAAAGCAGCAATACAGGCTAACTTCAGGTGTAATATGATCAGGAGGCACACTCCGCCCGCTGTAAGTGCTGCAAATGCCTGTTGGTGTAACACACCAGGAAAACGCAGCAATACAGGCTAACTTCAGGTGTATAAGGTGCAGGAGGCTTAGCAACAATGACACTGACACTGTCCCCTGCCTATCCTTCTCTCTCCCTGCACACAAGGTTTATCAAAGTATATGACACTGACACTCTCCCTGCCTATCCTTCTCTCTCCCTGCACACAAGGTTTATCAAAGTATATGACACTGACACTCTCCCTGCCCATCCTTCTCTCTCCCTGCACACAAGGTTTAGCAAAGAATATGACACTGACACTGTTCCCTGCCTATCCTCCTCTCTCCCTGCATACAAGGTTTATCAAAGAATATGACACTGACACTCTCCCTGCCTATCCTTCTCTCTCCCTGCACAAGGTTTAGCAAAGAATATGACACTGACACTCTCCCTGCCTATCCTTCTCTCTCCCTACACACAAGTTTGAGGTACAAATAGCACTGACACTGTCCCTGCCTATGTAACTCTTTCCCTGCGCCGGAACACACTACACAAGGCCGCCGCGCTGGCCGCCTTTTATAGTGCGGGGCGTGTGCTAAACCCCCTGAGCTATAATTGGCCACAGGCAACCTGCCTGTGGCCAATTATGGCTCTCCTAGCTGCCGGCGCTGTGATTGGCCAAGCATGCAGGGTCACAGTGCATGCTTGGCCAATCACAGCGCCGGGATTGCACAGCGATGGCGCAGTGTATTGTGGGCCGTTCGCGTCACTCGAATTTGGCGCGAACGGCCCAAATCGTTCGATGTTCGCTGAACGGTCGAACACCCGATGTTCGAGTCGAACTTATGTTCGACTCGAACACCGAGCTCATCCCTATTCCTAAGTGGGATTCAGAGATCCAAACCAAAAAAAAGAAAAAATTCATTAGAGACTGGGATGATTTTACTGGGGGGAGTATTGTCAAATGGCAGAATGTCCCCACCCCGGTTATCAATGACAATATCACAAATCCTCCTTTCAGAACTTCTAATGTTACTCATGTAGGAACCCCTAGAAAATATCCTATCTATGAATATGACCATCCCCCTCAACCTGAGAGATATTTTTCTCCATGGAGAGATCATTCTGTCAGAGGAGGTAACAAACGGGGTAGGAATAAAAGGGGTAGGGGTAGAGGTGGTAATCACCCACCACCTCATTATGGGGAAAAACATCCACCATCCCCTTATTATCAAAACCCATCTCAACCTTGGAGAGATAGTAGCCAGTATGGGGAAAGTGGGGACTCTACCAGTCGGTGGAGACCTCAGTATGCCCAGGATAGGTCGTTACCCACACATAACAGATTCGCACCCCAGGTAAGTCACCCTACATATGAAGGTGGTGATTTTTTTAGGGTTGCGCATGGGATACCAGGCGGGACCTCCTACCCACAAACCCAATCCGGGGGAGTGGTGGAGGCAGCCGCCACAATACACACCACCCAATGCGGGTACCCCAAGAAAGAGAGGAAGGAGAGGGGAGACTATAAAAGGTCCAAACCGTAACAGGAGCAGGGATATACAATTTGAGTGGGGTGGCATTAAATGAAGACAAAATCAAATTTCTTGACAGAGGTCTCAAATTTGCCCCTACAAAAAATTTGAATAAGTTCCAAACTTATGTGAGCTTAAAAAAATACATTAGGAGCCTTAATATGAAAAAAAAAATGTTATCCAATCCTTGCAGAACCATAGTGCCTGCTAGTAATGATCACTCGTCTTTGCGGAATACATCTATTTTTAACCCTCCTAATGTGGATAGTAAATACATGGATGTTTTTAAAAATATGGTTTCGAAAGATTTAGAGTTACTAAAAGTGAAAAAGGTACAAGATCCCCAATATATTAAGCGGGGTATGGAATCGCTAGAAAAGAGGAAAGAAATTGTGATTCGTCCGGCGGTCAAAGGGGGGGGGGTTTAGTTATCCTGAGTAAAGAATATTACAAGTCTGAAATGAGTAATCTTGTACAGTATCTGATGGAGATACTTATAAAGTTCTGAACAAAGACCCTGTGCTATCCTTTAAGGATGATTTACATCACATTATCGAAGATGGCAGGGATCAAAGAATTTTGAAAAAAAGGAAGCTTTGTACCTTGACCCCTTGTTTTGTAGAACCCCGATTATCTATTTCTTACCTAAATTACACAAAGATAGTGATAACCCACCAGGTAGGCCCATAGTAAATGGGATCGACTCTGTGTCGGCTAGGTTGGGGCAGTATATCGATTCTTTCCTCCAACCACTGGTGGTGAAAACTCCTGCCTTTCTGAAGGCCACCAAACATATCATCCAGGTTCTTCAGTCTTTAGGGTGCTCTAACAAGAGCATACTGGTGACTGCTGATGTTGGGTCCTTGTACACCATTTTGGGCATAAGGAAGCTTTAACCTCAGTAGAATGTTCCCTTCCCACTTCCACTTTCTCAGGCAGACACCAGGAGTATTTACTTAGTTGTCTTGATTTTTGCCTTTCCAGAAATTACTTCTGGTATGATGGGGATTTTTTCTTGCAGACGAGAGGGGTTGCGATGGGGGCTCGCTTCGCCCCGAGTGTGGTCAATATTTTTATGGCCCACTGGGAGGAAGAGGCGATTTTCTCACGCCGCCCCCTGAGCTTGTTTGCTATCGTCGTTTCATTGACTACCTCATCTTGGTGTGGGATGGTGAGAGATCTGGTTTGGATTATTTCATCAGCCAACTTAACAACAACAATAAAAATATCACTCTCACATGGACCATTGACTATGAGAAGGTTGTCTATTTGGATTTAACAATCACCAAAGGTATTGACCAATTCAGGTTGACCAATTATTTCAAACCCACAGATCACAATGCATATATTCCCCTGGGGAGTTGTCACCACCGTTCTTGGCTGTGCAACATCCCTAGGGGACAATTCATAAGATTGCGTCGCAATTGCACACAAGAGTTTGACTTCCTCAGCCAATCACAGGTTCTTACCATCAGATTTGTGCAAAAAGGGTATGACAGACAAGCTCTGGAAGATGAGAGAGAGAAGGTCAAAAGGATAGATAGACAAACGTTAATAACCGACCGTGTTACAGACTCTATTAGTGATACTCATAATTGTAAAATTGTTCTCGATTACAACGTACAGCATAAAAAATTTGAGAAGATTATTGCTAAAAATTGGTCCATTTTAAAACATGATGAAATACTTGGCCCAGTTTTGCCTGCAAAACCACAGTTCATTTATAAAAAAGCTCCTCCACTAAGAGATCGCCTGGCAATTTTTGACATCAGCTACTAATAAGGAGTAGGGATGAGCTTCGTGTTCGAGTCGAACATACGTTCGACTCGAACATCGGCTGTTCGATCGTTCGACGAAGATCGAACGATTTGGGCCGTTCGCGCCAAATTCGAGTGACGCGAACGGCCCACAATGCACTACGCCATCGCAGTGTCATCCAGGCGCTGTGATTGGCAAGGCATGCACTGTGACCCCGCATGCTTGGCCAATCACAGCGCCGGCAGCGAGGAGAGCAATGATTGGCCACAGGCAAGATGCCTGTGGCCAATTATTGCTGAGGGTGTTTAGTACACGCCCCACACTATAAAAGGCCGCCAGCACGGCGGCCTAGTGTAGTGTGTTCCAGAGCAGGGAAAGAGAAGCATAGGCAGGGACAGTGACATTTATTTTTTCTTGCTTAACCTGGATTCCTTTAGTTTAGGGAAAGAGAAGGATAGGTAGGGAGAGTGTCAGTGTGTTTTACTGTGCGAATCCTTGTTTCTAGGGACAGGGAAGGACAGTGAGGGAATTCTCCTTGTGCTATAGTGTGCTTTAAAAAAACATTTTTTCTAGGGACAGAAAACTATAGGTAGGGAGAGTGTCAGTGTGTTTTACTGTGCGAATCCTTGTTTCTAGGGACAGGGAAGGACAGTGAGGGAAATTCTCCTTGTGCTATAGTGTGCTTTAAAAAAACATTTTTTCTAGGGACAGAAAACTATAGGTAGGGAGAGTGTCAGTGTGTTTTACTGTGCGAATCCTTGTTTCTAGGGACAGGGAAGGACAGTGAGGGAAATTCTCCTTGTGCTATAGTGTGCTTTAAAAAAACATTTTTTCTAGGGACAGAAAACTATAGGTAGGGAGAGTGTCAGTGTGTTTTACTGTGCGAATCCTTGTTTCTAGGGACAGGGAAGGACAGTGAGGGAAATTCTCCTTGTGCTATAGTGTGCTTTAAAAAAACATTTTTTCTAGGGACAGAAAACTATAGGTAGGGAGAGTGTCAGTGTGTTTTACTGTGCAAATCCTTGTTTCTAGGGACAGGGAAGGACAGTGAGGGAAATTCTCCTTGTGCTATAGTGTGCTTTAAAAAAACATTTTTTCTAGGGACAGAAAACTATAGGTAGGGAGAGTGTCAGTGTGTTTTACTGTGCGAATCCTTGTTTCTAGGGACAGGGAAGGACAGTGAGGGAAATTCTCCTTGTGCTATAGTGTGCTTTAAAAAAAACATTTTTTCTAGGGACAGAAAACTATAGGTAGGGAGAGTGTCAGTGTGTTTTACTGTGCGAATCCTTGTTTCTAGGGACAGGGAAGGACAGTGAGGGAAATTCTCCTTGTGCTATAGTGTGCTTTAAAAAAACATTTTTTCTAGGGACAGAAAACTATAGGTAGAGAGAGTGTCAGTGTGTTTTACTGTGCGAATCCTTGTTTCTAGGGACAGGGAAGGACAGTGAGGGAAATTCTCCTTGTGCTATAGTGTGCTTTAAAAAAACATTTTTTCTAGGGACAGAAAACTATAGGTAGGAAGAGTGTCAGTTTCTTTCACTGTGATAATCCTTGTTTCTAGGGACAGGGAAGGAAAGTGAGGGAAATTCTCCTTGTGCTATAGTGTGCTTTAAAAAAACATTTTTTCTAGGGACAGAAAACTGTAGGTAGGAAGAGTGTCAGTTTCTTTCACTGTGCGAATCCTTGTTTCTAGGGACAGGGAAGGACAGTGAGGGAAATTCTCCTTGTGCTATAGTGTGCTTTAAAAAAACATTTTTTCTAGGGACAGAAAACTATAGGTAGGAAGAGTGTCAGTTTCTTTCACTGTGATAATCCTTGTTTCTAGGGACAGGGAAGGACAGTGAGGGAAATTCTCTTTGTGCTATAGTGTACTTTAAAAAAACATTTTTTCTAGGGACAGAAAACTGTAGGTAGGAAGAGTGTCAGTTTCTTTCACTGTGATAATCCTTCTTTTTAGGGACAGGGAAGGAAAGTGAGGGAAATTCTCCTTGTGCTATAGTGTGCTTTAAAAAAACATTTTTTCTAGGGACAGAAAACTATAGGTAGGGAGAGTGTCAGTGTGTTTTACTGTGCGAATCCTTGTTTCTAGGGACAGGGAAGGACAGTGAGGGAAATTCTCCTTGTGCTATAGTGTGCTTTAAAAAAACATTTTTTCTAGGGACAGAAAACTATAGGTAGGGAGAGTGTCAGTGTGTTTTACTGTGCGAATCCTTGTTTCTAGGGACAGGGAAGGATAGTGAGGGAAATTCTCCTTGTGCTATAGTGTGCTTTAAAAAAACATTTTTTCTAGGGACAGAAAACTATAGGTAGGGAGAGTGTCAGTGTGTTTTACTGTGCGAATCCTTGTTTCTAGGGACAGGGAAGGACAGTGAGGGAAATTCTCCTTGTGCTATAGTGTGCTTTAAAAAAACATTTTTTCTAGGGACAGAAAACTATAGGTAGGGAGAGTGTCAGTGTGTTTTACTGTGCAAATCCTTGTTTCTAGGGACAGGGAAGGACAGTGAGGGAAATTCTCCTTGTGCTATAGTGTGCTTTAAAAAAACATTTTTTCTAGGGACAGAAAACTATAGGTAGGGAGAGTGTCAGTGTGTTTTACTGTGCGAATCCTTGTTTCTAGGGACAGGGAAGGACAGTGAGGGAAATTCTCCTTGTGCTATAGTGTGCTTTAAAAAAAACATTTTTTCTAGGGACAGAAAACTATAGGTAGGGAGAGTGTCAGTGTGTTTTACTGTGCGAATCCTTGTTTCTAGGGACAGGGAAGGACAGTGAGGCAAATTCTCCTTGTGCTATAGTGTGCTTTAAAAAAACATTTTTTCTAGGGACAGAAAACTATAGGTAGGAAGAGTGTCAGTTTCTTTCACTGTGATAATCCTTGTTTCTAGGGACAGGGAAGGACAGTGAGGGAAATTCTCCTTGTGCTATAGTGTGCTAAAGCATTCCTCATCAACCATCTTTGAAATCCTTGTTTTTGGACAGTCAGGGAAATTGTCGTTGTGCTATTCTGTGCAAAAGCAATCATCGTCAACCATATTTAGAAATCCTTAAGTAAAGGGACAGAGAAGGACACCTGAAGGTAGCCCTTATTGCTTTTTTCCCATCTCCCTGCAGGCCATCTATTAGAATGTCTGGAAGGCAAACAAGGAGAGGCAGACAGTCAGGAGGCAATAAAAGAGGGCAAGCAGGCTCTGTGTCTGGGGGCAACAGTGCTGGTCGTGGACGCGGTGCATTGTCATCAGCACATGGCCATGGGACACGCTTGTCCTTCTTTTCGGCAGCTGGACATGTTGAGCCACATCATGCCGAAGACTTGGTAGAGTGGATGACCAAGCCCTCCTCATCCTCCTCATCCTCTCTCACCCAGGCTCAGGGTACTGGCAAAGCAGCTGCCAAAGCGTCCTCTTCCCTGGTATCAATGTCAGACTCATCATCAGTCACTCCTTCCCTAGACCCACCATGTCCTCCTCCTGAGGAGTCCCCCGAACTGTTTGAGCACAGTGTTGGGTACATGCTCCAGGAGGATGCCCAGCGTTTCGAAGGGTCTGATGATGAAACCCAGCTACAGGAAGGCAGTAGCGTGAGAGCAGACAGAGGGGATGCTCAAGAAGGACACCAATCTGGCAGTCATGTTCCAGCAGCTGCAGCATACTGCCAGATTGGCTCCAGTGATGAGGAGAGAGGGGATGATGAGGTCACTGACTCCACGTGGGTGCCTAATAGGAGAGAGGAGGAGGAGGAGGATGAGGAGGAGGCACATCTCCAACGAGGCAGGATGCCCTTTGGTGGCCAGCGTAAGGGCAGTACACCGACGGAATCACACCGCAGAGCTCCGCCTGTGCAGGGCGCTGCCTCTGCCCGTCATTCAAAAAGTTCTTTGGTGTGGGCCTTTTTTGAGGCTAGTGCATCAGATCGCACAGCTGCTGTTTGCAACATATGTCTCAAGCGTATATCGCGTGGCCAAAACATCAGCCGCTTGGGTACCACATGCCTGACCAGACATATGTTGACCTGCCATGCAGCTCGTTGGCAAGCCTACCTCAAAGACCCACACCAAAGAACAAAGCGGACCTCTCCTTGCACCGCATCAGCTGGGATCTCCAACCCCACTATAACTTCAGTCCTCTCTGAAACATGCACTGAGAGGAATGAAGGTGTAGAATTAGGTGTGTCACAGCCAAGTACTTGCGGCCACTCTGCTAGCAGTACACCGACGTCCGATTCTAGCAGGCAAATTTCCCTGCCCCAGCTGCTGGACCGTCGAAAGAAGTTCACTCCCAGCCATCCACATGCCCAGCGGTTGAATGCTAGCTTGGCTAAATTGCTAGCGCTTCAACTGCTGCCTTTTCAGTTGGTAGACTCGGCCCCCTTCCGTGAGTTTGTGCAATGTGCGGTTCCTCAGTGGCAGGTTCCCAAACGCCACTTTTTCTCACGGAAGGCTATTCCGGCTCTCTACCGGCATGTGGAAGGCAATGTCTTGGCCTCGCTGGACAGGGCGGTCAGTGGTAAGGTGCATATTACCGCTGACTCATGGTCCAGCAGGCATGGACAGGGACGTTACCTTTCTTTCACGGCCCATTGGGTCACTCTTTTGGCAGCTGGGAAGGATGCAGGACAAGGTGCAGTAGTGTTGGAGGTTGTTCCACCGCCACGCCTCCAAAATGCTACTACTGGTTGTGACACACCTCTCTCCTCCACCCCCTCCTCTTCTTCTTCCTCCATGGCCTCTTCCTGTGGTTTGTCCTATGAACCAGCGGTGCTCCGTAGCCGTTCAAGGGGCTACGCAAGTACGCAGGCAAAAAGATGCCATGCCGTGCTTGCGCTGGTGTGTTTGGGGGACAGAAGCCACACTGGGGCAGAGGTCCTGTCTGCTCTGCAGGGCCAGGCCGAGAGGTGGTTGATGCCACGCCAGCTTAAGCCAGGAATGGTGGTTTGCGACAATGGCACCAACCTCCTCTCCGCCCTCCGACAGGGACAACTGACCCATGTGCCCTGTGTGGCTCACGTCCTTAACCTGGTGGTGCAGCGGTTCTTGGGCAGGTACCCGGGCTTACAGGATGTCCTGAGGCAGGCCAGGAAAGTCTGTGTGCATTTCCGCAGATCTTAGAATGCCAGTGCTCGCCTGGCTGAGCTGCAAAAGGAGTTGAACCTGCCCAAGAACCGCCTTATATGTGACATGCCCACCAGGTGGAACTCAACGTTGGCCATGCTGCAGCGGCTGCACACGCAGCAGAGGGCCATCAATGAGTACCTGTGCGACTACGGCACCAGGACAGGGTCAGGGGAGCTTGGTTTTTTTTCTCCACGCCAGTGGGGCATGATCAGGGATGCATGCACTGTCCTGGCACCATTTGAGGAGGCCACGAGGATGGTGAGCAGTGACAGTGCATGCATCAGTGACACTGTACCTCTTGTCCACCTGTTGGAGCACACGCTGCGTGGAATAATGGACAGGGCACTTGAGGCAGAACAGAGGCAGGAAGAGGAGGACTTCCTTGCCTCTCAAGGCCCCCTTTACCCAGACAGTGTTCCTTCTGTCCCACCCATCGCACAGGAAGAGGAGGAGGAGGAGGATTGTGTCAGCATGGAGGTGGAGGCTGGCACTCAACATCATCAGCAGCAGTCTTTTAGGGATGATTTACAGTCCCAAGAAACCAGTGGACTTGTACGTGGCTGGGAGGAGGTGGCTGCGGATCATGTCGTCCTTAGTGACCCAGAGGACTCCGGAGCGAATGCCTCAGCAAACCTACGCTGCATGGCCTCCCTGATCCTGCAAAGTCTGCGGAAGGATCCTCGTATTCTTCGGATCAAGGAGAGGGACCATTACTGGCTGGCCACTCTCCTTGATCCACGGTACAAGGGTAAGGTTGCGGACCTTATGTTACCGTCGCAGAGGGAGCAGAGGATGAGACAACTCCGGGAGGCCTTGCAGAAAGGTCTGTGCAACGCGTTCCCAGAGACTGGGAGGTTACAAACTCCTGGTCCTGGACAACGAGTTGCTGAGGCTTCGGCCAGTCAAAGAAGGAGCGGTGGGGAAGGTGGCCGTCTGACCGATGCGTTCAGACAATTCTTTAGTCCGCAGCCCCAAAGTATGATCGGTTCCAGCAACCATCGCCAGCGTCTGATAAACATGGTGCAGGAATATCTAGGGGCAAGGTCAGACTTGGACACCTTCCCCACCGAAAATCCTCTGGCTTACTGGGTCTTGAGGATGGATCACTGGCCAGAGCTTGCACAGTATGCAATTGAGCTCCTGGCCTGTCCTGCATCCAGCGTTCTTTCGGAACGCACATTCAGTGCTGCTGGAGGATTTGTCGTGGATCACAGGGTGCGCCTGTCCACCGACTCGGTTGATCGACTGACTTTCATCAAGATGAACCAGTCTTGGATCACCACCAGCTACCACACACCTGATGCTGATATAACAGACTAATTGATTTTAACATGTCACATCCCTTCAAGACTGATGCTGATGCTGAGTGCCTGTGCTGTTATGTTGACTGGCTATCCTCCTCCTCTGAGTCCTCAATGATACGATTGATGATGATAGCTTGGAAGATCATTTTTGTTTATGGGTGCCGCCACCAGTGGCTAAGGCCCAATTTTTCAGCCCCTGTTTTACAGGGGCGTGTAATTACAATTTTTTTAGCAATAATTTGCCATAGGGCTCATTGCTGTGCTCCAAGTACAGTATCTGTGAGGGGTTGGAGTGTTGTGGCACCAGTGCCTAAGGCCCAATTTTTCAGCCCCTGTTTAACAGGGGCGTGTCATTACAATTTTTGAAGCAATACTTTGCAACAGGGCTCATTGCTGTGCTCCAAGTACAGTATCTGTGAGGGGTTGTAGTGTTGTGCCACCAGTGCCTAAGGCCCAATTTTTCAGCCCCTGTTTAACAGGGGCGTGTCATTACAATTTTTGAAGCAATACTTTGCAACAGGGCTCATTGCTGTGCTCCAAGTACAGTATCTGTGAGGGGTTGTAGTGTTGTGCCACCAGTGCCTAAGGCCCAATTTTTCAGCCCCTGTTCAACAGGGGCATGCAATTACAATTCTTGATCTAATAATTCACAGCAGGGCCCATTCCTGCACCCACCAAGAGTAACTCTGAGGGCTTACAGTGTTGTGGCAACGCCACCACCACCACCACCACGAAAGGCCCAATTTTTCAGCCCCTGTTCAAAAGGGGCATGTAATTACAATTCTTGATCTAATAATTCACAGCAGGGCCCATTCCTGCACCCACCAAGAGTAACTCTGAGGGCTTACAGTGTTGTGGCAACGCCACCACCACCACCACGAAAGGCCCAATTTTTCAGCCCCTGTTCAAAAGGGGCATGTAATTACAATTCTTGATCTAATAATTCACAGCAGGGCCCATTCCTGCACCCACCAAGAGTAACTCTGAGGGCTTACAGTGTTGTGGCAACGCCACCACCACCACCACCACGAAAGGCCCAATTTTTCAGCCCCTGTTCAAAAGGGGCATGTAATTACAATTCTTGATCTAATAATTCACAGCAGGGCCCATTGCTGCACCCACCAAGAGTAACTCTGAGGGCTTACAGTGTTGTGGCAACACCACCACCACCACCACCACGAAAGGCCCAATTTTTCAGCCCCTGTTCAAAAGGGGCATGTAATTACAATTCTTGATCTAATAATTCACAGCAGGGCCCATTCCTGCACCCACCAAGAGTAACTCTGAGGGCTTACAGTGTTGTGGCAACACCACCACCACCACCACCACCACGAAAGGCACAATTTTTCAGCCCCTGTTCAACAGGGGCATGCAATTACAATTCTTGATCTAATAATTCACAGCAGGGCCCATTGCTGCACCCACCAAGAGTAACTGTCAGGGCTTACAGTGTTGTGGCACCAGCACCACCATCAAAGGCCCAATTTTTACTACTACTGTTCAACAATTATATGTAATTAAAATTCCTGATATAATAGTTGACAGCAGGGCGTTCCAGCACCAACCAAGAGTAACTGTGAGTGCTTACAGTGTTGTGCCAACACCAACAACTAAGGGGCCTATTTCTGCAGAGTATATACGGCAGGTCCCTACTTTCAAACATCCAACTTACAAACGACTCCTACTTGCAAACGCAAGAAGACAACAGGAAGTGAGAGGAAATCTACCCCTAGGAAGGAAAATTCTCTCCTGTAAGAATTAATATGGGAGAAAGGTGTCTCCTCTGTACTGATGCTTTATCACCAATCCTTGTTTCAAGAAAAACACCACATTTCAAAAACAGTTGTCATTGGGACGGAAAGTGAGGTGAAATGATCTGAACAGGGGCACAGACAGCAAAACAAATGTTACAGGGATGATAACCCTTACCTATGTTTTCCAAAAAGTTTAAAAATAGATTTTTGGGCTGGAGCTACACTTAAACAAAGTACCTGTTCAAAAATACAAACAGATTCTACATAAGAACAAACCTACAGTCCCTGTCTTGTATGCACCGCCTGTATACGGCTGTTCAGAGTATATAGGGCCTTTTTTATTTTATGTGCGGGGTTCCCCTTAATATCCATACAAGACCCAAAGGGGCTGGTAATGGGCTGGGGTAGGGGGGGGGGGGGGGGTGATGGGGTAGCTATGCCATTTTTCTTAACGATTTTCATCCATATTACCGGTACCATACATTACATTAAACCCGCAAGCAGTTTTAAATGGCTTTTTTTTCCTTTAGAAGTGTCATTTTGTGCAGGGACAGTTCTAAACACGGGAAACACGTGGCACTTCACAGGCATACTTTAGACACCCCCCAGGTACGATATTTAAAGGAATATTTGACTTTTTTTTTTTCACTTTATGCATCATTAAAATGACTGCTCCCGAAAAACGACCGTTTTTAAAACTTCTTTTTGCATTGATACATGTCCCCTGGTGCACAACCCGGGTTCCCAAACCCTTTTTAGGACAATAACATGCATAATAGTTGTTATAATTAGCACTTTAGAATTCGAACGTTCGCATCCATTGTATTTAATAGGGTTCTAATGTTCGTACGAACTTTCGGTCCGTTCGCGGGTTCTGGTGCGAACCGAACCCGGGGGTGTTCGGCTCATCACTAATAAGGAGTATAATATCAAGCAGTTAATTACCTGTGCCACAGTTGGGGTTGTCTATATGCTGGAGTGCGACTGCGGACTCCAGTATATAGGCAGAACCTCCAGGCATTAAAAAGGGAGTAAAAACGCACAACGTCTCTAGGCATTTTAAACAATTCCATCAACAAAATCCTAAGGGTCTTAGGTTTTGGGGTATTGAGAAAGTGACTAGACACTGGAGGGGTGGAAATTTCATCCGCCAGTTGAGTAAAAGAGAATCCTATTGCATACTAGACATGTGCATTCGTTTTCGTCTGAATGCATTTTCGTCCGAATTTCAGCTATTTTCGTTATCGTTTTAACAAACGAAAACGAAAGCACAGAATCCGAAAACCGAAAGATCCGGCATATACAAATGCTTTATTTTTGTTTTTGATCACTACAACAGTTCGATATCAATAGGAGATTCGACGTGACGCTGACAATAACAATCTGTGTCTATCGAACCTGCGGTCGAATGTGCTCGCTCGGCTCCCCTCTTCCGACACTCCTCTGCTCTATTGGATCATCCGGTGCTCCAGGATTCAAACTACAGGCAGGCTGTATGTAAGTTCAACCAAGAGAGACTTTATTAGCACCAAAATCAAGTCTTATATACAGTAACAGAGGAAGTAACCAGAACATAAATTAACATGCTAATTAACTAAATCCTTTAGCCAGCCAAGGTGACTCATAGATATGACCGTTCAGGGTAGACATCCCGTCTCCGTTCTTCACCTGCTATACAATACCCATTATCATAAGTGTAAACATCACACATTTTAGCACAGAGGACAGACAGATGGCTGGAGGTGATTGTATTCGCATATCCTTAGAGGGAATGTGTGAACGTCCCATCAGTATGACTTAGTCACTCTAATATGGCATATACAGGGTCCCCAGAGTCTGTGTGTCTTGGGGGGGACATGGACCTGAATCCAAAGCAACACCCCCTCAAGGGTCCCCAGGCATACAGCTCACACAGAGCACCGTTCCCCCAAATGCCAGGGCCCACGGTCGCAAGGCAGGAGGCCCGCACCCAGTCCCCTCCAAAAGCCTCTGTCCCGGCCAGGTCCGTCACACATCTCCCCTTTCGGCAGGAAACTAACATAGGAGGAGACCCCAAACGGGTTGACTCCGAAGTTAGTCCATAGTTCTATTTCCCCAACGCCGGTATCCACACAGTACCCCAAATAAATTGCTCCAAACAGAGCATTACTTACCCAGCCAACCTCTGCCTCTCTCAGAGAACATACCCACCGCTGGGGAGAGGCCTGGACTGGCCCTTCTCCCTGGAGTCCTTTCTGCCGCTGGAGAGAAGACAGGGTGACTGGGCTCAGTCCGTCATGCTGTTGGGGATCTGGGTCGACTGCCCGGCATCCCTGGGGTATACAAGTGAAGACTGAAGTCCCATCCACTTGTGGTAGGTGAAAATCCCCCAGTGCTTGCAAAGCAAGGCTGACATCCTCCTGTCTCAGTGTCACACCATTTTCTGGGGTTGTGTCAGTGAGGACTGAAGTCCCATCCAATACCACAGGACCTCCCTCTTCGGTTAGTTGAGAGCAGAGGCCCGTGGCACTCTGCTCTGTTGCCAGCTCTTCTGCTGGGTTGCTGTGAGTGGAGACCGCAGTCCCATCCACCGATATCCGCTCCTGTGGCAGTTGTGTGCCGATGCCAGTAGCATTCTGCCCTGCTGCCAGTGATTCAGCTGGGAGTAAAAGCTTTACTGCCTCAGCTTGTTGCTGGGGAGAGGGGCCAACTGCCCCGGCTCCCTGAAACTCCACAGTGGTTTCCGGTGCTGGGCAGAGGTGGGTATCACTCTGCCCTGTTGCCAGCACTTCTGCTGGGGACTCCACACCATCTGCTCTGGTTAACTGTTGGGGGGGGGGAGATGGCCTGCTTCTCCTCCCTGCATCTCTCGCAACCTCCTTCCGAATTCCTCTTCCATGGCGGCTGGTTCTTTAGGCGTTGTCCCCGATTGCCGTATTTGCGCCATTCTCCACTCATGTTGCCGCTCTAGTTCTCTCTTTTGTCGTTCTCGTTCTCTCTCTTGTCGCTCTCGTTCTCTCTTTTGTTGCTCTCGTTCTCTCTCTTGTCGCTCTCGTTCTCTCTCTTGTCGCTCTCGTTCTCTCTCTTGTCGGGCATCCTGCAGCTGGATGTCTTTAATGGCTTCCTGTATGGCGGTCTCTGATGGGTTAGCCCCATATAATGCCAACCGCTGCCGCACTCGTTGCTGAAACAAATCTTCAACTGACCGGGGTCCTGCATCACCCTTCTTCTGGTCCATCTCGGCTCTCAAGTAGGTCTTTCAGTGTGACTTTCCTGCAGGCTGCATAGCTGGTCCTTCACTGTGGTGGTTTGGAGTGTCCCAGTAATTGGAGAGCAAATCCCACCGCTGCCAACCAATGTAACGAGCCCCTTTGCTCGCTCGGCTCCCCTCTCCCGACACCCCTCTGCTCTATTGAATCATCCGGTGCTCCAGGATTCAAACTACAGCTATGTGCCATTCGAATCCATTTGTGGTCGGTCAGAACAAACACCAGGCAGGCTGTATGTAAGTTCAACCAAGAGAGACTTTATTAGCACCAAAATCAAGTCTTATATACAGTAACAGAGGAAGTAACCAGAACATAAATTAACATGCTAATTAACTAAATCCTTTAGCCAGCCAAGGTGACTCATAGATATGACCGTTCAGGGTAGACATCCCGTCTCCGTTCTTCACCTGCTATACAATAGCCATTATCATAAGTGTAAACATCACACATTTTAGCACAGAGTGCCCGCAAGTACTTGGCTGTGACACACCTAATTCTACACCTTCATTCCTCTCAGTGCAGGTTTCAGAGAGGACTGAAGGTATAGTGGGGTTGGAGATCCCAGCTGATGCGGTGCAAGGAGAGGTCCGCTTTGTTCTTTGGTGTGGGTCTTTAAGGTAGGCTTGCCAACGAGCTGCATGGCAGGTCAATATATGTCTGGTCAAGCATGTGGTACCCAAGCGGGTGATGTTTTGGCCACGCGATATACGCTTGAGACATATGTTGCAAACAGCAGCTGTGCGATCTGATGCACTCGACTCAAAAAAGGCCCACACCAAATAACTTTTTGAATAACGGGCAGAGGCAGCGCCCTGCACAGGCAGAGCTCTGCGGTGTGATTCCGTCGGTGTGCTGCCCTTACGCTGGCCCCCCGAGGGCATCCTGCCTCGTTGGAGATGTGCCTCCTCCTCATCCTCCTCCTCCTCCTCCTCTCTCCTATTAGGCACCCACGTGGAGTCAGTGACCTCATCATCCCCTCCCTCCTCATCACTGGAGCCAATCTGGCAGTATGCTGCAGCTGTTGGAACATGACTGCCAGATTGGTGTCCTTCTTGAGCATCCCCTCTCTCTGCTCTCATGCTACTGCCTTCCTCTAGCTGGGTATCATCATCAGACCCTTCGAAACGCTGGGCATCCTCCTGGAGCATGTACCCAACACTGTGCTCAAACAGTTCGGGGAACTCCTCAGGAGGACATGGTTGGTCTAGGGAAGGAGTGACTGATGATGACATTGATACCAGGGAAGAGGACGCTTTGGCAGCTGCTTTGCCAGTACCCTGAGCCTGGGTGAGAGAAGATGAGGAGGATGAGGAGGGCTTGGTCATCCACTCTACCAAGTCTTCGGCATGATGCGGCTCAACAAGTCCAGCTGCCGAAAAGAAGGACAAGCGTGTCCCATGGCCACGTGCTGATGGCGATGCACCGCGTCCACGACCAGCACTGTTGTCTCTAGACACAGAGCCTGCTTGTCCTCTTTTATTGGCTCCTGACTGTCTGCCTCTCCTTGTTTGCCTTCCAGACATTCTAATAGCCTGAAGGGAAATGGGAAAACCAGCAATAAGGCCTAGCTTCAGGAGTATATTTTGCAGGAATCACACTACGCCTGCTGTAGGTGCTGCAAATGCCTGTTGGTGTAACACACCAGGAAAAAGAAGCAATACAGGCTAACTTCAGGTGTAATATGATCAGGAGGCACACTCCGCCCGCTGTAAGTGCTGCAAATGCCTGTTGGTGTAACACACCAGGAAAAAGCAGCAATACAGGCTAACTCCAGGTGTAATATGATCAGGAGGCACACTCCGCCCGCTGTAAGTGCTGCAAATGCCTGTTGGTGTAACACACCAGGAAAAAGCAGCAATACAGGCTAACTTCAGGTGTAATATGATCAGGAGGCACACTCCGCCCGCTGTAAGTGCTGCAAATGCCTGTTGGTGTAACACACCAGGAAAAAGCAGCAATACAGGCTAACTTCAGGTGTAATATGATCAGGAGGCACACTCCGCCCGCTGTAAGTGCTGCAAATGCCTGTTGGTGTAACACACCAAGAAAAAGCAGCAATACAGGCTAACTTCAGGTGTAATATGATCAGGAGGCACACTCCGCCCGCTGTAAGTGCTGCAAATGCCTGTTGGTGTAACACACCAGGAAAAAGCAGCAATACAGGCTAACTTCAGGTGTAATATGATCAGGAGGCACACTCCGCCCGCTGTAAGTGCTGCAAATGCCTGTTGGTGTAACACACCAGGAAAACGCAGCAATACAGGCTAACTTCAGGTGTATAAGGTGCAGGAGGCTTAGCAACAATGACACTGACACTGTCCCCTGCCTATCCTTCTCTCTCCCTGCACACAAGGTTTATCAAAGTATATGACACTGACACTCTCCCTGCCTATCCTTCTCTCTCCCTGCACACAAGGTTTATCAAAGTATATGACACTGACACTCTCCCTGCCCATCCTTCTCTCTCCCTGCACACAAGGTTTAGCAAAGAATATGACACTGACACTGTTCCCTGCCTATCCTCCTCTCTCCCTGCATACAAGGTTTATCAAAGAATATGACACTGACACTCTCCCTGCCTATCCTTCTCTCTCCCTGCACAAGGTTTAGCAAAGAATATGACACTGACACTCTCCCTGCCTATCCTTCTCTCTCCCTACACACAAGTTTGAGGTACAAATAGCACTGACACTGTCCCTGCCTATGTAACTCTTTCCCTGCGCCGGAACACACTACACAAGGCCGCCGCGCTGGCCGCCTTTTATAGTGCGGGGCGTGTGCTAAACCCCCTGAGCTATAATTGGCCACAGGCAACCTGCCTGTGGCCAATTATGGCTCTCCTAGCTGCCGGCGCTGTGATTGGCCAAGCATGCAGGGTCACAGTGCATGCTTGGCCAATCACAGCGCCGGGATTGCACAGCGATGGCGCAGTGTATTGTGGGCCGTTCGCGTCACTCGAATTTGGCGCGAACGGCCCAAATCGTTCGATGTTCGCTGAACGGTCGAACACCCGATGTTCGAGTCGAACTTATGTTCGACTCGAACACCGAGCTCATCCCTATTCCTAAGTGGGATTCAGAGATCCAAACCAAAAAAAAGAAAAAATTCATTAGAGACTGGGATGATTTTACTGGGGGGAGTATTGTCAAATGGCAGAATGTCCCCACCCCGGTTATCAATGACAATATCACAAATCCTCCTTTCAGAACTTCTAATGTTACTCATGTAGGAACCCCTAGAAAATATCCTATCTATGAATATGACCATCCCCCTCAACCTGAGAGATATTTTTCTCCATGGAGAGATCATTCTGTCAGAGGAGGTAACAAACGGGGTAGGAATAAAAGGGGTAGGGGTAGAGGTGGTAATCACCCACCACCTCATTATGGGGAAAAACATCCACCATCCCCTTATTATCAAAACCCATCTCAACCTTGGAGAGATAGTAGCCAGTATGGGGAAAGTGGGGACTCTACCAGTCGGTGGAGACCTCAGTATGCCCAGGATAGGTCGTTACCCACACATAACAGATTCGCACCCCAGGTAAGTCACCCTACATATGAAGGTGGTGATTTTTTTAGGGTTGCGCATGGGATACCAGGCGGGACCTCCTACCCACAAACCCAATCCGGGGGAGTGGTGGAGGCAGCCGCCACAATACACACCACCCAATGCGGGTACCCCAAGAAAGAGAGGAAGGAGAGGGGAGACTATAAAAGGTCCAAACCGTAACAGGAGCAGGGATATACAATTTGAGTGGGGTGGCATTAAATGAAGACAAAATCAAATTTCTTGACAGAGGTCTCAAATTTGCCCCTACAAAAAATTTGAATAAGTTCCAAACTTATGTGAGCTTAAAAAAATACATTAGGAGCCTTAATATGAAAAAAAAAATGTTATCCAATCCTTGCAGAACCATAGTGCCTGCTAGTAATGATCACTCGTCTTTGCGGAATACATCTATTTTTAACCCTCCTAATGTGGATAGTAAATACATGGATGTTTTTAAAAATATGGTTTCGAAAGATTTAGAGTTACTAAAAGTGAAAAAGGTACAAGATCCCCAATATATTAAGCGGGGTATGGAATCGCTAGAAAAGAGGAAAGAAATTGTGATTCGTCCGGCGGTCAAAGGGGGGGGGGGTTTAGTTATCCTGAGTAAAGAATATTACAAGTCTGAAATGAGTAATCTTGTACAGTATCTGATGGAGATACTTATAAAGTTCTGAACAAAGACCCTGTGCTATCCTTTAAGGATGATTTACATCACATTATCGAAGATGGCAGGGATCAAAGAATTTTGAAAAAAAGGAAGCTTTGTACCTTGACCCCTTGTTTTGTAGAACCCCGATTATCTATTTCTTACCTAAATTACACAAAGATAGTGATAACCCACCAGGTAGGCCCATAGTAAATGGGATCGACTCTGTGTCGGCTAGGTTGGGGCAGTATATCGATTCTTTCCTCCAACCACTGGTGGTGAAAACTCCTGCCTTTCTGAAGGCCACCAAACATATCATCCAGGTTCTTCAGTCTTTAGGGTGCTCTAACAAGAGCATACTGGTGACTGCTGATGTTGGGTCCTTGTACACCATTTTGGGCATAAGGAAGCTTTAACCTCAGTAGAATGTTCCCTTCCCACTTCCACTTTCTCAGGCAGACACCAGGAGTATTTACTTAGTTGTCTTGATTTTTGCCTTTCCAGAAATTACTTCTGGTATGATGGGGATTTTTTCTTGCAGACGAGAGGGGTTGCGATGGGGGCTCGCTTCGCCCCGAGTGTGGTCAATATTTTTATGGCCCACTGGGAGGAAGAGGCGATTTTCTCACGCCGCCCCCTGAGCTTGTTTGCTATCGTCGTTTCATTGACTACCTCATCTTGGTGTGGGATGGTGAGAGATCTGGTTTGGATTATTTCATCAGCCAACTTAACAACAACAATAAAAATATCACTCTCACATGGACCATTGACTATGAGAAGGTTGTCTATTTGGATTTAACAATCACCAAAGGTATTGACCAATTCAGGTTGACCAATTATTTCAAACCCACAGATCACAATGCATATATTCCCCTGGGGAGTTGTCACCACCGTTCTTGGCTGTGCAACATCCCTAGGGGACAATTCATAAGATTGCGTCGCAATTGCACACAAGAGTTTGACTTCCTCAGCCAATCACAGGTTCTTACCATCAGATTTGTGCAAAAAGGGTATGACAGACAAGCTCTGGAAGATGAGAGAGAGAAGGTCAAAAGGATAGATAGACAAACGTTAATAACCGACCGTGTTACAGACTCTATTAGTGATACTCATAATTGTAAAATTGTTCTCGATTACAACGTACAGCATAAAAAATTTGAGAAGATTATTGCTAAAAATTGGTCCATTTTAAAACATGATGAAATACTTGGCCCAGTTTTGCCTGCAAAACCACAGTTCATTTATAAAAAAGCTCCTCCACTAAGAGATCGCCTGGCAATTTTTGACATCAGCTACTAATAAGGAGTAGGGATGAGCTTCGTGTTCGAGTCGAACATACGTTCGACTCGAACATCGGCTGTTCGATCGTTCGACGAAGATCGAACGATTTGGGCCGTTCGCGCCAAATTCGAGTGACGCGAACGGCCCACAATGCACTACGCCATCGCAGTGTCATCCAGGCGCTGTGATTGGCAAGGCATGCACTGTGACCCCGCATGCTTGGCCAATCACAGCGCCGGCAGCGAGGAGAGCAATGATTGGCCACAGGCAAGATGCCTGTGGCCAATTATTGCTGAGGGTGTTTAGTACACGCCCCACACTATAAAAGGCCGCCAGCACGGCGGCCTAGTGTAGTGTGTTCCAGAGCAGGGAAAGAGAAGCATAGGCAGGGACAGTGACATTTATTTTTTCTTGCTTAACCTGGATTCCTTTAGTTTAGGGAAAGAGAAGGATAGGTAGGGAGAGTGTCAGTGTGTTTTACTGTGCGAATCCTTGTTTCTAGGGACAGGGAAGGACAGTGAGGGAATTCTCCTTGTGCTATAGTGTGCTTTAAAAAAACATTTTTTCTAGGGACAGAAAACTATAGGTAGGGAGAGTGTCAGTGTGTTTTACTGTGCGAATCCTTGTTTCTAGGGACAGGGAAGGACAGTGAGGGAAATTCTCCTTGTGCTATAGTGTGCTTTAAAAAAACATTTTTTCTAGGGACAGAAAACTATAGGTAGGGAGAGTGTCAGTGTGTTTTACTGTGCGAATCCTTGTTTCTAGGGACAGGGAAGGACAGTGAGGGAAATTCTCCTTGTGCTATAGTGTGCTTTAAAAAAACATTTTTTCTAGGGACAGAAAACTATAGGTAGGGAGAGTGTCAGTGTGTTTTACTGTGCGAATCCTTGTTTCTAGGGACAGGGAAGGACAGTGAGGGAAATTCTCCTTGTGCTATAGTGTGCTTTAAAAAAACATTTTTTCTAGGGACAGAAAACTATAGGTAGGGAGAGTGTCAGTGTGTTTTACTGTGCAAATCCTTGTTTCTAGGGACAGGGAAGGACAGTGAGGGAAATTCTCCTTGTGCTATAGTGTGCTTTAAAAAAACATTTTTTCTAGGGACAGAAAACTATAGGTAGGGAGAGTGTCAGTGTGTTTTACTGTGCGAATCCTTGTTTCTAGGGACAGGGAAGGACAGTGAGGGAAATTCTCCTTGTGCTATAGTGTGCTTTAAAAAAAACATTTTTTCTAGGGACAGAAAACTATAGGTAGGGAGAGTGTCAGTGTGTTTTACTGTGCGAATCCTTGTTTCTAGGGACAGGGAAGGACAGTGAGGGAAATTCTCCTTGTGCTATAGTGTGCTTTAAAAAAACATTTTTTCTAGGGACAGAAAACTATAGGTAGAGAGAGTGTCAGTGTGTTTTACTGTGCGAATCCTTGTTTCTAGGGACAGGGAAGGACAGTGAGGGAAATTCTCCTTGTGCTATAGTGTGCTTTAAAAAAACATTTTTTCTAGGGACAGAAAACTATAGGTAGGAAGAGTGTCAGTTTCTTTCACTGTGATAATCCTTGTTTCTAGGGACAGGGAAGGAAAGTGAGGGAAATTCTCCTTGTGCTATAGTGTGCTTTAAAAAAACATTTTTTCTAGGGACAGAAAACTGTAGGTAGGAAGAGTGTCAGTTTCTTTCACTGTGCGAATCCTTGTTTCTAGGGACAGGGAAGGACAGTGAGGGAAATTCTCCTTGTGCTATAGTGTGCTTTAAAAAAACATTTTTTCTAGGGACAGAAAACTATAGGTAGGAAGAGTGTCAGTTTCTTTCACTGTGATAATCCTTCTTTTTAGGGACAGGGAAGGAAAGTGAGGGAAATTCTCCTTGTGCTATAGTGTGCTTTAAAAAAACATTTTTTCTAGGGACAGAAAACTATAGGTAGGGAGAGTGTCAGTGTGTTTTACTGTGCGAATCCTTGTTTCTAGGGACAGGGAAGGAAAGTGAGGGAAATTCTCCTTGTGCTATAGTGTGCTTTAAAAAAACATTTTTTCTAGGGACAGAAAACTGTAGGTAGGAAGAGTGTCAGTTTCTTTCACTGTGCGAATCCTTGTTTCTAGGGACAGGGAAGGACAGTGAGGGAAATTCTCCTTGTGCTATAGTGTGCTTTAAAAAAACATTTTTTCTAGGGACAGAAAACTATAGGTAGGAAGAGTGTCAGTTTCTTTCACTGTGATAATCCTTCTTTTTAGGGACAGGGAAGGAAAGTGAGGGAAATTCTCCTTGTGCTATAGTGTGCTTTAAAAAAACATTTTTTCTAGGGACAGAAAACTATAGGTAGGGAGAGTGTCAGTGTGTTTTACTGTGCGAATCCTTGTTTCTAGGGACAGGGAAGGACAGTGAGGGAAATTCTCCTTGTGCTATAGTGTGCTTTAAAAAAACATTTTTTCTAGGGACAGAAAACTATAGGTAGGGAGAGTGTCAGTGTGTTTTACTGTGCGAATCCTTGTTTCTAGGGACAGGGAAGGATAGTGAGGGAAATTCTCCTTGTGCTATAGTGTGCTTTAAAAAAACATTTTTTCTAGGGACAGAAAACTATAGGTAGGGAGAGTGTCAGTGTGTTTTACTGTGCGAATCCTTGTTTCTAGGGACAGGGAAGGACAGTGAGGGAAATTCTCCTTGTGCTATAGTGTGCTTTAAAAAAACATTTTTTCTAGGGACAGAAAACTATAGGTAGGGAGAGTGTCAGTGTGTTTTACTGTGCAAATCCTTGTTTCTAGGGACAGGGAAGGACAGTGAGGGAAATTCTCCTTGTGCTATAGTGTGCTTTAAAAAAACATTTTTTCTAGGGACAGAAAACTATAGGTAGGGAGAGTGTCAGTGTGTTTTACTGTGCGAATCCTTGTTTCTAGGGACAGGGAAGGACAGTGAGGGAAATTCTCCTTGTGCTATAGTGTGCTTTAAAAAAAACATTTTTTCTAGGGACAGAAAACTATAGGTAGGGAGAGTGTCAGTGTGTTTTACTGTGCGAATCCTTGTTTCTAGGGACAGGGAAGGACAGTGAGGCAAATTCTCCTTGTGCTATAGTGTGCTTTAAAAAAACATTTTTTCTAGGGACAGAAAACTATAGGTAGGAAGAGTGTCAGTTTCTTTCACTGTGATAATCCTTGTTTCTAGGGACAGGGAAGGACAGTGAGGGAAATTCTCCTTGTGCTATAGTGTGCTAAAGCATTCCTCATCAACCATCTTTGAAATCCTTGTTTTTGGACAGTCAGGGAAATTGTCGTTGTGCTATTCTGTGCAAAAGCAATCATCGTCAACCATATTTAGAAATCCTTAAGTAAAGGGACAGAGAAGGACACCTGAAGGTAGCCCTTATTGCTTTTTTCCCATCTCCCTGCAGGCCATCTATTAGAATGTCTGGAAGGCAAACAAGGAGAGGCAGACAGTCAGGAGGCAATAAAAGAGGGCAAGCAGGCTCTGTGTCTGGGGGCAACAGTGCTGGTCGTGGACGCGGTGCATTGTCATCAGCACATGGCCATGGGACACGCTTGTCCTTCTTTTCGGCAGCTGGACATGTTGAGCCACATCATGCCGAAGACTTGGTAGAGTGGATGACCAAGCCCTCCTCATCCTCCTCATCCTCTCTCACCCAGGCTCAGGGTACTGGCAAAGCAGCTGCCAAAGCGTCCTCTTCCCTGGTATCAATGTCAGACTCATCATCAGTCACTCCTTCCCTAGACCCACCATGTCCTCCTCCTGAGGAGTCCCCCGAACTGTTTGAGCACAGTGTTGGGTACATGCTCCAGGAGGATGCCCAGCGTTTCGAAGGGTCTGATGATGAAACCCAGCTACAGGAAGGCAGTAGCGTGAGAGCAGACAGAGGGGATGCTCAAGAAGGACACCAATCTGGCAGTCATGTTCCAGCAGCTGCAGCATACTGCCAGATTGGCTCCAGTGATGAGGAGAGAGGGGATGATGAGGTCACTGACTCCACGTGGGTGCCTAATAGGAGAGAGGAGGAGGAGGAGGATGAGGAGGAGGCACATCTCCAACGAGGCAGGATGCCCTTTGGTGGCCAGCGTAAGGGCAGTACACCGACGGAATCACACCGCAGAGCTCCGCCTGTGCAGGGCGCTGCCTCTGCCCGTCATTCAAAAAGTTCTTTGGTGTGGGCCTTTTTTGAGGCTAGTGCATCAGATCGCACAGCTGCTGTTTGCAACATATGTCTCAAGCGTATATCGCGTGGCCAAAACATCAGCCGCTTGGGTACCACATGCCTGACCAGACATATGTTGACCTGCCATGCAGCTCGTTGGCAAGCCTACCTCAAAGACCCACACCAAAGAACAAAGCGGACCTCTCCTTGCACCGCATCAGCTGGGATCTCCAACCCCACTATAACTTCAGTCCTCTCTGAAACATGCACTGAGAGGAATGAAGGTGTAGAATTAGGTGTGTCACAGCCAAGTACTTGCGGCCACTCTGCTAGCAGTACACCGACGTCCGATTCTAGCAGGCAAATTTCCCTGCCCCAGCTGCTGGACCGTCGAAAGAAGTTCACTCCCAGCCATCCACATGCCCAGCGGTTGAATGCTAGCTTGGCTAAATTGCTAGCGCTTCAACTGCTGCCTTTTCAGTTGGTAGACTCGGCCCCCTTCCGTGAGTTTGTGCAATGTGCGGTTCCTCAGTGGCAGGTTCCCAAACGCCACTTTTTCTCACGGAAGGCTATTCCGGCTCTCTACCGGCATGTGGAAGGCAATGTCTTGGCCTCGCTGGACAGGGCGGTCAGTGGTAAGGTGCATATTACCGCTGACTCATGGTCCAGCAGGCATGGACAGGGACGTTACCTTTCTTTCACGGCCCATTGGGTCACTCTTTTGGCAGCTGGGAAGGATGCAGGACAAGGTGCAGTAGTGTTGGAGGTTGTTCCACCGCCACGCCTCCAAAATGCTACTACTGGTTGTGACACACCTCTCTCCTCCACCCCCTCCTCTTCTTCTTCCTCCATGGCCTCTTCCTGTGGTTTGTCCTATGAACCAGCGGTGCTCCGTAGCCGTTCAAGGGGCTACGCAAGTACGCAGGCAAAAAGATGCCATGCCGTGCTTGCGCTGGTGTGTTTGGGGGACAGAAGCCACACTGGGGCAGAGGTCCTGTCTGCTCTGCAGGGCCAGGCCGAGAGGTGGTTGATGCCACGCCAGCTTAAGCCAGGAATGGTGGTTTGCGACAATGGCACCAACCTCCTCTCCGCCCTCCGACAGGGACAACTGACCCATGTGCCCTGTGTGGCTCACGTCCTTAACCTGGTGGTGCAGCGGTTCTTGGGCAGGTACCCGGGCTTACAGGATGTCCTGAGGCAGGCCAGGAAAGTCTGTGTGCATTTCCGCAGATCTTAGAATGCCAGTGCTCGCCTGGCTGAGCTGCAAAAGGAGTTGAACCTGCCCAAGAACCGCCTTATATGTGACATGCCCACCAGGTGGAACTCAACGTTGGCCATGCTGCAGCGGCTGCACACGCAGCAGAGGGCCATCAATGAGTACCTGTGCGACTACGGCACCAGGACAGGGTCAGGGGAGCTTGGTTTTTTTTCTCCACGCCAGTGGGGCATGATCAGGGATGCATGCACTGTCCTGGCACCATTTGAGGAGGCCACGAGGATGGTGAGCAGTGACAGTGCATGCATCAGTGACACTGTACCTCTTGTCCACCTGTTGGAGCACACGCTGCGTGGAATAATGGACAGGGCACTTGAGGCAGAACAGAGGCAGGAAGAGGAGGACTTCCTTGCCTCTCAAGGCCCCCTTTACCCAGACAGTGTTCCTTCTGTCCCACCCATCGCACAGGAAGAGGAGGAGGAGGAGGATTGTGTCAGCATGGAGGTGGAGGCTGGCACTCAACATCATCAGCAGCAGTCTTTTAGGGATGATTTACAGTCCCAAGAAACCAGTGGACTTGTACGTGGCTGGGAGGAGGTGGCTGCGGATCATGTCGTCCTTAGTGACCCAGAGGACTCCGGAGCGAATGCCTCAGCAAACCTACGCTGCATGGCCTCCCTGATCCTGCAAAGTCTGCGGAAGGATCCTCGTATTCTTCGGATCAAGGAGAGGGACCATTACTGGCTGGCCACTCTCCTTGATCCACGGTACAAGGGTAAGGTTGCGGACCTTATGTTACCGTCGCAGAGGGAGCAGAGGATGAGACAACTCCGGGAGGCCTTGCAGAAAGGTCTGTGCAACGCGTTCCCAGAGACTGGGAGGTTACAAACTCCTGGTCCTGGACAACGAGTTGCTGAGGCTTCGGCCAGTCAAAGAAGGAGCGGTGGGGAAGGTGGCCGTCTGACCGATGCGTTCAGACAATTCTTTAGTCCGCAGCCCCAAAGTATGATCGGTTCCAGCAACCATCGCCAGCGTCTGATAAACATGGTGCAGGAATATCTAGGGGCAAGGTCAGACTTGGACACCTTCCCCACCGAAAATCCTCTGGCTTACTGGGTCTTGAGGATGGATCACTGGCCAGAGCTTGCACAGTATGCAATTGAGCTCCTGGCCTGTCCTGCATCCAGCGTTCTTTCGGAACGCACATTCAGTGCTGCTGGAGGATTTGTCGTGGATCACAGGGTGCGCCTGTCCACCGACTCGGTTGATCGACTGACTTTCATCAAGATGAACCAGTCTTGGATCACCACCAGCTACCACACACCTGATGCTGATATAACAGACTAATTGATTTTAACATGTCACATCCCTTCAAGACTGATGCTGATGCTGAGTGCCTGTGCTGTTATGTTGACTGGCTATCCTCCTCCTCTGAGTCCTCAATGATACGATTGATGATGATAGCTTGGAAGATCATTTTTGTTTATGGGTGCCGCCACCAGTGGCTAAGGCCCAATTTTTCAGCCCCTGTTTTACAGGGGCGTGTAATTACAATTTTTTTAGCAATAATTTGCCATAGGGCTCATTGCTGTGCTCCAAGTACAGTATCTGTGAGGGGTTGGAGTGTTGTGGCACCAGTGCCTAAGGCCCAATTTTTCAGCCCCTGTTTAACAGGGGCGTGTCATTACAATTTTTGAAGCAATACTTTGCAACAGGGCTCATTGCTGTGCTCCAAGTACAGTATCTGTGAGGGGTTGTAGTGTTGTGCCACCAGTGCCTAAGGCCCAATTTTTCAGCCCCTGTTTAACAGGGGCGTGTCATTACAATTTTTGAAGCAATACTTTGCAACAGGGCTCATTGCTGTGCTCCAAGTACAGTATCTGTGAGGGGTTGTAGTGTTGTGCCACCAGTGCCTAAGGCCCAATTTTTCAGCCCCTGTTCAACAGGGGCATGCAATTACAATTCTTGATCTAATAATTCACAGCAGGGCCCATTCCTGCACCCACCAAGAGTAACTCTGAGGGCTTACAGTGTTGTGGCAACGCCACCACCACCACCACCACGAAAGGCCCAATTTTTCAGCCCCTGTTCAAAAGGGGCATGTAATTACAATTCTTGATCTAATAATTCACAGCAGGGCCCATTCCTGCACCCACCAAGAGTAACTCTGAGGGCTTACAGTGTTGTGGCAACGCCACCACCACCACGAAAGGCCCAATTTTTCAGCCCCTGTTCAAAAGGGGCATGTAATTACAATTCTTGATCTAATAATTCACAGCAGGGCCCATTCCTGCACCCACCAAGAGTAACTCTGAGGGCTTACAGTGTTGTGGCAACGCCACCACCACCACCACCACGAAAGGCCCAATTTTTCAGCCCCTGTTCAAAAGGGGCATGTAATTACAATTCTTGATCTAATAATTCACAGCAGGGCCCATTGCTGCACCCACCAAGAGTAACTCTGAGGGCTTACAGTGTTGTGGCAACACCACCACCACCACCACCACGAAAGGCCCAATTTTTCAGCCCCTGTTCAAAAGGGGCATGTAATTACAATTCTTGATCTAATAATTCACAGCAGGGCCCATTCCTGCACCCACCAAGAGTAACTCTGAGGGCTTACAGTGTTGTGGCAACACCACCACCACCACCACCACCACGAAAGGCACAATTTTTCAGCCCCTGTTCAACAGGGGCATGCAATTACAATTCTTGATCTAATAATTCACAGCAGGGCCCATTGCTGCACCCACCAAGAGTAACTGTCAGGGCTTACAGTGTTGTGGCACCAGCACCACCATCAAAGGCCCAATTTTTACTACTACTGTTCAACAATTATATGTAATTAAAATTCCTGATATAATAGTTGACAGCAGGGCGTTCCAGCACCAACCAAGAGTAACTGTGAGTGCTTACAGTGTTGTGCCAACACCAACAACTAAGGGGCCTATTTCTGCAGAGTATATACGGCAGGTCCCTACTTTCAAACATCCAACTTACAAACGACTCCTACTTGCAAACGCAAGAAGACAACAGGAAGTGAGAGGAAATCTACCCCTAGGAAGGAAAATTCTCTCCTGTAAGAATTAATATGGGAGAAAGGTGTCTCCTCTGTACTGATGCTTTATCACCAATCCTTGTTTCAAGAAAAACACCACATTTCAAAAACAGTTGTCATTGGGACGGAAAGTGAGGTGAAATGATCTGAACAGGGGCACAGACAGCAAAACAAATGTTACAGGGATGATAACCCTTACCTATGTTTTCCAAAAAGTTTAAAAATAGATTTTTGGGCTGGAGCTACACTTAAACAAAGTACCTGTTCAAAAATACAAACAGATTCTACATAAGAACAAACCTACAGTCCCTGTCTTGTATGCACCGCCTGTATACGGCTGTTCAGAGTATATAGGGCCTTTTTTATTTTATGTGCGGGGTTCCCCTTAATATCCATACAAGACCCAAAGGGGCTGGTAATGGGCTGGGGTAGGGGGGGGGGGGGGGGTGATGGGGTAGCTATGCCATTTTTCTTAACGATTTTCATCCATATTACCGGTACCATACATTACATTAAACCCGCAAGCAGTTTTAAATGGCTTTTTTTTCCTTTAGAAGTGTCATTTTGTGCAGGGACAGTTCTAAACACGGGAAACACGTGGCACTTCACAGGCATACTTTAGACACCCCCCAGGTACGATATTTAAAGGAATATTTGACTTTTTTTTTTTCACTTTATGCATCATTAAAATGACTGCTCCCGAAAAACGACCGTTTTTAAAACTTCTTTTTGCATTGATACATGTCCCCTGGTGCACAACCCGGGTTCCCAAACCCTTTTTAGGACAATAACATGCATAATAGTTGTTATAATTAGCACTTTAGAATTCGAACGTTCGCATCCATTGTATTTAATAGGGTTCTAATGTTCGTACGAACTTTCGGTCCGTTCGCGGGTTCTGGTGCGAACCGAACCCGGGGGTGTTCGGCTCATCACTAATAAGGAGTATAATATCAAGCAGTTAATTACCTGTGCCACAGTTGGGGTTGTCTATATGCTGGAGTGCGACTGCGGACTCCAGTATATAGGCAGAACCTCCAGGCATTAAAAAGGGAGTAAAAACGCACAACGTCTCTAGGCATTTTAAACAATTCCATCAACAAAATCCTAAGGGTCTTAGGTTTTGGGGTATTGAGAAAGTGACTAGACACTGGAGGGGTGGAAATTTCATCCGCCAGTTGAGTAAAAGAGAATCCTATTGCATACTAGACATGTGCATTCGTTTTCGTCTGAATGCATTTTCGTCCGAATTTCAGCTATTTTCGTTATCGTTTTAACAAACGAAAACGAAAGCACAGAATCCGAAAACCGAAAGATCCGGCATATACAAATGCTTTATTTTTGTTTTTGATCACTACAACAGTTCGATATCAATAGGAGATTCGACGTGACGCTGACAATAACAATCTGTGTCTATCGAACCTGCGGTCGAATGTGCTCGCTCGGCTCCCCTCTTCTGACACTCCTCTGCTCTATTGGATCATCCGGTGCTCCAGGATTCAAACTACAGGCAGGCTGTATGTAAGTTCAACCAAGAGAGACTTTATTAGCACCAAAATCAAGTCTTATATACAGTAACAGAGGAAGTAACCAGAACATAAATTAACATGCTAATTAACTAAATCCTTTAGCCAGCCAAGGTGACTCATAGATATGACCGTTCAGGGTAGACATCCCGTCTCCGTTCTTCACCTGCTATACAATACCCATTATCATAAGTGTAAACATCACACATTTTAGCACAGAGGACAGACAGATGGCTGGAGGTGATTGTATTCGCATATCCTTAGAGGGAATGTGTGAACGTCCCATCAGTATGACTTAGTCACTCTAATATGGCATATACAGGGTCCCCAGAGTCTGTGTGTCTTGGGGGGGACATGGACCTGAATCCAAAGCAACACCCCCTCAAGGGTCCCCAGGCATACAGCTCACACAGAGCACCGTTCCCCCAAATGCCAGGGCCCACGGTCGCAAGGCAGGAGGCCCGCACCCAGTCCCCTCCAAAAGCCTCTGTCCCGGCCAGGTCCGTCACACATCTCCCCTTTCGGCAGGAAACTAACATAGGAGGAGACCCCAAACGGGTTGACTCCGAAGTTAGTCCATAGTTCTATTTCCCCAACGCCGGTATCCACACAGTACCCCAAATAAATTGCTCCAAACAGAGCATTACTTACCCAGCCAACCTCTGCCTCTCTCAGAGAACATACCCACCGCTGGGGAGAGGCCTGGACTGGCCCTTCTCCCTGGAGTCCTTTCTGCCGCTGGAGAGAAGACAGGGTGACTGGGCTCAGTCCGTCATGCTGTTGGGGATCTGGGTCGACTGCCCGGCATCCCTGGGGTATACAAGTGAAGACTGAAGTCCCATCCACTTGTGGTAGGTGAAAATCCCCCAGTGCTTGCAAAGCAAGGCTGACATCCTCCTGTCTCAGTGTCACACCATTTTCTGGGGTTGTGTCAGTGAGGACTGAAGTCCCATCCAATACCACAGGACCTCCCTCTTCGGTTAGTTGAGAGCAGAGGCCCGTGGCACTCTGCTCTGTTGCCAGCTCTTCTGCTGGGTTGCTGTGAGTGGAGACCGCAGTCCCATCCACCGATATCCGCTCCTGTGGCAGTTGTGTGCCGATGCCAGTAGCATTCTGCCCTGCTGCCAGTGATTCAGCTGGGAGTAAAAGCTTTACTGCCTCAGCTTGTTGCTGGGGAGAGGGGCCAACTGCCCCGGCTCCCTGAAACTCCACAGTGGTTTCCGGTGCTGGGCAGAGGTGGGTATCACTCTGCCCTGTTGCCAGCACTTCTGCTGGGGACTCCACACCATCTGCTCTGGTTAACTGTTGGGGGGGGGGAGATGGCCTGCTTCTCCTCCCTGCATCTCTCGCAACCTCCTTCCGAATTCCTCTTCCATGGCGGCTGGTTCTTTAGGCGTTGTCCCCGATTGCCGTATTTGCGCCATTCTCCACTCATGTTGCCGCTCTAGTTCTCTCTTTTGTCGTTCTCGTTCTCTCTCTTGTCGCTCTCGTTCTCTCTTTTGTCGCTCTCGTTCTCTCTCTTGTCGCTCTCGTTCTCTCTCTTGTCGCTCTCGTTCTCTCTCTTGTCGGGCATCCTGCAGCTGGATGTCTTTAATGGCTTCCTGTATGGCGGTCTCTGATGGGTTAGCCCCATATAATGCCAACCGCTGCCGCACTCGTTGCTGAAACAAATCTTCAACTGACCGGGGTCCTGCATCACCCTTCTTCTGGTCCATCTCGGCTCTCAAGTAGGTCTTTCAGTGTGACTTTCCTGCAGGCTGCATAGCTGGTCCTTCACTGTGGTGGTTTGGAGTGTCCCAGTAATTGGAGAGCAAATCCCACCGCTGCCAACCAATGTAACGAGCCCCTTTGCTCGCTCGGCTCCCCTCTCCCGACACCCCTCTGCTCTATTGAATCATCCGGTGCTCCAGGATTCAAACTACAGCTATGTGCCATTCGAATCCATTTGTGGTCGGTCAGAACAAACACCAGGCAGGCTGTATGTAAGTTCAACCAAGAGAGACTTTATTAGCACCAAAATCAAGTCTTATATACAGTAACAGAGGAAGTAACCAGAACATAAATTAACATGCTAATTAACTAAATCCTTTAGCCAGCCAAGGTGACTCATAGATATGACCGTTCAGGGTAGACATCCCGTCTCCGTTCTTCACCTGCTATACAATAGCCATTATCATAAGTGTAAACATCACACATTTTAGCACAGAGGACAGACAAATGGCTGGAGGTGATTGTATTCACATATCCTTAGAGGGAATGTGTGAACGTCCCAACAGTATGACTTAGTCACTCTAATATGGCATATACAGGGTCCCCAGAGTCTGTGTGTCTTGGGGGGGACATGGACCTGAATCCAAAGCAACACCCCCTCAAGGGTCCCCAGGCATACAGCTCACACAGAGCACCGTTCCCCCAAATGCCAGGGCCCACGGTCGCAAGGCAGGAGGCCCGCACCCAGTCCCCTCCAAAAGCCTCTGTCCCGGCCAGGTCCGTCACAGTGCCTAACCTTAACTCTAATAGTCCAAGATTATTCTACATAGAGAGAAAAGATTTGACATTACAGAGAGAAAAGATTCGACATTATAGAGAGAAAAGATTCGACATTATAGAGAGAAAAGATTCGACATTATAGAACGAAAAGATTCGTTATTATAAAGAGAAAAGATTCGACATAGAGAGAAAAGATCGCTGCTGGAATTGGGTGGGGGAAGTAAAATAAAAATAATGATGATGATGAATGTTATTGGCTGATTGTTACCAAAGAGGAGGAGCAGTAAAATAGCTAGAATGACAAAGATTCGACAAAGCATCGAAAGTTAGAAGATTCGACGGTGCAACAAAACTGTACGACGCTGCAATCGTACATTTCTGGTCAAATGCATCCGCCCATAGGCTATAGAAGAATTCTAATGTTGGTTGACTAGTAATAGTAATTAATAAATATAATTATTACTAGTCATACAACATTAGAATTCTACTATAGCTTGTGGGCGGAACATTCGACCGGAAATGTACGATTGCAGCGTCGGACGAATGCAATTTCTAACGAAAAACAAAATAAATAAAAACGAATTTCGGGAGTAACTAAATAAATTTATTTTTCGGACGAAAACAAAATTTCGAAACGAAATATTTCAGTGTGCACATGTCTATTGCATACACGAGACACATGTTCTCTGGCCTGACGGATTGAATGTAGACTTTGATATTAACTGTTTCATCACTGATCGTTAGTATGCTCACTTGATTTTAGATCATATATGTTTGTATTGATATACCTATCATGCATTCCATATGGCATTTATTAGCTTATCTGTCTGGGTTTTTTATGTATTGTGAGGGGGTTAACTCGGTAGCGGGTGTGTGTGACTCCCTGGTTGGGCTCCCCACACAAAAACAGGGCCAGCAGACGGAGGTTGTGGTTTTCAAAATCAAAAGGTGCGGTTTATTTCTCTATGTACAGTGACAAAAACACAGCAAAGCCAAAAAGAAACATAAACAAAATAAATCCTGGTCAGTTTGACCTCTGACTAAACATGCAGGTTTCCTAAACTAACAACTGGGATCAGCCTGGTGCTGTCCTAGTCCCTAAGTCCCTGGTTTAGTAAAAGTCCAAACAAATAGCCACACAGGCTTTGCCTCACCGCACAGGGGTTCACTCTCCCTAGACAGTCCACACAGGTCTTGTTCCAGGCATGAGCTAACATCTAATGAAGCTGGGAGTTCTTATAGAGGCCTTAAACGAACTGACAGGCTTCAGCTGGTCTCATCAACTCCCTGCCTGCACGACGCCCAGCCCTCTCCCTAGAGGTATGAGTCATCCATGAGCCTACTAGCCTCAGCTGGGCTTATACAACTCTCCACCCTAGTTGTATAAGTCAGCATAAAGCCTGAATCTGGGAGAAATATATCTACCCCCCTGGATGCAACCAGGTGACTTTACCTTCCTGCTGTCACATACCCCCCCTCTTGTTTTAACCTTGGGGTTGGAACACCAGCAATCAGGCATTCATGTACTCGAGACAAAGCATCCACATTCCCCATTTGAACGCCAGGGCGATGCTTTACTGTGAAGTTGAATTCCTGTAGGGCCAGGAACCACCTATTCACTCTTCTATTTGTCTCCTTGTTTTGAGCCATCCACTTTAACGGAGCGTGATCCGTAACCATGTCAAAGTGCCTACCTAGCAGATAGTACCGAAGGGAATCTAGAGCCCACTTCACCGCTAAACACTCCTTTTCAACCGTGGCGTAATTTACCTCATGGGACTTCAACTTCCTGCTGAGGTAAATGACTGGGTGCTCTTCCCCGTTCCAGACCTGGGACAATACTGCTCCTAACCCCACATCTGACGCATCACTTTGTACGACAAAGTCTTTAGAGAAGTCGGGTGAGTACAACACTGGCTGGCTACATAAGGCTTGTTTCAAGAATTGGAATGCTGCCTCAGCCTCGGGGGTCCATTTAATCATGACCGACCCTTTCCCTTTCGTCAGGTTGGTTAGGGGCACAGCCTTAGAAACAAAGTGGGGAATGAAGCGCCGATAATAACCCGCGATTCCCAGAAAGGCCCGTACCTGCTTCTTGCTGTTGGGACGTGGCCAACTCTGGATGGCCTCGACTTTGTTGAGTTGGGGTTTTATCACTCCCCTGCCAATGGTGTACCCAAGATATTTGGCCTCCTCCTGCCCAATGGTACACTTCTTGGGGTTAGCCGTAAACCCCGCTTCCCGGATAGAGTCTAGGACTGCTTGCACTTTTGGCAGATGTGAGGCCCAATCTGTGCTATGGACAATTACGTCATCCAGGTAAGCCGCAGCATACTTCCGATGGGGCCTCAGTATCTGGTCCATTTTCCGCTGGAATGTGGCCGGCGCATTCTGTAACCCGAACGGCATTCTCTTATATTGGAACGCCCCGTCTGGGGTTACAAATGCGGTTTTCTCTTTGGCCGACTTGGCCATGGGGATTTGCCAATACCCTTTTGTGAGGTCAAGAGTCGTCATGTATCGGGCTGTTCCCAGCCGGTCGATCAACTCATCTATACGTGGCATGGGGTAGGTGTCAAATTTTGTAACTTTGTTCAACTGACGAAAATCGTTACAAAATCGCCAGCTCCCATCCGGTTTAGGCACCAACACAATGGGACTAGACCAATCACTTTGGGACTCCTCTATCACCCCTAAGTTCAGCATTTTCTGTACTTCCTCCCGTATTGCCTCCCGTCGGGCCTCTGGGATCCGATAGGGTTTTAACTTCACCCTTTCACCGGGCGGGGTAATAATATCATGCTCTACCCCAGATGTTTGTCCCGGCAGCTCAGAGAACACCTCCTTGTTGCGAAGCACAAACTCCTTAACCTCCTGTTGTTGGGGTTGTGACAAGGTGGCTGCTATTCCAACCTCCGGAATCACGCAACCAGTTTGAGCTGGTGACCAAGTTTCTGCGACTAGGGACTCTCTATCCCTCCAGGCTTTCAACAAATTAACGTGATATATCTGTTCGGGCTTTCGCCTTCCTGGTTGTCTGACCTTGTAATTCACTTCGCTCACTTTTTCCATTATCTCGTAGGGGCCTTGCCATTTGGCAAGGAATTTACTTTCAACCGTAGGGACAAGTACCAATATCCTATCCCCCGGGGAAAAGGTACGGGTCTTTGCTCCACGGTTGTACACTCTCTGCTGTGCCAGCTGCGCTTGGGCCAAATGTTCCTTCACGATGGGCATTACCTGTGCAATTCGATCTTGCATCAGGGCGACATGCTCAATCACACTCCTGTGGGGAGAACTCTCACTTTCCCAAGTTTCCTTGGCAATATCCAACAGCCCTCTTGGGTGTCTCCCATACAGTAACTCAAAGGGGGAGAATCCCGTAGAGGATTGGGGCACCTCCCTAATAGCAAACATCAAATAAGGAAGTAGACAGTCCCAATCCTTTCCATCTCTATCCACCACTTTCTTCAACATTTGTTTTAGGGTTTTGTTGAATCTTTCAACCAGCCCATCGGTTTGGGGGTGATACACAGATGTACGCAATTGCGTCACTTTGAACAATTTACACAGCTCTTTCATAACCCGGGACATAAAGGGTGTACCTTGGTCCGTAAGCAGTTCTTTACAAATACCCACCCGGCTAAAAACAAGAGATAGCTCTTTGGCTATGGTTTTGGCCGAGGTATTTCTGAGAGGGATCGCTTCTGGATAACGGGTGGCATAGTCCATTATAACCAATATGTACTGGTGCCCCCTAGCGGACTTGATTATAGGACCTACCAAATCCATTGCGATTCTCTCAAACGGGACCTCAATGATGGGTAGAGGGACCAGCGGGCTACGGAAATGTGGCATCGGGGCCGACCTCTGACACACAGGGCAGGAGGAACAATAATTTTCTATGTCCTTCATCACCCCAGGCCAATAGAATCTCTGTAATACCCTCTCTCGGGTTTTCTCTGTCCCCAGATGACCTCCAAGAATGTGCCCATGGGCCAACTCCAACACCAACTTCCTGTAAGGTTTGGGCACCACAAGCTGCTCAACGGTTTCTTCTGCCCTTTTTGCCACCCGATACAGTAGGTCCTTCTCTACGCTGAAGTATGGGTAAGTGCAGGTATTATCTGGGTTCACTAACTCGCCATCTATTTCCACTACGTTTTCCCGTGCCTTTATTAGGGCGGGGTCTTTTAACTGTTCTGTGGCAAAATTTTCCCTGTGAACCTCCAGATCAGAAAACTCCACAGACGGTAGGTTTTCGTCTGAGGAGGTGGGCTCCTCTCCAGTTTCTTGAGTCTCCCCTGCCAATACTGACAAGGGAAATTCTGGAGAGTCCTCACCACTCTCAGAGGAGTTCTGGCTATCACATTCCTGGTACATAGGGGCACCAGTGGGGGGCTCAGGATCATCCCACAGTTCCCAGAACTTCGGAAAATCCCTTCCCACAATGGCATCATGCGGTAATTGAGATACTAACCCCACTGGATGAGAGAGGGTACCTTTGGGGGTCTCGAAACACACTGTAGTCACTGGATACTCTCGGGTGTCCCCATGCACACAAATAACAGCTACCTTGCTATTCCCAGAGACCTCTGTTTTAACTAATTCAGCCTTTATCAGGGTCACAAGGCTACCTGAATCCAGTAATACCACAACATTTCTACCATTAATACACATTTTGCATAAATGTTTCTCAGTTCCCCGAATGGCAGTGCATGCGACTGTCGCACACAGCGACTGACGTCTGTCCGTCAGAAAGTCACATTGCATGGGTTCCTCCACAACCGGGCAATTTGCTGCAATATGTCCCGCTTGCCGGCAGCGGTAGCAAACAATCCTTTTGGCTGCCTCTTGAGCCCCTGACTTCCCAGGCTGTTCTCGCCAAACTTTGGGTAGAGCTCCCACCCTCTCACTCTCTCCACCCTCACCCCTTGGAATCCTCTTATCCGCCCCTGGGGATGGTCTGGTCTTAGGGTGGAAAGTCCGAGAGTCTCTGGAAGAGGCCGTCAGGTTCTCTGTAGCCAAGTATTTCTCTACACGATCCACAAGACCACTGGCCGTCTCTGGGTCTCCATGGCTTACCCACTTTTGGATGGCAGTAGGAAGAGCTCTCAAAAACCGATCCATTACAACACGTTCCACAATCTCTGGTGCGGACAAAGTCTCTGGCTGTAGCCACTTCCTGCTCAGGTGAATGAGATCATACATTTGAGACCTGGGGGGTTTTCCAAGCTGGAAAGTCCAGTTATGCACACGCTGAGCCCGGACAGCCAGGGTGACACCCAGCCTTGCCAATATTTCAGCTTTTAGCATCACATAGTCTTTTGCTTGGTCAGGCTCTAGGTCATAGTAAGCCTTCTGCGATTCACCAGTTAACAGAGGAGCCACCAGTCCAGCCCACTGCTCCTCAGGCCACTTTTCTCTTTCAGCAGTCCTTTCAAATGTGGTCAAAAATACCTCTGGATCATCCTCTCCAGTCATTTTTGTCAATAAACGACTCACCCCAAAGAACGCGGTATTAGTGGGACGGCTTTCCTCACTGGTCTGCGGACGTTGCTGCATTACTGCTTCCATTTGTTGTAGTCTCTGCTCTTGCTTCTGTAACAGGTCTATGAAGCGGGCCTCAGATTGCTGCTGGGCTTGTTGATGAGCTTGCTGCTGGGCTGCAAGGCTCCTTTGCAAACCTGCATTTGTCTGCTGTTGATTGGCATTTGCTAGAGCCAGCTGTTTCAGTATCTCCTCCATGCTGGCTTAAAAAAAACTGCCACTGGTTCTCCACCAACTGTGAGGGGGTTAACTCGGTAGCGGGTGTGTGCCCAAATCGTTCGATGTTTGCTGAACGGTCGAACACCCGATGTTCGAGTCGAACTTATGTTCGACTCGAACACCGAGCTCATCCCTATTCCTAAGTGGGATTCAGAGATCCAAACCAAAAAAAAGAAAAAATTCATTAGAGACTGGGATGATTTTACTGGGGGGAGTATTGTCAAATGGCAGAATGTCCCCACCCCGGTTATCAATGACAATATCACAAATCCTCCTTTCAGAACTTCTAATGTTACTCATGTAGGAACCCCTAGAAAATATCCTATCTATGAATATGACCATCCCCCTCAACCTGAGAGATATTTTTCTCCATGGAGAGATCATTCTGTCAGAGGAGGTAACAAACGGGGTAGGAATAAAAGGGGTAGGGGTAGAGGTGGTAATCACCCACCACCTCATTATGGGGAAAAACATCCACCATCCCCTTATTATCAAAACCCATCTCAACCTTGGAGAGATAGTAGCCAGTATGGGGAAAGTGGGGACTCTACCAGTCGGTGGAGACCTCAGTATGCCCAGGATAGGTCGTTACCCACACATAACAGATTCGCACCCCAGGTAAGTCACCCTACATATGAAGGTGGTGATTTTTTTAGGGTTGCGCATGGGATACCAGGCGGGACCTCCTACCCACAAACCCAATCCGGGGGAGTGGTGGAGGCAGCCGCCACAATACACACCACCCAATGCGGGTACCCCAAGAAAGAGAGGAAGGAGAGGGGAGACTATAAAAGGTCCAAACCGTAACAGGAGCAGGGATATACAATTTGAGTGGGGTGGCATTAAATGAAGACAAAATCAAATTTCTTGACAGAGGTCTCAAATTTGCCCCTACAAAAAATTTGAATAAGTTCCAAACTTATGTGAGCTTAAAAAAATACATTAGGAGCCTTAATATGAAAAAAAAAATGTTATCCAATCCTTGCAGAACCATAGTGCCTGCTAGTTATGATCACTCGTCTTTGCGGAATACATCTATTTTTAACCCTCCTAATGTGGATAGTAAATACATGGATGTTTTTAAAAATATGGTTTCGAAAGATTTAGAGTTACTAAAAGTGAAAAAGGTACAAGATCCCCAATATATTAAGCGGGGTATGGAATCGCTAGAAAAGAGGAAAGAAATTGTGATTCGTCCGGCGGTCAAAGGGGGGGGGGTTTAGTTATCCTGAGTAAAGAATATTACAAGTCTGAAATGAGTAATCTTGTACAGTATCTGATGGAGATACTTATAAAGTTCTGAACAAAGACCCTGTGCTATCCTTTAAGGATGATTTACATCACATTATCGAAGATGGCAGGGATCAAAGAATTTTGAAAAAAAGGAAGCTTTGTACCTTGACCCCTTGTTTTGTAGAACCCCGATTATCTATTTCTTACCTAAATTACACAAAGATAGTGATAACCCACCAGGTAGGCCCATAGTAAATGGGATCGACTCTGTGTCGGCTAGGTTGGGGCAGTATATCGATTCTTTCCTCCAACCACTGGTGGTGAAAACTCCTGCCTTTCTGAAGGCCACCAAACATATCATCCAGGTTCTTCAGTCTTTAGGGTGCTCTAACAAGAGCATACTGGTGACTGCTGATGTTGGGTCCTTGTACACCATTTTGGGCATAAGGAAGCTTTAACCTCAGTAGAATGTTCCCTTCCCACTTCCACTTTCTCAGGCAGACACCAGGAGTATTTACTTAGTTGTCTTGATTTTTGCCTTTCCAGAAATTACTTCTGGTATGATGGGGATTTTTTCTTGCAGACGAGAGGGGTTGCGATGGGGGCTCGCTTCGCCCCGAGTGTGGTCAATATTTTTATGGCCCACTGGGAGGAAGAGGCGATTTTCTCACGCCGCCCCCTGAGCTTGTTTGCTATCGTCGTTTCATTGACTACCTCATCTTGGTGTGGGATGGTGAGAGATCTGGTTTGGATTATTTCATCAGCCAACTTAACAACAACAATAAAAATATCACTCTCACATGGACCATTGACTATGAGAAGGTTGTCTATTTGGATTTAACAATCACCAAAGGTATTGACCAATTCAGGTTGACCAATTATTTCAAACCCACAGATCACAATGCATATATTCCCCTGGGGAGTTGTCACCACTGTTCTTGGCTGTGCAACATCCCTAGGGGACAATTCATAAGATTGCGTCGCAATTGCACACAAGAGTTTGACTTCCTCAGCCAATCACAGGTTCTTACCATCAGATTTGTGCAAAAAGGGTATGACAGACAAGCTCTGGAAGATGAGAGAGAGAAGGTCAAAAGGATAGATAGACAAACGTTAATAACCGACCGTGTTACAGACTCTATTAGTGATACTCATAATTGTAAAATTGTTCTCGATTACAACGTACAGCATAAAAAATTTGAGAAGATTATTGCTAAAAATTGGTCCATTTTAAAACATGATGAAATACTTGGCCCAGTTTTGCCTGCAAAACCACAGTTCATTTATAAAAAAGCTCCTTCACTAAGAGATCGCCTGGCAATTTTTGACATCAGCTACTAATAAGGAGTAGGGATGAGCTTTGTGTTCGAGTCGAACATACGTTCGACTCGAACATCGGCTGTTCGATCGTTCGACGAAGATCGAACGATTTGGGCCGTTCGCGCCAAATTCGAGTGACGCGAACGGCCCACAATGCACTACGCCATCGCAGTGTCATCCAGGCGCTGTGATTGGCAAGGCATGCACTGTGACCCCGCATGCTTGGCCAATCACAGCGCCGGCAGCGAGGAGAGCAATGATTGGCCACAGGCAAGATGCCTGTGGCCAATTATTGCTGAGGGTGTTTAGTACACGCCCCACACTATAAAAGGCCGCCAGCACGGCGGCCTAGTGTAGTGTGTTCCAGAGCAGGGAAAGAGAAGCATAGGCAGGGACAGTGACATTTATTTTTTCTTGCTTAACCTGGATTCCTTTAGTTTAGGGAAAGAGAAGGATAGGTAGGGAGAGTGTCAGTGTGTTTTACTGTGCGAATCCTTGTTTCTAGGGACAGGGAAGGACAGTGAGGGAATTCTCCTTGTGCTATAGTGTGCTTTAAAAAAACATTTTTTCTAGGGACAGAAAACTATAGGTAGGGAGAGTGTCAGTGTGTTTTACTGTGCGAATCCTTGTTTCTAGGGACAGGGAAGGACAGTGAGGGAAATTCTCCTTGTGCTATAGTGTGCTTTAAAAAAACATTTTTTCTAGGGACAGAAAACTATAGGTAGGGAGAGTGTCAGTGTGTTTTACTGTGCGAATCCTTGTTTCTAGGGACAGGGAAGGACAGTGAGGGAAATTCTCCTTGTGCTATAGTGTGCTTTAAAAAAACATTTTTTCTAGGGACAGAAAACTATAGGTAGGGAGAGTGTCAGTGTGTTTTACTGTGCGAATCCTTGTTTCTAGGGACAGGGAAGGACAGTGAGGGAAATTCTCCTTGTGCTATAGTGTGCTTTAAAAAAACATTTTTTCTAGGGACAGAAAACTATAGGTAGGGAGAGTGTCAGTGTGTTTTACTGTGCAAATCCTTGTTTCTAGGGACAGGGAAGGACAGTGAGGGAAATTCTCCTTGTGCTATAGTGTGCTTTAAAAAAACATTTTTTCTAGGGACAGAAAACTATAGGTAGGGAGAGTGTCAGTGTGTTTTACTGTGCGAATCCTTGTTTCTAGGGACAGGGAAGGACAGTGAGGGAAATTCTCCTTGTGCTATAGTGTGCTTTAAAAAAAACATTTTTTCTAGGGACAGAAAACTATAGGTAGGGAGAGTGTCAGTGTGTTTTACTGTGCGAATCCTTGTTTCTAGGGACAGGGAAGGACAGTGAGGGAAATTCTCCTTGTGCTATAGTGTGCTTTAAAAAAACATTTTTTCTAGGGACAGAAAACTATAGGTAGAGAGAGTGTCAGTGTGTTTTACTGTGCGAATCCTTGTTTCTAGGGACAGGGAAGGACAGTGAGGGAAATTCTCCTTGTGCTATAGTGTGCTTTAAAAAAACATTTTTTCTAGGGACAGAAAACTATAGGTAGGAAGAGTGTCAGTTTCTTTCACTGTGATAATCCTTGTTTCTAGGGACAGGGAAGGAAAGTGAGGGAAATTCTCCTTGTGCTATAGTGTGCTTTAAAAAAACATTTTTTCTAGGGACAGAAAACTGTAGGTAGGAAGAGTGTCAGTTTCTTTCACTGTGCGAATCCTTGTTTCTAGGGACAGGGAAGGACAGTGAGGGAAATTCTCCTTGTGCTATAGTGTGCTTTAAAAAAACATTTTTTCTAGGGACAGAAAACTATAGGTAGGAAGAGTGTCAGTTTCTTTCACTGTGATAATCCTTGTTTCTAGGGACAGGGAAGGACAGTGAGGGAAATTCTCTCTGTGCTATAGTGTACTTTAAAAAAAAAATTTTCTAGGGACAGAAAACTGTAGGTAGGAAGAGTGTCAGTTTCTTTCACTGTGATAATCCTTGTTTCTAGGGACAGGGAAGGAAAGTGAGGGAAATTCTCCTTGTGCTATAGTGTGCTTTAAAAAAACATTTTTTCTAGGGACAGAAAACTATAGGTAGGGAGCGTGTCAGTGTGTTTTACTGTGCGAATCCTTGTTTCTAGGAACAGGGAAGGACAGTGAGGGAAATTCTCCTTGTGCTATAGTGTGCTTTAAAAAAACATTTTTTCTAGGGACAGAAAACTATAGGTAGGGAGAGTGTCAGTGTGTTTTACTGTGCGAATCCTTGTTTCTAGGGACAGGGAAGGACAGTGAGGGAAATTCTCCTTGTGCTATAGTGTGCTTTAAAAAAACATTTTTTCTAGGGACAGAAAACTATAGGTAGGGAGAGTGTCAGTGTGTTTTACTGTGCGAATCCTTGTTTCTAGGGACAGGGAAGGACAGTGAGGGAAATTCTCCTTGTGCTATAGTGTGCTTTAAAAAAACATTTTTTCTAGGGACAGAAAACTATAGGTAGGGAGAGTGTCAGTGTGTTTTACTGTGCGAATCCTTGTTTCTAGGGACAGGGAAGGACAGTGAGGGAAATTCTCCTTGTGCTATAGTGTGCTTTAAAAAAACATTTTTTCTAGGGACAGAAAACTATAGGTAGGGAGAGTGTCAGTGTGTTTTACTGTGCGAAGCCTTGTTTATAGGGACAGGGAAGGACAGTGAGGGAAATTCTCCTTGTGCTATAGTGTGCTTTAAAAAAAACATTTTTTCTAGGGACAGAAAACTATAGGTAGGGAGAGTGTCAGTGTGTTTTACTGTGCGAATCCTTGTTTCTAGGGACAGGGAAGGACAGTGAGGGAAATTCTCCTTGTGCTATAGTGTGCTTTAAAAAAACATTTTTTCTAGGGACAGAAAACTATAGGTAGGAAGAGTGTCAGTTTCTTTCACTGTGATAATCCTTGTTTCTAGGGACAGGGAAGGACAGTGAGGGAAATTCTCCTTGTGCTATAGTGTGCTAAAGCATTCCTCATCAACCATCTTTGAAATCCTTGTTTTTGGACAGTCAGGGAAATTGTCGTTGTGCTATTCTGTGCAAAAGCAATCATCGTCAACCATATTTAGAAATCCTTAAGTAAAGGGACAGAGAAGGACACCTGAAGGTAGCCCTTATTGCTTTTTTCCCATCTCCCTGCAGGCCATCTATTAGAATGTCTGGAAGGCAAACAAGGAGAGGCAGACAGTCAGGAGGCAATAAAAGAGGGCAAAGCAGGCTCTGTGTCTGGGGGCAACAGTGCTGGTCGTGGACGCGGTGCATTGTCATCAGCACATGGCCATGGGACACGCTTGTCCTTCTTTTCGGCAGCTGGACATGTTGAGCCACATCATGCCGAAGACTTGGTAGAGTGGATGACCAAGCCCTCCTCATCCTCCTCATCCTCTCTCACCCAGGCTCAGGGTACTGGCAAAGCAGCTGCCAAAGCGTCCTCTTCCCTGGTATCAATGTCAGACTCATCATCAGTCACTCCTTCCCTAGACCCACCATGTCCTCCTCCTGAGGAGTCCCCCGAACTGTTTGAGCACAGTGTTGGGTACATGCTCCAGGAGGATGCCCAGCGTTTCGAAGGGTCTGATGATGAAACCCAGCTACAGGAAGGCAGTAGCGTGAGAGCAGACAGAGGGGATGCTCAAGAAGGACACCAATCTGGCAGTCATGTTCCAGCAGCTGCAGCATACTGCCAGATTGGCTCCAGTGATGAGGAGAGAGGGGATGATGAGGTCACTGACTCCACGTGGGTGCCTAATAGGAGAGAGGAGGAGGAGGAGGATGAGGAGGAGGCACATCTCCAACGAGGCAGGATGCCCTTTGGTGGCCAGCGTAAGGGCAGTACACCGACGGAATCACACCGCAGAGCTCCGCCTGTGCAGGGCGCTGCCTCTGCCCGTCATTCAAAAAGTTCTTTGGTGTGGGCCTTTTTTGAGGCTAGTGCATCAGATCGCACAGCTGCTGTTTGCAACATATGTCTCAAGCGTATATCGCGTGGCCAAAACATCAGCCGCTTGGGTACCACATGCCTGACCAGACATATGTTGACCTGCCATGCAGCTCGTTGGCAAGCCTACCTCAAAGACCCACACCAAAGAACAAAGCGGACCTCTCCTTGCACCGCATCAGCTGGGATCTCCAACCCCACTATAACTTCAGTCCTCTCTGAAACATGCACTGAGAGGAATGAAGGTGTAGAATTAGGTGTGTCACAGCCAAGTACTTGCGGCCACTCTGCTAGCAGTACACCGACGTCCGATTCTAGCAGGCAAATTTCCCTGCCCCAGCTGCTGGACCGTCGAAAGAAGTTCACTCCCAGCCATCCACATGCCCAGCGGTTGAATGCTAGCTTGGCTAAATTGCTAGCGCTTCAACTGCTGCCTTTTCAGTTGGTAGACTCGGCCCCCTTCCGTGAGTTTGTGCAATGTGCGGTTCCTCAGTGGCAGGTTCCCAAACGCCACTTTTTCTCACGGAAGGCTATTCCGGCTCTCTACCGGCATGTGGAAGGCAATGTCTTGGCCTCGCTGGACAGGGCGGTCAGTGGTAAGGTGCATATTACCGCTGACTCATGGTCCAGCAGGCATGGACAGGGACGTTACCTTTCTTTCACGGCCCATTGGGTCACTCTTTTGGCAGCTGGGAAGGATGCAGGACAAGGTGCAGTAGTGTTGGAGGTTGTTCCACCGCCACGCCTCCAAAATGCTACTACTGGTTGTGACACACCTCTCTCCTCCACCCCCTCCTCTTCTTCTTCCTCCATGGCCTCTTCCTGTGGTTTGTCCTATGAACCAGCGGTGCTCCGTAGCCGTTCAAGGGGCTACGCAAGTACGCAGGCAAAAAGATGCCATGCCGTGCTTGCGCTGGTGTGTTTGGGGGACAGAAGCCACACTGGGGCAGAGGTCCTGTCTGCTCTGCAGGGCCAGGCCGAGAGGTGGTTGACGCCACGCCAGCTTAAGCCAGGAATGGTGGTTTGCGACAATGGCACCAACCTCCTCTCCGCCCTCCGACAGGGACAACTGACCCATGTGCCCTGTGTGGCTCACGTCCTTAACCTGGTGGTGCAGCGGTTCTTGGGCAGGTACCCGGGCTTACAGGATGTCCTGAGGCAGGCCAGGAAAGTCTGTGTGCATTTCCGCAGATCTTAGAATGCCAGTGCTCGCCTGGCTGAGCTGCAAAAGGAGTTGAACCTGCCCAAGAACCGCCTTATATGTGACATGCCCACCAGGTGGAACTCAACGTTGGCCATGCTGCAGCGGCTGCACACGCAGCAGAGGGCCATCAATGAGTACCTGTGCGACTACGGCACCAGGACAGGGTCAGGGGAGCTTGGTTTTTTTTCTCCACGCCAGTGGGGCATGATCAGGGATGCATGCACTGTCCTGGCACCATTTGAGGAGGCCACGAGGATGGTGAGCAGTGACAGTGCATGCATCAGTGACACTGTACCTCTTGTCCACCTGTTGGAGCACACGCTGTGTGGAATAATGGACAGGGCACTTGAGGCAGAACAGAGGCAGGAAGAGGAGGACTTCCTTGCCTCTCAAGGCCCCCTTTACCCAGACAGTGTTCCTTCTGTCCCACCCATCGCACAGGAAGAGGAGGAGGAGGAGGATTGTGTCAGCATGGAGGTGGAGGCTGGCACTCAACATCATCAGCAGCAGTCTTTTAGGGATGATTTACAGTCCCAAGAAACCAGTGGACTTGTACGTGGCTGGGAGGAGGTGGCTGCGGATCATGTCGTCCTTAGTGACCCAGAGGACTCCGGAGCGAATGCCTCAGCAAACCTACGCTGCATGGCCTCCCTGATCCTGCAAAGTCTGCGGAAGGATCCTCGTATTCTTCGGATCAAGGAGAGGGACCATTACTGGCTGGCCACTCTCCTTGATCCACGGTACAAGGGTAAGGTTGCGGACCTTATGTTACCGTCGCAGAGGGAGCAGAGGATGAGACAACTCCGGGAGGCCTTGCAGAAAGGTCTGTGCAACGCGTTCCCAGAGACTGGGAGGTTACAAACTCCTGGTCCTGGACAACGAGTTGCTGAGGCTTCGGCCAGTCAAAGAAGGAGCGGTGGGGAAGGTGGCCGTCTGACCGATGCGTTCAGACAATTCTTTAGTCCGCAGCCCCAAAGTATGATCGGTTCCAGCAACCATCGCCAGCGTCTGATAAACATGGTGCAGGAATATCTAGGGGCAAGGTCAGACTTGGACACCTTCCCCACCGAAAATCCTCTGGCTTACTGGGTCTTGAGGATGGATCACTGGCCAGAGCTTGCACAGTATGCAATTGAGCTCCTGGCCTGTCCTGCATCCAGCGTTCTTTCGGAACGCACATTCAGTGCTGCTGGAGGATTTGTCGTGGATCACAGGGTGTGCCTGTCCACCGACTCGGTTGATCGACTGACTTTCATCAAGATGAACCAGTCTTGGATCACCACCAGCTACCACACACCTGATGCTGATATAACAGACTAATTGATTTTAACATGTCACATCCCTTCAAGACTGATGCTGATGCTGAGTGCCTGTGCTGTTATGTTGACTGGCTATCCTCCTCCTCTGAGTCCTCAATGATACGATTGATGATGATAGCTTGGAAGATCATTTTTGTTTATGGGTGCCGCCACCAGTGGCTAAGGCCCAATTTTTCAGCCCCTGTTTTACAGGGGCGTGTAATTACAATTTTTTTAGCAATAATTTGCCATAGGGCTCATTGCTGTGCTCCAAGTACAGTATCTGTGAGGGGTTGGAGTGTTGTGGCACCAGTGCCTAAGGCCCAATTTTTCAGCCCCTGTTTAACAGGGGCGTGTCATTACAATTTTTGAAGCAATACTTTGCAACAGGGCTCATTGCTGTGCTCCAAGTACAGTATCTGTGAGGGGTTGTAGTGTTGTGCCACCAGTGCCTAAGGCCCAATTTTTCAGCCCCTGTTTAACAGGGGCGTGTCATTACAATTTTTGAAGCAATACTTTGCAACAGGGCTCATTGCTGTGCTCCAAGTACAGTATCTGTGAGGGGTTGTAGTGTTGTGCCACCAGTGCCTAAGGCCCAATTTTTCAGCCCCTGTTCAACAGGGGCATGCAATTACAATTCTTGATCTAATAATTCACAGCAGGGCCCATTCCTGCACCCACCAAGAGTAACTCTGAGGGCTTACAGTGTTGTGGCAACGCCACCACCACCACCACCACGAAAGGCCCAATTTTTCAGCCCCTGTTCAAAAGGGGCATGTAATTACAATTCTTGATCTAATAATTCACAGCAGGGCCCATTCCTGCACCCACCAAGAGTAACTCTGAGGGCTTACAGTGTTGTGGCAACGCCACCACCACCACGAAAGGCCCAATTTTTCAGCCCCTGTTCAAAAGGGGCATGTAATTACAATTCTTGATCTAATAATTCACAGCAGGGCCCATTCCTGCACCCACCAAGAGTAACTCTGAGGGCTTACAGTGTTGTGGCAACGCCACCACCACCACCACCACGAAAGGCCCAATTTTTCAGCCCCTGTTCAAAAGGGGCATGTAATTACAATTCTTGATCTAATAATTCACAGCAGGGCCCATTGCTGCACCCACCAAGAGTAACTCTGAGGGCTTACAGTGTTGTGGCAACACCACCACCACCACCACCACGAAAGGCCCAATTTTTCAGCCCCTGTTCAAAAGGGGCATGTAATTACAATTCTTGATCTAATAATTCACAGCAGGGCCCATTCCTGCACCCACCAAGAGTAACTCTGAGGGCTTACAGTGTTGTGGCAACACCACCACCACCACCACCACCACGAAAGGCACAATTTTTCAGCCCCTGTTCAACAGTGGCATGCAATTACAATTCTTGATCTAATAATTCACAGCAGGGCCCATTGCTGCACCCACCAAGAGTAACTCTGAGGGCTTACAGTGTTGTGGCAACGCCACCACCACCACCACCACCACGAAAGGCCCAATTTTTCAGCCCCTGTTCAAAAGGGGCATGTAATTACAATTCTTGATCTAATAATTCACAGCAGGGCCCATTGCTGCACCCACCAAGAGTAACTCTGAGGGCTTACAGTGTTGTGGCAACGCCACCACCACCACCACCACGAAAGGCCCAATTTTTCAGCCCCTGTTCAAAAGGGGCATGTAATTACAATTCTTGATCTAATAATTCACAGCAGGGCCCATTCCTGCACCCACCAAGAGTAACTCTGAGGGCTTACAGTGTTGTGGCAACGCCACCACCACCACGAAAGGCCCAATTTTTCAGCCCCTGTTCAAAAGGGGCATGTAATTACAATTCTTGATCTAATAATTCACAGCAGGGCCCATTCCTGCACCCACCAAGAGTAACTCTGAGGGCTTACAGTGTTGTGGCAACGCCACCACCACCACCACCACGAAAGGCCCAATTTTTCAGCCCCTGTTCAAAAGGGGCATGTAATTACAATTCTTGATCTAATAATTCACAGCAGGGCCCATTGCTGCACCCACCAAGAGTAACTCTGAGGGCTTACAGTGTTGTGGCAACACCACCACCACCACCACCACCACGAAAGGCACAATTTTTCAGCCCCTGTTCAAAAGGGGCATGTAATTACAATTCTTGATCTAATAATTCACAGCAGGGCCCATTCCTGCACCCACCAAGAGTAACTCTGAGGGCTTACAGTGTTGTGGCAACACCACCACCACCACCACCACCACCACGAAAGGCACAATTTTTCAGCCCCTGTTCAACAGTGGCATGCAATTACAATTCTTGATCTAATAATTCACAGCAGGGCCCATTGCTGCACCCACCAAGAGTAACTCTGAGGGCTTACAGTGTTGTGGCAACGCCACCACCACCACCACCACGAAAGGCCCAATTTTTCAGCCCCTGTTCAAAAGGGGCATGTAATTACAATTCTTGATCTAATAATTCACAGCAGGGCCCATTCCTGCACCCACCAAGAGTAACTCTGAGGGCTTACAGTGTTGTGGCAACACCACCACCACCACCACCACCACGAAAGGCACAATTTTTCAGCCCCTGTTCAACAGGGGCATGCAATTACAATTCTTGATCTAATAATTCACAGCAGGGCCCATTGCTGCACCCACCAAGAGTAACTGTCAGGGCTTACAGTGTTGTGGCACCAGCACCACCATCAAAGGCCCAATTTTTACTACTACTGTTCAACAATTATATGTAATTAAAATTCCTGATATAATAGTTGACAGCAGGGCGTTCCAGCACCAACCAAGAGTAACTGTGAGTGCTTACAGTGTTGTGCCAACACCAACAACTAAGGGGCCTATTTCTGCAGAGTATATACGGCAGGTCCCTACTTTCAAACATCCAACTTACAAACGACTCCTACTTGCAAACGCAAGAAGACAACAGGAAGTGAGAGGAAATCTACCCCTAGGAAGGAAAATTCTCTCCTGTAAGAATTAATATGGGAGAAAGGTGTCTCCTCTGTACTGATGCTTTATCACCAATCCTTGTTTCAAGAAAAACACCACATTTCAAAAACAGTTGTCATTGGGACGGAAAGTGAGGTGAAATGTTCTGAACAGGGGCACAGACAGCAAAACAAATGTTACAGGGATGATAACCCTTACCTATGTTTTCCAAAAAGTTTAAAAATAGATTTTTGGGCTGGAGCTACACTTAAACAAAGTACCTGTTCAAAAATACAAACAGATTCTACATAAGAACAAACCTACAGTCCCTGTCTTGTATGCACCGCCTGTATACGGCTGTTCAGAGTATATAGGGCCTTTTTTATTTTATGTGCGGGGTTCCCCTTAATATCCATACAAGACCCAAAGGGGCTGGTAATGGGCTGGGGTAGGGGGGGGGGGGTGATGGGGTAGCTATGCCATTTTTCTTAACGATTTTCATCCATATTACCGGTACCATACATTACATTAAACCCGCAAGCAGTTTTAAATGGCTTTTTTTTCCTTTAGAAGTGTCATTTTGTGCAGGGACAGTTCTAAACACGGGAAACACGTGGCACTTCACAGGCATACTTTAGACACCCCCCAGGTACGATATTTAAAGGAATATTTGACTTTTTTTTTTTCACTTTATGCATCATTAAAATGACTGCTCCCGAAAAACGACCGTTTTTAAAACTTCTTTTTGCATTGATACATGTCCCCTGGTGCACAACCCGGGTTCCCAAACCCTTTTTAGGACAATAACATGCATAATAGTTGTTATAATTAGCACTTTAGAATTCGAACGTTCGCATCCATTGTATTTAATAGGGTTCTAATGTTCGTACGAACTTTCGGTCCGTTCGCGGGTTCTGGTGCGAACCGAACCCGGGGGTGTTCGGCTCATCACTAATAAGGAGTATAATATCAAGCAGTTAATTACTTGTGCCACAGTTGGGGTTGTCTATATGCTGGAGTGCGACTGCGGACTCCAGTATATAGGCAGAACCTCCAGGCATTAAAAAGGGAGTAAAAACGCACAACGTCTCTAGGCATTTTAAACAATTCCATCAACAAAATCCTAAGGGTCTTAGGTTTTGGGGTATTGAGAAAGTGACTAGACACTGGAGGGGTGGAAATTTCATCCGCCAGTTGAGTAAAAGAGAATCCTATTGCATACTAGACATGTGCATTCGTTTTCGTCCGAATGCATTTTCGTCCGAATTTCAGCTATTTTCGTTATCGTTTTAACAAACGAAAACGAAAGCACAGAATCCGAAAACCGAAAGATCCGGCATATACAAATGCTTTATTTTTGTTTTTGATCACTACAACAGTTCGATATCAATAGGAGATTCGACGTGACGCTGACAATAACAATCTGTGTCTATCGAACCTGCGGTCGAATGTGCTCGCTCGGCTCCCCTCTCCCGACACTCCTCTGCTCTATTGGATCATCCGGTGCTCCAGGATTCAAACTACAGCTATGTGCCATTCGAATCCATTTGTGGTCGGTCAGAACAAACACCAGGCAGGCTGTATGTAAGTTCAACCAAGAGAGACTTTATTAGCACCAAAATCAAGTCTTATATACAGTAACAGAGGAAGTAACCAGAACATAAATTAACATGCTAATTAACTAAATCCTTTAGCCAGCCAAGGTGACTCATAGATATGACCGTTCAGGGTAGACATCCCGTCTCCGTTCTTCACCTGCTATACAATACCCATTATCATAAGTGTAAACATCACACATTTTAGCACAGAGGACAGACAGATGGCTGGAGGTGATTGTATTCGCATATCCTTAGAGGGAATGTGTGAACGTCCCATCAGTATGACTTAGTCACTCTAATATGGCATATACAGGGTCCCCAGAGTCTGTGTGTCTTGGGGGGGACATGGACCTGAATCCAAAGCAACACCCCCTCAAGGGTCCCCAGGCATACAGCTCACACAGAGCACCGTTCCCCCAAATGCCAGGGCCCACGGTCGCAAGGCAGGAGGCCCGCACCCAGTCCCCTCCAAAAGCCTCTGTCCCGGCCAGGTCCGTCACACATCTCCCCTTTCGGCAGGAAACTAACATAGGAGGAGACCCCAAACGGGTTGACTCCGAAGTTAGTCCATAGTTCTATTTCCCCAACGCCGGTATCCACACAGTACCCCAAATAAATTGCTCCAAACAGAGCATTACTTACCCAGCCAACCTCTGCCTCTCTCAGAGAACATACCCACCGCTGGGGAGAGGCCTGGACTGGCCCTTCTCCCTGGAGTCCTTTCTGCCGCTGGAGAGAAGACAGGGTGACTGGGCTCAGTCCGTCATGCTGTTGGGGATCTGGGTCGACTGCCCGGCATCCCTGGGGTATACAAGTGAAGACTGAAGTCCCATCCACTTGTGGTAGGTGAAAATCCCCCAGTGCTTGCAAAGCAAGGCTGACATCCTCCTGTCTCAGTGTCACACCATTTTCTGGGGTTGTGTCAGTGAGGACTGAAGTCCCATCCAATACCACAGGACCTCCCTCTTCGGTTAGTTGAGAGCAGAGGCCCGTGGCACTCTGCTCTGTTGCCAGCTCTTCTGCTGGGTTGCTGTGAGTGGAGACCGCAGTCCCATCCACCGATATCCGCTCCTGTGGCAGTTGTGTGCCGATGCCAGTAGCATTCTGCCCTGCTGCCAGTGATTCAGCTGGGAGTAAAAGCTTTACTGCCTCAGCTTGTTGCTGGGGAGAGGGGCCAACTGCCCCGGCTCCCTGAAACTCCACAGTGGTTTCCGGTGCTGGGCAGAGGTGGGTATCACTCTGCCCTGTTGCCAGCACTTCTGCTGGGGACTCCACACCATCTGCTCTGGTTAACTGTTGGGGGGGGGGAGATGGCCTGCTTCTCCTCCCTGCATCTCTCGCAACCTCCTTCCGAATTCCTCTTCCATGGCGGCTGGTTCTTTAGGCGTTGTCCCCGATTGCCGTATTTGCGCCATTCTCCACTCATGTTGCCGCTCTAGTTCTCTCTTTTGTCGTTCTCGTTCTCTCTCTTGTCGCTCTCGTTCTCTCTTTTGTCGCTCTCGTTCTCTCTCTTGTCGCTCTCGTTCTCTCTCTTGTCGCTCTCGTTCTCTCTCTTGTCGGGCATCCTGCAGCTGGATGTCTTTAATGGCTTCCTGTATGGCGGTCTCTGATGGGTTAGCCCCATATAATGCCAACCGCTGCCGCACTCGTTGCTGAAACAAATCTTCAACTGACCGGGGTCCTGCATCACCCTTCTTCTGGTCCATCTCGGCTCTCAAGTAGGTCTTTCAGTGTGACTTTCCTGCAGGCTGCATAGCTGGTCCTTCACTGTGGTGGTTTGGAGTGTCCCAGTAATTGGAGAGCAAATCCCACCGCTGCCAACCAATGTAACGAGCCCCTTTGCTCGCTCGGCTCCCCTCTCCCGACACCCCTCTGCTCTATTGAATCATCCGGTGCTCCAGGATTCAAACTACAGCTATGTGCCATTCGAATCCATTTGTGGTCGGTCAGAACAAACACCAGGCAGGCTGTATGTAAGTTCAACCAAGAGAGACTTTATTAGCACCAAAATCAAGTCTTATATACAGTAACAGAGGAAGTAACCAGAACATAAATTAACATGCTAATTAACTAAATCCTTTAGCCAGCCAAGGTGACTCATAGATATGACCGTTCAGGGTAGACATCCCGTCTCCATTCTTCACCTGCTATACAATAGCCATTATCATAAGTGTAAACATCACACATTTTAGCACAGAGGACAGACAAATGGCTGGAGGTGATTGTATTCACATATCCTTAGAGGGAATGTGTGAACGTCCCAACAGTATGACTTAGTCACTCTAATATGGCATATACAGGGTCCCCAGAGTCTGTGTGTCTTGGGGGGGACATGGACCTGAATCCAAAGCAACACCCCCTCAAGGGTCCCCAGGCATACAGCTCACACAGAGCACCGTTCCCCCAAATGCCAGGGCCCACGGTCGCAAGGCAGGAGGCCCGCACCCAGTCCCCTCCAAAAGCCTCTGTCCCGGCCAGGTCCGTCACAGTGCCTAACCTTAACTCTAATAGTCCAAGATTATTCTACATAGAGAGAAAAGATTTGACATTACAGAGAGAAAAGATTCGACATTATAGAGAGAAAAGATTCGACATTATAGAGAGAAAAGATTCGACATTATAGAACGAAAAGATTCGTTATTATAAAGAGAAAAGATTCGACATAGAGAGAAAAGATCGCTGCTGGAATTGGGTGGGGGAAGTAAAATAAAAATAATGATGATGATGAATGTTATTGGCTGATTGTTACCAAAGAGGAGGAGCAGTAAAATAGCTAGAATGACAAAGATTCGACAAAGCATCGAAAGTTAGAAGATTCGACGGTGCAACAAAACTGTACGACGCTGCAATCGTACATTTCTGGTCAAATGCATCCGCCCATAGGCTATAGAAGAATTCTAATGTTGGTTGACTAGTAATAGTAATTAATAAATATAATTATTACTAGTCATACAACATTAGAATTCTACTATAGCTTGTGGGCGGAACATTCGACCGGAAATGTACGATTGCAGCGTCGGACGAATGCAATTTCTAACGAAAAACGAAATAAATAAAAACGAATTTCGGGAGTAACTAAATAAATTTATTTTTCGGACGAAAACAAAATTTCGAAACGAAATATTTCAGTGTGCACATGTCTATTGCATACACGAGTGTCAGGGTCACCTGTGGCCAGGTGACAGATGCACACCGTAGGGGGACAGGAGTGCACCGCGAGGTAGTGAACCCTATGGCTGGCTTCTGTGGATAGGAAACTGGGTGGTTGTGGAAAGCGGGACCAGAGGAGCACAACCGGGATCCCAACGGAAGCGAGAGCCAAGATTCCCCAGGGCGCGGAGTCTAAGACCCAGCTGGTCTTCTCCAGGGCCTCTAGTGGTGAGGATGTTACGCTGCAGGCTGGGACCAGGTCGCGGCCCCTGGAGTTTCCTAGCTCACGCCCCGTAGGATAAGGGGAAGCAGCAGCACACGATAGAGAGAACCGAATAACAAGCCGAAGGTCAGGGGCCACAAGCAGACAAGGATAACGAAGAACGAGCCGAAGGTCAAGGGTCACGAGCAGACAGGGATGGTCGGGGACAAGCCAATAACGTAACAGAGAGACAGACGTAGCACACGGCAGGCAGGAACCCAAACACACAATGCCTAACAAACACGTTGATCAGCAAAGCAGGCTTGCAGTGCACAGGTTAATATAGTGTTCAGTGATAGGGCCTGGGGTGGAGTCAGGCTGGGAGGAGATTATAAAGGAAGCCAGGTGAAGGAGGTCTGGTCTCTAGATGAACACATGAGGAGGAAGGTAAGATGGCAGACAAACACTACTGCATATCCATGACAGTACCCTCCCTCTTATGGGCCCTCCCCCGCCTGGACCCAGGCTTAAAGGGAAATCTCTGATGAAACCTTCTCAACAGATGAGGTGCAGCGACATCAGATGCAGCGATCCAAGACGCCTCCTCAGGACCAAAACCTCTCCAATGCACAAGGTACTGAAGAATGCCTCTGCAGAGCCGAGAATCCAGAACTTGTCTAACCTCGTACTTAAGATTATCCTCAGAGACTGAAAACGAGGTAGGGAGATGACAAGAAGATCTATTGAGGACCAAAGGCTCCCTAGGAATAAGCAAGGGCATGAGACGATCAACAGGAATCTGAGGAGGGTCCCCTAGACCCTTAAAGGGGAACTGGTCATCTTGCACAGGACCATCAGACTGGGCAGATGTCAGTGGAACCCTGAAGTCAGGTTGGTTAGAAGGTGACATGTCGCCGGAGTCAAGCTGAATAGCTGAAGGACAAGCAGAATGTCCCGAACAAGAAAAAGTGAGAGGCTCACTGGGCATGGGCTGGACTGGCATAACTAGTACAGAGGCAGAGTGAATAGCTGAGTCAGGTGTAGCGACTACCTGAATCGCATCGCAAGACGTAGCGACTGCAGGACTTGTAGACAAGCTAGCCTGGCTGTGCGTCCAAGGGTGGTTAGGGACAGAGAAATGTAAATGGTTATGCAACCTGGAATGAATGACCGGCTCAGATTCACAGGGGGCAACCTTGGGTAGGCAGGACGAGGAACAGGAGGGACCCCAAGCCAGGATCTGTCCAGTAGTCCAGTCCACATGAGGAGAATGGAGCTGTAACCATGGGAGACCCAAAATTATAGGCGTTGAGGCCTTGGGTAAGATAAGGAAGGATATCCACTCCTGGTGGAGTGTACCCACCGACATCTTAACAGGGAGGGTCTGGAAGCGGATAGGTCCCCCTGGGAGAACAGTACCATCAATCGCCAAGACCACCAATGGCGTGGTGAGGGGCAAAAGAGTAAGTCTCATGGACGATGCGATTTCCCAGTCCATGAAATTACCAGCGGCTCCGGAATCCAGATATGCTGAGACCGAATGAGAAGAAGCACCAACATGAAGGAACACAGAAAGCAGAAGACGAGAAGGGGAAGGTGATATTTCTGGGTCCAATACTCCACTTTCCAGATGAAGTGGACCCGGACGTTTTTCTGGACAAAGAGAGCAAGTGTCACGAAAATGACCTTTGCCCCCACAGTAAAGACACAGACCAAGAGTTCTGCGCCTAGCACGTTCCTCGGGGGATAGCCTGGTCCGACCCAGCTGCATGGGTTCCTCAGCTGGTAGGAGATGCTCTACGGGTCGAAGAGAGGGGAGCTCAGGCTGACTAAGAACCAAGGAGTGCTGGCGTTGCTTTTCTAAGGTCCTCTCCTGAAAGCGAATATCGATCTGGTTACACAAGGAGATAACGCCGGCCAGATCAGTGGGGATGGTTCTTCCTGCTAATTCATCCTTCACTCTATCAGACAGGCCATGCAAAAAGGTTGCGACTAAGGCCTCATTGTTCCAGCTCAACTCAGCCGACAGTATGCGGAAATGAAGGGCATACTGTCCCACAGAAGCAGACTCTTGGCGGAGACGTAAAAGGGTGCTGGCCGCTGAAGAGACACGAGCCGGTTCTTCGAAGATATTCCGAAAAAGTTTCAAGAAGCCAGACAGGCTAGAAACCACTGGATCATTCAGTTCCCACAGAGGGGCTGCCCAGGCTAAAGCTTCACCAGAGAGGAGGGAAATGATATAGGCTACCTTAGCCCGATCAGAGAGGAAGTTTTGGGGCTGGAGCTCAAAATGAATTGTGCATTGACTAAGGAACCCCCTGCAAGCCTTGGAGTCCCCAGAGAAACGGGACGGAGCTGGCAGTTGTAGTGAGTGTGTGGCTGCGACTGGTGCAATAGGTGCAGCCGCTGGTTGTATTTGAGGTTGCGGATTCAGGGTTCCCAAGGAGGCCTGAAGCTGCTCAAAGCGAGAAGCCAGATCCTGGAGGAATCGCATCACCTGAGTCTGATTCGATTCCTGGGTTTCAAGTCTGCAAACTATGCCCTGCAACGGATCATCCACGGGTAACGGGATGTCAGCCGGGTTCATGGCTGATCAAACTGTCAGGGTCACCTGTGGCCAGGTGACAGATGCACACCGTAGGGGGACAGGAGTGCACCGCGAGGTAGTGAACCCTATGGCTGGCTTCTGTGGATAGGAAACTGGGTGGTTGTGGAAAGCGGGACCAGAGGAGCACAACCGGGATCCCAACGGAAGCGAGAGCCAAGATTCCCCAGGGCGCGGAGTCTAAGACCCAGCTGGTCTTCTCCAGGGCCTCTAGTGGTGAGGATGTTACGCTGCAGGCTGGGACCAGGTCGCGGCCCCTGGAGTTTCCTAGCTCACGCCCCGTAGGATAAGGGGAAGCAGCAGCACACGATAGAGAGAACCGAATAACAAGCCGAAGGTCAGGGGCCACAAGCAGACAAGGATAACGAAGAACGAGCCGAAGGTCAAGGGTCACGAGCAGACAGGGATGGTCGGGGACAAGCCAATAACGTAACAGAGAGACAGACGTAGCACACGGCAGGCAGGAACCCAAACACACAATGCCTAACAAACACGTTGATCAGCAAAGCAGGCTTGCAGTGCACAGGTTAATATAGTGTTCAGTGATAGGGCCTGGGGTGGAGTCAGGCTGGGAGGAGATTATAAAGGAAGCCAGGTGAAGGAGGTCTGGTCTCTAGATGAACACATGAGGAGGAAGGTAAGATGGCAGACAAACACTACTGCATATCCATGACAACGAGACACATGTTCTCTGGCCTGACGGATTGAATGTAGACTTTGATATTAACTGTTTCATCACTGATCGTTAGTATGCTCACTTGATTTTAGATCATATATGTTTGTATTGATATACCTATCATGCATTCCATATGGCATTTATTAGCTTATCTGTCTGGGTTTTTTATGTATTGTGAGGGGGTTAACTCGGTAGCGGGTGTGTGTGACCCCCTGGTTGGGCTCCCCACACAAAAACAGGGCCAGCAGACGGAGGTTGTGGTTTTCAAAATCAAAAGGTGCGGTTTATTTCTCTATGTACAGTGACAAAAACACAGCAAAGCCAAAAAGAAACATAAACAAAATAAATCCTGGTCAGTTTGACCTCTGACTAAACATGCAGGTTTCCTAAACTAACAACTGGGATCAGCCTGGTGCTGTCCTAGTCCCTAAGTCCCTGGTTTAGTAAAAGTCCAAACAAATAGCCACACAGGCTTTGCCTCACCGCACAGGGGTTCACTCTCCCTAGACAGTCCACACAGGTCTTGTTCCAGGCATGAGCTAACATCTAATGAAGCTGGGAGTTCTTATAGAGGCCTTAAACGAACTGACAGGCTTCAGCTGGTCTCATCAACTCCCTGCCTGCACGACGCCCAGCCCTCTCCCTAGAGGTATGAGTCATCCATGAGCCTACTAGCCTCAGCTGGGCTTATACAACTCTCCACCCTAGTTGTATAAGTCAGCATAAAGCCTGAATCTGGGAGAAATATATCTACCCCCCTGGATGCAACCAGGTGACTTTACCTTCCTGCTGTCACATACCCCCCCTCTTGTTTTAACCTTGGGGTTGGAACACCAGCAATCAGGCATTCATGTACTCGAGACAAAGCATCCACATTCCCCATTTGAACGCCAGGGCGATGCTTTACTGTGAAGTTGAATTCCTGTAGGGCCAGGAACCACCTATTCACTCTTCTATTTGTCTCCTTGTTTTGAGCCATCCACTTTAACGGAGCGTGATCCGTAACCATGTCAAAGTGCCTACCTAGCAGATAGTACCGAAGGGAATCTAGAGCCCACTTCACCGCTAAACACTCCTTTTCAACCGTGGCGTAATTTACCTCATGGGACTTCAACTTCCTGCTGAGGTAAATGACTGGGTGCTCTTCCCCGTTCCAGACCTGGGACAATACTGCTCCTAACCCCACATCTGACGCATCACTTTGTACGACAAAGTCTTTAGAGAAGTCGGGTGAGTACAACACTGGCTGGCTACATAAGGCTTGTTTCAAGAATTGGAATGCTGCCTCAGCCTCGGGGGTCCATTTAATCATGACCGACCCTTTCCCTTTCGTCAGGTTGGTTAGGGGCACAGCCTTAGAAACAAAGTGGGGAATGAAGCGCCGATAATAACCCGCGATTCCCAGAAAGGCCCGTACCTGCTTCTTGCTGTTGGGACGTGGCCAACTCTGGATGGCCTCGACTTTGTTGAGTTGGGGTTTTATCACTCCCCTGCCAATGGTGTACCCAAGATATTTGGCCTCCTCCTGCCCAATGGTACACTTCTTGGGGTTAGCCGTAAACCCCGCTTCCCGGATAGAGTCTAGGACTGCTTGCACTTTTGGCAGATGTGAGGCCCAATCTGTGCTATGGACAATTACGTCATCCAGGTAAGCCGCAGCATACTTCCGATGGGGCCTCAGTATCTGGTCCATTTTCCGCTGGAATGTGGCCGGCGCATTCTGTAACCCGAACGGCATTCTCTTATATTGGAACGCCCCGTCTGGGGTTACAAATGCGGTTTTCTCTTTGGCCGACTTGGCCAGGGGGATTTGCCAATACCCTTTTGTGAGGTCAAGAGTCGTCATGTATCGGGCTGTTCCCAGCCGGTCGATCAACTCATCTATACGTGGCATGGGGTAGGTGTCAAATTTTGTAACTTTGTTCAACTGACGAAAATCGTTACAAAATCGCCAGCTCCCATCCGGTTTAGGCACCAACACAATGGGACTAGACCAATCACTTTGGGACTCCTCTATCACCCCTAAGTTCAGCATTTTCTGTACTTCCTCCCGTATTGCCTCCCGTCGGGCCTCTGGGATCCGATAGGGTTTTAACTTCACCCTTTCACCGGGCGGGGTAATAATATCATGCTCTACCCCAGATGTTTGTCCCGGCAGCTCAGAGAACACCTCCTTGTTGCGAAGCACAAACTCCTTAACCTCCTGTTGTTGGGGTTGTGACAAGGTGGCTGCTATTCCAACCTCCGGAATCACGCAACCAGTTTGAGCTGGTGACCAAGTTTCTGCGACTAGGGACTCTCTATCCCTCCAGGCTTTCAACAAATTAACGTGATATATCTGTTCGGGCTTTCGCCTTCCTGGTTGTCTGACCTTGTAATTCACTTCGCTCACTTTTTCCATTATCTCGTAGGGGCCTTGCCATTTGGCAAGGAATTTACTTTCAACCGTAGGGACAAGTACCAATATCCTATCCCCCGGGGAAAAGGTACGGGTCTTTGCTCCACGGTTGTACACTCTCTGCTGTGCCAACTGCGCTTGGGCCAAATGTTCCTTCACGATGGGCATTACCTGTGCAATTCGATCTTGCATCAGGGCGACATGCTCAATCACACTCCTGTGGGGAGAACTCTCACTTTCCCAAGTTTCCTTGGCAATATCCAACAGCCCTCTTGGGTGTCTCCCATACAGTAACTCAAAGGGGGAGAATCCCGTAGAGGATTGGGGCACCTCCCTAATAGCAAACATCAAATAAGGAAGTAGACAGTCCCAATCCTTTCCATCTCTATCCACCACTTTCTTCAACATTTGTTTTAGGGTTTTGTTGAATCTTTCAACCAGCCCATCGGTTTGGGGGTGATACACAGATGTACGCAATTGCGTCACTTTGAACAATTTACACAGCTCTTTCATAACCCGGGACATAAAGGGTGTACCTTGGTCCGTAAGCAGTTCTTTACAAATACCCACCCGGCTAAAAACAAGAGATAGCTCTTTGGCTATGGTTTTGGCCGAGGTATTTCTGAGAGGGATCGCTTCTGGATAACGGGTGGCATAGTCCATTATAACCAATATGTACTGGTGCCCCCTAGCGGACTTGATTATAGGACCTACCAAATCCATTGCGATTCTCTCAAACGGGACCTCAATGATGGGTAGAGGGACCAGCGGGCTACGGAAATGTGGCATCGGGGCCGACCTCTGACACACAGGGCAGGAGGAACAATAATTTTCTATGTCCTTCATCACCCCAGGCCAATAGAATCTCTGTAATACCCTCTCTCGGGTTTTCTCTGTCCCCAGATGACCTCCAAGAATGTGCCCATGGGCCAACTCCAACACCAACTTCCTGTAAGGTTTGGGCACCACAAGCTGCTCAACGGTTTCTTCTGCCCTTTTTGCCACCCGATACAGTAGGTCCTTCTCTACGCTGAAGTATGGGTAAGTGCAGGTATTATCTGGGTTCACTAACTCGCCATCTATTTCCACTACGTTTTCCCGTGCCTTTATTAGGGCGGGGTCTTTTAACTGTTCTGTGGCAAAATTTTCCCTGTGAACCTCCAGATCAGAAAACTCCACAGACGGTAGGTTTTCGTCTGAGGAGGTGGGCTCCTCTCCAGTTTCTTGAGTCTCCCCTGCCAATACTGACAAGGGAAATTCTGGAGAGTCCTCACCACTCTCAGAGGAGTTCTGGCTATCACATTCCTGGTACATAGGGGCACCAGTGGGGGGGCTCAGGATCATCCCACAGTTCCCAGAACTTCGGAAAATCCCTTCCCACAATGGCATCATGCGGTAATTGAGATACTAACCCCACTGGATGAGAGAGGGTACCTTTGGGGGTCTCGAAACACACTGTAGTCACTGGATACTCTCGGGTGTCCCCATGCACACAAATAACAGCTACCTTGCTATTCCCAGAGACCTCTGTTTTAACTAATTCAGCCTTTATCAGGGTCACAAGGCTACCTGAATCCAGTAATACCACAACATTTCTACCATTAATACACATTTTGCATAAATGTTTCTCAGTTCCCCGAATGGCAGTGCATGCGACTGTCGCACACAGCGACTGACGTCTGTCCGTCAGAAAGTCACATTGCATGGGTTCCTCCACAACCGGGCAATTTGCTGCAATATGTCCCGCTTGCCGGCAGCGGTAGCAAACAATCCTTTTGGCTGCCTCTTGAGCCCCTGACTTCCCAGGCTGTTCTCGCCAAACTTTGGGTAGAGCTCCCACCCTCTCACTCTCTCCACCCTCACCCCTTGGAATCCTCTTATCCGCCCCTGGGGATGGTCTGGTCTTAGGGTGGAAAGTCCGAGAGTCTCTGGAAGAGGCCGTCAGGTTCTCTGTAGCCAAGTATTTCTCTACACGATCCACAAGACCACTGGCCGTCTCTGGGTCTCCATGGCTTACCCACTTTTGGATGGCAGTAGGAAGAGCTCTCAAAAACCGATCCATTACAACACGTTCCACAATCTCTGGTGCGGACAAAGTCTCTGGCTGTAGCCACTTCCTGCTCAGGTGAATGAGATCATACATTTGAGACCTGGGGGGTTTTCCAAGCTGGAAAGTCCAGTTATGCACACGCTGAGCCCGGACAGCCAGGGTGACACCCAGCCTTGCCAATATTTCAGCTTTTAGCATCACATAGTCTTTTGCTTGGTCAGGCTCTAGGTCATAGTAAGCCTTCTGCGATTCACCAGTTAACAGAGGAGCCACCAGTCCAGCCCACTGCTCCTCAGGCCACTTTTCTCTTTCAGCAGTCCTTTCAAATGTGGTCAAAAATACCTCTGGATCATCCTCTCCAGTCATTTTTGTCAATAAACGACTCACCCCAAAGGACGCGGTATTAGTGGGACGGCTTTCCTCACTGGTCTGCGGACGTTGCTGCATTACTGCTTCCATTTGTTGTAGTCTCTGCTCTTGCTTCTGTAACAGGTCTATGAAGCGGGCCTCAGATTGCTGCTGGGCTTGTTGATGAGCTTGCTGCTGGGCTGCAAGGCTCCTTTGCAAACCTGCATTTGTCTGCTGTTGATTGGCATTTGCTAGAGCCAGCTGTTTCAGTATCTCCTCCATGCTGGCTTAAAAAAAACTGCCACTGGTTCTCCACCAACTGTGAGGGGGTTAACTCGGTAGCGGGTGTGTGTGACCCCCTGGTTGGGCTCCCCACACAAAAACAGGGCCAGCAGACGGAGGTTGTGGTTTTCAAAATCAAAAGGTGCGGTTTATTTCTCTATGTACAGTGACAAAAACACAGCAAAGCCAAAAAGAAACATAAACAAAATAAATCCTGGTCAGTTTGACCTCTGACTAAACATGCAGGTTTCCTAAACTAACAACTGGGATCAGCCTGGTGCTGTCCTAGTCCCTAAGTCCCTGGTTTAGTAAAAGTCCAAACAAATAGCCACACAGGCTTTGCCTCACCGCACAGGGGTTCACTCTCCCTAGACAGTCCACACAGGTCTTGTTCCAGGCATGAGCTAACATCTAATGAAGCTGGGAGTTCTTATAGAGGCCTTAAACGAACTGACAGGCTTCAGCTGGTCTCATCAACTCCCTGCCTGCACGACGCCCAGCCCTCTCCCTAGAGGTATGAGTCATCCATGAGCCTACTAGCCTCAGCTGGGCTTATACAACTCTCCACCCTAGTTGTATAAGTCAGCATAAAGCCTGAATCTGGGAGAAATATATCTACCCCCCTGGATGCAACCAGGTGACTTTACCTTCCTGCTGTCACAGTATTTTATATATGAATTTTATATGCATGTTTTATTTCAGATATATATTTTATATGTATTTTACATGCAGTTTGCATGTTTTGTTTGCATTGTGGATGGCTGTGGTTGACTTTACGTCATATGTCTATGTACTGGTTTCCAGAATAGATTTCTTACTATCTTGTATATGTGCTAGTATATTATAATACTGCTTAAGCAGATGTACATATTGCATATGCTAATTGCATTTGTATATAATTTTAAGCACTTCCTTATAGGAGATTTTCATTATGGTAAAGTTCGGTTTGAATTTTACATTGATGTACAGGCATCGAGCAGTTACCTGTGAGATCGCCCGGTCATTTTGATTGCGGCGTATCTCACTTTACATTTATGCTTGGGGACACTTCCTGATTTCTCACTTTTGTGATTCTTCTCACCCCAGCCAGCGCCGCGTCATGTGACGCGGCGTCGGGTTGTCATGGTAACGCTCAGTGATCGTGAATAAGAAGCGGGTGCACTACGTCCTTTTCCCATACCCGCTGATGAAGTCCCGCCCATAGGGACGTAACGTACGGATGGGAAGGACGTGATGTCACCCGCAGCCATCTGCATCTGTTGTTACACATTCACGCTGTTACACTTGGCACTGGTCTTAGTGCCTTTTATCTGTAAGTGCATTTATTTTTTCATTAAATATTAATTTTGTATGCGGAGAACACTATGGTCTGCCTTTCTATTACATGTCATATATCCCACTGGAGTCAATTGTGAACTGGTTCGTTTGTTGCCATCCCATTACCTCGGAACATCGTAATACAAACCTGGGAAATATATACCCATATGGGAAGGTACCTGTGACCTTCTATAACCAAAGGGTCCATTTTGTGAGGTGAGCGGCCATTCTTATCACTGATGGAGGTCTCTCACTGTGTTCACGTTATCATCTGCATGCTTCCATGACTATAAATCACTCTTGAAGATCACTGGGATCGTTTTTTGATTTATAGACTTTTGCAGCGCTGCACTGTCTTTTATATATTCATCTCAGGGATTTTGACGTTTTGATCCTTGGTGTCCAGCTGCTTATGCTAGGGTTATCTATTGCGCTGATTTGTTTTCTGTTTAAATTTGTACCACTCAATTTTTCTTTAATCAAGCTGCAATAATGCATGTTTTACAGTATTTGGAAAAAAGAGAAATTAAAATAAATCACTGAAGTTTTTTTCCAGAAATTCTTCTAATGAACCCTTCAATGATATGTCCCAGGCTTTCCGCCAACTGGGACATATATTTGAAAAAAAATTCAAAACCTGGTGGGATATCACATCGTTCGAGCAGTATTTATCTGCCAAGCTCATCCCTAGGCGCCTGAGATGGGATTTACCCCTAATGATGGCTTGCTTGACGATGACTCCATGTCCGAGTGGAGTGGTTTCTTCATCAAAAAGGGCTTTGAATTAATGGTCTTTTATATATAGGTGCATATAATTGTCATTTTTGACAGCAAGGCCAATTCTTGCTTTCATTAAGAGTACCTCTATAGGGTTAAGGTGTGAAGACACCACCGACATCCAAAGACCAATTTTTCTGCACCTGTTACTTCTATCCAAAGTCTGTGGAAGAGACAACAGAATTTATCCAAAAAATCTCTATCATGTTCCCAGTGCACTACATTGTGGCCTCATCATACAGACTGGCTCTCCAAGCCGTTGCTTACAAAATAAAGAAAGCTTGCAGGGAAAATGTAATTTTTGTTGGCTTTGTAAATTCCATTATTGCTGCAGCAGCTTCTATACACAGTACAGATGTGCCACTTTACAGGTAGACTAAGGTGACAACAACCCCCCCCCCCCCATGCACTATATTGAAAGGAATTTTTTTATTTTTATTCTTTCACTTTAACCACTTGCCGACCGCTGCACGCCAATATACGTCGGCACAATGGCAGTGGTGGGCAACTGGATGTACCTGTACGTCCCCTTTAAGAAGCCGTGCGGCGGGCGCGTGAACTCTATGTTCGCCAGCGGCCCGCGATCGTGTCACGGAGAGGCAGAACGGGGAGATGCCTATGTAAACAAGCCATTTCCCTGTTCTGCCTAGTGACAGGACAGTGATCTACTGCTCCCTGTGATCGGGAGCAGTAATCACTGTCGTGTCACTTGTAGCCCAGCCCCCCCACAGATAGACTCACTCCCTAGGACACACTGAACCCCTTCATCGCCTTCTAGTGTTTAACCCTTACCCTGACAGTGTCATTTACACAGTAATCAGTGCATTTTTATTTCACTGATCGCTGTATAAATGACAATGGTCCCAAAATAGCATCAAAAGTGTCCGATGTGTCCGCCATAATGTCGCAGTCATGATAAAAATCGCAGATCGCCGCCATTACTAATAAAAAAATAATTTAAAAAAGGCATAATTCTATCCCCTATTTTGTAGACACTATAACTTTTGCGCAAACCAATCAATATACGCTCATTGTGATTTTTTTTTTACCAAAAATATGTAGAAGAATACATATCGGCCTAAACTGAGGAAAAAATTAGTTTTTTTTAATATATTTTTTGGGGATATTTATTATAGCAAAAAGTCAAAAATATTTATTTTTTTTCAAAATTTTCGCTCTTTTTTTTATAGCGCAAAATTTAAAAACTGCAGAGGTGATCAAATACCACCAAAAGAAAGCTCTATTTGTGGGGAAAAAAAGAACGTCAGTTTTGTTTGGGTACAACGTAGCATGACCGCACAATTGTCAGGTAAATCGGCGCAGTGGCGTATCACAAAAAGTGCTCTGGTCAGGAAGGGGGTCAATTCTTCTGGGGCTGAAGTGGTTAAGCAATAATAAATCACTGCTTATTTAAAAATGACATTTATTATTAGCTTCTTTTTCATTGATACATGCCTCCCAGGGCAGTACCCAGACCCCTATAACCATTGTATGCCCAATTTCTTGCATTTAAAGCCTCGTACACATGACCGAGTTTCTCTGCAAGAACCAGAAAGAAACTTGCTGGCAAAGATTTCTTGCCGAAAAATTTGTTCGTGTGTATGGTTTCTCGTCAAGAAAACCGACTAGAACCTCGACGAGAAAATAGAGAACCTGCTCTCTATTTTCTCGTCGAGATTCTCGTCAGCCTGTTTCTCGACGAGAAAATTGTGTGTGTGTACACTTACCTGTCCTCCGGGAAGCCCGCGCATGCTCGAAATGACTTTGACGCATGCGCGGTAGCTTCCTAGGCATAGGATAGGGTGTACCAAGATGGCGGCAACGGCATCGAATGTGACGAGCGCATGCTCGTCGTATTCGATTACGTCACCGCGTTTGCTCCATTCAAAGAACCGCAGGTTCCTTGAAATGAGAGTGTGTACACTCGGCCGGGACAAGTTTCTTGTCCAAGGATCTCATCGAAAAAAACAACGTGTTTTTTACGACGAGATTCTCGGCCGTGTGTACGAGGCTTCAAGCCTTCAAAATGGTCACTTTTGATTTTCCAGTTCGGATCCCATAGACTTCAATGGAGTTCGTTATTCGGTTCCGAACTTTCACGATGTTCGAAAGTTCTGTTGCGAACCGAACAGGGGGTCGTTCGGCCCATCCCTATTGTAGACTAATTACATATTCATCTCCTGATACAGCTTAGTCATAAATGCGTGTTGGGGCAGGATATACTGTTAACTGTGGGACCTTCTGATCTAGAGCACATAGAAAGAAGGTACAAAATGCTTTATGTATTTTCTACCCTAATGGAGAGTGGAGCAACAAGAAGTATGACAACTTCTTCACATGTTAAACTTTCTACCTTTACATTGGATTGGATGGTTTCAGTGACAAGGTTTCCAGGCCAAGAAAAATTAGAAAATTTACAAATTTTAAGCATGACAACCTTTTATGCCTTTTTTTAAAATTAAGTTATGACCTTTAAAACATTTCTACAAGTAGATGAATAAAATGGGTAGTAAGGTAAATAGTTGTGTGCTCTCATAGATGGTATATCTGTACAAATACTGAATATAATATAGCATTGTGATCTATAAAGATGTCACCATAAGAGGAAAAGTGATTTGCTTCATCAGTGATTGGAAACTTCCATCAGCCTGCTTAACTGAATTATTATCTCCCGCAGAAAGAATTCCAGCTGAATGTTTAGAGCACTTTAATAGATTTTAAATCCTTTGCTCTGTTGTGTTGTATATGCAACTCAAATCCTATTTACTTCTTTCATCCTTCACTACTTTTATAAAAACAAGCTTCTTTGTAGGTCTCCAACGTTTACTGCTCGGTATCCAGAAATTCTGAATGTTTTCTACGAAAGCCAAAAATGTATTTAATTTAATTTCAACCTTGACATTTTGAAAGTCATGCTTTCCGTTTTCATAGATGGATTAGGTAATGCACATTTTTCTTATTCTTGTGTTTTACGTCAGTAGTGGAGTTAATCAATGTGCTAGCTTTATCCAGCGAAGAAGTATTCAGGCGACTACTGCACTTCTTTTCTTTTTTTTTTCCCATATACCGTATATACTCAAGTATAAGCCAACCCGAATATAAGCCGAGGCACCTAATTTTACCACAAAAAATGGGAAAACGTATTGACTCGAGTATAAGCCTAGGGTGTCCATCTGCATGCCTCACTGTGCCTCACTGTGCCCATGCCTCACTGTGCCCATGCCTCACTGTGTCCATGACTAGACTGGCGTTTAACATGGGAGTCTATGGAAGGGGTGCCCGGCTTTGAAAAATCGGTGCTCCCCGGCCGTAGATCCCCCAGACAACAAACTTTGCACACTTGTATAGGAGAAATGGGGCTACATTGGTGCCAAGCTCTAGGTCCAGGAGACCTATAACAGGCTGGTACCGGGTCCCCAAAAATCACCAGAGAAATGACCGTTTAACATGGGAGTCTATGGAAGGGGTGCACGGTTTGAAAAATAGGTGCTCCCCTACCGTAGGTCCTCCAGACAACAAACTTTGCACACTTGTATAGAAGAAATGGGACTACATGTGTGCTAAGTTCCGGGTCCAGGGGACCTATGACAGGCCAGTACCGGGTCCCCAAATTCACCAGAGAAAGGACCGTTTAACATGGGAGTCTATGGAAGGGGTGCACGGAGTATATACGGTAACTTTTTGTTCTGTATCTTTCAAATATTGTATATAACAGTCAAGAGGATACAATCATTGGTTTTGTTTTTCTTCCAGACCATCATTCATTTCCACACTAATGTTGTGCTCAAGATCTAGTCATACTTTTTAAAATGTCATGGTCTAGATATCTTTTAATAGTTTTTAGATGTGGCTTCTTTGTCACTAAATTGCAGCCCTTCAACCTCTGCAATGCTGATCAATTTTAAACTTTCTTGCTATTGTCTATTTTTATTAGGTTTGTTATTATTTTTATTTATGTTTATTTTTGCTATTTAATGTGCTATATATAGAAATACTCTGTCTACCATATAGTACCATAGGACAATTACATAAAAAATAAAATAAAAGCATAATGTTCCCAAATATCATTCTTGGTAAAATGCATATGTATAATATACCTAATTATATAAAATTTTATTTTTATATAAGACATTAGTGGGTCCTTGGTTATTAGTGGGATTATTGTGTATTTTAATGCACCGTGAGTTCTAATTTTTACAATGGCATATGCTAAAACTCTGCCAATTTCATATTTCAGTGCAGCATGGTTCACCCTCAAATTGAAGTTAAATACACAAACTTCAGATATTAAACTATATTTAATTATATTAAATGAAAAAGCATATCAATATTTTGTATCTGTAGCTCTGTATACACTAGAGTGGCCTTGCAGTAGGCAAAGGAGCCATGACTGTAGATCTAGATTGTTGAGTAGAGAACTCTCGCAAATGTTCGGACCCAAATGATGAACCCTATAGAAGTCTATGGGTCTTGAACATGAAAATCTAAAGTCCCCATTTTGAAGGCTTATATGCAAGTTATTGGCCATAAAAAGGGTATGGGGCCCAGGTACTGCCCTGGGGGACATGTACCAATGCAATGACAAATGACGCCGGCAGGAACACCCTGCCATCCTGGGTGGACGTCATATGATGTCCTCCGCCTCTCGCCTCTACTGCGGGCCCCCGGAAGCCCGCAGCGTGGCGATCGGGCGTGTCCCTTAGGGACACAGTCTTTCCCCGATCAGGGTAATGTGCCAATGAAATTGTCTCTTTACCACTTGACCAGCTGTGTCCAATCACCCGGGGGCATGCAGCATGGCGATCGGGGTTGAGGCTTGTCCCTCGCAATCCCCCGATCCAGTGTGAGGAGGAGATTGTGGGAATAGTGAGTTAAAGATTACTGTAGGTTACACTGTGCCCAGATCTGAATAAGTATGGTCTCAACCATTTTATTTTAATACAAAGAAGCTATAAAAAACAAAGATGCTGCTGGCTTTTAGTCTCTCCACTATAGCCAGTGCTATCCTTCAAACAGTCATTAATTCAAAAAGCATCTGTGCAGGAGCGTGTGTGCATCGTCCCTACGGTCGTTTCGTTATATGTAACGTCATTAGTGGTATGCTCACACGCTGAAGGCTGCACTTTAAATAATTCTCCTGCGAAAGGAAAAGCTGAATTATTGGATGTCAAAGTTACAGGGTCACACGGTAAGGGTGCAAACCGACAAGGCCACGACTGTGGCCTATTTCAACCACCAGGGTGGCACCAAGAGTCGTCTGGCCCACATGGAGGTCAGTCATGTGTTATCCTGGGCAGAGAGGCATGTGCCAGTGATGTCTGCTGTCCACATTCCGGGATTAGAGAACTGGAAAGAGGACTATCTCAGCCGACCAACAGATACATCCAGGAGAATGGTCTCTACACCCACAGGTGTTTATGCATATTTGCCAGCGATAGTGTACACTGGATGTAGACCTGCTGGCATCCAGGTTCAACTGCAAGATTCAGCAGTTTGTATCCAGAGCAAGGTAGTTCCCTGGATTCAGTTTGCTTTGATTTATGCATTCCCCCCGATTCCTCTTCTGCCACATCTTTTGCACAGGATCTGAGAGACATCAGTCATTCTGGTAGCTCCAGCCTGGACCAGGAGGGCCTGGTATCCAGAGTTAGTGAGATTAGCAGTAGGCAAGCCTTGGACGCTTCCGCTCCGGCTCGCTCTACTGTCACAGGGACCTATATTCCGCCCAAATTTACGCTCGCTGAATTTGACGGCATGGCTATTGAAGCCAGGGTGCTAGGAGATCGTGGTATCTCAGGACCAGTGGTCACTACATTGGTGAATGCCAGAAAGGCGGTCACCAGGAAGGTTTATCACAGGTTTTGGAAGGCTTACATTGCGTGATGTGAGGCCAGAAGTTGGCATCCTCGCAGATATTTGGTAGAGAGTATTCTCTCTTTTCTTCAGTCAGGCTTAGATAAAAGATTAGCTTTGACAACAATGGATTTTACAGGCAAGTATGAAGAAAAAATCCAATATTCTCCTAATTTCACAAAGGAACAATGGAAGAATGCTTTATTGACTACTAGTAAAGCTTCCCCTGGCACGGACCATTGGGATAATTCATAAAAAATCCTAAACAGGTGGTATTTAATATCCTTCAAAATATCAAAGATTTTTCCATCTACATTCCCTATATGTTGGAGATGCAATGAACAAATAGGCAACCTTTATCATACCCTATGGTCATGTAAAAACCTACTCAGTTTTTGGAAATCTATTTCCTCATTCATTGCTGCCCTAACTGGTAACTTAGAAGTACCATCTTCCGAAATGACATTGGGGACAAAAATTGAGATATAGGGGGTAATTTACTATAGCGCCGCCCCCTCTCGCTCCCGCACCGCCACTGAAAGACAATACACAGATTCATGCATTGCATGAATCTGTGTATTGTCACCGCTGCCGCGCTGCCCACTATACATATGGCCGGCCTCCTGGTGAGCGCCGGCCATATGAATTAGAGCTGCGGCCGGCGGTGGGTGTAACTTGGAAGTGCCTATCAGAGCCAGCAGGTCTGATAGGCTTTCCGAATACAGTTCTCACGCTGTATTCCGCTTCCAAAAACTCCTCCCAGGTACGCACGGGGGTGCGTTCCTGGAAGAAGACTGTGTGGAGGTTTCAGCCAATCAGGTTCACCGGATCTGGTTACCGGTAACCTGATTGGCTGAAGCGACATCGAGGGCGGGAGAACACATCGAGGACGGCGCGGACCGAGGAAGGTAAGTGCAGGGCTGGGGGGGGGGACAGGCTGCATTTGGGGGACAAACTGTCTGAATATGGGGCACAAACTGGCTGAATATGGGGGACAAACTGGCTGCATTTGGGGGGAACTGGCTGAATATGGGGGACAAACTGGCTGAATATGGGGGGAACTGGCTGAATATGGGGGACAAACTGGCTGAATATGGGGGGAACTGGCTGAATATGGGGGACAAACTGGCTGAATATGGGGGGAACTGGCTGTATATGGGGGACAAACTGGCTGAATATGGGGGGAACTGGCTGTATATGGGGGACACGCTGGCTGCATTTGGGGGGAACTGGCTGTATATGGGGGACAAACTGGCTGCATTTGGGGGGAACTGGCTGTATATGGGGGACACGCTGGCTGCATTTGGGGGGAACTGGCTGTATATGGGGGACAAACTGTCTGCATTTGGGGGAACTGGCTGTATATGCGGGGGACAAACTGGCTGCATTTGGGGGGAACTGGCTGTATATGGGGGACACGCTGGCTGCATTTGGGGGGAACTGGCTGTATATGGGGGACAAACTGGCTGCATTTGGGGGAACTGGCTGTATATGGGGGACAAACTGGCTGCATTTGGGGGGAACTGGCTGTATATGGGGGGGAACTGGCTGCATTTGGGGGGAACTGGCTGTATATGGGGACAAACTGGCTGTATATGGGGGCACACTGGCTATATATATGGGGACACACTGGCTGTATATGGGGGCACACTGGCTATATATATGGGGACAAACTGGCTGTATATGGGGGCAAACTGGCTATATATATATATATATATGGGGGCACACTGGCTGTATATGGGGGAACACTGGCTGTATATGGGGGCACACTGGCTGTATATATATGGGGGCACACTGGCTGTATATGGAAACAAACTGGCTGTATTTGAGGGGGCAAACTGGTGGCGTTTGGGCACAGTGGCTGCGTTTAATGGGCACAGTGGCGGCAATTGATTTTTTTTTTTCAGTTTGTTTGCGCCCCCAAAAATTTTGAGCACCAGCCGCCACTGGCCGCGGCGCTAATTAGCGCAAATTGCCGCGAATTTGCGCTAATTAGCGCGATTCGCGGCAATTTGCGCTAATTAGCGCGAAAACGGTATTCACTATAGCGCTGGAGAGAAAATACTCCCAAAATCAAATTTACTATAGCTCCCAGAGTCCAAATAGCGCCAAGATCCTTACTCTACTAAAAGCTGGAGAATTGCACATGGAAATAATGTTTAGAGCATGATATAATTGCCTAAATGGTACTGAAATATGCGGTATATTATTTAAAGATAATCTGCTTTTAAACTGTGTGAAAAAGTGATTTCTACACTGAAAAAGTCCGAGAAGTGAAAAATTCCTTGTTTTTTGGACAAATTTGGCAACACAACTGAGCATGCTCAGAAGTGAAATAACTCAAATTTTAACTCAAGTGTCTTTTTTCACAAAAGTTATAGTAAATACCAAAAAGAGAGCTAATTAAAGAGCATTGTTTGGAAGTGAAAATCTGCTCTATTTTAGTCCAATGCACGTTTTAGCCATTGATTCTAATGATACAATTGTAACTTTCACAAATAAATTATTTTAATGTTGAGATGAAATGTATCTTTCTCTGAAATAAAATTTTCTTTGCAACAATGTTGCTTCTAATTAAAATATTTTGTTTTTAAGAATGTGGAATGTGAAATGTTTTGATAAACTATATTTTTCTCTGTCACTTTCACTTGTTACTCTCCATCTCACAACAATCCTTACCCAAACTCACACAGGTGTCTTTACAAAGCACAAATAATACCATTGCTGTGCAAATTTAAAATGAGTCACATTTTTTTGTGCTTTTTATTATTTCTAAATAATCATATTTTGAGCCCCAAAAATTTGATATGTGTTCCAACATCAGAAATCAAAATGTAATTCCCCAAAATTTGAGGGTAATATCACTATTCTAAACTCACCCACAAAAAAACACCAAATTTCACAGAATAAATCAAGAAGAATAACTCTTGAATAATGTAATTCCATAACCTGTATGCCCAAAGAAATGCAGTATTTACGTGTATTTATGTGCATGAGGATGGCACATGTGGCAGCTCCGTGGCTTAGAGGTTAGAACTTCTGCTTAGCATCTCTGAATGTCTGGGTTCAAATCCCAAGCATGCTGCTTCATGTAGAGAAGTTGTCTCACCTCCCAGGTCTTAAAAATATGTCTAAATGTCATATTTATGTGTAGGAGGGTTCCACCACCATTGTAAATCTTGCCCGATACAAAATTTAGCCAAAAGTATTGGGACGCCTGCCTTTACACACACATGAGTTGAGTTGAGTTGAGAGGTATCTTAATATAGCGCGGTCTTACCCCGAAGGGTCCCGACGCGCATGAACTTTAATGGCAGCCCAGTCTTAGTCCGTAGGGTTAAAATTAGATTTGGCCCACCCTTTGCAGCTAGAACAGCTTCTGGGAAGGCTGGTAAGGCTGTCCACAAGGTTTAGTGTGTCTATGGAGATGTTTGATCATTCTTCCAGAAGTGCATTTGTGAGGCCAGGCACTGATGTTGGATGAGAAGGCCTGGCTCGCAGTCTCTGCGCTAATTCAGCCAAAGGGTGTTCTATCGAATTCAGGTCAGGACTCTGTGCAGGCCAGTCAAGTTTCTCCACCCCAAACTCGCTCATCCATGTCTTTATGGACCTTGCTTTGTGCACTGGTGTGCAGTCATGTTGAAACAGGAAGGGGCCACCCCCAAACTGTTCCCACAAAGTTGGGAGCATGAAATTGTCCAAAATGTCTTGGTATGCTGATGCCTTAAGAGTTCCCTTCACTGGAACTAAGGGGAAAAGCCCAACCCCTGAAAAACAACCCCACACCATAATCCCTCTCCTCCAAATGAATTAGACCAGTGCACAAAGCAAGGTCCATAAAGACATGGATGAGTGAGTTCGGGGTGGAGGAACTTGACTGGCCTGGACAGAGTCCTGACCTCAACACAACAGAATGCCTTGGGGATGAATTAGAGCGGAGACTGCAGGCCAACATCAGTGCCTGACCTCACAAATGCACTTGGAAGAATGGTCAAACATTCCCATAGACACACTCCTAAACCTTGTGGATAGCCTTCCCAGAAGACTTGAAGCTGTTATAGCTGCAAAGGGTGGGCCAACTCAATATTGAACCCTACCGACTAAGACTGGGATGCCATTACAGTTCATGTGTGTTTAAAGGCAGGCGTCCCAGTACTTAGGCCAATATATTGTATATTGCTTGGAGACACGGAACTTTGCTATGGACTTAGGGCTGGTTCACACCACAGAGATGCAGAGAACATGTGTGAGGCTGCCTGGTGGCTAAGTGGGTAGCAATTCCATCTAGCAGCACTGGGGTTGCTGGTTCAATTCCCCAACATGCTAATGCTTATGTTGAAGTTTATATGTTTTTCCTGTGTGGGTTTCTCACCACAATCCAAAGACATGATGGTATTTTATTTGTCTCCTGTCAAAATAGTCTCTAATGTAAAAAAGTTAGTTTTGGACTTTAGATTGGAAGCTCATTGGAGCCAGGGACTGATGTTAATGTTTGTTAGCACTAATCATGCCCAGGGACTTGGACATTTAAAATTGTATGGTTTACACTGCACAGGTACATATGCTTAGAAAACTGTTGCTTTGTTTATGTGCATGCAAATGGACTTGGATCTTTGGCCTGTAGTTAGAGATCTGATGCACATAGCCAAGGGCTAACACAGTTGCAAATAGTATTATGTGTTCCTGCCCATCAGGTGCAATCACTTTAGACATACATGAAGAGACAGATTAACCACTTAAGCCCCGGACCATTTGGTAGCTAGAGGACCAGAGGTGAATTCAGAATTTTGCACTGCGCTGCTTTAACTGTAAATTGTGCGGACATGCAATGTTGTACCCAAACGAAATTTGCGTCCTTTTCTTCCCACAAATAGAGCTTTCTTTTAATGGTATTTGATTGCCTCTGCGATTTTTATTTTTTGCGATATAAACGGAAAAAAAAACGAAAATTTTGAAAAAAAATGATATTTTCTACTTTTTGTTATAAGAAAAATCGAATAAACTCAATTGTAGTCATACATTTAGGCCAAAATGTATTCAGCCACATGTCTTTAGTAAAAAAAATGACAATAAGCGTATATTTATTGGTTTGCGCAAAAGTTATAGCGTCTACAAACTAGGGTACATTTTCTGGAATTTACACAGCTTTTAATTTATGACTGCCTATCTAATTTCTTGAGGTGCTAAAATGGCAGGGCAGTACAAAACCCCCCAAAATGACCCCATTTTGGAAAGTAGACACCCCAAGGAAATTGCTGAGAGGCATGTTGAGCCCATTGAATATTTTTATTTTTTGTCCCAAGTGATTGAATAATGACAAAAAAAAAATTACAAAAAGTTGTCACTAAATGATATATTGCTCACACATGCCATGGTTATATGTGGAATTGCACCCCAAAATACATTCTGCTGCTTCTCCTGAGTACGGGGATACCACATGTGTGGGACTTTTTAGGAGCCTAGCCACGCACGGGACCCCGGAAACCAAGCACCGCCTTCAGGATTTCTAAGGGCGCAATTTTTTGATTTCACTCCTCACTACCTATCACAGTTTCGAAGGCCATAAAATGCCAAAATAGGCATATGTGAAATTACACCCCAAAATACATTCTGCTGCTTCTCCTGAGTACGGGGATACCACATGTGTGGGACTTTTTGGGAGCCTAGTCGCATACAGGACCCCAAAAACCAAGCACCGCCTTCAGGATTTCTAAGGGCATAAATTTTTGATTTCACTCCTCACTACCTATCACTACCTATCACAGTTTTGAAGGCCATAAAATGCCAAGATGGCACAAACCCCCCCCCCAATGACCCCATTTTGGAAAGTAGACACCCCAAGCTATTTGCTGAGAGGCATGTTGAGCCCATTGAATATTTTTTTTTTGTCCCAAATGATTGAATAATGATAAAAAGAAAAAAAAAAGAAAAAATGTACAAAAAATTGTCACTAAATTATATATTGCTCACACATGCCATGGTTATATGTGGAATTGCACCCCAAAATACATTCTGCTGCTTCTCCTGAGTACGGGGATACCACATGTGTGGGAATTTTTGGGAGCCTAGCCGGGTACGGGGCCCCAAAAATCAAGCACCGCCTTCAGGATTTCTAAGGGCGTAAATTTTTGATTTCACTCCTCACTACCTATCACAGTTTCGAAGGCCATAAAATGCCAAAATAGCACAAAACCCCCCCAAATTACCCCATTTTGGAAAGTAGACACCCCAAGCTATTTACTGAGAGGCATGTTCAGTCCATGGAATATTTTATATTTTGCCACAAGTTGCGGGAATATGACAAACTTTGTTTTTTTTGCACAAAGATGTCACTAAATGATATATTGCTCACACATGCCATGGGCATATGTGAAATTACACCCCAAAATACATTCTGCTGCTTCTCCTGAGTACGGGGATACCACATGTGTGGGACTTTTTGGGAGCCTAGCCGCGTACAGGACCCCAAAACTCAAGCACCGCCTTCAGGGTTTTTAAGGGCATAAATTTTTGATTTCATTCCTCACTACCTATCACAGTTTTGAAGGCCATAAAATGCCAAGATAGCACAAAACCCCCCAAAATGACCCCATTTTGGAAAGTAGACACCCCAAGGAAATTGCTGAGAGGCATGTTGAGCCCATTGAATATTTTTTTTGTCCCAAGTGATTGAATAATGACAAGAAAAAAAAAATGTACAAAAAGTTGTCACTAAATGATATACTGCTCAAACATGCCATGGTTATATGCGGAGTTGCACCCCAAAATACATTTGGCTGCTTCTCCTTAGTACGGGGATACCACATGTGTGGGACTTTTTGAGAGCCTAGCCGCGTACGGGCCCCCGAAAACCAAGCACCGCCTTCAGGATTTCTAAGGGCACAAATTTTTGATTTCACTCCTCACTACCTATCACAGTTTTGTAGGCCATAAAATGCCAAGATAGCCCAAAACCCCCACAAATGACCCCATTTTGGAAAGTAGACACCCCAAGCTATTTGCCGAGAGGCATGGTGAGTATTTTACAGCTCTCATTTGTTTTTGAAAATGAAGAAAGACATATTTTTTTTTTTTTCTTTTTTCAATTTTTAAAACATTGTGACAAAAAGCGAGATCTGCAAAATACTCAACATACCTCTCAGCAAATAGCTTGGGGTGTCTACTTTCCAAAATGGGGTCATTTGGGGGGGTTTTGTGCCATCTGGGCATTCCATGGCCTCCGAAACTGTGATAGGCAGTGAGGAGTGAAATCAAAAATTTACACCCATAGAAATCCTGAAGGCGGTGCTTGGTTTTCGGGGTCCTGTACGCGGCTAGGCTCCCAAAATGTCTCACACATGTGGTATCCCCGTACTCAGGAGAAGCAACAGAATGTATTTTGGGGTGCAATTCCACATATAACCATGGCATGTTTGAGCAATATATAATTTAGTGACAACTTTTTGTACATTTTTTTTTCTTTTTGTCATTATTCAATCACTTGGGACAAAAAAAAAAATATTCAATGGGCTCAACATGCCTCTCAGCAAATAGCTTGAGGTGTCTACTTTCCAAAATGGGGTCATTTGGGGGGGGGTTTTGAACTGTCCTGGCATTTTATGCACAACATTAGGAAGCTTATGTCACACATCATCCACTCTTCTAACCACTTGAAGACAAAGCCCTTTCTGACACTTTTTGTTTACATGAAAACATTTTTTTTTTTGCAAGAAAATTATGTTGAACCCCCAAACATTATATTTTTTTTTAAAGCAAAGGCCCTACATATTAAAATAGTGGGTGTTGCATTTTTTTTTTCCACACAGTATTTGCGCAGCGATTTTTCAAACGCATTTTTTGGGGGAAAAACACACTTTTTTTATTTTTAATGCACTAAAAAACACTATATTGCCCAAATGTTTGATGAAATAAAAAAGATGATCTTAGGCCGAGTACATGGATACCAAACACGACATGCTTTAAAATTGCGCACAAACGCGCAGCGGCGAGAAACTACATTCATTTTTAAAAGCATTTAAAAGCCTTTACAGGTTACCATGTTAGATTTACAGAGGAGGTCTACTGCTAAAATTACTGCCCTCGATCTGACCTTCGCTGTGATACCTCACATGCATGATGCAATTGCTGTTTACATATGACGCTAGACCGACGCTTGCGTTCGCCTTTGCGCAAGAGCAGGGGGGGACAGCGGTGCTTTTTTTTTTTTTTTTTTATTATTTATTTTGCTTTTTTATTTTATTTTTAAACTGTCCCTTCCATATTTTTTTTTTTATCATTTTTATTGTTATCTCAGGGAATGTAAATATCCCCTATGATAGCAATAAGTAGTGACAGGTACTCTTTTTTTGAAAAAAAAATGGGGGTTAGACCCTAGATATTTCCTCTGCCCTCAAAGCATCTGACCACACCAAGATCGGTGTGATAAAATGCTTTCCCAATTTCCCAATGGCGCTGTTTATATCCGGGGGGCATTCCCTCCCACTGCTTGTAAAAGCAGTCTAGAGGCTAATTATCTGCTAGAATTGCTTTTACATGAAAGCCGGCCACTGGCTGAAAAGAATGATACCAAGATGATACCTAAACCTGGAGGCATCATTCTGGTATAAACATTAAAAGTCCAGCAACATACCAGTACGTTGCTGGTCCTTGTTGGACATGTATTGTAATCTTTTTTTTCATGCAGCCTGTTGGCTGAACGAAAAAAAGAGATTGATCGGTGGGTATGCCCACCATTAGAATACCTCCCTTCATCCACCCACTTCTAATGATGGGCATATATGCCGAAGCATGGGGGCATCCTCCCGCAAAAAAGTTATGCCGCGTACACACGGTCGGACTTTTCCACGGGCAAGCCTTCGTCGGAATTTCGACCGTATATACGCGGCATTAGGAGCAAAATCGCTCCTCCGCCCCTGCTGCCCCCATGCTTCGGCATATATGCTCTTTTTTTAACTGTGGTGGTGAAATCACCTCCTACAGCGTTGGAGTCACGGCTTTATGTATCGTGGGAGCAAACGCTGTTGCTGTCAAGATAAATAAATCCGCGATGCAACTGAATGGCGTACCTGCTAAGCAAATGATGGTTAACATTAAAACAAAGTAACATTACAGTACAACAGTAAGACCTTACCATACCATACCTGCAAAGCAAATACCAAAACAAAACCTAGTAAAAAATAGAACATTTTTTTAACTCAACCTGTGGCTAAAATATATATATGCCGAAGCATGGGGGCATCCTCCCGCAAAAAAGTTATGCCGCATACACACGGTCGGACTTTTCCACGGGCAAGCCTTCGTCGGAATTTCGACCGTATGTACGCGGCATAAAAGGTTATGCCGCGTACACACGGTCGAACTTTTCCACGGGCAAGCCTCCGTCGGAATTTCGACCGTATATACGCGGCATTAGGAGCAAAATCGCTCCTCCGCCCCTGCTGCCCCCATGCTTCGGCATATATGCTCTTTTTTTAACTGTGGTGGTGAAATCACCTCCTACAGCGTTGGAGTCACGGCTTTATGTATCGTAGGAGCAAACGCTGTTGCTGTCAAGATAAATAAATCCGTGATGCAACTGAATGGCGTACCTGCTAAGCAAATGATGGTTAACATTAAAACAAAGTAACATTACAGTACAACAGTAAGACCTTACCATACCACACCTGCAAAGCAAATACCAAAACAAAAACTAGTAAAAAATAAAACATTTTTTTAACGCAACCTGTGCCTAAAATATATATATGCCGAAGCATGGGGGCATCCTCCCGCAAAAAAGTTATGCCGCGTACACACGGTCGGACTTTTCCACGGGCAAGCCTCCGTCGGAATTTCGACCGTATATACGTGGCATTAGGAGCAAAATCGCTCCTCCGCCCCTGCTGCCCCCATGCTTCGGCATATATGCTCTTTTTTTTTAACTGTGGTGGTGAAATCACCTCCTACAGCACTGGAGTCACGGCTTTATGTATCGTGGGAGCAAACGCTGTTGCTGTCAAGATAAATAATTCCGCGCTGCAGTTGAATGGCGCACCTGAAAACAAAAAATTACATACCTGAAAAGCAAGCATGATAAAACATTGCAGAATGGAATACAGTAAAAAAGAGCATAACAATAGAGAGAAAATAGGGAGAGAGAGAGAGAACAATAAAACGACAACTATTTTTGGGTTTTTTCTTTTATATTTTTTTTGTGTTTTGTTTTTTACGTTTTTTTTTTCTTTTTTACACTTTTTTTTTAAACTTTAACAACTGTAATGGTTCGGGTCTCTCAAAATGTAATGGCATCTTGGGAGACCCTGTGTAAGTGTGTCCTAGTCTGTGAAATGCTGTACCCTACGCTAAAACGTCACTTTTGAGTGGTAGCGTTCAAAACATTCACCAAGGCAAAGACCAGGTTTGTCAGGACAGAGTGGACAATAATAACGGGTGTCACGCCTAAATCCGCGCTTGCTACAGACACGACATCTTTTTTGGGGGGCTCGTTGGGTAGGGGTACTCGGGAGGAGATGCGTATAATGCCTCTCATGCAGCCGGCTTACTGCATTTGGTAGGGGATGGTGAGGTGCAGAACCGCCTGGATACAGGAGTTCTGTGACTATCTCATTCTGGAATTTTAGAAGAGATAACGTCCCGCCTGAAGCTCTGTATAGCACATGAGCGTTCAGCAAAGCCAATTGGAATAAGGATAGAGACACTTTTTTGTACCAGCGTCTCGCCTTACGGTCAATTAGATACGGCGCCATCAACTGGTCGTTGAGGTCCACCCCTCCCATATTTTTGTTATATTCGTGGACACAGAGGGGTTTCTCCACAACACCAGTCGCCGTAGGAATTTGGACTGTCGTGTCTGCATGAAGGGAGGTAAGAAGGAAAACATTCTTATTGTCCCTCCACTTCATAGCGAGCAAGTTATTACACTTCACGCAGGCTCTCTCCCCCAGCCTAAGACGGGCATCTACAAGCCGCTGGGGAAAGACCCGGCGATTAGGTCGCACGGTGCCACATGCTCCAATCTGATGATCAAACAAGTGACTAAACAGTGGCACGCTCGTGTAATAATTGTCCACATACAAGTGGTACCCCTTTCCGAATAAGGGTGACACCAAGTTCCACACTATCTTGCCAGCGCTCCCTATGTAATCCGGGCAGTTGACCGGCTCAACCTGACTATCTTTTCCCTCATAAACCATAAAGCTCCATACATAGCCTGTTGCCCTGTCACAGCACTTATAGAGCTTGACCCCGTATCTGGCACGCTTGCTGGGAAGGTACTGCTTGAAAGCCAAGCGGCCAGAAAATTTAATCAGGGACTCATCAACGCAGACAGCTTGATCGGGAATAAACAAGGCTGCAAAACGTTCGTTGAAGTGGTTTATGAGGGGCCGAATTTTATAGAGCCGATCGTATTCAGGGTCCCCACGTGGACGACAAAGTTCATTGTCGTTGAAGTGCATGAACCGCAAAATCTGCTCGTATCGTTTCCTGGGCATGGAGGCAGAGAACACGGGCATGTGGTCAATTGGGTGCGTGGACCAATAAGCACGCAATGACGGGAATTTATGTGTGCCCATGTTGAGGGAAAGGCCCAGAAAGGTCTTAAATTCGGAAACCGTAATTGGTTTCCAATCTTTGGCAATGGAAGGCAACTGGGGATTAGCGGCGATGAATTGACCAGCATATAAATTACTCTGGTCCACAATAGATCTATAGAGATCTTCCGTGAAAAACAGCGAATAATAATCGATTGGCATAAAATCAGCTGTTTCCACCTGAATACCGGGTTGGGCAGTGAATGGGGGAAGTACGGGTTCTGCAGAAGTGGTGGGGACCCAATCAGGATAGGCGAATTCTGCAGGAAGAGCACTATGGGTACGACGGGCCTGCCTTTGTCTTCTTGGTGGCAGCGGGACACTACTTGTGCTTGCCACCTCGCCAGCTTGAACTGCACTTATGGGACTCGCCACGTCACCACGTGATACTGCAGTGCTGGATGTACGCCCAGGCTGTACTAGGCCGCTGGTGCTTGCCAATTCACCAGAAGGAATAGCGGCGCTAGTACTCCTCTGCTCCATGATACGAGAGCCCTGCGGTTCTTGCTCCTCAACAACCTCAGAAGATCGGGATCGGGTACGCCTGACCTTAGCAGGGACCTCAACTTCGTCGTCAGAGCTATCTGACGTGGGGCCGCTGACGTCACTGTCTTCTACGGGAAGATATTCTGAGCCTGAATCTGACAGATACGTGACCTCCTCTTCACTATCTGTCATGCTCAGAATCTCGTAGGCCTCTTTACTAGTGTACCTTCGACTTGCCATTTTGGGCTCTAAATTTAGGGGTACACTAGTAAGATTCACAGGAAAAAAAGCACCCGACTGTCGTCAGCAAATATATCAAACGCTACAAAAAAAACTGTTAGCGGTCGCAGGGATCAGGACTGTCTCTGCGAACGCTGCAGTTATGTGTGTTGTGTTTGGTAAGTGACAGTGATCGATCGATACTGCACTTGGGTGGGCTGGGCTGGGCGGAGGGGCTAAACGCAGGTACTAGCAGGTATCTGGGCTGATCGCGCTAACACTGCGTTTTTGGGAACCCTAAACCGCTGGGGACGCTAGTATAGATCTGATCAGATACTATACCACTAAGGGAGGTGTATGCTTTGCGCGTGGGTGTTAGCGTTACTGGCACTAACCTAACGCTGCCTGGGGCGACGCAGACCCTCTCTGGCGCTAAAACCTAATTGATCTCACCCGCCGGGCGATCAGGGGGTTAAACCTTTATTGGGTTATATACGGCGGGTGCCCTGATGCTATAAAAAGCAAACTAACCAACCAGCGTCACCCGTAACCTTTATATGGTGATCACTGGTAAAAGGGTTAACTAGGGGCAATCAGGGGGTTAAAACCTTTATTAGGTTAAATATGGGGGTACCCGACGCTATATAAAAACCTGACGGGTTACCTAAATAACTAAATAATTAACTGGGTAACCAGTGTCACCAGTGACGCTTATACGGTGATCACTGGTGAAAGGGTTAACTCTAGGGGCAATCAGGGGGTTAAAATAATATATGGGGGTACCTGACGCTCTAAAAACCTGAGGTGAAACTAAAAATAAATAACTGGCTATCTAGGGCACCACCGGCACTAAATACAGCGATCGAAAATACGATCGCTTAGTGACGCTGGCGTTAAGGGGTGAAAGGGTTACCTGGGGGGCGATCAAGGGGTTAAACCTTTATTAGGGGGGGTTAGGGGGCTACCCTGGACCTAAAGGGGCCTAAACCTTACTGCCCTGCAAATTTTTACTATCACAGATGACACTAAAAGCAGTGATCAGTAAAATAAATGATCACTGCAATCAGTGACACTGTGATTGGGGGCTGGGGGTGACCTGGGGGGTGATCTGGGGGTGACTGGGGGGTGAAATGTGTGCCTATGTGTACCTACGTGTCAGTGGACTGTTGGTGCACTAACCTGCTTCCTCTCTCCTCGGCGCCGGAATCGAAAAGACCGCTGCGAGGGAGATGACATCACTTCCTCCTGCCTGTGTTTACATCACATGGCGGAGGAAGCATTTTCATTGGCCGGGAGCGATCGCGAGGGGGTGGCCGAAATCGAATGGTCACCCCCTCATCTCTGAACGCTCCCCAACGATAAACGGCCGCTCACTGTATAGAAGGGGGGTCCGATCGGACCCCCCAACTGTACAAAGGCGATCACGTACACTCTACGTGATTGTGCCTGTCGGTGCCATTCTGCCGACGTATATATACAGTGAGCGGTCGTTAAGTGGTTAAAAGATAGTGGTGGGCGTGTACTTCTAGTGGGCGTGTACTTCTATTGGGCGTGTGTCAGTTTGCTAACAATACAACCTCTCTTATATAAAGGCCTGCAGTATGGGGGATCGTTTGGTCTGAGAAGGCCAGGTTTTTTGCTGTGATTTGTGGGGGGGAGAAGGAATGATATTGTGCAGATTGACAACCCCCCCAACTAGTGTTATTTGCTGAAATTCTTATGCATTTTTTCAATCAAAAATTGTGTGTGTATTGTTCCTGTCTGACCATGCAAAATCGTTTGGAAGCATCTGCTGACCTTCTACTCTTGGATCTCATTGCTTAATCATGTACACAGAAATGCAGATTCCAGCAGAACATGGTCACCAATGTATCTATATGTGGATTGTGGGGTGGGGGGTGGGTGTTTTGAACATGTGTCTTTTAATATGTTGGAATGCTTTGTAAGAATAATGACTTGTATGTTTCTATAATCTTGCAGATAAAAATGTGATGTGTTGCCCGTTATACACTAAAAGTAAAGCTGTGTGCACTCTCTAAGGTTTTGACAAATATTAGATTGTAAGCTCCTATGAGCAGGGCTCTTAAAATCCAATTGCTAAATGTAGCACCATGTATCCTGTCCAAATTTTTTTGAAGCTAGTAAATTAACGTACATAATTTTGTTTCTGCTGGCAAAATAAAAGTAGATTATTGAGCTTTGGTGTGCTTTTTTTTATTTTATTTTTTTAACTTTCAATATTTTTATTATTCAAATGACAAGACGATGTCCCAAAGAATACATTCAATAATCAACAATGTTTGCAGATGAGAAAGTAAGCATATTTATTTTTTTATAATTTTTTTATTTAATTTTTTTTATTTGATTTTTGATTTTTTGATTTTTTTTTGTGGTGGTGGTTTTGGCAAAGTGCAAGACCCTTAATATTTTATTTCTATATGGATTTGTGCACCAAAAAATGAATCTTTGCCCTTGTTCACATTGATGCTACTTTGAAATCGTGCTACTTCACTTAAGCTAGCGCGATTTTAGGTACTACTTGATAGACATCTGTGTGGCTTCATACACAAATGTCTATTGAAGTCGCACCTGATATCGGCAAAAGTAGTGCAGGAACTACTTTCGCAAATCGGTGTGGTGCCACAAAATTGGGGTTGCATCGATTGGAACAGTGCCATTGCCACCAATAGTCATGCAATTTGATTTCTAAAATTGCATGACAAATCGCCCCAATGTAAACATAGGCTTCAGCACCCCTGCAAGTAAATGATAAAGGTGGAATCTTTATATATATATATATATATATATATATATATATATATATATAAACAGCTGTGGAGAATTGCAGGTAATAAATTCAGCTGGAGGATATGCAGTGTTGTCTGAGTCAGCTCTGAGTCAGCTCTGGTTCAGCTCTGGTTCACATTGGTGCGATTTGACATGTTAGATCGGTCGCACTTGCGCTGTTCTAATTGGTGTGATTTGTATTGATATAAGTGCACTGACATGCGGGAATGAAATCGTATGAGTTCAGCTGAACGGATTTCCTCCCGCTGTCAGTGTGAAGCAGGGCTCAAACTGGGCCTTTTGCCTTTGTAATTCACCTGCTGCTATGCCAGAGACACCATTTCTTATCAAACTCCCTTAAGTTTACCTTCAAATATCATATGTAGACATACAGATTTGCATATCTGCAAATAATCAAAATGAATAAATTCTAATCGTGATTGAGATCAAATATTCGCAGCTGCAATCATCAGAGTGTGGTTTCACCTCCTGACCCGGAAATGAGTCATTGTAATCACCCGGAAGTTCCTGTGCTGGTCAGGATCTCCATCTAGGTGGACATGGAGAGGTCCCTCTTTAGCATAGAGGAGGTGCTGCTGATTTGCCGGGTAAGTGTAGGATATGTACTTGTGCTTACTCAAGGCGGGGTGGATTTGGTGTGGGTGGGCTTCATTGATTTGTTTGGCATCACCACACATTTGCTTCTGGCCCATGTGCACACATCACTACTTCCTGCATTTGTTCTGCTGATGTAAATCAGTAAGGACTAGGGATGAGCTCGGTGTTCGAGTCGAACATAAGTTCGACTCGAACATCGGCTGTTCGCGCGTTCGGCGAACAACGAACGATTTGGGCCGTTCGTGCCAAATTCGAGTGATGCGAACGGCCCACAATACACTGCGCCATTGCAAGTGTAATCCCGGCGCTGTGATTGGCCAAGCATGCACTGTGACCCTGCATGCTTGGCCAATCACAGCGCCGGCAGCGAGGAGAGCAATGATTGGCCACAGGCAGGATGCCTGTGGCCAATTATAGCTTAGGGGGTTTAGTACACGCCCCACACTATAAAAGGCCGCCAGCGCGGCGGCCTCGTGTAGTGTGTTCCGGAGCAGGGTTAGTGAAGGATAGACAGGGACAGTGTCAAATCTATTCTTTGCTAAACCTTGTGTGTAGGGACAGAGAAGGATAGGCAGGGAGAGTGTCAGTGTCATATTCTTTGCTAAACCTTGTGTGTAGGGAGAGAGAAGGATAGGCAGGGAGAGTGTCAGTGTCATATACTTTGATAAAACTTGTGTGCAGGGAGAGAGAAGGATAGGCAGGGGACAGTGTCAGTGTCATATTCTTTGCTAAACCTTGTGTGCAGGGAGAGAGAAGGATAGGCAGGGAGAGTGTCAGTGTCATATACTTTGATAAACCTTGTGTGCAGGGAGAGAGAAAGATAGGCAGGGGACAGTGTCAGTGTCATTGTTGCTAAGCCTCCTGCACATTATACACCTGAAGTTAGCCCGTATTGCTGCTTTTTCCTGGTGTGTTACACCAACAGGCATTTGCAGCACTTACAGCGGGCGGAGTGTGCCTCCTGATCATATTACACCTGAAGTTAGCCTGTATTGCTGCTTTTTCCTGGTGTGTTACACCAACAGGCATTTGCAGCACTTACAGCGGGCGGAGTGTGCCTCCTGATCATATTACACCTGAAGTTAGCCTGTATTGCTGCTTTTTCCTGATGTGTTACACCAACAGGCATTTGCAGCACTTACAGCGGGCGGAGTGTGCCTCCTGATCATATTACACCTGAAGTTAGCCTGTATTGGTGCTTTTTCCTGGTGTGTTACACCAACAGGCATTTGCGGCACTTACAGCGGGCGGAGTGTGCCTCCTGATCATATTACACCTGAAGTTAGCCTGTATTGCTGCTTTTTCCTGGTGTGTTACACCAACAGGCATTTGCGGCACTTACAGTGGGCGGAGTGTGCCTCCTGATCATATTACACCTGAAGTTAGCCTGTATTGCTGCTTTTTCCTGGTGTGTTACACCAACAGGCATTTGCAGCATCTACAACAGGCGTAGTGTGATTCCTGCAAAATATACTCCTGAAGCTAGGCCTTATTGCTGGTTTTACCATTTCCCTGCAGGCCATTAGAATGTCTGGAAGGCAAACAAGGAGAGGCAGACAGTCAGGAGCCAATAAAAGAAGGCAAGCAGGCTCTGTGTCTAGAGACAACAGTGCTGGTTGTGGACGCGGTGCATCGCCATCAGCACGTGGCCATGGGACACGCTTGTCCTTCTTTTCGGCAGCTGGACATGTTGAGCCGCATCATGCCGAAGACTTGGTAGAGTGGATGACCAAGCCCTCCTCATCCTCCTCATCCTCTCTCACCCAGGCTCAGGGTACTGGCAAAGCAGCTGCCAAAGCGTCCTCTTCCCTGGTATCAATGTCATCATCAGTCACTCCTTCCCTAGACCAACCATGTCCTCCTAAAGAGTCCCCCGAACTGTTTGAGCACAGTGTTGGGTACATGCTCCAGGAGGATGCCCAGCGTTTCGAAGGGTCTGATGACGATACCCAGCTAGAGGAAGGCAGTAGCGTGAGAGCAGAGAGAGGGGATGCTCAAGAAGGACACCAATCTGGCAGTCATGTTCCAGCAGCTGCAGCATACTGCCAGATTGGCTCCAGTGATGAGGAGGGAGGGGATGATGAGGTCACTGACTCCACGTGGGTGCCTAATAGAAGAGAGGAGGAGGAGGAGGAGGAGGATGAGGAGGAGGCACATCTCCAACGAGGCAGGATGCCCTCGGGGGGCCAGCATAAGGGCAGCACACCGACGGAATCACACCGCAGAGCTCCGCCTGTGCAGGGCGCTGCCTCTGCCCGTTATTCAAAAAGTTCTTTGGTGTGGGCCTTTTTTGAGTTGAGTGCATCAGATCGCACAGCTGCTGTTTGCAACATATGTCTCAAGCGTATATCGCGTGGCCAAAACATCACCCACTTGGGCACCACATGCTTGACCAGACATATGTTGACCTGCCATGCAGCTCGTTGGCAAGCCTACCTTAAAGACCCACACCAAAGAACAAAGCGGACCTCTTCTTGCACCGCATCAGCTGGGATCTCCAACCCCACTATACCTTCAGTCCTCTCTGAAACCTGCACTGAGAGGAATGAAGGTGTAGAATTAGGTGTGTCACAGCCAAGTACTTGCGGGCACTCTGCTAGCAGTACACCGACGTCCGATTCTAGCAGGCAAATTTCCCTGCCCCAGCTGCTGGACCGTCGAAAGAAGTTCACTCCCAGCCATCCACATGCCCAGCGGTTGAATGCTAGCTTGGCTAAATTCCTAGCGCTTCAACTGCTGCCTTTTCAGTTGGTAGACTCGGCCCCCTTCCGTGAGTTTGTGCAATGTGCGGTTCCTCAGTGGCAGGTTCCCAAACGCCACTTTTTCTCACGGAAGGCGATTCCGGCTCTCTACCGGCATGTGGAAGGCAATGTCTTGGCCTCGCTGGACAGGGTGGTCAGCGGTAAGGTGCATATTACCGCTGACTCATGGTCCAGCAGGTATGGACAGGGACGTTACCTTTCTTTCACGGCCCTTTGGGTCACTCTTTTGGCAGCTGGGAAGGATGCAGGACAAGGTGAGGTAGTGTTGGAGGTTGTTCCACGCCACGCCTCCAAAATGCTACTACTGGTTGTGACACACCTCTGTCCTCCACCCCCTCCTCTTCTTCTTCCTCCATGGCCTCTTCCTGTGCTTTGTACTCGGAACCAGCGGTGCTCCGTAGGCGTTCAAGGGGCTACACAAGTACGCAGGCAAAAAGATGCCATACCGTGCTTGCGCTGGTGTGTTTGGGGGACAGGAGCCACACTGGGGCAGAGGTTCTGTCTGCTCTGCAGGGGCAGGCCGAGAGGTGGTTGACACCACGCCAGCTTAAGCCAGGAATGGTAGTTTGCGACAATGGCACCAACCTCCTCTCCGCTCTCCGACAGGGACAACTGACCCATGTGCCCTGTGTGGCTCACGTCCTTAACCTGGTGGTGCAGCGGTTCTTGGGCAGGTACCCGGGCTTACAGGATGTCCTGAGGCAGGCCAGGAAAGTCTGTGTGCATTTCCGCAGATCTTATAATGCCAGTGCTCGCCTGGCTGAGCTGCAAAAGGAGTTGAACCTGCCCAAGAACCGCCTTATATGTGACATGCCCACCAGGTGGAACTCAACGTTGGCCATGTTGCAGCGGCTGTACACGCAGCAGAGGGCTATCAATGAGTACCTGTGCGACTACGGCACCAGGACAGGGTCAGGGGAGCTCTGGTTTTTTTCACCACGCCAGTGGGGCATGATCAGGGATGCATGCACTGTCCTGGCACCATTTGAGGAGGCCACGAGGATGGTGAGCAGTGACAGTGCATGCATCAGTGACACTGTACCTCTTGTCCACCTGTTGGAACATACGCTGCGTGGAATAATGGACAGGGCACTTGAGGCAGAACAGAGGCAGGAAGAGGAGGACTTCCTTGCCTCTCAAGGCCCCCTTTACCCAGACAGTGTTCCTTCTGTCCCACCCATCGCACAGGAAGAAGAGGAGGAGGAGGAGGATTGTGTCAGCATGGAGGTGGAGCCTGGCACTCAGCATCATCAGCAGCAGTCTTTTAGGGATGATTTACAGTCCCAAGAAACCAGTGGACTTGTACGTGGCTGGGAGGAGGTGGCTGCGGATCATGTCGTCCTTAGTGACCCAGAGGACTCCGGACCGAATGCCTCAGCTAACCTACACTGCATGGCCTCCCTGATCCTGCAAAGTCTGCGGAAGGATCCTCGTATTCTTCGGATCAAGGAGAGGGACCATTACTGGCTGGCCACTCTCCTTGATCCACGGTACAAGGGTAAGGTTGCGGACCTTATCTTACCATCGCAGAGGGAGCAGAGGATGAGACAACTCCGGGAGGCCTTGCAGAAAGGTCTGTGCAACGCGTTCCCAGAGACTGGGAGGTTACAAACTCCTGGTCCTGGACAACGAGTTGCTGAGGCTTCGGTCAGTCAAAGAAGGAGCGGTGGGGAAGGTGGCCGTCTGACCGATGCGTTCAGACAATTCTTTAGTCCGCAGCCCCAAGGTATGATCGGTTCCAGCAACCATCGCCAGCGTCTGATATACATGGTGCAGGAATACCTAGGGGCAAGGTCAGACTTGGACACCTTCCCCACCGAAAATCCTCTGGCTTACTGGGTCTTGAGGATGGATCACTGGCCAGAGCTTGCACAGTATGCAATTGAGCTACTGGCCTGTCCTGCATCCAGCGTTCTTTCAGAACGCACATTCAGTGCTGCTGGAGGATTTGTCACGGATCACAGGGTGCGCCTGTCCACCGACTCTGTTGATCGACTGACCTTCATAAAGATGAACCAGTCTTGGATCACCACCAGCTACCAAACACCTGAAGCTGATATAACAGACTAATTTATTTTCAAATGTCACATCCCTTCAAGACTGATGCTGATGCTGAGAGACTGTCCTGTTATGTTGACTGACTATCCTCCTCCTCCTCAATGATCCGATTGATGATGATAGCTTGGAAGAACATTTTTGTTTCTGAGTGCCGCCACCAGTGGCTAAGGCCCAATTTTTCAGCCCCTGTTTAACAGGGGCGTGTTATTACAATTTTTTATGCAATGCTTTGCAGCAGGGCTCATTCCTGCACTCCAACTAGAGTATCTGGGAGAGGTTGCAGTGTCGTGGCACCAGCACCAGTGGCTAAGGCCCAATTTTTCAGCCCCTGTTTAACAGGGGCGTGTAATTACAGTTTTTGATGCAATACTTTGCAACAGGGCTCATTGCTGTGCTCCAAGTACAGTATCTGTGAGGGGTTGCAGTGTTGTGGCACCAGTGCCTAAGGCCCAATTTTTCTGCCCCTGTTTAACAGGGGCATGTAATTACAATTCTTGATCTAATAATTCACAGCAGGGCCCATTCCTGCGCCCACCAAGAGTAACTGTGAGGCCTTACAGTGTTGTGTCAACACCACCACCACCACCACCACCAAAGGCCCAATTTTTCAGCCCCTGTTCAACAGGGACATGCAATTACAATTCTTGATCTAATAATTCACAGCAGGGCCCATTCCTGCACCCACCAAGAGTAACTGTGAGGCCTTACAGTGTTGTGTCAACACCACCACCACCACCACCAAAGGCCCAATTTTTCAGCCCCTGTTCAACAGGGGCATGCAATTACACTTCTTGATCTAATAATTCACAGCAGGGCCCATTCATGCGCCCACCAAGAGTAACTGTGAGGGCTCACAGTGTTGTGGCAACACCAACATGTAAGGGGCAAATTTCAGCTGAGTATATACGGCAGGCCCCTACTTTCAAACATCCAACTTACAAACGACTCCTCCTTGCAAACGTAAGGATACAACAGGAAGTGAGAGGAAATCTACCCCTAGGAAGGCAAATTCTCTCCTGTAAGAGTTAATATGGGAAAAAAAGTGTCTCCTCTCCACTGATGCTTTATCACCAATTCTTGTTTCAATAAAAAAACCAAATTTTCAAAAAACATTTGTCATTAGGACGGAAAGTGAGGTAAACTGTTCTGAACAGGTGCACACTGCACAGACAGCAAAACAAATGTTACAGGGGTGATAACCCTTCCCTATGTTTTCCAAAAAGCTTAAAAATAGATTTTTTTGGCTGGAGCTACACTTAAACAATGTACCTGTTCAAAATTACAAACAGATTCTACATAAGAACAAACCTACAGTCCCTGTCTTGTATGCACCGCCTGTGTACGGCTATTCAGAGTATATAGGGCCTTTTTTATTTTGTGTGCGGGGTTCCCCTTAATATCCATACAAGACCCAAAGGGGCTGGTAATGGGCTGGGGTGGGGGGGGGGGGGCGTTGTGATGGGGTAGCTATGCCATTTTTCTTAAAGATTTTCACCCATATTACCGGGACCAGACATTACATTAAAGCCGCAAGCAGTTTTAAATGGCTTTTTTTCCTTTAGAAATGTAATTTTGTGCAGGGACAGCTCTAAACACGGGAAACACGTGGCACTTCACAGGCATACTTTAGACACACCCCAGGTACGATATTTAAAGGAATATTTGATTTTTTTTTTCACTTTATGCATCATTAAAATGACTGCTCCCGAAAAACGGCAGTTTTTAAACCTTTTTTTTGGATTGATACATGTCCCCTGGTGCAGAACCCGGGTTCCCAAACCCTTTTTAGGACAATAACATGCATATTAGTCGTTATAATTAGCACTTTAGATTTCGAACGTTCGCATCCATTGTATTTAATAGGGTTCTAAAGTTCGTGCAAACTTTCGGTCCGTTCGCGGGTTCTGGTGCGAACCGAACCCGGGGGTGTTCGGCTCATCACTAGTAAGGACTATGCAAGTATAAATGAGAGCTCCTTTCTATTAAAATATATATGACTTGATTCAAAGTTGGGTGACTTTTCATGATTCTCAATGATAACCATTCATATCTGTGCTACATTAAGTCACACCAACTTCAAAGTAGTCTCTGTAATACTTTGGTGTGACTTTCAGGCTCGGTTTCCACTAGTGCGACTTGTCATGCAACCTGGGACTGCAAAGTCGCATGACATGTCATATCCCTATGATTTCCAATGAGTATGGTTCATATCTGTGCGATATCAAGTCGCAGCGACTTCAAAGTAGTCCCTGCACTACTTTGGTCCCACTTTGATACAACTTGAGGTCCATAGACCTCAAGAATATACAGGCATTGCTCCAAGTCGTATCAAAATCGTGGCAAAATCATGCGAATTTAGGGTTGCAATAGTGGAAACAGAGCCTCGTGTGACTTGAGGTACATAGGGTGCAATATTACACAGGCATTCCCAGAAGTTGGGTCCAAGTTGCAGCGACAAAGTGGCAGCAAATTAGTGTGACTTTCAGGTCGGAGCAGTGTGAAAGAGATTCAAGGATATCTTTGAATTTGGCCCTATTGTCACTTGTGCATCCTGAAAGTGGGGAAAATTCATACCTGCACTACCTTGGTTTGACTTTGATGCGATTTGAGGTCCATACACCACAAGATTACACAGACATTGCTTCAAGTCATGGCAAAGCTGTGCAATTTTAAGGTCGCACAAGTGCAAATGGGGCTTTATTCAAAGGTGTTATCATTTAATCTCGTTAGGTTACTTTCACACTTATGTGACTTTTCATGCAGCTTTGGACCTCAGAGTCGCATTAAAAGTACCCCCCCCCCCCCATGAGTTCCATTCATATCTATGCAACTTCACCCATGTTCAAATAGCTCTGAATTGACATGTCAAATTACAGGCCAAATCGGCACCTATTGACGGCAATAGAACTGTCCAAATTGGTGCGACGCCACACAGATTCCCAAAAGTATTTCCTACACTACTTTGAGCGACTTCAGGAGGCAATTTCTTACCTCCCAACTTTTTGAGATGGGTATAAGGGACAACTATTAGCAAAAGTATGTAGGCATAGTACACACCTCCTAAAACACCTTCTTAAAGGAGAATTATTAAAAAAATAAAATAATATTAGTTAAACCCCCAAGTGCTTTTTTTTTTAACAATAATATCCCTTTAGATTGGCTTTGGGAATTTACAAACAAAGCAATTTAGAAATTAGATGAAAGGTTTAGCGCTGGAAAACCCTTTTTGAAAGATAAAAATTGCATTTTATATAAAACTATACAGATCAGAACAAAATGAGGGACAAATGAGGAGGAAAGAGGGACAGAGGGACAGAGGGACTTTGTTCCAAATCAGGGACAGTTGAGACCTATGTGATTTCACTAGACATCTGTGCAGGAAAGTGCACTGATGTCTCTGAAATCGCTCACAAAGTCGGGCTGAGGCCCCTTTCACACTTGAGCAACTTTTCCTGCGACTTTGGTCATCAGAGTTGCATGACAAGTCATACCCCATGATTTTCAATGTGTACCATTTATATCTGTGCAACTTCAAGTCACACCGACTTCAAAGTAGTCCCTGTACTACTTTGGTCCGACTTTGATACGAGTTGAGGTTCATAGACCTTAAGTTTACACAGGCATTCCCTGGGATCGCAGAAAAAATGCAGACGGAAATTTGCGCGCCTTTCCCTGCGACTCCTGTGTCCTTAGACCTCAAGATTACACAGGCATTGCTTAAAGTCACATCAAAATCACACAACTTTCAGGTCGCACAAGTGTGAAAGTGGCCTAAGTCACTGTGCTGAGTACTATTATACCTAGAATATAAAGTAGTCCCACCATCAAACACTCAGCAGCATATGCTGAAAAGAGGCGAATGCCTATTAGCCAATGCCACATCAGCATGAGCATGGTTGTTACTATAATATTAAAGTGGTTGTAAAGCCACTTAGACAACTTGCACCTACAGGTAAGCCTAGATTAAGGCTTCCCTGTAGGTACAATAAATATCTCCTTAACCTACACGGTTAAGGAGATATTTGCTTTTAAAACAGCACCAATGACGTCACACGCATGTGCACTAGCGGGCCGACATCATTGCCGGTTTTCTGAATGGGATCTCGCCGGCCCCAGCGCGCATGCGTATGATGTCATCGCCGCTCCGGCCAATCATATCGCCGGAGCGGCGATACACTGAAGGCAGTGACGGGACATCGAGGCAAGATGGTGGTGGAGGGGAATGACGAGCAGTTTGGGGGCTTTGATATCAGGTAAGTCATTCATAATGTGCTAGTATGCTATACATACTAGCTCATTATGCCTTTCTTTTGCAGGGTTTTAAAAAAAAAATGGGTTTACTTCCTCTTTAATGCCTGAAATGCAAAACATGATTGTATAGAATTAAACATTAGTAAATATATTTTCTCTGTAGGTATGTGCTCAGCTCTGTAGCATAGTGGTATTCCCTGCTGCCCTCAAAGGTTTAAGCCATGAATTCAAATCCTACTGACGGCAGCACCTCCTGAAAGTGTGTATTTTACTCAGCAGCATATTTCTCCCGTTGCTGTGTTCTTCCGCACAGTCGGTTACCTGCTAATAAAAAAAAAAAGCTGCTCTTCTTCTGTGGCGGTCTTCCTCCTCTGTGTTGTCACCCGCTGTGTTGGCTCTCCGGGTGACGTTATTGGATGGCCAGAGAAGTCCGACACAGAATAAGAGCAGCTTTTTTTTTTTATTAGCGGGTAACCGACTGTGCGGAAGAACACAGCAGCTGGAAAAGACGGCGGTGGCAGGAGAGACGGCTCGGGGAGAAGAAACATCACACTCTAGTAGATGTTTGTGCTACGCTCAATAGGCTAGTGGTCAGCACTTCTACCTTGAAAAACTCAGGCTTTGAAGCACTCATGGGTTCAAATCTCACAGAGAGATACTGAAAATAGGTGAATGCCAATTAGCCAATGCACTTTTATTCAATAATATTATGGTGTGGAATTCCAAACATCACACACTAGCTAACGGGCAGTTTACATTTCTTTGTTTGTTTATTTTAATTTGCTTGTGCAAAAAATAAACATAGCTGTTGTATGGTAGGTTGGCTGGTATTTGAACTTGTACCATGAGAGCTGTGGTGACATCTGAGCAGACCACTAAGCCATTGTGCTAAGTACAAGACCTGCATAATAGTGTAGTATGATTAAAGAATGAACATAAATAATTACCGCTTTATAGCCACCTAAATGAAAAAAAAAAACATGAAAAAAACAACATACAACAAATGGGTAACCTAAATGTTTAATACATGTAATTTTACAGAATAGCAGACATTATTATGTAATAATCATTCATAACTGCATTCGTTAGCAAAAGAAGGAAAAAAACTAGGAATACTAATTGCAATATACAGCAATAGATGCACACATGTGTAAATCTCAGACCTCACATTGTTACAATGTGGGATTGAAATACCCTACGCTTTAACTTGTGGAATGTATCAACATATCACATTTTGAAAGTTTAAAAAAAAAAAAAAGATTGGATAAATTCCGGTGTCTCTTTGGCAGACTTTGGATGGAAAAAACAAATTTTTGTACCAGAGTGAGCAAGTCTTATGTGAAGAAGCCGAATTATATTACACTCAGGCCATGATTAACAATTTTTTGCCACTGTACAGGGGATTATGGCCTTTGGTTCACACTATCGCAGACTTTGGATAGAAGTAACAGGTGTGGAAAAATTGGGCTTTGTGTGTTGGTGGTGCCTTCACACTGTAACATTATAGAGATACTCTTGATGAAAGCAAGAATTGGTCTTGCTGTAAAAAAAATTAATTTGATGCCCCGGTCAAACAGTTGTGGAAAAATTGGTCTTTGGGTGTTGGTGGTGCCTTCACCCCGTAACTTTCTAGAGGTACTCTTGATGAAAGCAAGAATTGGCCTTCCTGTAAAAAAATTGTAATGTGATGCCCCTGTCACACAGTTGTCGAAAAATTGATCTTTAGGTGTTGGTGGTGCTTTCACCCTGTAACCTTCTAAAGGTACTCTCGATGAAAGCAAAAATTAGCCTTGCTGTAAGAAAATGAAATTTGATGCCCCTGTCAACAGTTGCGGAAAAATTGGGCTTTGGGCGTTTGTGGCACCTTCACCCAGTAACCTTCTAAAGATATTCTTGTTGAAAGCAAGAATTGGCCTTTCTGTAAAAAAATTTAATGTGATGCACCTGTCAAACAGATGCAGAAAAATTGGTCTTTGGGTGTTAATTGTGCCCAGGAAACCTATACCAAAAAATTACTTCAAGATAAAACCAACACCCACAAAGCTAGGCAGCCTAGACAGTCTTTCAGAGATTTGAGGTCCCAATAACACTTAATCAGTGACATCGGCATCAGGGGCTTGATAGCTGCTGTTAATCCAGGACTTATTCATTTTGACAAATGTCAGCCAGTCAATGGAGTCTGTGGACAGACTTGATCTTTTATCTTTTACAAAACCTTTGGCAGCACTGAATGCATGTTCAGAAATCACACTGGATACAGGGCAGCCCAGCAGCTCAATTGCATACTGGGTAAGTTCTGGCCAGTGGTCTATTCTCATGATCCAGAAACACAGTGGATCGTCTCATGTCTGTTTTCGCCCCTAGATATTCTTCCACCATAAGATGCAGGCGCTGCCAATGAAATCTTAGTGCTGACAGCCGTGGGTGCCAAAGACTAAAAAATGTTTTAAATGCATCAGTGAGACGGCCCCCTTCCTCACCATTTCTCCTTTGACCAACAGAAGCCTCAAAACTAGCTTTTTCACCTACCAGAGTCTGGAAAGGCATTTCATAAACTCCTCTTTAAGGTGTCCTTAAGATATTTCAGCCTGTGCTCCCTCTGCGAGGGCAGAACAAAATCTGAGACTTTCCCCTTGCAACAATGGTCAAGGAGGGTTGCCAAAAAGTAATGCTTCTTATCCTTGATGCCACATTCTCTGGTCCTTTTGCAGGCTTTGAAGAAAAAGGGAACCCATGCACCGCAAGTTTGCGGAGGCATGAGAAGCAGAGTCCTCGGGGTCACTGAGGATTACAGTATTTGGAACAGCCACATACTACTCCCAGAGTTTCTGGGGATTGAAAACCATCTCTTAAGGTTTGACAAATAAGACATATTGTTTCTATGCATCCAAAACTGCCCGAACCCTCCTCCTCCCTCTATTCTTGTGTGTTCGGTGGTGTCACAAGAATGGTGTCTGCATAAAGCAGGCCTTGAGAGGAAAGGAAGTCCTCCTCTTTCTCCTACTGCTCCACGAGTTTCACCTGGTGGGCATGTCACAAATAAGGCGGTTTACGGGCAGGTGAAATTCCCACTGAATTTCAGCCAACCGAACACTGTCTGTGTATGTCCGCCTGAAATAGCTACAGACTCTTCTGGCCTGCCTTAGAAGATCTTACAAACCTGGGTACCTGTTTAAGAAATGTTGCACCACCAAATTGAGGACATGGCCCCTTTAATGCTTAGGGGGTACTGGTGGTTTATAGGACAATCCATCAGAGGAGGGCATGGAGGAGGAGGGGGTGGAGCTGACAGATATTACATCATCACCTCATGCTCTATGGAGACGTAACAGCAAAACAAGCTCCAGCACTGAGCCCTGCCCTGCATCCTTCCAAGTTGATGGACCACGTGTCAGCAGTAACGTGGACCTTGCGGCTGACTGTCTTGCCCAACAATGCCAAAACATTGTCTTCCACGTGATGGTACAGAGCTGGGATGGCCTTTTATACAAAGAAATAGTGACTGGGAACCTGCCATTGTGGTACAGCTCATTCTGCAAATTCACAGAAGGGGGCAGAATCCACCTGACGAAAAGACAGGAGTTGTAAAGCCAGCAATTTGGACAAGCTGGAACTTAGATGCTGGGCATGTGGGTGACAGGGAGTGTATTTTTTTTTCGCTACAGCAGTTGGGGCAGAGAAATTTGCCTGCTACACTCTACAGCTGGTGATGTGCTGCTGGCAGACATATTGCAAGGACCTGTGGCACCCTTTGCTATACCATCATTCCTGTCAGTGAAGGCTGCTAAGAGGTCATGAGATATAGCGGGGGTAGACATGAAAGGTGAGGAGTGAGGAGGAGAAAAATTGTGTCCCTTGGGTGTGGCTTTCAGGTGCTCTTGCCACTGGGCTTAGTGGTGGGAGGTTAAATGCCCTATCAAGCATGTGGTACTCATATGGCTGATGTTTTTGCCACGCTTGATCTGCTTGTGGCAAAGATTGCAAATTGCAACAGTGCGATCGGCTGCATGTGTGCTAAAAAAGGCCCACGCAGCTAAGCTGTGAAAAGTGGGCAGGGAGATAACAGCTCCATAGTCTTATGAAAGGGTGGCTGCTCTGTACTCTTTCACAATGGCTGCCTCTGGAGGACATCCTGCCTTGTTGGGGTTGTTTCTCCCCCTCACTTTCCTCCTCTGCTCTATTCAGCATCCACGTTACATCAGTGCCCTCATCATTATCATCATCCCCTTCATCCTCATCATCACTGGAGCCAACTTTGCAATACGCTGCGGCTGGGGGAACATGACTGCCAATGTGTTGTTTGTCAGTGTTCTCTCCTCTCTGTAGGCTCATGTTGCTCTCTTCCTCTACCTCAGAACCAACATCAGAGTCATGTTATGTCTGTGCATCCTCAAGAAGCAAGTGACCGACGCTGTGTTCAAATAATTCAGCTGACTCTTCCATGCATGATGCTGGGGCTATAGCAAGAGTAGCCGTGGACAAGGAGGCAGAATAAACAGCTCTGGCATCTGCGGTGGACTGTGCACTAGTGTCAGCTTGGGTGAGGTCATAGAGGATGAGGATGATTTAGTAAGCCAGTCCACCACCTCCTCTGCATGCTGTGGCTGGATAGCATGGGCAACATCACTAAACAGACAAAATGTGCCCTGCTTGAGGACGGACCACGTCCACCCTTGCCTGTGGACACAGACGCTGCTAGCCCCCTCATAGTGCCATGGGAACTTGTTGGCCTTGTTGGCCTCCCAAACATGATGGGGCGGCTTATTACCCAAATGTAATAGAAACTGGGAAATGTGTGATTGGATGCAATTTATTGAAAAAAAAGTTGTGTTTGCGTGTGTGTTTTACAGAAATGTAAAAACTATAAAAAAAAGTGGGAACACCAGCGTCACAGTCAGAAAAACTGCAGCTCACAATCTAAAAAAAAAGGGAGCAGGCAGGGGACAAAAAAAGACAAAGACAAAAAATGCAGCAACCCAAAAAAGTATTAAAAAAAAAAAAAATTGGCGCGACCCCTGTAGTAAGGAATTCACAAAGAACTTGGTATTAGGACTCGGAGTTATTACCTATGATAGTTTTAGGGTGATTACTTCTGTATATATTATATATATATATATATATTTATTTCTGTATACTGTATGCCATTTCTGCATACATTGATCTTTCTGAGCTCACAGATGGTCACATTGTCTTAGGACCATTATGGCTATTCTTTTGTTAGCACTGGATGAAACCAGCTTCTTCGCGCCATCTTTCAAACCTTTAAAAGCTTAGACAATAGAGAATAGCTCAGAACCTCATCCAGGACATTCAGTGAAATGTACCTGGAGATTGAAGAGACTGTCGACTTCCAGAACTTTCTGATGATTTCAGAAGTTAAGGGGTTCCCTGGATTGAATGCTGTATTTATCTGTATTTTATCATCTGTAATACATCTTTAATCAAAGCTAAGTAAATCTCTTTTATTACTATACTACTTGTGTGTTGTTTTAATCATTGTTCTTCATACACAAATCTGAAGGGTAAATATAAATGAACCTGTCAATAAATGAATAAATGTAACACGGAATTTAACCCCTTGTTACATAATGACGCTGTGAGCAGGATATTTACCTTATATACTCGAATATAAGCCGACCTGAGTATAAGCCGAGGCACCTAATTTTACCACAAAAATCTGGGAAAACTTATTGACTCGAGTATAAGCCTAGGGTGAGAATGCAGCAGCTACTGTAAGCGGAAAAGAGGGTCAACAATGCCCATTTGCAGCTTCACTGTGCCCATTTGCACGCCTCACTGTGCCCAACCTCACTGTGCCCATTGCAACCTCACTGTGCCCAACCTCACTGTGCCCATTGCAACCTCACTGTGCCCAACCTCACTGTGCCCATTGAAATCTCTCTGTGCCCATTGCAACCTCACTGTGCCCATTGCAGCATACCTGAAATTCTTGACAGGCTGCGGGCGTCCATTGTTTAAAATTTGCGGCTTCCCCCTGGTCCCGTCCCGTTCCGTGATAGGCATTTGACACTGTGTTCAGTGTTCCGCCTATCACGGACGTCTTCTCATCCTCAGTTTCCCAGCAGACACTGTGTTCAGTGTTCCGCCAATCACGGATGTTTTTTCATCCTCGGGCAAGAGGACGTCCGTGATTGGCGGAACACTGAACACAGTGTCTGCTGGGAAACTGAGTCCGAAGATGAGAAAACGTCTGTGATAGGCGGAACACTGAACACAGTGTCAAACGCCTATCACGGAACGGGACGGGACCAGGGGGAAGCCACAAATTTTAAACAATGGACGCCCGCAGCCCTTCAGGTACACTGACTCGAGTATAAGCCGAGGGGGGTATTTTCATCCCTAAAAAAAAAGGCTGAAAAACGTGGCTTATACTCGAGTATATACGGTAGCCCTTTCAGTGCTGGTTTGAAGTGCAATGATTAATCCTAGTAATACTGCTGTGAATTGTAATGCTTTCTGAGAATTGGGAAACTGTATTATAATGTGTACTATAAAAGGAGGTTTGATGCTAGCTTTGCTTTGGTGGAGTTAGTGGCAGATATGTTTGATTTAAATTGGATAAATTTAGCAAAGAGGGTAGATTGTCAAATGTTTCCACTCATTGTGTGCTTAGCGGACCTCCGGCAAGCTTTTGATTTTTTGAGATATAGAACAGATGAGCTGATGACCACGTTAGGTAGATGAATGGCCCTTTCGCTGGTGCTCATATAGTTGTTCTTTGAGGTTTGAAAACGATGAGCAGAAGACAGGTAGGAAAAGAATGACACATTTGACCTGTGTTGATGCTTAGATTGTGATTACTGCAGTAATATATGTGTTTGAATTTAAATGTTGAGCTCTTCTGTTGGTTGTTTAGCTAGTGAGGAAAAGTTGCTTGTATGGATGATATGTAAAATGCATTTGGCTACTGATGTTTAGGTGAGTACGTTTAACATTAGAATAGTTAAGTAATGAAACTAAGGCAAACGTTATGAGGAAAGTGAGTCTTTTGTATGTTTAACTGAAAAAGATCATTAGTAGCAGGGATGGCTGCAGTCTGCATCTCCTCTGTTAGAGCCTGCAGTATCCCCCTCTCCTTTCCCTCCCCCCCTCGAACAAGTAAAATTGGCTCAATTATTACGGGTAATAAAAAGTGCATTCATGAATAACAAAAATAATAGCCATATGTTTTGTAGTTTGTGGAAAGTGTTAGTTAAATGTGTTTTTTGCTAACTGTTACTTTCTAGGAGGGAACTGTAATAATATCACACTAAGACCTTTCATTTTGTTTAGTTCCTACACAATATTAAACAGCATCAATCCACCTGTCTGATATGGTTTGATGTCCAAGAGCTAAAGATGAAGATTACAGTCAAACTGAATAATGTATGTTGTTTTTATGTAATATGCAAATGTACTGAAAGTTTTCATTTGAAATGATTGTAAACCAGAGCAGCTAATAATCTCGATGTTGCATGATAGATATCAAAGGGTTTTCTCTGATTAAGTTGAATCTAAAATATAGAACAAATAATATTTGAATATTGACAAAAAGATTGTTTTGATATCTGGAATGGTATAATATTTGTAATGGTTTGAAGGGTGTAAGAATACCCAAACATTTACATATTGTTCCTTTCTGTGTATAATTATTTCAGTACAACTGTAAGGCATTTGGTTAAATAAAAAATAATAATTATCTTGCGCTAAAGATTAATACAAACAGTATACACCGTGATGCATATAAATACTTCCAAATTAAGTGCAAAAATGATATACAAGACTAAATAAAGGGCAATAGTGCTAAGTGCATCAAGGACTAACTGAGTCCATGAAAAACCAAAAATGACAATGAAGTGAATCACAGTGTCAGCAAGGATCAATAGTGCAAATAGTGCAAAAGTTCAACATGTGTAAATAATAGACATGTGCATTCATTTTCGTCCGAATTTCAGGTATTTTCGTTATCATTTTAACAAACGAAAACGAAAATGCAGAATCCGAAAACCGAAAGATCCGACATAAACAAATGCTTAATTTTCGTTTTCGTTGCAACAACAGTTCGTTATAGATAGGAGATTTGACATGAGGCTGACAATAACAATCTGTGTCTATCGAACCTGTGGTCGAATGTGCCTAGCCTTAACTCTATTAGTCCAAGATTATTCTACATAGAGAGAAAAGATTCGACATTATAGAGAGAAAAGATTCGACATAGAGAGAAAAGATCGCTGCTGGAATTGGGTGGGGGAAGTAAAATAAAAATAATGATGATGATGAATGTTATTGGCTGATTGTAACCAAAGAGGAGGAGCAGTAAAATAGCTAGAACTAACTTGACAATTCAACATGAACGACGAAGATTCGACAAAGCATTGAAAAACATACAAACGTCGAATCTGTCATTGAAGGCTTATGGTGTCTGTCGAAAGTTCTAAGAAGATTCGACGGAGCAGATAAACTGTACGACGCTGCAATCGTACATTTCCGGTCAAATGCTCGGCCCATAGGCTATAGAAGAATTCTAATGTTGGTTGACTAGTAATAGTAATTAATAAATATAATTATTACTAGTCATACAACATTATAATTCTACTATAGCTAGCTTGTAGGCGGAACATTCGACCGGAAATGTATGATTGCAGCGTCGTACAGTTTCGCTGCTCAGTTGAATCTTCTTTGAACATTCGACAGACACCATAAGCCTTCAATGACAGATTCGACCTTAATTAATTAAGATTTTCGGACGAATGCAATTTCTAACGAAAAACGAAATAAATAAAAACGAATTTCGGGAGTAACTAAATAAATTAATTTTTCTAACGAAAATGAAATTCCGAAACGAAATATTTCAGTGTGCACATGTCTAGTAAATAACGCAAAAAGTTCAATAGTGCAATTGATATGTAGAATGATGATCTATAAATAGTTCTGGGGGTCCCAAACGGGTATCTCAAGTGAGGGCTCAACCCTTTAATGGATAGGATATCACAATGACAGTGCTGTTTCCATCCATGATCTAGTTACAATTGAAGTATTGAACCATTGTGGGAATCCTACACCGGTCTCACAGAACTCTCACCTCTGTACTGAATAATCTGGCATTTAGGGTATTCTCAAGATCATCTCTCCTATATTCCTTCTCCACTGTGGATACTATTGGCTAGTCTCCTCTACCACTCACGCTGGTATCCAGGGTGTCAGCTATCCTGAGGGAAAAGGAGGGGGGAGGGGGAATCCAGCTAGGAGCGGAGGGCAGGGAGAGAAAGAAGCCTCTAATGGTGTAGTAGGTTTATATATATAAAGACTTTATTTAAAAGAAAATTGGATTCTTACATCACAATATTAAAAAATGAGCAGTAAAGGTGAATCGTGGCATTGTGAACGCCGTCTTACTTGGCCTCCTGCTGCTTCCGATCTGCAGTACCTCGCTTCTTCCCTACGGCGTTACGTCACAGAGCTCGTGACTTCTTCAGGGGACCCTGAAGAAGCCACTTGGTACGTGACGTAGCGCCGTAGGGAAGAAGCGAGGTACCGCAGATCGGAAGCAGCAGGAGGCTAAGTAAGACGGTGCTCACAACGCAGCGATTCACCTTTACTGCTCATTTTTTAATATTGTGATGTAAGAGTCCAATCTTCTTTTAACCACTTAAGCCCCGGACCATTTTGTAGCTAAAGGACCAGAGCTGTTTTCAGAATTTTGCACTGCGCTGTTTTAACTGTAAATTGTGCGAACATGCAATGTTGTACCGAAATGAAATTTGCGTCCTTTTCTTCCCACAAATAGAGCTTTCTTTTAATGGTATTTGATTGCCTCTGCGATTTTTTTTTTGCGATATAAACGGAAAAAGACCGAAAATGTTGAAAAAAAATGATATTTTCTACTTTTTGTTATAAGAAAAATCGAATAAACTCAATTTTAGTCATACATTTAGGCCAAAATGTATTCAGCCACATGTCTTTAGTAAAAAAAATGTCAATAAGCGTATATTTATTGGTTTGCGCAAAAGTTATAGCGTCTACAAACTAGGGTACATTTTCTGGAATTTACACAGCTTTTAATTTGTGACTGCCTATCTCATTTCTTGAGGTGCTAAAATGGCAGGGCAGTTCCAAATCCCCCCAAATGACCCCATTTTGGAAAGAAGACACCCCAAGGAAATTGCTGAGAGGCATGTTGAGCTCATTGAATATTTCTTTTTTTCTGTCTCAAGTGATTGAATAATGACTAAAAAAAAAAAAAATTACAAAAAGTTGTCACTAAATGATATATTGCTCACACATGCCATGGTTATATGTGGAATTGCACCCCAAAATACATTTTGCTGCTTCTCCTGAGTACGGGGATACCACATGTGTGGGACTTTTTGGGAGCCTAGCCGCGTACGGGCCCCCGAAAACCAAGCACCGCCTTCAGGATTTCTAAGGGCGCAAATTTTTGATTTCACTCCTCACTACCTATCACAGTTTCGAAGGCCATAAAATGCCAAAATAGCACAAAACCCCCCCAAATGACCCCATTTTAGAAAGTAGACACCCCAAGGAAATTGCTGAGAGGCCTGTTGAGCCCATTGAATATTTTTTTTTTGTCCCAAGTGATTGAATAATGACAAAACAATTAAAAAATAAAAAAAATTACAAAAAGTTGTCACTAAATGATATATTGCTCACACATGCCATGGTTATATGTGGAATTGCACCCCAAAATACATTTTGCTGCTTCTCCTGAGTACGGGGATATCACATGTGTGGGACTTTTTGGGAGCCTAGCCGCGTACGGGCCCCCGAAAACCAAGCACCGCCTTCAGGATTTCTAAGGGCGCAAATTTTTGATTTCACTCCTCACTACCTATCACAGTTTTGAAGGCCATAAAATGCCAAAATAGCACAAAACCCCCCCAAATGACCCCATTTTGGAAAGTAGACACCCCAAGCTATTTGCTGAGAGGCATGGTGAGTATTTTACAGCTCTCATTTGTTTTTGAAAATGAAGAAAGTAAATATATATATATATTTTTGTTTTTTCAAAACTTTGTGACAAAAGCGAGATCTGCAAAATACTCACCATACCTCTCAGCAAATAGCTTGGGGTGTCTACTTTTCAAAATAAGGTAATTTGGGGGGGTTTGTGCCATCTGGGCATTCCATGGCCTCCGAAACTGTGATAGGCAGTGAGAAGTGAAATCAAAAATTTACACCCTTAGAAAGCCTGAAAGCGTTGCTTGGTTTTGGGGTCCCGTACGCGGCTAGGCTCCCAAAAAGTCTCACACATGTGGTATCCCCGTACTCAGGAGAAGCAACAGAATGTATTTTGGGGTGTAATTCCACATATGCCCATGACATGTTTGAGCAATATATCATTTAGTGACAACTTTGTGCAAAAAATAAAAAAATAAGAATAAATTGTCCTTTTTCCGCAACTTGTGTCAACATATAAAATATTCCATGGACTCGACATGCCTCTCAGTATATAGCTTGGGGTGTCTACTTTCCAAAATGGGGTCATTTGGGGGGGGTTTGAACTGTTCCGGCATTTTATACACAACATTAGGAAGCTTACATCCACTCTTCTAATCACTTGAAGACAAAGCCCTTTTTGCCACTTTTTGTTTACATGGAAACATTTTTTTTTTTTGGCAAGAAAATTATGTTGAACCCCCAAACATTATATATATTTTTAAAGCAAAGACCCTACAGATTAAAATGGTGGGTGTTGCATTTTTTTTTCTACACAGTATTTGCGCAGCGATTTTTCAAACGCATTTTTTGGGGAAAAAATACACTTTTTTTAATTTTAATGCACTAAAACACACTATATTGCCCAAATGTTTGATGAAATAAAAAAGATGATCTTAGGCCGAGTACATAGATACCAAACACGACAAGCTTTAAAATTTCGCACAAACGCGTATTGGCGACAAACTACATACATTTTTAAAAGCCTTTAAAAGCCTTTACAGGTTACCACGTTAGATTTACAGAGGCAGTCTACTGCTAAAATTACTGCCCTCGATCTGACCTTCACGGTGATACCTCACATGCATGGTGCAATTGCTGTTTACATATGACGCCAGACCGACGCTTGCGTTCGCCATTGGGCAAGAGCAGGGCAGGACAGGGGTGCTTTTTTTTTTTCTTTTTTTTTTTCTTATTAATTTTGCTTTTTTCTTTTATTTTTAAACTGTTGCTTCCATATTTTTTTTTATCATTTTTATTGTTATCTCAGGGAATGTAAATATCTCCTATGATAGCAATAGGTAGTGACAGGTACTCTTTTTTTGAAAAAACTGGGGTCTATTGGACCCTAGATCTTTCCTCTGCCCTCAAAGCATCTGACCACACCAAGATCGGTGTGATAAAATGCTTTCCCAATTTCCCAATGGCGCTTTTTATATCCGGGGGGGACATTCCCTCCCACTGCTTGTAATCCAGAGGCTAATTAGCCACTAGGATTGCTTGTTGGACATGTATTGTAATCTTCATGCAGCCTGTTGGCTGAACGAAAAAAAAAGATTGATCGGTGGGTATGCCCACCATTAGAATACCGCCCTTCATCCACCCACTTCTAATGATGGGCATACATGCACCATTTATATATGCCGAAGCATGGGGGCATCCTCCCACAAAAGTTATGCCGCGTACACATGGTCAGACTTTTCCACGGGCAAGCCTCCGTCGGAATTTCGACCGTATGTACGCGGCATTAGGAGCAAAATTGCTCCTCCGCCCCTGCTGCCCCAATGCTTCGGCATATATGCTTTTTTTTTAACTGTGGTGGTGAAATCACCTCCTACAGCACTGGAGTCGCAGGGATCAGGCCTGTCTCTGCGAATGCTGCAGTTATGTGTGTTGTGTTTTGCAAGTGACAGTGATCGATCGATACTGCATTTGGGTGGCCTGGGCTGGACGGAGGGGCAAAACGCAGGTGCTAGCAGGTATCTGGGCTGATCCCGCTAACACTGCGTTTTTGGGAACCTTAAACTGCTGGGGACGCTAGTATAGATCTGATCAGATCAGATATTGATCTGTTCAGATACTATACCACTAAGGGAGGTGTATGCTTCACGCGTGGGTGTTAGCGTTACTGGCACTAACCTGACACTGCCTGGGGTGTGACGCAGACCCTCTCTGATGCTAAAACCTAATTGATATCACCCGCCGGGCGATCAGGGGGTTAAACCTTTATTGGGTTATATACGGCGGGTGCCCTGACACTATAAAAAGCAAACTAACTAACCAGCGTCACCCGTAACACTTATATGATGATCACTGGTGAAAGGGTTAACTAGGGGCAATTAGGGGGTTAAAACCTTTATTAGGTAATATATGGGGGTACCTGACGCTATATAAAAACCTGACGGCAAACCTAAAAAAAAATTACTGGCTACCTATCGGCATCACCGACACTAAGACAGCGATCAGAAAAACGATCGCTTAGCGACAGTGGTGATAGGGGGTGAAAGGGTTACCTGGGGGGCGATCAAGGGGGTTAAACCTTTATTAGATAATATATGGGGGTACCTGACGCTATAAAAACCTGCGGCGAACCTAAAAGAAATTACTGGCTACCGATCGGCATCACCAACACTAAGACAGCGATCAGAAAAACGATCGCTTAGCGACAGTGGTGATAGGGGGTGAAAGGGTTACCTGGGGGGCGATCAAGGGGGTTAAACCTTTATTAGGTAATATATGGGGGTACCTGACGCTATATAAAAACCTGACGGCGAACCTAAAAAAAAATTACTGGCTACCTATCGGCATCACCGACACTAAGACAGCGATCAGAAAAACGATCGCTTAGCGACAGTGGTGATAGGGGGTGAAAGGGTTACCTGGGGGGCGATCAAGGGGGTTAAACCTTTATTAGATAATATATGGGGGTACCTGACACTATAAAAACCTGCGGCGAACCTAAAAAAAATTACTGGCTACCGATCGGCATCACCAACACTAAGACAGCGATCAGAAAAACGATCGCTTAGCGACAGTGGTGATAGGGGGTGAAAGGGTTACCTGGGGGGCGATCAAGGGGGTTAAACCTTTATTAGATAATATATGGGGTACCTGACGCTATAAAAACCTGCGGCGAACCTAAAAAAAATTACTGGCTACCGATCGGCATCACCAACGCTAAGACAGCGATCAGAAAAACGATCGCTTAGCGACAGTGGTGATAGGGGGCGAAAGGGTTACCTGGGGGGCGATCAAGGGGGGTAACCTTTATTAGGTAATATATGGGGGTACCTGACGCTATAAAAACCTGCGGCGAACCTAAAAAAAATTACTGGCTACCGATCTGCATCACTGACGCTAAGACAGCGATCAGAAAAATGATCGCTTAGCGACAGTGGTGATAGGGGGTGAAAGGGTTATCTGGGGGGCGATCAAGGGGGTTAAACCTTTATTAGGTAATATATGGGGATACCCGACGCTATAAAAACCTGCGGCGAACCTAAAAAAAATTACTGGCTACCGATCTGCATCACCGACGCTAAGACAGCGATCAGAAAAATGATCGCTTAGCGACGGCGGTGCTAGGGGGTGAAAGGGTTATCTGGGGGGCGATCAGGGGGTTAAACCTTTATTAGGGGGGTTAGGGGCTACACTGGACCTAAAACTAACTTTAGTGACACTTTTACAGTCACAAATGTCACTGATTGCAGTGATCAGTAAATAAATGGTCACTGCAATCAGTGACACTGTGACTGGGGGCTGGGGGGTGATCTGGGGGGTGATCTGGGGTGTCTAGGGGGGCCTGGGGGGGCGATTTATGTGCCTATGTGTCCTGGTGTCAGTGTAGTGTTTTGTGCACTAACCTGCATCTTCTCCTGTACGGCGCTCGGTATATGTGAGCGCCGCAGGAGAGATGACATCACTTCCTCTGCCTGTGTTTACATTACACAGGCAGGGGAATGATTCGATTCGCTGGGAGCGATCGAGAGGGGGTGGCCGGAATTGAACGGCTGTCCCCTCATCCCTGATCGCTCCCAAAGGAATAACTGCCGCTCACTGTAAAGAAGGGGGGTCCGATCGGACCCCCCAACTATACAAAGGCAGTCACGTACATATACGTGATTCTGCCTGTCGGTGCCATTCTGCCGACGTATATTTACAGTGGGCGGTCGTTAAGTGGTTAAATAAAGTCTTTATATATATATGTAGCGGGGTCTTTAAATTTAGGTGGGGTACACCTGGGTGGAAGTTCAGGTGTGTAGGTATGGGAGTAATGACTATTTGTATTCGTGGAGGATTGGGCGGTGTAATAATCTCCTTGGCCAGTGGGTGGTGAGTGCCCGCAGGCTCAAGGTAGATTCACTGCCATAGTGCTGTCCCTTTTTGTTCCTTCTCGGAGATGGTACGGCGAGGGCGGGGAACCTGCCGTGGCGTCATGGGAGGGGATAAAAGGGGGGGACGCCCTGGTCACGAGGTCTTGCTCTTCTGGAGGTTGATCATCACGCGCCCAGGCACCTTAGGCCTGGGTGCGGGCGGTTCCGGATTCCGGCTCAGGTGCCCTAAGCCTGACCGGAATGGAGTTGGAGTCCATCCCAGGCACCTTCAGCCTGGGGTGAGGTACTAAACCAGGAGGCCTGGGGCCCAGTGACTTCGACTGGGTCCCGCGAGGGTGGAGAAGTCAGAGGGTCCCTGAAGTGGATGGGGCCCATGTCTGAGGTGAGGAGGCCATGGAGGTTACCCATTCGGAGAGCCTGGATCAGCATCAACCCAGTGACGGATGGGCCTCTGGTAACTCCCTTGGAGGGACATCTTCCCCTGATAGGAGTACCTTCGATGCGTTACGGCCCCTATCTATGTTCTCTTGAGTCGCTGGTAGAGACTCTCAAGCTCTAAGTCCTTTCAAGCTATGGCTATAGTAACCGCTGGCAAGATCGCAGTGGTTTAGCTGAAAATTAGGATAGTGCCTCGGCCTGCTCATCCCCTGTATCCAAATGTTAACAAGTCGCAACCAGTTGGCTACTGAAGCACTGTTTATTGTGAGAAATGCAATAAAACAAGAGTTGGACTGTGATCGGTGTGTGGAACTCTGGTTAATGGGAGCAAAGGGAAGTGTTGGCACAACAGGACTTAATCCTTTACAGAAGCACATAGGCCCGAGGAAATTTCTGGTACTGGCCTTCACCTCACCCACAGTTATGGGGAGGACATGGGCCGTAGCGCATCTCACCCTGTCGTGTGACATACCCCTAGACAAAAGAGATGGGGTGAGGTCGCTACATATATATAAACCTACTACACCATTAGAGGCTTCTTTTTAACCCTGCCCTCCGCTCCTGGCTGGAGTCCCCCTCCTCCCCCCTCCTTTTCCCTCAGGATAGCTGACACCCTGGATACCAGCATGAGTGGTAGAGGAGACTAGCCAATAGTATCCACAGTGGAGAAGGAATATAGGAGAGATGAGAATACCATAAATGCCAGATTATTCAGTACAGAGGTGAGAGTTCTGTGAGACCGGTGTAGGATTCCCACAATGGTTCAATACTTCAATTGTAACTAGATCACGGATGAAAACGGCACTGTCATTGTGATATCCTATCCATTAAAGGGTTGAGCCCTCACTTGAGATACCCGTTTGGGACCCCCAGAACTATTTATATATCATCATTCTACATATCAATTGCACTATTGAACTTTTTGTTCAATATTTTATTTATTATTTTATCTTTCACTGGATAGTATGGTATATTTGTATAATATAATTAGTTGCCCTGCTGAACTGGATCTGAAGTATGATGCCATCCAGTCAGCAACGAGTACATATTAATAAGAGACTCATTATATATACACACTATTATAGGTATGGATTCAAGATTTATACATACTAATTTAATATTAATCCAAAGATTATTTTATTGATGAAACGGTGGTTCATGTCATTGTAGTATTTATACTGTTTCCTAGGATGGTCATTAGCCCAGTCAGCCCGCTGTGGCTGTTAGTATCTGAGGGAGTAGTGTGGAACTTGTATGCTAGTCACTATCAAGATGAGTAGAACAATATTCTACTCATAATACCATCCCACAATAGAAGATGAGGGAAACAAACACCTTCGCTCAAATATCTTCGTTTTGTTATGCTTGTATTCGATATGGATGTTTACAACCAGCCAGACATAGGAAAAATGGCGGCGCCCATATAGTCTATTGTGGTATTCAAGAAAATGGCGACCGCAAGACTTCCGGTCTAATACACTATTTGAGTGATGCCCCAACAACCAATCAGGCTCCCCTGAAGAAGTCACGAGGTGCGTGACGTAACGCCGTAGGGAGGATAGCGGCATCATACGGACGGATCGTAAGACAGCAGGATAACAGTAAGCGGTCATACGCCGATTATCTCCTATATGCTGTCAATTTTTTAATTGATGTAAGAGTCCATTTTTATTTAATAAAGCCTATTTTTCGTATTGAAACACTACACTATTGGAGGCTTTATTCCTTGTCCCTCTCCTGGCTGCACCGATTGGAGCTTGGTCTCCTCTCTCCCCCCCCTCCCTTTCCCTCCCACCCACTTGTTTCTTTTGTATAGAGGACACCGCCCAAACATGATTTAAGTGTGGAGAAGAACTAGGAGAAATAGAGGAGACATCAGAACATAGTCCATAACAGTGACATTACATGCCAGTGATCCAAGCTGTTGAGGTGAGAACATTGGGAGACAGATATAGGATTCACCGCAGGTTCAATACTTCAATTTGTTCACCATTTGAAACATTTGAAGATATCCACAATTTTGAAACATCAAGAAACTTGGAATATATCATTGATTTAACATCTATTTGAACTTTTCTGAACAGTACCATTGCAATATTGAACTCTCTGCACTATTGTGTTTATATATGCACTTGCACTTTATCTTGGTGATTGCACTATAGTAATTATTACATTTGCACATTTACCATTAGGTAATTTATTATACCATTATATTATATATCTCTATATTATCAGTTTTATGAGACATAGAAGTGTTTCTTGTGTAACACCTTTTTCTTTAGCGCAAAATCACCCCCCTTTTTTCTTTATATCACTGTTTATGTGTTAAGTGAACACAGATTTATTTTGCAGCCATTGATAGTTACTCCAGTCACTATTTTATTACTCTTGAGTAGCGCGAAACACTACCTCACATATTTAATTGAACTTTTTGCGTTATTTACACATTTACACATAAACTCAATCAGGTGTATTGAACAGGGTGTGTTTACCGCTCCTACACCGCTTCTTCCCATTGAAAGCAATGGGAAACCGCGGTAATACCGCCAGCAATGCGCCTCTACAGAGGCGCATTGCCGGCGGTATTAACCCTTTTTTGGCCGCTAGCGGGGGTTAAAACCGCACCACTAGCGGCCGAATACCTCTGCAATTCCGACGGTCTAGCGCCGCTAAAAATAGCGGCGCTATACCACCACCGCACCCACCGCCCAGTGTGAAACCAGCCTAAGTGAAACACTGAGGCTGGTTTCACACTGGGGCGGTGGGTGCGGTGGCGGTATAGCGCCGCTATTTTTCCATCGGAATTGCGGAGGTATTTGGCCGCTAGCGACCGAAAAAGGGTTAATACCGCCGGCAGTGCGCCTCTGTAGAGGCGCATTGCCGGCGGTATTACCGCGGTTTCCCATTGCTTTCAATGGGAAGGAGCGGTGTAGGAGCGGTAAACACACCGCTCCTCTCACCGCTCCAAAGATGCGGCTAGCAGGACTTTTTTTCACGTCCTGTTAGCGCACCGCTCCAGTGTGAAAGCCCTCGGGCTTTCACATTGGAGAGACAGCAGCCGCTGTTTAGGCTCGGTTTGCAGGTGCTATTTTTAGCACAATAGCGCCTGCAAACCGCCCCAGTGTGAAAGGGGCCTGACTGTCTGCAGCTAGCACAATCACCTGCCTGCCTGTCACAGTATAGAGACTAACAGGAACGGATCTATCTAAACTCAATACAGTGTATAAATATATATACAACACCTAGGATGCATATATATCCTCTACACACTGTAACAGCAGCTAACTGACTCGCCTGCCTGCTCTATCTAACTCAATATAAATGACACTGTCTATCTCTCTGAAACTGCCTCTTTCACAAACGCCAACACACTACACAAGGCCGACTTCCAGGCGGCCTTATATAGTGTGGGGGGTGTACTAAACCTCCTGAGCCATAATTGGCCAAAGCCACCGTGGCTTTGGCCAATTACGGCTCTCAGTTTTTTCCGCTCTGTGATTGGCCAAGCATGCGGGTCATAGTGCATGCTTGGCCAATTATCAGCCAGCAATGCACTGCGATGCCACAGTGAATTATGGTCCGTGTCGGGCAACACGAATTTAGCGCGAACGGACCATAAAATTCGTTCTTCATCGAACGGCCGATGTTCGAGTCGAACGTGTGTTCGACGCGAACGCGAAGCACATCCCTAGTCCAGTACCTGAATCTGATGGTGAAGTACTTGAACTGTTTTATCTGCTCTGATGGTCATGTGTCTGAACTGTCTGTAAAAGGTCCAGCTACCATGTGGTTATGTGCCTGCACATCTATGACTTGTGAGCTGCAATAGTCCGACGGATATGGACTTTGTATTCTACATTTTTTCCAGTTCTACAGTGTTGCAAGTGTGATGCTGCAGCTGCGATCTGGTAACCAGATGTCTAAGACTGTCCATCACCAGATATGGAGGACTTTGACAAGTACCTATGCGTCTAAACTCTTGGAAAGGAACGTTTGATGTTTATGCCCGCTCCTTCACTTTTAAAAGGAAGTTTGGTGTTATTCTGTTAGTCCAACATATAGTTTTTTTTTTTTTGTTTTTTTTTTGGAAGTTTGGATATTTTTTATATTTTTCAGCCCTAACATAGCAGCATGAGATTTCCTGGACAGGTAAATCAGACAGAGAAAGTGGGTCAAGGGATAGAACTTTAGATAGATAAGACGAGGGGTGGAAGGACGTAAAAAATGTTATACATCAATTTACATGAGATATATGGGAGATGGACCATATTTAATAATGAGGAGTGTTCCGCATACATACTTATGTAGCACACGGACCTTTTCCTGCCTTTGGCTCACTCGCAGGTCAAGGCACACCGCACTATATGCCAGTACCCTCCTGTTTGAGGAGGTTGAGCGGTGTTAACAATTTTGGGTCCTGCAGCAAGGTATCCCAGCAGACTGGTTCTCATCTCCTAGAGTATAGGAACAAGTCTCTATTTTTCCCCAGGAAGGCCAGTGTCCACACCACTTTAACTCCAACGCTGAGTTTATTTTATAAGCAAGTTCAAGTTCAGCAGACAGGAAAGGTGGATGAGAGAAAGGACAGTAAGGTTTGGGAAATAGGTCCAGGCACAAACTGGTACGATAGCCGCTACTCGATCCCGAGTGGTTTTAGCTCACCCGGATAGTCCCCTGTAAGAGCGGATCCTAGCAGCCGGAGTGATGCTCGAACGTTCACTTTAGGTTTTCCTAGAGATATGATCGGGAGATCCTCTGCCACAGAATTTTTAAGTCAAAAGCCTCGTACACACGGCCGAGATTCTCGTCGAAAAAAACATGTCGTTTTTTTCGACGAGATTCTTGGACAAGAAACTTGTCCCGGCCGATTGTACACACGCTCGATTCAAAGAACCCGCGGTTCTTTGAATGAAGCGAACGCAGTGACGTCATCGAATACGACGAGCATGCACTCGTCACATTCGATGGCATCGCCGCCATCTTGGTTCACCCTACCTATGCCTAGGAAGCTACCGCGCATGCGTCAAAGTCATTTCGAGCATGCGCGGGCTTCCCGGCGAAAAGGTAAGTGTACACACACACAATTTTCTCGTTGAGAAACAGGCTGATGAGAATCTTGATGAGAAAATAGAGAGCAGGATCTCTATTTTCTCGTCGAGATTCTTGTCGCTTTTCTTGACGAGAAACCATACACACGAACGAATTTCTCGGCAAAAAATCTCTGCCAGCAAGTTTCTTGCTGGTTTTTGCCGAGAAACTCGTTCGTGTGTACGAGGCTTCAAACTTCTCAGCTGTTGCAACACAAGGACAGGTGCCAGTGATAGCATGTTGCAAGGTCTGTGATGGATCTTTGACTCCATCCAGAAGGTAACCAGGTCTTTCTTTCACCATGAACTCTCACCGGTCCATCAGAAAGGTCCTCCCCTGGTCTCCTCTTCTTAGAGTGGGTCGCACCCTGGAATTCTCCTTTTGGAGGTAGGCCCAGGCTAAAGGTGCTGGGCCTATTAGTGGAGTTGCAGCCCCAGGCTGAAGGTGCCTGAGACCGATGCACGCGCGCACCCCTGGCCTGGAGGGCCGGGTGGTGCGAACCGCTCACACTCCAGACTCCTGACTTCCACCCTAAAAGAATGGCGTCCGCCCCTTATGTATGCTCTCCCGGCATGCACAGCAGGCCAACCACGCCCACCATACCGCCGCCGAGAGAGGACACCCTAAGGCATAGCAATGTCACCCACCATTCAATCCTGACCTGATATGGCAGTGCCACCTACAGGCCACAGGGAACTGTGCGTCAGGCTACATCACATAGGCAGAAGCGAGTACTTACAAATCAAAGTGGTCTGAGCCTGGCTACTAGCTTAGACCAACCCCCTAAATTTAAGTACATAGCACCCCTGAAAAGTAAAGGGGCGCTACACTGATAATACTGGAAATGTGAGGGATGAAATTAATGAAGCCAGAAATGTTTATATTAGAGTACAAGCGAAAAGACTACCTTCTGTATAACATCTTGATATATCTATAGGTAATCTTGAGTATTATAAACTAAGAATCTTGTAAATCAAGGGATGGAATGTAGTACGGTTCCTATATTCATAATTGATTTACAAAGAACTTGGTATTAGGAGTTATTAAAGAGGAAGTAAACTCTGCCCCTCAGATGCTGTTTTTAAAATAAACCTGTATAACAAAGTATTACAACATATTCTACAGTATAATAACCCCCATTCGCTTGTTTCTTCCGTTTAAAATCTGTGCTTCCTGGTATAAGATAGCTCCATTTTAAGTGGTTTTCTGAGTCTGCATTGGAAAATATTTCCGCTCCCTCTTCTATTCCTAGCTGTGATCTAGCACATGCTCAATGCTTCCTTAGCCAAGCCTCGTTCTAGCTCCGGGATTGCTATGGCAACTGTGTTCCGCCTATCACAGCAGGCCTGTTCTGATGATCCAGGTCACATGGTTATCAGACAGCTCTGAATGGGGCTTAAATCTCGAGTTATCTCGGCCAGTGCCACAGAGAGGGGAAATGAAGGAGACAGATGCTTATTAATGGACTAACGGCACAAAGAGCATGCCGTTAATCAGGGAGAATGTGCGCAATCGCGAGTGACGTCAGTAAATAGAACAGGACAGATTACAAGCAAACGGAGGCGGTATAGTGACATTTGCACACAATTTGCAGTATATTCACTGATGATTAATATGAGCTAAATTTTATGTGGAAGGGTTTACAACCACTTTAACTATGATAGTTTTAAGGTGATTATTTCTGTGTATGTGTGTATATATACAGTGGGTATGGAAAGTATTCAGACCCCCTTAAATTTTTCACTATTTGTTATATTGCAGCTGTAGCAAGGTCGTGTATTGAACATATCTTAACAGACTACAATTTGTGCCTAATTAGGAACTTAGCTCCCTCTGGTGTTCGTTTTGTGTTATAGTTTGGAAGTTGTTTGGTTCTGTCATAAGAACAAAGCGTGGTGGGCATTGTAGTACAAGAGACAGAGACTCTATTGCCGTGGGATGGATTGAAACTACAATACCCACAAATCTCATTGTGCTACCAAAATGCAGTGTGCCACGCACAGCCTGCTGGGAGAACTGATTTAAGACAGAGGCGGGGCCTCAGCCCACTCTCTTGGGATGCCATTTTTAACAGGCAAGAGGCCTGCTGTCTGCGCGCCTAGGCTGGAGAAGCCTGGGCCTAAAGCTACAGAGAGAAAGGATTGCCTGACGAGGGATCCTGGTTGACAGCCTCGCTGATCGAGCCAGAGAGGGACCGGTCTACACGTCACAGCATCTTGAGTCACCTATCCACCGGCACCTTGTGAACAGCTGCACGGAGGACCAGGGGCCTCGTGTTACAGAGAGACTGAGATCAAGGAGAGATTCCAGACGGAGTGTACCGGCGAGGTGAGGCCTCATTGGGTGAGAGGGCACTTGCCTATCCACATAGTTAACTGGGTCGCAGGAAGGTGGTTTCCAAAGTTCCACGTGTACTTGCTGAAATCTGCTGTGCCACAAGTAGGGAAACGTTACACCTGAGAGTGATACAGCGGCTGGGAAGAACTAGTGTTTGTTCTGCCTATACACTACTTGCATCAAGTAATTGTCATTTATTTTCACCCTGTTTATTGGAATACAAATAGATAAGTGCACCAATGAAGCTAGCAGAAGACTAACTGACATTTAAAGGAACAGTCATTCGTTTACTTTATTTCCGGAAGTTCTACAACGGGACACTCATCAGTTGTACTGTCCACTAGGGGGAGTCATATAACTTTTATCGCATGTAACTATATATATATATATATATATATATATATATATATATATATATATATATAGTTACAACTGTTGTATCACTTTGTTATTTCACTGTTTGAGTGAGTTGTGTGGGACTTGGTGGAGAGGTGTCCCAGTGTTGGTGCCATTGCATTGGGAGATTCCTCCATCATACACTCACTCAAGTCTGACCCCCGGGTTATGTTTAATTGTGTCTGGGAGCAGAGACATTCTGTACCAGTGGTGTTACATTGACTGTTGCAGGGAGCTGTGTGTAGTCAATATTGCCTGTGTAACCATTGTTTTATTTTTTTGCCAAGTAAACACTTTACCACTGGTTAAGCTTCATCTTGTATGGGACTCTGTCTATTACAGCTGTGGGGCAGGTGACCAGTAAGGATGAGCTTGGTGTTCGAGTCGAACGCATGTTTGACTCGAACAACGGCTGTTCGCCTGTTCGGCGAAACCAGAACTTTGTGGGCCGTTCGCGCAAAATTCGTGTGACGCGAACGGTCCACAATGCACTGCGCCATCGCAGTGCATTGCCAGCGCTGTGATTGGCCAAGCATGCACTGTGACCGCGCATGCTTGGCCAATCACAGCGCCGGCAGCAAGGAGAGCCATAATTGGCCACAGGCAGGATGCCTGTGGCCAATTATAGCTCAGGGGGGTTTAGTACACGCCCCACACTATATAAACCCGCCAGCGCTGCGGCCTTGTGTAGTGTGTTGGCGTGCAGGGAGAGAGAAGGATAGGCAGGGACAGTGTCAGTGATATTCTTTGCTAAACCTTGTGCATTTACAGTGTGTTGGCGTGCAGGGAGAGAGAAGAATAGGCAGGGACAGTGTCAGTGTTATTCTTTGCTAAACCTTGTGCATTTACAGTGTGTTGGTGTGCAGGGAGAGAGAAGGATAGGCAGGGACAGTGTCAGTGTTATTCTTTGCTAAACCTCCTGCACAGTATACACCTGAAGCTACCCCTTATTGCTCGTGGTGTTGTTCTGTTGTGTAACACAGACAGGCATCTGCAAACAGTTACAGTGGGTGTAGGTGCCTCCTGCACAGTATACGCTACCCCTTATTGATCGTCGTGTTGTTCTGTTGTGTAACACAGACAGGCATCTGCAAGTAGTTACAGTGGGTGTAGGTGCCTCCTACACAGTATACGCTACCCCTTATTGATCGTCGTGTTGTTCTGTTGTGTAACACAGACAGGCATCTGCAAGTAGTTACAGTGGGTGTAGGTGCCTCCTGCACAGTATACACCTGAAGCTACCCCTTATTGCTTGTGGTGTTGTTTTGTTGTGTAACACAGACAGGCACCTGCAAGCAGTTACAGTGGGTGTAGGTGCCTCCTGCACAGTATACACCTGAAGCTACCCCATATTGCTGGTGTTTTTCTTTTGTGTAACACTAACAGGCATCTGCAAGAAGTTACAGTGGGTGTAGGTGCCTCCTGCACAGTATACGCTACTCCTTATTGCTTGTGGTGTTGTTCTGTTGTGTAACACAGACAGGCATCTGCAAGCAGTTACAGTGGGTGTAGGTGCCTCCTGCACAGTATACACCTGAAGCTACCCCTTATTGCTGGTTTTCCCATCTCCCTGCAGGCCATTAGAATGTCTGGAAGGCCAACAAGGAGAGGCAGACAGTCACGAGCCAATAAAAGAGGGCAAACAGGCTCTGTGTCTGGGGGCAACAGTGCTGGTCGTGGACGCAGTGCATTGTCATCAGCACGTGGTCATGGGACACGCTTGTCCTTATTTTCGGCAGCTGGACGTTTTGAGCCACATCATGCCGAAGACTTGGTAGAGTGGATGACCAAGCCCTCCTTATCCTCCTCATCCTCTCTCACCCAGGCTCTGGGTACTGGCAAAGCAGCTGCCAATGTGTCCTCTTCCCTCGTATCAATGTCATCATTAGTCACTCCTTCCCTAGACCCACCATGTCCTCCTGAGGAGTCCCCCGAACTGTTTGAGCACAGTGTTGGGTACATGCTCCAGGAGGATGCCCAGCATTTTGAAGGGTCTGATGATGATACCCAGCTAGAGGAAGGCAGTAGCGTAGCGTGAGCGCAGAGAGAGGGGATGCTCAAGAAGGACAGCAATCTGGCAGTCATGTTCCACCAGCTGCAGCATACTGCCAGGTTTTCTCCAGTGATCAAGAGGGAGGGGATGATGAGGTCACTGACTCCACGTGGGTGCCTGATAGGAGAGAGGAGGAGGAGGATGAGGAGGAGGCACATCTCCAATGAGGCAGGATGCCCTCCGGGGGCCAGCGTAAGGGCAGCACACCGACTGAATCACACCGCAGAGCTCCGCCTGTGCAGGGCGCTGCCTCTGCGCGTTATTCCAAAAGTTCTTTGGTGTGGGCCTTTTTTGAGTCGAGTGCATCAGATTGCACCGCTGCTATTTGCAACATATGTCTCAAGCGTATCTCGCGTGGCCAAAACATCAGCCGCTTGGGCACCACATGCTTGACCAGACATATGTTGACCTGCCATGCAGCTCGTTAAAGACCCACACCAAAGAACAAAGCGGACCTCTCCTTGCTCCTCATCAGCTGGGATCTCCAACCCCACTATACCTTCGGTCCTCTCTGAAACCTGCACTGAGAGGAATGAAGGTGTAGAATTAGGTGTGTCACAGCCAAGTACTTGCGGGCACTCTGCTAGCAGTACACTGACGTCCAATTGTAGCAGGCAAATTTCCCTGCCACAGCTGCTGGACCGTCGAAAGAAGTTCACTCCCAGCCATCCACATGCCCAGTGGTTGAATGCTAGCTTGGCTAAATTGCTAGCACTTCAACTGCTGCCTTTTCAGTTGGTAGACTCGGCCCCCTTCCGTGAGTTTGTGCAATGTGTGGTTCCTCAGTGGCAGGTTCCCAAATGCCACTTTTTCTCACGGAAGGCGATTCCGGCTCTCTACCGGCATGTGGAAGGCAATGTCCATGCCTCGCTGGACAGGGCGGTCAGCGGTAAGGTGCATATTACCGCTGACTCATGGTCCAGCAGGCATGGACAGGGACGTTACCTATCTTTCACGGCCCATTGGGTCACTGTTTTGTCAGCTGGGAAGGATGCAGGACAAGGTGCAGTAGTGTTGGAGGTTGTTCCGCCACCACGCCTCCAAAATGCTACTACTGGTTGTGACACACCTCTCTCCTCCACCCCCTCCTCTTCTTCTTCCTCCATGGCCTCTTCCTGTGCTTTGTCCTCGGAACCAGCGGTGCTCCGCAGGCATTCAAGGGGCTACGCAAGTACACAGGCAAAAAGATGCCATGCCGTGCTTGCTCTGGTGTGTTTGGGGGACAGGAGCCACACTGGGGCAGAGGTTCTGTCAGCTCTGCAGGGACAGGCCGAGAGGTGGTTGACGCCACGCTAGCTTAAGCCAGGAATAGAGGTTTGCGACAATGGCACCAACCTCCTCTCCGCCCTCCGACAGAGACAACTGACCCATGTGCCCTGTGTGGCTCACGTCCTTAACCTGGTGGTGCAGCGGTTCTTGGGCAGGTACCCGGGCTTACAGGATGTCCTGAGGCAGGCCAGGAAAGTCTGTGTTCATTTCCGCCGATCATATAATGCCAGTGCTCGGCTGGCTGAGCTGCAAAAGGAGTTGAACCTGCCCAAGGACCGCCTTATATGTGACATGCCCACCAGGTGGAACTCAACATTGGCCATGCTGCAGCGGCTGCACACGCAGCAGAGGGCCATCAATGAGTACCTGTGCGACTACGGCACCAGGACAGGGTCAGGGGAGCTCGTTCGTTTTTTTTTTCACCACGCCAGTGGGGCATGATCAGGGATGCATGCACTGTCCTGGCACCATTTGAGGAGGCCACGAGGATGGTGAGCAGTGACAGTGCATGCATCAGTGACACTGTACCTCTTGTCCATCTGTTGGGGCATACGCTGCGTGGAATAATGGACAGGGCACTTGAGGCAGAACAGAGGCAGGAAGAGGAGGACTTCCTTGCCTCTCAAGGCCCCCTTTATCCAGACCGTGTTCCTTCTGTCCCACCCATCACACAGGAAGAGGAGGAGGAGGAGGATTGTGTCAGCATGGAGGTGGAGCCTGGCACTCAGCAGCAGCAGTCTTTTAGGGATGATTTACAGTCCCAAGAAACCCGTGGACTTGTACGTGGCTGGGAGGAGGTGGCTGCGGATCATGTCGTCCTTAGTGACCCAGAGGACTCTGGACCAAATGCCTCAGCTAACCTACGCTGCATGGCCTCCCTGATCCTGCAAAGCCTGCGGAAGGATCCTCGTATTCTTCGGATCAAGGAGAGGGACCATTACTGGCTGGCCACTCTCCTTGATCCACGGTATAAGGGTAAGGTACGGACCTTATCTTGCTGTCGCAGAGGGGGCAGAGGATGAGACATCTCCGGGAGGCCTTGCAGAAAGGTCTGTGCAATGCGTTCCCAGAGACTGGGAGGTTACAAACTCCTGGTCCCGGACAACGAGTTGCTGAGGCTTCGGTCAGTCAGAGAAGGAGCGGTGGAGAAGGTGGCCGTCTGACAGATGCGTTCAGACAATTTTTTAGTCTGCAGCTCCAAGGTATGATCGGTTCCAGCATCTGATTTACATGGTCCAGGAATACCTAGGGGCAAGGTCAGACTTGGACACCTTTCCCACCGAAAATCCTCTGGCTTACTGGGTGTTGAGGATGGATCACTGGCCAGAGCTTGCACAGTATGCAATTGAGCTACTGGCCTGTCCTGCATCCAGCATTCTTTTGGAACGCACATTCAGTGCTGCTGGAGGCTTTGTTACCGATCACAGGGTGCGCCTGTCCACCGACTCGGTTGATCGACTGACATTCATAAAGATTAATCAGTCTTGGATCACCACCAGCTACCAAGCACCTGAAGCTGATGTAACCGAATATTTTTTTTTTAAATGTCACATCCCTTCAAGACTGCCTATGCTGATGCTGAGTGAATGTCCTGTTATGTTGACTGACTATCCTCTTCCTCCTCAATGATCCTGCTGATAGCTTGGAAGAACATTTTTGGTTCTGGGCACCGCCACCAGTGGCTAAGGCCCAATTGTTCAGCCCCTGTTTAACAGGGGCATGTAATTACAATATTTGATGCAATGCTTTGCAGCAGGGCTCATTACTGCACTCCAACTAGAGTATCTGGGAGAGGTTGCAGTGTCGTGGCACCAGCACCAGTGCCTAAGGCCCAATTTTTCAGCTCCTGTTTAACAGGGGTGTGTATTTACAATTTTTTATGCATTGCTTTGCAGCAGGGCTCATTGCTGCGCTCCAAGTACAGTATCTGTGAGGGGTTGCAGTGTTTTGGCACCAGTGCCTAATGCCCAATTTTTCTGCCCCTGTTTAACAGGGGCATGTAATTACAATTCTTGGTCTAATACTTTGCAACAGGGCTCATTGCTGTGCTCCAAGTACAGTATCTGTGAGGGGTTGCAGTGTTTTGGCACCAGTGCCTAAGGCCCAATTTTTCTGCCCCTGTTTAACAGGGGCATGTAATTACAATTCTTGGTCTAATACTTTGCAACAGGGCTCATTGCTGCGCTCTAAGTACAGTATCTGTGAGGGGTTGCAGTGTTGTGGCACCAGCACCAGTGCCTAATGCCCAATTTTTCTGCCCCTGTTCAACAGGGGCATGTAATAACAATTTTTGATCTAATATTTCACAGCTGGGCCCATTCCTGCGCCCACCAAGAGTAACTGTGAGGACTTACAGTCTTGTGGCACCACCACCAATGGCCCAATTTTTCAGCCCCTGTTCAACAGGGGCATGCAATTACAATTCTTGATCTAATAATTCACAGCAGGGCCCATTCATGCGCCCACCAAGAGTAACTGTGAGAGCTTACAGTGTTGTCGCACCAGCACCACCACCAAAGGCCCAATTTTTCCTACCACTGTTCACCAATGGCATGTAAATACAATTCCTGATATAATAGTTGACAGCAGAGCGTTCCAGCTGCCACCAAGAGTAACTGTGAGGGCTTACAGTGTTGTGGCAAAACCAACACCTAAGGGGCAAATTTCTGCAGAGTATCTACGGCAGGCCCCTACTTTCAAACATCCAACTTACAAACGACTCCTACTTGCAAACGGAAGGAGACAGCAGGAAGTGAGAAGAAATCTACCCCTAGGAAGGGAAATTCTCTCCTGTAAGAGTTAATATGGGAAAAAGGTGTCTCCTCTCTACTGATACTTTATCACCAATCCTTGTTTCAATAAAAACCCCAAACTTTCCAAAAACATTTGTCATTGGGACGGAAAGTGAGGTGAAATGTTCTGAACAGGTGCACAGACAGCAAAACAAATGTTACAGGGGTGTTAACCCTTCCCTATGTACTCCAAAAAGCTTAAAAATAGATTTTTGGGCTAAAGCTACACTTAAAAAATGTACATGTTCCAAATTAAAAACAGATTCTACTTAAGAACAAACCTACAGTCTGTGTCTTGTTTGTACCGCCTGTATTCTGCTGTTCAGAGTATATAGGGCCTTTTTTTTATTTTGGGTGCGGGGTTCCCCTTAATATCCATACAAGACCCAAAGGGGCTGGGGTAGGGGTGGGTGATGGGGTAGCCATGCCATTTTTCTCAATGATTTTCATCCATATTGCCGGGACCAGACATTACATTAAAGCCGCATGGCTTTTTTTCCTTTTAGAAATGTCAGTTTGTGCAGGGACAGTTCTAAACACGGGAAACACGTGCCACTTCACAGGCATACTTTAGACACCCCCCAGGTACGATATTTTAAAGGAATATTTCACTTTTTTTTCACTTTATGCATCATTAAAATCACTGCTCCCGAAAAAACGACCGTTTTTAAAACGTATTTTTGCATTCATACATGTCCCCTGGGGCAGGACCCGGGTCCCCAAACCCTTTTTAGGACAATAACATGCATATTAGCCGTTATAATTAGCACATTACATTTCAAACGTTCGTGTCCATTGTATTTAATAAGGTTCTAAAGTTCGCGCGAACTTTCGGTCCGTTCGCAGGTTCTGGTGCGGACCGAACCGGGGGGGTGTTCGGCTCATCCTTAGTGACCAGCATCAAGGTAACACTATTTAGAAAATATATATATATCTGTGTGGTATTATTGTGGTTCCCTATTGCCATTGGGCTCCACAGTCGTATTATTGTCCAGGTGTGCCAAGGAGGGGATCGAGCCAAACTTAAGGGGTTGACGGGTAGAGCGCAGCCCCAAAAATATAACCAGCAGCTCCTACGGGGGTAGTGCTACACAGCCATTTGCTAAAATCATTTAAGTTCATTTTTTTCCTCATTAATGTACACACAGCACCCCATATTGACAGAAAAACACAGAATTGTTGACATTTTTGCAGATTCATTAAAAAAGAAAAACTGAAATATCACATGGTCCTAAGTATTCAGACCCTTTGCTGTGACACTCATATGTTTATCTCAGGTGCTGTCCATTTCTTCTGATCATCTTTGAGATGGTTATACACCTTCATTTGAGTCCAGCTGTGTTTGATTATACTGATTGGACTTGATTAGGAAAGCCACACACCTGTCTATGTAGGAACTTACAGCTTACAGTGTCAGAGCAAATGAGGTCAAAGGAACTGCCTGAAGAGCTCAGAGACAGAATTGTGGCAAGGCACAGATCTGACCAAGGTTACAAAAACATTTCTGCTGCACTTAAGGTTCCTAAGAGCACAGTGGCCTCCATAATCCTTAAATGGAAGACGTTTGGGACGACCAGAACCCTTCCTAGAGCTGGTCGTCCGGCCAGACTGAGCTATCGGGGGAGAAGAGCCTTGGTGAGAGAGGTAAAGAAGAACCCAAAGATCGCTGTGGCTGAGCTCCAGAGATGCAGCCGGGAGATGGGAGAAAGTTGTAGAAAGTCAACCATCACTGCAGCCCTCCACCAGTCAGGGCTTTATGGCAGAGTGGCCCGACGGAAGCCTCTCCTCAGTGCAAGACACATGAAAGCCTGCATGGAGTTTGCTAAAAAAACACCTGAAGGACTCCAAGATGGTGAGAAATAAGATTCTCTGGTCTGATGAGACCAAGATAGAACTTTTTGGCCTTAATTGTAATCGGTACGTGTGGAGAAAACCAGGCACTGCTCATCACCTGTCCAATACAGCCCCAACAGTGAAGCATGGTGGTGGCAGCATCATGCTGTGGGGGTGTTTTTCAGCTGCAGGGACAGGATGATTGGTTGCAATGGAGGGAAAGGTGAATGTGGCCAAGTACAGGGATATCCTGGACGAAAACCTTCTCCAGAGTGCTCAGGACCTCAGACTGGGCCGAAGGTTTACCTTCCAACAAGACAATGACCATAAGCACACAGCTAAAATAAAGAAGGAGTGGCTTCACAACAACTCCGTGACTGTTCTTGAATGGCCCAGCCAGAGCCCTGACTTAAACCCAATTGAGCATCTCTGGAGAGACCTAAAAATGGCTGTCCACCAACGTTTACCATCCAACCTGACAGAACTGGAGAGGATCTGCAAGGAGGCATGGCAGAGGATCCCCAAATCCAGGTGTGAAAAACTTGTTGCATCTTTCCCAAAAAGACTCATGGCTGTATACTTAGGACCATGTGACATTTCAGTTTTTCTTTTTAAATAAATCTGCAAAAATGTCAACAATTCTGTGTTTTTCTGTCAATATGGGGTGCTGTGTGTACATTAATGAGGAAAAAAATGAACTTAAATGATTTTAGCAAATGGCTGCAATATAACAAAGAGTGAAAAATTTAAGGGGGTCAGAATACTTTCCGTACCCACTGTGTATATGTATGTGTGTATGTATATGTATGTGTATATGTATGTGTGTATATATATATATATATATATATATATATATATATATATTTCTGTATACTCTATGCCAACTCTGCATCCATTGATCTTTCTGAGCTCACAGATGGTCACATTGGGGCTGATTTACTATAACTCCAGGAAGTACTGAGCACATCGCAAAAAATAGCTCCAATTTTTGACAATTAAAAATTCCATGTGCGAATTTGCGAATGAAAAAGAATGCTATTAGCAGCAAACAAGTGTTAGTGAATGTGAAATCAGCGCTAATTAGCGAATCCGCGTACGTGCAAGTGCCAATTTCCACTAAGTTTTTATATAGCACTGCACTGTAACCATGATCCATGTATGTGAAAGAAACATTTTTATATGAGATGTGCTCTATCTATTGATGTATATTGCAATTAGTATTCCTAGTTTTTTCCTTCTTTTGCTAACGAATGTAGTTATGAAGGATTATTACATAGTAATATCTGCTATTATGTAAAATTACATGTATTAAACATTTAGGTTACCTATTTGTTGTATGTTGTTTTTTTCATGTTTTTATTTTTTCATTTAGGTGGCTATAAAGCGGTAATTATTTATGTTCATTCTTTAATCATACTACACTATTATGCAGGTCTTGTACTTAGCACAATGGCTTAGTGGTCTGCTCCCATGTCTATACAGCTCTCATGTTACAAGTTCAAATACCAGCCAACCTACCATCCAACAGCTATGTTTATTATTTGCACAAGCAAATTAAAATAAACAAACAAAGAAAAGTAAACTGCCCGTTAGCTAGTGTGTGATATTTGGAAGTCCACACCATAATATTATTGAATAAAAGTACATTGGCTAATTGGCATTCACCTATTTTCAGCATATGCTGCTTTGGCTAATTGGCATTTGCCTTTTTTTTTCACCAATACAATCTTTTAGTATCTCTCTGTGGGATTTGAACCCATGAGTGCTTCAAAGCCTGAGTTTTTCAAGGTAGAAGTGCTGACCACTAGCCTATTGAGCCTAGCACAAACATCTACTAGTGTGTGTAGGTTAAGGAGATATTTATTGCACCTACAGGTAAGCCTTAATCTAGGCTTACCTGTAGATGCAAGTTGTCTAAGTGGGTTTACAACCACTTTAATATTATTGTAACAACCATGCTCATGCTGATGTGGCATTGGCTAATAGGCATTCGCCTCTTTTCAGCATATGCTGCTGAGTGTTTGATGGTGGGACTACTTTATATTCTAGGTATAATAGTACTCAGCACAGTGACTTAGGCCCCTTTCACACTTGTGCGACCTGAAAGTTGTGTGATTTTGATGCGACTTTAAGCAATGCCTGTGTAATCTTGAGGTCTATGGACGCAGGAGTCGCAGGGAAAGGCGCGCAAACTTCCGTCTGCATTTTTTTCTGCGATCCCAGGGAATGCCTGTGTAAACTTAAGGTCTATGAACCTCAACTCGTATCAAAGTCGGACCAAAGTAGTACAGGGACTACTTTGAAGTCGGTGTGACTTGAAGTTTCACAGATATAAATGGTACACATTGAAAATCATGGGGTATGACTTGTCATGCAACTCTGATGACCAAAGTCGCAGGAAAAGTTGCTCAAGTGTGAAAGGGGCCTCAGCCCGACTTTGTGAGCGATTTCAGAGACATCAGTGCACTTTTCTGCACAGATGTCTAGTGAAATCACATAGGTCTCAACTGTCCCTGATTTGGACCAAAGTCCCTCGGTCCCTCTTTCCTCCTCATTTGTCCCTCATTTTGTTCGGATCTGTATGGTTTGATATAAAATGCAATTTTTATCTTTCAAAAAGTGTTTCCCAGCGCTAAACCTTTCATCGAATTTCTAAATTGCTTTGTTTGTAAATTCCCAAAGCCAATCTAAAGGGATATTATTGTTTAAAAAAAAAGCACCTGGGGGGTTTAACTACTATTGTTTTATTTTTTTTATAATTCTCCTTTAAGAAGGTGTTTTAGGAGGTATGTCCTATGCCTACATACTTTTGCTAATAGTTGTCCCTTATACCCATCTCAAAAAGTTGGGAGGTAAGAAATCGCCTCCTGAAGTCGCCCAAAGTAGTGTAGGAAATACTTTTGGGAATCTGTGTGGCGTCGCACCAATTCGGACAGTTCTATTGCCGTCAATAGGCGCCGATTTGGCCTGCAATTTGACATGTCAATTCAGAGCTATGTGAACATTGGTGAAGTTGCATAGATATGAATGGAACTCATGGGGGGGGGATACTTTTAATGCAACTCTGAGGTCCAAAGCTGCATGAAAAGTCACATAAGTGTGAAAGTAACCTGATGAGATTAAATGATAACACCTTTGAATAAAGCCCCATTTGCACTTGTGCGACCTTAAAATTGCACAGCTTTGCCATGAAGCAATGTCTGTGTTATCTTGTGGTGTATGGACCTCAAATCGCATCAAAGTCAAACCAAGGTAGTGCAGGGATGAATTTTCCCCACTTTCAGGATGCACAAGTGACAATAGGGCCAAATTCAAAGATATTCTTGAATCTCTTTCACACTGCTGCGACCTGAAAGTCACCCTAATTTGCTGCCACTTTGTCGCTGCAACTTGGCCCCAACTTCTGGGAATGCCTGTGTAATATTGCGCCCTATGTACCTCAAGTCACATGAGGCTCTGTTTCCACTATTGCAACCCTAAATTCACATTATTTTGCCGGGATTTTGATGCGACTTGGAGCAATGCCTGTACATTTTTGAGGTCTATGGACCTCAAGTTGTATCAAAGTGGGTCCAAAGTAGTGCAGGGACTACTTTGAAGTCGCTGCGACTTGATGTCGCACAGATATGAACCATACTCATTGGAAATCATAGGGTATAACATGTCATGCGACTTTGCAGTCCCAAGTTGCATGACAAGTCGCACTAGTGGAAACCGAGCCTGAAAGTCACACCAAAGTAGTACAAGGACTACTTTGAAGTTGGTCTGACTTAAAGTAGCACAGATATGAATGGTTATCATTGAGAATCATGAAAAGTCGCCCAACTGTGAATCAAGTCATATATATTTTAATAGAAAGGAGCTCTCATTTATACTTGCATAGTCCTTACTGATTTACATCAGCAGAACAAATACAGGAAGTAGTGATGTGTGCACATGGGCCAGAAGCAAATGTGTAGTGATACCAAACAAATCAATGAAGCCCACCCACACCAAATCCACCCCCACCTTGAGTAAGCACAAGTACATATCCTACACTTACCCGGCAAATCAGCAGCACCTCCTCTATGCTAAAGAGGGACCTCGCCATGTCCACCTAGATGGAGATCCTGACCAGCACAGGAACTTCCGGGTGATTACAATGACTCATTTCCGGGTCAGGAGGTGAAACCACGCTTTGCTGATTTCACCTGCGAATATTTGATCTCAATCACACTTAGAATTTATTATTTTTGATTATTTGCAGATATGCAAATCTGTATTTCTACATATGATATTTGAAGGTAAACTTAAGGGAGTTTGAAAAGGAATGGTGTCTCTGCCATAGCAGCAGGTGAATTACAAAGGCAAAAGGCCCAGTTTGAGCCCTGTTTCACACTGACAGCGGGAAGAAATCGTTTAGCTGAAGTCATACGATTTTCATTCCCGCATGTCAGTCCCGACTGCAGGGGAGGGGACATCAGAGACATCTGTGCAGGTTACTGCACTTATATCAATACAAATCACACCAATTAGAACAGCGCAATTGCCACCGATCTGACATGTCAAATCGCACCAATGTGAACCAGAGCTGACACATACAACACTGTCTATCCTACAGCTGAATTCATTACCTGCAATTCTCCACAGCTGAAAAATATAAAGATTACACCTTTATCATTTACTTGCAGGTGTGCTGAAGCCTAGGTTTACATTGGGGTGATTTGTCATGTAATTTCAGAAATCAAATCGCATGACTATTGGTGGCAATGGCACTGTTCCAATCGATGCAACCCCAATTTTGTGGCGCCGCACCGATTTGCAAAAGTAGTTCCTGCACTACTTTTGCCGATTTCAGGTGCGACTTCAATAGACATTTGTGTATGAAGCCACACAGTTGTCTATCAAGTAGTACCTAAAATCGCGCTAGCTTAAGTGAAGTAGCACGATTTCAAAGTAGCATCAATGTGAACAAGGGCAAAGAGATTCATTTTTTGGTGCACAAATCCATATAGAAATAAAATATTAAGGATTTTGCACTTTGCCAAAAAAAAAAAAAAAAAGCACACACACACCATAGCTCAATAACGTACTTTTATTTTGCCAGCAGAAACAAAATTATGTACATTCATTTACTAGCTTCAAAAAAATTTGGACAGGATACACGGTACTCAATTTAGCAATTGGATTTTAAGGGCCCTGCTCATAGGAGCTTACAATCTAAAATTTGTCAAAACCTTAGAGTGCACACAGCTTTACTTTTAGTGTATAACGGGCAACACATCATTTTTATCTGCAAGAATATAGAAACACTCAAGTCATTCTTACCAAGCATTCCAACATAATAATAAAAAAGACACATGTTCAAAACACCCACCACCACCCCACAATCCACCTATACGTACATTGGTGACCATGTTCTGCTGGAATCTGCATTTCTGTGTACATGATTAAACAATGAGATCCAAGAGTAGAAGGTCAGCAGATGCTTCCAAACGATTTTGCATGGTCAGACAGGAACAATACACACACAATTTTTGATTGAAAAAATGCACAAGAATTTCAGCAAATAACACTAGTTGGGGGGTCTGTCAATCTGCACAATATCATTCCTTTTCCCCCCACAAATCACAGCAAAAAACCTGGCCTTCTCAGACCAAACGATCCCCCATACTGCAGGCCTTTATATAAGAGAGGTTGTATTGTTAGCAAACTGACACACGCCCAATAGAAGCACACGCCCAATAGAAGTACACGCCCACCAGTATCTTTCAATCTGTCTCTTTGTGTATGTCTAAAGTGATTGCACCTGATAGGCAGGAACACATAATACTATTTGCAACTGTGTTAGCCCTCGGCTATGTGCATCAAATCTCCAACTACAGGCCAAAGATCCAAGGCCATTTGCATGCACATAAACAAAGCAACAGTTTTCTAAGCATATGTACCTGTGCAGTGTAAACCATACAATTTTAAATTTCCAAGTCCCTGGGCATGATTAGTGCTAACAAACATTAACATCAGTCCCTGGCTCCAATGAGCTTCCAATCTAAAGTCCAAAATAAACTTTTTTACATTAGAGACTATTTTGACAGGAGACAAATAAAATGCCAGCATGTCTTAGGATTGTGGTGAGAAACCCACACATGGAAAACATATAAACTTCAACATAAGCATTAGCATGTTGGGGAATTGAACCAGCAACCCCAGTGCTGCTAGATGGAATTGCTGCCCACTTAGCCACCAGGCAGCCTCACATGTGTTCTCTGCATCTCTGTGGTGTGAACCAGCCCTAAGTCCATAGCCATGCTCAGTGTCTCCAAGTAATATACAATATATTGGCCTAAGTATTGGGACGCCTGCCTTTAAACGCACATGAACTGTAATCGCATCCCAGTCTTAGTCCGTAGGGTTCAATATTGAGTTGGCCCACCCTTTGCAGCTATAACAGCTTCAACTCTTCTGGGAAGGCTGTGCACAAGGTTTAGGAGGGTGTCTATGGGAATGTTTGACCATTCTTCCAAGTGCATTTGTGAGGTCAGGCACTGATGTTGGACGAGAAGGCCTGGCCTGCAGTCTCCGCTCTAATTCATCCCCAAGGTGTTCTGTTGTGTTGGGGTCAGGACTCTGTCCAGGCCAGTCAAGTTCCTTCACCCCGAACCCACTCATCCATGTCTTTATGGACCTTGCTTTGTGCACTGGTCCAAATCATTTGGTGGAGGGGGATTATGGTGTGGGGTTGTTTTTCAGGGGTTGGGCTTGGCCCCTTAGTTCCAGTGAAGGGAACTCTTAAGGCATCAGCATACTGAGACATTTTGGACAATTTCATGCTCCCAACTTTGTGGGAACAGTTTGGGGATGGCCCCTTCCTGTTTCAACATGACTGCACACCAGTGCACGAAGCAAGGTCCATAAAGACATAAATGAGTGAGTTTGGGGTGGAGAAACTTGACTGGCCTGCACAGAGTCCTGACCTCAACCCGATAGAACTCCCTTTGGCTTAATTAGAGCAGAGACTGCGAGCCACGCCTTCTCATCCAACATCAGTGCCTGGCCTCACAAATGCACTTCTGGAAGAATGATCAAACATTCCCATAGACACACTAAACCTTGTGGACAGCCTTCCCAGCCTTCCCAGAAGCTGTTCTAGCTGCAAAGGTGGGTCAAATCAAAATCTAACCCTACGGACTAAGACTGGGCTGCCATTAAAGTTCATGTGTGTGTAAAGGCAGGCGTCCCAATACTTTGGGCTAAATTGTGTATCTGGCAAGATTTACAATGGTGGTGGAACCCTCCTACACATAAATACAACATTTAGCCCACGTTCACACTGGGGCTGCGGGAGTGAAGCCTGCGAGTTCAGCTGAACTCGCACGATTTCACTCCCGCTGGCAGTCCCGATTTCAGCCACGATTTCAAAGACATCTGAAACAGATGTCAATGTAAATCGCGGCTGAAATCGCAAAAAGTAGTACAGAAACTACTTTTTGTAATCGGTGCAGCGCCGCACCGATTAGGACGGTGCCATTGGCTGCAATTTGCGGCAAATTTTGCCGATTTGACATGTCAAATCGCACCAGTGTGAACCAGGGCTAAGACATAATTTTAGGACCTGGGAGATGAGACAACTTCTCTACATGAAACAGCATGTTTGGTATTTGAACCCAGACACTCAGGGATGCTAAGCAGAACCCTCTAAGCCAGTGTTTCTCAACTCCAGTCCTCAAGGCGCACCAACAGGTCATGTTTTTGGGATTTCCTGCAGATAAAACAGCTGTGATAATTACTAAGGCAGTGAAACTGCTCAAATCACCTGTGAAAATCAATGGAAATCCCAAAAACATGACCTTTTGGTGCGCCTTGAGGACTGGAGTTGAGAAACACTGCTCTAAGCCACAGAGCTGCCACATGTGGAATCCTCATGCACATAAATACACATAAATACTGCATTTCTTTGGACATACAGGTGATGGAATTACATTACTCAAGAGTTATTCTTCTTGATTTATTCTGTGATATTTGGTGTTTTTTTGTGGGTGAGTTTAGAATAGTGATATTACCCTCAAATTTTGGGGAATTACATTTTTATTTCTGATGTTGGAACACATATCAAATTTTTGGGGCTCCAATTTTGATTATTTAGAAATAATAAAAAGCACAAAAAAAGTGACTAAATTTAAATTTGCATCAGCAATGGTATTGTTTGTGGTTTGTAAAGACACCTGTGTGAGTTGGGTAAAGATTGGTGTGAGATGGAGAGTAACTAGTGAAAGTGACAGAGAAAAATATATTTTATCAAAACATTCCACATTCTAGCTTTCTTTAAAAACAAAATATTTTAATTAGAAGCAACATTGTTGCAAAGGAAAATTTATTTCAGAGAAAGATACATTTCATCGCAACTTTAAAAGGATTTATTTGTGAAAGTTACAATTGTACCATTAGAATCAACGGCTAAAACTTGCATTGGACTAAAATAGCTCAGATTTTCACTTCCAAAACATGCTCTTTAATTAGCTCTCATTTCGGTATTTACTATAACTCTTGTGAAAAAAGACACTTGAGTTAAAATTTGAGTTATTTTAGCTCTGGGCATGCTCAGTTTAGTTTGCAAATAGTTGTCCAAAAACGAGCATTTTTTTACTTCTCAGACTTTTAAAGATATTTCAGTGTAGAGATCACTTTTTCACACAGTTTAAAAGCAGATTATCTTTAAATAATATACCGCATATTTCAGTACAATTAAGGCAATTATATCATGCTCTAAACATTATTTCCATGTGCACAACTCCAGCTTTTAGTAGAGTAAGGATTTGGGCGCTATTTGGATTCTGGGAGCTATAGTAAATTCGATTTTGGTAAGTATTTTTTCTCCAGCGCTATAGTGAATACCGTTTTAGCGCTAATTAGCGCAAATTGCCGCGATTTGCGCTAATTAGCGCAAATTCGCGGCAATTTGCGCTAATTAGCGCAAATTCGCGGCAATTTGCGTTAATTAGCGCCGCGGCGCTATAGTAAATTACCCCCATTGTCTCAGGACCATTATGTCTATTTTGTTAGCACTGGATGAAACCAGCATCTTTGCGCCTTCTTTTAAACCTTGAAAAGGTTAGACAATAGAAAATAGCTCAGAACCTCATCCAGGACATTGAGTGAAATGTACCTGGAGATTGAAGAGACTGTTGACTTCTAGAACTTTCTGATGATTTCAGAAGTTAAGGGGTTCCTGGATTGAATTCTGTATTTATCTGTATTTTATCATTTGTAATACATCTTTAATCGAAGCTAAGTAAATCTTTTATTACTATACTACTTGTGTGTTGTTTTAATCATTGTACTTCTTCATACACAAATCTGAAGGGTAAATATAAATGAACCTGTCAGTAAATGAATAAATGTAACACAGAATTTAACCCCTTGTTTTTCTTCACGATTTTTACCAGCAAATGTTTTTTTTTTAACCACTTCCGGACCGCCCACTGTACATATACTGTGGCAGGGTGGCCCGGCTGCATGAAACAATGTTTTTTGGCCTGGACCTGCTAATCGGTTCTGGCAAATGACAGGACCTCCTGTGCCTGTGTAATGTAAACACAGGCACAGGAAATTATGCAATCTCCCCTCCTAGAGACATTTGAGTTCCAGCATGCAGGAGAGAGCATCCAACTGAGTACACAAGCACTACGCTGACACCAGGACCCATAGGCAAATATTTCACCCCCTGATAGCCCCCCGTTAACCCTTTCACTCCCTGTCACAGTGTCACCAAGGTACAGGGTTCATATTTTTTTACTGATCGATCTGTTGGTGTCACTTGTGACACTAAAGAGCATTAGGGCAGTTAGTGGTAGTTAGCGTTAGCCCCAGGAAGGCTTAGGGCACCCCCCATATAATTTCCTAACAAAGGTTTAATCCCTTTATTACCCCCAGTTAACTCTTTGACTCCCTGTCATAGTGTCATTAATATAGTGTACCGATTATTCTTCTGATCACTGTATTGGTGTCACGGGTGACGCTAGTTAGCTTGTTAGCATCAACGTCAGTCTTATATTGGTTCAGGGTACCACCACAGTTTAATAAAGTTGTAACCCCTTATCACCCCCCAGTTAACCCTTTCACTCCCTGTTATTGTGTCATTAGCATAGTGTACAGATCTTTTTTCTGATCAGTTAGTCAGTTAGTGTCAGCATCAATCCCAGACAGCGTCAGATTTGAGCCCTTTGATTGCCAGTAACACTAACACACACATATATACCTCCAATATTAGTATAGTATCTGAACGGATCAATATCTTTGATCTAATCAGAACTATACTAGCGTCCTCAATAGTATAGTGTTCCCAAAAATGCAGCGTTAGCAGGATCAGCCCAGACACCTGCCAGCACCTGCGCTTAGCCCTTCCGCCCAGCCCACACAAAGTGCAAGATCTGTAGATCACTGTCACTTCCAATACACAGCACACAAAACCGCAGCGTTAGCAGAGTCACGCCTGATCTCTGCTAGCACTAGCAGTTAATTTTTTATAGTTTTTTGTAGTGATTTAAGCAGTCTCTGACAACCATGTGCTTTTTTCCCTGTGAGTCACACTAGGTACTTGTAAATTTAGTGGCTAAAATCTCAAAGGAAAGTTACTCTAGTAAAGAGGCCTACAGGATACTGAGCATGACAGATGAGAGTGCAGGGGAAGCCTCACTGTCAGAATCAGATTCAGGCTTAGTATACAAACCTATAGAGAGCAGCAGCACCCTGACAGATAGCTCAGACCGACAAAATAGAGGTCCCTGCTAAGGTCAGACCAACCCGAAATTCAGGTGAAAACAGCGGATTTGACTTCCCTTGACTTCTATGAGCTGTTTTTCACGGAAGAGCTGTATGGATCTATTGTGGGGCAAAGCAATTTATATGCTGGTCAATTTATCGCCGCAAATCCGAATTTGACCCTTGCTGGAGAATTTTGACCAATAACCTATAACGGTTCCCAAATTTAAGACCTTTCGGGCCTATCCCTCCTCATGGGCATTACTAAAAATAGTTATTTGCGGTCATATTGGCCCACTGACCCAATTCATCATATGCTAGTGTTTTCTGCTGCGATGGCCAGGACTAGATATGAGCAAATATTGCGGTTTATGCACTTCCTCGACAACCCTTGCCCGGAGGTTGTTGGGGTCTGCGGGCGGGGGGCTTATCGGAATCTGGAAGCCGGGGCCCCCAGATCCGAGCCTCCCCCTATGTGAATGAGTATAGGGTACATTGTAACCCTACCCATTCACCATAAAAAAAGTAGTGTGTAAAAAATACAGTAGACAGTTTTTGACAAGTCTTTTATTAAAAATATCTTCTTCCCCATTTTCTCCTCCGGTCTTACTCCATCTTCTTCCTCCAGGCTTCACCATATACCGTTGCTTCTTCTTCCGCTCTTCTTCTTTCTCCTGTCTTCTTTGTCAGGTGTTCTCCTTCCTCTGCCGCCGCAGACCCTCCTCCAATTCTGAGTCCTGCTCCTGCCGACGACCCTCCTCCGATGCTGCGTCCGGCTGATCTGTCCACGCCGATGTCCAGCATGTCTTAGATAATGATGGGGACGTGGCCATAATATGATATCATCCAGAGGCCCAGCCCCCTTGTGATGTCACCGCCCAGGGCATGATGGGTCTGTGACTTCACAAGGGGGGGTGACGTCATATGATGGCCTTGCCCCCATCATTATCTAAGACATGCTTGACATGGGCGCGGACAGATCAGCGGGACAGAGCATTGGAGGAGGGTCTTCGGTGGCAGAGGAAGGGGAACACCGGACAAAGAAGACAGGAGAAATAAGAAGAGTGGAAGAAGAAGCAGCGGGAGAAGGAGAAACCCGGAGGAGGAAGAAGAAGGGCAGAAGAAGATATTTTTAATAAAAGACTTGTCAAAAACTGTCTACTGTATTTTTTCACACAAAACTATGTTTTTTTGGTGAATGGGTAGGGGTACAATTTACCCCATACTCATTCACATAGGGGGAGGCTAGGATCTGGGGGCCCCCTTGTTTAAAAAAGGGTAAGGGTTGTCGGGAAGAGGACCTTGTCCCCACCAACATGGGGGCAAGGTGCTTTGTGATGGGGGGCGCAGAGCCCCCCTGCCCCAAAGCACCCATCCCCCCAAGTTGAGGGCATGCGGCCTGGTATGGTTCAGGATGGGGGGGCGTCCCCACCCTATCCTGACCTGCCGGGCTGTATGCTTGGATAAGGGTCTGGTATGGATTTTGGGGGGGGAAAAAGAAAAAATAATTGGAGTGGGGGGTCCCCTCCGAATCAATACTAGACCCAAGGGCCTGGGTTGGACCGGGGGGGACCCCACGCAGTTTTTTTTCATGATTTTTTTTAGTCGGTAATTCTTTTTTTTTACATTCAGCGGGGAAGCCTGCTGACAGCTGATGACTCATTGGTTGTTACGGACGTGGCATCCAGCTTTCCAGACCCCTCCTTAGCAACCACTTAAATACAGTGAATGTACAGCTAAGAAAAAAACACACAAATTGCAAAATGCTAATTGCTGCAAAATCACACCAAAATCGCAGTAAAAGAGCGGTACTTGCGTTTTGGATGCGGGTCCCCAACCCCTTCCAAAAATGTAGAGGCACAAAAATGCATTGATGTGAACATGTTAAAATATTTCCCTGCATTTCTTCAAAATGCATCAAAAAATGCATTAGTGTGAATCGAGCCTTAATGTTTTATTGATACTATGATTTATTGTTAACCATTGTTTGCTTTGCAGGAACGCCATTTAGCTGCAGCACTGATTTATTCTTTTGGACAACAACAGGGTTTGCTCTCACGATATGTAAATCCTTGACTCCAGCACTGTAGAAGTTGATTTCACCACCACAGTTAAAAAAAAGAGCATACAGGTATAGGCCGAAGCATAGGGGCAGGGGTGGACATAGGGGCAGATCACCCCTATGCTTTGGCATATATTTTTATTTACTTTTCTTGGCAGAGATTTCTTCATCCACATCAAATGATGTGAACGGAGGAATCTGTTAGGTTCTTTTTTTTAAAAATAGAACAGTGCATGTATGCCCATCATTAGAAGTTGTCACGCCATGTCTGGGATTTTATCCTGGGACCTGGTGTTCTGTGGATGGTTTCCTACTGCCTGAGCCACTGGGGAACTTTCTTCTGTGTAGAGCCCTTGTTATACCCTGCTCTTTGATCTTGGACCATGGCCCTACCCAGTGTGCAGCTGTAGGCAGTCACATGATTTAGTGACCTATAAATCATCACTTCTCCTTCCTGCCTTTGCCCTAGTATAGGTGCCTGTTGCTTGGTGTATGTTAATGTGGTTTTGGTTGCTGACTTTGCTTGTTCTTGACTCCACTTCTTGGATTACCCCCTGGATTTACACTGTTCTTGTTACCGACCCTGCCTGTTCCCGACGCTGCCTTCTGGTTGACCCCCGTGTACTTCTAGAAAGAAATTTGTCCCTCCAAGCCCAAAACCTCTGAAGCAAACGCCCTGTTGAAACCTTCAGGTGCAGGCTCGATAATGAATTAGGGGGCAAAAAACAGTCCTGGAGAGCCGCACACAGTTTAAGGCATCTTTATTGCAGATAAAATCCAATACAGTCACTCCATATTTGGCAAAGGCAGGGATATACAGCTGATGCATTTCACACCATGTGTTGGTGCTTAGTCATGTCGTGTACTTCTGCCTTGGTCCGCTGACTTGGATAGTTTAGGATTGTCCTTTCTCCCACCTGGTTCCTGTCTTCTGCCTCTACTAACTGTGAGTTATTTGCTGGTGGTCCTCTAATACTGGCTGCAGGATCTCAACTGTCCCTCCACCTAATACTGGGATAACAAGACTACCGGTCAGGAAACCGGAGTGATGGTTGGAATCTCGTGGCAGACTTGACATTAGTGGGTGGATGCAGGGCAGTATTCTAATGGTGGGCATACCACTGATCGATTGATGTGAATGGATAGGTTCTCTTTTTTTTGTTCAGCCCACAGGCTGCATGAAAAAAAGAACATTATAATATATGCCCAACAAGGACCAGCAATGTATGTGGCTGGAATTTAAGTGGTTATTCCGGAATGATGCCTGCAGGTTTAGGCCTCAATTTGGTATTGTTTTTTTTCAGCCGGAGGTCGGCTTTCATGTAAAAGCAATCCTAGCGGTTAACCACTTAAGGACCGAGCCTCTTTCTAAAATTTGTTGTTTACAAGTTAAAAACAATTTTTTTTGCTAGAAAATTACTTAGAACTCCAAACATTATAAATTTTTTCTAACACCCTAGAGAATAAAATGGCGGTCGTTGTAATACTTTATGTCACACCGTATTTGCGCAGCGGTCTTACAATTGCACTTTTTTGGGAAAAAATACACTTTTTTTAATTAAAAAATAAGACAACTGTAAAGTTAGCCCAATTTTTTTATATTGTGAAAGATAATGTTACGCTGAGTAAATTGATACCCAACATGTCACGCTTCAAAATTGCGCCCGCTCGTGGAATGTCTACAAAATTTTACCCTTAAAAATCTCTACAATTATTGTTCTCACTCTACCGATCGCGGCGATACCTCACATGTGTGGTTTGAACACCGTTTTCATATGCAGGCGCTGCTCACATATCGCTTCTGCACAATGTATTTATTTTTTCTTATTATTTATTTTACCTTTTTTATTTTTATCTTTTACACTGTTCTTTTAAAAAAAATTGTCACTTTTATTCCTATTACAAGGAATGTATACATCCCTTGTAATAGAAAAAAGCATGACCGGTCCTCTTAAATATGAGATCTAGGGTCAAAAAGACCTCAGATCTCATATTTACACAAAAATGCAATAAAAAAAATAGAAATAAAATAATTTAGTCATTTGAAAAAAAAAAATTTTTTTAAATGGCCCTTTAAGAACTATGGGCGGGAGTGACATTTTGACGTCGCTTCCACCCTGCTATGGTATGGAGACGGTGCGGGTCATCTTCCCTTCACTCGTCTCCTTACCCAGCCACAGGAAGGACCCGATCGCCTCCGCCGCTGCCAACGGCTCAGGTGCCCCCTCTCCCTCCGCCGATAACGGTGATCTCACGGCGAATCCGCTGCAGAGACCACCATTATCGGAAACCGGACCGCCGGCTAAAGATGAGGATACCTGGGTTATTGCAGCTAGCTGCTGCCATAACAGAGATATCCCTCTTCAAAGTGCCGACGTATATAGTCGTGCGGCGATCCAGAAGTGGTTAATTAGCCGCTAGACTGCTTTTACAAGCCCTTGGATGCTTCTATGGATTTCTCAGGCTCTCCTATCGCACCAGGGAACCCGAGAATGCAGCCGGAGATTCTGCCAGCTGACTATAGAGCTGATCGGAGACCGGGACGGCTCCAATCATCTCTATGGCCTAGGAAACCGGAAGCTACGAGCATTTCAAGACTTCGGTGATTGCCAGATATAAAAAGCGCCAAAGGGGAAATTGGGAAAGCATCTTATCACATTGATCTTGGTGTGGTCAGATGGATGCTTTAAGGGCAGAGGAGAGATCTAGAGTCTAATAGATTTATTTCTTTAAAAAAAATTTGGGGTCTGTTACTACCTTATGCTATCATAAGGGATATTTACATTCCCTGTGATAGCAAAAAAAATTATTAAAAATAAAATCAAAGGGACAGTGTAAAAAAAAAAAACGGTAAAAAAAAAGCATCCCTGTCCCCCTCCCCCCGTGCTCACACGCAAAGATCAACACAAGCATCGGTGTCATGTCGTATGTAAACAGCAATTGCCCCATGCATGTAAAGGTATCACCACGAATGTCAGATCAAGGGCAGTAATTCTAGCAGTAGACCTCCTCTGTAAATCTAAAGTGGTAACCTGTAAAGGCTTTTAAAGAATTTTAAAAATGTATGTAGTTTGTCGCCGCTGCATGGGCGTTCGCAATTTTAAAGCATGTCGTGTTTGGTATCCATGTACTTAACATAAGATCATCTTTTACCAAACATTTGGGCAATATAGTGTGTTTTTGTGCATTATAATTTTCCAACTTGCGTTTGGAAAATCGCTGTGTGGGGAAAAATATTTTTTTGTAATTTTCCCGAAACTTGCGTCAACATTTTTAATATTCTATGGACTCAACATGCCTCTCCGCAAATCGCTTGGGGTGTCTACTTTCCAAAAAGGGGTCATTTGGGTGGGGTTTTGAACTGTGCTGGCATTTTATGTCGTACATTAGGAGCGTATGCCACACATCACCCACTCTTCTAACTACTTGAAGACCAAGACCTTTCTGACACTTTTTGTTTAAATTAAAAAAACATTTTTTTTTGCTAGAAAATTACTTTAAACCTACAAACATTATATATTTTTTTTAAAGCAGAAGCCTACAGCTTAAAATGGTGGGTGTTGCAATTTTATTTTAGTTATTTTACACAAAATTGTCACTAAATCATATATTGCTCACACATGCCATATGTATATGTGAAATTACACCCCAAAATACATTCTACTGCTTCTCCTGAGTATGGGGATACCACATGTGTGAGACTTTTTGGGAGCCTAGCCGCGTACAGGACCCCGAAAACCAATCACCGCCTTCAGGCTTTCTAAGGACGTAAATTGTTAATTTCACTCCTCACTACCTATCAGTTTCGGAGGCCCTGAAATGTCAATGTAGAACAACCCCCCCCCAAAATGACCCCCTTTTGGAAAGTAGACACCCCAAGCTATTTGCTGAGAGGCATGTTGAGTCCATGGAATATTTTTACATTTTGCCATAAGTTTCAGGAAAATTACAGAATTGAATTTGATCTATTTACACAAAGTTGTCATTTAAATTAGATATTGCTCAAACCTGCCATGGGTATATGTAAAATTACACCCCAATATACAGTGCCTTGAAAAAGTATTCATACCCCTTGAAATTTTCCACATTTTGTCATGTTACAACCAAAAACGTAAATATATTTTATTGGGATTTTATGTGATAGACCAACACAAAGTGGCACATACTGTAATTGTGAAGTGGAGGGAAAATAAGTGGTTTTCCAAATTGTTTACAAATAAAAATCTGAAAAGTGTGGTGTGCATTTGTATTCAGCCCCCTTTACTCTGTTACGCCTAACTAAAATCTAGTGGAACCAATTGCCTTCAGAAGTCGCCTAATTAGTAAATAGGGTCCACCTGTGCGTAATTTAATCTCAGTATAAATACATCTGTTCTGTGAAGCCCTCAGAGGTTTGTTAGAGAACTTTAGTGAACAAACGGCATCATGAAGGCCAAGGAACACATCAGACAGGTCGGGGATAAAGTTGTGGAGAAGTTTAAAGCAGGGTTAGGTTATTAAAAAAAATAAAAATATCCAAAGCTTTGAACATCTCACGGAGCACTGTTCAATCCATCATCCAAAAATAGAAAGAGCATGGCACAACTGCAAACCTACCAAGACATGGCCGTCCACTAGGCATGTGCATTTCGTTTAGTTCCGAATCGAAATTCGGACGAATTTTCATTATTCAGACGTTCGGATGCATCCGAATTAACGAATTACAATGCTAACGAATTCAACCGAATCCGAAATAACGTTTCGAATCGAAAAACCATCGAATTAGAAAAAAATTTGAATTGAATTAGAAAAAAATTCTTGTCGAATCGAATTTGAAAACAATTAGAATAGAATCGAAAATATTGGAAAGAATCGAATAGAAAAACAATAGAACAGAATAGAATAAAATACAATATATATATTATATTTTATTCTATCCTGTTCTATTTTTTTCTAGTCTATTTTCTATTTCTATTCTAATCTTTTCTAATTGGAATTCGAAAAATTGGTCGCATTCGAAAATATTTCAACCAAATTCGAAAATATTTCTACCGGATTCGATAATATTTAATCCGCATTCGTTAATATTTCAACCAAATTCGATAATATTTCAACCGGATTCGAAATTATTCCAACCGAATAGAAAAGACCATGTTCCTACATTCGAATTTTGTATAGAATGAATTCAAATTCCAATAAGAAAAGATTAGAATAGATATAGAAAATAGACTAGAAATAGACTAGACTAGGGAAATGGCTGCTAATAGTTTGCAGGAGACCTGCAAAAAAAATGAAATAGATGCTTATAGTCTGCAGATCTGATGAGAAAATAAAAAATAGATACTAATAGTCTGCAGGAGATCTTCAGAAAAAAATATATAAATGCTAATAGTCTGCAGGAGATAGGATGGTAATAAATAGTAATCTGCAAAAAATAAATAAAAATGAAATAGATGTTAATATACTGTAGGAGATCTGACGGAAATAAATAGTAATCTGCAAAAAAAAAATGAAATAGATGCTAATTATTTCCATCAGATCTCCTGCAGTATATTAACATCTATTTCATTTTTTTTGAAGATCTCCTGCAGACTATTAGCATCTATTTCATTTTTCTTTTCTTTTTCTTTTTTTGCATTAAAGCAGCCATTTCCTTTATTTCAGCAGATCTCCTGCAGACTATTAGCATCTATTTCATTATTTTTTTTTGCAGATAACTATTTATTTCCATCCGATCTCCTGCAGACTATTAGCATTTATATAATTTTTTTGCAGATCTCCTGCAGACTTTTAGCATCTATTTCATTTTCTCATCAGATCTGCAGACTATAAGCATCTATTTCATTTTTTTGTAGGTCTCCTGCAAACCATTAGCAGCCATTTCCCTAGTCTAGTCTATTTCTAGTCTATTTTCTATTTCTATTCTAATCTTTTCTAATTGGAATTTGAATTCATTCTATCCGAAATTCGAATGTCGGAACATGGTTTATTATAATCTTTTCGATTTGGTTGGAATAATTTCGAATCCGGTAGAAATATTATCGAATTTGGTTGAAATATTAACGAATGCAGATAAAATATTATCGAATCCGGTAGAAATATTTCCGAATTTGGTTGAAATATATTTGAATGCGACCGATTTTTCGAATTCCAATTAGAAAAGATTAGAATAGAAATAGAAAATAGACTAGAAAAACAATAGAACAACAGAATAGAATATAGATACTATCTATTTCATTTTTTATTTTATTTTTTGCAGATTACTATTTGTTTCGGATGAGACCTGCAAAAAAATAAATAAAAAAATGAAATAGATTGTAATATACTGCAGGAGATCTAATGGAAATAAATAGTAATCTGCAAAAAATCCGATTGAAATATTTTCGAATCCGGTTATAATAGTTTCGAATGCGGTTGAAATAATTTTGAATCATGTTGAAATAATTTCGAATCATGTTGAAATAATTTCGAATCCGGTAGAAATATTTTCGAATTCGGTTGAAATATTTTCGAATGCGACCGATTTTTCGAATTCGGTCGAAAACTAAACGAAATCCGAAAACGAATTTAACAAATTTAACGAATCTAACTAAACTAAATTAACTAATTAACAAATTAAAACGAAACAAAACAAATTTTTTCCTTTTGCACATGTCTACCGTCCACCTAAACTGAGAGGTTGGGCAAGGAGAACATTAGTCAGAGAAGGAGCCAAAAGGCCCATGGTAACTCTGGAGGAGCTGCAGAGATCCACAGCTCAGGTGGGAGAATCTGTCCACAGGACAACTATTAGTCATGCCCTCTACAAATCTGACCTTTATGGAAGAGTGGCAAAAAGAAAGTCATTGTTGAAAGAAGGCCATAAGAAGTCCCATTTGCAGTCTGCGAGAAGCCATGTGGGGGACACAACAAACACGTGGAAGAAGTCAGATGAGACCAAAATTTAACTTTTTGGCCTAAAAGCAAAACGCTATGTGTGGCGGAAGACTAACACTGCATATCACCCTGAACACACCATCCCCACCATGAAACATGGTGGTGGCAGCATCATGTTGTGGGGATGCTTTTCTTCAGCAGAGACAGGGAAGCTGGTCAGAGTTGATGGGAAGAAGGATGGAGCCAAATACAGAGAAATCTTAAAAGAAAACCTGTTAGAGCCTGCAGAAGATACTGGGGCCAAGGTTCACCTTCCAGCAGGAGAATGACCCTAAACATACAGCCAGAGCTACAATGGAATGGTTTAGATCAAAGCATATTCATGTGTTAGAATGGCCCAGTCTAAGTCGAAATCTAAAAATAATTAAGAATCTGTAGCAAGACTTGAAAATTGCTGGTCACAGATGCTCTCTATCCAATCTGACAGAGCTTGAGCTATTTTGCAAAGAAGAATGGGCAAAAATATCACTCTCTAGATGTGCAAAGCTGGTAGAGACATCCCTAAAAAGACCTGCAGCTGTATTTGCAGCGAAAGGTGGTTCTACAAAGCATTGATTCAGGGGGCTGAATACAAATGCACGCCACACTTTTTAGATATTTATTTGTACAAAAAATGTAAATCCATTTATAATTTTCCTTCCACTTCACAATTATGTGCCACTTTGTGTTGGTCTATCACATAAAATCCCAATAAAATACATTTACGTTTTTGGTTATAACATGACAAAATTTGGAAAATTTCAAGGGGTATGAATACTTTTTTTAAGGCACTGTACATTCTGCTGCTTCTCCTGAGTATGGGAATACCACATGTGTGAGACTTTTTGGCAGTCTTTCCGCATACAGGACCCCAAAAACCAATCATCGCCTTCAGGTTTTCTAAGGGCGTAAGGGCGTAAATTGTTGTTTTCACTCCTCACTACCTATCACAGTTTAAGAGACCATGAAATGCCAAGATGGCACAATCACCAAACACCCCCCCCCCCCCCAAATGACCCCTTTTCGGAAAGTAGACGCCCCAAGGGATTTGCTAAGAGGCATGGTGAGTATTTTGCAGCTCTCATCTGTTTTTGAAAATGAAGAAGAAAAGGATTTGTTGGTACTGGTACAGCATATTTATAGTATACATTCAAGATATAGCCCATCCATAGGATATTACCAATCCAAGCCATGCCAAACACCTCCCTATGTACATACAGTTATTCATAGCATTTCTCGCCTGTCAATGTTCAGACAGTTTTTATAACAGCTTTTAAAACACTACACATGCTATCACACCACTCTGATCAAGGCGTTAGTTTTGTTGTTAACACAAACCTAAACATGACTTCCATCGTCTCAGTAGAAACATCTCTCTTACTTCGAACTTCAGAGCAACAATATATTTAAAGGAGTAATAACCCAAAACAATAAATATATATTTGGGGGGATCTCAACTACCTCTTTCAGTTACATAGGTACATATAGTTACATAGTTAGTCTGGTTGAAAAAAAAACCATACAATTGGGTATTCTTTGCAAAGTAAAGTTTTACCCCCTTGCAGAGTGCACTTGAAAATTGCACAGTCTATTTGCCTTTAGTAAATCGACACCAATGAGTTGGGGTAGTCTTGGAGTTGAGGACAGACTCAAATCAGAGTACGTATTTTATGAACTGAAGAGGTCTGGAGAGGGGAGCAATAAAAAAGGGTATTTGGCAGTATCCCCAAGAGTCCATGGCAGGGATAACGGAAAATTGCTATCAAATACTTACCATAATTTTCTCACCTCTTCTTTCAGGACAGCACCTGGAGAGAGCGCAGCTCCACCCATTTTCCCAGGAAACACTGCAGTCAGTTTCTTTATAGACCGGTCACTTCCACCATGGCCTCAGTTGTAGTGATTCCTCCGCCATGGAGGAAGAGCTGCAGGGAACCAAGGGTGGGCTACGCTCTCTCCAGGTGGGGATAGTATGGGGCATACCTGTGGTATATTATGGATGCAGGCCAGCCCAGCATCCCCCTTATGGGAGGGGGGTGCTCCGGTGTCTCCTCTTCTTTATACCCGGTGAGGGTGCAGACTGCTGGGGGTCCCCGCTCTCTACAGACCAGCGGCTGCGGGCTAGAGGAGGGATGGCGAGCTGCACAGCGGTGAGGGCAGCGTTTCCGCTGTTTCCAGGCTCCATGCTTTCCGGGTCTCGGGTGGCGAGTGCGTCATTTTCGGCCGGAGGCGGGACTTCTGGTGGTGCGCATGTCTTCCAGTTTCAGCCACTGGAATGCAGGGGGAGGAGGCGGCCTTAGCTGGTGTCATTTTCAGCCCTCCCAGCGGCAAAAGGACCGGAAAATTAAAATAAAAAGAGCAGCCGGACGCCACTAGGACCTCGGCAGCATGAAAGACTAATAAGCAGCTGTGGCAGGAGCCACTAACACCAGCCAAATCCAGGTAAGCAGGGGCAGAGGTTCCTGTATATTATCCTTTTTGGGTCTTGTGTTTTTCCCTCTCTTGCTCCCCTGGGGGGAAGGAAGGGAGCCTTTATCACTCTCCTTGGACCATAGCACTAAGGAGAGTGTGTTTGTCTTTAGCATGGTGACTCTGTGGGGGAAGTCACTAGAAAAAGCTGCGGTAACAAACACAGGGGCAACAAAATGGTCCAGGGCTGAAGTGGTTAATATACATTTTTTGTAGTAATTTGCTGAGATATTTTATTGATATATTTAATACAAATAAGATTTACATGTTGGCATATAATGTCCATGATTTAGTTATTTGGACGCTGGCAGGGATGGACGGCCAGTCCCCACTACCGGGAGTTTCCCGGTGGGCCGATGGCTCAGTGGGCCGTTTAAAAAATTTATTTTTTTTTTTTGTGGGCCGTTTTTTTATGCAGAGTTTGGCGGGAGCGTGGCAGCAAACAGCGGCGGGGATTCGGGGATAGTGGCCAGCGAGTAGGGCAGTTGGATGTAAAAGCCGAGGAGGGAGAAGAGCTCCACCCCCTCCCTGACCACCGAAGAGGCGAACAGGAGCAAGCGCGGCCACCCCGGTGCTCCCAGAACCTCGATTCCTCCACCTCCTCTCTGCTCCAGGAACCATGCGGCCTGGGCCGGAGGGCAGGCTGACTGGGAGCCCGGGTGAAGAGAACATGCGCCGCTGTAAGGTGCAGAGCAGCGAGAGCACCCCCTAGATCAAGAGGGAGACTCGGCGCTGCCGCTGCTGGCCATCAGGTACACGGCATCCTACACAAACATGCCAGAACACTGAGACAGCGGGGGGTGAGCAGAGGAGGGACTACAGAAAGGGACAGTGATATGTGGTCTGTCTCAACCCTCCCCTCTGTCTCTCAGTCCCCCCTCTGTCTTTTAGCCCCCTCCTCTGTCTTTCAGCCCCCTCCTCTGTCTTTCAGCCCCCTCCTCTGTCTTTCAGCCCCCTCCTCTGTCTCTCAGACCCCCCACTGTCTCTCAGCCCCCCACTATCTCTCAGCCCCCCACTATCTCTCAGACCCCTCCTCCGTCTCTCAGACCCCCCCTCGGTCTCTCAGACCCCCCTCTGTCTCTCAGTTCCCACCTCTTTTAGCCCCTCCTCTGTCTCTCAACCCCCCTCTGTCTCTCAGACCCCCCTCTGTCTCTCAGACCCCCCTCTGTCTCTCAGACCCCTCCTCTGTCTCTCAGACCCCCCTTCTGTCTCTCAGCTCTCCCCCTCTGTCTCTCAGCTCTCTGTCTCTCAGCTCTCCCCCTCTGTCTCTCAGCTCTCCCTCTGTCTCTCAGCTCTCCCTCTGTCTCTCAGCTCTCCCTCTGTCTCTCAGCTCCCCCCTCTGTCTCTCAGCCCCCCCTCTGTCTCTCAGACCCCCACTGTCTCTCATCCCCCTCCTCTATCTCTCAGCTCCCTCCCTTTGTCTCTCAGTTCCCGTGTCTCTCAGTCCCCCCCTCTTTTAGCCCCTCCTCTGTCTCTCAGCTCCCCCCTCTGTCTCTAATCTCCCCCCTTTGTCTCTCAGCCCCTCCTCTGTCTCTCAGCCCCTCCTCTGTCTCTCAGACCCCTCCTCTGTCTCTCAGCCTCCTCCTCTCTCAGCTCTCTTCCTCTGTTTCTCAGCTCCCCCTCTGTCTCTCAGCCCCCCACTGTTTCTCAGCTCTCCTCCTCTGTCTCTCAGCTCTCCTCCTCTGTCTCTCAGCTCCCTCCTTCTGTCTCTCAGCCCCCCTCTGTCTCTCAGCTCCCCTCCTCTGTCTCTCAGCTCCCCTCCTCTGTCTCTCAGCTCCCCCTCTCTGTCTCTCAGACCCCTCCTCTGTCTCTCAGCTCCCCCCTCTGTCTCTCAGCTCTCCCCCTGTCTCTCAGCTCTCCCCCTGTCTCTCAGCTCTCCCCCCTGTCTCTCAGCTCTCCCCCTGTCTCTCAGCTCTCCCCCCCTGTCTCTCAGCTCTCCCCTGTCTCTCAGCACTCCCCCTGTCTCTCAGCTCTCCCCCTGTCTCTCAGCTCTCCCTCTGTCTCTCAGCCCCCCCTCTGTCTCTCAACCCCCCCCTCTGTCTCTCAGACCCCCACTGTCTCTCATCCCCCTCCTCTATCTCTCAGCTCTCCTCCTCTATCTCTCAGCTCCCTCAATCTGTCTCTCAGTTCCCGTGTCTCTCAGTTCCCCCCCTCTTTTAGCCCCTCCTCTGTCTCTCACACCCCTCCTCTGTCTCTCAGACCCCTCCTCTGTTTCTCAGCCCCCTCCTCTCTCATCTCTCTTCCTCTGTCTCTCAGCTCCGCCCTCTGTCTCTCAGCTCCCCCTCTGTCTCTCAGCTCCCCCTCTGTTTCTCAGCCCCCTCCTCTCTCAGCTCTCTTCCTCTGTCTCTCAGCTCCCCCCTCTGTCTCTCAGCCCCCCACTGTCTCTCAGCTCTCCTCCTCTGTCTCTCAGCTCTCCCCCTGTCTCTCAGCACTCCCCCTGTCTCTCAGCTCTCCCCCTGTCTCTCAGCTCCCTCCCTCTGTCTCTCAGCTCCCTCCCTCTGTCTCTCAGCACCCCCCCTTTTGTCTCTCAGCACCCCCCTGTCTCTCTGCCCCCTCCTCTGTCTCATTCACTCTCTGACTCTTAGGCAGCTTTCACACTGGGGCGGGCATTGACGGTAAAACGCTGCTAGTTTTAGCAGCACTTTACTGTCATTTTAGCTGCACTATTCGGCTTCTAGCAGGCGCTTTTAACCCCCGCTAGCAGCCGAATTAAAGGTTAAATGCGCCCGTGTAGCGCTGCTGCTGAAGTGCTTTCCAGACGCTTTAGCAGTGGTGGCCATTCATTTCAATGGGCAGGAGCGGTGTGTACACCACTCCTCCAGCGCCCCAAAGATGCGGCTTGGAGGACTTTTTTTAATGCCCTGGCAACGCCCCAGTGTGAAAGCACTCAGGCTTTCACACTGGGACTGCAGCAGAGGCGTTTTCAGGCGCTATTTTTAGCCCAAAAGCGCCTGAAAAATGCCTCAGTGTGAAAGGGGTCCTACACTCACCCCCTCTCTTTTACACTCACTCCCTCTCTCTTACACTCACCCTGCTCTCTCACCCACCCCCTCTCACCCACCCCCTCTCACCCCCTTTCCCTCAACCCTCTCTCTCTCTCTCTCTCTCTCTCATTCCCCTCTCTCTTGCCCTCTCATGATATACAATAATGGATGTAGGGGCCTTTTGGTGGGCGTGATTTTTTTGGGGGGTGGGGGGCAGCATTTTATTGAATTAAAGTGGGCCGGTCTGGATGAAGTCCAGGGCCAAATTTTTGTCCCAGTCCAGCCCTGAACACTGGGAGACAATATGTAAGCCCAAAAGACTATGACCCTTCTACCCTTTGTAGAAGTCCCCACCCACTGTGGAGTAAAGGCACTGACATCTTCACGCCCGCTGCCTCGGCTTGGACGAGCTAGCGGCAGCTCTATATCTTGCTGCTCCTGATCTCCATAATTGCCACATCTATTTAAAGACACATGTCATTCCTTGCTATGTGAATATGTGAGTAGTCTGGATGATTTATTTTAAAACAATTAAGATCAATTTCATACAAACAGCACTAAATCCTTTGCTTTTATTATTTTGAATGACACCCAGTACAGATTCCTAATAGATGGGCTTGGATTGTAATTCTGAGAATATGAATCCTTATTCTACAATTTGAAGGTGAAGAAGTTGAGTACCACTCCTTCTGATGATAAACTGCCTGTTTTGACCTTCTGTTTTTCAGAAGTCAAATCCAAAATGAGCAGATTCACTCACAAGGGTGTTGGAGTGGAGTGTCAGGCCTCGTACACACGACCGATTTTCTCGGCAAGAACCAGCAAGAAACTTGCTGGCAGAGAGGTCTTGCCGAGTAAATCGGTCGTGTGTACGCTGCTAGCGGGTTTCTCGTCGAGAAAACCGACAAGAAACCTCGACGAGAAAATAGAGAACCTGCTCTCTATTTTCTCGTCGAAATTCTCCTCGGCGTGTTTCTCGACGAGAAAAGTGAGTGTGTGTACACTTACCTGTCCGCCCGGAAGCCCGCGCATGTTCGAAATGAATTTGACGCATGCGCGGTAGCTTCCTAGGCATACGTAGGGTATACCAAGATGGCGGCGACGGCATCGAATGTGACGAGCGCATGCTCAACGTAGTCGATGACGTCACCGCGTACACTCCTTTCAAAGAACCGCGGGTTCTTTGAAACGAGCGTGTGTACACTCGGCCGGGACAAGTTTCTTGTCCAAGAATCTCGTCGAAAAAAACGACATGTTTTTTTCAACGAGAATCTCGGCCGTGTGTACGAGGCCTCACACATATTTTTCTTGAGTTTGAGAAGCACCTTGGAAATGGTGGATGCCCATACACATTGATACAGTCAAAGAATTATAGTGACTGTTTATATTACACCATATATGGTTTTATCAAAGATTCACTTTAATTGGTGTATTAAGGTATATATTATGATTGATTGTTTCAATTCGATTATTTTTCGTATTTTTTTGAGAGCACTGTACATTATTTTTTTTATTTTTTTTTTGGGTGCAAACGAGTGGAATTCCTGGCTGTTTTGTTAACAAATAAAACAGCCAGGAAAAACCATTTAGCAGCAATTTAAATGAGTTTTAATTTGTATATGTTACTTTTGTCATAGTACATCATACAGGAGCTCCACTTTATATTCAGGCATGCTAGCATGTTATTTAAAGGAAATGTGTATTTTGAATATTGTCCTTTATGCCATATGAAAGCTGTTTTCCACTGGATGATATTTTTAAAAGATATTTTTTGTGATGGTACATGCCCCCAGGGCACTGACCAACTCCCCATACTCTTTGATAATCCTTTGCCTATTAGCAATAAAAATGTCTTTGGCCTCGTACACACGGCCGAGATTCTCGTCGAAAAAAACATGTCGTTTTTTTCAACGAGATTCTTGGACAAGAAAATTGTCCCGGCCGAGTGTACACACGCTCGATTCAAAGAACCCGCGGTTCTTTGAATGGAGCGTACGAGGTGACATCATCGACTACGACGAGCATGCGCTCGTCACATTCGATGCCGTCGCCGCCATCTTGGTATACCCTATCTATGCCTAGGAAGCTACCGCGCATGCGTCAAAGTCATTTCGAGCATGCGCGGGCTTCCCGGCGAAAAGGTAAGTGTACACACACACAATTTTCTCGTCGAGAAACAGGCTGACGAGAATCTCGACGAGAAAATAAAGAGCAGGTTCTCTATTTTCTCGTCGAGATTCTTGTCGCTTTTCTTGACGAGAAACCATACACATGAACAAATTTCTCTGCAAAAAATCTCTGCCAGCAAGTTTCTTGCTGGGTTTTGCCGAGAAACTCGTTCGTGTGTACGAGGCTTTTGTTTACAAATAGCCTGGGAAATGTCAATTTGTAGCAAATGGTAATTTTCTTCTTTTTTAAATGTTGCTTTTACTTTAGTACATTCTACAGGTGCACCTCCTATTGACTTCAGTTGTGTTCACAATAAGGCCTCATGCCCACGGATGTTTTTACAGCCGTGTTTTTGAGCGTTTTTTACAGCTTCAAAACGCCTGTCCATGTTAGTCTATAGCTTCATGCCCACCTAGACGTTTTTGAGCTGCAAATAGCATAGACGTTTTTAAGCTGTAAAAAAAAACCCAGGACCAGTGCATTCCTCAGCGTCGGCATTAGGCATAAAAAAAACGCGAAGCGTCAAACGCGCAAAAAAGTTTTTTAGCTCCAACGTTTTTTTTTTTTTTTAATTATACAATAACATGGACAGGCGTTTTTAAGCTGTAAAAAACGCAGCTGTAAAAACGCCCATGGGCACAAGGCCTAAAAATTTGTAAGTTGCAGACTTTTGGACATGTTTGATGAATGTGCCTGTGATTCGAACCCAAGCAGATTTGCCCATCAGTGACTTTAAGGCCTGGTTCAAACTACTACGGCCCAAATGAATAGACTGCCGTGCCAGAGCAAACCCACAATAGTGTGCGTTGAACCAAGATCTAAATCAGCATTTCCAGTTCTCTATTGTGGAATACAGAAGCCCCCATGTTTTGGAGAAAAGGAGAGGGGAGGTGTTCTGCATGAGTAGTAGGTAGACAAAGCTGCTTCTCAATAAAATACTGTGATTATGCATTACATAAAATAGTGCCACAGTTGCTACTACTGTTCTCCTGGGTTTACTGATACTGTATACAATAGTACATCCCAAAAAGTTAGCATTTAAAGCGGAACTTCAGTCTAAAGGGGAAGTTCCACTTTATGCCCTCTTTCCTCCCCCTTCTGTTCTATTTTTCTAAATAGTGATGAAAGTTTAATAAAAACACCTTATTTCCATCTTCTCATTTATTTCAATACATTTTGCTAAAATGTCCAGATTTTTCTCTGGATTTCTGGTGTGGGTAAATAAAGTGAAGGCTTTCAGTTTTGCTCATCATCTTAAGTTTCAGGCCACACTCACATTCAGATTGTTGCTCTGTGTGAACGCACGCATATTTATAGCTTGTAATAATGTGCATTGTGTTAAAGTAATCTGTTAATTTGAATGGGCTGTCTAATGAACAAAAAATGGTCCATATAACCCAGCAAGGTGTGTTGGGGTACTATTCAGATGGAATGGCACCACATAGCACCAACACAGGTAGCACAATGCAGAAGTGTGACTGGATCCTGAAAAGTACTATACAGTATTTGATATAAAAAAATATATATTTTGCTTGACTTTAAATAACTTAATTTATATGTGAAACAATGTAATTTTAAATGCTTTTCTGTTTTCACACCACACTCGTCCAATAATATATTCACTGTCACTCATTGTAGGATTACGGAAGGATTACAGAAGGTCTATGAGATGTATTTTATCTGCAGCTCAGGAGACCAACTTGCATTTAATTAGATTTGATTCTTAATGAGGTCTTGTTTGCACATAAGAGGAGGAAGGTTAAGAACAGTGTGGTCTGAGAGAGACTGCTTATCTCTATACAAATGAATGGCTAATAATGAGTTCCACATATAAAAGTACTTTGTATTCATGGCATGGAAGATATTTTCAAATGTATTTTAGCACCCAAGAATCCCTGTAGTATAGAATTTAAACTGCACTCATTCTCAATCTGGTTTTGCTGGAGGCTCAGAGTGATTGAGCATCCCCTGCTTGTTTTCCTATTCACATATCATGATCACAACCTCACAAGTGAGTGTGCTAAACATTTTTATTCGTCCAGGAAAAAATGTAGCACTTAAAACGCAATCTCCTATTACCTTGTAGTTAGTATGATCTTTTCTTCCAAATTGCAAACCACACAGTTAGGGCATAAACACCGCAAAGCAGAATTGGTTTTGGTTGCAACCACGTGCTTTCTCAAACCGGGATGTGCCCTACCTAAATTACAGTACTTCAAACTGCTAAATTGTGTTGTGGAAATTTTATTATATAAAATTTATGTGGACATTTTATTCAAGGATGTGTGTTTTATAGATTGTCATCTGTCTCCCTGTGTCTGATTTAATCAAGGAGCGCACTTGGGTTGAATCGAGACAAGCGGTAAAAAAAAAATGTCAGTATGAAAACCTTCTCATGGGATTTGAGAAGTGTTCCCTGTGTGTGTGGGCGTTTGTTGGTTTGTAGTTATCAATCACAATGCGCTGGGCTTCTTGCCTTCAAATGACTATGCACATTAGAAAAGCGAAGTCCGCATAACGAGAGAAACCTATTATATCTCTCTTGCGGACTTCGCTATCCCCTTTTGGATACATATCTGTTTTTATAAGAGGACATTGATATCTGCCCTGCCGGTGTACTTGTACCGTATATTGACAACAGCAGTAGCAATGTCCCTGCAGATTGTATCAAGCCTGTAAGAACAAGTACTATGATCTTACTAGATACTGTTTACTTTGAGCAGTATTGAGTGGGCTCCATGCTAATTAAAATGGTGGACATGCATGCATATGGTTGGACGGAGTGTACATGCCTCAAGTGGATGGGGCGTGTGCACTTCCCCTCCTTCCCTCCTGCTCCTTCCCTCCTGTGAGTGCCCTCCCCTTTACTGTTTGTTATTTCCTGTGATGTTGTTTTGTATTGAGGAAGCGATTGGCTGTTGTGGCCATGGCTTCCTGTTTGTCATTTCTTTTTTTTCCGATGAATAAAAAACCCATGTGTCTGTGCTTCAGGGACAGATGATTGAGACTCCAGCTTGAAGCAGCATCGTTTCTGATTCTATCTGGTGCCATTGAAGTACTTAAAATTCCTTGTACCAAACATTCTTTTAAGCACGAAGGAATTGTTTTGTGCTTTGTGTGTGTAGCAGGATGTTGCTTGAGGAACCCAGAGACTACCATACCCAGGATGCATTTCCCCGTGCAAGGACTGCTGGGGTGGGGTATTTAACTGAGGGGCGGACCGGAGTACGGTCTCTTTGGACATCGCCCGCCCAGCAAGTGGAACTCTCTGCTGAGTCTGTTGTTCCGTCCACCAACGAGCCTGAGGGACGTCGCATCCTGCTATCCGTCTGCTGCTTCCAGGAGGACCGAAGACCCGGGTGTCGTGGAACCTGTGTACCGAGACACAGCAACAGAAGATACGGACGTGGACTGGTCCGGTTGGGTGAGAGAGCACCTGCTCAGAGATTAGTACAGGATCTCTTGGCCTAGTGTTTGTGGTTCGGGACTCACCTGTTAGAGTTTGCATATGCACACCGGAGGGACAGTGCATTGAATAGCGTTAGTGACTTTATCTTTGTTCACCAAGTTTGTCAACCTTTATTCCCGTGGATTACAATTTGTCTTCAAAAGTGCACCACCATTTGCTAGCGAAGATTCTTCTTTACGGAATTTACACATAGTTACAGTCAGGCCTGACTTATCAGTGTAGACATTGCTGGGCGCCATCTTGCCCACGAGGGAGGAGAGCTGTAAGGGGGTCCGTTTGTCATCTTTGTACAGGATTGTAGATCTGCATATTGTTGAACACCTTTTATTGCAGGGCTCTGCATATACTAAAGTATACTGTGTTAACCTGTTTAATCATTTCCTTTAGTAAAAGTACCAGGATTAAGCAGACTCGTTGTTGGTGTTATTATTGTGCAGAAGAAACAGTCAGTGTTCGCTATATCACTGTGTAGCCGCGTACACATGATCGGTTTTACCGATGAAAACAGTCCGATGGATTTTTTTTCATCAAACAAACCGATCGTGTATGGGCCCCATCGGTCTTTTTTCCATCGGTGTCAAAAAATAGAACATGTTTTAAATTTTTCCGATGGATAAAAAACCGATAGCAAATTCCGATCGTCTATGGGCAAGTCCATTGGTTAAAAAACCCACGCATGCTCAGAATCAAGTCGACGCATGCTCAGAAGCATTGAACTTCATTTTTCTCGGCTCATCGGAGTGTTTTACGTCACCGCATTTGGAACGGTCGGTTTTTGACTGATGGTGTGTAGGCAAGACTGATGGAAGTCAGCTTCATCAGTTTTCCGATGGAAAAATCCATCGGTTTAAAAACCATAGGAAATCCGATCGTGTGTACAGGGCTTGTGTGTTTTTGTTGCTGGATTGTGTTGCCTAAAGTTGCAGGCCTCACAATCCTATCATCCACTACTAACTGTGCCAAGGGAGGGTAGAGCCAATTGCTGGGGGTTGACAGCGTTGTGTTACAGGCCCGAAAATCATAACAGCGACTCTCTTAGCTGGGGGTATCGCTACACGTGCATATAAGAGCCAACAAAGTTCCAGCACAGCGATCCGAGAGGAGAGATTGGGTCCCCGGTTTTGGGACAGGAAAGAACCGGCATCTGGTCTCTCTGCTCGCTGTTGCAGGCAACTCCGCTTAGCAAAATAACGAATTCACTCTTTGTGTATGTAGCGCCCTCCCCAAAAGGTTTGGACGCTATCTAAAATTTAGAGGGATGTCTGAGCCAGTAGTTGGGCTCAGACTGTTGAATTATATTAAGATTTGCTTCTGTTCTAGCTGTGGTTCGCCCGATGGTAGTTTCCCTATTTGCCTGAAGGTGGCATTACCACCTCAGGCACCTGTTGGAACACGGGCAGACCATGGTGCATTAAGTGACCCTTCTCGGCAACGGTACAGTGGGAGTGGTCACCCCACTGTGCCTGCTGGGAGGGGATACTTAAGGGGCAGACGCCATAATTCGGGATTCGTTTTCGCCTCGTGGCCATCCGGGCGCGTGGTGTGTGTGTGTGGTTCTGGTCTCTGGCCACGTTGGCCCGAGGCTGCATCGCTACATAGTAGGCCCAGCTAGACTGGCTGGGGCCTGCATACTGAGAGGGGATCCCAAGCTGTCCGTCCAAATGGGGAGGAAGCGGTCTTAATGAAGGAGACCAGGGGAGGACCTGCCCTGGAGGAGACCGGCAGAGTGCTAACGTCTTGGGTGAGGCCTGGTAACTTTATTGAGGAGGGATCCATCAGATCACAAGCCCTGCAGTTCGCCGGATTGGCTTAAAGGCTCTTTTCACTGCACGGCTGGAAGTTCGGGACTTTGAAATCCTGTGGCAGAGGATTCCTGAACTATCCATTTGCTCAATTCCAAAAGGTCTGTGGCAGAGACTTTGTTCATTTCAAAAGGTCTGTGGCAGAGACCCATTTCATCTCGGGTAGTCTGTGGCAGAGACTGCCCTGTTACTGGTTTGTGTGTCACTCCGGCTGCTAGGCCTTGTGAGAGGGGACTATCCGGGTGACCAATACCCACTCTAACATTGAGAGTGGTGAGTGACTTTGAACTGACACCTTTGCATAGTTGTGGCGAGTGCCTGAACCTTCCCCTGCTCTTCTCTACCTTCTACTTTCTCAACGTTTACTGCATAAGAAAAATAGGATTTTTATAACAGCTTACCTGTAAAATCCTTTTCTTGGAGTACATCACGGGACACAGAGCGACATAGTCATTACTAATGGGTTATATAGATACCGTCAGGTGCTGGCACTGGCAACTTCCAAAACCGGAAGTACCCTCCCCTATATAAGCCCCTCCCATCCGGGAGCACCTCAGTTTTGTAGCAAAGCAATAAGTGTCCCCAAAGAGGGGCGGGAGCTCTGTGTCCCGTGATGTACTCCAAGAAAAGGATTTTACAGGTAAGCTGTTATAAAAATCCTATTTTCTTTCTCGTACATCACGGGACACAGAGCGACATAGTCATTACTAATGGGATGTCCTAAAGCAATGCCAAATGAGGGGGGGGATACACCATATATAAGCTGAGCGCTATCAGACATGAGGATCTTTTGCGGCCTGCAACACACTGCGCCAAAAGGCGACATCCTCCTGACTTCTAACGTCCACCTGGTAGAACCTAGTAAACGTGTGAACTGAAGACCATGTTGCGGCCTTACAGATTTGAGCCAGGGAGGCCTGGTGATGCACTGCCCATGAAGTTCCAACTGCTCTCGTGGAGTGCGCTCTAACTTTGAACGGAGGCGGTCTCCTTCTCAAGCCATAGGCTTGTATTATGACCTGTCGAATCCACTTGGCTAAAGTAGATTTTGACGCTGCCTGACCCTTTTTGGGGCCTTCCGGCAGAATAAACAAAGTATCCGTTCTGCGAATCTGAGCAGTGGCTTTTAGATAAGCTTTAACTGCTCTTACTACATCCAAAGAATGCAATAACTTTTCCTCTACCGAAGTAGGTTTGGGGAAAAAAGAAGGAAGAACCACATCTTGGTTCAAATGAAAACTCGATACCACCTTAGGAAGAAAGGCTGGATGAGGACGTAACACTACTCTGTCCTTATGGATAACCAGATATGGCTCCTTACAGGACATAGCTGCTAATTCCGATACTCTTCTAGCCGAACAAATGGCTACTAGAAAAATCAATTTCCTGGTGAGAAGCACCAAGGAAATATGCTGTAATGGTTCAAATGGTTGTTTCTGTAGAACCGACAGAACCAAGTTTAGATCCCATGGACATATGGGAATATTAACCGGAGGACTAATACGCATCACTCCTTGTATAAAGGCTTTGACTAGTGAATGCGAAGCCAAGGGCCTTTGAAAAAATATTGACAAGGCCGAAATCTGACCCTTGATAGTACTCAAGGCAAGCTTCCTATCTACAGCCCATTTGTAGGAAGTCCAGAATCCTACCTATTACGTATTTACGTGGATGCCATTTCTTGGCCTCACACCAGGCGATGTACGCCTTCCAGATTCTATAGTAGATCTGCCTGGATACTGGCTTCCTGGCATTGATCATGGTAGATACCACAGAATTAGAGAGCCCTCTCTTTTTTAGAATGTGGGCTTCAATAGCCAGGCCGTCAAACCTAGGGCTGGTAAGGAAGGGTGGTATATTGGTCCTTGCGAAAGCAGGTCCGGACGACGTGGGAGAGACCAAGGACTCCCCACTGACATTTTACAATCTCCGCGTACCACGCTCTTCGGGGCCACGCTGGAGCCACCAGAATCACTGGTTCCTTTTCTACCCTGATTCTGCGGAGTCATCGAGGTAACCATTGTGGCGGTGTGAATGCATATATCAGCTTGAACTGATCCCAAGGGAACACTAGGGCATCCGAGCCGCAAGCTAGGGGATCCCTTGTCCGAGAGACAAACCTGTCCACCTTTGCGTTGAATCTGGATGCTAGAAGATCTACATCCGATGTTCCCCACCGCTGACATATTGTCCAGAAAACCTCGGGGTGAAGGGACCCTTCCTCTGGGCATAATTGCTGGCGACTTAGAAAGTCCGCCTTCCAATTCTCCACTCCTGGAATAAATACCGCAGATATGGCTGGGACATATCTTTCTGCCCATTTCAGGATGTAATTTACTTCCCTCTGGGCTGCACGACTCCTGGTGCCCCCCTGATGATTGATATATGCCACTGCTGTGGCATTGTCTGATTGAATTCTGACAGGGGACCCTTGGAGTTTGGATGTCCATGCTACTAGGGCATACCGGGCTGCTCGTATCTCTAAGAGATTGATGGGCAGGGCCTTTTCTGCATCCGACCATCTGCCCTGGAGAGACCATTGCTCCAGTACTGCTCCCCAGCCTATAAGGCTGGCATCTGTAGTGACCACCTTCCAAGAAATCGGACTGAAGGATTTCCTTTTTTCCAGATTCTGGGGAACCAACCACCAACGGAGGCTCTTGCGAACGGAAGGGGACAAGGACATTGTAAGTCTAGGGCCTGAACTTTTTTGTTCCAGGCTGACAGTATGGCCCCTTGCAAATTCCTTGAATGGAATTGACCGTAGGGTACTGCTTCAAATGATGCCACCATCTTTCCCAGCAGCCTCATATACAGGCGTATGGACGGCTGTCTTTTTTGTACCCACTAAGTGGATCAAATCTTTCAAAGACAACACCTTTCCTCGAGGCAAGAATATTTTTCTCTGGCCTGAATCCAACCTTAGCCCCAAGTATTCCAGACTTTTGACTGGTTTTTAGGGGTGACTTGTCTCGGTTGATAATCCAACCGTGAGATTCCAGATACTTGATTGTCTTGTGAACGACCACGTCTAGTTTTTTCACTGAGTGGTCTATCAGCAACAAGTCATCTAGATATGCCATTATCATTACACCTTGTGTTCTTAGATTGGCCAATAAAGGGCCAGAATTTTTGTAAACACTCGTGGTGCTGTGGCCGAACCGAAGGGTAAGGCTCTGAACTGAAAATGGCGCACTTCTACTGCAAAGCGTAGAAATTTTTGGTGGACTGGAAAGATGGGAATGCGCAAATAAGCATCTTTGATGTCGATCGCGGCTAACCAATCCTCCCCTTGTAGGGCAGTGGCCACCGATCGGATTGACTCCATTGGAAAGTCCTGATATACAGGAATTTGTATAGCCCTTTTAGAATTAATATGGGCCTCCCGTCCGCGTTTGCTTCGGGACTGTAAAGAGGTTTGAGTAAAACCCGAACCCTCATTCTTCCAGGGGAACCTCCATAATTACTCCTTGGAGCAATAGTTGTTCTAGTGCCAACAGGAGGGACTCTCTCTTCCGGGGATCCCTTGGCACGTTTGACCTCAAAAATGGGAAGGAGGAGAGTCTTTTAACTCCAAATGCGGAGAGCACCTATCTGTCTTGATCGTGTCCCGCCAGGTCTCTTGCGAACAACTGGAGTCCTCCCCGCACCCGACTGAGTGGGGGCTTCAATGAATTTAACTTTGGGGGAGGTTTTGTACCTCCCCTGACCCAGGGTTTCTCATTACCCTGCTATTGTCCCTGTTTTTTACCCCCGGGAATTGACCGAGGAGGCCGTCGGAACTGTTACACAGCCGATGCCCCAGGGACTGGAGAAGCAGGCCTCTTAAAGAGGGACCTCTAACTCTGTTTTTAACCGGCAAGAGCGTATTTTTACCGCTGGAAATTTTCTGGATATATTTGTCCAGGTTTTCCCTGAATAAGCGTTCACCATGAAATGGGACGCTAACCAGCCATTCTTTACAGGGAGCTTCAGCAGACCAGTTTTTGAGCCATAGGAGCCTACGCATATGTACTATAGACAGCGTAAGGCGGGAGGCCTGATGGACTGAATCCTTTATGGCGTCAACCGCAAAGCCTAAGGCTCTAGGTAGATCAGCTAGGGCAAAGCCTGCTGATCTGTCAAGTCCCTCAAGACCTGTTTCAACTGATCCTTCACTGCTTAGCAGACCCCAATAGCTGCTACTGCTGGTTGTGTCACCAAGCTTGCTGTAGAAAGAAGCAGATTTTCATAAGGACTCCAATCTTTTATCTATTGGGTTCTTGAACATTTGGACATTATCCACTGGACATGTCAGTGATTTATACATACAAGAGATGGCTGCGTCCACTGTAGGGACCTTCCATTTTTTTTTTTTTTTGATGAACTTATCCTCCATGGGATAGACCACCGGAAATCTTTTGGGGGAATAAATATTTTCTCAGGACGTTCCCAATCCTGGTAAATGAGCCCTTTCAGTAAAGGGTGAAGTGGAAAAGAACAGACAGTCTGGGGGCTTCTAGCGACCCCAACGAGGATACAGTAGTGGTTGATGGTTCCGCAAGGTGCATTTTTAAATGCTGATCGGACCATGTTAGTCAGAGACTGAACCCATAATCTTTCAGCTTGAGATGCTGAGAAAAGGTTCCCCCACTGTTGATTCCTCTATAACAGAATCAACCTCATCCTGATCCCCTTCAGGCAGGTCGATCCCTGTATGGGACTGTTGCTCTGCTAACAGGCACTCTGAAGGAGGAGACGGAGATCGGGCGTGCTTTCCCTGACAGGGAGGCAGCGATAAATGTTGACAATCTCTCTCTAATCCTCCCAGAGCTGAGGAAAAAACCTCCTCTGTTACATACACAGGAGCAGGTGAACTGAGGACAGCCACAGTACCAAGTACCCCTGCGGGGTCTCTACGGTCACTTACCTCTGAACTTCAGGGGAGACTGGTGCAGCAGAAGTATGCCCAAGATCCTCCGAGCCCGATGAGACCCCCTTCGCTTCCTGGAAGATTCAGTTCCGGAGCTTCTGGACGGCATATTCCTAAGCCTAAAGCTGAGGTATTCCAGCCGTAATACACCACTTTTACTGAGAATAGTCTAGCACAATTGCTGCTATATCACAGTTGGTGTCTACTAATGTGCCTTTCTAGGGGATGCCTGTATCAACCGCTTGCTGTATGCCCTTTTTTAAATGTTGCCAGCTCTGTCTCTGTACTTCATAGCCAGCTCACCACACAAAACTGTGGTTTTTACATGCTGGGACGCCCGCACATGCGCAGAAGCGCTGCGGCGCACACAGAGCGTCATCCCCCAGGCTCCGCCCCCTTTCCTGGCTCACCTCTATATATAGAGGCGCGTGCACGCGCACGCGCGTGGCCACGTGCGCCTTCGGCGCTAATTTTGAAAAATGGAGACTAGGGACAAGAGCCAGGGCCCCTCTTTGCCGCAGGCCGGGGGATGGATGAGCATTGCAACATGGCAGAGGAAGCAGTTTCCCATAAGAGAACTCACCATCTGCCTGGACTTGCTCTGCTGAGAAGAAACTAGTCCACATGACAAGAAAACATTCCACAGCGGCCTCTAGTGAACAAACACAGGTACCGCAGTCTAATATCTTAAATATATATTAAAAAATTTTTTTTTTTTTTTTTTTTTCTTGACCACCATTAAAAATTATTACATTTTTTTAGTAGTTACAGGCATGCACAGAATTTTGCGGGAATACCATTAGGTAACAGACAGAAAGACAAATTAGGCTTGGGGGTCCCCCAATAGAACCAAGTTCCTGGGGGCCCCCACTTACCTGTTCCCCGCCGCAGGACTTTGTTTGGTCCACAAAAGCCCAAACTTCACCTATCACGGCAGGCATTGTAATCAAACCTTCAGGGACCGGGTTCCCAAGGATTACACTCCCCTGGACCTGTATAGCACCCTGCACAGAAAACATCTTGGTCGTGGGTATGACCAGAGCTCTGGATCCCAGGGTCCAGCTCTCCTAAGAGAAGCATTACAGGCAAAACCTTGCTCTTCTCTGCAAGGCCCGGGTACCGACCGTTTAGCTATGAAGCTTTTTTGGTCGGATCCGGAATAGCTTACTGAGGCCCAAAAGAACCTGTACGCAAGCTCAGTGAAAAACACATGTTTCTTCTTGGCCAACACCTTAGACACTGGCAAAAAACTGAGGTGCTCCCGGATGGGAGGGGCTTATATAGGGGAGGGTACTTCCGGTTTTGGAAGTTGCCAGTGCCAGCACCTGACGGTATCTATATAACCCATTAGTAATGACTATGTCGCTCTGTGTCCCGTGATGTACGAGAAAGAAATAAAGCCTGACTGTTGAATGTTTTACATCTGTGTGGACATTGCATTACTACAGACTTTCCTAACCGGACAACAAAGCTGAAGAGGTAACGTGCAAAACCCAAAACTAACCAGTGGCTCCTACGGGGGTATTGCTACATGTACAAGAACTCGGATTAATATTTGTACTGGGAGGGATAATTGTATTGGCTGGGGATAGAGTCTATATTACTGTCCTCTGCAGGGATGAGCCGAACACCCCTCTGTTCGGTTCGCACCATAACCTGCGAACAGACAGAATGTTCGTGTGAACTTTAGAACCCTATTAAATACAATGGACTCGAACGTTCAAAATCTTAAGTGCTAATTATAAAGGCTAATATGCAATTTATTGTCCTAAAAATGTTTGGGGACCCGGGTCCTGCCCCAGGGGACATGCATCAATGCAAAAAAAAGTTTAAAAAATAGACGTTTTTACGGGAGCGGTGATTTTAATAATGCTTAAAATGAAAAAATAAAAGTGAAATTTTCCTTTAAATTTCGTACCTAGGGGGTGTGTATGATATGGATGTAAAGTGGTGCATGTTTCCCGTGCTTAGAACTGTCCCTGCACAAAGTGACATTTTTGAAGGAAAAAAAGTCATTTAAAACTCACTCGCGGCTATTAATGAATTGTCGGCTTTTATCAATACATAGAAAAGTCATTGATAAAAAAAAAAAGCAAGCGTGGGGGTTCCCCCAAATTCAATTACCAGGCCCTTCAGGTCTGGAATGGATATTAAGGGGAACCCCGCCGCAAATTAAAAAAAAAATGGCGTGCGGTTCCCCCTAAATATCCATACCAGGCCCTTCAGATCTGGCATGGATTTAAAGGGGAACTCCACCCCAAATAAAATAAAAATGGCGTGGAGTCCCCCCAAAAATTCATACCAGACCCTTATCCGAGCATGCAACCTGGCCGGCCGCAGGGGAAGAGGGGGGACGAGAGAGCGCCCCCCCTCCCTCCTGAACCGTACCAGGCCACATGCCCTCAACATGGGGAGGATGTCCCCATGTTGATGGGGACAAGGGCCTCATCCCCACAACCCTTGCCCGGTGGTTGTGGGGGTCTGCGGGCAGGGGGCTTATCGGAATCTGGAAGACCCCTTTAACAAAGGGGACCCCCAGATCCTGGCCCCCCCTATGTGAATTGGTAAGGGGTACATTGTACCCCTACCATTTCACAAAGAAAGTGTAAAAAAATGTAAATAAAAACACACAAACACCTTGGAAAAGTCCTTTATTAAAAAATAAAAAATAAATAAATAAAAAAAAACATTCCAGCGATGAAATCCAGTGTCCCACGGCGATCCCGATGTCCAGCGCTGTCCGTCATTGGTTGTGCCTGAGCGGACCTGATGGGGAACTTCCTCCACAGTGTTTTAAATGTATAGACCCGCCCCAATTCACATAGGGGGGGGCGGGATCTGGGGGTCCCCTTTGTTAAAGGGGTCTTCCAGATTTCGATAAGCCCCCTGCCCGCAGACCCCCACAACCACCGGGCCATGGATGTGGGGATGAGGCCCTTGTCCCCATCAACATGGGGACATCCTCCCCATGTTGAGGGCATGTGGCCTGGTACAGTTCAGGAGGGAGGGGGGGGCTCTCTCGTCCCCCCTCTTCCCCTGCGGCCGGCCAGGTTGCATGCTCTGATAAGGGTCTGGTATGGATTTTTGGGGGGACTCCACGCCATTTTTATTTTATTTGGGGTGGAGTTCCCCTTTAAATCCATGCCAGATCTGAAGGGCCTGGTATGGATATTTAGGGGGAACCGCACGCCATTTTTTTTTAAATTTGCGGCGGGGTTTCCCTTAATATCCATTCCAGACCTGAAGGGCCTGGTAATTGAATTTGGGGGAACCCCCACGCATTTTTTTTTTCTTTTTTATCAATGACTTTTCTATGTATTGATAAAAGCCGACAATTCATTAATAGCCGCGAGTGAGTTTTAAATGACTTTTTTTCCTTCGAAAATGACACTTTGTGCAGGGACAGTTCTAAGCACGGGAAACATGCGCAACTTTACATGCATATCATACACACCCCCCAGGTACGAAATTTAAAGGAATATTTCACTTTTATTGTTTCACTTTAAGCATTATTAAAATCACTGCTCCTAAAAAAACGGCCGTTTTTAAAACCTTTTTTTGCATTGATACATGTCCCCTGGGGCAGGACCCAGGTCTCCAAACACTTTTTAGGACAATAACTTACATATAAGCCTTTATAATTAGCACTTTAGATTTCTCCCATAGACTTTTCGAATTTGCCGCGAACACCCCAAATTGTTAGTTGTTCGGCGAACGGGAGAACATGCAATGTCCGAGTCGAACATGAGTTCGACTCGAACTCGAAGCTCATCCCTAGTCCTCTGTAGACCCCTGGTCAGTACAGCCTAGAGGGTTTTCGTATGGGGTTTATGTTAAATGTAAAACCATTCCTGTAGTACAACGTGACGGTATGCATGGAGTTTGCTAGTTGATGTTTTAAATGTGCGGCAGAGATTGAATGGCATAACATTGTGTGGCTGAGTTATTTCATAGTGCTGCTCAGCGTGTGAAATAACTTTTGTACAATGCGTAGCTATTATAGTGCATCTAACGTTTAGTGTTAGTTAAAGGGGTTGTAAAGGTTTGTTTTTTATTTTCTAAATAGGTTCCTTTAAGCTAGTGCATTGTTGGTTCACTTATCTTTTTCTTCGATTTCCCTTCTAAATGTTTTTTTTCTTTGTTTTCTTTGTCTGAATTTCTCACTTCCTGTTCCTTCTCAGTAAGCTGTTCAGTAAGCTGTTCTGGCTCACTCAACACCACTCGGATGATGGTGTGAAGTTTAGTGAGGAGAAACAGGAAGTGAGAAATTCAGACAAAGAAAAAAAACATTTAGAAGGGAAATGGAAGGAAAAGGCAAGTGAACCAACAATGCACTAGCTTAAAGGAAGCGATTTAGAAAATAAAAAAACAAACCTTTACAACCCCTTTAAGTAGTACAGTATGTGTTAAAAAGGTGATTTTAGTTTGTAGAGGCGCAGTTTTGTCTTGTTAGCGCCTATACAGGAGAAGCCGCATTTTGAAGGATTTTTGTTTTATACTGTTAGCCTATTAATCACCCCAGAGTGGAAATTGCTCCAATTTCAGGGGTGAGACACTGGGAACTGAGAAACTGTTTTGTTTGATGTAAACTCGCTAGTTTAAAAATTTTTTTCTTCACTGTTAGATTTTAAAGACACCATTTTGGCTTTCTTTGTGTGTGTTCAGCCATGCGGCCTGAGTCACCATCTGGTTTCTAGAGCACCATTGTTGTCTTCCTGTGTGTGTGTGTGTGTGTGTGTGTGTGTGTGTGTAACCATGCGGCCTGAGTCACCATTTTGTTTTTTCTTTGTGTGAATTCAATCTTTTCAGGTTTAGTTATTTTTGTATACTTTTCAGTAAAACTATTGCGTTTTTTTTTGTATTGAATCTCTGTTTTAAGTGAAATCTCTACTTTACATTGAATTTCAATAGATAGTAAGACTAACTTTAACTGTGAGTTTCTCAGAGGGCAATTCATGCCATTGTTTTGGGTTTTATCGCTGCTGCATCTTTTATTGTAAAGCTTGCGGTAGAAAAGAAAGGCTTTGGTTTTGGTTTTAAAACTCGCTTTATATTCACTTTATTGTCTAGAATTACTTTTGCGCAGCGAGTAGTCAATTTTTTTTTGTTCACGCCCAGACTGTTAGTTTATTATTAGTTTGATTGTGTAACTACGTAGACATCGTACAACTGTTGAAATAGACAACAGAAGGCTATCTCCATTTTATTTTTTTTGTGATTTAGAGAAGCCACATTGTTCTGTAGCGAAAACAGGCTGTGCAGTTTAGTCTGATGACACAGTGTACGGTCGTGCAGAGGTATGTATGCATAAACTGTGAGGGGTAGAGATATAATTCGGTGGGTGATCTGTGGTTGTAAACTAATCATTGGGTATTGCAGTGTAAAAGAGTGGTACTCTGTAGTTCTGTGTCAAAAGTGTTGGGACAAGCCATAGAGTTAATAACGCCTCGGTTAGGGTTTCTAGTTGGGGGACTGGACCAGATATAGTGGTTGTAGTCTGTCAATCCACTGTAGAAGAAGGCACCAGGCAGTGCTCTCCTAAATAGGTGCAAGGGTTTTCCTGGACGCAGAGGTAAGACTATAAGCCGATTCGAATCACCATGGGCAATTGGAAGTCCATGCAAGGGAAGGAATGCGAGGCTTCCCACAGTCAGACGGCTGCACAGTACATGAAGTCTAGCTTTGGGGCAAAGGTCATGAAACCTCTTAAGGAATGGCATAGTTGGTCCAAGGATACTACTTCTGGTATCCCTCTAGAGGGGACATTTGATGCCTGGAGGTGCGAGAAATTCATAACTGAGTTTAAACCCAGGCTCTGGGCAGCAAAGACCTTAAATGTAGCTCAGCTGTGGCTTCAGAAGTCTATTATGGTAAACTGGCAGGGTATACAGAAGGCGGTTTTAGTCTGGAAGAACCGCATTATGTACACCTAGCCCGAGGGGATAGCAGTGACTGGTGATCCAATGCTGGAAGCGGAAGAGGCTCTTTCTGGGCTAACTCTGCTGAGGCAGGCTGGGTCCACCAACACTGGATCTGTTGTAGTTTCCTCTGATGCTTCTGCCATCACCAATGTAACCAACCCTCTCTATCAGTCTCCCTCTGCCACATCTGGGGCGTTTTCTCTGCCGATTGCGGTTAATTCCGAATCATTTTCAACTGGTGATCTGCAGATGCTATGTGAGTTTAAAGGGAATTTAGACCAGACTAAGGAACCGTGGGGATTGCATAACGGCGCTGAGAGATTTTTATTCAGCCATACCAGCCATTCTCCACTCTCTCCGCTATAAAGAGAGAGATGGATAGGAAGAAACAGGATAAAACATCCAAAATCCTTGTGTCTCAAGCCCCTTATGCAGAACAAATGGGCCAGGATCGTGGGAAAAAGACACAATGCTGGAAAACCCGAACTTGTACATCTGTGGGGAGGAAGGACATCTAAGGCGAAACTGTCCTAACAGACCCAAGGGTAAGTGTAAGTTCAGATGATCTGACAACTTCAATTGTAGGGATGGCCAGCCATGGCTATAATTCCATCCCAAACGTCTAGCCTAAAATGTTTGTAAGTGTTCATTTGGTGTCTCAAGTGTGTAGTTTTGTGGGGAGAAGTTTTGGTTTTCTAGAGGGGAAGTCTGTTTGTGCTGGTTTTGGTGGGGCCAACAACTGTATTTCATGAAATTTTAATTCCAGTTGTTTTGTGAAGATTTATACTGTAATACAATTTTGGGTAGAGAGTAAACAGGAGGCATCCACAATATTGTTGTAACATCTAGATACAGAGAGAAGCCACATTGTTCAACTGTGGCTTCAGAAATCTGTAATGATGAGTGGGTTGATGGATGCGTAGTACACGCTTTTGTGGTTAAAATTCTCATGCCTGTTTTTGAACTTTGTATGGCTGGTAAATGCAAGGTTTTCGAGCTGCTCTTGTGTTTTTCCCATTGTATTTCTTTTTTTCTATTGGTAAAAGAGTGAAGGCAGCATTCTGTCTTTATGTCCCCCACATTTGTATCTGAATGTTTTTGTCTCATGTTTTAGTCTTCTCATTGTTTGTATGTAGTAACATGAATATGTTAGAACTTACCGCGACGACCCTCCTCGACGTCGCGGCTGTTGTATTTTTGTAGGAATGGGAAAGTAAGGGTTACAGAGGGTTTCGTTGGTGGTTTTAAAGAATGTCATTGACAATTTACCAATTTTCAGGATTGTCATTATTGTTTGCCATTATTTGTAGGTTAAATATGAAGGATAGAGTAATAATTTTTGCTTATAAGTATTTTTTTCAGGTCCAAGGAGTTTCTGAAAGTGTATGTACATAGAAAGCAGGTGTATGTAGACAGCTGTACACATGGATAAATACACACGCCTAAGGAGGTAAAAGTATCATAAGCTATTTCATTGTTTCTTTTTTCCTGCACCACTCCCTGCATTTCTTCCTTCAGTTTGTAATAAGGAAGAAAATAGTGGGATAAATGCAAGTGACGGTTTTTCAAACTAATACTACTAACCTTTCTAATTCTAACTAAGTTTGTGCCACAACTGTCTTTCTTTGATGGAGTTTGAATAAGCAAGCAGCAGTCTGGTGAAGGACGCTCCTATAAGAACCTTTTTGTCAATGGTTCCAGGTATTACACCCCAGATGGTAAGCCACGCACAGGTTATGCAGTGACCACAGTCATTGAGTTACCACATGTATGGGTTATTGCCATAAGAGGTTTGTTTGGAGGTCAACCAAAACCAGAGTTGTACTTTCTTCAGCAGCTGTTGCCTACATTCTCAGCTGATGGGTTAAGTGCAGTCACTGTAATATGAACTTCAAAAAGGTCCACCACAGGGTCCAGGAGTCCCTCCTGGACCCTGACACAATAACCAGTTTACATTCTTTCCAACCAGGTGACTGGGTTGTTGTAAGGAAGCTTGAGGGACGAGACCACGCCAGCCAATGCAAGAAGCTGCTCAACCACAAAAAAGAGGAGTATCTTTGTTTATTTGTATTTTTTTGTTTAGTATATTTTAGCAAGGGTAACAATGAAAAGCATCCCAACTTATTGTTTAAAGTGTATTCTCTGACTAGCTAAGAAAGTGACTGAATCACCATCAAGCTTTAGTACCCCAGCGATGACAGCGGTACATATATATAGATATATATGTATATATATATCTATATATATATATATATATATATATACAGTATAATATGTATGTATGGAGATATGATGTTCATATTGGTATGAGGAGTTTTGACAAACTAGTAAAGACTCCAAACAGACACTTGTCAATAGAATTTAACGATACATTTCTAGAGGGTAAAATTGGTTATAGTTTTAACATAACATAAGCTCTGGCTTTGCCCCTCCCTCACAAAACCAGTATGGGTATCGGGACAACTAGGTAGCCCACAAGTGTGCTTCAACTTTAGTTTTGGTAGAGGGGATAATTTTGAAGGGGTCCACCACCTGTAAGCAAGGTATAACAGTTAATTTAACCAGTGAAACCCCCGGCATTTTTAATAACACCAATAGACCAGATTACATCTGTTGGAAGGAAGGGTGTGACGTTCAGACCAAGGGAGCCATCCCCCAGTCTATCCTGTTACTACTCAATGCACGTAACCGTCAGAGTGATTCCCCCTGGTCCTAGAGGCTTTTTTTCCCTAAAATTACAATCATGTTACACTTATTGCTCTATACAATTGTATTGCAAAGAGCGGCCCTGAACCTCCCCTTCTGGGGTCCCCCGCCAGCTTTCCCATCTCCTCTTCCTCTGTGTCTGTCACATAGCAAACTGCTTGCTATGGGGGCGGAAGTGTGGGCGCAATCCTGAGCTGGGCTGTGTATGCCTATTGACACACACAGTGCAGATTGGCCCCACCCCTTCTTAATGCAGGGAATTAATTAAGGTACAAAAAAAATAGCTTTAGAGACAGGGTATTCTTGAAGGGTGCAATCTGAGAGCTGCTATGCAAGTAAAGAACTGTGTTTGTTGTAGGTAAGAAATTGTAAGACGTTTCTGGCACTGGTTTCCCTTTCATGGGCACTCACTACTAACCACAAACATGAGGGGTTTTTCAATTACCACCAAGAGAGTGCATTTAACACTGACCAATTAAGGGGGCTTGGCACTAACCACTCTGTACAGTGCTTCCCTTTCACATACTCCTCACCAGTGCACTATTTACAGTTCTTTGTGGATTATATACTCTAAACCACTGTACAAGATATAGCTCCAATTTGTGATCATACCCCTTGATAACATCATCTTGTGCCGCAACACATACGGTGGAGCCAGACGTGATGTCATCACACACAGTAGCTGATGGTTGGCCCTTTCTCAGCTTGATATACAGTTTGGGATAGGCCAGTGGGAGGGAATTACGGTGGGGTTGTCAGCACCAGGAGTTAAGTTCTCAGAATTGATTACCCTTAGTTATTTAGGAATAGGTTAAGTATTCCTATGAATAATGAAACACATCCCAGTATGGGATGGTGCATGCTTTGGCCAATCATCATACATCAATTCACTGCCATCTTGCAGTGCATTATGGGGAGTTTTGCGGTGCTCAAATTTTCTGCAAACTCCCCTTTATGTTCGGTATTCGCCGAACGGGCAAAAACCCAATGTTCGAGTCGAACCTTGGGCTCATCCCTATTGGCAAACCATTGTGATATATGGCGAGGGGTTTGTTGTTTCCACATACTGGGAATACATGCCCTAGTATGCATTTAGGAGATGCTTCAGCAAGGATTTACGGTATCTTAGTCGACATAGGAGTCAAAGTAAGAAGTACAGCCGCTCTGTTGACGAAGAGAGAGTAGTCTGTGCACGATTTGCAAAACCTGTTGCCAAAAGGGGCGAATCGTGGGACATTCCCAAAAGATGTGAAAAAGTGAGCCAGTCTGGGTGCCACAATGCCAACAAAGAGGATTGTGTCCAGTACAGAGGGAAGCCAACACACCCGAGGTCTGATACCAGTGCGTTAAGATTTTGTAAGAGTTCCCCTGATATTTACTGCAAAGGGAAGATTTGTGTGCGAAATAAAATATCCGCTAATTTTGGTCCTCTGAAAATGTCGTTTTGACTTCTCTCTCCCATTTGAGCAAGTATGGCAGGTCTTGCTGAGCTGTGAGATAAGATAAAATGACATAAGAGACGGAAAGAGATTTCCGAATTGACCACTCTCCCATACAAAGATCTTTAAATAAATTTGGTTGTCTTCGGAACCTGGAATGGTCAGGAAAGGACTGGAAAAAGTAGGCTAGTTTTAACAGCTTCCACTGGCCTAGAGCTGAGAGAGCCAAACAGGTCTGATGTCCGGACCCAACCTGCTGGACCAAGAAAGGAAGAGGCTCTAACTAGGTTCATATCCGGTTGATGATGAAAGGCTCTGTTGGTAAGCCCCATTCTGGATCGCCAATGATAGGTGTCAGTGGAGAGGGGAAGCTGGAAGATGCTGCCAACTTGTAGTATCTAGAAAGCTCTATCAAAGTTGCTTCCATTAAGGAATGGGGAGGCACTAGACGAGAGTGTGGAGCTCCTGCCCATGGAAGGCCGGCTAAGGGGATCACTACCGATTCCTGTTCCAACAACACCCAGAGTTTGTGAGAAGCGTGTCTGCACCAATCCACTACTCTGGCCATGTTGACCGCTGTACAGTATAAGGCAGGGTCAGGGAGTACGACACCACCTCTAAGCTTAGGTCTTTGCAGAAGCGACTGTTAGAGACGGGAGGGCTTGTCTTGCCAGAAGTATCTAATAAAAGCTGTCTGGAGTTTGTAAAAACTCCTGTGGCAGTTTGACCGGTGAAGCCTGCAGAAAGTACATGGCATAACATTCGTTTTTAGGACATTACATCTGTTGAACCAAGAAACTGCTAAGGTTTTCCATGTTTCTAGATCCGCAGAGAGGGTGGCCAGGAAAAGGCTGGAAATTGTATTGAAAAATAAGGTGCAGATTGGAAAGGATTTTTTTTTAAACTTTATATTCTTTATTATTTTTCCCCAGTACAAAACATCTATTAAAAATACATACATTTGTTTTACATTTGTTTTACATACAACATATTAATATGACTTTCAACATACCCGCTTTACCTGTTCCCTCCCCCCCCCCCCCGTCTACTTATTCTTCACACAAAAATTCTACCACTATTACAAGAATTTGTTTTGTTTTTATTTTTTTACTCTTCAGGCATGTTAGTCTTCTTTATTTACAACCCATAGCTTCTCTTTCTCTCTATACTCTATACTCTTCCTATCTTATCAGGCTAATTTCTAAATGTTGGTCTGATCTCTTCTCCTCCCACTTCTCAACCAGGGCTCCCACAGTGTTTTAAATTTGTTAAAGTTACCGCGTCTGGTCAGAACTGCTTTTTCCTTCCATACTGTCGCGTTTATTACATTAACCCATTCTGCCGATGTTGGTGCTTTCTGTGATTGCGAGTTTTGTGCTATCACTTTTCTGGCCTGGAACAGGCACCTCAGCACCACTTCCATAATGCCTTTTTGTACATGTCTCTCCTCTATACAACCCAATAAGCATACCCTGGCCTCCGGTTCCAGAGTAATCCCAAAGGTTGTATTTATGATGTCCAGTACCTTAACCCACTATCTGTGTAACTTTCGGGCATTTCCACATCATGTGTATGAGGTCCCCTGTGTCTTGACATCTAGGACACTTGTCATCTAGTCTCCTTCCAAACATATGTAACCTCTTTGGGGTGTAATAAACTCTATGCACTAGAAATAGATGTGATACTCTCTGAGACGGAGAGAGTGACACCATTGTCCCCAGCTCCAATGTCCGTTCCTATTGTTCGGTTGTTATAGGGCCTATATCCTCCTCCCATTTTCCTTTATTTTTTCCCAGATTCTCCTAAGGTATAGAGCCACTGCTGATCTGTGTGTATAATTCTGAGATAAGGCCTTTAGATATTCCTGACTTAATTAGCCGTTGAAAGTGGGGGATTTTTTGCCAACTCACCGGGTGTGTTTTGAATTGGGCTTGGAGTGCATGTCTTATCTGCAGATAAGTATAGAACAGGGAATTTGGAATGGCATACTCTCTACTTAATTCTGAAAAAGATTTCAGTGTATTGCCTTCGTATAGTTGCGCCAGTCTAGTTATACCCCGCTTTTCCCATTCCTTTAACTTTCCCATGGCTTGAATTTCTGGTAGATGTTTATTCTCCCAGAGAGGGGAATATTCCATTAGCCCTTTGTACCCCTAAGCTTGTTTACCTGCCCGCCATGTTCTTATGACCATCTTCAGTGTTGGATTCTTTACAGGGAAGGAGTCAGCCTCCAAATTTTCTATTATGGTGTTATGTGGGGCCCCCATTAACATCATTTTCCCGCTGGCACTTCCTCCTCCCTCTGTTATACACCCCCCCAGGCAGTGTCATCTTAAGAGCATTATAGCCCCCCGGGCAATACGGTGCACTGGGGCCCTGTCTACACAATCACGCACGACAATTTTTTACTGACAAAAATCATGACATTTACTGGCAGAACCACAATTTTTATTGGCACTGCAAAAAGGTACCTAAAATTACAGTTTTCAGTGCCAAACAGTGCAAATGTCAGTATTTAAACTATAAACATATAGATAGTGCTATTAGCAATGTGTTTAAGTTAAACAAAAGTAAAAAAAAAACATTTCTTCATTGACATGAAGGTTAGGTTACTATAACCCAGCCAGCACAGAGTTTCCTCTTCAGAGTCTGCAGGATTCCCCCTTACAGTGAAAGGGAACTCTTATGTAAAGGGGAACGCTGCAGATCATGATGTAAGGGGAAACGCTGATGTAAGGGGGGCTGTGGTGACCAGAGACCACCTTATATCAGAGTCCACTGCTTTCTCATAACATCAGAGTTCCCACTTACATCAGAGCAACAGACCACCCCCCGATCTCTTTGTGCAAGCTGCACAGTCAGCCAGACAGCCACTTACCGTACGACACCAACCAGGTCACTCTGTGTATGTACTGTCTGGTGGCTGGGCAGGTTACAGGCTCACGAAAACCGGCACTGCCGACAGGGGTCCGACTCCGCCACACTCTGCTTCAAGCCTGCTGTGCTGTCTGCTCTGACAACTCTACTCTGTCCATTCACCCTCAGCTCCTCCTGCTTTTTTTTTTAAGTCTGGCGGGTGTGGCTAATGTCATTATCGGCGGACAGACAGAGGCAGCACTCGTGGAGGATCGGATCTTCTCTGCGATTTCCGCAAACTGCACATGCACAGTTCTGACCCGCCGCTTCCCACCATTTTTTACTGGGGTTGCTGGGCACCCGGTGGGGCCCCCCAGGCAAGAGGGGCCCCCGGGCAACTGCCCAGCATGCCCAATGGAAAAGATAGCCCTGCCCCCAGGTGCTGTAGCTGGGCTGCTAAGAAATAACTGCGAGGGTGTGGAATGGCCAGCCCTCCCTCATTTGTTGGCAATTGTAATGTTTGGAGGCTGATCCTGCCCTTCTTCCAAATGAATTCCCTGAAAAGGGTCTCTATTTTTTTAAACCATACTTTCCCAATCCATACTGGAGGGTTATGGAGCACATAAGGTAGTTGTGGCATCCAAATCATCTTGATGAGATTACTTCGTCCGGGCACCGATAGGGGAAGTCGTTCCCAAATATCGGCTTTTTGCTTAAACTTAACTAAAAGTGGCCTTATATTATTGTTAATGTATTTTTCTGGGTCTCGTGTTACCACTATCCCCAGATAGTCCACTTTTTCCACTACTTTTAATAGAGGGATTCCTTCACAAATGGCCCTGCCTACTGGGTCCACCGGCAAAAGTGCGGACTTCTCCCAGTTTATTACTAGGCCCGAAAATCGCCCAACTGCCTCCACTGTCTGCACTGCTGTTTTTAGTGACGTTGTGGAATCCCCCAAGAAAAGCAAGACGTCATCCGCATAAAGTGCAATTTTCTTTTTCCTCCCCCGCTTTCCTCTGGAATCCCTGTATCCCCTGTGTAGTTCTAATCGCAATTGCTAATGGCTCTATTGCTAAAGCAAAGAGAAGGGGAGACAGGGGACATCCCTGCCTTGCCCCCCTCTCTAGCCTGAACATCTTTTGAGTATTTGTTGGTAATTTGTATTTTTGCACTTGGGGAATTATAAAGTGTTTTTACCCATTGAATAAAGACGGGACCGAATCCAAATTTCTCTAACACGTGCTAGAGGTAATCCCATTCTAGGCTATCAAAAGCTTTAGTGGCATCCAGGGATAGGATAGCTCTACCACCTCTATTCTCAGTTGGCGTCTGTAGATTCAAGTACACTCTTCTAATGTTGGTGCTAGTAGCTCTATTGGGGATGAATCCGGATTGAGCCGGGTGTGTGAATTTCTGAATGTATTTATTCATCCTGGCCGCCAGCACCCTAGCCAATATCTTAACGTCTGACCACAACAATGATATCGGTCTGTAGGATGATGTATCTAGTTGATCTTTCCCCTCTTTTTGGAGCACTATTATGGTAGCCTCTGACATCAAGGCCGGCAACTTCCCCCCTTCTACCGCCCAGTTCAGCACCTTTAGCAATTCCGGGAGGAGCACCTCCCCATATTGTTTATAAATCTCCACCGGTAAACCGGGGGACTTCTGGTTGGATATTCCAACTACTTTCCAACTTTTCCTTTTGGACATTCCAACTACACTACTGCCTGTTGAAATTCCTCTAGGGTTATCAGGGCTTCTATAGCTCTACTATCCTCCTCTGGTAAGACTGGTGTTTCTATACCCCCCAGAAATCCATCCATCTGTGGCATCTCATCTTCCCTCTTTGACTTGTATAGGTCCTGATAGTATGCCACAAATGTATCCAATATTTTGAATGTCTGAGAGGATATCCCACCCCCCAACGTCCTAATTGCGGGAATACTAGAGGGGGCAGAGTTAGTTTTAGCCAATAGATCCAATGTATGACCTACACTCTCCCCTTCTGCAAAGGTACTCTGTCTTTGAAAGAGGCGCTTATTCTCCACTTTCCTTATAACCACCATTTTATACTCCTGCCATCTCCTTTGTTTCATCAGAGTTGGGTCCTCCACATATTTTATGTTTTTCTGCCTCCAACACCTCTTTCCTAATCTTCCCTTCCCATTCCCTAGAGTTTTTTTTTTATCTTAGCCACCTGTTGGATCAATACTCCCCTAAGGAAAGCCTTTAGGGTGTCCCATATCACTCCCACCGGTGCCGTCCCTACATTAAAGCCCACCATCTCTCTCAATTTCATACTTATCTCCTCTGGTTTTCCCATTAATTCCAGCCAGAAGGGGCTTATTTTCCAATTACTTGGGGAACACTTTTTCCCTGTGTTTATTGTCAGCACCAGTGGGGAGTGATCCGACACCCCTCTTGGATAATAAACTATTTTACTAACCAGCTGTAGGCTTACCCAGTTTCCCAAGGCCATATCTATTCTAGATAACGTAGAATATGAGCTTGAGAAACAGGAATACTGCCTCTCATCTGGGTTCCCTACTCTCCAGATATCACACCACCCGACCTCTTCTAGAAACTGGATTAAACGTCCCTCTCCCCCCCTATCCGTCCGTGTACCTGGTGGGAATCTATCTACTGTTCTGTCCAATACTGCATTAAAGTCCCCTACTACTATTACGGGAATTTCTTCCTTATTTAGCACAAACTCCACAAATTTATACAAGATCTCCATATTGAAAGGTGGAGGGACATAGACGTTTGCCAATACATATGGTTAATTTTCTATCAAACAATGCAAAAAAATAAAATGACCCAATTCGTCTATCCTAACCTCTCTGCATACAAAAGACATCCCCTTTTTCACCATTATACTCACCCCCCTAGAATTGGAAGAAAAGACTGAATGGTACTGACACTGATATTTCCTATTAGATAATTTTACCTTTGTTTCTTTTGTTAAATGAGTCTCTTGGATACAAATAACTCCACTCCATAACATTCAAGCGTGAAAAATATTGCAGCTCTTTTTACCGGGTCACCCATCCCCCGAACATTCCAGGAACCTATGTTAAATGTTTTAGGCCGCATACCAAGACAACAACATAATAAAAAGGAGAACATATAGGAGAAATAGACCCATTTGGACCCTAATAAGTTCAACCTTAAGTAAAAGAGAGCACTGCGTCCAGTCATAACAAAAAAGAGAGGTACTAAACAAACAAAACAGTCGAAAAAGATCCTTAATACAAAAAAAAAGAAAAGAAAAAAAAAGATAAGAAAAAAAAAACAATTAATTTACTACTCCATCTTTGTTTTTTAATCTCAAACTCCCTTCTCTTCTGTGCTTGAAATGTGACTTTCGTGGTTTTATCCAATCTACTACTCCATCTTTGCCCTTGGTCTACTACCGAATTACTTTTTTTAAGTGTGTTTTTCAAAATATGAGAATATCCACTGAATTTTTTAATCTCAAACTCCCTTCTCTTCTGTGCTTGAAATGTGACTTTCGTGGTTTTATCCAATTTTACCCCCCTCTCCCATCTCTTAACCCATCCCCCACCCTCCTGCCCTCCCTCCTCCCTCTGCCTATCTAGGCAAACCCCAGGGGCTGTACTTGTGACCAGCTCCTGCCATCCCTCCCATACATACCCCACACAAACTATATTCTCTTGTGACCTCTCATATCTCTTCCCGCTGTTCTCCCCCCCACCCTTTCTAATAAAAATGTGAGCTGTAACAGAAAACTTCTCATTAGTGTATCACTTTTGTTCCTTATTGGTGTGGACTTAAGGGTACCTCCTCACTCCATCCCCTTATATTTCTTGAAACAGAAAAGAAAAAAATATATATATATAATCCCCCACCCCCCCCACCCTAATTCATAAGCGTATCCTAGGTAACCAATGGGTTCAAACACACAAAAAAAAAAAAGGCAAAAACCCCCACCCAAGGTAAAGGGGGGAAACACAATTATCCTTTTAGAATTTAACCCTTTAGTCCAAAAATGTATGGAAATTTTTAAATTAGTCTATAGTTACACTTTGTTCTCTTCCAGCCACTGTGCTGCTTTTCCCTGGTGAGTCAAAAAATTGGGGACCATCCAAAGTCATTATCCGAAGGCGAGGTGGATACAGTAATGCATATGTAATTTTATTCTTTAAAAGGCTACGTTTGATTGGTGTAAACTCAGATCTACGTTTACTTAATTCTGGAGAAAAGTCTGGGTACAATGAGATTCTTGACCCATTGTGAAAAATGTCCCCCTTCTCTCTTGCTTTTTGCAGTACTATTGCCTTATCATTGTAGTTAAGGAATTTCAAAAGTAGGGGCCTGGGATGTCCATCCTTCAAATGGGCGCTAAATGGAACTCTATGGGCCCTTTCTATCGCAAAAAGCGGTGAAAAAACATTCTCCCCAAAGATGTCTCTGAACCAATTCTCGAGAAAGCTTATGGGGTGGGCACCTTCACTGCGTTCTGGGAGACCTACCACTCGTATATTATTTCTGAGTAGTCTATTTTCGATTTCATCGAGTTTAGAGTTTAGATGACTGCCACCCCATTTGTTCTTTCATTGCTTTCATCTCCTGTTTAATGGATACACCTCATCTTCCATTTGGCTCAATATTTCCTCAGCCACTGTTGTCTGTAGTATAGTTTTCTGCAACTCCTTGACACTAGCTCTTCCTTGATTCCTTTTATCTGATCACATAGGTTGTTCAATGACCCCCTGCATGCGTTCACCGCACATAATACCTCTTTCAGTGTCGGCTCTCCCTCCTCTGGTAAGTCAACTGCCGGGGCCACTGCGGGAGTTGCTATAGGATTTGTTGCAGGTACAGATTGGAAAGGATTTTAGTTTACAACAATTGAATGGCCTGGGGAGCCCATCTGAATGAGAAATTATCACTGAGGTGGGCCATGGACCGAGAGGGAAGGTTAATATTGAGACCTTCTTGTAACGACACCCCGTGTATGAAAGGGGTTAATGTCATTTAGGATATTCCATTCCCGAACTCAAGGCAGCTACCAGACACCCCAACCAGCCGAATAAGACCCCATAGGAATAATTCTCCCTCAATAACGAGACAAAGCTCTGTCTTGAGGTTCAAGCAGGACTGACGATCTTTATTGGAAAAACAACAAGTTTTATACACAGTCAAAAGAGGAGGTGCATCCATATTCTGCTCATATTACTCTGAAAATACACCTGTGACCAGACCTCATTAACATGAGCTAATTAACTAATTCCTTTTAGCAGCCTGGCTGTCTCCTGAACTTCAATACACATTATCACAGGACTCTTTCATAAAATACAGGGTCAATTAGCCCAAGCCCCCATGAAAAGATCCTTAGAAGTTAGTCTATATTCATTAACATTACAACAGGCAGACAGGTGGCTGGGGGTGATGACATTGGCATCTTTCAATTAACATGTTGAGTTCAGAATCAAACAAACTGGGGGGCGCATGCGCGGCACGATGCAGGGTTTAAACACAGACATACCGCCCGAAAACCATCAACACCCCTGCAGGATACCGCCGTGCATGACTGGAAACTATAGGACGCATGGTCGCTGGTCTAAACACTCTCCAACCAGCAATTTACTTTGCTCCAGAGTGAAAGGCAAGATGTCCCAAGATGACGCCCGTCCCTCTCCACAGGCCTCTCCAGCAACTTAATTTGCCTCTCAGGGAACAGTCTCAACCAAACAAGTAAGTGAGTTCCCCTCACAGCTCACTAAAGCTGATATGGATGCTAGTCTTACTATTATGTATGACAAGATGGCAAACAAATTCCACTCAGATTTAAAAGCATCCACTAGCACATTACAGCAGGAGATAGCTTCCCTGGGAGGGCGAACAGACATGTTGGAGACAAAACATGATGAGTTGTCCTTAGCCCACAATGATCTGAGAGAGGATTTTGAGCTTCTAGCTGAAAACTATTCCTATCTTCAAACACAAGTGGAAGATTTGGACAACAGAAATCGAAGGAACAATTTAAGAATCCGCAGTGTTCCAGAATCTGTAACAGATTTAACGCCTGCTGTCTCAAAACTGTTCCAGTCTCTCCTCCCTGACACCCCACCACAGTCCTTAACATGTGATAGAATTCACAGGGCTCTGCGTCCTAAACCTCCTGTAGACAAGCCACCTCGTGACATTATCCTATGTATGAAGAACTTTATCACAAAGGAGAATATATTAAGGGCCGCCAGAAATTTGCACAACATTGAGTTAGATGGAACAAGGATTCAAATATACCCTGACATCTCACAGGCCACTCTTGAAAGAAGGTGCAAGAAGAGGGAAATAACATCAATCCTACAATCTGCCCATATCAGATACAGGTGGGGATTTTCGTTCAGACTAACTGTTCCTCATAATGGCACCATATATTCTGTTATTGATGTCGCAGAAGGCAAAGAGCTCCTGATCAAATTAGGATTGATGGATCCGGAAGTAAACCTGAGACCTCCATCTACACCGTACTCATCACCCATTTGGGCCACTCCCTCTTCAAGACGCGATCAAAGAAGAATAATATCATCTATGCGATTCGCCAACCCATGAAAGTCGGTTAAAACAAGTTTGTTCTCTTTTTTTTCCCATCTTTGTGTTTTGCTGATCATAGAAAGAAAGTTTTGAACCATTTTAGGCTCTTTTTCATTCATATGCGATTTGGTATCACATGAAAGACATCTCAAGTAATTTTACACTGGTTATATCATCTTTGCAATGTTCTAACCCAAAAAAGACGCTTCATGCAAGTTCATTATCTTCCTTTTCATCTACACGATTTGCTAGACCATGATAGAAGCTTTAAATAAGTTTAAACTCTTCATCCTATTTATGAGCTATGCAAAGCCATGAAAGTCGCATCTATCAAGTTTTTTTTTTTTTGTTTCACCTCTATGTTTTGCTTTTTCTTGTTAAATGCTACTAACTGGCATTAAAACTCTAGTTCACCTATGCATTATGCCAATCCAGAAAAATCGCACTTAACAAACTTCAACGTTCTATTTCATCTGTGTGATTCGCTAATCAAGGAATGACACCTCAAACTAGCATAAACTATCTAGTTTACCTATGGGATATGCTAGACCATAGAAGACACCTCAAGCAAAATTAAACTTTTGTTTTTGTTTTGTTTTTTCACCCTTGCGATCAGTGAATCCATGTAAATCGCACCAAATGAGCGAAAACTTATGTTTTTTCCTCCCTTTTCCAAGGTAGTACTTAAACTATGGGGCGTGTACTACATTCTTTCTTATGGTATATATGTTGCTTAGTAAAAGTTGGATATCTTATAAAACGCATGCATGCTAAATTTTTTCAATTTAATGAAAAAAAAAAAAAAAGATAAAAAATGGAGAGTTGCTTAGTCTCTCCATCTCCGCTTGATTGACCCCCCTCTCACTTTTGGAGTCTAGATATGGATCTTACAGCACATGTTTCGGTGCTTTTGGTCCTACTTATAGCAGACCAATTCGGCAAGACTCCCGAAGTGAGTTGTGGACATCCCAGTCCAAAGGTTCTTGTTTTTAAGTCAAACTGTTTTTTTCAGCTTGACCCCCTGTTATTTTATATTCAATTTTTCCAGTTTTATGGCAAGTTAGGTAACATGTTTAGTTACCCTATGAGTTTTGTAATAATGATGTTACGTTTTATTTTGTTGGGTTTTAATGTACTCAAGTCTCACATAAAAAATAGATTGTTTAGAAACTGGTTTGGTAAAGATTTCATGCTTAGACCACTTTCACACCGAGGCGCTTTTTCAGGCGCTTTCACGCTAAAAAAAGCGCCTGAAAACGTATTTCCATTAAAATCAATGAATGCTTTCACACTGGGGCAGTGCCCTGAAAAAACGTCCCTCTCCATTGAAATGAATTGAAAGCGCTTCAAAAGCACCTGAAAAGCACTTCAAACGCGCTCAGTGTTTTACTGGCAGTTTTTCAAGCGCCTCAGTGTGAAAGTGGCCTTAGAATTAACATATGGCTATCATATGTTTCTTCAAGTTTGGTACTTACATACAATACAATTACATATTGGGGTGTTTGGTATGTTGCTAATCTATCACCATATTTTATTTTCATTTTACATGATTCAAAAATAACTAACTGGTATCTATCAAGCCAGTGCATTCATCTATACATACTAAATGGGACTTAATCTCCCACAATGCCAATGGCATAAATTCACCCCAAAAAAGGAAAAAAGCCATCGCCCATTATAAAAGGCTCGGGAATGACATAATATTAGTGTAAGAAACGCACTTTGCCACAACCAAGCACCCCAAATTTTTTGACAAAGCATATGGTCAGTTCTATTATACAACATTCAATTCTAAGACTAGAGGAACAGCTATTTTTATTAAAAACTAAGTAGTGTTTGAAAACCCACAGCATCTTTAAAGACCCAGAAAGTCACTTTCTGATAGTAAAAGGCTCTATAGGAGGACGCATGATCACAATTGCCTCTGTATATGCACCTAATGAAGCTCAGGCATCCTTTTTTACAAAATTCTTTGACACATTAGATAAATACTCCTCCCCCACCTGATTATAGGCGGAGACTTCAATTTAGCCACACATTCAACCTTAGATAGGAGTAGAGCCGTACCCTCATCCAAAGCCTTTCCTAAAACATTAAACCGCATATTACACAACCACCAACTCATCGACACATGGAGAGCTCATAACGTAGGCATCAAAAATTACACTTTTTACTCACACCCACATGATTGCTCCGCTAGATTAGACTACATTTTCTGCACTTCTATTTTAGTAGCTAATTCCTCAAAAGCGGACATTCACTCCTGCCCCTGGTCGGATAACCAGATTGTATCCTTTACCACTTCAAACATAGGCCTTGCCCATACACCACATAAATGGCATATCAATGATGCACTATTAACAGACCATTTGACTATACAACACCTAACATCCAACATACATTACACTTAACTCTTCCCCAGACATTCTTCCCACTTCTCGGTGGATGGCCCACAAGGCTGTCATGAGAGACCATTTAATCAAGATGGCATCTACCAAGAATAGAATGAAACTGACTGACATAAAAACACTAACTAGAGATCTAGACAAGCTATACCACAAACACAGTCAATCCCCTTCTGGCGATATACTAAAACAAATTCAAGAAAAGTGCACGGCTCTGGACACCTTACTAACTTCAGACACAGAAAAAGCCTTTAGACGGTCCAAGGCAAGATTCTTATTATACAGTAATACCTCATCCACCATGTTTGCCAGAAAATTTAACCAATCCATGAAACCTCCCCATACCTATCAACTAAGAAACACTGCAGGTAACTTAATCTCCCACCCTAAAGGAGTTATGGAAATTGTTTTGAATTTTTATAAGAAACTTCTATCATCCCCTCAAAACTCCCCAAAACAAACCTCGACACAATGGCTTGATGAAATTCCTCTACCCACTCTTTCTACCCAACAAATTGAGCAGTTAAATGCACCTTGTTCAGAAACAGAAATAAATAGGATAATAAGTTCATTAAAGACCTCCACTGCCCCAGGTCCAGATGGCTTTTCAACATCATATTACAAAAAATTTGCTTCAATTTTAATTCCCCACCTTGTTAAACTATTCAACCATATCCTACAAGGCAACCAATTCCCTTCTGAAATGCTTCTAGCGAATACGTCTCTATTACCCAAACCAAACAAAAACCACTCCACTCCACAGAACTTCCGTCCAATATCAGTCATAGACAATGACCTCAAAATATTTGGTAAGATGTTAGCGGACAGATTGGCCTCAGTCATCCCACCCTTAATCCATCCAGATCAATCAGGTTTTATCCCAGACAGGCAAATTACAGACAATATAAGATTGGCAACAAATATTATCCAAGACTCCAATCTACAAGCTAGAACCACACTACTACTCAGTGTATACATGCATAAAGCCTTTGATAGTGTTAGCTGGTCCTACTTAGATTCACTACTCCCTAGATACGGTATAAGTAATGAGTTTCTGCACAGTTTTAAAGCCCTATATCATGATCCACATACTCGTATCAAACTCCCCGGCCACAATTCAGAATTTTTCCCTCTAAGTAAAGGCACAAGACAGGGCTGCCCATTATCACCTCTCCTATTTGCTCTCACTATTGAGCCAGTTGCATGCGCCATCCGCAACAATATAAACATCAAAGGTTACACTAAAGGTTCAAAAGAATTTAAATTAAGTCTGTACGCAGACAACGTCCTATTGTTCCTCACTGAACCATTAATTTCACTACGAACCCTTATCAAAACTTTGGACACATTCCATGACCTTACAGGATTAAGTATAAACTTATCTAAATGCTCAGCCCTACCAATCAACTGCCCCCCTGATTTGACTGCTATATTAAAAGAGAAATTTCCTTTTCAATGGTGTTCAGAATCCTTTAGATATTTAGGTATCCATATCACTCATTATACAAGACCCTATACCACTCCAATTACCCTAGATTATTCCAAAACATTAGAAACGTACTCAAATCATGGTCAACATACCATATTTCGTTTATGGGTAGGATAGTTGCTACAAAAATGGTTATACTACCAAAACGACTATTCTTCTTTAGAGCTCTTCCTGTCTTGGTACCTAAAAACACTCTAGATTCTATACAGAGGGAGATAAACAAGTTCATATGGCAAAATAAAAAATCTAGATTTGGATATGCATTGATGTTCAGACCTCAATCGAAAGGAGGGCTGAGTATACCCAAACTTTGGCTATACTATCTTTCAGCTAGATATACACAACTGGCACAATGGTATGCACCGTCCATCCATATACCTTGGCTATTATTTGAGGAACAATTCATCCTACCGTACCACCTTCAGGGCCTCTTGTGGTCCAAATCCATTAAAACGCAAATAATCGGCCACCTCAACAAGGTAGTGCACCAAACTCTACTATTATGGCACAGACCAAAGCATAAATTTAACATCCCATCAGATATTCCCCCCCTAGCCTCCTTCATAGGGGACCCCCTTTTCACCCCCCCCCAACCTAAACTCAAATCCCTGGCAGTTTCTCAAACTATCTAACCTAAAATCACTCCCAAAAAATAATACATTTCGCACATTCTCAGATTTGCAAACCGAATATAAACTCACAGAAGCTGAACTTTCTGACTACAACAACATCAAGCTTTTCTACCAAAAATACTTCTCACTCACCCTCCAAACCCCTTTCACAATATTTGAACAAATTTGTCTTCACCTCGTGATAGAGGTTTATTATCTAGAATTTACAAAAGCCTAAATGAACACAACACACCAGACAAAACACGTCAAATGTCCCAGTGGGAATCAGATTTGAACAAATCCTTCTCGATAGAACAATAGGACATTATGATTAACAATTTACGAAAATGCACCAAGACAGCCTCCATCAGGGAATCTGCTATCAAACTACAATATAGGTAGTACCTCCCCCCAGACCAAATCTACTTGTTCTATCCTCCAACCTCTCCCCTATGCTTCAGAGGATGCCCAGTACAGGGTTCCCTTATACACACATTTTGGGATTGTACACACCTTAAAGCGGAAGTAAACCCAACGATTTAACAGTTTCAAAAAGCAGTTACATTCCCGGCATGCCGGGAATGGCAACTGTCACATTGGTTGTGCTCTCAACCAAACTGTCAAGCCATCCAATGGCTGGTGTCTTAACTGATCACATGTGCAGCATCATGGCAGTTGAAGATTAAACAGAGGCCAAGATGGCAGCTTCCTTGTCTGAAAATGATAGGAGGGTTTACTTTCACTTTAAACCTACATGGCAACAGGCAAAAAAACAAAATAGAACAAATAGGTAGAAGAATTGAACTGACATCAAAAATGTGCCTCCTTTTCTATCCTATACCAGATATTCCTATAGCACATACCAGGCTAATACACACATTGTTTAGCTCAATACACTGGGCTATAGCTCTTAAAGCGGAAATAAACCCATCGATTTAACAGTTTCAAAAAGCAGTTACATTCCTGGCATGCCAGGAATGCCGACTGTCACATTGGTTGTGCTCTCAACCAAACTGTCAAACCATCCAATGGCTGGTGTCATAACTGATCACATGTGCAGCATCATGGCAGTTGAAGATTAAACAGAGGCCAAGATGGCAGCTTCCTTGCCTGAAAATGATAGGAGGGTTTACTTCCACTTTAACTGGCGCTCCTCTATTGTGCCATGGTCTCAAATAATGAATCGCATGCTATCCATCAAGTTATCAGAACATATTCATCACACATTGTTCGACACTATGGACACATATGAAAAAAAATGGAAACCATGGGATCTATCTTTGTTAAACTAATGAACTACAATAAGGTATTATGGATTTTTTTCATCAATAAACAAATTCACAAGATTTTTATACCTCTGTACTGCATTGTCCATGATTTAATTATACATCCCACTATTTGTATCACTCCCTCTTAGACCACTGCTACTTATACATTATGCTTATGTTCCTTGTACCCATCTTTATATATGTACCTCTTACCAATTGTCAAGGTCACCTGTGGCCAGGTGACAGATGCACACCGTAGGGGGACAGGAGTGCACCGCAAGGTAGTGAACCCTATGGCTGGCTTCTGCGGATAGGAAACTGGGTGGTTGTGGAAAGCGGGACCAGAGGAGCACAACCGGGATCCTAACGGAAGCTAGAGCCAAGATTCCCCAGGGCGCGGAGTCTAAGACCCAGCAGGTCTTCTCCAGAGCCTCTAGTGGTGAGGATGTTATGCTGTAGGCTGGGACCAGGTCGCGGCCCCTGGAGTTTCCTAGCTCACGCCCCGTAGGATAAGGGGAAAAGAGGGGAAGCAGCAGCACAAGATATGAGAGAAACGAATAACAAGCTGAAGGTCAGGGGCCACAAGCAGACAAGGATAACGAAAGAACGAGCCGAAGGTCAAGGGTCACGAGCAGACAGGGATAGTCGGGGACAAGCCAAATATGTAACAGAGAGACAGACGTAGCACACGGCAGGCAGGGACCCAAACACACAATGCCTAACAAACACGTTGATCAGCAAAGCAGGCTTGCAGTGCACAGGTTAATATAGTGTTCTGTGATAGGGCCTGGGGTGGAGTCAGGCTGGGAGGAGATTATAAAGGAAGCCAGGTGAAAGGGCTCAGGCCTCTAAGATGAACACATGGGAAGGAAGGTAAGCTGACAGACAAACACTACTGCATATCCATGACACCAATGTACAGTTAAATTGTATTGAGACTTATTCTTCAATAAACCATTTGTAAACAGAATCAAACAAACAGTAAATAGTCTTTTACAGATATCCTGGGGAATATTGTGGATAAATATCACTGTCCCATTTTAAAGTAATCCAAGACATATTCTCAGTCACCCTATGCCCCTAATGGACATAGGGTGATTTAGACATAAGAGGTGCATGGGGAGCTGAAGCCAGGGTATCTCATACTTTCCAAGAGATTCTGGGTTCCACGGGCCCTCCCGTTACACTTCCGATTTTTGTAAATTAATTTTAACCTCTTGCTTACTGGGCACTTAAACCCCCTTCGTACCCAGACCAATTTTCAGCTTTCAGCGCTGATGCAATTTGAATGACAATTGTGCAGTCATACAACGCTGTACCCAAATGTCCCCACAAATAGAGCTTTATTTTGGTGGTATTTGATCACCTCTGCGGTTTTTATTTTTTGTTAAAAAAAAAAAAGACAGATTATTTTTTTTTTTTTTAAATAAATATTATATTCTTTTATATCTTGTTATAAAATTTTGCAAACAGGTAATTTTTCTCATTCATTGATGTACGCTGATGAGGCTGAACTGATGGGCTGCACTGATGGGCACCGATGGGCTGCACTGATGGGCACTGATGGGCTGCATTGATGGGCACCGATGGGCTGAATTGATGGGCACTGATAAGGCGGCACTGGTGGGCACTCATAGGCGGCACTGGTGGGCAGTGATGGGTGGCACTGATGGGTGGCACTGAAGTCAATTGATAGGTGGCACTGGTGGGCACTGTGAAGTGGCACTAATAGGTGGCATTGATAGGTGGCAGTGATGGGCACTGATTTCTGTCTTTGCAGATGACACCAAGCTATGCAGTGGAATAACGTCCTTACAGGATGTCGCCAATTTACAAGCCGACCTCAATGCTCTGTCTAATTGGGCGACTATGTGGCAGATGAGGTTTAATGTTGATAAATGTAAAGTTTTGCACTTGGGGGCTAAGAATATGAATGCATCATACATACTAGGGGGAGTAAAACTGGGGGGATCCGTAGTGAAGGATCTGGGGGTTTTGGTAGATTATAAGCTCAATAATGGCATGCAATGCCAAGCTGCGGTTTCCAAAGCGAGCAAAGTCCTTTCTTGTATTAAGAGAGGTATGGTCTCCAGAGAGAGAGATATCATTTTGCCCCTGTTCAAATCATTAGTAAGACCTCATCTGGAATTTGCAGTTCAGTTTTGGACCCCAGTACTCAAAAAGGATATTGGGGAACTGGAGAAAGTGCAGAGAAGGGCAACCAAACTGATAAGAGGCATGGAGGAGCTCAGCTATGAGGAAAGATTAGAGGAACTGAATTTATTCACTCTTGAGAAGAGGAGATTAAGGGGGGATATGATCAACATGTACAAATATATAAGGGCTCCATATAGCGAACTTGGTGTTGAATTATTCACTTTACGGTCAACACAAAGGACAAGGGGGCACTCTTTGCGTCTAGAGGAAAAGAGATTTCACCTCCAAATACGGAAAGGTTTCTTCACACTAAGAGCTGTGAAAATGTGGAATAGACTCCCTGCAGAGGTGGTTCTGGCCAGCTCAGTAGATTGCTTTAAGAAGGGCCTGGATTCTTTCTTAAATGTCCAAAATATAACTGGGTACTGACATTTATAGGTAAAGTTGATCCGGGGAATATCCGATTGCCTCTCGGGGGATCAGAAAGGAATTTTTTCCCCTGCTGTAGCAAATTGGATCATGCTCTGCTGGTTTTTTTTTTGCCTTCCTCTGGATCAACTGTGGGTATAGAATTGGGTATATGGGATTGTACGATATATTATTATTTATTTTTTTATGGTTGAGCTGGATGGACTTGTGTCTTTTTTCAACCTGACTAACAATGTAACTATGTAACTATGTAACTATGATGGGTGGAAGTGATGGGCACTGATGGGTGGCAGTGATGGGCACTGATGGGTGGCAATAATGGGCACTGGTAGGTTACACTGATAGGCGGCATTGCTAGGTGGCACTGATGAGGCACTGTCTGGCATCACTGGTGGGCATTGATAGCTGGCACTTGTGGGCATTGATAGGTGGCACTGTGGGCACTGGCAGGTAGCAATGGCAGGTGGCACTGGCAGGCGGTATTTATGGGCACTGATGAGGCTGATGTGCCTCCTTCCTCTTCGGGACCAATGTCCCTTGTGCACAAGCCGGTGATCGGCTTTTTTTTCTCCTCACGCTGTCAGCGTGAGGAGAAAAAAATTGATTACCGATCCTTTGTTTACATCACCTGATCAGCTGTCATTGGCTGACAGCTGATCACGTGGTAACTGGCCGTGAGCGACCCCTTACACGGATCTGTGATCACCCGAGTCTCAGTGATTCGGTTTATCACAGCGTGCAAAGGAAAGGATGTCTATTGACGGCCTCCCGGCATTTGGAGTCCGCGCTGTAGCCGTCATTCGGCTATAGCGCGGATGGGAAGTGGTTAAAGTCTGCTAGGTTCCCATATTTCCGGATTTCAAATAAGAGGACTGGTAAAGAGACAAGAAGATTTGTTAAAGTGTAAGTAAACCCCCCTATTGTTTTCAGCCAAGGAAGCTGCCATATTTGGCTCTGTTTAGTCTATAACTGCAATGATGCTGCACATGTGATCAGTTTAGACACCAGCCATTGGATAGTTTGACAGTTTGGTTGAGAGCACAACCAATGGGAGTGTTACATTCCCGGCACGTGCCGTGTTTTATGGATGGGTTTACTTCCAATTTAAATAGAACAAGTTGTCTGCATATGCAGCAACTTTGTGGTTATATGTACTAGTTCCTAATCCAGTAATATCTGGGTTGTTCCGAATGTGATGTAATAGAGCTTCCAGTAATAGGACAAAAAAGGAGCAGCGGAGAGAGGGGGCAACCCTGTCTTGTTTCATTCCTGATATCAAAAGATTCGGAGGCAACTCCATTAACTCTCACTGTCGCTGTGGGGTTTTAGCATAGAGCAGAAATCCAAGATGGGACATAGTTTGACATCCCTATGTGTCTAATCCTGTTATCTCAGGCCTCTCTATTTGGAATAAAACCTACCTGATCAAGGGGGATAATACGCTGGAGAACGAAACTCATACTCTCTGCCAAGATTTGATGAATAGTTTTAAGTCACAGTTAAGCAGGGAAATGGGTCTATAGTTGGCACAAAGGAGTGGATCTTTGCCTCGCTTTGGTATGACAGAAATGCTTGCACTTAGGAGGTCTTGGTGCAAGGCGTGGCCATCTAAAATAGCATTAAAAGCAGTGGTAAAATGGAACGCTAATTGGTCATGGAAGGCTTTGTAGTATGGGGTAGTAAAGCCGTCCAGCCCAGGCACTTTCCCTGCGGGGGATCCCACTAGAGCACCTGCAAACTCCTCTAAAGAGATTGGTTCTGAGAGTATGTCAATTTCCTCAATGGTGAGCGACAGAAGCCGTGCAGCCTTGAGGTATGCATCAATAGCCGCCGACTTGTCTGGGGTACTATCCGCAGCGGGAGATGTGTGTAGGTTATAGAGCGATGCATAGAATGCACTAAAATGTTTCAGCCATCTCTGAGGACGTATAATTTGGCTAGTAAATTGTATAGAAGTTTCTCTTTGTCTTTTTTAATCCTATGGCCATGTTTAATGAGAACCCCTCTTATGTAGCACTTATGTGCCGACCAAAGGAGAGGAGGGCTAGAGACTGCGTCCTTGTTAGTCTCGAAGAAAAGATTCAGTTCCCTCAAAGCATCAACCTCAATTTCTGGGTCCTGCAGAAGGGTTTTGTTCAAGCGCCAGGTAGTCTACCTAGGCATCCTATGTTGTAAAGCTAGGTCTATTGAGATTGGGGCATGATCTGAAAACGCAATATGCCCAATGTGGGCATTAGAGACTAGTGGAATCGTGGTATGAGAGACAAGAAGTCTATCCTTGAATATGAGCCATGGGGCGACAAGAAAAAGGTATAATCCTTTTCCTGCGGATGAAGAATATGCCAGATATCTACCAATTGATGAGAATAAGGAAGTTCTTTAAGTCTAGATCGTTTTTTTTTAGGTAGGGCCAAGGCGCCCATTGTTAAATCCTTGTATGGGTCGAGTGTAAAGTTAAAATCTCCTCCTAAAATGAGAGTACCCTCTGCAATGGAGTCCAGGGAGGAAAGACATGACTCAGAGATTTGATTTATGTTTGGTATATAAACATTTGCCATGGTGAACATCTGTGACTGGATTTAGACTTTTGGAAAGATATATATCTGCCCTCTTGATCAGTTCGGAGGTCCAAAAATTGCCAATGGAGGGGGCCATCCAAGAGAATACTGGCCCCTTTTAAATTAGACAAGTGAGACACACTATGGTAGGCCACTGGGAAATACTTAGTATGTCGTTTCGGAACTCTATCCACTCCAAAATGAGTTTCCTGAAGAAACACAACTTGGGGGTGTTGTCTTAAATGAAGTCCAATGCCGCGTACACAAGATCGGAATTTCCGACAACAAATGTTCGATGTGAGCTTTTGGTCGGATATTCCAACCGTGTGTAGGCTCCATCGGACATTTGCTGTCGGAATTTCCGACAACAAAATGTTTGAGAGATGGTTCTCAATTTTTCCGACAACAAAAGTTGTGGTCGGAAATTCCGATCGTGTGTATCCAATTCCGACGCACAAAAATCCTACGCTTGCTCAGAATCAATTTGACGCATGCTCGGAATCATTGAACTTAATTTTTCTCGGCTCGTTGTAGTGTTGTACGCCACCGCGTTCTTGACGATCGGAATTTCCGACAACATTTGTGTGACCGTGTGTATGCAAGACAAGGTGGAGCGAACATCGGTTGAATAAAAATATACGGTTTTGTTGTCGGAATGTCCGATCGTGTGTATGCGGCATAACAGAAATGCTCTATAAAGAAGAGTATAAAAATGAGTGCATGCCCTAGCAACTTTAGGAGAACAGCTAACATTATAATTTTAGCTTCTGATGTTACATGGTGCTTGGGGAAGTGTATAAAGATATAAAATGTAATTCTGATATCTCCATTGAATGAATAATCAGTAGTGTAGTAGGTCACATTGCCCAGAGGCCATTCTAAAAAAAAATATGATCCAGAGGCCTTAGTGCACTTGGTGATTATTGACTGTTCCCCAGACCAAAGATCAGTGCAGTTTTTGAACAGAACATATTGCACAATTATATAATTCACTTTGACATTGCCATGTACGCAAGAGTTCTTCATAAACAATTCAATGTATATTTTTGGGATAGATTTCTATCAGGTAATTACATCTTCATTTCCTCCTGCACCCGCTGAATGCCCGCTTCTCCTTCTCTCCCTCCTGCAGGCATTCAGCAGCTGCAGGAAGAAATGGAGGGCATCTGTTTCTCTATATGCCCCCTCTCCTATTCAGGTCCTGCTGCCAGGTGTGTGTGCGGTGTCCAGCTTGTCATGCCGTGCCTCAGGACCTCACGCACCTCCTCCCCACTCTGTTTTGCATTTATCCAGAGCCTGAAATCCATAGTGCCCAGCACACTGCGAGGGAGCCCAAGAGAAAGCGGGTTAGGGGTGGAGGGAGAGACATGGTGACCCAGAAGTGCGGGAGAGGAGCTGACAGTGGCTGCCCAGGACAGTGACAGCATGGAGTGACAGTACGTTAAAAGTAACCCCATCCCATGTTTCATGAGCCCACCCATCCAGCCCTTCTGTCCCTGAGCCATATACCGATCACTGGCAGTGGGAAAGAGGACTGGTCATGGGGGGAGGGAACTAGAGACTGGTAATCCCACCCCCTGTCACTGAGGATACTCACTCTACTGCCCCTTACACCAGTCAGTGGGAGGGGTAAAGAGGACCTGTCATGGGGAAAATAGATTAGAGACTGGTAACCCCACCCCGTGTCACTAAGCCTTCCCTGCACGCCTACTCCTGAGCCATACACCCATCAGTGGGTGGGGGAAAGAGGATCTGTCATGGGAGAATGGGATCCAGAGAAGGCTAAAATAAAAATCTCAGAAGAGGGGGGAGGGTATTGTGGATAAGAGGGGTGGTGGGGGCAGTATATACATGTACAGATGCCTTCCATTTTCCTCCTGCAGCCACTGAAAGCCTGCTTCTCCTCCTTTCCCTCCTGCAGGCATTCAGCGGCTGCAGAAGAAAAATGGTGGGCATCAGTTCCTCCACATGCTGCCCCACCACCCCTCCTATCTAGGTCCGGCTGCTCCCTAGATAAAATAACAAAAATAAAAAATCTGACACCAGTAGCATAGCTACCAGGGTTACAAAGGTCGTGACCGGGCCCCAAGATGACAGAAAGGGAGCCCACAGCAGACCATGTGAAAGGGTGCCACTGTTGGTCCATAATAAAGGGTAAATGGTCCCAGAATCAGTGGGAAGGACCCCAGGCCCAGAGGGAAGGTAGGCCCATCATGGTTCTTGCTCTGAAGGTTTTAGTTACCCCTCTGATGGAAATATTTCAGTTGCAGAGAAGATGAGGGAAAGTTATATTGCCTATTGTATTGGAGTGTGGTGCACACCTTCGAAATCAGGGTCTAGGACAGAGAAGTTATATTCTTAAGAGAAGGAAGAATCCATGAAAGCTAAAAAGGTATTTTAGGGTACAAAATCATTTATGTGAATGTTTTCTCTGGTCCTTCAGAACACAGTAACATTTCTGCGTTCTGTGCTGCTGTCCACAAATTTAAAAATCTCTCATGTGGATGTGATAGAACATAACAGAACATAAAACCCCAAGAGGAATAATTATATTAAGAGATTGCTACAATATCTTCAATTATAATGGTCTATGGTACATCACGGTAAAGGTATGAATGTTATGATTCTGCAATTAGAACGGTTAATTATGTAAGCAAATACAGGCATCAAATTAATGCAAAGACAATGATTATTGAGAAAGGAAATCAGAATAAAATTACCATTTTCCCTTGTGAGTCTTGGTGCAGGAAAGGAGAGGTAAATAGCTTAATGCGTGTTTACAATTACAGCTTATTGAGCAACATCTGTAACATTTTCCTGTTCCATAATTTTCTACATTATTTAAAGAGGAAGTAAACTTGTTTTTTCTTCAAATGGCTGACAGGCAGGGTATTTTTGACAGAAGAGACCCTATTGGTCTCTTCTGCCATAAATGCATCATTCTGCCTGTCAGCTGTCATAAACATTTACAGCCTCGATCGCCCCCCGATCCGTGCCGCAGTGATGTGACTCCTGTGCGCATGCGCAGCAATGGCCACATCATGGCCTGGCCTATCAAGTGGCCAAAGGCACATGACCCAGTAGGAAGACTGTGCGGAAATGGAACCACAGGGGGCCCGCTATATCGGTCACAGTGCTGTGCTGGGAGGACACCTTATGACAGTTAAGTCTGCCATAATGTACTAATATGCTGTGAATACTAGTACATTACGGCATAACCCACCTGGGGAGCCTTGGTGAAAAAAAATACAACGGATTTTACTTCCGCTTTTAAGAGACTCTACAAAGTCTACTGTTTGTTTATAGAGTACCTGTTTTTATGCACTAATAATGGACTGTCTTCAAAATCAGCTGCTGCCAAGAAGATAATTTAATAGATCTTGAGAAATAACACATGGCTACTGAGCCCCTATTTTTTTCCAGCATCAATTCTCACACTAGTTTTCTTTACATGTCTATAGGTGGACACTGTGGACAGTGACAGTGATGCCAATGTCATTGCTGTCCATGACTGCTGTACTTTATCCACACTGTCTGTTTGGTCCATGTTGTGAATTTGATTGGCCAGGAGACTCCACTTATATTTTAACAGATCCTACACTAGGAAGCTCAACCTGGGAGATTTGCAAACACTGTACAGCTCACCCTCAAGATAGTTGATATGCAACCTTTCAACGAGATGAAATTCCACACTTTCCACACTCCAGCAGAGCAAAAATCAATGCATACATATTGGAGTATCATGCCGCGTACACACGACCGTTTTTAATGACGTGAAAAATATATTTTTTTTAAATGGTCATTAAAATGATCGTGTGGGCTTTCCAGCAGTTTTCCCGACGCGAAAAACGCTGAGAATCACGACGAGAAAAATTGGAACATGCTTTAATTTTTCACATAATTTTTTACATCGTCGTTTTTCTCTTCATGAAAAACGGCCAAGTGTGGGCTTTAACGACGTGATAAAAAATGCGCATGCTCAGAATTAAGTATGAGACGGGAGCGCTCGTTCTGGTAAAACTAGCGTTCGTAATGGAGATAGCACATTCGTCACGCTGTAACGGACTGAAATGCACAAGGCTGAAAAAGCGCGAATCGTCGCTCAACAAACTTTACTAACATGAAGGGTGGCGCCATCCGAATGGAACTTCCCCTTTATAGTGCCGTCGTACGTGTTGTACGTCACCGCGCTTTACTCGAACATTTTTTTCCACGATAGTGTGTAAGCAAGGCAGGCTTGAGAGGAAACACGAAAAATCACCTCGAGAAAAATGCTGTTTTTTTCAATGACATTAAAAACGGTCGTGTGTACGCGGCATAAAAGCTAACCAGGAAGACTTGGTGCCTTTGGTCCCTTTTGAAGAAGTCACCAGATTTGTAAACGGGCACAACTGCAACATTGACATCTCCTTCATTTATATTTGAGCATTCACTCAGTTTGAGAAGTGGGCCAAAATAAGCAGTTGAATCTCAACATATCAATCACTGCTAGGCATTACTGTATTTCCACAACCCACAATTACACAGCAGGTATTACACAGAAGGCAGGAGATTTGTGACCATATGCTATCTTGTGGAAAGAGTGGGTGAATGAGAAGAATAAGTCCATAGTGACCAGCCTGTAGTTTAAGGATTACTTTGGTGTTTGACACATGCTGGCAGTAATAATGCCAAAGACATTTTGCAGTCAGGTGAACTCTCTGTTGAAGTTAATTTCACGTTATTTTTAAATTGCAGATATCATTATTGTTTTTAATGAAAAATAGCATAAATTTACTAACCACATTAAAAATATTTTTAAATGCCCTGAATAATTTATGTGCAGTAATATTTTTTTTGCTGTGACTTCCATATAGGTTTATGAAAGTATCTCTGTTCATGTGTTTATAATTACAATTCTTAATTTTTTTTTCAAATTATTGATATTTAAGAGTTTATATCTATATTTTTAAGAGTTGAATGTGTGTGTGTGTGTATATATATATATATATATATATATATATATATATATATATACACACACACACACACACTATCGTGAAAATTTTAGGCAGGTATGAAAAAATGCAGTAAATTTTATTAACCAGTTGGCGCCCGTCCACAGTACATTTTCTGCAGGTGGGCAGCATGAGCAGACTGGATCACGTACATGTACGTTACCCAGCCTGGGGCGTGCAGAAAACTGCTCCCGCTACCGCTGTGTTCACCAAACACATCGGATTGCGGTTCCTGGTACCCGGCTACGCGATCACATAATCACAATGTCAACAAGCTGTTATGAATGAATGTCATCATAACAGCTGTGCTTCCTATACAGTGATGCTGTAATTGTCCCACAGTTATGTCATGGTACCTAGGCCAATCACAGCACCCCATACCATGTGATTAACTGTAGCCAATCACAGATCACTAGTAATCATAGCTGTAATGAATGTAACCCATTCATAAAAGAAAGCAAAAAATTTTAAAAAAAGGAAACATTCTAAAAAATGTTTAAAAAATGGAACAATTATTAATTTTTATATATTTTTTTAACATGCTGTCACCAGTCAGTGTCCCTGATAACCTCCACACCAGTCATGTGATTATGCTGTACTGCACTGGTGGCAGTAGGTAAAAAAACAAAATTGTGAAAAAATAACAAATTGCTTAATTTTCTAAAATATTGAGACAAAAAATTATTGTACTAATTACCCCAAGCTGTCTACTTTCCAAAAGGGGGGCATTTGGGGGATATTTGGACTGTCCTGGCATTGTAAGGGCCTCAAGAAATGAGATTGTCTGTCACTAGAATTGATAAATTTTTAATTGCATCTGCCATAGTTTGTAGACACTATGGGGCTGATTTCCGAACCGTTTGTGCCTTGAGTTGAGGTGCACGCCTAGGCGCAACGTACGTTTTGGTATTTACAAAATGTTTGCGCCGGTAACACAGCCCTATTCCCCATTTACTAAAGTGATTTTGGCGCACGGGAGGAGGCGATCAGTGCGCCACTATGGACATGGCGCACAGCATCTTCAAATCAAAATTAAAAGAAGCTGGAAGTGCCAATATTATGGGGTGATGTGGGGTGATGTGAGGAAGTATAGTAACAACTGCCCAAGTAACAAATGTGCCCAAAAAAGAATGAGAAATAACTTTTTCAGAACAAGCCTGCTGTGCCTGCAAGTACGTTTAGAACTATTTGTGCACTGCGCATGTGCAATCAGCATTTGCGCACGTTCAAATGCATTGGTTCACTGCACCTGCAAAATCTTAGTAAATGCATTTGCGTGGGTTGAACAGGCGCACCTCTAAACTTGAATTTTTTTTTTTTTTTTTAAACGCTGGTTCACTTTTATGTATTTTTTTAAGGATATTTGCACACAGATCATGTTAGCGTGTTACATTGGTAACATGTTACATGTACCTTGTTAAAATTATGTAAAAAGACACTCGCTACTCCTAAAAGGGCATTTAACCTTCCTCCTCTAATGCATATGCTTTCTTTGGGCTATTTTTTGCTTTTAAAGGGGAACTATACACTCCATTCTCCAATGCTTTTGTTTCCCCCTTCTAATGCATCTGTTTTCTTTGGGCTAGTTTTTGCTTTTAAAGGGGAACTCTACACTCCATTCTCCAATGATCTTGTCTCCCCCTTCTAATGCATCTGTTTTCTTTGGGATAGTTTTTGCTTTTAAAGGGGAACTCTACACTCCACTCCATTCTCCAAAGGCTGTGAGCTGCCTTCACCAAACCAAACCACTTTTGGGGTGCCCGAGCCCCTCCTGCCCCCAAGCATCCACCCTTTTTCATTAGCTGGCTTACTGTGTTTGGCTAGGGGTTTGTTAGTGCATGGGAGGGGGTGGTATTTTTCATGTGGGGGTTCTCATTTTAAGCCTTTCCAGACCCAAATGGCCTTTTATGTATTGGGGGGCAGGCTAATTTTTTTTGGATTTAAAATCTTGCAGCTACAATGTCGATTTGTACGTTTGCTCTAAAGCCATACATCTTTGAAGCAGCATTTTAGATACATGCTTCAGATGCACCACTTTACAGGCAGAGTAACCCCCCCAAGTTAATAGCTTATGGGCAAGTTCACTCTATAGAAACGCAGTCCAGATGCTTTTCTGCATGCGCGTTTTTGATGCATTCCTGTGCGTTTATGATGGGTTTTTTTTGCATTTTACAGCGTTCCAGTACAGTCCAGTGCAGAAAAAATGCAGCATGTTCTACTTTATTTTCTGGAACTGGAACGCACTGGAACTGCAAGCAATGGTGTGAACTATGCCATTAAAAAACATATAACCTACTTTCCATTAATTTTTGAGGCATAAAACTGGCCCTTAAGCAATTTGGCATATTTAAGGGGACTTCTCCTTGTTTCGTTTTTGGGGTTCTCCAAATTGGTGACATTGATATATGTCGCTTAGGGTGGGACCTGGGCCCCCATACCCTTTTTAAGGCCTATAACTAGAAGATAAGGCAGCCAAGTGGGGACTAGCAAAATTAACAAGTCAGTTCCCATAGACTGCAATGGTATTTGTTGTCTAACTTTTGCCCATGTTAGGCTTTGTTTGCCCCCCTGGTCCGGGGGGTGTTTGTCCCATCTCTAGTTTAGTAGCATGCTGGATGATGTGCTTAATTTTGGACAGGGGGTGGCTTATTTTGTGCTAGCTGCATTTGGGTTGGTCTGGGCATGCTCAGGGACTTTGGTTTTTTCCTGTGCCTTTTGGTGTGTGAAATGCATTTGGGTTGGTCTGGACATGCTCAGGGACTTTGCTTTTTTGGTGCTTGTTGTGTGTGGACAGCACATGTTTTTTGGGTTAGTAATTTAAGGAAATCCTTAACCGCTTGTCCACCGGCCACCGTCAAATGACGGCGGGCGGAAGACTCTATTATTCTGATCGGACGTCATATGACGTCGCGCCTTCAGAATCCACTAGGGGGCGCGCGCGCACCACAGCCTCGCTGTGGACCCGGTGCGCGTGCCCGGTGGCCGCGATGGCCACCGGGCACCGGCGATTGCCCAGTAACTGAACAGGAGCCTGGATCTCTGTGTAAACACAGAGATCCACGTCCTGTCAGGGAGAGGAGACCGATGGTGTGTCCCTTGTACATAGGGACAACCATCGGTCTCCTCCCCCAGTCAGTCCCCTCCCCCCCACAGTAAGAATCACTCCCAGGCAACACATTTAACCCCTTCCTCGCCCCCTAGTGTTATCCCCTTCCCTGACAGTCACATTTATACAGTAATCAATGCATTTTTATAGCAGGGATCGCTATATAAATGTGAATGGTCCCAAAAATGTGCCAAAAGTGTCCGATGTGTCCGCCGCAATATTGCAGTCACGATAAAAATCGCTGATCGCCGCCATTACTAGTAAAAAAAAAATATTAATAAAAATGCTATAAATCTATCCCCTATTTTGTAGATGCTATAACTTTTGCGCAAACCAATCAATAAACGCTTATTGCGATTTTTTTAACAAAAATATGTAGACGAATATGTATCGGCCTAAACTTAGGAAAAAATTTGTTTAAAAAAAATGGATATTTATTATAGCAAAAAGTAAAAAATATTGTGTTTTTTTTTTCAAACTTGTCCCTCTTCTTTTGTTTATAGCGCAAGAAATAAAAACCGCAGAGGTGATCAAATACCACCAAAAGAAAGCTCTATTTGTGGGAAAAAAAATGATAAAAATGTAATTTGGGTACAGTGTTGCATGACTGCGCAATTGTCATTCAAAGTGTGACAGTGCTGAAAGCTGAAAAATGGCTTGGGCAGGAAGGGGATGAAAGTGCCCTGTAGGCAAGTGGTTAACAGGTGTACCCACTTTGAAGTTCAGTCTCTACATTAGGTGAATTTGCATTATGTGTGTTTCATGAACTGTGCATGCGTTTTCAATTGCCTCATTAGCAAACAAACCCATGTTATATAAAGCTTGCAGATGGCATTCTTTACCTTGCCCTGAAAAGAGGCAAGATTGTGTGTGGGATGGCAAGAGAGTGCATTTGGGTGTCCTTATCGAGTTTGTAACATGTATTTTCGCTTTGTATTTTGTTTGTTATGTCTTTGCAAAACAGATGTTTTTTTTTTTTTTACTTTGGTTTATTGTATTTTTTAGGGTGAGGGATATTTTCCCCTGAAATATTTTTGATGTTGTTAATGTGTGTCGTTTGTAGGTTGTTCACATTATTTTGCAAAATCTTTCTCAAGATGTTGTGACTAATGTTTCAAATTAACATGCATGTTTTTTTTCCTTTCCTTGCTCTTTTCCAAGTCTTGTTTTGTTGACCAATAAAATTTGATGCAAATTTTGATGTTTTGTTTTTTATTATTTTCCATGCAACAGATTTCACAGCTGCAGCTTAAACTAGGCTGATTGGCATGTCAACACAAAACAGGTGTAATTTGTTTAAGAGTTCCTTTCCTGGTGCCTTCATGGTAGCATATGCATGGATTGTGTGCTGCCATAGATAGTCACCAGGAAAGGACAAATACAGAGCGGTAAGTATTCAATTTTCCTTTTTACTGCAGTGGTTCTCAGCCTCAGTCCTCAAGTACCCCCCCAGGACATTTTTTGTTACTTTATCTTATCTAGAATTGCTGTCCAAAATACCAAGCCATTGACTGTGATTTAAAGCACATTTGCAAGATGAAGAAAAACCTGCAAACATGGCCTGTTGGGAGTACTTGAGGACAGGCTTAAAAAGCACTGATTTAGAGCACTGCGCTAAAATCTAGCTAAAGGCAATCCTATTTTAATTGTGGGCATTTGAGGGAAACCGAGTGTGTGTTAGAACCCCTGCTTGTCTTTTTTAGGTTGGGATTTGTGTCCCTTTTCTTAAAATTGGCTTTACTTCCTGTCATACAGCCAAACAGGAAGTGAGGGTAAAACCCTACCAATGTCTTTTCTTGGGGACACACAGATCAAGTGTCCCCATTAAGCAAATTGCACTCTAGCACTTTGTTGTGTACATTAGGTAGTTTGGGGTTTAGTAAAGGCAAATTTACTCTGCAGTACTTTTGTAGTTGCTGAAAATCTGAGGGGAAGCACTGGTGATTTTAACATCCAATCATGTGGAAGCAAAGATGGTGTTTTTTTATTTTCCTTGAATGTCCCCCTCGGATATGCAGCAAGTGCACTTGTAGTGCAAAGTGGATTTGCCTTTAGTAAATAAACCCCAAAGTCCAATATGCCTAATAATTTGGGGTGTACACAGCAAAATGCTGGAGTGCAATTTACATAATGGGGAAACTATTTTGATTGACCTGTGTGTCCCCAAGGAAAGACATTGGTAGGGATTTACCCTCACTTCCTGTTTGGCTATGTGACAGGAAGTGAATACATTTGAAGGAGAAAGTGGCAAAATTTGGGAGTTGTCTTCACCCTATCAGGGGTGCAGACATCCCTGAAAACTGACCAGATTTCTAATCCCTCTGCACTCTATCCCCAAGCAAAAATAAGAAAGGATTTAATTTAGATTAACTTTGCAAAGACACATTCCTAAGTACAACTGTGATGCATGTCAATAGCCCATTTAGACCTTATTTAATAGAAAACACCAGTTGCCTTTCACTAGAAACATTTGTTAGTCCAGTCCTGGAAATCTGCATCTGCTTTACTACTAATTTCCATAAAAATTGAGTTCCTGCAGCTAGATGCGCCAAATGTATGTAGATGCACGGCCGCTGTGTATATGAGATGCGCAACTGCTGTGTGTGCACAGGTACTGTATGCGCATATGTGGTTCTCGGAAAGCGGTGGCCAGCACACAGGAATGACATCACACCCCTACACGAAGTTGCTTGTACTGCTGCTATGTTCTCTGAGGAAGAGATGATACTTATTTGCAAATTAAGAAAAACATTTTTTTTTTTAACATGGGGTGGTGTTTGTGTGGGTCCCTAACATTCATACATATTAGGGCCAATTTAGACAGGATCCGATTTACAGCATGTTTTTAGATTGTGGAAGGAAACCGGAGTACCTGGAAGAAACCCACGCAGGCACAGGGAGAACATGCAAACTCCAGGCAGATGGTGTCACGGGCGGGATTCGAACCAGTGACTTTGCTGCTAGGTGAAAGTGCTAACCACTACACCATTGTGCTGCACAAACATGTACAGTGGGGCAAAAAAGTATTTAGTCAGCCACCAATTGTGCAAGTTCTCCCACTTAAAAAGATGAGAGAGGCCTGTAATTGTCATCATAGGTATACCTCAACTATGAGAGACAAAATGTGGAAACAAATCCAGACAATCACATTGTCTGATTTGGAAATAATTTTTTTTGCAAATTATGGTGGAAAATAAGTATTTGGTCAATATCAAAAGATCATCTCAATACTTTGTTATATATCCTTTGTTGGCAATGACAGAGGTCAAACGTTTTCTGTAAGTCTTCACAAGGTTGTCACACACTGTTACTGGTATGTTGGCCCATTCCTCCATGCAGATCTCCTCTAGAGCAGTGATGGTTTGGGGCTGTCGCTGGGCAACACGGACTTTCAACTCCCTCCAAAGGTTTTCTATGGGGTTGAGATCTGGAGACTGGCTAGGCCACTACAGGACCTTAAAATGCTTCTTAAGAAACCACTTCTTCGTTGCCCGGGCGGTGTGTTTGGGATAATTGTCATGCTGAAAGACCCAGCCATGTTTCATCTTCAATGCCCTTGCTGATGGGAGGAGGTTTGCACTCAAAATCTCACGATACATGGCCACATTCATTCTTTCATGTACACGGATCAGTCGTCCTGTTCCCTTTGCAGTGAAACAGCTCTAAAGCATGATGTTGCCACCCCCATGCGTCACAGTAGGTATGGTGTTCTTTGATGCAACTCAGCATTCTCTCTCCTCCAAACACGACGAGTTGTGTTTCTACCAAACAGTTCTACTTTGGTTTCATCTGACCATATGACATTCTCCCAATCCTCTTCTGGATCATCCAAATGCTCTCTAGCAATCCTCAGACGGGCCTGGACATGTACTGGCTTAAGCAGGGGGACACATCTGGCACTGCAGGATCTGAGTCCCTGGCGGCATAGTGTGTTACTGATGGTAGCCTTTGTTACGTTGGTCCCAGCTCTCTGCAGGTCATTCACTAGGTCCCCCGTGTGGTTCTGGTATTTTTGCTCACCGTTCTTCTGATAATTTTAACTCCACGGGGTGAGATCTTGCGTGGAGCCCCAGATCGAGGGAGATTATCAGTGGTCTTGTATGTCTTCCATTTTCTAATTATTGCTCCCACAGTTGATTTCTTCGCACCAAGCTGCTTGCCTATTGCAAATTCAGTCTTCCCAGCCTGGTTCAGGTCTACAATTTTGTTTATGGTGTCCTTTGACAGCTCTTTGGTCTTCACCATAGTGGAGTTTGGAGTGTGACTGTTTGAGGTTGTGGACAGGTGTATTTTATACTGATAACAAGTTCAAACAGGTGCCATTATTACAGGTAATGAGTGAAGGACAGAGGAGCCTCTTAAAGAAGAAGATACAGGTCTGTGAGAGCCAGAAAATCTTGCTTGTTTGTAGGTGACCAAATACTTATTTTCCACCATAATTTGCAAAAAAAAAAATCTTTCCATATCAGACAATGTGATTGTCTGGATTTGTTTCCACATTTTGTCTCTCATAGTTGAGGTATACCTATGATGACAATTACAGGCCTCTCTCATCTTTTTAAGTGGGAGAACTTGCACAATTGGTGGCTGACTAAATACTTTTTTGCCCCACTGTATCTAGAGATGTAGGTTCTTGTGTCCACTTGTGAAAATACAAGTGGGTCATGGCACATCTACATTCCAAATATGGCACTTAAGATGGTCATGCACTATGCAATCTGATTGGCCAATCTCTGTACAACTCGAGATTTTGGCAAAATAGGTAATAGGAATACGCACTTGAACAATTAATTCAAATTTTTGGAAATCAAACAGGCTCTTGCCTAATCTAATTTTTATAATTTGTTTTAAATTGCAGTGTATGCATCACCTTTTAAAGATCAAGATCTGAAAATAATAATTTCATTGGGTTTAGAAACACCTTTCTGTTCTTTGTAATGTATTGAAATATTTGTGTGAAAATGGAAAAAAAAAAAACATTTCAAAGATATATTAGAAGCATTAGGAATGAGATTAGCATCACAAGGGTTAATTAAGTGAGAACACCTACTAATTGCCTAACAAGACACATCCAATGAGATGGGCGTGCGCTATTATCAATGAGAAAACAGCAGTTACCTTGGCACCAGTTGCCGTTTACATATTTATTATCGCGTTGCGCGTCTGTGTGCGCCGGTTCGCACGCCCAATCAATGATTTATCCGGCGCACCAATTAAGGTATGAACCGGCGCAACCCATTGTTCTTAGTAAATCAGCCCCTATAACATTCACACAAACCAATTAATATACACGTATTCAGATTTTTTTATTTTACCATAGACATGTAGCAGAATATATTTTGGCCTAAATTTATGAATTTATTAGATTTTTATTTATTTTTTGATGTTTTACAACAGATAGTAGAAATTATTGTTTTGGGTTTTTATTTTTTCTCAACCTTTTCAGTCTTTTTTCATCTATATGCCCAAAAAATAAAAAACCTAGTGGTGATCAAATACCAACAAAAGAAAGCTCTATTTGTGTGAAAAAATTATATAAATTTAGTTTGGGTAACTAAATGGGGAACTTTAGAAGGGGCGGGTCTATACATTTAAAATACTGAGAGGGAGTTCCCCATCAGGTCCGCTCAGGCACAACCAATGAAGGACAGCGCTGGACATCGGGATCGCCGCGGGACACTGGATTTCAGCGCTGGAATGTTTTTTTTTTTTTATTATTATTTTAAATAAAGGACTTTTTCAAGGTGTTTGTGTTTTTTTTTAAACATTTTTTTACGCTTTCTTCGTGAAATGGTAGGGGTACAATGTACCCCTTACCAATTCACATAGGGGGGGCGGGATCTGGGGGTCCCCTTTGTTAAAGGGGTCTTCCAGATTCCGATAAGCCCCCGCCCGCAGACCCCCACAACCACCGGGCAAGGGTTGTGGGGATGAGGCCCTTGTCCCCATCAACATGGGGACATCCTCCCCATGTTGAGGGCATGTGGCTTGGTACGGTTCAGGAGGGAGGGGGGGCCGCTCTCTCGTCCCCCCCTTTTCCCCTGCGGCCGGCCAGGTTGCGTGCTCGGATAAGGGGTCTGGTATGGATTTTTAGGAGGACTCCACGCCATTTTTTTTAAATTTGGGGTGGAGTTCCCCTTAAAATCCATGCCAGATCTGAAGGGCCTGGAATGGATATTTGGGGGAACCCCACGTCAATTTTTTTTTAAATTTACGGCGGGGTTCCCCTTAATATCCATTCCAGACCTGAAGGGCCTGGTAATTGAATTCTGGGGAACCCCCACGCTTTTTTTTTTTTTTTTTATCAATGACTTTTGTATGTATTGCCGGGAGCCGACAATTCATTAATAGCCGCGAATGAGTTTTAAAAGACTTTTTTTCTTTCAAAAATGTCATTTTTTGCAGGGACAGTTCTAAGCACGGGAAACATGCACCACTTTACATGCATATCATACACACCCCCCAGGTACGAAATTTAAAGGAATATTTCACTTTTATTTTTTCATTTTAAGCATTATTAAAATCACTGCTCCCGAAAAAACGTCCGTTTTTAAAACTTCTTTTTGCATTGATACATGTCCCCTGGGGCAGGACCCCGGTCCCCAAACACTTTTTATGAAAATAACTTGCATATAAGCCTTTATAATTAACACTTTAGATTTCTCCCATAGATTTTTCGAATTTGCCGCGAACACCCCAATTTGTTCGCTGTTCGGCGAACGGGCGAACAGGCAATGTTTGAGTCGAACATGAGTTCGACTCGAACTCGAAGCTCATCCCTAGCTGGGACAGATCTCAGATACCCCAGGTGGGCACATCCGCCAGACCTGTGTCTCCTGTCCTCCAAACGCACCCGCAGCCTGCAGATTCGCCATAACCAGCCCTTAACCCCTCAATCACGAGACAATCCACACAGGTGTTGAGGGTTAAACATGCAGAGCATCAACTCTTTATTAAATACAAAACATACACTTTTATACACAGTTAGGGACACTCCCTTTAGCCTTGTCATAGAGGGGGGTAGGGGAAAAGGAAGAACCAATGGGAACTGAACATTGAAACAGAGACTACAAAAAACAACAAAGGTCACAAGCGCTAAATTGGTGGATAATAAGTAAAAAATATATATATATCCCAAATGTAGCGGCAGCTCCTCACACTCCCCTCTTGGTCTCGTCTTTCTCTTGTCTAGGGGTATCTTAGAGGGGAGGGAGCGGGGACACTACGCCTAGCTTCCACCATAGATGTTAGTGCGGTATAAGCAACAGTTCTGTATTACCTTCGGGTCAGTGTTGTGCACCTGGATCCTCCCTCCAAGAGTCACCGCGAACCATGTCTGTCAGAAAATGAGCTCCACACCATTAAAGTTCAACACTCCTTTATTCTCCATGTCTGAACACAAACAGTTGAACTCCCTTGATAGAACAGAACAGAAAAGGAGGTGTGGATGCGAACAGGCCCAGACACAATGTAAGCTGCCACTTCCCTTCCTAGAAGTGTGTCCTGGTCTCCGCACGAGGGTAGATTTCCTTCCAGGCGGTCTCCGATGAGAGACTCACTTGTCACCGGCAATATGCTGCACTGGGTCTTCAAATGAGGAGCTCCCCCCGGTCCATTGCGCCTTCCGGATTCGGGTACCCGATCCCTGGGTACCCTAGGATCTCCTTCCCTCGCGGAACTCAGTGTTGGGCACTGAGCTCCGGACCTCCATCCAAGTACCTCACCCCAGGCCAAAGGTGCCTGGGATGGAACTCGACCTCCGCTGTCCTCTAGGCCTAAGCCACCCAGAGGAGCCACACGACCCACCGTCCGCAAGCTGAAGGTGCCTGGGACGTCCACCCCGTGACAAAGATGGCCGGCCCCCTTTATACCCTCTCCCAGCAAGCACGGTGGGTTCCCCGCCCCACCATACCGCTGCCGAGGGAGGACAAAAAGGAGGACGGCACACAGCAATGATTCAACCCCCACCCACTGGGCTGCAGGGAATTACGCATCACTGATGTCTCTGCCAAATTCAAAATTGCACCCGGGAAAATACATACCCGCTACACAAATGTCTTGGGAAGTACAAAATATCAAAAACAAGGAAAGGACCAGGATCCAGAGCTGCAAGAAAAAAATCTGTACCCGGAAGTACAGAATACACAACATACACACACTATAATCCAGCGCTCATGGAACATACACAATAACTCATGAAAACTCTTGGAAAAAATAAAAGAACTTAATCCATTTATTGATCGCAATCATAGCAGGGATTGTGCAGAAAGCAGATAAATCTTGACTCTCTAGCCGCAAGTAGTAATAATCTTGTTTAGCTTGCGGTGATATCCGTGGAGCAAGGAGGGGTTAAAAAAGTCAGAACAAAGCCTGTACCATGAGCACATTATGGGCACAGTACCTTGGATGATGGAAACAGGCAGACCAATGTGTGGAGGGCCCTCCAGCACGAGGGATGCGGAACCAGGTTCGTTACACGGCTGGGACAGGAGGAATCACACACTACGTTCCTCCGGATCGATTACGTCACACAGCCGCGACGCTGGCTGGTGTATCAGGAAGCAGACGATGTAGTGGGACAAATGATGCTGTCCAGCACCCTCCTCTCCTACGGAAAAAAAATACGTCACTGCTTCCTTGTGGAGATGTAGGAGAATGACCACTTCAGGAAGTAAATAATGAATGTTCAGACCAGCTCATGGACCCAGTCAATTAGAAGGTTCCTAAACGGAACGAATCATAAACTATATATGGGAGATTTATAATATCTTGAAGAGATATTAACGTTTCACGCTCCCTGAGCGATTTATCAAAGTCAAGGCAATGAGGCACCCACGGTAGTTAAATAGGAACAGGGGGAGGGGTTTGTACGGCCAGCAAGGAGAGGGCAAAGGGATAAGGAATAAGGAATGATATCTTTAACCCCTACCTTGCTCGCCAGATAAAAACATAACATGTACACCAAGATACAGAAAAAAAATATAATAATAACCAATTCAAATAAAAATAACAATCAGAAAAAATAATGACAATAACAATAAAAATGCACTGAGAGTAAAAAAGTGATAAAGAAATAACACACAATAAATCATTGAAAATTATTTTTCATAAAAATTTTTTTTTTAAAACTGTGCTCATGTTACAGGCTTTGTTTTGACTTTTTTAACCCCTCCCTGCTCCACGGATATCACTGCAAGCTAAAGAAGATTATTACTACTTGCGGCTAGAGAGTCAAGATTTATCTGCTTTCTGCACAATGCACATAGTCTGTGGGTAGAAGGACAGCCCACAGTCCCTTCCAAAACACACAGTGACAGTGGGTTCTGTCACATTTCTCCCCTTTTAAAAACTAACCAGGTTTCTGACTCCCAACTGGTCTGGACCTGCGTTAGTCACAACCTTCCACCCCAGGCAAACAGGAAAAGGAAAAGTACGTTTCTGGCGCTGGGGAGCAAAACCGCACATACGGTCTCCCGTGAATAAAAACAGCCGCTGCAGAGTGGAAACAGCTGTCCGCACTCCCGTGATCCGGGGCTGGGTTGCAACAGGTAAGGGTGACAATTCTTCCCTACCCGTTAGTGTCCAAAGAACATACCAACTTAAGGTGGCCATAGATGGATTGAAATTTGGCCTGTTAAGCTGGGACTGGCCAAATTTCGAAATCATGTGTGGGCACTGCAGTTGAACAGAAGTTAATCTACTGATCAATTTCTGTTCAACCACCCTGTTGGATAAAAGGGGCTCAATCAGTGGCTGCAGTGCTGATCTGTGTATTCTGACAGCAGGGGAGTCGTCCAGCTATCAAAATTCAATAGTGCAGGGGAGAGGATTCCCCCACCCACCTCTAATGTATAGATGGGGGAATCGGTTCAATTTTTTTCATTCAGCCCACTGGCTGAACAAAAAAAAAAAATGTAAGAGAAAGCGTGAAATACACTTCTTTCATTAGTAACCTAGAAAATTATAATTACACTAAATTGTTCTAAATTACTGAGAACATTGATTTTCATTCTATATAATGATTGAATTACTATGCTCTACAATTCCCATGTCTTTGAAGTATTTTTTGCATCTATAACAAGCAGTAATCATTTCTCAGCTCCTCCTGATGGTAACAACCAGCAGTAACGTGATTGCAGAATTAATAATATCCAAGTGGATTTTTACTTGATAGAGGTGAATGATAAGACCTAATAAAATCAGGAAGGCATTCAAATACTGTATTTATCGGCATATAACACGCACAGGCGTATAGCACGCACCCTAACTTTAAGAGGGAAGTTTCAGGAAAAAAACTTTCCACAGCCCCCTGTGTATAACACGCAGGCACAGTTTACCCTCTATTTTCAGGGTTAAAAAGTGAGTGTTATACGCCAATAAATACAGTAATCATAATGAATTTTCTTGTAAAGGATTGCAGTAATAAGCAAGAAACAGGACCTTTTGATACCTGGCCCTTATTTTACCAGGTATGACAAAATCTGAAACTTAGCTTTCCTCGATCATGGTAATTAATGTGCTATTTATGCTATGTCACACAGTTGGTTTAAAAGAATTGCTACAAATGCAGAGTTTTTGTTGACGGTGTGCTTTTTTTCTGTCCAGTATCTAATTTGTTTCTATCCTTAGGTCACTTGAATATAATTGTGCTCACTTTGAGCCGCAGCAGTTTAGGTCACCCTAAACGTTTCTGTAATGGCCTTTGATGGCAGAGCAGAAATATCTAGTAGTGTTGTAACACAGAGGTACTGGAATGTCATCCTAGTTTATGTACTGGATATGGTACTTATCATGGCTGTGAAGTCTCTTTACATACTATTTGATGTCGTTTCATTTTTTTCCACATAATTATTGTCCCTTTTTGCAAAATAAAGGTCCTTAAAGTGTATACTACTCTAAATATGATACTAAAGTGACATGCAGTATATGATACAGTATGTCACTAGCATTAACACAGCAATCTTTGTTTTTCTGAGTCCCCCCCTGTTACTTAGTTTAATAAGTGTGCAATACTATAAGTGCAAAATTTTCCAACATTACTGTTTATGAGAATCTGATCATTAGGTAGACTTCTCTCTAGCAGGAATGGACATACTGTAGATAGATCAAAATTCCTCCAGTCCCTGCTGAACCGGCCATTTTTTGATCCCTCTGGCCAGCCTAACACTACCCTCTCCACTGATTTAAAATGCTGCTGTTTAAGGGTGGCTATGATTCTCTTTAATAGCTACAGTAGAGGAGTGAATATGGCCACCTTTAAACAGAAGGCGTGTTAGTAGCTGACCATCTTGTTGCCAGTTTTATTTGAAAAGGTTGCAATAAAAATCAGACAAACAAAACCAGTGGCGGTGCATTCATAGAGGGAGCAGGAGCGCCGCCACCTCTCTCCTGCACCCGTCAATCAACAATAGATAGATTCATGCATTGCATGACTCTATTTATTGTCGCCGCTGCCGCCCCCTATTCAGGTGTTCAGCCCCTTGTCGGTCACCGGGAATCTTAATTTAACACGGCGGAGGTGTATTTGGAAGTGCCTGATTAGAACCGTCGGCTCTAATAGGCATCCTGATTAGAGCCATGGGCTCTAATAGGCTTCCAAATTGTTAAACAGAGGGCGCACTGCTGTGCGTTTGCTGTTTACACATAATAATAAATCGCTTCCCTAACACTGACCCGCCTCTCAGCCAATCAGGAGCACTGGGTCTGGTTACCTGTCACCTGATTGGCTGAAGCGACAGGCGCTGTGATTGGACGCCTATGAGGCGTCCAGTCATAGCAGAAGAAGACTGGAGAAGACATCGAGGACTCGGAGGGAGCGTGGAGGACAGAGCTGATCCGAGACAGGTAAGTGCCGGGCGGGGGGGCACACTGGCAGCATTTGATGGGGCAGACTGGCGGAAATTGATGGGGCAAGCTGGCAGCAACTGATGGGGCAAACTGGCGGAAATTGATGGGGCACACTGGCGGCAATTGATGGAGCACACTGGCGGCAATTGATGGGGCACACTGGTGGCAATTGATGGTTACAGTAGCTGTGTTTGATGGCACAGTGGCTGCGTTTGATGGCACAGTGGCTGCGTTTGATTCGCACAGTGGCGGCAAATGATGGGCACAGTAGCTGCGTTTGATGGGCACAGTGGCTGCAATTGATGGGGTTTTTTTTTCAGTTTGTTTGCGCCCCCCAAAAATTTTGAGAACCAGCCACCACTGAACAAAACAGAAAACAAATCCTTACCATCCAGGCACTAACTAAACATTTAAGGTTCCTAACTCACAGGTGAAAGGCTTCTCCCAGTCACCCACAAAAACAAAGATAATGCAAACCTTTTTCTTTCTCTCACAAGCAAACTTCCAATCAGTAGCTACATAGTTCCATAAACAGTATATAATATCTTGTGAGCTACCTACTAGTGCTAATAGCTAATCAATAATAATTGTAAGAGCAGCTGCTGACACGAATCACGTACTCATACAGCTGTGTGATTTTAAAATAAAATATATAATATATGCCGCGCTAACTACCTGTGTATTCCACCAAGATACTAATGTGGAATAAATAAATTAACAAACTCAAATATATGCCGTGGCTAATAAGTAATAAGGCTTAATCCATATATAGCGTAATGAACAAAGTAGAAAAAATAATATATATATATATTGTGAGGGGGTTAGCTCGGCAGCGGGTGTGTGTGACCCCCGCGATGGGCTCCCCACACAAAAACAGGACCAGCAAACGGAGGTTGTGGTTTTCAAAATCAAAAAAAGGTGCGGTTTATTTTCTATTTACAGTGACAAAACACAGCAAAGCCAAAAGAAACATAAACAAAATAAATCCTGGTCAACTTGACCTCTGACTAAACATACAGGTTTCCTAACTAACAACTGGGATCAGCCTAGTGCTGTCCTAGTCCCTAAGTCCCTGGTTTTAAATGTCCAAGCAAATAGCCACACAGGCTTTGTCTCACCGCACAGGGGTTCACTCTCCCTAGACAGTCCACACAGGTCTGGTTCCAGGCATGAGCAAACACCTAATGAATCTGGGAGTTTTTATAGAGGCCTTAAACGAGCTGACAAGCTTCAGCTGGTCTCATCAACTCCCTGTCTGCACGACGCCCCACACTCTCCCTAGAGGTATGAGTCATCCATGAGCCCACTAGTCTCAGCTGGGCTTATACAACTCTCCACCTAGTTGTATAAGTCGGCGTAAAGCCTGAATCTGGGCGAAATATATCTACCCCCCTGGATGCAACCAGGTGACTTTACCTTCCTGCTGTCACATACCCCCCCCCTCTTGTTTTAACCTCGGGGTTGGAACACCAGCAATCAGGCATTCATGTACTCGAGACAAAGCATCCACATTCCCCATTTGAACGCCAGGGCGATGCTTTACTGTGAAGTTGAATTCCTGGAGGGCCAGGAACCACCTATTCACTCTTCTATTTGTTTCCTTGTTTTGAGCCATCCACTTTAACGGAGCGTGATCCGTAACCATGTCAAAGTGCCTACCTAGCAGGTAGTACCGAAAGGGAATCTAGAGCCCACTTCACCGCTAAACACTCCTTTTCAACGGTGGCGTAATTTACCTCATGGGACTTCAACTTCCTGCTGAGGTAAATGACTGGGTGCTCTTCCCCGTTCCAGACCTGGGACAATACTGCTCCTAACCCCACATCTGACGCATCACTTTGTACGACAAAGTCTTTAGAGAAGTCGGGTGAGTACAACACTGGCTGGCTACATAAGGCTTGTTTCAAGAATTGGAATGCTGCCTCAGCCTCGGGGGTCCATTTAATCATGACCGACCCTTTCCCCTTCGTTAGGTTGGTTAGGGGCACAGCCTTAGAAGCAAAGTGGGGAATGAATCGCCGATAATACCCAGCGATTCCCAGAAAGGCTCGTACCTGCTTCTTGCTGTTGGGACGTGGCCAACTCTGGATGGCCTCGACTTTGTTGAGTTGGGGTTTTATTACTCCCCTCCCAATGGTGTACCCAAGATATTTGGCCTCCTCCTGCCCAATGGTACACTTCTTGGGGTTAGCCGTAAACCCCGCTTCCCGAACAGAGTCCAGGACTGCTTGCACTTTTGGCAGATGTGAGGCCCAATCTGTGCTATGGACAATTACGTCATCCAGGTAAGCCGCAGCATACTTCCGATGGGGCCTCAGCATCTGGTCCATTTTCCGCTGGAATGTGGACGGCGCATTCTGTAACCCGAACGGCATTCTTTTATATTGGAACGCCCCGTCTGGGGTTACAAATGCGGTTTTCTCTTTGGCCAATTTGGCCAGGGGGATTTGCCAATACCCTTTTGTGAGGTCAAGAGTCGTCATGTATCGGGCTGTTCCCAGCCGGTCGATCAACTCATCTATACGTGGCATGGGGTAGGTGTCAAATTTTGTAACTTTGTTCAACTGACAAAAATCGTTACAAAATCGCCAGCTCCCATCCGGTTTAGGCACCAACACAATGGGACTAGACCAATCACTTTGGGACTCCTCTATCACCCCTAAGTTCAGCATTTTCTGTACTTCCTCCCGTATTGCCTCCCGTCGGGCCTCTGGGATCCGATAGGGTTTTAACTTCACCCTTTCACCGGGCGGGGTAATGATGTCATGCTCTACCCCAGATGTTTGTCCCGGCAGCTCAGAGAATACCTCCTTGTTGCGAAGCACAAACTCCTTAACCTCCTGTTGTTGGGGTTGTGACAAGGTGGCTGCTATTCCAACCTCAGGAATCACGCAACCAGTTTGAGCTGGTGACCAAGTGTCTGCGACTAGGGACTCTCTATCCCTCCAGGCTTTCAACAGATTAACGTGATAGATCTGTTCGGGCTTTCGCCTTCCTGGTTGTCTGACCTTGTAATTCACTTCGCTCACTTTTTCCATTATCTCGTAGGGGCCTTGCCATTTGGCAAGGAATTTACTTTCAACCGTAGGGACAAGTACCAGTATCCTATCCCCCGGGGAAAAGGTACGGGTCTTGGCTCCACGGTTGTACACTCTCTGCTGTGCTAACTGCGCTTGGGCCAAATGTTCCTTCACGATGGGCATTACCTGTGCAATTCGGTCTTGCATCAGGGCGACATGCTCAATCACACTCCTGTGGGGAGAACTCTCACTTTCCCAAGTTTCCTTGGCAATATCCAACAGCCCTCTTGGGTGTCTCCCATACAGTAACTCAAAGGGGGAGAATCCCGTAGAGGATTGGGGCACCTCCCTAATAGCAAACATCAGATAAGGAAGTAGACAGTCCCAATCCTTTCCATCTCTATCCACCACTTTCTTCAACATTTGTTTTAGGGTTTTGTTGAATCTTTCAACCAGCCCATCGGTTTGGGGGTGATACACAGATGTACGTAATTGCGTCACTTTGAACAATTTACACAGCTCCTTCATAACCCGGGACATAAAGGGTGTACCTTGGTCCGTAAGCAGTTCTTTACAAATACCCACCCGGCTAAACACAAGAGATAGCTCTCTGGCTATGGTTTTGGCCGAGGTATTTCGGAGAGGGATCGCTTCTGGATAACGGGTGGCATAGTCCATTATAACTAATATGTACTGGTGCCCCCTAGCGGACTTGATTATAGGACCTACCAAATCCATGGCGATCCTCTCAAACGGGACCTCAATGATGGGTAGAGGGACCAGCGGGCTACGGAAATGTGGCATCGGGGCCGACCTCTGACACACAGGGCAGGAGGAACAATAATTTTCTATGTCCTTCATCACCCCCGGCCAATAGAATCTCTGTAATACCCTCTCTCGGGTTTTCTCTGTCCCCAGATGACCTCCAAGAATGTGCCCATGGGCCAACTCCAACACCAACTTCCTGTAAGGTTTGGGCACCACAAGCTGCTCAACGGTTTCTTCTGCCCTTTTTGCCACCCGATACAGTAGGTCCTTCTCTACGCTGAAGTATGGGTAAGTGCAGGTATTATCTGGGTTCACTAACTCGCCATCTATTTTCACTACGTTTTCCCGTGCCTTTATTAGGGCGGGGTCTTTCAACTGTTCTGTGGCAAAGTTTTCCCTGTGAACCTCAAGATCAGAAAACTCCACAGACGGTAGGTTTTCGTCTGAGGAGGTGGGCTCCTCTCCAGTTTCTTGAGTCTCCCCTGCCAATACTGATAAGGGACATTCCGGAGAGTCCTCACCACTCTCAGGGGAGTTCTGGCTATCACATTCCTGGTACATAGGGGCACCAGTGGGGGGCTCAGGATCATCCCACAGTTCCCAGAACTTCGGAAAATCCCTTCCCACAATGGCGTCATGCGGTAACTGAGATACTAAGCCCACTGGATGAGAGAGGGTACCTTTGGGGGTCTTGAAACACACTGTAGTCACTGGATACTCTCGGGTGTCCCCATGCACACAAATAACAGCTACCTTGCTATTCCCAGAGACCTCTGTTTTAACTAACTCAGCCTTTATCAGGGTCACAAGGCTACCTGAATCCAGCAATACCACAACATTTCTACCATTAACACACATTTTGCATAAATGTTTCTCAGTTCCTCGAATGGCAGTGCATGCGACTGTCGCACACAGCGACTGACGTCTGCCCGTCAGAAAGTCACACTGCATGGGTTCCTCCACAACCGGGCAATTGGCTGCAATATGTCCCGCTTGCCGGCAGCGGTAGCAAACGATCCTTCTTGCCGCCTCTTGAGCCGCTGATTTCCCAGGCTGTTCTCGCCAAACTTGGGGTAGAGCTCCCACCCTCTCACTCTCTCCACCCTCACCCCTTGGAATCCTCTTATCCGCCCCTGGGGATGGTCTGGTCTTAGGGTGGAAAGTCCGAGTGTCTCTGGAAGAGGCCGTCAGGTTCTCTGTAGCCAAGTATATCTCCACACGATCCACAAGACCATCGGCCGTCTCTGGGTCTCCATGGCTTACCCACTTTTGGATGGCAGTAGGAAGAGCTCTCAAAAACCGATCCATTGCAACACGTTCCACAATCTTTGGTGCGGACAAAGTCTCTGGCTGTAGCCACTTTCTGCTCAGGTGAATGAGATCATACATTTGAGACCTGGGGGGTTTTCCAAGCTGGAAAGTCCAGTTATGCACACGCTGAGCCCGGACAGCCTGGGTGACACCCAGCCTTGCCAATATTTCAGCTTTTAGCATCACATAGTCTTTTGCTTGGTCAGGCTCTAGGTCATAGTAAGCCTTCTGCGATTCACCAGTTAACAGAGGAGCCACCAGTCCAGCCCACTGCTCCTCAGGCCACTTTTCTCTTTCAGCAGTCCTTTCAAATGTGGTCAAAAATACCTCTGGATCATCCTCTCCAGTCATTTTTGTCAATAAACGACTCACCCCAAAGGACGCGGTATTAGTGGGACGGCTTTCCTCACTGGTCTGCGGACGTTGCTGCATTACTGCTTCCATTTGTTGTAGTCTCTGCTCTTGCTTCTGTAACAGGTCTATGAAGCGGGCCTCAGATTGCTGCTGGGCTTGTTGCTGAGCTTCCAGACTCTGTTGGTGAGCTTGCTGCTGGGCTGCAAGGCTCTGTTGATGAGCTTGCTGCTGGGCTGCGAAGTTCTGTTGTTGAGCTGCAAGGCTCTGTTGATGAGCTGCAAGGCTCTTTTGCAAACCTGCATTTGTCTGCTGTTGATTGGCATTTGCTAGAGCCAGCTGCTTCAGTATCTCCTCCATGCTGGCTTAAAAAAAAACTGCCACTGGTTCTCCACCAACTGTGAGGGGGTTAGCTCGGCAGCGGGTGTGTGTGACCCCCGGGATGGGCTCCCCACACAAAAACAGGACCAGCAAACGGAGGTTGTGGTTTTCAAAATCAAAAAAAGGTGCGGTTTATTTTCTATTTACAGTGACAAAACACAGCAAAGCCAAAAGAAACATAAACAAAATAAATCCTGGTCAACTTGACCTCTGACTAAACATACAGGTTTCCTAACTAACAACTGGGATCAGCCTAGTGCTGTCCTAGTCCCTAAGTCCCTGGTTTTAAATGTCCAAGCAAATAGCCACACAGGCTTTGTCTCACCGCACAGGGGTTCACTCTCCCTAGACAGTCCACACAGGTCTGGTTCCAGGCATGAGCAAACACCTAATGAATCTGGGAGTTTTTATAGAGGCCTTAAACGAGCTGACAAGCTTCAGCTGGTCTCATCAACTCCCTGTCTGCACGACGCCCCACACTCTCCCTAGAGGTATGAGTCATCCATGAGCCCACTAGTCTCAGCTGGGCTTATACAACTCTCCACCTAGTTGTATAAGTTGGCGTAAAGCCTGAATCTGGGCGAAATATATCTACCCCCCTGGATGCAACCAGGTGACTTTACCTTCCTGCTGTCACAATATATATATGATGTGACATTCAATGAAGTGCTTAAATACCAAATCCACTGTGCTGCCTTAATGGCATGAAGCAGCACAGCCCAAAATCGCATGAAAAAGTCCTTCTTTGATGAAAGATCTATAAATCCATTGGTGCAATTCAAACAGTGCTGTGATTCCACACACAGGTGCTCCCCATCCTTGGGTAATAGCCGCTCACCTTAGAGTGTGTGACCTTGTGTTTAAGCTTAGTCAAAACACGCTTCTGAATCGCCACTGGATTCTGAGTGTATTGAAGGGTTCCAGACTGTTTGGTATCGGTGTCTCCTGCTTTACAATGCTGTCTCCTCATAAACAAATGGCAAAAGGAAAGGCTCGATGGTGTGATATCGTTTGTATAAAATTTATTTAAGAAAAAAGCCCCTAAATGGTGTACTCACATGATAAAGGTGCGTCAGTCCACTGCTCTACATGAGGCATAAAAACTCTGGGGATGTGTGTGCGATCAGATGTTCCTCCTCTGTAGGCAGACCTGCTACCTTCTCCACCGTCCTGTCCACTCCCCTACGTACGTTTGATACAGGGATAACGTATCTTCATCAGGGGGATGTTGATTGGACGGTGCATGTGCCATTTAAATACTCTGCCGGTGGACATATTTTTGTGGCCTGTGAATGAATTAACCTGCCGGTGGCCATTTTCTTGTAGCCTATAGCCATAATTGTATTCGCTGTTGTTGTGATATCCAACTAAATGATGCCAATTGTCTATCAGGACGATGTCAATGGAGTTAGAACAAAAAACGCTCACATACCCCAGTCAATAACTACATAAAAAACATTAATATAATTTTTTTTTTTTTTTTATAATACATGCCTATATGACATGATAGAGAATAACAGCATAAAAACTAGAACGGGACAAACAGACACATAAGAATATACAGTGCATAGGTAAACATCCATGTGCAAGGATTTATGCACTACTGTTTCCTATTCGTTCAGTAATTACTAAGAAAGCATTTCAGATCAAATTCTTTATTCAATCCACCTGGCCAGAGGGAATCAAATTGGTGTATCCACCACGATTCCCTTTTTCTAATTTCTCTTACAAAGTTAGAGCCTCTCCAACGGTGCTTTGGGGCCTCAATGCCCCAGAACTGCATGCCTTCAGGGTTTTTACTGTGTTTAAGTGGATAGTTAGATGATGTTTGTCAAACCCTTTACGGATATTTCTCACATGTTCCTCACATGTTCCTCCATCCTTATCTTGAATACGCTTCAATACGCTCTTTGTCCTACTTACATATACCATATTGCATAGGCATTTGATTGCATAGACCACCCCTATGATGTCACATGGAATACAGATCAAAAAATCATCAGCGCTAAGAACCAATGACAGTGTTAAACAATGTAAAATGGATGGGAAGGGGGGGGGGATGGGGTGGAAGTGTGGTGTGGTAAATAAAAAATAGTCAATAGTCAGACCGCCCAGTACTGCATGGTAACTTATGGCTGGAACGCAAACATAAACATACAGAAAAAAACACCTCAAAAACCAGCGCACAATAGGCTTCAATGCAATTATGAAAATGGCAGATGGCCCTTTATTATATAAAAATCAAGCTAGTCAAGCAGGGGACTTGACAAGTTCCTGTGTAAATGTACAAAAGGACTGTGACAAAGCGCTTGAAGCGCGAAACGCGTAGTCAGAGTTACCCAGGACCATCCCTTTTCCCCTTCAAACTGACCCCACTGTCAGCGGAGCATTATTTTATTATTTATTTTTCCTGCTGTTGTGGCAGCCATCATCAGCTTGCAGCGTGACATCAGAGCTATCCAGAAGCTCCTCCAGCCACCATCCCCCCAGGACACGATACCATCCGGGTGACACTGTCCTTTCACCATCAGTGCTTTGTCTTCCTGCCTTGTGGATTTCTCCCTTCCGGAGTCACGGATTTGCGGTTTCCAGCCCTCCCCCCTGCTTCCTCCTGCTGGCCACGCAGCTGGTCTGCTTTCACCAGTGGAAGTGCTGCCTGATTGTGTTCACCACACACCGCACAGAGTGCTCTCCTGGATCGTCCACCCGCAGAGGACTGCAGACCTCAGCCTGTCTGCTCTCATGTACCTTGTGCCGCCCTGCTTGATTCCATCACGGCTTCCATATCATCGGATGACAACCTGCCTTCTCAGTTGCACTACAAGTCCCTGTACCTTCCGCTTTCCTGTGGGTCTTTCATCTACAGCAGGGATATGCAATTAGCAGACCTCCAGCTTTTGCAAAACTACAAGTCCCATCATGCCTCTGCCTCTGGGTGTCATGCTTGCTGCTGTCAGAGTCTCGCTATGCCTCATGGGACTTGTAGTTTGGCAACAGCTGGAGGTCCGCTAATTGCATATCCCTGATCTACAGGCTCACTTGAGCTCCAGTGAGCCAGGTGGCTGTGTTCTCATTCACCCTGCCCCCGCACGCTGCAGGCACATATGCTGATCTTCTACAGCTTGGATTCAGCTCCTCTCATCAGTGGATGTCAGGTCCTAATTTTATACATTCTTTTTACATATTATCTCCTGTTTTTATATTCATTCCGTTTTTGACTTTTTTGTATGTTGTACATTTACACAGGAACTTGCCAAGTCCTCTGCTTGACTAACTTGATTTTTATATAATAAAGGGCCATCTGCCATTTTCATAATTGCATTGAAGCCTATTGTGCGCTGGTTTTTGAGGTGTTTTTTATGTCACATGGAATGAAATCTCTGATGTCATGTGAGTGACCATTTTGGGGGTTAATAAAAGATAAAAATTTCCTAACATTTTTGGGAACCCTCATGCAGCTATAGCATCTACCACACCCATGAAACCCCTTGGTGTCCCAAAACATTTTTAGTTTAGCCGGGGGTGGTTCGATAACATTACGTACGAGCTGATCCCTTAGAATAGGGGGTCGTTTACATACAATCCTGGATATATCTGGTATATTACCCTTTAGCTGTACATCCTGCTTCAAAACCTCCCAGTATTTTCTGATAATTTTTTCCACATCCTTATTCTGAATATTGTAGTCTAGAACAATGCGTGTACCCATATCATTATTAATATCTGTACAATGGGTCCTATCCTTCAACAGCAGTTCCCTATACGTCTCTCCAATCTTTAATCTTTCAGCTTCCAGAAAATCAGCTCTATATCCCTTTTCCCTAAACATTTTACTTCATTTATTTGTTTGTGTTTCATAATCTTCATGTCTCCTGCAATTCTTTTTTACTTTCAAAATATTTTATTTTCAGAAGAAGATAGATATTACAGAACATTACATCATGTTAGATAAAAATAAATAAAAATAAAGAAAAAAGATTATATTTAGGAATAAATGGATAAATTAATAAAAACATCCTAGAAAAAAGGATAGATTTATGTAAGCTATCAGAGAAACATGAACTTAAATGATAAGCAATTAAATGAAGGGTGTGATCCCTAAAACTAAAGCAATCAAAAGTTTTTGTCAGGGGGAGAGCTCTTCATCCTTATAATATAATGGAAGTGAGAAGGGAAACTCTCTCTCATTGGTAACCTGGAGCCTCTTATCGGGAACTAACTGCTCCAGGCATAGAGACCTCCTTCTGACTATTAGGCCCCAAGAAGATTATCAGGGCCAACAGATCGGGATGGACTAAACAAGGCCAAACTAAACATTTGATAGTATCCCGTTAAATCTAAATAAAAGAGACATAACTTGTAATGGGAAACTAGAATTCCCAAAAAAAGATTTTCCATAAATCCTTTTTAGAAGGAAGAAAAGAAGAGGAAAATAAAGACAGCGGGTAAAAAAGAGGACGGAGGGAAAGGGATGGGTATGTGTCCAACTTAATGTTGAATAGAAGGTAAAACAGCATCTTCACCAATCAAAATCCCCATATATTTGGCCCAAGGTTCCCATATTTTTTCGAATTTGGGAATGGTATTAGATAAGATGCTAGCCATTTTTTCCTGAGTTAGTATCCAAGATATTTTGGTTTTGGCATCTGAGAGGAAAGGTTTTGTTTTTTTACATGATTTGGCAATTGTGATTTTGGCGCCTGTAAAGGTAAAGTGTATCAATTTTTGTGTAACCTTTGGTATGTGAGGAGTATGAGCGTTCAAAATGGCTACTGGTAGGGACCTAGGGACCTGAAAACCTGTTACCTTGAAAATTAAAAAAAATATTTTTCTCCAGAAGGCGCGAACTCTGGGGCACTCCCACCAAATATGAGGCATAGAGTCGTAAAGTTGGCAACCTCTGAAAAACGTTGGATCTGATGCTGGATATATAGATGCCAGTCTGGAGGGAGTTAGATACCATCTGGTTATAAATTTAATATTTGCCTCCATTAGAGAGACATTAAGAATCCCTTTGAAAGATTTAGAGAAGGCCGAGTGCCAGGTATCCAAATTCCAACAAAACTGGGCGTCTTTTTCCCAAGCCTCCATATAGGAAGATAATTGATGTAGGGAGAGTGAGGCATGAATATACCATAGATATGCCTCCCCTTTGTGAACCGGCCTGGCTGCACCATAACTCGTACTTTGTAAATTGGGGAGGTAGGGGTTTTTCCTTCCAGATTTGGTTTAAAAATTTGATTAAACCGCGGTTTTTCAGAATCTGGAAGTTTCAGATGTTTGATGCAGTAACTAAGGGATATAGGCCCTCCAGGATTAAAAAATTGTCCTATATGATACACTCCTTTATTTATCCACCATTTAAATGCCTCTACATTTAGACCAGAGGGGAAGTCAGAGTTATTGAATAAATGAGAAAGAGGTCTTCCAGAGGATATAAGGTTTGGGAGGTTTCTTAGGGAATCCCATAGTGCAAACGATTGAGAAAGAGACGGGGACATTATGGGGGGGCTTTTTTTGGGGGGCACCATAAAAGGTATTCTAAGGATAGTGTTGGTGTAGCCTCTTTTTCAATATTGATCCAGTCTGGTTTTTCTGTTGCAGAATAAATCAAAGAACTCTGGGCTTGTCTAGCTGCTAAATAGTATTTATGTAGGTCAGGTAGACCTAAACCTCCCTGTTTTCTGTGACGAAGTAATGTGTTTTGGGGGATGCGGTAACCTGAAGCACCCCAGATAAATTTGATTATTTTACTTTGGAGCTTTTTCAAGTGATTCTTAGTAATAGGGATAGGAAGAGATCAAAAGAAATAAAGGATTCTAGGGAGCAGAGTCATTTTTATAGAATTAATTCTACCTAACCAAGATAATTCGTTTTTGGACAAAGATGCTAGATCATTCTCTAATTTTTTGAATAAAGGTGGATAATTATGTTATAAGAGGGTCTCAATGTGGGCTGTTAAGGTAATGCCCAGATATTTGATTGAGGTGTCTGTGCATTCAAATCCAAAGGATTGTTTAAGCAACGAGACACTAAAAAAGGGAAGCGAAACATTTAGAGCTAAATCAAGAGATCTAAATTTTTTCTCCATTTGACAGGAGAATTCAAGCCTTGCACATTGTGAGAGGATATTTTAAGGTGTGTTTGTTGGTTGCTAGCCATGAGATTCAGGGGAGGCATATCCGCTATTACTGACCCCACTCACCCTTAGAGGACCTTGGTACTGAGGCTTGATCAGGTGTACTTCCGAGTGGAGATTGAGGTGTTTAACGGTCATCATTGATCCGAGAGCTGGCAACTCTAAAAGAGACAATTGGATTAGACACACAAGGGAAAAGAAAAAAAAAATAACATAACATAGAAAAAAGTAAGACATTTTAGTAAGTAATATGTTACTAGATAATAAAAAAAGGGAACATAGAGCTTTATAGAAAAAACAGAAAAACTGTGAGAATTGAACCGGAGAGCAGGTTGAGTTTAGGATGGATTTATCCTAACACTGAGGTACAGAAAAATCTGTGCTCGGATTTTAGATCCGAGGAAAAAAAAGGTAAGGACAAAAGAGGTGAAAAGGAGCAACGTCAAGTAGGGCTATTGTCTTTAATCTTCTTTTTTTCCCCTTTGTTTCAAAGGGGAGATTGTGGGCTTGTTGGAGTAGGTCTTTTAGTAGAACCAGGACCAGTTGTAGAGGTGTCCATGTCAGCTTCTGTAAAAATAAGTTTGAGTTGGAGAAGGATCCGCTCTCCTTTCTGTAGGCTTGGGAAGAAGTAAGGTCTACCATTTTCTGAGAATTTCACCGCAATGGGAAAGGCCCATCTGTATTTAATGTCTTTCTGAGACAAGATCAGTAGCAGGGGTTTAAGTGCTTTTCTGCGTTGGATTGTAGAAGGAGATAAATCAGCAAAAAGTTGAATTAGGTGTCCTTGACATAGTATTTGAGGGGTTATTCTAGCTTGTTTCATGACCTCTTCTTTCACTGAGAAGAAATGGGGTTTAGCAATGATATCTCTTGGCTTTCCATCCTTTCTAGGAGGACCCAAAGCTCTGTGAGCCCTATCCAGCTCAAGGCGCTGCTGGGGGATATTAGGTAGAAGAGATTTAATCAGGTCTTGTACTGCTAGTGTAACATCCAGCACAGATTCAGGTAACCCCTGATTCTGAGATTATACCTGTGTGACCTGTTCTCGAGGTCATCGATTCTTGAATTAGCATAATCCAGTTGTTCTTGTACCAAGGATAAATTTTTAGCAGTTTGGTTAGTGGAAGCCACCGTTTCTTCCAATTTGTATTCAATAGCGTCTATTCTTGTTCCTAGATTGTGGAAGTCAGCTTTTAAATCACTAGTTATTTTGGCTGCAGTTTGAGCTAAACCACTGTCCAGGAGTTCAGAAATTTTTTAGAACAGGTCTGCCATCTGAAATGCCTGGTCTCTTGGAATAATTTCTGAGGTAATAGGGCTGGAATGAGAGGCAATAATGTGCCCTGTGGAAGAATGGATACTGTCGGGCTTTGTGAAAAAAATAAGAGGTTCACCAGTGGCTGAGGAGGTATTAGGTGTCTGTAGTAGTCCTGCTTTAAGTTCTGAGGAAATAGGCAGACTCTCTGAGGAGATATTTTGTCTGAGGTCTGTGAGGAGAATGGTACCTGACACAGTAGCCTGTGCTGCGGAGGCCATCTTGGATATTCGGCCGCGATTACTGGGACGAATTGCAGCTTTTGGGTCCTTTCTAATGTAGTAAAAAATAGCCAGGAATGTGTCCGGACCCCTCAGGAGTCTGCCTAGAAATTTTCGTGAAAATCTGTTTACCGTGCGGGCTGTAATGGGCGCCGGTGTATGAGGCTGGAGTGGGGCTCACAGCTCAAGCACCCATACACGGAGCCAGCCCCTCCCACTCTGGCAATTCTTTTTTATCCACATAAATTGACCCCTAGGTATGTTGCTGATCCAGGGATATGATGCCAGCTTGTAGTGGGAATGTATGAATTACAGTCAGTCTCCTTAAAGAATGTTTTGGTCTCAGTTCCTCGGGAGGTATTCCTAATCTCCAGGTCCAAGAAGTGGATACTGTGTTTACTGATTTCCCATGTTAGACTAATGTTTAGGTCATTATCATTCATGGATTGTAGTAAATTATCGAAGTCTTCAATGGACCCATTCCAAATTGACAATAGGTCGTCAATGAAGCGCCTGTACAACACCACCCTCGGGTCCATGCTATGTAGAACCCCCATCTTCCTCCCACTGCGCCATGTACAAGTTGTCGACGCTAGGAGCGAATTTGGCGCCCATAGCGACTCTTTTTAACTGCAAATAAAAATAGTTTTTATACCAAAAATAGTTATGCTTTAACCCCTTCCATACCGGGCCATTGGGAAATGACGCCGGCAGGAACCCTCTCTCCCTCCGGGTGGACGTCATATGATGTCCTCCGCTTTGAGGGGGGATATCTGAATGATGCCTGCAGCTAGAGGCATCATTCAGATATCCTTGTTTAGAGCCGGCGATCCTGCGCACCATAAGAACGATAATAGCGGCGATTCCCCCGCTTGATCGTTCTTATAGGCGGCGGGAGGGGACATCCCCCCTCCCGCCGCCATCCGGTGCTTCTCCGGGCTCTCCCGTGCGATCGGGGACCCGGAGAGAATCGTCTGCGCTGTTGGTGGGTCACGTGATGAGCATAGAGATGACTGGTGACCAGATGGTCACCAGTCATCTCTATGATCGTCGGAGGCCCGGGCGCGATGTGATGACGTCACACCCGGGTCCTCAAATGTAAACAAAGCCGCCATTGCGGCTGTAAGTATGAGATCAGTGAATTTTTTTTCACTGATCTCATGCTTTCCAGCCTGGAGGAGAGATGTGGGGTCCTATTGACCCTGCATCTCTCCATAAAGAGGACCTGTCACATACATTCCTATTACAAGGGATGTTTACATTCCTTGTAATAGGAATAAAAGTGTAAAAAAAAAAAAAAAAGTAAAACAAGTAAAATAAAAATATATATATATATTTTTTTTAAAACGCCCGTCCCCAATAGCTCACGCTTAGAAGCGAACACACACGTAAGTCCCGCCCGCATATGTAAACGCCGTTCAAACCACATATGTGAGGTATCGCCGCCGGCGTTAGAGCGCGTGCAACAATTCTAGCACTAGACCTCATCTGTAACTCTAAACTGGTAACCTGTAAAAATTTGCAAAGCGTTGCCTATGGAGATTTTTAAGTACCGAAGTTTGGCGCCATTCCATGAGTGTGCGCAATTTTAAAGCGTGACATGTTAGGTATCTTTTTGCTCGGCGTAACATAAGCTTTCATATTTTACAAAAAAATTGGGCTAACTTTACTGTTTTGTTATTTTTTAATTCATGAAACCATTTTTTCCCCCCAAAAAAGGCGTTTGAAAAATTATTGCGCAAATACCGTGCAAGATAAAAAGTTGCAACGACCGTCATTTTATTCCCTAGGGTGTCTGCTAAAAAAACATATATAATGTTTGGGGGTTCTGAGTAATTTTCTAGCAAAAGAATGATGATTTGTACATGTAGGAGAGAAGTGCCAGAATAGGCCCTGTATGGAAGTGGTTAAACAAAATTCCAAACTCTTTATGATAAATTTACATTGTTTGCATTTTAATTTGATATTCTTTTTTAATTGCCCACTTTACTGCTCTAATGGCCCCTGTATGATCAATATTAGTGTATAGTGAGGCCACATCAGCTGTGGCCATCACTGTATCCTCGCCAAAATCGCATTTGTGTTTAACAACTGCAGGGTATGTTTAGTGTCTTTTAAAAAAGCCTTAGTGCCCTTGACTAAGGGTTGCAAGTGTACATCAATGTATTCACCGAGACGTGATGTGAGTGATTCTATTCCACTTATGATTGGTCTCCCTGGAGGGTTTATTTTGTCCTTGTGGATCTTAAGGACATAGTAAATAACTGGTATTTTACACACAGAGGGGATCAATTATTTCTCCTCCCTTTTGTTCAATACATCCTTTTCTACTCCATAGCGGATAATAGCTTCCAACTCTTTTTTGAAAAGCTTTGTAGGTGTCCAATATTCGGTATGTGCCTTGGTCTTCTAAAATTGTATTAATTTCAGTTTTATACTGCTGTGTGGATAAGACCACAATCCCTCCCCCCTTATCCGCCGGACGTATAACTATATCCTTTCTGTCTTCCAGCATTTTTAAACCATTTTTTATATCTTTCTGCTCATATGCCTTTTTAACGGGTAGTTGTTCTAGCTCAGTGTTGACTAGTCTTTTAAACATGTCCACATACTTGTTGTTAACAATTTGGGGGTTGAATACAGAGTGATTCCTTAAATGCGTATAATCTCCTTCAGCTTCTGTCCTTTCTGCAGGATTTTGTGCATAGTATTTTTTCACATTAAGCTTTCGTATAAATTTTTGAATTCCCACATATGTATCAAATTTGTGACATGACATCACATGACATTAGAGATTTAATTTCATGTGACACCATAGGGGTGGTCTATGCAATCGAATGCCCATGCAATATGGTATATGAAGGTAGGACAAAGAGCGCATTGAAGATGAGGATGGAGGAACATATGAGAAATATCCGTAAAGCATTTGACAAACATCATCTATTCATCCACTTCAGGAATAAACACAGTAAAAACCCTCTGGCCAGGTGGATTGAATAAAAAATTCAATCTAAAATGCTTTCTTAGTAATTACTGAATAGAAACAGTAGTTTATTCTATATTTCTTTCATTTTTTTTTCACTACCACAATGATGGATCTAGATGTCAGGCTAATATGATATAAGATAGCAAATGGGTCCAATTACTAGTATATAGATCCCCTCTTTACATCCTCTTGGTGGTAATTGTGATGTTTCCAGTTATCAATAATTCAGAGCAATACAGGATTGGCCAAAGCATGCATAAATCCTTGCACATGGATGTTTACCTATGCACTGTATATTCTTCTGTGTCTGTTTGTTCTAGTTTTTATGCTGGGAAAGGGTGCACCGCTCAAGGGTTCCGGATTCCTCTAGTAGCTCCCGCCCTGCTATCTCACAGGTGCTGGCTCTGCTCTAATACATAGAGAAAGAAGGTTGTCTGGACTGCTGCACTCTGTTGAAGCATTTATTGGTCAAAAAAATTAAATACAAAAATATCCAAGCAGAGATAATCAAAATCCATCAAAAGCAATCAGAAAGGGCATGCAGGAAAACAAGGCTGACACGTTTCACATCAGAGATGATGCTTACTCATAGCTGGAGTGTGAGTGACCCAAAAAGTGTATTTAAGAGAATCATAGAGACCTCTCCATTAATGGGGACCATTGAGCACAGTGGTAGGATGTTAAAAGCTTAATTGGATCTATCATACTCCATGTTCGAAAAGCACCTGTGAAGTGGCAAGACTAATGATAAAAATTGAAATTGGATCACATAATGCAAAAAATAAATAAAATAAATGACAATAGTAACATATGTGTAAAATGTACATAGTTATATAAATATGCAAGATGTGCACAATTGTGTGAACATGTGTAAAAAGGTGAATGAGAAAATAATCTTGTGTCCAAAAGTGTATAATATATATCCACTAATGGAGTAATGAGGTGCTTTTGTCGTTGGATATCTATGTCGGTGAACAACGATAGTGTTGGACGTGTATGGTGCATCCTACCATGGAGGATTTTTGGAAAGAAAAAGAAAAATATATTAATTTGTGCTTGATATTAGTATTGATTAGGCTGAAACCTAAACATAAAAACACAGTATAATTTTATTTGTAATACACGTATAAAAATATGTAGTTGTTCCTTAACTATAGATAAAATTTATTCATGCCGTATGTATGCTGAATGGAGGGGCAAGATAAAGAAAAAGAAAAACAAAACAAAACACAACTGAACAAAACAAAATGGATATAATAATGATATATATACACAAAATATGTACAAAAGAACAGTAGTCACTCCAACACAGCAAAAAATATCTGCTGATGTTGTTAGTATATTATGTGCTGTATATTATATCTTTTATCTTTTTTTTTCTTCTTCTTTTTTTCTTATATATCCTATGTCATTTCATATTTTTTTGTTGTTAGACAAAAATGTGTGTATTAATGTTGAGTTTTTTTTTGTGTTTTCATGAATTATATAACCTCCAAGAAAAAGCATACATTATGGTACATGAATAAAAAGGTGAACCCTTCTATCAGAATATAAATGCATGTCATATTGCCGTCGTTGATCCGGACCGGAGTGTGTGTATGTTTTTTTTATATTGGGTATTTGCAGCGCTTGCAGAAAGGTATGTGAGCAAAGGAAATGTGTCACAAATGCTTATAGCACAAACATCTATAAGTAAATGGCTTATATGACATATCATCAATTATGGTATAAAACAATAGTGAACAAACTTAAAGTTCATTAAATAGCAATTATATCACTCCTGGAGAACTGAGTGTTTCCACACCAGAAATCAGTTGTTGGTTCCTAGATGAAAATTCCCTTCTAATGGCCCCGCTCATCAGATAGGGAAATAATAAGAGATCTCACCAACTAAAGTCCAGGCAGACTTCATCTCATGTAGATAGGCTCCAAAGTACCAGCAGCAAAGGCATTTAAGTGACCATATGGAAAGAAAGGGAAAAATTCATGTGAAATACCGCTAGTAAACAAACAGCATGGCGCTGCTCACAAGGAGACTCACAGGACTGCAGTGATAAACGAGCGTCAGTGTTGTTTCCCGGGTACACAGCGTGCGTTCCACCGAAACCGGAAGTAGCGTCACTGGTTCTGAATTGGCCGGAAATTACGTCAACGCGTTTCGCCCCTCCTCCAGGGCATCATCAAGGACATCACTTCCGGCCAAGAAAGTGAAAATTTATATGCGCCGAGGTCTCCGCCTCTTAACAGACAAACCAATTATAATAACAACAGAACCTCTAGGCGTAAAAAAACGCCCACTTCCTGATCACATCATTGCCCATCACTTGTCAAGAAGGCCAACTTTATTATAACAAAACATTGACAATGATAGCAATAGAAACAATCCGATAGAAGTTCATTTAAACAATAAAATACACTTATTACATTATAAAAATCAATATAAAAATTATAAAAGTTATGCAATTAAATGGGGACTGATTATAAACAAAGTTAATTATAATATAAAATAAACTAGTAGATATTTCGTTGGTGGACATACACATAAAAATGAATATAAAAATAAAGAATAAAATAAAATAAAATAAAATGAAGTAAAATAAAATAAAATAAAATATAAATAAAAATAAAAATAACAATAATAATAAAAAAAAAAGAAAAAGAAAAAAGAAAAAAGAAAATGAATAAAAAATAAAAATAAAAAGAAAAATAATAATAAAAAAAAATAAAAAGAAAAAAAAAATATATATATATATATATATGTGTGTCCAGCAACATCACCAATTAGATAAGAAACAATTTAAATCTAGTTCAATGTTAAGGCCATTCGGGCTTAAAGTGCCCAGCCTATGTATCCACTGGGTTTCGTTACGTGAAATTGCTTGTTTAAGATTGGAACCTCTCCAATGAGCTTCTACTTTATCAATTCCACAAAATTTCAATCCTCTCGGATCTCTGTTGTGGAATAGTCTGAAATGATTAGACAGGCTATGATGTTTAAACCCTTTCTTTATTCTATTTACATGTTCCCTTAACCTAACACCTCATTTTCTTGTAGTTCTTCCCACATAATGGAGCCCGCATGGGCAAGATAATAGGTAGGTTACATGAGTTGTTCCACAAGTAATACATTTTTTGATTTCATAAGTCTTGCCATGAGTAGAAAAATTCGTGTTTTTTTTTCACCCTATTTCTGGAGGTGCGACAGATCACACATCTCCCACAACTAAAGAAACCTGTCTGATCTAGAAAAGTAAAAGTTTTCTTGGGGGGGTTTACAACATTACGTGCCAATTTTAGCCTCAAAGTAGGAGGTTTAGTATAAATAAAATGGGATGCAACAGGAAGAACATTTGTTAGATCTTTATCTTTTAGTAACAAAGGCCAGTGTTCCCTAATAATTCTTTCAAACTGTTTATGTTGTCTGGTATATCCTGTTAGAAAAGCAGTTCCATAATCTCTTTTTACGAGCTTTCTTTTCAAAGAGCTGTTTTCTATCCATATCATGGATATCTTCTCTGATTCTATTCAGAGTATTGGTGTTATATCCTTTTTCCTGGAATCTCTTCAGAATTACCTGAGATTGGATATCATAATCTTCAATTTTGTTACAGTTGCGCCGTACTCGCAACATCTGGCTTTTAGGTATTCCACTCAACCACCTAGGGTGATGGCAACTCCCTAGTGGTATATAGCCATTCCTATCCACCTCTTTGAAGAAGGTACGTGTAAGTAACTTGCCATTCTCCTTAAAGATAACCAGATCTATAAAATTAACCGACTCAGGACTGGATACTACTGAGAAAGAGATACCACATGAGTTGTTGCTGATCTCTTCCAAAAAACTATAAAAAGAATCTCTTGATCCTGCCCAGATGATAAAAATATCGTCGATATAGCGTTTATAGAAGCTCAACTGTGGTATATCTTTGCCATAAATAGCTTGAGACTCCCACCAACTCATAAAGAGGTTAGCCACTGATGGGGCATACTTCGCGCCCATTGCAACCCCTCTTTTTTGCCTATAGTATTTTTTCTCACGCCAAAAAAAATTATGGCTCATAGCCAGCTCTAAAGCTTCAAATAGGAAATCTTTTTGTAAGGGCTTGATATTGGTGGTATCCAAAGTCCATTTTACTGCTTCCAAAGCTTGATGTTGTTGTATATTTGTATAAAGGGAATTAACGTCAACACTGGCAAGAATACAGTCCTGATCCACTATAAGAGGATCAAGGAATGTTATAAGATCTTTACTATCTTTAAGGTATGCAGGACATTTTTGCACTAGTGGTTGGAGAAAATTATCCAAATATTCCCCAATTCTTGAAAATAAAGAGTCCACTCCACTAACTATCGGCCTCCCTGGAGGCTTGAGTGGATTTTTGTGTATTTTAGGTAGTTGGTAAATTACCGGGATTCTTGGGGCGTCAGGAACCAAAAATCTAGTTTCTTTCTTGTTCAATATTCCTATTTGATGTGCATTCTTGGTCAGTTGTTTCAATTTGGCTTTATATTTGTTACTAGGATTTCCTTTCAGTTCCTCATATGTTGCAGTATCTGATACCAATTTATTTAATTCTTCCAAATAATCAGACTTGTTGAGAATCACTAGCCCCCCCCCCCCTTGTCAGCTGATCTTATTACTATATTTTTTTGTTTCTCTAACAGTTCTAAACCTCGTTCGACGTCTTTTTTCTTTCTGCTTGATTTCACTTTTAATTTTCGTAGATCCTCTTCCACCACTGATTTAAATACTTCAACAAAATGGTTATTATTGGGTTTTGGATTAAAAATTGAATTGTTTCTTAATGTGGTATGAGTAAATTCTTCTATATTTTCTTTTGGTGAAATATCTTGTTGCCCCTAATGATGGTCTATTGGACAAAGACCTTGAAGATGAATGGTTTTCTTTTTTTAATCACACTGAGAAAAAATTGTTGGAAATATTAGTGAATAGAAAAGAAAGAAAATTAAAATTATTGGAGGCTAACATCAATGCCCTCAAAGCCAAATTAGGGCCATTCATCACCACAGGTGAATATAAAGAAAAAATGAAACAACTACAAGATTATATTGAAAAATTAGATAAAGAAACGCAAAAGAAAAAGATGAAAAAATATATCAGAGACACCAATGATTACAAGTCCAATAAAGTATATAGGTGGCAGGAATTAGTAGAGGAACAAAATGATCCTGGAGACCTCATTGAAGAAGTAGGAGTAGGATCTGCACAATCTAAAACACCTATCAGATGTGAGGGACAGCGGAAAGATTCTGCTAGGGGTGCCCACTATGGAGGTGGTAGAGGTACCCCGCGATCCTCTACTCCACAATATGGAATTCCCACTCACAATTGGTATGAGTCATCAGATTATAATCATACCCAACAAAATAACAAAGGCCCTCATAGTATAAATGGTTATGACCAGAGAGGAGGTTATGGTCAAAGAGGAGGTTATGACCATAGAGGTGGTTATGATCATAGGGGAGGTTATGAATATAGAGGTGGTGTCCCTTGGACACCATACTATTATAACCAATATCCACCACGAGGCAGAGGTGGTTATCCGAATCAAAGTGACCATAGAGGGGATTTTCAGAGGAGGGGTTTTGGTGGACCTCCGCGGAGACCCCGAGGTGGACCCAACCCCAGAGGCAGAGGGAGAGGCCAATATCCCCAAGATGCAAGGGAAGAAGAATGGAGACCTTGGTACCCCCAGGAGCCTCCTCCATCCAACCAAAATCAATTGGAAGACGGATTAGAGGATGCAGAGGAGGGAAAAGGAAAAAGGAAAAGAACAAGCTAAAATCAGGAATTTTTAATTTGAGCAATGCAATTTTTTCGGAAGATGAAAATAAAGTTTTACAATTAGGACTGAAATTTGCTTTGGATAAAGATTTAAATAAATTTGAAGTTTTCATTGACTTTCAGAAGTTTATAAGGAAAATAAACATAAAAAAGACGTATGCTAAACATACAAAAAGATAGATATATACTAGTAACAAATATAAAGCCAAATTGAAACAACTGACCAAGAATGCACATCAAATAGGAATATTGAACAAGAAAGAAACTAGATTTTTGGTTCCTGACGCCCCAAGAATCCCGGTAATTTACCAACTACCTAAAATACACAAAAATCCACTCAAGCCTCCAGGGAGGCCGATAGTTAGTGGAGTGGACTCTTTATTTTCAAGAATTGGGGAATATTTGGATAATTTTCTCCAACCACTAGTGCAAAAATGTCCTGCATACCTTAAAGATAGTAAAGATCTTATAACATTCCTTGATCCTCTTATAGTGGATCAGGACTGTATTCTTGCCAGTGTTGACGTTAATTCCCTTTATACAAATATACAACAACATCAAGCTTTGGAAGCAGTAAAATGGACTTTGGATACCACCAATATCAAGCCCTTACAAAAAGATTTCCTATTTGAAGCTTTAGAGCTGGCTATGAGCCATAATTTTTTTTGGCGCGAGAAAAAATACTATAGGCAAAAAAGAGGGGTTGCAATGGGCGCGAAGTATGCCCCATCAGTGGCTAACCTCTTTATGAGTTGGTGGGAGTCTCAAGCTATTTATGGCAAAGATATACCACAGTTGAGCTTCTATAAACGCTATATCGATGATATTTTTATCATCTGGGCAGGATCAAGAGATTCTTTTTATAGTTTTTTGGAAGAGATCAGCAACAACTCATGTGGTATCTCTTTCTCAGTAGTATCCAGTTCCGAGTCGGTTAATTTTATAGATCTGGTTATCTTTAAGGAGAATGGCAAGTTACTTACACGTACCTTCTTCAAAGAGGTGGATAGGAATGGCTATATACCACTAGGGAGTTGCCATCACCCTAGGTGGTTGAGTGGAATACCTAAAAGCCAGATGTTGCGAGTACGGCGCAACTGTAACAAAATTGAAGATTATGATATCCAATCTCAGGTAATTCTGAAGAGATTCCAGGAAAAAGGATATAACACCAATACTCTGAATAGAATCAGAGAAGATATCCATGATATGGATAGAAAACAGCTCTTTGAAAAGAAAGCTCGTGAAAAAAGAGATTATGGAACTGCTTTTCTAACAGGATATACCAGACAACATAAACAGTTTGAAAGAATTATTAGGGAACGCTGGCCTTTGTTACTAAAAGATAAAGATCTAACAAATGTTCTTCCTGTTGCACCCCATTTTATTTATACTAAACCTCCTACTTTGAGGCTAAAATTGGCACGTAATGTTGTAAACCCCCCCAAGAAAACTTTTACTTTTCTAGATCAGACAGGTTTCTTTAGTTGTGGGAGATGTGTGATCTGTCGCACCTCCAGAAATAGGGTGAAAAAAAACACGAATTTTTCTACTCATGGCAAGACTTATGAAATCAAAAAATGTATTACTTGTGGAACAACTCATGTAACCTACCTATTATCTTGCCCATGCGGGCTCCATTATGTGGGAAGAACCACAAGAAAATTAGGTGTTAGGTTAAGGGAACATGTAAATAGAATAAAGAAAGGGTTTAAACATCATAGCCTGTCTAATCATTTCAGACTATTCCACAACAGAGATCCGAGAGGATTGAAATTTTGTGGAATTGATAAAGTGGAAGCTCATTGGAGAGGTTCCAATCTTAAACAAGCAATTTCACGTAACGAAACCCAGTGGATACATAGGCTGGGCACTTTAAGCCCGAATGGCCTTAACATTGAACTAGATTTAAATAGTTTCTTATCTAATTGGTGATGTTGCTGGACACACACATATATATATATATATATTTTTTTTATTATAATTTATATTTTATTTTTTATTTTTATTTTTATTTTATTTTATTTTTTATTTTTATTTTTATTTTTATTTATTTTTTATTCATTTTCTTTTTTATTTTTTATTTTTCTTTTTCTTTTTCTTATTATTTTTATTTTTATTTTTATTTTTATTTATATTTTATTTTATTTTATTTTACTTCATTTTATTTTATTCTTTATTTTTATATTCATTTTTATGTGTATGTCCACCAACAAAATATCTACTAGTTTATTATATATTATAATTAACTTTGTTTATAATCAGTCCCCATTTAATTGCATAACTTTTATAATTTTTATATTGATTTTTATAATGTAATAAGTGTATTTTATTGTTTAAATGAACTTCTATCGGATTGTTTCTATTGCTATCATTGTCAATGTTTTGTTATAATAAAGTTGTCCTTCTTGACAAGTGATGGGCAATGATGTGATCAGGAAGTGGGCGTTTTTTTACGCCTAGAGGTTCTGTTGTTATTATAATTGGTTTGTCTGTTAAGAGGCGGAGACCTCGGCGCATATAAATTTTCACTTTCTTGGCCGGAAGTGATGTCCTTGATGATGCCGTGGAGGAGGGGCGAAACGCGTTGACGTAATTTCCGGCCAATTCAGAACCAGTGACGCTACTTCCGGTTTCGGTGGAACGCACGCTGTGTACCCGGGAAACAACACTGACGCTCGTTTATCACTGCAGTCCTGTGAGTCTCCTTGTGAGCAGTGCCATGCTGTTTGTTTACTAGCGGTATTTCACATGAATTTTTCCCTTTCTTTCCATATGGTCACTTAAATGCCTTTGCTGCTGGTACTATGGAGCCTATCTACATGAGATGAAGTCTGCCTGGACTTTAGTTGGTGAGATCTCTTATTATTTCCCTATCTGATGAGCGGGGCCATTAGAAGGGAATTTTCATCTAGGAACCAACAACTGATTTCTGGTGTGGAAACACTCAGTTCTCCAGGAGTGATATAATTGCTATTTAATGAACTTTAAGTTTGTTCACTATTGTTTTATACCATAATTGATGATATGTCATATAAGCCATTTACTTATAGATGTTTGTGCTATAAGCATTTGTGACACATTTCCTTTGCTCACATACCTTTCTGCAAGCGCTGCAAATACCCATTTTTTTTCCTTTTTGAGGTGATAGACCTCTTGTTGCAGCAGCTACGGAACTATTAATTTATTTATTAATTATCACTGCACAGTCTGTCAGCGCGGGTTTTAATTTTTTAAAAATATGTTTTTTATATGTATATTGTTTTGTATATTCTTATTATTAATATAACTATATTAGAGTAGAATATGAAATATATGAAAGGTATAGTGTCATGCATAATAATAGTTTGTATATAGTGGCGGCAAAAATTGTATTGGAAGAGAGCAGCAAAAAAAAAAAAAGAAAAAAAGAAAAAGAAAAAGAAGAAGAAAATAAGGAGAGGGAAAAATTGGATTGAAAAAGGAGGGGCAGAAGAGGCAATTGTCAGACCTAGACCCGACTCAAGACAAAACGAAACAAAGCAAAAATTCCATGACTAGACTGAAAAAGGCACGGCACAAATATGTATGATGGCAATTATACGATTTGTATGTCAAAGCGCAAAAGCGCGAACATGATAAAAATAATATATAAAGAATGCTTGTGCCAGATGTCTGGAAAAAATGTCAATGTACGTATTAACCATATGACCAAATGGAGACAAATGTTATATATGGTACAAAGAGGCTAACTGGAAATACTGAGCACAACGTGTGCATGTGTGAACCCAAAGGACATGCTTGAAGGTGTGCAAGAGCGTGAACACACGCATGCACAACCTCCACGCACATACACACTAAGGAACACACACACAGAATATATACTGATTGCTTTGAATTTCAATTGTCCTCATTGATTCACACATCGCACACACAATGTGCAGATTACTGCCAAGAGCTATGCGTGTATGTGTCTCGTAAAATCTGTGGTCACAGGGGGACTGTCATGTGTGGAGATGTGGTGAAGAAAGGAGGGAAAACGATAGAGGCGTAGCAGAAATAGTCAGTAAAAGTGGGATATGTCCCACTCAAAGTTTAATCCAAGAGGGCGTCTAGTGTTTAAAATAAAAATCCACTGTACTTCTTGTTTACATAATAGGTTGAACTTGTCACCTCCTCTCAAAGGTTTTACTACTTTCTCCACACCTTGTATGACAAAACTGGAGGTGTCTTTACAATGGACTTTGTTCCAGTGTCGTGCCACATTTGTGATCTTTTTCAATGTCGTAAAGGTGGTCATACAGTCGGTCTTTTAATCTCCTGGTGGTCCTGCCTACATATTGGATTGAACATATATTGCATGTAATAACATATATAACGTAACGTGTGTTACAATTAATAAAGGAATGCAATTTATGAGTTTTTCCTGTAGACTTGGAGGTGATGGTGTCACCTCACTGAATGAATGGACAATAAGCACAGTTCCGTCCTCCACATTTAAAAGTGCCCTTAAAGGAAAACCAATTGGCAGAGGTGTCTTTTGTGGAGAAGAGGCTGGGAGACAAAAAGCTACCCAGGGATGGTGCCCTTCTAGATACTGTGCAAATCCCTTTTTTAAGGATTTCGGCGTATACTGGGTCATGTGATAGAATCGGGAGATACTTAGTAACAATTTTCTTTACTTTGTTGTATTCCATGCTATATGAGGTGGAGAAAGTGGGAACAAAGCTCTCTGTTTTAATGTTATTTTTATTTTTGTTTTTATTTGTACTTCCACTCTCTCTTCTACCAGTGGACCTGCCTCGTTTGTATATACCAGTAGATTTTGAGAGCAGCATGTCCCGAGATGTCCCTCTAGCTATCTGCAATCCTCTGTTTATAACGGATTTGGAATAACCCCTAGTTTCAAATCTGTCTGACATGGCTTTAGCTTAAATTTCAAAGTCTGAATCTCTACTACAGAGCCTTCTGAGTCTAAGAAAGTGTCCGACTGGTATATTTTGTACCGTGTGTCCTGGATGGCTGGAGTCTGCCCCTAAAAGGGTGTTACCTGCACTGGGCTTTCTATACAGGTTTGAAGTGATTACATGATTCTCACCTGTTAGTCTCACATCTAAAAAAAATCAATAGTTTTGGCATGCAAAGTGCCTGTAAAGTGTAAATTTAATGAATTGTCATTCATGTACTCTAGCGAAGATTGGAGATCTCCACAAGACTCATTAACAATAAACAGGAGATCGTCTATATACCTGCAAAAGAATATTGTATCCTTTCGGCGGGGACTGCAAGCTCCAAAAATGCGGAGTCTCTCCCACCATCCCATGTAAAGATTGGCCAGGGATGGTGAAAATTTGGCACCCATTAGTGATGAGCCGAACACCCCCGGGTTCGGTTCGCACCAGAACCCGCGAACGGACCGAAAGTTCGTACGAACATTAGAACCCTATTAAATACAATGGATGCGAACGTTCGAATTCTAAAGTGCTAATTATAACAACTATTATGCATGTTATTGTCCTAAAAAGGGTTTGGGAACCCGGGTTCTGCACCAGGGGACATGTATCAATGCAAAAAGAAGTTTTAAAAACGGTCGTTTTTCGGGAGCAGTCATTTTAATGATGCATAAAGTGAAAAAAAAAAAGTCAAATATTCCTTTAAATATCGTACCTGGGGGGTGTCTAAAGTATGCCTGTGAAGTGCCACATGTTTCCCGTGTTTAGAACTGTCCCTGCACAAAATGACACTTCTAAAGGAAAAAAAAGCCATTTAAAACTGCTTGCGGCTTTAATGTAATGTCTGGTCCCGGTAATATGGATGAAAATCTTTAAGAAAAATGGCATAGCTACCCCATGAAATAGGCCCCTTAGTTGTTGGTGTTGGCACAACACTGTAAGCACTCACAGTTACTCTTGGTTGGTGCTGGAACGCCCTGCTGTCAACTATTATATCAGGAATTTTAATTACATATAATTGTTGAACAGTGGTAGTAAAAATTGGGCTTTTGATGGTGGTGCTGGTGCCACAACACTGTAAGCCCTGACAGTTACTCTTGGTGGGTGCAGCAATGGGCCCTGCTGTGAATTATTAGATCAAGAATTGAAATTGCATGGCCCTGTTGAACAGGGGCTGAAAAATTGGGCCTTTCGTGGTGGTGGTGGTGGTGGTGGTGTTGCCACAACACTGTAAGCCCTCAGAGTTACTCTTGGTGGGTGCAGGAATGGGCCCTGCTGTGAATTATTAGATCAAGAATTGTAATTGCATGCCCCTGTTGAACAGGGGCTGAAAAATTGGGCCTTTCGTGGTGGTGGTGGTGGTGGTGGTGTTGCCACAACACTGTAAGCCCTCAGAGTTACTCTTGGTGGGTGCAGGAATGGGCCCTGCTGTGAATTATTAGATCAAGAATTGTAATTACATGCCCCTTTTGAACAGGGGCTGAAAAATTGGGCCTTTCGTGGTGGTGGTGGTGGTGGCGTTGCCACAACACTGTAAGCCCTCAGAGTTACTCTTGGTGGGTGCAGCAATGGGCCCTGCTGTGAATTATTAGATCAAGAATTGTAATTACATGCCCCTGTTGAACAGGGGCTGAAAAATTGGGCCTTAGGCACTGGTGGCACAACACTACAACCCCTCACAGATACTGTACTTGGAGCACAGCAATGAGCCCTGTTGCAAAGTATTGCTTCAAAAATTGTAATGACACGCCCCTGTTAAACAGGGGCTGAAAAATTGGGCCTTAGGCACTGGTGCCACAACACTCCAACCCCTCACAGATACTGTACTTGGAGCACAGCAATGAGCCCTATGGCAAATTATTGCTAAAAAAATTGTAATTACACGCCCCTGTAAAACAGGGGCTGAAAAATTGGGCCTTAGCCACTGGTGGCGGCACCCATAAACAAAAATGATCTTCCAAGCTATCATCATCAATCGGATCATTGAGGACTCGGAGGAGGAGGATAGCCAGTCAACATAACAGCACAGGCACTCAGCATCAGCATCAGTCTTGAAGGGATGTGACATGTTAAAATCAATTAGTCTGTTATATCAGCATCAGGTGTGTGGTAGCTGGTGGTGATCCAAGACTGGTTCATCTTGATGAAAGTCAGTCGATCAACCGAGTCGGTGGACAGGCGCACCCTGTGATCCGTGACAAATCCTCCAGCAGCACTGAATGTGCGTTCCGAAAGAACGCTGGATGCAGGACAGGCCAGTAGCTCAATTGCATACTGTGCAAGCTCTGGCCAGTGATCCATCCTCAAGACCCAGTAAGCCAGAGGATTTTCGGTGGGGAAGGTGTCCAAGTCTGACCTTGCCCCTAGATATTCCTGCACCATGTTTATCAGACGCTGGCGATGGTTGCTGGAACCGATCATACTTTGGGGCTGCGGACTAAAGAATTGTCTGAACGCATCGGTCAGACGGCCACCTTCCCCACCGCTCCTTCTTTGACTGGCCGAAGCCTCAGCAACTCGTTGTCCAGGACCAGGAGTTTGTAACCTCCCAGTCTCTGGGAACGCGTTGCACAGACCTTTCTGCAAGGCCTCCCGGAGTTGTCTCATCCTCTGCTCCCTCTGCGACGGTAACATAAGGTCCGCAACCTTACCCTTGTACCGTGGATCAAGGAGAGTGGCCAGCCAGTAATGGTCCCTCTCCTTGATCCGAAGAATACGAGGATCCTTCCGCAGACTTTGCAGGATCAGGGAGGCCATGCAGCGTAGGTTTGCTGAGGCATTCGCTCCGGAGTCCTCTGGGTCACTAAGGACGACATGATCCGCAGCCACCTCCTCCCAGCCACGTACAAGTCCACTGGTTTCTTGGGACTGTAAATCATCCCTAAAAGACTGCTGCTGATGATGCTGAGTGCCAGCCTCCACCTCCATGCTGACACAATCCTCCTCCTCCTCCTCCTCTTCCTGTGCGATGGGTGGGACAGAAGGAACACTGTCTGGGTAAAGGGGGCCTTGAGAGGCAAGGAAGTCCTCCTCTTCCTGCCTCTGTTCTGCCTCAAGTGCCCTGTCCATTATTCCACGCAGCGTGTGCTCCAACAGGTGGACAAGAGGTACAGTGTCACTGATGCATGCACTGTCACTGCTCACCATCCTCGTGGCCTCCTCAAATGGTGCCAGGACAGTGCATGCATCCCTGATCATGCCCCACTGGCGTGGAGAAAAAAAAACAAGCTCCCCTGACCCTGTCCTGGTGCCGTAGTCGCACAGGTACTCATTGATGGCCCTCTGCTGCGTGTGCAGCCGCTGCAGCATGGCCAACGTTGAGTTCCACCTGGTGGGCATGTCACATATAAGGCGGTTCTTGGGCAGGTTCAACTCCTTTTGCAGCTCAGCCAGGCGAGCACTGGCATTATAAGATCTGCGGAAATGCACACAGACTTTCCTGGCCTGCCTCAGGACATCCTGTAAGCCCGGGTACCTGCCCAAGAACCGCTGCACCACCAGGTTAAGGACGTGAGCCACACAGGGCACATGGGTCAGTTGTCCCTGTCGGAGGGCGGAGAGGAGGTTGGTGCCATTGTCGCAAACCACCATTCCTGGCTTAAGCTGGCGTGGCATCAACCACCTCTCGGCCTGGCCCTGCAGAGCAGACAGGACCTCTGCCCCAGTGTGGCTTCTGTCCCCCAAACACACCAGCGCAAGCACGGCATGGCATCTTTTTGCCTGCGTACTTGCGTAGCCCCTTGAACGGCTACGGAGCACCGCTGGTTCAGAGGACAAACCACAGGAAGAGGCCATGGAGGAAGAAAAAGAGGAGGGGGTGGAGGAGAGAGGTGTGTCACAACCAGTAGTAGCATTTTGGAGGCGTGGCGGTGGAACAACCTCCAACACTACTGCACCTTGTCCTGCATCCTTCCCAGCTGCCAAAAGAGTGACCCAATGGGCCGTGAAAGAAAGGTAACGTCCCTGTCCATGCCTGCTGGACCATGAGTCAGCGGTAATATGCACCTTACCGCTGACCGCCCTGTCCAGCGAGGCCAAGACATTGCCTTCCACATGCCGGTAGAGAGCCGGAATAGCCTTCCGTGAGAAAAAGTGGCGTTTGGGAACCTGCCACTGAGGAACCGCACATTGCACAAACTCACGGAAGGGGGCCGAGTCTACCAACTGAAAAGGCAGCAGTTGAAGCGCTAGCAATTTAGCCAAGCTAGCATTCAACCGCTGGGCATGTGGATGGCTGGGAGTGAACTTCTTTCGACGGTCCAGCAGCTGGGGCAGGGAAATTTGCCTGCTAGAATCGGACGTCGGTGTACTGCTAGCAGAGTGGCCGCAACTACTTGGCTGTGACACACCTAATTCTACACCTTCATTCCTCTCAGTGCATGTTTCAGAGAGGACTGAAGTTATAGTGGGGTTGGAGATCCCAGCTGATGCGGTGCAAGGAGAGGTCCGCTTTGTTCTTTGGTGTGGGTCTTTGAGGTAGGCTTGCCAACGAGCTGCATGGCAGGTCAACATATGTCTGGTCAGGCATGTGGTACCCAAGCGGCTGATGTTTTGGCCACGCGATATACGCTTGAGACATATGTTGCAAACAGCAGCTGTGCGATCTGATGCACTAGCCTCAAAAAAGGCCCACACCAAAGAACTTTTTGAATGACGGGCAGAGGCAGCGCCCTGCACAGGCGGAGCTCTGCAGTGTGATTCCGTCGGTGTACTGCCCTTACGCTGGCCACCAAAGGGCACCCTGCCTCGTTGGAGATGTGCCTCCTCCTCATCCTCCTCCTCTCTCCTATTAGGCACCCACGTGGAGTCAGTGACCTCATCATCCCCTCCCTCCTCATCACTGGAGCCAATCTGGCAGTATGCTGCAGCTGCTGGAACATGACTGCCAGATTGGTGTCCTTCTTGAGCATCCCCTCTGTCTGCTCTCACGCTACTGCCTTCCTGTAGCTGGGTTTCATCATCAGACCCTTCAAAACGCTGGGCATCCTCCTGGAGCATGTACCCAACACTGTGCTCAAACAGTTCGGGGGACTCCTCAGGAGGAGGACATGGTGGGTCTAGGGAAGGAGTGACTGATGATGAGTCTGACATTGATACCAGGGAAGAGGACGCTTTGGCAGCTGCTTTTCCAGTACCCTGAGCCTGGGTGAGAGAGGATGAGGAGGAGGAGGAGGGCTTGGTCATCCACTCTACCAAGTCTTCGGCATGATGTGGCTCAACATGTCCAGCTGCCGAAAAGAAGGACAAGCGTGTCCCATGGCCATGTGCTGATGACAATGCACCGCGTCCACGACCAGCACTGTTGCCCCCAGACACAGAGCCTGCTTGCCCTCTTTTATTGCCTCCTGACTGTCTGCCTCTCCTTGTTTGCCTTCCAGACATTCTAATAGATGGCCTGCAGGGAGATGGGAAAAAAGCAATAAGGGCTACCTTCAGGTGTCCTTCTCTGTCCCTTTACTTAAGGATTTCTAAATATGGTTGAGGATGATTGCTTTTGCACAGAATAGCACAACGACAATTTCCCTGACTGTCCAAAAAACAAGGATTTCAAAGATGGTTGATGAGGAATGCTTTAGCACACTATAGCACAAGTAGAATTTCCCTCACTGTCCTTCCCTGTCCCTAGAAACAAGGATTATCACAGTGGAAGAAACTGACACTCTTCCTACCTATAGTTTTCTGTCCCTAGAAAAAATGTTTTTTTAAAGCTGATTGATGATCAATGCTTTAGCACACTATAGCACAAGTAGAATTTCCCTCACTGTCCTTCCCTGTCCCTAGAAACAAGGATTATCACAGTGAAAGAAACTGACACTCTTCCTACCTATAGTTTTCTGTCCCTAGAAAAAATGTTTTTTTAAAGCTGATTGATGATCAATGCTTTAGCACACTATAGCACAAGTAGAATTTCCCTCACTGTCCTTCCCTGTCCCTAGAAACAAGGATTATCACAGTGAAAGAAACTGACACTCTTCCTACCTATAGTTTTCTGTCCCTAGAAAAAATGTTTTTTTAAAGCTGATTGATGATCAATGCTTTAGCACACTATAGCACAAGTAGAATTTCCCTCACTGTCCTTCCCTGTCCCTAGAAACAAGGATTATCACAGTGAAAGAAACTGACACTCTTCCTACCTATAGTTTTCTGTCCCTAGAAAAAATGTTTTTTTAAAGCTGATTGATGATCAATGCTTTAGCACACTATAGCACAAGTAGAATTTCCCTCACTGTCCTTCCCTGTCCCTAGAAACAAGGATTATCACAGTGAAAGAAACTGACACTCTTCCTACCTATAGTTTTCTGTCCCTAGAAAAAATGTTTTTTTAAAGCTGATTGATGATCAATGCTTTAGCACACTATAGCACAAGTAGAATTTCCCTCACTGTCCTTCCCTGTCCCTAGAAACAAGGATTATCACAGTGAAAGAAACTGACACTCTTCCTACCTATAGTTTTCTGTCCCTAGAAAAAATGTTTTTTTAAAGCTGATTGATGATCAATGCTTTAGCACACTATAGCACAAGTAGAATTTCCCTCACTGTCCTTCCCTGTCCCTAGAAACAAGGATTATCACAGTGAAAGAAACTGACACTCTTCCTACCTATAGTTTTCTGTCCCTAGAAAAAATGTTTTTTTAAAGCTGATTGATGATCAATGCTTTAGCACACTATAGCACAAGTAGAATTTCCCTCACTGTCCTTCCCTGTCCCTAGAAACAAGGATTATCACAGTGAAAGAAACTGACACTCTTCCTACCTATAGTTTTCTGTCCCTAGAAAAAATGTTTTTTTAAAGCTGATTGATGATCAATGCTTTAGCACACTATAGCACAAGTAGAATTTCCCTCACTGTCCTTCCCTGTCCCTAGAAACAAGGATTATCACAGTGAAAGAAACTGACACTCTTCCTACCTATAGTTTTCTGTCCCTAGAAAAAATGTTTTTTTAAAGCTGGTTGATGATCAATGCTTTAGCACACTATAGCACAAGTAGAATTTCCCTCACTGTCCTTCCCTGTCCCTAGAAACAAGGATTATCACAGTGAAAGAAACTGACACTCTTCCTACCTATAGTTTTCTGTCCCTAGAAAAAATGTTTTTTTAAAGCTGATTGATGATCAATGCTTTAGCACACTATAGCACAAGTAGAATTTCCCTCACTGTCCTTCCCTGTCCCTAGAAACAAGGATTATCACAGTGAAAGAAACTGACACTCTTCCTACCTATAGTTTTCTGTCCCTAGAAAAAATGTTTTTTTAAAGCTGATTGATGATCAATGCTTTAGCACACTATAGCACAAGTAGAATTTCCCTCACTGTCCTTCCCTGTCCCTAGAAACAAGGATTATCACAGTGAAAGAAACTGACACTCTTCCTACCTATAGTTTTCTGTCCCTAGAAAAAATGTTTTTTTAAAGCTGATTGATGATCAATGCTTTAGCACACTATAGCACAAGTAGAATTTCCCTCACTGTCCTTCCCTGTCCCTAGAAACAAGGATTATCACAGTGAAAGAAACTGACACTCTTCCTACCTATAGTTTTCTGTCCCTAGAAAAAATGTTTTTTTAAAGCTGATTGATGATCAATGCTTTAGCACACTATAGCACAAGTAGAATTTCCCTCACTGTCCTTCCCTGTCCCTAGAAACAAGGATTATCACAGTGAAAGAAACTGACACTCTTCCTACCTATAGTTTTCTGTCCCTAGAAAAAATGTTTTTTTAAAGCTGATTGATGATCAATGCTTTAGCACACTATAGCACAAGTAGAATTCCCCTCACTGTCCTTCCCTGTCCCTAGAAACAAGGATTATCACAGTGAAAGAAACTGACACTCTTCCTACCTATAGTTTTCTGTCCCTAGAAAAAATGTTTTTTTAAAGCTGATTGATGATCAATGCTTTAGCACACTATAGCACAAGTAGAATTTCCCTCACTGTCCTTCCCTGTCCCTAGAAACAAGGATTATCACAGTGAAAGAAACTGACACTCTTCCTACCTATAGTTTTCTGTCCCTAGAAAAAATGTTTTTTTAAAGCTGATTGATGATCAATGCTTTAGCACACTATAGCACAAGTAGAATTTCCCTCACTGTCCTTCCCTGTCCCTAGAAACAAGGATTATCACAGTGAAAGAAACTGACACTCTTCCTACCTATAGTTTTCTGTCCCTAGAAAAAATGTTTTTTTAAAGCTGATTGATGATCAATGCTTTAGCACACTATAGCACAAGTAGAATTTCCCTCACTGTCCTTCCCTGTCCCTAGAAACAAGGATTATCACAGTGAAAGAAACTGACACTCTTCCTACCTATAGTTTTCTGTCCCTAGAAAAAATGTTTTTTTAAAGCTGATTGATGATCAATGCTTTAGCACACTATAGCACAAGTAGAATTTCCCTCACTGTCCTTCCCTGTCCCTAGAAACAAGGATTATCACAGTGAAAGAAACTGACACTCTTCCTACCTATAGTTTTCTGTCCCTAGAAAAAATGTTTTTTTAAAGCTGATTGATGATCAATGCTTTAGCACACTATAGCACAAGTAGAATTCCCCTCACTGTCCTTCCCTGTCCCTAGAAACAAGGATTATCACAGTGAAAGAAACTGACACTCTTCCTACCTATAGTTTTCTGTCCCTAGAAAAAATGTTTTTTTAAAGCTGATTGATGATCAATGCTTTAGCACACTATAGCACAAGTAGAATTTCCCTCACTGTCCTTCCCTGTCCCTAGAAACAAGGATTATCACAGTGAAAGAAACTGACACTCTTCCTACCTATAGTTTTCTGTCCCTAGAAAAAATGTTTTTTTAAAGCTGATTGATGATCAATGCTTTAGCACACTATAGCACAAGTAGAATTTCCCTCACTGTCCTTCCCTGTCCCTAGAAACAAGGATTATCACAGTGAAAGAAACTGACACTCTTCCTACCTATAGTTTTCTGTCCCTAGAAAAAATGTTTTTTTAAAGCTGATTGATGATCAATGCTTTAGCACACTATAGCACAAGTAGAATTTCCCTCACTGTCCTTCCCTGTCCCTAGAAACAAGGATTATCACAGTGAAAGAAACTGACACTCTTCCTACCTATAGTTTTCTGTCCCTAGAAAAAATGTTTTTTTAAAGCTGATTGATGATCAATGCTTTAGCACACTATAGCACAAGTAGAATTTCCCTCACTGTCCTTCCCTGTCCCTAGAAACAAGGATTATCACAGTGAAAGAAACTGACACTCTTCCTACCTATAGTTTTCTGTCCCTAGAAAAAATGTTTTTTTAAAGCTGATTGATGATCAATGCTTTAGCACACTATAGCACAAGTAGAATTTCCCTCACTGTCCTTCCCTGTCCCTAGAAACAAGGATTATCACAGTGAAAGAAACTGACACTCTTCCTACCTATAGTTTTCTGTCCCTAGAAAAAATGTTTTTTTAAAGCTGATTGATGATCAATGCTTTAGCACACTATAGCACAAGTAGAATTTCCCTCACTGTCCTTCCCTGTCCCTAGAAACAAGGATTATCACAGTGAAAGAAACTGACACTCTTCCTACCTATAGTTTTCTGTCCCTAGAAAAAATGTTTTTTTAAAGCTGATTGATGATCAATGCTTTAGCACACTATAGCACAAGTAGAATTTCCCTCACTGTCCTTCCCTGTCCCTAGAAACAAGGATTATCACAGTGAAAGAAACTGACACTCTTCCTACTGTGACAGAGCATCCCAGAGAGAGCCTGGGAAAGTCCTATTCGGGGTTTATACATCTCCCAGGCTCCTCTCATATGCATTCAGGGATCTCTGAGCCAGGGTCCAGTTCAGGTGTTGGTTCTCTCCCACAGGTTAATTAAAAGCTCACCTGAGCAGACAGCCTTTGCTCAGCCTGGGAAACACAGACAACGTTGGTTTGTGAGAGCAAGAAGGTTGGTAAAACTTGTTACCCTGTGAATGTTGAAGCTGACAAGCGTTAGGCTTGTCCAGCCTGGTAGTGAGGGCCTGTACATACTGTGTAGTTAGAGCCGAGACACGGCTAGGCTTCTGTTTAGCTATTTTTTCTTCTGTTTGTTTTCAGCACACTGTACAGCACCTGTCATTAGACTTTGTATATAGCACCAATAAACCCCACTGTGTTTTCACTGATCCAATGGACTTGGTATCTGTGCCTGCTCATCCCAGGGAGTTTTTGTACCTACTACCTGTCCCCCAGGTTACATATGGTGGAGGCTGCGACCAGCTGTAGTAAGTTACTACTTAAAAGGCCAGTACCTAAAGTGACAACATGGAGGACCTCCTCAAACAAATGGTGTTGGCAAATGCCGCGTTGCAGCAAGCAAATGCTGCACAACAGCAAACTAACGCTGCATGGCAGCAAGCAAACGCTACACAACAGCAAACTAACGCTGAATTGCGGCAAGCAAACGCTGCACAACAGCAAGCCAACGCTATCGCACAGGAGCAAACCAAGGTGCTGTTCCAAGAGATTGGTGCTGTACAGGAGCAATCGCAGAGGCTGTTTGAACAGCTTGCCACTGCTGCAAAAGCGGATAGGAAAACCCTTACTGAGGTTTTGGAGACGCTAGCACAGGGGTCACCTGCGATAATGAAGGATATTGGAGACAAGCCCTCAACCATCCATGTGGGTCGCTTTCTTTCAAAGATGACGGCAGATGATGATCCAGAGGCTTTCCTACTAACATTTGAACGGACCGCTGAGAGGGAAGGTTGGCCCCAAACCCAGTGGGCAGGACTGATCGCCCCCTTACTTTCTGGAGAAGCGCAGAAGGCCTACTATGATCTGGAGTCAGCAGAAGCGGGAGATTATGAGAAGGTCAAGCGGGAAATCCTGGCACGACTTGGCGTTACCTTGGCTGTTCGAGCTCAGCGGGTCCACAGCTGGTTCTTCCAAGAAAAGAGGCCCCCAAGATCGCAGATGTTTGATCTGATCCACCTGGTGCGGAAATGGCTACAGCCGGAGTCCCTGTCTGCGCCACAAATAGTGGAGCGTGTGGTCATGGACCAATTCCTGAGGTCACTGCCAATTCCCCTGCAGAAGTGGGTGAGTCAAGGAGACCCCAAGTCAGCAGACAACCTGGTGGAGCTCGTTGAGAGGTACTTTGCTGCAGAGAACCTGGTCACCACCCCTACAGCCGCACGGACTTTCCATCCAAAACCACGGTCTCCCCAGGCAACCGGTAAGACTGTTCCAGGGGAAGTGGGTGGTAAGCATGGCAAGGAAATAGGGGGGAGGAATTTTGGTGCCAGGACTGAAGTTTGGCGGCCCAAGCAAGGGAAGCCACTGCCTGTCAGCAAACCAGATTGGGGAAACATCAGGTGTTTTCGTTGCCAAGAACTGGGACATGTTGCAGCAAACTGTCCATTAACAGATGAACCAATGCAGTGTGATCTATCTTTTAGAAGGCAGTCTATGTTTGCTGCCGTTTCATGCGCTGCAGTGCCAAATGTGGGAAAACACATGTGTCAAGTGACTATTAATAATAAGCCTATTACGGCCTTGCTGGACTCAGGAAGTCTAGTTACTTTGGTTACAGCTGAGATGGTTGAAACTGTGAATTTTCATGCAAAAAAAGTTGCTGTGATCTGTGTACATGGGGATACCCGCGAGTATCCAATAGCCACTGTTCAGTTTAAAACTGGCTTAGGTACGGTGACCCATTCGGTCGGACTGGTGCCCCACTTGGTGCACGAGGCTATCATTGGTAGGGACTTCCCTAAGTTTTGGGAACTGTGGGATTGTCCCGACCCAGTCGCAGTACCTAACTCAGTCGCAGAGCCAGAACTCATGGCCATTACTGACCTTGTGAGTTCAGGGGACTCCTCTCAGGGCTCTCCGGGTGATCCTTTCTCAGTTATGGCAGGAGAGCTGGGGGAGCCTGAAGAAGTCCCCACAACCAGTAGAGCTGGACAGCCGTCTGCTGAATCTGAGCCTACGTTAGAGTTTACCGATCTAAATGTGCACAAGGAAAATTTTGGTACGGAACAGAGAAAAGACCCTACCCTTGCCAGGGCCTGGGAAAATGTGGTGGTGGTTGATGGGGTACCTGTCGAACCGGGGGACGGGCCCTGTTTTCCATATTTCTGCAGCAATGAGGATTTACTGTATCGTGTATGTAAAACTAATGATGAAGTGGTTGAACAGTTGGTAGTCCCTAAGCTATACAGACGGGTGGTGTTGGAACTTGCCCATGGGCATTTGCTAGGAGGCCATTTAGGGGTTGAGAAAACCACTGAAAGGGTGTTGCGCAGGTTTTACTGGCCTGGGATATGGAAAAATATCGAGAATTATTGTCAATCCTGTCCTATATGTCAGATGTCAGCCCCCCAACCCCACTTTCGAAGTCCGTTAGTGCCCTTGCCCATTATTGAAGTGCCCTTTGAAAGGATTGCCATGGACCTTGGTGGGCCCACCCCAAATCTGCCCGCGGTCATCAACATATCCTCGTGATCATGGATTACGCTACCCGTTACCCCGAGGCCATTCCCTTACGCACTGCATCTGCTAAAAACATTGCCAAAGAGCTGTTTATGGTGTTCAGTCGGGTTGGCATCCCGAAAGAAGTCCTTACAGACCAAGGTACCCCATTCATGTCACGAATAACTAGGGAGCTCTGCAAGTTATTTAAGGTGACGCAGTTGCGTACCTCAGTGTACCATCCTCAAACGGATGGCTTGGTGGAACGCTTCAATAAGACATTAAAGAGTATGTTAAAAAAGGTTGTTAAGGATGGGAAAAACTGGGACTTCCTGATACCTTACTTGATGTTCGCCATCAGGGAAGTTCCCCAGTCCTCTACGGGGTACTCTCCATTTGAGCTGCTTTAAGGGAGACACCCTCGGGGACTCTTAGACATAGCCAAGGAAACTTGGGAGGGGGAGCAGACACCTCACAAAAGTGTTATTGAGCATATCGCTCAAATGCAGGATAGGATTGCAGCAATCATGCCGGTAGTAAAAGAACATTTACTGCAGGCCCAAGCCGCCCAACAGAGGATATACAACAGGGGGGCCCAACTTCGTGTTTTCTCACCTGGTGACCGGGTCCTCGTGTTAGTTCCCACTGTTGAGAGCAAATTCCTGGCTAAGTGGCAGGGACCCTTTGAAGTAATTGAAAGAGTTGGGGAGGTCAATTACAAGGTGTATCAACCAGGTAAAAGGAAGCCCGAACAGATTTACCACATAAACCTGTTAAAGCCCTGGAAGGATAGACTGGCATTAACTGCCAGGTCTCTCCCGGTAACCCTTAAGGGTACTGAATCCTCTCTGATCCCTGAGGTCACGATTCCAGACACCCTGTCATGTTCCCAGAAACAGGAAGCTAGAGAGTTCCTGATAAGGAATAAAGAGAAATTTTCAGAGTTGCCGGGCACGACTTCAGCAGTTCAGCATGATATTGTTACTGAACCTGGGGTCCGTGTCAAGCTCAAACCATACCGAATTCCCGAAGCTAGAAGAAAGGACATCAGTGAGGAAGTTAAAAGGATGTTGGAGCTAGATGTTATTGAGGAATCCAATAGTGACTGGTCTAGCCCCATTGTATTAGTCCCAAAACCGGATGGCACTTGGAGGTTTTGTAACGACTTCAGGAAGCTTAATGCGGTAACAAAGTTTGACACATACCCAATGCCCAGGGTAGACGAGCTTATAGACCGACTTGGCAAGGCCCATTATCTGACCACTTTGGACTTGACCAAAGGATATTGGCAAATACCCCTGACTGGTAGGGCCAAAGAAAAGACTGCATTTGTGACCCCGGAGGGGTCGTTTCAGTATAAGAAAATGCCTTTTGGGTTGCAAAATGCCCCTGCAACATTTCAGAGGGCTATGGACAGGACCCTAAGACCTCACCGACAGTATGCTGCCGCCTATCTGGACGACATAGTGGTGCATAGCACTGACTGGGAGTCTCACTTGCCCCGTGTCCAGGCTGTCCTGGATTCCCTTTTCAAAGAAGGGTTTACGGCAAATCCCAAAAAATGTGCCATTGGGCTAGAGGAAGCCAGGTATTTGGGCTACACTATTGGCCGGGGTGTCATAAAGCCCCAGGTGAATAAAATAGAAGCCATCCAGGAGTGGCCACGTCCTGCAAACAAGAAGCAGGTCAGGGCCTTTCTTGGCATTGCGGGGTACTATAGAAGATTCATCCCAAATTTCGCAACTATAGCTGCCCCACTGACAGACCTTACAAAAGGGAAACCCTCCGTAATGGTGAAATGGTCTCCAGTAGCAGAAGAGTCTTTTCAAGTACTGAAGAAGGCTCTTTGTGCACAGCCAATCCTATACTCCCCCGATTTCTCCAAAAACTTTTTGGTCCAGACGGATGCATCTGATGTGGGTATCGGGGCAGTACTTTCACAGGTACACAATGGGGAAGAACACCCTGTGGTGTACTTAAGCAGAAAGCTCAATGACCATGAAAAGAAGTACGCAGTCATTGAAAAGGAGTGTCTGGCCATAAAGTGGGCCGTGGACGCGCTCAGGTACTACTTGTTGGGGCGCCAGTTTGAGTTGATAACTGACCATGCTCCCCTGAAATGGATGGCCCAAAAGAAGGAGACTAATAGGCGGGTGAACCGGTGGTTTTTGGCCCTACAAGACTACGCCTTTACAGTAAAACACAGGCCAGGTGTTGAGATGGGGAATGTAGATGCCCTCTCCCGTGTTCACTCCTGTTGGGCTACAGGTGTTCCAACCCTGGGGTTGAAACAAGGGGGGAGGATGTGTGACAGAGCATCCCAGAGAGAGCCTGGGAAAGTCCTATTCGGGGTTTATACATCTCCCAGGCTCCTCTCATATACATTCAGGGATCTCTGAGCCAGGGTCCAGTTCAGGTGTTGGTTCTCTCCCACAGGTTAATTAAAAGCTCACCTGAGCAGACAGCCTTTGCTCAGCCTGGGAAACACAGACAACGTTGGTTTGTGAGAGCAAGAAGGTTGGTAAAACTTGTTACCCTGTGAATGTTGAAGCTGACAAGCGTTAGGCTTGTCCAGCCTGGTAGTGAGGGCCTGTACATACTGTGTAGTTAGAGCCGAGACACGGCTAGGCTTTTGTTTAGCTATTTTTTCTTCTGTTTGTTTTCAGCACACTGTACAGCACCTGTCATTAGACTTTGTATATAGCACCAATAAACCCCACTGTGTTTTCACTGATCCAATGGACTTGGTATCTGTGCCTGCTCATCCCAGGGAGTTTTTGTACCTACTACCTGTCCCCCAGGTTACACTACCTATAGTTTTCTGTCCCTAGAAAAAATGTTTTTTTAAAGCTGATTGATGATCAATGCTTTAGCACACTATAGCACAAGTAGAATTTCCCTCACTGTCCTTCCCTGTCCCTAGAAACAAGGATTATCACAGTGAAAGAAACTGACACTCTTCCTACCTATAGTTTTCTGTCCCTAGAAAAAATGTTTTTTTAAAGCTGATTGATGATCAATGCTTTAGCACACTATAGCACAAGTAGAATTTCCCTCACTGTCCTTCCCTGTCCCTAGAAACAATGATTATCACAGTGAAAGAAACTGACACTCTTCCTACCTATAGTTTTCTGTCCCTAGAAAAAATGTTTTTTTAAAGCTGATTGATGATCAATGCTTTAGCACACTATAGCACAAGTAGAATTTCCCTCACTGTCCTTCCCTGTCCCTAGAAACAAGGATTATCACAGTGAAAGAAACTGACACTCTTCCTACCTATAGTTTTCTGTCCCTAGAAAAAATGTTTTTTTAAAGCTGATTGATGATCAATGCTTTAGCACACTATAGCACAAGTAGAATTTCCCTCACTGTCCTTCCCTGTCCCTAGAAACAAGGATTATCACAGTGAAAGAAACTGACACTCTTCCTACCTATAGTTTTCTGTCCCTAGAAAAAATGTTTTTTTTAAAGCTGATTGATGATCAATGCTTTAGCACACTATAGCACAAGTAGAATTTCCCTCACTGTCCTTCCCTGTCCCTAGAAACAAGGATTATCACAGTGAAAGAAACTGACACTCTTCCTACCTATAGTTTTCTGTCCCTAGAAAAAATGTTTTTTTAAAGCTGATTGATGATCAATGCTTTAGCACACTATAGCACAAGTAGAATTTCCCTCACTGTCCTTCCCTGTCCCTAGAAACAAGGATTATCACAGTGAAAGAAACTGACACTCTTCCTACCTATAGTTTTCTGTCCCTAGAAAAAATGTTTTTTTAAAGCTGATTGATGATCAATGCTTTAGCACACTATAGCACAAGTAGAATTTCCCTCACTGTCCTTCCCTGTCCCTAGAAACAAGGATTATCACAGTGAAAGAAACTGACACTCTTCCTACCTATAGTTTTCTGTCCCTAGAAAAAAATGTTTTTTTAAAGCTGATTGATGATCAATGCTTTAGCACACTATAGCACAAGTAGAATTTCCCTCACTGTCCTTCCCTGTCCCTAGAAACAAGGATTATCACAGTGAAAGAAACTGACACTCTTCCTACCTATAGTTTTCTGTCCCTAGAAAAAATGTTTTTTTAAAGCTGATTGATGATCAATGCTTTAGCACACTATAGCACAAGTAGAATTTCCCTCACTGTCCTTCCCTGTCCCTAGAAGCAAGGATTATCACAGTGAAAGAAACTGACACTCTTCCTACCTATAGTTTTCTGTCCCTAGAAAAAATGTTTTTTTAAAGCTGATTGATGATCAATGCTTTAGCACACTATAGCACAAGTAGAATTTCCCTCACTGTCCTTCCCTGTCCCTAGAAACAAGGATTATCACAGTGAAAGAAACTGACACTCTTCCTACCTATAGTTTTCTGTCCCTAGAAAAAATGTTTTTTTAAAGCTGATTGATGATCAATGCTTTAGCACACTATAGCACAAGTAGAATTTCCCTCACTGTCCTTCCCTGTCCCTAGAAACAAGGATTATCACAGTGAAAGAAACTGACACTCTTCCTACCTATAGTTTTCTGTCCCTAGAAAAAATGTTTTTTTAAAGCTGATTGATGATCAATGCTTTAGCACACTATAGCACAAGTAGAATTTCCCTCACTGTCCTTCCCTGTCCCTAGAAACAAGGATTATCACAGTGAAAGAAACTGACACTCTTCCTACCTATAGTTTTCTGTCCCTAGAAAAAATGTTTTTTTAAAGCTGATTGATGATCAATGCTTTAGCACACTATAGCACAAGTAGAATTTCCCTCACTGTCCTTCCCTGTCCCTAGAAACAAGGATTATCACAGTGAAAGAAACTGACACTCTTCCTACCTATAGTTTTCTGTCCCTAGAAAAAATGTTTTTTTAAAGCTGATTGATGATCAATGCTTTAGCACACTATAGCACAAGTAGAATTTCCCTCACTGTCCTTCCCTGTCCCTAGAAACAAGGATTATCACAGTGAAAGAAACTGACACTCTTCCTACCTATAGTTTTCAGTCCCTAGAAAAAATGTTTTTTTAAAGCTGATTGATGATCAATGCTTTAGCACACTATAGCACAAGAAGAATTTCCCTCACTGTCCTTCCCTGTCCCTAGAAACAAGGATTATCACAGTGAAAGAAACTGACACTCTTCCTACCTATAGTTTTCTGTCCCTAGAAAAAATGTTTTTTTAAAGCTGATTGATGATCAATGCTTTAGCACACTATAGCACAAGTAGAATTTCCCTCACTGTCCTTCCCTGTCCCTAGAAACAAGGATTATCACAGTGAAAGAAACTGACACTCTTCCTACCTATAGTTTTCTGTCCCTAGAAAAAATGTTTTTTTAAAGCTGATTGATGATCAATGCTTTAGCACACTATAGCACAAGTAGAATTTCCCTCACTGTCCTTCCCTGTCCCTAGAAACAAGGATTATCACAGTGAAAGAAACTGACACTCTTCCTACCTATAGTTTTCTGTCCCTAGAAAAAATGTTTTTTTAAAGCTGATTGATGATCAATGCTTTAGCACACTATAGCACAAGTAGAATTTCCCTCACTGTCCTTCCCTGTCCCTAGAAACAAGGATTATCACAGTGAAAGAAACTGACACTCTTCCTACCTATAGTTTTCTGTCCCTAGAAAAAATGTTTTTTTAAAGCTGATTGATGATCAATGCTTTAGCACACTATAGCACAAGTAGAATTTCCCTCACTGTCCTTCCCTGTCCCTAGAAACAAGGATTATCACAGTGAAAGAAACTGACACTCTTCCTACCTATAGTTTTCTGTCCCTAGAAAAAATGTTTTTTTAAAGCTGATTGATGATCAATGCTTTAGCACACTATAGCACAAGTAGAATTTCCCTCACTGTCCTTCCCTGTCCCTAGAAACAAGGATTATCACAGTGAAAGAAACTGACACTCTTCCTACCTATAGTTTTCTGTCCCTAGAAAAAATGTTTTTTTAAAGCTGATTGATGATCAATGCTTTAGCACACTATAGCACAAGTAGAATTTCCCTCACTGTCCTTCCCTGTCCCTAGAAACAAGGATTCGCACAGTAAAACACACTGACACTCTCCCTACCTATCCTTCTCTTTCCCTAAACTAAAGGAATCCAGGTTAAGCAAGAAAAAATAAATGTCACTGTCCCTGCCTATGCTTCTCTTTCCCTGCTCCGGAACACACTACACTAGGCCGCCGTGCTGGCGGCCTTTTATAGTGTGGGGCGTGTACTAAACACCCTCAGCAATAATTGGCCACAGGCATCCTGCCTGTGGCCAATCATTGCTCTCCTCGCTGCCGGCGCTGTGATTGGCCAAGCATGCGGGGTCACAGTGCATGCTTGGCCAATCACAGCGCCTGGATGACACTGCGATGGCGTAGTGCATTGTGGGCCGTTCGCGTCACTCGAATTTGGCGCGAACGGCCCAAATCATTCGATCTTCGTCGAACGATCGAACAGCCAATGTTCGAGTCGAACGTATGTTCGACTCGAACACCGAGCTCATCCCTAGCACCCATGAAGAAAGATACCGCTTGTAGTCCCAAAGCATGTGGTATGGAGGAATATAGATTGGAAATGTCACAAGAGATCCACCGATAACTGTCTTGCCATGTTATATCTTTCAAATTGATAAGTAAGTGATTAGTGTCACAGATGTATCCCGGCAAGTCCAGGACCAGTGGTTGTAGTTGTTCATCCACCCATTGTCCCAGGCGTTCATTTAAAGAGTCTATTCCTGCAACAATGGGTCTGCCTCTCAGGGGTGAGAGTCCTTTATGTAATTTGGGGAGATGATGGAAAATAGGCATGACAGGGAAGGACGGTATTAAGGTCTCTTTATCCTTGTTCGTAAAAATGCCTATAGCTACAGTTCTGTCTAGCAGGCAGGAAAGTTCTTTCATGAAAGGATCAGTAGGATTACTTTTGAGTTTAAGATAAGTCTTGGAGTCTGATAACTGTCTCAAAGCCTCCTGTTTGTAAATGGTAGCATCCAAGACCACCACTACTCCACCTTTATCTGCATTCTTTATCACTATGAAGGAATTTTTATGTAATCTCTCAAGTGATATTTTTTCTTCTCCAGACAAATTTTCTATGCTTTTATTAAAGATGTTTTTAGCCAGAAGTGTCAGGTCTCTTTCAACTAGTTTTTGGTATATGTCCATATCTTTGCCCCTAGAATTAATGGGGTAAAAGTCTGATCTAGTTTTGAAAGAGGCCGGATTACAACCAATATTTCCACCTGGCAGGATTTCACGGATGACATCTGATTCGATGGCTAAATCTGTTAAATCCACTAATGCACACACATCGGAAAACACACAGGGTAATGGAATAGACTCACCAATAGACGTGTTGTCTGTGGAAGAAGAGGCTGATGCATCTGTCTGTTCAGCTGTAAAATAATGCTTCTGTAGCGTAAGAGTCCGTGCCAGTTTGTTTACATCCAAAATCGTGTTGAACAAGTTTAAGTGATTGGAGGGACAAAAATTCAGACCCCTGGACAGTAGGGAGATGTCTGTGTCGGTGAGTGGGTATGCCGATAAATTCATGACGTTGGATCCGTTGTTTATTTGCGGCCCCGCAGCAGATAACGATTTTCGTTTTGTTCGTTGGTGCTTTTTTCCTCCTCTACTCATTTTGTTTTCTTTTTCTTTACCTTTCTTTTGTGACCATGACCGCCCTGGTTTAAAGGTGCCGGATTTTCTTTACGTGCAGAATCGTTTCTGGAATTGGTGTCCGGAGAATGGTCGGATGTGGAGACTGCGAGTGTGTCGTTGCAGATTTCACCGTCTGTATCTGAAAAACTGACCCGCTTTTTTGCTTGGGGTCCTACGAGAACGGTTGGCTTGAAAGGTAGGTTTTTTCCATAAGTAGACTTTATTAGAATCATAGTCTAATTGGTCTCTATTTATTTTTTCTTTTTTTGTGGATATTACACTCCTTTCCAACTTATCCAGTCTTTTATTTAGTTGAAAATCCAGCTCATTATAGCCGGGCAGTCCTTGTTGTTCTTTTAAATCATTTTGGACCAGTATCATTTCGCTCTGGACTCTGTCCAATTCTTTTTGTTTAAAGTCTATGATGATTTTCATCAACTTGAAGGAACAAGCAGAGAGAGTGTTGGTCTATTCTGATTTGCTTTCCTCATTCGGAAAGTCAAAAGTGGGGAACTTCTTGATGCGTAGACCCCGCGGGATTTGTTCAATAGACATGTATTCTGTTAGGGTGTTGACATCCCAAAAAGCTCTGATTTATTTTGCCATAAGGCTTTCAAGTTTACGGAAAGTACGCCTTAAGGTGAGATCGTCTGTACCTGAAGCCTGAGAAAAATGCTGTTGGTTTGAGCGAAGAGGGTTGTCAGCTGGAGCTGTAAGGGTTAGACTAAAGCCTACATCTACTTCTGGAGTTGCTATGATGGATGTGGGTTGAATAGACGCCGTGGGAGCAGGGTAATCCATGGTGTAATCAAACACTCACGGTAAAGAGATTCCGGTGCAGGGAATGGTAACCCTGGGCTGGTGCTAGTTTAGGCAGTGTCCAGAGAATAATGGAGGGAAAGGGTGCACCGCTCAAGGGTTCCGGATTCCTCTAGTAGCTCCCGCCCTGCTATCTCACAGGTGCTGGCTCTGCTCTAATACGTAGAGAAAGAAGGTTGTCTGGACTGGCGCACTCTGTTGAAGCGTTTATTGGTAAAAAAAATAAAATACAAAAATATCCAAGCAGAGATAATCAAAATCCATCAAAAGCAATCAGAAAGGGCATGCAGGAAAACAAGGCTGACGCGTTTCACATCAGAGATGATGCTTACTCATAGCTGGAGTGTGAGTGACCCAAAAAGTGTATTTAGGAGAAACATAGAGACCTCTCCACCAATGGGGACCATTGAGCACAGTGGTAGAATGTTAAATGCTTAATTGGATCTATCACACTCCATGTTCGAAAAGCACATGTGAAGTGGCAAGACTAGTGATAAAAATTGATATTGGATCACATAATGCAAAAAATTAATAAAATAAATTACAATAGTAACATATGTGTAAAATGTACATAGTTATATAAATATGCAAGATGTGCACAATTGTGTGAACATGTGTAAAATGGTGAATGAGAAAAGAATCTTGTGTCCAAAAGTGTATAATATATATCCACTAATGGAGTAATGAGGTGCTTTTGTCGTTGGATATCTATGTCGGTGAACAACGATAGTGTTGGACATGTATGGTGCATTCTACCATGGACGATTTTTGGAAAGAAAAAGAAAAATATATAAATTGTGCTTGATATTAGTATTGATTAGGCTGAAATCCAAACATAAAAACACAGTATAATTTTAGTTGTAATACACGTATAAAAATATGTAGTTGTTCCCTAACTATAGATAAAATGTATTCATGCCATATGTATGCTGAATGGAGGGGCAAGATAAACAAAAACAAAAACAAAACAAAACACAACTGAACAAAACAAAATGGATATAATAATGATATATATACACAAAGTATGTACAAAAGAACAGTAGTCACTCCAACACAGCAAAAAATATCTGCTAATGTTTTTAGTATATTATGTGCTGTATATTATATCTTTTATCTTTTTTTTCTTCTTCTTATTTTCTTATATATCCTATGTCATTTCGTATTTTTTTGTTGTTAGACAAAAATGTGTGTATTAATGTTGAGTTTTTTTTGTGTTTTCATGAATTATATAACCTCCAAGAAAAAGCATACATGGTGGTACATGAATAAAAAGGTGAACCCTTCTATCAGAATATAAATGCATGTCATATTGCCATCGTTGATCCGGACCGGAGTGTGTGCATGTTTTTTATATGTATATTATTTTGTATATTCTTATTATTAATATAACTATATTAGAGTAGAATATGAAATATATGAAAGGTATAGTGTCATGCACAATAATAGTTCGGATATATTTTTATTTTTCTTTCCAAAAATCCTCCATGGTAGGATGCACTATACACGTCCAACACTATCGTTGTTCACCGACATAGATATCCAACGACAAAAGCACCTCATTACTCCATTAGTGGATATATATTATACACTTTTGGACACAAGATTATTTTCTCATTCACCTTTTTACACATGTTCACACAATTGTGCACATCTTGCATATTTATATAACTGTACATTTTACACATATGTTACTATTGTCATTTATTTTATTTATTTATTGCATTATGTGATCCAATTTCAATTTTTATCACTAGTCTTGCCACTTCACAGGTGCTTTTCGAACATGGAGTGTGATAGATCTAATTAAGCATTTAACATCCTACCACTGTGCTCAATGGTCCCCATTGGTGGAGAGGTCTCTATGTTTCTCTTAAATACACTTTTTGGGTCACTCACACTCCAGCTATGAGTAAGCATCATCTCTGATGTGAAACGCGTCAGCCTTGTTTTCCTGCATGGCCTTTCTGATTGCTTTTGATGGATTTTGATTATCTCTGCTTGGATATTTTTGTATTTTATTTTTTTGACCAATGAACGCTTCAACAGAGTGTGGCAGTCCAGACAACCTTCTTTCTCTAGTTTTTATGCTGTTATTCCCTATCATGTCATATAGGCATGTATTATAAAGTTTTTTTTTATTTTTTATATTTTTTTTTTATGTAGTTCTTGACTGGGGGTATGAGAGCATTTTTTGTTCTAACTCCATTGACATCGTCCTGATAGACAATCGGCATCATTTAGTTGGATATCACAACAGCAGCCAATACAATTATGGCTATAGGCTACAAGAAAATGGCCGCCAGCAGGTTAATTTTAATTTACTCACTGGCCACAAAAATATGGCCTCTGGCAGAGTATTTAAATTAGGTCTATAGGCCACAAGAAAATGGCCAAAGGCAGGTTAATTTATTCACAGGCCACAAAAATATGGCCACGGGCAGAGTATTTAAATGGCACACGGACCGTCCAATCAACATCTCCCTGGTGAAGATACGTTTTCCCTGTATCAAACGTACGTAGGGGAGGGGACAGGAAGTTTTTTATGCCTCATACAGAGCGGTGCACTGACGCACCTTTATCATGTGAGTACCCCATTTAGGGGCTTTTTTCTTAAATAAATTTTATACAAACAATATCACACCATCGAGCCTCTTCTTTTGCCATTTGTTTATGAGGAGACAGCATTGTAAAGCAGGAGACACCGATACCAAACAGTCTGGGACCCCGCAGTACACTCAGAATCTAGTGGCGATTCAGAAGCGTGTTTTGACTAAGCTTAAACACAAGGTCACACACTCTAAGGTGAGGGGCTATTACCTAAGGATGGGGAGCACGGAGCACCTGTGTGTGAAATCACAGCACTGTTTGAATTGCACCGATGGATTTATAGATCTTTCATCAAAGAAGGACTTTTTCATGCGATTTTGGGCTGTGCTGCTTCATGCGATTAAGGCAGCGCAGTGGATTTGGCACTTAAGCACTTTATTGAATGTCACTTTATATTTTTTCACTTTGTTTCAATATGCTATAGAAGGACTATTTATGCGATTTTGGGCTGTGTTGCTTGATGCGATTAAGGCAGCACAGTGGATTTGGTATTTAACCACTTCCCGCCTGGCCTATAGGAAAATGATGGCCGGGCGGTGGTTGCATTATCCTGACTGGACGTCCATTGACTTCCTGCAAGATAATGCCTAGCGCGCGACCGCGGGGGTGCGCAGCGCGGTGATCGGGGACGGCGTGTGTCCCTCGGACACAGCGCTTCCCTGATTGCGGTAAACAGCCAATTTCATTGGCTGTTTACCATGTGATCGGCTGTGTCAAAGTCACAGCCGATCACATGTCATAACAAACTCGGCGGCGCACTCCGTGCGCCCGCCAGAGGCTTGCAGAGCGGGGATCGGGGAAGGCGAGTGTCCCTTGGACACAGCGCGTCCCCGATCAGGGTAAGCAGCCAATGAAATTGGCTGTTTACCACGTGACCGGCTGTGTCCAATCACAGCCGGTCACAAATGTAAACACAGAGCAGCAGTTACTACCTGATCCCTGCTCTCTCCTCACACACCGATCTGTGAGGAGAGAGCAGGGATCAGTAAGTGAGAGATCAGTGTAGTTTGTCTATAGTACTGTGCACAACACGCCCCCCCCAATAAAGAGGACCTGTCACACAGCCCAGCACATCAATCAGCCCATCTGTCAATCAGCCCAGCCCATCTGTCAATCAATCAATCAGCCCATCTGTCAATCAGCCCAGCCCATCTGTCAATCAATCAATCAATCAGCCCATCTGTCAATCATCTGTCACAGGCCCACCTCCATCGGTACCGCCATTGGTACCGCTACACAGGCTACCAGTACCGCCATCGGTACCACTACCAGTACCGCCATCAGTACCACCACCAGTACCGCCACTAGTACCGCCATCAGGCCCAGCATCTATACTGACACACAGGCCTGCTACCAGTAACACCACTAGTGCCGTCATCGGTACCACCACCAGTACCACCACCCGTACCACCGTCGGTAGCACCACCACCACCTGTACCACCACCTGTACCGCCATCGGTACCACCACCACCCGTACCACCACCTGTACCACCATCAGTACCGCCACCACTAGCACCCGTACCGCCATCGGTACCACCACCACCTGTACCGTCATCGTTACCACCACCACCCGTACCGCCACCTGTACCTCCATCGGTACCGCCACTACCACCACCCATACCGCCATCGGTACCACCACCACCTGTACCGCTATCGGTACCACCATAACCCGTACCGCCACCTGTACCACCACTACAACCACCCGTACCACCATCGGTACCACCACCACCTGTACTGCCATTGGTACCACCACCACCCATACCGCCATCGGTACCACCACACAGGCCCACCACTAATACCTCCATTGGTACCACCACACAGACCGCCACCACTACCACCAGCAGTACCATTACACAGGCCTACCAATAAGCACTGCCATAATGTCCCAAAGGGTTTACACACCTGAGGAGGCATATGCCATTCTTGCCATGTCGGATTATGAGAGCAGCGGGGAGCTCCCATTATTCGATTCTGGTTCGGAATACGAGCCAGTGGAGGATAGTGGCTCAGAGTCCGAGTCCCCGGAGGAAACAGTCCCTCCCAAAAGAATGCGATCAGGACCAAGATCAGGACCAAGATCAGGAGATCTGCCCACCACCAGCAGCGCCATACCCCAGGAAGAGGAGCCCAGTACAAGTAATGGAAATTCACGCCCAACCCAAGGAATTCAGCCCCAGTCCTACCTTCCCGATGCCCTGGCAAGCCCCTTATGGTTGCCTGCCAATTCAGGATCCGCTATCATCCCCCCTTTCACCGCACAGCCAGGTGTGCAGCCCGACACTACAAATTTTTCTCAATTTGATTATTTTTGTTTATTTTTCCCATAAGATTTGCTGCAGAATATAGTGGATCAAACTAATCTCTATGCATCCCAATTTATTGCTGCCAACCCCAATTCTTCCTACGCCCGCATGTTCCAGTGGCGGCGTCTTACATTGGACAAATTTAAATTGTTTTTGGGCCTTACGTTCAATATGTGGCTTACAAAAAAGAACGAAGTCCATGCATATTGGTCCAAACACCCATCCAACACATGCCCATATATTCCGCTGTCATGTCCAGGACAAGATACGACATGATTATGCGTTTTCTCCACTTCAATGACAATTCACAGTGCCCTCCCCAAGATCATCCCAACTAGGACAAATTGTACAAGATACGCCCCCTAATCAATGCCTTTTCCCAGCGATTTCAAGAAGTTTTCATCCCAGACCAAAAAATTTGTGTGGACGAGTCCCTCATACATTTCACTGGCCGACTGCACTTCAAGCAGTATATACCAAGAAAGAGAGCCAGGTATGGGTTAAAATTAAATAAATTATGCGGTCGAGCAACTGGATACGTCTTCACATTCAGGATCTACGAAGGCAAAGACTCCCAGCTCCAGCCCCGTGATTGCCCCACATTTATTGGAACCAGTGGGGAAATTGTCTGGGAGTTGGCATACCCCCTGTTCGGAAAAGGTTAACATTTATATTTTGACAATTACTATACCAGCCTGCCCCTTTTTCGTCACCTTTACAGTAAGCAAACCCCAGCCTGCGGTACCTTAAAAAAAAAACGGAAGGGATTCCCACAAAATTTGTTGACCAAAAAATTGCAACCTGGAGAATCGGCATTCATGAGGAACGAGGAGGTGTTGGCTATGAAGTGGAGGGACAAGAAAGATGTCCACATCCTCTCTACGATCCACAATGACACCGTGGTGGAGATCCAAAGAAGACGCGGCCCCATTGTAAAGCCAGAATGTGTCCACGACTACAATTTGTACATGGGGGGGGTGGATTTAAATGATCAGATGCTACAGCCCTACTTATCAACAAGAAAGTCCCGTTATTGGCACAAAAAAATTGTGTTACATCTGTTTCACATGGCCCTTTTTAATTAGTTTGTCTGCTACCAAAAAGCAACTCAAAATCAACAACTTCCCTACCTCCATTATATCGAAGATATCATCGATGCCCTCATTTACCAACAAGATCCCGCCCCAGGAAGCATTCGCTCTGATAGTGTGAGTCGGCTTCACGAGCGACACTATCCCTTTAGCATCCCCCCCACAGAATCTGGAAGAAGACGCCAAAAGAAATGCCATGTATGCAGCAGAGGAGGATTAAGAAGAGACACCACCTATTATTGTCCCGATTGTCCCTCCGAACCTGGCCTGTGCATCGGAAATTGCTTCAAAAATTATCATACATCTTACTCTGTCATAAATCCTAATTATTGATTGAAAATACTGCAATTCTCTGATGTCATGACATAATGTTTGTACCATTATTTTGTACACAATAAAAAGGTTTGTAAACAAAAAAAAATAAAAAATTATCATACATCCATTAGTTCCCCTTATTATTAACAGACTGTCATTGCCCCATTTGCCTGCTACCATGTTACTAGCTTCCATGTTAATTAACTGACCCTGGCCTGTTTACCGACGATGTCTTTGCTTGCCAATTTAAACCACGTTTCTGTCCTCCACGTGCACCAACCTCAGCCTGTTTACCGACGGTGCCTCTGCCTGCCGATTTAAACCATGTTTCTGACTTCCACGTGTACCGACTGTGACGGATCTCGGATACCCCAGGTGGGCACATCTGCCAGACCTGTGTCTCCTGTCCTCCAAACGTACCCGAAGCCTGCAGATTCGCCATAACCAGCCCTTAACCCCTCAATCACGAAACAAGCCACACAGGTGTTGAGGGTTAAACATGCAGAGCATCAACTATTTATTAAATACAAAACATACACTTTTACACACAGTTAGGGACACTCCCCTTAGCCTTGTCATAGAGGGGGGTAGGGGACAAGGAAGAACCATAGGGAACTGAACACTTGTACATTGAAACAGAGACTACAGTTAAACATAAAGGGATTATGGTAAGCAGGCAGCCCCTCAATACACATCCCCTGCGGAGAGATGTCTCCAGTCCAGACCATTGTCTACATGCCCTGAACCAACACAATTAAACACAGCAACAAGAGGGGGGATTGGGGAGAAGGGATGTAGCACTACATTACATTATCTCAATGCCAGCTTGTCCGCAAGTCTCTCAGTCTCTTCTGGGCCATAGTCTGTGGGAAGAAGGCCAGCCCACAGTCCCTTCCAATACACACAGTGACAGTGGGTTCTGTCACATTTCTCCCCTTTTAAAACCAGACTAACCAGGTTCCTGACCCCCAACTGGTCTGGACCTGCGTCAGTCACACACTTCCACCCCAGGCAAACAGGAAAAGGGAAAGTACGTCTCTGGCGCTGGGGAGCAAAATCGCACATACGATGTCCCGTGAATAAAAACAGCCGCTGCAGAGTGGGAACAGCTGTCCGCACTCCCGTGATCCGGGGCTGGGTTGCAGGTATTGGGGGGACCCTCCGGTGCATTCCGGTATTCAAGCACTCGCAGTGCCCTCTGTATCATCGCCGCTTCTTCCATTGCGGTTAGGATGGGAAAACGTAGGGGCACCCCTTGCCCCATTTGCTCTGCATCTTCGTGACTGTCCGCTATTTCTCCCGGACAGTCCCAGGCAATGGGAGCCATGCCAGGCTGATGATCACCATCAAACAGCCGCTTGTAGGCAATCTCGAGCTCCCATTCCTGCTTAACCAGGAACTCCAATTCCTCCAGGTCATACGCCTCTTTCGGGAGGTCCAGCACCTCATCTCGGTAGTCCAGAATGTTTTCCAGTCGCCACTCCTCGTCCCTCCCAAAGTCTGGGTCTCCGTACATTTTTTGATGGAGCAGCCCCACGCTGCCGTAGCCAACGCCTTCTGTCGGGCTGCCATCTGCTGTACCTGGCCACAGTTGAGCCGCAAACCACCACAGGACTCTGTAGCTGGTGTCCAGCCTCAACTCCTCCTGGACTAATCTTCCGAGCTCCGTCTTCCACTCATCTCGTGGTCGTTCCCTCAGGAACACAGCTGCCGTAGCCAACGCCTTCTGTCGGGCTGCCATCTGCTGTACCTGGCCACAGTTGAGCCGCAAACCACCACAGGACTCTGTAGCTGGCGTCCAGCCTCAACTCCTCCTGGACTAATCTTCCGAGCTCCGTCTTCCACTCATCTCGTGGTCGTTCCCTCAGGAACACATCTCGCGCACGGTACTGCATCCTGTACATCTCTGTGGAGGAGGGAAGAATCTTCCCCTGATGGTGCGGATTGTGGCTTAGCGTTTCATGCCAGAGTTGCCGGCGGATCACATCCCCCCAGCCGAGCATGGTGTGCTCCGTCGCTGGTCCCTGATGTTGCTTCCGCATGCCTTGCAGCCTCCTCCCGAACTCCCCTCTCATGCTGGCCGGTCCCCGTATCGCTCCTCGGCAGCTGCCCGGATCTTGAATCCTGGTGGTGGTTTTGATATCCTGGACTGCAGGAGACTTCCCACCGCTGCCACCACTGTGACGGATCTCGGATACCCCAGGTGGGCACATCCGCCAGATCTGTGTCTCCTGTCCTCCAAACGCACCCGCAGCCTGCAGATTCGCCATAACCAGCCCTTAACCCCTCAATCACGAGACAAGCCACACAGGTGTTGAGGGTTAAACATGCAGAGCATTAACTGTTTATTAAATACAAAACATACACTTTTACACACAGTTAGGGACACTCCCCTTAGCCTTGTCATAGAGGGGGGTAGGGAACAAGGAAGAACCAATGGGAACTGAACACTTGTACATTGAAAAAGAGACTACAGTTAAATATGAAGGGATTATGGTAAGCAGGCAGGCCCCTCAATACACATCCCCTGAGGAGAGATGTCTCCAGTCCAGACCATTGTCTACATGCCCTGAACCAATACAATAAAACACAGCAACAAGAGGGGGGGTGGGGGAGAAGGGATGTAGCATTACATTACATTATCTCAATGCCAGCTTGTCTGCAAGTCTCTCAGTCTCTTCTGGGCCATAGTCTGTGGGTAGAAGGCCATCCCACAGTCCCTTCCAAAACACACAGTGACAATGGGTTCTGTCACACCGACCTTGGCCTGTTAATCGACCATGTTTTTGCCTGCCACTTGGACTGATCTTTTGGCCATCTACTTTGTGAGGGGCTTCAGAATAGCGTTCTGAGTAGAGAAAAACAGTTTTTCGTTTTCTGTGCTCCCAGAACAGGGTCTGGTTGCCCGGAGGCTTCAAAGCGATTTGGGTGGGAGAAGCCTCTAACCCTGTCCCCCTGGCCCTAAGCTTGATGGTCCTTCCTGCTGCCTGGACCAATACTTTGGCTGTGCTGACCATATTACTGCCTGTAATGACCCATGACATTATGGACCATGTTTCTTCCTGCTGCTTGGACCAATACTTTGGCTGTGTTGACCATATATCTGCCTGCTGCCTCTACTGACTTTGGACAGTATTTCTGCCGGTACACCTCTGCCTGCTACCTGGACCTGTGCTTTGGCTGTGCTTTGGCTGTGCTCTGGCTGTGCTGACAGTATCTCTGCCTGTACGAACTATGGACAGTATTCCTGCCTGCTGCCTGAATGACTGCTTTTGCTGTCGCTGACCTCATCCCTGCCTGCTGCCTGGACCGATGCTCTCCTCTGTGGACCACTGCACTTCTAAAACCACAGGTAATCTTTTGTTATTTGGTATGTACCTGCTATGTGTTAGATATATGAAGGGCCTTCAAAAATGTGATCGGTAGTCAGAAAATGATATGTGCAATTAATTCTTCTAGAATGCCTGGAGGTGTTACTTGGATGTTGGGCCTCTGTATGTGGCCAGGCTGTGTAAAAGTCTCAAACATGTGGTATTCTCATACTTAGGAGGAGTAGCAGAATGCATTTTGGGGTGTAATTTTTGCTATGTACATGCTATGTGTTAGAAATATCTTATAAATGGACAACTTTGTGTAAAAAAAATGCATTTTCATTTTTTTCCCACATTTTCCAAAACCTTCTGGGAAAAAATTAACCATTCAAAAGACTCGTAATGCTTCATAGATTATATGTTGGGGTGTGTGCTTTCCAAAATGGGGTCATTTTGTGGACAATTCGATTGTTCTTGTGCTCCAGGGGCTTCAAAAGTGTAATAGGTGGTTGAGAAAGGATATGTGCAATTCATGCTTGTAGAACACCTGAAAGTGCTTCTTCAATGTTGGGCTTCTGTTGGGCCTCTGTATGTGGCCAGGCTGTGTAAAAGTCTCACACATGTGGTATCACTATACTCAGGAGGAGTAGCAGAATGTATTTTGGGGTGTAGTTGCAATTATGCATATGCTTTGTGAGAGAAATAACCTGTTAATATGACCAGTTTGTGTAAAAAAAAAAAAAAAATCCTAATTTTCCCAAGAATTGTGGGAAAAAAATACAACTTCAAAAAACTCCCCATGCCTCTTAGTAAATACCTTGGACTGTCTACTTTCCAAAAAGGGGTCATTTTTTGGGTATTTGTACTTTCCTGGCTTGTTAGTGTCTCAAGAAATGAGATAGGCCTTCAGTACATCAGGCGTGATCAGATGTGATCAATTTTCAGTTATTGGCACCATAGTTTTTAGACTCTATAACTTTCACAAAGACCAAATAATATACACTAATTTGGGTTATTTTTACCAAAGATATGTAGCAGTATAAATTTTGGCACAAATTTATGAAGAAAAATTACTTATTTGCAAAATTTTACAATAGAAACTAAAAAAAGGTGTGTTTTTTTTATTCAGTTTTTTTGCTTATATCGCAAAAAATAAAAAACTCAGTGGCGATTAAATACCACCAAAAGAAAGCTCTATTTATGAGAAGAAAATTGTAAAAAATTAGTTTGGATACAGTGTAGCATGACTGAGTAATTGTCATTCAAAGTGTGAGAGCGCTGAAAGCTGAAAACTGGTCTGGGCGGTAAGGTGAATAAGTGCCTGGTATTGAAGTGGTTAAGCACTCCATTGAATGTCACTTCATATATATATATATATATATATATATATATATATATATATATATATATATATATTTATATATATATTTCACTTTGTTCATTATGCTATATATGGATTAAGCCTTATTACTTATTAGCCACGGCATATATTTGAGTTTGTTAATTTATTCCACATTAGTGGTGGTGGGATACACAGGTAGTTAGCGCAGCACATATTATATATTTTATTTACATAGTTACATAGGTTTTTTTTTTTTATCTCAAAACAAATGTTTTATTTAAAAACAAAGTGCATTACATCCATTATTGGCATCAGAGCACCACAATACATTAAACCTGTACCATGCTTAGTTTCAAAAAATACTGCACAGTTCGCACAAACATGTACATTATATGCATCTTCACACTCAATACAATGAGCAATAACCTGAGACAGTAGTGCAGTTAATTAACTGAGTCTCTGCTACAGATGCAAGGACACAAGGAGATTCACAACAATCTATCCAATACAAGCTCCACCGGAGCCAACCCAGGCACACTTAACCATGGATCCCAGAGTTTGGAATATTTTGCTGTACTGCCTCTATGTTGGTAGATACGTTTTTCCAATTTCAAAGTGTTATCCATTTGTTTTATCCACTCCTTTACAGTAGGGGGTTCCGTTTGCTTCCAGTGCCATAAAATCAGCATCCGGGCCTGAAAGAGGGCCCTAGCTATCGCCTGTCTGGCCACCTCCTCAAGTGTGTCACCCTCAATTATACCTAACAGGCAGGGTTTGGGCTCTTTAGCAATTTGAACCTGAAAGGTTCGGTTAATGACCTCTATCACCTCCGTCCAGTAAGCATGAAATTTGGGGCAACGCCACAGCAAGTGTATCGAGTCGCCGTGATCCCGCATGCAACGTGTGCAGGAGGGATCATCACGCACCCCCTCCCTCTCCCTCAGCGGGGGTTGGATCTGTTATGGCCATGGAACGGGACTCTGAGGTGGCTGTCTTAAAGTCACAGATGGCCCAAGTGTTGGAAATGCTGACTTCTTTAATGGCTAAAAATTCAGAAGCTACAAAAAAAGAAGACTTAAAGAAGGAAGTGTTTCAGAATGCACCAACACCAGTCTTTCAGCAGGACAGAAAAGAAGAAGTTTATTTTAACTGTGGAGGGGTTAGACATTACGGGCGAGTGTGCCCCAGCCGAAGAGATCCCAAAGCACATATCGCAAGCCGGCGGAAAACTCCATAGGGCCCCGGTGAAGGAGTCAACCGGGTGCCCGTCAGTTCCAGCAAACTCCAAACGGATCAGAGAACAAGAGAAGCTAAGAAGGGGGGGACAATTCCCCACCCCAAAAACTTAATACTTCTCACTTTAAGTCCAAACCCAAAACTTGGCAGGAAATTAATGCATACCAGGCCCAAGAAGGCTTAAGATCCAGGAAGAGATTAAGAAAGAAGAAATCACAGAAGGCCAAACCCATGGAACCTAGGAAGGAGACCTCCACGGGGAAATTTCCTCTTAAACTGGTGGGACCCTCCCCAGTGGTTCCCATTCAAGTGGAAGGGATCTACACGAAGGCCATTCTCGACACGGGAGCTCAAGTGACCCTACTGTACCGGGACTTCTACCAGAAACATCTGAGACATTTGCCATTGCAGAAACTAGAAGACTTGGAAATATGGGGACTTGGAACCCAAAACTTCCCGTATGATGGATACCTCCCAATTAGACTAGCCTTCGACCCCTCAGTAGCCGGAGACGCAGAGATCTTCGACACATTGGCGGTAGTTTGTCCTCGCCCGCCAGGAGCCAACAAAAGTTCCCTAATAATAGGGACTAATACTGACCTGGTCAGGAGATTACTGGCCCCTATAGCCCAGGAGCAGGACGCCCCAACAGCCAGAATTCACCCTATGTTGCAACGGGCCTATCAACGGCTGGTGATGGAACAGAAGGCTCCAGAAGAAGGAGTGGGAAAGTGTCACGTTCTTGGTAGGAGGCCGAGATGCTGGGAGGGCTCCCCTTGCGGCCGAGCACAGCACAGCCCTGAAGATGACACAGGGGGTGTGGTGCCCACAGAAGCACGGTTGCCTGGTAGGTAGTGCTAGTTGCCAGGAACTTGGTAGGACGGGCGTGCTTGAGAGGTCCAAAGGGTAAAGACCAGTGGAATGTCCAGATAGCAGAGTCAGGAGCCAGGCCAGGGGGTCAAACACAGCAAGACAGTCCGAGATCACAGCAGAGCTGGGTTTTAGCACAGAAGACAAGGTGAGCAAAGTCCGTTAGCCAGGCCAGGGTCAGGTGCAGGGAGCAACAGCAGAAAGCCAGGTACACGCCAGGAGATCACGCCAGGAAGTCAGCAGGAACAGGTCAGGCAACCCGGGTTTGGTACACAGGAGATCAGACAGGCAGAAGATACAGGGCACAGGAACACAGTAGAAGCTGAAGATAATCCAGCAACTTGTATGTGCCAGTGACAGGTTTAAATAGGCCGAGGGGTGCGCCCACACCGTCTGTTTGCGTCTGTACGCGCCGTCCGTGTGGCGCATCTGCATGCGCGCATGCGCATAGGAGTGAGTCTGGCGCGGCCATGATGGATACTGGCAGGAATGCCAATAGGTAGATTGTTATGGGGTACGGCGCTGCTCACCCCTCAGGTGTGATCCAGAGGGTTATAATGTAACACTAAAGGGAAACCAGGAACTAATTGGACCCCTCCCCTGGTTGGGTGGGTCCGACTTGCTGCACAGGTAGACTAGTGACTGAACAATAAGGTATATAAACCTCAAAAATCCCTCCTTGTAGTGGCCACGAACTGGCCTATACTACCAGTGGGGGATGGTGCTCTAAAGTGCTAGTAAAATAGCAGCAGCCTAGTTACTGTTAGTGATCCAGAAATATTACATACTGCTGTAAATATTGTCACCATTGTATCCATTACTTCACGTTTGGGAGCAAGCTTTCTTCTTTTTTTTGGAACACTTCACTTCACATTGGATTGTTGTTTATTTTTGCACCAAGGAGGTTTCTTTTGATGGACTTTGTTTATGAACTTCTTCACGGATTAGTTATTAACATTATTTATATTGTCAACATTTACTTATTTAATAATCTTTTGTGGTTCACTACTGCACTTATTTATAATTCACTTTATATTTTGTGTTTAATCATTTAGTTGATGATCAACCTATTTTATGTTCTCCTAATTTTATTTTGGAGATCTTATTTCAGTGCTGCATACCTTTGTTTTTTATAAAAAATAGATTGTGCTACCAGTTTCTCCAATTGTGTACCACCGTAATGATACATTACATGCAATACCTGTGTGATAACAAAAATAAATAAAAAATACTAAATACTACAAAACATAAAGCAGTATATATGTGTGCCAGTGTATAAAGTCCACTTTCTATAGTACAAAGAACATATATATAAATGTTTAAATAGTGATTTCAATTTCCAGAGTGATTAACCACTTAAGCCCCGGACCATTTGGTAGCTAGAGGACCAGAGGTGAATTCAGAATTTTGCACTGCGCTGCTTTAACTGTAAATTGTGCGGACATGCAATGTTGTACCCAAACGAAATTTGCGTCCTTTTCTTCCCACAAATAGAGCTTTCTTTTAATGGTATTTGATTGCCTCTGCGATTTTTATTTTTTGCGATATAAACGGAAAAAGACCGAAAATTTTGAAAAAAAATGATATTTTCTACTTTTTGTTATAAGAAAAATCGAATAAACTAAATTGTAGTCATACATTTAGGCCAAAATGTATTCAGCCACATGTTTTTAGTAAAAAAAATGTCAATAAGCGTATATTTATTGGTTTGCGCAAAAGTTATAGAGTTTACAAACTAGGGTACATTTTCTGAAATTTACACAGCTTTAAATTTATGACTGCCTATCTCATTTCTTGAGGTGCTAAAATGACAGGGCAGTACAAAACCCCCCCAAATGACCCCATTTTGGAAAGTAGACACCCCAAGGAAATTGCTGAGAGGCATGTTGAGCCCATTGAATTTTTTATTTTTTTGTCCCAAGTGATTGAATAATGACTAAAAAAAAAAAAATTACAAAAAGTTGTCACTAAATGATATATTGCTCACACATGCCATGGTTATATGTGGAATTTCACCCCAAAATACATTTTGCTGCTTCTCCTGAGTACAGGGATACCACATGTGTGGGACTTTTTGGGAGCCTAGCCGCGTACGGGACCCCGGAAACCAAGCACCGCCTTCAGGATTTCTAAGGGCGCAAATTTTTGATTTCACTCCTCACTACCTATCACAGTTTCGAAGGCCATAAAATGCCAAAATAGCACAAAACCCCCCCAAATGACCCCATTTTAGAAAGTAGACACGCCAAGGAAATTGCTGAGAGGCCTGTTGAGCCCATTGAATATAATTTTTTTGTCCCAAGTGATTGAATAATGACAAAAAAAAAAAAAAAAATTACAAAAAGTTGTCACTAAATGATATATTGCTCACACATGCCATGGTTATATGTGGAATTACACCCCAAAATACATTTTTCTGCTTCTCCTGAGTACGGGGATACCACATGTGTGGGACTTTTTAGGAGCCTAGCCGCATACGGGACCCCGAAAACCAAGCACCGCCTTCAGGATTTCTAGGCACAAATTTTTGATTTCACTCCTCACTACCTATCACAGTTTCGAAGGCCATAAAATGCCAAAATCGCACAAAACCCCCCCAAATGACCCCATTTTGGAATATAGACACCCCAAGCTATTTGCTGAGAGGAATGGCGAGTATTTTACAGCTCTCATTTGTTTTTGAAAATGAAGAAAGAAAATATATATATATATATATTTTTTTTTTTCAATTTTCAAAACTTTGTGACAAAAAGCGAGATCTGCAAAATACTCACAATACCTCTCAGCAAATAGCTTGGGGTGTCTACTTTCCAAAATGGGGTCATTTGGGGGGTTTTGTGCTATCTGGGCATTCCATGGCCTCCGAAACTGTGATAGGCAGTGAGAAGTGAAATCAAAAATTTACACCCTTAGAAAGCCTGAAGGCGGTGCTTGGTTTTTGGGGTCCCGTACGCGGCTAGGCTCCCAAAAAGTCTCACACATGTGGTATCCCCGTACTCAGGAGAAGCAACAGAATGTATTTTGGGGTGTAATTCCACATATGCCCATGGCATGTTTGAGCAATATATCATTTAGTGACAACTTTGTGCAAAAAAAAAAAAAAAAAATTGTCGTTTTTCCGCAACTTGTGTCAACATATAAAATATTCCATGGACGCGACATGCCTCTCAGTATATAGCTTGGGGTGTCTACTTTCCAAAATGGGGTCATTTGGGGGGGTTTTGAACTGTTCTGGCATTTTATACACAACATTAGGAAGCTTACATCCACTCTTCTAACCACTTGAAGACAAAACCCTTTTTGACACTTTTTGTTTACATGAAAACATTTTTTTTTTTGCAAGAAAATTATGTTGAACCCCCAAACATTATATATATATATTTTTAAAGCAAAGGCCCTACAGATTAAAATGGTGGGTGTTGCATTTTTTTTTCTACACAGTATTTGCGCAGCGATTTTTCAAACGCATTTTTTGGGTTAAAAAATACACTTTTTTTAATTTTAATGCACTAAAACACACTATATTGCCCAAATGTTTGATGAAATAAAAAAGATGATCTTAGGCCGAGTACATAGATACCAAACACGACAAGCTTTAAAATTTCGCACAAACGCGTATTGGCGACAAACTACATACATTTTTAAAAGCCTTTAAAAGCCTTTACAGGTTACCACGTTAGATTTACAGAGGCAGTCTACTGCTAAAATTACTGCCCTCGATCTGACCTTCACGGTGATACCTCACATGCATGGTGCAATTGCTGTTTACATATGACGCCAGACCGACGCTTGCGTTCGCCATTGGGCAAGAGCAGGGCAGGACAGGGGTGCTTTTTTTTTTTCTTTTTTTTTTTCTTATTAATTTTGCTTTTTTCTTTTATTTTTAAACTGTTGCTTCCATATTTTTTTTTATCATTTTTATTGTTATCTCAGGGAATGTAAATATCTCCTATGATAGCAATAGGTAGTGACAGGTACTCTTTTTTTGAAAAAACTGGGGTTTTCTAGACCCTAGATTTTTCCTCTGCCCTCAAAGCATCTGACCACACCAAGATCGGTGTGATAAAATGCTTTCCCAATTTCCCAATGGCGCTTTTTATATCCGGGGGGGGGGCATTCCCTCCCACTGCTTGTAAAAGCAGTCCAGAGGCTAATTAGTCGCTAGGATTGCTTTTACATGAAAGCCGGCCGCAGGCTGAAAAGAATGATACCAAGATGATACCTAAACCCGCAGGCATCATTCCGGTATAAACATTCAAAGTCCAGCAACATACCAGTACGTTGCTGGTCCTTGTTGGACATGTATTGTAATCTTTTTATTTCATGCAGCCAGTTGGCTGAACGAAAAAAGAGATTGATCGGTGGGTATGCCCACCATTAGAATACCGCCCTTCATCCACCCACTTCCAATGATGGGCATACACGCACCATTTATATATGCCGAAGCATGGGGGCATCCTCCCGCAAAAAAGTTATGCCGCACACACATGGTCGGACTTTTCCACGGGCAAGCCTCCGTCGGAATTTCGACCGTATGTATGCGGCATTAGGAGCAAAATCGCTCCTCCGCCCCTGCTGCCCCAATGCTTCGGCATATTTGCTTTTTTTTTTTTTTTAACTGTGGTGGTGAAATCACCTCCTACAGCACTGGAGTCGCAGGGATCAGGCCTGTCTCTGCGAACGCTGCAGTTATGTGTGTTGTGTTTTGTAAGTGACAGTGATCGATCGATACTGCACTTGGGTGGCCTGGGCTGGACGGAGGGGCAAAACGCAGGTGCCAGCAGGTATCTGGGCTGATCCCGCTAACACTGCGTTTTTGGGAACCCTAAACTGCTGGGGACGCTAGTATAGATCTGATCAGATCAGATATTGATCTGTTCAGATACTATACCACTAAGGGGGGTGTATGCTTCACGCGTGGGTGTTAGCGTTACTGGCACTAACCTGACGCTGCCTGGGGTGTGACTCAGACCCTCTCTGACGCTAAAACCTAATTGATATCACCGGCCGGGCGATCAGGGGGTTAAACCTTTATTGGGATATATACACGGCGGGTGCCCTGACACTATAAAAAGCAAACTAACTAACCAGCGTCACCCGTAACACTTATATGGTGATCACTGGTGAAAGGGTTAACTAGGGGCAATCAGGGGGTTAAAACCTTTATTAGATAATATATGGGGGTACCTGACGCTATAAAAACCTGCGGCGAACCTAAAAAAAATTACCAGCTACCGATCTGCATCACCGACACTAAGACAGCATTTAGAAAAACGATTGCTTAGCGACAGTGGTGATGGGGGTGAAAGGGTTACCTGGGGGGCGATCAAGGGGGTTAAACCTTTATTAGATAATATATTGGGGTACCTGACGCTATAAAAACCTGCGGCGAACCTAAAAAAAAATACTGGCTACGATCTGCATCACCGACACTAAGACAGCGTTTAGAAAAACAATTGCTTAGCGACAGTGGTGATAGGGGGTGAAAGGGGTACCTGGGGGGCGATCAAGGGGGTAAACCTTTATTAGATAATATATTGGGGTACCTGACGCTATAAAAACCTGCAGCGAACCTAAAAAAAATTACCGGCTACCGATCTGCATCACAGACACTAAGACAGCGTTTAGAAAAACGATCGCTTAGTGACAGTGGTGATAGGGGGTGAAAGGGTTACCTGGGGGGCGATCAAGGGGGTTAAACCTTTATTAGATAATATATTGGGGTACCTGACGCTATAAAAACATGCGGCGAACCTAAAAAAAATTACTGGCTACGATCTGCATCACCGACACTAAGACAGCGTTTAGAAAAACAATTGCTTAGCGACAGTGGTGATAGGGGGTGAAAGGGTTACCTGGGGGGCGATCAAGGGGGTTAATCCTTTATTAGATAATATATTGGGGTACCTGATGCTATAAAAACCTGCGGCGAACCTAAAAAAAATTACCGGCTACCGATCTGCATCACAGACACTAAGACAGCGTTTAGAAAAACGATCGCTTAGTGACAGTGGTGATAGGGGGTGAAAGGGTTACCTGGGGGGCAATCAAGGGGGTTAAACCTTTATTAGGTAATATATGGGGGTACCTGACGCTATAAAAACCTGCGGCGAACCTAAAAAAAATTACTGGCTGCCGATCGGCATCACTGACGCTAAGACAGCGGTCAGAAAAATGATCGCTAAGCGACAGTGGTGATAGGCGGTGAAAGGGTTATCTGGGGGTGATCAGGGGTTAAACCTTTATTAGGGGGGGTTAGGGGGCTACACTGGACCTAAGACTAAACTTTGGTGACACTTTTACAATCACAAATGTCACTGATTGCAGTGATCACTAAATAAATGGTCACTGCAATCAGTGACACTGTGACTGGGGGCTGGGGGGTGATCTGGGGGGTGATCTGGGGTGTCTGGGGGGGCCTGGGGGGGCGATTTATGTCCCTATGTGTCCTGGTGTCAGTGTAGTGTTGTGTGCACTCACCTGATATCTTCTCTTGTACGGCGCTCGGTATATGTGAGCGCCGCACCAGAGATGACATCACTTCCTCCTGCTCCCTCTGTCTGACACAGACAGAGGGGGCATTTCTATTCGCCGGGAGCGATCGCGAGGGGGTGGCCAGAAACGAATGGCTGCCCCCTCATCCCGGAACGCTCCCGGACACTTAGCCACCGCTCACTGTATAGAAGGGGGGTCCGATTGGACCCCCCAACTGTACAAAGGCAATCACGTACACTCTACGTGATTGTGCCTGTCGGTGCCATTCTGCCGACGTATATATACAGTGAGCGGTCGTTAAGTGGTTAATAATCTGTGCCGACAAATCTTCCAAAAACTTCATAGGTGCTCCCCCACAAGGGTCCCCACTCACCAGCTCCTCGCACCCCCACAGGGGTAGACAGCATGTAATGCGGCGTACACACAATCGTTTTTCATGCCATTTTTTAAACCGACGTTTTTCTTGTCGTTTTTTTTCATGTTTCCTCTCAAGCCTGTCTTGCGTACACACGATCATTTTAAAAAACGTTCAAGCAAAGCGCAGTGGCGTACAACACGTACGACGGCACTATAAAGGGGAAGTTCCGTTCAGATGGCGCCACCCTTCATGTTAGTAAAGTTTGTTGAGCGACGATTCGCGCTTTTCAGCCTCGTGCTTTTCAGTCCGTTACAGCGTGACGAATGTGCTATCTCCATTACGAACGCTAGTTTTACCAGAACGAGCGCTCCCGTTTCATACTTGATTCTGAGCATGCGCGTTTTTTTTTCACCTCGTAAAAGCATACACACTATCGTTTTTCACGTCGTTAAAAAAAAAAACGACATGAAAAACGACGTGAAAAAATAGAGCATGTTCGAAATTTTAAATGGCCATTTTTCACGTCGTTAAAAATGCTCTGGAGCATACACACGATCGGTTTTAATGCCCATTTTTAAAAATTGCATTTTTAACGGCATGAAAAACGATCGTGTGTATGGGGCATAAGACACGATCCAGGTGAGGTCTGTGTTGATTCACACGATTTCCCAGCCAGGTTGCTACCAAGATGAAGTATAAGGCTGCAGCACGTTTCCAGTTTCCAATATCCACAGCTCCTTCACTTTCCAAGGAGGTTTAAATGGCAGGCAGCAGGTTGTCCAGAAACCTCAATAATAAAAATGATAGGCTCCCATAGTGCGGTAAAAAAATGGGTAATTTATTTAAAAATGATAGAATAAAAAAGTAAATGCTGGGCCTCCAAAGGCATGTAAGCCTTATACAATAACTCGACTATTTCCCTGACAGAAAGGTCTGGAAGTTAGACAAGAAGGAGAGGATACTACAGCCCGGGGAAGTAACTTGCCTGAGGGCTACCGTAAAACTCACCTGGGAGCAATCTGGTCCCTTCATAGTCCTAGAACCAGTTTCTTTGGATACCCATCAAGGGCTGCAAGTAATTCCTGAGGTGGTTTCATTGAGAGCTCTGAAGAAGGCTAATGGCAGGGTGTCGGTGAGCATCAGGAACACCACCGACGCACCTGTGAAGATCCCAGCCCGGATGCTGTTGGGCCAAGTGAACCCTGCCACTCCGGTTGCCTTGTCGGACTTAAAGAAGGAAGAGGGGGAGAGGGCTATTGTGGAGAGACTCTGTTTGGAAGATACGGCTTTACCACCGGCTTGGAGGGAGAGGGCCAGAGCCCAGTTGACTAGGTGGCGGAAGATCTTCTCCAAGGATGAGTTTGATGTGGGGTGTGCAAAAAGTGCTACCCACAGCATCCACCTGCAGGAGGACCGGCCGTTCAGGGAAAGAGTCCGGCGGGTCCCCTTGGCTGATTTGGAAGATCTGCGCGAGCAACTATCAGAGCTCAAGAGAACCGGGGTCATCCGAGAGTCTAGGAGCCTATACGCCGCCCCAATAGTGGTGGTCAGAAAAAAAAATGGGTAATTGAGGCTATGTATTGATTATCGGACCCTCAATAGGAGAACGATACCCGATCAATACACTACTTTACGAATAGAGGATGCCTTACAGAGTTAGTCTGGAGCAAAGTGGTTCAGTGTGATGGACTTGAAGAGCGGGTATTACCAGATTCCAATGCACCCTGAAGATCGAGAAAAGACAGCATTCATCACCCCTGTGGGGTTCTATGAATTTGATTGCATGCCTCAAGGCCTGTCAGGAGCTCCGGCCACTTTCCAGCGACTCATGGAAAAGACGGTGGGGGACATGAACCGCATTGAAGTGCTGGTTTATCTGGATGACATCATTGTGTTCGGGAAAACGCTAGAAGAGCATGAGGCGAGGCTGGAGAAGGTCTTGAATAGACACAGTGATGAGGGACTCAAACTTTCTTTGGAGAAGTGCCAGTTTTACCAATCTTCAGTTCACTACCTGGGGCACATTGTGTCTGCCGAAGGAGTGTCCATAGATACAGGAAAGTTGGAGGCAGTTACCTTTTGGCCCCGGCCCACCACAGTGACTGAGCTCAGGTCGTTTCTGGGGTTTTGCTCCTACTACAGAAGGTTTGTGGAGGGGTTTGCAAAAATCGCCAAGCCGTTGAATGAACTCCTGAAGACCGAAGGAGAAGAAGATGACTCAGGGCCCAGGAAACTTTGGGAGTCTATAGAAGACCAGTGGACTGTGAGCTGTGAGGAGGCTTTCACAAGATTGAAGGAGAGCTTGACCACTGCCCCCGTCTTGGCTTATGCGGACACGAGAAAGCCATATGAGTTACATGTGGATGCTAGTCATGATGGTCTGGGAGGAGTGTTGTATCAAGAGCAAGATGACCAGCTGAGGCCCGTTGCTTATGTGAGCAGAAGTTTGACCCCAGCTGAAAAGAATTACCCCACCCACAAGCTGGAATTCTTGGCCTTGAAATGGGCTGTGGTGGATAAGCTGAAGGACTAGCTGAGTTTGTGGTAAAGACAGACAATAACCTGCTCACCTACCTCCTGACTACAGCCAAACTGGATGCCACCGGCCACCGTTGGCTGGCAGCCCTCCCCGGATTCACTTTCAGTCTAAAATACAGACCTTGGACTGGAAACAGACGCCGATGCCTTATCCAGAAGGTCTCATGCTCCCACTGATCCTACGGAAGACTGGACTCGGCTGGCCCCAGAGGGAGTGCGAGCCTTGTGCCAGGGAGCGGAGTTCAAGACAAGCAGAGGGTCCAGAGCCGAATAAATAGGAGTCTCGGTTGTTGGAGTACCCAAGTGTTACTGTGATGTGACCCAGATTGGAGAGGAGAATCTACCCAAACTCTCTGAGAAGAGATCAACTGGAAGACCCGCTGGGGAGATTGGCTCTGGAAGTATTGGAAAGCCAAAACCCAGACTTACTCCTGAAGGACCCCTCAAATGAGGCTGGTCTATTAAGAAGAGAATGGGACCGGCTGCAAATGCATCAAGGGGTGGTCTACCGAAGGGGCCCCTCTGATGATTTGGAGCATAAGTGGCAACTGTTTCTGCCGGAGAAACACCGGAAGACTGTTCTGACCGCTTTGCATGATGATCCTTGCCACCTGGGGTTGGAAAGAACCATTCCGGCCTAGTCCAAAGCAACAGGCCCCAACGTAGGCTCCACTTGCTAGGAGAGCGGTGTCCAAAGAGACCCGCGTGTTGCTCCTCCCCGCATAAATAGTTCTTCTCCAGCAGACCTTGCACCGGGCAATGCACCGTGGGTGTCCCACTGCATACTGGGTATCGTAGTCTTTGCGCTCATTAAAGTGACACCCCACTACACACTCCCCCCACTGAAAATCTTTGGTCCCCAAAGATAAGCAGTCAAAGAACATTGTTAGCATATGCACACGTAATACAATTCACGGCTACAAAGGAGCCTGGCATAGGAACCTCCCACCAAGCTTTGGGAGAGATGTTGTCCTGCCCACAGGTCACATTAGTGGAAGTGGCCTGTCTAACTGTGTCAGGGAGTGAGCTAGGGTTGCCCTCTACCAAATTCACAGTAGAAGGACCAGGCTTATCTACTGTCCTTCTTGCTGTAACAACAGTCTCTTCCGAGCACTCCCCCATTTGAGTGTAGGTTAGTCTTCTTGGGGGGAGGATGGTCCTTCTCTCTCTTTGTTTCCTAGGAGCTGGGGTCTCAACTGCAGTGGGTCCTTTCAATTCTCCCTCTATTAAATCAGGTGTATTGGGTTCCGCTGGTCCAAGGACATCTAAATCAGGTGCAGAGAGGTACAAGGGCTCCCTGGGGTCTTCTACTGGAAAAGAGTCCAGAGCATCATCCCATTCTTCAGTAAGAGTATCAAGTGGTATGAACTCGGCAGCCTCAGCATTTAAAGTGTCTCCAGTGATAACTTCAGATAGAGAGGCCATGGTTATGGGTTCAGGTACTTGAGATGACCATAACCAATCGAGTTCCAATTCCTCATCTTCGCTCTGAACTTGGGCATCCATTTTTCCTGAAAGAGTTGCTTGAGATCTGGTGACAGGTCTAGGGGTATTGGAGGCTGAAAGGGGCTCAGAAGGATCCGAGATAGGAGGCAAACAAACTGCTTCGGAGAGGGGCAGTAAGTGATACCTGTTCCATGTCTTCAATGGCCCCACACTTCCTTCTGGTTTGAGTTGATACACTGGAAAACCCGGCAATTGTTTACAGATTACATATGGTTGTGACCTCCACCGGTCAGCCAGCTTATGCTTCCCTAAAAATGCCTACGTTCCACAACAGCACCCTGTCTCCTGGCTGTAGATCATGAATTCGGACCTTGAGGTCATAACTCCGCTTATTCCTGGCTCCTCTTTGATCGGAAGTCGCCTGGGCCTTCTCGTACGCCAGTCTTAAACTCTGTCGCAACCGATCCACATACCCCTTGTGGAAAGCTGCTGATGTATAATCTATTGAAGTGCCAAAGGCCAGATCTACCAGTAGTCTTGCTTCCCTGCCGAACATCAGTCTGTACGGGGAATACCCAGTGGCATCACTAGTAGTACTATTATATGCATGCACAATGGCGGCCACATGCTTGCCCCAATGCTGCCCTCTTTTCACTACTCAATGTCCCCAGCATATTCAACAATGTCCGATTGAATCGTTCAGGTTGGGCATTCCCTTGTGGGTGGTATGGGGTGGTTTGGGTCTTTTTTATAGCCAGTGAATCTAACAGTTTCTGTATCAGTCTGCTTTCGAAATCCCTTCCCTGGTATGAGTGGAGGCGTTGAGGTAGTCCGTAGTGTACAAATAACTTTTCAACTAGAACCTTAGCCACTGTGGAGGCCTTCTTGTCTTTGGTTAGGAATGCCTGAGCGTATCTAGTGAAATGATCGGTTATCACCAGAACATTCCCATGTCCACTCAAATCAGGTTCTAGACAAAGAAAATCAATGCATACCAGATCCAAGGGCCCTTGACTTTGTAGGTGGCCCATTGGGGCAGCTTGATGAGGCAGAGTCTTTCTTTGTATGCATCTTGCACATGAGTGACAATATTCCTCCAATATTCCGCATACAGGGCCAGTAAAATGGGCCTAGGGGATACGGAGAGCTTGCTGATTGTCACAGGAGAACCCAGAGTCATCTCATCCATCAATCTCCCTCGGATGGTCGAGAGGATCGCAGGCTACGGGTATCGTGAGACTGTGTGCTGGAGCAGCAACTACGGAAATCAGTTGTACGGACTGATCCGATCGGATCAGAGAGCACTTGCTCAGTATTCATTGACTGTCTTTTAGGCCCAGTATCCTTTGGTCAGGGCCCACCGTTACCCAAGTGTTACATTGCATGCCAGAGGAACAGTGTGTTGTGCAGCCGGAGTTAACTTTTCTTATTGCGTGCTGAGTAACTAACAATCTAATACCTTTGGATTACAAATAACCTACAAAGTGCACCACCATTGCTAGCGAAGATCCTTCTCAACAAATTAACTGTGTGTGAAATAGTCAGGCCTGACTGTTCAGCAGGGAGACATTGTTTGGGCACCATATTGGCCACGAGGGGGAAGCTCGCGAGTGTAGTTTACTAAGAGACATTCGGTGTGTTTAATACTGTTAGAACATAGTACTTGTCATTTGTTTTGACTTTTAATATTGCAGGGCTCTGCATAGATAAATGTACCATTGTCTAACTTTATACTTCTATTCAGTAAAAGTATTCGTGATTAAGCAAACACGTTGTGTGGTGTACTGTCTATTCCAGCTGAAGCAGTCAGCTCAGGTAATCTGATATTAACTGATTGTGTGTGTTTTATTGCGGAGCGGTGATTCCTATAGCATAACGGGTTTCACGCTTCCATTTGCGCTAGCTGTGCCAAGGGAGGTTAGAGCCAGTTCCTGGGGGTTGACAGCAGTGTGTTACAGGCCCAAAACTATACCTGCAGCCCTCTTAACTGGGGGTATTGCTACGCAAGAGGCGAGTTGTGTAACACATAAAGAATTTGTGGCATAAGAATCATTTTTATTAGGTTGATCCTACCCACTGGCGACATTTTTAGTCTGGACCAAACCTTGATTCTATCACGACTGCGATTTAACAAAGGGGTGAGATTTAGCCTAAGATACTTCAAAGGGTCAGGGGTGACGTGTATGCCTAGGTATTTAATCTGCTTGGACACTGGGATATCAAGAAGCATTGGCAGTTGCTGGTCCGGGTTCACGTCAAGAAACATGAGTAAGGATTTAGTCCAATTCACTACCAACCCTGAATAAAAAACAAAGGTTTTCACCACCCTCATAGCTTCATTCAGTGACCCCTTGTATCCCCTAGCAGTAGCATAGTATCATCCGCATACAACATTAACTTTTCCTGTAGGTCCCCGTATTGAAAGCCTCGGATATCATTGTTGGAGTGGATGAGAGCCGCAAGGGGCTCAATGGCCAGGGCAAATAGAAGTGGAGACAGGGGGCACCCCTGTCTAGTGCCCCTATACAGACGAAAGTCTTGGGACACTCTGCCTGCCTCCCTTATGGCAGCCTTTGGGGTGTGGTATAACAGCTGAACCCAGGAGATAAATTCCTCCCCAAACCCAAATTTTCTCAAAGTGGCCCACAAGAACGTCGATTCAATACTGTCGAATGCCTTGTAAGCATCCAAAGACAGTAGCGCCCTGTCCCCCCCCCCCGTTATCCGCTTCCGACTGCATATTAAGAAAAGGCCTACATAAATTTAGTGCCGTAGATTTCTGGGGCATGAACCCTGCCTGATCAGAGTGTATAATAGTGGAGATCACCCCATTTAAGAGCACCACCAGGACTTTTGCTAAAATCTTCACATCATTCTGTAGGAGGGATATTTGTCTATAGGAGCCCGGATCCAACGGATCCTTGCCCGGTTTCAGTAGCAGCACGATAATGGCTTTGGTCATAGACATTGGAAGGCACCTGGTTGCTTTAGCGGCTTTGAACACATTGAGAAGTTTGGGTAGAATACCCCCAGCATATTGTTTGTATACTTCAATCGGGATACGGTCCTCCCCCGGAGCTTTAGAGTTAGGGAACATCCCGACCGCTGTCTGGAGCTCCTCCAAAGTAAGAGGGGCATCCAATTGCTGCCTAGCAGCCTCAGATAATTTGGGCAGGTCTACCGATTCTAGGTATGTCAGTAGGGAACTCTCAAAGTATGTCTGTTTAGACTGATATAGGGTAGAGTAATACGAGACCAATTCAGACATAATAAGATCTGGGGCATTGGTCACAACACCAGCCTGAGTTTGAAGTGCACCAATGGAGGGTGACCTCTGTTGCGCATGGGCAATTTTGGCTAGCAGGCGACCGGTTTGTTCTCCCTCCTCATAATATGCTAGTTTATTGAAAAAAAGTTTCCTGTCTGCTGCTGAGGTAGCACAACAGCTGAGGGTCTCACTGGCAGCAGTGGCAGCCAACCATGAGTCTTTGCGCTCCTCACTGGGGTCCAATATAAACTTTGCCTCCAGGTCACTCACCAGTTGCTACAATTCCCCCCTCTGTGCACTAGTAGCTTGTTTAATCCCGTGAATCTCCCTGATAAATGTACCGCGAAGGAAAGCCTTAAAGGCCTCCCAAGCAGTCTCCGGCAATGGCGTCCCTAGGGGGGGCAGAGGGGGCCCTGGCCCCCCAAAATTATGCTGTGCACCACAATGTGCCCCCCCCCAAAAAAAAATATATATATTTTTTTGTATTTTGCTCGGGCCGCCGCTGGAGTAACACAGTCTCTCCTGAGAGGGAGAGCGTTCCCAGTCAGCTCCTGCGGGGGATTCCTCCCCCTCCCTCTGCTCGCTGACACTGCATAATGCGAGCGCTCACACAACCACAGCCGCCCGATCTGCTCCTTCCCCTGCATCCTCATTGGCACAAAGAAGAGCGAGTTGCAGGAAGGACTCCACGAGCACTGTGGGGGGGGAGGGGGGCCCAAGCCTTCATGTCAGTTACTGAAAAAACAGACTGATTTCTCCCGTCCTTAGGACAGGAGAATCAGCCTGTAAATTCCGAGAGTGTTGACTGCAAGCTGAGCCGTGTGTCAGTCTATGACACTCTTTCACAGCCCAGTGAGTCCAGCCACCCCCCCCCACTCTCCTCACATACGAGCAGTGAGGAATACAGCTCCTACTCCTCCTTCCAGTCCCGCCCACACTATCCCGGCGTGCTGTATCTGAAGAGAGGGGATGTGTGGGCGGGAAATATGAAAATCAGCAGCATTCCTGGCTGTGTGTGAATGATGCCTGAGATTCTAGCCTGGACCGTGAGTAAGTGTGTGCACTGCAGACTGCAGTACAATGTAATCACTGAACTGCATTATCTCCATCCAGGGCCGGCGCTCCCACTAGGCGAACTAGGCAGCCGCCTAGGGCGCACTGCCGCCTAGGAGCACAGCCACAGCCGCTGGGTCCCCTCAGGATTGGTTCCCCCCTGGCGGGTGGTGGCTGGTGCGGTGCAGAGTGTAGTGGGAATCGGCTCCCGCTGCTCCATCTAGCTGGCTGCAGAGTTGTTTGGCGGGGAGAAGGAGCAGGCAGATCCCCCCCTCCCCCAGAGCCAGGGGCGACCATACCTATGTCCAGCAGCCGTGGGTGTTATCTATCTGTCCACCCCGCCTCCTTCCCTGGGTGATGTGCAGGCGTGCAGCCATTGGAGGAGCAGGGCGAGTGGCATTGTGCACAGAGACAGCCAGATGGACTGGCCATAGGACACACGCTGGGCTCAGGCCGCCGGACCACTTGTCTTTGAGGAGCCCGAAGCAAAGCTGCTCCTGCAGCCCGCCCTGCTTACCGAGCCTCTCCGCGGTCATCCAACGGAGCCCGGGGGTGGAACCAAACGGTCAGCTGATCGGATCGGGGACTAGTTGAAGGAGGTCTCCCGTGCGTGAGCTGTGACTCACAGCCTGTAGGAGACCCAATCTTCTAATCCTGGGACTTGTGACACCGACTGCTGCCCGCTGTGGAGGGAGCTGGAAAGAAGTGCCCGAAGGTAAGAACTTGTCAGTTGGTGGGGGGAAGCGCTGGGGAAGAAGGCTTCCAAGTTTCAGTCAGACCTTTTGACTGGTGTGTGTGACTCCCTCCACCTGGCTCCGCTCCATCCCTCCACCTGGCTACACCCCCTCTCTTATCCAACCGGCTCCATCCCTCCACCTAGCTACACCCCCTCTTATGCACCTGGCTCCATCCCTCCACCTGGCTACACCCCCCTCTTATCCACCCAGCTCCATCCCTCCACCTAGCTACACCCCCTCTTATGCACCTGGCTCAATCCCTCCACCTGGCTACACCCCACTCCTATCCACCTAGCTTCATCCCTTCACCTGGCTACACCCCCTCTCTTATCCACCTGGCTCCATCCCTCCACCTAGCTACACCCCCGCTTATGCACCTGGCTCCATCCCTCCACCTGGCTACACCCCCCTCTTATCCATCCCTCCACCTGGCTACACCCCCCTCTTATCCATCCCTCCACCTAGCTACACCCCCTCTTATCCACCTGGCTCCATCCCTCCACCTGGCTCCATCCTCCCTCCACCTGGCTGCCCCCTCTCCTGTCCACCTGGCTATAGCCTCCCTCCACCTGGCTGCACCTCCTCTCCTGTCCACCTGGCTGCACCTCCCTCTCTTGTCCACTTGTCCACCTGGCTCTATTCCTCCATCTGACTGCACCCCACTTCTGTCCACCTGGCTGCACCCCCTCCTGTCCATCTGGCTGCACCCCCTCCTGTCCACCTGGCTGCACTCCCTTCCTGTCCACCTGACTGCACCTCCCTCCTGTCCACCTGGCTCCATCCTCCCCCCACCTGGCTGCACCCCCTCCTATCCACCTGGCTGCACCCCCCTCTCCCGTCCACCTGGCTTCACCTTCTTACCTGGCTAACCCACCTCTACTGTCCACCTGGCTCCATCCTCCCCCCACCTGGCTGCACCCCCTCCTGTCCACCTGGCTGCACCCCCCTCTCCCGTCCACCTGGCTCCACCTTCTTACCCGGCTAACCCACCTCTACTGTCCACCTGGCTCCATCCTCCCCCCACCTGGCTGCACCCCCTCCTGTCCACCTGGCTGCACCCCCCCTCTCCTGTCCACCTGGCTCCATCCTCCCTCCACCTTGCTGCACCCCCCTCTCCCGTCCACCTGGCTCCACCTTCTTACCTGGCTAACCCACCTCTACTGTCCACCTGGCTCCATCCTCCCCCCACCTGGCTGCACCCCCTGCTGTCCACCTGAATGCACCCCCCCTCTCATGTCCACCTGGCTCCATCCTCCCTCCACCTTACTGCACCCCTTCTCCTGTCCACCTGGCTCCATCCCTCCACCAGGAGTTCTGAGGCTAAAATGATTGAATTCATTTTGATTCTTTTTTTTAAGGGGGGGGGGGGCGCAAGTAGCTGGTCTTGCCTAGGGTGCAAAATAGTCTTGCACCAGCCCTGTCTCCATCCCTTCTCTCCCCCATCTGTCTCCCAGGAAAGAAACTTGCATGATTCCCCCTTCAACACAGACAGTGGTGACAGGGGAATATCTCTCCTGCCCAGCAATTGTATTCTCCCGACAAACAGTGATTATCACCAGTGGCTATAGCAACCACTAGTGATAATCATAAGAGAATCTGCTCATTAATGGTTCAAATCTCAGCCAGTTCCTGCTGAACCAGCTGAGATTTAAATTGTCTATGGCTGGTCTTAGCTCTTAGGCAGCCCATACATTGATCACTTTTTTTCATTCAACTATTAGGTTGAATGAAAAAAAAAAAAGAAATGATCCAATTCCTCCATCTACACATTATAGGTGGATGGGGGAATCCTCCCAGTGTGGACCAGTTGCGCTGTTACTAGTGATGGAATCAAATAGTAAAATTAGATAACTGATATCACCAGAATGGGAGTGCAACAGATTGCTAAACGCATGATCAAATAGGAGGAGCAGCCACCCCTGTGATATATATACACATATATGCGGTTGTCCTTTTACCGCAAGGTAAGAGGCCACTCTCACTGGTGTGTCTTTTGCACGAAGAGGAGACTGTTACACCTCTCCAGCACTTTTGCACATGGAATCTGTTTGCACACTGAAGAAAGAATATCAGATTGCTATGCTCACAATTTGATTACGATTTTGCACATAGTTTTTGAACTTTGCACTATTTATTACTGATTGGACATTTTTATATTTTGCTTTGCACAGTTGCACCTAGTGTTTGTTTTGCACTTTGCACAGGATTACATATTGGACTTTGCACATTTATTTTGCTATTTTGCACAGCCCCTATGGATATTTATGTATATTCCAGATTCTGAGTTTCATATGCACGCTGCACTTTGTTATTATTGTTTTTTGGATTTATGTTTATGCGTTTAGCATTCATGCGTTTAGTAATCTGTTGCACTCCCATTCTTGTGATATCAGTCATCTAATTTTACTATTTGATTCTATCAGTAGTAACAGCGCAGCACCCCCCCCCCCCCCCCCCCTCTGCTCAATCTCACATTAATGGGTTGGTAGCAGTTCCACTTTCTTGCTATATTATTCCACATGGTAGCGCGGGAATAAACATATTACTCAACAACCAGAGTTGCTGTCCTGTCCCGGCTATTCACAGCGCTGGTCTCTGTCTCCATGGCAGCGGCGGCAGCACATTGGAACCCAGCAGTGTTGCCAACCGTACGTAGATTTACGTACAGCCCGCGATTTAACCCCTTTTTCGGGCTGTACGTAAAAGTCCGTTTATGGGCACCGGCGCCCATAAAAAAGATGGCCGCGAGCCGGCCATACAACTGCGCATGCGCCGTTCCGAATGCGCCGGCCGAGCGCATTCGGAACTCGGCCGAGCGGCGGCGGCGCACACGCAGTAACGTGATGGCGCCGCTGGCGCCATTTTTGAAAAGGCCACAGTGGCTGGCGGCAGTGGCGGGACACCTGAAGTGAGTGCATGCCATGCACTTATCATAGGTGGTCTGTGGAGGACTCGGAGCACTGACAGGGCCCAGCCAGGAGTGAGGAGGACGGACTCAAGGTCAGTGAAACAGGGGGGGATACAAGGGGACAGCGTCTTCAGTGTGCTGTATCCTCCTCTGGTTCCTGTGTCCCTTTCACCTCTTCACAGGTCAGGGCAGCACAGTGCTGCCCTGACCTGTGGAGTGGTGAAAGGGGCACAGGAGGAGGACACAGCACACAGATGATGTGCAGAAGTAATATGGTGGTGTCCGCAGCCTCTGTTCCCCTCCTGTAGTGTGTCCGCAGCCTCTGTCCCCCTCCTGTAGTGTGTCCGCAGCCTCTGTCCCCCTCCTGTAGTATGTCCACAGCCTCTGTCCCCCCTCCTGTAGTATGTCCACAGCCTCTGTCCCCCCTCCTGTAGTATGTCCGCAGCCTCTGTCCCCCTCCTGTAGTATGTCCGCAGCCTCTGTCCCCCTCCTGTAGTATGTCCGCAGCCTCTGTCCACCTCCTGTAGTATGTCCGCAGCCTCTGTCCCCCTCCTGTAGTATGTCCGCAGCCTCTGTCCACCTCCTGTAGTATGTCTGCAGCCTCTGTCCCCCTCCTGTAGTATGTCTGCAGCCTCTGTCCCCCTCCCTGTAGTGTGTCCGCAGCCTCTGTCCCCCTCCCTGTAGTGTGTCCACAGCCTCTGTCCCCCTCCCTGTAGTGTGTCCGCAGCCTCTGTCCCCCTCCCTGTAGTGTGTCCGCAGCCTCTGTCCCCCTCCCTGTAGTGTGTCCGCAGCCTCTGTCCCCCTCCTGTAGTATGTCCGCTGTCTCTGTCCACCTCCTGTAGTATGTCTGCAGCCTCTGTCCCCCTCCCTGTAGTGTGTCCGCAGCCTCTGTCCCCCTCCCTGTAGTGTGTCCGCAGCCTCTGTCCCCCTCCCTGTAGTGTGTCCGCAGCCTCTGTCCCCCTCCCTGTAGTGTGTCCGCAGCCTCTGTCCCCCTCCTGTAGTATGTCCGCTGTCTCTGTCCACCTCCTGTAGTATGTCTGCAGCCTCTGTCCCCCTCCTGTAGTATGTCTGCAGCCTCTGTCCACCTCCTGTAATGGGTCCGCAGCCTCTGTCCCCCTCCTGTAGTGTGTCCGCAGCCTCTGTCCCCCTCCTGTAGTGTGTCCGCAGCCTCTGTCCACCTCCTGTAGTGGGTCCATAGCCTCTGTCCCCCTCCTGTAGTATGTCCGCAGTCTCTGTCCAGTGTCCACCTCCTGTAGTATGTCCGCAGCCTCTGACCATCTCTTGTCTTTTATCATGTCTACAGTCTCTGAGGGGATCCTAGAAAGAAGTCAAGAGTGGAAGTGCCGCCGGGATGGGGGTTACGGCCCGGGAAGAAACAGACGTGTGGACTGGGGAGAGGAGATCAGAGCCACCAAGCTGGAGCCGTCTGACTGAGCCCCACACTGTGCACCTGAGAGGAGGTAAGTGACAGTGCCGCCAGGCCATTCTAAGGGGGGGGGGTCACTGATGTAAGCAGGTGAATGAATACAATAATGTAAGGGGGCACTGATATAAAGGTTTCCCCCTTATATTAATACCCCCCCCCCTTACCTTAGTGTATTCACTCTGCGGAAGGTGAATACACTAAGGTAAGAGCCCCCCTCCACATCAGGGTTCCCCCTTACATCATGATCTGCAGCGTTCCCCTTTACATAAGAGTTCCCTTGCACTGTAAGGGGGCATCCTGCAGACTCTGATGTAAGAGGGAACTCTGTGCTGGCCGGGTTATAGTAACCTGACCTTCATGTAAATTGAGAAAAATGTTTTTTTACTTTTGTTTAACTTAAACACATTGATAAATAGCATTAGCTGTGTGTTTATAGTTCAAATATTGATATTTGCACTGTTTAGCACTAAAAACAGTGATTGTAGGTACTTTTTTGCAGCGTCAGTAAAAAATGCGGCTCTGCCAGCAATTTTCATGATTTTTGCCAGTAAGAAATTGCTGCCGTACAGAAATTTTGGCATCCTTGCCAGTAAATTTCACTTCAGGGGGTTGGCAACACTGGAACCCAGTGCTGGTTACTTTATGGGGCTGATGTACAGGAGGGCCAGCACAATTTGTTGTTAGAGATGGGCTGGGCATGTTCAAAATTCCACTTGCCAGAGCCTGCCAGAAAGCCAAAACTGCACAGCGCTAATCACAGGCAGTGAGACATTTCCCAGTCCGCAGCTGCACAGATCAGGAAATGTCTCACTGGCTGTGATTAGCAATGTGGAGTGTCGGCTTCCTGGCGGGATCGGGCATGTGGGATTTCAAACACACCCGAGCCCATCTCTATTGGTTGTAGACAGTTGAGCTCCCTGCAGGTTGCTTAGCAGCAGTGGAGCCTTCTCTGACATGCTGATCGTGATGCAATCCAGGTGATGCTTCTAGTCAAATCCTAGTGTTAAATATTAGTGATTTTATTGATCAAAGCCCACACTTTACAGGCATAGAGCCCACATGGCTGCTGAACATACGGTTATACGTGGTTGTACTCTTGATGCTAATAAATACTGTGTTTATTAGATCTGGCTGGGAGCATCACCTGGATCACATCCCGATCAGCATGTCAACACAGAAGGTTATACAGCATTACTGCTGCTAGGTGACCAGCTGCGGGCTCGGCTCTCTATAACCAATAGTGCCAGCCTTCCCCTGCATGCACCCATAATGTCACCAGCACTAGGTCCTAATAGACTGCCGCCGCTGCCAAGGAGACAGATGCCAGACCAGCGCTGTCAATAGCAGGGACAGGACAGCTGGGGAACCCCACAGTGGCAGAATACCAGGGCCCGGTGCCAAGACAACCTTTGCAACCCTGATAGTTCTCCCACTGCTTTGGACCCTTATATTTTCTTGGTGTGATGGTGACATATATCTCTTGTTTTCTGCCACCCTGGGGGGCCCCAGTATAGTAGGAAGGGAGCTCACTGCAGAACATGTCAAAGGGCCCGTTGTGGGATCATAGTAAAGGGCCCCAGGATATATATATATATATATATATATATATATATATATATACACAATTGCATTTTATAGTTGGCCCCCCTACTTTTGTCCCTGTGCCCCCCCTAAATATGAAAGCTGGAGATGCCACTGGTCTCCGGTCCAGTTTGGTTCCCTTGGTCCTGCAAGAAGTCCCCAATTTTAGGCCGCTATCTGAGCATGTGATGAGAACAAATTAAGCCAGAAGGCATTCAATTTCCAGAGGGCCTTGGTCATAGTCGATAGGGGCCTCACCTCCAAATTTGTAATCACCGGCGAGTGATCAGATATGCTGCGAACAGCATACGTGATCTCCGATATGAACCGGGTGGCCACAGTAGAGCAAATAGTCAGATCTATTTGGGATTAGGGATGAGCCGAACACCCCCCGGTTCGGTTTGCACCAGAACCTGCGAACGGACCGAAAGTTTGCGCGAACTATCGAACCCTGTTAAAGTCTATGGGACTCGAACGTTCGGAATCAAAAGTGCTAATTTTAAAGGCTAATATGCAAGTTATTGTCCTAAAAAGGGTTTGGGGACCCGGGGCCTGCCCCAGGGGACATGTATCAATGCAAAAATACGTTTTAAAAACTGCAGTTTTTTCGGGAGCAGTGATTTTAATGATGTATAAAGTGAAAAAAAAGTGAAATATTCCTTTAAATATCGTACCTGGGGAGTGTCTATAGTATGCCTGTGAAGTGGCACGTGTTTCCAGTGTTTAGAACTGTCCCTGCACAAAATGAAATTTCTAAAGAAAAAAAAGTCATTTAAAACTGCTTGCGGCTTTAATGTAATGTCTGGTCCCGGCAATATAGATGAAAAACATTGAGAAAAATGGCATGGGTCCCCCCCCCCCCCACAGCCCATTACCAGCCCCTTTGGGTCTTGTATGGATATTAAGGGGAATCCCGCACCCAAATTAAAAAAAGGAAAGGCGTGGGGCCCCCAGGCCCTATATACTCTGAACAGCAGTTTACAGGCGGTGCAAACAAGACAGGGACTGTAGGTTTGTTGTTACGTAGAATCTTTTTGTAATTTTGAACTGGTACATTTTTAAAGTGTAGCTCCAGCCAAAAAATCTATTTTTAAGCTTTTTGGAAAACATAGGTAAGGGTTATCACCCCTGTAACATTTGTTTTGCTGTCTCTGCACCTGTTCAGAACATTTCACCTCACTTTCCATCCCAATGACAAATGTTTTTTGAAAATTTGGGGTTTTTAGTGAAACAAGGATTGGTGATAAAGCATCAGTGGAGAGGAGACAACTTTTTCCCATATTAACTCTTACAGGAGAGAATTTCCCTTCCTAGGGGTAGATTTCCTCTCACTTCCTATTGTATCCTTCCGTTTGCAAGTAGGAGTCATTTGTAAGTTGGATGTTTGAAAGTAGGGGTCTGTCGTATATACTCTGCAGAAATTTGGCCCGTAGGTGTTGGTGTTGCCACAACACTGTAAGCCCTCACAGTTACTCTTGGTGGGCGCAGGAATGGGCTCTGCTGTGAAATATTAGATCAAGAATTGTAATTACATGCCCCTGTTGAACAGGGGAATAAAAATTGTGCCTTAGGCACTGGTGCAACAACACTGCAACCCCTCACAGATACTCTAGTTGGAGCACAGGAATGAGCCCTGCTGCAAAGTATTGCATCAAAAATTGTAATTACATGCCCCTGTTAAACAGGAGAAGAAAAATTGGGCCTTAGCCACTGGTGGCGGTGCCCAGAACCAAAAATGTTCTTACAAGCTATCAGCATGATCATTGAGGAGGAAGAGGATAGTCACTCAGCATCAGCATAGACAGTCTTGAAGGGATCTGACATTTAAAAAAAAAATATTCGGTTACATCAGCATCAGATGCTTGGTAGCTGGTGGTGATCCAAGACTGATTCATTTTTATGAAGATCAGTCGTTCGACCGAGTCGGTGGACAGGCGCACCCTGTGATCGGTTACAAAGCCTCCAGCAGCACTGAATGTGCATTCCGAAAGAACGCTGGATGCAGGACAGGCCAGTAGCTCAATTGCATACTGTGCAAGCTCTGGCCAGTGATCCATCCTCAAGACCCAGTACACGATCCAAGATCCGTGTTGCGAGTGCGGGGGGCGGGATGTGCGGCAAGGAGGAAGAGGGGTGGTCCCAGGCGCAGACTATTCTAATTGAAATGGCCACGCTGCGAGTGCGGGGGGCGGGATGTGCGGCAAGAAGGGAGGGAGAGGGGCGTTCCCAGATGCCCCTCTTCCTCCCTCCTTGCCGAACATCCCGCCCCCCGCACTCGCATCACGGGCATTTCAATTAGAATAGTCAGCACCTGGGACCGCCCCTCTCCCTACCTCCTTGCCGAACATCCCGCCCCCCGCACTCGCAGCGCGGGCATTTCAATTAGAATTGTCAGCGCCTGGGACCGCCCCTCTCCCTCCCTCCTTGCCACACATCCCGCCCCCCGCACTCAGAGCGCGGGCATTACAATTAAAATTGTCAGCGCCTGGGACCGCCCCTCTCCCTCCCTCCTTGCCGCACATCCCGCCCACGGCACTCGCAGCGCAGGCATTTCAATTAGAATTGTCAGCGCCTGGGACCGCCCCTCTCCCTCCCTCCTTACCGCACATCCCGCCCCCCGCACTCGCAACACGGGCATTACAATTAGAATTGTCAGCGCCTGGGACCGCCCCTCTCCCTCCCTCCTTGCCGCACATCCCGCCCCCCGCAGCCCGGACATTTCAACAGGAGCAGTCAGCCACCTGGGATCGCCCCTCTCCACCTCCCTCCTGCTGCACACCTAAAGAGTGGGACGGTGCATGCCTCAAGCCAGTTCTAAGTGGGCTGGCTCGAACCCTCTCGGACCACCCTCAGTGTGCACCGATGCCGCCGCCTGACCCCTGTGGCTGCAGGAGAATGGTAACTATGACAGTGTGCTGTGATTGGAAGCAGTACATGTGCTTGAGGGGGTTGGAGGCATTGAATGGGGGATTGAACAAGATGTGTGCTGGGAGTAAAGGGAATTGAGAGCATAGATGTTCTGGATTGGGAGGGGGGAGAGGGTTAATTGGAGGCATAGGTATAATGGATTGGGTGGGGGTAGAATTGGAGGCATAGGTCTGAATCATACTTATGCCTCCAATTCCACCCCCCCCCCAATCTATCATACCTATACCTCCAATTTCACTGCATTGCATTGGGGCTGTATTGATGGGCAGTGATAAGGCTGCATTGATGGGCACTGATCAGGCCGCTTTGATGGGCACTGATCAGGCTACACTGATGGGCACTGGTGAGGCTACACTGATGGGCACTGGTGAGGCTGAATTGATGGGCACTGGTGAGGCTGCATTGATGGGCACTGGTGAGGCTGCATTGATGGGCACTGGTGAGGCCACACTGATGGGCACTGGTGAGGCCGCACTGATGGGCACTGGTGAGGCTGCACTGATGGGCACTGGTGAGGCTGCACTTATGGGCACTGGTAAAGCTGCATTGATGGGCACTGATCAGGCTGCACTGATGGGCACTGATTAGGCTGAAAAGATGGGCACTGGTGAAGCTGCATTGATGGGCACTGGTGCCGCTGCACTGATGAGTGGGCACTGATATGTTGCACTGATGGGTACTGATGAGGCTGCACTGATAAAGTTGTTAATATTTATATTTGTAACTTGTTTCTGTATAAAACATTTAACAGTGTAATTTCATGAGCTTATTTATGAGGGCGTGTTTAAGGGCAGAATTAGGGGTGGGGCAGGGTAGGGGTTGGGTGGGGCAACTGGTGGCGAGTAACTCCTAAGGCCTGGCTAGTAGCTCAGGACTTGAAATTTTGAGCCCTGGTCAAGGGGACAGACGCTCCGCTTTTGCACCCTGCTCCCTCTTCTGCTGTGCTGGTGGCTCTGTGCGACCACCGCCTCTTTCTCCGAACTACACTGGTCACCTGCATGACGTTGATTCCATGTGGGGTCGAGGACCTCATCGTCCTCCACATCATCTTCCACCCAGTCTTCACCCCTGCTCTCCTTGTCGGTCTGCACAATTGTGAAAGCAGCAGCAGTTGGCACCTGTGTTTCGTCATCATCCGAGACGTGCTGCGATGGTCCTCCCATGTACTCATCATGAAACATAAGTGGTTGGGCATCGGAGCACACAATCTCTTCCACTTCTGGGGCAGGGCTAGGTGGATGACCCTGGGAAACCCTGCTAACAGAGTCATCGAAAAGCAGAAGAGACTGCTGCATGATTTGGGGCTCAGACTGCTTGGCTGATTTGCAAGGGGGTGAGGTGAAAGACTGGTGGACATTGGCTGCAGGTGCCAACTCTGATCTTTCATCAGGAGACTGGGTGGGAGACAATGTGAAGGAACCGGAGGCACTGTCAGCAACCCAATCTACTATCGTCTGTACTTGTCCTGGCCTCAACATTCGTACAGCCTCATTAGGCGCAACAAAATACCGCTGCAGGCTCTGTCGCCTACTCGCACCTGAGGAAGGTGTTTCACTTGTGTGTGTAGCTGGCACAGATCGACCACGTCCTCTCCCTGCAACAGGAGCTCCACCAGCAGCACCACAACTGGGGCCACATCCCTTCTTTGACGTTCTCCTCATATTTTCCTAATTTAGGATCTTGCCCTAAATGGGTGTTTTTGCAATAGCAGAATACACCAAGAGTATGTAAACAGTGTATCTCACACATACAGAAATGCAGAAAATGCTATTCCAAAAAAATGTTTTTGCCCTAAAAAAAAATTATTTGAATAGCACAATAGAAGAAAAATATATAAATTGTGCATCACACACCTCCAGATATGCAGAAAACACTGCAAAAAATTTTTTTTTGCACTAAATGTGTGTTTTTGCAATAGAAGAATACACCCAGAGTGTTTTTGCCCTAAAATTTTTTTTTTTTAATATGACACACAGTTTAATTATTACAGCTTATATGGGAAACTACAATAACAAGACGACGTGCAGAAACCAACTTAAAGCGGAGCTCCGCCGGGAAAAAAAATATTAAAAGCCAGCAGCTACAGCTACAGCAGCTGCTGGCTTTTAATATTTGGACACTTACCTGTCCTGGAGTCCAGCGACGTCCGCAGCAGAGGACGAGCGATCGCTCGTCGCTCTGCTGCTCCCTCCGCCATCCTCGCTGAGGGAACCAGGAAGTGAAGCCCTGCGGCTTCATGCCCGGTTCCCTACGGCGCATGCGCGAGTTGCGCTGCGCCGTTCTGATTCGTCCTCCTGTGTTCTGGGAGCCGAGTGTCTCCCAGAACACTACGGGAAGTCTGGGGGAAGTGAGGTCACTCCCGCAGATTCCCGGAGAGAGGACTCCCGGATGTGGGTGAAAATACCTGTCTTAGGCCCCTTTCACACTGAGGCGTTGAAAAAACGCTCAAAAATTATAGGATTTTGTACCTCTATTTTACCGCGATTTTACCGCGTTTTTACCGCGATCGCGGTAAAAATAGCGCTAACGCGTATGCGTTTTTACCGCGATTTTACCGCGATTTTACCGCGTTCGCGCTAAAATTAGCGCGAACGCGGTAAAAACGCGGTAAAAACACATAGGCGTTAGCACCATTTTTTAACATAACGCTTATGCCTATGCGTTTTTACCACGTTTTTACCGCGTTTTACCGCGAATCCCATTCATTTCAATGGGGATAGGCGTTTTTACAGCGCTATTTTATGCGCCCTAAAGTTGCTCTAAAAAAGCTGTTTGCAGGATTTTTTTCAACGCCCAGCCAGCAAAACGCCTCAATGTGAAAGCCCTCAGAGATTTTACATTGAGAATGCTGGGGCAGGATTATTTCAGGCGTTATTACAGCGCTATTTTTACCGCGAAAACGCGGTAAAAACGCCTCAGTGTGAAAGGGGCCTTAGACAGGTATCTTCACCCCCCTCCCCCCTGAAAGGTGTCAATTGTGACACCGGAGGGGGGGAGGAATCCGATCAGCACAAGTCAAAATTTAGGGTGGAGCTCCACTTTAAACAATAATACATCTTATGTTGAGTGTGAGACATCTCACAGAAAGTCTCATAAACAAGGTCTGTTTATGAAACTTTACACAGTGTGTTCCAAAACAATGTCTGAACAGACACGAGATTATAAGTGTATAAACGTCACTTCGGGGAATCTCATATTCTGTGAGAACATAACAATAAAACAATATCTGTGCAAAGGACAATTTTATACCAAGTAAGCTAATCTATCCTAAGATGGATGCTGACTACAAAATGGAGACACATTGGTTCGTATTTCTTCAACAAGGATTGGTGATAAAGCATCAGTGAAGAGGAGACACCTTTTTCTTACAGGAGAGAATTTTCCTTCCTAGGGGTAGATTTCCTCTCACTTCCTGTTGTCTCCTTCCGTTTGTAAGTTGGATGTTTGAAAGTAGGGGCCTGCCATATATACTCTGCAGAAATTTGGCCCTTAGGTGTTGGTGTTGCCACAACACTGTAAGTCCTCACAGTTACTCTTGGTGGGCGCTGGAACGCCCTGCTGTGAACTATTATATCAAGAATTGTAATTACCGTATTTATCGCGTATAACACGCGCCGGCGTATAACACGCACCCCAAGTTTAGGAGGGAATTTTAAGGAAAAAAACTTTTAGGAGGGAAATTCAAGGAAAAAAATCTTACATTTAAATGCAGCATGCAGCCTTGCCCAGTGTCCATCTGCAGCCTTGCCCAGTGTCCATCTGTCCATCTGCAGCCTTGCCCAGTGTCCATCTGTCCATCTGCAGCCTTGCCCAGTGTCCATCTGTCCATCTGCAGCCTTGCCCAGTGTCCATCTCTCCATCTGCAGCCTTGCCCAGTGTCCATCTGCAGCCTTGCCCAGTGCCTTTGCAGCTTGTCAGTCTCTGCGTTTTTTAAATTTGGCGCCGATTTCTGTGGAGAGGAGCGAGCGGGGCCGAGTGTACTTCGGCTAGACTCGGCTCCTCTCGCAGTCCCGCCCATCTCCACTGACTGCGCCGCTGACATAGAGAAAGCCGAGTGTACTTCGGCTAGACTCAGCTCTGCTCACAGTCAGGGGCATGACTGCGAGAGGAGCCGAGACTAGCCGAAGTACACTCGGCTTTCTCTATGTCAGCGGCGCAGTCAGAGATGGGCGGGACTGCGAGAGGAGCCGAGTAAAGCCGAGTGTACTTCGGCTTCGGCTACGCTCGCTCCTCTCGCTCGTTTCAGCAGGGGAATTCGACGGAGTATCGGCGTATAACACGCACCCACGATTTCCCCCTGATTTTAAGGGGAAAAAAGTGCGTGTTATACGCCGATAAATACGGTACATGCCATTGTTGAACAGTGGTAGGAAAAATTGGGCCTTTGGCGGTGGTGCTGGTGCCACAACACTGTGAGCCCTCACAGTTACTCTTGGTGGGCGCAGGAATGGGCCCCGCTGTGAATTATTAGATCAAAAACTGTTAAACAGGGGCATAAAAATTGGGCCTTAGGCACTAGTGCCACAACACTTCAACCCCTCACAGATACTGTACTTGGAGCGCAGAAATGAGCCCTGCTGCAAAGTATTGCATCAAAAATTTTTATTACACGCCCCTGTTAAACAGGGGCTGAAAAATTGATTGGGCCTTAGGTACTGGTGCTACAACACTGTAACCCCTCACAGATACTGTACTTGGAGCGCAGCAATAAGCCCTGCTGCAAAGTATTGCATCAAAAATTGTAATTACACGCCTCTGTTAAACAGGGGCTGAAAAATTTGGGCCTTAGCCACTGGTGGCGGTGCCCAGAAGCAAAAATGTTCTTACAAGCTATCAGCATGATCATTGAGGAGGAAGAGAATAGTAACTCAGCATCAGCATAGGCAGTCTTGAAGGGATCTGACATTTCAAAAACAATTATTCGGTTACATCAGCATCAGGTGCTTGGTAGCTGGTGGTGATCGAAGACTGATTCATTTTTATGAAGGTCAGTCGATCGACCGAGTCGGTGGACAGGCGCACCCTGTGATCGGTTACAAAGCCTCCAGCAGCACTGAATGTGCGTTCTGAAAGAACGCTGGATGTAGGACAGGCCAGTAGCTCAATTGCATACTGTGCAAGCTCTGGCCAGTGATCCATCCTCAAGACCCAGTAACCCAGAGGATTTTCGGTGGGAAAGGTGTCCAAGTCTGATCTTGCCCCTAGGTATTCCTGCACCATGTAAACCAGAGGCTGGCGATGGTTGCTGGAACCGATCATACCTTGGGGCTGCGTACTAAAAAATTGTCTGAACGCATCGGTCAGACAGCCACCTTCTCCACCGCTCTTTCTTTGACTGACCGAAGCCTCAGCAACACGTTGTCCAGGACCAGGAGTTTGTAACCTCCCAGTCTCTGGGAACGCGTTGCACAGACCCTTCTAACATGGATCAAGGAGGGTTGCCAGCCAGCAATGATCCCTCTCCTTGATCGCACGAATATGAGGATCCCTCCACAGGCTTTGCAGGATCAGGGAGGCCATGCAGCATAGGTTTGCTGAGGCATTTGGTCCGGAGTCCTCTGAGTCACTCAGGACGACATGATCCGCAGCCACCTCCTCCCAGCCACGTACAAGTCCATGGGTGTCTTGGGACTGTAATTGATCCCTTGAAGACTGCTGCTGATGCTGAGTGCTAGGCTCCACCTCCATGCTGACACAATCCTCCACCTCCTTCTCTTCCTGTGTGATAGCCGGGCCAGCAGGAACACTGTCTGGATAAAGGGGGCCTTGAGAGGTAAGGAAGTCCTCCTCTTCCTGCCTCTGTTCTGCCTCAAGTGCCCTGTCCATTATTCCACGCAGCGTGTGCTCCAGCAGGTGGACAAGAGGGACAGTGTCACTGATGCATGCACTGTCACTGCTCACTATCCTCGTAGCCTCCTCAAATGGTGCAAGGACAGTGCATGCATCCCTGATCATGGCTCACTGGCGTGGGGAAAAATATCCAAGCTCCCCTGACCCTGTCCTGGTGCCATATTGCAACAGATACTCATTGATGGCCCTCTGCTGCATGTGCAGCCGCTGCAGCATGGCCAATGTAGAGTTCCACCTGGTGGGCATGTCACAGATTAGGCGGTTCTTGGGCAGGTTGGATTCGTTTTGCAGGTCAGCCAGCCAAGCACTGGCATTATATGACCGGCGGAAATGCCCACAGAGTTTCCTTGCCTGCTTCAGGACCTCCTGTAAGCCCGGGTACCTGCCCAAGAACCACTGCACCACCAAGTTAAGGACGTGAGCCAAACAGGGCACAAGGGTCAGTTATCCCTGTCGGAGGGCGGACAGGAGGTTGGTGCCATTGTCGCAAACCACCTTTCCTGGCTTAAGCTGGCGTGGCGTCAACCACCTCTGAGCCTTCCCCTGCAGAGCTGACAGAATCTCTGCCCCAGTGTGGCTCCTGTCCCCCAAGTACACAAGCTCAAGCACCGCATGGCATCTTTTTGCCTGCGTACTTGCATGTGTCAGAATCACCAGTAGTAAAATTTTGGAGGCGTGGTGGCGGAACAACCTCCAACACTACTGCACCTTGTCCTGCATCCTTTTCAGCTGCCAGCAGAGTCACCCAATGCGCCGTGAAAGATAGGTAACGTCCCTGTTCATGCCTGCTGGACCATGAGTCAGCGGTAATATGCACCTTACCGCTGACCACCCTGGCCAGCGAGGCCAAGACATTGCCTTCCACATGCCGGTAGAGAGCCGGAATCGCCTTCTGTGAGAAAAAGTGGCGTTTGGGAACCACACTGAGGAACCGCACACTGAGGAACCGCACATTCCACAAACTCACGGAAGGGGGCAGAGTCTACCAACTGAAAAGGCAGCAGTTGAAGTGCTAGCAATTTAGCCAAGCTAGCATTCAACCGCTGGACATGTGGATGGCTGGGAGAGAACTTATTACGGCGGTGCAGCAGCTGGGGCAGGGAAATTTGCCTGGTACAATCTGACGTCGGTGTACCAATAGCAGATTGCCTGCAAGTACTTGGCTGTGACACACCTAATTCTACACCTTCATTCCTCTCAGTGCAGGTTTCAGAGAGGACTGAAGGCATAGTGTGGTTGGAGATCCCAGCTGATGAGGAGCAAGGAGAGGTCCGCTTTGTTCTTTGGTGTGGGTCTTTTAGGTAGGCTTGCCAACGAACTGCATGGCAGGTCGACATATGTCTGGTCAAGCACGTGGTGCCCAAGCGGCTGATGTTTTGGCCACGCGAGATACGCCTGAGACATATGTTGCAAATGGCAATGATGCGATCTGCTGAACACATCTGAAAAAAGGCCCCCACCAAAGAACTTTTGGAATAACGCGCAGAGACAGCAGCGCCCTGCACATGCGGAGCTCTTCGGTGTGATGCCGTCGGTGTGCTGCCCTTAAGCTGGCCCCTGGAGGGCATCCTGCCTCGTTGGAGATGTGCCTCCTCCTCCTCTCTCCTATCAGGCACCCACGTGGAGTCAGTGACCTCATCATCCCCTCCCTCCTCATCACTGGAGCAAATCTGGCAGTATGCTGCAGCTGGGGGAACATGCCTGCCAGATAGCTGTCCTTGTTGGGCACCCCCTCTCTCTGTGCTCACGTTACTACCCCCTCTCTCTGGGCTCATGTTACTGCCTTCCTCTAGCTGGGTTCCATCATCGGAGCCTTCAAAACGCTGGGCATCCTCCTGAAGCATGTACCAAACACTTTGGTCAAACAGTTTGGGGGACACCTCAGGAGGACATGGTGGGGCTAGGGAAGGAGTGACTGATGCCATTGAGCCGCGGGAAGAGGCCGCTTTGGCAGCTGCTTTGCCAGACAAAGTACCCTGAGCCTGGGTGAGAGAGGATGAGGAGGAGGAGGACGGCTTGGTCATCCACTCTACCAAGTCTTGGGCATGTTGTGGCTCAACATGGCCAACTGCCGAAAAGAAGGACAAGCGTGTCCCATGGCCACGTGCTGATGAGGATGCACCGTGTCCACGACCAGCACTGTTGTCTCTAGGTACAGAGCCTGCTTGCCCTCTTTTATTGCCTAGTGACTGTCTGCCTCTCCTTGTTTGCCTTCCAGACATACTAATGTCCTGCAGTGAGATGTAGCTGCACAAAGGTGGGATGTGAAAATAAATATATATATATATATATATATATACTGATTATAATGCAGCTATCAGAATCAACTGCCTGCTGTGGTATTAGTATGAGAAAAGCAGCAATTGTCTTCAGTTAGTTTTAGGTGAAAAACACTAACTGAAAATACTTGCAGCTCTCTGCGTGTGGTTTTATTATGAGAACACCACTTTCTTGTTCATACATCACGGGACACAGAGCGGCATAGTCATTACTATGTGGGTTATATAGAATTACCTTCAGGTGCTGGCACTGGCAACTTCCAAAACAGGAAGTACCCTCCCCTATATAAGCCCCTCCCATCCGGGAGCACCTCAGTTTTTTGCCAGTGTCTAAGGTGTTGGCCAAGGTTAACATGTATTCATCTGGGCTTGTGTACAGGTTCTCTGGGCCTTAGCAAGCTATTCCGGATCCGACCAAAAAAGCTTCATAGCTAAACGGTCGGTACCCGGGCCTTGCAGAGAAGAGCAGGGTTTTGCCTGTAATGCCTCTCTTAGGAGGGCTGGACCCTGGGATCCAGAGCTCTGGTCATACCCAAAACCAAGAGGCTATCTGTGCAGGGTGCTATACAGGTCCAGGGGAGTGGAATCCTTGGGAACCCGGTCCCTGAAGGTCTAGTACAATGCCTGCCGTGAGAGGTGAAGTTTGGGCTTCTGTGGACCAAACAAAGTCCTGCGGCGGGGAAAAGGTAAGTGGGGGCCCCTCAGGAACTTGGTTCTATTGAGGGGACCCCCAAGCCTAATATGTCTTTCTGCCTGTTACCTAAAGGTATTCCCGCTAATAGCTGTATATGCCTAAGAAATCCTAGAAATGTCTTTTCATAAAGGAAGTTTTAAAAACTGTAAACCTAGAAATGTTTTTCATAAAGGAGGTTTTAAAAAAAAAAAAAAAGACAAAAGTGCGGTACCTGTGTTTGTCCACTAGAGGCCGCTGTGGAACGTCTTTTTTTCTTGGGACTATTCCTTCCATGGTGAAAGTCCAGGCAGATGAGTGAGCTCTCTATCAGGGAAGCTGCATTCCTCTGTCATGCTGCCAAGTAGTTTCCTTCCATCCCCGAGTCCTGGTGAAACAGGGACCCTGGCTCCTCTCCCTACATGGCGCCAAGAGCGCACACGTGCATGCGCACGCGCACACACGCTTTCTTTTTATAGATTTAGCTTCAAAAAAGGGGGCGGAGCCTGGCGGATGACGCGCTCTGTGCGCCCAGCGCTTCGGCGCATGTGCGGGCGTCCCAGCAAGATAAAAGGACTCAGTCCACGCTGCTTGCTATGGACACAGAGCATGAAAAGGAGCTGGTAGCATGGTATAGGGGCATACAGCGGGCGGTTGATACAGGCATCCCCAGAAAGACGCATTAGTAGACACCCACTGATGTACATAGCAGCAAATTGCATTAGACTATTTCAGTAAAGGGGTGTATTGCGGCTGGAATACCTCAGCTTTGAACTAAGGAATATGCCGCCTAAAAAGCTCCGAGATATACCTCTCAGGAAGTGTAGGGGGTCTCCATCGGGCTCTGAGGATCTGGAGCAGTCATCTGCACCTTCCTCCCCTGAGAAATCAGAGGTTAATACCCATAAGGAACCCCCGGGAGTGCCAGGTATTTCGGCTGTCCTCAGTCCACCTTCTCCTGCATATATAACAGAGGAGGTTTTTGCCTCAACTCTGGAGGGATTGGAGCAGAGATTGGCAGCATTGATCGCTTCTTCTCTACAGGAAAGAAAGCGCGCCAGATCTCCATCCCCTCCATTAGAGTGCCTGTTGGCAGAGCAACAGTCCCAGGAAGGGACTGACCTACCTGAAGGGGATCAGGAGGAGGTTAACTCTGTTTTTGATCACAGACTGAAAGATTGTGGGTCCAGACCCTAACTGACATGGTTCGATCTGCATTTAAAATGCCTCTTGTTGAACCATCAACTACTGCTGTCTCCTCGTTGGGGTCGCTAAAAGCTCCCCAGATTAATTGCTCCTTTCCAATTCATCCATTATTGGAAGGACTTATATACCAGGACTGGGAACATCCTGATAAACTATTTGTTCCACCTAAGAAATTTCAGGTGATCTATCCCATGGAGGAAAAATTCACCCAGAGATGGAATGTTCCTACGGTGGACGCAGCCATTTCTTCTGTGAACAAATCACTGACATGTCCAGTAGATAATGTTCAAATGTTCAAAGATCCAGTAGATAAAAAATTGGAATCTTTATTAAAATCTGCTTTTTCCACAGCAGGGGCTGTTACACAGCCAGCAGTGGCAGCTATTGGGGTCTGCCAAGCTTTAAAGGATCAAATGAAAATGGTCCTGAGGGATTTGCCAGACCAGCAGGCCCAGGCTCTGGCTGATCTGCCTAGAGCATTATGCTTTGCGGTTGACGCCATCAAGGATGCTATCCATCAGGCCTCCCGCCTCACGCTGTCTTTGGTACATATGCGTAGGCTTCTGTGGCTCAAGAACTGGTCTGCTGAGGCTCCCTGTAAGAAGCTCTTAGTTAGCTTCCCATTTCATGGAGAACGCCTTTTTGGCGAAGACCTGGATAAATATATCCAGAAGATTTCCAGTGGTAAAAGTACTCTCTTACCAATTAAAAAGAGGTCTAGGGGTCCATCTTTTAAGAGGACTACCTCTCCTGTCCCTGGGACGTCTGCTACTAAGCAGTTCCGACGGCCTCCTCGGTCAAACTCAGGAGGTAAAAATCAGGGACAGTCACAGGGTAATAAAAAACCCTGGATCCGAAGAGGTACTAAACCAGCCTCCAAGTCAAGCCTATGAAGGGCTGCCCCCACTCAAACGGGTGGGGGGAAGACTTCAGTTGTTCATAGAGACCTGGCGGGAGACGATCAAAGACAGATGGGTGCTCTCCGCAGTAACTCAGGGATACAAGTTGGAGTTAAAAGAGTCTCCTCCTTCCCATTTTATGTGGTCAGGCATGCCAAAAGACCCTCTGAAAAGAAGGTGTCTCCTAGTGGCGTTAGAACAACTATTGCTCCAAGGAGTAATTATGGAGGTTCCTATGGAAGAGTGGGGGTTGAGTTTCTACTCAAACCTTTTCACAGTCCCGAAACCAAACGGGGACATAAGACCCATATTGAACCTAAAGAGTCTAAACAAATTTCTAAACGTCCGGTCCTTCCGGATGGAGTCGATCCGATCGGTCACCGCTGCCCTACAGGGGGAGGAATGGTTAGCCTCGATCGACATCAAAGATGCTTACTTGCACGTTCCCATCTTTCCAGGTCATCAAAAATTTCTACGCTTTGCAGTAGAAGGGCGCCATTTTCAGTTCAGAGCCTTACCATTCGGTCTGGCCACAGCACCACGAGTGTTCACAAAAATTCTGGCCCCACTGTTGGCCAATCTAAGAACACGAGGTGTAACGATAATAGCATACCTAGACGACCTGTTGTTGATGGACCACTCAGTTGCCAAGCTAGAAGTGGTAATTGTCGATACAATCAAGTATCTAGAATCTCACGGTTGGGTCATCAACCTGGACAAGTCAGCCCTACAGCCAGTGAAAAACCTGGTATATCTAGGGCTACGGCTGGATTCAGACCAGAGGAGGATTTTCCTACCTCAAGACAAAGTATCCTCTTTGAGGGACTTGGTCCGCCTACTTTGTGCAAAAAGACAGCCGTCCATACGCCTGTGCATGAGGCTGCTAGGAAAGATGGTAGCATCATTCGAAGCTGTGCCATACGCCCAATTCCACTCAAGGAATTTACAGAGGGCCATATTGTCAGCCTGGCACGGAAAAATTCAGGCTCTAGACTTCCCGATGGCTTTGTCCCCTTCCGTTCGGAAGAGTCTCTGCTGGTGGTTGATCCCCCAGAATCTCCAGAAGGGAAAACCCTTCAGTCCGATATCCTGGAAGGTGGTCACTACAGATGCCAGCCTTATAGGCTGGGGGGCAGTACTGGAGCAATGGTCTCTCCAGGGCAGATGGTCAAATGTAGTAAAAACCCTGCCCATCAATCTCTTACAGATACGAGCAGCCCGGTATGCCCTAGTAGCCTGGGCATCCAGACTCCAAGGGTCCCCTGTCAGAATTCAATCAGACAATGCCACAGCAGTGGCATATATCAATCATCAGGGAGGCACCAGGAGTTGTGCAGCCCAGAGGGAAGTAAGTCACATCCTGGAATGGGCAGAAAAGCATGTCCCATGTATGTCAGCTGTCTTCATTCCAGGGGTGGAGAATTGGAAGGCGGACTTTCTAAGTCACCAACAGTTATGCCCAGGGGAATGGTCCCTTCATCCCGAGGTCTTCCGAGCAATATGTCAGCGGTGGGGAACACCGGATGTAGATCTGCTAGCATCCAGATTCAACGCAAAGGTGGACAGATTTGTCTCCCGGACAAGGGATCCCCTCGCTTGCGGCTCGGATGCTCTGGTGTTCCCTTGGAATCAGTTCAGACTGATATATGCATTCCCTCCGCTACAATTGTTGCCTCGACTCCTTCGCAGAGTCAGGTTGGAAAAGAAGCCGGTGATCTTGGTGGCTCCAGCGTGGCCCCGAAGGGCCTGGTACGCGGAGATCATCAAAATGTCTGTGGGGAGTCCTTGGACCCTTCCACGTCGTCCGGACCTGCTTTCGCAAGGGCCGATATACCACCCTTCCTTACTAACTCTAAGTTTAACGGCCTGGCTATTGAATCCCACATCCTAAAGAAGAGAGGTCTCTCTAACTCTGTGGTATCAACTATAATCAATGCCAGGAAGCCTGTATCCAGGCAGATCTACTATAGAGTTTGGAAGGCGTACATCACTTGGTGCGAGGCCAGAAAGTGGCATCCACGTAAGTACGTTATAGGCAGAATTCTGGACTTCCTACAGTGGGCTGTAGACAGGAAGTTTGCCTTAAGTACTATCAGGGGTCAGGTTTCGGCCTTATCAATACTATTTCAAAGGCCCCTGGCTATGCATTCACTTGTCAAATCCTTTATGCAAGGGGTGACTCGTATTATTCCACCGATTAAAGCTCCCATATGTCCATGGGATCTAAATTTGGTTCTGTCGGTTCTGCAGAAGCAGCCATTTGAACCTTTGCGGCACATTTCCTTGGTTCTACTCACCAGAAAATTGATATTTTTAGTAGCCATATGCTCGGCTAGAAGAGTGTCGGAATTAGCCGCCATGTCCTGTAAAGAGCCATGTCTGGTTATTCATGAGGACAGAGTAGTATTACGTCCTCACCCAGCCTTTCTTCCTAAGGTGGTATCGAGGTTTCACTTGAACCAGGATGTGGTTCTTCCTTCTTTTTCCCCAAACCGAGCTCGGTAGAGGAAAAGTTATTGCATTCTTTGAATGTAGTAAGAGCAGTTAAAGCTTATCTAAAAGCCACTGCTCAGATTCGTAGAACGGATTCTTTGTTTGTTCTGCCGGAAGGCCCCAGAAAGGGTCAGGCAGCATCAAAATCTACTTTAGCCAAGTGGATTCGACAGGTCATAATACAAGCCTATGGCTTGAGAAGTAGACCGCCTCCGTTCAAAGTTAGGGTGCACTCCACGAGAGCAGTTGGAACTTCATGGGCAGTGCATCACCAGGCCTCCCTGGCTCAAATTTGTTAGGCCGCAACATGGTCTTCAGTACACACGTTTACTAGGTTCTACCAGGTGGACGTTAGAAGTCAGGAGGATGTCGCCTTTGGGCGCAGTGTGTTGCAGGCCGCAAAAGATCCTCATGCCTGATGGCGCCCAGCTTATGTATGGTGTATCCCCCCCCCTCATTTGGCATTGCTTTGGGACGTCCCACATAGTAATGACTATGCCGCTCTGTGTCCCGTGATGTATGAACAAGAAAGTAGGATTTTTAGAACAGCTTACCTGTAAAATCCTTTTCTTGGAGTACATCACGGGACACAGAGCTCCCACCCCTCTTTTGGGGACACGTATTGCTTTGCTACAAAACTGAGGTGCTCCCGGATGGGAGGGGCTTATATAGGGGAGGGTACTTCCTGTTTTGGAAGTTGCCAGTGCCAGCACCTGAAGGTAATTCTATATAACCCACATAGTAATGACTATGCCGCTCTGTGTCCCGTGATGTACTCCAAGAAAAGGATTTTACAGGTAAGCTGTTCTAAAAATCCTACTATTAGTCACTAACTGTATTCAGGTAAGCTTTAGGTGAACACTATGGAAAGCACACAGTACACTAAGTGAAACACTGACTGCAGCTATCACAATCACCTGCCTGTCTGTCACAGTATAGAGAATAACAGGAACGGATCTAGCTAAACTGAATACAGTGTATAAAAATATATATATATAGGATTCATATATATCCTCTACACACTGTAACTGCAGCTAACTGACTCGCCTGCCTGCTCTATCTAATTCAATATAAATGACACTGTCTCTCTCTCTGTAAGCTCTCTCTTTAACCACCGCAACACATTACAAAAGGCCGCCACGGAGGCGGCCTTATATAGGGTGGGGCGTGTACTAAACCCCCTGAGACATAATTGGCCAAAGCCGCAGTGAATTATGGGCCATGACGCGCCACTCGAATTTGGCGCAAGCGGCCCATAATGTTCGCAATTCGACAAACAACCGAACAGGCAATGTTCGAGTCGAACATGGGTTTGACTCGAACTCGAAGCTCATCCCTAATCTTTATTTCATTTGCAACTGCTTTCCACCTAGCCTTGGGTATTCTATAGGGCTTTCCATTTACGTGGACACCTAGTTTTATAATTATGTCATGCTGTATAAATGTGGTCAGTCCGGGTAGGGGAGAGAAAAAGTCTCTATTCTTACTCACAAACGCTTTAACGTCCTTCTGTTAGGCCACTGACAATGTTTCAGTTATGGTTACTTCAGGTGTCACGGAGGCCAGGTCCTTTTGGGGGGTTGGCACTGCCAGTAAGGTCTCTCTGTCCTTTCAAGGTTTCAAGAGATTAACGTGATATATTTGCTCTGGTTTCCTTTTCCCTGGCTTGTAAACTTTGTAGTTTACTTCCCCTACTCTTGCCATAATTTCAAAGGGACCTTGCCACTTTGCTAGGAATTTACTCTCAGCTGTGGTAACTAGTACCAGCATTCTATCCCAAACCACTATTAATTCCTTTGACTTTTATGAAGAAGAAAAAATCGAATTAGCCCTTTGCTAACCACTTCCCTCCCTGGTATTTCGATTATTTACTATTGACAGATTATGGCTCAGTTCTTATTCGTATTTCTATGGGGACGCTGAGACTTGGTCATAAAATGGGCTGTGTGAATCAGTAACAAACGAGCAAACAAGGTTTAATGAACTTTATTGTATACCTGTACATCAGTCTATATGACCTGGATACGCCATGCTAGATATTTAAGTTATTAATTTCTATATGATGTTATACTATGATCAGTATGCTTTGATACACGTAGCCTTAGAGGTAATCAATATATTTGACCTGGTTCCCTTTCCCCCCTAATTTACCTTTGGATTTTCCCTTCTTTATTGCATTTTTTATTGTATACATGAAAAAAAGAAAAAAAATTCTGTTGTCTCCACAAGATGGTGCTATTCCGTCATTCAGCGGCTTCTGGCTCTTGATTGGCTAATTAGCACTATTTAATATGAGCATTTATCTACCGCTGTTACATCCAGATGAAGTGACTGGAGTGTCACGAAACGCGTCATGTCCGACGATAAGCAGAGCTTGGACTAGCCCCCCTCATTCCCCCATCCTCCCTGATCTCCCCTCTGTCAACACTAAGCGAGTCTTGTGTGAGATATCCAAAGGACTGTTTTTTCCCCCAGTGGCTGGATATCTACACTGCATCGAACCTGCTCCTGAATGGTGTTTTTCTGTTCATACCTCCGCAACAAACGTCGGTCACGCTTGATGACACTTGAACTCTCTGAAGAGAGAACACGTGACCAGACGACGGACGCTGCCCACGCTGAACTGCCTGGGAACTTCACAGACACCTGAAGCAGGACGAAAGTGTTTGGAGAGGAGTCGATTTACCGGACCACCTTCTCTGGTAATTTGTAGACTCCGGAACTATTAAACGGACTGAGTGTGATTTTGGCGGACGGACTGTTGAGTATAAACTCTGGACGGGTAAGCTTAATCTGAGCCAATAGCTCACCTTTCACGTCCATTTACCGCCTCACACTATATCCTTCTCCATAGACACTTCCAGCCCTGTTGAGCATACTTTCCTTCGCAGCCCAACTTAGAAATTTCTGTTTGTTTGAAACAACCATTTTATCTGAAATAGTTCACATTGCATTTGGTTCACATTCTGTGGAAGTTAACCTCATTAATACCTGCAATTCATGGACATTCTGCTGAAGTATTATCCATCTATGCCTGAATATGGGTCCTCTATGCTGACTATTGACACCTAGGTGTCGTCTGGACTACTTCTGTTTTGAAGCTGTCAGCATAGCATCTTATATATTTTTTTCCCTATTTTCTAAACAGATTTCAGCTATACCTTCAGTTCATGTTTGGAGCAATGCTTTTTTGATCTCTTCACAATATGGTTCCTTTTTGACACTATCATGTCCGGACATTAGGGGTCATTCATTTCAGGTTCGCTGGGGTTTTTGAGTGGGGGGTTGCTTTTCCACTTTGCTTTTTTAGCCTTTTCAACAGTGCACTGTGTGTGTTTTTTCATGTATTTTATTCTATTTTGTATATGTACTGGAGAAACCCTTCTCTTCTTTAGGATGTGTCACCACCTATGGATGAGTTGAATTTTTGATATGTAGCATTCAACAATAAAGTCTTTATATTCAGCTGATTGAGTTGTAGTTGATTCACCAATTGACCTTCTGTTGGGCTTCTGTCCCAACATCCTCCAGGTTCTTTTATGGTATTTTATGGTTTAGGAGGATCCCATTTGATTTCAACGAATCAACCAATCAGCATACCCAATAAGTATCCCACTGAGAATCAGGCATTTTTCCTTCTCTTTTTCATAATTTCACTTTGCTAGGAATTCACTCTCAGCTGTGGTAACTAGTATCAGCATTCTATCCCAAAGGTTGACTTTCCTAGAGGTCCACAACAAGTCTAGAACCCCTCCAATGTTTCTCTAAATTATGCCAGCATTAAACGTTCTGGATATACACTTTAGATACTCTTGTGTTCAATGGTTTAAATGAAGAATTAGAAATTAGCACCATACTGTAATGCCATATACATATAAATATATACATACATATGTTTTTACATTTACAAATCTTCTTCTTCTTATTATCATCTCCAGGTGTACATAGATCACATATGGCATATAGACTAACTTTTTCTATCAAGACCACCATTTGTGAGTAGGGATTCGCTCGGTGTTCGAGTCGAACATACGTGTGACTCGAACATCGGCTGTTCGATCGTTCGGCGAACATCGAACGATTTGGGCCGTTCCCGCCAAATTTGAGTGACGCGAACGGCCCACAATACACTGCGCCATCGCAGTGCAATCCCGGCGCTGTGATTGGCCAAGCATGCACTGTGACCCCGCATGCTTGGCCAATCACAGCGCCGGCAGCTAGGAGAGCCATAATTGGCCACAGGCAGGTTGCCTGTGGCCAATTATAGCTCAGGGGGTTTAGCACACGCCCCACACTATAAAAGGCCACCAGTGTGGCGGCCTTGTGTAGTGTGTTCCGGCGCAGGGAAAGAGAAGGATAGGCAGGGACAGTGTTGATATTCTTTGTGCTATTCTTGTGTGCAGGGAGAGAGAAGGATAGGCAGTGAGAGTGTCAGTGTCATATTCTTTGCTAAACCTTGTGTGCAGGGAGAGAGAAGGTTAGGCAGGGGACAGTGTCAGTGTCATATTCTTTGCTAAACCTTGTGTGCAGGGAGAGAGAAGGATAGGCAGGGAGAGTGTCAGTGTCATATTCTTTGACAAACCTTGTGTGCAGGGAGAGAGAAGGATAGGCAGGGAGAGTGTCAGTGTCATATTCTTTGATAAACCTTGTGTGCAGGGAGAGAGAAGGATAGGCAGGGGACAGTGTCAGTGTCATATTCTTTACTAAACCTTGTGTGCAGGGAGAGAGAAGGATAGGCAGGGAGAGTGTCAGTGTCATATTCTTTGATAAACCTTGTGTGCAGGGAGAGAGAAGGATAGGCAGGGGACAGTGTCAGTGTCATTGTTGCTAAGCCTCCTGCACAGTATACACCTGAAGCTAGCCCTTATTGCTGTGTTTTCCTGGTGTGTTACACTAACAGGCATTTGCAGCACTTACAGCGGGCGGAGTGTGCCTCCTGCACATTATACACCTGATGCTAGCCCGTATTGCTGTGTTTTCCTGGTGTGTTACACCAACAGGCATTTGCAGCACTTACAGCAGGCGTAGTGTGATTCCTGCAAAATATACTTCTGAAGCTAGCCCGTATTGCTGTGTTTTCCTGGTGTGTTACACTAAGGCTACTTTCACACTGAGGCGCTGGATGCGCTGGCGGTATAGCAGCGCTTTTTTTAGCGCCGCTATACCGTTTATTTTGCTGCGATTTGCGGGCGCTAGCGGGGGTATTCTAACCCCCGCTAGCCGCCGAAAAAGGGTTAAAAACACCCGCAATAACGCCTCTTTGAGGCGTTTTGCGGGCGTATCAGAGGTGCTACCCCATTGATTTCAATGGGCAGGGGCGCTATAGGAGCGCTATTTTTAGCGCTCCTATTGCGCCTCAAAGATGCAGCTTGCAGGAGTTTTTTGAGCCTCCTGCAAGCGCAACGCTCCAGTGTGAAACCCCTCGGGCTTTCACATTGGATAGTATTGAGAGGCTTTTTTGGGGCGCATTGCAGGCACTATTTAGAGCGCAATAGCGCCTGCAAAGCGCCTCAGTGTGAAAGGGGCCTAACAGGCATTTGCAGCACTTACAGCGGGCGGAGTGTGACTCCTGCACATTATACACCTGAAGCTAGCCCGTATTGCTGTGTTTTCCTGGTATGTTACACCAACAGGCATTTGCAGCACTTACAGCAGGCGTAGTGTGATTCCTGCAAAATATACTCCTGAAGCTAGGCCTTATTGCTGTGTTTTCCTAGTGTGTTACACCAACAGGCATTTGCAGCACTTACAGCAGGTGTAGTGTGATTCCTGCAAAATATACTTCTGAAGCTAGCCCGTATTGCTGTGTTTTCCTAGTGTGTTACACCAACAGGCATTTGCAGCACTTACAGCAGGCGTAGTGTGATTCCTGCAAAATATACTTCTGAAGCTAGCCCGTATTGCTGTGTTTTCCTGGTGTGTTACACTAACAGGCATTTGCAGCACTTACAGCGGGCGGAGTGTGCCTCCTGCACATTATACACCTGAAGCTAGCCCGTATTGCTGTGTTTTCCTGGTGTGTTACACCAACAGGCATTTGCAGCACTTACAGCAGACGTAGTGTGATTCCTGCAAAATATACTCATGAAGCTAGGCCTTATTGCTGTGTATTCCTAGTGTGTTTCACCAACAGGCATTTGCAGCACTTACAGCAGGCGTAGTGTGATTCCTGCAAAATATACTTCTGAAGCTAGCCCGTATTGCTGTGTTTTCCTGGTGTGTTACAATAACAGGCATTTGCAGCACTTACAGCGGGCGGAGTGTGCCTCCTGCACATTATACACCTGAAGCTAGCCCGTATTGCTGTGTTTTCCTAGTGTGTTACACCAACAGGCATTTGCAGCACTTACAGCAGGCGTAGTGTGATTCCTGCAAAATATACTCCTGAAGCTAGGCCTTATTGCTGTGTATTCCTAGTGTGTTTCACCAACAGGCATTTGCAGCACTTACAGCAGGCGTAGTGTGATTCCTGCAAAATATACTTCTGAAGCTAGCCCGTATTGCTGTGTTTTCCTGGTGTGTTACAATAACAGGCATTTGCAGCACTTACAGCGGGCGGAGTGTGCCTCCTGCACATTATACACCTGAAGCTAGCCCGTATTGCTGTGTTTTCCTGGTGTGTTACACCAACAGGCATTTGCAGCACTTACAGCGGGCGTAGTGTGCTTCCTGCAAAATATACTCCTGAAGCTAGGCCTTATTGCTGGTTTTCCCATCTCCCTGCAGGCCATTAGAATGTCTGGAAGGCAAACAAGGAGAGGCAGACAGTCAGGAGCCAATAAAAGAGGGCAAGCAGGCTCTGTGTCTAGAGACAACAGTGCTGGTCGTGGACGCGGTGCATCGCCATCAGCACGTGGCCATGGGACACGCTTGTCCTTCTTTTCGGCAGCTGGACGTGTTGAGCCTCATCATGCCGAAGACTTGGTAGAGTAGGTGACCAAGCCCTCCTCATCCTCCTCATCCTCTCTCACCCAGGCTCAGGGTACTGGCAAAGCAGCTGCCAAAGCATCCTCTTCCCTGGTATCAATGTCATCATCAGTCACTCCTTCCCTAGACCCACCATGTCCTCCTGAGGAGTCCCCCAAACTGTTTGAGCACAGTGTTGGGTATATGCTCCAGGAGGATGCGTTTCGATGGGTTTCGATGGGTCTGATGATGATACCCAGCTAGAGGAAGGCAGTAGTGTGAGAGCAGAGAGAGGGGATGCTCAAGAAGGACACCAATCTGGCAGTCATGTTCCAGCAGCTGCCGCATACTGCCAGATTGGCTCCAGTGATGAGGAGGGAGGGGATGATGAGGTCACTGACTCCACGTGGGTGCCTAATAGGAGAGAGGAGGAGGAGGATGAGGAGGCACATCTCCAACGAGGCAGGATGCCCTCGGGGGGCCAGCGTAAGGGCAGCACACCGACGGAATCACACCGCAGAGCTCAGCCTGTGCAGGGCGCTGCCTCTGCCCGTTATTCAAAAAGTTCTTTGGTGTGGGCCTTTTTTGAGTCGAGTGCATCAGATCGCACAGCTGCTGTTTGCAACATATGTCTCAAGCGTATATCGCGTGGCCAAAACATCAGCCGCTTGGGCACCACATGCTTGACCAGACATATGTTGACCTGCCATGCAGCTCGTTGGCAAGCCTACCTTAAAGACCCACACCAAAGAACAAAGCAGACCTCTCCTTGCACCGCATAAGCTGGGATCTCCAACCCCACTATACCTTCAGTCCTCTCTGAAACCTGCACTGAGAGGAATGAACGTGTAGAATTAGGTGTGTCACAGCCAAGTACTTGCGGGCACTCTGCTAGCAGTACACCGACGTCCGATTCTATCAGGAAAATTTCCCTGCCCCAGCTGCTGGACCGTCGAAAGAAGTTCACTCCCAGCCATCCACATGCCCAGCGGTTGAATGCTAGCTTGGCTAAATTGCTAGCGCTTCAATTGCTGCCTTTTCAGTTGGTAGACTCGGCCCCCTTCCGTGAGTTTGTGCAATGTGCGGTTCCTCAGTGGCAGGTTCCCAAACGTCACTTTTTCTCACGGAAGGCGATTCCGGCTCTCTACCGGCATGTGGAAGGCAATGTCTTGGCCTCGCTGGACAGGGCGGTCAGCGGTAAGGTGCATATTACCGCTGACTCATGGTCCAGCAGGCATGGACAGGGACGTTACCTTTCTTTCAAGGCCCATTGGGTCACTCTTTTGGCAGCTGGGAAGGATACAGGACAAGGTGCAATAGTGTTGGAGATTGTTCCGCCGCCACGCCTCCAAAATGCTACTACTGGTTGTGACACACCTCTCTCCTCCACCCCCTCCTCTTCTTCTTCCTCCATGGCCTCTTCCTGTGCTTTGTCCTCGGAACTAGCGGTGCTCCGTAGGCGTTCAAGGGGCTACGCAAGTACGCAGGCAAAAAGATGCCATGCCGTGCTTGCGCTGGTGTGTTTGGGGGACAGGAGCCACACTGGGGCAGAGGTTCTGTCTTCTCTGCAGGGGCAGGCCGAGAGGTGGTTGACGCCACGCCAGCTTAAGCCAGGAATGGTGGTTTGCGACAATGGCACCAACCTCCTCTCCGCCCTCCGACAGGGACAACTGACCCATGTGCCCTGTGTGGCTCACATCCTTAACCTGGTGGTGCAGCGGTTCTTGGGCAGGTACCCGGGCTTACAGGATGTCCTGAGGCAGGCCAGGAAAGTCTGTGTGCATTTCCGCAGATCTTATAATGCCAGTGCTCGCCTGGCTGAGCTGCAAAAGGAGTTGAACCTGCCCAAGAACCACCTTATATGTGACATGCCCACCAGGTGGAACTCAACGTTGGCCATGCTGCAGCGGCTGCACACGCAGCAGAGGGCCATCAATGAGTACCTGTGCGACTACGGCACCAGGACAGGGTCAGGGGAGCTCGGGTTTTTTTCACCACGCCAGTGGGGCATGATCAGGGATGCATGCACTGTCCTGGCACCATTTGAGGAGGCCACGAGGATGGTGAGCAGTGACAGTGCATGCATCAGTGACACTGTACCTCTTGTCCACCTGTTGGAACATACGCTGCGTGGAATAATGGACAGGGCACTTGAGGCAGAACAGAGGCAGGAAGAGGAGGACTTCCTTGCCTCTCAAGGCCCCCTTTACCCAGACAGTGTTCCTTCTGTCCCACCCATCGCACAGGAAGAGGAGGAGGAGGAGGAGGAGGATTGTGTCAGCATGAAGGTGGAGCCTGGCACTCAGCATCATCAGCAGCAGTCTTTAAGGGATGATTTACAGTCCCAAGAAACCCGTGGACTTGTACGTGGCTGGGAGGAGGTGGCTGCGGATCATGTCATCCTTAGTGACCCAGAGGACTCCAGACCGAATGCCTCAGCTAACCTACGCTGCATGGCCTCCCTGATCCTGCAAAGTCTGCGGAAGGATCCTCGTATTCTTCGGATCAAGGAGAGGGACCATTACTGGCTGGCCACGCTCCTTGATCCACGGTACAAGGGTAAGGTTGCGGACCTTATCTTACCGTCGCAGAGGGAGCAGAGGATGAGACAACTCCGGGAGGCCTTGCAGAAAGGTCTGTGCAACGCGTTCCCAGAGACTGGGAAGGTACAAACTCCTGGTCCTGGACAACGAGTTGCTGAGGCTTCGGTCAGTCAAAGAAGGAGCGGTGGGGAAGGTGGCCGTCTGACCGATGCGTTCAGACAATTATTTAGTCCGCAGCCCCAAGGTATGATCGGTTCCAGCAACCATCGCCAGCGTCTGATATACATGGTGCAGGAATACGTAGGGGCAAGGTCAGACTTGGACACCTTCCCCACCGAAAATCCTCTGGCTTACTGGGTCTTGAGGATGGATCACTGGCCAGAGCTTGCACAGTATGCCATTGAGCTACTGGCCTGTCCTGCATCCAGCGTTCTTTCAGAACGCACATTCAGTGCTGCTGGAGGATTTGTCACGGATCACAGGGTGCGCCTGTCCACCGACTCGGTTGATCGACTGACCTTCATAAAGATGAACCAGTCTTGGATTACCACCAGCTACCAAACACCTGAAGCTGATATAACAGACTAATTTATTTTCAAATGTCACATCCCTTCAAGACTGATGCTGATGCTGAGTGACTGTCCTGTTATGTTGACTAGTGATGAGCCGAACACCCCCGGGTTCGGTTCACACCAGAACCCGCGAACGGACCGAAAGTTCGCACGAACATTAGAACCCTATTAAATACAATGGATGCGAACGTTCGAATTCTAAAGTGCTAATTATAACGACTATTATCCATGTTATTGTCCTAAACAGAGTTTGGGAACCCGGGTTCTGCACCAGGGGACATGTATCAATGCAAAAATAAGTTTTAAAAACGGCCGTTTTTCGGGAGCAGTCATTTTAATGATGCATAAAGTGAAAAAAAAAAGTCAAATATTCCTTTAAATATTGTACCTGGGGGGTGTCTAAAGTATGCCTGTGAAGTGCCACGTGTTTCCCGTGTTTAGAACTGTCCCTGCACAAAATTACATTTCTAAAGGAAAAAAAAGCCATTTAAAACTGCTTGCGGCTTTAATGTAATGTCTGGTCCCGGTAATATGGATGAAAATCTTTAAGAAAAATGGCATAGCTACCCCATCACCCCCCCCCCCCCCTACCCCAGCCCATTACCAGCCCCTTTGGGTCTTGTATGGATATTAAGGGGAACCCCGCACACAAAATAAAAAAGGCCCTATATACTCTGAACAGTCGTATACAGGCGGTGCATACAAGACAGGGACTGTAGGTTTGTTCTTATGTAGAATCTGTTTGTAATTTTGAACAGGTACATTGTTTAAGTGTAGCTCCAGCCAAAAAATCTATTTTTAAGCTTTTTGGAAAACATAGGGAAGGGTTATCACCCCTGTAATATTTGTTTTGCTGTCTGTGCCCCTGTTCAGAACATTTCACCTCACTTTGCGTCCCAATGACAACTGTTTTTGAAATGTGGTGTTTTTATTGAAACAAGGATTGGTGATAAAGCATCAGTAGAGAGGAGACACCTTTCTCCTATATTAATTCTTACAGGAGAGAATTTTCCTTCCAAGGGGTAGATTTCCTCTCACTTCCTGTTGTCTTCTTCCGTTTGCAAGCAGTAGTCGTTTGTAAGTTGGATGTTTGAAAGTAGGGACCTGCCGTATATACTCTGCAGAAATTGGCCCCTTAGGTGTTGGTGTTGGCACAACACTGTAAGCACTCACAGTTACTCTTGGTGGGTGCTGGAACGCCCTGCTGTCAACTATTATATCAGGAATTGTAATAACATATAATTGTTGAACAGTGGTAGTAAAAATTGGGCCTTTGATGGTGGTGCTGGTGCCACAACACTGTAAGGCCTGACAGTTACTCTTGGTGGGCGCAGCAATGGGCCCTGCTGTGAATTATTAGATCAATAATTATAATTGCATGCCCCTGTTGAACAGGGGCTGAAAAATTGGGCCTTTGGTGGTGGTGGTGGTGTTGACACAACACTGTAAGGCCTGACAGTTACTCTTGGTGGGCGCAGCAATGGGCCCTGCTGTGAATTATTAGATCAATAATTATAATTGCATGCCCCTGTTGAACAGGGGCTGAAAAATTGGGCCTTAGGCACTGGTGGCACAACACTGCAACCCCTCACAGGTACTGTACTTGGAGCACAGCAATGAGGCCTGTTGCAAAGTATTGCATCAAAAATTGTAATTACACGCCCCTGTTAAACAGGGGCTGAAAAATTGGGCCTTAGCCACTGGTGGCGTCACCCATAAACCAAAATGATCTTCCAAGCTATCATCATTAATCGTATCATTGAGGAGGAGGAGGAGGATAGCCAGTCAACATAACAGTGTACCTCACATGAATTCATGTACTTTTATATTGTGTGCAATTTACTCACTGGTCTTTCTGTATATGTACATTTACCTTTTATCATTGTTATATGGATGTATTGTTGCTTGTTTTTTATCTATGTTCTGTACTTTTGCTGTACATCACGGCCACTATGCCTGGTGACACACACTCATTGTTGTCTCCTCCTTTGATGTACAGACATATCTGTTACGAATAAAATAGATTACATCACAATTTCTCCTTGCCTTACATGTGCCTATCTCTTCCACCTCATACAAAGTCCCAGGGCGTCTCTCTTTGGTTTTGGAACATAACAGCACAGGCACTCAGCATCAGCATCAGTCTTGAAGGGATGTGACATTTTAAAATCAATTAGTCTGTTATATCAGCATCAGGTGTGTGGTAGCTGGTGGTGATCCAAGACTGGTTCATCTTGATGAAAGTCAGTCGATCAACCGAGTCGGTGGACAGGCGCACCCTGTGATCCGTGACAAATCCTCCAGCAGCACTGAATGTGCGTTCTGAAAGAACGCTGGATGCAGGACAGGCCAGTAGCTCAATTGCATACTGTGCAAGCTCTGGCCAGTGATCCATCCTCAAGACCCAGTAAGCCAGAGGATTTTCGGTGGGGAAGGTGTCCAAGTCTGACCTTGCCCCTAGGTATGCCTGCACCATGTATATCAGACGCTGGCGATGGTTGCTGGAACTGATCATACTTTGGGGCTGCGGACTAAAGAATTGTCTGAACGCATCGGTCAGACGGCCACCTTCCCCACCGCTCCTTCTTTGACTGCCCGAAGCCTCAGCAACTCGTTGTCCAGGACCAGGAGTTTGTAACCTCCCAGTCTCTGGGAACGCGTTGCACAGACCTTTCTGCAAGGCCTCCCGGAGTTGTCTCATCCTCTGCTCCCTCTGCGACGGTAACATAAGGTCCGCAACCTTACCCTTGTACCGTGGATCAAGGAGAGTGGCCAGCCAGTAATGGTCCCTCTCCTTGATCCGAAGAATACGAGGATCCTTCCGCAGACTTTGCAGGATCAGGGAGGCCATGCAGCGTAGGTTAGCTGAGGCATTCAGTCCGGAGTCCTCTGGGTCACTAAGGACGACATGATCCGCAGCTACCTCCTCCCAGCCACGTACAAGTCCACTGGTTTCTTGGGACTGTAAATCATCCCTAAAAGACTGCTGCTGATGATGCTGAGCGCCAGCCTCTACCTCCATGCTGACACAATCCTCCTCCTCCTCCTCCTTCTCTTCCTGTGCGATGGGTGGGACAGAAGGAACACTGTCTGGGTAAAGGGGGCCTTGAGAGGCAAGGAAGTCCTCCTCTTCCTGCCTCTGTTCTGCCTCAAGTGCCCTGTCCATTATTCCACGCAGCGTGTGCTCCAACAGGTGGACAAGAGGTACAGTGTCACTGATGCATGCACTGTCACTGCTCACCATCCTCGTGGCCTCCTCAAATGGTGCCAGGACAGTGCATGCATCCCTGATCATGCCCCACTGGCGTGGTGAAAAAAACCCGAGCTCCCCTGACCCTGTCCTGGTGCCGTAGTCGCACAGGTACTCATTGATGGCCCTCTGCTGCGTGTGCAGCCGCTGCAGCATGGCCAACGTTGAGTTCCACCTGGTGGGCATGTCACATATAAGGCGGTTCTTGGGCAGGTTCAACTCCTTTTGCAGCTCAGCCAGGCGAGCACTGGCATTATAAGATCTGCGGAAATGCACACAGACTTTCCTGGCCTGCCTCAGGACATCCTGTAAGCCCGGGTACCTGCCCAAGAACCACTGTACCACCAGGTTAAGGACGTGAGCCATACAGGGCACATGGGTCAGTTGTCCCTGTCGGAGGGCGGAGAGGAGGTTGGTGCCATTGTCGCAAACCACCATTCCTGGCTTAAGCTGGCGTGGCGTCAACCACCTCTCGGCCTGCCCCTGCAGAGCAGACAGGACCTCTGCCCCAGTGTGGCTCCTGTCCCCCAAACACACCAGCGCAAGCACGGCATGGCATCTTTTTGCCTGCGTACTTGCGTAGCCCCTTGAACGCCTACGGAGCACCGCTGGTTCCGAGGACAAACCACAGGAAGAGGCCATGGAGGAAGAAGAAGAGGAGGGGGTGGAGGAGAGAGGTGTGTCACAACCAGTAGTAGCATTTTGGAGGCGTGGCGGCGGAACAACCTCCAACACTACTGCACCTTGTCCTGCATCCTTCCCAGCTGCCAAAAGAGTGACCCAATGGGCCGTGAAAGAAAGGTAACGTCCCTGTCCATGCCTGCTGGACCATGAGTCAGCGGTAATATGCACCTTACCGCTGACCGCCCTGTCCAGCGAGGCCAAGACATTGCCTTCCACATGCCTGTAGAGAGCCAGAATCGCCTTCCGTGAGAAAAAGTGGTGTTTGGGAACCTGCCACTGAGGAACCGCACATTGCACAAACTCACGGAAGGGGGCCGAGTCTACCAACTGAAAAGGCAGCAGTTGAAGCGCTAGCAATTTAGCCGAGCTAGCATTCAACCGCTGGGCATGTGGATGGCTGGGAGTGAACTTCTTTCGACGGTCCAGCAGCTGGGGCAGGGAAATTTGCCTGCTAGAATCGGACGTCGGTGTACTGCTAGCAGAGTGGCCGCAAGTACTTGGCTGTGACACACCTAATTCTACACCTTCATTCCTCTCAGTGCAGGTTTCAGAGAGGACTGAAGGTATACTGGGGTTGGAGATCCCAGCTGATGCGGTGCAAGGAGAGGTCCGCTTTGTTCTTTGGTGTGGGTCTTTAAGGTAGGCTTGCCAACGAGCTGCATGGCAGGTCAACATATGTCTGATCAAGCATGTGGTGCCCAAGCGGCTGATGTTTTGGCCACGCGATATACGCTTGAGACATATGTTGCAAACAGCAGCTGTGCGATCTGATGCACTCGCCTCAAAAAAGGCCCACACCAAAGAACTTTTTGAATGACGGGCAGAGGCAGCGCCCTGCACAGGCGGAGCTCTGCGGTGTGATTCCGTCGGTGTGCTGCCCATACGCTGGCCACCCAAGGGCATCCTGCCTCGTTGGAGATGTGCCTCCTCCTCCTCCTCTCTCCTATTAGGCACCCACGTGGAGTCAGTGACCTCATCATCCCCTCCCTCCTCATCACTGGAGCCAATCTGGCAGTATGCTGCAGCTGCTGGAGCATGACTACCAGATTGGTGTCCTTCTTGAGCATCCCCTCTCTCAGCTCTCACGCTACTGCCTTCCTCTAGCTGGGTATCATCATCAGATCCTTCGAAACGCTGGGCATCCTCCTGGAGCATGTACCCAACACTGTGCTCAAACAGTTCGGGGGACTCCTCAGGAGGAGGACATGGTGGGTCTAGGGAAGGAGTGACTAATGATGACATTGATACCAGAGAAGAGGACGCTTTGGCAGCTGCTTTGCCAGTACCCTGAGCCTGGGTGAGAGAGGATGAGGAGGATGAGGTGGGCTTGGTCATCCACTCTACCAAGTCTTCGGCATGATGTGGCTCAACATGTCCAGCTGCCGAAAAGAAGGACAAGCGTGTCCCATGGCCATGTGCTGATGACAATGCACCGCGTCAACGACCAGCACTGTTGCCCCCAGACACAGAGCCTGCTTGCCCTCTTTTTTTGCCTCCTGACTGTCTGCCTCTCCTTGTTTGCCTTCCAGACATTTTAATGGATGGCCTGCAGGGAGATGGGAAAAACAGCAATAAGGGCTACCTTCAGGTGTATACTGTGCAGGAGGCTTAGCAACAAAGACACTGACACTGTCCCCTGCCTATCCTTCTCTGTCCCTAAACACAAGGATTTGCAATATGGTTCAGCAAGATTGGTTTAGCACAGAATAGCACACTGATAGTTTCCCTCACTGTCCTTCTCTGTCCCTACAAACAAGATTTAGCACAGAATAGCACACTGATAGTTTCCCCGAGTGTCCTTCTCTGTCCCTAAACTCAAGGATTTCAAATATGGTTCAGCAAGATTGGTTTAGAACAGAATAGCACACTGACAGTTTCCCTCACTGTCCTTCTCTGTCCCTACAAACAAGGATTAGCACAGAATAGCAAACTGATAGTTTCCACGAGTGTTCTTCTCTGTCCCTAAACTCAAGGATTTCAAATATGGTTCAGCAAGATTGGTTTAGGACAGAATAGCACACTGACACTTTCCCTCACTGTCCTTTTCTGTCCCTACAAACAAGATTTAGCACAGAATAGCACACTGATAGTTTCCACGAGTGTCCTTCTCTGTCCCTAAACTCAAGGATTTCAAATATGGTTCAGCAAGATTGGTTTAGAACAGAATAGCACACTGACAGTTTCCCTCACTGTCCTTCTCTGTCCCTACAAACAAGGATTAGCACAGAATAGCACACTGACAGTTTCCACGAGTGTCCTTCTCTGTCCCTAAACTCAAGGATTTCAAATATGGTTCAGCAAGATTGGTTTAGAACAGAATAGCACACTGATAGTTTCCCTCACTGTCCTTCTCTGTCCCTACAAACAAGATTTAGCACAGAATAGCACACTGATAGTTTCCACGAGTGTCCTTCTCTGTCCCTAAACTCAAGGATTTCAAATATGGTTCAGCAAGATTGGTTTAGGACAGAATAGCACACTGACACTTTCCCTCACTGTCCTTCTCTGTCCCTACAAACAAGATTTAGCACAGAATAGCACACTGATAGTTTCCACGAGTGTCCTTCTCTATCCCTAAACTCAAGGATTTCAAATATGGTTCAGCAAGATTGGTTTAGAACAGAATAGCACACTGACAGTTTCCCTCACTGTCCTTCTCTGTCCCTACAAACAAGGATTAGCACAGAATAGCACACTGATAGTTTCCACGAGTGTCCTTCTCTGTCCCTAAACTCAAGGATTTCATATATGGTTCAACAAGATTGGTTTAGGACAGAATAGCACACTGACACTTTCCCTCACTGTCCTTTTCTGTCCCTACAAACAAGATTTAGCACAGAATAGCACACTGATAGTTTCCACGAGTGTCCTTCTCTGTCCCTAAACTCAAGGATTTCAAATATGGTTCAGCAAGATTGGTTTAGAACAGAATAGCACACTGACAGTTTCCCTCACTGTCCTTCTCTGTCCCTACAAACAAGGATTAGCACAGAATAGCACACTGACACTTTCCCTCACTGTCCTTCTCTGTCCCTACAAACAAGATTTAGCACAGAATAGCACACTGACACTTTCCCTCACTGTCCTTCTCTGTCCCTACAAACAAGGTTTAGCACAGAATGACACACTGACACTCTACCTACCTATCCTTCTCTGTCCCTAAACACAAGGAATCCAGGATTAGTAAAGGGAAAAAATGACACTGTCCCTGCCTATGCTTCTCTTTCCCTGCTCCGGAACACACTACACAAGGCTGCCGCGCTGGCGGCCTTTTATAGTGTGGGGCGTGTACTAAACCCCCTCAGCAATAATTGGCCACAGGCATCCTGCCTGTGGCCAATCATTGCTCTCCTCGCTGCCGGCACTGTGATTGGCCAAGCATGCGGGGTCACAGTGCATGCTTGGCCAATCACAGCGCCTGGATGACACTGCGATGGCGTAGTGCATTGTGGGCCGTTCGCGTCACTCGAATTTGGCGCGAATGGCCCAAATCGTTCGATCTTCGTCGAACGATCGAACAGCCGATGTTCGAGTCGAACGTATGTTCGACTCGAACACGAAGCTCATCCCTAATGTTGACTGACTATCCTCCTCCTCCTCAATGATCCGATTGATGATAATAGCTTGGAAGAACATTTTTGTTTCTGGGTGCCGCCACCAGTGGCTAAGGCCCCATTTTTCAGCCCCTGTTTAACAGGGGCATGTAATTAAAAAATGTTATGCAATGCTTTGCAGCAGGGCTCATTTCTGCACTCCAACTAGAGTATCTGGGAGAGGTTGCAGTGTCGTGGCACGAGCACCAGTGGCTAAGGCCCAATTTTTCAGCCCCTGTTTAACAGGGGCATGTAATTACAATTTTTTATGCAATGCTTTGCAGCAGGGCTCATTCCTGCACTCCAACTAGAGTATCTGGGAGAGGTTGCAGTGTCGTGGCACCAGCACCAGTGCCTAAGGCCCAATTTTTCAGCCCCTGTTTAACAGGGGCGTGTAATTACAATTTTTGATGCAATACTTTGCAACAGGGCTCATTGCTGTGCTCCAAGTACAGTATCTGTGAGGGGTTGCAGTGTTGTGGCACCAGTGCCTAAGGCCCAATTTTTCTGCCCCTGTTTAACAGGGGCATGTAATTACAATTCTTGATCTAATAATTCACAGCAGGGCCCATTCCTGTGCCCATCAAGAGTAACTGTGAGGCCTTACAGTGTTGTGTCAACACCACCACCACCACCACCAAAGGCCCAATTTTTCAGCCCCTGTTCAACAGGGGCATGCAATTACAATTCTTGATCTAATAATTCACAGCAGGGCCCATTCATGCGCCCACCAAGAGTAACTGTGAGGGCTCACAGTGTTGTGGCAACACCAACATGTAAGGGGCAAATTTCAGCTGAGTATATACGGCAGGCCCCTACTTTCAAACATCCAACTTACAAACGACTCCTCCTTGCAAACGGAAGGATACAACAGGAAGTGAGAGGAAATCTACCCCTAGGAAGGAAAATTCTCTCCTGTAAGAGTTAATATGGGAAAAAAAGTGTCTCCTCTCCACTGATGCTTTATCACCAATTCTTGTTTCAATAAAAACCCCAAATTTTCAAAAAACATTTGTCATTAGGACGGAAAGTGAGGTGAACTGTTCTGAACAGGTGCACACTGCACAGACAGCAAAACAAATGTTACAGGGGTGATAACCCTTCCCTATGTTTTCCAAAAAGCTTAAAAATAGATTTTTTGGCTGGAGCTACACTTAAACAATGTACCTGTTCAAAATTACAAACAGATTCTACATAAGAACAAACCTACAGTCCCTGTCTTGTATGCACCGCCTGTATACGGCTGTTCAGAGTATATAGGGCCTTTTTTCTTTTGTGTGCGGGGTTCCCCTTAATATCCATACAAGACCCAAAGGGGCTGGTAATGGGCTGGGGTAGGGGGGGGGGCTGATGGGGTAGCTATGCCATTTTTCTTAAAGATTTTCATCCATATTACTGGGACCAGACATTACATTAAAGCCGCAAGCAGTTTTAAATGGCTTTTTTTCCTTTAGAAATGTAATTTTGTGCAGGGACAGTTCTAAACACGGGAAACACGTGGCACTTCACAGGCATACTTTAGACACCCCCAGGTACGATAATTAAAGGAATATTTGACTTTTTTTTTGTTCACTTTATGCATCATTAAAATGACTGCTTCCGAAAAACGGCCGTTTTTAAAACTTCTTTTTGCATTGATACATGTCCCCTGGTGCAGAACCCAGGTTACCAAACCCTTTTTAGGACAATAACATGCATAATAGTCGTTATAATTAGCACTTTAGATTTTGAACGTTCGCATCCATTGTATTTAATAGGGTTCTAACGTTCGTGCGAACTTTCGGTCCGTTCGCGGGTTCTGGTGCGAACCGAACCCGGGGGTGTTCGGCTCATCACTATTTGTGAGTATTAGCACAAGAAGCAATAATGCATCTAGTTGATCTAATCAGTGGCATTGCTAGGGGAGTGCGGAGGGTGTGGTCCGATCCCGGGTGACACCCGCAAGAGGGGAGACACAATCCTGAGGGTGACCCTGGCTCCCTGTGGCAGTTTTTTTTTCAGCCGGAGTCAGAAACACCTCCGGTGTTGTGGCTGCGGCTGCGCCTGGCTTGCTGTTCTTTCCTCCTCCTAACTCACTACTGCACTGCTGAGCCTGAGACTGTCACAAATCTATTCTCTGCCCGGGCGGTGCAGCTGCAGCTGCACACTGTGTCCTCTCCAGCTGCCGTCCCGGACTGAGCCGCCCGCCCTGAGCTGGTGTAACGGGCAAGGTGTTGATGGATTGCGATGGGGGTGTCCTCTGCTGCCCAAACACGAGGTGACTTCTGTGATAAGTGGAGGGTGGGGGGGTGGGTTGGTATGGTGTCCGTCCACCTGAGCCGCCCAGAGTTGGTATGGGGGGGTGCTGCTGAACACAACTATATTTTATATATAGTAGCTGAGCTGCCCACCCTGAGCTGGTCTGCTGAGGGGGGGAGGATGGGGGTGCTGCTGAACACATCTTTATTCATATATATATATATATATATATATATATATAGTAGCTGAGCCGCCAACCCTGAGCTGGTCTGATAAGGGGGGGGGGCAATTTTTCCGCACCAGGTGACACAAATCCTAGTGACGCCACTGGATCTAATAAGACTCTTGTGTGTATACTGTATATATTGTTTTACTTAATATATGCGTAAAGTATAGTATATATGCCACATCTTTACTTTATACTATTTACTTTGATTTTATCCTATAACTATACTAACAGACATCCTAATAATTTAATAATAAAATATTAATTCAGATATACCTCCCCACTAGTAGATATGTTTTATTCGTTTATTATAAAGTCTTAGATCGTTCGCATGTATATGAGCTCATAGTTATCCCTTTATGGTCCTATAAACACATATACAGTATATCACAAAAATAAGTACACCCCTCACATTTTTGTAAATATTTTATTATATCTTTTCAAATGACACTTTGCTACACTTTGTAAAGTAGTGAGTGTACAGCTTGTATAATAGTGTACATTTTCTATCCCCTCAAAATAACTCAACACACAGCCATTAATTTCTAAACCGCTGGTAACAAAAGTGAGTACACCCCTAAGTGAAAATGTCCAAATTGGGCCCAATTAGCCATTTTCCCTCCCCGGTGTCATGTGACCCATTAGTGTTACAAGGTTTTACAAGGTCTCAGGTGTGTTAAATTTGTTGTTATCGCTCTCATTCTCTCATGCCGCGTACACACGACCGCTTTTCATGTCAAGAAAAAAAACGTCAATTTTCTCGACTTTATTTTTCTTGTTTCCTCTCAAGCCTGCCTTGCCTACACACGATCTTGAAAAAAACTGATCTAGCAAAGCGCGGTGACGTCCAACACGTACGACGGCACTATAAAGGGGAAGTTTCATTCTGTTCGCGCCACCCTTTTGGCTGCTTTTGCTGATTTCGTGTTTCCGCGTGTTAGTAAAAGTTTGGGAAGAGACGATTCGCGCTTTTCAGTCTTCGTGCTTTAAAGATCGTTTTCGGGAGTTCAGTTTGTGCTTGTGGGTTCGTATCTGGCTTTCAGTGCGTGTAGTGAGTTCGTATCTGTTTTTGCAGTGCGTTCTTGTCCGCGCGTTACTGTTTTTCAGCTCGTTCTTCATAGGCCTTGCTGTTCTTCAGTGCGTTCTTTTAGTTCGTTCTGATTAGACGACCGTTTTGAAGCCATGTTGCGCTTACGTTCTTGTCGCCGAGATCGTGCTGTGCTTGCTGCTGGGCTTGTTGCTATGTCCCAGATCCGGTCCATGAGGAGGGTGAGAAGGAGTTAATGGACCAAGAATTGGTTGCTCCAGAGGGACCAATTATGTCATATGCCTCTGCTGCGGGAGATCCGGGAGAATAACCCTGATGATTTCAGGAATTTTCTTAGGATGTCTGACCCCGTTTTTCAGCAGCTCTTGGCTTTGGTGTCCCCCTATATCACCAGGCAGGACACCGTTATGCGGGAAGCCATTACTGCTGAGCAGAGGCTCATCGCCACGTTGCGATACCTTGCGACTGGGAGAAGCTTGCAGGACCTCAAGTTCTCGACAGGCATCTCCCCCCAGGCTCTGGGCGTCATTATCCCAGAGACCTGCTCTGCCATTATCCAGGTCCTTCAGGAGGACTATCTTAAGGTAAGTTTTCTCCTTTATAAACATCACAATCTAAGTTTTTTTTATGCTTGCTAATGTATAGTATATTTTGTACTGTCTCTAATTACCATGATTTGAATATGTTGTGAATGTCCCCTTTGTCCCCCTGCATGTTGTAAGCTTTGAATGCTCTATGTTTTTGGGCTACATGCATATTTTTTGGTCAAGCAATCTCCAGCATTAGATCCTGGGCCCAAACACACCTAGCCTAGTCAATCCTCATTTTTGTTTTGTACGCTCCATTGTAGTGCTTAGATTGCCTGATTTCCCCCCCCCCCCCCCCCCCTAATGTTTGTCTAATCTACCCAAATAAATTACATCGTACTATAGATTTTAATTATGATGTCCCCAACTCATCTCAAACCCTCCACCCTCTCCGAATTTCTCAGGTCCATCAGAGTGGGTGATGTTTTTGTTGCTTATTTTTCTATCTTATTCAAGCGGACCTCCATCCTAAATTTTGTGGGTCCGCTCATTGTAACCCTCCCCCGGTGTCAAAATTGACACCTTTCAGGGGGGAGGGGGGTGAAGATACCTGTTTAAGCCAGGTATATTCACCCACATCCGGGAGTCATCTCTGCGGCAAATCTGCCTGAGCCAAGTCACTTCCCGCAGAAGACCCGTAGTGTTCTTGTAAACACTTGTCTCACAGAACACAGGAGGACCAGTCAGAACTGCGCAGCGCTTCTCGTGCATGTGCGTTTGGGAACCGGGCAGTGAAGCCGCAAGGCTTCTCTTCCTGGTTACCTCACCGAGGATGGCAGAGGGGGCAGCAGAGTGACGAGCAATTGTTCGTCCTCTGCTGCGTACATTGCTGGACTCCAGGACAGGTAAGTGTACAATTAGCAAACCTCTGCAGCTGCTGTAGCTGGAGCTGCTGTGTTATTTTATAGTATTTTGGCTGCGTAGCTCCGCTCTAAAATCCTCCTTCCAAATTAATGCTATCCTGAGGTTTTGCCCAGAGTGTTTTGTGCTAACATGCTTGCAATGTATAGGTAGTAAAGTATATATTTTTTTTTTTCCTTTGACTCCACAGTTACCATCGACGCCACAGGAATGGCAGAATGTGGCATCTGATTTTTCTCAGCGGTGGAACTTTCCCAACTGTGGAGGAGCCATTGATGGCAAGCACGTCCGCATCGTGCCACCAGCCCATTCTGGGTCCTTTTTTTGGAATTACAAAGGCTTCCACAGTATTGTGCTCATGGCGGTGGTGTCTGCGAACTATGAGTTCCTATTTGTTGATGTTGGGAAAAATGGGCGGATGTCTGACGGTGGTGTTTTCGCCCAGACCGAGTTTGCAGACCGGCTTCTTTCAGACGACCTGGCATTACCACCTGCTGAAGATAATGAACATGGCCTCCCGTTTATGTTCCTGGCAGATGAGGCTTTTGCGCTTGGACCACATTTGATGAGGCCTTTTCCCCAAAGGTCCCTCACCCCTGAGAGGAGGGTGTTTAATTATCATCTGGCCAGAGGGCGAAGGGTGGTGGAAAACGCCTTTGGCATCATGGCCAGTCGCTTCCGGCTTTTTCTGACTGCAATAAACATGGCGGAGTATAAATGGAACCATTTGGTCATGTGTTGTTGCATACTGCACAATTTTTTAATCAAACACTCCACAAATTATCTTGCTACAGTTGACCTTCAGGGCACACAGGGTTTGGATGGACCATTGCCAGCCCAGTTAGCTGGCCCTACAGGCTTGGCCCCCCAAAGCGGCCGTGATGTGCGGCAACGCTATGTCAAATATTTTATGGGTAGGGGGGCCATTGCAATGCCTGATCAGTTTTAAATCAATTTTGCTCATAATAAAAAATAATATACTGAAAACATCTTGTTTGCTTTTCTTTTGTTGTATTTGTTCTTTCTTCTAGGTCAGTGATGGTGAACCTTGCCACTCCAGATGTTTTTCAACTCCATTTTCCATGATGCTCAACTACACTGCAGAGTGCCTGAGCAACATTAGAAATGTAGTTCCAAACCATCTGGGTTGCCAAGGTTCACCATCACTGTCCTCGGTTATACTAGTGCAGTTGTAGTCCCATGTTTTTTCCTAACAAGTAAATTACAAGCATTTATAGAGTCTAAACACACACATTTTTGTTGGGGGGGGGGGGGCAACATTGATATAAGAAGCCACACATTGTTTAGTGATTAAAAATTTTTATGAGTATAAAATTGGTAAGGTTTGTATCAAAATATAACCCAAATTTTTTTGGGAATTTCTAAAATATTTGCTTTTTACAACTCAGTACAAAAATGTACAACACGAACAATATCCCTTTATAGAAATAAAACATTTCCCCCCCAAAAAATAAACATTTTTTTAAAAATATATACAAGTTTTAAACACTCTCAAGAATATGCTCAATTTTTTTAAGTTTTTTCTCCATCATTTTGTTTGTTTGGTACATCTGGACCAGGTTGTGTTTTATGGTTTCAACCTCCCGAGAGCAGACCTTCACTTCTTTAAGCAACATCTGGGCAGTGGCTCTGGTGAAGGTTGCTGGTGCCGCAGGCATTAAAGTCCCTTTAAGTTGTGAAAAGAAAATGTCTTACTAAATATACAGGCCGACATCTATTACGTGAGGCTGTGGTGTATGACACTGACCTGGTGAGTTGCCATTTCCCTCTTCTGCCACATCCTGCAGTTGTGGGTCTTGAGTTGGTGGTGCGGGGTTTGCAGCCTCGTGTCTCTTAGCTCTTTGAAGCCCTAGGAGATATAACCAAAAGGTAGACTTGTGTAACTAAATATATTTAGGCGTGAAAGAGGAATATTAATCATTCTTGGGAAGTGTGTTACAATTGTATTACTGATAATTTTGGAGAAGATGAACACATGATTGTATCCATTTCCCAAGATGGTAGATTAGTCTCTTTAGGTCATGTTTCACACATGGAAACACACCAGGTATCCACTGGATCACCTGTGTGTGACACCATCAAAAGGTTGTTCTTGTGGCCCACACTTGTGCTAATGAGTCCAGATGTGTAAGCAGCTGCTGAGCATACTCTTGTAAACGTACACTGAATCTAGTTACATTAGCCAAATCTAATTACCAACAACTACACAAACATGTTTATAATTACTTCTCACATAAACATTTCATGATGTCCTGTTTCATGTTCTTGGGCACAAGAATCCAACGTTGAAATCCTCGTTCAATACCACCCAAACGATGTTTTGGTGGAATACATTGCTAAAAACATTTGAACCTGCCGATTATTTTGTGATTGATAAAATGTCGTTCGAACAATGATGAATCGTGGCAAAAGCTTGTGATTGAGTGAACGTTTGAACGACCATTTATACGATCGATTCGTGTGACCAAAAACATGAAACATGACATTTTTCACTGTAATACATACATTATTTAAAAACACATGCAACACCACGTTATTAGGCAAAATCACATTTAATGTTAATCTACTTACTTTTTTTGATGACTTTTTTAATCTTTTTATATTGATCCGGCTCACGCAACTTAATGTCCGACCATCGTTTCCGGATCTGTTCCCGCGACCTGCGAACCCCAAATTTTTCAAAGAGCGTTTTGACAACTTGATCCATGATCTTGGCCTTCACTTGATTTGGCTTTTTGTAGGGCCCATGTTTGGCGTCGTAATCATCCCGGAGCAATATGGTGACCATCTCCACCATCTCCTCAAAGCTCATGTTAGTGGCTTTATACCTTCTGGGTCGGTGCCTGCTTTCTTCCCCACTTTCCACATCCTGTTGATTCGCCGCCATGTTTACACTCTCCGTCATTAAGGAGTAGCGAGAAGGGGCGGGGAAAGTAGTGTAACGAACGTCAGGGGCGGGAAAGCGTGCAGAGCGTCACGCATGCGCACTGTATATAACTCCAAAAAACATAGTTGAAAGCGACGTTCAGTGAGTGGAAGAAGGTCGGAGGAGACGAACGTGTAGATCGCGGGTACGTAACATTTTTCTTACTTGATATGGCTGTGTCCAGGAGCATTAAACCTATAAACATTCATTCACTGTATGTTCGGGGCCGGGGTTGGGCAACATGCATGTAACTTGGCGCTTGCTTCCCGTGCTTTAGTACTGGCCGTGCACAAAGTGTCATTTTTGAATTGGGACTAAACTTTGAAAAGTCAATCGCGGCTCTAAATGAATTCTTGCCTCCCGGCAAATGGCAAGACTTTGAAAACTGATTTGTACCTGGAAAAAAAAAAACGTGGGGTTCCCCCAAATTCGAGTTGCAGGCCCTTCAGGTCTGTCAAGGATTTTAAGGGGAACTCCACCCCCAAATCATGAAAAAAAAGGGCGTGGAGTCCCCCCCAAAATCCACAACAGACCCTTTATCCGAGCACACAACCTGGCCGGCCGCAGGGGAAGAGGGGGGGACGAGAGCGGCCCCCCCTCCCTCCTGAACTGTACCAGACCACATGCCCTCAACATGGGGAGGATGTCCCCATGTTGATGGGGACAAGGGCCTCATCCCCACAACCCTTGCCCGGTGGTTGTGGGGGTCTGCGGGCGGGGGGCTTATCGGAATCTGGAAGACCCCTTTAACAAAGGGGACCCCAGATCCCGGCCCCCCCCTATGTGAATTGGTAAGGGGTACATTGTACCCCTACCATTTCACGAAGAAAGTGTACAAAATGTAAAAAATGACAGTAGTCAGTTTTTGACAATTCCTTTAATTTTTAGTTTGGCTTTCTTCCATCTTCTTCCTTCTTCTTCTTTTCTCGCTTTGTGTTTCTTCCTCCATCTTCCTCTTCCTCTTCATCTTCCTTCTTCCTTCGGTGTTCTCGTCCGCATCTTGCTCCGGGTTCTTCTTTCTCCGGCCGCTCCGTTTGAATTGGAGGTTCCCGCTGTGTGACGCTTCAGTTCATCAGTTCTCCTCTTGGTCGGGCGACCCCGCCCCCCTCTGACGCACAGAGATTTCACAGGTACTTTCCCCGTGCAGTCAGAGGGGGGCGGGACACCCGGCTCGCAGCGGACCTAGAGGAGAACTGCCTAACTTTGCGTCACACAGCGGGAAACTCAAATTCAAACGGAGCGGCGGGAGAACAAAGAAGAAGCCGAAGCAAGATGCGGACGAGAAGCCCGAAGCAAGAAGGAAGATGAAGATGAAGAGGAAGATGGAGGAAGAAACTCCAATGCAGAAAAGAAGAAGGAAGAAGATGGTTGAAAAACAAAACCAATAATAAAGGAATTGTCAAAAACCGTGTAGTGTCATTTTTCAGATAATGCCATTTTTTAAGGTGAAATGGTAGGGGTACAATGTCCCCCATTACCATTTCACATAGGGGGGGCGGGATCTGGGGGGCCCCTTTGTTAAAGGGGTCTTCCAGATTCCGATAAGCCCCCCCGCCCGCAGTCCCCCACAACCACCGGGCAAGGGTTGTGGGGATGAGGCCCTTGTCCCCATCAACATGGGGACATGCTCCCCATGTTGAGGGCATGTGGCCTGGTACGGTTCAGGAGGGAGGGGGGGCCGCTCTCTCGTCCCCCCTCTTCCCCTGTGGCCGGCCAGGTTGCGTGCTCGGATAAGGGTCTGTTATGGATTTGGGGGGGGGGACTCCACGCCATTTTTTTAGGGAATTTGTGGGGGAGTTCCCCTTAAAATCCTTGACAGACCTGAAGGGCCTGGTATGGATATTTGGGGGAACCACAATGCTTTGCCAATGTTTGTATCAATGACTTTTCTATGTATTGCAATTGACAGGAGACAACAATTAATTATACCCAGGAGTGAATTTAGGGTTAATTTAAATTTAATAAAAAATGACACTTGGTGCAGGGACAGTTCGAGGTACTCCTTTATTTTTGGGGAGTCCTTTTATTCACCCTATTTACAGGGCTTAATTTACTTAAATGGGGTTTGGGTTCGGGTAAAGTCAGGTCACGAACTCTAGCTTTTTACAAAGTTAGCTAAAAAGAGTTCAACACAAACATCCAGGTGTCCACTCAACTCTATGATGACTGATCAATTGCTACGTTAGTGGCCTATATATGGTTAGAAAGATTTGGAGTAGTCCTGACTGACATTCCTTTTTTGGTTTTGGGTTTTGAATTGCACAGATAATGAAGGCATTTAAGGACCCCGATTTTATGCTGGAATTCCTCCAAAGATGGAAGAATCTTCCAATTTTATGGGAGACTAAAAATAAAAATAATAAAAATAAAGAAGCCAGGAAGAGAGCACTGGAGACCTTGCTGGAATTTGTGAAAACTCAGATTCCCACAGCAACACTACAGGATCTGAAGAACAAAATTGGGACCATTAAGGGCACATACCGGGCTCAAAGGAATAAAGTTCAAAAATCCCTGCGGTCAGGAGCAGGTGCAGAGGACCGATACATACCAAATCTGTGGTACTATCAGCACCTGAGTTTCCTAGATGAAAATCCCTTTCCAGCCTTCCACCCAGAACGACCTCCAGCCTTCCTTGCAGCCAACCCTCCAGCCAACCCTCCAGCCAACCCTCCAGCCTTCCCTCCAGCATTCCATGCAGCCAAGCCTCCAGCCAAGTTGAGGTCTCTTTGGAGGAACAACCTCAAGTCCTGGAGGAGCCGGATTTAAATATTTGGAGCCAGGTATAATATTTCACAAAATATTTAGAGTAATAAAAGTTGAATGTTGTAAAAGTTTTAAAAAAAGTGTGAAAAATGTTAACAGTTTAAAAAAAGTGTCTGACATATCAATAGACAGCAGTGGCCACAAATTAAGGGCACCAAAAAGAAATATACTGGTGTCAGAATGATTGACTTTAATATTTAGTAGCATTCAATTACCAAATGTCATGAGGTGACAAATGTGTGTGAAAGCTGAAGGCAAAACTAACTCGATGTACCTTTTTTTTACAGGATGAGGAGACAGGCCCCAGTGGGACACACGAGGAGGCAGGTGCCACTGGAAGCCAGGAGGAGGCAGGCCCCAGTGGGACCCAGGAAGAGGCAGGCCCCAGTGGGACCCAGGAAAAGGCAGGCCCCAGTGGGACCCAGGAAGAGGCAGGCCCCAGTGGGACCCAGCACAACACCAGGCCCCAGATCCCTCTGCTGCGGATTCCTGCAAAAAGATCTAGGAGGCTGGTTCAAATGGAGGAGGAGACACAGGCCCTAATTAGGGAGGCTACTGCTGCACTCCGAGAGCCCCCCACCGCTGCAGAGGGATTTGCTGCCCTTATTGGGGAGAAACTGCCACAAATGGGACTGGACCAGAGGCTGAAATGTGAAACCCTTATATTGAAGGTGGTCAATATGGGCCTGTTGAACAAACTAAAGGAGTTCACAGACGTTGTGGACCTTTCCTATTTTTTTGCACAAGTTCCTGCCCCACTCCATGCTCCTGCCCCACTCCATGCTCCTGCCCCACTCCATGCTCCTGTCCCAGGCCCTGCTCCCGTCCCAGTCCCTGCTCCTGTTCCAGACCCTGCTCCTGCTCCAGTCCCTCCTCCACGGACACAGCCTCCAAGGAACGCTGCAGGGAAGGTCAAACAAAAAATACGAAAATGAACCCAGGATATGTGCCTCACATGGGGCCAGTTTTGGTCTTCACATGCTTTGGTGTTTGCTGTGGTGATCTGGGTGTGCACTAATTTCAGCAGGGTCTCCAGTGCTGTCTTCCTGGCTTCTTGATTTGTAGTTTACATATGGTTTTGTTTTGGCTTACCTTTTAATTTGTTATTAGGCCATAATAAATGGGATTTTTTTTTGAAGATACAAAATTAACATGTGTTTTTCTTCTAAATAGCCAGTTTGTAAGTGAGTAGGCAGGGACAGTGGATAAAAAATTGAGAAATTAACAAGGGACACTAACCTCATTGAGGCAAAATTAGAATAAAGAATAATGTTGTGGTAACTTGACACACTCCAAAATAGCAAATAATATGTAAAAACAGTCTAAAATCTAAGACCACAAATTAAAGCAAAACAAAAAAAAAATTTAAAAAGTTTTGGGTATTTAGGGAGATCTGGCTCCCCAAAATAGAGATTAATCATGATAAAACAATAAATCATAAAGACCAAAGATTGTCCTAACTCTGGGAGAATATCAGCAGCAAGAGAATTGGAATATTGCAGCATTAGAACGAAGAAAGGAATGCGCTGCATTAAACGATGTAATAATTTCATGCATGACGAATGTGCCATCTCCATTCCGAACAGTAGTTGTACCAGAACGAGCGCTCCCTTCTCCTCACTTGCTTCTGATCATGCGCGCTTTTTTAACGTCGTTAAAGCCTACACACGATCATTTTTCATGATGAAAAAAACGACGACCTGAAAAACGGTGTGAAAATTTAGAACATGTTCTAATTTTTCTCGTCGTTTTTAATGCCGTTTTTCTCGTTGAAAAAAACGACATAAAGCCCACACACGATCGGTTTTCTCGGCGAGAAAAAAAAATGACGTTATTCTCGTCGAGAAAAGCGGTCGTGTGTACGTGGCATCACACTGGAAGTTGAACATGGCACCTCATGGCATAGAACTCTCTGAGGATCTGAAAAAAAGAATTGTAGCTCTACATAAAGATGACCTAGGCTATGAGAAGATTGCCAAGACCCTGAAACTGGGCTGCAGCATGGTGGCCAAGACCATACAGCGGTTTAACAGGACAGGTTCCACTCAGAATAGGCCTCGCCATGGTCAATCAAAGAAGTTGTGTGCATGTGCTTAGCATCATATCAGAGGTTGTATTTGGGAAATAGACATATGAGTGCTGCCAGCATTGCTGCAGAGGTTGAAGGGGTGGGGGCAGCCTGTCAGTGCTCAGACCAAACACCACACACTGCATCAAATTGGTCTGCATGGCTGTGGTCCCAGAAGGAAGCCTCATCTAAGATGATGCACAAGAAAGTCCACAAATAGTTTGCTGAAGACAAGCAGACTAAGGACATTGATTACTGGAACCATGTCCTGTGGTCTGATGAGACCAAGATAAACTTATTTGGTTCAGATGGTGTCAAGGGTGTGTGGCGGCAACTAGTGATGAGCCGAACACCCCCGGGTTCGGTTCGCACCAGAACCCGCGAACGGACCGAAAGTTCGTACGAACATTAGAACCCTATTAAATACAATGGATGCGAACGTTCGAATTCTAAAGTGCTAATTATAACAACTATTATGCATGTTATTGTCCTAAAAAGGGTTTGGGAACCCGGGTTCTGCACCAGGGGACATGTATCAATGCAAAAAGAAGTTTTAAAAACGGTCGTTTTTCGGGAGCAGTCATTTTAATGATGCATAAAGTGAAAAAAAAAAAGTCAAATATTCCTTTAAATATCGTACCTGGGGGGTGTCTAAAGTATGCCTGTGAAGTGCCACGTGTTTCCCGTGTTTAGAACTGTCCCTGCACAAAATGACACTTCTAAAGGAAAAAAAAGCCATTTAAAACTGCTTGCGGCTTTAATGTAATGTCTGGTCCCGGTAATATGGATGAAAATCTTTAAGAAAAATGGCATAGCTACCCCATGACCCCCCCCCCCCTACCCCAGCCCATTACCAGCCCCTTTGGGATTTGTATGGATATTAAGGGGAACCCCGCACATAAAATAAAAAAGTCCCTATATACTCTGAACAGCGGTATACAGGCGGTGCATACAAGACAGGGACTGTAGGTTTGTTCTTATGTAGAATCTGTTTGTAATTTTGAACAGGTACATTGTTGAAGTGTAGCTCCAGCCCAAAAATCTATTTTTAAACTTTTTGGAAAACATAGGTAAGGGTTATCACCCATGTAACATTTGTTTTGCTGTCTGTGCCCCTGTTCAGAACATTTCACCTCACTTTCCGTCCCAATGTCAACTGTTTTTGAAATGTGGTGTTTTTCTTGAAACAAGGATTGCTGATAAAGCATCAGTACAGAGGAGACACCTTTCTCCCATATTTATTCTTACAGGAGAGAATTTTCCTTCCTAGGGGTAGATTTCCTCTCACTTCCTGTTGTCTTCTTGCGTTTGCAAGTAGGAGTCGTTTGTAAGTTGGATGTTTGAAAGTAGGGACCTGCCGTATATACTCTGCAGAAATAGGCCCCTTAGTTGTTGGTGTTGGCACAACACTGTAAGCACTCACAGTTACTCTTGGTTGGTGCTGGAACGCCCTGCTGTCAACTATTATATCAGGAATTTTAATTACATATAATTGTTGAACAGTGGTAGTAAAAATTGGGCCTTTGATGGTGGTGCTGGTGCCACAACACTGTAAGCCCTGACAGTTACTCTTGGTGGGTGCAGCAATGGGCCCTGCTGTGAATTATTAGATCAAGAATTGTAATTGCATGCCCCTGTTGAACAGGGGCTGAAAAATTGGACCTTTCGTGGTGGTGGTGGTGGTGGTGGTGTTACCACAACACTGTAAGCCCTCAGAGTTACTCTTGGTGGGTACAGGAATGGGCCCTGCTGTGAATTATTAGATCAAGAATTGTAATTACATGCCCCTTTTGAACAGGGGCTGAAAAATTGGGCCTTTCGTGGTGGTGGTGGTGGTGGTGTTGCCACAACACTGTAAGCCCTCAGAGTTACTCTTGGTGGGTGCAGGAATGGGCCCTGCTGTGAATTATTAGATCAAGAATTGTAATTACATGCCCCTTTTGAACAGGGGCTGAAAAATTGGGCCTTTCGTGGTGGTGGTGGTGGTGTTGCCACAACACTGTAAGCCCTCAGAGTTACTCTTGGTGGGTGCAGGAATGGGCCCTGCTGTGAATTATTAGATCAAGAATTGTAATTACATGCCCCTTTTGAACAGGGGCTGAAAAATTGGGCCTTTCGTGGTGGTGGTGGTGGTGGTGGCGTTGCCACAACACTGTAAGCCCTCAGAGTTACTCTTGGTGGGTGCAGCAATGGGCCCTGCTGTGAATTATTAGATCAAGAATTGTAATTGCATGCCCCTGTTGAACAGGGGCTGAAAAATTGGGCCTTAGGCACTGGTGGCACAACACTACAACCCCTCACAGATACGTTACTTGGAGCACAGCAATGAGCCCTGTTGCAAAGTATTGCTTCAAAAATTGTAATGACACGCCCCTGTTAAACAGGGGCTGAAAAATTGGGCCTTAGGCACTGGTGCCACAACACTCCAACCCCTCACAGATACTGTACTTGGAGCACAGCAATGAGCCCTATGGCAAATTATTGGTAAAAAAATTGTAATTACACGCCCCTGTAAAACAGGGGCTGAAAAATTGGGCCTTAGCCACTGGTGGCGGCACCCATAAACAAAAATGATCTTCCAAGCTATCATCATCAATCGTATCATTGAGGACTCGGAGGAGGAGGATAGCCAGTCAACATAACAGCACAGGCACTCAGCATCAGCATCAGTCTTGAAGGGATGTGACATGTTAAAATCAATTAGTCTGTTATATCAGCATCAGGTGTGTGGTAGCTGGTGGTGATCCAAGACTGGTTCATCTTGATGAAAGTCAGTCGATCAACCGAGTCGGTGGACAGGCGCACCCTGTGATCCGTGACAAATCCTCCAGCAGCACTGAATGTGCGTTCCGAAAGAACTCTGGATGCAGGACAGGCCAGTAGCTCAATTGCATACTGTGCAAGCTCTGGCCAGTGATCCATCCTCAAGACCCAGTAAGCCAGAGGATTTTCGGTGGGGAAGGTGTCCAAGTCTGACCTTGCCCCTAGATATTCCTGCACCATGTTTATCAGACGCTGGCGATGGTTGCTGGAACCGATCATACTTTGGGGCTGCGGACTAAAGAATTGTCTGAACGCATCGGTCAGACGGCCACCTTCCCCACCGCTCCTTCTTTGACTGCCCGAAGCCTCAGCAACTCGTTGTCCAGGACCAGGAGTTTGTAACCTCCCAGTCTCTGGGAACGCGTTGCACAGACCTTTCTGCAAGGCCTCCCGGAGTTGTCTCATCCTCTGCTCCCTCTGCGAAGGTAACATAAGGTCCGCAACCTTACCCTTGTACCGTGGATCAAGGAGAGTGGCCAGCCAGTAATGGTCCCTCTCCTTGATCCGAAGAATACGAGGATCCTTCCGCAGACTTTGCAGGATCAGGGAGGCCATGCAGCGTAGGTTTGCTGAGGCATTCGCTCCGGAGTCCTCTGGGTCACTAAGGACGACATGATCCGCAGCCACCTCCTCCCAGCCACGTACAAGTCAACTGGTTTCTTGGGACTGTAAATCATCCCTAAAAGACTGCTGCTGATGATGCTGAGTGCCAGCCTCCACCTCCATGCTGACACAATCCTCCTCCTCCTCCTCCTCCTCTTCCTCTTCCTGTGCGATGGGTGGAACAGAAGGAACACTGTCTGGGTAAAGGGGGCCTTGAGAGGCAAGGAAGTCCTCCTCTTCCTGCCTCTGTTCTGCCTCAAGTGCCCTGTCCATTATTCCACGCAGCGTGTGCTCCAACAGGTGGACAAGAGGTACAGTGTCACTGATGCATGCACTGTCACTGCTCACCATCCTCGTGCCTCCTCAAATGGTGCCAGGACAGTGCATGCATCCCTGATCATGCCCCACTGGCGTGGAGAAAAAAAAACAAGCTCCCCTGACCCTGTCCTGGTGCCGTAGTCGCACAGGTACTCATTGATGGCCCTCTGCTGCGTGTGCAGCCGCTGCAGCATGGCCAACGTTGAGTTCCACCTGGTGGGCATGTCACATATAAGGCGGTTCTTGGGCAGGTTCAACTCCTTTTGCAGCTCAGCCAGGCGAGCACTGGCATTATAAGATCTGCGGAAATGCACACAGACTTTCCTGGCCTGCCTCAGGACATCCTGTAAGCCCGGGTACCTGCCCAAGAACCGCTGCACCACCAGGTTAAGGACGTGAGCCACACAGGGCACATGGGTCAGTTGTCCCTGTCGGAGGGCGGAGAGGAGGTTGGTGCCATTGTCGCAAACCACCATTCCTGGCTTAAGCTGGCGTGGCGTCAACCACCTCTCGGCCTGGCCCTGCAGAGCAGACAGGACCTCTGCCCCAGTGTGGCTTCTGTCCCCCAAACACACCAGCGCAAGCACGGCATGGCATCTTTTTGCCTGCGTACTTGCGTAGCCCCGTGAACGGCTACGGAGCACCGCTGGTTCATAGGACAAACCACAGGAAGAGGCCATGGAGGAAGAAGAAGAGGAGGGGGTGGAGGAGAGAGGTGTGTCACAACCAGTAGTAGCATTTTGGAGGCGTGGTGGTGGAACAACCTCCAACACTACTGCACCTTGTCCTGCATCCTTCCCAGCTGCCAAAAGAGTGACCCAATGGGCCGTGAAAGAAAGGTAACGTCCCTGTCCATGCCTGCTGGACCATGAGTCAGCGGTAATATGCACCTTACCGCTGACCGCCCTGTCCAGCGAGGCCAAGACATTGCCTTCCACATGCCGGTAGAGAGCCGGAATAGCCTTCCGTGAGAAAAAGTGGCGTTTGGGAACCTGCCACTGAGGAACCGCACATTGCACAAACTCACGGAAGGGGGCCGAGTCTACCAACTGAAAAGGCAGCAGTTGAAGCGCTAGCAATTTAGCCAAGCTAGCATTCAACCGCTGGGCATGTGGATGGCTGGGAGTGAACTTCTTTCGACGGTCCAGCAGCTGGGGCAGGGAAATTTGCCTGCTAGAATCGGACGTCGGTGTACTGCTAGCAGAGTGGCCGCAAGTACTTGGCTGTGACACACCTAATTCTACACCTTCATTCCTCTCAGTGCATGTTTCAGAGAGGACTGAAGTTATAGTGGGGTTGGAGATCCCAGCTGATGCGGTGCAAGGAGAGGTCCGCTTTGTTCTTTGGTGTGGGTCTTTGAGGTAGGCTTGCCAACGAGCTGCATGGCAGGTCAACATATGTCTGGTCAGGCATGTGGTACCCAAGCGGCTGATGTTTTGGCCACGCGATATACGCTTGAGACATATGTTGCAAACAGCAGCTGTGCGATCTGATGCACTAGCCTCAAAAAAGGCCCACACCAAGGAACTTTTTGAATGACGGGCAGAGGCAGCGCCCTGCACAGGCGGAGCTCTGCGGTTTGATTCCGTCGGTGTACTGCCCTTACGCTGGCCACCAAAGGGCATCCTGCCTCGTTGGAGATGTGCCTCCTCCTCATCCTCCTCCTCCTCCTCTCTCCTATTAGGCACCCACGTGGAGTCAGTGACCTCATCATCCCCTCCCTCCTCATCACTGGAGCCAATCTGGCAGTATGCTGCAGCTGCTGGAACATGACTGCCAGATTGGTGTCCTTCTTGAGCATCCCCTCTGTCTGCTCTCACGCTACTGCCTTCCTGTAGCTGGGTTTCATCATCAGACCCTTCGAAACGCTGGGCATCCTCCTGGAGCATGTACCCAACACTGTGCTCAAACAGTTCGGGGGACTCCTCAGGAGGAGGACATGGTGGGTCTAGGGAAGGAGTGACTGATGATGAGTCTGACATTGATACCAGGGAAGAGGACGCTTTGGCAGCTGCTTTGCCAGTACCCTGAGCCTGGGTGAGAGAGGATGAGGAGGAGGAGGAGGGCTTGGTCATCCACTCTACCAAGTCTTCGGCATGATGTGGCTCAACATGTCCAGCTGCCGAAAAGAAGGACAAGCGTGTCCCATGGCCATGTGCTGATGACAATGCACCGCGTCCACGACCAGCACTGTTGCCCCCAGACACAGAGCCTGCTTGCCCTCTTTTATTGCCTCCTGACTGTCTGCCTCTCCTTGTTTGCCTTCCAGACATTCTAATAGATGGCCTGCAGGGAGATGGGAAAAAAGCAATAAGGGCTACCTTCAGGTGTCCTTCTCTGTCCCTTTACTTAAGGATTTCTAAATATGGTTGAGGATTATTGCTTTTGCACAGAATAGCACAACGACAATTTCCCTGACTGTCCAAAAAACAAGGATTTCAAAGATGGTTGATGAGGAATGCTTTGGCACACTATAGCACAAGGAGAATTCCCCTCACTTTCCTTCTTTGTCCCTAGAAACAAGGACTGGCACAGTGAAAGAAACTGACACTCTCCCTACCTACAGTTTTCTGTCCCTAGAAAAAATGTTTTTTTAAATCACACTATAGCACAAGGAGAAATCCCCTCACTTTCCTTATTTGTCCCTAGAAACAAGGACTGGCACAGTGAAAGAAACTGACACTCTCCCTACCTACAGTTTTCTGTCCCTAGAAAAAATGTTTTTTTAAAGCACACTATAGCACAAGGAGAAATCCCCTCACTTTCCTTCTTTGTCCCTAGAAACAAGGACTGGCACAGTGAAAGAAACTGACACTCTCCCTACCTACAGTTTTCTGTCCCTAGAAAAAATGTTTTTTTTAAAGCACACTATAGCACAAGGAGAAATCCCCTCACTTTCCTTCTTTGTCCCTAGAAACAAGGACTGGCACAGTGAAAGAAACTGACACTCTCCCTACCTACAGTTTTCTGTCCCTAGAAAAAATGTTTTTTTAAAGCACACTATAGCACAAGGAGAAATCCCCTCACTTTCCTTCTTTGTCCCTAGAAACAAGGACTGGCACAGTGAAAGAAACTGACACTCTCCCTACCTACAGTGTTCTGTCCCTAGAAAAAATGTTTTTTTAAAGCACACTATAGCACAAGGAGAAATCCCCTCACTTTCCTTCTTTGTCCCTAGAAACAAGGACTGGCACAGTGAAAGAAACTGACACTCTCCCTACCTACAGTTTTCTGTCCCTAGAAAAAATGTTTTTTTTAAAGCACACTATAGCACAAGGAGAAATCCCCTCACTTTCCTTCTTTGTCCCTAGAAACAAGGACTGGCACAGTGAAAGAAACTGACACTCTCCCTACCTACAGTTTTCTGTCCCTAGAAAAAATGTTTTTTAAAGCACACTATAGCACAAGGAGAAATCCCCTCACTTTCCTTCTTTGTCCCTAGAAACAAGGACTGGCACAGTGAAAGAAACTGACACTCTCCCTACCTCCAGTTTTCTGTCCCTAGAAAAAATGTTTTTTTAAAGCACACTATAGCACAAGGAGAAATCCCCTCACTTTCCTTCTTTGTCCCTAGAAACAAGGACTGGCACAGTGAAAGAAACTGACACTCTCCCTACCTACAGTTTTCTGTCCCTAGAAAAAATGTTTTTTTAAAGCACACTATAGCACAAGGAGAAATCCCCTCACTTTCCTTCTTTGTCCCTAGAAACAAGGACTGGCACAGTGAAAGAAACTGACACTCTCCCTACCTACAGTTTTCTGTCCCTAGAAAAAATGTTTTTTTTAAAGCACACTATAGCACAAGGAGAAATCCCCTCACTTTCCTTCTTTGTCCCTAGAAACAAGGACTGGCACAGTGAAAGAAACTGACACTCTCCCTACCTACAGTTTTCTGTCCCTAGAAAAAATGTTTTTTTAAAGCACACTATAGCACAAGGAGAAATCCCCTCACTTTCCTTCTTTGTCCCTAGAAACAAGGACTGGCACAGTGAAAGAAACTGACACTCTCCCTACCTACAGTTTTCTGTCCCTAGAAAAAATGTTTTTTTAAAGCACACTATAGCACAAGGAGAAATCCCCTCACTTTCCTTCTTTGTCCCTAGAAACAAGGACTGGCACAGTGAAAGAAACTGACACTCTCCCTACCTACAGTTTTCTGTCCCTAGAAAAAATGTTTTTTTTAAAGCACACTATAGCACAAGGAGAAATCCCCTCACTTTCCTTCTTTGTCCCTAGAAACAAGGACTGGCACAGTGAAAGAAACTGACACTCTCCCTACCTACAGTTTTCTGTCCCTAGAAAAAATGTTTTTTTAAAGCACACTATAGCACAAGGAGAAATCCCCTCACTTTCCTTCTTTGTCCCTAGAAACAAGGACTGGCACAGTGAAAGAAACTGACACTCTCCCTACCTACAGTTTTCTGTCCCTAGAAAAAATGTTTTTTTAAAGCACACTATAGCACAAGGAGAAATCCCCTCACTTTCCTTCTTTGTCCCTAGAAACAAGGACTGGCACAGTGAAAGAAACTGACACTCTCCCTACCTACAGTTTTCTGTCCCTAGAAAAAATGTTTTTTTAAAGCACACTATAGCACAAGGAGAAATCCCCTCACTTTCCTTCTTTGTCCCTAGAAACAAGAACTGGCACAGTGAAAGAAACTGACACTCTCCCTACCTCCAGTTTTCTGTCCCTAGAAAAAATGTTTTTTTAAAGCACACTATAGCACAAGGAGAAATCCCCTCACTTTCCTTCTTTGTCCCTAGAAACAAGGACTGGCACAGTGAAAGAAACTGACACTCTCCCTACCTACAGTTTTCTGTCCCTAGAAAAAATGTTTTTTTAAAGCACACTATAGCACAAGGAGAAATCCCCTCACTTTCCTTCTTTGTCCCTAGAAACAAGGACTGGCACAGTGAAAGAAACTGACACTCTCCCTACCTACAGTTTTCTGTCCCTAGAAAAAATGTTTTTTTTAAAGCACACTATAGCACAAGGAGAAATCCCCTCACTTTCCTTCTTTGTCCCTAGAAACAAGGACTGGCACAGTGAAAGAAACTGACACTCTCCCTACCTACAGTTTTCTGTCCCTAGAAAAAATGTTTTTTTAAAGCACACTATAGCACAAGGAGAAATCCCCTCACTTTCCTTCTTTGTCCCTAGAAACAAGGACTGGCACAGTGAAAGAAACTGACACTCTCCCTACCTACAGTGTTCTGTCCCTAGAAAAAATGTTTTTTTAAAGCACACTATAGCACAAGGAGAAATCCCCTCACTTTCCTTCTTTGTCCCTAGAAACAAGGACTGGCACAGTGAAAGAAACTGACACTCTCCCTACCTACAGTTTTCTGTCCCTAGAAAAAATGTTTTTTTTAAAGCACACTATAGCACAAGGAGAAATCCCCTCACTTTCCTTCTTTGTCCCTAGAAACAAGGACTGGCACAGTGAAAGAAACTGACACTCTCCCTACCTACAGTTTTCTGTCCCTAGAAAAAATGTTTTTTTAAAGCACACTATAGCACAAGGAGAAATCCCCTCACTTTCCTTCTTTGTCCCTAGAAACAAGGACTGGCACAGTGAAAGAAACTGACACTCTCCCTACCTACAGTGTTCTGTCCCTAGAAAAAATGTTTTTTTAAAGCACACTATAGCACAAGGAGAAATCCCCTCACTTTCCTTCTTTGTCCCTAGAAACAAGGACTGGCACAGTGAAAGAAACTGACACTCTCCCTACCTACAGTTTTCTGTCCCTAGAAAAAATGTTTTTTTAAAGCACACTATAGCACAAGGAGAAATCCCCTCACTTTCCTTCTTTGTCCCTAGAAACAAGAACTGGCACAGTGAAAGAAACTGACACTCTCCCTACCTCCAGTTTTCTGTCCCTAGAAAAAATGTTTTTTTAAAGCACACTATAGCACAAGGAGAAATCCCCTCACTTTCCTTCTTTGTCCCTAGAAACAAGGACTGGCACAGTGAAAGAAACTGACACTCTCCCTACCTACAGTTTTCTGTCCCTAGAAAAAATGTTTTTTTAAAGCACACTATAGCACAAGGAGAAATCCCCTCACTTTCCTTCTTTGTCCCTAGAAACAAGGACTGGCACAGTGAAAGAAACTGACACTCTCCCTACCTACAGTTTTCTGTCCCTAGAAAAAATGTTTTTTTAAAGCACACTATAGCACAAGGAGAAATCCCCTCACTTTCCTTCTTTGTCCCTAGAAACAAGGACTGGCACAGTGAAAGAAACTGACACTCTCCCTACCTACAGTTTTCTGTCCCTAGAAAAAATGTTTTTTTAAAGCACACTATAGCACAAGGAGAAATCCCCTCACTTTCCTTCTTTGTCCCTAGAAACAAGGACTGGCACAGTGAAAGAAACTGACACTCTCCCTACCTACAGTTTTCTGTCCCTAGAAAAAATGTTTTTTTAAAGCACACTATAGCACAAGGAGAAATCCCCTCACTTTCCTTCTTTGTCCCTAGAAACAAGGACTGGCACAGTGAAAGAAACTGACACTCTCCCTACCTACAGTTTTCTGTCCCTAGAAAAAATGTTTTTTTAAAGCACACTATAGCACAAGGAGAAATCCCCTCACTTTCCTTCTTTGTCCCTAGAAACAAGGACTGGCACAGTGAAAGAAACTGACACTCTCCCTACCTACAGTTTTCTGTCCCTAGAAAAAATGTTTTTTTAAAGCACACTATAGCACAAGGAGAAATCCCCTCACTTTCCTTCTTTGTCCCTAGAAACAAGGACTGGCACAGTGAAAGGAACTGACACTCTCCCTACCTACAGTTTTCTGTCCCTAGAAAAAATGTTTTTTTAAAGCACACTATAGCACAAGGAGAAATCCCCTCACTTTCCTTCTTTGTCCCTAGAAACAAGGACTGGCACAGTGAAAGAAACTGACACTCTCCCTACCTACAGTTTTCTGTCCCTAGAAAAAATGTTTTTTTAAAGCACACTATAGCACAAGGAGAAATCCCCTCACTTTCCTTCTTTGTCCCTAGAAACAAGGACTGGCACAGTGAAAGAAACTGACACTCTCCCTACCTACAGTTTTCTGTCCCTAGAAAAAATGTTTTTTTAAAGCACACTATAGCACAAGGAGAAATCCCCTCACTTTCCTTCTTTGTCCCTAGAAACAAGGACTGGCACAGTGAAAGAAACTGACACTCTCCCTACCTACAGTTTTCTGTCCCTAGAAAAAATGTTTTTTTAAAGCACACTATAGCACAAGGAGAAATCCCCTCACTTTCCTTCTTTGTCCCTAGAAACAAGGACTGGCACAGTGAAAGAAACTGACACTCTCCCTACCTACAGTTTTCTGTCCCTAGAAAAAATGTTTTTTTAAAGCACACTATAGCACAAGGAGAAATCCCCTCACTTTCCTTCTTTGTCCCTAGAAACAAGGACTGGCACAGTGAAAGAAACTGACACTCTCCCTACCTACAGTTTTCTGTCCCTAGAAAAAATGTTTTTTTAAAGCACACTATAGCACAAGGAGAAATCCCCTCACTTTCCTTCTTTGTCCCTAGAAACAAGAACTGGCACAGTGAAAGAAACTGACACTCTCCCTACCTCCAGTTTTCTGTCCCTAGAAAAAATGTTTTTTTAAAGCACACTATAGCACAAGGAGAAATCCCCTCACTTTCCTTCTTTGTCCCTAGAAACAAGGACTGGCACAGTGAAAGAAACTGACACTCTCCCTACCTACAGTTTTCTGTCCCTAGAAAAAATGTTTTTTTAAAGCACACTATAGCACAAGGAGAAATCCCCTCACTTTCCTTCTTTGTCCCTAGAAACAAGGACTGGCACAGTGAAAGAAACTGACACTCTCCCTACCTACAGTTTTCTGTCCCTAGAAAAAATGTTTTTTTTAAAGCACACTATAGCACAAGGAGAAATCCCCTCACTTTCCTTCTTTGTCCCTAGAAACAAGGACTGGCACAGTGAAAGAAACTGACACTCTCCCTACCTACAGTTTTCTGTCCCTAGAAAAAATGTTTTTTTAAAGCACACTATAGCACAAGGAGAAATCCCCTCACTTTCCTTCTTTGTCCCTAGAAACAAGGACTGGCACAGTGAAAGAAACTGACACTCTCCCTACCTACAGTGTTCTGTCCCTAGAAAAAATGTTTTTTTAAAGCACACTATAGCACAAGGAGAAATCCCCTCACTTTCCTTCTTTGTCCCTAGAAACAAGGACTGGCACAGTGAAAGAAACTGACACTCTCCCTACCTACAGTTTTCTGTCCCTAGAAAAAATGTTTTTTTAAAGCACACTATAGCACAAGGAGAAATCCCCTCACTTTCCTTCTTTGTCCCTAGAAACAAGAACTGGCACAGTGAAAGAAACTGACACTCTCCCTACCTCCAGTTTTCTGTCCCTAGAAAAAATGTTTTTTTAAAGCACACTATAGCACAAGGAGAAATCCCCTCACTTTCCTTCTTTGTCCCTAGAAACAAGGACTGGCACAGTGAAAGAAACTGACACTCTCCCTACCTACAGTTTTCTGTCCCTAGAAAAAATGTTTTTTTAAAGCACACTATAGCACAAGGAGAAATCCCCTCACTTTCCTTCTTTGTCCCTAGAAACAAGGACTGGCACAGTGAAAGAAACTGACACTCTCCCTACCTACAGTTTTCTGTCCCTAGAAAAAATGTTTTTTTAAAGCACACTATAGCACAAGGAGAAATCCCCTCACTTTCCTTCTTTGTCCCTAGAAACAAGGACTGGCACAGTGAAAGAAACTGACACTCTCCCTACCTACAGTTTTCTGTCCCTAGAAAAAATGTTTTTTTAAAGCACACTATAGCACAAGGAGAAATCCCCTCACTTTCCTTCTTTGTCCCTAGAAACAAGGACTGGCACAGTGAAAGAAACTGACACTCTCCCTACCTACAGTTTTCTGTCCCTAGAAAAAATGTTTTTTTAAAGCACACTATAGCACAAGGAGAAATCCCCTCACTTTCCTTCTTTGTCCCTAGAAACAAGGACTGGCACAGTGAAAGAAACTGACACTCTCCCTACCTACAGTTTTCTGTCCCTAGAAAAAATGTTTTTTTAAAGCACACTATAGCACAAGGAGAAATCCCCTCACTTTCCTTCTTTGTCCCTAGAAACAAGGACTGGCACAGTGAAAGAAACTGACACTCTCCCTACCTACAGTTTTCTGTCCCTAGAAAAAATGTTTTTTTAAAGCACACTATAGCACAAGGAGAAATCCCCTCACTTTCCTTCTTTGTCCCTAGAAACAAGGACTGGCACAGTGAAAGGAACTGACACTCTCCCTACCTACAGTTTTCTGTCCCTAGAAAAAATGTTTTTTTAAAGCACACTATAGCACAAGGAGAAATCCCCTCACTTTCCTTCTTTGTCCCTAGAAACAAGGACTGGCACAGTGAAAGAAACTGACACTCTCCCTACCTACAGTTTTCTGTCCCTAGAAAAAATGTTTTTTTAAAGCACACTATAGCACAAGGAGAAATCCCCTCACTTTCCTTCTTTGTCCCTAGAAACAAGGACTGGCACAGTGAAAGAAACTGACACTCTCCCTACCTACAGTTTTCTGTCCCTAGAAAAAATGTTTTTTTAAAGCACACTATAGCACAAGGAGAAATCCCCTCACTTTCCTTCTTTGTCCCTAGAAACAAGGACTGGCACAGTGAAAGAAACTGACACTCTCCCTACCTACAGTTTTCTGTCCCTAGAAAAAATGTTTTTTTAAAGCACACTATAGCACAAGGAGAAATCCCCTCACTTTCCTTCTTTGTCCCTAGAAACAAGGACTGGCACAGTGAAAGAAACTGACACTCTCCCTACCTACAGTTTTCTGTCCCTAGAAAAAATGTTTTTTTAAAGCACACTATAGCACAAGGAGAAATCCCCTCACTTTCCTTCTTTGTCCCTAGAAACAAGGACTGGCACAGTGAAAGAAACTGACACTCTCCCTACCTACAGTTTTCTGTCCCTAGAAAAAATGTTTTTTTAAAGCACACTATAGCACAAGGAGAAATCCCCTCACTTTCCTTCTTTGTCCCTAGAAACAAGAACTGGCACAGTGAAAGAAACTGACACTCTCCCTACCTCCAGTTTTCTGTCCCTAGAAAAAATGTTTTTTTAAAGCACACTATAGCACAAGGAGAAATCCCCTCACTTTCCTTCTTTGTCCCTAGAAACAAGGACTGGCACAGTGAAAGAAACTGACACTCTCCCTACCTACAGTTTTCTGTCCCTAGAAAAAATGTTTTTTTAAAGCACACTATAGCACAAGGAGAAATCCCCTCACTTTCCTTCTTTGTCCCTAGAAACAAGGACTGGCACAGTGAAAGAAACTGACACTCTCCCTACCTACAGTTTTCTGTCCCTAGAAAAAATGTTTTTTTAAAGCACACTATAGCACAAGGAGAAATCCCCTCACTTTCCTTCTTTGTCCCTAGAAACAAGGACTGGCACAGTGAAAGAAACTGACACTCTCCCTACCTACAGTTTTCTGTCCCTAGAAAAAATGTTTTTTTAAAGCACACTATAGCACAAGGAGAAATCCCCTCACTTTCCTTCTTTGTCCCTAGAAACAAGGACTGGCACAGTGAAAGAAACTGACACTCTCCCTACCTACAGTTTTCTGTCCCTAGAAAAAATGTTTTTTTAAAGCACACTATAGCACAAGGAGAAATCCCCTCACTTTCCTTCTTTGTCCCTAGAAACAAGGACTGGCACAGTGAAAGAAACTGACACTCTCCCTACCTACAGTTTTCTGTCCCTAGAAAAAATGTTTTTTTAAAGCACACTATAGCACAAGGAGAAATCCCCTCACTTTCCTTCTTTGTCCCTAGAAACAAGGACTGGCACAGTGAAAGAAACTGACACTCTCCCTACCTACAGTTTTCTGTCCCTAGAAAAAATGTTTTTTTAAAGCACACTATAGCACAAGGAGAAATCCCCTCACTTTCCTTCTTTGTCCCTAGAAACAAGGACTGGCACAGTGAAAGGAACTGACACTCTCCCTACCTACAGTTTTCTGTCCCTAGAAAAAATGTTTTTTTAAAGCACACTATAGCACAAGGAGAAATCCCCTCACTTTCCTTCTTTGTCCCTAGAAACAAGGACTGGCACAGTGAAAGAAACTGACACTCTCCCTACCTACAGTTTTCTGTCCCTAGAAAAAATGTTTTTTTAAAGCACACTATAGCACAAGGAGAAATCCCCTCACTTTCCTTCTTTGTCCCTAGAAACAAGGACTGGCACAGTGAAAGAAACTGACACTCTCCCTACCTACAGTTTTCTGTCCCTAGAAAAAATGTTTTTTTAAAGCACACTATAGCACAAGGAGAAATCCCCTCACTTTCCTTCTTTGTCCCTAGAAACAAGGACTGGCACAGTGAAAGAAACTGACACTCTCCCTACCTACAGTTTTCTGTCCCTAGAAAAAATGTTTTTTTAAAGCACACTATAGCACAAGGAGAAATCCCCTCACTTTCCTTCTTTGTCCCTAGAAACAAGGACTGGCACAGTGAAAGAAACTGACACTCTCCCTACCTACAGTTTTCTGTCCCTAGAAAAAATGTTTTTTTAAAGCACACTATAGCACAAGGAGAAATCCCCTCACTTTCCTTCTTTGTCCCTAGAAACAAGGACTGGCACAGTGAAAGAAACTGACACTCTCCCTACCTACAGTTTTCTGTCCCTAGAAAAAATGTTTTTTTAAAGCACACTATAGCACAAGGAGAAATCCCCTCACTTTCCTTCTTTGTCCCTAGAAACAAGGACTGGCACAGTGAAAGAAACTGACACTCTCCCTACCTACAGTTTTCTGTCCCTAGAAAAAATGTTTTTTTAAAGCACACTATAGCACAAGGAGAAATCCCCTCACTTTCCTTCTTTGTCCCTAGAAACAAGGACTGGCACAGTAAAACACACTGACACTCTCCCTACCTATCCTTCTCTTTCCCTAAACTAAAGGAATCCAGGTTAAGCAAGAAAGAAATAAATGTCACTGTCCCTGCCTATGCTTGTCTTTCCCTGCTCCGGAACACACTACACTAGGCCGCCGTGCTGGCGGCCTTTTATAGTGTGGGGCGTGTACTAAACACCCTCAGCAATAATTGGCCACAGGCATCCTGCCTGTGGCCAATCATTGCTCTCCTCGCTGCCGGCGCTGTGATTGGCCAAGCATGCGGGGTCACAGTGCATGCTTGGCCAATCACAGCGCCTGGATGACACTGCGATGGCGTAGTGCATTGTGGGCCGTTCGCGTCACTCGAATTTGGCGCGAACGGCCCAAATCGTTCGATCTTCGTCGAACGATCGAACAGCCGATGTTCGAGTCGAACGTATGTTCGACTTGAACACGAAGCTCATCCCTAGCGGCAACCAGGGGAGCAGTACAAATACAAGTGTGTCTTGCCTTCAGTCAAGCATGATGGTGGGAGTGTCATGGTCTCGGGCTGCATAAGTGCTGCCAGCACTGGGGAGCTACAGTTCATTGAGGGAACCATGAATGCCAACATGTACTGTGACATATCGAAGCAGAGCATGATCCCTTCCCTTCGGAGACTGTCAGTATTCCAACATAACGACCCCAAACACCCCTCCGAGACGACCACTGCCCTGCTAATGAAGTAAAGGTGATGGACTGGCCAAGCATGTTTACAGACCTAAACCCTATTGAGCATCTGTGGGGCATCCTCAAGGGAAGATGGAGGAGTTCAAGGTCTCTAACATCCACCAGCTCTGTGATGTCGTCATGGAGGAGTGAAAGAGGACTTCAGTGGCAACCTGTGAAGCTCTGGTAAACTTCATGCCCAAGAAAGGTTAACGCAGTGCTGGAAAATAACGATGGCCACACAAAATATTGATACTTTAGGCCCAATTTGGACATTTTCACTTAGGGGAGTTGTCAGGAAAATTGTGTGCATAACTGTACACAAAGACGTGCAAGAAGATGTGTACTTGCTAATAAGAATTCTCGAGTGACAGCTAGAGGTTCCATAACTCACACGCATGCGCATAGGAATTTGCGAGTGACAAATAGACATTCCTGACTCGTTACCGTATTCCACACATGCGCGCAGGCACATTAGCGTGAACGTGCGTGAATACTTGACGCCCTCTTGCCTATTTAAACTGGCTCCATAGACCAGAAGATTGCTGAGTGGTCATCAGTTTCTTCCCTCTGTGACCTGATCCTGTGCTTGTTCCTGTGTATACCCAGCCTGTTTGACTCGTTCCTGGTTCCTGATACCTGATTGCTGACCTGTTTTTTGACCCGACTCTGCCTACTGTTCTGATAACTTCTTTGCCAACTTGATACCAGCCCTGGCCTGCCCTGACTCCTCTCTGGATCTGATTCTGTACCTCTGCTGCTTGGCCGTTACTGACTTCTGCCTGCCTGACCACCCAAGACCCTGCATCCGCCTGCTCTCCAGCTTGGCTGCTGTCTACTGTCCAGCACCTGCCGCTGTGTACCTGCATCTGCCAGTCCACCGATCTATTAAAAAAGCAGTGCAGCACAAACAAAAAAAAGACAATACTAAAATGACACTGGAAACACAGATGATAGGAACAGTCCAAAAACTTCACTTAATAGAAAGTAAACACCAATCAGTGTCCAAACGGTGACTTCTAAAATCTTTAAGGTGACTTGTGTGACGACCTCCACCACTAGTAATGGTTAGCAGCTCACCTCAGCAAGTGGACCCCTGAGCTAGTCAGTCAGGTCATAAAAGCAGTTCCCTCTATGGGATAAGTATAGCCAAAATCGCTGTAGTACACTGCACACCAGGATAGGTAGATATACTCAGAGCTCTTGTCAGTCTCACACCATCAGATCCAGGAAGTCAAATCCAGAAAGCCAGATATGTAGAGAAAAAGCAAGGACATCTAGTGCTCTCTGTTTTTAAAAACATTTAATATGCATAAAAAGAGTGTAGATACACTTACAAAGGTGGCACTGTGCCTCAGTGCATAGGAATAACAGCGTATCAGCGTATGATGGATCCACGAGTATCAGCATTTAAGACGCGGGTGACGTCACGCAGAATCACCTCGTTCCGTACGCGTTGCGTCCCAGGGGGCGGGACTTCATCAGCGGTGACGGAACGGCGTGAGTCACCCGCTATTCATACTACACGGAAACCACGTCCAGCCAATCAGGGGAGTGTAAACACAGCAACACCATGGCAACCCGACTCACAGGTAAACAGAGGCCGGGAGGAGGAGAGAGAAATACTGTAAAGGGAGTGTTCGTAAGAAAACAACCTAATGTAGGTGAAATGACACTCTAAAGGACAGTAGCCATTATAAAAGATTTAAAAGATACTAAATGACAGTTCTCGTAAAAAAATGTAGAAAACGTGTAAAAATCACCCGCGTCCCTGCTGACACTCATAGAGCAAGTGGAAAATCATAGATAAGCACAGAAACAAAAATATAAAATCACAAAGTAAAAAACGATTAATTATCTAACGATCCGAAATAAAACAATTCACGTCAAAATCAACGTTCAAGCCAGCAGGTACTAAATCTTTTGTCTCATGAATTCAATGAGATTCCCTGCGGCTTAATTGACGTATGAAGCTACCACCTCTCCAATGTTTATTAACTCTTTCGATGCCCCAAAATTTTAACCCTCTATGGTTTTGATTGTGGATTAGTTTAAAATGCGCTAATTGCCGCAAATTAGCGCTAATTAGCGCTAAAACGGTATTCACTATAGCGCTGGAGAGAAAATACTCCCAAAATCGAATTTACTAAGGTTCCCAGAATCCAAATAGTGCCCAAATCCTTACTCTGCTAAGAGACTGGAGAATTGCACATGGAAATAATGTTTAGAGCATGATATAATTGCCTAAATGGTACTGAAATATGCGGTATATTATTTAAAGATAATCTGCTTTTAAACTGTGTGAAAATAAGATTTTTACACTGAAATATCTTTAAAAGTCTGAGAAGTGAAAAATTCCCAGTTTTTTGGACAACTAGGTGCCAACACAACTGAGCATGCTCAGACCTGAAATAGTAGGATTTTTAAAACAGCTTACCTGTAAAATCCTTTTCTTGGAGTACATCACGGGACACAGAGCAGCATAGTCATTACTATGTGGGTTATATAGAATTACCTTCAGGTGCTGGCACTGGCAACTTCCAAAACAGGAAGTACCCTCCCCTATATAAGCCCCTCCCATCCGGGAGTACCTCAGTTTTGTAGCAAAGCAATACGTGTCCCCAAAAGAGGGGTGGGAGCTCTGTGTCCCGTGATGTACTCCAAGAAAAGGATTTTACAGGTAAGCTGTTTTAAAAATCCTACTTTCTTGTTCATACATCACGGGACACAGAGCAGCATAGTCATTACTATGTGGGACGTCCCAAAGCAATGCCAAATGAGGGGGGGGATACACCATACATAAGCTGGGCGCCATCAGGCATGAGGATCTTTTGCGGCCTGCAACACACTGCGCCCAAAGGCGACATCCTCCTGACTTCTAACGTCCACCTGGTAGAACCTAGTAAACGTGTGTACTGAAGACCATGTTGCGGCCTTACAAATTTGAGCCAGGGAGGCCTGGTGATGCACTGCCCATGAAGTTCCAACTGCTCTCGTGGAGTGCGCCCTAACTTTGAACGGAGGCGGTCTACTTCTCAAGCCATAGGCTTGTATTATGACCTGTCGAATCCACTTGGCTAAAGTAGATTTTGATGCTGCCTGACCCTTTCTGGGGCCTTCCGGCAGAACAAACAAAGAATCCGTTCTACGAATCTGAGCAGTGGCTTTTAGATAAGCTTTAACTGCTCTTACTACATCCAAAGAATGCAATAACTTTTCCTCTACCGAGCTTGGTTTGGGGAAAAAAGAAGGAAGAACCACATCCTGGTTCAAGTGAAACCTCGATACCACCTTAGGAAGAAAGGCTGGGTGAGGGCGTAATACTACTCTGTCCTTATGGATAACCAGATATGGCTCTTTACAGGACATGGCGGCTAATTCCGACACTCTTTTAGCCGAGCATATGGCTACTAAAAATATCAATTTTCTGGTGAGTAGAACCAAGGAAATGTGCCGCAAAGGTTCAAACGGCTGCTTCTGCAGAACCGACAGAACCAAATTTAGATCCCATGGGCATATGGGAGCTTTAATCGGTGGAATAATACGAGTCACCCCTTGCATAAAGGATTTGACAAGTGAATGCATAGCCAGGGGCCTTTGAAATAGTATTGATAAGGCCGAAACCTGGCCCTTGATAGTACTTAAGGCAAACTTCCTGTCTACAGCCCACTGCAGGAAGTCCAGAATTCTGCCTATAACGTACTTACGTGGATGCCATTTTCTGGCCTCGCACCAAGTGATGTACGCCTTCCAAACTCTATAGTAGATCTGCCTGGATACAGGCTTCCTGGCATTGATTATAGTTGATACCACAGAGTTAGAGAGACCTCTCTTCTTTAGGATGTGGGATTCAATAGCCAGGCCGTTAAACTTAGAGTTAGTAAGGAAGGGTGGTATATCGGTCCTTGCGAAAGCAGGTCCGGACGACGTGGAAGGGTCCAAGGACTCCCCACAGACATTTTGATGATCTCCACGTACCAGGCCCTTCGGGGCCATGCTGGAGCCACCAGGATCACCGGCTTCTTCTCCAACCTGACTCTGCGAAGGAGTCGAGGCAACAATTGTAGCGGAGGGAATGCATATATCAGTCTGAACTGATCCCAAGGGAACACCAGAGCATCCGAGCCGCAAGCGAGGGGATCCCTTGTCCGGGAGACAAATCTGTCCACCTTTGCGTTGAATCTGGATGCTAGCAGATCTACATCCGGTGTTCCCCACCGCTGACATATTGCTCGGAAGACCTCGGGATGAAGGGACCATTCCCCTGGGCATAACTGTTGGCGACTCAGAAAGTCCGCCTTCCAATTCTCCACCCCTGGAATGAAGACAGCTGATATACATGGGACATGCTTTTCTGCCCATTCCAGGATGTGACTTACTTCCCTCTGGGCTGCACGACTCCTGGTGCCTCCCTGATGATTGATATATGCCACTGCTGTGGCATTGTCTGATTGAATTCTGACAGGGGACCCTTGGAGTCTGGATGTCCAGGCTACTAGGGCATACCGGGCTGCTCGTATCTCTAAGAGATTGATGGGCAGGGTTTTTACTACATTTGACCATCTGCCCTGGAGAGACCATTGCTCCAGTACTGCCCCCCAGCCTATAAGGCTGGCATCTGTAGTGACCACCTTCCAAGATATCGGACTGAAGGGTTTTCCCTTCTGGAGATTCTGGGGGATCAACCACCAGCAGAGACTCTTCCGAACGGAAGGGGACAAAGCCATCGGGAAGTCTAGAGCCTGAATTTTTCCATTCCAGGCTGACAATATGGCCCTCTGTAAATTCCTTGAGTGGAATTGGGCGTATGGCACAGCTTCGAATGATGCTACCATCTTTCCTAGCAGCCTCATGCACAGGCGTATGGACGGCTGTCTTTTTGCACAAAGCAGACGGACCAAGCCCCTCAAAGAGGATACCTTGTCTAGAGGTAAGAAAATCTTCCTCTGGTCTGAATCCAGCCGTAGCCCTAGATATACCAGGTTTTTCACTGGCTGTAGGGCTGACTTGTCCAGGTTGATGACCCAACCGTGAGATTCTAGATACTTGATTGTATCGACAATTACCACTTCTAGCTTGGCAACTGAGTGGTCCATCAACAACAGGTCGTCTAGGTATGCCATTATCGTTACACCTCGTGTTCTTAGATCGGCCAACAGTGGGGCCAGAATTTTTGTGAACACTCGTGGTGCTGTGGCCAGACCGAATGGTAAAGCTCTGAACTGAAAATGGCGCCCTTCTACTGCAAAGCGTAGAAATTTTTGATGACCTGGAAAGATGGGAACATGCAAGTAAGCATCTTTGATGTCGATCGAGGCTAACCATTCCTCCCCTTGTAGGGCAGCGGTGACCGATCGGATCGACTCCATCCGGAAAGACCGGACGTTTAGAAATTTGTTTAGACTCTTTAGGTCCAATATGGGTCTTATGTCCCCGTTTGAATTCGGGACTGTGAAAAGGTTTGAGTAGAAACCCAACCCCCACTCTTCCATAGGAACCTCCATAATTACTCCTTGGAGCAATAGTTGTTCTAACGCCAATAGGAGAGACCCTCTTTTCAGAGGGTCTCTTGGCATGCCTGACCACATAAAATGGGAAGGAGGAGACTCTTTTAACTCCAACTTGTATCCCAGAGTTACTGCGGAGAGCACCCATCTGTCTTTGATCGTCTCCCGCCAGGTCTCTGCGAACAACTGAAGTCTTCCCCCCACCCGTTTGAGTGGGGGCAGCCCTTCATAGGCTTGACTTGGAGGCTGGTTTAGTACCCCTTCGGATCCAGGGTTTCTTATTACCCTGTGACTGTCCCTGATTTTTACCCCCTGAGTTTGACCGAGGAGGCCGTCGGAACTGCTTAGTAGCAGACGTCGCAGGGATAGGAGAGGTAGTCCTCTTAAAAGATGGACCCCTAGACCTCTTCTTACTCGGTAAGAGAGTACTTTTACCACTGGAAATCTTCTGGATATACTTATCCAGGTCCTCGCCAAAAAGGCGTTCCCCATGAAATGGGAAGCTAACTAAGAGCTTCTTACAGGGAGCTTCAGCAGACCAGTTTTTGAGCCACAGAAGCCTACGCATATGTACCAAAGACAGCGTGAGGCGGGAGGCCTGATGGATAGAATCCTTGATGGCGTCAACCGCAAAGCATAATGCTCTAGGCAGATCAGCCAGAGCCTGGGCCTGCTGGTCTGGCAAATCCCTCAGGACCATTTTCATTTGATCCTTTAAAGCTTGGCAGACCCCAATAGCTGCCACTGCTGGCTGTGTAACAGCCCCTGCTGTGGAAAAAGCAGATTTTAATAAAGATTCCAATTTTTTATCTACTGGATCTTTGAACATTTGAACATTATCTACTGGACATGTCAGTGATTTGTTCACAGAAGAGATGGCTGCATCCACCATAGGAACATTCCATCTCTGGGTGAACTTTTCCTCCATGGGATAGATCACCGGAAATTTCTTAGGCGGAACAAATAGTTTATCAGGATGTTCCCAGTCCTGGTATATAAGTCCTTCCAATAATGGATGTATTGGAAAGGAGCAATTAACCTGGGGAGCTTTTAGCGACCCCAATGAGGAGACAGCAGTAGTTGATGGTTCAACAAGAGGCATTTTAAATGCAGATCGAACCATGTCAGTTAGGGTCTGGACCCACAATCTTTCAGTCTGTGATGCTGAAAATGGTTCATCTACTGTCGATTCCTCAAAAACAGAGTTAACCTCCTCCTGATCCCCTTCAGGTAGGTCGGTCCCTTCCTGGGACTGTTGCTCTGCCAACAGGCACTCTAATGGAGGTGATGGAGATCTGGCGCGCTTTCTTTCCTGTAGAGAAGAAGCGATCAATGCTGCCAATCTCTGCTCCAATCCCTCCAGAGTTGAGGAAAAAACCTCCTCTGTTATATATGCAGGAGCAGGTGGACTGAGGACAGCCGCAGTACCTGGCACTCCCGGGGGTTCCTTATGGGTTTTAACCTCTGATTTCTCAGGGGAGGAGGGTGCAGATGACTGCTCAAGATCCTCAGAGCCCGATGGAGACCCCCTACACTTCCTGAGAGGTATATCTCGGAGTTTTTTAGGCGGCATATTCCTTAGTTCAAAGCTGAGGTATTCCAGCCGCAATACACCCCTTACTGAAATAGTCTAATGCAATCTGCTGCTATGTACATCAGTGGGTGTCTACTAATGCGTCTTTCTGGGGATGCCTGTATCAACCGCCCGCTGTAAGCCCCTATACCATGCTACCAGCTCCTTTTCATGCTCTGTGTCCATAGCAAGCAGCGTGGACTGAGTCCTTTTATCTTGCTGGGACGCCCGCACATGCACAGAAGCGCTGGGCGCACAGAGCGCGTCATCCGCCAGGCTCCGCCCACTTTTTGAAGCTAAATCTATAAAAAGAAAGCGTGTGTGCGCGCGCGCACGCGTGCACGTGTGCGCTCTTGGCGCCCTGTAGGGAGAGGAGCCAGGGTCCCTGTTTCACCAGGACTCGGGGATGGAAGGAAACTACTTGGCAGCATGACAGAGGAATGCAGCTTCCCTGATAGAGAGCTCACTCATCTGCCTGGACTTTCACCATGGAAGGAATAGTCCCAAGAAAAAAAGACGTTCCACAGCGGCCTCTAGTGGACAAACACAGGTACCGCACTTTTTTTTTTTTTTTTTTAAAACCTCCTTTATGAAAAACATTTCCAGGTTTACAGTTTTTAAAACTTCCTTTATGAAAAAACATTTCTAGGATTTCTTAGGCATATACAGCTATTAGCGGGAATACCTTTTAGGTAACAGGCAGAAAGACATATTAGGCTTGGGGGTCCCCTCAATAGAACCAAGTTCCTGAGGGGCCCCCACTTACCTTTTCCCCACCGCAGGACTTTGTTTGGTCCACAGAAGCCCAAACTTCACCTTTCGCGGCAGGCATTGTACTAGACCTTCAGGGACCGGGTTCCCAAGGATTCCACTCCCCTGGACCTGTATAGCACCCTGCACAGATAGCCTCTTGGTTTTGGGTATGACCAGAGCTCTGGATCCCAGGGTCCAGCCCTCCTAAGAGAGGCATTACAGGCAAAACCTTGCTCTTCTCTGCAAGGCCCGGGTACCGACCGTTTAGCTATGAAGCTTTTTTGGTCGGATCCGGAATAGCTTGCTAAGGCCCAGAGAACCTGTACACAAGCCCAGATGAATACATGTTAACCTTGGCCAACACCTTAGACACTGGCAAAAAACTGAGGTACTCCCGGATGGGAGGGGCTTATATAGGGGAGGGTACTTCCTGTTTTGGAAGTTGCCAGTGCCAGCACCTGAAGGTAATTCTATATAACCCACATAGTAATGACTATGCTGCTCTGTGTCCCGTGATGTATGAACAAGAAAACTCAAATTTTAACTCGTCTTTTTTCACAAGAGGTAAATACCGAATTGAGAGCTAATTATAAAACATTTTTTGGAAGTGAAAATCTGCTCTATTTTAGTCCAATGCAAGTTTTAGCCTTTGATTCTAATGGTACAATTGTAACTTTCACAAATAAATCCTTTTAATGTTGAGATGAAATGTATCTTTCTCTGAAATAAATTTTCCTTTGCAACATTGTTGCTTCTAATTAAAATATTTTGTTTTTAAGAATGCTAGAATGTGGAATGTTTTGATGTTCTGTTAAAATATATTTTTCTCTGTCACTTTCACTTGTTACTCTCCATCTCACACCAATCCTTACCCAAACTCACACAGGTGTCTTTACAAAGCACAAACAATACCATTGCTGATGCAAATTTAAAATAAGTCACTTTTTTTGTGCTTTTTATTATTTCTAAATCATCATAATTTGAGCCCCAAAAATTTGATATGTGTTCCAACATCAGAAATCAAAATGTAATTCCCCAAAATTTGAGGGTAATATCACTATTCTAAACTCACCCACAAAAAAACACCAAATATCACAGAATAAATCAAGAAGAATAACTCTTGAGTAATGTAATTCCATCACCTGTATGGCCAAAGAAATGCAGTATTTATGTGTATTTACGTGTAGGAGGTTTCCACATGTGGCGGCTCCGTGGCTTAGAGGTTAGAACTTCTGCTTAGCATCCCTGAGTGTCTGGGTTCAAATCCCAAACATGCTGCTTCATGTAGAGAAGTTGTCTCATCTCCCAGGTCTTAAAACTATGCTAAATGTCGTATTTATGTGTAGGAGGGTTCCACCACCATTGTAAATCTTGCCAGATACACAATTTAGCCAAAAGTATTGGGACACCTGCCTTTACACACACACATGAACTTTAATGGCAGCCCAGACTTAGTCCATAGGGTTAAAATTTGATTTGGCCCACCCTTTGCAGCTAGAACAGGTTCTGGGAAGGCTGAGAAGGCTGTCCACAAGGTTTAGTGTGTCTATGGGAATGTTTGATCATTCTTCCAGAAGTGCATTTGTGAGGCCAGGCACTGATGTTGGATGAGAAGGCCTGGCTCGCAGTCTCTGCTCTAATTCAGCCAAAGGGTGTTCTATCGGGTTGAGGTCAGGACTCTGTACAGGCCAGTCAAGTTTCTCCAAACCAAACTCACTCATCCATGTCTTTATGGACCTTGCTTTGTGCAATGGTGTGCAGTCATGTTGGAACAGGAAGGGGCCACCCCAAACTGTTCCCACAAAGTTGGGAGCATGATATTGTCCAAAATGTCTTGGTATGCTGATGCCTTAAGAGTTCCCTTCACTGGAACTAAGGGGCCAAGCCCAACCCCTGAAAAACAACCCCACACCATAATCCCCCTCCACCAAATGATTTGGACCAGTACACAAAGCAAGGTCCATAAAGACATCGATGAGTGAGTTTGGGGTGGAGGAACTTGACTGGCCTGGACAGAGTCCTGACCTCAACACAAAAAAAACACCAGCGCTAATCAGTGGCAGAGGGTGATAGTCCAAACTGTGATGGGGAGGCAAAAAGTCAATGGAGAGGTTTCACTGAGCCCAGTGCAGCTGGAATACCATAGTTGGAAAACAAGGATATACAGAAAAACACATAAACTTCCAGAGCTCAATGGGCAGCAAAAAGGCAGACTGTTTTTGTAGCTGATAAAACCATAAGTACATTTATTTAAACTTCCATAAAAACTAGGGACAGTTTAAGAATTAAATCACTGAGTAAAACACAGGAGGAGATTCTGCATATGGTCAAAATCACCTGACATCCATTGCAACAAGACGCCAACGCCAATCCGTTCTGATCAGCAAATCTTCCTATCAGCACAGAGAGTGGAAAGAAGGGCGGCCGCCAGGCTGGCTGATGACATGGGGATCAGAAGTCAGACTATCCGGTGAGCCTGTGGGGGATTCTCCAACGGGTGGAAGACAGAAGCGGTGGTCACAGGAGAGGCAGCCAGGTACCGCGCCGGTCAGTGACGTCAGACCAGCTGAGACGCTGGAGGGGGGAAACAGTAAATGGAGAGCCGCGCTGCTGCACAGTGACACAGGAACTGCAAATCACTCTTCCACCCAGGGGCACCTTTCAGCTGATAATGTGGTGAAAAGTGTTGGAAAAGTTCACACGCTGTGGAAAGATCACATGTCACTCTTCCGCTGGAGAGAGAATCCACCCAAAAAACAAGGCTGCTGGGAGGCTGATAAAATTGATGGTACTCGGTAGAACATGGAGCCTGGTCTTACAGTGGCAATCCTAGGTAGCCTTGATGACACGTTTCGTGCCCCTAACCCTCAAACTAGCTTTCCTAACCACATTGGAAATTATATCATATCAGTGCTCATTGTAGATTCATTATCTCCCACGGCACTTGATGAGGATGCGCTACAAATACTTGAGGAGCTTTGGTTAGAGGGCAGCACAGAAGGTTATATCCCTACATCTCAGTTAGAGCCACCTGTCCTACATACTTCGTTTAGGCTTTAGGCCCCTTTCACATGGGACGGATCCGTGAGGATCCGCCCCGTGAACCTCCGCTTGCTCAGCGGGGATCGCTTTGCTGAGCCGGCGGATGACAGGGCGGTCCCTGCACACTGTGCAGGGACCGCCCTGTCAGATCTCCGCTCTCCCCTATGGCGGGATCGGATGAACACGGACCGTCTGACCGTGTTCATCCGATTCGCTCTGCAGACGGATAGAAAAATAGGATTTTTCTCCGTCTGCAGAATCGGGGGATTGCGGACACGGAGGAGATCGGGTGTCAGCGGATGTTAATCCGCTGACACCCGCAATCTCATAGGGACCAATGTATGTCCTTTTTCCATCCGTAAGCGGATGGATGAAAAAGCGGACATACGGTCCGCTAGTGTGAAAGGGGCCTAAGTCTGCCTTTTTTCCCACAAATTCAAAAGGCCCATACATAAAAACATAATATCAGGCCATGTACAAAGACCTTATAACACTCTGCGACAAATCCCAAAAGCACAAACATTACAACTTGACTAAAGCGGAGAATCAGTCCTTAAAAAACCTGATGGCCAATACGCATATTACCATTAGACAAGCGGATAAGGGAGGTAGCGTAGTAGTGCAAAATAAGGTAGATTATATTAAGAAGGCAGGTCGACTGTTGGCCGACACAGAAACTTATCTTAAATTACGTACTGATCCCTCCCAGCATATCAGCAGGAATTAAAGTTTCTAGTCTATGAGGCATGGGAAAATGGTGTACTCACCAAGAAAGAACGTAAATTTATGTTGCCACCAGAGTGTAGTACCCCACATTTTTACCACCTCCCCAAGGTCCACAAGTCCCTAATTGATTCCCTGGGAAGATCCATTGTGGCTAGTACCAACAGTTTCACCAATGGGTTATCAATGTTTATTGATTTCTGTTTGCAACCTCTGGTGAATCGGTTACCCTCTTATATTAGGGATTCTACTGAAGTAATTAATCACTTAACGACCGCCCCATGTACATATACGTCGGCAGAATGGCATGGACAGGCACAATCACGTACCTGTACGTGCCTGCCTTCGCGCTGGTGGGGGGTCTGATTGGACCCCCTCCCGGTACATGGGGCGGTCGGTATTGCTTCAGAAGCGATCCGTGATGAGGGGGCGGCCATTGGTTTCTGGCCACCCCCTCGCGATCGCTCCCGGGAAATGAGATGCTTCCCCTGCCTGTGTAATGTAAACACAGGCAGTAGGAAGTGATGTCAGCTCTCCATGCGGCGCTCTATTCGTCCAGAGCGCCGAGGAGAGAAGACATCAGGTTAGTGCATCAACAGCCCACTGACACCAGGACACATAGGCACACTTTTTACCCCCCAGTCACCCCCAGATCACCCCCCAGATCACCCCCTGCCCCCATTCACAGTGTCACTGATTGCAGTGATCATTTATTTACTGATCACTGCAATCAGTGACATTTGTGATAGTAAAAGTGTCAGGGCAGTTAATGTTAGGTCCCTTTAGGTCCAGGGTAGCCCCCTAACCCCCCCAATAAAGGTTTAATCCCTTGATCGCCCCCCAGGTAACCCTTTCACCGCCTATCGCCAGTGTCACAAAGCAATCATTTTTCTGATCGCTGTATTAGTGTCGCTGGTGCCGCTAGGTAGCCAGTTATTTTTTTAGGTTTGCCGCCAGGTTTTTATAGCGTCGGCTCCCGGCAATATAGAGAAAAGTCATTGATTAAAAAAAAAATGCGTGGGGGTCCCCCAAATTCAATTACCAGGCCATTCAGGTCTGGTATGGATATTAAGGGGAACCCTGCGTCAAATAAAAAAAAAATGACGTGGGGTTCCCCCCAAATATCCATACTAGACCCTTCAGGTCTGGTATGGATTTTAAGGGGAACTCCACCCCAAATTTAAAAAAAAAATGGCGTGGAGTTCCCCCCAAAAATCCATACCAGACCCTTATATCTCAGACCCCGCCTACGTCATTGGCTGAGCGGACCTGATAGGGAACTTCATCTGCAGTGTAAAAAATTAATAGACCCACCCCTTCTCACGTTCCCCATCAGGTCCGCTCAGCCAATAACGTAGGTGTAAGGCTGAGCGGACTTGATGGGGAATGTGAGAAGGGGCGGGTCTATTCATTTATTACACTGCGGAGGAGCGGACCTGATGGGGAACTTCCTCCGCAGTGTAAAAAATGAAAAGACTCGCCCCTTCTCACGTTCCCCATCAGGTCCACTCAGCCAATGACGTAGGTCTAAGGCTGAGCGGACCTGATGGGGAATGTGAGAAGGGGCGGGTCTATTCATTTTTTACACTGCGGAGGACGTTCCCCATCAAGTCCGCTCAGCCAATGACGTAGGTGGGGTCTGAGATACGAGGGCACCCCCACCCCCTCGTACCTCAGACCCCGCCTACTTCATTGGCTGAGCGGACCTGATGGGGAACGTCCTCCGCAGTGTAGGTCCGCTCAGCCAATGACGTTTCGTGTGGAGTGGAGACTGCAGCGCTGGACATCGGACACTGGATTACATCACTGGAATGTGTTTTTTATTTTTTATTTTTAATAAAGGACTTTTCCAAACGGTGTCTGTGTGTTTTTTTTACATTTTTTTTACACTTTCTTCGTGAAATGGAAGGGGTACAATGTACTGTACCCCTTACCAATTCACATAGGGGGGGGTGGGATCTGGGGGTCCCCTTTGTTAAAGGGGTCTTCCAGATTCCGATAAGCCCCCTGCCCGCAGACCCCCACAACCACCGGGCAAGGGTTGTGGGGATGAGGCCATTGTCCCCATCAACATGGGGACATGGTGCTTTGAGGGGTCACACACCCCCAAAGCATTCTCCCCATGTTGAGGACATGTGGCCTGGTATGGTTCAGGAGGGGGGGGCGCTCTCTCATTCCCCCCATCTTTTCCTGCAGCCTGCAGGTTGCGTGCTCGGATAAAGGGTCTGGAGTTCCCCTTAAAATCCATACCAGACCTGAAGGGTCTAGTATGGATATTTGGGGGGAACCCCTCGTCATTTTTTTTATTTGACGCAGGGTTCCCCTTAATATCCATACCAGACCTGAAGGGGGGACCCCCACACATTTTTTTTTTTTTTTTTTTATCAATGACTTTTCTCTATATTGCCGGGAGCCGACAATTCATTATAGCCGCGAGTGCTTTTAAATTACTTTTTTTCCTTCAGAAATGACATTTTGTGCAGGGACAGTTCTAAGCATGGGAAACAAGCGCTGCTTTACAGGCATACTATACACCCCCCCCCCCCCCCCAGGTACGACATTTTAAGGAATATTTCACTTTTATTGTTTCATTTCACTTTAAGCATTATTAAAATCACTGTTTCCAAAAAAACGGCCATTTTTAAAACTTTTTTTTGAATTGATACATGTCCCCTGGGGCAGGACCCGGGTCCCCAAACACTTTTTAGGACAATAACTTGCATATAAGCCTTTAAAATTAGCACTTTAGATTTCTCCCATATACTTTTACAGGGTGTTCCGCGGCTTTTCGAATTTGCCACGAACACCCCAAATTGTTCGCTATTCAGCGAACGTGCGAACAGGCAATATTCGAGTCGAACATGAGTTTGACTCGAACTTGAAGCTAATCCCTACCCACCAGTGGCAATTCATATCTTCACTTTATTAGTTGTCATCACCCTACATTGAAGCGTAATATCCCTAGTGGACAGTTTAATAGACTGAGAAGAAACTGCTCTAGGAGAGAGGATTATGTGGAACAAAGTATCCTCATGACTAAGAAATTTGAGGAGAAAGAATACCCTCCTGAGTTGATAAAAGAGGCCTTTTTGTCCCATTTGAATCCTCCGGTTGATAAGTACGTGTTGAAAGATGAGACAAACGATAACCACACCGTGAGATTTGTGTCTACTTTCAATAAGGATTTCAAGTCAGTTTCTAAAATTATCAAAAAACATTATGGTATTTTACTATTGGATCAGAGGTTGGGCCCAGTATTAACCCCCGTCCCACAAGTCATCTTCCGTAGAGCCAAAACAGTTAAAAACCTAGTGGCTCTGAGCAAAGTATTAAATAGGACTTCTAGACCCCTTTTGGATATTAGGTCCTATTTTGATAACAGGACAGGCATTTTTCAATGCAAGAAAAGAGGATGCCCGACCTGCCAGTTTCTTGTCCATGGGACCAACAAAATTTGTACCAACTCGGGCAAGGAGTATGTGATAAGACAATTTGTCACATGCTCCATTGATTTTGTGGTTTATGTACTTCGGTGTCCCTGTGGCTTCCTGTACGTGGGGCGCACAATACGTGCACTACGAGCAAGAATAGGTGACCACCGCAGGTTCATCAAGAAAGACTTTTTGGAGCACAGTGTACCTCGACATTTCCAGAAATTTGATAATAAGGATATTAAACATCTAGAGGTCTTTGTGATAGAAACTATACCCAAAGGTACCTTAACTGACAATGAAAGATTCTCCCTTTTATGTAAAAGGAAGTTATTTTGGATTTACATGTTCAACTCTTTGGCCCCAAAGGGGTTAAACGAGTTACAAACATGCAGCTTTGTTTGATATTTTAGTTGGCTGGGGGCCATTTTGTAGGTTAGTATAGTTTCTGATATGGGATACTTATGTGGTTTTTATTTATTAGCCGTTTTTATTCATTATTTTTCACATTATTATACATTTATTGTTATTTCTTATGGTGTGTGTATGTATTCAGTCATGTTTTTGCTCGGCAAATAGGATTTGGATGATGTATGTATTTTTATTGGGTTTAAAGACCTGCACGTTCATTGAGCAACAGGGGGTTAACAACAGTCAGTTCAAGTACAGCCCCCATGTTTATTGCTCCTCCCGTTATTTTATTTTCCCGGCTAATTTTTCCCGCCATTTTTCACTATTTATATCTTCCTGGGTGCCACTTTTCCCTTGACTGTGACAAAGCGCAGGTTGCGTGAAACGCATCGTCAAGGCTACCCAGGTGTGCCACTGTAAGACCAGGCTCCATGTGCTACAGAGTACCATCAATTTTATCAGCCTCCCAGCAGCCTTGTTTTTTGGGTGGATTCTTTCTCCAGCGGAAGGGTGACATGTGATCTTCCCACAGGGCGTGAACTTTTCCAACACTTTTCACCACACCACCAGCTGAAAGGTGCCCCTGGGTGGAAGAGTGATTTGCAGTTCCTGTGTCACTGTGCAGCAGCGCAGCTCTCCATTTCCTGTTTCCCCCGCCAGCGTCTCAGCTAGTCTGACGGCGCGGTACCTGGCTGCCTCTCCTGTGACCACCGCTTCTGTCTTCCACCCATTGGAGAATCCCCCACAGGCTCACCGGATAGTCTGACTTCTGATCCTCATGTCATCAAGCAACCCTTGCGGCCGCCCTTCTTTCCACTCTCTGTGCTGACAGGAAGATTTGCTGATCAGAATGGACTGGCGTTGGCTTCTTGTTGCAATGGATGTCAGGTGATTTCGACCATATGCAGAGTCTCCTCCTGTGTTTTACTCAGTGATTTAATTCTTAAACTGTCCCTAGTTTTATGGAACTTTAAATAAATGTACTTATGGTTTTATCAGCTACAAAAACAGTCTGCCTTTTTCCTGCCCATTGAGCGCTGGAAGTTTGTGTGTTTTCCTTCTGGATATAGTCAGATCTGTCCTAGTTTGGGTAGGGCTGACTTGTTTTAGTTACAGAACATCCGTTCCCTACTGCCCCGGCCCCTCAGGAGCAACAGGATGTCCTGCCACTGATACCCATGGTGGTCCCACCAGCACCAGACCAGGTCCAGGACCAGGAAGAAAGGATAGATGGTGGTGCCCATGCCAACGGAGGAAAATTCTCTGACCCAGCTGAAGCACACCTAGAAATACAGCAGGAAAAATAGCATCAGATAGAAATGCTAGCTAAAATAGTTAAATGCCAACTGAAGAGATAAAAAGAGTGAAGGGCAGAGAGGTTCAAACTGGTCGTGCGGCTGTGAAAGTAGGTGCTGTGGGGGCATTGCTGTCTTTACTTTTAAGGCACAGATCCCTTCTCACACTGGACTCAGATCTCAGGACCGCCCATCTAGCAGGGAAGTGGGGAAGTTAGTGGGGAGGTTCAGTTGGAACCCCCTCTTCCACCCCAACTTCCACTCCCTTATCATTTCAGAAGGGAATTTGTTTTAAGACCTTTTTTATTGGAAAGTCACAGCTCCAATTTTTCATAGTGTTTTTTGTCACAGGAAAAGATTGAAGGTATCAGATTTTTGGTGCAATCTTTCCTGCAGCAAGGGATAATAAAAGAGTGATATTTTTTTTACAATGTCCCCATTTTTCCTGTGCCCAAAAGCAAACTGATAATTACAGATCTGTACATGATTTAAGAGAAATTAATCATTTTGGAATACTGATAATAGCATAGCTGTACTGATAGCCTCAATTGTCCCAGATGTATTGTCGCTGATTATGTCTATACCCCACAGTGCCAGAGTTTTTCTGTCATTGATTTAAGTAATGCTTTTTCCATCCTTGTTGACGAGGAGACACAACTGCTTATGTTTTTCTCCTGTTTTAAAGAGTCCAGTATACCTGGGCCGTTTTGCCTTAAGGCTATGTTGACTCACTGGTAGTCCACTCAATAGCATTCCGTGAGACGCTACGCTCATGGTCTTCTAAAAATGGTTCTGTCCTCCTTCAGTATGTCAACAACTTACTGTTGTGTACTCCCTCCCTGATGGCTTCTCAGTGAAACACTGTTGGATTTGTTTAATGGTCTGTATAAAGAGGGTTATAAGGTCTCCCAGCCCAAGGTCCAGCTCTGTCTCTCACAGGTTGAATATTTGGGGTTCACACTAATCCCCAGGGAACGCAAAGTAAGCTCTGCAAGGATTACAGCTGTCATGGGAGTGGCACACCCACTAAACAAAAGACATGCTGTCCTCTACAGGTACGATTGGTTACTGACGCCAATAGATGCCTGACTGTTCCCATTTTTTTTGACAACATGTTCACACAGAGTACTTAGACAGAAGCCCTGGACCTGGTGACTAGGGATGATAAGAAAATACATGTTTGTGTAGGGTTAACAACCTGTAATGGTTACTGCCCCGGGGTTGGGACTCCATGTGTATTGTTATTTGTGCACAATGGACAACTGTACAACCATGGCAGCTGTCCTAGCCCAAGACCACAGGAGTAAGCTGAGACTTGTAGTCTTTGTTTTGCCAAAGTAGTTCCAGTCCCGGTACAAGGCATGCCGGCGTGTCTGCGCGATCTAGCGGCCTGCACCATGGGGTATTGAGATATCAGCCACGATAACTCTGTGACATACCACAAATGTACATACCCCACACCAAGTATTATTTTTGTTTATGAGTCTGAGCACTCAATATGTGTCTGTTCAGAGGCTCACTGGATATGAGGTTATTCTCCTCTCCAGCTCTGACCATCAGTTTTGTTCCGCCAACCTAGAGACCAGCTCCTGTTCTGAGTACCATGTTTGGTTTGAAGGGAGAGGTGGATGAGGTGGTGGAACAACATCAATGTATAAAAGTTATACATTCTGTGACCTCACAAGGTCTGATCTAGTTACATAGTAGGTGAGGTTGAAAAAAGACATAAGTTCATCAAGTCCAACCTATGTGTGTTTTTTTATGTCAGTGTTACCTTGTATATCCCTGTATGTTGTGGTCGTTCAGGTGCTTATCTAATAGTTTTTTTGAAACTATCGATGCCCCCCGCTGAGACCACCGCTTGTGGAAGGGAATTCCACATCATTCCCGCTCTTACAGTAAAGAACCCTCTATATAGTTTACCCTTTGCCGTCCAGCCAACGTCATTATACTGCGGCAGGTCGGCACGATCCCACGAGCCGTCGTAGCTGTACTTCGTCTCCTTTAAGCGGGATAGCAGGCGCCCGCTGCACTGCGGAGGTGCCGATGCTCGTGACCGGCGGTGACGTGACGTTCCTGTTCTGTGAGGAGAGGAGATGCAGCGTGTGAGTTCCTAATAGCTAGGAACCACGATCTGTCATCTTCTATAGTGAGACCCCTCCCCCACAGTTAAAACACACACACACACTAGGGAACACAGTTAACCCCTTGATTGCCCCCTAGTGTTAACCCCTTCCCTACCAGTGACATTTTTACAGTAATCAGTGCATTTTTATAGCACTGATCGCTGTATAAGTGCCAATGGTCCCAAAAATGTGTCAAGTGTCCGATGTGTCCGCCATAATGTCGCAGTCCCGATAAAAATTGCAGATCACCGCCAATACTAGTAAAAATAATTATAATAAAAATGGCATAAATATATCCCCTATTTTGTAGACGCTATAACTTTTTCACAAACCAATCAATATAGGCTTATTGAGATTTGTATTACCAAAAATATGTAAAAGAATACATATCGGCCTAAACTGTTTAAAATAAAAAAAAATGGGGATATTTATTATAGCAAAAATATTGTTTGTTTTTTTTCAAAATTGTTGCTCTTTCTTTGTTTATAGCACAAAAATAAAAACCGCAGAGATGATCAAATACCACAAAAAGAATGCTCTATTTGTGGGGCACGACCGCACAACCGCGCAATTGTCAGTTAAAGCGACGCAGTCCCGTATCTCAAAAAATGGCCTCGTCATTGAGCAGCCAAATCTTCCAGGGCTGAAGTGGTTAAGGTTAAGGCTCTTTTCTTCTAATTTTAATGAGTGGCCACGTGTCTTGTTATACTCCCTTCCGCTAAAAAGTTGTATCCCTATTGTGGGGTCACCAGTACAGTATTTGTAAATTGAAATCATATCCCCTCTCAAGCGTCTTCTTCTCCAGAGAGAATAAGTTCAGTGTTCGCAACCTTTCCTCATAACCAATATCCTCCAGACCCTTTATTAGCTTTGTTGCCCTACTTTGTACTCGGTCCATTTCCAGTACATCCTTCCTGAGGAATGATGGCCATAACTGGAAAACCAGTGTATTTAATATTTTTATTATGTACAGGTGAAACTCGAAAAATTTGAATATCCTGCAAAAGTTCATTTATTTCACTAATGCAACTTAAAAGGTGAAATGAATACATGAGATAGACTAATTACATGCAAAGCAAGATAGTTCAAGCCGTGATTTGTCATAATTGTGATGATTATGGCTTACAGCTCATGAAAACGCCAAATCCAAATGAATATTGTGAAAAGGTGCAATTTTCTAGGCTCAATGTGTCCCACTCTAATCAGCTAATTAAGCCATAACACATGCAAAGGGTTCCTGAGCCTTTAAATGGTCTCCCTGTCTGGTTCAGTAGGAATCACAATCATGGGAAAGACTGCTGACCTGACAGTTGTGCAGAAAACCATGATTGACACCCTCCATAAGGAGGGAAAGCCTCAAAAGGTAATTGCAAAAGAAGTTGGATGTTCCCAAAGTGCTGTATCAAAGCACATTAATAGAAAGTTATGTGGAAGAGAAAAGTGTGGAAGAAAAAGGTGCACAAGCAGCAGGGGTGACCGCAGCCTGGAGACGATTGTCAGGAAAAGGCCATTCAAAAGTGTTGAGGGCTTTCACAAGGACTTTCACAAGGAGTGGAGGTTGGAGTCAGTGCATCAAAAGCCACCACACAGACAGATCCTGGACATATGGGCTTCAAATGTTGTATTCCTCTTGTCAAGCCACTCCTGAACAACAAACAACGTCAGAAGTGTTTTACCTGGGCTAAAGAAAAACAGACCTGGTCTGTTGCTCAGTGGTCCAAAGTCCTCTTTTCTGATGAGAGCAAATTTTGCATCTCATTTGGAAACCAAGGAGTATGGAGGAAGAATGGAGAGGCACACACTGCCAGATGCTTGAAGTCCAGTGTGAAGTTTCCACAGTCTGTGTTGATTTGGGGAGTCGTGTCATCTGCTAGTGTTGGTCCACTGTGCCTCATTAAGTCCAGGGTCAACGCAGCCGTCTACCAGGAGATTTTGGAGCACTTCATGCTTCCTTCCGCAGGCGAGCTCTATGGGGATGCCGACTTCATTTTCCAGCAGGACTTGGCACCTGCCCACACTGCCAAAAGCACCAAAACCTGGTTCAATGACCGTGATATTACTGTGCTTGATTGGCCAGCAAACTCGCCTGAAGTGAACCCCATAGAGAATCTATGGGGCACTGCCAAGAGAAAGATGAGAGACATGAGACCGAACAACGCAGAAGAGCTGAAGGCCGCTATTGAAGCATCCTGGTCTTCCATAATACCTCAGCAGTGCCACAGGCTGATAGCTTCCATGCCACGCCGCATTGAGGCAGTAATTGCTGCAAAAGGGGCCCAAACCAAGTACTGAGTACATATGCATGCTTCTACTTTTCAGAGGTCCGATATTGTTCTATGTACAATCCTTGTTTTATTGATTGCATGTAATATTCAAATTTTCTGAGATTGTGGATTTGGGGTTTTCATGAGCTGTAAACCATAATCATCACAAAATTTTGACAAATCACGGCTTGAACTATCTTGCTTTGCAAGTGTAGCACTCGGACCCTTTTTCCTACCTTTGGCTCACTTGCAGGAAAAGGGCACACCGTACTATATGCCCGTACCCTCCTGTTTGAGGAGGTTGAGCGGTATCATGTATTTGGGTCCCACAGCTAGGTTCTCCATCAGTTGGTTCTCATCTCCTAGGATATAGGGACAAGTCTCTGTTTTCCCCCCAAGTAATTCCAATGTCCACACCACTCTAAACTCCAGCGTTGAGTTTATTTTTCATCGAAGTTCAGCAGATAGGAAAGAGTGGATAAGAGACAGGACAGCAAGGCTTTGGGGGGTTGGTCCAGGCACAAGTAAATGTTACAATCACCACTCAATCCCCGAGTGGGTTCAGCTCACCCGGATAGTCTCCTGTAAAAGTGGATCCTAGCAGCCGCAGTAATGCTCGGATGCTTAATTAGGTTCTTTTCTTAGATACGTTCGGGAGACCCTCTGCCACAGAATCTATCATGTCCCGAACCTCTCAGCTTTTGCAATACAAGGACAGGTGCCAGCAACAGCACATTACTAGGCCCTTGGGGGATAGATGAATCCCTCCAGAAAGTTACCGGGCCCCTTCTTTCACCGTGAACTCTCACCGGTCCCTCAGAAAGGTCCTCCCCCGGCCTCCTCTTCTTAGAGCAGGCTCCCTCGCAAGGGACACCCTGAGATTCCTCTTCCAGGAAGTGGGATCCAGCTAAAGGTGCTGGGCCAAGTGCTGAAGTTGCAGCCCCAGGGCTAAAGGTGCCTGGGACTGATTCGCACGCGGCCCCATGGCCTGGACTCCCGATTTCCGACTCCTCTCTCCACCTCACCACGACTTCCTCCCAGGCGGCGTCTGCCCCTTATGTATCCTCCCCCAGCCTGCACAGCAGGCCAACCACGCCCACTGTGCCGCTGCCGAGAGAGGACACCCTAAGGCACAGCACTATTACTAGTGGTTTAACCCTGACCTGTCATGGCAGTGCCACCTACAGGCCACAGGGAACTGCACACCAGTATACCACCTGGAGAAACAAAGTAGCACAACCTATCAATGAGAACGGTCTGAGCCTAACTACTAACTCAGACCAGCCCCCTAAATTTGGGTATATAGCACCCCTAAAAGGGGATGGGCGCTACACAAGTAATGAGTCTATATCATATATTAGTTTCACCTTTTAAGTTGCATTAGTGAAATAAATTGACTTTTGCATGATATTCTAATTTTTTGAGTTTCACCTGTAGGTTACTCTGTGGTCATGCTCCCTGATGTTATTCTGGAGGCCAAGCCACGTGATGTCCCATCCGCACTGGTTGCAGAAGGTGGTGACATTAAGGCTACTTTCACACTGAAGCGCTGGATGCGCTGGCGGTATAGCGGCGCTATTTTTAGCGCCGCTATACCGTAGTTTTTGCCGCTATTTGCGTGCGCTAGCGGGGTGATTTTGAAAAAGGGTTAAAAATGGCCACAATAACGCCTCTTTGCTGCGTTTTGCGGGCGTTTTGGAGGCGCTACCTCATTGATTTCAATGGGCAGGGGCGCGATAGGAGCGGTATTTTTACCGCTCCTATCGCGCCTCAAAGATGCGGCTTGCAGGAGTTTTTTAACCTCCTGCAAGCGCAATGCTCCAGTGTGAAAGCCCTCTGGATACAAAAAAGCGGCTTTTTTAGGGCTTTTTTAGGGTGCTTTGCAGGTGCTATTTTTAGCGCAATAGCGCCTGCAAAGCGCCTCACTGTGAAAGGGGCCTTACAGAGTTTGTCAATTTTTTAAAGGAAAACAAGTAAATATTCACACAGATTTCAAATGTGTTCATGGAGCTGTCCGTGATCATGAATGAATCTAGCAGCAGAGAGACTTTGTAGCAGCGGATGGCAAATCAATTGCCCATTGTGCTCTTATAAATGATCTCTTAAAAGCTATACAGTTCCCCTCACAGCTGGCCATTATTCACTGCAGGATACACAAGGGCACAGGGAAGATCTATAAATCTTTTATATTAATCTTCGCAAAAAATGGAAATAACTCCAGAAAGGGTCATTGACAAAAAGAAGGGGGGTAGATACATCTCAGAGCATTATGGAGTAGGAAGGAGGGGAGATAAGCAGGAAAGGTTTTAAATGTCAATATTTTTGTAGATATTTTTCTATATAGAGAGAAATTATAGAGAGATTGGGCTGTCCATTGCGGATCCAGACAGACAATGGGCCAGCTTTCATTTCTAAGGACAAGATTAGAGAAGAAACTGGGAGCACATTTGTCAGGTGGGAAATTGTGCTGCCAGCCATGCTAGCGGGTTTAAAAATTACATCTGCTGAATGAAATAATTAAGCTATCATCATTTGAAGTGATTGTGGGGAGATCATTTCCAACACAATGGGCAAAAGGCCCATCTGTTTCTATGATTTGAAATTGATTCAAGAAGAGTATTGTAGGAAATTGGTTTAGACCTTAAATGGCATCTATGGTGATGTATCTGTTTCTCCACAGGAATCAACACACCCTTTCCAACCAGGAGATGTGGTCGTGATAAAGCAACTGAATAAAGTCAAGGGATCTGGATTCCCCTTTGGACCATGGATAACGGTGATCACAGTGATCAGCAGTCCTGATGGAACAGTGTCCCCAATGGATCCAAGCGACCAGATTAAAGAAAGTAACAAGGAGGGGGGAAGCAGGTGATACAAGACCCTGGAAGTGAGACAACAGACAAGCCGAAAGAAGACACAGAAGATGTCCTGGCTACTGTCTCCCCAAACTTCTGGGAAAACACTTTGTGGACTTAGCCTCTTGATCTTGGCGGTATTTTTGCTAATATAGACCATAAAAAACTGTGTGTATCACCCAGAGGACTTAGGCTTATGTGCAGAGGCGTAGATTGAAGCTTGTGGGCCCCGATGCAAAAGTTGACCTGGGCCCCCCCTACTACCACCCACCACTTCCACCGATGCGTGTAGATACACCCAATGCACGGCAAGATACTAAAAGTGGCTTAAGAGTTTTGAGTTCCCAGAGTTCCTCCTTACATCAGAGGACAGGGATCACCGCTATGGAATCAGAGGACAGGGATCACCGCTATGGAATCAGAGGACAGAGATCGCCGCTGGAGAATCAGAGGACAGGGACCCCTGGCAGGCCACTTGGCAGAGCTCCTTTCCCATTCCAGCACTGTATACAGCTCCCCCCCCTACTACACAGGGCTGAAATCACATTCATTTACACAGAGTCTGTCAGCCTTCACAGGGTGTATCTGGTTTTTATGTTGCCGTTCTGACCTGTGAAATTCTCTGGTCGGAACGGCAATGTAGTTGCAGTAGGCAGATACAGATAAAAATTCTAAAAAGTGCAGCGCTAAAGTGAATTAACACATAATGAACAAATGAATGATGATATAAGTGAAATATAAGACCCTGGGTTGGAATATGAATAAACATAATGATCAGCAAGTGTGCAAACAAATGAAGTGATTGTAAGTAATAAATAAACAGAAAACAAGTGTTGTGAAGAAAAAACTAAGGCAGAGTCCCATCCAGATTCTATTAAGAAAAGTCCATATTAAAGGCTGTTTTCCAAAATAAATTGAGGTGATTCCAAAGAAACAGTGAGTGACACCAATTTGCCCAGAAAGCAAGTGTGTCTTCAAACACCCAATAGTGTAGTAGCCTGCTTACCAAAAAGCCGTGACTGCAGATAGCAGTCTCACCAAGCTTAGGGACATAGGTCTCCCCAGAACCAAACCAGGTCAGCTGCTAGTAATCCGAGGGTTACTCAGAAAAAGAAAAAAACGAAAACTTCCATAGCGCAATATGTTGATGCAATTGATTTAATAAAAGAAAGTAATGCACTTACAAGAGCAATGAATTATTCAGCATAAGTATTATGAGAGCTGCGGCGTCTCCATCTGCTTCCCCTTACTTCCTGTATGTCTGTAACACCACCGTCTCGATAGACGGAACGCAATGACGTCACCGGCACCCTAAGCACGTTTCGTCTCCAAAAGGACTTCAGATATTATGGACCATTTATGTCTAGAAAGGTCACATAGGCAATAATCAGAGTCACCAAAGGGCTTCTTCAGATGTTAATATTGATCTGCTCCTTTATGGAATGCACCACCAATAAGGGTTGTCACCTCTACCCTTTAAACCTGAACACAGATACACCCTGTGCAGATTGTGGCTGACTGGCTGTGTTGTAAAAAATTTGATTTTAGCCCTGCGGAGGAGGAGCAGTATAGAGTGCTGTAATGGGAAAGGAGCTCAGCAGTTGGGCTTAGCATCCAGGACAGAGGGGGTGGTTAGGGAGCTTTGCAGGGGGCACAACTTAGATCTTGGGGGGCAAAGCCATGTGACACAGAATCAGGAGGTGTTAAGGGATTTGTTAAGGGATTTGTTAAGGGATTTGTTTTAGCAATTTCTGATGGTTTCTCTGTCAGTGTTGGCAGGTGTTGGGGGAAGGTCACCTCCCGGAGGTGTTTGTCTCTTCCCCATTGTCAGAGTAGTGGGGTAAGCTGATATCCCCGGGTGGGGGGTACAGAGAATCCAAGCTGGTGACTAGGAGACACTAAGCAGTGTCTTACATCACCAGTGACATTGGTCCCATCGTGGCTATAGGATGTCACTCTCCTTCTCTTGCCTCGCTGAGCTCGGTTACCATTCCATGTTGCCAGCACACAGCACAGGACACTTCCCCATCCTGGGCTGTTCTCACCCTATGCTCCTCTCCATTCAGGAAATGGCTCACAGCTTGGCTCACAGCTTCTCCCCAGCCAATGAGAAAGGAGGGGTGTGGACTGCGGAAGGCAAAGTGGAAACCCAGTACTGGAACATGGCTGTGGGGCCCTAGGGTAGATCGGAGCTGGACTTTGTGGAGGATATGATAAAATGACAGGCAGGCTGCAGGAGCCCCCTGGAGCTAGGGGCGGGGTTGAGATTGTGACCCCTGCAACCCCTTATGCTATGCCCATGCCTATGTGTTTTGAGGTCAATTACAGTATGAATGAGTCAAAATTGCCCATGACACACACTGTTGCTCATGACACTATGAACAAGTCTCAATGAATGCAGAAAAGAAATGTAAAGACATTTTCAATTTATGACACTTTAGGAGTACTGAGTATATATTCTGGGGTAACAGAGGAGAGTTTTGTGGAGTGGGTGAAGAGTCCGTTACTGTAATTGTTACTGTACTGTAAATGCTGTAATTAACCCTGCACGCAGGGAAATTTTACTTGTTTGCCTAATGACTCATGTGTCATTTTTGGTACTATGGTACCCCATGACCGGATAGTGTTGGAAGTATTTTTAAAGTGGGGTGTAGTTGTGTTACTTACTAATGCTTCTACGTATGATAAATGTTACCAGAAATTAATGTTGTATCACTGGAAAAAGTGGAATCATACTCACCCTTTTTCTTCCCTTTTTTAAATAGAGGAGGTAAAAACACATATAAGAGGGAAAGCTAGATGGACTGGGTCCTTCATGGTATGGCCTATAGGTTCCAGTATACTTATAACTAATGATTCAGAAATTACTAATAGCTCACACCTTGGTGTTGCATATGTATGTGTAGTGGGGTCCTAAATTTAGGGGAAGTGTTTGAGTGGTAGTTATGCTCAAACACCCCAATTGTCAGGATTCTATCAACCATTTTTGTCCGCAGGGAGAGTATCAGTGTATAGTTCCCTGTGGCCTGCAGGTGGCGCTGCCATGGTAGGCCAGGGTTGAACCGCTGATACAGTGCTGTGCCTTGTGTGTCCCCTCTCGGCAGCTGTGCAGTGGGTGTGGCAGGCCTGCTGTGCATGCTGGGAGAGGATATAAAAGGAGCAGATGCAGCCTGTATGGGGTTCTGTCCATTTTGTTGTGGTCGGGGGCACCTTTGGCCCAGGGGCGGAGGTCAGTGAATCAGCCCCAGGCACCTTTAGCCCTGGGGCTGCAGCAAAGGCCTTGGGCCCAGCACCTTCGGCTGGGGCCCATCAAGGATAGAGGAATCCCAGGGTGCCACCTTGCGAGGGGACCCGAATCTTAGACGAGGAGGCCAGGGGAGGAACTGGTGAGAAGTCACGGTAAAGGAAGGGGCCCGGTAACTCTCTGGAGGGATGTCTTCTCCTTACAAAGAGGTCAAGCTGTGAAACACCAAGCTCACCAGGTCTGTGGCAGAGACCAAGTTCACCAAGTCTGTGGCAGAGACTGTGCGGTTAAGTTAGAGTACCATTTGGCTGCTAGTTCCTACCTAGGGAGACTACCTAGGGAGACTATCCATTTGGGCTGAGTCTGCTTGAGAAGCTGAGCAGTGAAGTAATTACGTTTGTGCCTGGACCTCTCCCACACCTTATGCTATCCTGTCTTCTTGCTCCAACCTTTACTTATCAGAGACTGTAATTTACGAGAAATAAACTCTATGTTGGACTGAATGGTATTGATTTAGAGACTGTCAGAAGTAAACTTGCAGCTGCTGGAAAAGATAGTGTGGATGCCCCTCACATATTGAGTAACTGGAGACCCACGCTGTTGGCATCTTAGGTGGCACAGTTGAATCCAGATAAATCGATGGTGACTAAGTTTGACTGGTCTAACAGGTGATGTGACTAAGGGTCTTGCAAATAGGATCATGTGTGCTGTAAGGTTCCTTTTGATAAGGTATATGTTGGAAAACAGACTTGCATCCCCAGGTTCCAGACAGCTGAGGTCTCTTTTCAATATTCCTGTGGATCATTGGGTGATATCCTTTCCTCAGGACACAGTGGGGCTGATTTATGAACCGTTTGCACCTTGAGTTGAGGCGCACGCCGAGGCGCAACCGCCATTTTGGTATTTACGAAACATTTGCGCCGATAACGCAGCCCTATTCCCAATTTACTAAAGTGTTCTCGGCGCACGGGAGGAGGCGATCAGTGCACCACTATGGACCTGGCGCACAGCATCTTCAAATCAAAATTGAAAGAAGCTGGAAGTGCCAATATTATGGGGTGATGTGGGGTGATGTGAGGAAGTATAGTAACAACTAGGGTTGAGCGGACCCGAACTGTAAAGTTCGGGTCCGTACCGAACTTTTGGGTTTTGGGGTCCCGGACCCGAACCCGAACAATTGACTGTATGTTCGGGTTCGGGTCCGGTGTTCGGCAATATGCATGTAAAGTCACGCTTGTTTCCCTGCACAAAGTGTCATTTCTGAAGGAAAAAAAGTCATTTAAAACTCACTCGCGGCTATAATGAATTGTTGGCAATACATAGAAAAGACATCGATAAAAAAAAAAAAAAAACCTGGGGGTTCCCCCAAATTCAATTACCAGGCCCTTCAGGTCTGGTATGGATATTAAGGGGAACCCTGCCGCAAATTTAAAAAAAAAAAATGCGTGCGGTTCCCCAAATATCCATACCAGGCCCTTCAGGTCTGGTATGGAATTTAAGGGGAACTCCACCCCAAATTTAAAAAAAAATGGCGTGAAGTACCCCCAAAAATCCAAACCAGACCCTTTATCAGAGCACGCAACATGGCAGGCCACAGGAAAAGAGGGGGGGCGAGAGAGCGGGATCTGGGCGGGATCTGGGGTTCCCCTTTGTTAAAGGGGTCCTCCAGATTCCGATAAGACCCCCCACCCGCAGACCCCCACAACCACCGGGCAAGGGTTGTGGGGATGAGGCCCTTGTCCCCATCAACATGGGGACATCCTCCCCATGTTGAGGGCATGTGGCCTGGTACGGTTCAGGGGGGGCGCTCTCTCGCCCCCCCCCTCTTTTCCTGCGGCCTGCTAGGTTGCGAGCTCGGAAAAGGGTCTGGTGTGAATTTTTAGGGGGACTCCACGCCATTTTTTTTTTAATTTGGGGTGGAGTTCCCCATAAAATCCATACCAGACCTGAAGGGCCTGGTATGGATATTTGGGGGAACCGCACGCATTTTAAAAAAAAAAAATTGCGGCAGGGTTCCCCTTAATATCCCTACCAGACCTGAAGGGCCTGGTAATTGAATTTTGGGGAACCCCCACGCTTTATTTTTTATTTTTTATCAATGACTTTTCTATGTATTGCCGGGAGCCGACAATTCATTATAGCCGCGAGTGAGTTTTAAATGACTTTTTTTCCTTCAGAAATGACACTTTGTGCAGGGACAGTTCTAAGCACGGGAAACAAGCGCAAATAGTCCTCAGAAGTTTGGGTTGACTTCAATGGGGTTCGGGTTCGGGGTCAAGTTCGGTCCCGAACCCGAACTTTTTTCCGAAGTTCGGCCGAACCCGTCGAACCCGAACATCCAGGTGTCCGCTCAACTCTAGTAACAACTGCCCAAGTAACAAATATGGCCATAGAATGAGAAAGTAACTTTTTCAGAACAAGCCTGCCGCGCCTGCAAGTACGTTTAGAACTGCGTGAGGGCTAATTGTGCACTGCGCATGCGCAAGCGGCATTTGCGCACGTTCAGATGCGTTGGTTCACTGCGCCGGCAAAATCTTAGTAAATGTCAAGTAACCTAAATGCATTTGCGTGTGTTGCACAGCCGCATCTCTAAACTTGAATTTTTTTTTAACGCTGGTTCACTTTTATGTCTTTTTTTAAGGATATTGGCACACAGGTCATGTTAACGTGTTACATTGTTAATATGTTACATGTACCTTGTTAAAATTATGTAAAAAGACTCTCGCTACTCTAGCTCCTCATAAAAGGGCATTTAACCTTCCCCCTCTAATGCATATGTTATCTTTGGGCTAGTTTTTGCTTTTAAAGGGAAACTCTACACTCCATTCTCCAATGCGCTTGTCTCCCCCTTCTAATGCATATGTTATCTTTGGGCTAGTGTTTGCTTTTAAAGGGGAACTCTACACTCCACTCCATTCTCCAAAGTCTGTGAGCTGCCTTTACCAAATCAAACCACTTTTGGGGTGCCTGAGCCCCTCCTGCCCCCAAGCATCCACCCCCTTTCATTAGCTGGCTTGCTGTGTTTGGCTAGGGGTTTGTTAGTGCATGAGAGGGGGTGGTTTGTTTTATGTGGGGGTTCTCATTTTACGCCTTTCTAGACCCAAATGGCCTTGTATGTATTGGGGGAGCAGGCTTTTTTTTATTTTTTATTTTTTTAGTTAAAATCTTGCAGCTGCAATGTCGATTTGTAAGTTTGCTCTAAAGCCGTACATCTTTGAAGCAGCATTTTGGATACATGCTACAGATGCACCACTTTACAGGCAGAGTAACCCCCCTCCCAAGTTAATAGCTTTAGGGCAAGTTCACACTATAGAAATGCAGTCCAGCTGCTTTTCTGCATGTGCGTTTTCGATGCGTTCCTGTGCGTTTATGATGCGTTTTTTAGCGTTCCAGTACAGTCCAGTGCAAGAAAAATGCAGCATGTTCTACTTATTTTCTGAAACTGGAATGCCCTGGAACTGCAAGTAATGGTGTGAACTATGCCATTGAAAAACATATAACCTACTTTCCATGCGTTTTTGAGGCATAAAAAAACGCACTGAACTGCATGCGGTGTGAACTGGCCCTTACGCAATTTGGCATATTTAAAGGCACTTCACCTTGTTTCGTTTTTGGGGTTCTCCAAATTGGTGACATTGATATATGTCCCTTAGGGTGGGACCTGGGCCCCCATACCCATTTTAAGGCCAATAACTAGAAGATAAGCCAGCCAAGTGGGGACTAGCAAAATTAACAAGTCCGTTCCTATAGATTGCAATGGTATTTGTTGTCTAACTTTTGCCCATGTTAGGCTCTTTGTTTGTCCCCCTGGACGGGGGGGTGTTTGTCCCATCTCTAATTTAGTAGCATGCTGGATGATGTGCTTAATTTTGGACAGGGGGTGGCTTATTTTGTGCTAGCTGCATTTGGGTTGGTCTGGGCATGCTCAGGGACTTTGCCTTTTTTTGGTGCTTTTTGTGTGTGAACAGCACTAGGATGTTTCTGGGCATGCTCATAGAGTGTGTATTTTGGGTTAGTAATTTAACCACTTCCCGCCCCGTCAATAGCAGATTGACGTCCGGGAAGTGGTTGCGTTATCCACCCTGGACGTCATATGACGTCCTGCGGCATAACAGCCACCGCGCGCCCGGGGGGGCGCGCATCGCGGCGATCGGTGGAGCGGTGGGTCAGTCTGACCAACCGCTACACTGATCTTGGTAAAAAGCCTCCGGCGGAGGCCTTTTACCACGTGATCAGCCGTGTCCAATCACGGCTGATCACGATGTAAACAGGAAGAGCCGTTGATCGGCTCTTCCTCACTCGCGTCTGACAGACGCGAGTAGAGGAGAGCCGATCGGCGGCTCTCCTGACAGGGGGGGTTCGCGCTGATCGTTTATCAGCGCAGCCCCCCCTCGGATACCCACACTAGACCACCAGGGAAGCCCCCCAGGACCACAGGGAAGCCCCAAGCATGTGGATGGCCCCCATGGCCATCCACATGTAATAAAAAAAAAATATGCCAATCAGTGCCCACAAATGGGCACTGACTGGCACTATGATGGCACCACCACAATGTGTGGTGGCTGGCATTTCTGGGCATTAGTGTCCATCAGTGCCACCTACTAGTGTCCATCAGCGCCACCTATCAGTGCCCATCCGTGCCCATCTGTGCCCATAAGTGCCCACCTATCAGTGCCCGTCCGTGCCACCTATCAGTGCCGCCTATAAGTGCCCATCAGTGCCGCCTATAAGTGCCAATCAGTGCCGCCTATGAGTGCCAATCAGTGCCGCCTATGAGTGCCAATCAGTGCCGCCTATGAGTGCCAATCAGTACCGCATACCAGTGCCACATATCAGTGCCCATCAGTGCCGCCTATCAGTGCCCATCATCAGTGCCCATCAGTGCCACCTCATCAGTGCCACCTCATTGGTGCCACCTCATCGGTGCCCATCAGTGTCGCCTTATCAGTGCCAGTCAGTGCCGCCTTATCAGTGCCCGTCATTGAAGTAGAAAAGGTACTTATTTACAAAAAAAAACAGAAACAAAGAAAAACGTCATTTTTTTCAAAATTTTCGCTCTTTTTTTATTTGTTGTGCAAAAAATAAAAATCGCAGAGGCGATCAAATACCACCGAAAGAAAGCTCTATTTGTGGGAACAAAATGATAAAAAAATTGTTTGGGTACAGTGTAGCATGACCGCGCAATTGTCATTCAAATTGCGACAGCGCTGAAAGCTCAAAATTGGCTTGGGCAGGAAGCTGTATAAGTGCATGGTATTGAAGTGGTTAAGGACATCCTTAAAGGGGTTGTAAAGGTAAATGTTTTTCACCTTAATGCATTCTATGCATTAAGGTGAAAAAACATCTGACAATACCGCCCCCCCCCCAAGCCCCCGTTTTACTTACCTGACCCCTCGAAAGTCCCGCGCTCGCCCCCGTCATCCTCCTCGCCATTCATCCTGGCCGTTGATTGGCTACAGTGGATGGATTGAAAGCAGCGCAGCCATTGGCTGGTGCTGCTGTCAATCACATCCAATGATGCGGCGCGCCGGGGGGCGGGGCCGAGTGATACAGTGAGCATCAATAGCCGCTGGCTGTATCACTGGAGCGCGCCCGCAATCACTCTCCACTATGCGAGCTTGCTCGCATATAGGTGGTGAGTGATTGCGGGGAGGATCCGAGACAGCCGCGGAGGGACCCCAGAAGACGTGGATTGGGGCCACTCTGTGCAAAATGAGCTGCACAGTGGAGGTAAGTATAACGTTTGTTACTTTAAAAAAAAAAAAAAAATTCTTTACAATCCCTTTAACCACTTAAGCCCCGGACCATTTGGTAGCTAGAGGACCAGAGGTGATTTCAGAATTTTGCACTGCGCTGCTTTAACTGGAAATTGTGCGGACATGCAATGTTGTACCCAAACGAAATTTGCGTCCTTTTCTTCCCACAAATAGAGCTTTATTTTAATGGTATTTGATTGCCTCTGCGATTTTTATTTTTTGCGATATAAACGGAAATAGACCGAAAATTTTGAAAAAAAATGATATTTTCTACTTTTTGTTATAAGAAAAATCGAATAAACTCAATTTTAGTCATACATTTAGGCCAAAATGTATTCAGCCACATGTCTTTAGTAAAAAAAATGTCAATAAGCGTATATTTATTGGTTTGCGCAAAAGTTATAGCGTCTACAAACTAGGGTACATTTTCTGGAATTTACACAGCTTTTAGTTTATGACTGCCTATCTCATTTCTTGAGGTGCTAAAATGGCAGGGCAGTACAAAACCCCCCCAAATGACCCCATTTTGGAAAGTAGACATCCCAAGGAAATTGCTGAGAGGCATGTTGAGCCCATTAAATATTATTTTTTTTTGTCTCAATTACAAAAAGTTTGTCACTAAATGATATATTGCTCACACATGCCATGGTTATATGTGGATTTGCACCCCAAAATACATTTTGCTGCTTCTCCTGAGTACAGGGATACCACATGTGTGGGACTTTTTGGGAGCCTAGCCGCGTACGGGCCCCCGGAAACCAAGCACCGCCTTCAGGATTTCTAAGGGCGCAAATTTTTGATTTCACTCCTCACTACCTATCACAGTTTTGAAGGCCATAAAATGCCAAAATAGCACAAAACCCCCCCAAATGACCCCATTTTAGAAAGTAGACACCCCAAGGAAATTGCTGAGAGGCCTGTTGAGCCCATTGAATATTTCTTTTTTTTGTCCCAAGTGATTGAATAATGACAAAAAAAAAATACAAAAAAGTTGTCACTAAATGATATATTGCTCACACATGCCATGGTTATATGTGGAATTGCACCCCAAAATACATTTTGCTGCTTCTCCTGAGTACGGGGATACCACATGTGTGGGACTTTTTGGGAGCCTAGCCGCGTACGGGACCCCGAAAACCAAGCGCCGCCTTCAGGATTTCTAGGCACAAATTTTTGATTTCACTCCTCACTACCTATCATAGTTTCGAAGGCCATAAAATGCCAAAATAGCACAAAACCCCCCCAAATGACCCCATTTTGGAAAGTAGACACCCCAAGGAAATTGCTGAGAGGCCTGTTGAGCCCATTGAATATTTCTTTTTTTTGTCCCAAGTGATTGAATAATGACAAAAAAAAAATACAAAAAAGTTGTCACTAAATGATATATTGCTCACACATGCCATGGTTATATGTGGAATTGCACCCCAAAATACATTTTGCTGCTTCTCCTGAGTACGGGGATACCACATGTGTGGGACTTTTTGGGAGCCTAGCCGCGTACGGGCCCCCGGAAACCAAGCACCGCCTTCAGGATTTCTAAGGGCGCAAATTTTTGATTTCACTCCTCACTACCTATCACAGTTTTGAAGGCCATAAAATGCCAAAATAGCACAAAACCCCCCCAAATGACCCCATTTTAGAAAGTAGACACCCCAAGGAAATTGCTGAGAGGCCTGTTGAGCCCATTGAATATTTTTTTTTTTTTGTCCCAAGTGATTGAATAATGACAAAAAAAAAAAAAATACAAAAAGTTGTCACTAAATGATATATTGCTCACACATGCCATGGTTATATGTGGAATTACACCCCAAAATACATTTTGCTGCTTCTCCTGAGTACGGGAATACCACATGTGTGGGACTTTTTAGGAGCCTAGCCGCGTACGGGACCCCGAAAACCAAGCGCCGCCTTCAGGATTTCTAGGCACAAATTTTTGATTTCACTCCTCACTACCTATCATAGTTTCGAAGGCCATAAAATGCCAAAATAGCACAAAACCCCCCCAAATGACACCATTTTGGAAAGTAGACACGCCAAGCTATTTGCTGAGAGGCATGGTGAGTATTTTACAGCTCTCATTTGTTTTTGAAAATGAAGAAAGAAAATATATATTTTTTTTTTTCAATTTTCAAAACTTTGTGACAAAAAGCGAGATCTGCAAAATACTCACAATACCTCTCAGCAAATAGCTTGGGGTGTCTACTTTCCAAAATGGGGTCATTTGGGGGGGTTTTGTGCCATCTGGGCATTCCATGGCCTCCGAAACTGTGATAGGCAGTGAGAAGTGAAATCAAAAATTTACACCCTTAGAAAGCCTGAAGGCGGTGCTTGGTTTTTGGGGTCCCGTACGCGGCTAGGCTCCCAAAAAGTCTCACACATGTGGTATCCCCGTACTCAGGAGAAGCAGCAGAATGTATTTTGGGGTGTAATTCCACATATACCCATGGCATGTTTGAGCAATATATCATTTAGTGACAACTTTGTGCAAAAATAAATAAATAAATTGTCTTTTTTTCCGCAACTTGTGTCAACATATAAAATATTCCATGGACTCGACATGCCTCTCAGTATATAGCTTGGGGTGTCTACTTTCCAAAATGGGGTCATTTGGGGGGGTTTTGAACTGTTCTGGCATTTTATACACAACATTAGGAAGCTTACATCCACTCTTCTAACCACTTGAAGACAAAGCCCTTTTTGACACTTTTTGTTTACATGAAAACATATTTTTTTTTTGCAAGAAAATTATGTTGAACCCCCAAACATTATATATATTTTTAAAGCAAAGGCCCTACAGATTAAAATGGTGGGTGTTGCATTTTTTTTTTCTACACAGTATTTGCGCAGCGATTTTTCAAACGCATTTTTTGGTAAAAAAATACACTTTTTTAAATTTTAATGCCCTAAAACACACTATATTGCCCAAATGTTTGATGAAATAAAAAAGATGATCTTAGGCCGAGTACATAGATACCAAACACGACATGCTTTAAAATTTCGCACAAACGCGCATTGGCGACAAACTACATACATTTTTAAAAGCCTTTAAAAGCCTTTACAGGTTACCCCGTTAGATTTACAGAGGAGGTCTACTGCTAAAATTACTGCCCTCGATCTGACCTTCGCGGTGATACCTCACATGCATGGTGCAATTGCTGTTTACATATGACTAGTGTTGAGCGAACCCGAACTGTAAAGTTCGGGTCCGTACCGAACTTTAGCTTTTTCCCGAACCCGAACCCGAACCCGGACTTTGCCCAAAAGTCCGGGTTCGGGTTCGGGTTCGGCAATCTAATTACGCATTTAGAAATGCTTCAGGGGCCAGCCAATCACCTTTTGATTAGCTGGTGTGCCCTTAGAGGCCATCATAGCCATGCCTACTAATGGCATGGCTGTGATTGGTCAGTGCAACATGTGACCCAGCTTCTATATAAGCTAGAGGCACACACCACACATGTCACTCTGCTTCAAAATAGATAGGGAGAGGATCTAGTCTGCTGCTGCTGCTTTTAGGGAGAGATAGAAAGATAGATGAGGTAGTCCTGATTCTACAATCTGAGGGAAAAGATAGAGAGATAGTGTAGTGTAGGGCCAGGTTCCTGTGTTGGTGCTTTCAGGGAGAGAGATTTATTATATAGGAGTCCAGATTCAGAGATTAAAATCAGCGATCTGCATAGGTTTACCTGTTTGTGTTGCAGTGCAGTCTTTTTAGACTGCCATGAGCCCAGTGTCAGAGAAAATCTAACTTTTAGGGGGGAAAAAAAGGCACTTTATTGTGCTCTTTTCCAAAAGACCCATAGGGCAAAAAAAAAAAAAAAGCATTTTATTTTGCTCGTGCAAAAAAAGACCCGTTTAGGGCAAAAAAAAAATTTGCACTTTAATGTACGCTTGCAAAAAGAGCCATTCAGGGGCACAAAAAATAGTTTGCAGTGTGTTATACATATTTGGAGGTGTGTGAAATAAACAATTTCTATATAGTTTTCTCCTACTGTGCTATACTAAAAAAACAACATTTTTTTTTGAATAGCATTTTCTGCAGTTCTGTAGCTGTGCGATTCAGCGGTTACGTACTGTGGGTGTGTTCTGCTCTTCCAAAAAATGCCGTTTAGGGGCACAAAAAAAGTTTGCAGTGTGTTATACATATTTTGAGGTGTGTGAAATAAACAATTTCTATATAGTTTTCTCCTACTGTGCTATACTAAAAAAACAAAATTTTTTTTGAATAGCATTTTCTGCAGTTCTGTAGCTGTGCGATTTAGCGGTTACGTACTGTGGGTGTGTTCTGCTCTTCCAAAAAACGCCGTTTAGGGGCACAAAAAAAAGTTTGCAGTGTGTTATACATATTTTGAGGTGTGTGAAATAAACAATTTCTATATAGTTTTCTCCTACTGTGCTATACTGAAAAAAAAAACATTTTTTTTGAATAGCATTTTCTGCAGTTCTGTAGCTGTGCGATTCAGCGGTTACGTACTGTGGGTGTGTTCTGCTCTTCCCAAAAACGCCGTTTAGAGGCACAAAAATAGGATTTTTTACTCACCGTAAAATCCTTTTCTCTGAGTCCATGGACCGACACAGCTTCTCTATTGACAAAGTGGGTATTATCCGTTAATTAGGAGTGACTAGGCAGAAAAACTTGTAAAAAGTGTTGCATCACACCTTCTACAGTACCGCCCAGGGGGCGGACCCTCTGGGTATACCCTCTCAGTCTGCACATCGCAGATCAGTTCGTCAAAAAGCAGTACAAACTTAAAAGGAGGGGTGGGTGCTGTGTCGGTCCATGGACTCAGAGAAAAGGATTTTACGGTGAGTAAAAAATCCTATTTACTCTTTCGTCCATGGACCGACACAGCTTCTCTATTGACAAAGTGGGACGTCCCAAAGCAGTGTCAGAGAAAAAACGAGGGGTGGTAACAGCATAAAAACAAACTTCACCCCAAAACACAAAACAGCACTCCTCCAACGGAGGAGTTGCAACTCTAAACAGCCGCCTGCAAAACCTTGCGGCCGAAAGAGGCATCCGAAGATGCACCTACATCAACTTTGTAGAATTTTGTGAAAGTGTGAGCGGACGACCAAGTCGCCGCTTTACATAGTTGGGAAACAGACGCTTGATGTCGGAAAGCCCAAGAGGCACCTATTGCCCTGGTCGAATGCGCCGTGACAGGAAAGGGGGGCGCCTGACCCTTTAAGGCGTAAGCCTGGATTACTATCTGTCGGATCCACCTAGAGATGGTGGCCGATGAGACTGCTTGGCCCTTCTTGGGACCAGCCACCGAAACAAACAGTGAGTCTGACTTCCGGAACAGGGAAGTAGCAGATATGTATACTCTCAAAGCTCGGACAACGTCCAAGGAATGCAACGCCGACTCCTTAGGATTCGACGGCTGAGGACACAAGGATGGAAGTACAATGTCTTCGTTGAGATGAAAAGCCGAAACGACCTTCGGAAGAAAGGAAGGCTGCGGCCGCAGCACCACCTTATCCTTGTGGAAAATCAAATAGGGAGCCTTGCAGGACAAGGCTGCCAGCTCAGAGACTCGTCTAACTGACGTAACAGCCACCAAAAAGACCACCTTCTGAGAAAGTGTCAACAGGGGAATATCTCTAATATTCTCAAACGGTGCCTTCTGAAGCACCGAGAGGACCAGGTTCAAGTCCCACGGAGGTAACGGGGGGCGGACCGGAGGGGCCACATGTCGAACCCCCTGCACAAATGTACTCACGAGAGAGTGAGTCGCCAGGGGTCGCTGAAAAAAGACAGCCAGGGCAGATATCTGTCCCTTAATCGTACTTAGGGCAAGCCTTTGGTCTACCCCATGCTGTAAAAACAGCAGGATTCTGGAAACCAAATAGGTACGCGGATGCCATTTCATTTCCTCACACATGGAGATGTAGGCCCTCCAAGTGCGGTGATAGACCTTCCTAGAGGACGGTTTCCGAGCACTTCTCATAGTAGAAATTACTGAGTCTGACAGGCCCCGGTCTCTCAGTACCTGGTTCTCAACAGCCATGCCGTTAAAGCCAATGACTGTAAAGCAGGATGGAATATGGGACCTTGCGACAGCAGGTCCTTCCGTAGTGGTAGGCGCCAGGGGACGTCTACTACCAGACGTACTAGATCGGCGTACCAAGGACGCTGAGGCCAATCTGGAGCGATTAGGATCATTGGAATTCCCTCTGCCTCCACTCTGCGGAGCAGAAGAGGAAGAAGCCTTAAGGGAGGGAAGGCATAGATTAGCCGATACTGGCCCCACGATGCTACCAACGCGTCCGTTGCGTCTGCCCATGGGTCTCTTGACCGGGCCACAAACCTCAATACCTTCCGATTGAGTCGGGAAGCCAGAAGATCTACGTCTGGTGTGCCCCATCTTTGGCAGAGGAGTTGGAACACCTCCGGGTGTAAGGACCATTCTCCCTGGTCCAGCATCTGGCGGCTCAGGTAGTCCGCCTGCCAGTTTTCCACACCCGGAATGTACACGGCCGACAGTGCCGGTACGCTCCTCTCTGCCCACTTCAGGATGCGAGCGATCTCCGATGCTGCAGCTGAGCTTCTTGTTCCTCCTTGATGATTGACATATGCCACTGCTGTGGCGTTGTCTGACTGGATCCTGACTGGACGCCCTTGCAGTCTCTGAGACCATTTGAAGAGGCACAGCTTGATCGCCCGGATCTCCAGGACATTGATCGGCAGGAGGGCTTCCTCTGGGGTCCAGCGACCTTGCGCCGACTGGACACCCCAGACTCCCCCCCAACCTGTAAGGCTGGCGTCCGTCGTGATCACTATCCAGTAAACCGGAAGAAATGACTTCCCGGCCATTAGAGCCGGTGCTGTCAGCCACCATACCAGGGATCTCCTGACTAGGTGGCTCACTCGGATTTGATAATCCAGAGATGAAGGGCATCTGTTCCATCTGGACAGAACTTCCCTCTGTAACACTCGAGTGTGGTATTGAGCATATGGGACCGCCTCGAAGGAGGCTACCATGAGGCCCAACACTCGCATGCAAAAACGGAGTGACGACCAATTCCTGGAAGTCAGCTGCCGTACTGCAGCCCGGAGGGTCTGCAACTTCTCCACAGGGAGGAATACCTTTGCCTCTGAGGAATCCAGAATCAACCCCAGGTACACTAGGCGTTGAGTGGGCACCAATACTGACTTTTGCGTGTTTAGTATCCAACCACAGTCTCGAAGAGTCTGACAGGTAATGGACACGCTTACCTCTAATTCTGAGCTTGAAGGGCCCTTCAGCAGAAGGTCGTCCAAGTAACCTGTGATAGCGATACCCCGCTGTCTTAGAAGTGCCAGAATCGGAGCGAGCACCTTGGTGAACGTCCTGGGTGCTGAGGCAAGGCCAAACGGGAGGGCCACAAACTGGTAGTGGTTCTTCCCGATAGCAAATCGCAGAAACCTCTGGTGTCTGGAGTATATGGGGACATGCAGGTATGCGTCCTTGATGTCCAAGGAGGCCAGAAAGTCCCCCGGATGGAGAGCCGTGACTACGGATCGAACCGACTCCATCCGAAATCTTTGTACCTTCACAAAGCAATTGAGGGCTCTGAGATCCAAGATTGGACGAACCCCCTCCTTCTTTGGCACAATGAACAGATTTGAGTAAAAACCCTGACCCCGTTCCTGTTCTGGAACTGGAATAACTACCCCGCGTTCCAGTAGACCCTGGACCGCCCCATACAGGGCCTCCCGACGGGTCGGTAGTAGCTGGAGATTGGAGGTGATGAATCTGTCTGGTGGACAAGAGAGAAATTCTATCTTGTAGCCTGAGGAGATTACTTCGCAAACCCACCTGTCGGAGACTAGAGCAGTCCACTGAGTCGCAAATTTGCGAAGACGTCCCCCCACCCGAGAGCTGGGTGGGGGCGGACCTTCATGTGGACGCAGATTTGTCCACAGGCTTGTTGGGTCTGCGGGACCAAGGACGCTTTTGTCCTTGGGCAGGCGCTTTATCAGCCTGGGGTCTTTTCCCTGTCGCCTTAAGAGGGCGAAAAAACCGCTTACGTGCAGTAAAGGAGGGCCCTTGCCCTTGGCGTGGTCCCCTACCCTTGCTAGTTTGGGGAAGCAAAGTGCTTTTACCTCCTGTAGCATCCTTGATGATGTCATCCAGAGAAGCCCCAAAAAGTCTGTCGCCCTTAAAAGGCAGATCCAATAGGGCTTTCTTGGAAGTCTGGTCCGCAGACCAGCCCTTTAGCCAGATCAGGCGGCGTATTGCTACTGCATAAACCGAAGCTCTTGACAGCAGGGGAATAGTATCCATGTCTGACTCGCAGACAAACTTAAGGCCCTGGACCAACTGGTCGGCCAAAGTTATCTCATTAGGAGGAGCATCTCGCTCCTTTAACCCCTGGAGTAGCAATTTTGCCCATTCAGTAAGTGTCTGAGACACTAGGGCCCCCGCCAATGCCGGGCGTACTGCTGAGCCTACCACTGAGTATAGGTAGCGAGCGAGTGCTTCAGCCTTCTTATCCACAGGGTCCTTGAAAACAGGAGCCCCTTCTACTGGAATAGTGGTGGCTCTATTAAGTCTGGACACCGAAGGGTCCACTATAGGGGGAGAGGTCCATATCTTCAGAAAACTCTCCTCAAAGGGGTACCGTACTGCAAACCTCTTTGGGGCTGTAAAGACCCTCAGTGGGTTCTCCCATTCCTTGTATAAGAGTTTGTCAAAATAAGACACACAAGGGAACACCTTAGCAGTGCGGGCAGGTTTACGAAACCCAAAGGGGACTGGAGTATCTGCTACTTCTTCAGTCCTTTCCAACTTTAGCGTATCCCGCACTGCAGTAATAAGGTCAGATACCAAAGCCGTCTCGCGTACTGACCTGGACTTGGAGTCCTCCTCACTGTCCGATCGGTCACGGTCTGCAGTCTCTGATGCATCAGAATCTGGGCCATGAGCCGTAGCTGGACCTGGTTCTGCATCAGAAATATCCCCAGAAGATTGCAGGGGACGGGGGCGTTTATTACCCCCTGTATTCCCGTGTGCTGCTTCCACCCTGGCAGCAAACGCCTCTAGGATTGCCGACATAGCGTCCATAGACACCTCAGGGACACCAGCTGCTAAATCTGGTGTTTCAGGGGAGAAGACATCTGGCTCAGATGCCATGCTGACCACACGCTGACACTCACAGGGCTCCAGGCAAGATATCAATAGGCCACCCTCCTGCGCTGCAGAGATGCTGGGTTACCCAGAGGACTCACCACCCTGGATAGGTACTGCTATGCTGCGCCTATGATGCTGTCCCCTTGCTGCTGTGTCAGTCTGCTTCTTTTATCAGCACTTCCTGTGTGAATTTTCGCGCCAGTGTAATGCACCCTAGAGGCCGGAGGCTCTCGCAAAATGGTTGCCAAAACCGTCTGTATGGAAGATAATGTGGGCTCTAAGAAAATGGCCGCCGACAGAAGATAGAGGTCAGGCAGCCATAGCCCACAAAAAAGATGGCCGCCGAACGGCAATATCTGCATACAGGGTGGACAAACATGGCCGCCGATCACCTGATAGGGGCCAGTGGGTGTGGCCGAACTACAGGAAGATGGCCGTCAGGCAGTTACAAGAGGCCAAACTTGGCATGGACCACCTCAAAATGGCCGCCGACAGCATGGAGACACAGAAACACAGGTAAGCAAAAATGACATTTCTTTTAAATGTTAGTTACAGCCAGCCCCGCTCCAGTGGGACCCCCTAGGTGACCCCCAGCACCCAGCAACCTTTAGCTAGAAGCCCAGGGAGGAGGGAAAGGCAGGGAGAGAGGGAAGAAAGGGGCCACAACCACTTACTTGATCTCTCCAGGAATGTCCAGCTAAATCACCCAGCCGAGGCAGGGGAGTTTTACTTACCTATCCTGCATGTATTCTGCTGGAAGACATTCCAAACAGATCATCGTCCGCGCACGGAAGGTGACTGTTGGCCAGGCATGCTGTGATTGGACCCAGAAGGGACGATCATATGTATGCCCTGGAGCATGACGCTCACCGGACAGGCTGCTGCGACTCGGCCGTAAGGTCAGCCGAAGCTGAGCGGTCCGATGCAAGCCTTGGAGCGTAAGCTCACCGGCCAGGCTGCTGCGACTCGGCCGTAAGGTCAGCCGAAGCTGAGCGGTCCGATGCAGGCCCTGGAGCGTAGGCTCACCGGCCACCCGTGGAGCGACGGGCATGTCGTGGAAAACCCAGCGCGTAGCTAGGGTCGGCACACGCTCGATGGCCGAAACTGGGGAGACTACAAGGATCGAGGATCCAGCCTGTCACCCAGTCGGCAGTTGATCGAAGATCGCAGGAAACAACAAATGTAGCAAAAAAATAAAAAATATATATATCTTTTTTCCCCGGACCAATGAGCCCGAAGGGAGCCATGTCCTACTCCTTGCTAGACAGAAAAAAACTGATCTGCGATGTGCAGACTGAGAGGGTATACCCAGAGGGTCCGCCCCCTGGGCGGTACTGTAGAAGGTGTGATGCAACACTTTTTACAAGTTTTTCTGCCTAGTCACTCCTAATTAACGGATAATACCCACTTTGTCAATAGAGAAGCTGTGTCGGTCCATGGACGAAAGAGTAAAATAGTTTGCAGTGTGTTATACATATTTGGAGGTGTGTGAAATAAACAATTTCTATATAGTTTTCTCCTACTGTGCTATACTAAAAAAAAAACATTTTTTTGAATAGCATTTTCTGCAGTTCTGTAGCTGTGCGATTCAGCGGTTACGTACTGTGGGTGTGTTCTGCTCTTCCAAAAAACGCCATTTAGGGGCACAAAAAATAGTTTGCAGTGTGTTATACATATTTGGAGGTGTGTGAAATAAACAATTTCTATATAGTTTTCTCCTACTGTGCTATACTAAAAAAACAACATTTTTTTTGAATAGCATTTTCTGCAGTTCTGTAGCTGTGCGATTCAGCGGTTACGTACTGTGGGTGTGTTCTGCTCTTCCAAAAAACGCCGTTTAGGGGCACAAAAAAAAGTTTGCAGTGTGTTATACATATTTTGAGGTGTGTGAAATAAACAATTTCTATATAGTTTTCTCCTACTGTGCTATACTAAAAAAACAACATTTTTTTTTAATAGCATTTTCTGCAGTTCTGTAGCTGTGCGATTCAGCGGTTACGTACTGTGGGTGTGTTCTGCTCTTCCAAAAAACGCAGTTTAGGGGCACAAAAAATAGTTTGCAGTGTGTTATACATATTTGGAGGTGTGTGAAATAAACAATTTCTATATAGTTTTCTCCTACTGTGCTATACTAAAAAAAAAAACATTTTTTTTGAATAGCATTTTCTGCAGTTCTGTAGCTGTGTGATTCAGCGGTTACGTACTGTGGGTGTGTTCTGCTCTTCCAAAAAACGCCGTTTAGGGGCACAAAAAATTGTTTGCAGTGTGTTATACATATTTGGAGGTGTGTGAAATAAACAATTTCTATATAGTTTTCTCCTACTGTGCTATACTAAAAAAACAACATTTTTTTTGAATAGCATTTTCTGCAGTTCTGTAGCTGTGCGATTCAGCGGTTACGTACTGTGGGTGTGTTCTGCTCTTCCAAAAAACACAGTTTAGGGGCACAAAAAATAGTTTGCAGTGTGTTATACATATTTGGAGGTGTGTGAAATAAACAATTTCTATATAGTTTTCTCCTACTGTGCTATACTAAAAAAAAAACATTTTTTTTGAATAGCATTTTCTGCAGTTCTGTAGCTGTGCGATTTAGCGGTTACGTACTGTGGGTGTGTTCTGCTCTTCCAAAAAACGCCGTTTAGGGGCACAAAAAATAGTTTGCAGTGTGTTATACATATTTGGAGGTGTGTGAAATAAACAATTTCTATATAGTTTTCTCCTACTGTGCTATACTAAAAAAACAACATTTCTTTTGAATAGCATTTTCTGCAGTTCTGTAGCTGTGCGATTCAGCGGTTACGTACTGTGGGTGTGTTCTGCTCTTCCAAAAAACGCAGTTTAGGGGCACAAAAAATAGTTTGCAGTGTGTTATACATATTTTGAGGTGTGTGAAATAAACAATTTCTATATAGTTTTCTCTTACTGTGCTATACTAAAAAAACAAAATTTTTTTTGAATAGCATTTTCTGCAGTTCTGTAGCTGTGCGATTCAGCGGTTACGTACTGTGGGTGTGTTCTGCTCTTCCAAAAACACCCATTTAGGGCAAGATCCTAAATTTGGAAAATATGAGGAGAAGGTCAAAGGGACGTGGTGGCCCCGGTCGTGGTGCTGCTGGTGGAGCTCCTGTTGCAGGGAGAGGACGTGGTGGATCTGTGCCAGATACACGCACAAGTAAAACACCTACCTCAGGTGCGAGTAGGCGACCGAGCCTGCGGCGGTATTTTGTCGCGCCTAATGAGGCTGTACGAATGTTTAGGCCAGGTCAAGTACAGGCGATAGTAGATTGGGTTGCTGACAGTGCCTCGGGTTCCTTCACATTGTCTCCCACCCACTCTTCTGATGAAAGAACAGAGTTGGCACCTGAAACCCATGTCCATCAGTCTTTCACCTCACCCCCTTGCAAATCAGCCAAGCAGTCTGAGCCCCAAATCATTCAGCAGTCTCTTCTGCTTTTCGATGACTCTGTTAGCAGGGTTTCCCAGGGCCATCCACCTAGCCCTGCCCCAGAAGTGGAAGAGATTGAGTACACCGATGCCCAACCACTTATGTTTCATGATGAGTACATGGGAGGACCATCGCAGTACGTCTCGGATGATGACGAAACACAGGTGCCAACTGCTGCTGCTTTCGCAATTGTGCAGACAGACAAGGAGGGCAGGGGTGAAGACTGGGTGGAAGATGATGTGGAGGACGATGAGGTCCTCGACCCCACATGGAATCAACGTTATGCAGGTGACCAGTGTAGTTTGGAGGAAGAGGCGGTGGTCGCACAGAGCCACCAGCACAGCAGAAGAGGGAGCAGGGTGCAAAAGCGGAGCGTCTGTCAGCTAGACAGTATGTCTGCTACTGCCCAACGCAGCAAGGGACCGAGCACACCAAAGCCAGGTCCAAGGAGTTCCCTAGCGTGGCAGTTCTTCACACAATGTGCTGATGACAAGACACGAGTGGTTTGCACGCTGTGCAATCAGAGCCTGAAGCGAGGCATAAACGTTCTCAACCTGAGCACAACCTGCATGACCAGGCAACTAAGTGCAAAGCACGAGCTGCAGTGGAGTAGACACCTCAAAAACCAAGAAAGGTCTCTGGCTCCTCCTGCTTCCTCTTCTGCTGCAGTCTCGGCCTCTTCATCCACCTCTGTAGTGACAGTGGCACCTGCCACCCCGCAAACAGAGGATCTGCCAGTGCCAGCAACACTACCACCTGGGTCACCAACCATCTCCACAATGTCCCATGGAAGCGTTCAGCTCTCTATCTCCCAAACATTGGAGCGGAAGAGGAAGTACCCCCCTAGCCACCCGCGATCCCTGGCCCTGAATGCCAGCATTTCAAAACTCCTGGCCTTTGAAATGCTATCATTCCGTCTGGTGGAGACGCAGAGTTTTAAAAGCCTGATGGCATTGGCTGTCCCACAGTACGTCGTGCCCAGCCGCCACTATTTTTCCAGGCGAGCCATCCCTTCCCTGCACAACCAAGTGGGGGACAAAATCAGGTGTGCACTGCGCAACGCCATCTGTGGCAAGGTCCACCTAACTACGGATGCGTGGACCAGTAAGCACGGTCAGGGACGTTATATCTCCCTAACAGCACACTGGGTAAATGCAGTGGTGGCTGGGCCTGAGGCAGATAGCAGTTTGGCGCATGTCCTTCCACCACCGAGGATTGCAGGGCGCTTCAGTTTGCCTCCTGTTGCTAACTCCTCCTACTCCGCTTCCTCATCCTCTACCGCCTCCTCATCCGGTCAGCGTAACACCTTCACCACCAACTTCAGCACAGCCAGGGGTAAACGACAGCAGGCAGTTTTAAAACTTTCCTGTTTGGGGGAAAAACCCCACACCGCGCAGGAGTTGTGGAGGGACATGGAACAACAGACCAATGAGTGGTTGCTGTCAGTGAGCCTCAAGCCCGGCCTGGTGGTGTGCGATAATGGGCGAAATCTCGTAGCAGCTCTGGGCCTAGCCGGTTTGACGCACATCCCTTGCCTGGCGCATGTGCTGAACTTGGTGGTCCAGAGGTTCCTTAAAAATTACCCCAATATGCCAGAGCTGCTGCAGAAAGTGCGGGCTGTGTGTGCGCACTTTCGTCGTTCTCACCCTGCTGCTGCTCGCCTGTCAGCGCTGCAGCGTAACTTCGGCCTTCCCGCTCACCGCCTCATATGTGACGTGCCCACAAGGTGGAACTCCACCTTGCACATGCTGGCCAGACTGTGCGAGCAGCAGCAGGCGATAGTGGAGTTTCAGCTGCAGCAATCACGCGTGAGTCGCTCTGCGGAACAGCACCACTTCACCACCAATAACTGGGCCTCCATGCGAGACCTGTGTGCCTTGTTGCGCTGTTTCGAGTACTCCACCAACATGTCCAGTGCCAATGACGCCGTTCTTAGCGTTACTATCCCAGTTCTATGCCTCCTTGAAAAAACGCTTCGGGCGATGATGGAAGAGGATGTGGCACAGGAGGATGAGGAGGAGGAGGAAGCGAGATCATTTCAAAGGCTTTCAGGGCAGTCTTTCACAAGTGGCTACGAGGGTGGGTTCCTGCACCAACAAACGCCAGGTACACAATTGTCCGGCAGAAAGGGCACAGTTCTGGAGGATGACGAGGTGGAGGAGGAGTTGGAGGAGGAGGAGGAGGAGGAGGAGGAGCCATTTTCACAGCAGGGTGGCACCCAGACCAGCTCGTGGCCATCACTGGTGCGTGGCTGGGGGGATACAGAGGACACAGACGATACACCTCCCACAGAGGACAGCTTTTCTTTGCCTCTGGGCAGCCTGGCACACATGAGCGATTACATGCTGCAGTGTTTCCGCAATGACCGCCGAGTTGCCCACATTTTAACTGGTGCTGATTACTGGGTGGCCACCCTGCTGGATCCCCGTTACAAGGACAACATACCGTCCTTAATTCCCTCACTGGAGTGGGATCGTAAGATGCGCGAGTACAAGCGCACGCTGGTAGACGCGCTGCTGGTGGCATTCCCACCTGACAGCGGGCGTACGGTGGAAGCACAAGGCCAAGGCAGAGGAGGAGGAAGAGGTTGCCAACGCAGCCGGGGCACCGGCAGCAGCTCAGAAGGCAGGGTTAGCATGGCTGAAATGTGGAAAAGCTTTGTCAGCACGCCACAACAACCAACACCACCAGCTGAGATGGAACGTCTTAGCAGGAGGCAGCATTTCACCAACATGGTTGAGCAGTATGTGTCCACAGGCCTACACGTACTGGATGACGGGTCTGCCCCCTTTAACTTCTGGGTCTCCAAATTGGGCACATGGCCTGAGCTTTCCCTTTATGCCTTGGAGGTGCTGGCCTGCCCTGCAGCCAGTGTATTATCTGAACGTGTATTTAGCACGGCAGGGGGCGTTATCACAGACAAGCGCAGCCGCCTGTCCAGAGCCAATGTGGACAAGCTCACGTTCATTAAAATGAACCAGGCATGGATCCCACAGGACTTGTCCGTACCTTGTGCAGAATAGACATGTATACCGGTGTTGTGACAAAAACTGTCCGGCCATCGGATTGTGTCCGGCCCATACTGCGAAGGCGCAGCGCTTGCGCAGTACAGAGGACAAGGAGATTCACAAAATCTCAGAAGATGAACGGCGCCTGCGCTGTGAGTGCAGGTTCAAGCCCCACTATCCAAGTGGACATACGGTAGCACATAGTAACAGGGCCCCTCACGGGCTTGGTTCGATCGCCACGCTTCGGGCACGGCCTCACTTGGCTCGGCTTGAACCACGGATGGTGTGGCCTTCACCTGAACTCACCACGCAGGCGCCGTTCGTCTTGGGAGATTTTCGAAATCCCCTTGTCCTACATACTGAGCAAGCGCAGTACAGGGTGGACACTATTTGACGGGGGACAGAATTCGACACATCACCGGCCTTACCCAGCCATTGTTGTATTTTTGAATCAGTGTTGGCTACCTCGTCCTCCTCCACCGCCGCTTCCACCTACACAGCCACATCCACCGCCACCTCAACCTCCTACTCCATATGGACCTCGTCCTCCTAGGTCAAGATTATTATTTTTTATTTTTATTTTTTTTATGTTATTTTAAGTTATTTCCCTATCCACATTTGTTTGCAGAGCACTTGCCATGCTCTTAACAACATTTTGCTGCCATTTGCAGCCCTCTAGCCCTTTCCATTACTTTTTTAGAGCCTTTTTAGTCCTTAGAAGTCCGGGTCCCCATTGACTTCAATGGGGTTCGGGTTCGGGTTCGGGTTAAAGTTCGGTCCCGAACCCGAACTTTTTTCGAAGTTCGGCCGAACCCGTCGAACCCGAACATCCAGGTGTCCGCTCAACTCTACATATGACGCCAGACCGACGCTTGCGTTCGCCATTGGGCAAGAGCAGGGCAGGACAGGGGTGTTTTTTTTTTTTTTTTTTATTATTAATTTTGCTTTTTTATTTTATTTTTAAATTGTTCCTTCCATATATATTTTTTTTTTTTTATCATTTTTATTGTTATCTCAGGGGATGTAAATATCCCCTATGATAGCAATAGATAGTGACAGGCACTCTTTTTTGAAAAAACTGGGGTCTTCTAGACCCTAGATCTTTCCTCTGCCCTCAAAGCATCTGACCACACCAAGATCGGTGTGATAAAATGCTTTCCCAATTTCCCAATGGCACTTTTTATATCCGGGGGGGACATTCCCTCCCACTGCTTGTAAAAGCAATCCAGAGGCTAATTAGCCACTAGGATTGCTTTTACATGAAAGCCGGCCGCTGGCTGAAAAGAATGATACCAAGATGATACCTAAACCCGCAGGCATCATTCTGGTATAAACATTCAAAGTCCAGCAACATACCAGTACGTTGCTGGTCCTTGTTGGACATGTATTGTAATCTTTTTTTTTCATGCAGCCAGTTGGCTGAACGAAAAAAGAGATTGATCGGTGGGTATGCCCACCATTAGAATACCGCCCTTCATCCACCCACTTCTAATGATGGGCATACATGCACCATTTATATATGCCGAAGCATGGGGGCATCCTCCCGCAAAAAAGTCATGCCGCACACACATGGTCAGACTTTTCCACGGGCAGGCCTCTGTCGGAATTTGGAACGTATGAACGCGGCATTAGGAGCAAAATCGCTCCTCTGCTCCTCCGCACCTGCTGCCCCAATGCTTCGGCATATATGCTTTTTTTTTTTTAACTGTGGTGGTGAAATCACCTCCTACAGCACTGGAGTCGCAGGGATCAGGCCTGTCTCTGCGAACGCTGCAGTTATGTGTGTTGTGTTTTGTAAGTGACAGTGATCGATCGATACTGCACTTGGGTGGCTTGGGCTGGACGAAGGGGCAAAACGCAGGTGCTAGCAGGTATCTGGGCTGATCCCGCTAACACTGCGTTTTTGGGAACCCTAAACTGCTGGGGACGCTAGTATAGATCTGATCAGATCAGATATTGATCTGATCAGATACTATACCACTAAGGGGGGTGTATGCTTCACGCGTGGGTGTTAGCGTTACTGGCACTAACCTGACGCTGCCTGGGGTGTGACGCAGACCCTCTCTGACGCTAAAACCTAATTGATATCACCCGCCGGGCGATCAGGGGGTTAAACCTTTATTGGGTTATATATACGGCGGGTGCCCTGACACTATAAAAAGCAAACTAACTAACCAGCGTCACCCGTAACACTTATATGGTGATCACTAGTGAAAGGGTTAACTAGGGGCAATTAGTGGGTTAAAACCTTTGTTAGATAATATATGGGGGTACCTGACGCTATAAAAACCTGCGGCGAACCTAAAAAAAATTACTGGCTACCGATCTGCATCACCGACGCTAAGACAGCGATCAGAAAAATGATCGCTTAGCGACAGTGGTGATAGGGGGTGAAAGGGTTACCTGGGGGGCGATCAAGGGGGTTAAACCTTTATTAGATAATTTATGGGGGTACCTGACGCTATAAAAACCTGCGGCGAACCTAAAAAAAATTACTGGCTACCGATCTGCATCACCGACACTAAGACAGCGATCAGAAAAACGATCTCTTAGCGACAGTGGTGATAGGGGGTGAAAGGGTTACCTGGGGGGCGATCAAGGGGGTTAAACCTTTATTAGGTAATATATGGGGGTACCTGACGCTATAAAAACCTACGGCGAACCTAAAAAAAATAACTGGCTACCGATCGGCATCACCGACAATAAAACAGCGTTTAGAAAAACGATCGCTTAGTGACAGCGGTGCTAGGGGGTGAAAGGGTTACCTGGGGGGGCGATTAAGGGGGTTAAACCTTTATTAGGTAATATATGGGGGTACTCGATGCTATAAAAACCTGCGGCGAACCTAGAAAAAATTACTGGCTACCGATCGGCATCACCGACGCTAAGACGGCGATCAGAAAAATGATCGCTTAGCGACAGTGGTGATAGGGGGTGAAAGGGTTATCTGGGGGCGATCAGGGGGTTAAACCTTTATTAGGGGGGGTTAGGGGGCTACACTGGACCTAAAACTAAACTTTGGTGACACTTTTACAGTCACAAATGTCACTGATTGCAGTGATCAGTAAATAAATGGTCACTGCAATCAGTGACACTGTGGCTGGGGGCTGGGGGTGATCTGGGGGGTGATCTGGGGGTGTCTGGGGGGCCTGGGGGGGGCGATTTATGTACCTATGTGTCCTGGTGTCAGTGTAGTGTTTTGTGCACTAACCTGGTATCTTCTCCTGTACGGCGCTCGGTATATGTGAGCGCCGCAGGAGAGATGACATCACTTCCTCTGCCTGTGTAAACATTACACAGGCAGGGGAAGCTCTCTCATTCGCCGGGAGCGATCGAGAGGGGGTGGCCGGAATCGAACGGCCGTCCCCTCATGCCTGATCGCTCTCGATCAGGTAACCACCGCTCACTGTAAAGAAGGGGGGTCCGATCGGACCCCCCAACTATACAAAGGCAGTCACGTAGATATACGTGATTCTGCCTGTCGGTGCCATTCTGCCAATGTATATTTACAGTGGGCGGTCGTTAAGTGGTTAACAGGTGTACCCACTTTAATGTTTAGTCTCTACATTGGTTGAACTTGCGTTTTGTGTGTTTTATGGACTGTTCACATGTTTTCAATTGCCTCATTAGCACACAAACCTAAGCTATATAAAGCTTGCAGATAGCATTCTCTACCTTGCCGTGAAATGAGGCATGTGTGTGTGTGTGTGTGTGTGTGTGTTTTACTTTGATTTATTGTTTTTTTTTAGGGTGGGGGATATTTTCCCCTGAAATATTTTTGATGTTGTTAATGTGTGTCGTTTGTTCACTTTGATTTAATTGTCTGTGCTGCATTATTTTGCAAAATGTTTCTCAATATGTTGTGACTAGTGTTTCAATTTAACATACATGTTTTGTTTTTTTTTTGCTTTCCTTGCTCTTTTCCAAGTCCTGTTTTGTTGACCAATAAAATTTGTTGCAAATTTGGATGTTTGTTTGTGTTTTTTTGTTATTTTTCATGCAGCAAATTTCACAGCTGCAGCTTAACTAGGCTGATTGGCATGTCCAAACAAAACAGGTGTGATTTGTCTAAAAGTTACTTTCCTGGTGCCTTCATGGTAGCATATGCATGGATTGTGTGCTGCCATGGATAGTCACCAGGAAAGGAAAAATACAGAGCGGTAAGTATTCAATTTTCCTTTTTACTGCAGTGGTTCTCAGTCCTCAAGTACCCCGACAGGACATGTTTTGTGAATTTATCTTATCTAGAATTGCTGTCCAAAATACCAAGCCATTGACTGTGATTTAAAGCACATGTGCAAGATGAAGGAAAACGTGCAAACATGGCCTGTTGGGGGTACTTGAGAAGCACTGATTTAGAGCACTGCGTTAAAATCTAGCTCAAGGAAATTCTATTTGTGGGCATTTGAGGTAAACCAAGTGAGTGTTAGAACCCCTGCTTGTCTTTATTAGGTTGGGCTTTGTGTCCCTTTTCCTAAAATTGGCTTCACTTCCTGTCACACAGCCAAACAGGAAGTGAGGGTAAAACCCTACCAATGTCTTTTCTTTGGGACACACAGATCAATCTAACTAGTGTCCCCATTAAGCAAATTGCACTCTAGCACTTTGTTGTGTACACCCCAAATCATTACGTAGCTTGGGGTTTAGTAAAGGCAAATTCACTCAGCAGTACTTTTGTAGTTGCTGAAAATCTGAGGGGAAGCACTGGTGATTTTAACATCCAATCATGTAGAAGCAAAGATGGTGTTTTTTTATTCTCCTTGCATGTCCCCCTCGGATATCCAGCAAGTGCACTTGTAGTGCAAAGAGGATTTACCTTTAGTAAATAAACCCCAAAGTCCAATATGCCTAATAATTTGGGGTGTACACAGCAAAATGCTGGAGTGCAATTTACATAATGGGGAAACTATTTTGATTGACCTGTGTGTCCCCAAGGAAAGACATTGGTAGGGATTTACCCTCACTTCCTGTTTGGCTATGTGACAGGAAGTGAATACATTTGAAGGAGAAAGTGGCAAAATTTGGGAGTTGTCTTCACCCTATCAGGGGTGCAGACATCCCCAAAAACTGACCAGACTTCTAATCCCTCTGCACTCTATCCCCAAGCAAAAAGAAGAAAGGATTTCATTTAGTTTAACTTTGCAAAGACACATTCCTAAGTACAACTGTGATGCATGTCAATGGCCCATTTAGACCTTGTTTAATAGAAAACAACAGTTGCCTTTCACTAGAAACATTTGTTAGTCCAGTCCTGGAAATCTGCATCTGCTTTACTATTAATTTCCATAAAAAGTGAGTTCCTGCAGCTAGATGCGCGACCGCTGTTTATATGAGATGCGCAACTGGTGTGTGCGCACATGTGGCTCTCGGAAAAGCGGTGGCCAGCACATGGAGAACATGCAAACTCCAGGCAGATGGTGTCATGGGTGGGATTCGAGCCAGCGACCCTTTTTGCTGCTAGGTGAAAGTGCTAACCACTATACCACTGTGCTGCACAAATATGTATTTAGAGATGTAGGCTCCTGTGTCCACTTGTGAAAATACAAGTGGGTCATGGCACATATACATATCAAATTTGGCACTTAAGATGGTCATGCACTATGCAATCTGATTGGCCAATCTCTGTACAACTCGAGCTTTCGGAAATATAGGTATTAGGAATACGCACTTGAACAATTAATTCAAATTTTTGGAAATCAAAGAGGCTCTTCCCTAATCTAATTTTTAACATTTCTCTATTTTTTTTAAGATTGCAGTGTATGGTCACATTTAAAGATCAAGATCTGAAAATATTAATTCATTGGGTTTATAAACACTTTTCTGTTCTTTGTAATGTATTGAAAGATTTGTGTGAAAAAAGAAAAAAAAAAACATTTCAAAGATATATTAGAAGTAATAGGAATGAGATTAGCATCACAAGGGTTAATTAAGTGAGAACACCTACTAATTGCCTAACAAGACACATCCAATGAGATGGGCGTGCGCTATTATCAATGAGAAAACAGCATTTACCCTGGCAACAGTTGCCGTTTACATATTTATTATTGCGTTGCGCATCTGCGTGCGCCGGTTCGCACGCCCAATCAATGATTTATCCGGCGCAGCAATTAAGGTATGAACCGGCGCAACCCATTGTTCTTAGTAAATCAGCCCCAATGTTTCATTTTTGTATTGGCATGGAAAAAATTATGTGTTAGAAGGAGTCACAGAACATTTCCATTGTGTTTTCTGGAGACCAGATGTACTCCCAGTGGGTAATTTATCACTGCCCATAGGCCCAATTGTAGAAATACTCAAACAACAGAAGAAATTTTTGCAATATCTTAAGACATATAATTTGACAGTACATCAGGAAGTCGTAAAAATTACCATTATGAGAGGTAAACTTGAAGAAGCCATTACTCAATTGTCACAGGATGCCCATCATTCGCGGTACAGTGCGTTTACAGGGTGTTAGCCAACGGGGAGTGAGGTGGTGAAAACTTTCTTCTACCCACTCGCCATCTGTGTCACTATTTTGGTTAGGCTTGTCATGTACAATTGCTATTTGGTTTGTACTATAAAGAAGAAAATTAACAGAATGGTCAATGAGGCTGATGACAAAGCCTTGGCAAGCTTATTTCCAAAATAATATGGAGAAAATGATCATATTCATGTTAAAAGAAGGGATTGAAGGGTTAATGATATTTCTACTGTCTCTTCTGTAAAATTCCATGTTGATTTCTATTATATTTCTAATATCTGAATTTAACCTAGAATGTGTTTTTCTGTTAGATATGTTTAGACTAAAAGATTAGAATGTCTGTAATTGCTATATTGTTTTGGAACATTTGTGTAAACATTGTATGACATTTCAATGTTTGCCCATCTCACACAAAATATAATGAAATTGCACATTATATGGAAAAAAACACTTTCTAATAGAAATTGTTATTCTATTGCTTTGTAATCAAGTTTTGAATGTATTGTAAGCTTCCCATTTTTACTCCTCATAAAACGGGCAAGTGCCCAGAATATAATAGAACATACTTTTTAATCCACTCTGGGTGTCAATCTGTGTTTTCGAGATCTCATGTGGGAATTATACAGGTGTCCGGTAGGAGTCCCTTGGCGAAGGTATTGAATTTATTCTTCTCCTCAGTCTTCACGAGGGAATCGGGGGGCTTCAGTAACCAAAACTCCAATGTTAATCCCCATGACATGTCATAGGAAGCACCCTCATGGCTAACAGAGGACAGAATTAGAAATAGACTTGAAAAACTTAACACTAATAAGTCACCAGGACCAGATGGCTTGCACCTGAGGGTCCTTAAGGAACTCAGTCAAGTAATTGCCATACCATTGTTCCTAATTTTTACAAACAGTCTACTGACTGGAATGGTACCAGCTAATTGGAGAAAAGCAAATGTAGCACCAATATTTAAAAAAGGGCCAAGATACATCCCTGGGAATTACAGACCAGTTAGCCTAACATCAATTGTATGCAAGCTCTTGGAGGGGATGATAAGGGACTATATACAAGATTTTAGTAATGACAACGGTATCATTAGCAGTAATCAGCATGGATTCATGAAGAATCATTCTTGCCAAACCAATCTATTAACCTTCTATGAGGAGGTGAGTTGCCATCTAGATAATGGAAGGCCCGTAGACGTGGTGTATCTGGACAAAGTAAGGTTCGTTGGCATGGACCATAGGGTGAGTATGTAGAATGTGTACCGGGGTGGGCTGCCCAGGATACAGCGAAGTCACGAACAAGGAAAACAACTCCACCACCAGCTCTTGTTAAAACTGAATTTTACTTAGATGCGGTATTGAACCCAACCGCCAATTCTGGGAACATACAATAAATTTACAGACACCCAGCCCGAAGGCTGAGACCCTTATGCTGCACAGCGCGGCGCCCTACGTAGGATGCAGGAGAAAGACAAAGTAATTTGCCTACTGGTGGGCACAACCAAACCGCCACACCTTACCTGTTAGTACCCTAAAAACAACACAAGAATAACTGTATGGGTGTGTGGTGCGGGCTAGCCTGCGGTGCAGTACAACAGTTTATAAACTTACAAAGCTCTACCGTATTTCCTCCTCCCTTAACTGGTGTTGTATCATGCGTCTGCGTGTTCCTCCTGAGCACAACTCCAGTCTATCTTGAGTTCGTAGAAAGTTCACCAATTGTGAAGTGTCACTTTAGTTTATGGAGTCCCTGTAGTGAACAGTAGCAACACTTGTGGGCTGACACAAACAGAGACCCTACTAACTATCTACAGGCCTGGTCTCAGTCTCTAGGCGCCAACAAAGTGATGGGGTGCGTGCACGATATTACCGACCCGGGTCTGCTCTGCATCCGCTGGTGACTCTGACCGGAAAAAAATGTCTCTCCAACAAGTATGTGGTCCCACAGTGTATATTGTTTTGTTCCTCAGCTCTCATCCATTTTCCTGCAAGCAATTCCTCATTCCTCTGGACAGGATCAGGATCTTGGACACAAGTAACTTCACTCAGCTGCAGTTCTGGTCACTGAAGTCTGTTTCCACACCTGGATCTTGTAGGATTCTCTGCACACAGTCCTCAGAACAAACTCCTTCTCAAAATTGCTGCCTGCTCGCTACGCACTTTCTCTCTCTCTCTCTCTGTCCAAACAGCCCGTTATACTACAGTTCTTCTCTCACTTTCTTTCCTGTGTGGCACAGCACTGATTTGTGTACAGCGTCTCCATGGCTACAGCCTGTTATCTGTGTCAGGAAAAACCAGCAGCATCTTGTGGCCAAACAGCAGAATGACAGTTAAAGGGGTTGTAAAGGTTCGTTTTTTATTTTCTAAATAGGTTCCTTTAAGCTAGTACATTGTTGGTTCACTTACCTTTTCCTTAGATTTCCCTTCTAAATATTTTTTTTCTTTGTTTTCTTTGTCTGAATTTCTCACTTCCTGTTCCTCCTCAGTAAGCTGTTCTGGCTGACTCCACACCACTCAGATGATGGTGTGAAGTTTAGTGAGGAGAAACAGGAAGTGAGAAATTCAGACAAAGAAAAAAAACACTTAGAAGGTAAATCAAAGGAAAAGGTAAGTGAAGCAACAATGCACTAGCTTAAAGGAACCGATTTAGAAAATAAAAAACAAACCTTTACAACCCCTTTAAATATTTAATTTTAAACAAACAGTGTTCAGACAATGAGAGCTGCTTCCCATCTTACAAGTACATGGATTGAAAACTGGCTACAGGGACGAGTTCAGAGGGTAGTCATAAATGTACTCAGGATGGTCCGGTATGGAAAGTTGTGTCCCCCAGGGTTTTGTCCTGGGACCAATCCTATTTAATGTATTCATAAATGACCTGGAGGATGGGATAAACAGCTCAATCTCTGTATTTGCAGACGATACAAAGCAAAGTAGGGCAATAACTTCTCCGCAGGATGTGGAAACCTTGCAAGAAGATTTGAACAAATTAATGGGGTGGGCAACTACATGACAAATGAGGTTTAATGTAGAAAAATGAAAAATAATGCATTTGGGTGGCAAAAATATGAATGAAATCTACTCATTGGGGGGAGAAACCTCTGGGGGAATCTAGGATGGAAAAGGACCTGGGGGTCCTAGTAGATGATAGGCTCAGCAATGGCATGCAATGCCAAGCTGCTGCAAGCAAAGCAAACAAAATATTGGCATGCATTAAAAAGGGAATTGACTCCAGAGATAAAACGATAATTCCCCCACTCTACAAGACACTGGTCCAGCCGCACCTGGAGTATGCTGTCCAGTTCTGGGCACCAGTTTTTAGGAAGGATGTGCTGAAACTGGAGAGAGCCCAGAGAAGGGCAACAAAACGAATAAAGGGACTGGAGAAGACATTAGTTATGAGGAAAGGTTATGAGCACTGAACTTGTTCTCTCTGGAGAAGAGAGGCTAGAGAGGGGATATGATTTCAATGTACAAATACTGTACTGGTGATCTCACAATAGGGATAAAACTTTTCAGCGAAAGGAAATTTAATAAGACCCATAGCCATTCACTAAAATTAGAAAAAAAGCGTTTTAACCTTAAACTGCATAAAGGGTTCTTTACTGTAAGAGCGGTAAGGATGTAAAAATTCTCTTCCACAGACAGTAGTTTCACCGGGGAGCATCGATAATTTCAAAAAACTATCAGATAAGCACCTGAACAACCACAACATACAGGGATATACAATGTAATACTGACATAAAATCACACACATAGGTTGGACTTGATGGACTTGTGTTTTTTCAACCTTGCCTACTATGTAACAGTTTTATCATTCATAATTAATACTGTTAGAAATAATGCAAAGAGCTCACTAGTTCCCAACTCATAGCTGTCTTGGGTGGCGGCGGGGAAGGTGGTACAGAGCAACCTGGAAAATTAAGAGCAAGCCTTTAATCAACCTAAAGGGTTGTATTATTGTTTGACATAGAACAAATGAAGAATACTGTATGTTACACATTAGATCTACATGAAACTTTTTTATTTCAGATCAAAGTAGATTACTGAGTATAAGGAGTATAATATCTCCTGTAGGAATATCACAACATGCTATCCGATGCTGCGGGCCCCGTGACAGTATTTGAAATATCTCCTGTAGGAATATCCCAACATGCTATCTGATGCTGCAGGCCCTGTGGAAGTATTTGAAATTCGAATAGTAGGATATTCATGACCAGTGTTCAATCCTCTCTTTGCATGCACTATTGGTATATTACACATGTAGGTTTTACACAATCATGTGAACAATATACTGTATATAATAGGGGTTCAGGGTAGCTGCTGTATTTACAGCTACTCTTTGGAGCATTCTTTCCCCTTCCATCATACATGTTGCACTATCATTTTGTTACCCTTCCATGAAATTTCCTGTTAGTGCATTTAAAAGTGCACATCGAGATGCTCTTGATTCCATCAAGAGCTTTGAATTTATAAACAGCTGGAGGGTTATGCAGGAACCCTTTCTAGTTTGTTGGAATATAGACAGCTGAGATCTGGTGTGCACAGCTGCTTCAACCTATATTGTATGTAGCGGGTATTTGAATTTAGGGGAAGCATCTGGGTGGTAGTGTAACCCAGAAGCACTAATTGCTAGGGGATCCGGGACCTTTTTCTGGTTCTTGGAGGACTCTGGTGGTGTGAGGTTTCTTGTGGTCCACAGGTGGCGCTGTTGCCTGGGCCGGAGCTGAACTCACACCGCAAGACTGTGCCTTTTTGTCCTTCCCTGGAGCTGGTACAGCGGGGCGGGGAACCCGCTGTGACGCAAAGGGAGAGGGGATAAAAGGGGCGGACGCCCTTACCACGGGGTTCAGAGTTCAGAGTCCAGAGTGGGAGTCAGCGGCACCCAGGCACCTTCAGCTTGGGTGCTGGCGTTCCAGTGTTCCAGGCCTAGGTGCCCTTGACCTAGCCGGAGCGGAGATGGAGTCCATCTCAGGCACCTTTAGCCTGGGGTGAGGTACTATGGCGGACGCCTGGGGCTCAGTACCTTCGACTGAGTTCCGCGAGGGTGGAGGAATCCGAGGGGGCCCTAACTCCTTGGGTGCCCGTGTCCGAGTTCGTGACGACTGGTGTGCGGAACTTCTCTGGAGAAACCGGCGCAGCATTGCTGGTTACAGAGAGGCCTCCGGTTTCTCCCTTGGACGGATTTCCTTCCCCTGACAGGGGCCGTGCTAGCGAAGGTAATTCACGTTCTACCTCACATAGTCAGTGGCAGTGACTATTTACCACTGGTGATACCACAGTGGTTAGCAACAGAAGGGAAGGGATTGTGCCTCGATCTATCCCCATTATTACTCAGTAAAGAAACTGTATGTTTGTACGCCAAGAAGAATAAAACTGAGTTGGACCTATTCACTGTGTGGAACTCTGGTGTCAGAGAACTCACCTTGCTGGACGTGTTGTGCATACTCCTGTGCGCGCTGGTTCACGTCCTGGACTGCGGGTGCGCACGCCTGTGCGCGATGGTGTGCCTGTGCGCACCGGTGCATGTGCGCGCGTGCGCCGATGCGCGTGCGCCATTGCGTGCGCCGATGCACGCCAAACAGTCCATTTAAACCCCTGGAATACTTCAGACCGGTGCTGTCTGATCTGCAGTTACCTGTGACCTTTTGCTCCTGATACCTGTCTGAACACTTACCTCTTGATTACCCGGCCTGTCCATCGGATTACCCTTGTCTCCTGCCTGCACCTGACCTTGGCTAGCCTTGACCTTGAACCTGCCTGTTCCTCTGTACTTCGCTGCCTGCCTGTTGCCGATCCTGCCTGTGACCCGACCATCCCGCTCTGCTCCTGCTCAGCATCCTCTGCCTGTGCTCCTGTTTTCTGTTGCCTGTCTGGCCGGACACCTACTCCTCTGCACCTGGATCCAGAACTGCATCCCTGCAACTACCCGCCAGGCTCTCATACCACTTCACACTCCCGTGCCTCCTGTTCATACTATCAGGGGCCGTGAGTCGGACACGTAAGGGAGACCTTCCTCTGCTCCATTGGGCTCACCAGTCTGGTACGTATAAGTCTGACATCTGGATACTAGGAGCAAAGGAGTCAGGGACGAAGTACTGGACTTGACTCTAGGACACCTACACAAGGCCCAATCTTTCTGGCCTTCACCTCTCAGCTATGGAGGACATGGGCCGTGGTGTATCTCATCCCTCTCCCCAGCACTGAAACCCCTAGACGAAGAAAGACAAGCCGAGTATGAGAAAGAGAGTTAGGGGTGAGGCCGCTACATGTGGGGGCATCGTATCCGGGATGGGTATGGTGTCTTAACTTGAACTTTGCTGCCCTGAGGAGTTTCGAGTAGGTCGGCCATATTGGTCAACGCGCCACGAGGCAACCCATAGCTGCGTAGTTCGTGGGCGGGGAGAAGGAAAAGCCTGCGAACAAGTGCAGAAGGTGGGAGGAGTCTGGCCATGTGGACGTACGCACGTGTAGATTCCGGCGCGGGTGGGTCAGTGCGCAATGGAGCAGCGAAGAGAGAAGATGACTTCAACCACTCCATGGATTTCAGCTTCTTCTTTCATGGACATGTCTTCTCTGGCTGCTCCGATCATGGATACGGGGATACGACTTAGGCCCCGGGGGCGATTGGCTCTGTACACCTGCAGAGACATGGAGGCCCTCGGTGTGATCTGTCCCGGCTGTTCGGGACTGGTGGTCCAGCTGAAGCCATTCGGGCGATGTGAGGTCTGCAAGGAGTTTCTCTTCGAGGTGGAACCATCCACAGAAAAGCCTCGTGCTTTCCACCTCAACTACCTCACTGGGACTGCCACTTCAGAGGGAGAGATCGATGCCTGTGCGTTTCCCGTGCGCACTGATCCGGGCGAAGTGACTGCCCAAGCGAAGATGAAAAGAGAAAAATTCGAGGATGCTGCCTCGGTCACCAGCAGCTCCCTGCTCTGACCACCGAAGAGGAAAGTCGGCCTAGTGATGGCCTCGTGTGGTCGTGGAAGAGCTTCACCCCGCTGCTTGCCTGGCCTGGATGGATCCAGAGAGAAGAGTCCCGGACATCCCTGTTCTTATGAAGGCCCAGGTGAGCCAGGGGTTGGGACTGTCTGTGTGGTTAAAAGTGGCGGAAGCCCACAGTCGGTAGAGGCCGTCAAGGGGGATAGTTCCGTGACTGGGAATTATCTGCCCGCTGAGTACTATGACACTTCTGACTTGGACTCATTGTCTGACAATGGCGATGATGAGGAGATAGACGAAATCTTCAACTAGAAGGGAAGGGACAAGATGAAGCTACCCTCGGCCCGTGTCACAAGGGATCCACCTATGTTTACTGGGGATAGTTAACCCCGGGTGGAGGCCTCGGCACCTAGGGAGGAATCTGGTCCACTATCTAAAATTCCTCTTCTGGATTCAACATCCATTTCACCTGCTCCTGTTGCGGGAGTGCAACGCAAGTCACTGCGGGCTCCTAGGAGCAGATCTACCGAGGTGGTGAACGCACCTCGCCACCCAGAAGCGATTGTTCCACCTGGAGAAGGAGACTGGGCCACCATGCCACCTCTGTCAAGGTTGCAGCATCTCTTTGGCCAGAAGGTTGCTCAGGAGTATGGGTGGGAGTACCCGTACCTGCCTCGAGAACTGCTTTATGAGGTGGAAGTTTTTCGCCAAAGATGGTATGATACCTTTGTGTGGGAAAAACTTAAAGTACCGCAAGCACGGCGATACCTTTCTTGTTCACCAACGGTCACCAAGAAGTTCCAGGACTGTAAAGCTAAGTGGATGCTGGGAAGGCATATCCATGCGGACAGAGTGGTGATTTGCCGCAAGGAAGGAAGAAGTGTTGAGTACAACGTGGAGGTTTTTGACAATGTGTCCCTGCCGCATCCAAAGTTTTATCTTTAGGAGAAAAAGACTCCTGTGTGTTCTTTCTTGCTGTTTATTGCTGAACTTTCCGGAGTGCCTTTGCCGGAACACAAGGACTGTGCCCTCGTTTTTTTTTTGTATTTGGGCGTTCTACTCTTTGGAGAAAATGGGAGCTGTTCTTGTTTTGTTCTCCCTCCTTCTCCTTGCACTTCAGAGAAAACAGTGACTTTGGTTTTTTTTTTTAGTCAGTGTAGAGTCACAGAGAAATGATCAAGAGAAAAAGTTAATCTGGAAGTGATACGTTTTTAGACCGTGACATTGTCCCCAGGTAGCAGTGTTGCGCAACGATTGTTTTTTTTTTTGACATTATACAGCACTTATTGGAGCGAATGGGTTTCTTCTCGGGTAGACTCATTCATTCCAAACAAACACATGTATGATGTTAGGATGTGTGTTTCTTTTCTTCCCTCTGCAGGAGACTCGTCTGTCAAGGCTGCTGAGAATGGGTGGTCTTTAGATAGCCAGGAGGAGGGAAGAATGTAAATGTGTGAGATGTTTAAAGTGTTTTATTGAAAAGTTTTATAGTTGTACTGTTTTATGTTTTCCCTTTCCCATTTAGGTCTTGGCACAATCCAGGGTTAGATTGTGTAGTTTGTCTCTGGGTTAAACTTATGTTGCCACTCTTTTGGAGACATGAGTTTGCACCAGACACTGGGGACCAGTGTCAAATCACCAGGGGGAGAGTGTAGCGGGTATTTGAATTTAGGGGAAGCATCTGGGTGGTAGTGTAACCCAGATGCACTAATTGCTAGGAGATCCGGGATCTTTTTCTGGTTCTTGGAGGACTCTGGTGGTGTGAGGTTCCTTGTGGTCCACAGGTGGCGCTGTTGCCCTGGGCCAGAGCTGAACTCACACCACAAGACTGTGCCTTTTTGTCCTTCCCTGGAGCTGGTACAGCGGGGCGGGGAACCCGCTGTGACGCAAAGGGAGAGGGGATAAAAGGGGCGGACGCCCTTACCACAGGGTTCAGAGTTCAGAGTCCGGAGTGGGAGTCAGAGGACTCGGCCGCACCCAGGCACCTTCAGCTTGGGTGCTGGCGTTTCAGTGTTCCAGGCCTAAGTGCCCTTGACCTAGCCGGAGCGGAGATGGAGTCCATCTCAGGCACCTTTAGCCTGGGGTGAGGTACTATGGCGGACGCCTGGGGCTCAGTACCTTCGACTGAGTTCCGCGAGGGTGGAGGAATCCGAGGGGGCCCTAACTCCTTGGGTGCCCGTGTCCGAGTTCGTGAGGACTGGTGTGCGGAACTTCTCTGGAGAGTCCGGCACAGCATCGTTGGTGACAGAGAGGCCTCCGGTTTCTCCCTTGGACGGATTTCCTTCCCCTGACAGGGGCCGTGCTAGCGAAGGTAATTCACGTTCTACCTCACATAGTCAGTGGCAGTGACTATTTACCACTGGTGATACCACAGTGGTTAGCAACAGAAGGGAAGGGATTGTGCCTCGATCTATCCCCATTATTACTCAGTAAAGAAACTGTATGTTTGTACGCCAAGAAGAATAAAACTGAGTTGGCCCTATTCACTGTGTGGAATTCTGGTTACTAGGAGCAAAGGAGTCAGGGACGAAGTACTGGACTTGACTCTAGGACACCTACACAAGGCCCAATCTTTCTGGCCTTCACCTCTCAGCTATGGAGGACATGGGCCGTGGTGTATCTCATCCCTCTCCCCAGCACTGAAACCCCTAGACGAAGAAAGACAAGCCGAGTATGAGAAAGGGAGAGAGGGGTGAGGCCGCTAAATGTATATGGAGCCATCTTTAATTCTAGACAGCAGACAGGTCTACAGGATGGGAACCGAGTAAAAATTACTAATCACTATTTCATGATGTAGTATTGAGCTTCATTGATATCTAGCTACCCTTTACACTCTGGAATCTGTGATTTAATGTTACACAGCTACATCAGTACTGGCTTCTTGAAACTGTGTGCATTATGTGGAATTGTTTATATTTTTTCTATATTCTAATGGCAATATACTGTACTATCTGTGACACATTCTAATGGTAATATATTGCAGTATCTGTGATAAGCGGTTCCTAAATGTATCATCGCTGGTTGGGGGTTGTGGACATTGCTGCCAAGTGGTTTAATTTGGTAAAGACTGAGGTATTAGGAATAATTTTCTTAGTTTTTAAACCTCAGAATATCATTGTTATTTATAAAGTATAGACAAGTATTTTATATTACAGGCAATGCTGTATTAGTCTTGCTGGTGGAGGAAGACATTTTGGTAAAAAACACATTAATGTAACAAGATTATAGGCCTACATAATAATTCTGAAGAAAATCCAAACAAGAGGAAGCACCTACTTCACAGTTGTGTACAAATTTATGCATGGGTGTGCAGAAAAGGATGAAACTCAAAAATAGAGTATGCAATTAGTTGAACACAGTACAAAACGTCAGGATTTCAATAGACCTTCATGATTCTAAATTAACAATCTTGAGTTTTTATGAATGAGGTTTCAGTAATGACAAGGATTAGAATTCAATAATGACTACAGGAACAGTTGTTAAATCTTAATTACATTTAAGGGCCATGTCAAGTATGAACAGGTGTATTCACTTATTGCTATCTGACAGAATAATCTGTAGTTAGTCATAGTGTTAAAGGATTACTGTATTTATAAATAGAAATGAACAAATAATGGAAACATTTGCTGTCCATGATGTGGTAAATTGAAACCTATTATTCACTAAATTTGTTAAATGTTTAATTTAGCTGGTGGTATAAATTAACACATTGGCTTCCTGTTGGAAGGGTGAGCTGAATGCTCTGGTAAGTGGTCATTTGGTTGTGCTACAAAAATGTACTGGCAAAATACCAGTAAAATAATTTCATATTACCTTGTATTATGCTGTTGTTAGACAAAAAAGTGGGATTTACTAAAACTGGTGCACACAGAAACAGCTTCTAGGTTTTAATTGTCAAAATTTACTTAAACAAGCTGACGTTAGAAGCTGATTGGTTACTATGCACAGTTGCACCACATTCTGTGTGTTTGTGTGATACAGTTTTAGTAAATCCCCTAAAAGTGTAAAGAAAAAGGGTAGGTGAGGTTGAAAAAAGACACAAGTCCATCAAGTCCAACCTATGTGTGTGATTATATGTCAGTATTACATTGTATATCCTTGTATGTTGCGGTCGTTCAGGTGCTTATCTAAAAGTTTTTTGAAACTATCAATGCCCCCCGCTGAGACCACCGCCTGTGGAAGGGAATTCCACATCCTTGCCGCTTTTACAGTAAAGAACCCTCTACGTAGTTTAAGGTTAAACCTCTTTTCTTCTCATTTTAATGAGTGGTCATGTGTCTTGTTAAACTCCCTTCCGCAAAAAAGTTTTGCGGAAGTGGGTCACCAGTATGGTATTTGTAAATTTAAATCATATCCCCTCTCAAGCCTCTCTTCTCCAGAGAGAATAAATTCAGTGCTCGCAACCTTTCTTCATAGCTAATGTCCTCCAGACCCTTTATTAGCTTTGTTGCCCTTCTTTGTGCTCCATTTCCAGTACATGCTTCCAGAGGACTGGTGCCCAGAACTGGACAGTATACAGTATACAGTATACTCCAGGTGCAGCCAGACCAGAGTCTTGTAGAGTGGAAGAATTATCACTTTATCCCTGGAGTTAATCCCTTTTTTAATGCATGCCAATATTCTGTTTGCTTTGTTAGCAGCAGCTTGGGATTGCATGCCATTGCTGAGCCTATCATCTACTAGGACCCCCTGGTCCTTTTCCATCCTAGATTCCTCCAGAGGTTCTCCCCCTAGTGTATAGATTGCATTCATTTTTTTGCCACCCAATTCATTAATTTACATTTTTCTACATTAAATATAATTTGCCATGTAGTTGCCCACCCCATTAATTTGTTCAGATCTTCTTGCAAGGTTTCCACATCCTGCGGAGAAGTTATTGCACTGCTTAGCTAAGTATCATCTGCAAACACAGAGATTGAACTGTTCATCCTCCAGGTTGTTTGTGAACAAATTAAATAGAATTGGTCCCAGCACAGAACATGTGGGACCCCACTACCCACCCCTGACCATTCAGAGTATTCCCCATTTATCACCACCCTCTAAACTCACCCTTGTTGGCCAGTTTTCAATCCATGTACTCACCCTATGGTCCATGCCAACGGACCTTATTTTGTAGAGTAAATGTTTATGGGGAACTGTGTCAAATGCTTTTTTTTTTTTTTTTTAATTCCTTTATTTTCATAGAAAGTGCATTTAACAATCAACACAGATAGCAGAGATACATAATAAAAATCAGACAGAAAGATCAAAAGTGGTCGGAAGATGAGGTAAACATATCAGATACTCCGGCAATGTACAGTAATTAAAAAACACGGTTTAGAGATAATATCGGTGTGAGGAGCCGGGGAGGCATCCTAGCAATTGCTTGCGCGACCTAGAACTTATAATAACATATGCAGAGCTATACAATACCAACATATTTTTTTTACATTTTTACAGCTGATTGGGAGGCAGGGCAACCCAAAGGCCAGATGGGCTTAAACATGGGACACATGAATTAAGTAATGCACGTTAGGATATTCACAGTATCTGATCAAAACAGCCCATGATTGGGTAAGAGCTATGGGGAGGGGGTGTGTACAGAAGGGGGAAAAGGGAAGGGTAGAGGGTCAGACCTCTCGAAGAGCGGGAAAGGGGCAAGGACCAGCGAAAAAAGGGAGAGAGGCGAGAGGTAGAAGGGGAAGAGGAGAGGTGGAGGCATAGTGGAGTGCGAGGGCAGATAGCAGAAAAAAGGAGAAGAATAGAGTAAAGTAGGGTAGTGTAGCACCCCCCGACTAGGGAGCAGAACAAGCCCAATGAGTCAGCCAGAGTGTGCAACCTCACGGAGATAAGCATCAGTGTATATAAAGTGTTACCAGGGTCTCCAGGTTTCCCAGAAGGTCCCCTCCCTGTTATGCAAGGTGGCAGTGAGATCCTCCATGTCTCTTAGTTCGTTCACTTTAGAAAACCACAGGGACTTTGCCGGTGGGTTCTCCGATCTCCAACAGAGGGGGATGCATGCCTTGGCAGCATTCAGTAGCTGGATGGTGAGGGAGGCCTTGTATTTCCTGATGGGTCACTCCGAAAGGTGAAGCAGACAGGCTGCGGGGTTCCCCTCCAGAGAGACATTAGTCAGGTGTTTGATCGTGTGAGTCACCTCCAGCCAAAAAGGGGAGAGTTTGGGACAAGCCCAAAAAATGTGCAGCATCGTTCCCTTTGCAGTGCCACAACGCCAACATAGGATAAAGACTTGCGGGAAGAAATGGTGCAGAGTGGTGGGTACTCTATACCATCGGGTCATGATTTTGTAGCAGGTCTCTTGGACTCTGGTGGCTATAGAGGACTTCTGAGCAAAGTGGAGAATCTTCTCCCTCTGGGAGTCAGTGAATTGGATGCCGAGTTTCGCTTCCCACTTAGAGAGGAATGGGGGAATGAACCCTTCCGCTGGTCAAGTCAAGGAGGAGTAGATAAGCGAGAGACTGTGCCAAACTGGCTCCCTGCAATGACAGATGTGTTCTAGTTCAGTAAGCTGACGGGAGATGCCCGGAGTCCGCAAGCATCTGCGCAGAAAGTTGCACAACTGCAGGCCGCTCCCGAAGTCCAGCGGGGGGTCTGTAGAAGACACCCCAGCTTTAGAGTCAAATGATTTTGCAAAATCCAGATACACCATGTCTACGGGCTTTCCTTAATCTAGATGACAACTCACCTCCTCATATAAGGTTGATAGAATAGTTTGGCAAAAACGATTCTTCATGAATCCATGCTGATTACTGCTAATGATACCATTTTCATAGCTAAAATCTTGAATATAGTCTCTTATCATCCCATCCAAGAGCTTGCATACTATTGATGTTAGGCTAACTCGTCTGTAATTCCCAGGCATTTATTTTGGGCCCTTTTTAAATATTGGTGCTACATTAGCTTTTCTCCAATCCGCTTGGCAGGAAGTTCCCAGTAGAAAACACAGCGTTGGTCGGCTTGGCACACGTCTGTGCACGCGGTGCTTGTGCGCGTGCATGCGCGGCGCTCGCACCAAAAGGCCTATTTAACCACTTAACATCCCACGTATAGTCATATGAGGGATCTCCCATCATGGGCGGGCGTCATATGACGTCCTAGGCTTCCCTGCTGTCTAGGGAGCACGCGTGCACCGCCGCATCGCTCGGGAGCCGGTGCGCTGCCCGGCAGCCACGATGTCCGCCGGGCACCCGCGATTGTCGCTAATAGAGCCAGGATCGTGGATCTGTGTGTGTAAACACACAGATCCATGTCCTGTCAGAGGAAAGGAGACCGATGTGTGTTCCCAGTACAGAGGAACACCGATCGGTCTCCTCCCCTTCTGAGTCCCCGCCCCTTACAGTTAGAATCACTCCCTGGGATACACATTTAACCCCTTGATCGCTGTATAAATGTGAATGGTCACAAAATAGTGTCAAAAGTGTCCGATCTGTCTGCCGCAATGTCGCAGTCGCAATAAAAATCGCAGATCGCCGCCATTACTAGTAAAAAATAATAATAATAAAAAGTCCCTAAATCTATCCCATATTTTGTAGATGCTATAACTTTTGCGCAAACCAATCAATATACGCTTTTTGCAATATTTTTTTTTAACAAAAATATGTAGAATAATACATATCGGCCTAAATGGGATATTTATTATAGCAAAAAGTAAAAAATATATATATTTTTTTTTTTTTAAACTTGCCACTCTTCTTTTGTACATAGCGCAAAAATTAAAAGCCACAGAGGTGATAAAATACCACCAAAATAAAGCTCTATTTTTGGGGGAAAGGAACATGAATTTTGTTTGGGTACAATGTTGCACAACCGTGCAATTGTTAGTTCAAATGCGACAGCGGTGAAAACTAAAAATTGCCCTGGGCAGGAAGGGGGTGAAAATGCCCTGTATTGAAGTGGTTAAACAGGGGATGCACACAGGATCAGTGCTGTCTGATCTGCAGCTCCCCGTGACCCCTGCTCCTGTTTACCTAATTCTGTGATTAGATCTCCTGAATGACCTGGCTTGACCTTTGGACTAGGGATCAGAACTGAAAGTGAGTATAAACACCATAGGGTATCTAGGGGTGGTAGGTGGGTTTAAACTTCAATGCTACCAAACATATACTGTAAATTCATGTTAAATATTAAATATTAAAAGCTGGCTGTCATAACTAGGGATGAGCCCAATGTTCGAGTCGAATGTAAGCCGAATAGCGAACATTATGCAGTATTCGCTGCAAATTTGAAAGCCGTGGACCACTGTTTAAAATGTTATTGTAGAATAACATGAAAAATCAAAAGTACTAATTATAATGGCTAATATGCAAGTTATTGTCCTAAAAAGGGATTGTGGACACGGGTCCTGCCCCAGGGGACATGTATCAATGCAAAAAGAAGTTTTAAAAACTGACGTTTTTTCGGGAGCAGTGATTTTAATGATGCATAAAGTGAAAAAAAAAAAAAGAACTGAAATATTCCTTTAAATATCGTACCTGGGGGATGTCTAAAGTATGCCTGTGAAGTGGCACGTGTTTCCCGTGTTTAGAACTGTCCCTGCACAAAATCACATTTCTAAAGGAAAAAAAGTCATTTAAAACTGCTTGCGGCTTTAATGTACAGTGGGGCAAAAAAGTATTTAGTCAGCCACCAATTGTGCAAGTTCTCCCACTGAAAAAGATGAGAGAGGCCTGTAATTGTCATCATAGGTATACCTCAACTATGAGAGACAAAATGTGGAAACAAATCCAGACAATCACATTGTCTGATTTGGAAATATTTTTTTTTGCAAATTATGGTGGAAAATAAGTATTTGGTCACCTACAAAAAAGCAAGATTTTCTGGCTCTCACAGACCTGTATCTTCTTCTTTACGAGGCTCCTCTGTCCTTCACTCATTACCTGTATTAATGGCACCTGTTTGAACTTGTTATCAGTATAAAAGACACCTGTCCACAACCTCAAACAGTCACACTCCAAAGTCCACTATGGTGAAAACAACACGAAGGACACCATAAACAAAATTGTAGACCTGCACCAGGCTGGGAAGACTGAATTTGCAATAGGCAAGCAGCTTGGTGCGAAGAAATCAACTGTGGGAGCAATAATTAGAAAATGGAAGACATACAAGACCACTGATAATCTCCCTCGATCTGGGGCTCCACGCAAGATCTCACCCCGTGGGGTCAAAATTATCACCAGAACAGTGAGCAAAAATCCCAGAACCACACGGGGGGACCTAGTGAATGACCTGCAGAGAGCTGGGACCAACGTAACAAAGGCTACCATCAGTAACACACTATGCAGCCAGGGACTCAGATCCTGCAGTGCCAGACGTGGCCCCCTGCTTAAGCCAGTACATGTCCGGGCCCGTCTGAGGATTGCTAGAGAGCATTTGGATGATCCAGAAGAGGATTGGGAGAATGTCATATGGTCAGATGAAACCAAAGTAGAACTGTTAGGTAGAAACACAACTCGTCGTGTTTGGAGGAGAGAGAATGCTGAGTTGCAACCAAAGAACACCATACCTACTGTGAAGCATGGGGGTGGCAACATCATGCTTTGGGGCTGTTTTTCTGCAAAGGGAACAGGACGACTGATCCGTGTACATGAAAGAATGAATTGGGCCATGTATCGTGAGATTTTGAGTGCAAACCTCCTCCCATCAGCAAGGGCATTGAAGATGAAACATGGCTGGGTCTTTCAGCATGTCATATATCCCAAACACACCGCCCGGGCAACAAAGGAGTGGCTTCGTAAGAAGCATTTCAAGGTCCTGGAGTGGCCTAGCCAGTCTCCAGATCTCAACCCCATAGAAAACCTTTGGAGGGAGTTGAAAGTCCGTGTTGCCCCAAAACATCACTGCTCTAGAGGAGATCTGCATGGAGGAATGGGCCAACATACCAGTAACAGTGTGTGACAACCTTGTGAAGACTTACAGAAAACGTTTGACCCCTGTCATTGCCAACAAAGGATATATAACAAAGTACTGAGATGATCTTTTGATATTGACCAAATACTTATTTTCCACCATAATTTGCAAAAAAAAAAATATTTCCAAATCAGACAATGTGATTGTCTGGATTTGTTTCCACATTTTGTCTCTCATAGTTTAGGTACACCTATGATGACAATTACAGGCCTCTCTCATCTTTTTAAGTGGGAGAACTTGCACAATTGGTGGCTGATTAAATACTTGTTTGCCCCACTGTAATGTTTGGTCCCGGCAATATGGATGAAAATCGTTGAGGAAAATGGCATGGGTACCCCGCCCCACCCCAGCCCACTACCAGCCCCTTTGGATCTTGTATGGATATTATGGGGAACCCCGCACCCAAAATAAAGAAAGGCCCTATATACTCTGAACAGCATTATACAGGCGGTGCAAACAAGACAGGGACTGTAAGGTTTGTTAAGAAGAATCTGTTTGTAATTTGGAACAGGTACATTTTTAAGTGTAGCTCCAGCCAAAAAATCTATTTTTAAGCTTTTTGGAGAACATAGGGAAGGGTTATCACCCCTGTAGTATTTGTTTTGCTGTCTGTGCACCTGTTCAGAATATTTTGCCTCACTTTCCGTCACAATGACAAATGTTTTTGGAAAATTTTATTTTTTTATTGAGGATTGGTGATAAAGCATCAGTAGAGAGGAGACACCTTTTTCCCATATTAACTCTTACAGGAGAGAATTTCCCTTCCTAGGGGTAGATTTCCTCTCACTTCCTGTTGTCTCCTTCCGTTTGCAAGTAGGAGTCGTTTGTAAGTTGGATGTTTGAAAGTAGTGGCCTGCCGTATATACTCTGCAGAAATTTGGCCCGTAGGTGTTGGTGTTGCCACAACACTGTAAGCCCTCACAGTTACTCTTGGTGGGCGCTGGAACGCCCTGCTGTGAACTATTATATCAGGAATTGTAATTACATGCTATTGTTGAACAGTGGTAGGAAAAATTGGGCCTTTGGTGGTGGTGCAGGTGCCACAACACTGTAAGCCCCCACAGTTACTCTTAGTGGGCGCAGGAATGGGCCCAGCTGTGAAATATTAGATCAAGAATTGTAATTACATGCCCCTGTTGAACAGGGGCAGAAAAATTGGGCCTTTGGTGGTGGTGTTGCCACAACACTGTAAGCCCTCACAGTTAGTCTTGGTGGGCGCAGGAATGGGCCCTGCTATGAATTATTAGATCAAGAATTGTAATTACATGCCCCTGTTAAACAGGGGCAGAAAAATTGGGCCTTAGGCACTGGTGCTGGTGCCACAACACTGCAACCCCTCACAGATACTGTACTTGGAGCGCAGCAATGAGCCCTGTTGCAAAGTATTGCATCAAAAATTGTAATTACACGCCTCTGTTAAACAGGGGCAGAAAAATTGGGCCTTAGGCACTGGTGCTGGTGCCACAACACTGCAACCCCTCACAGATACTGTACTTGGAGCACAGCAATGAGCCCTGCTGCAAAGCATTGCATCAAAAATTGTAATTACATGCCCCTGTTGAACAGGGGCTGAAAAATTGGGCCTTAGCCACTGGTGGCGGTGCCCAGAACCAAAATGTTCTTTCAAGCTATCAGCATGATCATTGAGGAGGAAGAGGATAGTCACTCAGCATAACAGGATAATCACTCTGCATCAGCATAGGCAGTCTTGAAGGGATCTGACATTTAAAAGAAAATTATTCTGTTACATCAGCATCAGGTGCTTGGTAGCTGGTAGTGATCCAAGACTGATTCATTTTTATGAAGGTCAGTCGATCGACCGAGTCGGTTGACAGGCGCACCCTGTGATCGGTTACAAAGCCTCCAGCAGCACTAAATGTGCGTTCCAAAAGAACGCTGGATGCAGGACAGGCCACTATCTCAATTGCATACTGTGCAAGCTCTGGCCAGTGATCCATCCTCAAGACCCAGTAACCCAGAGGATTTTCGGTGTGAAAGGTGTCCAAGTCTGATCTTGCCCCTGGGTATTCCTGCACCATGTAAACCAGACGCTGGCGATGGTTGCTGGAACTGATCATATCTTGGGGCTGCGGACTAAAAAATTGTCTGAACGCATCGGTCAGACGGCCACCTTCTCCACCGCTCCTTCTCTGACTGACCGAAGCCTCAGCAACACGTTGTCCAGGACCAGGAATTTGTAATCTTCCAGTCTCTGGGAACGTGTTGCACAAACCTTTCTGCAAGGCCTCCCGAAAATGCCTCATCCTCTGCTCCCTCTGCGACGGCAAGATAAGGTCCGCAACCTTACCCTTGTAATGTGGATCAAGGAGGGTTGCCAGCCAGTAATGATCCCTCTCCTTGATCGCACGAATACGAGGATCCTTCCACAGGCTTTGCAGGATCAGGGTGGCCATGCAGCATAAGTTTGCTGAGGCATTCGGTGCGGAGTCCTCTGGGTCACTCAGGGCGACATGATCCACAGCCACCTCCTCCCAGCCACGTACAAGTCCATGGGTGTCTTGGGACTGTAATTGATCCCTTGAAAACTGCTGCTGATGCTGAGTGCTAGGCTCCACCTCCATGCTGACACAATAATCCTCCTCCTCCTCCTCATCCTCCTCCTGTGTGATAGCCGGGCCAGCAGGAACACTGTCTGGATAAAGGGGGCCTTGAGAGGTAAGGAAGTCCTCCTCTTCCTGCCTCTGTTCTGCCTCAAGTGCCCTGTCCATTATTCCATGCAGCGTGTTCTCCAACAGGTGGACAAGAGGGAAAGTGTCACTGATGCATGCACTGTCACTGCTTACCATCCTCGTGGCCTCCTCAAATGGTGCCAGGACAGTGTATGCATCCCTGATCATGGCCCACTGGCGTGGGGAAAAAAATCCAAGCTCCCCTGACCCTGTCCTGGTGCCATATTGCAACAGATACTCATTGATGGCCCTCTGCTGCGTGTGCAGCCACTGCAGCATGGCCAACGTAGAGTTCCACCTGGTGGGCATGTCACAGATTAGGCGGTTCTTGGGCAGGTTGTAATCCTTTTGCAGCTCAACCAGCCAATCACTGGCATTATATGACCGGCGGAAATGCCCACAGAGTTTCCTGGCCTGCTTCAGGACCTCCTGTAAGCCCGGGTACCTGCCCAAGAACCGCTGCACCAACAAGTTAAGGACGTGAGCCAAACAGGGCACATGGGTCTGTTGTCCCTGTCGGAGGGCGGAGAGGAGGTTGGTGTCATTGTCGCAAACCACCTTTCCTGGCTTAAGCTGGCGTGGCGTCAACCACCTCTAAGCCTGCCCCTGCAGAGCTGACAGAATCTCTGCCCCAGTGTGGCTCCTGTCCCCCAAGCACACCAGCTCAAGCACCGCATGGCATCTTTTTGCCTGCGTACTGGTGTAGCCCCTAGAACACCCGAGGAAGAAACCGCTGGTTCCGAGGACAAATCAGCACAGGAAGAGGCCATGGAGGAAGAAGAAGAGGAGGGGGTGGAGGAGAGAGGTGTATCAGAATCACCAGTAGTAACATTTTGGTGGCGTGGTGGCGGAACAACCTCCAACATTACTGCACCTTGTCCTGCATCCTTCCCAGCTGCCAGAAGAGTCACCCAATGCGCCGTGAAAGATAGGTAATGTCCCTGTCCATGCCTGCTGGACCATGAGTCAGCGGTAATATGCCCCTTACCACTGACCGCTATGTCCAGCGAGGCCAAGACATTGCCTTCCCCATGCCGGTAGAGAGCCGGAATCGCCTTCCGTGAGAAAAAGTGGCGTTTGGGAACCTGCCACTGAGGAACCGCACATTCCACAAACTCACGAAAGGGGGCAGAGTCTACCCACTGAAAAGGCAGCAATTGAAGTGCTAGCAATTTAGCCACGCTAGCATTCAACCGCTGGACATGTTGATGGCTGGGAGCGAACTTCTTTCGGCGGTGCAGCAGCTGGGGCAGGGAAATTTGCCTGGTATAATCGGACGTCGGTGTACTGATAGCAGATTGCCCACAAGTACTTGGCTGTGACACACCTAATTCTACACCTTCATTCCTCTCAGTGCAGGTTTCAGAGAGGACTGAAGGTATAGTGGGGTTGGAGATCCCAGCTGATGAGGAGCAAGGAGTGGTCCTCCTTGTTCTTTGGTGTGGGTCTTTTAGGTGTGCTTGCCAATGGACTGCTATCAGGCGAGTACTCACTGAGGCCGAGATGCTGAGAGTGGTTCACCCTTGCACCCAAGCGCACTCCGCCCCCTGGAGGTGAGACAGGGAGAGGACGGCACAAGGGAGCACTGGCTACCAGCAGGTAGAGGTGTCTTGCTGGAAGGTCTAGTGGTGGTGGATAGACTGAAAGCAGGCCGGGGGTCAAACACTAGGAGTAGACAAGTTCAGGCAGGAACCAGCAGCAAGTGAATAAATCCAGGCAAGAACCAGCAGCGGGTAAACAAGTCCAGGCAGAGACTAGAAGCAGGCTGAGCAAAGGAGTCCCAGGTACAGGCAGAGGGTCAAGGGCTGGAGAGAACAGCAGATCCGAGTAACAGGCCGAGGGTCAAACACTGGGAGAGAGGTAGAAGTCCGTAGAGCAAGCCAGAGGGTCAGGTGCAGGAGAGGTAGTAGAGTAGTCAATCCGGTCCGGGTCACAGCAGGTGATCAAAACGTAATTTTCAGGCACTAGGAACACAGGAACGCTGACAAACCAGCAACCAGACTATGTCACTGAGCTTGTTTAAATAGTCCCGCCTGTAATCCTATTTGCGCGCCATTGCGCATGCGCGCAGGCCGATGCGTCGGCGCGCGCACCCGTGAACGTCGGAGGGCCGTTCCACCGCGCATGCGCCGAAACGCCGTTCCGCCGCGCATGCGCGTTGGGCGCAGATTGGTGACACTAGGTGGGGAATTTCCCTGACAACTGCATGGCAGGTTGACATATGTCTGGTCAAGCACGTGGTGCCCAAGCGGCTGATGTTTTATCCACGCAAGATACGCTTTAGACATATGTTGCAAATGGCAATGGTGCGATCTGCTGCACACGTCTGAAAAAAGGCCCACACCAAAGAACTTTTTGAATAACACGCAGAGACAGCAGTGCCCTGCACATGCAGAGCTCTGCAGTGTGATACAGATGGTGTGCTGCCCTTAAGCTGGCCCCTGGAGGGCATCCTGCCTCGTTGGAGATGTGCCTCCTCCTCCTCCTCCTCCTCTCTCCTATCAGGCACCCACGTGGAGTCAGTGACCTCATCATCCCCTCCCTCCTCATCACTGGAGCCAATCTGGCAGTATGCTGCAGCTGGGGGAACATGGCTGCCAGATAGCTGACCTTGTTGGGCACCCCCTCTCTCTGGGCTCACGTTACTACCCCCTCTCTCTGAGCTCACGTTACTGCCTTCCTCCAGCTAGGTTCCATCATCGGAGCCTTCAAAACGCTGGGCATCCTCTTGGAGCATGTACCCAACACTGTGCTCAAACAGTTCGGGGGACTCCTCAGGAGGACATGGTGAGGCTAGGGAAGGAGTGACTGATACCATTGAGCCGAGGGAAGAGGCCGCTTTGGCAGCTGCTTTGCCAGACAAAGTACCTTGAGCCTGGGGGAGAGAGGATGAGGAGGAGGAGGAGGATGGCTTGGTCATCCACTCTACCAAGTCTTGGACATTTTGCGGCTCAAAATGGCCAGCTGCCGAAAAGAAGGACAAGCGTGTCCCACGGCCACGTGCTGATGAGGATGCACCGTGTCCATGACCAGCAGCACTGTTGCCTCTAGACACAGAGCCTGCTTGCCCTCTTTTATTGCCTCGTGACTGTCTGCCTCTCATTGTTTGCCTTCCAGACATACTAATGGCCTGCTGTTGTGTTAGTATGGGAAAAGCAGCAATTGTTTTCAGTTAGTTTTAGGTAAAAACTGTGCAGAGGACACAGTACACTGAAAATACTTGCAGCTCTCTGCTTGTGGTTTTATTATGAGAACACCACTATAATAGTCACTAACTGTATTCAGGTGAGCTTTAGGTGAATGCTATGCACTGACTGTCTGCAGCTTGCACAATCACCGGCCTGTCTGTCACAGTATAGAGAATAACTGTATTCAGGTGAGCTTTAGTTGAACGCTATGCAAAGCACACAGTAGTACACTAAGTGAAACACTGACTGTCTGCAGCTTGCACAATCACCGGCCTGCCTGTCACAGTATAGACAATAACTGTATTCAGGTGAGCTTTAGGTGAACGTTATGCAAAGCACACAGTAGTACACTAAGTGAAACACTGACTGTCTGCAGCTAGCACAATCACCTGCCTGCCTGTCACAGTATAGAGAATAACTGTATTCAGGTGAGCTTTAGGTGAACGCTATGCAAAGCACACAGTAGTACACTAAGTGAAACACTGACTGTCTGCAGCTTGCACAATCACTGGCCTGCCTGTCACAGTATAGAGAATAACTGTATTCAGGTGATCTTTAGGTGAACGCTATGCAAAGCACACAGTAGTACACTAAGTGAAACACTGACTGTCTGCAGCTAGCACAATCACCGGCCTGCCTGTCACAGTATAGAGAATAACTGTATTCAGGTGAGCTTTAGGTGAACGCTATGCAAAGCACACAGTAGTACACTAAGTGAAACACTGACTGTCTGCAGCTAGCACAATCACCTGACTGCCTGTCACAGTATAGAGAATAACTGTATTCAGGTGAGCTTTAGGTGAACGCTATGCAAAGCACACAGTAGTACACTAAGTGAAACACTGACTGTCTGCAGCTAGCACAATCACTGGCCTGCCTGTCACAGTATAGACAATAACTGTATTCAGGTGATCTTTAGGTGAACGCTATGCAAAGCACACAGTAGTACACTAAGTGAAACACTGACTGTCTGCAGCTAGCACAATCACCGGCCTGCCTGTCACAGTATAGAGAATAACTGTATTCAGGTGAGCTTTAGGTGAACGCTATGCAAAGCACACAGTAGTACACTAAGTGAAACACTGACTGTCTGCAGCTAGCACAATCACCTGCCTGCCTGTCACAGTATAGAAACTAACAGGAACGGATCTAGCTAAACTCAATACAGTGTATAAATATATATAAACAACACCTAGGATGCATATATATCCTCTACACACTGTAACAGCAGCTAACTGACTCGCCTGCCTGCTCTATCTAACTCAATATGCGGGTCATATTGCATGTACTGCGATGCTGCAGTGAATTATGGGCCGTGACGCGCCACTCAAATTTGGCACGAACGCCCCATAATGTTCATTCTTCGTGGAACGATCGAACAGCCGATGTTCGAGTCGAACATGGGTTCGACTCGAACACGAAGCTCATCCCTACAATGAAGATGGTGGAAAAGGTATTTGACTTTGGGAGTAATATATAAAAAAGGTTGAGTTCATAGAGATCATTTTTCAAGGTCTTTAGTAGATAGTAAGTACTAATTTAGAAGTCCCTATCTACAACACTTGGATTTGGTATTCTTGCTGTGAGCATATACAGAACAAAAACTTAAAGTCAAATTCCAAACATGGTATATTTTTACATAGTTACCTAGGTCCAGTTTGGACCAATGTAACCATGTACTGTATATACTATACCTGCCCATTACCCCTGGAAGCTGGAAATCACTGAAGTAGACACTACTAGGCTTGTGCAATTCGTTTCGTAACGAATCGAAATTCGTCCGAATTTAGCAACTTTCGGACATTCGGAAGCATTCGAATTTCCGAACAAAGCAATTACGAATAAAACCGAATCCGAAATAAATTATACCGCAAAATAGCGAATGCCCGAATGTCTTCGGCATAATTCGTTATGAAAAAACTTACGAATGTACAAATCCATTGGAAACACAATAACACTCACTCTGCTCTGCTCTCTGCTTCTCCTTCACCGTGCTGAACTCCCTCTCAAAATGGTGTACAGAGGCGGAGGCTATAGCCGCATGTAAAAAACGAAAGTAAAATCTGAGATTTCTAATCCATTCGAAGCACAATAACACTCTGCTCTGCTCTCTGCTTCTCCCTCACCGTGCTGAACCCTCTCAAAATGGTGTACAGGGGCGGAGGCTATAGCCGCATGTAAAAAACGAAAGTAAAATACGAGATTTCGAATCGTTACAAATAACCGCTATGTATTTCGAAAAGTACAAATCCATTCGAAGCACATTAGGCATAATAGGCAGCGTCGTTGTGAGAGAGACACAGAAAATTACGAATCAACGAACCCAAAAAAAGTTACGAAAGTAGGAGTTGTGTCCAGAATCAACGAAAAACAACGTACTCTACCGAAAGTACGAATTATAAAGCAACAAAAAATTCAACGAAAAATGTCGCTTGCAAAAATACGAATGAGTCCGAACACGAAAAATCCCGTCTAGCAAAATTACGAATGATTACGAATCAACAGGACCGGAAAGAAACGAACCGAAACGGAACGAATTTTTCCGTTGTGCACAAGCCTAGACACTACTACACAATGATCTGCACTTGCTGCTGGAACCTGTGCTGAGCAGCTGGCCTGACGCAAATTTTCTCTATGGCGCTGGTGTTTATATTATACTTAAACCATTCAGAGAAGGCTTTTCACGCCACCTCTCCACCTCATCCATTTAGAGAACGCTTTGCATCTATTCAGAAAATGAAAAGCATTCTCTGAATGGCGCCCGTGCTGATCTCCTGTGTTCACAGTACATCAGGCCAGCCCCTCAACACAAGACTCAGAAGCAGGTGAAGATCACTGAAGTAGTGGTGTCTACCTCAGTGATTTCCAAGCTTTTAGGAGCATTGGCCAGGTATAGTGTATACATAGTTACATTGGTCCAAGCTGGACCTATACCATGCCTGAAATTCTTCCTAAGGCCCCTTTCACACGGAGGTCCGTTCAGGTCCGCCTGTCAGTTTTTTAGGCAGACCTGAAACGGATCCTCCATGTAGCCCTATGGAGGCACGGATGTCAGCGGAGACATGTCCGCTGACATCCGCTCCGCTCCGCCAAAGTGTGACGGAGGAAAACCCTATTTTTCCTTCCGTCGGCGGAGCGGATCGGATGACAACGGACTCTACGGTCCGTCATCATCCGATTCCCCATAGGGGAGAGCGGCGCTCTGACAGGGCGGTCCCTGCACAGTGTGCGGGGACCGCCCAGTCATCCGTCGGCTCAGCGGGGATCAACGGAGCGATCCCCGCTGAGCAAGCGGAGCTTCACGGGGCGGATCTGCACGGATCCGCCCCGTGTGAAAGAGCCCTAAATCTTTTTTTCACAGATTTAAAGGACATCTGTGCTGAAAGAGATATGGAGACTGCTATTTTATATTAATTCTTAAAATACCACTTATTGGAGTGGTATTCAGTTCCTTTGACTTGGATAACAAAATTGTAATTGATGCAACTGTTAACTCTTAAATGACATCTTGGATTGCATAAAGGAATCATTTGCTAATTAAACTGTTATGTCCTCTGATGGTTATTCAGAAGAAGGTTATGTGATTTGACAAAACTTAAAGGGGTTGTAAAGGTTTGTTTTTTATTTTCTAAATAGGTTCCTTTAAGCTAGTGCATTGTTGGTTCACTTACCTTTTCCTTCGATTTCCCTTCTAAATGTTTTTTTTCTTTGTCTGAATTTCTCACTTCCTGTTTCTCCTCAGTAAACTTCACACCATCATCCGAGTGGTGTTTAGTCAGCCAGAACAGCTTACTGAACAGCTTACTGAGGAGGAACAGGAAGTGAGAAATTCAGACAAAGTAAACAAAGAAAAAAAACATTTAGAAGGGAAATCGAAGGAAAAGGTAAGTGAACCAACAATGCACTAGCTTAAAGGAACCTATTTAGAAAATAAAAAACAAACCTTTACAACTTCTTTAAGCTCAATAAATTCTCTTTCTACAGAGTCCAGGATTGATGATGTGTTAACTGATTTTTTTTTAGCACTGATGGAAACAAACAATGCAATTTGATTGAATGTCCCAGCAGAAAGACATCACAAAAAAGACAGCAACGGTTACAATCTTGATGACTAGGACAGGTGCAAAGGAAATTATTCTCTGAGCATCTCCATAAGCATTCTTACAGCTGAACTCTGGGAAAAGCAAATATCATTTAAACACAAGAGTCATTTGTATTCTTATTTAAGTCTTGGTGTGCTTTGTTTATTTCTTCCAGGTGTATGCAGTGATCCTGTGTAATAAAGACCAGTCACTGCTGCTTTCCCTCCTTGTGCAGTGTGACTGGTCTTGTTTCCACCCCCTCCTATCGTTTTCTGCAGGCAGTCTGTAGAAGGTTAGTTCTGCTGGGCCCTTTCCACAGCTGTGATTTCTGCAAAGGCTCTGTACAGCACAGTGATGATGTCACTGCTGCATTTACAAGGTAATATCTGGGTTTGCAAAGGGGGTTTGGCACACACAAAGTAGATTTATATACTGTACCTTGTAGCTATTAAAGAATAGTTTAAAGCGCAAGCCTTTGTGTATGGAGTTTAGAGTTAAGAAGACAGGGATGGGTGAATCAGTCCAAGTTGCATAAGCCCTGAATTATATTAAATTATTTTTGAGGGGGCAGGAAAACAGATATAGTAATGCTGCGTACACACGGTCGGACAATAGTCAGACCAAAATCACATCGGAATTCCTACGGAATTCCATTGGAGTAAAAGCAAACACGTTCCCTATGTAAACTCCGATGGAATTCATCGGAATTTCCGATGGAAAAAGTCCGATGGGGCATACACACTGTCGGAAAATCCGATGAAAAGCTCCCATCTGACTTTTTCCATCGGAAATTCCGATCGTGTGTACAAGGCATAGGAGATTACTTGGATGGCATCCAGATAGGTTACTGTGTTCTTGATTTCTCTATGCCCATTTTTTAACTGAATTTTTAAGTGAATTAATAATTTTGGCTAAATGTGCATGCCTAGGGTATTTTACAAGCTAGTCACAGCACACGTAAACCAGTCAGCAGTGACTAGAGAAAAGATTGTTTTGATCGATAAGACAATTAGCTCAGATGCTACCTAATTATAATTTTAAATAAGACTTATTTGTTTATGTCACAGAGGGAGACTGTTATATCAATGATCACACGCAAAGCATAGCTGAAAAAGCCAAGACCAAATTCCACTATCTCAAGCTTTTACATAATCTATTGTTGTGGAAAATTTTATTAATGTATGTTATCAGATGTCCCCCAGTGTCGGTTTTGCTGTAATGCGCTTATTTGAACGTATTCGCACATACAGACGTTGGTGGAAGATCGGTGGCAGGAAAAACCTTCCTGTGGACACAGCGATGTTTGCTCCTTTTAGGCATATTTGTTTTATGCCTCACCAAGGGACTGGCCACTTCTTGGCGTTGGCATTAAAAGACTCCGAGCGGACAGATCTGCGTTCACTAGAACTATAGCATAACGATACGACAATTGTGGCCCATTGAGAGCCATAGCTTTCGTATGGTTCCCGTCATTGGAAGCAGTGCACGTCACTGCTAGTCTATTTGAATGTATACATGTCTGTTATTGGTTCTTTTGTTGTATTATATCCTTATATGGTCACTTCCTATGGAGGAGGTCACATGTTGTGACATCACTTCCTGCTGGGAGTTTAATAAAAGCACCTTTTGTGGGCGTCGACGGTCAGTGAGGCTGTGATGACGAGATGAGAAGGACAGGGTGGTGATGTCTCTTGACTTGTATGAATGGGATGAATGGACGGTGAGTGAATTTTAGTTTAAGAAGCATTATTGCATTAAGACAAAGTGTGCTTATTTAGCACAAGGCAAAAATGGCTGTGTGCTCTGCAAACAACCAATTTTGCCACGTCAGGATGGCGACTCTGGAGGGACTAGATCGGGCCCCCTTTAAGCATCGGGTCGAGATGGGGGAGAGTGGATCTACGTTCCCATGCGTGGGGGGGCTCTGCTCTGTAAAAGAACAAATTTTTCGTCTTTTTGAAATAATGCTGGCTGGAAGAGAACCGTATGTGTGTATGTGTGATTTTGTCATGGATCGTTTGTCTGTGTGTCTGTGGTATGAGAGATGCTTGTTGTGTGAGAGTGTGTAGCTGATGGTTAAAATGTTTGCTGCCATGTGCTTGAATGGGGGAGGGGCAGCCAGGATGCCTATTGTAAGCAGTGGGCTTACAATAGAAAATGTTTTGTGTTGGGGGGGGGCTACACCCTGAGGGAAGAGAACTCTGATGTTCTGAGCAACAATATACTGTATGTGTGTAGTGTTTGTGATTTCTATGAAAAATAGAAATGGATAGATTGTGATTTTTGCCTTTGTATGGGACCAAGACACATGTCCCCATAAGTGTAAAAATATTTTAAGTAAAGGGTTATGTTTTGAGTTGTGTTTCATATAACTAACATTTCTTAAATGTGCTGTTTAGTTGGCCAAAGGATCTGAGTTGAAGTAGTGAAGAGATCCTGGTTTTGGCGGGAAAAACTGCCTTTTGTTGTTGTCCATGTGGCTTGTCGGCCATCTTGCTGTGGTCCAGATTTCATCCATTATTTTTTTGCGGCCTGGCTTGTGGCAATCTTGAGAAATGCAGTTTCTCTTTAGCCTGTAAGTCATCCTATAAGGGAAGGTGCAGCCACCTTTCCTTTGGGTGTGATACCATGTGACCGTGGCATTCGTCGGCTATCTTCCTGGTGGAATTTCGCAGCTTTTGGGACAGATTTTGATGTTTGGTGCGAATTTAGTAGGGCGGTCTTTTCTGTGTTGGAATCTGGTGGAGACCATTTTTGTTTTCCTTTGTGTGTGGGAACCCATGTGGTCTTGGGTTTTATATTTAAGTGTTCATTTGATGTCCCATGTTTGTCAGTTTTTGGCTGGTAGGGAAGTTTGTGCTGATTTTGGCAAAATCAAAAACTGAATTGCATGCGTTAATGGCGCCATTTTGTTGTTGTCCATGTGGCTTGTCGGTCATCTTGAGAGGCAGTTTAAGGATTTTGTGTCGTTTGTCCTGTGGGTCATCCTAGAGAGGAAGCTGCTCCAATTCCTTTGTGTGTGTGTAGTGCAGTCTGTCCTGTTTTAAAAAGGTGATTTAGAGGCACGTTTTTATCCGGGAGAACCCACATTTTGAGGGATTTTTCACTTTATACAGTTTGGCCTGTGGGTCGTCCCAAAGTGGTGAAACATCGGGGTGACATACTGAGAGGCCGTTTTTGTTTAATGTTAAATTTGCTAGTTTGAATGGTTTTTCTAAGCATCGCCTCTTGAGTTAAGTTGAGTAGAGTGGTATCTTGATATAGCGCGGCCTTACCCCAAGGGGTCCCGACGCGCTTGCGGACACATGCTGGGGCCCATTTATGGATGGGATCTGGTTGACCTACCAGCATGTCTTTGGAGTGTGGGAGGAAGCCGACGCAGACACAGGGAGAACATGCAAACTCCATGCAGATGGTGTTAGGATGGGTATTTCTCTGTTTTCATTTACGTGAATGTAAGCTATTGCAGGTTTAGCTGACTTTGCAGTATAAGAGCGGCGGTTTTTGTATTGGATTTTGGTTATAAGTGAAATCCCTACCTTACACTGAATTTTGATAGATTGTAAGACTAACTTTAACTGAGTTTTTGTACAGTGGTGTGTGTTGTTTTTATGTTTAAATATTTTGGAGTTTCCCAGAAGGCAATTCATTGTTTTTGTAGGTCTTAAAACTTGTGGTTTGACCTCCAGGGGATGTGCGGGTCAGAGGGGATTCCCTCCCATTTGAAAGAGGGGGGTTTGTTCCATAATTTCCTTGACAAAGGTTTTTTTAAATTGTTGAAATATGATGTTTAGCCATGGATTTTTTTGGTGTCTTGATAGACAAGGTGATGGGGCTAGGCTCCCCCCTCCCCCTCCCTCTTCCTGTACGTTGATATGTAAATAAACCAGTAGGGGTTTTAAGTAGCTGAGCATGTAACAGGAAGTTCTTTTCAGCATTTATGTATCAGCAGGAAGTTGGTGGGAGGAGTTTGGGGTTTTCTGAAAAGTGGGCAGTGAGATTTGTGCTTGGAAGGAAAATAGAAAGCATTCTGGCGTTTGAAATAGGGTGTTTTATATTTTGTTCCAGTTTTGTGAAGTTTTGTACTGTAATACAGTTTTGGGTAGAGAGCAAACAGGGGGGCATCACCATTATTGTTGTAACATCTAGATACAGAGAGAAGCCACATTGTTCTGCAGGTGGTAAGCGGGCGTAAGTGTTCTGTGTGGTTTAGTCTGGAGACGCAGTGTATGGGTGTATAGCGGAAAATGCTTGAGTATGCATACACTGTGAGGGGTAGAGGCCTAACTCGGGGGGTGATAACACCTCAGTTAGGGTTTCTAGTTGGGGGACTTGACCAGATAGTGGTTGTAGTCCTTCAATCCACCGTAGAAGAAGACACCGGGCGGTGCTCCCCGAAATGGGTGCAACGGTTTACCCTGGACGCAGGGTTAAGATGATAAGCCGATTCGAATCGCCATGGACACAAGGAGGTCTGTGCAAAGGGAAGGAATGGAGGCTTCCCACAGTCAGACGGCCACACGGTGCACAAAGCCTAGTTTTGGGGCAAACGCCTTTGGACCCCAAAAAGATTAACAAAGGTGGTCCAAGGATACTATTTTGGGTATCCCTCTGGAGTGGATGTAGTTGAGCTGTGGCTTCAGAAATCTGTAATGATGAGTGTTGATGTAGGTGTAGTACACACTATTGTGATTCTCAGAGGAGGAACGGTGGTTAAAATTCTCATGCCCGTTTGTTTGAACTTTGCATGGCTGGTCCATGCAAGGTTCTCAAGCTGCTCTCATGTTTGTCCCATTTTATTTTTTTCTATTGCTGAAAGAGTGAAGGTAGAATTCTGGCAGTTTTGTTTTTTCATTTTTGGTTTTGGAAACTATGAAGTATCTCCCCCACATTTGTATCGGAATGTTTGTATGTAGTAACGTGAATAAGTTCGAACTTACCGCGGCGATCCTTCGATGCGCTGCGGCTGTTGTATTTTTGTAGGAACGGGAAAAGTAAGGGTTACAGAGTGTTTTCTTTGAATCGGTTTTAAAAGAATGTCATTGACAATTTACCAATGTACAGGAATGTCATTATTGTTTACCATTCTTTGCAGGTTAAATATGAAGGATAGAGTAATGATTTTTCTTATAAGTATTTTTCAGGTCCAAGGAGTTTCTGAAAGTGTATGTACACAGAGAGCAGGTGTATGTAGACAGCTGTACATATGGATAAATACACGAGTCTAAGGAGGTAAAAGTATCATGGGCTATTTCATTGTTTCTTGTTTCCTGCACCACTCTAAATCCTGCATTTCTTCCTGAAGTCTGTAATGAGGAAGAAAAGGAGGGGAATGATAAATGTAAGAATGACAGTTTTTTTCAAACAAATAACGTTAACCTCTAATTCTAACCAAGTTTGTGCCAAGACTGTCTTTCTTTGATAGAATTTGAATCGACAAGCAGCAGTCTGGTGAAGTAGGTTCCCATCCCAGATGCTAAGAACCTTTTGTCAATGGTTCCAGGTATTGTAAGCCACACACAGGTTATGCAGTGACCACAGTCCCGATGTCTGGGTTATTGTCATATGAGGGTTGTTTGGAGGTCGATCAAAACCAGAGTCGTACTTTCCTCATTAGCTGTCACTTACATTCTCAGCTGATGGGGTGGGTGCGATCGCTGTGACATGAACTTCAAAATGTCTACCACAGGGTTCACGAGTCCCTCCTGGACCCTGACACAATAACCGGTTTACATTCTCTCCAACCAGGTGACTGGGTCGTTGTAAAGAAGCTTGAGGGATGAGACCACGCCAGCCACACCAAAGAATGAGTAGTATCTTTGTTTATTTATATTTTTTTGTTTAGTAAATTTTAGCAAGGGTAACGATGAATAGCATCCCAAGTTATTATTTAAAGTGTATTTCCTGACTAGCTCAGAAAGTGAACAGGACCGATTGCTGGGTCTGTTTTGAGTCTCCACCAAGTTCTAGTCCCCAGCGATGACAGCGGTACATGCCAGTTATGATGTTATTATGGGTATGAGGAGTTTTGACAAACTGGTGAAGACTCCAAACAGACACTTGTCAATGGAATCTAACGATGCATTTTTAGAGGGTAAAATTGGTTATAGTTTTAATAGCTCTGCCTCTTGTCGGTTTGGGACAACTAGGCAGCCCACAAGTGTGTTTGAACTTTAGTTTGGTGTTTAATGCGGATCTGCAGCTTATAAGGTAATTCCCCCAAAGCAAGAGGTTCATGCGAGATGGTGAAGCTGTCCCAGCATCTTATGTCGCGGCCGATCGCGAGGATCTGATGGCACGAGAAATTAAGAATGGCATGGACAGCTAGAAGGGAATTGTTCACCAACCCCGACCAGGTCTGGGCATGGTTTCCTGCATGTACAAGGTGGGGGGGGTATACGATTGAACGATTTTTATCCATTGAGGATGGGATTCTTCATGTAACTGATGAAGCCAGAGCTATAGCTAGTGAAGGTTGGAAGTCCTTTTAAGGGTTTGGGAATCTTTGGGGATCTAATTTTTTATTTTACAGTGGATCATGGTTAAAGGAAGTGGGAATATATATACTCATGTCATTTTATTTCTATTCTTTCTATATGTCGCGACGAAATGCTCCTGTTGCCTGATTGGACGCGTGACCAGAGCTTCCTTGATGAGACGCCCCGAAGCCGGACCCAAGTACAAGACACAGAGGATCACAGACGGATCGGCGTTTACTAAAGCTCACCATGTCGTGTCCTCCTTTATAAGTCATGCTCCTGAAGAACAAAGTCCACATGTCAAGCCGTGTTTTCCTTTTTATGGACTCGTATTGACTGTAAGGACTGATTCATTTCCAGGTGTAAGAAGCAGATCAAGTTTCATCGATGGACATGGGGAATATATGACAAAAAAGGGAGGACTGTTGTGGAAAATTTTATTAATCTATGTTGTCAAATGTCCCCCAGTGTCGGTTTTGCTGTAATGCGCTTATTTGAACGTATTCGCACATACAGACGTTGGTGGAAGATCGGTGGCAGGAAAAACCTTCCTGTGGACACAGCGATGTTTGCTCCTTTTAGGCATATTTGTTTTATGCCTCACCAAGGGACTGGCCACTTCTTGGCGTTGGCATTAAAAGACTCCGAGCGGACAGATCTGCGTTCACTAGAACTATAGCATAACGATACGACAATTGTGGCCCATTGAGAGCCATAGCTTTCGTATGGTTCCCGTCATTGGAAGCAGTGCACGTCACTGCTAGTCTATTTGAATGTATACATGTCTGTTATTGGTTCTTTTGTTGTATTATATCCTTATATGGTCACTTCCTATGGAGGAGGTCACATGTTGTGACATCACTTCCTGCTGGGAGTTTAATAAAAGCACCTTTTGTGGGCGTCGACGGTCAGTGAGGCTGTGATGACGAGATGAGAAGGACAGGGTGGTGATGTCTCTTGACTTGTATGAATGGGATGAATGGACGGTGAGTGAATTTTAGTTTAAGAAGCATTATTGCATTAAGACAAAGTGTGCTTATTTAGCACAAGGCAAAAATGGCTGTGTGCTCTGCAAACAACCAATTTTGCCACGTCAGGATGGCGACTCTGGAGGGACTAGATCGGGCCCCCTTTAAGCATCGGGTCGAGATGGGGGAGAGTGGATCTACGTTCCCATGCGTGGGGGGGCTCTGCTCTGTAAAAGAACAAATTTTTCGTCTTTTTGAAATAATGCTGTCTGGAAGAGAACCGTATGTGTGTATGTGTGATTTTGTCATGGATCGTTTGTCTGTGTGTCTGTGGTATGAGAGATGCTTGTTGTGTGAGAGTGTGTAGCTGATGGTTAAAATGTTTGCTGCCATGTGCTTGAATGGGGGAGGGGCAGCCAGGATGCCTATTGTAAGCAGTGGGCTTACAATAGAAAATGTTTTGTGTTGGGGGGGGGCTACACCCTGAGGGAAGAGAACTCTGATGTTCTGAGCAACAATATACTGTATGTGTGTAGTGTTTGTGATTTCTATGAAAAATAGAAATGGATAGATTGTGATTTTTGCCTTTGTATGGGACCAAGACACATGTCCCCATAAGTGTAAAAATATTTTAAGTAAAGGGTTATGTTTTGAGTTGTGTTTCATATAACTAACATTTCTTAAATGTGCTGTTTAGTTGGCCAAAGGATCTGAGTTGAAGTAGTGAAGAGATCCTGGTTTTGGCGGGAAAAACTGCCTTTTGTTGTTGTCCATGTGGCTTGTCGGCCATCTTGCTGTGGTCCAGATTTCATCCATTATTTTTTTGCGGCCTGGCTTGTGGCAATCTTGAGAAATGCAGTTTCTCTTTAGCCTGTAAGTCATCCTATAAGGGAAGGTGCAGCCACCTTTCCTTTGGGTGTGATACCATGTGACCGTGGCATTCGTCGGCTATCTTCCTGGTGGAATTTCGCAGCTTTTGGGACAGATTTTGATGTTTGGTGCGAATTTAGTAGGGCGGTCTTTTCTGTGTTGGAATCTGGTGGAGACCATTTTTGTTTTCCTTTGTGTGTGGGAACCCATGTGGTCTTGGGTTTTATATTTAAGTGTTCATTTGATGTCCCATGTTTGTCAGTTTTTGGCTGGTAGGGAAGTTTGTGCTGATTTTGGCAAAATCAAAAACTGAATTGCATGCGTTAATGGCGCCATTTTGTTGTTGTCCATGTGGCTTGTCGGTCATCTTGAGAGGCAGTTTAAGGATTTTGTGTCGTTTGTCCTGTGGGTCATCCTAGAGAGGAAGCTGCTCCAATTCCTTTGTGTGTGTGTAGTGCAGTCTGTCCTGTTTTAAAAAGGTGATTTAGAGGCACGTTTTTATCCGGGAGAACCCACATTTTGAGGGATTTTTCACTTTATACAGTTTGGCCTGTGGGTCGTCCCAAAGTGGTGAAACATCGGGGTGACATACTGAGAGGCCGTTTTTGTTTAATGTTAAATTTGCTAGTTTGAATGGTTTTTCTAAGCATCGCCTCTTGAGTTAAGTTGAGTAGAGTGGTATCTTGATATAGCGCGGCCTTACCCCAAGGGGTCCCGACGCGCTTGCGGACACATGCTGGGGCCCATTTATGGATGGGATCTGGTTGACCTACCAGCATGTCTTTGGAGTGTGGGAGGAAGCCGACGCAGACACAGGGAGAACATGCAAACTCCATGCAGATGGTGTTAGGATGGGTATTTCTCTGTTTTCATTTACGTGAATGTAAGCTATTGCAGGTTTAGCTGACTTTGCAGTATAAGAGCGGCGGTTTTTGTATTGGATTTTGGTTATAAGTGAAATCCCTACCTTACACTGAATTTTGATAGATTGTAAGACTAACTTTAACTGAGTTTTTGTACAGTGGTGTGTGTTGTTTTTATGTTTAAATATTTTGGAGTTTCCCAGAAGGCAATTCATTGTTTTTGTAGGTCTTAAAACTTGTGGTTTGACCTCCAGGGGATGTGCGGGTCAGAGGGGATTCCCTCCCATTTGAAAGAGGGGGGTTTGTTCCATAATTTCCTTGACAAAGGTTTTTTTAAATTGTTGAAATATGATGTTTAGCCATGGATTTTTTTGGTGTCTTGATAGACAAGGTGATGGGGCTAGGCTCCCCCCTCCCCCTCCCTCTTCCTGTACGTTGATATGTAAATAAACCAGTAGGGGTTTTAAGTAGCTGAGCATGTAACAGGAAGTTCTTTTCAGCATTTATGTATTAGCAGGAAGTTGGTGGGAGGAGTTTGGGGTTTTCTGAAAAGTGGGCAGTGAGATTTGTGCTTGGAAGGAAAATAGAAAGCATTCTGGCGTTTGAAATAGGGTGTTTTATATTTTGTTCCAGTTTTGTGAAGTTTTGTACTGTAATACAGTTTTGGGTAGAGAGCAAACAGGGGGGCATCACCATTATTGTTGTAACATCTAGATACAGAGAGAAGCCACATTGTTCTGCAGGTGGTAAGCGGGCGTAAGTGTTCTGTGTGGTTTAGTCTGGAGACGCAGTGTATGGGTGTATAGCGGAAAATGCTTGAGTATGCATACACTGTGAGGGGTAGAGGCCTAACTCGGGGGGTGATAACACCTCAGTTAGGGTTTCTAGTTGGGGGACTTGACCAGATAGTGGTTGTAGTCCTTCAATCCACCGTAGAAGAAGACACCGGGCGGTGCTCCCCGAAATGGGTGCAACGGTTTACCCTGGACGCAGGGTTAAGATGATAAGCCGATTCGAATCGCCATGGACACAAGGAGGTCTGTGCAAAGGGAAGGAATGGAGGCTTCCCACAGTCAGACGGCCACACGGTGCACAAAGCCTAGTTTTGGGGCAAACGCCTTTGGACCCCAAAAAGATTAACAAAGGTGGTCCAAGGATACTATTTTGGGTATCCCTCTGGAGTGGATGTAGTTGAGCTGTGGCTTCAGAAATCTGTAATGATGAGTGTTGATGTAGGTGTAGTACACACTATTGTGATTCTCAGAGGAGGAACGGTGGTTAAAATTCTCATGCCCGTTTGTTTGAACTTTGCATGGCTGGTCCATGCAAGGTTCTCAAGCTGCTCTCATGTTTGTCCCATTTTATTTTTTTCTATTGCTGAAAGAGTGAAGGTAGAATTCTGGCAGTTTTGTTTTTTCATTTTTGGTTTTGGAAACTATGAAGTATCTCCCCCACATTTGTATCGGAATGTTTGTATGTAGTAACGTGAATAAGTTCGAACTTACCGCGGCGATCCTTCGATGCGCTGCGGCTGTTGTATTTTTGTAGGAACGGGAAAAGTAAGGGTTACAGAGTGTTTTCTTTGAATCGGTTTTAAAAGAATGTCATTGACAATTTACCAATGTACAGGAATGTCATTATTGTTTACCATTCTTTGCAGGTTAAATATGAAGGATAGAGTAATGATTTTTCTTATAAGTATTTTTCAGGTCCAAGGAGTTTCTGAAAGTGTATGTACACAGAGAGCAGGTGTATGTAGACAGCTGTACATATGGATAAATACACGAGTCTAAGGAGGTAAAAGTATCATGGGCTATTTCATTGTTTCTTGTTTCCTGCACCACTCTAAATCCTGCATTTCTTCCTGAAGTCTGTAATGAGGAAGAAAAGGAGGGGAATGATAAATGTAAGAATGACAGTTTTTTTCAAACAAATAACGTTAACCTCTAATTCTAACCAAGTTTGTGCCAAGACTGTCTTTCTTTGATAGAATTTGAATCGACAAGCAGCAGTCTGGTGAAGTAGGTTCCCATCCCAGATGCTAAGAACCTTTTGTCAATGGTTCCAGGTATTGTAAGCCACACACAGGTTATGCAGTGACCACAGTCCCGATGTCTGGGTTATTGTCATATGAGGGTTGTTTGGAGGTCGATCAAAACCAGAGTCGTACTTTCCTCATTAGCTGTCACTTACATTCTCAGCTGATGGGGTGGGTGCGATCGCTGTGACATGAACTTCAAAATGTCTACCACAGGGTTCACGAGTCCCTCCTGGACCCTGACACAATAACCGGTTTACATTCTCTCCAACCAGGTGACTGGGTCGTTGTAAAGAAGCTTGAGGGATGAGACCACGCCAGCCACACCAAAGAATGAGTAGTATCTTTGTTTATTTATATTTTTTTGTTTAGTAAATTTTAGCAAGGGTAACGATGAATAGCATCCCAAGTTATTATTTAAAGTGTATTTCCTGACTAGCTCAGAAAGTGAACAGGACCGATTGCTGGGTCTGTTTTGAGTCTCCACCAAGTTCTAGTCCCCAGCGATGACAGCGGTACATGCCAGTTATGATGTTATTATGGGTATGAGGAGTTTTGACAAACTGGTGAAGACTCCAAACAGACACTTGTCAATGGAATCTAACGATGCATTTTTAGAGGGTAAAATTGGTTATAGTTTTAATAGCTCTGCCTCTTGTCGGTTTGGGACAACTAGGCAGCCCACAAGTGTGTTTGAACTTTAGTTTGGTGTTTAATGCGGATCTGCAGCTTATAAGGTAATTCCCCCAAAGCAAGAGGTTCATGCGAGATGGTGAAGCTGTCCCAGCATCTTATGTCGCGGCCGATCGCGAGGATCTGATGGCACGAGAAATTAAGAATGGCATGGACAGCTAGAAGGGAATTGTTCACCAACCCCGACCAGGTCTGGGCATGGTTTCCTGCATGTACAAGGTGGGGGGGGTATACGATTGAACGATTTTTATCCATTGAGGATGGGATTCTTCATGTAACTGATGAAGCCAGAGCTATAGCTAGTGAAGGTTGGAAGTCCTTTTAAGGGTTTGGGAATCTTTGGGGATCTAATTTTTTATTTTACAGTGGATCATGGTTAAAGGAAGTGGGAATATATATACTCATGTCATTTTATTTCTATTCTTTCTATATGTCGCGACGAAATGCTCCTGTTGCCTGATTGGACGCGTGACCAGAGCTTCCTTGATGAGACGCCCCGAAGCCGGACCCAAGTACAAGACACAGAGGATCACAGACGGATCGGCGTTTACTAAAGCTCACCATGTCGTGTCCTCCTTTATAAGTCATGCTCCTGAAGAACAAAGTCCACATGTCAAGCCGTGTTTTCCTTTTTATGGACTCGTATTGACTGTAAGGACTGATTCATTTCCAGGTGTAAGAAGCAGATCAAGTTTCATCGATGGACATGGGGAATATATGACAAAAAAGGGAGGACTGTTGTGGAAAATGTTATTAATCTATGTTGTCAAATGTCCCCCAGTGTCGGTTTTGCTGTAATGCGCTTATTTGAACGTATTCGCACATACAGACGTTGGTGGAAGACCGGTGGCGGGAAAAACCTTCCTGTGGACACAGCGATGTTTGCTCCTTTTAGGGATATTTGTTTTATGCCTCACCAAGGGACTGGCCACTTCTTGGCGTTGGCATTAAAAGACTCCGAGCGGACAGATCTGCATCCACTAGAACTATAGCATAACGATACGACAATTGTGGCCCATTGAGAGCCAAAGCTTTCGTATGGTTCCCGTCATTGGAAGCAGTGCACGTCACTGCTAGTCTATTTGAATATATACATGTCTGTTATTGGTTCTTTTGTTGTATTATATCCTTATATGGTCACTTCCTATGGAGGAGGTCACATGTTGTGACATCACTTCCTGCTGGGAGTTTAATAAAAGCAACTTTTGTGGGCGTCGACGGTCAGTGAGGCTGTGATGTTGAGATGAGAAGGACAGGGTGGTGATGTCTCTTGACTTGTATGAATGGGATAAATGGAAGGTGAGTGAATTTTAGTTTAAGAAGCATTATTGCATTAAGACGAAGTGTGCTTATTTAGCACAAGGCAAAAGTGGCTGTGTGCTCTGCAAACAACCAATTTTGCCACGTCACTATTCAACGGGAATACTGCATACTTATGTAGCGGTACCCCCTTTGGAGCTGCTGGTTTAGATTTGGGCCTTGCACGTTACCTCCATTCGTTGTCTAGGGGATGAGAGTCTATAGAAAGTTCAATGTCCACACAAGTTATAAATCCTTTGGTTGAGTTTTATTCTCACAAACTTGCATAGGTAGAGGGATGGAGGGTTAGGGGAAGGTTCAGGCACATAATGCAGATCACGGGGGAACTTCTAAACTTCAATAGTCACACTCACCACCAGGGTCGTCGGAACAGGACAGGCAAAGCAAGCAACTGCTTGGGGCCCAGCAGTCCAGCAATAGTGTGAATTTTCCTGCACAGCAGGAAGAGGAGCAAGAGGAGGCAGCACGGGAGGAGGAGGTAAGACAAACCCCCCCCCTTATCCACTCTAACGTCGGGCGATCGCCCCCCCTCCCACGAGATCAGGCCCCCCCTCCCGCGATCGCCCATCCCACGATCGGCGTCAATGTCCCACGGCTCCCCCCCGCTCAACAACCTGATAGGTTAAAAAAAAAATCAGTAGCACCCCCCCTTCTCAACTTGTTTCAAAATTCTGCCTGGGGCCCCCGAATTCCTTCAAACGGCCCTGCTAACCACTTTCCTTCAAGTGGGTATTGCTCACCCGGATAGGCCCCTCTCACTTGGCCTAGTGCACGAATAGTTAGAGAAATAACAGTTTCTGCCACATACCTTTAGTACGATTACGATGAACTGTTCAATGATCCTCTGCCACAGGATTCAGTTTCCAGAGATCCAGCCTTACAGTTTAAGAGCCTTTAAGCCGACCCGGCACACTGTAAGGTAACATGGTAACATAAGGTCACCAGGCCTTCCCCAAGAACCCAGCCTTCCACTTGGTCCTCTCCAGGACAGGTCCTTCCCTGGTTTCCTCCAATTAATGGCTTCCTCCCTCAGGACAGACAGCACAGGATCACCATCAAAGTGAGGACAACTGGGCCTACCTGCCAGAGATGCAGCCTGAGGCCAGCGTGACTCCGAGGCTGAAATTTCAGTAACACATACCTCGAGCCAGGAGGGCCACGAGGTGAAGAGAGCCACGAAAGATGGCGTCTGCCCCTTAAGTACACTTCCCCAGCATGCCCAGTGGGGAGACCACTCCTACTGGGCTGTTCCCGGGGGAAAGCACCCAATACACTTTGGGCTTGCTTGTGTTCCAACATTGGCCTGGGGTGGTAACGCCACCTGCAGGCAAACAGTGGGAAGTCCTTCCAAACACAGCCATAGCCGAAACAGAGGCTGATTTAGCCTTAATCATTACAAAGTCTGAGCTAACTACCAGCTCAGACACCCACTAAATTTAACATAGCAAAAATAAGAAAAAAGGAAAGAAACTGCGCTAAAAGTGATAAAATTGAAAAAATTATCCTACAGTGTAGGAAAGTAGTGCAAATGAATACCAGTGAAAAGCTGCGGCTTTCTGTGATACATCAAACAGTGAGCAACATAAAAGAAAATATTAAAGCCGTGCTACCAATATTAAAAATTCTGTGAAAAAACAATATACAAATTACTTGTGCCTACACACAGTCACAGAAATGATGATGTAACTCAAGTAGGCAAATAGATATTGTGAGGGGGTTAGCTCGGCAGCGGGTGTGTGTGACCCCCGGGATGGGCTCCCCACACAAAACAGGCCCAGCAAACGGAGGTTGTGGTTTTAAAAATCAAAAAGGTGCGGTTTATTTTCTATTTACAGTGACAAAACACAGCAAAGCAAAAGAAACATAAACAAAATAAATCCTGGTCAAGTTGACCTCTGACTAAACATACAGGTTTCCTAACTAACAACTGGGATCAGCCTAGTGCTGTCCTAGTCCCTAAGTCCCTGGTTTTAAATGTCCAAGCAAATAGCCACACAGGCTTTGTCTCACCGCACAGGGGTTCACTCTCCCTAGACAGTCCACACAGGTCTGGTTCCAGGCATGAGCTAACATCTAATGAAGCTGGGAGTTCTTATAGAGGCCTAAATGAGCTGACAAGCTTCAGCTGGTCTCATCAACTCCCTGTCTGCACGATGCCCCACACTCTCCCTAGAGGTATGAGTCATCCATGAGCCCACTATCCTCAGCTGGGCTTATACAACTCTCCACCTAGTTGTATAAGTCGGCGTAAAGCCTGAATCTGGGCGAAATATATCTACCCCCCTGGATGCAACCAGGTGACTTTACCTTCTGTCACATACCCCCCCCTCTTGTTTTAACCTCGGGGTTGGAACACCAGCAATCAGGCATTCATGTACTCGAGACAAAGCATCCACATTCCCCATTTGAACGCCAGGGCGATGCTTTACTGTGAAGTTGAATTCCTGGAGGGCCAGGAACCACCTATTCACTCTTCTATTTGTTTCCTTGTTTTGAGCCATCCACTTTAACGGAGCGTGATCCGTAACCATGTCAAAGTGCCTACCTAGCAGGTAATACCGAAGGGAATCTAGAGCCCACTTCACCGCTAAACACTCCTTTTCAACGGTGGCGTAATTTACCTCATGGGACTTCAACTTCCTGCTGAGGTAAATGACTGGGTGCTCTTCCCCGTTCCAGACCTGGGACAATACTGCTCCTAACCCCACATCTGACGCATCACTTTGTACGACAAAGTCTTTAGAGAAGTCGGGTGAGTACAACACTGGCTGGCTACATAAGGCTTGTTTCAAGAATTGGAATGCTGCCTCAGCCTCGGGGGTCCATTTAATCATGACCGACCCTTTCCCCTTCGTCAGGTTGGTTAGGGGCACAGCCTTAGAAGCAAAGTGGGGAATGAATCGCCGATAATACCCAGCGATTCCCAGAAAGGCTCGTACCTGCTTCTTGCTGTTGGGACGTGGCCAACTCTGGATGGCCTCGACTTTGTTGAGTTGGGGTTTTATTACTCCCCTCCCAATGGTGTACCCAAGATATTTGGCCTCCTCCTGCCCAATGGTACACTTCTTGGGGTTAGCCGTAAACCCCGCTTCCCGAACAGAGTCCAGGACTGCTTGCACTTTTGGCAGATGTGAGGCCCAATCTGTGCTATGGACAATTACGTCATCCAGGTAAGCCGCAGCATACTTCCGATGGGGCCTCAGCATCTGGTCCATTTTCCGCTGGAATGTGGCCGGCGCATTCTGTAACCCGAACGGCATTCTTTTATATTGGAACGCCCCGTCTGGGGTTACAAATGCGGTTTTCTCTTTGGCCGACTTGGCCAGGGGGATTTGCCAATACCCTTTTGTGAGGTCAAGAGTCGTCATGTATCGGGCTGTTCCCAGCCGGTCGATCAACTCATCTATACGTGGCATGGGGTAGGTGTCAAATTTTGTAACTTTGTTCAACTGACGAAAATCGTTACAAAATCGCCAGCTCCCATCCGGTTTAGGCACCAACACGATGGGACTAGACCAATCACTTTGGGACTCCTCTATCACCCCTAAGTTCAGCATTTTCTGTACTTCCTCCCGTATTGCCTCCCGTCGGGCCTCTGGGATCCGATAGGGTTTTAACTTCACCCTTTCACCGGGCGGGGTAATGATGTCATGCTCTACCCCAGATGTTTGTCCCGGCAGCTCAGAGAATACCTCCTTGTTGCGAAGCACAAACTCCTTAACCTCCTGTTGTTGGGGTTGTGACAAGGTGGCTGCTATTCCAACCTCAGGAATCACGCAACCAGTTTGAGCTGGTGACCAAGTGTCTGCGACTAGGGACTCTCTATCCCTCCAGGCTTTCAACAGATTAACGTGATAGATCTGTTCGGGCTTTCGCCTTCCTGGTTGTCTGATCTTGTAATTCACTTCGCTCACTTTTTCCATTATCTCGTAGGGGCCTTGCCATTTGGCAAGGAATTTACTTTCAACCGTAGGGACAAGTACCAGTATCCTATCCCCCGGGGAAAAGGTACGGGTCTTGGCTCCACGGTTGTACACTCTCTGCTGTGCTAACTGCGCTTGGGCCAAATGTTCCTTCACGATGGGCATTACCTGTGCAATTTGGTCTTGCATCAGGGCGACATGCTCAATCACACTCCTGTGGGGAGAACTCTCACTTTCCCAAGTTTCCTTGGCAATATCCAACAGCCCTCTTGGGTGTCTCCCATACAGTAACTCAAAGGGGGAGAATCCCGTAGAGGATTGGGGCACCTCCCTAATAGCAAACATCAGATAAGGAAGTAGACAGTCCCAATCCTTTCCATCTCTATCCACCACTTTCTTCAACATTTGTTTTAGGGTTTTGTTGAATCTTTCAACCAGCCCATCGGTTTGGGGGTGATACACAGATGTACGTAATTGCGTCACTTTGAATAATTTACACAGCTCCTTCATAACCCGGGACATAAAGGGTGTACCTTGGTCCGTAAGCAGTTCTTTACAAATACCCACCCGGCTAAACACAAGAGATAGCTCTTTGGCTATGGTTTTGGCCGAGGTATTTCGGAGAGGGATCGCTTCTGGATAACGGGTGGCATAGTCCATTATAACTAATATGTACTGGTGCCCCCTAGCGGACTTGATTATAGGACCTACCAAATCCATGGCGATCCTCTCAAACGGGACCTCAATGATGGGTAGAGGGACCAGCGGGCTACGGAAATGTGGCATCGGGGCCGACCTCTGACACACAGGGCAGGAGGAACAATAATTTTCTACGTCCTTCATCACCCCCGGCCAATAGAATCTCTGTAATACCCTCTCTCGGGTTTTCTCTGTCCCCAGATGACCTCCAAGAATGTGCCCATGGGCCAACTCCAACACCAACTTCCTGTAAGGTTTGGGCACCACAAGCTGCTCAACGGTTTCTTCTGCCCTTTTTGCCACCCGATACAGTAGGTCCTTCTCTACGCTGAAGTATGGGTAAGTGCAGGTATTATCTGGGTTCACTAACTCGCCATCTATTTTCACTACGTTTTCCCGTGCCTTTATTAGGGCGGGGTCTTTCAACTGTTCTGTGGCAAAGTTTTCCCTGTGAACCTCAAGATCAGAAAACTCCACAGACGGTAGGTTTTCGTCTGAGGAGGTGGGCTCCTCTCCAGTTTCTTGAGTCTCCCCTGCCAATACTGATAAGGGAAATTCCGGAGAGTCCTCACCACTCTCAGGGGAGTTCTGGCTATCACATTCCTGGTACATAGGGGCACCAGTGAGGGGCTCAGGATCATCCCACAGTTCCCAGAACTTCGGAAAATCCCTTCCCACAATGGCGTCATGCGGTAACTGAGATACTAAGCCCACTGGATGAGAGAGGGTACCTTTGGGGGTCTCGAAACACACTGTAGTCACTGGATACTCTCGGGTGTCCCCATGCACACAAATAACAGCTACCTTGCTATTCCCAGAGACCTCTGTTTTAACTAACTCAGCCTTTATCAGGGTCACAAGGCTACCTGAATCCAGCAATACCACAACATTTCTACCATTAACACACATTTTGCATAAATGTTTCTCAGTTCCTCGAATGGCAGTGCATGCGACTGTCGCACACAGCGACTGACGTCTGCCCGTCAGAAAGTCACACTGCATGGGTTCCTCCACAACCGGGCAATTGGCTGCAATATGTCCCGCTTGCCGGCAGCGGTAGCAAACGATCCTTCTTGCCGCCTCTTGAGCCGCTGATTTCCCAGGCTGTTCTCGCCAAACTTGGGGTAGAGCTCCCACCCTCTCACTCTCTCCACCCTCACCCCTTGGAATCCTCTTATCCGCCCCTGGGGATGGTCTGGTCTTAGGGTGGAAAGTCCGAGTGTCTCTGGAAGAGGCCGTCAGGTTCTCTGTAGCCAAGTATTTCTCCACACGATCCACAAGACCATCGGCCGTCTCTGGGTCTCCATGGCTTACCCACTTTTGGATGGCAGTAGGAAGAGCTCTCAAAAACCGATCCATTACAACACGTTCCACAATCTTTGGTGCGGACAAAGTCTCTGGCTGTAGCCACTTTCTGCTCAGGTGAATGAGATCATACATTTGAGACCTGGGGGGTTTTCCAAGCTGGAAAGTCCAGTTATGCACACGCTGAGCCCGGACAGCCTGGGTGACACCCAGCCTTGCCAATATTTCAGCTTTTAGCATCACATAGTCTTTTGCTTGGTTAGGCTCTAGGTCATAGTAAGCTTTCTGCGATTCACCAGTTAACAGAGGAGCCACCAGTCCAGCCCACTGCTCCTCAGGCCACTTTTCTCTTTCAGCGGTCCTTTCAAATGTGGTCAAAAATACCTCTGGATCATCCTCTCCAGTCATTTTTGTCAATAAACGACTCACCCCAAAGGACGCGGTATTAGTGGGACGGCTTTCCTCACTGGTCTGCGGACGTTGCTGCATTACTGCTTCCATCTGTTGTTGTAGTCTCTGCTCTTGCTTCTGCAACAGGTCTATGAAGCGGGCCTCAGATTGCTGCTGGGCTCGTTGCTGAGCCTCCAGACTCTGTTGCAAAGTTGCGTTTGTCTGCTGCTGGGCTGCAAGGCTCTGTTGATGAGCTTGCTGCTGGGCTGCGAAGTTCTGTTGTTGAGCTGCAAGGCTCTGTTGATGAGCTGCAAGGCTCTTTTGCAAACCTGCATTTGTCTGCTGTTGATTGGCATTTGCTAGAGCCAGCTGCTTCAGTATCTCCTCCATGCTGGCTTAAAAAAAAAACTGCCTGCATTCTCCACCAACTGTGAGGGTGTTAGCTCGGCAGCGGGTGTGTGTGACCCCCGGGATGGGCTCCCCACACAAAACAGGCCCAGCAAACGGAGGTTGTGGTTTTAAAAATCAAAAAGGTGCGGTTTATTTTCTATTTACAGTGACAAAACACAGCAAAGCAAAAGAAACATAAACAAAATAAATCCTGGTCAAGTTGACCTCTGACTAAACATACAGGTTTCCTAACTAACAACTGGGATCAGCCTAGTGCTGTCCTAGTCCCTAAGTCCCTGGTTTTAAATGTCCAAGCAAATAGCCACACAGGCTTTGTCTCACCGCACAGGGGTTCACTCTCCCTAGACAGTCCACACAGGTCTGGTTCCAGGCATGAGCTAACATCTAATGAAGCTGGGAGTTCTTATAGAGGCCTAAATGAGCTGACAAGCTTCAGCTGGTCTCATCAACTCCCTGTCTGCACGACGCCCCACACTCTCCCTAGAGGTATGAGTCATCCATGAGCCCACTATCCTCAGCTGGGCTTATACAACTCTCCACCTAGTTGTATAAGTCGGCGTAAAGCCTGAATCTGGGCGAAATATATCTACCCCCCTGGATGCAACCAGGTGACTTTACCTTCCTGCTGTCACAATATACAAATAAAAAATTTATAAATATATATAAAAATATATAAATGTGTGAATGGATAAATGTCCCAAAATAAAGTCCAAAGAATGAATCCTTGAATCTTCCACAAAAAGTGTATACAAATGATGAAATCCACCCGTGCAGAAGATCTTATAATGGTGAAAATCCACGCTCTGCAGCAATGAAGCAGCAACACAAAATATTATACACCACCAATGAAGGGGATCTGCTTACCAGAACCCCGTGGTCCCCTATTACGGAGGACCTAGGGAAGCCTTGGATACAAGTACTGCTGGGCTGGATGACTCCAAACTCCTTCACACCTGCTGTACTCCACCCTCCAGGGCAATGGATCTCGATGGATAGTAAATATATGGAACAAACAAAAGCCTCTGATAGTGTAAAATCCTTGAGTTTATTCCAAAAAGCTAATACAAAATACACTTACAGGGTTGCAGTAGTAGGTAGGCCTATAACCTGATGCGCCGGCCGAACGAAAACAGGCCACCCGTCCATGCAGGGGTTACGAGGGGCATCTTTCAATTCACTATTGCTGTTTCTAGCTGTTCTAAAACCACTTTTGACATAAAGGGACACTTTTTGGTTGCTATGGACAATCTCAAGTTTTTAGGCAGAAAGAACAGTATATATAATATAAAACTGCATGCAGGGCACTGCACAAAGCACTAAGGACAAAAGGGAGGTGAAATGATTTCATACAGTAATGTAATCTGTAAGCTTACAGTGTACTGCATGTGTTATGAATTTAGTACTTTTTGAATTTGCCACCAGGCTCCGCCCCCGTGCGTCGCGACGCTCACAGGGAACAGAGCTCGGCGCACAGAGGCATCGGGCGGAGGACACAGCACACGGACACAGCTGGGGGACATCACAGGATCCTGAGGACAAGGTAAGTATACTGCACCAGGATCCTGCAATGCAATCCCGAGTGTGGCTCTGGGTTACCGCTAATGGTACTGAAATTTAACCCAGAGCCACACTCGGGAAAACTGCCAGGGAGGTTAATATTTGAGACCTAGATTTTTGCAGTAGCCCTAGTTGAACTTTTTTTTATTATTATTCAAGCGTAATAGAAAAAAAAATGTGAATGGCAGAAATAATCTGCTATATTATATCCAAAATGGGTATTAAACCTGTAGTTAAAACTGTGTCCATTGAAGTTCTGTGTTCCAGATACTACCTCTACCACAAATTGTTACACCTTACTGTAGTATCTTTCACTATTAGTAATGTTTAGTATTATATATGAAGAGGCTAACAATATATTTCTATATTTGTGAAGTACTCTGCATGAATTTTAACTAGTTACCAACCGCCCACTGCAGTTGTACTGTGTCAAGTTGGCTCCCCTGTGTCAAATCGCGTAATTGTACGTCGGGCGCTTACACAGCGATTTGTGGGTGGGCACGCGCTGCCGGAGGCGCCCATTCATAAGCAGGGGAGCCAACTAGCGGGTGCGGCTTCGATGTCTGCTGGCCACCTGCGATCGCTCCAGAGACAGGCAGAATGGGGATCAGTGAAAACAAATAGATCCCCGTTCTGTCAGGGGAGGAGAGACAGCTCGTCTGTTCCTAGTGATTAGGAACAACAATCTCTCTCCTCCTCCAGTCAGCCCAGCCCCAATACAGTTAGCAACACCTCCCAGGGAACACACTTATCCCCTTGATCGCCCCCTAGTGTTAACCCCTTCCCTGCCAGTGACATTTATACAGTTATCAGTGGCTATTTTGATGTTCTGATCGCTGTAAAAATTTCAATGGTCCCGACGGGCAGACAAAACACGGGCAGACAAAAAGGCTACTCGGTTCCCCCTGCCGGTTCCCCCTGCAGGACCACATGTCCGCCGGGGTATCCCATAAAACCAAGTCTACCCGGCAAAGGGACGCCCCCTCGATACTGAACCTCAGGGCGCCATGTTGAAAAAGGGCATGCCTATGGTACAGAATAACATGAATAACAAACTGAAATCTTTTCGGTGGGGGGGAAGTAAAAATAAAAAACTGAAATAATATGGTTGCATAAGTGGGCACACCCTTAAACTAATACTTTGTTGACGCACCTTTTGATTTTATTACAGCACTCACTCTTTTTGGGTATGAGTCTATCAGCATGGCACATCTTGACTTGGCAATATCTGCCCACTCTTCTTTGCAAAAACACTCAAAATCTGTCAGATTGCAAGGGCATCTCCTGTGCACAGCCCTCATCAGATCACCCCACAGATTTTCAATCGGATTCAGGTCTGGGCTATGGCTGAGCCATTTCAAAACTGTAATCTTCTTCTGAAGAAGCCATTCCTTTGTTGATTTGAATGTATGAAGATGTAGTTCCTCTTCATGTTCAGCTTTCAAGCAAAAGCCTTAAGGTTTTGTGCCAATACTGACTGGTATTTGGAACTGTTCATAATTCCCTCTACCTTGACTAAGGCCCCTGTTGGAGCCGAAAAAAAACAGCCTCAAAGCATGATGCTGCCACCACCATGCTTCACTGTGGGTATGTTGTTCTTTTGCTGATGTGCAGTATTGTTTTTGCACCAAACATTTCTTCAAGAATTATGGCCAAAAAGTTCAACTTTGGTTTAATCAGACTATAACCCGTTTTCCCATATGCTTTTGGGAGACTTCAGATGTGCTTTTGCAATATTTAGCCAGGCTTGGATGTTTTTCTTTATAAGAAAAGGCTTCCGTCTTGCCTCTCTACCCCAAAGCCCAGACATATGAAGAATACGGGAGATTGTTGTAACATTTACCACACAGCCAGTACTTGCCAGATATTCCTGCAGCTCCTTTAATGTTGCTGTAAGCCTCTTGGCAGTTTATCGACCAGTTTTCTTCTCGTCTTTTCATCAATTTTGGAGGGACGTCCAGTTCTTGGTAATGTCACTGTTGTGCCATATTTTCTCCACTTGACGATGGCTGTCTTCACTGTGTTCCATGGTATGTCTAATGCCTTGGAAATTCTTTTGTACCCTTCTCCTGCCTGATACATTTTAACTAGGGATGAGCTTCGAGTGCGAGTCGAGCCCATGTTCTACTCGAACATCGTCTGTTCGGCTGTTCACCGAATTTCGAACATTATGGGCCGTTCGCGCCAAATTCGAGTGTCGCGTCACGGCCCATAATTCACTGCAGCATCGCAGTGCATTGCTGGCTGATGATTGGCCAAGCATGCACTATGACCCGCATGCTTGGCCAATCACAGCGCCATAAGTACAGAGAGCCGTAATTGGCCAAAGCCAGGGTGGCTTTGGCCAATCATGGTTCAGAGGAGTAGGTACACACTATATAAGGCCGCCGGCTTGGCGACCTTGTGTAGTGTGTTGCGGCGTTGGTTAAAAGACAGACAGAGAGAGAAAGACAGTGTAATTTGATTTGAGTTAGATTAGTTAGCTGCAGTTACAGTGTGTAGAGGATATGTATGCATCCTAGGTGTTGTATATATATTTACAAACTGTATTCAGTTTAGCTAGATCCGTTCCTGTTATTCTCTATACTGACAGGCAGGCAGGTGATTGTGATTGTGCTAGCTGCAGTATTTTCACTTAGTGTACTGTGTCCTTTGCACATTGTGCACCTAAAGCTTACCTCAATACAATTGCTGGTGTTCTGATTCAAATACAGGCAGGGAGCTGCAGTATTTAGCTTTAGTGTCCTTTGCACAGTGTGCACCTAAAGCTTACCTCAATACAATTGCTGGTGTTCTCATACAAATACCACAGGCAGGGAGCTACAGTATTTTCAGTTAGTGTACTGTATCCTCTGCACAGTGTGCAACTAAAGCTAACTGAAGACAATTGCTGGTGTTCTCATACTAATAATACTACAGGCAGGCAGTTGATTCTGCTAGCTGCAGTATAATCAGTACCAGCTTTGTGCAGCTACATCCCCCTGCAGGCCATTAGTATGTCTGGAAGGACAACAAGGAGAGGCAGACAGTCACAAGCCAATAAAAGAGGGCAAGCAGGATCTGTGTCTAGAGGCTGATGAGGATGCACTAGAGGCAACAGTGCATCCTCGCCAGCACGTGGCCGTGGGACATGCTTGTCCTTTTTTTTCAGCAGCTGGCTGTGTTGAGCCGCAACATGCTGAAGACTTGGTAGAGTGGATGACCAAGCCGTCCTCATCCTCCTCATCCTCTCTCACCCAGGCTCAGGGTACTTTGTCTGGCAAAGCAGCTGCCAAAGTGGCCTCTTCCCTCAGCTCAATGGCATAAGTCACTCCTTCCCTAGCCCCACCATGTCCTCCTTGACGAGTCCCCCAAACTGTTTGACCACAGTGTTGGGTACATGCTCCAGGAGGATGCCCAGCATTTTGAAGGCTCCGATGATGGTACCCAGCTAGAGGAAGGCAGTAACATGAGCCCAGAGAGAGGGGGTGCCCAAGAAGGACAGCAATTTGGCAGTCATGTTCCCCCAGCTGCAGCATACTGCCAGGTTTGCATACTGCTAGGTTTGCTACAGTGATGAGGAGAGAGGGGATGATGAGGTCACGGACTCTATGTGGGTGCCTGATAGGAGAGAGGAGGAGGAGGAGGAGGAGGCACATCTCCAATGAGGCAGGATGCCCTCCAGGGGCCAGCTTAAGGGCAGCACACCGACAGCATCACACCGCAGAGCTCCGCATGTGCAGGCGGCTGCTGTCTCTGCGCGTTATTCCAAAAGTTCTTTGGTGTGGGCTTTTTTTGAGACAAGTGGATCAGTTCGCAACGCTGCTATTTGCAACATCAAAACATCACCCACTTGGGCACCACATGCTTGATCAGACATATGTCGACCTGCCAGGCAGTTCGTTGGCAAGCACACCTAAAAGACCCACACCAAAGAACAAAGCAGACGTCTCCTTGCTCCTCATCAGCTGGGATCTCCAACCCCACTATACCTTTAGTCCTCTCTGAAACCTGCACTGAGAGGAATGAAGGTGTAGAATAGGGATGAGCCGAACACCCCCGGGTTCGGTTCGCACCAGAACCCACGAACGGACCGAAAGTTTGCACGAACGTTAGAACCCTATTAAATACAATGGATGCGAATGTTCGAAATCTAAAGTGCTAATTATAACGACTAATATGCATGTTATTGTCCTTTGGGGACCCGGGTTCTGCACCAGGGGACATGTATCAATGCAAAAAGAAGTTTTAAAAACTGACGTTTTTCGGGAGCAGTCATTTTAATGATGCATAAAGTGAAAAAAAAAAGTCAAATATTCCTTTAAATATCGTACCTGGGGGGTGTCTAAAGTATGCCTGTGAAGTGCCACGTGTTTCCCGTGTTTAGAACTGTCCCTGCACAAAATGACATTTCTAAAGGAAAAAAAAGCCATTTAAAACTGCTTGCGGCTTTAATGTAATGTCTGGTCCCGGTAATATGGATGAAAATCTTTGAGAAAAATTGGGCCTTTGGTGGTGGTGGTGGTGGTGTTGACACAACACTGTAAGGCCTCACAGTTACTCTTGGTGGGCGCAGGAATGGGCCCTGCTGTGAATTATTAGATCAAGAATTGTAATTACATGCCCCTGTTAAACAGGGGCAGAAAAATTGGGCCTTAGGCACTGGTGCCACAACACTGCAACCCCTCACAGATACTGTACTTGGAGCACAGCAATGAGCCCTGTTGCAAAGTATTGCATCAAAAATTTTAATTACACGCCCCTGTTAAACAGGGGCTGAAAAATTGGGCCTTAGCCACTGGTGCTGGTGCCACGACACTGCAACCTCTCCCAGATACTCTAGTTGGAGTGCAGGAATGAGCCCTGCTGCAAAGCATTGCATAAAAAATTGTAATTACATGCCCCTGTTAAACAGGGGCTGAAAAATTGGGCCTTAGCCACTGGTGGCGGCACCCAGAAACAAAAATGTTCTTCCAAGCTATCATCATCAATCAGATCATTGAGGAGGAAGAGGATAGTCAGTCAACATAACAGGACAGTCACTCAGCATCAGCATCAGTCTTGAAGGGATGTGACATTTGAATATAAATTAGTCTGTTATATCAGCTTCAGGTGTTTGGTAGCTGGTGGTGATCCAAGACTGGTTCATCTTTATGAAGGTCAGTCGATCAACCGAGTCGGTGGACAGGCGCACCCTGTGATCCGTGACAAATCCTCCAGCAGCACTAAATGTGCGTTCTGAAAGAACGCTGGATGCAGGACAGGCCAGTAGCTCAATTGCATACTGTGCAAGCTCTGGCCAGTGATCCATCCTCAAGACCCAGTAAGCCAGAGGATTTTCGGTGGGGAAGGTGTTCAAGTCTGACCTTGCCCCTAGGTATTCCTGCACCATGTATATCAGACGCTGGCGATGGTTGCTGGAACCGATCATACCTTGGGGCTGCGGACTAAAGAATTGTCTGAACGCATCGGTCAGATGGCCACCTTCCCCACCGCTCCTTCTTTGACTGACCGAAGCCTCAGCAACTCGTTGTCCAGGACCAGGAGTTTGTAACCTCCCAGTCTCTGGGAACGCCTTGCACAGACCTTTCTGCAAGGCCTCCCGGAGTTGTCTCATCCTCTGCTCCCTCTGCGATGGTAAGATAAGGTCCGCAACCTTACCCTTGTACCGTGGATCAAGGAGAGTGGCCAGCCAGTAATGGTCCCTCTCCTTGATCCGAAGAATACGAGGATCCTTCCACAGACTTTGCAGGATCAGGGAGGCCATGCAGCGTAGGTTAGCTGAGGCATTTGATCCGGAGTCCTCTGGGTCACTAAGGACGACATGATCCGCAGCCACCTCCTCCCAGCCACGTACAAGTCCACGGGTTTCTTGGGACTGTAAATCATCCCTAAAAGACTGCTGCTGATGATGCTGAGTGCCAGGCTCCACCTCCATGCTGACACAATCCTCCTCCTCCTCCTCCTCCTCCCCCTCCTCCTCTTCCTGTGCGATGGGTGGGACAGAAGGAACACTGTCTGGGTAAAGGGGGCCTTGAGAGGCAAGGAAGTCCTCCTCTTCCTGCCTCTGTTCTGCCTCAAGTGCCCTGTCCATTATTCCACGCAGCATATGTTCCAACAGGTGGACAAGAGGTACAGTGTCACTGATGCATGCACTGTCACTGCTCACCATCCTCGTGGCCTCCTCAAATGGTGCCAGGACAGTGCATGCATCCCTGATCATGCCCCACTGGCGTGGTGAAAAAACCCCGAGCTCCCCTGACCCTGTCCTGGTGCCGTAGTCGCACAGGTACTCATTGATGGCCCTCTGCTGCATGTGCAGCCGCTGCAGCATGGCCAACGTTGAGTTCCACCTGGTGGGCATGTCACATATAAGGCAGTTCTTGGGCAGGTTCAACTCCTTTTGCAGCTCAACCAGGCGAGCACTGGCATTATAAGATCTGCGGAAATGCACACAGACTTTCCTGGCCTGCCTCAGGACATCCTGTAAGCCCGGGTACCTGCCCAAGAACCGCTGCACCACCAGGTTAAGGACGTGAGCCACACAGGGCACATGGGTCAGTTGTCCCTGTCGGAGGGCGGAGAGGAGGTTGGTGCCATTGTCGCAAACCACCATTCCTGGCTTAAGCTGGCGTGGTGTCAACCACCTCTCGGCCTGCCCCTGCAGAGCAGACAGAACCTCTGCCCCAGTGTGGCTCCTGTCCCCCAAACACACCAGCGCAAGCACGGCATGGCATCTTTTTGCCTGCGTACTTGCGTAGCCCCTTGAACGCCTACGGAGCACCGCTGGTTCCGAGGACAAAGCACAAGAAGAGGCCATAGAGGAAGATGAAGAGGAGGGGGTGGAGGAGAGAGGTGTGTCACAACCAGTAGTAGCATTTTGAAGGCGTGGCGGCGGAACAACCTCCAACACTACTGCACCTTGTCCTGCATCCTTCCCAGCTGCCAAAAGAGTGACCCAATGGGCCGTGAAAGAAAGGTAACGTCCCTGTCCATGCCTGCTGGACCATGAGTCAGCGGTAATATGCACCTTACCGCTGACCGCCCTGTCCAGCGAGGCCAAGACATTGCCTTCCACGTGCCAGTAGAGAGCCGGAATCGCCTTCCGTGAGAAAAAGTGGCGTTTGGGAACCTGCCACTGAGGAACCGCACATTGCACAAACTCACAGAAGGGGGCCGAGTCTACCAACTGAAAAGGCAGCAGTTGAAGCGCTAGCAATTTAGCCAAGCTAGCATTCAACCGCTGGGCATGTGGATGGCTGGGAGTGAACTTCTTTCGACGGTCCAGCAGCTGGGGCAGGGAAATTTGCCTGCTAGAATCGGACGTTGGTGTACTGCTAGCAGAGTACCCGCAAGTACTTGGCTGTGACACGCCTAATTCTACACCTTCATTCCTCTCACTGCAGGTTTCAGAGAGGACTGAAGGTATAGTGGGGTTGGAGATCCCAGCTGATGCGGTGCAAGGAGAGGTCCGCTTTATTCTTTGGTGTGGGTCTTTAAGGTAGGCTTGCCAACGAGCTGCATGGCAGGTCAACATATGTCTGGTCAAGCATGTGGTGCCCAAGCGGCTGATGTTTTGGCCACGCGATATACGCTTGAGACATATGTTGCAAACAGCAGCTGTGCGATCTGATGCACTCGACTCAAAAAAGGCCCACACCAAAGAACTTTTTGAATAACGGGCAGAGGAAGCGCCCTGCACAGGCGGAGCTCTGCGGTGTGATTCAGTCGGTGTGCAGCACTTACGCTGGCCCCCCGAGGGAATCCTGCCTCGTTGGAGATGTGCCTCCTCCTCATCCTCCTCCTCCTCCTCTCTCCTATTAGGCACCCACGTGGAGTCAGTGTCCTCATCATCCCCTCCCTCCTCATCACTGGAGCCAATCTGGCAGTATGCTGCAGCTGCTGGAACATGACTGCCAGATTGGTGTCCTTCTTGAGCATCCCCTCTCTCTGCTCTCACGCTACTGCCTTCCTCTAGCTGGGTATCATCATCAGACCCTTCGAAACGCTGGGCATCCTCCTGGAGCATGTACCCAACACTGCTCAAACAGTTCGGGGGACTCCTCAGGAGGACATGGTGGGGCTAGGGAAGGAGTGACTGATGATGACATTGATACCAGGGAAGAGGACGCGTTGGCAGCTGCTTTGCCAGTACCCTGAGCCTGGGTGAGAGAGGATGAGGAGGATGAGGAGGGCTTGGTCATCCACTCTACCAAGTCTTCGGCATGATGCAGCTCAACATGTCCAGCTGCCGAAAATAAGGACAAGCGTGTCCCATGGCCACGTGCTGATGACGATGCACTGCGCCCACGACCAGCACTGTTGTCTCTAGACACAGAGCCTGCTTGCCCTCTTTTATTGGCTTCTGACTGTCTGCCTCTCCTTGTTTGCCTTCCAGACATTCTAATGGCCTGCAGGGAGATGGGAAAACCAGCAATAAGGGGTAGCTTCAGGTGTTTATTTTTCAGGAAGCACACTCCGCCCGCTGTAAGTGCTGCAAATGCCTGTTAGTGTAACACAAAAGAAAAAAGGCTCCAGCAATAAGGGCTAGCTTCAGGTGTATAATGTGCAGGAAGCACACTCCGCCCGCTGTAAGTGCTGCAAATGTCTGTTAGTGTAACACACCAGGAAAACACAGCAATACGGGCTAGCTTCAGGTGTATAATGTGCAGGAGGCACACTCCGCCCGCTGTAAGTGCTGCAAATGCCTGTTAGTGTAACACACCAGGAAAACACAGCAATACGGGCTAGCTTCAGGCGTATGATGTGCAGGAGGCACACTTCGCCCGCTGTAAGTGCTGCAAATGCCTGTTAGTGTAACACACCAGGAAAACACAGCAATACGGGCTAGCTTCAGGTGTATATTTAGCAGGAAGCACACTCCGCCCGCTGTAAGTGCTGCAAATGCCTGTTAGTGTAACACACCAGGAAAACACAGCAATACGGGCTAGCTTCAGGTGTATAATGTGCAGGAGGCACACTCCGCCCACTGTAAGTGCTGCAAATGCCTGTTAGTGTAACACACCAGGAAAACACAGCAATACGGGCTAGCTTCAGGTGTATATTTAGCAGGAAGCACACTCCGCCCGCTGTAAGTGCTGCAAATGCCTGTTAGTGTAACACACCAGGAAAACACAGCAATACGGGCTAGCTTCAGGTGTATAATGTGCAGGAGGCACACTCCGCCCGCTGTAAGTGCTGCAAATGCCTGTTAGTGTAACACACCAGGAAAACACAGCAATACGGGCTAGCTTCAGGTGTATAATGGGCAGGAGGCACACTCCGCCCGCTGTAAGTGCTGCAAATTCCTGTTAGTGTAATACACCAGGAAAACACAGCAATACGGGCTAGCTTCAGGTGTATAATGTGCAGGAAGCACACTCCGCCCACTGTAAGTGCTGCAAATGCCTGTTAGTGTGACACACCAGGAAAACACAGCAATACGGGCTAGCTTCAGGTGTATAATGTGCAGGAGGCACACTCCGCCCGCTGTAAGTGTTGCAAATGCCTGTTAGTGTAACACACCAGGAAAACACAGCAATACGGGCTAGCTTCAGGTGTATATTTAGCAGGAAGCACACTCCGCCCGCTGTAAGTGCTGCAAATGCCTGTTAGTGTAACACACCAGGAAAACATAGCAATACAGGCTAGCTTCAGGTGTATAATGTGCAGGAGGCACACTCCGCCTGCTGTAAGTGCTGCAAATGCCTGTTAGTGTAACACACCAGGAAAACACAGCAATACGGGCTAGCTTCAGGTGTATAATGGGCAGGAGGCACACTCCGCCCGCTGTAAGTGCTGCAAATGCCTGTTAGTGTAATACACCAGGAAAACACAGCAATACGGGCTAGCTTCAGGTGTATACTGTGCAGGAGGCTTAGCAACAATGACACTGACACTGTCCCCTGCCTATCCTTCTCTCTTCCTGCACACAAGGTTTATCAAAGAATATGACACTGACACTCTCCCTGCCTATCCTTCTCTCTCCCTGCACACAAAGTTTAGCAAAGAATATGACACTGACACTGTCCCCTGCCTATCCTTCTCTCTCCCTGCACACAAGGTTTAGCAAAGAATATGACACTGAAACTCTCCCTGCCTATCCTTCTCTCTCCCTACACACAAGAATAGCACAAAGAATAGCACAATGACACTGTCTCTGCCTATCCTTCTCTTTCCCTGCGCCGGAACACACTACACAAGGCGTGTGCTAAACCCCCTGAGCTATAATTGGCCACAGGCAACCTGCCTGTGGCCAATTATGGCTCTCCTAGCTGCCGGCGCTGTGATTGGCCAAGCATGCGGGGTCACAGTGCATGCTAGGCCAATCACAGCGCTGGGATTGCACTGCGATGGCACAGTGTATTGTGGGCCGTTCGCGTCACTCGAATTTGGCGCGAACGGCCCAAATAGTTTGATTTTCGTCGAACGATCGAACAGCCGATGTTCAAGTTGAACGTATGTTCGACTCGAACACCGAGCTCATCCCTAGTGTAGAATTAGGTGTGTCACAGCCAAGTACTTGCGGACAATCTGCTATCGGTACACCAACGTCAGATTGTACCAGGCAAATTTCCCTGCCCCAGCTGCTGCACCACCGAAAGAAGTTCGCTCCCAGCCATCCACATGCCCAGCGGTTGAAAGCTAGCTTGGCTAAATTGCTAGCACTTCAACTGCTGCCTTTTCAGTTGGTAGACTCTGCCCTCTTCAGTGAGTTTGTGGAATGTGCGGTTCCTCAGTGGCAGGTTCCCAAACGCCACTTTTTCTCACGGACGGCAATTCCGGCTCTCTACCGGCATGTGGAAGGCAAAGTCTTGGCTTCGCTGGACAGGGAGGTCAGCGGTAAGGTGCATATTACTGCTGACTCATGGTCCAGAAGTTATGGACAGGGACGTTACCTATCTTTCACGGCACATTGGGTGACTCTGCTGGCAGCTGGGAAGGATGCAGGACAAGGTGCAGTAGTGTTGGAGATTGTTCCGCCACCACGTCTCCAAAACGCTACTACTGGTGATTCTGACACACCTCTCTCCTCCACCCCCTCCTCTTCTTCTTCCTTCATGGCCTCTTCCTGTGCTTTGTCCTTGGAACCAGCGGTAGGCGTTCAAGGGGCTATGCAAGTACGCAGGCAAAGAGATGCCATGTGGTGCTTGAGATGGTGTGCTTGGGGGACAGGAGCCACACTGGGGCAGAGATTTCTGTCAGCTCTGCAGAGGCAGGCTTAGAGGTGGTTGATGCCACGCCAGCTTAAGCCAGGAATGGTGGTTTCCGACAATGGCACCAACCTCCTCTCCACCCTCCGACAGGGACAACTGACCCATGTGCCCTGTTTGGCTCACGTCCTTAACTTGGTGGTGCAGCGGTTCTTGGGCAGGTACCCGGGCTTACAGGATGTCCTGAGGCAGGCCAGGAAACTCTGTGTGCATTTCCACTGGTCATATAATGCCAGTGCTTGGCTGGCTGACCTGTAAAAGGAATTTAACCTGCCCAAGAACCGCCTAATTTGTGACATGCCCACCAGGTGGAACTCAATGTTGGCCATGCTGCAGCGGCTGCACACGCAGCAGAGGGCTATCAATGAGTATCTGTAGACTGAAGGGAGGTGTAGAATTGGCGCTAATTACAATTTATGGACTTCCTTGCTCTAAAGTGCAAGTGAATAATTTAAATATAAATAGATACATAAATACCCCTATATTATACTAGTGTCATTGGTGCCATAGTGTAACTCCTAAATACTTCACTGATATATATGAATACTTGATAAAAATAGATTGATGCGGATATAAATAATGATGAGCATAAATTAATATATATAAAAAATAAAATAATAAAAGGAATAAAATATTGTGAACAATTAAAGGTGATAACAGTGTAAAAAATTAAACCAATGTATAAACCGTGATAGTAATAAATTAATGATGCATGCAAAAATGTCCTGCGACTATGCGATAAAGTGCAAAAAAAATGCAAAAAATGCAGAATTGTGCAAATTTATGTGATTGTCCAATGATTTGATGCTAGATGCCCAGCAACTTTGCTAGGCAAATAATCTTGCGACTGTGCAGAAAAGTGCAAATGCAACCTTATGCGATTTGGTTGAGTGACTATGCAATAAGGTGCAAATGCAACCTCATGCGATACGATTGAGCAATATGAATGCAACCTCATGCGATTTGGTTGAGCGACTATGCAATAAGGTGCAAATGCAACCTCATGCGATTAGATTGAGCAATATGATTGTCCAATGATTTTGTAGTTTTTTTCAGATGCTAGGTGTCCAGTGCCTGGTGATGTGACCTTTTTTAATCTTCAAGACTGGTGCCCACAGCAGAACGTGCTCCAATAAAGACCGCACTCACCAGATGTTCACCCCCTCTTGGGGTGAAAAACGTTCAGTGTATGCCACTGTGCAGCACTCTGGCGGTGTCTCGTCTCCCTGGTCCTTTTGTGGTAATCCCAGTATTATCTCAGAGTAAGAGGGAAAGGAAAGAATCACAAATAGTGTAATTCCGTAATAAAAAACACTTTTATTGAACTTATAGCAGTATTACTCACATTTAAGCTGTATCAAACAGGCATGTAAGAGACAAATGCTGACAGATCCTGGAAGTGTTTTGTGACATTCAGCTTGTGCGCTCTACCGGTTTCGTCTGGTCTGACTTCATCTGGAGCGTGAGTATCTGTGCCAATATGGCACAAGGACAGGGTCAGGGGAGCTTGTTTTTTTTTTGCCACGCCAGTGGGTCATGATCAGGGATGCATGCACTGTCCTGGCACCATTTGAGGAGGCCACAAGGATGGTGAGCACTGACAGTGCATGCATCAGTGACACTGTCCCTTTTGTCCTCTTTTCCACGCTGCATGGAATAATGGACTGGGCACTTGAGGCAGAACAGAGGGAGGAAGAGGAGGACTTCCTTACCTCTCAAGGCCCCCTTTATCCAGACAGTGTTCCTGCTGGTCCGCCTATCACACAGGAAGAGGACGAGGAGGAGGAGGATTGTGTCAGCATGGAGGTGGAGCCTAGCACTCAGCATCAGCAGCAGTCTTCAAGGGATCAATTAGAGTCCCAAGACACCCATGGACTTGTACGTGGCTGGGAGGAGGTGGCTGCGGATCATGTTGTCCTGAGTGACCCAGAGGACTCTGGACCAAATGCCTCAGCAAACCTACACTGCATGGCCTCCCTGATCCTGCAAAATCCTGCGGAAGGATCCTCGTATTCGTGGTATCAAGGAGAGGGATAATTACTGGCTGGCAACCCTCCTTGATCCACGTTACAAGTGTAAGGTTGCAGACCTTATCTTGCCGTTGCAGAGGGAGCAGAGGATGAAACATCTTCGGGAGGCCTTGCAGAAAGGTCTGTGCAATGCATTCCCAGAGACTGGGAGGTTACAAATTCCTGGTCCTGGACTTTCTAACACAATTTTCTATCGTTGAGCCCTTTTTTTACCATCCCTGTTTCCTTTCTTTGCCATCTTTGAAATTTTCCTTTTATGGCTTTTTTTGTTTAAGCATTATCCAGGCATTTACACACGTCTTCTGAACATACACAACAAAATCATGGTATGTCCTTCTAACAATATGGTTTTAACGCTTAATTAGCTGTATTAACTTCACACTGGACCTGTCCACCTTAAGATATGTACGGACATCTGGACGCATACACCAATCTTTTATGGTAACATGGGCAGACCCGGTGTGACCTATTGTAGCTGTCTCATTGATTATTAACAATATACAGACTTTTGAGGGCCCTACACCCAAATATTAAACTTTCTTTTTTTGGTTATATGCATACATATTTTCCTGATTATCTTTCTCTTCCCTTTCAGGGATTATCTATTTGTATAGGTACATCGAGAAACGATCCTGCAGGTTCACTTTTATTGGGATCTATATTTAGCATCATTCTGGTTAAAAATAACAATAAATATACAAGTTTATAAATAATGAATTTATATGCTAGATCACCCATTTATAACCATCATTTAGTTTTAACACTCACCGTCACCCTACGGAGTGAACAGGTTTTTATGTCTCTCTTAATGTGTCTACAACCATTTTTACGAGTATATATGCAAGCACTATGAGTAATGATGAATAAGTTTACTTTTTTATACTTTAATATGACATTGTGATCATCATTTTGCTTTTATTTTCTATTCGGTAACCATAGTTAGACATATACACATATGCACAGGTTTCACACTGTTACAACTGTTTTTTTCACTTTCCTTTCATACCACTAGTGATGAGCCGAACACCCCCGGGTTCGGTTCGCACCAGAACCCGCGAACGGACCGAAAGTTCGTACGAACATTAGAACCCTATTAAATACAATGGATGCGAACGTTCGAATTCTAAAGTGCTAATTATAACAACTATTATGCATGTTATTGTCCTAAAAAGGGTTTGGGAACCCGGGTTCTGCACCAGGGGACATGTATCAATGCAAAAAGAAGTTTTAAAAACAGTCGTTTTTCGGGAGCAGTCATTTTAATGATGCATAAAGTGAAAAAAAAAGTCAAATATTCCTTTAAATATCGTACCTGGGGGGTGTCTAAAGTATGCCTGTGAAGTGCCACGTGTTTCCCGTGTTTAGAACTGTCCCTGCACAAAATGACACTTCTAAAGGAAAAAAAAGCCATTTAAAACTGCTTGCGGCTTTAATGTAATGTCTGGTCCCGGTAATATGGATGAAAATCTTTAAGAAAAATGGCATAGCTACCCCATGACCCCCCCCCCCCTACCCCAGCCCATTACCAGCCCCTTTGGGTCTTGTATGGATATTAAGGGGAACCCCGCACATAAAATAAAAAAGGCCCTATATACTCTGAACAGCCGTATACAGGCGGTGCATACAAGACAGGGACTGTAGGTTTGTTCTTATGTAGAATGTGTTTGTAATTTTGAACAGGTACATTGTTGAAGTGTAGCTCCAGCCCAAAAATCTATTTTTAAACTTTTTGGAAAACATAGGTAAGGGTTATCACCCCTGTAACATTTGTTTTGCTGTCTGTGCCCCTGTTCAGAACATTTCACCTCACTTTCCGTCCCAATGACAACTGTTTTTGAAATGTGGTGTTTTTCTTGAAACAAGGATTGCTGATAAAGCATCAGTACAGAGGAGACACCTTTCTCCCATATTTATTCTTACAGGAGAGAATTTTCCTTCCTAGTGGTAGATTTCCTCTCACTTCCTGTTGTCTTCTTGCGTTTGCAAGTAGGAGTCGTTTGTAAGTTGGATGTTTGAAAGTAGGGACCTGCCGTATATACTCTGCAGAAATAGGCCCCTTAGTTGTTGGTGTTGGCACAACACTGTAAGCACTCACAGTTACTCTTGGTTGGTGCTGGAACGCCCTGCTGTCAACTATTATATCAGGAATTTTAATTACATATAATTGTTGAACAGTGGTAGTAAAAATTGGGCCTTTGATAGTGGTGCTGGTGCCACAACACTGTAAGCCCTGACAGTTACTCTTGGTGGGTGCAGCAATGGGCCCTGCTGTGAATTATTAGATCAAGAATTGTAATTGCATGCCCCTGTTGAACAGGGGCTGAAAAATTGGGCCTTTCGTGGTGGTGGTGGTGGTGGTGGTGTTGCCACAACACTGTAAGCCCTCAGAGTTACTCTTGGTGGGTGCAGGAATGGGCCCTGCTGTGAATTATTAGATCAAGAATTGTAATTACATGCCCCTTTTGAACAGGGGCTGAAAAATTGGGCCTTTCGTGGTGGTGGTGGTGGTGGCGTTGCCACAACATTGTAAGCCCTCAGAGTTACTCTTGGTGGGTGCAGCAATGGGCCCTGCTGTGAATTATTAGATCAAGAATTGTAATTGCATGCCCCTGTTGAACAGGGGCTGAAAAATTGGGCCTTAGGCACTGGTGGCACAACACTACAACCCCTCACAGATACTGTACTTGGAGCACAGCAATGAGCCCTGTTGCAAAGTATTGCTTCAAAAATTGTAATGACACGCCCCTGTTAAACAGGGGCTGAAAAATTGGGCCTTAGGCACTGGTGGCACAACACTACAACCCCTCACAGATACTGTACTTGGAGCACAGCAATGAGCCCTGTTGCAAAGTATTGCTTCAAAAATTGTAATGACACGCCCCTGTTAAACAGGGGCTGAAAAATTGGGCCTTAGGCACTGGTGGCACAACACTACAACCCCTCACAGATACTGTACTTGGAGCACAGCAATGAGCCCTGTTGCAAAGTATTGCTTCAAAAATTGTAATGACACGCCCCTTTTAAACAGGGGCTGAAAAATTGGGCCTTAGGCACTGGTGCCACAACACTCCAACCCCTCACAGATACTGTACTTGGAGCACAGCAATGAGCCCTATGGCAAATTATTGCTAAAAAAATTGTAATTACACGCCCCTGTAAAACAGGGGCTGAAAAATTGGGCCTTAGCCACTGGTGGCGGCACCCATAAACAAAAATGATCTTCCAAGCTATCATCATCAATCGTATCATTGAGGACTCGGAGGAGGAGGATAGCCAGTCAACATAACAGCACAGGCACTCAGCATCAGCATCAGTCTTGAAGGGATGTGACATGTTAAAATCAATTAGTCTGTTATATCAGCATCAGGTTTGTGGTAGCTGGTGGTGATCCAAGACTGGTTCATCTTGATGAAAGTCAGTCGATCAACCGAGTCGGTGGACAGGCGCACCCTGTGATCCGTGACAAATCCTCCAGCAGCACTGAATGTGCGTTCCGAAAGAACGCTGGATGCAGGACAGGCCAGTAGCTCAATTGCATACTGTGCAAGCTCTGGCCAGTGATCCATCCTCAAGACCCAGTAAGCCAGAGGATTTTCGGTGGGGAAGGTGTCCAAGTCTGACCTTGCCCCTAGATATTCCTGCACCATGTTTATTAGACGCTGGCGATGGTTGCTGGAACCGATCATACTTTGGGGCTGCGGACTAAAGAATTGTCTGAACGCATCGGTCAGACGGCCACCTTCCCCACCGCTCCTTCTTTGACTGGCCGAAGCCTCAGCAACTCGTTGTCCAGGACCAGGAGTTTGTAACCTCCCAGTCTCTGGGAACGCGTTGCACAGACCTTTCTGCAAGGCCTCCCGGAGTTGTCTCATCCTCTGCTCCCTCTGCGAAGGTAACATAAGGTCCGCAACCTTACCCTTGTACCGTGGATCAAGGAGAGTGGCCAGCCAGTAATGGTCCCTCTCCTTGATCCGAAGAATACGAGGATCCTTCCGCAGACTTTGCAGGATCAGGGAGGCCATGCAGCGTAGGTTTGCTGAGGCATTCGCTCCGGAGTCCTCTGGGTCACTAAGGACGACATGATCCGCAGCCACCTCCTCCCAGCCACGTACAAGTCCACTGGTTTCTTGGGACTGTAAATCATCCCTAAAAGACTGCTGCTGATGATGCTGAGTGCCAGCCTCCACCTCCATGCTGACACAATCCTCCTCCTCCTCCTCCTCCTCCTCTTCCTTTGCGATGGGTGGGACAGAAGGAACACTGTCTGGGTAAAGGGGGCCTTGAGAGGCAAGGAAGTCCTCCTCTTCCTGCCTCTGTTCTGCCTCAAGTGCCCTGTCCATTATTCCACGCAGCGTGTGCTCCAACAGGTGGACAAGAGGTACAGTGTCACTGATGCATGCACTGTCACTGCTCACCATCCTCGTGGCCTCCTCAAATGGTGCCAGGACAGTGCATGCATCCCTGATCATGCCCCACTGGCGTGGAGAAAAAAAACCAAGCTCCCCTGACCCTGTCCTGGTGCCGTAGTCGCACAGGTACTCATTGATGGCCCTCTGCTGCGTGTGCAGCCGCTGCAGCATGGCCAACGTTGAGTTCCACCTGGTGGGCATGTCACATATAAGGCGGTTCTTGGGCAGGTTCAACTCCTTTTGCAGCTCAGCCAGGCGAGCACTGTCATTATAAGATCTGCGGAAATGCACACAGACTTTCCTGGCCTGCCTCAGGACATCCTGTAAGCCCGGGTACCTGCCCAAGAACCGCTGCACCACCAGGTTAAGGACGTGAGCCACACAGGGCACATGGGTCAGTTGTCCCTGTTGGAGGGCGGAGAGGAGGTTGGTGCCATTGTCGCAAACCACCATTCCTGGCTTAAGCTGGCGTGGCGTCAACCACCTCTCGGCCTGGCCCTGCAGAGCAGACAGGACCTCTGCCCCAGTGTGGCTTCTGTCCCCCAAACACACCAGCGCAAGCACGGCATGGCATCTTTTTGCCTGCGTACTTGCGTAGCCCCGTGAACGGCTACGGAGCACCGCTGGTTCATAGGACAAACCACAGGAAGAGGCCATGGAGGAAGAAGAAGAGGAGGGGGTGGAGGAGAGAGGTGTGTCACAACCAGTAGTAGCATTTTGGAGGCGTGGCGGTGGAACAACCTCCAACACTACTGCACCTTGTCCTGTATCCTTCCCAGCTGCCAAAAGAGTGACCCAATGGGCCGTGAAAGAAAGGTAACGTCCCTGTCCATGCCTGCTGGACCATGAGTCAGCGGTAATATGCACCTTACCGCTGACCGCCCTGTCCAGCGAGGCCAAGACATTGCCTTCCACATGCCGGTAGAGAGCCGGAATAGCCTTCCGTGCGAAAAAGTGGCGTTTGGGAACCTGCCACTGAGGAACCGCACATTGCACAAACTCACGGAAGGGGGCCGAGTCTACCAACTGAAAAGGCAGCAGTTGAAGCGCTAGCAATTTAGCCAAGCTAGCATTCAACCGCTGGGCATGTGGATGGCTGGGAGTGAACTTCTTTCGACGGTCCAGCAGCTGGGGCAGGGAAATTTGCCTGCTAGAATCGGACGTCGGTGTACTGCTAGCAGAGTGGCCGCAACTACTTGGCTGTGACACACCTAATTCTACACCTTCATTCCTCTCAGTGCATGTTTCAGAGAGGACTGAAGTTATAGTGGGGTTGGAGATCCCAGCTGATGCGGTGCAAGGAGAGGTCCGCTTTGTTCTTTGGTGTGGGTCTTTGAGGTAGGCTTGCCAACGAGCTGCATGGCAGGTCAACATATGTCTGGTCAGGCATGTGGTACCCAAGCGGCTGATGTTTTGGCCACGCGATATACGCTTGAGACATATGTTGCAAACAGCAGCTGTGCGATCTGATGCACTAGCCTCAAAAAAGGCCCACACCAAGGAACTTTTTGAATGACGGGCAGAGGCAGCGCCCTGCACAGGCGGAGCTCTGCGGTGTGATTCCGTCGGTGTACTGCCCTTACGCTGGCCACCAAAGGGCATCCTGCCTCGTTGGAGATGTGCCTCCTCCTCATCCTCCTCCTCCTCCTCTCTCCTATTAGGCACCCACGTGGAGTCAGTGACCTCATCATCCCCTCCCTCCTCATCACTGGAGCCAATCTGGCAGTATGCTGCAGCTGCTGGAACATGACTGCCAGATTGGTGTCCTTCTTGAGCATCCCCTCTGTCTGCTCTCACGCTACTGCCTTCCTGTAGCTGGGTTTCATCATCAGACCCTTCGAAACGCTGGGTATCCTCCTGGAGCATGTACCCAACACTGTGCTCAAACAGTTCGGGGGACTCCTCAGGAGGAGGACATGGTGGGTCTAGGGAAGGAGTGACTGATGATGAGTCTGACATTGATACCAGGGAAGAGGACGCTTTGGCAGCTGCTTTGCCAGTACCCTGAGCCTGGGTGAGAGAGGATGAGGAGGAGGAGGAGGGCTTGGTCATCCACTCTACCAAGTCTTCGGCATGATGTGGCTCAACATGTCCAGCTGCCGAAAAGAAGGACAAGCGTGTCCCATGGCCATGTGCTGATGACAATGCACCGCGTCCACGACCAGCACTGTTGCCCCCAGACACAGAGCCTGCTTGTCCTCTTTTATTGCCTCCTGACTGTCTGCCTCTCCTTGTTTGCCTTCCAGACATTCTAATAGATGGCCTGCAGGGAGATGGGAAAAAAGCAATAAGGGCTACCTTCAGGTGTCCTTCTCTGTCCCTTTACTTAAGGATTTCTAAATATGGTTGAGGATGATTGCTTTTGCACAGAATAGCACAACGACAATTTCCCTGACTGTCCAAAAAACAAGGATTTCAAAGATGGTTGATGAGGAATGCTTTAGCACACTATAGCACAAGGAGAATTCCCCTCACTTTCCTTCTTTGTGCCTAGAAACAAGGACTCGCACAGTGAAAGAAACTGACACTCTCCCTACCTAGAGTTTTCTGTCCCTAGAAAAAATGTTTTTTTAAAGCACACTATAGCACAAGGAGAATTCCCCTCACTTTCCTTCTTTGTGCCTAGAAACAAGGACTCGCACAGTGAAAGAAACTGACACTCTCCCTACCTAGAGTTTTCTGTCCCTAGAAAAAATGTTTTTTTAAAGCACACTATAGCACAAGGAGAATTCCCCTCACTTTCCTTCTTTGTCCCTAGAAACAAGGATTATCACAGTGAAAGAAACTGACACTCTCCCTACCTAGAGTTTTCTGTCCCTAGAAAAAATGTTTTTTTAAAGCACACTATAGCACAAGGAGAATTCCCCTCACTTTCCTTCTTTGTCCCTAGAAACAAGGACTCGCACAGTGAAAGAAACTGACACTCTCCCTACCTAGAGTTTTCTGTCCCTAGAAAAAATATTTTTTTAAAGCACACTATAGCACAAGGAGAATTCCCCTCACTTTCCTTCTTTGTCCCTAGAAACAAGGACTCGCACAGTGAAAGAAACTGACACTCTCCCTACCTAGAGTTTTCTGTCCCTAGAAAAAATGTTTTTTTAAAGCACACTATAGCACAAGGAGAATTCCCCTCACTTTCCTTCTTTGTCCCTAGAAACAAGGACTCGCACAGTGAAAGAAACTGACACTCTCCCTACCTAGAGTTTTCTGTCCCTAGAAAAATTTTTTTTTTAAAGCACACTATAGCACAAGGAGAATTCCCCTCACTTTCCTTCTTTGTCCCTAGAAACAAGGACTCGCACAGTGAAAGAAACTGACACTCTCCCTACCTAGAGTTTTCTGTCCCTAGAAAATTTTTTTTTTTTAAGCACACTATAGCACAAGGAGAATTCCCCTCACTTTCCTTCTTTGTCCCTAGAAACAAGGACTCGCACAGTGAAAGAAACTGACACTCTCCCTACCTAGAGTTTTCTGTCCCTAGAAAAAATGTTTTTTTAAAGCACACTATAGCACAAGGAGAATTCCCCTCACTTTCCTTCTTTGTCCCTAGAAACAAGGACTCGCACAGTGAAAGAAACTGACACTCTCCCTACCTAGAGTTTTCTGTCCCTAGAAAAAATGTTTTTTTAAAGCACACTATAGCACAAGGAGAATTCCCCTCACTTTCCTTCTTTGTCCCTAGAAACAAGGACTCGCACAGTGAAAGAAACTGACACTCTCCCTACCTAGAGTTTTCTGTCCCTAGAAAAAATGTTTTTTTAAAGCACACTATAGCACAAGGAGAATTCCCCTCACTTTCCTTCTTTGTCCCTAGAAACAAGGACTCGCACAGTGAAAGAAACTGACACTCTCCCTACCTAGAGTTTTCTGTCCCTAGAAAAAATGTTTTTTTAAAGCACACTATAGCACAAGGAGAATTCCCCTCACTTTCCTTCTTTGTCCCTAGAAACAAGGACTCGCACAGTGAAAGAAACTGACACTCTCCCTACCTAGAGTTTTCTGTCCCTAGAAAAAATGTTTTTTTAAAGCACACTATAGCACAAGGAGAATTCCCCTCACTTTCCTTCTTTGTCCCTAGAAACAAGGACTCGCACAGTGAAAGAAACTGACACTCTCCCTACCTAGAGTTTTCTGTCCCTAGAAAAAAATGTTTTTTTAAAGCACACTATAGCACAAGGAGAATTCCCCTCACTTTCCTTCTTTGTCCCTAGAAACAAGGACTCGCACAGTGAAAGAAACTGACACTCTCCCTACCTAGAGTTTTCTGTCCCTAGAAAAAATGTTTTTTTAAAGCACACTATAGCACAAGGAGAATTCCCCTCACTTTCCTTCTTTGTCCCTAGAAACAAGGACTCGCACAGTGAAAGAAACTGACACTCTCCCTACCTAGAGTTTTCTGTCCCTAGAAAAAATGTTTTTTTAAAGCACACTATAGCACAAGGAGAATTCCCCTCACTTTCCTTCTTTGTCCCTAGAAACAAGGACTCGCACAGTGAAAGAAACTGACACTCTCCCTACCTAGAGTTTTCTGTCCCTAGAAAAAATGTTTTTTTAAAGCACACTATAGCACAAGGAGAATTCCCCTCACTTTCCTTCTTTGTCCCTAGAAACAAGGACTCGCACAGTGAAAGAAACTGACACTCTCCCTACCTAGAGTTTTCTGTCCCTAGAAAAAAATGTTTTTTTAAAGCACACTATAGCACAAGGAGAATTCCCCTCACTTTCCTTCTTTGTCCCTAGAAACAAGGACTCGCACAGTGAAAGAAACTGACACTCTCCCTACCTAGAGTTTTCTGTCCCTAGAAAAAATGTTTTTTTAAAGCACACTATAGCACAAGGAGAATTCCCCTCACTTTCCTTCTTTGTCCCTAGAAACAAGGACTCGCACAGTGAAAGAAACTGACACTCTCCCTACCTAGAGTTTTCTGTCCCTAGAAAAAATGTTTTTTTAAAGCACACTATAGCACAAGGAGAATTCCCCTCACTTTCCTTCTTTGTCCCTAGAAACAAGGACTCGCACAGTGAAAGAAACTGACACTCTCCCTACCTAGAGTTTTCTGTCCCTAGAAAAAAATGTTTTTTTAAAGCACACTATAGCACAAGGAGAATTCCCCTCACTTTCCTTCTTTGTCCCTAGAAACAAGGACTCGCACAGTGAAAGAAACTGACACTCTCCCTACCTAGAGTTTTCTGTCCCTAGAAAAAATGTTTTTTTAAAGCACACTATAGCACAAGGAGAATTCCCCTCACTTTCCTTCTTTGTCCCTAGAAACAAGGACTCGCACAGTGAAAGAAACTGACACTCTCCCTACCTAGAGTTTTCTGTCCCTAGAAAAAATGTTTTTTTAAAGCACACTATAGCACAAGGAGAATTCCCCTCACTTTCCTTCTTTGTCCCTAGAAACAAGGACTCGCACAGTGAAAGAAACTGACACTCTCCCTACCTAGAGTTTTCTGTCCCTAGAAAAAATGTTTTTTTAAAGCACACTATAGCACAAGGAGAATTCCCCTCACTTTCCTTCTTTGTCCCTAGAAACAAGGACTCGCACAGTGAAAGAAACTGACACTCTCCCTACCTAGAGTTTTCTGTCCCTAGAAAAAATGTTTTTTTAAAGCACACTATAGCACAAGGAGAATTCCCCTCACTTTCCTTCTTTGTCCCTAGAAACAAGGACTCGCACAGTGAAAGAAACTGACACTCTCCCTACCTAGAGTTTTCTGTCCCTAGAAAAAATGTTTTTTTAAAGCACACTATAGCACAAGGAGAATTCCCCTCACTTTCCTTCTTTGTCCCTAGAAACAAGGACTCGCACAGTGAAAGAAACTGACACTCTCCCTACCTAGAGTTTTCTGTCCCTAGAAAAAATGTTTTTTTAAAGCACACTATAGCACAAGGAGAATTCCCCTCACTTTCCTTCTTTGTCCCTAGAAACAAGGACTCGCACAGTGAAAGAAACTGACACTCTCCCTACCTAGAGTTTTCTGTCCCTAGAAAAAATGTTTTTTTAAAGCACACTATAGCACAAGGAGAATTCCCCTCACTTTCCTTCTTTGTCCCTAGAAACAAGGACTCGCACAGTGAAAGAAACTGACACTCTCCCTACCTAGAGTTTTCTGTCCCTAGAAAAAATGTTTTTTTAAAGCACACTATAGCACAAGGAGAATTCCCCTCACTTTCCTTCTTTGTCCCTAGAAACAAGGACTCGCACAGTGAAAGAAACTGACACTCTCCCTACCTAGAGTTTTCTGTCCCTAGAAATTTTTTTTTTTTAAAGCACACTATAGCACAAGGAGAATTCCCCTCACTTTCCTTCTTTGTCCCTAGAAACAAGGACTCGCACAGTGAAAGAAACTGACACTCTCCCTACCTAGAGTTTTCTGTCCCTAGAAAAATTTTTTTTTTAAGCACACTATAGCACAAGGAGAATTCCCCTCACTTTCCTTCTTTGTCCCTAGAAACAAGGACTCGCACAGTGAAAGAAACTGACACTCTCCCTACCTAGAGTTTTCTGTCCCTAGAAAAAATGTTTTTTTAAAGCACACTATAGCACAAGGAGAATTCCCCTCACTTTCCTTCTTTGTCCCTAGAAACAAGGACTCGCACAGTGAAAGAAACTGACACTCTCCCTACCTAGAGTTTTCTGTCCCTAGAAAAAATGTTTTTTTAAAGCACACTATAGCACAAGGAGAATTCCCCTCACTTTCCTTCTTTGTCCCTAGAAACAAGGACTCGCACAGTGAAAGAAACTGACACTCTCCCTACCTAGAGTTTTCTGTCCCTAGAAAAAATGTTTTTTTAAAGCACACTATAGCACAAGGAGAATTCCCCTCACTTTCCTTCTTTGTCCCTAGAAACAAGGACTCGCACAGTGAAAGAAACTGACACTCTCCCTACCTAGAGTTTTCTGTCCCTAGAAAAAATGTTTTTTTTAAAGCACACTATAGCACAAGGAGAATTCCCCTCACTTTCCTTCTTTGTCCCTAGAAACAAGGACTCGCACAGTGAAAGAAACTGACACTCTCCCTACCTAGAGTTTTCTGTCCCTAGAAAAAATGTTTTTTTAAAGCACACTATAGCACAAGGAGAATTCCCCTCACTTTCCTTCTTTGTCCCTAGAAACAAGGACTCGCACAGTGAAAGAAACTGACACTCTCCCTACCTAGAGTTTTCTGTCCCTAGAAAAAAATGTTTTTTTAAAGCACACTATAGCACAAGGAGAATTCCCCTCACTTTCCTTCTTTGTCCCTAGAAACAAGGACTCGCACAGTGAAAGAAACTGACACTCTCCCTACCTAGAGTTTTCTGTCCCTAGAAAAAATGTTTTTTTAAAGCACACTATAGCACAAGGAGAATTCCCCTCACTTTCCTTCTTTGTCCCTAGAAACAAGGACTCGCACAGTGAAAGAAACTGACACTCTCCCTACCTAGAGTTTTCTGTCCCTAGAAAAAATGTTTTTTTAAAGCACACTATAGCACAAGGAGAATTCCCCTCACTTTCCTTCTTTGTCCCTAGAAACAAGGACTCGCACAGTGAAAGAAACTGACACTCTCCCTACCTAGAGTTTTCTGTCCCTAGAAAAAATGTTTTTTTAAAGCACACTATAGCACAAGGAGAATTCCCCTCACTTTCCTTCTTTGTCCCTAGAAACAAGGACTCGCACAGTGAAAGAAACTGACACTCTCCCTACCTAGAGTTTTCTGTCCCTAGAAAAAATGTTTTTTTAAAGCACACTATAGCACAAGGAGAATTCCCCTCACTTTCCTTCTTTGTCCCTAGAAACAAGGACTCGCACAGTGAAAGAAACTGACACTCTCCCTACCTAGAGTTTTCTGTCCCTAGAAAAAAATGTTTTTTTAAAGCACACTATAGCACAAGGAGAATTCCCCTCACTTTCCTTCTTTGTCCCTAGAAACAAGGACTCGCACAGTGAAAGAAACTGACACTCTCCCTACCTAGAGTTTTCTGTCCCTAGAAAAAATGTTTTTTTAAAGCACACTATAGCACAAGGAGAATTCCCCTCACTTTCCTTCTTTGTCCCTAGAAACAAGGACTCGCACAGTGAAAGAAACTGACACTCTCCCTACCTAGAGTTTTCTGTCCCTAGAAAAAATGTTTTTTTAAAGCACACTATAGCACAAGGAGAATTCCCCTCACTTTCCTTCTTTGTCCCTAGAAACAAGGACTCGCACAGTGAAAGAAACTGACACTCTCCCTACCTAGAGTTTTCTGTCCCTAGAAAAAATGTTTTTTTAAAGCACACTATAGCACAAGGAGAATTCCCCTCACTTTCCTTCTTTGTCCCTAGAAACAAGGACTCGCACAGTGAAAGAAACTGACACTCTCCCTACCTAGAGTTTTCTGTCCCTAGAAAAAATGTTTTTTTAAAGCACACTATAGCACAAGGAGAATTCCCCTCACTTTCCTTCTTTGTCCCTAGAAACAAGGACTCGCACAGTGAAAGAAACTGACACTCTCCCTACCTAGAGTTTTCTGTCCCTAGAAAAAATGTTTTTTTAAAGCACACTATAGCACAAGGAGAATTCCCCTCACTTTCCTTCTTTGTCCCTAGAAACAAGGACTCGCACAGTGAAAGAAACTGACACTCTCCCTACCTAGAGTTTTCTGTCCCTAGAAAAAATGTTTTTTTAAAGCACACTATAGCACAAGGAGAATTCCCCTCACTTTCCTTCTTTGTCCCTAGAAACAAGGACTCGCACAGTGAAAGAAACTGACACTCTCCCTACCTAGAGTTTTCTGTCCCTAGAAAAAATGTTTTTTTAAAGCACACTATAGCACAAGGAGAATTCCCCTCACTTTCCTTCTTTGTCCCTAGAAACAAGGACTCGCACAGTGAAAGAAACTGACACTCTCCCTACCTAGAGTTTTCTGTCCCTAGAAAAAATGTTTTTTTAAAGCACACTATAGCACAAGGAGAATTCCCCTCACTTTCCTTCTTTGTCCCTAGAAACAAGGACTCGCACAGTGAAAGAAACTGACACTCTCCCTACCTAGAGTTTTCTGTCCCTAGAAAAAATGTTTTTTTAAAGCACACTATAGCACAAGGAGAATTCCCCTCACTTTCCTTCTTTGTCCCTAGAAACAAGGACTCGCACAGTGAAAGAAACTGACACTCTCCCTACCTAGAGTTTTCTGTCCCTAGAAAAAATGTTTTTTTAAAGCACACTATAGCACAAGGAGAATTCCCCTCACTTTCCTTCTTTGTCCCTAGAAACAAGGACTCGCACAGTGAAAGAAACTGACACTCTCCCTACCTAGAGTTTTCTGTCCCTAGAAAAAATGTTTTTTTAAAGCACACTATAGCACAAGGAGAATTCCCCTCACTTTCCTTCTTTGTCCCTAGAAACAAGGACTCGCACAGTGAAAGAAACTGACACTCTCCCTACCTAGAGTTTTCTGTCCCTAGAAAAAATGTTTTTTTAAAGCACACTATAGCACAAGGAGAATTCCCCTCACTTTCCTTCTTTGTCCCTAGAAACAAGGACTCGCACAGTGAAAGAAACTGACACTCTCCCTACCTAGAGTTTTCTGTCCCTAGAAAAAATGTTTTTTTAAAGCACACTATAGCACAAGGAGAATTCCCCTCACTTTCCTTCTTTGTCCCTAGAAACAAGGACTCGCACAGTGAAAGAAACTGACACTCTCCCTACCTAGAGTTTTCTGTCCCTAGAAAAAATGTTTTTTTAAAGCACACTATAGCACAAGGAGAATTCCCCTCACTTTCCTTCTTTGTCCCTAGAAACAAGGACTCGCACAGTGAAAGAAACTGACACTCTCCCTACCTAGAGTTTTCTGTCCCTAGAAAAAATGTTTTTTTAAAGCACACTATAGCACAAGGAGAATTCCCCTCACTTTCCTTCTTTGTCCCTAGAAACAAGGACTCGCACAGTGAAAGAAACTGACACTCTCCCTACCTAGAGTTTTCTGTCCCTAGAAAAAATGTTTTTTTAAAGCACACTATAGCACAAGGAGAATTCCCCTCACTTTCCTTCTTTGTCCCTAGAAACAAGGACTCGCACAGTGAAAGAAACTGACACTCTCCCTACCTAGAGTTTTCTGTCCCTAGAAAAAATGTTTTTTTAAAGCACACTATAGCACAAGGAGAATTCCCCTCACTTTCCTTCTTTGTCCCTAGAAACAAGGACTCGCACAGTGAAAGAAACTGACACTCTCCCTACCTAGAGTTTTCTGTCCCTAGAAAAAAATGTTTTTTTAAAGCACACTATAGCACAAGGAGAATTCCCCTCACTTTCCTTCTTTGTCCCTAGAAACAAGGACTCGCACAGTGAAAGAAACTGACACTCTCCCTACCTAGAGTTTTCTGTCCCTAGAAAAAATGTTTTTTTAAAGCACACTATAGCACAAGGAGAATTCCCCTCACTTTCCTTCTTTGTCCCTAGAAACAAGGACTCGCACAGTGAAAGAAACTGACACTCTCCCTACCTAGAGTTTTCTGTCCCTAGAAAAAATGTTTTTTTAAAGCACACTATAGCACAAGGAGAATTCCCCTCACTTTCCTTCTTTGTCCCTAGAAACAAGGACTCGCACAGTGAAAGAAACTGACACTCTCCCTACCTAGAGTTTTCTGTCCCTAGAAAAAATGTTTTTTTAAAGCACACTATAGCACAAGGAGAATTCCCCTCACTTTCCTTCTTTGTCCCTAGAAACAAGGACTCGCACAGTGAAAGAAACTGACACTCTCCCTACCTAGAGTTTTCTGTCCCTAGAAAAAATGTTTTTTTAAAGCACACTATAGCACAAGGAGAATTCCCCTCACTTTCCTTCTTTGTCCCTAGAAACAAGGACTCGCACAGTGAAAGAAACTGACACTCTCCCTACCTAGAGTTTTCTGTCCCTAGAAAAAATGTTTTTTTAAAGCACACTATAGCACAAGGAGAATTCCCCTCACTTTCCTTCTTTGTCCCTAGAAACAAGGACTCGCACAGTGAAAGAAACTGACACTCTCCCTACCTAGAGTTTTCTGTCCCTAGAAAAAATGTTTTTTTAAAGCACACTATAGCACAAGGAGAATTCCCCTCACTTTCCTTCTTTGTCCCTAGAAACAAGGACTCGCACAGTGAAAGAAACTGACACTCTCCCTACCTAGAGTTTTCTGTCCCTAGAAAAAATGTTTTTTTAAAGCACACTATAGCACAAGGAGAATTCCCCTCACTTTCCTTCTTTGTCCCTAGAAACAAGGACTCGCACAGTGAAAGAAACTGACACTCTCCCTACCTAGAGTTTTCTGTCCCTAGAAAAAATGTTTTTTTAAAGCACACTATAGCACAAGGAGAATTCCCCTCACTTTCCTTCTTTGTCCCTAGAAACAAGGACTCGCACAGTGAAAGAAACTGACACTCTCCCTACCTAGAGTTTTCTGTCCCTAGAAAAAATGTTTTTTTAAAGCACACTATAGCACAAGGAGAATTCCCCTCACTTTCCTTCTTTGTCCCTAGAAACAAGGACTCGCACAGTGAAAGAAACTGACACTCTCCCTACCTAGAGTTTTCTGTCCCTAGAAAAAATGTTTTTTTAAAGCACACTATAGCACAAGGAGAATTCCCCTCACTTTCCTTCTTTGTCCCTAGAAACAAGGACTCGCACAGTGAAAGAAACTGACACTCTCCCTACCTAGAGTTTTCTGTCCCTAGAAAAAATGTTTTTTTAAAGCACACTATAGCACAAGGAGAATTCCCCTCACTTTCCTTCTTTGTCCCTAGAAACAAGGACTCGCACAGTGAAAGAAACTGACACTCTCCCTACCTAGAGTTTTCTGTCCCTAGAAAAAATGTTTTTTTAAAGCACACTATAGCACAAGGAGAATTCCCCTCACTTTCCTTCTTTGTCCCTAGAAACAAGGACTCGCACAGTGAAAGAAACTGACACTCTCCCTACCTAGAGTTTTCTGTCCCTAGAAAAAATGTTTTTTTAAAGCACACTATAGCACAAGGAGAATTCCCCTCACTTTCCTTCTTTGTCCCTAGAAACAAGGACTCGCACAGTGAAAGAAACTGACACTCTCCCTACCTAGAGTTTTCTGTCCCTAGAAAAAATGTTTTTTTAAAGCACACTATAGCACAAGGAGAATTCCCCTCACTTTCCTTCTTTGTCCCTAGAAACAAGGACTCGCACAGTGAAAGAAACTGACACTCTCCCTACCTAGAGTTTTCTGTCCCTAGAAAAAATGTTTTTTTAAAGCACACTATAGCACAAGGAGAATTCCCCTCACTTTCCTTCTTTGTCCCTAGAAACAAGGACTCGCACAGTGAAAGAAACTGACACTCTCCCTACCTAGAGTTTTCTGTCCCTAGAAAAAATGTTTTTTTAAAGCACACTATAGCACAAGGAGAATTCCCCTCACTTTCCTTCTTTGTCCCTAGAAACAAGGACTCGCACAGTGAAAGAAACTGACACTCTCCCTACCTAGAGTTTTCTGTCCCTAGAAAAAATGTTTTTTTAAAGCACACTATAGCACAAGGAGAATTCCCCTCACTTTCCTTCTTTGTCCCTAGAAACAAGGACTCGCACAGTGAAAGAAACTGACACTCTCCCTACCTAGAGTTTTCTGTCCCTAGAAAAAATGTTTTTTTAAAGCACACTATAGCACAAGGAGAATTCCCCTCACTTTCCTTCTTTGTCCCTAGAAACAAGGACTCGCACAGTGAAAGAAACTGACACTCTCCCTACCTAGAGTTTTCTGTCCCTAGAAAAAATGTTTTTTTAAAGCACACTATAGCACAAGGAGAATTCCCCTCACTTTCCTTCTTTGTCCCTAGAAACAAGGACTCGCACAGTGAAAGAAACTGACACTCTCCCTACCTAGAGTTTTCTGTCCCTAGAAAAAATGTTTTTTTAAAGCACACTATAGCACAAGGAGAATTCCCCTCACTTTCCTTCTTTGTCCCTAGAAACAAGGACTCGCACAGTGAAAGAAACTGACACTCTCCCTACCTAGAGTTTTCTGTCCCTAGAAAAAATGTTTTTTTAAAGCACACTATAGCACAAGGAGAATTCCCCTCACTTTCCTTCTTTGTCCCTAGAAACAAGGACTCGCACAGTGAAAGAAACTGACACTCTCCCTACCTAGAGTTTTCTGTCCCTAGAAAAAATGTTTTTTTAAAGCACACTATAGCACAAGGAGAATTCCCCTCACTTTCCTTCTTTGTCCCTAGAAACAAGGACTCGCACAGTGAAAGAAACTGACACTCTCCCTACCTAGAGTTTTCTGTCCCTAGAAAAATGTTTTTTTTAAAGCACACTATAGCACAAGGAGAATTCCCCTCACTTTCCTTCTTTGTCCCTAGAAACAAGGACTCGCACAGTGAAAGAAACTGACACTCTCCCTACCTAGAGTTTTCTGTCCCTAGAAAAAATGTTTTTTTAAAGCACACTATAGCACAAGGAGAATTCCCCTCACTTTCCTTCTTTGTCCCTAGAAACAAGGGACTCGCACAGTGAAAGAAACTGACACTCTCCCTACCTAGAGTTTTCTGTCCCTAGAAAAAATGTTTTTTTAAAGCACACTATAGCACAAGGAGAATTCCCCTCACTTTCCTTCTTTGTCCCTAGAAACAAGGACTCGCACAGTGAAAGAAACTGACACTCTCCCTACCTAGAGTTTTCTGTCCCTAGAAAAAATGTTTTTTTAAAGCACACTATAGCACAAGGAGAATTCCCCTCACTTTCCTTCTTTGTCCCTAGAAACAAGGACTCGCACAGTGAAAGAAACTGACACTCTCCCTACCTAGAGTTTTCTGTCCCTAGAAAAAATGTTTTTTTAAAGCACACTATAGCACAAGGAGAATTCCCCTCACTTCCTTCTTTGTCCCTAGAAACAAGGACTCGCACAGTGAAAGAAACTGACACTCTCCCTACCTAGAGTTTTCTGTCCCTAGAAAAAAATGTTTTTTTAAAGCACACTATAGCACAAGGAGAATTCCCCTCACTTTCCTTCTTTGTCCCTAGAAACAAGGACTCGCACAGTGAAAGAAACTGACACTCTCCCTACCTAGAGTTTTCTGTCCCTAGAAAAAATGTTTTTTTTAAAGCACACTATAGCACAAGGAGAATTCCCCTCACTTTCCTTCTTTGTCCCTAGAAACAAGGACTCGCACAGTGAAAGAAACTGACACTCTCCCTACCTAGAGTTTTTCTGTCCCTAGAAAAAATGTTTTTTTAAAGCACACTATAGCACAAGGAGAATTCCCCTCACTTTCCTTCTTTGTCCCTAGAAACAAGGACTCGCACAGTGAAAGAAACTTGACACTCTCCCTACCTAGAGTTTTCTGTCCCTAGAAAAAATGTTTTTTTAAAGCACACTATAGCACAAGGAGAATTCCCCTCACTTTCCTTCTTTGTCCCTAGAAACAAGGACTCGCACAGTGAAAGAAACTGACACTCTCCCTACCTAGAGTTTTCTGTCCCTAGAAAAAATGTTTTTTTTAAAGCACACTATAGCACAAGGAGAATTCCCCTCACTTTCCTTCTTTGTCCCTAGAAACAAGGACTCGCACAGTGAAAGAAACTGACACTCTCCCTACCTAGAGTTTTCTGTCCCTAGAAAAAATGTTTTTTTAAAGCACACTATAGCACAAGGAGAATTCCCCTCACTTTCCTTCTTTGTCCCTAGAAACAAGGACTCGCACAGTGAAAGAAACTGACACTCTCCCTAGCCTAGAGTTTTCTGTCCCTAGAAAAAATGTTTTTTTAAAGCACACTATAGCACAAGGAGAATTCCCCTCACTTTCCTTCTTTGTCCCTAGAAACAAGGACTCGCACAGTGAAAGAAACTGACACTCTCCCTACCTAGAGTTTTCTGTCCCTAGAAAAAATGTTTTTTTTAAAGCACACTATAGCACAAGGAGAATTCCCCTCACTTTCCTTCTTTGTCCCTAGAAACAAGGACTCGCACAGTGAAAGAAACTGACACTCTCCCTACCTAGAGTTTTCTGTCCCTAGAAAAAATGTTTTTTTAAAGCACACTATAGCACAAGGAGAATTCCCCTCACTTTCCTTCTTTGTCCCTAGAAACAAGGACTCGCACAGTGAAAGAAACTGACACTCTCCCTACCTAGAGTTTTCTGTCCCTAGAAAAAATGTTTTTTAAAGCACACTATAGCACAAGGAGAATTCCCTCACTTTCCTTCTTTGTCCCTAGAAACAAGGACTCGCACAGTGAAAGAAACTGACACTCTCCCTACCTAGAGTTTTCTGTCCCTAGAAAAAATGTTTTTTTAAAGCACACTATAGCACAAGGAGAATTCCCCTCACTTTCCTTCTTTGTCCCTAGAAACAAGGACTCGCACAGTGAAAGAAACTGACACTCTCCCTACCTAGAGTTTTCTGTCCCTAGAAAAAATGTTTTTTTAAAGCACACTATAGCACAAGGAGAATTCCCCTCACTTTCCTTCTTTGTCCCTAGAAACAAGGACTCGCACAGTGAAAGAAACTGACACTCTCCCTACCTAGAGTTTTCTGTCCCTAGAAAAAATGTTTTTTAAAGCACACTATAGCACAAGGAGAATTCCCCTCACTTTCCTTCTTTGTCCCTAGAAACAAGGACTCGCACAGTGAAAGAAACTGACACTCTCCCTACCTAGAGTTTTC